>JARCFY010000006.1:51655000-54648333 GCA_029233225.1 Lepidodactylus listeri
CATTCTTAATCAGCTGCGCTGAATGGAGCTGGGGCATAGCCTAGGGCAGTTTGTGCTTAATCTTGACAGTGGGTGCCCTTCACCCAGTTGGCCCAGGGGGTTACACTGGGTTTCACCAGTATGCTGATGACACCCAGCTATATCTGTTGATGGATGGTCAGCCAGACTCCACTTCAGTTGTTTTGGACAGGGCATTAGAAGCCGTGGCTGGATAGTTACAGCAGAGCCAACTGAAACGAAATCCAACAAAGATAGAGGTCCTGTACCTAAGTCATGGGGGCCTGGGATCGGGAATCCAACTCCCAACCCTTGGTGGGGCACCATTGGTGCCAGCAGTGAGAGTGAGGAGTCTGGGGGTGATCCTAGATACCTCACTTTCCATAGAGGTCCAGGTCACCACTGTTGCCAGGTCAGCCTTTTATCATCTTTGGATTCCCTATCTCACCTCCCAGGACATAGCTGCTGTGATCCATGCAAACCGGATTACTGTAACTTGCTTTATGTAGGACTGCCCTTAAATCTGACCTGGAAACTGCAGCTAGTGCAAAATGCCGCGGCATGTGTGGTGACAGTGACAATTGTGCGAGTGCACATTCAGCTGGTGCTGCGCCATTTGCACTGGCTGCCAATTGAATACCAGATCCAGTTCAAGGTTATGGAATTAACCTTCAAAGAACTATGTAGCCAGGGACCAGCATATCTACAGGACCGTCTCTCCTATTACGTGCCCCATAGAGCCTTGCACTCCACAGACCAACATCTTCTAGTAGTCCCAGGCCCTAATGACATCTGCTTAGCCTTTTCTGCCTTGGCCCCGATCTGGTGGAACATGCTCTCACTTGATAACAGGGCCCTGCAGGATCTATTACAGTTCCACAGGGCCTTCAAAACAGAGCTGTTCTGCCAGGCCTTCAGCTGAGGCAGCAGACATCCAATCCATTCTGGCCTCCCCTCCACACAGTCCTTGCCACTGTGTTTCTCTCCCGCTACCCTGCTAGAAGACTAACAACTGAAGGAGGCATTTGAATTTTTCATCCTGTTGCCATCACTACTATTATTTGTTCATTTTAAATTTGCCTTGGTTTTATATTTAATGCTTTAATGGCATAATGGTAACAATCTATATATTGTCCATCCCCCGCCCGCCCACTTGTGGGATAGGGTGGGATATAAATATTGTAATGACAACAGCAACAACAAATGTAATAAAAGTTAGAATTGATTTGTGGTATATACACCCAGCCTGTTTGTTGTTTTCTCTTATCACTGGGACTTTATGCTTGCAACTTTGGCGATTTGGGAGGTTTGCTTAAATATCCAAAATATGTTTAGTAGTAAAAACTGGAAAAAGTTAACAAGAAATGGTACTATTTCTATTTGGTGTCTGTCAGATGGAGAGAGATGGGCAGTGTGGCCTAGCTATGATCAAGGGCTGGCACTTACCAGAACAAAGACCATCATTACACCTAGTTGATATGTAAAATGGAATGTACCTGAATCTGTAAATTTCTTTGTGTTCTTCCCTTTTTAAAAATGAAGCATTTTTAACCTTTTTCATATTTTCTCTTTTTTAAAAATTTCTGTTTTCATTTTTTTTTCCTTAGAAACCATTCAACTCCTATTGTCGCTTTTTATACCAACAACTATTTTTGGCGTGTTATCTATGTACTAGTGACCATTGAAAAAGCCCCATTGGACCGAAACATGTCTGGTCCTGTTTATTGTGTTTGTGGTTTTATTTGTATGGCATCAACCTGTACATATTAAGGTGTATTAGTTTATGAACATTAATAAACTTAGTCTGGTGGTTTCTATCTAGAGGCTAAATTCAATGTCTATGCTTTTAATTTATATTTTAAGTGCAAATGAAATTTATTTACTTTGTTTAATTCATTTTTAACATTGTTCTTGCTCAGCCTTCATGGTACCTAATTCAGTTGTTGGACAGGGTTTATATTCCCTTTTTTGTTGTTGTTTTCTTCCCTATGCGCCCTTTCGTCCTTTTGTTAGGGCTGTTAGCTTGTAAGCATCACAGCAATCTAATAGAATAAAAGGATTGGGTTCTTTGTATAGTACTTAATAGATCTGTAAGTGCTTGATATCACTACTGCCAATAACAGGTGGAATAGGCAGCTCTTAAAACATCCAAGTCCGACCACTTTCAGGGATGGGTTTCTGAGCTTAGGGAACCCTTGGCCTTGATCCATTAGAGAGTTTCTCTGTTTAAAACATTTCATCACAGCCTTTCATAGATGATTACGGTTTGATTAAATGGTGGAGCTGGTGTCAAAGAAAGAGTTAAGGACTTGGGATTCTTGAAGAGCCAACCAGCATGCAAGCTGCGCAGACATTCTGGCTCCTGCCTCCCTGCACCAAATGTTCCATCTAGTTTTTATACAAAGGTTGCAGATAGCTTGTTTTTCAAGGTGAATCCACTATAGCTTTTCTTCTAACAGCATGAAATGACAGTACTTAGACATTAATCTTTTAAATTGCTGTCAATATATCTTTTAAAACCAGACGTCATACAATATTAATGGGTCTTGCACTTTATTTTAAGGAAGCTGACCTGGATGGGGTCTGTTCCATATTGCCTAACTTTATGAAAACACAAATATTAAAATCAAAAGGTCTTAGCTTCTACTAATGAATGGCTGCTTTCATTTATGAAAAAGTAAGTCTCATGCAAAATGAAAGTGTCCATTTCCTTCAGATCTTTAAAATGACAAAAAGTAGCCAGCTCATCAACCAATTACTGGTGCCTAGACCTTTTAGTGCTCAGAGACACTAAGAAGATGTGGTTCCCCATCTCATTTATTCACTGGGATTCTCCTACCTTTTCCTCCAGCACCTATGACTAACAGAACTTGGTAATTTTGACCTGTAGCAATCATGGGCAATCACTGAACAAACAGGTCACTAAAAAAAAAAACACCCCAGAGTTGGAGGCACAATTGTGGCACCCTTTCCCAGTGAGAACTAGACATCCTTGAACACCCCCCAGTTTGGCTCACATTCTGCTCACCAATCATAAACAGGGAACTGATTTTTCATTGAGCAGTTTGTCTACTCACAAGCTGCTCAAGCTTGTTGATCAGCTTATTTTGTATCCAGATAGGACAGTACAATGCAACTGGAAGTATTTCACAAATGCGTATTTTCATGCAGCCAATTGGAAGTTCTAATTCACCCTCCCTCACAAACGTCTTGCTTCTCTGTGAAGCTCTGCAGCCAACCCTATAAATAAACAGTAAGCAAACCAGTCAGCCAGTGATTATGTAAACATTGTTTTTTGACAAGGTATACATGTTGGTGTTAAAGTCCATGTTAAGACTATTTCCCCCATGTACATTTGCAGGCAACCTTAAGGGGGTTGTAGTTCCCCCCCCCCCACGCATTTCATCACATAATTACCTGATCCTCTCATCCATAACTTTGGGAAGAACTGATTCAACCTACTGTGTGCATATGAAAAGGCACCCACAAAGCAAAAGAAAATGAAACTCCACCACCGCACATATTATACAACCACAAAGCTGATTGGCAGTTGCTTGGGTCAGACAAGGATAATGCAAGGGAGATCCAAGGCTCAGTTAATGAGCGATCATGACTGTTGAACATAGTATACTTCTCACAAAGTTTCCAGCATTTCTAATGCAAATGGTAGTTCGATAGACTGCAATATATGCATGAATATAAGCTGAGTCTGATTGCTAAAAGCCAGCGCATGACATAATTAAATGATCTTTAACTGGCTGATGATCAAGTGGTTTTCCTTTTCTACAAAGATATTTTTGGACCTGAGAGTGACTTTTAAAAATGCTCCCAATTCTTCAAAAAAGCAGAGGTTTTTCTAATTAAAAAAATTACTATAGACCTTGCGTAAAAAGTGAGTGTTTGGGGAAATCTGATTAGATTTGCTGACATGGAGTAAATCTTGCTCTGTCATTACTTTATTTTAAAAAAACAAAAGCTCACCTCACACTTTTCATTACCAAGACAGTCTCTACGTTATATCATAAAACAGGAAGACAGTTGATAGGGTTGGTACAGTTTCTTAAAAACATGGCTTCTGGAAGATATGGATGAAACCTTTAGGAATCCCATTTGTGTCTAAAGATTCGTGGAAGTGAAGAATCTGAATATCTTGTAGGCTTCAGTTTCCCTATGTGTATGCAGGAAAAAATATCTTAGGCACCTCTAGTGATCTTGTGCTGCCTCTCAGCAAGAAAGCATGTTTTGCTTGGAGAATGGACCATCAACAATGAATGCAGGTTATTGGGAAATCAAGTTCAGCCAACGATGGGGCATCATACCTAGCTGTCAAGATGTAGGGGTAAAGAATGTGCTGTTCTGCCTGATAAGCATGTGCCAAGAGTGAATGTTCTGGGGGCTCGAATGGGAAAAATCTGAGCAGGGACTAACTGGGAAGTTAAAATGGCCCGAGAGCAGCAAGCCAGGCTAATCAGCCCCCATGGTGCTACAAGCCAACACTGCAGGAGTCACTCAAATCAGACTTGGCCAACACCAAGGTGTTGGCTGACCTTTCACCTCCTTCTGCACAGCCATCAACTGGCTGAGCTAAGTGGCCTTTGATGTGCTGGCAAGGTTTCTGGGGCTTGGCTTTGCTTACTGCTGGTTGCCACCAGGAACTTTGCTTGCAAGTTAAATGGCCAGTCCACTTGTGAGTTTGTGGTTTATCAGCTGTCCATTTTGGAAGTAGCTGTTCTTAGGAACTGACGCTTCTTTAAAGGCAAATTCTATCTGCCTAGATATCTAGCTATCCCCCCACCATTTAACTTGCATATTTGGGAGTGAACAGGTATTATAGAAACATTATATGCCTTCTGTATGCTTCTTATTACAAGGAAAAGGCTCTAATAATGACTGTCCCTGAAACATCCTAGTGGAATATAGTGCATGACAAAATAAATAAGACCCAATGTCTTCACCTACTGACGGCTGATACATCCTTCATGAGGCAAATAAGTTTGCTGCTTGTCTGCTTGTGAGTGTGGTGATGGTAAAATGGCTGGTCCCCAATGATACATAACCAAAGAATCTATTATCTACCCACCCCTGCTACATTGATGCCCAGTGCTACTATATCTCTTGTGCTTCAAGGAACCACAATTAAACAGGTCTTTGGATTCTCCATCTACTGGATATGCATATGCCCATGTTTCGTGTGCTATGGGGGGTGGGGAAGAGGGCCAAAGTGAAGGGAGGGGTGAGGGAAGGCACTGCAAGGACCATGGGGACAGGAGGGGAATATGAGTTCTTTACAGGAGGGAATGCACAAGAGACCTTCAGAAACTTAAAGTGATACATTAGGAAGCCAAATGCAGTCAACTAGGTCCAAACTTGAGAAGCATCTGCTAAGACAAAGATCTCAACTCAAGCACAAGTATGTATAACAAAACCCCATTTTCTTTTTCAGGAAAAGCTATTTTGGGATGAGTGGTTTCAATTGGA
This sequence comes from Lepidodactylus listeri, assembly GCA_029233225.1. Lineage (NCBI taxonomy): Eukaryota > Metazoa > Chordata > Lepidosauria > Squamata > Gekkonidae > Lepidodactylus > Lepidodactylus listeri. The sequence goes on from JARCFY010000006.1 coordinate 51,660,476, forward strand.
GAAGGGTAGTGATGGAAGGAGTACTTCTTTGCCTCATTCCCCACCCTATAGGATTCCAATCAAGTGTATGTATTTGCATCTGAAATTAATGCAGTAAAGAGGTGAGAGGTTGTAAAACTAGGGCCCAAGAGACCAGCCTGGTGGATGGAGGTGGTGGTGGCCGTAGCTTCACATTGCCTACCTTCCCCTTGGCAGGATAGCTCTACATAAGAACATAAGAGAAGCCAATGTTGGATCAGGCCAATGGCCCATCCAGTCCAACACTCTGTCACACAGTGGCCAAAAATAGCAGGTGCCATCAGGAGGTCCAGCCGTGGGGCCTTCTGAGACAGGAAGGTGAGTAACCTTTTCTCAACTTGTTGGCCTCCAGGTAGGTTGCAACAACTCTAAGGCCACTGGATGCTTAATTTGTATTGACTTCCCTCATTTCCATTGCTGTCTGTGCTGCTAGACCATAGTCAGTGGTTTAAAGAAATGCACATTTATTTCAAAGGCTCCAAGGGGGCTTTTGATGTTTGCCCCCTCCCCAAACAATAGCCTTCCTAATACTGTACACAAAACTGATCTTGAAACTGATGGTATTTTTAAATTCGGTTTGTGGTATGGCATAGGGGAGAAAAGAACACACCCCATTCAAATATTGAATAAGGTACCAGTTTTTAACTTGACCATATGCCGGGATTAACACTGAAACAACCTAAAAACACTGAAAACATGACTGTACTACTAGTTTAGGTCTTCACTGAATAACAAATGAATCTGTTATTGATTTTTAAATATTAAATGCACAGCACTCAGATTTTTGAAACGGGAATATTTATTCTCAAATAATATTGTCAAATTATTTAGAAGTCCTAGGGATTTAGTTGGCAATGGTTAGGGTATTTTGTAAACAGCCAGAAAGGTAAAATGTGCTATGCCTAAGGTAGTCTTTACTAGAGTCTTCAATAAAAAATTATGGAAATGGGATAATTGGTAGCAATGTATGGTTTACTTCATAGCAGAAGACAGAGAATAGCAATGTACAGGTTATCATTTTTAAGAAAGTGAAGGGGCTTTTCAGTTTCAGGATTATAGTTGGAAAGCATGACAGACCAACATTGCAGAAAGGAGATAGGGATACTGCAAAAGCATGCATTAATAATGACCCCTGCTCTATGCCCAGAAGAGGGCCAGCCCCCCACCCCCCACCCCAACCCCTCCAGGATCCCTGGCCAAACTGGCCTAGAGAACATGATGTTTTAGACCTGAGTTTCCTGTGGTGTTCATCCTCTCTGTGGGCTATGGCCCACTGGCCATAGCTCACTGGTAGAGCATCTGCTTTCTTTGCAGAAGACCCTCGGTTCAATCTCTAGCCCCTCCAGTTAACAGGCTCAGGAAGCAGGTTGACCTCCGCCTGATGCGCAGCAGCTGCCCGTTACAGAAGACGATACTGCGCTTGAAAGACCGACAGTCCAGCTAGGTATAAGACATACTTCTGATATTGTAGAAATTAAATAATGGGAGGAAATGGGCAAAGTAGGTCCCAAACGTTTTGCTTGTTTCCATTCTGATGTCTCGTCAATTCGGGCAGTCTCATGGACAACATGACCTTTTTCAAAAAAAGGAAAGAATGAAACGCGAACTGCAATCTGTAAACAAATGGAAAAGTACAGCTGATTTGCCAACGCACTTTCTTATATTCTACGCTGCTTCGCTTTTCTGGTTTGGCGACCCCGCGTTCTACCTGGCTCTTCCTCTGAAATGTCGCCATGCCAAACTGCCTAAAGAATGCTCTGTCCTTGCGCAACGGCGGCCCCCAACATTCTAGAATGCGGCAATGTTTTATGACGTCACAATAGCACTCTGTGTCCGCGAGGCATTAACTACAAGAAGACTTGCATTTCGGCGGGCACTGCAAAACTATAAGAGCGCACAAATGAGCGCAATGCTGAATTTCCTGTTTGCTACTTTCGTTGATTTGCGGTTGGTAGTTCTTGTCCTGGTTGCCAGCTACCGAATATTTTCAGCGATGTCCTTGCCTCTTCTGGGCAGCAGAGTGCGCCATTACCTAGTTAAGCAGCCTGCACGCTAGAGACCCGAATTAGTTAATCTTTTCCAGAGCACCATTGCAAAGTACAAAGCAAGACTCCCCCCACCCCCCCCGCCCCGGTTGCAGCAGCATTGCTTCGCTTTAGCAGCTCAAGGGCAAAACTGTCTTCCCAGCAATTCCAGGAGGCTTTCCTTCTGATTAAGAAAGGCATAATCGGAGCGCTTCTGACTGTAGAGGGGGCCTCCAAGGCAAATCTCCCTACTTGCCTCCCAGTAGGGTGTCTTGATTGAGATGGGATAGAAGATTATACCGCACTGGGAGAAAATAGCTGAGAACAGGATTTGACTCCCGTGTTCAAAGCTAGAAGAAGGGTGCTGAATGTTAAACCTGACAGTGGCAAAACAAAGAGATCCTAATTATTTCAGACTCCCCCCCCGCCGGGGGGGGGGGACACGCTACTGAATGTATTTTCCTCCGTCTCTGGTCCATATCCACCGTAGAAAGCAGTTTAAAGACTGCCTCTCAGATTTATAGGGAAACCATAGGGTCCTCTTTCCTAGCAATGACGAGGCCGTGGCCGTGATTAACACTGTCCGCGCCTTTCGTAGCTCCTCTAATTAAAACCATTTCAATACAGTCCACTCCGAGCAAAACAGAGCAAATTGATTCCAACTGACATCACACGGCTACTCACGCGTTGTACATCGCAACCTGCGCCTAAATTGTTCACATTAATGTCATGGCGCATTATCTCACTTCAAAGGCTTTCATATAATTCCAGAGAAATGCCGAACGCCTGAAGTCTTTCTTGGCCCTATCTTGGTTATTATTGGGGCGCTTTGGTCTGTACGATGCTGTCTGCTGTCTACTATGGACGCTACAGCTCTTATGGATGACATTTCTTTCTTGCCCATTCAACAGTATGTATTTCTTCCCTGTGACCGTTTGGGTAATTGTAACCTTGGACGTTTACTTCTCAGTAGTCTACGCATTTTCTTTAAATAAGCTTGATGTTCAGAACCGGAACCTTGTGGTTTAAGGTCTGGAAACGGAGGAAATATATTCAAGTTCGTCCTTCAACAAGGCCGATATGCCTTCCCCAATGTTTCCGCGCTTCTGATAAAATTAGTGCAAAGGAGGCGAGGCTGCAGTTTACAATTCCACGGTAAGGGTGCTGTGAAGCAGAAAGGCCTTGTTTACAAAATCAGGAGGAGTGGCCGAGGGGACAGTAGGGAATTACTAGGGTAGGGATGTAAAAATATGACCGATGAAATCTGCCCTCCTAGTGAGTTAGGTGGATTGCTTTTGATATGTTGCTGTAAACAGCGTGACTTTTGAGCACCAGGCTAAATCGTTTAAAGACGGGCGTGCTTCGCTTGTCTGATCCACGACCTCTTTAACCCAGAGTCGTTTAGAGAAGCCAGCGGGCCTGCGCTGGTGAAAATGGGAAAGGCATTACAGTTCCCCTGAATTAGGCTATCCTCCATACCCTTGATCGCGACCAGCTGATGTTCGTGGGGTTCACATGGGAAATTCTTTAATAGAGAAGCACCTAGAAAACAACAAAAAATGATCTGGGTTTACTTCCGTCCAAAGTGTGCAGAGGAATGGTGACCCAAGTCATGTGCTTAGTTGGCTGCAGTGGAAGGATGCCCGGGCTGGTTTTGTGAGAGAGGCCCCATTTCCTTTTAATGCAGTTTTGCTCTTCGCCTCCACCAGACTAGTCCCCAGCTGTGCCTGCAGAATCAGGGATTTGCAGTGTTCCGGTTCAGATACTAGACGGGTAGGCGCTAATCCGCTTTGCTGTATTTTAATCCAGATTAAAGAACAGCGCCCTATAGGCACCTGGCCTTCCATTACCTGATAGTTACGTCGTTGGAGTTTCAATGTCTCTGTGCCCACCCCCACCTCCGGCAATAGGTCGGACACGGAGGCATTGCGCCTGAAGCTACAGTATGGGCCCCAGAAAATAAAATAAGGGGAGGGGGGAGATACAGGGTGAATACAAGGCGACCATCTAGTAATTTACCGAGATAAAGTGGTCATCTGTGTTGTCTCGCCTGATGGTGAAGAAAATTTTACTACCCCTTGTGAGAAAAGTATGCAAGTGGTAAGGGTCTCTCTGTTACTTGGCAGGAGCCGTGGTTACTGTGCGGTGACATGGACCCAGGGTAAACGGTCGTCTCTGTTATTCTTTTGTAGCCGGGCACACTTGAAAGCAAACAGCCGCATTGTGGGTTATTATGTCTCTCTGTCCGTCTATAGTTATGCATACTACTCACTTGATGAGTTCTCTCTAAATAATATTAAAATAATCTTACATTAAATTAGTGGTAGACTGACAGGTTCTAAAAAATCTTTCTGGGCCTCACACTCTCAGCACTGTTGTTTAAATAAACTACAGATATTTTATAAATATCTAAAATATTCAAAACCGTGGAGGAGGAAAATTACCCTAGGGATACTTGAAATCCGCTTCCCGTCCCCCCATTCCATAACCTGTGTTCCGTTTACTTCAGTAGAGTTCCGGCCTCAATCTATGGTTCGCTTTAGAGAATCCTAAAACGGATGGGTGACATCCCGCGTTTAATCAATCTATAGCATGCTTTTTGCCAAGCTTTCTTTACCAAATATGATCTGTAGGCCCCTTTGCTAGGAAATTGGCTTCAGGACCGTGGACAGAGCACAGGTTTCGCTCTGTTTCTGTGAGAAGACATAAATGATGGCTTCTTCCCCCTTTGTTTATCCGCAACCTTAGCGCTCAGGCTAAACAAAGAAGGCCGTGAAAAGGTACGCTCCGGCACTGGTTCCTCCCCGGTGGCAGCCCTGCCTTATCTAAATCCCCTACCAATTTCCTGCTCCATTTCCAAGTAACACCAACCACGATCTCTTAACTGGCCGCTGCACACATCTCAGCCGCTAGGTCGTCTCCTGCTGGATTCCCGCTCAGCAGTCCGGTGGAGGGCAACGTGGAGAAGCCAGACATGTCTTCAGACAATCCCTTCTTATAGGCTAATTGGCTGGCGCAGATTAGAGGAGGAGGGGAGCATACAGTCAACAAACATAGCGATGCCATAATATTATCAAATAGTATTTATTTCCCTTCCATCGTTGTTACATAGGTTAGTTTAAAAAGAAAAACTCGAAAAAAGGTGAACCTACCTTTCACTGGAAAGATATTCCGCCGTGCACGTAATGATTAGACCGCTGGTTCTAGCGGACTTAAGGCGGCAGCGCCTTTCCATTGAATCTACACTGCCTTGGATAGGTGCAGCAGAATTTGCATTCCGGTTGCCCTGTGTGTGTGCGTGTGGATGGTGTGTGTGTGTGGGGGGGGGCGCGCGTCAAACCTTTGTGCTGAGTATGTTTTAAAATCATCTCTTCTTCGACGATGACTTCAAGCCTCCGCTCTTGGCATTCACCGCGTGCCTTAATTGTATGACATTAAATCAAGGTCCGCTGTGAACACGGAGAGGCAGAGCCTAGGTTCTCGCTCGCTCTCCTTCTGCAAGCAAAACAGCAAGCGACCTTTCTGAAAAGGGAAGCGACCCCCCCTCCCTCTCTTTCTCCCTCCATTCATCCTCCAGGCCTGGCTGTGTGAATTCGAGGCCACTGCCTCCTAGCCCATCTGCCAGGTCCATCGGGCAGAAGTCTCTTTCAGGCAGGTCTGTCTTTACAGCCGCCTCCTTGAGCTGCTCTAACGTGGCGACTCGAGCTCTTTTTCTCGTTACTTAAGACCGCCGCATGACAGAGCTTGGCCTGATCGCTCCTGGAGGCTACCGGATTTTGCCTGTCCCCGAGGCGCCCTTTGCCATTCCTGCGCAGCAAGAAGCCTCCCCAACTCTTGTTGTTAAAGAAAGCCTTGACAATCTCTCTCTTTCTCTGAGGGAGAGATCTGCGTAAATGAAAGGGGCAGGATGCGTGTCGAGTTGCTTTGTAAAGCGGAAAACATTAACTCAATAGCACCTGCCCGTTCCCGGGAGAGTTTGGGCAGCCCATCTGGTCTGGCTACAGTGGCTGTGTGCCGTAAGAAGGAGGAGAAGGAGGAGGAGGAAGAGGAGGAGGAAGGGCAGACAACTCGACAACAGAAACACCGCTACGGTTTAACTTGGCGGGGTTTAAACGGGCGTCCGATCCGGTGTGTTCTGCTGGCCCAGAAGATCGCCCTGCTGCTGGGATGCTTTGGGACCGAGGGCGATCGGCGCGCAAAGAAACCAGCCCGAAACCCTGGGCGAGTTGACCTTTGCCGGCGGCCCTGAAGCGTCGACTGAGTGCGGATTTGTCAGCTGCTCTGATGCTCCAGTCGGATCTCGACGGAAATGAGTGGGTCGAAGAAGGTGCCTTTCCAAAGTCTCCGGCTGCTGGGATCCTCCTGAGGAAGAGAAGCAAAGCCAGGCGGTTAAAGAGAGGGGGGGAGGACACAGGCGCTCAATGCTACCGCGAAGCGCCTGCGGCGGGCAAAAAGGACAGCGGCGGGAGGGCAGAGTCGGGGCGGAAGGACGGAAGGGGGTCGGAGCAGGCAAGGAGGAAGCGCGGACGCGAATCGAAGGAAGTCGGGTTTCTTGAGCTGCCCCTCTGGAAGGAAAGGGCAAAGTGGACTCTCCTTCTCTCAAGGCTGCAGGAGCAACGGGCGCAATCCAAATCCGATCAAAGGCAGTTCTGGCACGGATTTGAGCAGAAGGCGGACCGCAGCCCGGAGAAACGGCGCTGGTGACGTCCCGTAAACTACACAGGGGGGTGCCGGAGCTCTGCCCCCCCGGACCAAAACAACGCCAGCTCTCAGTTTAGAGATCATGCAAAAACCGATGCGAGCAACGGTGGAAGCAATCCGGAATGAGAACTCCAACAAAGTGACATTTTTTAAAAAAGAAAAAAGAACCACGGGCAAGGGTGAACGTCCTTAACACAACCCCGGAACGCCCCTCCGTCCCCCCCCCCCGAAAAACACAACCCGGCGAAGCAAATCCATCGATCGCAGCCAAACCTTCCTCCAGGCCGGTCTCCCTAGATGCCGGCGAGCAGGCGAGCGGTCTCTTCGGAGGGGGAGGGGAGGTCCGGAGCCGTCCGGTTGGCGTGTGCGCGCCTCTCGCCGGCTGCGCCCGAATTCGGGATTAATGGCTCTCCGTCCAAACAAATACGGCATCTGCCTCCCGTCCAAGAGGATTACACGGGGCACTGACGTCACCGGGGAGGCAGATGTTGGTTCCCTCCAAAGTCCCGCGCCTCTCGCTCGCTCTCCCCGCGTCCTTGAAAGCAAGTCCAAGCCCGGCCTGAAGCGGAGCCCGGCTCCTCCGCCGCCAGAGGCTCCCCTCCGCCGGGACCAAAGCCTCCGCGACCTTCTGTGCCCCGCTCTCCCCCGGCGGAAGCCTCGGGCTTCTCCTCCGCTGCCAGCCCAGCTCCGGGCTCGGATAGCCCCACCGGTGCCGAAGAGAGAGGCTGGCCTGGACAGAGCTCCCCCGCGGCCTCCCGCTGGCCCAGAGCAGGCTCTCCGCGTCCCGGCAGGCAGGTCCTCCTTCCCCAGCACCAGAAGGCGCTCTGCAGCAGCGTCCGCGGCCCCCTCCCCTTCCGTGCAACGGGAGCAGATTTGCCTTAAATACTCCAGACGCAGGCGAGAGGCGGTGGCGAGGAGGGGGCAGGCTTGATCGCAGCTAAGCTGGCATTATGTAAAGCCCGGTCCCTCCTCGGCACGGCGCGGCAGGGCGGGGCGGGGCGGGGGAGAGGAGAGGCGGCGGCGTACAGGCATTAAAGGGAAGGGCGCCGCGGCTGCGCCAGACCCCTGGACGTTCTCCTCGAGAAGCAGCATCCGGGTCGCCCCCCACGCTGGCGGACCCGGGTGAGGTGACCGAGCAGGCAGGCGACCTCGCTCGGGGGTTCTTTGGCACCTCGCTGCCTGCTCGTCACGTGGCCGAGGAATGCAGAGAGCCCGGGCGGGACCGGCCCCCTCCCCCTCCCCCTGCAGCTGCGCCTGCTGCTTGGCAAAGTTCCCGCAGAACACCGACGAGAAGGCGACTCCACACTCGTTAGGTGGACTCTGATCCCGGGAAAGGTTATTTACGGCCCGTGGCAAATGGTCACTCAGTCGTCTCGGTGGTCTGCAACAACCCACCGAGGAAGTAGGATGCGCATTAAACAATCTGATGGGCCAGGTCGTCCCATTGACATGCATGGGAACGCGCCGGGGCTGCAGATCTAGTCCAGACGGGTACAGTAAACACCCAAGCAAACACCGAAGTCCGCAGTGGAAAGCCCTCGATTATCTGCACCAGAGGAACTCGAGAGCCTGTAAGACCACCTCTAGGCCTCAACCCCCTCAACTTCGTGAATAAAACTAAAAGCAAAAATAATCAAGGGAGAAGACCACCACTGTAGAGTCCCTTGATCCGAAAAACAGCAAGGTCCTTGCGGGTGCAGCCCTGGTCCATTCCAGATAGCTGCTGCTCAGCTGTTTATTGCAACCAGATCCACACGGGGAACCTTCCTCTCTGCCTCCACCGAAGGCCTGGGCTCCCTCGGCGGCGGTGACAAACAGCTGCAGCCAGTCGGATTTAAACTGGGGGGGGGGGGGGCAGCGACCTATTCGCGCTTGGGGAAGACTTCAAAGGAAACCCCAAATTAACAGCATAATTAAAACGGACGGGAAATGTCGCCTACGCTGCTGCCTGGCTTTGCCCTATGCTCGAGGACTCATCAGCTCAGCCTCTCGGAATCCAGCCCGGGTCCAAACTCCGCCTTCGCACCCCCAGTCAGAAGAAGAGATCTCAAATACACAGCAGGGAACCAGCAGCTCCGGCTCTAGAGACGGTGGCTTTTCTCTGGATCGGCTCTGTGTTCTCTTTGTCAGGGTAGCCTTCCGTTTGGAGACTCAGCCCACTGATACAATCAGTTCAATGTATCCGAGTTTCACTCAGCTCATGAAAGGACTTTCCTTTTGTCTCATGTGATGTTTACCCTTTTGCTTCTAGCAGGTGACAAAACCGTGCGCAGTATTGTCAGGTCGCTAAGAAATGTATCCTGAACAGTTTAGTCTGCAGTGAAAGAAATGCAGATGTTTTCCACTCTTTGATGAATTATACAACTGCATGAGACTGGGGGAGGGGACCAAGCAAAATAGTCAACCCAGTGTGAAAAGTCTGCCTTATCGGAATGATAACCTCCAAGACGAGGATATGGAAAGACGTTATTCTGGGAAGATGATCCTAGCTTTAATATCCGTTCGCTGTCCATGGTTTTGATTTCTATGTCGGCGAGGACTAGAAGGTTTCCTACTAAAGAATCGCTGTGCACGTCTCAGTTTCGCTTCTTCGCTTCTAACAGGCTATCTGATGGCGAAATAAATCCTCAATGACTACATTTAAAGTAAAATGGGTTATCTTATTCAGTTAACTATTGTTATCTTAGCCAATGGATGCTTTTTGTTTACTTGCTGCTGCTGTTGCTGTTTTTAATGGCCAGGCATGCCATGTTTTACAAATCACACCTTATTTTAGGAAAGGCGATTAAACTACGAAACGGAGCTCAATAAGATGTAGAAAGCGTAGACACCGATAAGCAAACAAATGCCCTGCCTCCTAACCGAGGACCACTTTTCGACTTCCTATCGAGAGGGAGCTCGTTTGCAGCAGGCTTCATAGGCACCTACGGTTTCGATACGGATCCAGATGCAAGACATAAATACAACTGAGCATCGAACTGGACAAATGCTGGGGGGGGGGGGGGGAAGGGTATTTTAAAACGTTCTTCATCCAAGACAGACAGCCGAAAATCTTTTCGGATACCATTTCGAGAGCTACGAAAACAATCCTGATAAACGACTTTCTGATTTTGTCAACACGGCCCTTATTTCGGGCTTGCTTTTGGAAAACTTTGCGAATTCGACAGGACAACGCGAACGAGCCGAGCGCCCGGTCTCTCTTTCCGCCCAGCTGAATGCCTCTCCCCAAGCAACGGAAGAGACAATGCCCTTTGTCCCATGAACTCTGCCATTCCAAGTCGGTCCCCGTGGGCGGATTAAAAACGCAGCAGCCCTCGGGGAGGGGTCTCGCTCTAAGCCGTTCCCTAATACGATGCAATCGAGTCAGGGCCCAGCACCCTCCAGCAGCCAGCCGCCTGTGAGCCGACTCGAGGACGGGGCTCTGAAGAGCTGGGGCTGGCCTCCCCCCCCCCCCGCGCAAAGAGAGGGTCCCCCTCGGAAGATCCTGCGGTCCGGGGTACCTCTGAGTCGGAGGCCAGCAAGCAGCCGCCAGCATCCTCCGCCTCCGCCCCACTGTCTCCAAGGCAGCCCGGTGGACCGACCGAGGCAGGTCTCTCCGCCGCGGTGGGCCGCAGAAGGCAGAGAGTGGGGCTGATGGCGACCCCCGGCGTTAGCCCCAGGCCATGGGCCTCCTTCCCGGACGCCAGGGGAAGAGCTCTCCAGCAGCTTCCCAAGCCTCCCCCCGCTCCTTCCCTGCTGCCGGAAGCACCCGGCCTCTCCGGCACAATGGCCCTCGCCATTTTCCCCGGGCATCCCCGCGCACAAAGCCGCGCCACACAAAGGGAGGGAAGGCCCGTCGGAATGCCCGGCTCCCGCGCCGCTCTGTCCCGACCCATCCCGAACAAGGCCGCCGGGGCTCGCCGTCTCCCGGGCCACTGAGTGGGTGGGTGGGGTGTGCGGGGGGGGGGGGGGACCGCCGCAAGGGAGGTGGCTGTGGCGCGGAGCTCCTTGCAGCAGGACCACGCCGCACCGCGGCCAGCAGAGAGCCCTCCGCCCATCCCCCCACCCCGAGGCCAGTTTCAGGGCGGGGAGGGGGCAGCGGGAGCCGAGCCGCCTTGCCCCACCTTGCCGGTCCCCAGCCAGGGCCAGCAGCGGACCCCGCCTCGCCTGCCTCTCCCTCTCTCGGCTTGCGCCCCCGGCAGAAGCCCCAGACCCGCCCGGGCTCTCCCCGCGCCCAGCCCGACTCTCTCCCGCCCCGCCGAGCCTCCACTCGGTCTTACCGGGTCTGTCCGTCGGGCCAGCCGGAGGGGGGAGACCCGCGCTGTGGCTCGCAGCGGCCAGAGGCGCGCCGCTCCTGCGCCTGCCCGCTTGACACTCAGCCGCAAAGCCGCGGCTCTCCCGGCGCCTCTGCCGCCGCCTCTCCCCGCCGCCCCTCCTCACCTCCTCCTCGCTCCCCCTCCCCTCTCCCTCCCCCTCCCCTCCCCGGCCCGCTGGCTCTGGCTGGCTCTCACACACACACGCACGCACGCACAGGCACCGGCACACTCAAGCTGGCTGGCCGAGCCGCGGCCTCCCCCTGCCTCCTCTTCCCAATCGAGGGCGGGTCGCTTCCTGCATCCTAATCAGCTCCGCCGTCGGCCCCTTCCCCGGCAGCTCTCCGGCCACCCCCCCCCCCCCCCCGCGCCCGCTGCCGGCACAAAAGAGCATCTCACGCCCGCCTCCTCCTCCTCCTCGCCGTGGCGCGGCCGGCACTTGGGGTCCCAGAGAAACCGGGGGTGGAGGATAAACCCCTGGGAAATACCGCGGCAACTGGGAGAGGGCGAAACAAATCGCAGTGAGGCTCACGCAGAAGACGCTCCCCGCCAGTGTTCCCTCTAAGCTGAGTAAGTGTGAGCTAGGTCACAGTTTTTTAGCCTCTGGCTCACACGTTTTTGTCCTAACTCAGGAAGGATTGACTCCTGAGCAAACTAATTTTTGCAGTAGCCAAATCGCTCGCTCACAACTTTAATGCCAGTAGCTCACAAAGTAGAATTTTTGCTCACAAGACGCCACAGCTGAGAGGGAACATTGCGGTCCCGCACAGGACAGCTGAGCGCCCTGGGGCTCATCCCCCCCGCCCCTCCCCCAGCATCCCGCAAAGGTCACGCAACTGACTAGTCTCAAAGACTTTCCCATACAGTCCGGAGAGGAACACAAATCTCTCTGAAAGGATGACAGTCCAGATTTCATATTGTGTGTTTGTGTGTGTGCGCGCGCGCGCGAAAGAGAGGACGCGCGCGCAGACACAGGAGTTCAGTCACATGCTCGGAATTCGACATATTCACGGACAGACACACACACACGCGTCGGATCCCCGTCCCACTTCGCAGCTGCAGTGGTTCGTGGGCGCGTCAAAAGCCCCCGTTGCCGTGGGGTCAAACGCCGGGGGTTGTAACGTGGGCTTCTGGGCGGACTGGGACCGCCGCCTCCCCCCGCTGAGAGCGCCCCGGTCCCTTCTCGCCCGCCGTCCCAGTGGCCTCCAGGCGGGCGGAGCTGGACCGGCTGGCGGGGTGGGGGTGACCTGGCGCAAAGGCCGCGGGACCGCCTGACTGGAGCGGCGAGCTCTGTCCCCAGGCGGGGCAACGAGAGGCTGAAACGGTTCGGCTGCGGTCCTGGGGCGGCCGCGGGGAGGGGGAGACGCGGGGGCCGGCGGCTTCCAAGCTCCCTCCCGTACGCTGGAAGATGAGCGCAGGACCGCTGAGGAGCCCGCTCCCTCGGCTCGGAAGCCTGCAGGCGCTGTGCGGAGGGAGGTCCCAGCTGGGGCAGGCCCCGCTTACATAAAGGGCCCATTTGGAGCGGGTTTTGCGCCCTTGTCATTTCCGGAGTCCAGTCGCACGGGCGCAAATGGGTTGTAATCCGACTCCGGAGGCGATTAAAAAGCCAGAGATAGCTGGATTTAGGATTACCGAACGAAATGAAGGCATCTAATCCCCCCCCCAATCGCCCTTCCCTCCCCGCCTGCATTTTCCAGTTCCAGTCGTTATTTGTCTCTCTCTCGGAGACCTCGCGTTACCTTTCGACATGTTAAATAAATGAAATGGAAGTCTTTGAAGGAGGAGGCCGTCTAAAGCGGTTGGTGGACCCCCGTCCGCCTCCCCCCCAGTTCAAGTGAAGCTGATCTCGGCGTGAAACGCACAGGATAGGTTGGGGGAGTCAGTGGGCTATGGGGGGGGGATAACTGACTTCCAAAGCAGGGTTGCCAACTCTGGGTCGAGACATTCCTGGAGATTCGGGGGTGGAGCCCGGGGAAGGTAGGGTTTGGGGAGGGGCGGACTTCAGTGGGGGCACGTTTTGACGTCTCCACTGATACGCCGTGGTCCTGTGTTCAGGTCACTATACTCCCCGGGAGGTTGGCAGCCGTGCTCCAGAGGCCTGAAGCTCGCTCCGCAGAGGCAACTGAGACCTGTTAGCCTCCCGAGCCAAGCTCTCGAACCCAGTTGCTTGCCAGGGCCCCAGCGGCCATTTCAAGAACCACGGAGGAGAATGTAGTGGGGCATAACCTAGCATGGCCCCAGTAATCTGCGACTTGGTCTTGCACCCGCCATAGGGGAGCTACACGGGTTGTTATAAACAGTCTACAGCGCTACCTTGAAGGTGATAGGCCGGAAGTGAAAGGCTTTGGTACGGTTCTGCTTCCAGCCACGAAAGCCTCTTCGCTCCAGGCTGGCTGGCTTTCTTCCCTCCCTGCCTCCCTCCATGGCGGTTTACAATATGAAGATTTTAAAACTGTAGCTGGAAATCCGGCAGAAATGTCAGGGCACACTAGGAGCCGGAGACCGACTGGTGGGTGGGTGGGTGGGGGGAGTGAGAGGGAGAGTATGCCAAGAGACCTCCGTGTCTGCCTGCCTTCTTGGGGGTGCCAGGAGTCCGTCTCCTTCGACATCCAGCAGCAGCGCTGCTTTTTACATGTACAGTTTCCGGACCTGCCTTTAAGGCCCATCCCAGACGGCTTGCTTTGGGCCCAGGGAACGAGGCCGTCCTCGGCCACCGAGCTTTTCTCGGGATCCCTGTTCTGACTGCCCTTGTGCAAAGACCCGTGGGTGCGGTGCGGCCGGGGGTGGTGCGGCGGGAGAGACCGACGCTGCTCGGCTGCGCTTCAGGGGGAATCTGCCCCCCTCCCCAGAGTGCCTATTAGAGCCAGGGCGAGGCTGGCCCGTGCAGTCCCTCCGTCTCCGCACCTCGAGTATGGAAAGTCCTTTGCAGATGCCGAGCCTCCCCCGCCGCCCAGTTCCTAAATTCTCCTCTGGCCTCGAGCATCTACGCAGGCTCCCGGATGGATCAGACAATGTAACCCACGGCGTGCCTCCCCTCGACCATGTGGCTACAGCTTAGCCGTAGATGCCTCGCTCTGGACAGGGCATCGATGTGTCTCCAAAGAGGAGTCTTGAAAGCCGAAGGTGTTCTTTGTTGTGTCGTCACAAGGTACATTAGCATATCAATGGGGAAGAAGAAGAAGAAGAAGAACAGCAGCGCGGGGCCTCCTTCTCCCCCCGCCGCCGCCCCCGCTCAGCATCTGAAGGCAACCGAGGGCTCTTCCAAGGGAAGCTACGGAGAGAGGCCGGGCGGGGCGCTGGACCGCCTTGATCCCCTTCGCCAGAGCCCTTCTTCCTCGGCCGCCACCGGCTGCCCAGGCTCAGCTTCCTTTGTCTCCCTCCCGGGACTGAGGGGGCACCACAGCCCCTCCCCTCTGGCCCGCCGGTGGGGAGACAAAGGAAGAGGCCGCCGCGTTTCCTCCGGTGGCTGAGGGCGCCTCAGCCAAGCTGAAAGCTGCCCGGTGGAGGGCGGTTTGGCGAGGGCGGCTTTGCAGTCCAGCGCTCGGCATGCCGGCAGGGATCCCCCCCTCTCCCCGGCCTGGAGGTGCGCGCGGGCAATGATCCTTCAGACAACGGGATTTCATCACGGGCTTGCCTGGATTGGCCTGGTGTCCACCCCATCCCCCCGAGCCTTCGGCATTTGCCACAGATGGTCCCCTCAAACCCACCCATCCACCAACCAACCAACCAAGGGCTCTTCTGCGTCCTGAATTTCACCCGCGGAGCTCCCCCTGCCTCTCCGGGCCTCTTCCCAAGTCCTCCACGAATGCCTTATTGTCCCACCGCCACCAGCCTCTGTTTTAAAAAATAAAATAAAATCTGAGGGCTCCTCGTAGAGAGCAGGAGTGCCTCTTTCGGTGTGCTGGCAGCTGTCCCCCCCCCCCGACCTTTGTGAGAAAGCGGGGGAGGGGGGGGGCTGGCCGGCCGATGCCACTCCTCTTTGCCACGAAGGTCATCAGCTCCATCCCATACATGTCTGCTTGCCCACAGGTAGGGCTGCCAACAACCTGGAGAACATGTGACCTGTCCCTTTAATACAGGCTGGATAGGATGCTGTTTTCCGGGTGATGTTCTTGACCTCCGTGCAACGGGAAGTTTTCCCTGCCCATTCCCAGCCATTAAGGCTCTAGTCAAGAGACAGAACATCCCCCCCCCCCCTCCAGGTTGCTGACAGCAGGCCGAGGATTGTCTCCTTTGGGCGAGAAGCCTTGGCTCGGTCCCTTAGCCCGGGACAGGTGGTTCTACAGAAGCGGCTTTTGCGCCTGCTTGGGACCTCCGTCTCCCATTGCCAGTGACGAGAGAGGGCCTGAGGCATCGCACATTTGCCCTCACTTGAAAGGAAAAGAAAAGTAATGAAACAAGTGGACTCCATCTCCACCACAACCCCCTTGTTGTCTTCCCTTTTTCTAAACCCCAGCCCTACTACTCCCCTGCTCCTCTTCCCATCCCTGGATGGGTGTGTGTGTTTAAGAGTGCAAACAGCAGGTCGATCATACACATAAGGCTCTCTCAGTTCAATGGGGCATACTCCAAGGTAAGTGGGCACAGACTGGTAGTTTCAAAAAGCAGAATTTCAGCATGCTGATTTCAACCTTTCAGGTGACCTAAGCTGCAATCCCACACAACTTTCCTGGGTTTTAGTCCCACTGAAATCAGGAGACCATACATCCCAATAAACAGGCACACACTGAGGGTGCGGTTTTTTTTAAAAAAATGTTTGTTGGGGACTAGAATTGTGCAGGGATTCCAGGTACTTCTGAATGTGAGAAGCCAGAAAGGAAAATGCAGGTTTTGCCCACTTGGAGCAGAAATGATAGGAAAGACAAACATTTCACCCTCCCACTCCTTGTTCCCTTTCCCCATTTTTTTTAAACAGCAGCCCAGGAGCCGCTCCTGTTCAAAGGCAGGTGACTGGGTGGTTTACAGCCTAAGGCCCCTTTCCCGCCTGAGAGGCCCTTCGTGAGTGGGGCAGCAGCAGCAGCAGCAACACAGTTTTGACCTGGAAAGGACCAACATCCCCTGGTGCTTCAGCTTACTTTAGAAAGCTGGAATGAGAGAGGAGAGAGAGGGAGAGAGAGAGAAATACCCCAATCGGAATCCATTTCTAGAAAGTTCACAGCCTGTGTTTTGGGAGGGGGGGAAATGTTAAGGCTGGTGCTGTGAGGAGTCCTCTTTCAGCCTGGGATGTGAAATGGGTGGGGGTGAACACTCTGTGCGAAATCTCCGTTGTTGTTTGGCAAACAATGGGCGGCTGGAAGGCTGAGGGAATGAATAGGCAATCTGCAGGATGCATGCGGGTCAGTGCTTGGGGTCTCTGTCCTAAAGCCCTCCTTCTCAGCTTGCCACAATAAAGTAGCACGGAGGTTTAAAGCTTTGCTGGGTCACCGGCCACCTTCTATTATTCAGCACTTCACAACCCCACACACACACACACAAACAACACAAAAAAACCTCCCCTGCTTATTAATCAGTAGCACTGACCAGAGGCCCCTTTTGGAAACAAGAGAAGCAGAAAGACAGAGAGAAAGAGACATACACAGAGAGAAACCCCCCCCCCCCACAGGCCCTCCTAAAGCAGGATCACCCAATGGCACTCTGGACCAAAGTTTTCTCCCCCTCCCCCCTCCCTTCCCTCCCTCCCTCCCTTTATCATAACAAAGGTTCCAAATCAGGCCACAGGCAGCCTGGACGTTTCTCCCACTGTTTCTGGCCTTCTCATTCTTTCTCTCTCTTCCTGCCTCTGAAGATGATGGAGACTTTGTGGCAAGTAAGGATGGCTTTAGGTCAAATGGCCTAGGCCCAGCTGAGAACTGTGGCTGGGCCTGGGAGGGGAAGCAGAACTCCCAGTCTCCCCTTTGGCGTGGGGGCTGAAGTGGGGCTTGCTGGGGTGGGGCTGCACCTGTGCCAGGGGCATGAGAGCTGATGGATGAGGTGTCAGGCCTGGAGCTGTCCGAGGACTTCTTTGCAAGGGGCCTGAGAGGTAGTCCACAGCGCTGGGTATTGCTTTGGAGTCAGCATCTGTTTCATGGTAGGGCATGACATAGGATGTTTGCTACCACCTGGAAGGGCTCTATGCCTTTTTTTGTGGGCATTAAAGGTTGAAGGAATATTTTTGGTATACACGAAGAACAGAAATCTGGGCATTTTGATGGATGCTTTATAGTACAAATAAGTAGCTGTTCATATGTTTGAGTTTCTTGTTTTCAGATCAAGTATCAGATTTATTGATTCTCATAAAAGTCTGGGCTTGGGACCTATATGGGTATATTATGCCTTGATATTGTCTTTCGTGCAAGGGTATATTAACCTGTGGGTGTCCTGTGTTTATAATATCCATGAAATAGACAACTAACTTTGTGCCACTGATTTCCCTTCCTTAACACAGCTACTTAGAAGTAAACCCTTTTGCTTTTCATAGAATTTACTTCCCAGTAAGCAACTGAGCCTGCAGTCTAATGGCATACTTACTTGGGGGAAAGCTCCATACAACAGAGTACTTGTGTTTTTCAGCTGCAGTCCTATGAACACTTACATGTGCCTGAACTCCACTGAATTCAGTGGGACTTACATCCCAGTAAATTTACATAAGATTGCACTGCACATTTTGTTTAGTAGGATCCAAGCAAATTGTTGTTGTTCTTCTTCTTAGAAAAGAGAAACAATTTTCTTCTTTTTCCTGGCCAGAACTAGATTATCCAGGTTGTCTAGTTGTAGTTAAAGAGGAGAGGAACATATATATATTAAAGTGAAAGAAGTGATTTGTACCAGTTTGTCATTTATAAGCGGAAAGAAACTAAGAACCGAGTAGAAAGGATCCCCCATGTATCTGTTGCGGAGCCCCTTCCCCCACACCAAGGGAGTCTTGGGGCATCTTAAAGATAGCTAACAGATTTATTGAGGCATAAGCTTTTGTGGACTGCATACAACTTCATCAGATGCATTAACAGTTTAATACTATGCAGGTTTACTTACCAGTAAGCTGCACCAGTTCTTATTCTTAGGTAAAGGTGCATTGTAAGTGTGCTTCGTATCTGATAAAGTGGGTTCTGATCTAGCAATGTTTGTGCCACAATAAACCTGATAGACTTTTTTGGGGGGGGGGCATTGTTTTTGCTGCAGCACAGCCATCCTTCTGGAGGGCTCTGTGTGTGTGTGTGTGTGGGGGGTGTTTTTGTGAAAAAAATAAATCAGCTGAAAGGAGAAGGCTCTAATACCTTATAACAAATGATTGTGCATCATGTTGCTATCGCTAAATAAATACAGAAAAACTCTGAGGAAAAGTGTCTGATAGATTCTCCAAGTATAGTTCATTGTGATGGGCCAGGTGAAACATTTTGGATTGTGGGGAAGTCCATGCTAAAAGCTTTGCTGAGAGAGATGTGGCTAATCTTCCATGACACCACAGAAGAATTTTCATAGCTGGCCTAGGATATTTAGAGTGTGTGCCATTTATAAGACATCTTTTTATTCCTAGGGCTTACAGTGTAGTATTCTCCCCCCCCCTTTATACTTTCAGGATAGTGTTCCTTAGATTTTGCAAAACCTGACATTTCAGCAAAGGAGTAATCAAGTGTGATCTAAATTATTTAGAGCATGGGATTAAAGGCCTTCGAGCTGAGTGCTGACAAGCTTTCAAATGTAGCCTGGGAAAAAAAAAGTTCTGTATGCTTTCCTCTTGGTATACACTTTGAAAATAATTTGGAAATGTACTGTGAATTGTTTTCAGAATTAATGCACAGAGAAGATGAATAATTCTTTTACAAGTCATTCGCCAAAGGAATTAATAAAATGATTCAAAATACAACCTCAACCTATTACATACAGCATGGTGGCACCTGTAATGTTATTCTTTTAGAAGGTTTGTTGCTTTCACAGGTACTTGTTAAAAATAGCCCTGCTCTTTTGAAACGCCATTTTGGCTTGGTACATTAATTCAGTGTGCATTAATTCAGCACATCTTCATATTTTCAGTGTTAATCTTCTGTACTTGGAGGCTTTGATCCTGCTTCTCTGGTCTACCCAAACTCCCACTGACTTCCTTCTCATGTGTACCACAAGATGACTGTTATGGTTAATCACAACATTTGGCCTTCTCATTGAATGTTGATAAATGCCAAATTCTATCGCAGCATATGGCTTTGGTTTGGTGCTCTGAATATGTCTTTGTTTAACTGGGGTATTCTTTTTAAAAATTTAAATTGCAACTTACCTTATTGGTGGATTCTACTGTAATAGCATACATGATTTCCTATTCTTTCTCAAATGTTGTAGTACAAGAACAGATTGCAATATATTTAAATGGGGTGTATCCGGGTGTGAATTTAATGCAAGGCAGTGGAATGATTTTCTCTTAAACATACAATTTAAAGGTAATATTATCTTAGATAATGGGCAACTTTTCTGAGATTTGCTGACAGAAAAGGAAAATGTCAAGGTTAAGTTTTGCAAGGTGTTACATTGGAATAACGTGACTCTGCTCTCCTAAATTAGTAAGATTGTTCCCTTTATTTATATTAATATGCTATTTTATGAGGTCAGATTCTGCTACATTTCCCAGTGATATGGAATATGGTATTCAATCAGTAAGTTGGAAGGAGTGGCTGTACCTGTCCCACAAGGGTGTGTGGGAGTTCTTGTAGTACAAAGGGAGGAGACCTAATCTATTGCAGTAGCCATACACAATTCTCTAATGACATAAATTATCCATTTCTCATTCATGGAAGATGCCATAATCCAGCAGTACTGAAATAAAGATCCACACAAAGTTATAACTAGGTGATGGGTACCAAGTGTGGGAGATCAATGGCATCCTATTTAGATGGCACAAATTCTCATGGAGGAATTTGATTTCTAATGGCTGGTTATTTGATGAAAAATAAATTGATGAAAATATTTTTGTTTGATTAAAAAGAGAGACATAAATAATGAAACAGCTGGGTTTTTTAAAAAAACGTTTATTGTTATACATATTTTTTTAAAAAATGGTGTCCTAGGAGAGGCATTTTGTCCTAGAAGAGGTATTCCACCTCTATGTAGGAGAGAAAATTAGAAAACTCTTTAAAGATGCCTGCTGCAACACATGGTGGTCACCATCTAAAAAACAAAGTTTTTCTTATTTGGGACAATGTTTGTGTGCAATTTTAGGTATATTTGTTTAATGGATTAATTGTATAGTAGATTTTTTTTTAAAAAAAAATGAGGTGGCATCTGTAGTGGGCAGACTTGATTTTCAGGCAACAAACATCCAGAAATCAAGAAGTACCAATTTTCAAACTAAGACTGGTTTCTGATGGTCTTAGTTTGCTGTGCTGTTTTCTACATTTCCCTCCAGCCTTTTAAACACTAAAACAATGGATTTTACAACAGCAAATGCAAGCTCATTCTCCTTCATTCCCCCAGTTGCCAGTACTAGTATCTTGGTAAAGACAAAGACTGGCTATGTATGAAAGCTTGCTGGAAACTGGTAATGGGGAGGACATATTGGTAGCAGACAGAATCAGTTCCTACAGGATGTAAGAAACAGAGGAGGACAATACAGCAGTAGTCACAGAGCACTGTGCTGCAATTCAGTATGACGGCCAATGTCTCTTTCCCCCTCTCTTCTCATCTGCCTGCCATGGGTGGAGAGAGACTGGAGCCAGTGTGGTGTAGTCGCTTAGGGAAACCCACATTCACATTCCAGCTCTGCCATGAAGCTCACTGGGTGACTTTAGGTCAATCACTTTCTTTCAACCTAACCTAAACTCAAGTTAAAACTGGGGAGGGGAGGATGATGTCTACCAGCCTGGGCTGCTTGCAGAAAGGACAAAATAAAAATGTATGAAACAAATGAATTGTTAGAGAGGAAACAGCATGTGAGCAGTTTGATTAATGTAAATTAAAGACATGGAACATGTTCATTCCACTACAACTCTAAGGGGAGATGTAATGTATACTTCGTACTGCTCAGAGGTTATTGAATGCTTATCTTTTCCTGCCTTGTATCATGTTTCTTTCTGCCTGTAAGTCAGCCATACAGGCTGAAGACCTCTCTACTGCTGGAAGGTCTACAGTTAGTTAATGCTCTTTACAGTTCTGTTGTTGCAGGCTTATTTCCCCAACTCCACTCACATAACTAAATGGTTCTGCTGCTATTGTGAGCATTAGAAAAAGGCAGGTGAAGGGACCATGGATGGGAGAACAGGAGGAACCACTGCTGCGTAGGTTATTGAAAGTCAATGTGGATTGACAGCCAGTGTGGTGTGCTTAGGCTGAGGACAGTCTGGCAATCTGGAGTGGGAGGAATCCGGAGGCAAAAGCTGTGGGGGAAAAATTCCCCAAGGCTGGCTGTTCACACTGGCCAGTGTATTGCGCAAGGATGCCATTATGGAGCATTCAGACTGCCGTGAACCTGCTCTGCGGCTCACACGGCAGCGTTTCGCTGGCGGCGTACATGCGCATGTGCACATGTACAGTACGCCATAGGATAGGAGGCAGGGACAGCTGTCGCTATATATGCAAACGCACTCATGCGCAAATATCCGTGCCAGCACGTTCACACTGCCGCCTCCAGATACCTCCCGCTTCTTCCGGTTCATACTGCCTGGAAGCGGGAGGCATGCGGAAGGCGGCCCCTGGACACCGGTTTCTCCCGGTGTTCTTCTACAGCAAGAGGAAACCGGCTTCAAAGCGCGTAAGTGTGAAAGGCAGCCGAGAGACAGCTGCGGATGTCTGAACGGGCTCCCTTCCCCCGCTTCCCAAGTGGAGCTCTCCCGGGGCAGATTGCCAGTCTGTCCTCAGCCTTAGAGTGTCAGACTACAATCTGGGAGACTCAGGTTCAAATCCCCAGTCTATCATGAAAACTTGCTGAGTGACCTTGGCTGGTCTCATCCTACCTCAAAGCATTGTTGTGAAGATAAAATGAAGGAGAGAAGGATATAAGCTGCTTTGGGTTCCTGCTGGGGAGAAACTTGAGCTTCACAAACAAAGTAGATATGTAAACAAATATAACTGCTCCCAGCCACTGAAAATAACAGGCAGAGTCTCTACTTTGAAATTTGGCAACCCGATTGATCATCACTGCCTGAAAAGTGTCATTTCCAAAATTCAGATTTTCAAAGCCTATCCTGAAATCTCAGAAATGTGAAAGAGGATATGACTGATTCAGAGCTGACAAAAGTGCAATCTGCCTGTATCTAACCATGACTTGAAATGTTTCCATACTGGATTCTCCTGTTCTAAGTAGGGTTTGGAACAATGGCCTGGTGGTCCCTCCTGGATCAAACGAATGATCCCGTGATCATTATTCCTCATGCAAATACATGAAAGCAGGGCTGGTTCCAGGTTTGGGGGCAGGGCCTGGGCAGAGAGTTCCCAGGACCCTTCCCATCCTCTGCCTACAACCAAGCCCCCTACAACCAAGCTTTCTTTTCCTACCACCCACCTGCATGCCTCTCACCCATTTATGTATTCTCCACATGTCTTCTCCAGAGCCCTTCCACCTCTACTGGTCACAGCAGCCGCAGGCCTTTCCCCCGTAGCCCAAGAAAGCATGTGCAGCAGGGAACATGGGTTGTGGGCCCTGCCAGAAACCCTGGGCCTTGGCAGCTGGCTCTCCTCAAGGGATGCTGAGGCTGGCCCTGTGAAATATACAGGACTCAGAAGGCCATGGAGTGATTTCAAACAAAGCTCTTTTTATTAGATGGTCAGTGGAAGCATGAGGGATGGTGGTTGGGGGGCCTGCTTATATTTACAGGTAAGCTGTACCCCCGACTTTGCCCCCACGGGGGATTGAGTAAACAGGGATTAGGTTCCCACCAGAGGCTATCATAGGACCATTTGAATATCCTAAGCCTCTGATAGGGGGACAATCAGGATCCTAGGGTCTATTGTTCTTTGGGACGGAAGCTCAAGTTGGTGTCTCGGCCATGCGCTCCTGGCTGGTATCAATTACCATTACAGGAGTGCCTGGCAAATGTGTCCAGACATGTAGCAGGGTACATTACACCCCGCATGCCTGCTATCATTACATGGAAGCCCATGACTGAACTGTTTAGAACAGGGCATTGAAGGCCATGGCTGGATGGCTACATCAGAGCCAGTTGAAATTAAATCCAGTGAAGATGGAGGTCCTGTACCTGAGCTGTGGAGGGTTTGGATCAGGAATTTGGCTCCTAACTCTTCATGGGGTGTTCCTGACACTGGCCTCAGTTTCTATGGAGGTCCAGGTCATTGTGGTTGCCAGTTCAGCCTTCTACCATCTTCAGCTGGTCAGGCAGCTGGTTCCCAATCTTACCGCCTGGGACTTAGCTACAATGATCCATGCAATGGTCACTTTCAGGATGGATTAGTGCAACTCGCTCTATGTGGGGCAGCCCTTGAACCTGACCTGGATACTGCAGCTAGTGCAAAATATAGTAGCATGCTTGCTGATGGCAACATCTATGTGGACACACATTTAGTTGGTGTTGCACCAATTGCACTGGCTGCCAATTGAGTACCAGATTCAGTTCAAGGCTTAGCCTCAGCCAGGGTCAGGGCTTTCTCTGCTTTGACCCCGGCCAAGGGGAACATGCTTCCAAGTGAAATCAGGGCCCTGTGGGATTTATTACAATTCTGCAGGGCCTGTAAAACAGAGCTGTTCCTCCAGGCCTATGGCTGTGGTGGCGATCATCCAACCATCTTGGCCTCCTCTGCTCCCACTGCCCACATTGTTGCAGGGTTCATAGCGCTCGTTAAGATTTATCCTCCTCCCAGAGAGTATCATCGCAAGAAGCACTATGAATCTCCCTTGACTCTTTGCCATCTATTTAATTTGACTGAAACGTGATTTTAAATTTTATCTTTTAATTTTAATTTGTTTAATTTGTTTGTTCTATTTAAACTTGAATGTTTTGTTCTTATGTCGCTGATTGAAATGCTGTGACCCACACTGAGCCCGCTTGTGGGGGAGGGTGGAATATAAGTTTAATAAATCAAATCAAATCATACTGTTGTGAACTAGAAAGCACAAAACTGGTAAATAATGCCAACCATCTTTCTAAAGGTTCATAGGTTAAAAATAGCACCTTTGTTATAAACTGGGTTATTTTATCCTTTTGTATAATACCTTTGCCCATACCTTTCCTCTGAATCTCAGAGAAGCATTTAAACTTCACAGCAAGCCTGTGAAACAATTCAGGTTGAGCAACAGCCCTTCCTCACCAAAGGCCATTCAATGAAGTTCACCCCCTTGCACAGAGATTTGAACGGTACATTGTAGACGCCCTACAAGTGTATGTCTGTTTTATTCCAGTTGTCATTGTCAATGATTACCTCAAAGAGCTATGGGAATTGCAGAGATTCATAGCCCGTTTCATAAAACTCCATGGGGAGAGAGAAGCACTTTCCAACCAGTTTGTATCTGCAATGTAGAGATGTCCTTGGCCTTGTCTTCTGTGTCCATGCCTACCATTCTAACCACAGAGAGTCATTTTTGAGTTCTAAGAAAGAGGCCTGGGATGCTAGCAAGGCAAAAGACCTTCCTTGTGTGGCATTGTGGTACCCAGGTTTCACTCAAGTGGTGAAGCTGCAAAACAGTCACATGTGCTTGGCATACCTGAACCTGATAGCCTGGGAATCTTTTAGGGCTTAGACTTTCATGGACTGGATTGGTCATATTAAAGGGAGACCTCAGAGGTAGATCTCATACTTAAGACTAAGGTGGAGGGGGAAACTTGGGGGATAGCCAAGAACATTATATTTTCAGATTTTCTTCTGTCTTGCTTTTGCCTCAAATGAGTTTGGGAAGTACATAATAGGAATGCTTGATCATCTCTCTGTTTGGATGGCAGATAGTGAGAAGAACCTTTGAACACTTGAAAAAACTCATTCCCTTTTTAAGTACTTAAGACCAAATGACTAATACTCAGCCCATGTACATTTCCACATTGCTTTTCCAGTCCTCTTTCAGCTGCCATCTTTGTTATATGTAAAACAAACAAACAATGAACTAAAATGAGTTGTTCAACTGTTGGGGGGGGGAGTCATGGCTTGTCTCTCTATTCTAGCCTTGCCTGTTTTTCCTAGCTAGCTCCATGTTGAGTCATAGAAATGTCCATGATTGGGTTGCAAATAGAGATCCATGTAAGTCCCTGCATTTTTCTATGCTTGGCCCCTCCCCCTCATCCATTCTTTTATGCATCTGACAGAAAAAAAATATCAGTGCACCAAAGAGGTGCTTCCTTTGGCTGTCTTGATTCTGCTTGCGTGTGTGTTCTTGTTTGGAGAGGGAAAGTTGTATGGATTCTCTCTACAGTCTTCCAGAGTTTCCCATTTTGCCTCCTTGCCTGACCCTCAAAGCTGAGCATGTCCCTTTGTATCAAGTGGACCATAGATACTTTATTCATTGAGGCTTACAGAATCCAAGCAGGACATAGTAAATTCAGGGGGCACCAGCAGTTGTTATGCTGAATGCTGTCAGTACTCAGATGCAAGGTGCTCAAAAATATGTATGTTTTGGATTGTGAACAAATCTGCAATGCAAGCGTATGAGTGCTCGTCGGGACAGAAAACAAGCTCTGTAACCAAGTTAAGTTCAATTTCTGAATGCCTGCTTTGCGGCCATCAAATTGTCCTTGGTGCCTAGATTTCTTGGTACATTCATGCCAGGAGGTAGAAATAGAAATGGAAAGCCAGCAATTTCTTAACAGCTGCTGCTGTTGACTTGCTGTTTTTTTAATTTGGTGTGACATTGAAAAACACATGCGAAAATATACAGCATAACCGCGTTAAGCAAAGTACTGTAAACTAAAACTCAGTGATGAGCTACTGTTTGATTCCTTTTCATTCCTACATCTGTGTGGAAGTTGCAAAACTAGCCCATTTAAAGATATGCCAAGTCCCATTTATCTGAGAGTTACTAGACCTTTGGATAAACAGAGTGTGTTCCGTACACATTTTGCTTCAGACACATTTTGCTTCAGAGCAGAGAGCGGCTACAAGCCATTCAGAGGCCCCCTGCTGAGGTTTTAGAGAGAGGCCCCCAGGGCCAGCTCAGACAAAAAGCCAGGCCAGCAGCAGGGGACCAAGGTCAGGGGAAGAACGCCTCCAGCAATAGTCTAATGTTGAAACTGCAAAAAAAAAAAAAGTTTAGGGAGAAGCCCCTGCTATTGTGCCCCAATGCTTTATTTTTTCCCTCAAGCTTCCATGTTAATTCTTACTAGCCTGAGTTCTAGATGTATGTTGTGTACTGCAGTGAACCCTACTCTATATCTGGGATCTTAAGAAATGTTTGTCTTGGTCCAGCTGACTTTGGCTTGGAAAATGTGAAACTGATCTGTGCCTTTGCAAAAAGGGAACTGTCCTGCAATGCTCACCGTAGTGTTCTTGAGAGTATACCTAGACTAGGAAGTACACTTTTATTTGAATGCCCCACCCCTGAGCAGCATCTTTCTTATATTTTTTTTTACCTGAATTATTATTGCATTTTTGATTGCTTTATTACTTGGGCTGGGATGTGTGTTTGTGTGCATACACACACATGTTCATTTTCATCCACTGGGAAACAAGCAGTTCTTCACACCCAGTTCAACAGGGCACTTCTCCATAGCTGCTGAGAGCCACCATGCCACTCCTGGACAAAAATTCCACCTGAGTATCCCTCACCCAACACAAACCCAGTCCAAATGTCCTAGGAAAGCAAGTTACACAACCTACTCAGATGATGAGAGTCATTCCACTGGTGAAAGAGCCTCTTATGTGAGGGAACACAATTTCTTGCACCAGAAGAAAGTACCACCCTATACTTCCACTGTGTAAGACAGGAAATTGAGGTGGGAAGAACACAGGCTGTCCAGCACCACCACTGACAAGGTCGATTCATATGTGAATGTCATTATTCAAGCACAGTAGCATCAAATAATGAATTGCACCATATGGAGTGACCATCACAGAACAAAACTGCCTGCTTGATCTGAGGTGTAATACTTTTCCATCACTAGTTTGCGAAGTGCACTTACGTGGGCTGTTTGCACCAGACTGAGTACAACTGGAAAGCAGATCCCGCCCCCCCCCCCTTCCACACTGTATCATGATGGTTCCATGCACCACCTCCCAGGCTTTTTGTCTTTCCTGCAATCTTTACCAAACCTTCTTTGTTCTAATGCTTTGGGAAAGATTTCAGGAAAGCTGTGGGTGGGGGGCACATGAGGAGGTCCTGCCCATGTTGCAGTAACTTTCCCTGCCCCGGCCCACAGCAATAACCATTTCCCTTCCTTCCACCAGACAGCTTTAAAAATTGCCATCAATAGAATCATCATATAAAAATATGTTTATAAAGTCCTCTGAATTTCCAGCTTTAATTTTTACAAAGGAAGTCTCAGTGTGGAAATACAAGGGGAAAGGCATATCTCTGTAAAGGCAGAGGCTAGAAGCTTCCATATATAGAAATGAGAGCTCAGAGCTGGGAATTCAGAAAACCTGCTGGATTGAATATGGTTATAACATTATAACGTTGTAGAAGTTGCTGATATTTTAAAAAGCCCTAAATGCTGGTGGTGGGAAGTGTGGGGAGAATGGTTGCTGTGGGGGGCTGTGACAGAGAAAGTATGAATCTTGCAATGTGGAAACCTGATTGCCGCTGAACTGTATTGACAGCCTCAGCAGCACTGGAGAAACCACACAAGTTAGACCCTGTGTGGCAAGCAACCTGTTTAGTTAGATGTGGGTTAGAAAAGCCCCGAGTAAGCTTAGAACATGTGAAAAAGAGGAACAAGATCATACATAGACGGAAAGCACATCTTCAACTCTAATTCTGCACTCCCGTCCAATGAGGATGGAATGTTTAGAGGCTGTATCTTTTATCCAAGGGATTCTTCCCACCAAATCAAAGCCAGAGCAGAGAAAGTGTCCCCATTTATATGCAAAGTTCTTGCTTGAAGAGCAGGCATAGATAGGCATTTGGAAATCCAAGAAAGCAGCTGGTGGGCTCCAATAATATATAATGGGAGCCCATCCAATCACATATTCTGAAGTTTGGTTGAACTTCTGTTTTAAAACAAAATGGAGCACATGAGTGAGGAGAGCAAGACATTGACTCTTCCCACACATACAATCACCCCAAAGTATTTTTCTGTCAGCCAGAATCTAGGGGAAAGATGTTTTTAAAAATTAAGCACAATGAGGGCCAACAGGGGAGATGGCCTGATTTAAATCCCTCTCCTAACTTCGGAAGCTGACAAATATGGTGGGCATTATACAAGAGTCACAAGAAGGACTCAGGAATAGAGAGGGGTGACAGGGTGATCTGATCTGTAGGGGAACAGGAATGCAAATGGAACTGGATGGCCCCTTTTGTATTGTCTTAGAAGTATATTGATCTTGGACTGTTATTGGTTGTTGGAAGTCTCAGAGAAATTAACTCTTTGGGGGTTTATTGGGCATTAGAAAGTGGAATGTGATTAGTACAAGTTGTGTTTATAATTCTGGACCATTCACAAAATAAACATTATAGCTGTGAGTTATTTTTCTTTAATGAGTTGTTTCAGACTTGTCAAGTAAAGTTCAAAGCATATCTTTCACAGTGAGATAATTAATTACAATTATAAATGATATAAACTATATAATAAATTGTATAAATTTGTTGTACCTTACCAAACCAGTGCTGTGCTTACAATGAAAATCACCCTTTTTACAAGTTTGGTGCTTTATTCATTCATTTATTTAAGACATTATATCTTGTCAGTTTCAACAGAGTTCTCGTCTGTTTCCAAAATAAAAACACAATTAAAAATACAATTAAGATAGCCAAATCAACAATAATGAAATATGTTTATTGTCAAAAGTAAAACTGAAGACCCAAAAGAATAGCAGAAGCAGCAGTAATAATAGCTGCTGCACAAATGAGAGGAAAAACAACCTTCTGAACCCCAGTAAAGGTTTCCCTTCCTCGAAAGCTAGTCAAATTTGACTCTAGGGAGTGGTGCTCATATCTGTTTCCAAGCCAAAGAACCAGCACTGTCTGAAGACTTTTCCGTGGTCATGTGGCCAACATGACTAAATGTCAAGGCTCACGGAATGCTGTTACCTTCCCACCGAAGTGGTACCTATTTATCTACTTGCAATTTCTTGCTTTTAAACTGCTAGGTTGACAGGAGCTGGGGCCAGAGATGGGAGCTCACTCCGTCACGTGGCACTCAGGTCCTGAACTGCTGAGATACCAACCTAAACCATTAATGAAGGCTTAAGACATAAATATGTTTTCCCCTTGTCAGTTAAACTCTGAAAAAGTAGGTACTTGCCCAACAGAAGCAGGGAAGGAATGCCACAGATGATCTGCCACTGTCTTTGTGGCTTCATTCAGAATCTGAACCAAAAACTCTTTCGGCAAGACTTGCGATACTGGCGGACGCTCTCCTCCGCAACTGCGGGGAGCGCGATCCGTACCCGGCGGGAAGAAGGGGCTCTGGACTGGTGCCGAGCCCCCAGAGACCCCAGTGAGGCATGAAAGGGATCTCTCCCTATGGTGGTGACCGAGGGATCGAGGTCCCTTTTCATCACCCCCATAGGTTCCCCCGCCGTGGGAGCCGTATGGCTGAAAGCGCAAATCCGTGAAGCAGCAGAGAGTGTGAAGCAATGAGGCTGGAACTGACAGTTACGCATGGAGAAAACGTGAGTCTGAAGTAAGAAAAGCAGAACATAGCGGGAAGACGGCGGGAGGAGTGAAACCCACCCCCCCTCTCAGGGACTAGCGTACTTACGAGACTCTTTACGTGGCGTTACTGCAGGAATAAAAGCCCATCCACCTTGCTAGATGGCAGCATCGCTCACTTGGAGATATAAGCTTTAGAAGGACATAAGTGCTGTTTGAAAATTTGCTCCTTTCATTCATTTTATCTATCTATAAACAAAGAGCGTAGCCTCAACAATGACGGGGAAACTGAAACCTTCCCCCAAACTAGGAAGTACAGCTCCGAGTTCAAAGGTTGATACCACGGAGATGAGTGCGGTGTTCTCCTCGTTATTGCGACCTCTAGTGGACCAAATGACAGCTCTCAACGTTAAGATGGACAAAATGCAGCTAGAACTAAAAGAGTCGAATAAAACCACAGAGAAGCTGCAGCGAGAACTTCTGGAAGTAAAAACTTCAGTAAAAAACCAAGACGCAAGACTACAAAAGGCAGAGAAGGAAAAGGCCTTCCACCACGATCAGCTTTTGAAGTTACAAATGGAAAGATCGAATTTTTTACTAAGACTTCAGAATGTGCCAGAGAACACAGGAGAAGACCTTAAAAATTTGCTAAGTGAAGCACTTGAACCAGTGACAGGCATGAAAGCAGCGGATATAAAAAGCGATATGGATATGGTTTACAGAACCTATCCAGATTATACTAAAAAGAAAAGCCTGCCTGGTGAAATTATGATAAGGTTCTCCAAAAAATCTACAAGAGACGTGGTGCTTAGGACCACAAACAAAGCAGCTCTGAAGATCCTGGGAGAAGAAGTAACAGTGATGAAGGATATCCCATTTGAAATAAGGAAAAGAAGGAAAGCCTATGGAAAATTGACATCTTGGCTCCAGTCTGAGACTATCATCTATCGTTGGAATACTCCAGAAGGACTATGCTTCAGCATCAAAGATAAGAAGTATAAGATTGACTCTGTTCAACAAGCGAAAAAATTTCTGGAAAAAAGCAAAGAGCAGAAAACTGGGAGAGACTCAGATGGTTCACTGGCCTCGCAAGAAAGCATGTATGGATTTGATAGCTCAAAGAGTGAAGAAGAAGTGTCTGACTCGGAAAAAGGAGCTGCAGCTCCAAAAGTAGTTGAGACTGTTAAGACAAGAAGAGGACGAAAGAAGAAATAGTGATTAAACTGTTTTATTAAGCATTGCACTTATGTACTATAAATTGTTTAATTAACCGTATTTCTCTAGGTGGGCGTGCCTGCCAAATAGTTTTGATATTTTTTATAGTAGCAGTAACAAAGTAATTGAAATTTATCCAAGGTTTTAAATGCTTCATAATTATATTATGTAATAAGGTAGCATTAAGCAAATGATAAAGTACTCTCTGTATAAGGTATATGTAGCTTAGATTGTAGCATTATAGTTGTAGTTATAGGGAAAAATCAATAAAAAATTTATATATATATAAAAAAAGAATCTGAACCAAAAACTGACTCCTCTGTTTTCAGTTCAGTCTTTTGTTGAACTTGCGGTTTTCCCACTGAGAAGAAACAGCTATGTTCCAAAAGAGCAGTTCAAAGCCACCCTAAGCCACAACCTACTTGTCCATCTCATTTTATTTATTTTTAATATGTATACCCTGTTTTTCTCCCTAATCATGACTCATCACAGCAGATTCACCTCTCAGCCTAGCCTACCTCATAAGGTTGTTGTTGTTGACAGAGGAGGGGCGTCTGATACAAAAATCTGGAGTCCTGATCTGTGAGAAAAGTGGGATATTTTTTTTAAAAATAAGCATAAATCAATACACATGCTCATGTCTAATTTTATAAATTATTACACTAAAATCTCCCTGTTTACCATCAGTAACAACAGCAACAAGGAATCTCAGATGAGAAGGCCCCATGGGGGAACACTTTTCTCTGGGAAAGCGGCTTTCTTCACTGAATGACAGAAGGTATTTGGAGGGGAAAAAAAACCTTCAATAAGGACTGGGCAAAGTGTTGTTACTTCAAAAACCAAGGAGAGGGAGAGACCTTACTAGAGTTGTTTTTGCAGGAAGCCATTAGGGTTGCCAACCGCCAGATGGGTTCAGGAGACCTCTTGAAATTCCAGACTACAGAGATAAGTTCCCTTGGAGAAAATGGCTGCTTTGCAAGATGGACTGTACGGAATTATGCCCCTCTGGGGTCCCTCTCCTCCCCAATCCTTGCCCTCCTCAAACTCCACCCCCTGATCTCCAGGAATCCCCTGACCCAGAGCTGGAAACCCTAGAAGCCACTGAGAGCAGTGATATTTGCTGCTTTTTCTGTGAATGCAATCTGGATAGGCCTCTCAGCTGGTGAATCTACACCATCTTCTTGCTGCTCGCATATACAATAGGGCTAGAGGGGTCTGAATCACCCACAAAGTCATGTGGAAAAATCACAGGATCATCTCCAGGTTTTAAAAATGCTTCATCTTGGCATTTTTAAAGGTCCTTGCCCCACAAACTATCTGTCTTGTGTCAATAAGGGAAAGGGCCTTCTCAGTAGTGGCCCCTGTCCTGTGGAACCAGCTGCCTGAAGAGGTGTGTGCCTTGCAGGACCTCCCAAGGATCCACAGGGCATATATGGCCGCTCTTTTTTGGGGGGTGATTGTGATCCACCAGGCGGTTGGTATGCTTCAGCTGTGTCTTCACCATCCATGCATCCTACTCTGCTTGATCATGGATAGATTTTAATAGGGATATATTTTGAATCATTTTACATTTTTAAAGTTCATTTATTGTACCTTTTGTATTGTTTATATCAGGTGTATTTTATATGCTGTTAGCTGCCCTGAGTCCTGTTTGAGAGAGAGGGAGTGGGATATAAATTTGAATAAATAATAATAAATAACAACAACAACGATGAAGATGATGATAGCAGCCACACCAAGCACCAAGGGAGTGATTTGGATCAGGGCTGTGTGAGAGAGGAAGAGAAAGAAGGATTTTACATTTTTACTTTCCAGGCATTTTAGCAATGAAAACTGACCCCACCACTGCTGTTACTATCCTTCAAAAAAGAGGCAAAAGGTGAGATACCCATCTTTCTCCCTAGGCTGGCTAATAGCACAGAGCTTCTCTTTTATTTCAGTGAAAGCATATGGGAGGGAAAGAGTTAAGACTCCCCCCTCCCTGGGCCCCAATCTGAACTGGGCTCCTGAATGGCTTCTGTTAGCATTTTTTAAAAACAATACTGGGAGGAGCTGATCACAGATCTCACAGCATCTCATCTGTTTTTATTCAGAAGCAAGTATGACTCTTCCCAATCTTGTGGGATATTTCCCTCAAAGACCCTCTATGTACCCCCCTGCCAGGAAAAAATGCACATAAATACGTACACACAAAATTTTGCATACAATTTATTTTTTATTAATGGCCACTTCCTGAAACATTGAAATAAATCCAAACTGTGCAAATAAAACAAAGAGTAAACTTTTAATTCTGCTCAAAAGTAAATTTCAGTGAGAAGGCTGCTGTTGTTTGGCTTGAATAAAAAGCTGAAATTGTGGAGTGGTCTTTGACATGGCAATGTGCATGTCATCTTTGGCATCCAATTAATTTTGACTTTTCATTTTGATGGGAACAAGTGCTGAAAAGCCTGACTCACAGGAGTATGTAGCAGCAAATGGAATCAGAGCTCCTGTAGCTCACTTTACCAGATGAGGGTAGGCTTGTGTCAAGGAACACCAGAATTCTCCCAGACTCTGAGTTGAATTCATGTTGCATCATTTCCTTTGTCTTCAAGTCAATGAGGTAATCTTTAGTAAGGTCTGCATTACTGACACTGTCTACACCAGCAAGGAAAGGATTACAAATCCACATTTCAATGTTAAGGTCATCTGAGCAGAAGTAACTTTCAAAAGAGTTCTGCAGCACTTCCAGGGGTGTGCAGATTTCTGCCTGCAGAGAAACTGGCAAGCCTCTGTCACTCTCAGCTCCAGCCTGCACAAAGATTTTCCCCAGCACTTGAAAGTTCTCATAGTTCTCAAAGGAGGCACTTGGCCAAAAGAGTTCATAGTTTTTCAGCACCTTCCATAATGGTGACTGCAGGGACTTAAACTGAAACATTTACCTCATTCATACTGCCAAAAATTTCAGCCAAGTAAGCCAAGCCATGAATGAACTCCTCCCTATCATTTTTTTTCTGGGTGGGTTTTCCTTTTCTCTCTCAAAAAATGAAACTTCTGCCTGAAGTTCAACCAATCAAGTGCTTCAAGACATCCTTTGGAAAGACAGAAAACTTCTAAGCAGTATAGAAGAACTTCATATTCTGTTCCCATTTCTTGACAAAACATTGAAAAGGCAGCTGTTTAAGGTCCTGGTTCTGATGAAAATGACTTCCTGGCAATAGACAAGACTTCTTTCAGAATTGTTGGCAGAGTATTTATCTGTCTGTCTGTCCATCCACCTGTCTGTCTGTCTTTCTCTTCAGTGAGGATCCAAAGAGGCTTACATTGTTCTGTTCTCCTCCATTTTATCCTCACAACCACTCTGTGAGGTAGGTTAGGCTTGTTAGGACTTTTGTCCAATAATCAAGAAAAATTCAGAGTAATGAATCTTGCTTTTCTGGAAAGAAGAGATTGCTTCTTTTAGTTTAAAAGAAGTTTATTACTAAAGGGAAAAGGTAAACGGGATTAGCTACAAATAAACAAAACATGCTTTCTAAGGAGTTGCATTGTGCTCTGTCTTCACACTAAGACATACTGATAGAGAGTGAGAGATTGTAATGGAGGATCTCTCCTCCTTCTTGACCCCTGAAAGGAAACACCTGATATCATTGACCAATTAGCAAGACAGTACACCTTTAGTTTTCCCGGGCTTACAGATAATTGGCCAGCTGCCAGGTATCACTTCCAGGCTAAACCTAGGTAAACAAACAAGTTGCATAGTTAACCCTATAATGACTGAATTTCTCAGGCCTTGCATTACATGCTCATTTCTCCAACACCCCTTCTCAAGACCTGAAATGCAAGTCATTATACATGCATACACAAACATTATTGAACATTAGCATCAAGCATATTCAACATTTCACGAAGTCTTTCAAACTTGTCTTTGGTTAGTGGCTTAGTCAGGATATCAGCCACCATCTCTTCTGTACGACAATGCTTAATCTCTATCAGCTTTTTCTGGTACAAATCTTTAACTAATGCACATTTAATACCAATAGATCTACTTCTAGCAGTCGTGCTCTCTTCCTTACATATAGTTATACAAGCTTGATTATCTTCTAACATAAGTATAGGTACAGGTTCAATTATTCCAAAATCTTTCAACATCTCAAAGATCCATTCAAGTCTGCTGCAGGCACTTGCTGCTGAAATGCACTCAGCTTCTGCTGTGGATTGCGCTACAACAGTCTGCTTTCTACTAGTCCAGTCTATCAGTCCATCTCCATAAAAGAATAGGTATCCACTGGTAGACTTGTAGTTGTTCATCTCTTCTCCCCAACTGGCATCCATGTAGCCAACTAGTCTTGGTTGTTCAGTTGGTGCAATTTTTAGTTTTAAGTCCATTGTTCCTCTTAGGTAACGTGCCATCTTCTTTACTGCACTCCAATCATGATGATTTGGCGAACTTACTTTTCTGCTTAGAAATCCAACTGCCGCTGTAATATCTGGACGCGTTGATTTGCTCAGGTACAAGAGCTTTCCGACAGCCTCTCTGTATCTTCCTATGTCCTTTAGTGGTGTGCCGTCCTTCTCCTTCAGATATCCAGGTTCAAGTGGGATTGTTGAAGCTTTGCAGTTCTTCATGCCAACAGATTCTATAAAGTCCATAATCTTTCTTTTCTGGCATAAAAGAAAAGTTCCATCCTCGAGTCTCTCAATTTGCATTCCGAGGTATTGTTGAACATCTCCTAGCTGTTTGACTTCCACTTCCTTATTCAGTCCATCAGCTATTGCTTTGATGTCTCCTCTGTTTTGACAAGCCACGATCAAGTCGTCAACGTAAACAAGAACATACTGGTACTGTCCATTTCTGATTCTAGTGTACAGACAAGGTTCAGCTTTCCCTTGCTTGAAGCCTTGCTTCTTTAAAAGTTCAGTAAGTTTGTCATACCAGGCCTTTGCTCCTTGCTTTAGGCCATAGAGTCCTTTATTGAATTTGTAGACTAAGTTTTCTTGACCTTTGACCTTGAAACCTTCAGGTTGTTCCATGTAGATTTCCTCAGATAGCTCTCCATTGAGAAAAGCAGTCTTTACATCAAGATGCTCTACTATCATGTTCCTAGATGCTGCAACACTTAGAAGTGTTCTGAATGTTGCTTGGTCAGTAACTGGAGCAAAAGTTTCAAAATAGTCAGTCCCATATTGCTGTGAGTAGCCTTTAGCTACTAGGCGTGCTTTGTATAGCTCCACAGTTCCATCTTTCTTGTGCTTAATTTTGAAGACCCATTTACATCCAACAGGGTTTCTGCCTTGAGGTAGTTGAGTGAGAGTCCAGGCCTCTTTTTCGCTAATGGATAGCAGCTCTTGTTCCATTGCTTCAAGCCATCTGCCTCTTTCACTCGCAGGTAAGTTGCAAACTTCCTTCCAGTTCTTGGGTTCCTTTGCAGGTTGCACAAGTTCACAAAATCCATACTTCATTGGAGGTTGTCCCTTAGTGCTCCTTTCTGATCGCCTCACACTGGGTGTGGGTTCTGCCGTGGGTTGAGCCGCTTCCTCTGGTGTGGCCCCTGCTTCCCCTTCTGTTTCAATAGTTTCCTCAGAAGGTGGACCTGCTGCTTCACTTGCCAGTTCCCCAGCCAGTTCACCAGCAGTCACTACAGGTAGCCAAGCAACGAACTCATCAGGTGCAGTCCCAGGCATCTTTGCATCAGCTGCAGTGGAAACACTAGGCAATACAGTCTCATCAACAAAAACAACATTGCGTTCTTCAACTGTGTGGGTTTGGGGATTGTATATCCTGTACCCTTTCCCACCAACAGGATAGCCTACAATAAGTCCAGTTTCAGTTCTGGAATCAAGTTTTCCCCTCTTTTCCTTTGGTATGTGTGCATACCCTTTTGCGCCAAAAGCTTTGATATGCCTTAGACCCAGTTGTTTTCCAAACCAAGCTTGAAAAGGGGAGGTTCCAATAATCTTTGAGGGTAATCTGTTGTGTAAGTACACTGCTGTGTTCAGGGCTTCTGCCCATAAACTGTTTGGCAGTCCAGAATGCATTAGCATAGCTCTGCACATCCCTTGCAGTGTTCTATTTAATCTCTCAGAAGCTCCATTTTGCTGGGGTGAATAGGCAATGGATACTTTATGTTGAATTCCTTGCTCTTGTAGAAATTGTTTGAATTCAGCATTACAATATTCACCACCTCCATCTGTGAGTAAGCTTTGAGGTGCTTTGCCAAATTTATTTTTAACAATAGTCACATAATTTTTAAATCTACGCAGTGTTTCATCCTTACTTCTCAGCATATACACATAAGTGTATTTTGGTTTATTCTCTGTGAAAGTCACAAAATATTTGTTCCCACCTAGGGATGCAGGTAAAGGCCCAACAAGATCATTGTATACAGTTTCCAAAAATTCTTGATTTTGCGCTGGAGTTTTCCCAGAATAACTTGGGGCATCTCCCTTTGCTCTGAGGCATGTCTCACATCTAGTTTCACTCTTTTCACAATGCACAACAGGTATTCCACATTGCTTTAACAACTGCTCAACAGATTTCAAATTTCTATGTCCCATTTTAATATGCCACGAAAATAAACATTTTTCATGTTTACAAGCATCATCACAAGCATCCTTAGTCTGGCAAATCTGTTCCTTGTCATCAACAGTCTCTATTTCCTCATCAGGATCAACATCAAAAGTTTCTGTCTCCTCATCATCACAAGCTACAAAGTAATGAAAGCCATTTTTGTCTTCCACTTTAAATTCAAGCTCTCCATCCTTGGTAGAGGCCTTGCTTCCTTGCTCTGGTTTGAGCAGGACATGATGTCCTGTGTTCATGAGACTTTTTGTTGAAATTAAGTTCTCAACAGCTTCAGGCACATAAGCTGTATTTTGCAATTCAACTTCAATTATTTGATTATCTGTAGTAGACAATTGTAATTTTACAGTCCCAACGCCTTCCACATTTAATAATTCCCTGTTAGCTTGGTAAATTCTTGGTTTGTTTTCAACATCTATGTTACTAAACCAGGCTTTTTCTCTACACACATGTGTACAAGCGCCAGAATCGATTAAAAATATTTTCTTATCATCTGTGTTAAAATCATCAGTGATCCTAAAAGCATGACCTTTGCTCTGTGTCCCAGCTGCAAACTTTCTGCCTCTGTGCTGTGCATGTGAAACATGACCTCTGCTCCTCCCATAATGGCTTCCCCTTCCACTGGCTGGTTCTTTGTTACTGGAACCATGTGCTCCTGTGGCTCTTTGTTCTTGGGGTTCATCATTAGGTGCATTCTTAGAAGAGCAGTACTTTGCAAGATGATTTTTCCCACATATAAAACACTCTATTTTCCTTTTAAATCTCTGTCCATGCTTTAGACTCAAAACAGACATCTCATCAGACAAACTTTCTTTCAAATTTCTAGAATCATATTCCTCAGTTAGTGCAGACAAAAGACCTTCTAAAGTCAGATGATCTTTCAGTCTAATCATACTGGTTACAGACTTATAGGAGCCAGGCAGACCCTTAAGAATTGAAGAAATCATATCTGTATCAGAGGGTGCTTCATTCAGGTCTTTAAGCTGTGTGTAAATGCCCATTAATTTGTCCATCTCTTTGGGAAGGCAGTCTCCCTCCTTCATCCTGAAATCAAAAATCTTTCCCTTGAAGGAATAGATTTTACTCTTGCTGTGTTTATCAAATTTGTCCTTTAGCTTTTGAAGCATCAATCTGGACGTGGCTAGCCCTCTTAATCCTGGTACCTCTGTGTAGGGGATACTCCCTAAAATCAGGGCTTTAGCAAAACCATCCATCATAAGGAATTGTGTCTTATCAGGGTCAGATTCTGGAGGATTTTCAGTTGTTAATACTTGAAGGGCATTGTGAGTCTGCAGGCGACTCTTCAAATACTCCTCCCACCACTGATAGTTAGCCTTTGTAAGTCTGAGGTTTGGCATTTCTTGGGATGGGGCATTAAAAGCCATTTTGTTACTCACGTCCCTTTGGATTTGAGGTAGAAGCACAGGTTGAGCAGCTTCGCTGGAATCTGGCTCAGCTCATCTACTTCTCCAGGAGCTTGCAGGGTTAATCTTTCCTTCTCTCTGCAGCAGCAGCAGCAGCGCGAAGTTCAAAAGCTTCTTTGCCTCGCCTTCCTTTGTTCTCCCGGCAGCAGTGTCTCTGGTGCTCCAGTGCTCAGCTCAGCTCCACTTACAGCAGGCAAAAATTAATCCAGTCAAAAAAGATCCTTTGCTCCTGGCAAACTACAATCCAGCATAGGTTTTCCCCTGATCAGCAAGGAAACAGGGTTGGGCCTTTCTGGCTGCAAGATTGCTCTGAGAGCAGGAAGGAAAAAAAGTGGTCGTTTTAAAAATCCAAGCCTCTAGCTCTTATTCCCTATTTCTCTTTCTCAATCAATCCAGAAAGCTTTTAAGAGACAGCTTTTAAGAACCATCCTCTCTGCTACCATTTGTTAGGACTTTTGTCCAATAATCAAGAAAAATTCAGAGTAATGAATCTTACTTTTCTGGAAAGAAGAGATTGCTTCTTTTAGTTTAAAAGAAGTTTATTACTAAAGGGAAAAGGTAAACGGGATTAGCTACAAATAAACAAAACATGCTTTCTAAGGAGTTGCATTGTGCTCTGTCTTCACACTAAGACATACTGATAGAGAGTGAGAGATTGTAATGGAGGATCTCTCCTCCTTCTTGACCCCTGAAAGGAAACACCTGATATCATTGACCAATTAGCAAGACAGTACACCTTTAGTTTTCCCGGGCTTACAGATAATTGGCCAGCTGCCAGGTATCACTTCCAGGCTAAACCTAGGTAAACAAACAAGTTGCATAGTTAACCCTATAATGACTGAATTTCTCAGGCCTTGCATTACATGCTCATTTCTCCAACAAGGCTGAGCGAGTGTGACTGACCCAAGGAGCTTCTTTGATACCAGTGCATGTTGCTGTAGAAAGCAATGAGTCCTGATGATGTGTGGAGCATCTTTCTCCACCAAAGGAGCAAAATCATAACGACAGGATAGGTTTTCTTTAATTCGAAGGATGGGCATGAACCTAGAAAATATGGTTCTGTTTGTGGTTTACGGTTGAATCACGAATTGAACCCTGAACCGAACTGGAAGAATTGTGTATGAACTGAAACAGTTTGTGGCCCTGCAAACCCCATTGAAAGGGACTGCATTCCCTTCAATTGGTGTTTGCAGTAGGCATGAGGAAAAATTAAGGTGCTCAGCTGTGTTGGGCTGTCTTGTGCAGTCCCTTCAAAGTTTAGAGGGACTATAAAAAATAGCTACAAATGCAGCTACAAAAATAGCTGCATGGTGGGCAGCTGTTTTGGGTTTTCTTTTGTAGTCCCTTTAAACTTTAAAAGGACTGCAGAAGACAGCCGTGGTCAGCAGAAAGGGGGGATCCTCGTGGGAAGGGACTTCCCTTCCACCTTTCTGCCCGCTTCAGTGAGCCATGGCCAGCAGAAAGATGGGGGTGAAGAACCCCTGGGAAGGCACTTCACTCCTTCCACTTAAACCCTGCTTTCTGCTTCCTGCGGATTTTTCCAAGGAGCAGAAAGCAAGGCCATTTAAGCCCCTGTTTTCTGCTCCTAGCAGATAGCTTCAGGAAGCAGAAAGCAGTGGTGGTTTAAATGGCTCTGAGCCATTTAAACACTGCTTTCTGCTCCCATTAAGAATTTTCTGCTCCCCCAAACAGCTGAGCGACAGGGAGCTCACAGCTGCTTACCTGTTTCTTGTGAAGAGCAAAAAGCAGGGGTAAACCATTGAACCATCATGAACCACCAAGAATTGCACCAAAATTCATGATAGTTTATCCCAGTTTTTCAGTTTACAGACTCCAGTTTGTGAACCCTGAACAGGCCAGAATGTGTGATGAACTTTGGTTTCTCAGCTGGCTTGTGCTCATCCTTATTTAATTCTTATAAATGAAAATTTATTCTAAACATCATAACATGGCAACAATGATGACTGTACCTTACCTGACCATGCCACCCTAAACTTGTGAAACAAATACCACAATAAGATAATTTGATGTAAAAAGAACTTTTTCATAAATGCAATTTTCAAAGTAACATGAGAGAAACCAAATGGGGAAAATATCATTTTTGGCACCCAGTTCACAGACTCCTGAAGCACATTTGGGTCCATAGACCACAGGTTAAGAACCCCTACTTTAATGTCCTTTGACCTATCTATGCAGTCGTAACTCTGGTTGACCACTGTGTATTGGCATAAAAAGCACATTTTAAAATAAAAAATTAGTATTTTTATTACCACAGGAAAAATAACATCAAAATACAATGCCTGCTATATCCAGTGTACCAAAAAATAAACAAATAAAAATTAAGAATGTAGCATAAAAAGAGCCCTGCTATTCAGACCAATGGTCTATTCAGTCCAGCATTTTATTTCACAAAGTGGCCAACCCCGAAGGGCAAACAAACAGGACACAGATGCCAATGTCCTTTCCTGATGTTGCCTCCTAGCACTGGGTTTCAGAGGTTTACTGCCTTTGAATATGGGGCTTTCCTTTAGTCATCATGACTACTAGCAATTGGTGGAACTATCCTCCAGGAATGTATCTAATCTCCTTTTAAAGCCATCACTATGTCCATTGACACTTAATTCCATGATTTTAGTAAATTACTTAGTAAAGAACTTTTTCCTGTCTTCTGTCCTGAATTTTTTGCCCTAAACTTCTTTGGGTGCTTCTAGTATTATGGGAGAGGGACAAAAAGCTCCCTTTATCAACTTTCTCCACACAATGAATAATTCTATAAACATATATCATGTGCCTCCTTAGCAGTCTAAAGTGAATAATCTCAGACTCTTTAGCTTTTCTTCAGTGGAAAGGTGCTCCAGTACTTTAATTACAATTAGGGATGGGCACAAACCAACTGACAAACTAAAGTTCATAATGAATGTTGGCTGGATCATGGTTTGCGAAGTAATATTCACAAACTGAAGACTGCTATAAACTATAAATTTTGATGCAGCTTGTGGTGGTTCATGAAGTGCAGAAAGCAAAGGTTTACCTTTGATTTCTACTGTTCATGAAAAACTGCTCAGCTGTTTGGTTTAAATGGCTTGGAGCCAATACGAACCAGGTTGGTTTGTGAACCAACCTCACAGCTCATGGCTCAGCCATGAAACCTGAACTGAACAGCAAAAACTGTGGTTTGTGCTCATCCCTAATTACCATGCCTGCCATCCTCTGTACATATCCAGGTTCTGCAATATCCTTTTTGAGATACACTGACCAACAGTGTACAGTATTGCAAATTTATTTATTTATTTATTTATTTGTTTGTTTCATTTATATCCCGCCTTGCCAGTAATTCAGCCGGCTCAAGGCGGCTAACAACAACATATAAAACATTTAATAAATTAACAATATAAGCATTTAAAACATTTAAAACATTTAAGAACAAACTACATTAACTCCTCAAGATGGGTGGGTGAACCACTGCTCTATGCAAGGGCATTACAGAATTGGCTGTTTTATTTACAGCCCCTTTCCCAATAATCTTCAGCATGGGATCTGCCTTTTTTTCACTGCTGTCACATATTGGGTTGACATTTTCATTGAGCTATCCTCTACACTCCCAATATCTCTTTTAGTCTTGGTCTCAGCCAGTTCAGAACCATCAACATACATTTGAAGCGGGTTTTTTTAGTTCCAGTATACATCACCTTACACTTATCAACAATGAACTTGATTTGCCACGTTCTTGCCCACTCAACCAATTTTTGCAGAGGCTCCTATAGCTGTTCACAATTGACTTTAGTACCACTATTCTGAATAATTTGATACCTTCTACAAACCTGGCATTACACTACTTGCCCCCAATTCCAAATAGTTTATGAACAAATTAAGTAGAACTGGTCTCAATATTGATACTTCTGGGACACTGCTGTGGTTGCCAATCTCCAGGTGGGATCTGTAGATCTCCCAGAGTTACAACTAATCTCCAGATTACAGAGATCAGTTTCCCTGAGAAAATGGCTGCTTTGGAGGGTATATTATGTGCTGTCATATTTATGTCAAGCTCCCTCCCCAGGTTTCATTCCCCCAAAACTTGAGAAATTTTCCATCCTGGAGTTGGCAACCATAAACTCCACTGTGATGATCAAACATATTATTTAATACTTCTACATATAGCAATTCCATCACTGTGTTCTATAAAATATCCAGTTCTTTAAAAGGAAACCAGATTTTAAAAAAATTCTCCAGTGGTGCCTTAAAAATTATAATGAAATGTGCGTATGTGGTGTGGTCCATCTGGTCCATCCATACTCTACAGCGAACCTGTGTGGCTGGCTTTGGATAACTAACTAGCTCTCAGCTTCATCTACCTTGCAAGGCTGTTGTGTGGCTAAATGCACCTGAGTTCCCTGGAGGGAGGCTGGCCTAAAACATGACACATTGATATTTAACAATATCCAGTAATTGTTCTTAAACTGCACCTAACAAAACCCCTTAAAACATTT
The DNA here is from genome assembly GCA_029233225.1 of Lepidodactylus listeri. NCBI lineage: Eukaryota > Metazoa > Chordata > Lepidosauria > Squamata > Gekkonidae > Lepidodactylus > Lepidodactylus listeri. The sequence goes on from JARCFY010000006.1 coordinate 51,703,842, forward strand.
CCTCTGTCTGGTAAATGCAGCAGGATTTCTGAAACTGTGCTTTAATAAGTAATGAACCTCTTGAAAACCTTATCTGGAGGCATTTTTTAAAGTTAAAAAAACCTGAGTTCCTAAATAGGTGAAGACATCCATACGACGATAGCTGCATCTTAGGAGAACTGGATTAACAGGCTGCAAGTTCCCTCTTGGAAAGGAAATGTGTCTTTGTACAGGCTGAGTAGCAGGTGAAGCTGCACTGTTATTTGCTGCCATGCCCCAATATGTCTTGTTTAACATTTGCTTGGCATGTTTATTCAAATGAGACAGGCCATTGGTACATACCTTATGAATGAGGTGGGACAGTTCTAGGGCAGGAGCAAACCAATGATATAAGCCCCAAACGTTGTTCCGTCAGGCAGCTCGGCTAGCTAGCCCCGACACTGAACACACCGAGACACAATCAATCTTCAGATAAATTGTTTTGTTTCCTATCGCTGGATCTGTTACAGTCCAACAACATTTAAATGCTGTGAGAAGCACAAACCCTGAGCAGAATTTAACCCAGCCTTATGCAGCCTATGGACGGCTACTTGGAGGGAAGGAGCCACAGGGCAGCCATTCTTCATTCCAGTGACTCCCTGTGGAGGGCGATTCTCCCAGCAAACTGATGCAGCAGCTCAGTGAAGAAACCCTGCAGTTTCCCTCCAAGCCAGTGCAGCCTACCCCAAACCGCCTGGCTGGTAAGAAAATTGCCTGACCCATGGGATGCGCCATAGCACAAAAATGGTTTTCGGTGTGGATTGGGTGCAGGGTGGCTTCTTAAGTTGGTGATATACTCAAAAGCGTTCTGGTGCATGGTGGCTCAAAGACAATAACAAAAAGATTTACATGTAGGTCATTAAGAGAAGTTGTCAGCCTCTCTGCACACTGACTTGGCTGCTATTCATAAGAGATAGTGTGAGGGCTGAGGCAGTGAATGGCTGTGGAGTGTGGGAATTCGAATATAGACAGAAATACTACAAAAGCACATGCTCTTTGGTTTCCAGTTTGGTCTGGGCAATCCATCAGTCTCTACCTGCCAGGTGGGACTGGCTCTGCAGCAAAAAAAGAAAGAAAGAAAGACTGGCACACTATGGTGGGTAGGGCCGGCTATGATGGATGGTGCACACTGTGAATGTGATAATGCAAGGGCATTGCCATGCATCATTGACATGATGCCTATGCTTTGAAAGTGGCCTCTGAATGACCACTTGTTCATCTCGTCATTCTCTAAGGTGCTATTGGATGCAAATCTATTTCTGCTTGCTCCTGTGCGTTGACTCGACATGGATGTTGGTGGAGTAAATTCACTGATGGTTGAGCATCATAGCATTGAACCAGAAGTGCAGGAAGAACTACTGAGTGGGAGAGGAGATGCTTGCTTTGATCAGTGGGTGGGTTTTGTGGCACCCATACTGATCTCAGGGTTCTTGCTATCTGCTGTGTATGTGGAGCTCATCATGGATATCAAAACAGAAGCTTTCAGGATCAATTGCATTCAGTCTTTGAAGAAGAAAAATGAACATCTCAAACATATATTTAACCTAGTTCCCACTTATATAAAATGTGGTGATAGCCACATCTGATTTTAACACATAGTTTAAGAGTTTAGAACATTATTCAAATATCTCCTCTGTATTTGTCTTGCATTCTTTACAGTAAAGTAATTGTATATCCTAAAATTGCACCTATTATGCAGCCTACCTGGAGAAAACTTCCATGAAGGATGAAAGCCACACACACTGTCAGTTATGAAAATGTAACATTTTCCAAGTAAAATTATATGTATGAATGGCTCTAATTTCCTGGGAGATCTTTTGGTCACTTTTTGTGAGAATGTGGAAGGGAAAAAATCACACTAAATCAATCCAGCGCTTCCTTCGTAGATGGCACTTGGAGCCTTCCAAGTCAATAGTCACTTCAGCTTCATGTTTGACCAATGGCAGGCCTGTGCTTGCATTATTCCAGACAGAGGAAGCATAAAGGTCTGGCTACCTTTTGATTCTTAGTATTGAAAGTTGTTCAACTTATTGAGAGAAATTTCCTAGAATACATGTGTTTACATTAAAACTGAGTTTGGGAGCAAAATTCTTTCATATGTAAAATCAGGGCTTTGTTTTGAAATGATAAAGTAAGCATCTAAAAGAGAAATTACCCAGTGACCTTACAGCAAGAAGTATTTGTGCATAAACACACATGTCTCCAGAGAGGATGAAAGGAAAAGATGTCTTAAAAATTATGGTGATTTAATTTTATTTTGCCCAAGAATGACATTCTCCTGAGTATTTGTGAAAATGAAGATGAATATGCAGGGATCCATTTGGTTGATTTTGCGCCAGATGGCCAGTTGCAGAAGCTGAACTGATTGATTCGTTTTTGCCATCTTGCTTGCTGGCATTCTCCAGAGTTCACATCATTCATGCACTAACATTTTTGGCGGTTCTTCACTTTTTAAAGCTGACCTCTGCTTTCCTAATTACCCCCCCTCTCCTTAATCCTTAAGGAAATAACTGATTTCCTAAACAAACTGTTCCCCCTCTTGTCATGACAGAGATTTAATAAGAGAGCTAGAGAGCAATCTTAAGCAGGTCTACTCTGGTGTATTCAGTGAGACTTACTCTCCGGAAAATGTTCTTGGAATGGCATAAATACTACTGACATACACCAAGGGACAAAATACAAGCGAGACAGAGAGCAACCATAGGAATCCTACTCAGTTCTTTTTTATTCAGTGGGGCTTAGTCCCAGGACAATCAGGACTGTAGACATATTGCGCATGGCTACTAAACCGTGTGTAAGTTTAGCTCAGTATCAATTAAGTACACCTATATATTTGAACATACCTAAAAATTGTTGACAATTGTTAAACAAACAATTTTAAATCTTCCAGATGATAGATGGACTCAGGGCTGGTGCTACCATTAGGCCAAGTTAGGCGACCGCCTAGGAAGGAGAGCCTCAGAGGGGTGGTGCAGAAGACAATCAGCGCTCCTCCAAGTCCCCCAGCCACCACTGTCTTCAGTGCCTAGGCAGCCGGGCTCCCCCACCTCCAGGTTGGCCCCCCTTGCACCCAGTTGCTGCAGTGGCAGTTGCTGCATCTCGCTTCCCCTCCCAGGGGAGGAGGAGCAGCTGGCTGAGCCTTCCTCGTCACCAGCCAGCCAGTCCCACCCCTTCTCTCCCTTTGCTCCAGCCCAGTGCTCTGGCCTGGCCCTCCCCCCCCCCCCCAGGATCCCATGCTGGTCCCTCTCCATCCACCAGCTTCCACAGTGCAGCGCCTGGTTTCACTTTGCCTTTGGAGAGATGCTGTCGCCGGGCTCCCCTGAGGACGGGTCCCCCATTGCAAGTGAGGGAGGAGAAGAATGGGCTTGGTGGGGAGGGGATGGTGGCCAGTGGCAGCCCCCTGTGAAGGGCAAATCTACCCCCTCCAAGGGCACAGCTGGATCCTTAGGAGGGCAGGTGGCCTTGTGCACCACTGTGCCCTCACCACGCTGTGCCCAGCCAACTTGCCCCTGTCGCCTCCCATCCATCTCCGCAGCCCCTTTCCCACTGCCCACTTGGCTTGGGATGCTGGCTGCCAGCCGGACCCAGGCTCTGGCACTCAGTCACTCACCGGTGGCAAGGGAGGGAGAGGTGAGCAGCCCTCCTGGCTCTTGAACTAAACTAGGGCAATTAGAGGGTGAAGGCGGCCCCGAGGCCAAGCGCTTGCCTCCCCTCTGCTCACCCGAGCTGCGGGAACCAAGGGCAAGGTTGCAGGGGCTGAGATTTCTTAGATCCAAGCCCCTCCAGCCTTTCCTCCACCCCCAGTATGAAAGGAAAAGGGGCAGATGGATGTTGTCAGTTCCCCTTGAAAAATCTGCGCTGCTGTGCCCTCCGCTGCCTTACGATTTCCCCCAAACAATTTCCTTGTCTTTGGGGGACCTTTCCAGGATAATTTTTTTTGGGGGGGAAGCTACTGAAAACCTCTAACCTCTCACACACACCCCAGCCCAGCAGGGACACCCCTCCTTAGTCCCAGTCAGGGACATCCAACGGGCTATTCAGCTGGAGTGCAATGGGAAGGGTCTCCCCTCTGAGGCACCTCCAAATGCTGCCCAAAGGAGTGCAAAAGAGGCATTTCCCTGCCAAAGTTTGTCTTCCTCCCTGGGCCTTTTCCCAGTGACTCTGCTTTTACCCACCTGGCCAGGGATTGGGTGCTGGCTGAGAGTTGCAGAAAGGGAGATGCCCCCTCGCTGCTTCAGGAAAGCTGGAAAATGAAACTAATGCTGTTCTTCTCTACCTCTCTGAGGCAGCCATGGCAGTGGGAGGTCCTGTCAAGGAGCTCTGCAAGCAGCTGAAGAGGAGCGAGTCTGTCCCCCAAGACAGCCAGATTCTGATCTGCATTTAGGCACCAGCATGGCAGACCAAGGGCTTATGGCAGAGGACAGCAGCAATGCCATGCCGGGCCCTCTACTGTGTCACCCCTAGGTGCTGCATTGCTCTGCGTGGCCAGTCCAGAGGCCAGAATGCAATTCCCCCCCCCCCCCCCCGCCCCCAGGCAGGCAAGCCCTCCGTGCAAATGGGAAGATATGAGCCATGAGACCTCTACTCCATGAGACCTCTCCTCCCAGCTACAGGATGGCCAGGCTGCTCAGGGATTCCCCCCCCCCCCAAGTAGGGTGCTGCTTCCAGTGTCACCGGAGGTCCTTCTGGGCAGAGCAACGTCTGCAGCCAGGGGTTGGCAACAGCAAGCACTGCATATAGATCTTGGCTCCAGTATTGCTCAAGAAATTGAGCTTTTCTTGACCCTACCCTAGGGACTGTGGGTCAGTGACAAGAGTACCTGCTTGGCATGCAGAAGGTCTGAGGTTCAGTTCATCTCCTGATGAAAGGTGAAAGAAAACCACTGTAACCAAGATTCTCAAAGAAGCTTCAGCCAGAACTTCCTTCAAAATGGTAATAATCTTGGACCTTTGAAAACATACTGCAAAGTGCACAAACTGTGCAGAGAGGAGAAAACCCTCTCAGTATCCAAATCCTAATGATTGCAGCACACTAAACATAGGCAAAATTTTAGATTTTTCTAATGTCTGCATGGCGACCAGACCTAGCGGGGGGAGGGGAAGAGCCATACCTCAATGGTAGAGCATCTGCTCTACATGCAGAAGGTCTGAGGTTCAATACCAAACATCTTCCACACACAAAAAAAGAATCAGGCATTTGGTGATGTGAAAGATGTCTTCCTGAGACCCTGGAAAGCCACTGTCCTTCAGAGTAGACAATACTGACTTTGATAGACCAACCTTCTGACTCAGTAAAGGTGGTTCCATGTACTGGCAGCATTGCACATGCAGAAGTGGGCTTTAGGACATAAAAGCTTAAGCTGTCATAAAAGTTCATAAATCTTTCAGACACCTGTTAATTTTACAGCCCTTACAACAGCCCTTGGAGGTAGATCATTGTGCTTGTCTTCTCTAGCACACAACTCCCTTTAAACTACAGAGAAAGGCGCTACTGCTAGCAGTATTTATTTATTTATTTATTTGGTTTATATCCCGCCCTCCCCACCTCTCGGTGGGCTCAGGGCGGCTACCAACATACAATAAAATATACAATATCATTAAAACATTTAAAACATAAAATCAAACACACAGCATACCCCATTACAAGATGGCATATCTTCTTGATTAGAGTGGTGTCTGAGATGTCAAAACAATCCAGACAGTGGAAAACATTCAAGCTGGCGGGTTCTCAGTCGGGCTGGGGCCAAAGATGTAACTATTAGGCGGCCCCTACTTAAAGGCCTGGTGGAAGAGCTCCGTCTTGCAGGCCCTGCGGAAATAAGTCCCGCAGGGCCCTGATGTTATCTGGGAGCTCATTCCACCAGTGTGGGGCCACCCCTGAAAAAGCCCTGGCCCTTGTAGCCGCCAACCAGGCCTCCCTTGGCCCTGGGAGAACCAGGCGATTCTGGGATCCCAATCAAAGCACTTGCTGGGGAACATACGGGGAGAGGCGGTCCCTCAGATAGATAGGTCCCAGGCCATATACGGCTTTATAGGCAAGCACCAGCACCTTGAACCGTATCCGGAATGCTATAGGCAGCCAGTGCAGTGCTTTTAAGGTGGGCTGAATGTGCTCCTATACAGGGAGACCAAACAACAGCTGCACTGCCGCATTCTGCACCAGCTGCAGCTTCCGGATTTGGGACAAGGGCAGCTTCATGTAGAGAGCATTGCAGTAGTCCAATCTTGAGGTGACCAAAGCATGGATCACCGTAGCCAGTTCGTTGCGTTCAAGGAAGGGAACCAACTGCTTGATCAACCGTAGATGATAAAAGGCTGACCTTGCAGCAGCTGCTACCTGGGCTTCCATTGTTAACGAGGGGTCCAGGAGCACTCCCAAACTCCTCACCTCTGACACTGGTACCAACGGCACCCCATCAAAGGCCAGGAGAGGGATCCTTACCCCTGGTCCACTTCGACTCAGGCACAGGACCTCTGTCTTCGTCAAATTCAATTTCAATCGGCTCTGCCTGAGCCAATCAGCCATGGCTTGCAACGCCAGGTTCAGATCACCCAGACTAGAGTCTGACTGACCGCCCAACAACAGATTGGGCTGGGTATCATCACCATACTGATGACAACCCAGCCCATGCCTCTGGGCAATCTGGGCGAGGGGGCGCATGTAGATATTGAACAACATTGGGGAAAATACTGCTCCCTGTGGCACTCCGCAAACCAGCGGGTGCCTTTGGGAGAGTTGTTCCCCAACCACCACCCTCTGTCCCCGATCTTGGAGAAATGAGGAAAGCCACTGTAAGGCCAACCCTTGAATTCCCGTATCAACGAGGCGGTGGGCTAGTAGCTGATGGTCGACTGTGTCAAACGCCGCCGACAGGTCCAACAACATCAGCACCACCATACCGCCTCAATCCAGATGCCTCCAAAGGTCATCTGTGAGGGCAACCAGCAACGTCTCTGTCCCGTGGCCTGGTCGGAAACTGGCCTGGAATGGATCTAATACAGAGGTGTCATCCAAAAAGCTCTGCAACTGGTCCGCCGCCGCCTTCTTGATTAACTTACCCAAATAGGGTAAATTAGATATCAGCCAATAGGTGGCCAATTCGGCCAGATCTAATGATGGCTTCTTTAGGAGGGGGCGTACCACAGCCTCCTTCAGGGCACTAGGGAACACCCCCTTTACAAGGGATGTATTGATGATCTCCCTAAGTGCCCCTCGTACCCCTTCATGGCTCGCTTTAATTAGCCACGATGGGCACGGATCGAGTCTACAGGTGGTTGGGCGAACCAGTGAGAGCAAATTGTCAACCTCCTCCAGACCAAGTGGATTGAAATAATCCAGAATGTGACCAGAAGACTTGCTCAGAGCCTCAAGTTCTGCTACTGTGTCAACTGGTGGGGAGGTCCCAGTGGAGCGACAAGACTTTATCTGTGAAAAAGTTCCCAAAGGCCTCACAGCCAATATCCAATTCTCTATCATTTAGTCTGCCCATCGGCAGAGTCGTTAGTGACTGAATTGTGTTAAATAATTGGGCTGAGCGGGAACTCGCAGACGCTATCTCGGCTGCGTAGAAAACTTTTTTCGCAGCCTTGACAGCCATCTCATAGGCCTTCATAAATGTCCTATAAGATGCTCTTGCTGCCTTGTCGGGAGCGTGATGCTACCGTCTCTCTAGTCATCTGAGCTCCCGCTTCATTTCCCTCAACTTGCCTGTATATCATGGGGCGAGTTGGGAGTGGGGGCGCAGAGGGTGCCTGGGAGTGATCTCGTCGATGGCTGCCGAAAAACAATGTTGCCAGTCCTCGACTTGCTCATTCAATGAGCCACCAGGGGGGCTTGGATCCTGCAGTGCTTCCTGAAATCAAATGGGATCAATTTGGCTCTGCGGGTGAGCTAAAATCTGCTCACCACCTAAACAGGGTTGGAGCGGCATGTTCAGAGAGCCAATTTGGTGTAGTGGTTAAGTGCGCGGACTCTAATCTGGGAGAACCGGGTTTGATTCCCCACTCCTCCACTTGCACCTGGCTGGATGACCTTGGGCAAGCCATAGCTCTGTACCAGCTGTTCCCTCAAGGACAGCTTGGGAAAAAGCTCTCTCAGCCCCACCTACCTCACAGGGTGTCTGTTGTGGGGAGGGGAAGGGAAAAGGAGTTTGTAAGCTGCTCTGAGACTCCCTTGGGGAGTGGAGGGCGGGGTATAAATCCAATCTCTTCTTCCTCTTCTTCTTCTTCTTCACCCAGGCCTTCAGGGTCTGGTGGTCCAACCATGGTACAGCCGTGGCCATAATCCGGTCCACCGTAACCCCTGCCGCAAAAATCAAGTTGAGTGCGTGACCGGCTCTGTGTGTGGGGCCCATAACAAATTGGGAAAGTCCTAGCGCCGCCATAGACGACACCAGATCCATTGCCTGCATAGAGGTCACATCCTCGGCATGGATGTTGAAATCACCCAAGACTAATAGTTGAGTGTGCTCAAGCACCCAGCCTGATATGGACTCCAGCAGGGATGGCAGGCTGTTTGCCGGTGCATTGGGTGGTCGGTACACCAACCAAACAGCCAAACTTTCCCCGGCATCCCAAACAGTATCCTCTGTCCCCAGAGCTATTCACCTGCAATGAATCTAGTCCAAGCCTTTTGGTTTGTCAGGATAAAGATACTGCAGCAGATAGCTTGTTCTCACAATTAAAAAGAAAAAAGAAATAAGCAGTTTCAAATTTTGTGTTTTTCATTCTTCCTAAAATACATTTATGTTTGAAAATTGGTGGGTGCATGGGGGAGGTAGCCTCAGGGCGTCAGGAGGTAGCCTCACCTAGTGGGCAAAAAAACCTGGCCCTGGCCCTGGATGGACTACCCAGAAGGCACTACCTTTTTCCATTGTGTGGAAGGCCACTGAACTGTGCAAAGAATCTGCAGTGGCAGTTCCTGGTAAATTATGTCCATAAATGATTGTTGTGTCTTAAAGCCCAGGGAAGGGGTTTAGAGACCTTAGCAAAGACTATATGAAACTGTGGATGGAAAACAGTACTCATGGTTCTATAGGAAATATTCAGAGAAATTTGAAAATTCTAATAACAATGTTTTTCCGTTACGTTTTTAATTTGTAAGTCTTACATGCATGATCTGTGGATGTGAATATTGCACACATAAATAGTAGCCATGTCCTATTTTAGCACAATTCAACAGCCTTCTAAATACCTCCAGCTTAAAGTATACTTGGAAAGCTTGATGGGTTCAGCTGTTCAAGATAAAATTGCTGGGAAATCCTGGGAGTCTTTGTAGATTTGCTATATGAGCAGCTGTCAATTACAGCCTGTGGCCCAAGTCCAGAGTCTTCATGAAGCAAAGGGCAGTGTACATATTGCATGCCTACCTTTTTATCATCACATATTCAGTGGCATAAATAGTGCTTTTCTCAGTACAGTACAAAACACATGTCTTTGCCCCATGGAGGTTACACTGTAACTGGTAACAGTGCATGAAGAAACAGAAGAGAAAGTCTAACACATAGTAATGAATAGGGATGGGCACAAAATGGGAAAATGCAGTTTGGTTCGTGGCTCAACCACAAACCCAACTGAATGGGGAGGCTAGTTCATGTGGTTCGTGGCTCTGCGAATACTGCTGGAAACACTGCAGGTCCCTTTAAACAGGGTTTGCAGAAAGCCCCAAAACAGCTGAGTAGTGGGGAGCAGGGGACTGCAGAAGGGACTGCAGAAGACAGCCTGAAAAACAGCTGTGTGGTGGGGAGGCACTCCCCACTGTGCAGCTCTTTTGGTCTATCTTCTGCAGTCCTTCTCAAGTTAAAGGGACTGAAGAAGACAGCCTGAAACAGCTGCTCAGCTGTTTTTGTGGCTTTTGTGGGGAAGAGAAAAAGATTTTAAGGGATTTAGAGTCCCTTTAAACCCCACTTTCTGTTCCATCCATGAACCACCACAAACTGCACCAACCGCTCTAAAAGTTCATGGAAGTTCGTGACAGTGAACTTCTGTTCATGAACCTAGAACAGGGCAAGTTCATCATGAATTTTGCTTTGTGGTTCAATTTGTGCACATCCCTAGTAGTGAATGCAAGCTGAGATGGTCAGATACAGATGGCAATCATAAATCTAAACTTTAAAAGTATCAGTATTTGGATTGTGTTCTCAGAATTCTGTCAAGAGCTACCTCTGGATCTTTGGGGTAGAGGAGAAGTTCCCATAAAGTTATCATAAATAGCGCTTGTTTGCTATGATGACAATATCCATTACAGGCAGTTGAATATTTGGGGAGGCTCTAGAGCTTCTAGATAGCCTTCCTGTCAGTCACTGCAGCATTTCTGTGAGCACAAGGAACTCCTCTCACAGAATATGACTTTCATGCCATTTTCCCCTCCCATGTAGGTTTACTAACATCTGGGTGGGACCTGGAGTTCTCCCAAAATTACAACTGACCTCCAGACTACAGAGATCAGTTCTGCTGGAGGAAATGGTATCTTTGGAAGGCAGATTCTATAGCATCACATCCTGCTGAGCTCCCTCCCCTCCCCAAAGTATACAATTTCTGGGCACTGCCGCCAAATCTCTAGGACTTTCCCAAGCTGGACCAAACAACCCTAATTCCATGGCAGTCTGAAATGGCCATGGAATCCTGTTCTGGATGAAGAGGACCCCTCCCCAGCAAGATGGCATTTCAGGTGGCTGCCAAGAACTCTCCCAATAGCTATAACACTTAGCTTCAGAAAACATAGTTTCAGGTAATTTTATACAGGGTGTTGGGTAGTATTTAATTGCTAAAAATAAATATATTGGGTCTGAAACCTGTATGGAAATTCTACCATCTACCTTGGATGGAACCCTAAAAACACAGGGAAAGACTGCAGTTGTTGGTGAAAGCTATAGTTTGGCTGCGGTCACACTCACTATTTGAAGCAGAGGGGAAGAGAGGCTATTTCCTGTGGAGGAATTTGGCACACAGTTGTGAGATTACACATCCCTTTGAAGCTGTGGGCTCAGATGCACTGTGTGATCAGATGCAACTGTGGGGGAGTTGGGTTTTTTTGCTGTTTGTTTCCCTTGCACATAAACAACAAATCACACCTCCGCATTGAGGGCCCCCTATGGTGTATGCAATGATACACATACTGCGAAGGGGAAAAAAAACATGGAATGGAGTCGGGATGGCATGATTAGACCATCCCGGCGGCATGAGAACGTGCTTGAGCGATCAGACAGGGGAAAGTCCATCTGTGGCCTGTTAGCAAGCATTAGGACTGTACATTCCCTGGTGTCTTTTAACTCCACTTCTGTGGTGGAGCAGCATGGGTTGCCAATGACTGCAGGACACTTCCCAGATGTTGTGGTCTGATCACTCCCTCTAGATCCACCAGGTATTCGCACCTATGTTGGATCTAAAGGAGTTTGTGATTGCAGCCTTTATGTACATTTTTAGAGGTACATTATTATATTATTGTGAGGTTCTACCCTAGGCATTGGCCCTTCCTGAACCATAAGGGGTGCACTGGTAGGCCAGGCAGGACAAGGAAGGGAGTGATGGGTCCAGTAGGAACAAGGAGGAAGGAGGTCCTCAAGAAGAAGCACTGGGCACCATGAGAACAGTCCAGCCATGCTCATGAGGGGCCCCTTGAGGTAGGCAGTGGAGGCAACAGCTCAGGTACACTCCAGAAAGAACCACTGAGGCACTCTATACCTGGAGAAGCCATGATTCAGATGCTGGACTTGTCCATGGAAATGACAGGGCATTTTTAATCAGGAATTCCACTGACCACCTGGCCCTCAGGCATAGGCAGATGGCAGCAGCTACTGGGGCCATGGGCTGGTCTTTGGCACTGGGGGCAAGTGCGGATGCTGGGAAGAGGCCAAGAAAAGGCAGGCTGAAAGGACAGAGGCAGAAGTAGGGATGGCTTTTAAACAGGCAAGAGAGATGGGAGGGGTAGAGAGGGAAATGCCCAAGGAATGGAGGGTGTTGGCCCAGAAGTGAGCTGTTAGCCCAAAGCATTCAGGTGAGGTAACCCAAGACTGGCAAAGCTGTAACTGTTCCCCAAATAAAAAAGTTGCCAGTAACTTCCTGGCTGTTGTGACTTTACTGTCTGATGAAGAGGAGGTTCAGCATATCTTTGGCCTCCCTAGGGCCCTGACTAGGGGTCATTTTGAGCAGGAGCTCGGGGGAGCTCAGCTCTGGGAGTTGGTGCCAGCCCCACCCCCACCCCACCCCCCGTGGGGGAATGCCTGCTTGTGTCATGGCTGCAGCAAAACGACCCCGTCCCCTGGAAAGGTCCTTGTTCGTCCAACCAGCCTTCTGAAGGCTTCAGCCACCACTGAAGCTATCCTCCCAGAATAGTGGTATTTCTGAGGCTTGGATTAGTAACTGTCCCCTCTCTGCCCTCTCTCTCTCTCTCTCACCCTCTGACATACTTCCAGTGATGTAAGGTGGTTTAGCATTTGCAAATAAGTTATGCTAATGAGTTATGCTAATGAGCTCCTGCACCTCTTTTTCTACTAAATGACCCCTGGCCCTGACAATAATATTTTCTAGTACTTTAAAGATGAGCAGCAGCCAAATCCATATTTGTTTGTTTCTTAAAACATATGCTGTTTAGTTGGTGGAGCTAAGGACAAAGGGTAGAGATATAGGACCAAGATCAATAATAACTGGAGGAGATTTTTTTTCTACCTATGCCACTGGTTAAAGAGGGGTGTATATTGTTATGTATTAGGATTGGAACATTCCAGGACTGTCTACCAGAGACTGGCTGAGCTTGAAGTTCTAGAGCAATAGCTCACCAGGACTCTAGATGAGACCAGTGAGGAATCAATGTTATGTAAATAGCCTGTGGTTGGGAGTTGGGTGTGGTTGGGTGTAGTTTTGCATGCTGTTTAAACAGGGCTGTTGCCCTGGTGTTTTGTTCTTGTTAAATCACAAATAAAGCTGAGCTGATCACCAGACTTGGGATCTGCTCATCCATGGAGCCCAGTATTTAACATATATGATGGGATGGACATGATCAAAAGCATGCTTGTATGTTTTTCTCAAAGAAGAAGAACCTCTGTTCCCTTGCTTCTTTGGGGAGCAGGGAATGGATGCTTAACTTCTTTCTTGCTCAGGACACAGCAGGATGGGAGAGAAATCCCAATAACTCGTAATGTTCATTCAGGAAGAAACCAAGAAAAATCTGAGTTGACCATACCCTGTTCATTAACCTTAAAAAGGTAAACTCAAATGAAATTTCCTTTGAACTTCATTAAGGAACAAAACAGGCCACATCTGAACATTACTGTTGGTGGTGCCACGATGATGGTGGCTGCACTCTGCTTTCTGTTTTTATTTCTCCACATTATCTTGCAGTCTGTTTTCCTGGCATGACCAGGGATTGGGAAGGGGCAGAAAGGGGAAACAATTACACTCTGCAAGTAATGTGTCTGACAAGCAAGGTGGCCAAACCAAATAGTAGCCCATTTCCACACCACACAGTGCCATTCTTGATTTGTGTTTCTGTAGGTAGCCCTTCTTTCCATCACATTGCCCCTGCGCTGGCTCAGAATGGCCTCACATTGGAAATAACCAGGAACACTGCTTGCAAGTGCCTTTCCAGAGCTTGAGAGTATGATGAGAGCATATCTAACAGCAATATGGTAGAAAGATGGGCTAGGGTGGGGGAGGCAGAGGCCTTTTGATCACAACTTAATCTCTTTCCACACAAGCTAGTTGTATGCCTGGTACTCTGGAAGCAAGGGTATTCTTTGTAACACAAGGCAGGCTACAATGTCCCTAGAATGGCTATCCAAAGAATTAGAGAATGACCTTGCTGTTCTGGATTTCCCCCCTTCACAGTCTGCTTGCTTTTCAGAGCACACGCTAGTAGGCTCCCACCTTTGCAAAAGATAGAAAGGTTGACCTTCCCCCCACACATACGCACATAAGCCACATGAGATGAGAGAAGGAGCACAGATCTCTCATAGAAGCAGTCTTGGGGGGGACCTGCTTATGTGCAAGTTCACCTTTTTGTGAAGCTCCGACCTAGAAGCTATTGATAGAGTTGCCCCTCATCAACCTCTCCTGCCCTTGTGGTTGAACCTGGTCCTGTGGTTTACCATAGAGCTGGGTGACTTGAAGAGAGCCAGGAGATGTCTTGAGCAACACTGGCAAAAAAATCCATAATGAATCTGACAGAGCATGCTATAGAGCTCACTGGAAGATCTATGAAGCAAAGAAATGTTACTTCTCTATTCTCACTGTCTCAGCCACTTCTCAACCATCCCAGTTGTTTAAAGTATTTTGCCATCTACCAACTCCTAAAGCTGAATCTTCATTGCTCCAAGAAAATCAAATTCACTGTGATGCTTTTGCAAAGTTTTTTGCTGATAAAATATCTCAGATAAATTCTGAGTTGGATGCCAGCTGTACTGTGGCTCAGACAGATGAAATGTTTAAACAGTGATCTGGCCTGTTTATGGACCTTTTTGAGCCAGCTACCACAATGGAAGTTGACAGGCTTCTTGGATCTGTGAAGGCTACCACTTGTGCTCTGGGCTTTTGCCCTTCTTGGTGGCTATAATCAGGTAAGGACCACATTCTTGAATAATTGTTGACTATCATCAATCAACCACTGACTCAGGGCACTTTACCTTGGCCACTCAAAGTGGCAGTTCATTCATTCATTACTACCCCCCCCCCTACAGAAAAGTGATGTGGCCAGTTATTGCCCTGTTCCATCTGCCCTCCTTGGGCAAGATGATTGGCAGAACAAAGATGGACTTGCTCCAGGCCTTCTCAGATAACTCATGTACTCTGGGCCATTTTCATTCTGGTATCAGGCTATGGAACAGAAGTGACACTGGTGGCTTTAGCTGATGATCTCTGCCTGAATGTAGTCAAATGTTGCTCCTGGTGGATTTATCTACTGCCTTGGATGCAGTAGACCATGTCATCTTGTTGAAAGTTTTGGAGGCTGAATCATATAAGGGGATGTGCTTCAGACTGTGTTTAATTGTTCCTTATCCTCCATTCTATCCAACTTTTGATTGTATTGTCACACTGTGTAATGTTCCTTGAGTTTTAGTGAGAAAAGCAGACTATAAATAAAGCAAGCAAGCAAATAAATATTTATGCATGTAAGACTAGTGAAGCTCTTGAGCTCTTATACCTTATTTTTCTGTATGAACCCAACCATGCCCTCAGGATTCTCAATGGATTGGAGGAAGTTTGGCAGATGCTAGAAGAACTATGGTAAGATGTATGAACTTAGTGCCCCAGCCTCACTGCCCACTGCCCACTCACATTAGGATACAGGCAGCAACAAAAGAGGCAAAAGTCCTAATTCTCAAGCCTTTGTGTGCCCACTTTGCAATGGAGAATCTCAGTACTGTAAAAAATCAGAATCTTTTCTTCTCCCCGCCCAGACCTCCTGCCATAATGATGCCAAGGGAAGACCATCAAAGATAAAATGCACTTGAAATGTCTGAGTATAATATACATTAAGTAAACATTTAAATTACAAATAAACATCTATAATGAGCCGGTGGTCTACAGCCCACAACAAATACAATGTCCCCAAATATAATCACATGTGCTCATGACATGTCATACATCAACACTGAGATATAAATAAACATAACAGTTTGCATTCACAGATGCTGATAACAAGGAATGCACATAAATCCAACTGGTCAATTCTCCTTGCTTAAATGCAATAAAAATGTCCAAAGACCTCCTGCAGTCATAAATCAAGCAGAGGACGACCAGTGAAAAATCTCCTATAGCTGAACAACGCCTTTCCTAGGTATATGGATGTTTCAATTTCTCTTTTTCTGGATAAGTGGCTGAATAATGGAACCCAAATAATGGAACCTGATTTCAAAGAGAATTACATAGACTACCAGCTCTTTTAGCTATGGTGAGAACCCTGGGATTCCATATAGATAAAAGAACTGGTAGTCTATGTAATTCTTTTTGAAATTGGGTTCCATGTGACATAAAAAACTGAAACTTAAAAAAACAAATTAGCTAAATCTGAATATATTTCTGTGCACATCTCTAAATATTACCATTATCCCTTTCTTAATGTTTATGTGGATATCTTCTGTTCCTTATTGCAGAACATTATATCTTCACAGACTATTTAAAGATTCACATAGAAAAAATGCCATGGTTTTAAAAATCTTTGTATGATAATTTTTTGCTCTGGATTTAATATGTGTGTTTGAGACACAGCTGCAAGGGCCTGGAGAATAATAATATCATCAAGTTTTTAAGTTCATATTCAATCAGTCAATCTTTATTTGTTACCATCATAGATCAGCCAAGACTGACAGAGAAAGAGTCATCAGCACATCTACATACAATAAAATTTCAGAGCCATATAATAGGCTGATCAAGTTAATGATCTTATAAGATACTGGACTGGCAATTAAGGTCCACTTAGCAGGTCCATCTAGGCCTTCAGAGAGCTCAAAGTTGGCATGCTAAGTCACTCTTCTGTTTGGATCACTATTTGTTTGCAAATTATTTCTAGGATCCTGGGGAAAAAAAGTTTGAATATTTGTGAACATTTAAAAAAGTTCTGTGTATCTGCTTTCTCAAACTGCTTTACCCAGCAAATTTTCTCTTTGCTCTGTGTTAGAAGTAAAATATAAAAGGTCTTTCAATTCTCAGGGGTTGGGGAAGAGACTCCTGTCTCTGCTTTCATTGTCATTGGGTCTGGATTGGAGATGCTTTGCATATGCATGTTGGTTACCTCAGTTTTTATTGGGCTCTGTGTGCAAATACTTCATAATGGCTGTTTCTGTCCTCCGTGCAAGCAACTAAAAAAAAAAAAAGCTAACAAATGATAGAGCTTTCATAGGGCCAAGCTACACATATTCCACACATGTGCAGCTCCAAAATGGGTCAAATAACTTCTCCTGGGTTGTTCTGGTTTGGGAAAATGGCAGGGAGGAAGGCAAGAACTCCTCCATGTCCCCATGCCACATTCCCAAGCTGAGCTGATCTGACTCTCCAAGGACTTTTAAAATGCCATTCCCTACAGTTGCTGTGTGGCTACAGTGAAAACAAGTCAGGTCTGGGCCTGACTGATTAGAAAACATAGGGTTGGATCCAGTCCTCCTGTTCACTCAATCCCACCCAGTTCTCCTTCTTACTATACACCCTAACTCATGTGGCTTTTGTATATGCAGACGCCATGACAATCCCACACAGTTGGGGTGGGGGCTGAAGTGCACTTCTGCTTCATGTATCATTAAAGAATAGCTGGTTGCATCCAACCATAACATGTTGTTTGGCCCTTAGTTGTCTCCATCTTGCTGGGGCATGGGATTGAAGAAGCTTCAGGGAAGGGCTGTGGCTCAAAGAAACAACCTCTGCTTGGCATGCAGAAGGTCCCAGGTTCAATGCCCAGTATCAATCCCCAGTATCTCCAGTTAAAAGGACCAAGTAGTAGGAGATGTGAAAGACCTCTGCTTGAGACCCTATAGAGACCTTGCCAGTATGAGTAGGCAATACTGACCTTGATGGACCAATGGCCTGATTCAGTATAAGGCAGCTTCATGAGTTCAGGTGCTTAAAAACTGTAGTTTTATCTTGTCAGTTCTGAGCATGCAGAAGCATGATGAATGCTGCCAACTGCTGCTAACTACTACACTGGTGCAAAAGCAGCACATATCTATGTAGCTGATTTTAAATGTTGTACAACCCGCCTACAAGACTGTGGGGGCATATAAAGCCCAGGCAGGCCAGCAAATTTTGGAGAGTGCAAGCAATTTACACATTAGTCCAGTGGGGTACAGGGAAAAAGAAGGTGCTGCAAAAGCTGGGTATTGAAGAGCTGTGCTCTGTACTTCTGAACAGACAGGTGGTAGGTTGGTCTTTCATGTCACCTACATACAAACACTACACATTGGAATAGGGATTGTAAAGGGAATGAATAGTAAGTGACACAGTTTTTTTTCCTGTGCTGATCAGAAACAAAGATTTATTCTGTTTCTGACCCCCTCCTAGCATCTTTGACTGGCAGGGGGATACTGGTCATCTTAGGTCTAGGTGGAGCAGCCAGCTGTTGTGGTGGTGGTGGAAAAGTGCTGTCAAGTTGCAGTTGATTTATGGAGACCTCATAGGGTTTTCAAGGCAAGAGACATTTGCCTGCCTCAGCTGATGCATGGGGTATTTTTTGGTGCCACACAATCTGTCTACTGTCACAGAGGTTTCACATGCTGCTTTCCCAGAGGCAGCTGGAGCCTTTGAGCATTAGGCAGGTGGACTTTTTTGCAGGTAGTAGTGGCAGGTGTATATTCAGTTGAGACTTTATGGGGACTCATGGCAAAGACATTTGCATGAAGGGCAACTGCTGCATATAGTAGTGAAAAGGCAAAGTTGCAGGGCTGTTTTCTCACGTATTACTTTAGCTCTGAACTCTGCTGTTGTCTGAGCTTCCTTCACTTGCTCAACACTGGCATCCAAGTAAAGCATCTAAGGAAGAAAGTCATGGTTGTGGATTTGCTCTGAGACATGTCCTTGGAGCTCTCTCTAGTCATCTGACTGACTTTAATCTATGTCCCTCATAAATTTGCATGATTTATTTCTCATGCATACTTTCTCAGCAACCAGGTTTTTTGTAACCAGTCTCTTTTTCTACTGTCATATACTAAAGATGGGTCTCCATAGTCCTGCTTGTGGATCATCCCCCACTCCATCAGCATGATAACTACCATAGAATTTCTACTGCTGGTGGATCTGTCAGACAGAAATGCAGGGTTTTGTTTCCTTGCATTAACCCTTCACCTCCCCCTCCCCCCAGCTGCAGCCATCTCTCTCTGTATCTACACAGGCTGAATGCATGGGCTGGCAAGAGAAAGGAATGATGAACGTTTTGAATTCACCATTGCATGTCCTCACTGGTATATTGGCATAGTGCTCAGTCCCATTTGGGCTAGAAAAGCAGCCTCATGGAACTGGTATTTCTCAAGTGATGAAACATCTTTTCAGGTTTAGGCAGTATTCAGTGAGGGTTGCCAGCTCCATATTTGGAAATACCTGGAAATTTGAAGGATGGAGCCTGAGAAGGGCGGGGTTTGGAGACAGGAGGGACTTCAGTGGGGTGTAATGCCATGGAGTCCACCTTCCAAAGCAGCCATTTTCTCCAGGTGAACTGATCTCTGTGGTCTGGAAGTCAATCGCAATCCCAGGAGATCTCTAGCCATCACCTGGATGTTGGCAACCCTAGGTCCAAGAGAGCACCATTCAGTTCCTCTGCATTCCTCTTCCTCCAGTCATTGCTTAGGAGGCAGCTCCAGCTTCTCCCCCTTACCCACCTGAGTATATATAATGTTCCAGTGGGATTTCCCTGGTCATCACCAACACTGAGATGCCAAGTAACAGGGCAGCCTTTGGTAGAAGGGGAGGTTTCTTGCCTGGGTGGTGTGTGTGTTTTTTTTGTAATGGTTGGTCAGTCATTGCTGCCACAGTGGCAACAGTGGGGGTGTCCTCCGACCATAGGCGTCAACTACGGGGGGGCTCGAGGGCTCGGGCCACCCCTGAAATTTCCCGGAGCATCCACCCGCCACCGTGCCACCCCATCTTCCAGGGCCCCTTCCTAGGACCACCTGCTGCCACTGCTGCTGCAAGAGCCTCTCTCTCCCCCCCGGCCCGGATCCCCTGCACCCACTCCTCCCTCTCTCCCTCCCTCCCTCCTGGGGCTATCCGGGCAAATGCCCAGTGTGATGGCATCACCTGAAAGTGACGCCATCACACTGGGCACGTTGCCAGGGCGATGCTCTAGCAATCATTCCAAAACTCTATGGCACCATGCTGGGCGGTTGCCTGGATGGCCCCTGGAGGGAGGGAGAGAGAGGGAGGGAAGGAGGGAGGAGTGGCCAGGCAGGGGAAGAGGAGGCGGCGGTGGAGGAGGCATCGTCCCGGCACGTGCGCACGCTTCATGCCCGCAAGAGCCCCCCCCCGGGATTTCAAAACTCTATGCCCCTGCCTCCAACTGCCCAATTTCAGAGCTTTGATGTTTCAGCCTGTAAGGTGGGGGTGAGCCCAAGAGCAGTCTGAAGAAGGGGCTCTGGGAGATGCATGAATGCATGAACTACCCTGAGGTTTGGGGGGTGGGAAGGAAAGGCTAAGTATTTTATATGTGGAGTGGCAGCTTCAGTGGTGGGCTTCTTTGCCACCTTGATGATGCCGGAGATCTTTGGCATAGCACATGCAGGCAATTCCACCACATATGTAGTAGTTATAGGAGCTGTAGTGGCCTTTTGACACTGATGGTTTAACTGAGATGCTCTTTTGTACTGTGTAGCAGGGGATAACATCCCTTTGCTCCAAACTGATGGTTTCTAGCTTGTCATAAGTGGTGATCTCCTGAATTTTTTTCAGGTGATTGAGACCCTCACAGCATTGCTGAGGGATGGAGTTGGAGCCCTTCTTGACCATCCCTTTGGAGGGCCAAAAGGATACTGCTTCACAGGAGTACAGGTTCTGGATCTTCTGCTGGGCTTCTTTCTTGAGCTACGGATGGATGAATGCCCCCAGTTTTAACATCTGTTCACTACTTCACCTTCACTTTCTAGAATGACTTTGCTTGGAAGCAAGAGCAACTAGGATGCCATGGTAGGCTGAGCAGGTCACAGAGACAACCTTGGGTTTCCTGCTCAGAGTGTTCTTCTTGAAGCAAGTAACCTCAGGCAATGAAGTGCCCCTAAAGAGTCATGAGTGAGGTTTTGGGGGGGGGGGAGTGCTCCAGGTAGTGGCCCAATGAACTAGGCATGTGCTGGTTATATCATTCTAGCCTAATTGTTTCTGTGGAGCTCATGAATGGCCTTTTGCCAGTTTTACTCCCACAACAATGCTGTAAGGGAAGTTAAGGCTAACAGAGTGATTGGTGCAATGTAGGCTGTATGACAAGACTGGGCATTTGAACCTGAGTCTCCCTGGTCATAGTGCGACACTTTAACCACAATAGCATACTGGGGGTATATATCACTGCAGATCCATATGCACATTTCTTTATGTTTGCTGATCACCTGTGCCAAAGCCTCATGAACAGCAGTCCCCAATGTGGTGTCCATGATCACTATTGTTTCTGTCAACACCTTTCCTGGTGTCTGCCAAGTGTTTTTAGAAAGTGGAGTGGGGGCTCTTGCCCAGCCGGGTTTCTGACTGGCCACTGGAAATGTGATTGGCTGTGCAATTTTTTAAAAAAAGAATTGCTTTGGCAGCAGCTGCCATCACAGTCCAAGGATCTTCACTGCATGGCTGAAGGTAAACTGTGTGCAAGAAAATATTTTGAACTGAAATGATCATTTTAAACTTTTAAAAAATAACTTCAAAACCAAACCTTAGTCTATGAAAAAGAAGCAATTTAAGAAGCCTATGAGAAATAAAACATTTTAGACTAGAATTGACTTCCTGTATTTCTTCTTAGTTCGATGCTTTATGGATAAATTAATTTTTAATATAACCTGGCTTTGGTTTTCCATATGATTTCTAGAATTTCCACATGAAATTTCAACCTCCATCCAAAGAATATATAGATGATATGACCAGATATGTGAATGATGCATACTACTGTCATTAAGAACTGGGGGTTTCTCTGATTTCCATAATACCACTGCAGCCTACTGATAAGGCCCTTTAGGAGAAGAAAGCTAGGAGGGAGCATTAATAACTATAATTTAGTATGATTGAGAATAGGTTACACAATCACATTATTCTTTAAAATTAGTTAAAGAAGAAGACTAGTACTCCAAGTTATAAAAATGGAGAAATGATTTATTCTAGGGTAGGATTTGATCCTAGGCTGTCCTTGGTTTCCAGTTCACAGTTAATGCTTGTCTGCATCATGGAAAATCTCTGTGGGGGCATTCCTGTTAAGAATGTGCCCCATAAAATTAATGTCTTTGAGTAATTTTTATTTTCTCTCAACCAATGTTTAATTATAAATATATTTATAATTCTACATGCAGTTTTGTTTCATTGAGTGTGGCAATTAGGTAACTAAAATATATAATTTACTTTGGATTGTTGTCTTTTTTTTAAACAAACTCAACTTTTCTTCAAAGGCTAGGAAGGTGCTATCATTCCACTTCCATTCCTTCCAGTTACACTATTTGTATCATATAGAGCAATCTGCAATGATGGCTGTGTTTAAAGTGGAAGATGATAAAACATCTATGATGATAAAACATCTGTGTTGCTCATAGAAACTCTACTGAACAGGATGAATTCACATAACTCGGCAGACTGCAGTATTAATGGTCAACTGCAATCAGAGTTACACCCTTCTGTATCAGCTGAAGCCAATGGGTTTAAAAGAGTATAATTCTGTTTATGATTGCACTGTGAAATACAGTCTCAGATTCTACCCATTCATCTGTGCTTGCATGTTTTTTTAAAAAAAATCTGATTTCAGATGAGTTACCCATCCATATCAGTCTGACTTTCTGAAAATTCATTGTTTTAAAAGAACTGTATATAGTCCTTTTATACACATGGTTGCTAACTAAAGATACATGCTATGACTTCTGTAGCACCACTGTTACATTTGTAGTGCAATCTTAAAACCATATTTACTGCATGTAAAATTATGTTCTCTAAGGCTGCGGTCAGATATGCCTTTAGATCTGACTTAGCTGAGAATGCCAGATGGATCTAAAGTGCATGATTAGACAGCAACATCTGGGAAAGGTCCCATAATCATTGGCACTCCATGCTGTCCCACCACAGAAACATAGTTAAAAGATACCAGGGAAAGTCCAGTCCTAATACCTGCTGATGGACCATGGATAGATTTTTCCTAGTCTGATCCCTCAATCATGCCATCCACTGATCACTCAAGCATGCACTCAAGCACCAAGCAGTCCATCCTGACTCGGCACCATTCCCGCCCCCCCCCCCACACACACACTTAGCAATATGGACATAACTGCATAATTGATCCATAGAGAATTCCATAGAGAACTCTTCGCATGGGGGTTCAATTCCTCATTTATGCACATGCACACAAAAGGGAGGGGAACACTCACTTGAACGTGCCATTGGAGAATGCAGTGATGGGCTGTGCCCGCAGCAAAATGAATTATATTGGGATGTCTGATCAAGTGACTCCGTTTCAGATACCGATGAAACAGGAGTACTTCCCAACTGCGCCAAATGGCAGATCTGACTGCAGCCTAAATCCCCTCTCTCTTTCTCTCTCCTCTCACCACAATTACAAGTTGGTGGGATGTCACTGGGCAGCTGAATACAATAATGGTGAATATAGAGCACCATGAATACAATAGAGCTTCCTCAATGGTTCTGCTACACCCTGCCATTAGCAACTGGTGTTGACTCTATGCCCTGATAAGTTTCCTCCCAACTTGTGTACATTATTATTTATATCTTTTCAGAGCCGATTGCATTTAAAAATGGGATTCAAAAGAATTATACCTGAAAATTGTTTCACAGCCCCTTCTTTCTGGGGTATCCAATGCAGCAAGGGGAGAGAAGAGGGAAAGTAGCTGGTTGTGTCGGTGGGTTGTGCTTTCTCTCCTCATGGGCCTTTCAGCCTTCTATTTCTCATCCTCACAACTGTTACAGTATATGTATCATCCCCCACCCCCGCTTTTAATATAGTTTCCTATAAAAGGCCTTAAAAGCTGCCTACCATCTGATTAAAGCTTCTGCTATACACATTTTGATGGGACTGGGTCAGTGTCCCACCAGTATCTATCCTTCTGACTTAATTTGACTAGACTATATAGTTAGGGACATTTACATGAATAAGAGAGAGAGCATTGTGGTCATTAAGCCTACAAGGGATTTCATTTGTGTAATCTGAAAGGGCAACAATGACAAGAGTGTGAAACTGTTTTTATGCAGAAAGGCTACTGAGAGGTTGGCATATCTTTAGCCTTCTAATTGGCTACAGCAAGGTGCCTGTCCCTTCCCCCAGCCTAGCTGCTGCAAAGATTGCCTAATGAAGGCTCCATTAGGCATTTGGCTGGCTTTGGTTACTGAGCCTTTCAAGTAGCAAGGATGCATAGAGATGGTGTGGCAGTTAGGGTTGCCAGCCTCCAGGTAGTGCCTGGAGACCTCCCAGAATTACAAGTGATTTCCAGACTACAGAGATTGGTTCTCCTGGAGAAAATGGCTGCTTTGGGGGTGAAGTCTATGGCATTACACTCATCCAAGGTCTGTCCTCTCCCCAAACCCCATCCTCCCCAAGCTCCACCCCCAAATCTGCAAGAATTTCCCAACCCAGAAGAATTCCCCAACCCTTGCTCCTTTAAATTGTTTGATCATTCTCTATATTAGTAGACTGCTTATCTTGCATGTAGATGAGCTGGTTACATCAACTGGAAGTGGGTGAGAGCACAAAGAGCTTCCTACAAAAGGGGAGGGGGTACCCAAACTATACATGAAAATCCTGCATTGGTTGGGGATTCTATAGCTCTGCTCCATCCTAAATAGTAGCATGGATTGAAAGTTGTTTCCCAAGTAAAGGGCAGGTTCATATTCATGTGTCTGGTGAATTTTGGCAACTCAGTAGCATTCTAGTGATCTAGCATGACCAAGTGAACCAGAACAGAGTGGCTGGATGCCCTTCTGTCTGGACCCCAGAGAAAACGCATGCCATGTCAGTTGGAAAGGCCTCTTGTTGATGAAAAGTCCTTATTTAAACTCCACCTTTCTCCTCAGAGGGAATCCAAAGCACTTCATTTTCCTCCATTTCTTCCTTAAAATAACCCTGTGAGGTAGGTTAGGCTGACATATGTAACTGGCCCAAGATCACCAAGCAAGCCTCCATAGCTGAGTAGGGATTTGAACCTGGGTCTCCCAGATTCTAGCACGGCTCTCTAACTACTGGACCACACTGGCTCTAGGTGAGAAGGACTCGATTTCAGAGAAAATACATCTTGGGAGGCCAATTTCCCTCCCTTCACACATGATATATTTTCCATAGACCCTCCCTTCTTTTTTATTTACAAATGCTGTTCAGTCTTTATTCTTCTTGCTATAGTCTTCAGAATTCAGCCACTGTACTTGCCATTTCATAGGTGGGGAACTGCAGATGAAGACCAGATAACACAGCTAGCAGAATCAAATGGCAAAGCATCTCTTGGACTGCATCACTTTAGGCTACATGTGAGGCTTCCTGTTTGAGTATTCCTCCTAAAATCCTCCTCCCTGCAGATGGAAAAATAAATACATTAGACAGAAGGATACACTGAGCCCTTCTCCCTGACTTCCCAATTTCTGAAGTTCAGGGAATAGTATCAACAGAGAAACACATCATCAACCTGACAGTCCAGTCCAGGAAAAGCTTCATACTTGATTTCGCCCCAGTGACAGTGACTTGCTCAGAGCCACACAAATCCACAGAAAGTCTGAATGTAAATTCAGTCTCTCAAATACAGTGACTATGATTACTACTGTGATCTGTTGATTCCTTACTTGTAGTTGTCCCACAAATTAACAGGGAGGCAGATCACACTCTTGGTTTATTCTGAAATCATGTGCTATGCACAGCAAAAGGTTTTGATGTGGCTTTCTACATTAACCTTGAAAAGGCTACCACTTTTTAAGATTGTCTGACTGAGTTTTCTGCCAAATCACTGCTTCCTTTCCCTAGTTCAGTTCTGTACAATGGATGCTAAAAATAAACAGGAGATGTAAATGCATTAACAGCTTCAAAACAAAGTGGGGTTGGATCTGATACCAGGAGAAATGGCAGCAAAGAGAACACTTCAGAATAAAGATTTCAGTTCAGATTTGGGTCAGTGTTTATCATTCATGCTCTAAAGCCAAGCACAACCAACATAGGGGATGGTTGGAGGTCATGATATCACAACATTGCTGAAACTTAAGCAGATCTGGTTTTAATACATGCCTGAATGGGAGATTTCCTGAGAATCCAGAGGAAGTGACCTTGAGGTCCATAGTGGAAGAAAGCAAGTACTGTCTTATAGACATGATCCACCAGTTCTGCTTTACTGATACCACATCCTCTGCCACCTGGGCTTTGGCCACCTGTGGTCCCGGTCACACGAGCAAGATAATCCAGGGGGAAGTGAAGCTATTTGCTCCAGAGTAATTTGACCTGCCGTTGTGAGATCACACAGTTCTGTGAAGCTGCAGGCACAGCCTGCCATTGCATGATCAGACGCAATTGTGGATGAGTTGGGGGGGGGTTGCCTTCCCCCCCCCCCGATGCGCTTAAACAGGGGATTAATGAATCACATCTCCACCCTGAGGGCTTCCTATGGCAGTATGAAATGATGCGCATACTGAGAAGGGGGGGGGGGATGGCATGGTGTCAGGATAGCCTGATTAGACTATCCACGATGCCATGAGTGTGCATTGGAGTGATCACACGGGGAAAGTCCATCTGTGACCAGTAGCAAACTTGTTTGATACTGGGCTTTCCCTAGTATCTTTTAACGCCACTTCTTTGGCAGAGAGCAACAGGCTGCTGACAGGTGTGGGATGCTTGCGAGATGTTCTGGTGTGATCACGCCCTTAAAATCCACATGGCATTCATGCCTATCGCGTGGCTAATTCTGTGTGTGTTCGGGGCCAGTGTTGCCTTTATCCCTGCACCTTGCAGTATTTGCCATTGGCTTGCAGGCTTGTGGGTACTGGTTGGAAGTTATTGACATTGCTTGGACCAGTTGAGGCAGTCTTGGTGAATACTGGAAAGTCAAGCATTGCAGTAAGGTCAGCAGAGAGTCTTCACTGGTCATGGGCCAGAGGTGGTTTGCAGATTTCATGTGTGTTCAAAGATGACAATGAGAGTACAGGGGATTTTCTTGGCTATGCTTTTAGATATGCACTCTAAGTTACCAGCATTCAGTACCTAGACTTTTTGTTCAATGTTGTTTGTTCTTGTTAGATTAAATATCAGCAACAACAGAGTTATTAAAACTTTGCTTACCTAATTTTTTTGGGGGGGAACCCCACATTTAAAAAATTATTGCTATTTTATTGTGAGATAGAAATTTTTAAAATTTCAGTGGAATTAATTTGGTGGGGGTAAAGATTTTTATTCCTTTAATATTTGTTCAAATGATAGCATTGTCTGAAGAACAGAATAAATAATACGAAGGAGGAGCTTTCAATTATTTCAAACACGTAGTTCTCAGACAAAACCCTGAATTTCTGACCTCTAAGAAGATATTTCCTCTCAGAATTTCTGACCTTCCAATATACAGTAGTGTAATATTAAATTTGTACATGTTTGTTTATGCTTGAAGCTGCTATTTTTTTTTAGGCCGTGGTCTTAAAATGTTCAGGAGCAAGTATTACTCATGAAGAATTCTAGAGAAGACTGTGACCTGTTTTTAGCTGGGACCAAGACCTAATCAGAGGGGGAAGGAGAAGAAATAAGGGTATTGGACAGGGTTTCATCTTCCCAATGATGGCAAGATGGTTGTTGGGGAAAGCTTTTCAAATATAGCTTATATGTGTTGCATCTGACCATGCACAAATCCCCCTCCCAACATGCTCAGGCTGTGAATTTTTTTAAGCATGGAGAAAGGGCAATTGATATATGGAAACAGAGAAGGGAGTATGGCAGGTGAATCATTCCTTGCTGGTTCCAGAGTCCTTGCATAAAATTGCTGCAAAAAGAGAACAGAAAATAGCTGGAGAAAATAAACCTTAGGCTTGTTATTATTTACCAAGGAAGTGACAAGATATAAAGTAAGGAGAAGAGACAGGAGCAGATCTCATAGTGTTCCATCACTTTAAAGTCTTTTAAAATATATTGATATAACTGTAAATGTAGCCTTGGTTGTAGGGTTAGTTCAAATATCGGGGGGGGGGGGGAAGAAATCTACATGTTTAGAGTTTTTAAAGCGTGTCAATTTCTTCTGCACTAGTGAATAAAAGCAAATTGTTAAGACCTGTATTCCTTTTATACTACTGAAATATTCCTTCTAACAAATATTCCTTCTAACAAATATTTCTTCTTACAAAAAAGGTATCAGTCCTGTAAAAATTATATTTAAAATATTTTTTTGGTTGTTGCATCTGATTTTTATGTTTGTGTGCTGCTGTTGTTATTGTTTAAGAAACACTGTATTCAGACAGAATGTTAGTATCTGTGTCAAAAAAAGATTTTTCCCTGTATCCCTGTACAAAACCACAATATATACAATGATATTCTTAAACCTAGAAATGGAGAAATAAATTTTGTGATTTCTATCTGTGATTGTTTTGTTTGTGCAAATTTGTAATATATTAAAATTGTTCCAAAGCATAAGACTGTTTCCTGTAGGAAAAGAGAGCAGTAAAATCTATATTATTCTGAATTCTAAATATTGTCAATATTAAACTATTGTGTTTTTCATTAACTTAATATTAAGAATAAGGAATTCCCTGTGCTGCAAATTCCTCCCCTCCCCCAGAGACTAAGGCACTGCCTAAAAAATTGCTGGACACTACAACATTTTCTCGGGTGACCAATGCTATGCTCGTAAAATTTGGTATTTTCTTCTTAGGAGTGATTTCCACCACACTTTTATTGCTATAAAAATCAGTTGCTAGTTGAAAATAAGCAGCAAAATAATTTAAAATATAATTCTGTTAATGTTGATTGTTTTAAATGTCTGCCTTTTAATTGGGTCGTTGCATTTTTTGTCAATCCATGGTTAATATCCTGGTTAAAAAACAACAAAACAGCAGCAATTGTTCATTGTAGCTGTAATGGAACATGCCTGTGTAAAGTATTTGACAGTTCATATGATAAGATATCCAGGCCATGCTCAGATCTTTAGAAGATGTTTAGTTGTACTTTTCCAATCTATATGTTGTATTTTAAAACCAAACTTCCATTGAATATAGAGAAAATTTCGGGCTGACTATAGGCCGTTGATTTGCTGCATATAGATTTTCCTGATTTGCTTCTTTATTGGGGTCTAAAATGTTTGTCTACGTACATAGTACCTTGTGGCAATCAATCCAATTCTTGTCTCTATGTTTACAAAGTCAGCATATAAGAATGACAATCACTTCCCCCCTATGATTTGGCTATTAGAAGTTACAATAACTTCCAGTTCAACATTCATGGGTCATTTGCAAGACAGTTTTCTATACCTTGCGAAACTTGCCCCAATGTTTTTATCCTAAAATTACACATTTTTTTTAAAAAAAGGCTGAAATACTATGAACACTTACATGGGAGCATTATCTGCTGCACTTGTCTTACTGTAGAATAAATGCACTGGATTGGTTGCACATGTAGTCAGTATCTAATTTTACAAAGGAGAGAAATGTTTTTTCAGTGTTCCTGAAAGTACCTTTCAGTTTTTTTAAAGTTTGCCTTTGATTTTTCTACAGGACTAAAAATAATAATTTAGTATCATCTACCAGATTATTATGTTGCAGGGTTTTCATTCGAAATTTCAAAGAAAAACAGATGTCTGACTTAATGCTAATGGATATATTAGCAATCAAGAACCCCAGAGATGGCCAGTCGAACCTGGAACTCTTTCAAGCATGTGCCTGATAATCAACTAATTCTTCCCATTCTGTCCAGGATATTGTATTAGAAACATTCCTAGTCATATATTTAATAACAGATAAACAAGATACTTATTACATCAAGATACTTATTACAGATAAGTATAAACAAGATACTTATTACATCATATGATTGTGAACTAAACAAGATACTTATTACATCATATGATTGTGAACTAAACAAGATACTTATTACATCATATGATTGTGAACTAAACAAGATACTTATTATATCATATGATTGTGAACTAAACATTACTACTTTGCAGCAAACACTCTGTGTAAGTTATTGATGCTAAATTAAGGGAACCTATTGGTCCCATTTTGACTAGGAAAGGCTTTAATCCAGCAATTTATATCCTGTATGTAGTACTATTCAAAGTTTTGGGCACTACATACCATGTTGAACCATGTCAAATTGCCACGTCCACTGGAGAGTGTAACAACCCCCATAGGTAAAATTTGTTAACTACCTTAGTAATACCATACCTGCTAAGCAGTTAACCTAAATTATACTACTATTAGATAGCAGAAGGACTAAGTGTATGATAATCTAGAACAGAATCTGGTGAATTGACAAAGTGGTTAATAGGATTTTATTCTGTGCTGCTACTTTATCCATACAGAGATTGTTTTCTGTGCATGTTCTTCTAATGCAGATAGAAGAAGCTACCATTTGTGTTAGGGTAAGTGCAATGAGTGTTCAGATTGCACTGAAAAGCCAGTGGAATTTTTGCCTCTAAATTCAGTAAGTTCTAAATTCTCAAGACCTACCTAAGTGCATTTGTGATGCTGATAGGTCTGAAGGATGAAGGGCAATGTGTTTGCCAAAGCATATCTTTTTAAAAGCCTACTGGTGAGTATCTTGTACTGACGGTTGGTTATTCTTACTCTGTGTCTTTGGAAAACAGAAGACTCTATGCCCTAGAAATATTCTAGGGTTTACTCTTGTTTCCATTTCCTCCCTCTTCTTGGGGTTTCGTTGTATTTCAGTTTCCTCTTTACTATCTTATGGGCACTGGGGCCAGATCCTGTACTCTGAGAGCAGGGACACTTTCTACCTGTACAAGGAACCTTCCTCTGATGCCCAAAGCTCAGAGGAGCCTCTTGCATTAGGGGAAGGTTTCTTGTGCTGCAGGAAAGGGACAACAGTGGCGGAATGGATCCATGACACCCAACCCCACTCCATTGACTAGAAATATTCAATCTAAACAATACTAATGCATTTATCCCACTGGAGATCTTCTAACTGGAACAACAAACATGCACGTGGTGATCAAAATCAGTTCAAAATCTGCTCATGACGCTGAAATAGCTGATTTATCTTAATCTGGAATCACAATTTAGAAAAATTGTTGGTTGAGGTGGGACATAGCTCCTTCCCCAGACAATATATCTGAATTTCTTGTGCTATATAATGAAGTATTATAAGCATTTCACCCATGGGTTCTTCCACGCTAAAGATTTTTAAAAATTATTCTTAAGCGACATTAAAGTATACCCCAGACTCTTAATTTGAAAATTCATATTACAAGAAGGAAGAATAAAATGTTTAAATCTTATACAAATATAGGCAGGTTAAATGACTAAATGACTTTTAAAAATAACAAATCATTTTCTTCTCTTTTGGTTATATGTTAACAAATTGAAATAGCCGTATTACAATATTAATTTTATTTATGAAGGATCATAAGATTAAGGACTATACCACCAATAAATTTAGTGAATTATAAAAATAATAATAGTAATAATAAATTGTTACTCCAAATGTGCATCCATTGATATCTGTTGTAATAATAGGACAACTACTACTTTTGTATTTCCCACAGTAAAGGCAGAATAATTAAAATGCATTGTAGATGAAATAGTGGAAAATATCAACATTTTTACTCCAGAAATTTCACAATTTTTTTTATTATTCTTCCTTGGCAACTTAACAAAAATTCTGCTTGGTGTAGTTTTAGAACAATTTTTTACTTCAGAAAAAAATATGTATTTGAGATATATGAACCATTCAGCCATCAAACATAAAAACAGATTTAATTTTGTTCAAATATTATTTTTATTTTTAAAAATCTATGAAATACTTGGTGATAATTTTTCATATAAAACTAATTTCACCTTTTCAGATACTGGAGTTTAATGCCTATGGAGAAATGTTAGATTTCGCTAGCATTATTCTGCCCTTCTTAGGTTTTTGATGAAAGAATTTGCATGTTATCAAAAGTGCTATCACAATAAAGCCTATTCTAGGCCAAGGCAGTTCAGAAATCAAACCAATATTGTCCATTTTCTATATAACAATTTCTTTAAAAGTATTTCAGTTTTACTAGGAGGTGGTATCAGGCTCTTTTCTCGGATCTCTGCAAAAAATCCAGTTCTTTCAAAACTTTGCTCATTGGAAGATTTCCCTCAGAAATCAGTGGTATTTCACAGGAGAATGAAAACTAAACAATTTGCTAAGCAAGAACCAAAGGAAAATAAACCCTCTCTTAAAATGAAGGAAAGGTGAAATCACCTTAAGTCTCTCTTAATGGTCACCAGGAAATGGATGCAGCAGTCAGGCTAGCTTTATCAGGCAAACCTTTTATGCTTTCCTAGGGCTGGAGGTTATCTGAGTGCAGCTTAATGCTGCTGTGGGGTACCAGGAAGGCCTGACTTCAGGCGAAATGCAGCATAGCAACCAAACAGCTTATTTTAAAAGGTCCAGGTACTCTGGACTGCATAATACGCTAAGAGGGGTTTTGCTTTGTTCATTGTCAGTAATCCATTACAAAGAGCCAGAACAGGAAAAACAAATAAACAAAACAAAATCAAAGCCAGTTACAGATTTAACTTCTGGAAGTGCGGCTCAAGACACAATTTGTGTTGCTTGTTTGCCAAGGAGTTAGGCATGAAATGTTGGCTTTGCTACGATCATCATTGCTGATGTGACAATTGCCTGACAAGATGCTGCAAAAGCGAGGGGGCAAAAATTTCTATTCCTTGATGTCATTTTCCTTGGCCTGGTTAGAAAATAGGTCACTTGATGTGATGCGGATTTGTTTATTATAGCAGCACCTGCCAGCATGACTATAGTTAAAGGTCTGTCTCTGCTCTCACTATTAACCCCTATTTTCAGAGGTTTATAGACTGTAACGTGTCCACAGGAATACGATCTTCTCTAAATGGCGGCACATGAGGTGTTTCCCAAGGAACCCATTTTCTGAAAGCAACAATCTTTCAACAGAAATCAGTTCGGCCATTTTGACAAGGAAACGAGGATGTAAACACCATTCCCAGTTCTGTTTGAATACAGATAATAAACTTTTCATTGTGTTAAAAGACAGTTGTGCTGCCTTTGTATCTGTTAATTAAAAAGATATCCAAACAGCCTTTTTTGAAATGTAAGTTTTAATAAGAACCTGGATAGACAGAATTTATGAAAAGTGGTTATTGTGTGTGTGCATTCTAATTATGCTAATCTGCATTAATACACTGCCTTTATATTAGAAGCTGCTTTGAGTCAGTAAGCTCTGCCCATGAGTCAGTGTGCTCTGTATGTTTAAAAATAATGGACTGTTTCATAAGATTCGTGCATATGGATGCATGTAATGCACCATACCAACCAAATGAATTTATGTTTTCTAAATCTACTTCTGTTTGGGTTTGTTTTTAGTACAGTGAATTGGGCTTTTTAAAAAAATCCGGCAGTTATGGTGTATGACTTCCTATATTAAATGCAGCAGCACCAAACATGCCTGTGTTCTTCAGCTGAGTTACCTATTAGTCAATCCCACTGAAATCAGTGAGATTTACCAGGGATGCCACTGTAATTTAAACATGATCTTTGATTTGCAAATGGCTGTGCATTTTTTTTATTCTGTGCATCTGCTCAGCAAACCAGAGGAAAAACATTGACCTCTTACAGAAGAAAATAAGGTTTCGAAACAGTGACACGTTGAGCCACAGAATGAATTTATAGCACAGAGGGAGATGATCTGGCCTGTATTGACTGGGAATATTCAGGATTGCTGCTTGTTTTACTTGATTTTTTAGAACGTATATTCTGCCTTTCTGCCCTCAGAAGGGCCACCAAGGTGGATTAAATGATGGAATCTTTACAAGGAAGAAAAGTTATTAATGTGCTTGATCATAACTCTATGAAACCGTGTCTTCCTTGTCAAGGAGGCTTTGGAAATAAACCACACAAATATGTTTAGCAACACTCAGAGGCTTTTATACATTTGCTTGTGGCTTGCAGATTTCTCCTACATTAAAAAAAGTTCTAGCCAAAGTAATTACAGAGATATAATTGAAAATGTGGCCACAGACATTGATAAGAGACAGAAAGCAAGCAAGAATGTAAGCATTCCTTGCCTGAACAATTTTAATTTCTGTCCATACAACAAGAGTTTTGGGAGGTAATAAATCAGATTCCCCCCCCCCCCCCCCTTATATGTGGGGTGGGAACGATGCTTTCCTAAGAATAATACAATAGGAAAATTGCAACCTTCTCCCAACTGTTTAGGGAAAAAAAACAATATGTAAATTATGTTAATGATGTGCAAGCACAAAATGCAAATTACTTATGGCCCTTTGGCTTGTGCTACAATTTTTGTAGCATAGAACAAGCTATATACTCTGTATACCAACAAATGTTAAAGAGTTGGCTCCAAATTGTGACTATAACGGAATAGGGAATGCAGTTCCTCATTTTGAAGTCAGTTCCATTTGTGTCTGTTTATTATAGGCAACTTGGAGCACACAGCAATCATACAGATACCATAACATATTGGCAGGCCTGGAACATGATGGGTGAGCTAGAAATGGAATTTTAAAACATTTGGACGAAGGCGCCTTGCTCTTCCAGAGTCCTAGTGTCAGCATTAGGAGACATTGTCATGAAATTCAATCCAGCAAGAAATAGATTGAACTGAAGTGGCGACCTTGGAGATGGCTTGTGCACAGTGAGTTGATTTTTTGTTTTGGCCCCATCTTCTGCCACAGGATGCTTTCTGCTAGTCTCATTGTTTTCACCCTGCCAGCAGCCCAAGTGGGCAACCCTCTGCCCACAAAAGCCAACGTGGTGCTGCTCCCAAACGGGTTGGGTCTGCAGTCGAATGGAATGAGACACAGTCAATAGAAGCAAATTAAAACCATATAATTTTGCAATCTTAGTTTAGCTCTAATTGCAGCAATAAAACAGTAGAAAGAATAATTGTGGAGCATATGTTTGTGAGTGACATTATCTAGGTGAGTTCCCCTTTACGGCAGAGCGCTGTCCTATTTGTCTCTCTCTTCCCATGTATTGGAATGACAAACCTGCAAGCCCGGAGTTAATTCTGATTGCAGCAGCTGCTTACACGTGGAGTCTCCATAGCAACCATGGAGGTTGCCATGCAACCATATTCTTTTAGGGACAGTGAAAATGCCCAGAGGCTTACTAAAAATATGTGTGAGTGTGTGTGTGGGGGGGAATCTCAATTTTTTTCCTTACTACTTTTAATGGTTATAAAGAACTGGGCTGCCTGTTTGAAAGCGGAGGTCAAACAAATAAAACCCCAACTCCGACCTTTCCGAAATTGCCTGCTCTTTCTGGAGATCTCATGCTTTATTCACAAAGATGACTTCTGATCGATTGTAAAATTGGTAGCTTACGCTAGGTGGTCCTTGCAGACCGAACAGTGCGGTGCTGTACGATTGGTATTCTTGCAGGGTTAAAGGTCATGTGAGAATCATCAATGCGGTATTGATTAGTGGAGCTGAAAAATGCCCATGCCTACACCTTTCCGTCGCTTCAGGCTGCATCCCAGAGCAGGGCAGCCTCCGAGTCCGCCTGCCATTCTGTCAGCAGATGTGACATCACTTCAGTCAGCTCAGCTGTTTTTGCCATTTTCTATAAATAGCCTGATAAAACCCATCTTCTGATCACAGGCACATAAGACGGGCTTCTTTTTTTAACCCCCCCCCCCCCCCCACCAACATAGTGCTGAAAATCTGTGCTTGGGAAATGGATGGAAGACAATGTAAGGTATAGTGACATTATCACCCATCTACTTTCCATCCATCTACGGAGGGAAAATGCATTAAAATGCAATGGCAAAAAGGATTAGCAAATAGCGAGGCTTGCCATATTTGGTATGCTGCATTGCTGCTGAATTTAGTGTCAGTCTTAATGGGCCTGTTGGAGTCATCATAGTTTAAAGCTAGGGCACAACTATACCCAAGGGCTATTTGCAAATGATGCCAAATGTCGGTTAAAATCAAAGGACGGCATTTACAAGTATTCTTTTGCATTTTTTCCCACCTGTTTTTGCTTAACTAACCAAGGGAACCACGGTATGAAATATATTCCATAGGATTCATGGAATAACAAAATCTGGTTTGGAAGATTTTGGAAAACTAGGCTTGGGAGAATTTTATAAATGCAAACACGAGTGCATTCTGGATACTATTGATAGGTGGAAAATAGGTATATGTAGAAAATAAAACCTCTCATTAGTGGGAATATGGAATTAATGCAATGACAAAAATGCACAGCCTGCAAGGCTTTGTGACACAGACACGTAGCTTCCTGCTTACTACTCTCATGATACGCAGAGAAAGGAGATGAGAGAAGGACATGATAGATGAGAGCAGCCAGCCATCTTCCCTGCTTTCATTCTTAGAGTGCAACACTGCCTTTTGGGTTTATTTTGGGTCACGCTGAGCAGGTAATAAATTTCCAAAGTCATTAGTTTCAATTCTGGTTGTGCCTTTTCAGCATCTTTTTTTGTTTTTGTTTTAAAAAGAACTCTCTCTTTTGTTACGCAAAAGCATATGCTTAAACACAGGAGCTAGGAGATGGATGAAAAATGGTGGCTACCTTTTTAATGGCAGCAGGGCTAGGGTCTTACTAACCAGGTGAACATTCACAAAAATTATGGATTTGGTCTTGTTTTTTGCTGCTTCCCTCAAGCTGATTCCTTTTGGGTGCAGCACTGCTGATCTTATTATGGTGCTACATGTGATAATCTATTAAAATGATGCCTACACAGTGCCATTTTAAGCAGTTCTCCTCAGAATCCATCTATTCAATGGGGCTTACTCCCAGTAAAGTATTCCTAGGATTCCACTTTAAAAATATCTTTCTGACCGACAAGAAACAGTGGAGGTGGACTTTACTGCATGACACAGACCACTGTTTAGCCTTTGAATGATGTGACTAATAAACTGGACTAGATTATCAGGGAATCTTATGGCTGATAAAATAAGAGGGTATTGCAGGATCAACCGAATATATTGGCATGTGCAATTACAGGTGGTCCAGTTGAGCTTCTACAAGATGTAACATTCTGTTTGTTGCACTGGATGAGCTCCCATGAAAATGGCTGAGACTTTCATTAGTGAAGCTGGGTTGCAATTGGTTAAAACATTAACAAGATTTATATCTCTATGTTCTGAGCAAATCATCTTATATTACAGAGAGGGTGAAGGTTTATATTCAGCTGGGCATTCATGTCAAGTATTCTTGCATGCATCTGTGTTTAATAACCTCCCACGTCCCTTTACCTGATGCTGCAGTTTGCAGTGGTGACTGGGCTTCATGTGGTGGAAGGGCACCAGTGTTTTATTGTCTAATGAGGCCATGCACTGGTCATTCATGCCTTCCTAAATTAGACTACTGTGATATATTTTATGAGGGCTGTTTCTGATGACTGTTTGGAAGTTCTTCTATAATCAGTGACTCTTATTTTACTACAGCTATGTTACTGAAAGTGATTCCTTCCTTACTGTGGCTCTTCCTGTCTTTGCCACTCCCTTCTACTGGAATTGTGACATCCTATTTTCTTTTTTGGATGGGAGTGACATCTCACTCCTTCTTATTGTGCCTTGGTTGTCTTGCTTGTCCTAACACTGTTGATTTTTGTGTGTGTTTGCAACCATTTGGTTAGCATTTATACACAATATTGTATAATCCTAGGTTGTTTCACAATTTTACTTGGAACTATTGGGGCCATTATAGTTAAAGGACAATCTATACATATATTTAATAAATAAAACCAAAGCCAACACTCTAGCCTCTGCACAGACTTCTTCCTGTGTTCAGTCTTCTCCAACACTTACAGCTTAGGCCATTCCTGCTGTAACACACTACCTCAGTTCTATGATCCATTATAGAGTCTAAGTGCCAACTAAGGAAAATCCATTCACAGAGGTTTAATAGTTTAGCAGATTAAGAAGATGGGACAGATGCAGATTAGGGCCACAATTTGGGCAGGTGAGGATCTAACCAGCCTTAACTACCTTCTCTCTAGAGTGTGTGTCCTACAAGGGAAATATATACTCACTAGGGGTGCTGCAACTTTCACAATGAACTTGTCAGCAATCAAATATGCTATGTTTGAAGGTGCTGATCACATGTGAGCTGATCCCTTGTTTGTTTTAGTTCATGCTGAATGGCGGTCAATGCCTGATGGAACAGGTTTGCATTCCGCCCCCCCTCCCCCCCCCCCAAAAAAATGAAGCATGTGTCAAAACTCTGCTGATCCAAACAGATCAGTAGCTGCTAATATCACTAAGGTCTGCTTAAATAAACACCAAAATGGTATTTTTTTTAAAAAAGCATTTATTTATGAGTGATTTATATGATTTAACTGTTTATGGCTACATCCAAAGCAGCATACCACCACTCTCCTTGCATTCTCCTCCTGCCATCCCACTGGAAGGCTTTTAAAAAAAAAAATCAGCAATTGCTCTTGTTAATATGCACACTAATGCTACTTTGAGCTAACAAGTAGGGTTAAAATATTTTAATAAATACATAGTAAATATAATGATCTAATGATGTACTGTCAAAATCTATGAACTCCAAGCTTTCCATTTTACAAAAGCACGTCGCTAGCCCTTTTCCTTGCAGAATTATTAAGGGAAAGGTACAGTACATGATTACCCTTATAACTCTGTGAGAAAAAGAGCTAGAGACTTACATTTTTAACTAAAAAGCGGTGAATTCAAAGATTGTGGCAATAGATCATAGAATGTTAGTGTGCATGCCCTTGAGTGGGGAAAATGGCAACCAAGGCTATAGGAAAAGGCAGTTGAGCTGTATG
Source organism: Lepidodactylus listeri (assembly GCA_029233225.1). Taxonomy (NCBI): domain Eukaryota; kingdom Metazoa; phylum Chordata; class Lepidosauria; order Squamata; family Gekkonidae; genus Lepidodactylus; species Lepidodactylus listeri. The sequence goes on from JARCFY010000006.1 coordinate 51,742,423, forward strand.
GAAATGTCAAGAAGGAATTGAAACCACCTGCTAAAGAGCCAAGAACTGAGTAGATGAATAATCAGACCACTGAAGGATCAATTCCTTGTTCATATTCACTGAACAGGATGTGAGTGTTCAAGTATCCCTTTTAGGCACCAAATGGGTACCTGAATCTTTTACCTACAGGACAAAAGTGCTGAGTTTGAAAATGTGATGGTGGTGGTGGTGGAGCAGGAAGAGGAGGAGGAGGAGGAGGAGGAGGAGGAGGAGGAAAGAATTAACCATTTCCATCCCATGCTACAGGACCAGTCTGAATTGCTTCCTCCTTCCACACAGCTTGGATGAAACCTGAAAAAACCCTGCTGGAAATTAATTTCCCCATTTAATATCTCATTTGAATTCTGGGCAGTTACAGTTATGCATCTATGCACCATTTGAACTGTAAAGGCATAGGGAGATTATAGAATTCTTTATCCATTAAGACTTAAAAAGCCCAAGACTGAGCATCTTTCAGAAATATGGGATATAGTTTTATTCAGGCATCATTTGATTGACCAGTGTAGCTACTGTGCATGTGTGATGACAGAGCAGGAAGAGGGAACATAGAATTTAGGCTGTGTAGGAAGACCACCTCTGTTTCTTGTTTCCCTCAGAAGCCCCTTGCTGGATTTGCCACAAATTGGTTTGTGACTCAACGGCACTTATGTATGCATATAGGGACCTCAAAAGCTGGCAATGGTATGGGCCTCTCTGGACCTTCAGAGTGCCTGTACAACAATGTCTGTTTAGACAATTTTGTTTATACAAAGGAAGTACCAATGGTCCATCTAGTGCAGTACTGCCCACCCTTGAGACAGCAACTTTGTACTGTTCCAGCATCACTCAGTTACAATAGCCCTTCCAACTTAAAGTCTGGTCCAGTGAAAATGCTGACAGTTTAACTGAGATCCTATGCATGTGGAGCATGTGCTATGCAATTGAACTATGGTCACCCAACACAACACAGACTTTGGGGCTGAAACAATAGGCTTCCCTCAACTCCTCAACCATGTTACAAGGTGAGATTATGGATCATTCCCAAAGAACGGCAGTCTTAGAGGTCTTGACAGTATGAAGGACCAGGAAAAAAATGGCATTTTTTTCAGGAGGTGTCAAGCATCATATCTAGGACCTGAATCACTGGCTAGGTCCAAACTAAGCCGCTGTGGTGTTTTCTGCAGCTTAGGCCCAGCTAGCAATGGCATGGGAGGAAACAATGAATGCACCTTGCTTCAGGGGCAGGGGAGGGAAATATAAACAGGAGAGCATGCAATACAATGCTGAGTATAATATAATATTGAATATGCATATTCAATATGTTTCATAGGGTTAATGTTCAAAGGTTTTATAAAGGTTAAGGGTTTCCCCTTTCCTGTCCATGAATGGAACTGCTTAAAGTTGATATACATCTGCATGTGATTTTTTTTCCGCCAGTGTGCCTTATAGAATATATTAGAAAATACAGTAGAAAATACTTTTACAGTAGAATATAGCATAAAATATTTTTTGTAAGTTCTGCCATCACAGTGAACAATTGCAAATCTCATGAGTAATGTCAGAGAGAACTGGATCAGGCATAGATTGCTCTTCACCAAGACCGGATGCACTGTTGCCAGTGAGATTCTGAATAAGCAGACCCACCTGCTAGCTAGCTGATAACACTCTGGGGTCATTTCATTGAAGAAACTGTCAGCCAGTAGGTATTTATATAATGCCACTGATGAATTCATGACCTGCACGGCTGAGACTAATAAAGGTGTAAAAGGAGAAAGAGAATGTAGATAAATGCACATTCCTTTGTATCATAACAAAACTTTGACATGTAAATCAGCTGAATGAGGGAGAATAGGCAAGGAATGCATCTCTCTGTACAGTAAAACAAGGGCGATTGTTCAGCTGCACACTTGGCTCTTGGCCAAAGCAGTCGTGTGCCATGCTTGTTTGCCTACTAGTGCTGCTTAGATTGGCAAATGCCCATGCAGCTTGAAGGCGGAGGACTGGATGCCTGCCAGGAAGTGTGTGGGCCTGATGCCACTGCTGGACTCCATAGCTTGGTAGGAAGGAAGAATACAAAGGCATTAAATAATCCGAATGTCCCTCTGCTTCAAGAGAGTGGTGCCAAGCAGCATTTAATGAGAGATTGCTTTGTTACAAAGTCCTCAACATCAAGTGGGCTGGTGAGCTCATTAACCTGACTGCAGCAAATAAAAAAGGCACACTCAGAAGACTCCCATGATAGCATACTCAATTGTGTAAGAGCCCTTTTGCTTCCTTTATAGTGATCCATTAGCAAGCAGCAGTGTAAACACCACAAAGCAAGCCAGTTTTCTGATTGTTCAACTAAAGTCTCCTTGCCCCTTGGGGCTTAGGGCCTTTCCAGATGATAGGTTTAGTGTGCAATAAGTGCACAGTTGTTACTTAGGAGGTGTAGGGGATGCTTTGCTCTCTTTCTCCTCGGCTAGTAAGTTTGCTGCAAAGCAATCTGAATGTTCCCAGCGCTCAAAATACAAAAATCTGGGATTAAAAAAAATATGTTCAATTCTTTAGCTAGAATATGGATTGCAATTCTGAGTACTGGCCAATATCCCACTCTTCGGCTCAGTGAAATCCAACCTAAAGGGACTTCTTCCAAAATGTGGATTTCCCCTGGAGCAAGAACCTCTCACATGAGAAAAAGGACCTTAGACTGGAGGAGGGTTTTGCTGAACAGAATTGTAGGATATAGGGCACTATATGACTGTGATTGCGCAGGAGTCATGAGCACCTATTGGTCAGTGTCTGTAATGAGGCCTGAGAAGTAAGAAGTGACACAGATCATTTTCCAATAAGACCAAGGACATACTCTCCTGTCTGCATCAGTGTGCTGTTACCATTTCAGGAAATGTTCAGCTTATTTTTTATTTTATCCTTTTAATTTGATTTTTGGAGGGTCTGTTCCCTCTCCTCAGTGGGAAACACCTATCTATCTTTTAAGGAAAGCATCAGAAAGGACACTCCCTCTGCTGCAGGAAGGATGCATCCAGTGTGTTTCATGAAGATGGTACAGTGTGACAACATCCATCATACCACGTGCTCACTTGGGGTTAACCTTTGTCTACAAAATGTTTAATATTTATTTAGTGCATTTTTATTCTACCCATCCTAAAAAGAGCTTAGGGGACAGACAATGGTCTCCCTTCCTGTACAAATAAATAACTAAAGATGTTTGCACCATCAAGAAATTTCCCATAGATGCAAGTGTTGTTGTAGTTATTTACCACTCCAACATTATTATTTACAATATAAAAATCTATGAAGCAATGGAGAGATTTCAGAGCTCATTTTTATAGCATATCTGCTATTTTGCAGAAAACATTGGTAGAGATTAAGGTTCGGGGAGGGAAGCAATAATACATGGAGAAATGCAAATAAGTGCAAATGCAGCTATCCCAAAGGAATTGGAAATACAATTAGATTTCTCCATGTGTGTGAGTTCCATTTGTGGTAGTGGCCCATTTCTCCCATGCATTGTTTACTCTGTGTATGTGAGTTTTGTAGTGATGTAGCAGACAGTCTCTGCCGCAGTTACATAACATGATTTTTGTATTTTTCAGTGAATACATGGCTTGCCCTCAGGAAACTGTATTAGAGAACTGTGCTTCCAGAACAAGTGCCTGTTATATCTCCATTTGAAACATATTAGTCTGTTGATCTGATAACCAACAAGGAAAATTGAAACAAATCTCCACTTACTTTTACAATTTAAAACATTTACTGTGGGCACAATTCTATTGACTTCAGTAGAGCTAAACTGGCGAAGAATTTGACTTACTAGATTATGTCCAAGGGTCAAATTAATACAAACAACATCATATTTTTGGGTATTTGCAAAAGGGAATGCGTTTTGTGTGCATATACCGAGAAAATATTTCTTTGAGAGAGGACGATCCTTATTTCTGCTGCAATACCAATATGGACCCATGTGTATGTCATAGAATCATAGAGTTGGAAGGGGCCATACATGCCACCTAGTCCAACCCCTGGCTCAATGCAGGGTAAGCCCCTAGAGCATCCCCGACAGGTGTTTGTCCAGATGCTGCTTAAAGACTGCCCATGAGGGGGAGCTCACCACCTCCCTTACTGTAAAACAGTTTTTCCTAATATCTAGCTAGTACCTTCCTGTCCTTAATTTAAACCCATTACTGCGAGTCCTATCCTCTGCTGCCAACAGGAACAGCTCCCTGTCCTCCTCTAAGTGACAGCCCTTCAAATACTTAAAGAGGGCAATCATGTACCTCTCAGCTTCCTTTTCTCCAGACTGAATATTGCCAAGTCCCTCAGCCTTTCCTCACAAGGCTTGGTCTCCAGGCCCCCGATCATCCTTGTCACTCTCCTCTGCACCCGCTCCACATCCTTTTTGAAGTGAGGCCTCCAGAATTGCACACAATCCTCCAGGTGTGGCCTAACTAATGCAATGCACAGCGGGACTATGACATCTTGCGATTTGGATGTTATGCCTCTGTTGATACACCCCAAGATTGCATTAGCCTTTTTTGTTGCCATATCACACTGGCTGCTCATATTTAACTTTCGGTCCACCCGTACCCTAAGATCTTGTTCATACACATTGCTACTCAGAAGTGTATTCCCCATCCAGTATGCATGTTCCTCATTTTTGTTACCCAGATGTAGAACTTGGTACTTATCCTTGTTAAATTGCATCTTGTTCACATTCACCCACTTTTCCAATGTGTGTTCAGATCTCATTGAATTCTATCTTCCATTGTGTTTGCTGTTCCTCCCAATTTAGTGTCATCTGCAAATTTAATGAGTAGCCCTGTTAGCCGAATTGCTTTAATTTATGTTTAGCAATCAGCGGAATACACGGGTTCTTGCCAACTATACCAAGATCCCACCCCTTCCGGGAGTTCCCAGTAAATAGGCAATGAGACTGCGGTTCAGTTTAAATGGTATTTACTGAAAAATATGTAGTTCAGGCACACGGAATCGTAATCACACACACACTCGCACAGGCCTAAGAAACAAAGACAGAAAGTAGCACGTTTGCATGAGCAGGAGTTCGTTGGTGGGGAAGCAATACGTTACCTTCCTAGAGATGAGTTGTCTGACCGATGGAAAAGTTGGATGGGGAAGGAAAATATAGAAAAATATGGGACACGAGGCTCGAACCTGCGAGACCACGTGGTTCTCTCTGATCATGAATACAGAGATTTTTAAAGATGAAGGCAAGGGTATGGGTATAGCAAGCTGGGCATAAGGGGTAGTAAAGCAGATAGGGGATGATGGCTCAAGAGACCGAATGATTCTGTGCAGGGTCTTTTATTAGGTGGTCTTGGGGGCTGGCTGCACATCCCACATCCCACTAACACATCTACTAGGCGGTCCGTTCCTTACTGACCCTACTGTAGGTTAAAGGTAAAAAGTGGGTTGGTGACAGAGGGGTGGCCAGTATTGCAAAACTATGATCTCACCAGGAACACACCTTGTGCAAGGCCTGATGACTCACCTGGGCCACTTCTATTGTTCGTTAATGGCTCTGGCCGACTGGCTGATGGCCCGACCATCAGTTGCTAGGTGACCGCTTTAGCATAATCATTCAGGTAAGTTGGAGGGGGCAGGGGTTGACCAGCATGGTGCGACAGAAAGAAACCTCATGGAACTCTCTAGGATGTCAGCCTCCTGGCATGGGCTGGAGCTTTCCCCTATAATGGAGAATGCACATGGCCCTTCCAATAAAAGCAACCCAAGTTCAAGCTTATAAATATCAAAAATCCATAAGAGCACTAAAAGTGCCTTGCTGGCCAATAGCCCCACACCCTTATCCAGATCGTTTATAAAAATATTGAAATGTACCGGGCCCAGAACAGAGCCCTGTGGCACTTCACTGGACATCTCCCTCCATTCAGAAGAAATGTCATTGACAATAAAAAGCGATATGGATATGGTTTACAGAACCTATCCAGACTATACTAAAAAGAAAAGCCTGCCTGGTGAGATTCAGATAAGGTTCTCCAAAAAGTCAACAAGAGATGTGGTGCTTAGGACCACAAATAAAGCGGTTCTGAAGATCAAAGGAAAAGAAGTTAAAGTGATGAAAGATATCCCATTTGAAATAAGGAAAAGAAGGAAAGCCTATGGAAAACTGACATCTTGGCTACAGTCTGAATCTATTATCTACAGATGGAATGTTCCGGAAGGACTGAGCTTCAGCATCAAAGACAAAAAATACAAGATTGACTCTGTTCAACAGGCAAAAAGTTTTTTGGAAAAAAGCAAAGAAAAGAAAAAAGAGAGAGACTCAGATGGTTCGCTGGCATCGCAAGAAAGTATGTATGGATTTGATAGCTCAAAGAGCGAAGAAGAAATTTCTGACTCGGAAAAAGGAGCAGCAGCTCCAAAGGTACAAGAAGAGACTGTTAAGACAAGAAGAGGACGAAAGAAGAAATAAGGGCTGAAATGTTTTTTGAAATCGCACTTATATATTATATATAATTTGTATAATTAAGCATTCCTTCAAAAGAACATGTCTGTCAAACAGCTTTTTTATTTTTCATATATCATCAGTAACAATCTTAATTGAATATTAACCAAGGTTTAAAATGCTTCATATGTATTAATGGTAAGGTAATATTAAGCAAATGTTAAAGCACACTCTGTATAAGGTAAATATAGCTTAGAAAAGTAGCGATGTAGTAGTAGAAATAGATAAAATCAATAAAAATCTTTTTAAAAAAAAGAAGAAGAAGAAATGTCATTGACAACTATTCTCTGAGTGTGGTTCTCCAACCAGTTCCCGATCTACCTAACTATCTTACAATCCAGTCCACAGTCCTTTAGTTTACCCATCAGAACATCATGGGGAACCCCGTCAAAAGCTTTACTGAAATCCAACATCAACAGCATTCCCTTGATCCAGTAAGCTCATCACTCGATCAAAGAAGGAAATGAAGTTGGTCTGGCAGGACTTGTTGGGGACAAATCCATGCTGACTTCCCCAGATCACCAAATTGTCCTTTAAATGCTCACAAATCAATCCTTTAAAATCTGCTCCAGTATCTTCCCTGGGACAGAGGTCAGACTGACTGGCCTGTAGTTTCCTCACTCATCCCTCCCTCCTTTTTTGAAAACTGGGATAACTACTGCCTTCCTTCAGTCTTGTGGCACATCTCCCATCCTCCTAGAGGTCTGAAAGACAATGGACAAAGGCTCTGCAAGCTCCCTAAAAAGTTCTTTGAGCACTCTTGAATGCATACCATCTGGTCCAGGGGAACTGTACTCATTCAATGGAGCCAAGTGCTTCTCAACTCACAGGTCATGTTTGAATACTCTGTCAAGCTGTTCAAGGAAGGCAGCTTTCACCTCTTCATCCTGGTCAGGAGGTCTGTAGCAAACTCCAACCACAATACTGTTTTCCCTTCCTTCCCTTATCCTCACCTAGATACTTTCCACTGGGCTGTTGCCATCCACCTCCAGTACTTCCTGATAAACAAACCCTCTCTTCACATACAACACCACTCCACCTCCTCTTTGATCCTTTTTGAACACCTCGTATCCATCCACTACTACATTCCAGTCATGGTAATCATCCCGCCAAGTCTCTGTAATGCCTACTAGATTATATCTCTCCATCTGCATTAGAAGCTCAAGCTCTTCCTTCTTATTGCTCAAGCTTTGGGCATTGGTACATAGACACCTGAAGCCCTGCACCTTTGGTTCCATTAGACCCGGCCCTCCCAGGTGGGCCTCTGTTGTTTGCTCTCCTTCATTTAAATCCTTATGTTGGTCATCTCCTTCTAATTGTGGTGTCAGTTTAAAGCCCTCTTGATGAATCTCCCCAAGTTTCTGCCAAACACATTCTTCCCTGACCTTGACAGGTGAAGTCCATCATGTACTAGTAGGTTGTCAGTAGCTTTACTATTCTTTACTGAGAAGGTTATCCATGTCTATTATAGGGGGGGCTATTTTTAAACAACAAAAAATTGAAGGGTACTACATGCCTTCACACAACATTCATTTCAGCATGTGCTTGTCTGAGTGTTTTCCCAATTTAAATTTCTTCCTGAGACTGACTGAGGAGCCAGTGAGTTTGCCTGGAGAAATGGGTATACCTGTGTGTCATTATCAAGTTCTCTTAAGGCTGCTTTTAGATGAGGAGAGAGATCTGATCCTTCTCTCCTCTTATACTGTTCCTAGTATTAGAAAGTAGAAGCCCAGTCACAAGAGGGAAGGGAAATGGACTGGCCTCTGGCTGTTTGGCTTCCTCCCCACCCCCAGCTAGGGCTGCCAACTTCAGCTTGGGGAATTCCTGGAGATTTGGAGGCAGTGCCTGAAATGGATGGAGTTTGGGAAGGGCCATAGAGCCCATCAGAGGAAAAGTGCCATAGAGTCCAAAGCTGCCATTTTCTCCAGAAGAACTGATTTCTGTACTCTGGAGAGATCAGTTGTGACTCTGGGAGAATTTCAGGCCCCAGAGGTTGACAGTCCTTGGGCATAAGCCTGTAACAGATAGCAGCATGGCAAAAAAAAACAAACCTGGAAGGTAGAAGCAGAGGCCTTTTTCTTTAGCATTATGCTGCCACTCATAGATGCCCACCACATGCCTGGATGCATCAGAGGAAGAAGCAAAACCTTTCCTTCTATTTTCTGTAAGGCTGAATGGGCTGGGGCTAGGGTTGCCAGGTCTGACTCAAGAAATATCTGGGGACGTTGAGGGTGGAGCCAGGAGACTTTGGGGGTAGGGTTGCCAGGTCTGGGTTGGAAAATATCTGGAGACTTTGGGGGTGGAACCAGGAGAGGGTGAGTTTGGGGAGGGGAGGAGCCTTAGCATGGTACAGTGCCATAGAGTGCCCTTCAAAGCACTCAAAGCAGCCATTTTCTCCAGGGGAGCTGATCTCTGTCAGCTGGAGATCAGTTGTAAAAGCAGGAGATCCCCAGGCCCCACCTGGACGCTGGGAACTCTATCTGGGGGTGGAGCCAGGAGAAACGATGTGACATCACTCTTGTGATTTCACAAAAGTGATGTTACATCCTGTGATTTCACTTCCAGGTCCACCCCCCACATCCAGAAGGTTCCTGTGATTCCACGGTAGGAGACTGTGCTTCTAACACAGTGATTGCTCTTAACTCATTCTCCACACAAACCACACACATTGTTACCATTCAGGTGATGCTGACAGGCTGGTGGGGAACTTTCCAGGAGCCTCCAGGAGAGGGGACGGAAAAAGCACGACTGAACTCCAAAGGGAGTTCTGGCTGACAGGTTTAAAGGGATGGCATTCCTTTTAAATGCCTTCTCTCCATTGGAAATAATGGAGGATGGGAGTATCTTCTTTTGGGGCTCATAGAATTGGACTCCCTGGTCCAATCTTTTTGAAACTTGGAGGATTTTTCTTGAGGAAAGGCACCAGATGATATGCCATTTGGTGCCTCTACCTGGAGCCCCAGATATCCACAGATCGATACTCCATTATACCCTATGGGGACTGGTCTCCATAGGGTATAATGGAGCATCCAGTGGACATTCCCCCTCACTTTCTGACAACCCTGAAGTGGGGGGAGGGCTTCCAAACCAGGGGATCCCCAGCCCCCAACTGAGAATTGGCAACCCTATGCATGAGCAGTATTTTCGGAGTTACTCTTCATTGGCCTACCCCTGGTCACCCCAGAGTAGGGTTGTCATTCCCCCACTGGGGGCGGGGGTTTGCTTGTTTTCAGGGTTCCTGATCTGCCAGCCTGGATCAGGCTGGCAGGGGAACCCCGCCCCCAAAGTGCCATGTTCGCAGCAATGTGCCCGGCACAATGACATCACCCGGAGGTGACATCATTGCACAGGGCATGTTATGGGGGGTGATGCTCTACCCCAGAGAAATAGAGTGTTCCCCCCACAACGTGCCCTGCACGATGACATTACTTCCAGGTAATGTCATCATGGCGCGCACACTTCACATGCACACCGAAGAACTTCCAGAGCGAGAAAGGGGAACCCACCCCCCCGCCGGCTGCCAGGTGAGACCTGGCATCTCTGCCCCAGAGAAATAGATGAAAGCATGGGGAAACAGAAACTGAAAGCAAAATGCAGCTGCAGATGATAGTGCTTCCCAAAATAATATTTCACTGTGGCTTATATAATTCCTTACTGGAAGCAGTTCCATTTGGGTTGAAATTCTGCCACACATGGTGTTTAACTAGATATTTTAGTGAAGAAGAGGAAAAGGGGAGGGGGAGGAGGAGATTGGATTTATACTAGGGCTGCCAAGTCCAACTTGGGAAATATCTGAGGACTTTGGGGGTGGAGCCAGGAGAAAGGAAGTGACATCATTTTGTGATGTCACATCCTGTGATGTTGCTTCCACATGCTGACACATGAACTCATGAAGTTTCCTAATACTGAATCAGGCCATTGGTCCATCAAGGTCAGTATTGACTACTCAGACTGGTAGTGGCTCTCCAGGGTCTCAGGCTGAGATCTTTAATGTCACCTATTACCTGATCCTTTTTTAGCTGAAGAGGCTGATACCTCCTGCATGTCAAGCAGATGCTCTATCACTGAGCAATGGCCCTACTGAATCCTTCCTCATCTCGGCAGAATATGAAGCACTAAGTGCTACACAAGTGCTAAATATGATTTTCATATCATAAGAACAGGAGAGAAGCCACAGTGGATCGGGCCAACAGCCCATCCAGTACAACACTCTGTGTCACACAGTGGCCAAAAATACCAGGTGCCCTCAGGAGGTCCAGCAGCGGGGCCAGAACTCCAGAAGCCCTCCCACTGTTGCCCCCCAAGCACCAAGAATGCAGAGCATCACTGCCCCAGACAAAGTGTTCCATTTAGACCTTGTGGCTAATAATAGCCACTGATAGACCTCTGCTGGATGGAGACAGAGAGAGAGAGAGACAGACAGAAAGACAGACAGACAGACAGACAGAAAAAAGAAAGAAAGAAAGGGGGAGAGGGAGAGAGAGAGAGAAGGAAAAGAGCTGGCAGACCCCAGCAGCTTACCCCAGCAGCTTACTCCAGCAGCAACTTTGCACACCACATGCAAAAGCACGCCCTTCAGTAGAAAGAGCCTAGTCCCTCCTTAATCTCTGGGTGGGGCTCTCTTGCTCGCTCAGCTCTTAAAGGGGAAATGTCTGTTGAGGCTTTTTACTGCAGGGCAGGCTCTCTGCAGACATTTCCCTTTTAAGAAGTTCAGGCCTAGCAGGGAGAGGCCAGGGCAGGCTCCGACGTTCCCCTGCTGGCAGCCATTGCCTCCCCCGGTGGCCAATTTTGAAAAAGCGGGGGCAAGCTTTAAAAATAGGTGTTTTCCCCACCCTACCGGGGGACTTGGCAGCCCTAATTTATACCCCGCCCTTCACTCAGAGTCTCAGAGCGGCTTACAATCTCCTTCTCTTCCTCTCCCCATAACAGACACCCTTGTGAGGTAGGTGGGGTTGAGAGATCTCTGAGAGAACTGCTCTTGAGAGAACAGCTCTAAGAGAACTGTCACTTGCCCAAGGTCAGGCAGCATCTGCATGTGGAGGAGTGGGGAATCAAACTCGGTTCTCACAGATTAGAGTCCGCAAGAAGAAAGACACAGCCGCATCAGCATCATGCCTGATGTAATTATAGCCTTCAGGTTGCCATCTATTGTTTTTTCACTTGATTAAGGCAGCCCACCAGCTACTACAGCCTGTGTTTTCTGCATGGTAATGCCCACATTTGATGTGGAATGATATGGTATAGTCCAAACTTGTCAGATCTTGGAAGCAAGTCTTGTGAGCAAAAATTCTACTTCGTGAGCTACTGGCATTAAAGTTGTGAGCGAGTGATTTGGCTACTGCATCAATTAGTTTGCTCTGAAGCCATCCTTCCTGAGCTAAGACAAAAATGTGTGAGCCAGAGGCTAAAAAACTGTGAACTTGCTCACACTAACTCAGCTTAGAGGAAACACTGCTTGGATTAGTACCTGGATGGGTATCCATTAAGGAAGACTCTGCAGAGAATGGCAATGGCAAACCACCTCTGCTTCTAACTTGCCTTGAAAGCCCCTTGCTGGGGTCGCCGTAAGTCAGCTGTGACTTGAAGACACATACGTACTAACTCGCATGCTATGAAATAGATTGTTTGTGAGGTGAGTGGTGCCAACTCAAGAATTTTTTTACAAGTTGCTGCATAGATATTTTTTTTAGGGTGTGAGCTGTGGGCATTTTATGTGGGAGAGGGGTTATTTGGGATTTCATGTTAGGTTGCATATTTTAAATTTGGACTTGTAAACCACCATGAGCTACATAGTAAAGGAAGGGTATAACTGTTTTAATAAAGTAAAATAAAAATAAACAACAGCTAGCTTTGGCCTAAAGTCTTTGGATGTTTAGTATGTCTTGAGAATCACATTCTCAGTGGGTACTGTGTACTGTTAAAAAGAAAATTCTAGATTGCCATTTAGAGTTTCCCTTTTCTATTGTTATCAGATGGAGGTGTTTATCCCTAGCTCTCTCTTCTGGTTTGCATCCTAATCAAAGAAGAATAAAGGGGAAATGATGAAAAATAGTTCTCATGTTGCACAATATTTACTGCTGAAATGGAAGGCCTGCAAGAGAGGCAGAGGATTTGAGCTCAAGCTTGGCAGAAGAGGCACATTTTTAACCATTCGAACACTCCATTTCTTTAGAACAGAAAAATAGACAGCTGTTTTGCTAGTGGCATGGCACTAGTAACAGCTTTTCCTGGGTACCACAAGCATGCATTGCATTCTGGGGTTGCACAAGTGTTATTTATAGATTTTGAAAGATTGATATGGCTGTCTTCATATGTTGCTTTCTTTTAAACGTTTATGTACTAGTGTATAGTAATATTTTTTCTTTATTCAGAACCATACAAGATAGCACTGAAGTTATATTTGTAAGTTGTGTTATGTAATCAGTGGTGGGGTGAAATGTGTGCATATACACTTCATTTTGATTTTGTTATGTAAAATGAACCATTGGAGGTATTTTTACCTTAATTTTTCATTTTTAGGGGTGACAGGTGTGCAAATGTGTACAGGAGAGTCAGCATTAAAAAACAGAAAAATTCACAAGTAGAGAATGCAGACAGATAATGTGCCTGGATAATTTATATTATTTACTGTATTGGTTTATTGTAATTTCCAATATAACCAATCTCTATCTGTAAATAAAGAACCAGGAAGCAAGGTACAGAAAGACAGGTAGTCTCTGCTCTCAAAATGAGTCCATAATGAATGTTGAGTGAGAGCAACCGTGGAATATTGCAAAACCAGAAACAGTTTGAATTGCAGAGGCTGTGGTCAGATGTGCCACTTAGCATGGTCAAGAAACATTCCTGATTTGATTCTGTGTTATTTGACATAGAAATGTTCAATCAGACATCCCAGCATAATCCATTTCGCTGTGGACTCGGTCCATCATTGAACAATCAGATGGTGTGGTCGGGTGAGGGTTTTGGGTTTTTTTTGCTGTTTTTTGTGCATGCACATAACTGAGGAAGTGAACGCCCATGTGGAGATATTTCCATGCAGGGTTTTTGTGCATGCACTTTACCACTTCCTAGACTCAAGTCTCCACTTTGACAACTCACCAGTTCTTCTGCAGAACACTTTGATCTCTTTGGTTCACAGTGAGCTGTGGTTGCCTGACAGAGATCACACCCTTTCCCACTCATTTTCAAATCTAGCCTAGAGATGGAGATGATTATGCGGTTATGCACATTTCATCAAGTGAACAAAAAAATGGCACTAAGTCAGGATGGAATGAGCAGAGCATCCCAAGGGCTTGAGAGTGCTCTTGAGCAATCAGACTAGGGAAAATCTGCCCATGGCTTGTTGGCAAGTGCTAGGACTTGACTTTCCCTGGTGTCTTTTAACTCCGATTCAGAGGCAGGGCAGAACAGGGTGCCGACAACTGTGGAACCTTTCACAGATGTTGCTGTCTGAACATGTACTTTAGATCCATCAGGCATCAGCAGCTATTTCGGATCTAAATGCATATCTGATTGCAGCCATAAGCAAGCAAATTTCTTGCCATTTTCCTAGACTGGAAATAAACTATAAAACTTTTGTAACAAAAGTCTTCCATTCTCTATAAACCTTATAATAATAGGCATTTTAATGAAGGCTTCTTTTAAAACTTAGAGTTTTAGTAATAAGTAGAGTCTTAGTAATATGGGGAACTCATATAATAACAATGAGTGACTATAGGCAAAATGACTGCTCCTGATACAAGAGTGTGTGCATAAATTCTCTTGGCACATTCTTAAACACCACTACTTTTAATGCTTCCACAGTCCAAAGATAGAGACTTTCCCATTTGTTACACATACACCAATATTACAACTTCATGCATTTTTAAGGTATAGCGGAGAAACAAAAATGCAATGCAGGCAAATCAAATTCCTTTTCTTCTCCCTAGTTAATAAGAAATGTAGTAACCAGAATGATGAATAGAACACTCCACAGAAATTCCAATGTTGAGTGTGGGATTTCAGCAGAGATCCTCAGATTATAATCCTATGAACACTAATTGGGAGTAAATCCTACTGAACTGCATCACTTTTCTGTAAACATACAGACAATATACAAACAAGCATATTGGGCAGAATCCAAAGGATTGTGAGTGGCACTACATTCATAGTATTCATTACAACTGGTGGAACTTGCTTTTCGGCAAATTATTTGAACCCATTACAGCAATCCCTTCTGCCTGAAAAAATATTGCTGTAGAGAGGTAAAGGCTCAGCCTTAAGGACATTTGTAGGTGTGTATGGCTCTTGTGCTCGGACACCACTGATTTCATATATATCTATATCTATATCTATTCATTTTTAGGCAGGGATTGTGGTTCAGTGATACAGCATGTGATTTGTATACAGAAAGTTTTACATTTAACATCAGAAAAAAAGAAGAGCCCTGCTGGATCAGACCAGTGGTCCATAGTCCACCTAGTCCAGCATTTTATCTCACAGTGACCAACCAGTTTTTCTGGAGGGCCAACAGCAGGGTGTAGAGGCTGAGGCCTTCCCCTGATGTTGCCTCCAAGTCCTAGCACTGATCTACTGAGGTTTACTCCCTCTGAATGTGGAGATTCCCTAGCTACTGATAGACCTATTCTCCATGAATCGTTTAATCCCCTTTTACGGCTGTCTATATCCCTGTGGCCATCACTACACCTTCTGCCAGTGAATGCCACATTTTAATAACTTGTCGAGTAAGGAAGTAAAATCCATGGAATCTTCAGAGAACATCTGTGAGTCAGAGGAGATTATTCTGATTTTCCTACAACCACCTTGTGAGCTTCATAGTTGCTTGGTGACGTTGGGCCAATCATTCTGTCTCACTCTAATCTACCTCACAGGGAGTTGTGCACGCCACCCAATTCCTTGGAGGGAAGGTAGGATAAGAATGTGGTAGGTGGATGGATTACATTGGTACACAGACAGATGGACCAATAATCTGGGGGACTGATTCCAGACAACTCCTTCCTCAAAAGATGATCAATGTCATCAGAATGGGCATTGTTGGTCAAGCAGAAGGGGGATCCTTGAATGAAGCAGCAGCAACTGTGCTGCTTGCTACTGTACAAGAGAGTATTTCCAAACTGTGTGTACAATGCAAGGTTAAGAGGGTGTTGTGCTTAGTATCAGGTGGGTGGGTTCATTTATCTTCATCCAGCTGCTGCTGTAAATTCCAATGTAACCCTCTTTCTTGACACATTACTTAATGTTTTTCATTGTAGTTATTTGATAGCAGAACAAAGTAACTGGCTTGGAGAGAAGAAGGAAAGAAATAGGAGAGAAAAGATTGTGATACAAGAAGCTATGCAGCAGTGCCTATTTTAGCATAGCTATTAAGTTAAAAACATGTTAGACAACAAGTCTTGCAGTTTGCATTGACTGCCAGTGTAGTAACAGCAAAGCTGGTATAAGGTTCTTTTATTTTATATTAAATCAGTTTCATAGTGAGGTCGATAGAGTTTAAGGCCTCTTACAGAAACTAAGAACCTTCCCTCTAAGGATGTCATAAGGTTTTATTACATTAAAGCATTAAAAATCATTTTTTGCTGCTAATATAACAGTCAAGACATGACCCAATTCTCATGACGTCAACATAGTCTTGGAACTGATTTTAGGCATGTATGCTGTACTAAGGATTTCATAGTAAAAAGTGGAAGTGAGTTTGGAATAGTTCTAGAGGAGTGATACAACAGCTGGGTTTTGACCCTTTATCCCACAAGGCATTCAGAAGTGAGGGGAGGAAATGATATGGCCTTGGGAGATTACAAGTAAAGGAAATGGCAGCCCAGATGTCAGAGGTGGGCTAGGTTGAGGCAAAAGACCTGCAAATGAGGGGAAAAGGAAAGAATGAATGAAACATGGGGAGGAGAAGCTTTGGTTCCAAAAGTCCCAGAGGATCTAAAAAGGTTATCACTTCTACATCAGATAAAGTGGACCAATGATTCTTAACCAGAACGATTCTCTCTCTCTGTCTCTCTCTCTCTCTCTCACACACACAGAGCAATCTACTTATATTTATTTATATTATTTATAGTCCACCTTTCTCACAGGGACTCAAGGCAGATTACAGAGAGTGGGTCAGTGCAATCGACAAAATGGGACGTTCAGTAACCAATGCATTAGGATTTTAGAAGTCTGGATCCACTAGAAAGAACTGAAGCATAGCATCAGTATTCATATGATACATTAAGCACTATAGAAATTACATAATAGGATCCTACTGACAGTAAGTGATGCACAACAGTATAGACCACAGTCCCAGTCATTTATCCAAGTGAGTTTGTGAACCATTTTGTGCAGTGCCATCCTATTATCTGCATAGAAAGAAAGGAAAGGAAAGCCCCCCTTGAACAGTTCAGTTTGGCATAGTCTGTGGAAAGCCAGGAGAGGGGGAGCTTTCCTGACCTCCTTAGGCAGGCCGTCCCACAAGATGGGAGCCACAATGGAGAAAGCACAAATTGTTTGGGGGGAGTTCAGGATTTTGGGGATCAAATGAGGAGACCCATGAGATTTAAGGCAGCCCCTTCTTCCCACCTGTAATGGTTTCTGACTAAGTCAATCAGATCCCCCCCCCACCATTTTTTACTGAGGATAAATCAGTATGTGGCCTCAAGCAGGACTCTGGAGAAGCAGCATATAATCTTCCTAAATAAATAATAAATCCCAGGTCCTCAGTTTCTCCTGCATACAACACAGGAAAAAGTGCCACACAGTGGTGGTGGTCACATGCGTGAGAAACAGTGCATGGGGGGGGGGGGGGAGCAAGGCTATTTCCTCTGGCAGAAGTTGACCCACAGTTGTGCAATCACATGGACGTTGGAAGCTATGGGCGCAGTCCGCCACTGCATGATCAGATGCAACCACTGGTGAGTCGGGTTTTTTTGCCATTTGTCTCTGATGCGCTTAAAGAAGGGATCGATGATTCACACTTCAGCCCTGAGGGCTCCCTATGGAGTGTGCGATGATGCACATACTGAGAAGGGAAAAAAGCAATGGCATGGAGTCAGGGTAGCCTGATCAGACCATCCCGACGCCATGGAAGCGCACTGGGGTAATCATACGCAGGAAAGTCCATCTTTGGCCCGTAGCAACCCATTTGCTACAGGACTTTCCAAGGTGTCTTTTAACTCTGCTTCTGCAATGGAGCAAAACAGGTTGCTGATGGCTTGGGGTGCTTCCCAGATGTTGTCATCTGATCATGCTCCTTTAATCCGCCCGGCATTTGCACCTATGTCAGGGTGAATTGTACGTGTGGTCACAACCAGTGGTTAGGAATCAAGTAAGAACACCCCTCCCCACTTGGGGCAAACCCCCCACAACTAACAACAAAAATTACTGATCTTCCATCCACAAGACTAGTGATGCAATCCTAAACAGAACTGCACCGTTCTAAATCCACTGATGTTTAGGACTGCGCTGTAGATATGTGTGATCAGTTTCCAGAAAGAAAATAACACAAAGGAGTCAAAAGAGAAACAAGTTCTTCAAAAAGTGCCAGTCGGGCTGAAATAAAAATTGCCACTCAGGGGAGGGGACCTGGTTCTCCCTTGTCTTCATCAGTCACAAAGATACCAATACAGATTTGTCTGGTGTGCTGTTTTATGTCTAATTTATTAACTTGTGGTTTTGTGGTCATTCAATGATAATTTTGCATATTTGCCAGGCAGTAATTGATTAAAAGTGAAGAACCACCAAGCCAGATGATTTACCCAGTCTTTCTTCAGGGGGAAGTAGCTGTTCATATTCCAGTCAAGGCCTCTTTAAGCCTATGAATTTTTAAAAGTCGAATTCTAGGCTTCTTATGATCATTTTGATTCAATATTTTAAGGTCCACCATGTAAGATTGCCAGGTCCTCTCTGGCCACCAGTGGGGGATTATTATTATTATTAAATTATTATTATTAATGGGGAGCAGGGTTGCCAGATCCTGGTAGGGAAACTCCTAGAGATTTGGGGATGGAGCCTGGGAAGGAAAGGGACCTTAGTGGGCTGCAGTGCCATACAGTCCACCCTTCAATGCATCCATTTCCTCTTGCAATACTGATCTCTGTAGTCTGAAGAGAAGCTGTAATCTGGGGAGGCTGGAGGCTGGCATCCCTAACCACAGGTTTATCTGTGTATTTCAAGGCATGACTTCATTCGGAGGAAGGCATGAATTCATTACATTTAAAAGAACACCATTTATTTATGTTTCAAAAAGATTTTTTCACATTAATAACATGCTGTTATTTCTCTAGCCATCATTGTGCCCACTGCAAAATCCCTTATGATAAAAGACAAATCTCTTCCACAAGGACTTTAGAAACTAAATTTAAATCATGTAGACAAGAAGAAGAAAAGGGAGATGAAGAAGGGAAGAGGTAGGACTAGCAAAAAGGAGAGGGGATGTTATATAAGTTGTAGTGAATGATATTTTCAAGGGGGAAAGGATGCCTAGAAAGATATGAAATAAATAACATTCCCTGTTGGTTATTTATTCATGTAATAGGTGGGAGAACAGACAGGTAGGGTACTAGTTCAGGTTTTAAAAAGTTGCATGACTAATTTTCTTGGTGGATACTACTCTGTGTCTAAATCATGTTTAACATAAAATAGACTCTCTAATCTATCACTGTTGTGCTCAGAGCAATAGAAATCTCAATTGTAGTCCATTAATTCTCCTGCAATGACTGCAGGAAAAGCAACAACCTTTAGGATGCATTAGTGGTATTGATTGATCTGTCTGTATGCATTACTTGGGTATGGTGTCCTTTTTTTCCTAGGAAATACAACTTTGTGTCTTTAAAAAAATACCCCTTGGGGTTGACATTTCTCTTTCTTGGTGTTAGCCCAAAGGTGAACATTTAGGAAAGTTTCAGGGAAATTATGCTTATTCTTAAAGTTATATGATGCTAGAAAAAAAAATATGTTTCCGACTGTGCAAAATAGCTGCCAAGCACTAGCTTAAAAACCTTAATTGTGTCTGAACTCTGAAGAATGCTTCAAGGATATACTGAATTTTGGCATTTTCTGAATGTGTTTATGAATCTGCTAGATACTTAGCAGATGTAAATCAGCCTAGAACTGCAAAATATCATTAGAGATGTACAGTTACTCTTGCCACATCTGGTCCATTTATACTGTAAATAACTGAGTGCTTGCTTATATTTTCAGCTGTCCTAGGCAGCAACTCCTTACATACAATGTTTGAATGTTCCAGGGATAAATTGGAGCTCTGAATAAGTTGGAGGCAAGCAACAGAACCTCTTTCAAAACAGGGTCTTAGCTCACCATTTTTAATGCATGTAAAAATGATCATGTAAACCCAGGATGGTTATTTCTGTCATGGGGGGGGGGCACTCTACTCACCAAAATGTAGCCCAGTTGCTGAAAGTTACCAGCTTCATATGGAAGTAGATGTTGTACAGCAGTAAGTGGTTCATAGCTATAAATTACATCTGGTCATGTACACGAAAGATGTACATATGGAACTTTTCTTTTGAACAACTTGAAAATGTATCTGGAAGGGCCCCAGGAGCCTGATTGTCTCAAGGATTATGGCTGAACCACCCCTAATGTAATTAGTGTAGCAATACTTATTTCTCATATATAGGAGCAGAATTTCCTATGAATATACCAAGGCATGTGTATTACCTAATATTATGAACGGGGTCATTTTGTAGAAAAAGAGGTGCAGGAGCTCATTAGCATAACTCATTAGCATAACTTATTTGCATATGCTACACCATCTGACATCACTGGAAGTATGTCAGAAGGCAAGAAAGAAAGAAGGGAGAAAGAGAGAGAGAAAGGGAGGAAGGAAGGAAGGAAAGAAAGAAAGAAAGAGAGGGAGAGAGGGAGAGAGAGAGGGAGCTGGCAGAGAGGGGACAGCTACTAATCCAAGCCTCAGAAATGCCACTATTCTGGGAGGATAGCTTCAGTGGTGGCTGAAGCCTTCAGAAGGCTGGTTGGAGGAACAAGGACCTTTCCAGGGGATGGGGACATTTTGCTGCAGCCACGACACAAGCAGGCATTCCCCCACGGGGGGGGGGGGGGCTGGCACCAACTCCCGGAGCTGCGCTCCCCCGAGCTCCTGCTCAAAATGACCCCTGATTATGAATAAAAAGATGTAAACAATGGCTTGCATTCTGTGCAGCATGACTTAGAGCTGAGCTACATAAGTGGTAACTTCCCATTACCGTCTCCTGCCATAGTCATTCACATCACCCATTAGTCACATCACTGGATCCTCAGGAACATTGTAGGAGCCAAAGAAGAGGGCTGCAATGAGAGGGAGAATGTCACCCTCTCCCTCTTCTCGAAGTGGAAGTTTCTGTAAGTGAAAAGCTAGCTTAGCATGGAAGTCTATGACATCTATACTATATAGACTAGAGTAGTTGATTCTTGATAATAACTTTGCAGCCATAGCTTCTGAAACAAAACCAGGTTTTCCTAAACATGCTTAGAAGATCAATATACACACAGGTCAGGAAGGCAGAACTTCACCTTTTCTGTTTGTCTGTTAAGTAAAGTTACCAAAGTACTTGGCTTTTAACATTTTGAAGTATTCAAATTGTTTTTCATTTTAAAAAATTTCATCAGTTTTGTTCAATTTGTTAATATGTTCATTCATTTTTGTTTATTATAATTTTCTGTGAGTTTCAATGGAAATACATTCCAATCTGTAACACATGCAATTAGAATCTTGCTTTTAGTGCATCCAATTTGGATGACATTTTAGAGATTATACCACTGACTGAAAGAATCATGCCAGCCAAATTTCATACAGATAGGAGAAAGTGTTTCAGGTTTATAGGCAATAAAGGCAAAACACATTTCTAGCTATAGCATCCAATTTGGATCAAACTCTGAGGGACTGAATTTGTCACACAAGGGATCCTGGCTGCCAAATTTCAGGCAGATAGGAAACATGAACCCAGTTTTATAAGCAATTTAGGCCAAAACACATGTTAGAAACAAAATGTTTTGATGATTGATTTAACGCTTCCTATATGTCAGCTTCATATTTCTTGATCTCTTCTGACTTTCTCTCTCTTCTTCCATGACCACACATACAAGAAATAAAAGATGTTTTACTTCAGTAATTAACTGAGTGGTTCCTGCTTATTTTTATGACATTTATATTGCTTCCTGTTTATTTTGATGACAATGCTTCCTGTTTATTAAAGAATCTTCTTGGGATACAAATGTCTCCCCATATTTTGTGGTAATTGGGTAAGTAGTATTTCTGTTGCTACTTAACCAATTATTTTAGATTAACATACCTTCTGGATTCACTGAAACTCTTTCTCCTATCCCTCTGAAATTTGACAGGGAAGTACCTTCAGTGTGAGAGACAGCTCTTGAGAATATAATCCTAACTGTATGTGAAACAAAGTCATACAGCCAGAAATGTAATTTGATTTTAATTGTCTATAAAGTAAAGATCCTTGTTTTCTATTTAGTAGGCATGATCCCATGGTTAAGTAAATAACTAGAAAAAAAAGAAAGAAAAAAAGTTACATTTGGAAACTAATGGGAAATGGTTTTTGTTCATTCGTTTTTGATTCATATTCATTTTTGTATGAAAAAGAAAACAAACTGGACTTCTCCAGTTCATTGTTTCTTCTGCATTTCATTTATTTTGGGACGAATACACAGCCCTACTAAAATCATGAGTATATTTTCTACTTATGTTATTCAAACCATAATGCCTTGTTTCTTTCATTTGAATTAAAAATTCTGACTGTCTCACAATTTACATTTGCAATTGGTCTCACTTTTCTTCTATATAAGGCAGTCAAGAGGGCTTATTCTAAATGGAGGGTTTTCTTGGCTTCATGCACCTTTATCATTTTCCACACGATGTCATCCTACATTCCTGCAGAAATCATGAACAGTATGTTTTCCCCCTCTAAAGACTTCACTTTTTAAAACAGAAAAATACCTTTTTATTTGAATGACAGGAAACACCTCCTTCTTCCTTGCTCTCTGCATTCTCACAGTGAACTGTCTGTTGCTGACACCAACAAAATTGAGGCCTGGTGTGCCAGAGGTATGCAAGCCTCACCAGGTTGTCGGGCAGGCCCCCTGGAAATAAAGAATTAACTAGAAACAAATATTAAACAACAGTAAATCAAATGTATATGCCACTGTGTCCCTCAGTGTTACCACCATGAGACTTGAGTGGTCACCCTCCCTATTCAATGAGAAAAGGCCAGGTTTTCCAACTCCTCCACCCCAACCAGTACTTCACAAGCTAACTGATGGCGAATGTCTGAGTGGCCTGGCAGCTTCCTTTTCATGCCTGTTGGCAGGGGTCATTTCGTAGAAAAAGAGGCACAGGAGCTCATTAGCATAACTCATTAGCATAACTCATTAGCATAACTCATTTGAATATGCCACACCCCCTAACATACCGGAAGTGTGTCAGAAGGCAACACCCACCCCTCAGGCTCCACTCCCCAGGTGTATGAAACTGACCTGCTCTTCCTCCATTCCCTTCCCCATCCAATACTTTGTGCAATAAAAAGAAGCGTAAAGAACACACCCTCATTCTCTTCCTGCTCCCTTGAAACCACCAGGTTTCAAGTAGACTTGAGATACCCAGGACATGTGCACCACCCATCCCTTCCCCTTCCCCTTCCCCTCCCCACAACAAGACACCCTGTGAGGTAGGTGGGGCTGAGAGAGGTCTTTTGAGAACTGCTCATGAGAGAACAGCTCTGAGAGAACTTGTGACTGGCCCAAGGTCACACCAGCAGCTGCATGTGGAGGAGTGGGGAATCAAACCCGGTTCTCCCAGATTAGAGTCCAACTCCTGACCACTACACCAAACTGATAAGGTGGAAGCTGCTGAAGGGTTGGTGAAATTTCTCCAATACTTATGTGCCATGTGCCCAGATAAAAAATGGTATACTTAGAAAATGTATATGCCACCTTGAGCAAGTCTCTGGAAAAGCAGCACACAGTCATAAAAGGAACAATGATAAAATTATCAATATTAAAACAAAACATTAAAAACAATAAAGACCCTAGCAGGGCTTTCCCTGGGGCACTGGGCCTCTGCACTGCTCGGGGAAGCCGAGGAGGGGGCGGGGCTTGGTCATGTGCCCACCCCCTGGGCTCCTCACTCCCAGAGCTGCGCTCCTGTGCACTCCCGCTCCAACGGACCCCTGCTTGTTGGGGTGAACTGAACAACAATTGCACTGGTAATATAACCACCAAGGAAAAACCCCTCATGTGGAATCAACCAAGGCCAAGCTGATAAGTGGTATCTCTGCAGCTAGAAAAATGAGGTGCAGTTGGTCTTCCATCATATATTTCAGAAAGCTGTGGCAGCAAATGACCTGCTTGTTCACCTGTAATAATTAGCACATTTCAGTTAATAGGGTAATGGCTTAATGGCCTAAATGAAATCATGATCAAACTATTCTTATATGGATTATAATATTAGACTTCATTCAGTTTCAAATACTGCCAACAGATATTTCACAGTTTGCAGTGTCATTGGAGATCCACAGGCTGATGATAATTTGCCAAGTGCCAAATGGGTGTGATGGGTCCGAGACTACTTCCACAATAGGGATGTATACAAAAAATGGTTTGATTCATTTTAGCTTTGCATTTTTGTGGGTTTTTTTCTTTTCTATCATTATCAACACCTGTTTGTTTTCTTTCTTCATCTCTGTTAAATGGGGGGAAACATTTCTACCTAGAACCTTCCTCCCCAACCAATTGGGATGAAGATCTCATGGAATGTACCCCTCCCTTGAGGTATATATACTGCAAAATTTCAAGCAAACTTGAGGAAGGGTCCACATTTTAAAAGCAATTAAAGTATCATTTGCAGATTAGGCATGGAGGCATGATAATATTAGTGGCAAAAAAGGCTAGTATAGTCTTGAGGTGTATCAACAGAGGCAAAACATCCAAACTGCAAGATGTCATAGCTCCCCAGTACACTGCATTAGTCAGGCAGCGCATGGTGTGCAGTTTTGGAGGCCTCACTTCAAAAAGGATGTGGATAGAAATGTTCCCTCTAAGCTGTGAAGTCTTATGAGCAAACTTTTACTTTGTGAGCTAGTGGTATTAAAGTTGTGAATGAGCGATTTGGCTGCTGCATAAATTAGTTTGCTCTGGAGCCACCCTTCCTGAGCTAAGACAAAAATGTGTGAACCATAGGCTAAAAAGCTGTGAGCTAGCTCACACTAACTCAGCTTAGAGGGAACACTGGGTAGAATGGAGCAGGTGCAAAAGAGAGCAACAAGGATGATCAGGGACCTGGAGACAAAGACCTACAAGGAAAGGCTGAGGGATGTGGAAATGTTCAGTCTGAAAAGAGGAGGTTGGGGGGGACATGATTGCTCTCTTTAGGTATTTGAAAGGTTGTCACTGAGAGGAGGGCAGGAGGCTGTTCCTGTTGGAAGCAGAGTATATGATATGCAATAATGGGGTTAAATTACAGGTGGAAAGGTACCAGCTGGATAAGAGGAACATTTTTTTTTCAGTAAAACTAGTTTAGCAGTGGAATCGGCTGCCTAGGGAAGTGGAGCTGTCCCTCATTGGAAGTCTTCAAACAGCAGTTAGATTAGGCTGAGCTGGGTGTTGGACTAGGGGTGTGCATTCGGATACACTCAGGCAGAGAATATGCCCCCAGAATACCTTATGGGGGGGGGGTTGGATATATTTGGCATCTCAAATATATCTGGGAATTTTTCAGGATACAAAAAAAATGTTCCTGAAAAATCCTAGAAATATTCAGGATTTACTGAGAAGATCGGGGGCCAGTGTTTGTAGGTTCCCAGGAACTATTCTCTCCCCCCCTTTCCCTTTGTTTTTGTGTATGGGGGGGGGTCTGGGCTTGCCAGACTGCTTGAATTAATGTCAAGTGTGCTTGTCAGTTTCAAGAGCCCCCCCCAGTTTTGTGTTCCTTTTGCATTTTTACAGTGCTGCTGCTTAGCGCTTAGATTTGTTCTGCTGTGGTTTTACATCAGTTGTGTTGATCTTGCACTACTACAGTGATGCTATGTTCTGCTGGGCATTCTGTATATTACCATTTGTCCTGCTGGGTTTGCAAATCCTGCATCCCTTGCTTGGTTTTGGTCTGTTGTGATTCTCTGGTTTGACATTAGTCCTATTGGTCTTGCACTGCCACAGTGGCACAGGGTTCTGCTGGGCATTCTGTACATTGTCATTTGTTCTGTTGGGCTTGCAAATGGGCCCCGGCACCTTCAGTATCTACTGCAGAGATTCTCTGGTTTGACTTTGGCACATTGGCTTGTGCTTCTACTGGGATTACTGGGTTCTGCAATGGTTCTGTTGGGCTTGTTGCTGGTTCTTCTGTGGGAGACATTTGCTGCTTGCAGGCATGATTTTTGCCCTGGAAGCATCTTGGAGCTTTTTCTCTTCCCCCCCCCCCCCATTCAAAGGAAATAATGGAAGATGACTGGGGGTGCCCTATTCAGGGACCCATAGAACTGGACCCCTTGGTCCAATCTACTTGAAACTTGGGGATTATTGTCATATTTAGTGGTTGAAGCCAAAAGCCTAGTGTCAGCAAGTCACATAAAAGGCCCCTGATGTCAGGGTTCAGTGGACAGTCCCAACTACAGCTGGTTCCAAAGCAGGAGACTGAGTTGCCAAAGGCAAGACCTTATGCAGGAGTGAGTTCCATGGGGCATAGTCAGGTTCTGGTTAGAAGGTCAAAGCACAAGCAGTCAGGATACAAGGTGAGTTCCAAAAGTTTAGTCAGGTCCAGAACGAAGGTCATAGCTCAGGGAGTCAGGTTATATTGTAAGTCCAAGAGGCATAATTGGTTCCAGAACAAAGGTTGAAGCACAAGGTGTCAAGACACAAGCCTTTCCCAGGGAGTCTCAGGAAAAAGCAGGGAGCTGGAAACAAAAGTTGTTGCTAGCCAGAAACTGGCCATAAATGCTCAGTATTTATGGGACTGCAGCAGCCTCTCCCCACCCAGGTGTTTCTTTAAAAGGAACCAACAATTTCTCCAGGTGTGAGAACTTACTGCCACATTCTCTTCTGCCTCTGAATCTTTTCCCTTTGGCACTCTTGCAAAGTAAGTGGGAAGATTCCCTCCTCCTCAGAGGGGTTGTAATTCCTGGGAAGAGTTCATGGGGAGTGCCTGTACTTTTTGATGGCTCTAGTTGTAAACCTTGGGGAGGATCTGCATCTGTCAACAACCCAGGCATTTCCTCAGTCAACAGGTTGAGGCATTCCTCACTTGCTTCGGAGTTGTCATTAGACTCACTGTCACCTTGACCGAACTGAGGCAATGGAAACACTGACTGCATGAAGCACTGGAGAGGCTGACTGAGCCGTGACAGTTATATAACAGACAGGCACCATTGTGGCTCACCTCTTGCTGCAATTTTGGTGCTTGTAACTTTAAAAACACCCCCCCCCCCTGCTGCCACCTGTAAAGTTTTCCCCACAGGAAATAATGCATCTGAAACATCTGGATACCTTAAAAAACCCAAATCCAAATACCAACCAGTATTTGGAATTTGGGAATATCATGGATACCAATATTTTTTAGGTCCAATATACCCGAACCTGGAAAATATATATATATAAATTTGCACACCCTGTAGGTTGAACTAGATGGCTTGTATGGCCCCTTCCAGCTTTATGATTCTATACTGGGATGCAAGTGACTTTCCCCCTCCTTTATAATATTCTCAAGTGAAGACACATGTGAAAGGTGAGTTTAAATAAAGAGTGCCTTGTTTCACTGTGCTTAGTTGTTTTCAAGAATTTTTCACTAGCCTGGCTGCTTCTACTGTTACAGCCAACCTGGAAGGAAAATCCTGAAATCAGTCAACTCAGCACAGTGAGGTAAGATGCAGAAAGTGTCAGGGTTTACCTCCCTCATCCTCTGCACTCTGGTTTGATTTGAATATACATCCCTTCCACCCACCTATCCACTTTCCTTACACCTGAGCTGCTGATTTTGTCCATAAATCAGGATTGCCCAAGATAGCCCTCAACTAAGAGATTGCTTGTTTCTGCATCTCATATCAGACTACAATACAAATCTCTTCCTTTGATTGTTTTGAATAAAATTAAAGATGTTCTCAGATACTGAGCGTATTCCTAGATCTTTCCACAGCATAGATTTTTCAGTGTATTGGCTGGTCTGCTCCTACATTTTCTTGGGGAAGACAAAATATTTGCCTCTCTGCTTCCCCACCCAGTCTGCTCTGCAGAAGGTTGCCTGATGGGCTTTCAGAAGGTACAAATGTTGCAGCCCTTCCATCAAGGGGCCCTAGCCCAGTTCCTTGCACACCCACTGGGGAGCTGATGGGGGAGATAGAAGAAGCATAGGGCTGTCCTGGAAGCAGTGAGGCAAGTGTCTGCTGTGCTGGCAAGCTGAGAGACTCAATAGCCTACAGGAGTAGGCATGCGGCTACCAGCACAGAAGGCATCAGCTAGGAAGGCATGTTCATGTGGGTCTGAACAGACAGCCATCCAGCTGGGGAAGGGGGTAGGACAACATGGTTTCAGCAGAGCTGTGGGAAATAGATGGTGTTGGAAAGGAGAAGGTGCTGCAGAAAGGGAGTGGGATAATGTGGGAGAAGTGTGTGTACTGATATAATAAACACATATTTATCATTATCATGGAATGGATCCCATGAATTACAAACATGGCAAGAGGTGAGCCACAATGAATATTCTGGGCAAAGATTTCAGTAAAATTTTCACTGAGGTGTGTGCAAATGACCAGCATAGTGTGCCATATTTACAACTAGAGTATATTTGCAGTAAGCTGTGCCTCATATTGCAGCTGTAGGCCTAAATGCGTACACTCTGTAGATGTGAGCTGTACCTGCAAAAATAGAGGGTATAGATCATACACAGAGAGTCTTTATGAATTCAGGAGTATCTTCCAGATGTATGTACTATATCTGAAGATATGACCTCAAACACATTTTTTATGTCCTCCAAGGAAACAGGGCAGCTGGTACGATCCCAGTTCTCTATCACATTTATTCTGTGCTTATGTGAATCATATGCACAAGGCTGTGGTGAAAATCCATTGTAAAAATCATTTGCAAGGTTCATCTCTGTTCCATTTCTGTAGGTTTTCTCTCTCAAAGGTTTCTTTCTATAGATCTTGCAAGCTGGACTTTGTATACATAAGTATTGTATCTCCTAAACAATGCACTTCTCCAAAATATTATTCCACTCAAGCATCTAACACTACAAAAATTTACAGGAAAACTTATTCTAACACAAGAATTTCTTTGCAGACATCCTGACCACCCATGTTTTCTAAGACTGTAGTAGGACAAATGGATAAGTAGAAAAGAACTGGAATATGGTGGTCCTGGGCAACAGCTCAGTTACAGCCTAGTGTTCAGACAGGAACATAACATGGGCATACCTGGGGTGAGCTGGGCATTTGGTCGAGCATTGCTGTTCTCCCACATTTATTATGTGTCAGTTTCTTATGCAGCCAAAGCTGAGTCAAGGCAAAGGTAAAGATTACTCAACGAAGAGTAAGATCATATATCATCTTTGTTCAGACCAGTGAGCAATCCTGATCTAGAAGATCTTAGAGGGATCTGGAAAGATCACCTGATTTGGCCTTTTGTGCAAAGAGATTTCCTTGGAGAGATGAGAATTTTTCATTGTAGTTCATTCTTTGGGCCAGATCTAAATGGTGCCAGAGTTTATCTGATATCATTCAGGCTGCTCACTCAAAATTCACTGTGGAATCAGGTTCTCACACTATACCAGTATAAATCTGTGCAAGATGGATTGAGTAATACCAGAGTAACTTTTGGGGTTGAATGGCAAGTGGTGCTCATTGTAAACAATGCAGTTCAGTTTTCACAGTGACGGTTTTGAAATTTGGCCTTTGGTCCAGTAGTTCATTCTATATCCCTAAGGATGTCATGGCCCCTTTTTACAACGTCCTTGTGTGTGTGTTTATATGAGGGAGGGCTTTTAAGTTACCTATGTCTTTAGATATGTTAATAGCACAGATGTACACATCAAGAACAACCACAATAGTGTCACGTTATTGGCCACTGTGTATAATTTTGCATATGTCATTTGACTCTGAATAGCAGATAGTGTTTCAGAGAGGCAATAATAATGGGTGATGGTTATTTACCATCTTACATCCTAGGAACTCACAGCAATGCATTTCCGAGCAGAGTGGTCTCTACACTTTGCAACATTTTAATGGCTAGTTGGGCTGAAGAATCATTGAAGTTTCTTAAGCTAATAGCCATAATATCTACACAAAATAAGCAAGGTATCTTTTCTCAGATAATTGCGATGATAAAACATTGCATTTGTATACACATAGCCACTATGATATTCCTATTCTACTAAATCATAAAAATTAGAGACAAATTTCATTTTTAAAATTTTAAAATCTATTATTTTGATTTATATCTCACCCTTCCCGCAAGTGGGCTCATGGCGGGTCACAACAATAAATTCCATTACTGTCTAAAATGATTCAATAAATATCAAATATTAAATTAATAAATAAAAACAGTTAAAAATAGTTAAAGTGGGCAGTGCAGCAAATTCTATTTCAGTTCCTACAGCCAGGAATGACTGGGCTGAAGCCGAGCCATAAAGGTCTTGTTAGTAGTAGCCTACTACCACAGCAACAGGGAGGCCAGTTGGTAGACGCCCGCTGCTTCAACCAAAGGCTTGGTGGAACTACTCCATTTTCGAGGTCCTGCAGAACTGTAATAGATCCCACAGGGCCCTGATCTCAGTCAGGAGCATGTTCCAGTAGGCTGGAGCCAGGGCTGTAAATGTCTTTCAGGCCAGGAATAAACAACAGATGGTTCTCTGCAGAGCGCATGACTCTCCAGGCACATATGAGAAGAGGCAGTCCCATAGATATATCAGTCCCAGGCCGCATTAGGTTTTAAAGCTTAGCATCAACACCTTGAAGTGGCTCCGGTACTCAATCAGTAGCCAGTGCAATTGGCAGAGCACCGGCTGGACATCACAGTCAGCAGACATCACAGACATCACAGTCAGCAGGCATGCCGCTGTGTTTTGCACCAGCTGGAGTTTCTGGACCAGCTTCAAGGGTATGTCTGCATAGACTGAGTTACTGTAATCAAGCCTGGAAGTGACCATTGCATGGGTCACTGTAGCCAGCTCCCAGGGGGAGAGATAGGGAACCCGCTGCCTGATCTGCTGAAGATGATAAAAGGCAGACCTGGCAACAGTGACGATCTGGGCCTCCATAAAAAGTGAGGCATGCAAGGTCACTCCTAAGCTCCTCACCTTCTGGGCTGGCACACATGGTGCCCCATTCAGGGCAGGGAGCCTGATTCCCGAATCCACACCACCACCACCACCCCGCCCAGGTACAGGACCACTCAGCCACAGCCTCTAAAGCCCTGTCCAAGCTCTCTGGAGCGGAGTGCAGGGAGCTGGCCAATAACAGACAGAGATGGGTGTCATCAGCATACTGGTGACAACCCAGCCAAACCCTCCTGACCAACTGAGCGAGGGGGCACATGTAGATTTTAGTTCCTTTTTTACTTTTGTCTATCCCAGAGATTGTATATTAATTTCATTCTTTTGTTCAGTGTTAGTCACATTTAGTTCAGGGGGAAGAGCTCTTAACTTGAGTATCCTACAATTTAATAGTTCTCCCCACACACACACACAACTGCAAGATTTTAGCACCCAAATCACTGCATTTCCTGACCAGTGTCCTATACTCATATAATTTGTTAGGATGTACTACTGAAATACTATTCTTGAGGATACAATTTTTAAAATTTGTATGAATATACTAAATGTGTGTGCAAAAATGACATAAATAATTTCAATGTAACAGCTTCATGAAATTCAATAGTTACAATACATTGCTGGTAGAGACCAGTTTTAAAAACTAAGGCAAATTATTTTCATACTATGTACCAAATCAATTAACATTCTTCCAACATCAAAGAAGGTTTCATGAAATATTCCCAATAATGTATGGATGTGCAAGATCGGGTATTGACATTTCTAATCCATGATTAAAACTGTCTTTCTTTTTAAAAACTAAACTGATTTCAGGGATATCGCTCAAGCTCTTCACATGGACCACTGTTTATATTTAATACTTCTTGTGAAAATAAAGCACACCCATGTGTCTTGAAAAAAATCATAATTGCAGTGTACATAAAGCCTGTCAAAGCTCTAATTTTCAATATTCTAATGAATATCAAAAGAGTCCAGCACTCCTGACTTTGACAAATTGCAGATGAGATTTTATTCATTAAGAGGACTGCTAATGTTTATTTAAATGCAATTTACTGTTGCATTATTGATTAGCTCCCACAAAATTATCTTACAAGGAGCACGTGTAGCAAGAAGATTTCAGGTTGAGAAAGGATTTATCTAGGGAAGGCCTGTAGGCTTGATTTAGGCCCCAGGACATGAGAGTTTTAATTTATCTGGAAAGAAAGGCCTGGTGGAAGGTTTGCTTTGTTTGCATTTAGACAGCAGATGAAAGGAGTTTTGATGTTGAGCTGGGAGAAAATGGCTGCCATTCTTGTTATTCATACAGAGAACTGAGCAGAAGGGGGAAAAATCTATTACAGGGGGCAAGATAAAAATTTTTCCCCCTCCTCAAATCATTTTCTGAATCAGGCTGTGTGCTGCCAGCCTATTATCTTCCAAAGGAAAACTAATAAAGAGTATAAAGAGCATGTTGGTCTTTATCTAAAATCTCAACATTAGAAAAAAAACCCCTTGTTGCATTTATTATTGAGTCTTTAAATAGGTGAAATATATTTGGGCACAACCATAGTGAAGTTATTCTTTCCATAACATATAAATTAATATACCTTTTTGCCTCCATGTTACAAAGGACACCAACATGTATGAGAAGCCTTATGTACATGTAAAGTTTTATGCCACATAATCTGATGTACATTCAGTGATGCACATTGATTCTACAACCTGATACCAATTTAGGGTTACCAGCTCCAGCCTGGGAACTTCTGGGAGATCTGGGGGTGGAGCCTGGGGAGGACAGAGCTTGGGGAAGGGAGGGAGCTCAGCGTGGGTGCAATGCCATAGGGTCCACCTTCCAAAGGTACCATTTCTTCCAGAGGAACCGATTGCTGTAGCCTGGAGCCCACCTGCAATTCCAGGAGATTGTCAGGCCCTACCTGGTTAACTCTATGCAGGTGCCAACAATCTGCAATGCATTTTGTCTATGGAATATCCATTCCACATCCACATCCACATCCCTGTTTTGGCACAATTAACCATGTATTCAAACTGTGGCTAGAAGTGCATCAGGGAGACTCAGGCACAGTCCACATGGGTACTTCTTGGATATACAATTGTGTTACAACATTTCTCATTTTTTGTTCCACAACTCATTTTCAACATGTCAGGTCAATGGCGGGGTTTCCTCAGGTTTTTGGTGGTTTCTCCCCAGAGCATTTATAGGGTGATTTTATTTTCAAGCCGATTCCAAGTTGGCTTGCTTCCATGTGTGAAACACTAGGATTGGTATTTTACACAACAGTGATCTACACCCCCTTTGAACATCCTCCTCTGTATTCTTGCCCCCTTCTACCTTTTCCACCCTCCTTCCCCTTCCCCCCACCCTCTTCTTTCTGGTCACAATATTTTTTTGTTATAATGGAGATTAGTGATGGTGCGTTAATGCATAGCTAAATGCTAGTATTTTTAGATGATCATACATGTGATAATATGTTAATGCATTATTTTAAAGGCAACCATTTACCCCTTGACAATTTTTTTATTCTTCTGCATTTAGATATTGATTTCTTTCCTGTAACCTCTGAGTCCACCCCAAGTCGTCATTCACTTGCATCGTACCAATGCCATCGCTGTTTGCTAATGTTCACTACTGTGATATGTTCACAAAGTTCCTACTTTCATGCCAATTTGCTAATTTCTTCAGCAGCACACATGATTTCACCCTCCCCCCATCTTTCTCTGCTTTTGGTTTTTGTAATCCCATTAGTCCAGGGCTTCCTTTACTGTTCCCTTTGCCCAGGGTGAGATGTAATTTTAGTACTGTTAGGCTTGTGATAATGTGCTAATTTAAATGGCCAGCAGCGGGATTTTTTTTTTCATTTTATTTTGCTGTATATATCACCCTTATTTGCATTTATTGCAATGGACTTTCATCTGCATGTTACTCAAAATGGCACAGGATAATGCATGATCAGTAGCTATGTTTCAGTGGTCTTTTTTTAAAAGGAGTGGGCTGAAAATTATCACAAGGACACCAACCCACCCTGGGAAAAAAGTGTGGGAGGTTTAACAAATGACATGTTGTGTGATAGATCTCAGTTTAGCACTAGTGCCCAGTATCACTAATGCACCTGTGCAAATTTTTTAAAAGGGGGAAGACAATCTGATGGCAGTGATAACATCATCACTGACATTTACAGCCCTCATATTTTAAAATTTATTTATTTATTGGGATTTATATCCCACCCTCCCCACCTTGTGGCAGGCTCTTCCAAGAGTTCAGTAACATAAAATCGTAAAAACATTTTCATAAAACATACAGTACAGCAAAGTCATTCCAAGATGGCATAGCTTCCTCATCTCTATCATTTTTTTAGAAGCTGTTTTCCAGCACATCTTCCCATTTTCCATCCTTCTTGTATTAAGCTTGTGGAGACGGATTAGAAAATGACACAGGGCATTTTGAGAATTTATGATCAATAAGTAATCAGCTAGGCCAGAACAGAGACAGTATGATATAGTAGTAGGGTTGCAAAGTCTGGGTTGGAAAATACCTAGAGACTTTGGGGGTGGGTCCAGGTGAAGGTGGGGTTTGGGGACTGGAGGGGCCTCAGCATGGTACAAAGCCATAGAGTCCACCCTTCAAAGCAGCCATTTTCTCCAGGGGAGCTGATCTCTGTCAGCTGGAGATCAGTTGTCAAAGCAGGAGATCCCCAGCCCCACCTGGAAGCTGGCAAATTTATGTAGTAGTCAAAAGTGTCAGAACAGGATCTGGGATGTCCAGGGTTGAACCTGGACCAGTCACACAAGGATTGCCAACTCTGGATTGGGAATTTTCTGGAGATTTTGGGAGAAGCCTAGGGAGGGCAGAATATGGGTAGGGGAGGGATCTCAGGAGGGATTTCACACTTTCGAACAGGGGTGGCTAGGGTTGCCAGCCTCCAGGTGGGGCCTGGGAATCTCCCGCTTTTACAACTGATCCCCAGCTGACAGAGATCAGCTCCCCTGGAGAAAATGGCTCCTTTGGAAGGTGGGCTCTATGGCATTATACCATGCTGAGGCCCCTCCCCTCCCCAAACCCCACATTCTCCTGGTTCCACCCCCGAAGTCCCCAGGTATTTTCCAACCCGGACTTGGCAACCCTAGGGGTGGCCAAACTTGCTCATCATAAGGGCCACATAGAATAAACATCAGATGTCTGAGAGCTGCAAAGCATGAACAAATATTACATGCACATTTTTATTAAAATATGCAAATTTGCTTTTTATTAAAATTAAATGAGACTGCCAAAAATAAAAACAAAAGAAGTAAAAACAGATACTGATATTTATTTGTCCAATAATATTTATTCATTTGCTAATGATATGTATTTGTCTAAGAGAGAGAGAGAAAGAGAGAGGTGGAAAGAAAGAATGAAAGAGGTGGAAAGAAAAAGAAAGGAAGGAAGGGAAAGCAGGGAGGGAAAAAGAGCATGCCTTCGCTTCCCCAGCTGCCCTGCCAGGAACCGCACAATATGTGTGAAAGAGCCGCATGTGGCTCCCGAGCCACAGTTTGGCCACCCCTGCTTTAGAATCGACCTTCCAAAGCTGCTGTTTTCTCCAGGAGAATTGATTCCTGTGATTTGGAAATCAGTTGTAATTCCAGGAGATCTCCACCCCCCCCCCCCCGCAAGAAGTTGGCATGCTAAGTCATAAACTCTCAGCACAACCTGCTTCATAAGATTGTTGTAAAGAGTAAAATCGATGAGAGGAGAATAATGTAAGCTGCTTTGGGTGCCCATTGGTGTATACATGCAGTAAATTAATAAATAATAAATATATTAAAACTCTCATTGCTGTATTATGGGAATGGGTGGATACAGCGGTTGGATCCAGAGGAGTGTTCTTGTGCTTGTAACAGGTTTGCTAGCTCTGGTTTAGGAAATTCCTGGATAATTTTTTGGAGGGGGGATGCTGGGGGAGGGCAGAGTTTCAGGAGGGGGAACTCTGTGAGGATGCAATACAATAGAGTCTACCCTCTGAAGCTGCCATTTCCTTCAGGGAAACTGCTTTCTGTAGTTTGGACACCTGTTGTAATTCTGGGAGAACTCCAGGCTCCATCTGGAGGATGGCAACCATAAAGATTTCTGTCCCCTGACATGGAGACATAGTGTTAGGAGGAACAGGAAGTACCTCATGAAATCTATAGTTAGGATTGCCAAATAGGGTTGCCAAGTCCCCCTGGGAACAGGGAAACCCCCGCTCGATCGGTCCACTCCCTGGCGGCCCGGATTGAAGGTCCCAATCAGAGGTCCCGCCCCCAATGT
Organism: Lepidodactylus listeri; assembly: GCA_029233225.1. NCBI lineage: Eukaryota > Metazoa > Chordata > Lepidosauria > Squamata > Gekkonidae > Lepidodactylus > Lepidodactylus listeri. The sequence goes on from JARCFY010000006.1 coordinate 51,778,470, forward strand.
GCCCGATGCAATGACCTCACATCCAGGTGATGTCATCACAGTGCACGCACAAAGCACACCAGAACACTCCTGGACTTGAGAGGACTCCCCCCGCTAATTTACAAATAAAACTTGGCAACCCTATTGCCAAACTACAGGTTGGGCCTGGAATCCTTCTAGAATTACAACTGATCTCCAGACTAGAAATTAGTTCCCCTGGAGAAAATGGCAGCTATGAATGGTGGACACTATGGTATTATATTCTCATTAGGCACCCTGTCTAGGGTTGCCAACCTCCAGGTGGGGCCTGGGGATCTCCTGCTTTTACAACTGATCTCCAGCTGAGAGAGATCGGCTCCCTTGGAGAAAATGGCTGCTTTGAAGGGTAAACTCTATGGCATTGTACTATGCTGAGGCTCGTCCCCTCTCCAATCCCCACCCTCTCCTGGCTCCATCCCCAAAGTCTCCAGGTATTTTCCAACCCAGACCTGGCAGCCCTAACCCTGCCCTCCCCAAGCTTTGCCTCCAGTCCCCAGAAATTTCCTGATCTGGAGCTGGCAACCCAGTAGGCATGTATACACTGCAAACAGAGTCCTCCCCCTGTTTAGGGATTTTGGATCTCAATTAATGGGATTCTGAAACAAAAGCTGGCAACACTGCATATTGGGATCATGAGCTGTGCCAGTATCCATTGCTGGTTTTGGCTGGGTGATAGTTCCAAAGACTAGGATTCCCAGCCTCCAGGTGGGGCCTGGAGATCTCCCACTTTTACAACTGATCTCCAGCCAGGCCCATGGCTTCTGCGGGGCCCATGGGGCCTACCCCTCTAGCAGTTTTTATGGGCTCCCCCTGGGCCCCTTCCCCTGATCGCACTCATGTCAGGCAGACTGAGGGCAGGTGGCAGGCTCTGCTCTGGAGCACGCCTTGTCCCTTCCCATCCCAAGAAACCTTCAAGCCCCCCACAGTGAACTTTGGGCCAGCGCTCCCATTAGCCGCCGCCCAGGGAAAGGAAGGGAAAGGCCTGTGTGAGGCCGGTCCCTGATCGGCTGGGTGGGGGCTGCTGGTGGGGTTTCACCACTTGGGGAGGGGTGGGGAATGACCAAGGCACCCAGAAGGCTCCTGATGTTGCCCTGTCCACTGCCCACCAAAGACTGGTTCTCTTTCCCCCAACAAGGACCAAGGCTATAGCAGGGTCTGTCCTGGCCAGCCCTGCCTCTTGCCCTGGAGCAGAATAAGTGACACCTACTCATCACCGCCATTGTCGGGGGGGGGGGCTCCTTTACTTATTATTGTCACTTTATACCGTCCATCATGTGTGCAGGTGCCCCCCCACACTGAGGGACATTCAGAAACTCGCCACGCAGTGGAGGGGTTGGCTGAGTCTCTTGAGCAGGGCCAGTGCAGGCACTGTGCCGGTGTGTGTGTATGCTGGTGCACCCCATAGCCCTTTACTACTTGAAGGAGTCTCAAGCAGCTTACCATCCCCTTTCCTTTCCCCAGCAGCGCAGCTGTCAAGGAAGGGGGTAGTGAAGTGACAGGTGCCAGCGGGCAGGGGCAGCCACAGGGCTCTTTGCTACTAAGAGGAGCAACACCACTAGCTTGCCTTGCCCCCACATGAGGTGCAGAGAATAGCCCACCCTGGGTTTCCCTTTCCACTCTTACTCCATGAGAGTAAGAGGAGTGACATGGGAAACCCAGCATAACACCCCCCCCCCCAATAAGACTACATCACTTCTGGAAGTGATGTAAGTACATCAAGGCTGCCCCCCCCCCTAAAAAAGGACCTAGCTTATGGGGCTGTCTCCAGCTCACAGAGAACAGCTCATCTGGAGAAAATGGCTGCTTTGAAGGGTGGACTCTATGGCATTGTACCATGCTGAAGTCCCTCCTCTCCTCAAACCCTGCCCTGTCCCAGATCCACACCCAAAATCTCCAGGTATTTTCCAACCCAGATCTAGCAACCCTACCAATGAAGCTATCAGTCAATCTGTTGGTCTACCTGGAGCTGTGGTGAGGAAGGGAGAGCAAGAAAAACTAATTTTAAGTATATGTGTAGGTCAAACAAGATAGTAAAAAGGCCTTCCCTACCTTGAATTTAGTTGTTCTTACCATATTTACTATAATAAATAGAGCATAGTACAAACCCAAAGTACTGAAATTATGCCTGAAACTGTGATTACATTTTCACTGATTGCATGACAGTCTTCGAAGGAAACTATCTGATAATTTCAAACACTGAAGCTTAGTGCATTTATGGGGGGCCCTCCATGTGTCAGGCTTTAAGAAACTGCCCCTTTAAAAAGTGCTTGATTCTCTGGAAGAGAATGACTGTTTTTTAAAAAGGACCATTGCTGGGTTGTAGCCCTGGCATCAGTCCTGGACATATTCCCAATCTTCTGTTTGCGTGATAGCATGCAAGATTTTAATGCCATCTTTACTAACCCAATAACACAGTATTTTTAATATAGTAATAAAAGGATTAAATGCCATATATCAGATTTTCTTCAAAAATATGTCGCTTTAAAAATTCAAGCACCTTCCAGAATAATAGAACATGTAGTGCCCATAGATGCAATGTGATTGAGATTACCTGTTTTTGAATTAAAGGTAAAACAGTTATCGTGGTTTGTGCTTTTTCATTAGCAGTTTTCCTTAGCTGAGGATAAATGCATTATTTCCATTTTTATGAAAAGGCATTCTATAAATCATTCGCATGCCCATTTCTTTGGCTTGGAATGGCCTCCCATGAAAATGCTGCCTTTAATGTCAAATCAAGGAGTAGCAAAGCTTAGCTGGAGCCTCTGTTCCAAATTCTGGTGTAAGTCCAGCGAGTTCAATGGAATTATACAGAGGATAAATCAGGCCCTTCATGTCTAGCAGGTATACTATAAATTTAATTTCATGGCAAACTGAAGTCTATTACAGAAAATCACAGAGAACAGCCATCTCAGCAAGGCCATCTTTCTTTTTTATGGAGTCTTTTTGTGTGTGTTTCTAGCTTTTGCAAGCTTTGTCTGCACCTGCCAATAAAAAGATGCTTTTTGTTTGAGTACAATGCCAACAAATTAACCAGCAAACACATTTCCAGTAGATGGTCACAGCAGTAACTCAGGGAACAATCTGATGGGTCTGTTTTACCTTTAGGGTAGTGAGCAGCTTTACGCTTGCTGGCAAATTCTGCTAAGCCAACCAGCTCTGCTGTGAATTTCCAGCTCTCTCATTTAAAGATGCTGGGGAAAAAAACATGAAAAAGTGTGGAGCATAACTCAAAAAATGCTTACCTTGTCCTAATTTCAGGGCATTAAGTTTGGATGTTCTGAATACCCTGTGGAGAAACGTGCAGATTCCTGCCAAGTAACTTAATAGCTGGTATTTTGCCAGTATGACCTCTGAGTGCCCCAAGGATTGACACAGTGTCCGTTACTGTCTTTGCAGAACTAATTGCTTATTGAAATGAAATTAGAGCTGCAAATCAGCACCCTGTCGTGATTAGAATCTGTTGGAATTGGATCTCACTGTAACGCTGTGAAATTCAGCCTCTTCTTAAAACTGCTAAATTCCTGTTGAATCTACCATGCACACAAATCCTTGTACAGGTTTTATATCATTTGCCCTTAAAATAGCTTCTGCAAAGAGCTAGCATGAAAATAGCAGTGCTTGTTCAAGAGGCATGTTTATCCTTTTGTTTATATAAGGCTGACCACCTTGCAAATGTACTCTGTGGGACTCAATGACATTTTATAATGTGTTGCATCTTTGTGAGCATGAAAACTCCATGCTGGAAAGAATGTGCTTTTGGCTATGCTGTTGTTATAAATATTCACATAGAAATAGCATAGGGGGCTCATAGAGGTCCTCATTGGCTCATGTTGAATGACTATGCCATTTTGGTAATATATGCTGATTTTCTTTGTTATTTCATTGTTTGAAAATCAGGGATGTAACTGATATGTGAGGTAGAGGAGGGGACCCATTCTTATGGTGCCTCCTCACTCACATCTTCGGTCTACAGGAGGCTGTAAATTATCAGCTAAATGGGGAATCCATCAAGGGTGGATGCATTATATGGAAGAGCAGTTATTAAACTTGGACTATCTACATTGGGGAATCTGCAACCATACACTTTTCATTTGTAGCACACCTGCCCTTGCATGATAAAAAAAACATATTATAGGATTGTGCACCCATGACTAATTCAAGAAGCATAAAACTGAATGAAATGCACATGCTGTTACAAATTAGGGTTGCCAGGTCTGGGTTGGAAAATACCTGGAGACTTTGGGGGTAGATCCAGGAAAGGATGGAGTTTGCGGAGGGGAGGGGCCTCAGCATGGTACAATGCCATAGAGTCCACCCTTCAAAACAGCCATTTTCTCCAGGGGAGCTGATTTCTGTCAGCTGGAGATCAGTTGTCAAAGCAGGAGATCCCCAGGCCCCACCTGGAGGCTGGCAACCCTATTACAAATACATGGGCAGTGATATATTTGGTACTGATCTACAGGTCCTCATGGGGTCATGTATTGCACAGTATGAGTTTATCCAATGGGTCACACAATATGGTGCTGAAGTTCCCTGTATCAGGAAAGAGAGAGAGAGAGAGATCACAGGTTGTTTTGTTCCAGTAGAAGGAAAGGATTTTGGCTAATTACTTTCCGGTGCAGACCTCCCTGACTTAGTCTTTTTTGCCCTCTTCTTATTTCCTAGGGGTAGTGTTTTGAGGAGCTCAGTGGGCTACAGAAGGAAGGATAGGCAGAAAGTTTCCATCCTGCTAATAGAATTGCCTTGTGTCAGTAGAAAACAATCTTTGGATCCAACCCACAGTCTTTTACCGCCATATAATGTCAGGGGCTTTGGGTGTCAGGTCACTACTGGGCTCCTGCGTGGAATCAAAGGGAATGATAATCCATTCTTTAGCAATGAAGCACTCCACGAGCTGGAACAGAATGATGAAAATGTAGTTTTTCATGCCTATGCCCCATGTGCCGGACTAGGGTTGCCAGCCTCCTGGGGGGGGGGGGGCTGGGGATCTCCTGCTTTTACAACTGATCTCCAGCTGACAGAGATCAGCTCCCCTGGAGAAAATGGCTACTTTGGAGGCTGGACTCTTTGGCACTATATACCCTCCTGAGGCCCCTCCCCTCTCCTCCCTAAACCCTCCCCTCTCCTGGATCCACCCCCAAAGTCTTCAGGTACTTTCCAACCCAGACCTGTCAACCCTATGCCAGAAACAGCCCAGCATACTGAACTGCCTACTCCCCAATGCACTTACCTGACCACTACTGTCAACATCACAGTCTCTGCTTCAGGAGACCCCACCATCTGAGGTTAGACAGGTGGCATTCTCAGTTGTGGCTCTGAAATTATTGAACTCCTTCCACAGGGAGGTGCCTTTGTCCCCTTCCATCACTGGGCCAAACTAGATGTGACAGGGGCCCTGGGGCCAACCCATGCCTACTGATGCCATTTGCCATGAGGGCCCAGTCCTATTTTTGCACTTTGAAAGGTGTGGAAGGTAAGAAATAAGATAGCATGTTGCTGCTGCACTGTGGGCCCTCATGGCAATTTTGGAATGTGTAAATTCTCCTCTAAAATGGTGTCAGTGGACAAGGGAGAAGGCCCATGGCTGCCTTGAAACTGGTTTGGCTCACTGTCTTCTGATGGCAGGTGAAGAGTTTTCAGTTTTGTTTGACATTCCCTCAGTGACACTCATAGACCTCCCCTTCCAGTTTATGTGTTTCGTGTAGGTGTCTGTGTTTGTGTTTTACTGAATTGTCTTTATGGTTTGATCTATATGCATTTTAATTTTTGTTTTGTTTGCCACCTTGGTGGCCCTGACTAGTGGAGTAAGGCAGGGTATACATTTTGTAATTACATATAAACAAATAAACTTTAGTGGCACAAATACATTTTGGAAGTATCACCTTGTCCTGATGGGGCTGAAAATCAGCATTTGCTCTTGAGCAGTACTACAGTGTGGTTCTTCAGTAATTTTTGCGATACAGACTTAGTTTAATCAGCCAGGGGATGTTGCTAAACTGAGTATTTATACATTATTTTTGCTGAGATTAATGTCTCCTACCCTATTCTGTCACCCAGTTATTATGACATAAACAGTCATGTACCACCACCTCCAAATCTGTGTTGGTGAATGTTGCAGAGGAACAGAGGAGAAGCGATTACTTCAGTGACTTGTAATTAGGAAGGCACTTAATTCCCTAATAAATAACATCATATTTGTGGGTAGCGTTGCTCAGTATACCAAACTTAAGACTGAATTTACAGATAAGAGAATAGTTCCTTCTTCTAGCCACAGATTCATTTGATCATGAACATAGGTACATCAAATGTTATCTTTATATGGAGGTGACCCACTACCTATCAATTGATCACTCCTGCCCTATTTCTATGGGTGTATTTCCTTCTTTTAAACCTTTGATCTTAATTATACATTAGACTCCATTTGTTCCCCGGGATTTGAAGAGACATTCAAACTCTTTAAACTTTACCTTGGGATTTGCTGTTATCGTCTGTGACCTAACATTGCACGCAGGGAAGGTTGTTCTGATTTGATAAGATTCTGTTTCCTTTATGGTAGACTTTGGGACCGAAGCGAGCCCCACAAAATGAAAAAATTCCTTGTAGCAGGTACTCTCCAAAACTATATAGGTAGCTTGGATGGCCTTTTTTTGTGCCTTTAGAATTCTATTATTTTTATTTTTAATAATTGTTTCAACTTAATAATTGTTTCACCTTATTTTTAATAATTGTTTCACCTGAGAACAAACACCTATAATGACTTCAAGTTTGGTGGGAACTTGGCACAGCCATGGTTACCTGCATGGCTTCACAGTATGCCAACAGTACGCCGACATTTTCATGGCATATCTAGAATAGCATTTTCTGAATTCCTATCCATTGGTACCTCTCCTTTACTTAAGATTCATAGATGACATTTTTATTATCTGGACCCATGGCAAAGAAGCCCTCAAGAAATTTCACATCTTCTACCACACCATCAATCTAACAATGAATTACTCCACGCAAGAAATAATCTTCCTGGACACCACAGTACAGATACCTGAGGGAGACATAAGTGCCACATTATACCGGAAACAGACAGGTAGGCAAACATATCTACATGTCTTTGGCTACCACCCCAACTGCATCAAACAATCCATTGTGCATAGCCAAGCCCTACACTATAGTCCCATCTGCTCCAACCTCTCAGACAGAGATACTCACTTGAAGGATCTGCAGCAGGCATTTTTGCAACTACAATATCCTCCTGATGTGAGAAAGATGATTGGAAAGGCCAGAATGATACCCAGGGATAGCTTGCTACAAGACAAGGCCAAAGAAAATCACAACAGAACACCACTGGTGGTCACCTACAGCTCACAACTCAAGCCAGTTCAATGCATTATTAATGACCTATAACCCATGCTGGATAATGACACTTCCCTCACATAGGCACTGGGGGAGGCAAACTTTTCTTGCTTACAGATAGTCTGCTAACCTAAAAAAATTTCTCACCTGCAATGATAAACTACTGAACAGTCACATGGACTCTGGCACCAAGGCCTGCAACAAACCAAGATGCCAACTTTGCTCTCACATAGATCCTAGCAACACCATCAGTGGACCCAGCAACATCAGCCATACAATCTCAGGTTCACTCTCCTGCTCATCCTCTAATGTGGTTTATGCCATCATGTGTCAGCAATGCTCTTTCACCCTTTACATTGGACAAACAGGCTTGCCCTTCGACAAAGAATTAATGGACAAGTCTGACATCAGAAACCACAAAATTCAAAAACCAGTGGGGGGACATTTTAACTTTCCGGGACATTCAGTTGGTGACCTAAAAATACCAGTTACCTTACAAAGGAATTTCAAAGGAAGATTAGAAAGAGAGACCGCTGAATTACAACCAGGGGCATCGAGTTTTAAAATCCGGGGGGGGGGGGGGCTCTTGCGTGCGCGCGTGCAAAGTGGGCGTGCTGGGACCATGTTCCCGTCACCTCTCCCCCCAGCCTGGCCACTCCTGCCTCCGTCCCTCCCTCCATCCATCCAGGGGCCTGCGGGGCAAATGCCAGGCTGGGGGGGGGGGGGAAGAGAGGCAGCGGCAGTGGCAGCAGCCAGCCAGCAGGCAGGTGGGCCTAGGAAGGACCTGGTGGGTACTCTGTTTTGCCGGGGGGGCTGAGCCCCCCCGGGAAATTTCAGGGGTGGCTCAAGCCCTCGAGCCCCCCCGTAGTTGACGCCTATGATTACAACTGATAACAAAGCTCAAGACAATGCATCCACCTGGACTGAACTGAGACCTAGATCTCCTGTTTCATTACCAATGCGAATTTCTCCATGCTTATTACCTCTCTGCATATCACACCTAATTCAATCACACCTACTATTGTCATTTTCCAGCTAATATCATTTGGCATCTGAAATCACTCCAGTTTCCAATATATAGGAAAGATGGACTCACATTGTAGCTGTATCTGAAGAAGTGAGCAGTGACTCATGAAAACTCATAACCTACCTCAGATTTTGAGGTGCTACTATACTCTTACTGTTTTCTACAGCTACAGACAGACTAACATAGCTACTCATCTTAATCTGTTTTATGGATCATAGCTACTCAAGGACCTTTGCTCCATATGTTTATCCAATCTCATCTTGAAGCTTCCTCTGCTTATTGCTGCCACCAATTCCTGTGGCAGTGACTTCCATGTGTCAATTACTCTTTGGGTGAAGAAGTACTGCCTTTTATCTATTCTAAGCCTACTGCTCATTAATTTCATGAATGCCCATGAGTGCCCATGAATTCTTGTACTGTGAGAAAGGGAGAAAAGTACTTCTTTCTCTACCTTCTCTATCCCATGCATAATTTTATAAATTTCTATCATGTCACCCCTCAACCACTGTTTCTCCAAGCTAAAAAGCCATAACCTCTTTAACTTTTCTTCATAGGGAAGGTCTATCCCCTTAATCAATTTAGTTGCCTTTTTCTGCACTTTTTCCAATGATATATCTTTTTTGAGGTATGGTGACCAAAACGGTACACAGTACAAGGCCGCATCATAAATTTATACAGGGGCATTATGATAATGGCTGATTTTTACCCAGTTCCCTTCCTAATAATCCCCAGCATAGCATTTTTCTTTATTTATTGCAGTCAACATTTTCATTGAGTTAGCTACCATGACTCCAAAATCTCTCTCCTGGTTGGTTACTGCCAATTCAGACCCCATCAGTGCATATTTATAGTTAGGATTTTTTGCTCCAATGTGCATTACTTTGCACTTGCCCATGTTGAACCTCATTTGCCACATTGATGCCCACTCACCCAGCTTTGACAGATCCCCCTGGAGTGCATCACAGTCCCTCCTGGTTCTCACCACCTTGAATAACTGTCATCTACAAACATAGCTACTTCACTGCTTACTCCCAAATCCAAAACATTAATTAACAAGTTAAAAAGCACCAGACTTAGTACCAAGCTCTTTGATATATTACTGCTTACCACCTTCCACTATGAAAAATGTCCATTTATACTACATCTCTGTTTCCTGTTAACCAGTTTTTAATCCACTTGTCCTCTTATCCTCTTATCCCAAGACTGCTGAGTTTACTTAGGAGTCTTTCATGAGGAACTTTATCAAAAGCTTTCTGGAAATCTTGGTAAAACAATACAAAATCTACTGGGTCACCTTTGTCCACATGTTCGTTCATCCCCTCAAAGAACTCTAAAAGGTTAGTGAGACAAGATCTTCCCTTACAGAATCCATGCTGATTCTTTCTCAGTAGTTTTTGTTTATTTCCAGGATGTCCTCTGGAACCTTTTTAAAAGATGGGGTGTTACCTTGGGTACCTTCCAGTCCTTGGGAATGGAGGCAGATTTTAGTGACAGATTGCATGTATTTGTTAGGAGATGCATAAGTTCACATCTGAGTTCTTTCAGACTTCTCGGTTGTATGCCCTCTGGGCCTGGTGATTTGTCAGTTTTTATTTTGCCCATCAGTTGCAGGACCTACTCTCTCGTCACCTCAATCCGACTGAGGTCTCTTGACACCCCTCAAGAAATTGGTGGTTCTGGAGCGGGTTCTGGAGCGGGTGGTTCTGGAGCGGGCAAGCACCTCCCATCTTCCACAGTGAAGACAGAGGCATTCATCTTCTCTGCCATTTCCCTATTATCCTTTAGTAATCCTTTCTCATAATTAAATATAGTGCAGGGAACTGCTCAGGGAAGATGCAAGACTTCGGGAAGTGTGACTGGGGATACCTGACTTGCCATTCAGTGTTTTAAGACACTTTGGGAATGATGAAGGGATACACGTTCACTGTTCCAGCTCCTGGAGCTCGGATGAGAGGTCATGGCCATGGTGAAGCCACAGTAGAGAAGGCAGAAGCTGCCCCTCCCCCCGGCCCCCTTAGGCCCAGCAGCCTCTTGCTTCATTATGGAGCCAGAGCAGAGACAGCCTTCTCTGTCTGTCAGAGATTAGGGGCGTGGCTGGTGTGGAGAGGGACTTTTGAGGTATGACACCTCATTTGTGTGATTCCCATTTCTAGCCATGTTCACTATTCTAGGATCCAGGTAATGATTCTCCTCAATCCACACTTTTAAAAATATCATTTTTAAGATTTTACGTTGACTATTTTGTTTTACATCTGTATTTTTTTTCCACACACACACATTGCCTAGAGTGTTTTTACAAGGAGCCCAGGGTAAAATATGTCAATAAATTAACAAATCAGAAGCCAAGTTAACACAAAGCTAACTGAAGGCTCACATGAGAAAAATTGGAACAAAAACTTAAAAGGGATTAGCTAGTGAAAACATAGCAATAGTTTTCCCTATTACAACACAATGCAAGAACCACTGCATGCTGCAAATGCTCCTAATGGATATCCTGTTGTGTTGTGCCTCCTGAGCTGAACATGGGGTGTAAGTGTAGGATTAACACATTCGGTTTCAGGGATTTTGGACTATGAACATTTCCGAAGAATGATGCTAGTCTGCTCTAGAAAAAGAAACATAAGGCTCAATCCTAAATGGGACTGGTCAGAAATAAATTACATTTTATTTACTCGCAGAAAAGATTTCTTGGGATTGCAACCACAGCTCCTTCAGAACCTCAAAGGTTAAGGCCACAATCCTATGCACCCTTACACTGAAATAAGTCATACTGAAATTAACATGACTTAACTCTTAGAAAACCTGTATAAGGTTGGGCTGTAAAACATTTATTCTGCCGTAAGCTTTGGTAGGCAGCTATCTGCCAGAAAGCATTGCGTTTCTGATGTTCAGAATTGCCTTGCTTATAATTTCAACTGTGCTGCTAACTAGGTCATCTTATCTTTCTGTGTTTCCTTTTAGCTTTGTCTGATGGTCATTGTAATTTTTGCTAGATCCCCAGGGCTTCGGAGGTCCCCATACAATGGAACAGTTCACCATCTCTAGTATCAGTTCACTGAGCCTGTATTAATTATATTTGAAATGGTATTTCAGGAAGGAACTCTAAGGCACAAAACAAAGCAGAATAATCAACACCAACCATGAAAAGGTGTTAAAATATTTACCATTTTAATGTAATATCTTAATCCCATAGAAGTGGAATATTTTTAAAAAATGTTAATGGTAACTGTTTAGTCTAGAGTTGTTTTGAAGGCAGGGAAACAGCAAGTCAAAGAATCTGTCAAATTTAGAAATAAAAGGAAGAAATTAACCATGGGATTTCATACTGGGTTTGAAACGGGGGGGGGGGGGGGGGGGAATCCCAGCCTTGTTGACAAAGGGTGCGGGGGAGCATGAAAGGCTTAATTTTTTAAAAAATACAGATAAGTACAGTCACTGAGTAAGACATCATTCTCTGAAAATGTTCATAGTCCAAAGTCCTTGAAACCGAATGTGTTAATCCTACACTTACACCCCATGATCAGCTCGGGGGACACAACACAACAGGATATCCATTAGGAGCATTTGCAGCATGCAGTGGTTCTTGCATCGTGTTGTAATGGGGGAAACTATTGCTGTGTTTTCACTAGCTAATCCCTTTTAAGTGTTTGTTCCAATTGCTATATATTTCCATTTCTGGAACCAGATGAGGGGAGAATAATAAATTACTGGTTAAGATCTCTTCGAGAATTAGCCTGTTTTATTTAGCTGTATAATACACCCCATTCTCTCAGTAAAAAATGTTTATATGGGACTGGGGCAAACTTTGAATTTATTTATTTTAAAATATTTTTTTTCTGTCTTTTCCATACTTAAAGGCAGCTTACAGATTCAATCTTTTTTGGAGGGGGGAGAAAATACAATAGAACTCAACATCTCTTACTCCCCCCCCAAATACCTGCAACCTGCATGCCATTGAAAACTGTAGCAAACAGTAGCCTTCATAATGACTCTTAAATACCTCTACAGAGCACCTTCCTTACCTCCTCTGGAAACCCATTCCATAGGAAGAACCTCTGATGGAAAAGGCACAGGCCAGGTGTGGGTACCCTTAGCATGGGTGTGAGAGGGACAAGTATCCTAGTCCTATATAGAGCAGGGTTTTATTGATATCAAGATGTAGACACAGGAAACTCACAGGGGAGGGAAATCTTGTCCCTTCACACTGGCCTCTACCTTTTCAGTCTTTTTAGGATTCCCCCCTCTTCTTTTCTTTTCTTTCCTTTTCCCAGGTTTTTCTCTCCCATTTCCCATGCTTCCTGTTTCTGCAAGCTTTTGTCCCCCCACTTCCCTCTTTTCTCTCGCAGCGGGTATATCCTTTCATGTTTTCCACTCTTTCTCTTCACAGCCTTTTTTCCATACTGCCCCCCATGTTCCTCTCCCTATCTTTCTTTTCCAGCCCCTCCTTTATATACCGTCTGTCTTCCAACTATTTTGTCTCCTTTGCTCTGCTAGGTTTGCCAACCTCGAAGTGTGATCTGGAGATCCCCAGGAATTACAGCTGATCTCAAGACAACATAGATCAGTTTGCCTGGAGGAAATGACAGCTTTGGAGGGTAGTCTCTATGGCATGACATCCCACTGAGCTCCCGTGCCTCCTAGGTGCCACCCCTAAAACCTCCAGAATTTCCCAATCCAGAGTTGGCAACCCTCTGCTCCACTAACCACTTCCTGTGCTTGTCCCAGCCGCTACTGCCTGGATGGTCTAGGCCCAGGCTTTAGTACTTTGATTGTTAGACAACCCCACAGTGATCCAAGTTGGTATTCTACATTTTGAAGAAATTTCAGTCACTCCTCAACTTTTAAATTATTTTTTGTGTTTTTCTGCAAATCTAGATGTTTCTCCAAGTCTGTCAAAATATGTCCCTTTTCTGTACATGGTTTCATTCTGTAGATTTTTTTTGATCTGCATTTTTTGGTCATGTTCAGAATTAGATAACCAGCCATTTGACTTGGGTCCAGAAGGTAGTCAGCAGTCAGTGAAATGTCTTTTAAAAATGGCAAGTGACCCATAGAGCTCACATCTTAAGTAATTTTACTGCCATGTTTTTCAATTAGTGGAAGCTTCCAGACTGAATTTAAAAGGGCAGTCCCACACAGAGTATATTTCAATAGTTCAATTTAACTGCAATTAGTGCATAAAAGACTGTGGCCATCCATGTGCAAGCATGAATGATTAGTGTTACAAAGGACTTGAACCTGGGGGACCTGGGCAAACACATCAAATGCTAATTTGTCAGGTATGTTTCTAATTTTAACCTAATTTTGCATTGTACCTTTGCTAAGCACCATCCCGCAATGGGTTGGATCTCACCAGTCATTTCCACTAATGGGAGAGAGAGACTTTCACTAGTTCCCCTTGCCCACTTCAGGCTTCAAAGTAGCTTCATTCTGCTAATCAGAGTCCTTCAGATGGCAGAAATAATTAGTGGGCGCCAATCCAGTTTCTACCTCATATTGTGGTTATGTTAGGGTGCTATATTTTATGCATAGTTTCAGGAGGGTAGTACCTGTGTTGATCTGCAGTAGAAAAATCCACTGGCACCTTAAAGATTTCCTACTTGTACATGCCAAAGGGAGCTTTGATTCCTGAAAGCTTATACTTCCTCAAATCTTTTTGGTCTCTCAAGTGCTACTGGACTTGAGTATAGCTCATATTCTATGCATATTTTTTAAGAAGTTGTTTTGTAGCAGGCAAGGGCTGTGGTCACACACAGTAAACAATCCACTTTCAATCCACTTTCAATGCACTTTCCAACTGGATTTTGCCAGTTAACACAGTACAAACCCAGTTGGAAAGTGCATTGAAAGTGGATTATTTAGTGTGTGTGACCTCAGCCAAGGTCCTGTCACCACTAAGCAACCTGCAGTCTTATTGTTGGCAGGGGTCTAGGGGTAGCGAATAATGAGAAGGATGCATGATTTACCCATGCTTATGTGAGGCTTCAAGCAGCCTGAGCATGCGCAAATATAATCTGCACAGGTGCACATCTTATTGATTTGCACTTGCACAGCAAAGCTTCTAAACAAACACAGTGCTTTTATAGTGCAATTAGTATCTCCACAGTCACCTTTGCCTTCGCATAGACCTGTGGCTTTAGTGGAACATCTCTGTGGAATATCTGGGTGACACAGATCAAGTGCATCTGCATTAGCCACAAAGCTAAGCTTTCAATTAGCATCCCGTCTTCATGCTGGGGAGTGGCAACCTAAATTACTGATTTTCTACATTAATCAGCAACAGCATTGGATGGCTGCTGAAAACTACCAAGGTGCCAATCAAACTCAGAGGGCCCTTCGGTAAGATATGGAAGATTTTTTGCACTTAGCATGCCTGATTTATAAGCAAAACAAACAATGAACTTACGTTTGAGAGTTCAAAGTGGTTGGCAATAGAGAGAGCCATCATTTCTCCTAATTCAGGAGAACCATCATTTCAGCTGTCGGTGACTATTTTGCTATTAAGTTAGTCATACTTCACATTATTTCTGCTACAAATGTCTATTATTCAGATCGTACAATAGAATGTTTGCTATAATGTAAAATCTGTGTGGGGAACAGATCAGGAGGTTTGTCCTTTTTAATTACTGATTGAGTGTTCTTATATCAGCATGATTGGTTTAAAATCCACTGTGAATAATAAGGAAGTTTTGAGATAAATAAAGGTGTAGCATAGTGATAAGGGGAATGATGGCTTTACTATTAAATGCCATAATCTTCAAATGAGGCAATCTTGGATATCTGATAAAGATTAGGAGACTTAAGAGTCCCTGGAAACTTCAGTGAATGCTAATTCATTAATGCCCAGGAAAGAAGACATGGTTTAGATGGTGGTGTTTTCAAGGCCAGTAGGGATTGTTTACTAAAGCTGAACATTTTTAGAGTGATTGCCCGATTGCTGAGTTGCAGAGACATCAACAGGTCATATAGCAGTAGCTGTAAGTGGGGATGTTCAACAACCCATCAGTTTAGCTTGCATCCTACTTGCAGGCTGTGATCAGGAAGTGTATTATTCACTGAGCTGTTTGGATATGTTCAAATGAATATGGACATATCTGTTTGCATGATTAGAGGCTGTTTCTCACAGCTGCCAACCCATCACTGTCTGGTGCTTTTATGTCCAATTGTTAAAGGCATACAGTTAAAAGAAGAAGAAAAATCTGGGTGAGATTTTTAAAGTTGAGGGTTACTGCTTAAGTGTCTTTTTGTGCCTTTGGTGTCTGCCCATAAACCTAGCTAATGTGATTATTTCTTGTGATCAGTACAGGATACCTGTGGCTGTGCTGGTAAAAAAAGGCAGAAATGTATTCTGTATAAAAGATATACATGCCTGAAGAAGACAAACAGCGACTGCCTGCCTGCATGATGAGTAGGTGATGCCAGGGAATATGTTCATCTTTTCTAGTCATTAAGAGGATTTGATTTGTGGACACACTGCTACAAAATACAGCACAAATTTGTAACTTATTATCAAGGCATGGCCTGGCCCTGTAGCACCAGCAGTATTGTAGGTTATGGCTATGGATGAGCACAAACTGGGAAAATGTGGTTGGTTTCAGTTTATGGTTTGTGGCATGCCCGGTTTGTGAGCCACAAACTGTCACAAACTTTTAGGCCCTGAACAAAACAGTTCGGTTCATGAGGTTCATGATGTAGTAGAACAGCCCCCCCAGCATGCTAGAGACACCAAACTCAAAGACGATCTCAGCTGACTATCTTTTACCAGCCTTCCAAGTTTGGTGAGAAGTGGATATGGGGCTGGAGTTACGGCCTCCAAAGAAGGTGCCCCCAGGAAAGTACTTTATGGAGAAATTACAGCTGGAGGTTCAGGAGTGTATAGAATGGATCCTATGCAAGCTAGAGACATCAAACTTGCAGTGGACCTCCCCCTGATGCTTTTTTACACACCCTTCAAGTTATGTGCAGATTGAAATTAGGGGATCCAAGTTATGGCCCCCCAAAGAAGATGCCCCCAGGAAAGTGCTTTTGGGGAAAATATCAGGCGCAGATTCAAAAGTATATAGAATGGACCCCTTGCAAGCTACACATGCCAAACACACAGGGAACCTCACCCTGCCACCCACTCCTCTACAATTTCTCCAAGTTGGGGACATATTACATTCCTGGGGTCCCAGTTATGGACACCCCAAGAAAGGCCTCCTCAGTGCTGTCTCTGGAAAAGACAGCTGCAGTTACAGGAGTCTATGGAACAGCTCAGGAACAAGCCAGTGACACCAGACTCACAGGGAAACTTCACCTGACAGACACCCCCCCCCCCAGCCAGACACTGGAAGCAAGGTAAGCATCCCCCTTATACTTGCAGTTCCCCCAAGTCTCCAAAGACAGGCTCTGAAGCACAGAAAGGCAGACATCCCAAGAGTTTCAACAGGGGCTCTCCAAAGTAGCCCCACAGCAGCTTGGCAGGCACCCTAGCTACACAACACATGAAAAGGAAACATGCCCACAGCTCTCTCACACACATCCCTCCCAGGGCTGAAACACACAGGTCCAGAGCCCATCCATAAACCAGGTTGTATTCTTCTACATAGCAAAGGAATGGAAACACATGTTGAGCTGGTAAGGCCACCCCCAAGTCTCCAAAGGCAGGTTCTGAAGGACAGAAAAGCACACATCCCTAGAGTTTTGACAGGGGCTCCCCAAAATAACCCCACAGCAGCTTGGCAGAGACCCTAGTAATCACTGGAACCCAGCAAGGCATGCCCACGATGCTCCCAGGCCCCCTCAGGGCCAAACACATAGTTCTTGTGGTCACAGCCCACCTCTAGGTGAAATTTCTGTTATTCGCCATTAGCGGAACACATTGTACAGATAAGTGATCACCTGTTGTGAATTGTACAAACGCAATGGAAAGGGGTAATCAAACACGGGCTTGCTTGTACAGACAGATGTTTGTTGAAGTAGATGTTTACTGAGGTGGAAGTTGTTCCATGAGATAGGTGTTGTGTTATGAGGTAGATGTTGCTTCATGAAGTAGGAGTTAGGTGTGGGAGATTTTCTTTGGAGGGTAAAAGTAAAGGGGATATCCAGGGGGTTGCTTAGTGGGGAAATTTCAGTGAGAAAGCCAGCCCACCCCCGCCCAGCAGAAGTGGTCATCCTCGAAGGACACAACCTGCAGGTCACAGGCCAGCTCACCCAGAGTGGAGGAGGAATGCGGGGACATGCAAGTGGATAACAGGAGGCCTGGGTCTTACTCTGTGAGGTCCAGAGAGGGGTAGCCCAGCAGGAGGAAGTTGACCTTTAGGAAGGCCAACTTGTCCACCCTAGCTGGGTCCAGGCGGAAGCAGTGGGGGCTGAGAACATCTCCAAGATGGGAAAAGACCTGCTCACTGTGGAAATGGACGAAGGGCAGGAGAGGAGACTCATGGCCATGCAAGAGAGATTGGGCCAGATGACAGCCATGCTTGACTAGTACTCCAGGGGATCAGCACTGGCAAACTCAGGAAACTTGGTGAGGTACTTCCTCACCATTACCTCTGCTGAATCCTCTGTCATTGCACACCTGGCATTCCCACCATTGCTGACCTCCCAGATCACAACTGACAACCAGTAGTGAAGAAAGGTTGAAGTGCTTGGGGTTCTTTAGCTTGGAGAAATGACGACTGAGGGGTGACATGATAGAGGTTTACAAGATTATGCATGGCATACAGCAGTTAGAGAAAGAAGTACTTTTCTCCCTTTTTCACAATGCAAGAACTCGTGGGCACTCAATGCAATTGCTGAGCAGTTGCATTAGAACGGATAAAAGTAAGTATTTCTTCACCCAAAGGGTGATTAACACATGGAATTCACTGCCACAGGTGGTGGTGGTGGCTACAAGCATGGATGGCTTCAAGAGGGAATTGGATAAACATATGGAGCAGAAGTCCATCAGTGGCTATTAGCCACAAGGTATAGATAGGAGCCCTCATCCTGGGGCAAGTGATGCTCTGTATTCTTGGTGCTGGGGGAGCAACAGTGGGAGGGCTTTTAGTGTCCTGGCCCCACTGGTGGACCTCCTGATGGCACCTGGTATTTTTGGCCACTGTGTGACAGAGTGTTGGACTTGATGGGCCATTGGCCTGATCCAACATTGGCTTCTCTTATGTTCTTATGTTCCCTGGTTGGGCTCTTTGAGGCAGAGGTTCTGGGCTGTGGCTCCTCTTCCTCCACCTCTCTAGCCTCTTCTACCTGCTGTTCCCTCTGGCCATGTCAGTTGGCCTGTAGCCTCCACACTCATACTTCCATTGTATGAGCTCTGCATTCCAGAGAAAAATGCTGCCTTCTGTCTGAGGGTCACAGATACAGGCCAGCGTGTACTCCCCTTCCTTGCAGAGAGGATGCAGCCTGGTGGAGATGCCCACCTGCAACCTCTGTGCCAAGGCCCTGACATGTGGGAGAACAGCTGTCCCCTTGGGGCCCAGCCCCAGTGTGGAGTCTAGCACCCAGTCCAGCCCTCAGATCAGAGGGATGACTTGCCCTAAGTTGGGCGTATGGGCCCAAAGCAGGCAGGTGGTGTCCTGGAAGGGCTTGAGGACATACAGCAGTCATTGGGTCAGTCAGTCACTGGAGCTGATGCTGAACAACTCTTCCCTGTGCAGGGGGGTCATGGAGGCAATCATATCCTGCACCATGCTCTTCTGCTCCACCAAATGCACAATCATGGTGAAGGTGGAATTCCAGTGGGTGGGTAAGTCCAGGATGAGCCAGTGTTCAGGCTCATCCCCCTCCCCCTGTCTCTCATGCAGCAGACAGGCAGACTTGATGCTGGATGAGAAGTGGATGGCTGGGCACTGATAGGTCTCCAGCAAGGACATTATCTCAAGAGTGGCAGTGTCCCAGATGGCCTTGATAATGCTCCCCAGCCCCAGAGCATCCTTCACCACCAGCTGAAGCATGTGCATCAGGCAGATGATGCCCTTGAGGCTCACAGCCTTCACTGCTGCCAACTTGTTGGTGCTGGCATTCATGACCAGGTAGCCATGGATGATGTTGTGGATATTCACCCACTCCCTCAGGCTATTATGCATCATGGTGGCAATGTTTTGTATGGTGTGGTCTGCAGCCATCCCCAGTGCACGAAGCAGAACCACTCTGTAGCCCAGTGGCAGGACTGTCTCCTACTGGGCTCTGGGCCGTGCTTCAACCGTCCAGATACAGAGGTCCTCTGGTTGCCACCAGTGAATAGTGAGGGAAATGTAGCCATGCTGCTGGCTCCTCCAGAGGTCTGCTGGGAAGTGCATGGTTCTTTGGGCCCTGAACTGAGTCTTAACCATTGCACTCTGGCACAGTGCATGGTGGGCAAGACACATTGGCGCATGGTCCTCTGCAACAGGGCAAAATACCAGGAAGCCAGGTTTTGTAGCAGCCGGTGAAAGGCTACGTCCGTCACAAGGGAGAAGGGTTGGCCATCCATAGCAATTGTCTCACTGATGAGGTGAGTGACTGCTTCCTGGGCCCTCCACGTAGCCCTTCTGGATGGCACTGTCAGCATCCCTGGGGAAATGACCTCTTGGAGGGTGGCCTGCCTTGATATTCCACCCACGGCTCCCCCTCTGCTTCTACCTTCTTCCTCCCACTGGCTGGCACTCTTTCCTCTGGCAGCAACATAGTCGGGTGCACCCTTTGCACCCTTTGCCCTCCAGGCATGAGTGTGGCACATCTGGCACTCTGCCACACAGGGGGTCACTGGGGTGCAGAAATGTTTCCAAACTGTGGGCTGGAAATGGAACCACAGGATTGGAGAAGGTGGGAGGCACAGCTGCTTTCTGGATCTGCCCTGGAAGGGGCCAGAGAGGGGTATACTTGAGGCAGGAGCAGCAACAGGGAGTTGGGATGTGGAAGGGGAGGATGCTCCCCCCTGAATCATTACTGTCCTCCTCTCCAAAGAGTGTTAGTAACTGCTGGTGTCTGGGTGGTATTAACAACTCTTTTGCCTCTGTGGAGACCTAAAGGAACGAATCAGTGGAAGGAGGCTCCATGGCCCCTGTTGATGCCCTACTACGTCTGGGCTCCTGTGGTCTAGGAGGATGGGTTTGGTACCTGGGGATTGGTGCCTGTGGTACTGGGGGGGGAGGACTTCCCCCCTCCCATGATTAGTACCTTTTGCACCCACTTTCATTATTATGGAATGCAAAGGTGTTCACAGTCAGGAGGTGTGGGATGGTATAAATGTGGGTCCTCAGCTGAGGAACCTGTAGCTAAGTCCCTCTGCTTGGCATGAGCAGAAAGATGGGGTGTCTCAGAGCCCTGAGTCCACCTAATACCCAAACCCCACTGGGGGAGAGGTGTTCACAATCAGTAATAAATGAATGTGCTCTACTTTTAACAAGTTCTCTGCCTCTCTGTCTAACTGCCAACACCCAACAGAGGAGAAGGTGGGGGAGCTGAGCTGAGGGTATATATAACATTCTTATCTTATACAGCAGAATGGGAACTCTTATTGGCAGCCAGCAGTGCCTGTTAAGCTTTGGATGTCCCCTATTGATGTTTCCAAGGCTGGAGAATTGAAGTTTGGTAAACATTTTGACTGAGTGGAGATAGCCTGTCGGGAATTGTATCCCTTCATGAACTGCCACGAACCGCTTGAAAGTTCTTGGAAAGTTTGTGCTGGTTGACCTGCCACAAACTTCAGTTCACAAGCCATGATCCACCCAAAATTCATCACAAACTTTAATTCGTGAGCTGGTTTGTACCCATCCCTTGTTATGGCTACAAAAGTGCTTGGCACAGCACATGAGATGAATTTCAACAAACACAGCAAGGAGAGAAAGATACAGCAACACAGCAACATAAGTGAGAAAGTTCACCTAGTGATTACTTTGTCCCTAACTACAAGATTCATTTAAGATCACTCATACTTCAAAAAAAGATAAAGCAGTAGACTTGGGATTCCCCAGACCTTGGTTCAAATGTAGGTTGAAAGACTTTCCCGTGCAATGCTTATTTTTTTCACGCAATTCTCACAGCATCAATTCATGTCAGAGGAAGCAACAAAGCAGGGCCTTTCCATTGAAAATTGTGGTAAATGAACGTGTGGAGAGAGGAGAACTGCATGGAAGATTGAGTAGCATACAGCTGCATGCATGTAGAATTCTCTGTGCTTTCTGGAACCCTGAGTTTTTAGGTTTCCTGATCAATGTGGAGATTAGGCATTTTATCACTAACATGATTGAAAGACAAACTTTCCATATTCAGCTATGGCGATCATATGTGAGGAATCACCAAAGTTGTTTAGTTCAGCACTGAATGACTTGAATGCCTGTCAAATAGGTTTGCACATGCCCCCAAATACTGCCAGTCCAAACAGATAAGCAGCCATTAATATTGCTAAGGACTACTTAGACAGTCACTGAATTGTTGCAGGGTTTTGTTTTTTTTAACAAACACAGTATTTACTTATGATTGATTCATCTGATTTGTGATTTCATATTTCCACTGTTTGTTTAAACTATTGCTTGCTGAGCGCAGCTGTGCTGCAGAAAAGATGGTAGCAAGTTGAACTCATGTGGGCAGTGTAAGAAAGCTGATGGCTCTGTACTGAACTGTAAGGAAGGAATATGGTTGAACAATCTTTCGAAGAGCCATGAATGGGTCAATGAACACAGGAACAGTTCAGTGAAAAAACAGCTGACTAATGGAGACTGGTGAATAGAAAAGGTGTTCAAACATCCCTTGTGGAGACAGCCACATGCACATAAAGTTGTATGGACATTTCCTCAGTTCTGAACTTCAACAGAATACACAGTGTTGGGACTTAGGGACATCATCTACAGCCAACTCTCCTTTCTCATCCTTCACTCCAGTTGTTGTCTGAAGAAGGCTCTGATCTCTTCCCATGCATGAGCAGGAACTGCATTCTCTCTTGTGGTCTCAGATTTTTCATGTTGTTAGAGCAATCAGGAAAGGACAGGCATTGCAGTTGCTCCTGTGTTGCTGAGAGCCACAAGAGAAAGCATGGCAAGAGGCAGTTTGGCTTGGGGGGGGGGGGCATTTTTATAGCCGTTCTTCCATATTGCAGTGAGCTGGTGATGTCAGCTAACAGATATTGGGACGGAGAGTGCACTACAGAGCACCCTAGAAGGTGAAGCTTGGTTCATACTAAAGGCAATATGGACAACTTTAACATGAGACAGTGGAATCAAGATAAAAAGCAGGACTGCTGAAAGGATTCATGAAATTCACAGCAAACACAACTTTCCCTTATCCTCAAATCAATAACACACAATTCTAATGCTCTTGAAGTGCAGCTCAACGCCCCAAGTCTTGTCACAGTACCTCTTGTGGCATCTGGCTGGGATCCAGCACATCACCATTTAATGAATGCACTTCCACTGAATTTACAATGCCCATGTCTTCCAACCTGTAAAATGGTTCCCATGTAAACTTTCTTCAACTTTCTTATGTTAATCTGTGAGGGGGAAAGTAACACCTGATATCAGATGCTACAGAAGTCCAAATAAACCTTTACTAAGCACCTAGAAAACATTAAAGGAAAACTTCTGGCCAAGTTACTTTCTGACATTGGAACATATGGCAATCAGTGGGATTTGCAGAGAAGTGGACTTGGAATTGCAGACTTAGATATAAAATTCAAAGTCTAGTCTCTTTCCTGAGAGTGTCTTCTGTTGAGATTGTCATTAGCTGGCTTTCCTTTCCTAACAAGCAATGGCCTTAGGCACATACACCTTGAACTGCATATCACCTAACTGTTAATCATGCTGACTGCAGTGTGGTAACTTAGCTTATTAGGTGAGTTCAGCACTGAAAGAGAATCTCTGGTGTTCTTGATGGACTATAAGCTATTGCAGTACAGCACTTATCTTAACCATGTAATCACTATGAGTATTTACTTTGTGGTATTTCTGATTGTAATTAAAGAGGCAGGCAGGATTTAGATATTGTGAACGATATAATATAAGGAATCTGGATGGATTCTGCTCCTGAAATTATATTTATAGGGCCCAGCACAGCCATTTTTGCTGGGTTTTCTTTCTTTTTTCCTGGTATTTTTTGGCATTTGTGTGTCTGCACCTGGAAGTCACATTGATCTCTGGTGACTGACCCCTACTGGGAGTCTGGAGGATAATCAGAGAGGTGGCTGAATAAAGCCTGCCTCTGTATTCCCAACTTGGTATTCCAAGGAAGTCTTCCATCCAAATACTAACCATAGTCAACCCTGCTTAGCTTCTGAAATCTGACAAGATTGGGCTTGCTTGGGCTATTCAGGTCAGGGCTTTTACTGGATTTTCTGATCCATAAAATGGATATGACCTACCTCCCTGATAGGTATGTTTTCTTGGATGACACAGAAGTGGAATTTTGCAACAGCTTAAAGGCTAATATTTACTGTGGCATATGCTTTCGTGGGTTTGACCTACTTGGTCAAACATATTAAAGGCCTTACCAATATAACAAGGTATGATTGCCTGATGAAGTGGGTTGTGTCACACAAAGACTTCTGTCCCAGTATGTTAGCCTTTGTGTGCCACAAGACACTGTGCTATTTGTGCTAGGTTAGCATGACTAAGGAAAGAATACCATTGAGTAGAACAGAAAAGGCACAGAACAGGGAGACCCTGATAATGACTTTAGTTTCTTTTGGAGGCTTACTCAGTAACTATTTTACACTTATCAAACAATGGTCTTAGCTTCAGGAATAGAAGCTCACACCTTGAATGCAGGGGAACTAGACCTGATTTTTTTTTAAAAATCTGCCCAAATCCACCTATGCTTGAAAGCTTAAGGACACTGTGATTTACAAGGCTGTATTCCCCATACCCCCCTGGTAAACTAATCCTCAAGGAAACCAAGCTGGTAGTGTTCTGATGACCCTGCTCCCATAAACACATACGTCATGGTACATTATACTGCAGAATCAGCATCTGTGTTTATTAATTTTGTACACAGTTGCTCATTTGTAATCATTGTTACATTATAGTGCAGATAGTGCAGAACATTTACTGGCTCAGCAAGACAAGTTGGTGCTACTGCCAGGAACAGAAAATTGTTACATGGCTCAGTAACAGGTGGAGAAAATGTATGCCACAGAGTGTGTGCACAGATTAACAATGCAACCTCCTATTGTCAGGGTTTGGACATAGGAAGAAACCATACCATCCCAGTACTGAAAGATATTCACTGTCTGCTAGGGTTGCCAATTCTGGGTTGGGGAAACATCTGGAGACATTGGGGGTGGAGCCTGAGGAGGACGATTTGGGGAGGGCAGAGACTTAAGAACAGATAAAAGGAAGTACTTCTTCACCCAAAGAGTATTAACACATGGAATTCATTGCCACAGGAGGTGGCAGCAGCTACAAGCATGGACGGCCTCAAGAGGGAATTGGATAAACGTATGGAGCAGAGGTCCCACAGTGGCTATTAACCACAAGGTATCGATAGGATCTCTCAGTCTGGGGCAAGTGATGCACTATGTTCTTGGTGCTTGGGGGGGGGGCAACAGTGGGAGGCCTTCTAGTGTCCTGGCCCACTGCTGGACCTCCTGATGGCACCTGCTATTTTTGGCCACTGTATGACAGAGTGCTGGACTGGATGGGCCATTGGCCTGATGCAACATTGCATTCTGTTATGTTATTAATGCCTTGGAGTTCACCTTCCAAAGGGGGCATTTTCTCCAGGTGAACTAATCTCTGCCATGGCTTTTTATTAACATTGTTATCTGTTAATCTATAGTCTTATATTTTAATAAAGTATATATTTTTTTAAAAAAAATGCAATCTCCTTCACATATTCCTACCATCATGAAGCCGTCAAAATTTGTGCAACCATAACCCAGCAGTCTTAAACAGAATCACACCCTTCTAAGCCCATTGACTTCAGTGGACTCAGAAGGGTGTAACTCTGGCCGAGGACAGACTGGCAGTCTGGCCCGCTCTGCCTCTGCTTTAAAAGTGGAGGCAGAGTGGCCGTTCATATGGCCACATCTGCCCGGAGAAGGCGGCCCAGACGCAACGCGTCTGGTGCCGGTGCCGCGCTCCTCCCACAGCAGCTGGGCACCACTTAAAAGTGGTGTCCTGACTGCTGTGGCATGCGTTCCACCCGCTTCCGGCGGGTGTGAATGTGCACCAGCCGGGGGAGCCGCGCGGCGTTCAGACGCCGCTGCTGGAAGCCGCCCGCAGTCTGGACGCTGCAGGCGGCTTCCTTGCAGCGGCATGCGAACGCTGCACGGCAGGGGCAATCCCCCTTGCCTTGTTCTGCCGCGCTGCGGAGGCGCGGCAGAACTTAAGTCTGTCTTCGCCCTCTGTTTAGGAATTGCATTGCAAGTGGCGGATACATACCAACAAATAGCTGAAATTAGGAATGATGCATAGGGTGGTAATGCTGGTGAATGCGAAACTGTATTTGGAAGTCAAGACCTTGTTTTAAAGTTTTGGCTGGCTGCCAAAGTCATGTGGGGTGACTGGCAGAGGGCCTTGTTTGGTTAGCAAAGCATTTAAGTGCCTGCTTACTTTTGTGCATATCAAAGCAATCAAGTATAAACTCACTGAAGGACCCACTTCAGGTTGGAAGAGGCTGCTAGTTTCAAAAGCCATCTCTTCTACTAACCTAACATGAATTAATGTTTCCATAAAGCTACTTAGGCACCATGATACATACTAGGTACTATCAACGTGATAATTCTACGCAGCCCATGTGAATTGTCGTGTCTAGCTCATATTAACCTAGCATGTTGTTATTACTCCATCCATTACACATGATAAACATTAGGGCCTTGCAGCTTACACTCACTGCCCTACCTAGGACAGGGTTCCTAATTATTGTCTTAGATGAGTGCAGACTGACTGCAATTATCCAGTGGGGAGTGGGAAGCATTTGGCTCCTATTCAGAACACTGGCCTGTGTATAAAGCTGCCACACTCTGGCTTTTCCTTTCCCACCCCCGGAACTCTGTACTCGCCAGATGAAAATAAATCAGGCTTCTATCTTTTGTATTGTGTTTCACAAGACCTGGGGAGTGAAGCAGTAAGAATTGCTAGCTGCTCTGATTTGGAAGGACCAAGAGGGGCAAGTGGAGGTGGAGAGAGAGGCAATGGCAAGGGGTGTGAAAAACCTTGCTTCATTATACCAACACAGACCATTGGTCAGCACAGCTCACTGTTGTCTGCTCAGACTGGCATAGCTCCCCAAGATCTCAGGAAGAAAAAGGTCTTTCGAATGCCTGGTACCTCAGAAACTTTAAGGCAAAATGTCACAAACTGATCCTAAGACTTCTAATTTTCACCACTGATATGCAGAAGAAAAACATGCCATAAGGCATGTCATAATCATAGTATGGCGACTCAAATACAACTTTCTTGATATAAAATGAAGATGCTAAACTCAACAAAACATCATCCTGAAGCTTTCTCAGCAGCCAGCAAAGGCTCTCCTACATAAATTGAAACTTGGATATTGCAGACTGAGGCTCCCACCTGCTTCTGAAATAGCTTTGTGATTATTTCATAAATCACATGAAAATGAACCAAACTCCCCATCTAGACAGCCTAGACCAGGGAAACAGCCTGTAACAGGGAACAGCCAACAACAGGGAAAAATCTATGCCCCCCCCCCCATTTTTCTGCTGTCTTATATTATTGCAGTCTCTGCCTCTAAAGATTTCACTTTCACAAGGCAGCTGGCATTTTCCTAATATGGGTACAGAGTTGTTCCTTGGAGGGAGGGAGGAAAGAGGCTCTGCCTTTTTTAATTGACTGCAAGCTGTAGCCGCTAGCGCTGCATTCAGACTAGCAGTTTGGGCTGATCTAGCTGGCAGGGTCACACAGGCACCTGTGCCAGCTGTTCCCCAGTTGCACTCACCTCACTGGAAGATCAGCTGGAGATGGAATAAAAAGACTGTAAATGAAATCTGGTGCAAATGGCTCCCTGCACATTCCTCCCGTGTTTCCAGATGTCTGAATGCAGGGAAGTGCAAACAAAATGGATTGGCTGGTTCATACCACCAATCCACTCTGGGCGGGGCGGGGCGGGGCGGGGCGGGGGGGGGGGTTGGGTTGCCCCACAGTCTGCAGTGTGCATATGCGCATGTGCCAGGGATCTGGGGTGGGATTCTGTCTTCTTCTCTCCTCTCAATGCATGTTCTGCTGCGCCACAACTTTCTCTTTCAGCCTGCATTCCTTTGCTTGCATGGTACTCTCTCAAACAAATCTACCTCAAGGCCTGCCCTCCCAAATACCTACCTCTCCTCATGTTACCAAATGCCCTTGCTTTGTCAGTCTGCCTCTTCCTCATGCTTCTGTTTTTAAACCTGAGTTGCTGCAGTGCTGGCTGCGTTTTTGTTTGGAATGTTTCCTATCAGTTCTCTCATAAACTTTAATGTTAACATGTGCCTTCCATTGTCTGTAAGGGTGGTGTATTCTAGCTGTCTGAAATTTGGCAGTGTGGGTGCCCTCAGGGAATACTACAGTCCTGCTGAGTTTTGTCCAGTTTGGATGGAAAACCACGGAGGGACAGACCTGAAAAAGGGGTGAGTTTCTTCCATTGAAAACAATGGGAAATAATAATGAAATAGAATTATGAAAATGAAAACAACAATAATGAAACAATAGCAAAACAACCCAATAATGAAACAAACCCAATTGAAATTAATGACAAAAATGAAAGAAGTGAAACAAACTCCTATGCACAAGTCTACTTCCTAGTTGTCAGGTGAATGTGCTTCATTTTAAACCTGTTTTTCTCTGCCACAAGTATCAGCTGGCATAAGTTTTCACACTTCCTACTATTGAATTACAAGTGAGGGCAGTAATTTGGAAAATACATACATGCTTGTGATCCCACTCCTTTTGTTACATTCCCCATTGAACAAATACTCTTGAGCAAGTAATGATAGGGAACTAGTTTCTGCAAAAATGCATTTAATTTTGTGATGAGTTTTTTAATATGTCTACTGAGACAACAAAAAGCAAATGAAGGAAAATAACTAAGGAAAGAAATAAAGAAGGAATAAAGGATCTTATATTGGAAAAGTTTAGAAACAAAGACTTTAGAAAGTGAAACTTGATTATAGATGCTCTCCATCAAAGTAATTAAAATATGTCAGATGATTCAGGGAGTATGAGACAGTACACAAGACCATAGTTTGCATGGCATCCTAGAGTAGCTGGAAGGGTGCTTGTGGTAAACTGTTTTATGCACTGATTGAATTTTTAAAAAGTAGATCATGGATTGTCATTCCATCCTTGTTTCAAGTGGCTTGAGCATGCCATAGATGAGAAAATACACAAACCGCTCCAAAGAGCACAAAGGATGAGCAACAGAAGAATGAGGCTCTAAAAGGTTTCCTTTAAAACGTCAAAGTCTTGCTTATGGTTATAAAACAGTACCTGGGTATCTGCAAGATCAGGTCTTATTCCGCAAGTTGCCTGGGCTGAGGCAGCTGAGCAAAAGGCCAGGCCAAACGAGAGGGCAGAAGAGCATGCTGACATCCATTCTAAAATGGCAGTCCAGGCAGGTGTGGAGAGAGGGGTATCAAAGAGCTGGATATATCAATCAGTGAGGAAAAAGAGGAGGACAATGAGCTGATAATGTTGCTTGGGCTCAAGTGGCATAGATAGTCATGTACAGCTGCCTTATATCATCAGTCATGCCACCGATCCATCTAGCCTGGTCTAGCCTTGGCAGTGGCTGGTTTCAGGAGAGAGTCTTTTTCAACCCGGCTTCTTCCTTTTTTTAAGAGAGAGAGTGTGTGTGTGTGTTTGTGTGCTTGCCTGAATGTCATGGTTGACTTCTGACAGCCCCTACTGGGGGCTTGGACATTTTTCAGAGAGGTGGCTTGATTAGCCTGCCTCTGCGTCCTGCCTCAGGTATTCCTTAGAGGTCTCCCTTCCAAGTACTTGCTAGAGTCGGCTCTGCTTAGCTTCCAAGATCTGATGAGAGTGAGCTTGCCTAGGTTATCCAGGTCATGCTCAGCCCAGCTTCCTGAGATTCATTTAACTGGTGATACCAAAAGTGACCTCAGGACCAGCTGCATGCACAGCATATAGTGTACTACATGAGCAATAAAATATGAGCACATCTGTCTACATTGTGCCTTTTAGTATTAATGACAGTTCATATACATTAACATGTAATCCTTGCAGGAATCATGTAAACAGATCAGTTCTCTTATGCCCAGATTGCACAAGGCTGATCGAGAGTGGCTTCTGTAGAGCTACCTAGTTAGTTTGTGGCAGAGGCAAGATTAAAAGCAGGCACCAGCCAGCTTTTCTGTTGGTGAACAACAGAAAAGGGGCTCCTTTTGAATATGTGAAAGGACTCTGCTGGAGATCATGGAGATTTTGGAGATGATAGCCACAAGGAATGGGGAATGTAGCACAAAGGGTGAGATTGAGGGGAAAACTGACTACATGTAAATCCCTCATTTCCCCCTCAGCCTTTTAGACACCATGCTAGAGCACCGGTGGCACTAGTATTACTGCTGCAGTTGACTCTCAAGAAAGCCTGACCTTTGAGTCTGCTTGTGGCTGATGACCAAGACATTCTCATAAATGACTGTCTCTGAGTCCATACACATTTTAGATAGGGGAGGCTGAATGCCTGAATCACCTGCCAATCTTATTGAGTGCAATAGAAGAGAAAAGGCAACTGAGAACTTCCTTGAATGAGATTGAGTTAAGTTGGTTGAAGGAAAACCTTTGGTTGCTTGACTAGATGAAAGACCACATAGTGGTTATTTTACATAAGGCACCATTAAAATCATTGGTGACTCCACGAACACTGGGTGAATGGGGAACACCCCAGCGAGCACCAAGCTTCAGACTCACACCTCCATTGGACCAGGTGGATGTAAACATGGCCCGGCTGGAAGAGACTTGACTCATTTACAGGCAAGGTAGTGAGCAAACAATGCAGCTCAGGAGAGTTCAAAGTAAGCCTCATCCAGAGGTGGTCCCTACATTACTGGTGGTGGAGTCACACGGCTTCTGGTCCAACCATGTTTACAACTGGCTGGTTTTATGGGGGCACAAAGCCGATGCCTTGTACTTGCAAGGCTCTTCTCCCCTCATACAGTTACTAGCACCTCTGGGGACAGTGCATGCAGTGGTTCAAATGTAACTACCTTTATTGCCAAGTTATGGGACGTGAGCATACATGGCTTAAACTTCTTTAATAATGGCTGATCTACATCAGATAAAACTGCTGTACATTTTAGTGTGAGCTGCTGCTAACAAGTAGTCTATCATGACTACCCCACTTCATCTCCTAATAGCCAGCTGGTGTGTTTATCCCAGCCTGTGCAGTGTTTAGAGGGTTTAAACCTCATGTCCTTGCCCTAAAGTGCTTTCTCAGCAAGTAAGGACTTGGTTGATGCTGCTCACCACTAAGGGCTGTCCCCTCCACAGCCCTCCCACGTCTCTAGTGACTGGTGGGTTGTTTAAGGAATGGCCCTTAATCCTTAGGTGCCTCACTTGCCAATTAGACTAACCTACAAGAGGCGGGACCCGTGGGGAGGGGGGGAGAGAGAAGGAGCTCCAGTGGAGTGGCAGCCCAAGGCAAGCCTTCCTCTCCCCCCTGCCTCCCCCACCTCCAGTTGCCCCAGTGAGGCCCATGTGGCACAGAGCCACCGGGTCTTGCCGATCTCACCCCCCACCCCTGGTTGCACCAGCGAGGCCCACGCGGTACAGAGCTGCTGGGCCTCACTGATCTCTCCCCCTCACCCCCGGTTGCCCCAGCGAGGCCCACGCAGCACAAAACCTCCAGGCCTCACCAATCTCTCCCCCCCACCCTGGTTGCCCCGGCAAGGCCCATATGGCACTGAGCTGCTGGGCACACGGCCGTTCCCAGAGCGTTCCTTGCACATGCGCAGGGAACATTCTTTAACTTTTGGGGGGATTTAAATATCCCCCAAAAGGTTTTTTAACTTTTAGGATTTTTCTGCTCATGTGGGGATTCTTCTACATGTGCAGAAAAATCTTTCTGCACCCCAGGTGCCCCCCCCCCCCAACGTGGATTTAGATATCCGCATGCAGGGGGCACCTACGTTATTAGATATATAGATTCTGTTACAACTTGCTTTATTCTTGCCATATGTGGGGTTTAGCCTCCCTTGTTGTTCGTCTGGGAACAATAATGTCACACGAGCAGCCCAAAATATATTATAACCCTCGACAGAGAGGTAGACACCCTCTTCCCTATATAGGTGGGGCAAAATCTGGAGCAGTGCATATATCAATTCTAAATAACTCAGTGTCATACAAAAAGCTCAGTCTGTATAAAAGTTATATAGGTTGCAGTCACACACGCCAGAAAACCCTGGGGGGGAAGCAAGGCTATTTCCCCTGGAGGAATTTGACCCACAGTTGCAAAATCACACCTCCTTTTGAAGCTGTGGGCAGTGTGATCAGACGCAACTGTGAGTGAGTCGGGTTTATTTATTTATTATTTGAATGTCTATCCCGCCCTCCCCGCCATTTGGCAGGCTCAAGGCGGCTAACAACATAATAAATATACAATAAAATTCCCATTAAATTATCAAACAATATAAAAACATACAATGTGGACATAAAATACAATAAAATATGGAGATCTTCAACATCCCTATCAGCCAAGTGGTATCAGCAGGCTTCCTCATACTCATGAGCCTCCGTTGGTGATACTGTTGGTCCTGGTTGGTACACTTTGGTGGTTGAGCCAGGGCCATAGGATCGAGGTGGCACCCTACTTGAAAGTCTGGCAGAAGAGCTCAATTTTACAGGCCCTGCGGAACTGTAAAATGTCCCACAGGGGCCTGATGTTTTCTGGGAGCTCATTCCACCAGTGAGGAGCCGCCACCGAAAAGGCCCTGGCCCTTGTTGTCACCAACCGGGCCTCCTTAGGCCCTGGAAGAACCAGGCGGTTCTAGGAACCCGATCAAAGTGCTCGCTGGGGTACATACGGGGAAAGGCGGTCCCTTAGGTCCCTTTTTGTCTCATTTTCTCCCCATGCGCTTAAATGAGGGATTGATGAATTGCACCTCCACACCAAGGGCTCCCTATGGAGTTTGCAATGGTGCATATACTGCGAAGGAGGAAAAAAACAATGGCATGGAGTCAGGATGGCCTGATCAGACTATCCCGACGCCATGAGAGTGCACTGGAGTGGACATGGGAAAGTCCATCCATGGCCTATCACAACCCATTTACGACTGGATTTTCCCAGTGTCTTTTAACATTGCTTCTTTGGTGGAGCGGAATGGGTTGCTGATGGCTGCAGGGTGCTTCCTAGATGTCATTGTCTGATCACACCCTTTAAATCCACCCGGCATTTGCACTTATGTCAGGTATGATCGCAGCCATAGATAAGAACAGGGTAATTTCAAGCAGGAACGCACAGGAATGCCGTTCCGGGAGTAACAAGCCCAGGAGCGGGCACATAGGGTGATGTGCTGTGGAAAAAAGCAAAAGCATGCTAACTTGATTTGTATTTTCATGCTTGTTGTAGGGTAGCTTCCCTGCAAGAGCAAAGGAAACCTAAAGTGTCTTTAGTCAAAGTGTAAAGCTGTCTCGCCAGGTCCTTGTTGGGAAATACCTGGAGATTTTTGGGGTGGAGCCTGAGCGGTGGGTGTTGCCTTCTGACACACTTCAGGGAGTGTGCCATATGCAAATAAGTTATGATAATGAGTTATGCTAATGAGCTCCTGCACCTCTTTTTCTACTAAATGACCCCTGGAGGAGCAGGAGGAGGAGGAGATTGGATTTATACCCCACCCTTCACTACCCAAGGGAGTCTCAGAGTGGCTTACAAACTCCTTTTCCTTCTCCTACCCACAGCAGACACCCTGTGAGGTAGGCAGCGCTAAGAGAGCTGTGACAGAAACAGTTCTTTTTCAAGAACAGCTGTGCCAGAACTATGGCTTGCCCAAGGTCATCCAGCAGGTGCAAGTGGAGGAGTGGGGAATCAAACCCGGTACTCCCAATTAGAGTCCCCACACTTAACCACTACACCAGACTGGCTCAGTTTAGAGTATCAGACTAGGATTTTGAAGACCCAGGTTCAAATCTCTACTTACCATAGAAACTTGCTGTGTGACCTAGGTTCAGTCAAACAGCCTAACCTACCTCATAGGATTGTAATGAGGAGAAAATGGAGGAGAAAAGAATGTTGTAAGCCACTATGGATCCCTGCCAAAGAGAAAGGTGGGGTATAAGTGGAAAAAAAATAAGCAGGCAAATAACTTTCTGGGTGGTACAGCTGGAGAAATGTCCATGAAGCTAGTGTGTGTGTTTAAAAGCAGATTTTTTTTTTCCAGTGGAACTTAATACCAAGTGATGCATTCAGGATCAGGACATCAGAATATTATGGATAGTGAGTGAGTGCCTCTGAGGCCTTCCTTGATCCTTAAATATAGTGGTTTTGTTTACTTTCTGCCCTACTGGTTATTCTGACAGTGTATTGTCAGCATGTTAGACCTCCCATTTTGAAATGTCATTTTTCATTTCAAGAGTATACCCATTTTGTTAGTTTTCCGCCATAGTAGAGGCAACTTGACTGAAACATTAATAAGCTCTCATATTCTGAAATTAAATATAAAATACAGCTGCCTTTAATTAATTGTAAACAATTAATAGAGGGGGGGGAAATCTGTTTCAGCTGAAATTTCAAACCAGTACATGGGCTGCTAAGAAATGCCGTGTGGTTCCCTGTTCATTGTTATTTTTTTAATTTCATATCTACTTTCTGTACTAAAAACATTTTTCAGATTCTGCTTTTCTAAAAAAAATTAAACAGAGCAATGAAAAAGAAGGCAGACTTGATAGGGCTACATTAGCTCATTAAATACTAAAATACCATTTCTATTTTACATAATTTAACATGGCAAACTATAAAAAGGTGAAAACTACAACCCCTAGGCATACGTTTAAAACATCCTCATTTAGATGCTAATTTTTATTCCTGGTGTATGGCATGTTTTTTTTTTAAACCATTAACAAAGAGGCAGATTACTTAAAAGGCATTATTAGGCAAATATGTATGAGTTTTCTGATACCAAGTGGCCCTTTATGACTGAATAGAGCTTCTAAGTAGAATAACATGGAGATATTTGTTTTAACAGAGAAGGAAAAATACTAGATTTTTTAAAAAGGAAAAACAGTAATTAAATACAACTTATATCATAGTGGTGGTTTTTTTTAATCTCTTGAAAAAACATGTAATACTTTCCTAAATATCTTATGGTCCATGGGTGATCTTCATTATCAGCTAAATTCTATGATGCCTCTAACATTTATGTAATAGTAAAATGAACTTTACCACTGCTTTGTTTAAAGTAAAATAACATGCCTGATTCCATGTGCTAATAACATAGCACTGACAGAAGAGTGAAATGGAGAAGGTAACAGGCAAGTGCCTTGTCTCCAGCTGAGCTCTTGGCCAGCAGAAAGGATGATATTAAAACCCAAACTGCTAAAACAGAAAAGATAGAAGTAAATGTATTCTCCTTGATCAATTCAGTGAGAACTCCAGATAAGGGTCTTCTCTGCCGAAATGGCACACATTTATGTAGAATGCTTTCTCCTATTCACAGCTCATGCAGCAAGTCTGCAAACTGGTTTTAAACGCAGTAGAGTCTGAGCACTATGTTGTTATTTTTCTGTGGGAAAGTGTTAGTGTAGTAAGGGAAGGGTGGAAATCACTTTGGTACCCTGTTAGTGTGGTCGTAAGCAGAATTATGCACTTCTAGTCCATCATAGTCAAAGGGATGAGAAAAGCGTAACTCTGCTTAGATTGTACTGTAGGTCAGAAGTACTAAAAAAAAATCCTTTTGGGGACTGTAAACTGAGAGTTGTGTTGTTTGGACTTGCGTGCGGCACTTTATTACCTTACAAGCTACCATCTTATTGTTGTTCTGCTGTGTCCAATGGATGCAGGGTTACAGCATTCTCTGTTTGCTTGTTTGTTTTTAAATCAGCATGTCTCTTTTGCAGAAACTGCTGGATTTGTGTGATCTTCAGGAAAATAATTTTTTGATTAGTGATCACGTAACGCTAACTAGGAGCGACTCCACAAACAGTTGGGTGGGTGCCAGCCAGCAATAAAGGCAAATTAAATGAGATGAATAAAAATTAAATTTCATCAAAGCTGTTTGATAAAACTGACAACTGTTTTGTGTATGAGATCACTGTGAAATGGTAAATAGTTCTGTAGCTGTTTCAGTTCATCTTTTGGGTAAGGGGCGAACCCTAGACAGGAGGTCATTAATTCCTCCCCCCTTTGGACTGCTCTCCCTTAGAGCCTCTAGAATTAATAGGGCTGCATATTAATTTGTGGCTCATACTTCTCTTTATAGAAGAAGGTGGCGAGAAGAGAAGAGCCTCTATTTATGCCATTAACTTTCATTGACAAATAAAGGCTGTTCTGCCTGCTGGGCTGTCACTTAAGATGCTTGGTTACAGCTGGGCCACTGATACATTTGATATTTTATGTGGTTACAAAGGGATGGAGAGGGGAAGGTGGGATATGCAGCGCACACAATGTAGACTATAACTGCATGCAGTGAATATGTGCCTTGCCTGGAACCAATCTTCAGATGTCAGTTATCCACATTGCACAATAAGCAGCTGTTACTAGAGAGCCTCACACAGCTGTAAGCAGGTTTAAGATTAAAACAGTGGGGTGCAAACCATGTTTTTACAGACCGTCATGCAGTCATATCTTCGAGACCCTTTGATAGCTACCAGAGCAGTCTTTGTACATTTCAGTGATTAATTTGTGGGTGTGGGGGGGGAGCATCTGTAGAACTAAGTGTTTTAATTATTAAAGCTTGCTTATTTCATGAAAAGCAGAACTTTTTGTATCACACAGGGAGATCCTTATATAATACTTTGACTAAATTTTAAACAGAGGAGATTATTTGCTTCTATTGCCATCTACCCTGGCCATTGATCTCTTTGTAATCCCTGTCACTTCCCTCCAGCTCTTTTGTTGGTTTGTTTTGGGGAAAAAGAGGTCCCTGTATCCATATATAAGCTAGCACTGATTTCCACCAATTCCCCCCATCAATGTTTGGGAGAGGTCTGTCCCCAAAGGTGCTGGTACTCAGTACTTATGAGTGCCACCACAAAAAAGTCCTGCTTCCCTCTACATATCTGGTCCTTCTAACAGACTATAAACCCTCTGTATTGGGACCAGTAGCAGTACTATATTTTCAGCTCATGGCTAGTGACAAATAATGTATTTGGTGGTGGAGGTGGTATTAGAGATAGACAAGAGATGGGACCCGCGGAATCCGCGGGGGAGAGGAAAAGGTGGCAATCCACCCGCCCACCTCACGCCCCCGTCCCTGCCCCGCTTATTCCCGGTGAGGCCTGGCTGGGCCGGGCCTCGCTGCCCCCCCATCCCTCCCCTGTTTCTTCCCGGCAAGACCTGGCTGGGCCGGGCCTTGCCGCCGCCCCCCCGTCCCGGCCCTGCTTCTTCCTGGCAAGGCCTAGCTGGGCCAGGCCTTGCCGCCACCGCCCCCCCATCCCTGCCTCGTTTCTTCCCAGTGGCGCGATTAGGGCCAAGGCCTACCGAGGCATTTCTTAGCCGGTGGTGCAATTAGGGCCGAGGCCTGCCATGCTGCCTCCCCCCTCCCCCGGCCCCCTCCCTCCATCCTTCAGCAGGCGACTGGGCTGCAGCCACCTGGCCGCCAGCAGCTCGTCTGCCGCCGCCGGGCAGGTAAGTCCCGCGCATGTGCGGGTATTTTTTTTTTAACTTTTGGGGGGATGTAAGTTTTTTAAAAAAAGATTTAGGATTTTTCTGCAGATGGGGGGATCGCCCCCCATCTGCAGAACCCCCCCTCTGCCCCCAAGTGCCCCCCCGCGCGGATTTAGGTATCCGCACGCGGGGGGGACTTCGGAATTAGATATATAGATATCTGACAAGTTCACACAATTGATCCATTGAAATAAGTTAGTAAATGGTTATTGTGAAACAAGGCAAATGGCAATTTAGGGTTTAATTCCCCCCAAACCCAACATATGCAGAAAATAAAAAACAGGAAGAATTTTGCTGTGTTAAGACCCACTGAAGGAGGGAAGGCATCATGGTTGGAACTCAGAAGCTAAGCAGGATTGTTACTTGAGTGGGAGGCCACCAAGAAATGTGATTTTGGTTTTGATTTTGGATAGTGCCCAGATCATGGAATGTGATGGCACCACTTTACTCTGCTCTGGTTAGACCTCACCTAGAGTATTGTGTTCAGTTTTGGGCACCACAGTTTAAGAAGGCTATAGACAAGCTGGAACGTGTCCATAGGAGAGCAACAAAAATGGTGAGGGGTTTCTGGAGACAAAGTCCTATGAAGAAAGTTGAAGGAGCTGGGTATGTTTAACCTGGAGAGGAGATAACTGAGAGGCAGTATGATAACCATCTTCAAGTACTTGAAGGGCTGTCATCTAGAGGATGGTGTGGAGTTGATTTCTGTTGCCCCAGAAGGTTGGACCAGAACCAATGGGTTGAAATTAAATCAGAAGAGTTTTCGGCTAAACATTAGGAAGAACTTCCTGACAGTTAGAGCGGTACTTCAGTGGAACAGGCTTCCTTGGGAAGTGATGGGCTCTACTTCTTTGGGGGTTTTCAAACAGAGGCTAGATGGCCATCTGACAGCAATGCAGATTGTGTGAATTTAGGCAGATCATGAGAGGGAGGGCAGGAAGGGTTGCCTCAGTCCTTAGTTTTTGTGGCTCTTTTTTACACACTCAGGGAAAGGCTGATTGCCACTTTGGGGTCAGGAAGCAATCCTGGAGGTTTTTTTGTCATCTTCTGGGCATGGAATAGTGGTCACTGCGGGTGTGGAGGGGGAGGTATTTGTGACTTTCCTGCATTGTGTAGGGGGTTGGACTAGATGACCCTCGATGTCCCTTCCAACTCTATGATTCTATGATTCTTCTGAGGAAAGCAATGGTAAACCACCTCAGCTTCTCAACTTGCCTTGAAAGCCCCTTGCTGGGGTGGCTATAAGTTGGATGTGACTTTACGGCACTAATGTAGGTAGGACCCATTGACTGCATCAGAAACTGACTGGTTTGGACATGCTTTATTTAAATGACTGATTGCCAGTTGGGGCACAGCAATACCAGGTCTGTGAACGAGGAAAACTAGGATACCCACTGTACAGCTAAAATACTGTCAGTTTCACAGAGAGTAACCCACTGAACTAGAGCTGAACAAGCAGCCAGACTGCTTGATGAAAAATTGCCCCCCTGATCATGACCGATAAGCAGAACGTAAGGTGAACAGGGTTTTTAAGACCCTGCCAGTATGGGACTCCAGTATAATATAGTGAGATAAAGGGCCAAATTTCATGTTACACAGAAGATCCAACACTAGGGTCCTTTCCACACTAGACCTTAAATCCTGGTTCATCCCTGTCCCTCACATTCTACACAACATGTGAGTTCACCCCTGTAATTATCTCGGGGTATTTTTTGTTACCACATTACATTGAGGTCATCCTGGTTTCGCTCCACACTTGTCCCAGGATAAATGGATGCTGTTATAACCAGGGATAAATGCAAGGTATTGTGTCGCAAATTGAACTCTGATAAAACCAGTTATGAGATCCAAGTGCAGAAATGACCTAGATCTCCCATTGTTTCTGCTTTTGCTTTCCTTGAGTTTTATCAGAGTAGCAGAACTGAGGAAGGAGACTTGAATTCTTCCTTCACATAATTTTCTCAATCTAAATGAATTCTCCCAAGCTGCTAATAGTTCCATACAGAAATAAACCACAAGTTCCTGGTCATACCAGCTTTGAGAGGAAAGGGGGATTTAGATGGGGAAGGTTTAAATGCTCCATTGCTCCAATCAAATTTAGAGCTCCCTACCAACGTGTTAGTGCTAAAAGAAAAAGCATTATGTCATGATCTAACAAAAAGGGCTGTGGTTCACAATACTGAGTGCCACAATAAATTCATTGGTCTTCAAGGTGTCACAAATCATTTTGATATTTCAAAAACGTTTGGATATTCATGATATAACTGGCTTCTCATGTATTGTGTAAATTTGCCCCAAAGAGTGAAGACAGGCAATCTGCCATGAGGTACAGGGGTTCCAACAGTTCTGTGGGGTTCTTGTTTGTTTGTTTTGCTTTCTGTGGCATGTTTTTAGCTGTAAATCTATGTCCAAGGCCAGGGCTTTTTTTGTAGAAAAAACCTAGCAGGAACTCATTAGTGGAATAGGCCACACCCAACAGCAGGAACTCATTAGCATAGTAGGACACACCTCTGACAGTGCAGCTCATTAGCATATTAGGTGGGCAGGCTGGGAAAGCACAGGGCAGCCGTAAAACCTTGCCTCTCCCCCCCCCAAGCTTCTCTGCCCCACTTCAGCATCACCTTTGTAGTCTCCCACCCGCCCCCCCTCAACCAGATGGCCGGGGAAGGGCAGTGCTGAAGTGCCTGAAAGATCCCAGGAACTTCAGCATTGCCTTTTTTGTCTTCTACTCCCCCCCTCCTGCCAAAGATCAGGAAGGGAAGCAGGCATATTTGCCTGGCTGCCCTTGGTCTCCCCAGCCAGTCCACCAAAGCACACAGGCTGGGGAGACTGAAGGCAGCCAGGCAAACATGCCGAGAGACTGGGGGAAGTGTGGGGGGGCATGGTGAAATGCCTTTCTCTCTCTCCCCCAGATCAGAAAGGGAAAGAAAGGCATTTTCAATGTGCCTGAGTTCTCTGCCTGCCCTTTTCCAGCTGCAACATCAGCTAGAGAAGGAAAGGCAAAGAGAGACTTTTCCTTGTCAACCTCACTCTCAGAGGACTGGTGGGGAGTGAAATTGACAAGGAAATCCCCAGGGGCTCCCCAGAGGGAAAGAGGCATTTTAACACGCCATCTTTCCCCTCTTGTGTGTAATGTGGGGAGGGCAGCGTGCTCTGTAGCCACACATGCCAGAGGTTTTTTGTTGTAGGCGTGGCAAACTCAGGAGCCAGCCAGAACTCCTGAGCATTCCTGCCCAAAAATAGCCCTGTCCAAGCCACTTCCACCACATTTCCCTCCACCACACATGGTCATTTTTGCCAGCAGTTTCTATGATATAGGTTCTACGATTGGGCTTCTATAAGCTGTAAAATGAGAACTGACTGTAGACAGAGACAAATTAGTACAAGAAAGTCATGATTAATGCAATTGCATTAAAAGAATCTTTATATGTGCAATTTATCACA
Organism: Lepidodactylus listeri; assembly: GCA_029233225.1. Taxonomy (NCBI): domain Eukaryota; kingdom Metazoa; phylum Chordata; class Lepidosauria; order Squamata; family Gekkonidae; genus Lepidodactylus; species Lepidodactylus listeri. The sequence continues at coordinate 51,819,031 of JARCFY010000006.1, forward strand.
AGAATATTGTCTCTGGGTACTATAATTTAATTCTAATAAATTATTGTGAGAAGGTAGGTATGAAATTGTAAGATGGTGATTGTGGTATTTGGTAATAGGAATAGGTTTCATCTTCAAACAGAAGTTCATAGTAAGTTAGCAGGCAAGTATATTTGAGTACTGCTTTTTGTAATGTACTTCTAACTCATTTAATTGACGATGACAGACTTAGAAAGCATTTCCATAACTGTCTTCAGCATATCTAATGTTGACATCAGGGCTTTTTACCGCAACAGAACAGAGTTCTGGAACCTCTTCGACAAAATTCTTTTAAAAATGTTTAAAAGTTCATTAGTTTTCAGTATTTAGATCGAAAACTTTATTTCCCTCTTGAGAGTTCTGGAACCTCTTTTTCAAAAAAAAGCGCCCTGTTTGATATGGCCTTTTGTATTAATTGTACAGGTATGGTTTCAGAAGCCACTTGTTCACACATTCATTTTGGTGAAATGTAAGGATGCTTTTCAAGATTTGACCCTGCTTGACAACCAATTAGTATTCTCATTACTGAAGCACAAGAATAGTAAAGTTTAATCCATTTAGATAATGGCAGCCATTTTTTTGGCAGCTTCACTAACGTGCTTATATGCCAGGATAGTTCAGTTGATGGAGTGTTGAACTGGGACCTGAAAGACACACACACACACACACACACACACACACACACACACACACACACACACACACAAACACACACCCCACTAAATGAGATTGCCCAGAGCTTTGGGTTATGTGTCATCAATATGCAGATGATGTTCAGTTCTATATTTTATCTTCCAAACCTATAGATGCATCCATCTTGGTTCTGAACTGGTTCTTTGAAGCTGTGGCTAAAGCAGAACAAGCTGAAACTGACTCCAAACAAGACCGAAGTGATGCTGGACAGGAACGCTCATATTTTAAAGAGATAGGATCTTCTTGTCTTGGATGGAGTGGATTTGGCTTTTGTAGAGCAGGGTAATAACTTCAGGGTGCTCATGGACCAGCCTTACTGTTTGGAAAGCAGGATGGCATAATGGCTAAGAGTTCTCTTTTATCATCTGCACCTGGTTCACCAACTCTTTCCTTTTTTGTGTATGTATAAAGTGCCATCAAGTCACAGCTGACTTATGGCAACCCCAGCAAGGGTTTTTCAAGACACGTGAGAAGCAGAGGTGGTTTGCTATTGCCTTTCTCTGCAGCATCTTCCTTGGTGGTCTCCCCTCCAAGTACTGATCCTGCTTACCTTCTGGATGTTGACGAGATTGGGCTATACCATGCTGCCTTACCTTCCCCTCTTCTTTCTTAAACTCAGACAGTCTGGCTGGGCTGACCCATGCGTCTGTAACATGATATTACTTTACTGCATTCTACATTGGGCTGCCCTGTCCTTGAGGACAAACTAAAAAGTGCAGCTGGTTCAGAATGCTACAGGAACATATTTCACCTGCCTTAAAACATCTGTATTGGCTGCCAGTTTGTTTCCAAGTTGAACTCAAGGTGTTTCATGGCTTTGGGACCTGCATATCCGAAGAACTGGCTCCTTCCATATGTCCCCAAGTACCAACTATGATTTTCAGGCTGCTACCTGCTGGCTGGTCTTCTACTTAAAGTTGCCGACCTGGCATAAAACAGAGCCCATGGTGTTTCCATTCTAGCTCCCACTTTGACCAACATGTTTTTTGAGGAGTATGACAGACCCTTGTCCACTTTCCTCTCCCAGAGGCAAGGTTTTCCCTCTGCTTCTATTTCCCTTCAGCCCTGGTGATGAGTTTACTCTTCTCTTGAAGAAACCTTGTCTGTTCCACCCTGTCAGTAAGGTATATTTTGACTATTTGCTCAGCCTAGGAAACTGAGGGAAGGGATAGGTTCACCCATTAGTCTAAACCCCTGAAAATGACACTTGGGATGTTTTTAAAATTCAAAAATAATAAAAGGTTTTATTTTAACATCAAAGGGAAAGGTCAGGTGAAATCAGGAGTTGAAATTATGGAGGTAAAGTTATAAGCACAGACTTTTGTTTTTATATATGAGAGGGTCTTAAATTATTCCCAGTTACTTAAATCGTTATGTTGAGAAGCTTTTGTTCGAGTGTTTTCCCAAACACTCTAATGCACTTTATTTGTATAATCACTGACTCTTTTGGGGGCCCAGAAGGCTGGTACCCTCTTCCCAGTACCCAAACCCCTTCTCTATGGAACACCAGTACTCTTCTTGAGTTTTTGACTGGCTTTTAAGGTCTCTACAGGCAGTTTCTAATCACACCAGACCAGAGATCTCTGTACTCCTCAGAGATAACTCTCCCTGTTTGACTGGGTGGGGAATCTTCTTCTCTCTCTTGAAGAGAGAAAGTAAAGGTAGAAACCTGACTCTGTCAGAACTGAACCCTTTTTTGATAGAGGTATTTGTAGATGGTCTCAGTACATGTCTCTTCACAGTAAAGGCAGGAATCTGACTGACTTTTCCTCAGCATCCAGCTTTCTCAATTCTTTTTTTCTTAGCTGATGCCAACCAATCAGATTGCCTGGAGCAGCCTGTCACTCAAGGCTCTCTGGCTCTGTGAAGAATTAACTCTTCACAGTCCTTTAGTTGTTGATACAGCACTTCTAAGCCTCTTAAAAAGTGCAGTCCATCATAAGGAGCTAAGGTGAGTGCTGTCATTAGAAATCTTTAGGAGGTTTGCAAGTCAACTATATTTGTCAGGACTTGTAACAGGTATATACTGAAGGCATCATTCTGATCACATAAGAGTGAGAAAGTCATTCCAGCATACCAGTTCTTCTGTTCAGTGAGGCTTCTTTTTCTCTCTACTCCCTAATTTACTCTATCTTTGGGTATCACCACCACCATGATATCTATAATTAAAGGAAATTCTCTGCCCACTGACATGAATTCAGGCTCCTCTGCCACCTTGCCTGTATAGACTTACCTACTGGATGCTCTTGAGGAGCAGGGTAACTGTGGCACTCCCCCCTCACTTTCTGCCTACACCAGGGGTGGGCAAGCTGTGGCTTGGGAGCTGCATGCGGCTCTTTCACATATATTATGTGCTAAATATCATTAGCAAACAAGTATCATTGGACAAATTAATATCATTATCAATATCTGCTTTTACCCCTTTTATTTTTGGCAGTCTTATTTAATGTTAATAAAAAGCAAATTTTCCAGTAAAAGCAGGTAATATTTGTTCATTTCTTGTGGCCCTCAAACATCTGATGTTTATTCTATGCGGCTCTTTACATTAAGCAAGTTTAGCCACCCCTGTTCTAGGTGGCTCTTACGCTGAGCAAGTTTGCCCACCCCTGGCCTATACCATGCAAAACCTCTCTGTCTCTTCCTGCCCCAAAAGAAAGATTTGTGCTTTAATTTTGGCTTCCCCAGCTCAGCAGCTAGGGCTGTAGTCACACACACCAGTTGAAGCAGAGGGTAAGAGAGGCTATTTCCTTTGGAGGAATTTGACATGCAGTTGTGAGATCTTTGAAGCTGCAGGCACAGTCTGTCTTTCTTTTTTTTGCCATGTGTTTCCTTTGCATATAAACGAGGAACTGAGGAATCGCACCTCTGCACTGAGGGTCCCCTATGGAGTATGTGATGATGTGCATACTATGAAGGGGGAACATGGCATGGAGTCAGGATAGCATAATCACACCATCCCAATGGCATGAGAGTGTGCCTGAGTGATCAGACAGGGGAAAGTCCATCTGTGGTTCATTGGCAAGCATTAGGACTAGACTTCCCCCCATGTCTTTTAACTCTGCTTCTGTGGTGGAGCAGCACAGGTTGCTGACTGCTGCGGGAAACTTTCCAGATGTTGCTGTCTGATCACTCCCTTTAGATCCATCAGGCATTCGCAGCTGAGTCAGATCTAAAGGAGCGTGTGATCACAGCCTAAAGTGCAACTTGGCTATTGCCCTTCTTTAGGCTACAGCCTGGCTAGAGTCATTTGCATTTCTATGGTATTGGATAGTTTCATACCTTGGAGGTGAATCATAGGTACTCCTCTTTCTCTCCCTCTCCACCAGCCAGCAAAAGGTAATCTGTAACCTCTGAGCATATACAGAATGTGGACCCAGTTACACTATTTTGGGATATTGAAATTCTGGGGTGTAAGACATTTCACCATGGGGATAGCAATCATCTGGACTTTTATTTCATTGGTTTTAAATGGTAATGTTTTAACTCTGACATGTAAGTTGTGTTGAGTCATAAGGAAAAGTGGGATAAAAATATTTAATAAATAATCAAATGCATGTAACAAGGAAAATGGGGTTGCGGAAGCATGGCAGCAAAGCACATTTGGTGGAATATACACAAAGAGCATATTGTGTACAACTCTATGTGCATAGAATGCCTTCTGCATGACCAGGAGCCCTGAAAAAACAAAGTTCCTGACCATAAGGAGGTAACTGTAAAAGTATAGATCTGTCCTACTTACATTTACTTAAAATATCCAAAAAGGGCTTTGGTCTTTGCAGCAGAAGATGTTATAGGAGTAGAAGCCAACAACCGGGGGGGGGGGGGGGGATGAGAGAAAACAGAAGTGTTGCCCATCGGGGATGCTGCCAAATCCTGGGATTTTTTTTGTGGGGGGACTGTAGGAGTAAACAGTTGCTCCTGATATGCAGAAAGCAATCCATGTCTGTCCACTCTCTTACAGAGATTCCTTCAGTTTATAATGTATTGAGGCAGAAAGCATGAAAGAAAGTGTTTCTCAGTCTTCTATCATAAATGCAGGTTCAATATTATATGTAGTAGGAGCCAACACAATTTTAGTAGACATGATTCCATAGGTTTGAAAATAAGGAATTTAATTTACAAATAGCACAACTATATGGTTACAACATGCATAGTATGTTTATTTATTGGTTAGATTTTTATCCCATCCTTCCCTGCACACAGGGCTCAGGGCAACTCACAACATACTAAAAATACAAATAAAACACTAAAAGCATTCTGCAATTCAGCAATTTATTTTTTTGACATACCAAGATGGCTCATGGGTCTATAAAACGCCCAAGATTTAAAAAGGCAGTAGACAAACACCCCCCCCCCCCATTTACTGAATAAGCTAAATCAGTGGGTGGGTGGAGCAGGGAAGGCCAGAATGATGAGACACCTGTCTAGGATTGCCAGGTCCCCCAGGAGGGGGGTCTGCCTAGTCGATGGGCCCCTTACCCACACACCCAGATGCAGCCACCTGGGGAACCCCATACCAAAGTGCTGGGATTGCAGGGATGTGCCCGGCACGATGACGTCATCTGGAGGCAACATCATCTCACTGAGGATGTTGCAGGTGGGGGGATGCTCTATCATCCGAGAGAAAACTTTGTTTCCCCCTCGATTGATAGTGCCCCCCCCACATGCCTGATGCGATGATGCCACTTTGCACACATGCTGAGAATGTCCCAGAGATATGTAGGTCCCAGACTGCTCAGGGCTTTGAAGGTTAATACCAAAACCTTGAACTGGATTTGATACTCCACTGGAAGCCAGTGCAGCTGGCGGAGCACTCATTGAATATGTGCTTTAAGAGGTGCCTCTGTAAGGACATGCACCACTGCATTTTGGACCAGTTGGAGTTTCTGTGTCAATCTCAAGGGCAGCCCAGCCCAGAGAGCCAGTCTGGTGTAGTGGTTAAGTGCTCGGACTCTAATCTGGGAGAACCGGGTTTGATTCCCCACTCCTCCACTTGCACCTGGCTGGATGACCTTGGGCAAGCCATAGCTCTGTACCAGCTGTTCCCTCAAGGACAGCTTGGGAAAGAGTTCTCTCAGCCCCACCTACCTCACAGGGTGTCTGTTGTGGGGAGGGGAAGGGAAAGGAGTTTGTAAGCTGCTCTGAGACTCTTAAGTGAGTGAAGGGCGGGATATAAATCCAATCACTTCTTCTTCTTCTTCTTCATTCTTTTTAGTCTTCTTTCTGTTCGGTTCGCTCTATGGAGTGCATATGTTTACTTTGTAGAAACGTAATCACCCTGTAATGGATTATTTATTTAAATGACCGTTGCCCCCCCCCCATCAGTTATTTTCATTTAGAGAACAGCCATTCTACTCAGAATCCCACTTAAGTCTGTGCCATGAGGCTTACTTTCAGAAAAGAATGGCACTGATTAGGATTTCCCTGGTAATGCTAAGCACCAAAGTTTGGATCCTAAGCCTTGCTTCAGTCTGCACTGTGCCCTTTGCTATTGCAGGGACAACCTTCCCCTCCTGAATGCATCTAGGTACTTTTGCTGATGCCAGACCACTGGCAGTGCCAGAGGAAGAATCTCTGTAGTGCAGGACCATTTGCACAATGGACCAGGGTGCAGCGCAAGCAGCAGCAAGGTTTAGAATCCATGCTCAAGTCTGCATCTACAATATTTAAATCTGTTGAAAGATAGCAATGCATTATTATTGACCAACTAGTTCACGTATTCATATCAGGAAGGAAAATCTCAATTCATTATGAAAACAGTGTGTTGTTTCATAGGATATTCCTGTAAGTGCAAAAGCAAAACAAACAAACAAAATAAAGAAACAAAATAAAAAAACAAAACTAATATAGCCTTCTATGTTTGGAGCAAGTGAGATGGCTTGTCTGGACAACGTTGTTCTGGGGAGAAGAGAATATTTCTGCTTATCCCGAAGATTCATATGTAAGTTGAACCTGACATGAGTGTTGCATTTATATTAATAGCCTGCTGGTTTTGTCGGGTTTCAGGTATGCCCTTGAAGGAATTTGTCTTCATTGCCCTTTTTCCATTTCACACTGAGAATGATTTTAAGTGGAAATGGTCACAAGATCTAAACTTTTCATTATTTCCCTCTACTCTCCAAACTTCATTCTGCTTACATCTGATTTCTGTTACTGTGAGATCCTATGTCTGATGAACAGACATAGGATCGTTCCTAAATCTCCGGGCCTGGCAGAATCAATATAAACACTGGAATAGTGAATCTGTGGTGACACCCTTGCTTTGGCAGAAGCTGCCAGTGGTGGAGTCTTCATGCTAATGGAATACCATCTGCTCAGGGGTGGGGAGTGTGCAGATAGGGTATATGGTGGAGGGAGAAGCAATGCTGAGGAGTAATCCTGTGTTCTCTTGTTGCCTATGTCCCACAATGGCATTGTGTTATTGCAACTAACAAGGGAGAAAAGTTTGACATAGTGACATTAAATACACCTGCCTCATCTTTACCCCCATCACCACAGTAGTGGAAGACAATTTCACACCACCAGAAAAATATAAAGGTCATTTGGGTTCAAAATCACCCCAGTGGTTCAGGAATGCTACCAGATTGAGGCTCCAAAGCAGCCATTTTCTCAAGGCTCATCTGAAGATCTTGGTCAACTGGAGATCAATTGTAATAGCAGGAGATCTCCAGGTGCTACATGGGGGTTGGCAGCCCTAATGTGGGTGAGAATTCTTTTCACTTCTACATGCACATTTAGTCTTCATTTGTTACTTTTCTTAAATAAGGCCCTTATTGTCATTGTCTGCCAGCACAGTGGAGAGGTAGGGCCCAAAACCAGGGGACCCCCACACCTGCTGGGGGGTCTGGCAACCCTACTCCTTTATGCCCAGATGGAGCCCAGGAGACCATTGCAATTTATAACTCTGTCTTGGCTACCAACTCTGGGATGGGAGATTTGGGGGCGAGTCTACCTTCCAAAGCGGCCGTTTTCTCCAGGGTAACTGATCTCTGTAACCTAGAGACCAGTTGTAATTCTGGGAGATCCCCAGTCACCCCCTGGAAATTGGCAATTCTGCTCCTTCTTTTACTCAAGGTTCATGAGGGCCATAGCCCATCCTGCTGCCCAGCATGGCCCATCCTGCTGCTTCTCACAGGGCCAAACCAATCAGCACACAAGAAGAGTGCATGGCAAATGGCACAAGGCATAAGAATACTTAAAGACAGAGCTCCATTGGGGCCGGGGCGCGCTGGGGCGCCGCTCCAGGAGAGAGGAGGCGGGGGGTGGGCACATAACCAAGCCCCGCCCCCCAGCTCACTTTCCCTGGCCTGCGCTTTGGCGTGGAGCTGGAGGAAAGCCTCCCCCCCGCTCACCCTTCCTGGGCTGCGGCAGGCCGCCGGCCAGGGGAGAAGCCCCCATCCCTCCCCCCTCTCACTCAGCCCCCATCCCTCCCCCCTCTTGCTCAGCCCCCATCCCTCCCCCTTCTTGCTCTACCTAGCTACCTTCCTGTTCCTTCCTTCCTTCCTTTCTTCTCTCTCTCCCCCATCTACTACCTACCTAACTTCCTGTTCTTTTCCTTCCTTCCTTCCTTCCTTCCTTCCTTCCTTCCTTCCTTCCTTCCTTCCTTCCCCCCCTCCCTCCCTCCCTTTCTTTCTTTCTTCTGACACACTTCTGGTGACGTCGGGAGTGTGTGGCCTTCTGACACTTCTGGTAACATCAGGGGGTGTGGCATATGCAAATAAGTTATGCTAATGAGCTCCTACCCTCTTTTTTTACGAAAGGACCCCTGCTTAAAGAAGTATTGAAGATGCAAATCTTTTTTCTGATGCATGTGAAATACTCTTTGTTGGCTATGTGCTACAAGTGTGTGTGCAAGGTGGTATATAACCAGACAGATTTTAATATCATTTAATGAAGTAGTATCTAAACGAATTTCTTTAATAATGTACCATATATGTTAAATTGTGCCTTGTGGAGGGGATCAACTTGCACTGACTTTCTGATATTTGAGTTGTGTGCAGGGCTGAGATGCCCACTTCAAATGAGGCAAAATCTTACTCCAAGGGCAGTTTTGTGTCATACAAGATGCTAATATTATCTTTGACATGACACTTTCTGTATTTTTAAGAGTAATCTGGATTGACTTTTTTGACAGAACACATTGAGCAATGGCTCAAAAACTTTATATTTTTGGAACACTACCACCTGAACATAAGCTCAATGGGGAGGGTGGGGTGTAAATCAAACAAATAAAATAAAATAAAATAAAAATAAACAATATTCCCAAAGTTTATTACTTACAGTTACCATTTACAGTTTATAACTTACAGTTCTTTCTTGAAACGTAAGAGCACTTTAGGCATAACAACCCCAGAAATGTAATGATTCCTTTATTTACTTCATTGACTTTAGCAGGGTCCCAAAGCAACTTACATCATTCTCCTACCTTCCATTTTATCCTTACAACAGCCCTGCGAGGTAGGTTAGACTGAGAGTTTGTGAAAGGCCCAAGGCCACCTGGAGAGATTCCATGACAGAGTAAGGATTTGAACCTGGGTCTCCCAGATCCTAGGTCAACATTCTAACTGCTACACCACGTTGGCTCTCTGTGTTGCCATTGGGGTGCTTTTTTATTCCACCCAGTGGAACATAGTAGGTAAAAAGGTAACATTTTGGAAAGTTGGACCAGCGAAGTACTGCAGTATTGTGGTTGTTGGTAGGTCTGTCCCTTCACTGATGACCATTTACCCCAGCATAATCAAATGTTGGCTAGGGAGTAGAAAAATAACCCCCTAACACCAACAATGTCTAATGACTGCTAGAGGCATGCCCACATTAAGGACAATCCCACCCTGGTGTCAAGAGCAAAGCAACTAAAACTGCCCTTATCTCATCCTAGCTTCCATAAAATACTGTAGCTAGGGGAACTGGAAGTCTGTCATTTTCTTCCCTTGGTAGGGATCAAGCTGGTAAAGTCCCAGCCCTGAGGGAAACCCCTCTCCACCCTCTGTGACTGGTAAACCATGAGATGCCAGCTTGGGGAACCTCTGCCATCCAGAAACGCCACTGGGTGCTTAAGGAAATGCTTGCACTATTCCAGCCAACCCAAAGAAGGCCCTAACCAGTCTAAGAAGATGTCTAATGAAATGTCTTGCCCTGACAAATGGCAAAGTGAAGCAGGCAAATAAAAGCCCTTTCCCAGCCAATCTAAAACAAATCCTTCCTGGCCTTAAAGTGACTGGCTAATCCCACTTTGCCAAATACAAGAATGGGTGGGTGGACAGCTCCAAACAGTATGCTGTTCCAGGGAAAAAGCAAGCCTTTGTCTCTTGCTCATCATCATCCCTGATCATTCTGGGAATCCAGTGTCCTGGAATGTGCACCAATCCTTTTTAGAAAGCAGAGGGTGTGCAAAGGCCACAAAAAGTCACATAATCCAGCCCTTACAACTTCATAGTTGGTTCTACACCCAAGCATCCTCCCCCAGCTTTGTGGTTGGTTTTTTTCATGGACTTCACTTAATATGTTGTCGAAGGCTTTCACGGCCAGAGTTCATTAGTTGTTGTAGATTTTCCAGGCTGTATGGCCGTGGTCTTGGCATTATAGTACCTGATGTTTCGCCAGCAGCTGTGACTGGCATCATCAGAGGTATAACACAGAAAGATGGAGTACTCTCCATCTCACATTGACACAGAGAGTACTCCATCTTTCTGTGTTATGCTTCTGAGAATGCCAGTCACAGGTGCTGGCAAAATTTCAGGTGCTACAATGCCAAGACCACAGCCATACAGCCCAGAAAATCTACAGCAACTAATGACCTTTACTTACCCTTGCTGAATCAGTGAAACCCCCTCTTCTGCTCTTGGAAAGATCAACCAGGTAAAATGCTGGTTCGGCCATCAGAAACTGCTTACCTGTTTCTTGCCTCTAGGATATTTTCCTATGACAATAAAATTAAACTGAACTGCAGTAGCACTACTTACATAGAATGATCTCCCAAATAGTCATATTGGTCAGAACTCTACTACACCTGACAATTTATTTTAAATGACTTATTATTCTTTGGCAAATTTATCTGCTGGGATTGCTTTAACAAAGAAGAGAATGAGATGGAGAAAGGAGGACACTTTAACCCGTCCCTTCTGCCATTTTTTTGTACTGGAAAAAGCTCCTCCCAAGCTCATTTCACTTCCACTGGGGAAAACTTATGGGATCAAAGTAGCCAGGGAGTGACTTTTTCCAGTGGAGAAAAGGATTACAGTGATCTCTCTTTCTCCCCCTCCCTCCCTCCCTCCCCCCCACCACTCCAGTTCTTTGCTCCAGTTTGGCTTCTTAACTGCATTGGCTTATCCCCATCCATACACACAGTACTGTTTGCTGGTTGTTGCTCTCTCACCTACCACAAAAGTGATTTGAAGAATGTGGGGGGGGGGGGAGGAACCCCTCAAAGAAAAACTGGTTGAACAACAGCTGGCAAATGATACTGTGTGCAAGGAAGAGAAAAAGCCAAGCGGGACCAAAAACTCAGTGCAGGAAAGCCCCTTCTCCCACTCACCCCTCTTCCTTCCCATACTGTTTCCTCCTTCATAAAATAATCCTGTCAGATAAAAACTCATTTAAAATAGACAGGAGAAATCTTAACTTACAATTCTTAGATCACTATCAGGGATGGGTTTCTAAATTTATTTATTTATTTATTTAGCTTTTACCCCACCCTTCCTTCCAAGGCGGCTCACATAAAACCAATAAAACAATATACATTTCAATATAAAATCCAAATAAGCAGTTTAAAACAATTAATATAACAATTAGTATAACGATGGCGGTGCGATATAATAAAGTGCATTTAGGAACGCATTCAACGGTGCTGCCACTCTGGTAATTTCTGAATTTAGGTTGACGCAGGGCATGGCTGATAATGTGCAGCTCCTATTGGAACACCTGCTGGAAAAGCTCCGTTTTCACAGCCCTGCAGAACTGTGAGAGGTCCCGCAGGGCCCTGATCTCACCAGGGAGCTCATTCCAGTGAGTTGTAGCTGCCAAAGAAAAATGCCCTGGTCCTTGTCGATGTCAATCTGGCATCCTTTGGCCCAGGAAGGGCCAAGCAGTTTTGTGAACCTGATCACAGTGCTCTCTGGGGAACGTGCGGGGAAAGGTGGTCCCTCAGGTAGGCAGGTCCCTGACCATAAAGGGCTTTAAAGGTCAAAAACAGCACCTTGAAGCGAATCTGGTATGCTATTGGCAGCCAGTGCAATGACTTCAGCACAGGCCAGATGTGCTTCTGCATGGGGAGCCCCATCAGCAGCCTGGCCGCCGCATTTTGCACCAGCTGCAGCTTCCAGAGTTGCACCAAGGGCAGCCACATGTAGAAAGTGTTGCAGTAGTCCAGCCTTGAGGTGACCATTGCCTGGATCACTGAAGCCAGATCATTGCGTTTGAGGAAGGGAACCAACTGCCTGATCAGCCAAAGATGGTAAAAGGCTGCCTTGGCAGTGGCTGCTATCTGGCCTCCATTGTTAAGGAGGCATCCAGGAGCGCTCCCAGACTCCTGACCCTCGACACTGACACCAATGGTGCCCCATTGAAGGCTGGTAGTGGGATCCCTACCCCTGAGCCACTCTGATTCAGGCACAGGACCTCTGTCTTTGTTGGATTCAATTTTAATCGACTCAGTCTGAGCCAGCCAGCCACGTCCTGTAGCACCCAGTCCAGATCTTCCAGGGCAGAGGCAGACTGGCTGCCCAGCAACAGATAGAGCTGGGTGTCATCTGCATATTGGTGACACCCTAGCCTGTGCCTCCAGGCAATCTAGGCAAGGGGGCACATATAGTTGTTAAATAGCATCAGGGAGAGCACCACCCCTTGAGGCACTCCACAGATTAGTGGGTGCCTTTGCTGCTCCCCAATTGCCATCCTTTGTCTCTGGCCTTGGAGAAAGGAGACAAGCCATTGCAGGGCAAGCCCCCAAATCCCTGTGTCAGTGAGGTGGTGGGCAAGCAGCTGGTGGTCAACTGTGTTGAACGCCACTGACAGGTCTAACAACAGCGGCACCGCCATCCCACCCCAGTCCAGATGCCTCCGGAGGTCATCTGTGAAAGCGACCAGTGCTGTCTCTGTCCCATGGCCTGGGCAGAAATCAGACTGGAAAGGATCTAGCACAGAAGTGTCATCCAAAAAGCTATGCAACTGTATCACTACCGCCCTCTCTAGTACTTTGCCCAAATAGGGCAAATTGGAAACCAACCAATAGTTAGCCAATTCTGCCGGATCCAGAGATGGTTTTTTAAGGAGAGGTGGACCATTGCTTCCTTCCATGGCGTACAGTTGAGATCAGTCTGTCAACTTCCTCTAGGCTGAGTTGACTGAAATAATCCAGAATGGGACCAGAAGATGCGCATGGAGCCTCGAGTTTGCTCACTGTCTCAACTGTGGTGGGAAGGTCTCGGAGGAGTGACAAGACTTTATCTGCAAAATAACTCACGAAAGCCTCACAACCAGTATCCAGTTCCCTAATGTTTTGTCTGCCCTGTGGCAAGACTGTCAAAGACCGAATCATTCCATACAATTGTGCTGAGTGTGAGCTTGCAGATACAAATGTGGCTGCATAGAACTCCTTCTTCACAGCTTTGACTGCCATCTCATAGGAACTTATAAACGTCCTATAAGATACTCTTGTTGCTTCGTTGTGAGCATGCCACCAATGTGTCTCTAGCCGTCTAAGCCTTTGCTTCATCAGCCTCAGCTCCTGGGTATACCAGGGAGCCAGCCTAGAGCGAGGGTGCAGAGGGTGTCTGGGAGCAATCTAGTTGATGGCTGTCGAGAATCGGTCATGCCAGTCCTTGACTAGCTCATCTAGCGAGCCGCCAGGGGGCATTGGATCCAGAAGAGCCATCTGAAACTGCAGAGCGTCTATTTGGCTCCACAAGCGAGCTAAAATCCTCTTGTCACCCAAACAAGGTTGGGGTGACACATTTAACCAGGCCTTCAGGGCATGGTGGTCCGACCATGGAATTGCCATTGCAGTAATCCGGTCCACTGTAACCCCCGCTGCAAAGATCAAATCAAGCATAAAACAGTGAAAGGGTGTGTGTGAGGGGACCTGAATAATTCTGTGGCTTTAACAAGAGCAAAAGTCTTTACTTGGCACATTGAAACCTTACAGGACTTTTTCCGTGCACGACATTTATAGTTCAATACTATGCAGTTACTCCAAGGATCCTTTCCATGCAGGACATTTATAATTCAATACTATGCAATTACTCCAGCTCACAACAATTAGTGGCTTTCAACTAAAGTAATTGCACAGCATTGCCAACCGTCCAACCCAAATCTGAGTATCTAGAATTTTCACATTTGGGCATTGGGAAAATAGAAAAAGCATACAGACAAATGTATAGGTACATCTAGTAGCTAATGTTTATACAATTACAGCTCTAGACATATGGGTCTTTCTTTCCATCTGAAATGTGTATTCCACTTTACATCAGGGTCAAGGCTAGCCATGGCCCAGGCCATGACATCAGGAGGGAGAGATGAGAGAAAAGGCCCATCCATGCTTCAAATGCACAATCACCTTTATTGGCAGCAGTAGCTTTTAAATGGGATGAATCTACTCAGATGTTCTAACTGGACTTTAATAAAAGTCCATCTTTTGTTACATTGTGATTGCTGTATGGCTATTCGGCCAAAATTCATAGGACCAAACTGTTATGCCTTTGATAATTCCTTCATTCCCCAACAGAAGATGTTTCAGTTCCATAGGCAGTCTTTGGTATACCTGTAACTCACATCATTGCAGTTGCGTACATACATCAAGAGCTGAAGAGGCTGGGATTTTTGCTCAGCCAAATATCTCAGTGGAATTAAACATATGAAAGAGGAGACAGAGAGAGACCCATGTGGATGATTGACTTATTCTTGAGATGAGGTACACAGCTGAGAGCAAAGCGTGGTCCTAAGGGATTTATTCACCATTCCTTATATATGTAATTCCCCCTCTCATCATGAGTATTTGTGCATACTGAAGGAAGAATTGACCCTTAGGTCATTTCTAACCTTTGTTTATTAGCAAAAAAAAGGAGAGAGATAGATTAGGGTAAAAAAAATTCTCTCTCTATGTGAAGGGCTTTCATTTGTTTCTGACAATGGCTAGCCATCTGCTAATAAATTGAATGTTTAGAATCAAGGACATGTGTTTTATTAGTTCTTCATTTTCCAAGAGCCAAATAATAGGAAATGTTTTCTATTATTTGACTTTCTGGAAACGAATTTGTGTAAGCACTGAACTAGCTTAAAGTATGACTGGTTTCTATGAATGAATGACATATAGTTGCATTGCATCATAGGGGTGAGTCTGCAGCATTCTGAGAAGAGCCCATTGCTTTTGACTTAAACTCTGTGTTATATTGACATCATTATTAGAGTGGCTATATCTGTTACATGATCATGTCATTGTATAATCAATGCACATTGCTTAGTTGATGAAGTGGATCCAACAATCTTTCCATCTGTAGCCAGAAGTAGCATTTTCTAGCATCCAAATCACAGTTTACATTTGTCACTGAAAATGCAGTTTGTCCCCTACAACTTATGTATTGTGTTTGCATGACTACCAGGGTTGCCTGTTGGCTAGTGCCTGCAACCACTGGTGAGAAGTGACCTGCTCCTCTACAACCTCGTGTTCATTTGCAAAACTTTGAAATATATATTTTAAAATTTTGCAAATGAACAAAAGGTACACATATAGTATGTCTGACTGTTTTAAAGGCTGAGGATTCCTTCCTTTTACTACAGTGACAGGGATCATCGAGTGGTCTTACATTTTGGGGGGAAGGGTGCTGAGTGAATATCAGCAAAGCTTGTCTTGGGCTGAAATCACCTCACTATTTCTGTGATCTATTCCTTTCTACTACCTGGGCTTTTTGCACTAAGTGCCATCTCCTGCAAACCAGAGTCTCTCTCTCTCCTCTTTGGAAGAAAAAGTCAGCTGCCACTTCTCAGGTATCAGCACTCTTCTCTGTGTGAGTAAAGAATACTGAACTATTTGATCTGGGCTGCCGTTACCCCAGCACTGAGAATAAAATCTGATGCAAGGAGTGCCTCTGGAAACACCTTACAGCTGGGGGTTTTTTTGTATCTTGAACACCAAATATATTATTTTTAAAAGGCATAGAAATGCCTGGACAGGCAGGAATCTTGAAATGGGTCTTTGGGTTTTAATATAGTAGCCAAGTGATATACATTAAATATTGTAGTCGAGCAAAACTGATTTTTCTGCTTGCCTGTGAAAATATACAAAGCTATTGATGTGGTATCATTGGCTTATGGAATACTATCACACAATAGATTTTTAATCTAATTTCTTGATTGCTGATCCAGATAAGGCAGCACTGAGTTGCTTGCTTGCTGCATTTCTCCTTTTCAAAAATCTCTTTTAAGGATTATCTGCCGAAGTCCAAACAGAACGGGTGCTGAAGTGCAAGGTCTTTGTTATGCATGAGGCCCACTGACCATTTCCCAGCAGTCCTCAGAGCCATGAAACCCAGCTGATGACAGATGGTGAGATTGTCCTTGCAAATTTTTCACCTTAACATGTCAGGCTATATGGAAATACCCTATAGTCACTGGGGACACCCCTAGCATCTCTAGATAACTGCCACAAGATTAAATCCTTTTTTTAAAAAAAAAGAAAAAAAGGACCACTTCAAAAAGTAGTTTAGCCATTCTTTTACATTTGTAAATCTGCAGAATATACTCTTGGTGCTTCTGATGCCCAAAGAATAATGCAGGAGAGAAGGCAATGTTTCTTTACAGGGGTCTGTAATATATTTGCCTGCTTTGAAAGCCACACAAAAACAACCCAAAAGGGGATTTCATTGCATGGATTCTGACCACAGTATTCACATCAACCCTGTCAAACTATCACTTTCATTCCACTGGGGAAAAGTAGTCCTTTATTTTCAGACAGCTTAGTAAAGTTCTGTGTGGCCCAATGGCCTAACACAACTTGACTTAAGGTAGTTTTGCATGTGGGCAGTAACATGTAATGTCCTTTGTGCATAAACCTCTTTAGAAAGCAAAGAAGCACCAGGCAGAGAAGCATAACAGGAGCTATACCATGTTAAGCATTATGACAGTTATGGTGTAATAACAGATGATGATGATAAATTAGGTTTTTATGCTGCCCTGCCCACGAGGTGGGCTCAGGGCAGTGTACACCAAGTTAAAAACAAATAACATAATAATTTAAACTGTTAAAATTAAGAGCTAAAATTAAGGTCCAAACTCCTAAGGTGCCATAATTTACAGATTTCATAACCCCAATCAGCAGGGGAGGGAGGGGAGAGAGGAGCACTAACCATATCATTGCTATCCTCAAGTGTATGTCTGGTGGAACATTTCTGCCTTGCACCAGGTTGGAACCAGAACAGAGTAAGCCCAGGCTTTGGTTGAGGACAGCTGGACACTCTTCGGGCCAGGAACTTGCAGCAGATTTTTATCACTTGGTGCTACATGAAAAATTATTTGGTGCTTCATGGAAAAGCCCCGCAAATCTCTCTCCCCCCACTTCCCTCCTCCCTTTGCGCACTCAGAGACAGCTGGTGACGTCTGATTTAGCACAGCATATAGCTTACTATAACATGCAAGCTGGTAAGTGACAGTTTGCATTTGTCTGCCAAACCAGGACTTCAAACCATGGGTTGGTTCTAACCAGGTGTTTTGCTGATGAAAAAGAAAAGAAGCAGGGATTCTCTTTGACCACCAAAAAAAGGCTATACTGGGGATCACAGGATCCAGTCACATCCAAGTTAGATTAAGGCTGTGATCACACACATTAAACAATCCACTTTCAATCCAGTTTCAAATTGGATTTTACTTTGTGAACTGGCAAAATCTAGCAGCCTAAGTGATACACTCCCCATGGAGGGGGAGTGCTTTGAAAACACTTTGGAAATTTCAGTTATTCCAGAACGTAGCAGGCAGGCTGTTATCAGGGGCAGGATAAAGGAATCATATCATCCCTATGTGAAAAGATTTACACTGGGTGCCCATCTTTTTCTAGGCAGAATTGAAACTGTTGGTTCTTTGCCCTAAATGGCTTGGGCCCAGGGCACCTAAAGGATCGCCTCCTCCCATATTGCCCAGCCCACCTGTTGAGACCATCTTCTTAAGCCCTGTGCCCCCACCTGGAGAGGTAAGGTGGATAGCTTTGGTGCTGTCACCTCACTTTAAATGTCCTCCCTCCTTCAGACTCGCCTGGTGCCTCCTGTAGTCTCCTTTAGGCTCCAGGCCAAACTATTTCTCTTTATCTGGACTTTTCACTGAGGAGTTCCACATTAATTTTGTTTTGCTTTGTTTTATGGTTTGCTCTTAGTCTGAGGACTGTTTTATCAATATTATTTTAGATCCTTCCACTTTATATGCAAGATGGTTTTTATTGGCACAAATTTTAGGGATTTGGATTGTTCGATTGATGTTATTGTATTTGTTTCTATTTTTTTTTTACTATGTTTGGTTCTGTTTTGTTGCTGTGAACTGTGTCAAGCAGGTCTGGAGAAGCAACATGCACATTTTATAAATAAGTAAATGTACAAAACCCCATGTGGGACTGGACCTGTAGTAATGAGGAGAACTGGGCAAGATTCAGTGGAAAAACTGCCTAGACCCAAACCCACTGTTTTGACCTGGGCTAGAATTCTACTTAGGCTGTGATCACACACACTAAATAACCCACTTTCAATCCACTGTCAGTGCACTTTTGAACTGAAGAAGAAGAGGAGAAGAAGAAGAGATTGGGTTTATATCCCACCCTTCACTCACTTGGAGTCTCAGAGTGACTTACAAACTCCTGTCCCTTCCCCTCCCCACAACAGACACCCAATGAGGTAGGTGGGGCTGAGAGAGCTCTTTCCAGAGCTGTCCTTGAGAGAACAGCTGGGATAGAACTATGGCCATCCAGTAGCTGCAAGTGGAGGAGTGGGGAATCAAACCCGGTTCTCCCAGATTAGAGTCCACACACTTAACCACTACACCAAACTGGCTTGCCAGTTCACTCAGTAAAAATCCAGTTGGAAAGTGTACTGAAAGTGGATTGTTTAGTGTGTGTGATCGCAGTCTTAAAGAGGGAGGGCAGACCAGAATTTGATGGCATACGTGGAATAGTTTGTGATACAGCAGAACCACAAAGGAATAAATAACAGAATAAAGTACCAATATATGTCATAATAACCTGCATTGGAAGCATGGTGCCACAGATTTTTTCCTCCTTTGGGTAACCATACAAACTGCATGCTGTATCAATAAAATGACTGGTAGGATCCCTTCACAAGGTTTCCAGTGTTTCATCAAGTCTGGATAATGCCAGTTGTCCCATTGGTTTCCATGTGACTAACACAAGTTAGTCTTCAAGTTATAATCCCAGAAAAATGCTATTTGCTCATCGGCATTTCATCTCTAAATATTTTTGTTTTATGATTAACATGTTTTAAAATAGTTTGTGGTGTGATCTCTTTGGACTGCTTCATCTTGGATAAGAACACGGTGATGGTTTGGTAAGAGGGGAAAGGAAGGCTGGGAATTT
This sequence comes from Lepidodactylus listeri, assembly GCA_029233225.1. NCBI lineage: Eukaryota > Metazoa > Chordata > Lepidosauria > Squamata > Gekkonidae > Lepidodactylus > Lepidodactylus listeri. The sequence goes on from JARCFY010000006.1 coordinate 51,838,301, forward strand.
AGTTTCATTTCCCCCCATCATGGATTTTAATGAGAAGTTTTTTGCTGTCATTTCTTCACTGCCAGCAGCAGGTACCATAATTTGTTCATGTAATACACTGTGGCCTAAAGGTATTTTGCCACCCAGCAGAATGATCTCATAACAAAAGAATCAATAGCTCATTATTTGCAGACCTAGAATATGTTGCATGTTGCTTTAGAGATTTGGTTACGTTGAAGAGATCATTTGCAAATTAAAACAATATTTGGTGCGATCCATTAAATTGTGAGTTAATCTTCTTATAACAGACTTTGTTTTAAGCGCCACTAAAAGAACATTTAAAAAAATAAAAGGTAGCAAGAGATTTGACTCATTTAACAAAGAGCACAGGCAATAGGATCTTGCGAGCAGTTGTTAATATGGTTTCCTTTACTATATGTCACTAGCAGGTTGGGGTTATATATGAACAAACATCATGAATTCTGTCATTCCATGAACATGCTGTCATGGTACTGTCATTGACTGGTTTAAATATTAGTTCATTTAAATGGTTTTGTGCCACTTTTCTGCTCATAGTATGAAATAAGAGGTTCAGGCATAGTAAAGTGTAAGAAGAGATAATTTTAATAAAACTGTAAAAGCTGAAATAGTCAACCATCAGATGGCAAAACTATATTAAAATATTAACACAAAGATTTTCTAACAATATCAAGCACACTAGCAGCAATAAAATCTTTGGTATTAGAAAATCTGTTGCGGCTTGGTAAGCACCTATCAGCAACCTTAGAGGGTATAGGGGTCTGTCAGGATCATCACTGCGACTGTGTGGCCAAGTATGAGGTGGGCAGACTGCCTTTTGGATTGCCTTGATGGAGCCTCTACACAGGTTGTGTGGGTGCGGGGTCGTCATGGCTATTCCATGGCTGGGCTGCTCAGGTTTGAGCCGTTTATAACAGGCTTCATCCCGAGGGCCAGGTGCATTGCCCATATGATGGCAAGGGCTGATGTTTGGCTGACCCCAGGCCTTGACCATTCCACTGCATACTGCTTGCCCTTGCCGTTGTTTTAAGTTAATAAAGTGGCCTTTATTTTCTCAACAACTGTTGTACATCTCTTTCTTCTGTCTATGGGGGCAAAAGAGAGGAGACTTTATTCAGGTGTCCCTGAAGAAATCGTTCCATAGTAGGCTGTGCCACTGATGACTGACAAAGCACCATTTCTAGTCACCATCCACCTCAATTACAAATGTGGGGACATCCAGAGCAAGGGCCTCTGATGATGGTCTGAGCATCCAGCTTTTGTGATGATAGGAAGGCTTCAGTATCCTGTGGAAGGCCACAAAGGGCTTTCAAATCAAAACTACCATGTTCAACTGGGCCCCCAGACCAACTGAGAACAAACTGTGACATTTCCACCAGTGGCAACTTAGCTTGATCCTTGTTGGGTTTTAGACTTGGAGTGTTGCCACTGGTTGTTTTGCAGTATACACAACATGACAAACAGGCTGTGCAGGATGCTATTAAGCTCTGTAGAAAAGGACTGCTACATTGTTCAGTTTGGGCTGTAGTTTTTAAAACCTGCAATTCAGAGGATTCCTTACTTTTTATGCAAGTCAAAAGGAGATGGAGATGTATTTTTTCAGATGAAGAAATCCTGTAGGTCTTTGAGTTGAATGTGGGCCCTTGAAGGGATCAAAATCCTGCTTATGGATTCCTCATTTCCCAGCTCCTATTTCTGCCTGACGCCTCTCATATGTGCAATATTTGTGGCCCTGATTATCAATGCCATTTCTGCTGAGATGAGTGACAGGGACAGTGGGATGCCATTTCCGCCTGCCACTCCAAATGAATGACTCTTCTGCTTATTTTATGCCATTCCTTTCTCTTGGGAGCCCAGAAGATGAAGTTTTGCAACCTGTGGACTTCTCTTTAACCTCCCTGCATTATTACATTTGGTTGAGGCATACAAAATCCATTTACAATTGAGGGAGACTGTGGGCAGTGCAACTATTTAGTAGTATCTTTTAAGAATAATGAAAGCAGTAATGCTGAGAGCTGTAGAACAATTTCACTGCAGTATTAATGTATGCAGTTGTCAATGCTGCCCATTAAAAGGCAATTATAGGCTGAGGCAGCAGTCTTCTCATTTCCCCCCATCTCATTTTCCCCATGTGTGCGTACAGAAAGTCATACTGGACCCAGAAGGAACTGTTTGGGAATAAGATAACAGTTTATATGTTAAGCATAGAACAGAAGTCTGTGGCCAGGATATTGTGCTGTGAATTAAGTATGCTCCACAGCAGTGGTCGTCAACCTATGGACCAAGGACCCTCAAGCGGGCTATTGAACTGTCTGTGTAGAGCTACCTTTTTTTGGGGGGGAGGGTGAATTTTGACTAGTTATTATACGCAGAGAGTCTCCTGCCTCACTTTGTACACATGCTGAGAGGACCTACAGGCGAAGCTGTTCAGTTTTCTTCCATGGCTCTTACTCTTGGCTTGTTCCTCACTAAGCTATACGTCCTGGTGCTTAGCTTATGCTTCAGCCCCCAGCTCTTGGTATGTTGTCCATGATTTCATGAGTGAAATCATAATTCTGCCTGTCTTTTTCCTGTCGTGGGACTCTAATGTCACTTGATTGGCTATTATTTTGTCTTTCGTTTATTATTGACTAGCCTGATACCCATGCTTTGCTATTTAAGTTCCATAAATCCAGTTATAATACTGATAATGTGAAGTTTGAAATGAAACATGTGTTGTAGGAATTCTAATGGAGAAGATTGTAGTGTAAAAAATGAAGTGAGACATATCTATTGTTTTTTCTCTCTCTACTGAAGGACCTCTCTGTAGACAACACTGGTGGTTCTGCCCTCAGGTGCTAGGATCACCAGGCTGCTTGGTGAGCCCACTCTGGAGCAGGCAACATAGAACTCTCCATTTAAGAAGCAGTCATCTGTTAAGTCAACTCCTGCCAGCTTCCATGAAAGTGAAGGCCTTTCTACTGGTGTTTCTGGATTGTTTTGCTCATATGGAGACTGTTACTGATTTCCCACACCCACTACTTCGCCCCTACTCTTCCCTTTGCCCTGATTGTAAGTGTCAATTTCCCACTATGTGCTGTGTGGCCGCATTTTGACCCACAGTGTCGCCTGATTTTCCCTGTATCTTCGCATTCCTGTATTATTTAAAACTTTTTTTTGCTTTTATTCTAAAATCTACACAGAAATCAATAGGGGGATCTAATTATAAGGGAGAAAGAAAAGAAAACCACTAAAATCCAAAGTAGCAGTGGTCATCAGATTTTGAAAATGCTTACAATATTATTTCACTTACAATAGTTATCTTATGATGAAAGGAGGAGCAGGGGAAGGGTTATCACAAGAGTATAAAAGTAAAGTTTAACCATGATGGGAGTATCCCAGTATTCAAGTAATTTTAGAAAAGTTCAAGACATAGAGATATGGCTTAATGTTTCTTTTCTGTCTCTGAGTTTATAGTCTCTTCTTGCTTTGGGAGTTTTGGGAGCAGCCGCTCCCAGTTCTGAATCAGATTCTTCTTCAGAGGATGTAGAGGTTATGCTTCACTTACTTTCCGCCTTGCTACGGTCCTCTGCCACTCCATCGTCTCCAAATTTTTGGTTTTTTCCAACTTTTTGAAGCTGTTCCAAGAAAGCTTTTGCTTTAGTAACAGAGTCTATTCTTTCTTTTTTATCCTTGTATTTGAAGATGACACCTTCTGGTACCAGCCATCTGTAGATTATGGAATTGTTCTGTAGAAATATAATATCAGATTTTTATAGGGTCTCCTCTTTTTTCTTATCTCAAATGGAATGTCCTTTAAAACTTTTATTTCTTTGTCATCGATTTTTAGGGTAGTCCCATTTGTTGCTTTTAGTATGTAATCTTTTAGAAAATCTCACAAAAATTTCACCGGGCAGATTATTCTTCTTAATATATTCTGGATAGGTTCTATAGAACATATCCACCTTGCTTTGTAGAAGATCTGCTTTTATATCTGCTACCAGTTCTAAAGCACTGCTTAAAGTTATTTTGAGATTTTCTCCCTCCTTCTCTGGGACCCCTTGAAATCTTAGAACATGTTGATTTTTCCATTTGCAGTTGAAGCAATTGATATTCATCTGAGGATATCTTTCCCCCCCACAGTCTCCAGTTGTTTTTTAAGCTTATTTGCTTTGGCATCAACTTTCTTTAATGATTCTGAAGTTTGCTCTATCTTAAGGTTACTTTCTTTTAGCTGACGTTGGAGAGTCTCGAAGTTGTCATTGAGTGTCATCTGGTCCAGTAGTGGGTGCAGTGCTGCCGCTATCATGTTAGGAAAGTCTATAGCTGCTTCCAATCTCATGACTGCAGAAGCTGGGCTAGCACTTCTGAAGAAGGTTTTGTTTTGGGAAGGACTTTTTTCCCGGCCATTTATATGATTGTTTACTTTTGAGTAAAAGTTAGAAAAGTCTTTACGGCTTGCGTAGTCAGCTAGGAGATTCTGGATTACTCTCTCTCTGGTTATTTAAAATTTAGCTTTCCTTCTCTTCATTGAAAGTTTTTTAAAGGCTTTTCTCTTTTGTGTGGGTGGGCTCCACCCCCCCTTGCTTCGCTTTTAACAGGAACGTAATTGCTTAGATGCTTGGGTGTTTCTCTTGTTCTTCAATTCATCAGAACTCACAGTTCATCAATTGTCTTCCACAAGGTAAGGAAAAGCGCCTGACTGTCTTCCTGCTTGCCCCGGTGTGCATCTCTGATGCCATTGCTGGTTTGTGATGGCGGGACCTTTGGAGCAAAGGAGAGCCATAATCCCTTGGCTGTCGGCCTTGAGAGAGGCACCCTTCAAGCTCCATAGCTGGGAGCCCCCTACAAGGGCTCCGGAGGGTCCGGATTGTTCTGAGACCCCTCCCTATTGCCACAACACAGGTCATGTCCCTCGGACCACCAAGGAGATGCACCTGTCCTTTGAGCAGCCAAAACCAGCATCCTCAAAAAATGCAATCCTGTTTTTTGAGGATCTAGAAGATGCAGAGGAAATCAGGTGAAGCTGTGGGTCAAAATGCAGCTGCACAGCACATAGTGGGAAATTGACACTTACGATTGGGGCAAAGGGAAGAGTGGGGGCAGAGCAGCAGCTGTGGGAAATCTGTCTGTGTTGTTCTGAGTGCCTCAGGGTGATCCTGCTGGTACTTGGCCTGCACAGCTCAGTGCCCCGCAGGAGTACTATATGCAAATGTCTTTGCTGCATTCCTGAGTTGCCTCCTCCTTGTACTGTTAAAGTACCCTGGCCCTGCTCTGACACCTGACAGACACCTGCCTGTCTGGTGTGTGTGTGGGGGGATTATGTTTAAAGACATCTGGGAGGCTGGGCCAGCAGCAGGGGCAATCCTGCTGAGCAAACCTCCCCAGCGGCTGTAAGCATCCCACCTCCTCTCCTACACTACAGCTGCCTGTCCAGTGTGGGAGGGGGAGGAGAATTAGAAGCCACTGTGGAGGTGGGGCCAGCAGGATCACTAAGCCATTACTGCTGGGGCAGGCTCCCTTGTGGCTTTAAGCACCCTGCAACCACTGCTGCACCTGACAGACAACTGCCTGTTAGGTGTAGGAGGTGAGGGGGAGTGTGTTGGAAGCCATCGGAGAGGCTAGGCCAGCAGCATCTCTGCACCTCACAGGTAGTTGTTAGCCATTCTTGATTTCCTCAACTGCCGTTAGCTCTCTGCAGTCTCCTGTAACTTTTTTTAAACTTCAGAATGCTGAGCTCTACAGCTGACCAATCAGAGAGGGGAGGGTGCAAGGAGGCAGCCACATAGGAATCAATGGGGGGAGCACATTTCCCCCCTTTTGACCCACATAGAGGTCAAATTTCTAAAAATCCCTTCTTAGTGAGCACCTACACCATGGTAGGAGCGCTCTCCCTGAATTCGGTGTTTCTAGGTCCAGGTGGTTTGGCCCGGGCGTTGATTTTACAGTGAGGGGACTTTCTTTTATATATATAGGTGTACTTCATCTTTCTATATATATATATATAGGTGTACTTCATCTGTATGTCACATTCAACACTGAGACTGAAGGCAGATGACACAATTAAAGCAATGCAGTAAGAGCAATATAAAACACAGAACCAACTGCAAATAAAACTGGATCACAAAATTAGAGAACAATATACTAAAAGCAGTATAATGCATACAATATAAGTATAATACATATGATAAACAATGTGCCTCAACTGCCTAGAATTCAGGGAAGTTAACTACAACCTTATTTCCTTTACAAACATGCCCTCCTGAACACATTCTGCAGAATGATAAAAGCATGGGAGGCTTCCTGACCTCATTCCACAGGTGGGAGCCACAGCAAAGAATGCTCAGGTACTGGCAGCTGCCAGTCTTGTCCATTTGCAGCTGGCACCTTCAGAAGGCTTTGATCAGAATATATTGGGAGAAGTGGTGCTGTAGATATGTGGGTTCTAGACCATGAAGGGCTTTGGAGATGATAATCAGCACTTTTAATTTTAACTAATTTGTAGCCAGTGGAGTGGGGGTGTATACTTTTTTAAAGACTGGTGGTGTTTTGGATCTGGATTACTTTGCTTTCTTATCCCAAATTTGTTATCTTGCCATTAAAGCTTCAGGAAAATGATTTGGCGTTTTTCAGGTACTGGAATAGCTGTTTGGCAATGCATGGTCCCTTTAATTTTAAAGGGTTAATATTTTCTCTCACAGAAAACAATAACCCTTAAAATTTAAAGGGACTAGGAAACAACAAACAGTTATTTGCCAGGCAAACTTCCTCTTCTCTCCCCTCCCCACCTCGAAACCCAAAACATTCTTGAAATGCTGGAAAATCTATATATTTAATTCCCAAGGCCGCCCCCTGCGTGCGAATATCTAAATCTGTGCAGGGGGCACCTGGGGGGCAGGGAGATTTTTCTGCACACGGGGGAGACTCCCCCCTTGTGCAGAAAAATTCTAAAAGTTAAAAAAACTTTTGGGGGATATTTAAATCCCCCCAAAAGTAAAATCTGGCCATTGAGGGGGAGGCTTGGTGGACCTGGTGGCTGTGAGCTGCGCAGGCCTCACCATCGCCCGTGGAGGGAACGAAGAAGGCTTGGTGGGCCACCACCACTTGCACTGGGGAGGGGGGGTGGGAGGTGGAGTGGTGGGGTTCACTGCTGCTGCTTGCACTGGGGAGGGGGGAGGAGGAGCAGTGGGGCTAGCTGCCACCGCTTGCACTGGGGCAGGGGTTGGTGGGAGGAGGAGTGGTGGGGCTCACTGCCGCTGCTTGCACTGGAGAGGGGTGGATGGGAGGTGGAGTGGCGGGGCTCGCAGCTGCCACTTGTACTGGGGGTGGGAGGAGTGGCAGGGCTCACCACCGCTGCTTGCACTAGGGGGTGGGAGGAGGAGCAGTGGGGCTTGCCGCCACCGCTTGCACTGGGGGGGAGGATTGGGATACTCCCCCCACGAGTATTGCCGGTCCCCCTTCTTGTTAATTACTATTACTTTCAGAATTTTGGGAGTGTTCTGAGTCCCTTTGGGTAAAACTGAGTAGACCTGAAACAGTGATTTTCAGGTGTATGTACGGCTCAGGAATACCAGAGTACACACCCCTCCAGTGGAGCAGCTACATGATAGGTGTAATATGCATGTGCTGTGTAGTTCACAATAGTGATTGAGTCATTTTGTTGTGTACAAGCTGGATTGCCCAAGTTTTTTCCCCAAGGGATGACCCACTATAATAGTCTTGTCTTGAGATTACTGTGGCATGGATCCATATAGACAGATTTGCTGGATCAAAGTAGAGAGTCATCCTGTGGGCAAAATGAAGCTTGAAGAAAACATTTTTCACAGCTGAATTAACTTGCTTCTCCAGCAGTAACACTGGGTCCAGCATAACTCCATAGTTCTTAACTGAGCCAATGAGGGTCAGTTTGCATCTTAGTAGGTCACTCCCTACCAAGGGTCCATGGAGGAACCCTGCCAGGAACAGCAGCAGTGGAACCCCATCCTCACCTTGCAATAAGGCTGAGCCTAATGTTCTCCAGGAAAATTTGTATAGAAAATTCTAAAGCTTATTTATTTATGTACCTTATTTATAGTCTGCTTTTCTCACTGAGACTCAAGGTAGATTTAGTCAATGCAGTCAATCGGATGCAACATCCAATAAGCAATTTAATAGGATTAGGATTGTGGAAATCCAAACCAAGTAAAAATCGGGAACCACTTGTAACAAAGCATAAGTATTGTGGCACATTAAATGATGCAGAAAGTCTATAATAGTAGACGTCATTGCTTCCGGCACGTTGGGGCGGGACCTCTCTAATTCGAGGAAAAACCATAGTTTCCCTTCGAATTATAGAGCATCCCCCCTGAAACGTGCCCAATGCAATGGCATCACCTTCGGGTGACATCATCACGCCAGGCACATCTTCAGAGCCCAGCAATTTGGGAGCGGGGTTCCCCCCAGCAGCCCAATCCAGGCCGGCGGGGAGCAGGCTGCTGGAGTGGGGGTTTCCCCGCCCCCCGGGGGGACTTGGGAACCCTAAGCAAGAAGTCCATCTAGAGGCTAGCTTAGGCCTAGAAATCCTACTGAATTTCAGTCAACTGAAATTTGTGCCATAATTATGAATTCCAGTTGAGGTTGAATTGACCCTAAAATTAGGATTGCCAACCTCTTTGTGGGACCTGGAGATCTCCTGGAATGACAACTGATATCCAGACTACAGAGATCAGTTCCCCTGAAGAAAATGACTATTTTAGAGGATGGCTTCTATGGTGTCATACCTCACTGAGGTCCCTCCCCTCCCTAACCCCTGCCCTCCCTGGGCTCCACCCCTGGATCTCCAGGAATTTCAAAACCCAGAGCTGGTAACCCTACAAAAATGGGACTTGGATTAAACAGGATCAGTTAGTCTGCCTGGTTTTTTTCAGCAACTGTTGGGACTTTTTGGCAGGCTTTGCCATACGCATGCAGACCTCTGGCATGTCACAGAGTGCAGTGACTTCATAAAAGATGATACATTAATCATGTTGACACATGATGAGTTTTGGGTCTTCCTGTGTATGCACTGATTCTGCAAGGCTTATAGTAATAGAGGAACATTTTTTTTCAGACTGTTCCCCTTTTCTCTAGATATGGCAGAGAATAGTCTATTTCACATATTTTCAAGACTGAAACATGGTGGCAGAAGCGATCAGTTCCCCCAGTTCAGGTGACCTGATCAGCCTAAGAAATTTTAGCTGAAACCACTTTTAGTTCTCCCCTCTTCAAATATTATTGAAAAAAACATATTTCTACAGGAAGAAAAATGTATCTACAAAAATAAAGGCCAGACAATTCCAGTGTAAACTTGCCCTTTCCTTCTTTGCCCTCTGGATGTTTATGATAAATTGAGTGCATCTTGTCTGTGACTTGCTTACATAATGAGGTCAGTCTTTATTATCACATCACTGATTTCTTTCACTGGGAAGGGAAAAAATGTCGAGCTTTAGCGATAGATCTTTTGTAATTGCAGAACAAATACAGTAAAGTCTTATGTCCTCCTGGGAATCTTTATTCTTTTTTATTCTTATCATTTGATCATTCTTACTATTATAAAAATGTTTACATATCTAGATTTGTATTAACCTGAAGCTTTGTTAATATGGAGTGTGAAACTAGGCTGCCTATGTCACTGCAGTTTGTCTTACCTGTGGTAGTTGAGAAATATTTTCTCTGAAGAGACAGAGAACTCCTTGTTGTGTTGGTTTCTAATTCTGCTAACAGGAGTTGGAGGATTTGGAACTTTATCAAGCCTTCTAGGGTAGTTAAGTTGCCAGTAAATTCCTTTGCCTTTAGTTTCAAAATGAATTAAAATGGTACATTAGGATTGCAAACTCAAGATGGGGCCTGGAGATCTCCAGGAATTACAACTCTTCTCCCAACTACAGAGATCAGTTCCCCTGGAGAAAATGGCTGCCTCAGAGGATGGACTCTATGACATTATACCATCTCCTCTCCCCAAACCTTGCCCTGCCCAAGCTCTACCCCGAAAATCTTCATGTATTTCCCAATCAGGAGTTGACAACCTTAGGTATAGTGGAGAGACCCCCATTCAAATCCCAGCACTGCCATGGAGCTCACTGGATAATTTCGGACAAGTCAGTTTCTTAACCCACTTCACAAAGTTCTTATGTGGATAAAATGGGGAAGAAAGAACTATGTACGATGTTCTGGTGTAATGGATAGATAGTAGCTTGTGGAAAGTGTGTGATTTAGCAGCAGTCTTTCTTTCTTGAAATTAAGTTCATTGAATAAAATTGGACTTACTTCCAAGAACCCCTGCTTAAAATTGCTCACTTAGGACCTCAATGTTGATTTTTATTCATTTTTTAAATAGTTTGTGTATGTGCAAGCAAATATGCACATACTCCCATTAGGTCCCGGAAGGAATCTCCAGTTCTTACACAGCCTGCAGCGTGTGAACAATTGTGATCCACTAATCAGATCATTTCTTTCTCCCCACTCTCATGTCAGTCACAAGTTACCTCATCAACCAAGGGGCCCTTGGATGACCAAGGGGTAAAAGGTGTACTGAAGGATGATAGGGAAATGGCTGAGAAGCTGAATGCATTTTTTGCCTCTGTCTTCACTGTGGAAGATGAGAAGTGCTTGCCCACTCCAGAACCGCTGATTTCAGGAGTGGTGTTGAAATACCTGAGTCAGATTGAGGTGACAAGAGAGGAGGTCCTACGACTGATAGACAGCTTAAAAACAAATAAATCACCGGGCCCAGATGGCATATATCTGAGAGTTCTGAAAGAACTCAAATGTGAACTTGTGGATCTCCTGACAAAAATATGTAATCTTTCATTAAAATCTGCCTCCATTCCTGAGGACTGGAAGGCAGTGAATGTCACTCCCATCTTTTAAAAGGGTTCCAGAGGAGATCTGGGAAATTACAGGCCAGTCAGTCTGATATTGATACCGGGTAAGTTGGTGGAAACTGTTATTAAGGAAAAAATTAGTAGCCACATAGATGAACAAAATCTCTCGAGGAAGACTCAGCATGGGTTCTGTAAGGGGAGATATTGTCTCACTAACCTGTTAGTGTTCTTTGAGGGAGTAAACAAACATGTGGACAAGGGGGACCCAATAGATGTTGTTTACCTTGACTTCCAGAAAGTTCCTCATCAAAGGCTCCTAAGTAAGCTCAATAGTCATGGGATAAAAGGACAAGTCCTTTTGTGGATCAAAAACTGACTAATTAAAAGGAAAAAGACAGTGAGTATAAATGGGCAATTTTCTCAGTGGAGGGAGGTAAGCAGTGGAATACCACAGGGATCAGTACTCTGACGGATGCTTTTAACTTGTTTATTAATGATTTGGAGTTGGAAGTAAGCAGTGAAGTGGCTAAATTTGCTGATGACATGAAGTTGTTCAGGGTGGTGAGAACCAGGGAGGATTGTGAGGCTTTCCAAAGGGATCTGTCGAGGATGGACGAGTGGGCATCAATGTGGCAAATGGGGTTCAGTGTGGCCAAGTGCAAAGTGATGCACATTGGAGCCAAAAATCCTAACTATAAATTCACATTGATGGGGTCCAAACTGGCAGAGACTAACCAAGAGTCATAGTAGATAATGAAAATGTCAAGACAGTGTGTGACTGTAATGAAAAAGGCCAATGCTATGCTGGGATTTATTAAAAAGAGAATTGAAAACAAATCAGCCAGTATCATAATGCCCCTGTATAAATCAATGGTGTGACCTCATTTGGAGTACTGTGTACAGTTCTGGTCGCCACACCTCAAAAAAGATATTATATCATTGGAAAAAGTGCAGAAAAGGGCAACTAGAATGATAAAAGGGTTGGAACACTTTCCCTATGAAGAAAGATTGAAGCGCTTGGGGCTCTTTCGCTTGGAGAAACAATAGTTGAGGGGTGACATGGTCAAGGTTTATAAGATTATGCACAGGATAGAGCAGGTAGAGAAAGAAGTACATTTCTCCCTTTCTCACAAAACAAAAACTTGTGGGCACTCCATGGAATTGCTGAGCAGTCCGGTTAGAACAGATAAAAGGAAGTCCTTCTTCACCCAAAGAGTGATTAACACATGGAATTCACTGCCACAGGAGGTGGTGGCGGCTACAAGTTTGGACGGCTTCAAGAGGGAATTAGATAAACATATGGAGCAGAGGTCCATCAGTGGCTATTAGCCACAAAGTATAGATAGGAACTCTCAGTCTGGGGCAAGTGATGTCCTGTATTCTTGGTGCTTGGGGGGGCAACAGTGGGAGGGCTTCTAGTGTCCTGGCCCCACTGGTGGACCTCCTGAGGCCATCTGGTGTTTTTGGCCACTGTGTGACAGAGTGTTGGACTGGATGAGCCACTGACCTAATCCAACATTGGCTTCTCTTATGTTCTTATGTTCTTATCATAGGCAAGATGGGTAAGGGCAAGTAGCCAGGGAAGCAGACTGTCCTTCTTCCTTTTACTTGTCTTCCAAAGCCTCTTCTAATCCTTTATTCAGTCCCAAGTCCAAGGTGTCATCCTGCAAATCAGTTTTGAATTCTGATGCCAAGTGAACAGTTTGCAGAACATTTAACTGAACCAGACATGAGTCTAGTGTAGGAGGCTTTCCACATTATTTTATGGCCTCAGATCTAGCCACTGGCCTTTGGGTTGATCATGATCACACATTTACCTAGACTTCTGAATCTGTGTACAATATAGTCTGCAACCAAGAAATTCAGTTTCATTGGGACTTGCAGGGGAAGATTTTGTCTATGGACAATTAGATCACTTCTCCAACATGGATGAAACCAAAAGAGGACTGGATAAAACCAAAAGAGCCACATCTTTGCATTTAGGATTATGTTATTTTCTCTGTATTTCAGAATTGTAAACTTAGTTTTTGAATGTAAGGGGGTAAAACTTCTATTTCATATCAGTTTTTTACTGTCTTATATGTCAATGGAATACTGTACAGGCCAGAAGTTTAAAAAAATATCTTGAAATAATTTAATCCAGTATCAGCATGACAACCTGCAGGAAAAGACCTGAAGTTGAATCAGGAAAGTTGACTGGGAGAGGCACATCCAATGATCATTCTGAAGTAGAGGACTCTCTCTCTCTCTCTCTCTCTCACACACACACACACACAAACACACGCACACACACACACACACACACTCACACATCTTTGGATGGAAGTATATTGTTTATGCTTTGAAAAATGATCATGGACATTAAATAACCAGAATGCTGTCCTATGCAGTTATGATAAAGTCTGTGCCTTTGGCTTCTGGAAAGCTAATGGTTACCTAAGCTGCTCTATCTTATTTTACCCTGTTACTAATTCAAGAGTCTATTCTATTGTAGCCCAATGCCAACAGAGATAATGAAAGGACAGAAAAGAAGCAATGCATTAATCCATCAGTTCAGTCTCCCTCTTGATATGTTTATTTCTTTATGTTTAAATCTAAACCCTACTCAGTATGTTGTGTTTTATTATAAGATGACCCACTTTGAAATCAAAAGTCAAAATGTGTTCCTTATCACAAGCTGTAAGTTATGATGGCACAGTAATATTTTTTTTACTGTCTAGGGTTTTTTAGAAAAGGAAATTACTCAGTCCTTGCTTAGTGATGCAGTTAGATGCCTGAGGTCCCAGTTGTTTCACTTCATTTAACATGGGGAAGTATAGAACTGACATATAAAAATCCCCTGAAGAGATTGCTCATAATTGTTAAAAACAAAATAAGAGGGAGAAAAAGGCCTGGACTGAAGACAAAACTTCAAGATGTTGATCTAACCTCTATAACTGATCTGATTAAAAAAAGGATTTCCAACCCCAGGAGCAGATTTTTGGCTTTTGGAAATGGATTGAACACACCCTCAAAGTGGCACATGTGGTACAGGAGTGAGGTGGAGTTTATTTATTTATTTATTTATTGAGATTTCTATCCCGCCTAGCCAGCATGCGCCAGCTCCAGGTGGCTTATAACATTAATCAATATACATATAAATATAAAATCACAGCTAAAACATAAAACAAGATTCCCAGGAATCCTCCAGATATAGTGGCCAACATTACTTCCAAAACAAAGTACAGCAAATTCCAGGCCCACGACCAATAGACTTGTGGCTGTAGATTGTTTTGGCACTAACCAAGGGCCCCCTTCCCCCCAGTGGTGGCTCCTAATTGAAAGCCTGGTGGAAGAGCTCTGCTTTGCAGACCCTGTGGAACTGCATAAGATCCCGCAGGGCCCTGATGTCATCCGGGAGCTCATTCCACCAGTAGGGAGCTGCCACTGAGAAGGCCCTGGTCCTAGCAGTCATCAGCCTAGCCTCTCTATGGCCGGGGAGGGTCAGGCGATGTTGAGTGCCTGAACGCAGTGTTCTCTAGGGTATGTACGGGGAAAGGTGGTCCCTTAGGTAGGCAGGCCCCTGACCATACAGGGTTAAGCCTCCCCCTCTTCATGCATACATATAACTTAAGCCCTAAGTCTCTCTATGCGAGTTGACACTGATTCTAGGACCTGTACATCTCAACAAAGGGGTGAACAAATCTGTGAGCAGGCTCTAATCACATATGGAATGAGATTTATAGAACTACCTTAAGCAGAGTTATACCCCTCAAAGCTCATTGGCTTCAATGGATTTTAAAGATTATAACTCTGATTTGGATGGCCCTATCAGATTCAGAGGTCCTGATTAATGTTCCAGTGCCTAATGAGAATAAGCAAAAGAGCTTCTTTGTCCCTTCTGAAGAGGGAATTCCAGTCATTCAATAGAATTATTATAATTACAATTGATGCATGTTTTTTGCATCAATTGTCTGTAAATGGTATAAGAATTAGGGGGGAAGCACAGGAATACAGCAACAAAAATGGATGAAATGAAAAGGCCACAATGGCAATTTACAAAAACAAAATGAGACAGAAAGGATATATTTGTACATCCCTAGCTGCTGTATCATGTTTGTATATAATTAATCAGTTTCAACCAACCTTGTAATTCTTCCAGTCTATATATTCAGTACCGAATAATCCATACTTATATGTGGGCAGGAAACCTAGGGATGTCAGGTCCAGGCTGGGAAAGTCCTGGAGATTTGGGGTGGGGGTTGAGGAGGACAGGGACCTCCATGAGTACAATGCCATAGAGTCCACCCTCCAAAGCATGAACTGTAATTCTGTGGGATCCCCACACCCCACCTTGAGGTTGGTGTACCTAACCTGGGGTGTAGCCAGAGACAGGAGTCTTTGGTGTGAACCACCCATGGCATGTTGCCTGTGGTCCTGAGTATATTTTTGTATTTTGTACATTCTAAGTCTCTTTGAGTCCCCACTGGGAAGAAATGTGATCAATAAGTACTTAGCCATGCAAATGAATGAACAAGTACTTATCCATGTATATTTGTTAAATTTGGATACATTAATCAAGATTGACAGCAGACACCTTTCATTTTCTGCTGGTATATACTTCCATATAACAGTTTCTGCCACGGAAGGAGATGTGAGTGACAATGTTAACATTTGTAAATAGCTAGCACTTTGTTGGTAGTGATTAATTTTATTGCAGCTTATCTTGTGTGGAATTTTGCATTCTAAGTTAGCTAAAAGATTGCACTTTTTAAAAATCGGTTATGTGCAACTCATAGCTGAAACTTTTAATTATAACTCCTGTGCTCTTCTGCACTTAAAATGTTTAATTTCCTCAAGTATGCTGCCATTACAAGAGAAGATAATGTTTCATGCACTTGTGATTAGTGTTCACAGATAAAGTATTTGGAGCAATTACAAATATGTATAACAAATGTGCTGGCAGTGATGATTTGTGTCAACCTTTAAGGCTACTTTCAATGCCCTGCTGACTCTGTGGAAGCACCTCAAAACTGAGTGACATCCGTGAACAAGGGAAAAGATAGCAGAATGAGTTGGGCAGAGGAAAGTTTATTATATGAGCTCATTAAAGAGGCTTTCAAGGCATGGTGGACACAAATGTGAGTTGTTTCATGTTTTGTACCTGCTTGTTACTTGCTGTATAGTGCCTTTTTAGAATGGCTCAATTCATTCTGAATTGCAAAGAGAACCAGGGCAGAGCCACATTTTGTTTTATTTTTGTTTTGCACTTTCACATTGCATGTGTGGGCATAAGGTAATCTGTGAAGCTGTAATTCAGAGCTCAGCAGCAGACAAATCCATGATTGCTGATTGATTCGGCAGTCATTGATCTGCCCATGGTTAAATCCATACGCTGCTTAGAGATGTATTTATTTCTACCATGTATCGGATGTCTGTGCTGCTTCTGCAAAAACCTATGCAAATATGGGCTACTAAAATAAATCTTGTGTTATGATCCTCTGCAAAAAAAAAATGATTCCATACCCAACAGTGCAATATTAAGCAGAGTTTTGCCTTCGTAAACCCAATATCTTCAATGGACTTAGGAGGGCATAAGCCTGCTCAGGATTGCACTGAAAGTATAGGGTACCACAATACATCTAATATTAGTGATCCATCATATAGGGAAAAAGTGGTATTTACACATATATATTGTAGTTAATAATCACGATTGGTTATATAATAATCACAACAATGAATCTGTGTTAATTATTTCCTGTCATTATTGTTATTAGAATTTGCGGTACTGTCTAGGGATAACTACCTCAGCCCAGCAAGGTTTATACATAAAAACAGATTTGTGCATAGATGCCTTGGCTGGATTATGTTCTATGAATAGAAGGGCTTTGGCAGAGTGCCTGGCTGCATGCAACAATAATGTTTGTGTGCACTGCTCCTGTTGATGGATCAAGACCCAGACATGTACGTACAAAACTGTTGTGAATCAGATGCAGAGGTACATTCAGATGCAACTAATACATTTCCTGACTACATTGCACAGTCTGAATACAAATGTGCCTTATGCAGGTAGGAATGTGTACCTCCAGACAGCATCTACTCTTCCTGTGTATGGTTCTGATCTCTTTGCTACATCTGTAGTGGATTAGAGGCAGTAATTGAGCCAAAACAATTAGTATTTTGGTGAAGAAATATATTATTTCTCCCATTTTCAAGACTCAACTCAAAAAATAAACTTCCAAACTTTCAGTCAATTAACAGAGTCATCATAGGTCAGGACTAAGGTTGCATGAAATTGATATGATAGGGACTATGGAGTATGCTGTCTTCCTATTGCTGTGTTTGTGGACTAATCTATACAAATCATAGCAGACTGCACCCTCTAATTCCTGTAGTGAAAGTAAGACTTCAATAGATTTTTGCTGACCACTTTTGGCCACATATGTGATAAAATGTTACTGGGAATATAAATTTCCAAACAGTTTGGGGGAAAAAAAATAAAATTCTAAGTAACATGTATGCATGCTTTTTACCACCAGGTAGAGATATTTTATTCCTAAACTGTATCATAATATACAGTGTGGTACAATATTTTGGTAAAGTGTGTAGGCAGAACTGATGAACAATCAAGTTTCTAGGCTATGTTCTCTGAATTTTGACAGCAGATGCCTGCTGCAGAGCAACTGAGGTCACACTACATAGCACACACAGTACTCTTGATAAATCAGCAGCTAAATTTAAAGGATCAGGGAGAAGAAAAGCAGCTTCTGGAAAAAACAAACTGTATCTACCATACACAGTTAATGCTGCATAAATTGCTTGAAGCATATGTCAAATATGTCCAAAATGTTGCCTATTTTGAAACAGCTACACTGGCTGTCAGTCTGTTTCCAAATTTATTTATTTATTTATTTTTGACATTTTTACCCCACCTTCCCCGGAAGCGGGCTCAGGGCGGCTTACAAAGTGGCACAGCGCCAGGTTAAAACAACCAGTTAAAACAGTTAAAACATCATTAAACAATTCAATAAATTCCACTAAAGTGCTCGCAGTGATGGTAGTCAATTTATGTCCAGATGGTGTCCTGCAGTTTCTCTTTGTGCCCTAGTGTGGATTCCTTCGGGCCAGTCCTCATCTCAGATGACAATGGAGATGGTTGATGGTAGGTGGCTGGTGGTGGCGGCTCCTAATCGAAAGCCTGGTGGAAGAGCTCTGTCTTACAGGCCCTGCAGAACTGCATAAAGTCCCGCAGGGCCCTGATCTCCTCTGGGAGCTCATTCCACCAGGTCGGAGCCGCCACCAAAAAGGCCCAAGCCCTAGTGCCAGTGAAGCCTAGTGCCCTGGCTTCCCTCACCCCCAGTCGATGTTGAGATCCTGACCAAAGTGCTCTCTGGGGCAAATGCGAGGCAAGGCGGTCCCTCAGGTATGTTGGACCCTGGCCATATAGGGCTTTAAAGGTAAGCACCAGCACCTTGAAGTGAATTTGGTACCCTATAGGCAGCCAGTGCAGCGCCGCCAGGACAGGCTGGATGTGATCCCGTTTAGGGAGATTCATCAGTAACCTGGCTGCGGTGTTCTGCACCAGCTGCAGCTTCCGGATTTGTGACAAGGGCAGCCCCATGTAGAGAGCGTTAGTCCAATCTTGAGGTGACCATCGCATGGATCACTGTGGCCAGGTCATCGTGACTGAGGAAGGGAACCAACTGTCGAGCCAGCCGCAGATGATAAAATGCTGACTTAGCAGTGGCTGCTACCTGGGCCTCCATAGTTAAGGAGGGATCCAGGAGCACTCCTAGACTCCTAATCACTGACGTGGGCACCAACGGGACCCCACCGAAGGTTGGGAGCTGGACCCCCCCAGACCACTCCGACCCAGGCACAGGACCTCCGTCTTTGCCGGGTTCAATTTCAGCCTGCTCAGTCTGAGCCATCCTGCCATGGCATGCAATGCCCGGTCTAGATCTTCTGGGCTGGATCCCAACCGGCCACCCAACATCAGATAGAGCTGAGTGTCATCACCCCAGCCCATGACACCCCAGCCCATACCTCCGGGCAATCTGGGCAAGGGGGAGCATACAGATGTTAAACAGCATCAGGGAGAGCACTGCCCCTTGAGGCGCTCCACAATCAAGTGGAAGCCTCTCAGATTGCTGCTCCCCTAGCACCACCCTTTGTCCCCAACCTTGGAGAAAGGAAGTGAGCCATTGCAGGGCCTGCCCCAGTATCCCCACGTTTGCAAGGCGATGGGTCAGCAGCTGATGATTGACCATGTCACTGACAGGTCTAACAACAGCAATGCCGCCACACCACCCTGATCCAGATGCCTCCGGAGTTCGTCAATAAGGGTGACCAGTGCAGTCTCTGTCCCATGGCCTGGGCGAAAGCCGGACTGGAAGGGGTCTAAGACTGAAGCTTCATCCAGGTAGCCCTGTAACTGCACCACCACCACCCTCTTGATTAATTTGCCCAAATATGGCAAATTGGACACCGGCCGATAGTTGGCCAATTCGGCTGGGTCCAGATTTGGCTTTTTTAAGAGAGGGCAGACCATCACTTCCTTGAGTGCCTCCAGGAACAGCCCTTCACCAAGGGACTTGTTGATAATCTCCCTGATGGTACCTCGAAACCCCTCGTGGCCAGCTTTAATAAGCCAGGAAGGGCACGGATCAAGGATGCATGTGGTTGGGCATACAGTCATGAGCAGCCTGTTGACCTCCTCAAGGCTGAGCTGGCCGAACCCATCTAACCCTGGAATCAAAGACGTGCAAGACGTTTGCTTACTGTTTCAACTGGGGGGGTAGGTCACAGCGGAGCATCAAGACCTTATCTGCAAAGTAGCTCACAAATGCCTCACAGCCAATAACCAATTACCTAGCATTTGGTCTGCTCTGAGGCAGAGCTGTTAAGGACTGAATTGTTCTAAATAATTGGGCTGGGTGTGAGCTCATGGAGGCAATCATGGCTGCATAGAACTTTTTCTTTGTGGCCTTGGTTGCCATCTCATAGGATCTCATAAACGTCCTATAAGATGTTCTTGTAGCTTCGTCATGAGCACGTCACCACCGTCTCTCTAGCCATCATAACTCCCCCTTCATAAGTCACAATTCCTGGGTGTACCAGGGTGCACACCTACTACGAGGGCGCAGAGGGCACTGGGGAGCAATTTCATTGATGGCCGCACAGAACCAGGTCTGCCAGTCCTCCACAAGCTTATCCAACGAGCCGCCAGGGGGCATCGGATCCTGCAGAGCCATCTGGAGTCGCATAGGGTCCATTTGGCTCTGTGGGTGAGCTAAAATAGGCTCACCACCTAAACAGGGTTGAGGTGGCACCTTCAGATAGGCCCCCAGAGCATAGTGGTTGGACCATGGTACTGCCAAGGCAGTAATCCGATCCACTGTTACACCTGCAGTGAAGATCAAATCAAGCGTGGGCCCAGCCCGGTGTGTGGGGGCTGTGATGACTTGAGAGAGTCCCAGTGCTGCCATGGATGACACCAGGTCCATTGCCCAAATGGAAGCTGCGTCATCGGCATGGACACTGAAATCACCCAAGACCAATAGTCTGGGATACTCCAAAGCCCAGGCTGATACAGCCTCCTTCAGGGACAGCAGGCTGTTGGCTGGTGCGTTAGGCGGTCGGTACACCGCCCAAACAGCCAAACTCTCTACAGCCTCCCACACCAGACCGACACACTCCAGGCCCATGATCTCCACCGGCGGGAGTGCCCTGAAGGAGTAAGCCTCCCGAATGAAGATTACCACTCCTCCCCCCACCCCCAGTTTGCAATTGGTGTAGGACTGAGAATCCCGGGGGGGGGGCAAGCTGGGAGAGAGCTACCATCTCCCCCTCCTACACCCAGGTCTCGGTCATGCATGCCAGGTCAGCCTTTTGCTCAACTAAGAAGTCCTGTAAGACCTTGGTCTTATTATTTATCGACCTGGCGTTACACAACACCAATGACAGAGGGGGGTTATCCATCCTAGGCCGACTACCAACAATCGTCGGGATGAGTCGCAGGCTGGAAGGACACTGAGCTATCCTATTGCTCCATGTCCTTCCCTTGTTTCTCTGCCTGGACCCACACTATTCTTCCCTCTCCCCAGGAGCACCGGAATTTGTTCAATTCAGGTTCAAGAGTTCAATTCAAGGCACTGGTCACGACCTTTAAAGACTTCGATGACTTAGGTGTTAGGACTTTTGTCCAATAATCAAGAAAAATTCAGAGTAATGAATCTTGCTTTTCTGGAAAGAAGAGATTGCTTCTTTTAGTTTAAAAGAAGTTTATTACTAAAGGGAAAAGGTAAACGGGATTAGCTACAAATAAACAAAACATGCTTTCTAAGGAGCTGCATTGTGCTCCGTCTTCACACTAAGACATACTGATAGAGAGTGAGAGATTGTAATGGAGGATCTCGCCTTCTTCTTGACCCCTGAAAGGAAACACCTGATATCATTGACCAATTAGCAAGACAGTACACCTTCAGTTTTCCCGGGCTCACAGATAATTGGCCAGCTGCCAGGTATCACTTCCAGGCTAACACAGGTAAACAAACAAGTTGCATAGTTAACCCTATAATGACTGAATTTCTCAGGCCTTGCATTACATGCTCATTTCTCCAACACCCCTTCTCAAGACCTGAAATGCAAGTCATTATACATGCATACACAAAACATTATCCAACATTAGCATCAAGCATATTCAACATTTCACGAAGTCTTTCAAACTTGTCTTTGGTCAGTGGCTTAGTCAGAATATCAGCCACCATCTCTTCTGTACGACAATGCTTAATCTCTATCAGCTTTTTCTGGTACAAATCTTTAACTAATGCACATTTAATACCAATAGATCTACTTCTAGCAGTCATGCTCTCTTCCTTACATATAGTTATACAAGCTTGATTATCCTCTAACATAAGTATAGGTACAGGTTCAATTATTCCAAAATCTTTCAACATCTCAAAGATCCATTCAAGTCTGCTGCAGGCACTTGCTGCTGAAATGCACTCAGCTTCTGCTGTGGATTGCGCTACAACAGTCTGTTTTCTACTAGTCCAGTCTATCAGTCCATCTCCATAAAAGAATAGGTATCCACTGGTAGACTTGTAGTTGTTCATCTCTTCTCCCCAACTGGCATCCATGTAGCCGACTAGTCTTGGTTGTTCAGTTGGTGCAATTTTTAGTTTTAAGTCCATTGTTCCTCTTAGGTAACGTGCCATCTTCTTTATTGCACTCCAATCATGATGATTTGGCGAACTTACTTTTCTGCTTAGAAATCCAACTGCTGCTGTAATATCTGGACGCGTTGATTTGCTCAGGTACAAGAGCTTTCCGACAGCCTCTCTGTATCCTCCTATGTCCTTTAGTGGTGTGCCGTCCTTCTCCTTCAGATATCCAGGTTCAAGTGGGATTGTTGAAGCTTTGCAGTTCTTCATGCCAACAGATTCTATAAAGTCCATAATCTTTCTTTTCTGGCATAAAAGAAAAGTTCCATCCTCGAGTCTCTCAATTTGCATTCCGAGGTATTGTTGAACATCTCCTAGCTGTTTGACTTCCACTTCCTTATTCAGTCCATCAGCTATTGCTTTGATGTCTCCTCTGTTTTGACAAGCCACGATCAAGTCGTCAACGTAAACAAGAACATACTGGTATTGTCCATTTCTGATTCTAGTGTACAGACAAGGTTCAGCTTTCCCTTGCTTGAAGCCTTGCTTCTTTAAAAGTTCAGTAAGTTTGTCATACCAGGCCTTTGCTTCTTGCTTTAGGCCATAGAGTCCTTTATTAAGTTTGTAGACTAAGTTTTCTTGACCTTTGACCTTGAAACCTTCAGGTTGTTCCATGTAGATTTCTTCAGATAGTTCTCCATTGAGAAAAGCAGTCTTTACATCAAGATGCTCTACTATCATGTTCCTAGATGCTGCAACACTTAGAAGTGTTCTGAATGTTGCTTGGTCAGTAACTGGAGCAAAAGTTTCAAAATAGTCAGTCCCATATTGCTGTGAGTAGCCTTTAGCTACTAGGCGTGCTTTGTATAGCTCCACAGTTCCATCTTCCTTGTGCTTTATTTTGAAGACCCATTTACATCCAACAGGGTTTCTGCCTTGAGGTAGTTGAGTGAGAGTCCAGGCCTCTTTTTCGCTAATGGATAGCAGCTCTTGTTCCATTGCTTCAAGCCATCTGCCTCTTTCACTCGCAGGTAAGTTGCAAACTTCCTTCCAGTTCTTGGGTTCCTTTGCAGATTGCACAAGTTCACAAAATCCATATTTCATTGGAGGTTGTCCCTTAGTGCTCCTTTCTGATCGACTCACACCGGGTGTGGGTTCTGCTGTGGGTTCTGCCGTGGGTTGAGCCGCTTCCTCTGGTGTGGTCCCCGCTTCCCCTTCTGTTTCAATAGTTTCCTCAGAAGGTGGACCTGCTGCTTCACTTGCCAGTTCCCCAGCCAGTTCACCAGCAGTCACTACAGGTAGCCAAGCAACGAACTCATCAGGTGCAGTCCCAGGCATCTTTGGATCAGCTGCAGTGGAAACACTAGGCAATACAGTCTCATCAATAAAAACAACATTGCGTTCTTCTACTGTGTGGGTTTGGGGATTGTATATCCTGTACCCTTTCCCACCAACAGGATAGCCTACAATAAGTCCAGTTTCAGATCTGGAATCAAGCTTTCCCCTCTTTTCCTTTGGTATGTGTGCATACCCTTTTGCGCCAAAAGCTTTGATATGCCTTAGACCAGGCTGTCTTCCAAACCAAGCCTGAAAAGGGGAGGTTCCAATAATCTTTGAGGGTAATCTGTTGTGTAAGTACACTGCTGTGTTCAGGGCTTCTGCCCATAAACCATTTGGCAGTCCAGAATGCATCAGCATAGCTCTGCACATCCCCTGCAGTGTTCTATTTAATCTCTCAGAAGCTCCATTTTGTTGGGGTGAATAGGCAATGGATACTTTATGTTGAATTCCTTGCTCTTGTAGAAATTGTTTGAATTCAGCATTACAATATTCACCACCTCCATCTGTGAGTAAGCTTTGAGGTGCTTTGCCAAATTTATTTTTAACAATAGCCACATAATTTTTAAATCTACGCAGTGTTTCATCCTTACTTCTCAGCATATACACATAAGTGTATTTTGTTTTATTCTCTGTGAAAGTCACAAAGTATTTGCTCCCACCTAGGGATGCAGGTAATGGCCCAACAAGATCACTGTATACAGTTTCCAAAAATTCTTGATTTTGCACTGGAGTTTTCCCAGAATAACTTGGGGCATCTCCCTTTGCTCGGAGGCATGTCTCACATCTAGTTTTACTCTTTTCACAATGCACAACATGTATTCCACATTGCTTTAACAACTGCTCAACAGATTTCAAATTTCTATGTCCCATTTTAATATGCCACGAAAATAAACATTTTTCATGTTTACAAGCATCATCACAAGCATCCTTAGTCTGGCAAATCTGTTCCTTATCATCAACAGTCTCTATTTCCTCATCAGGATCAACATCAAAAGTTTCTTTCTCCTCATCATCACAAGCTACAAAGTAATGAAAGCCATTTTTCTCTTCCACTTTAAATTCAAGCTCTCCATCCTTGGTAGAGACCTTGCTTCCTTGCCCTGGTTTGAGCACTACAATATGGCCAGTATTCATAAGGCTTTTTGTTGAAATTAAGTTCTCAACAGCTTCAGGTACATAAGCTCAATTAATTGATTACCTGTAGTACATAATTGTAATTTTACAGTTCCAACGCCTTGTACATTCAATAATTCCCTGTTAGCTTGGTAAATTCTTGGTTTGTTCTCAACATCTATGTTACTAAACCAGGCTTTTTCTCTACATACATGTGTACAAGCGCCAGAATCGATTAAAAATATTTTCTTATCATCTGTGTTAAAATTATCAGTGATCCTAAAAGCATTGCCTTTGTTCTGTGCCTCTGCATCAGACTTTCTGCCTCTGTGCTGTGCATGTGAAACGTGACCTCTGCTCCTCCCATAATGGCTTCCCCTTCCACTGGCTGGTTCTTTGTTACTGGAACCATGTGCTCCTGTGGCTCTTTGTTCTTGGGGCTCATCATTAGACACATACTTAGAAGAGCAGTATTTTGCAAGATGATTTTTCCCACATATAAAACACTCTATTTTCCTTTTAAATCTCTGTCCATGCTTTAGACTCAAAACAGACATCTCATCAGACAAACTTTCTTTCAAATTTCTAGAATCATATTCCTCAGTTAGTGCAGACAAAAGACCTTCTAAAGTCAGATCATCTTTCAGTCTAATCATACTGGTTACAGACTTATAGGAGCCAGGCAGACCCTTAAGAATTGAAGAAATCATATCTGTATCAGAGGGTGCTTCATTCAGGTCTTTAAGCTGTGTGTAAATGCCCATTAATTTGTCCATCTCTTTGGGAAGGCAATCTCCCTCCTTCATCCTGAAATCAAAAATCTTTCCCTTGAGGGAATAGATTTTACTCTTGCTGTGTTTATCAAATTTGTCCTTTAAGTGTTTAATCATCAATCTGGACGTGGCTAGCCCTCTTAATCCTGGTACCTCTGTGTAGGGGATACTCCCTAAAATCAGGGCTTTAGCAAAACCATCCATCATAAGGAATTGTCAGGGTCAGATTCTGGAGGATTTTCAGTTGTTAATACTTGAAGGGCATTGTGAGTCTGCAGGCGACTCTTCAAATACTCCTCCCACCACTGATAGTTAGCCTTTGTAAGTCTGAGGTTTGGCATTTCTTGGGATGGGGCATTAAAAGCCATTTTGTTACTCATGTCCCTTTGGATTTGAGGTAGAAGCACAGGTTGAGCAGCTTCGCTGGAATCTGGCTCAGCTCATCTACTTCTCCAGGAGCTTGCAGGGTTAATCTTTCCTTCTCTCTGCAGCAGCAGCAGCGCGAAGTTCAAAAGCTTCTTTGCCTCGCCTTCCTTTGTTCTCCTGGCAGCAGCGTCTCTGGTGCTCCAGTGCTCAGCTCAGCTCCACTTACAGCAGGCAAAAATTAATCCAGTCAAAAAAGATCCTTTGCTCCTGGCAAACTACAATCCAGCATAGGTTTTCCCCTGATCAGCAAGGAAACAGGGTTGGGCCTTTCTGGCTGCAAGATTGCTCTGAGAGCAGGAAGGAAAAAAAGTGGTCGTTTTAAAAATCCAAGCCTCTAGCTCTTATTCCCTATTTCTCTTTCTCAATCAATCCAGAAAGCTTTTAAGAGAAGAACCATCTTTTAAGAACCATCCTCTCTGCTACCATTTGTTAGGACTTTTGTCCAATAATCAAGAAAAATTCAGAGTAATGAATCTTGCTTTTCTGGAAAGAAGAGATTGCTTCTTTTAGTTTAAAAGAAGTTTATTACTAAAGGGAAAAGGTAAACGGGATTAGCTACAAATAAACAAAACATGCTTTCTAAGGAGCTGCATTGTGCTCCGTCTTCACTGACATACTGATAGAGAGTGAGAGATTGTAATGGAGGATCTCGACTTCTTCTTGACCCCTGAAAGGAAACACCTGATATCACTGACCAATTAGCAAGACAGTACACCTTCAGTTTTCCCGGGCTCACAGATAATTGGCCAGCTGCCAGGTATCACTTCCAGGCTAACACAGGTAAACAAACAAGTTGCATAGTTAACCCTATAATGACTGAATTTCTCAGGCCTTGCATTACATGCTCATTTCTCCAACATTAGGAACCACATATCTGAAGGACTGTCTCCTTCCCTATGTCCCTGTGCACCACCTACGGTCATCAGGCAGCCATCCACTGGCCATCTTGCCACTCAGGGTGGCCCAGAGCCTGGGCCTTTTGTATTGTGTCTCTGTGGAATGGGCTCCCTGAAGAGATGATTTCCCTCCCTGGATCTCTTCAAGAGACACTGCAAGGCCTGCCTGTTTGCCAGGGCTTTTGAAGGGGTTTAAATGGCAAGCATATTTCAAGAGGGAAGGGATTTGGGGCTTACTATTTTATCTTTGGTTCTAGCTGGCAATGCTTTAACAATTATTGCAAACTGCCTTGAAACAAGAAGATGTGATATAAGTGTTTTAATTAATAAATAAATAGCATCAAACATGTTTGCTTCTGCTAAACAATGCTAATAACACTTGTACATCACCAGCAGTAGCCACTGAGATAAAAGTAGAGATGGATAATGTTCTGTCAGACTATTTTGCTGGATATCCAGTGGATGTTTGGACATATAATCCTGAAAATCTTGATTATGTCTGAATTGGTCTGGGTTGAGACCAATTGTACCAGTTCCATTTTGCAGTACTGTCAACTCATGGCAGCATGACCTGAAGCCCCAGTGGTTTGCTCCTAAGGAATTGCTCCTAAGGAAACCAGACCCCTTCTCCCTGTGTGGAACTGATGGAAGAACACAAGGCTTTAGTAGGTAAGAATCTATCAAGGACTAGCATAGGCAGGAGTGGATTTTCGGACAGAGAACTCTTCCAGGAGTCCAGAAAGATTCCCTCAGACCAGGGAATCTGTTGCTGGAATCTGATTTTGATTCCAGTGCCATTCTTATAGACAAGTATTAATCAGTTGTACACATATGATCAAAATAATATCCATAGCTTGGGGCTGGCTAAGTAATGTTTTTGAGCTACTTACAGGAGACTGTTATGGTATATGAACAATTTATTATTTATTTATTCATTCATTCATTCATTCATTCATTTATTTATTACATTTGTATCCCGCCTTGTCAGCGAACCGGCTCAAGGCGGCTAACACACATAAAATACCCTCACAGGTTTACAATATAAAAACACACAATTATTGAACAATTAAGTTCAATAAATTTTTGCTCTTAACTTTCGGCTTTCTTGAACTATGTACTTTAAAGGATATATTCAGCCATTTCTTCTGATGAACTTTGGGCAACCACATTCTATTCTGTATTCCCTTCCCCCCCATTATAGAAGTATAGGTCCCACATTTACATCCTACCTATTGTGCCTATAGAGTCGATTGTATACTTGCTGTCATCTGCATGCTTACATGAGTATAAGTCCTATTAAAGACAGTGGACTGCTGAATGCATAGAATTGGCTCATAAAAATGAACAACAAATTCCTATGATGTACCAGGAAGTTAAACCATCATATTTGGCTAACTATGCTGAAAGTTATTAAATCAATTTCTACATTTAATGATTATTTCTTTCTTATTATCTATTTATATATATGTTCTTGTCATATCTCTATTTTGTGTGTTTGTGTGTGGTCCCAGACTTCCTCTTTTCAACAGTAGCACAGACAGTTCCCTTTTCTGTGCAAATTAATTATATATTTTTAAAAATGAAACATTTGTACCTACCTATCCTTAAAGGACTCAAGATGGTAGTAACATAGTTCATTGTATTTCATCTTCTGTTTCTACAGAATGGAGCTCTGTTTCTACAGAATGGACCCAAGGCAAGTTCTCCAAATAGTATAAAGTAGCATTTCTGGTTTCTCTCTTTATAATGATTATAATAATTAATTATATCCTCAAGATTCTGGGGAAATTTTCTACAGTTGTGGGCAGGTCCCTCCTTCATTTTATAGTTTTGTTTCATCTGCTGCAATGAAATCTGTGCATGGTATAGCAGGGACAGGAGGGTTGTCACAAAGATGATATTGTGGCCAGAGAATGGATCTGCTCTTCCCGCTGATCAGAACTGGCAGTGTTGCCCTGTGTAGAAATCAATGGGTTTAGAATGGAATACCTTTGTGTTGGATCTCACAGCAAAAAGACATTGGTCATTGTTCCTGAAAATATTCTTTATCTATGAGATCCAACAGGATAGTAAGCATTTTGACATGCTGTGGTAAGCCCCCTCCCTTTTTATTTTTACTAAGCTGGTCCTCTGTATTACTTATTGCTAATCTATAGCTCCTGGCACAGAGCACTGTCCCTTGGGGGCCAAGCTGTCATTGACTGTGCCCCCTGTGACTGAACAGTGTTAGCAGCAGGGAGCACCCAGCAGAAGCTAAAGCTGTTTCAAGCTGTATTAACCGTTGATCAGATTTCCATGTGAAAATCTGCTGGGTCATCTGGGGACAATCTGTAAGGAGAAACCATTCCTTTCTTTCCCTTCATTCCCAAAGTCACTTCCAAATATTCAATACCACCTTAGTCACAACTGAACATTTTCATCCCTTGTTTTGACATCAGCCCAGTAAAATTTGCTTCTTCCAGTTCAACCTGCCAGGCTTCTAAACTACAAAAGGAAACTCAAGTACCAGTGGCCAGAGGGAGATGTGCTGGCAAGCTTAAGATGCAGGAAGGACAAGGTGAGGGGATCAGCCAAGGCAGCTTTGCCAAAGAAGACCAAAGTAGCTTAAAATACCTTTTATCTCAATGTTAAACCACTAAATATATAACTGATGGGCAACAAAGCAATCAGAAAAGACAGCAGCTAGTCCTGCCAGGGTATTTGTGATTCAACACAGAACAAGCATTGAACATCTAAGTTGAATTCAAATTTGGCTGTGCATTAGAAGAAACTAAAGTTTACCTCTTGGTATGCCTTCCATGATAAAAATTTCGGAGAGGCAGCTGTGTTAGGCAGTTGCTACAAATATACATAGGAGGCTTCTGACACCTTAGAGACCAATATAGTTTTGCCACAAAGATGCTGCAAGACTGTTTTTGTTCTGCTCTTCCTCCAAGGAGAACAGGGTGGCATACACAATCGACTTGAACATTATGGCTGATTGGGAATTGAGCCTGGCTTTCATGAGCAGTCTGAATCACACTCTAATCTGGCATGTTAAAATTTATCATCCAAAGAAAAAAGTGCCAAAGCCAGAGTCTAACACAGAACCAGTGAGCCTAAACCAGGGGTGTCAAACACAAGGCCTGGGGGCTGGAACCGGCCCATCCAGGGCTGTTATGTGGCCCATGAGCAACTGCTGCAAGGGAGGGCACAAGAGGCTTCCTGGGGGTAGGTAGGTGAGGCCACTCTGATTGTGGCTTCAACATGACAGAATAACCTCATCTGCAGCAGTCAAGCAGAACCCATTTATGTCAGATCCAGCTGTCATAACAAATAAGTTTGACACCTCTGGCTTAAACCATTCATTTGACTGGGATGGCCACTGAGTTCAGTGGCCATAAGTGAGTTCATTCAATGCTGGATTATGAAGATTGTGGGTCTAGCTCATTCAAATGGAGGACTGACAGAATTTGAAAGGTCAGTTTTAAATGTTTGCAGTCATTTCAGGAGTTCTGCATTCAGTTATACATTAATAGTATTAAAAGAGTATAATTTTATTTGTACTCTCATTTCCTATATGTGATATCTAGCAGGGGAAATTACTATGCAGCATATTGTTGGAGACTGCATTCTCCTCCCCTCCCCTGCTCCCGAGTATGACAGGTTACTGTCTTACAAATATAAGTTGTGATCCACAAACCATTAATTCTGCACTTCAGAAATTAGTCTGCTAAAAAAAGCTATGTTAAACCCAGTTATGGCTTTAGGTACATTTCAAGGTCTGCTATTTGGAATCCATGATAACCAAAGAAAAATGAGGTAGTAGAGCTTCTTTTATCTTTACTTTGAAAACTCATTATTTTCTGGGACATGCTGTTTTTGACAGGTAGTTGAAATGTTGTGCAAATGTGACAATAGCAGCCCAAGGTTTTTCTGAACCAGAAATCCCAGAATATGCAAAATATGACAAAAATTAAGTCCAGCTACAAAATAGCTGTATTTCAATAGCAGGAGGCAGAAAAATATGAATAAAGGTTGAAAATATAGTGGCAGCCTTAGAATAAAAATGTTCCCTCTCTATCCTTTGCTTGTAAATAGGGGAAAGCTCTCTCTCTCTCTCTCTCTCTCTCTCTCTCTCTCTCTCTCTCTCTGTGTGTGTGTGTGTGAAGTGCCCTCAAGTTGCTCCCAGCTTATGGTAACCCTACAAATTAATGACCTCCAGAACATCCTATCATTAACAGCCTTGCTTGGGTCTTGCAAACCAAGGGCCCTGGCTTCCTTTATTGAGTCAATCCATCTCACGCTGGGTCTTCCAAGCTAGAAGACATCAAGTGGTGACCTCACACCCAAAACCTAATAGCAGAAACCTCCTAGGGCTCATCTAGATGTGACAGGACCCCCAAGTCTACCGCAGGAGTGCTTCTTCCATTTTAGGAATGAAATTTCATTTATGAACTCCATGGAAGCCCGATCCTGATCAGAACTACCGCATGGGGGTGAAGAAGGGCTTCTGTCCCCCCCTTCCACCAGGACATTTTCAAAAGCCCGACCTCCTGGTGTTGAAAACAGTGTGCAGGGGTCTTTAGCACAATTTGTTATGGGCATCTTCTCTACTGAACACCAAGAGATTTATAAGAATGCAAAACTCCCCATACAAATGGAAAACACTAGATCAAAGTCAATGTGTCGGCAATTTTGAAGTACATTGACAATTTACAGGTATATTCCACATCATCCAAGCATCTTTGAGTATGAGACTGTGGCTCTCCTCCAGTTTGGTATCATTCTAAGCACAGTTACACCCTTCTAAACCCATGAGTTCAGCTCCAGGCCAAACTGTATGATATGATGGGTCCTGTGGGGAACGTCATTTTTGAAGCCTGGGGGAGCCCAAATGAGTTTAGGATTGTTGTGCGGGATTGGAGAGACTCCTGCCTTCCCCTGCACCATGTTCCTGAACCAAAATGGCCCCAGTGGGGAGTTATTTGTATAACTTTGAGAGCTGCATGTGTTTGGAATACTCCATATGGAGCTCCAAAGTTACAGAGGAAAATGGTGTGTGTGTGTGGGGGGGGGGGGTAGAATCCCGTCCTCTCCCCCACACCACATGCCTGGGCTGAATCATGCTCCTGCACTGGTAGGGTTGCCATCCTCCAGGTGGGGCCTGGGGATCTCCCGCTTTTACAACTGATCTCCAGCTGACAGAGATCAGCTCCCCTGGAGAAAATGGCTGCTTTGGAAGGTGGACTCTATGGCACTGTACCATGCTGAGGCCCCTCCCCTCCCCAAACCCCGCCCTCTCCTGGCTCCACCCCCAAAGTCCCCAGGTATTTTCCCACCGAGACTTGGCAGCCCTATCCTGCAGGCTGTAAAAATGACATTCCCACAGCTGCTTTGTGGCTCTGGGGTGAGTGAGTCAGATCCAGGTTTCCCAAACCCAAGTAATTAAAAAAATGTATTGTGTAGTTTTGTTGGCCAGCAAGGCACTGCTAGTGCTCTTATGAATTCTGATATTCATAAGTCTGAACTTTGGGCTGCCTTTAATGGAAGGGCCATGTGCTTTCTTCATGATAGGAGCCAGCTCCAGCCCATGCCAGGCGGCTGACACCCTAGACAGTTCACCTGGAACAGAGACAAAGGACTCCTCTTGGCATGAGGTTTCTCTCTCTCTCTGTCTCAACACGCTGGTCAACCCCTGCCCCCTCCAACATACCTGCATAGTTATGCTAACGCAAGTGCTTAGCACTAATGTTCGGGCCATCACCCAGGCCAAAGTCATTGACTAACAATAGATGTGGCCAGGTGAGTCATCGGACCCCAGACCAGGTGTCCACTTCCTGGTGAGATCATAGTGTTTGCCACATGGTCCATCCCCTGGCCCTCCTCCCTTTGTCCACCTCCAACCTATGGAAAGGTCCAAGAGGGATGGACCGCCTAGTAGGTGTGTTGGTGGGATGTGGCCTGATCAGCCTGCCCCAAGACCCACTAATAAAAGACCTAACCCAGAGGCATTCGGCCTCTTAAGCCATCGTCCCCTATCTGCTTTACCCCCCCCCCCCCAGCTTGCCTTTCCAGTCCCTCTAATCTTCTGTTGGAACAAGGATTCATCTCCATCCAATTCTTCCTTCGGTCGGACAACTCCTCTTTAGGATAGGTAACATATTGCTTCCCCACCAATGAACTCCTGCAAATTGCAACAGTGCTATTTTCTATCTTTATTTCCCTAGACCTGTGTATGTGTGTGAGAGAATCGGTTTTGTGTGTGCTTGAACAACATCATTCAGTAAACAGCATTTTATTTGCCATCTGCCTCACGTGCCTCTTTCCTTGAGAACTCCCGGGAGGGGTGGGACCCTGGTATAGTTGGCAATAACCTGTGTATTTTGCTGATTGCTAAACGTAAATTAAAGCAATTCGGCTAACAGTTTGGCCGTTTGTCATTCTGCTTAGCAAGTCACTGTGAGGCAGTTAGCAGCCCAAACTGTTCTCATTCAGATGCTCCTATGTGATGGTGGTTGGGGCCTGGCTAGCTCTCATGTTTTTCTCTTCGTGTATATACCAAGCCTCATCACATGGGAACATTTCCTAATAAATGCTCATTAAGTGAAACCAAAGAGGTAAAAATAATTCCAGTAGGATTTCACCACATCAAAAGTGAATGTAGTAAGTTAGCCAGAGTCCCACTACCTCTTTGACATGGTTGCCAGGTTCCTGCTGGTTCTCACATTCATCCTCATTTCTCAGGTCTCATCTTCTCTCTCTCTCTCTCTCATATTATTGATATTGATTGCATTGCATGTACAATAATTTGGCACAGCAGATGCCATGGACAAGTGAAAAGAAGCGTTAGTCAATGAGCACACAATACTGTAAAACACACTGAATGACTATGTAACAGATTCCTCCTGTTCAAATTCAAGAGCTGCAATGCAGAACAGCCCACAGGGCCTCTCTATTCCATTGAAGAATGGGAAAGAAAATGTGGGGTGGACTTTATTATTTCCCTCCTAAGCAAAAGAGAGATAGGGGAGACCCACATGTTTTGTATCAATGCAGACTGCACAGAATTCTTCCACATGTTAACAGTAAGAGTAGAAAAAACTCTCCATTTGAGAGTGGGAAAATCCATTCCAGGTTTTCTTTGCCTTGCCTACTCTGTTAGCCTTTCTTACTGGCAATGGTTGCTTCTTGACTGTTTCACTTGTTTGCTCTTCCAGTAGAGGTTTCTTGGATCTCTTTTGAAGGAGCTCTCCATTACTTGATGCAGCCTCAAACAGACGAAACAGCACCAGCAAACCATCCTTCCTGGGGTGCCTGGAGAAAAAAAGTATTCTGCCCCTTTAACAGGAGTTTAATAGGATATTATTTACCAGGTGACATTATTTACTTCTTTGCTATGAAAAGCTTTGACTGCCCATTTCCATGTATTAAGCTTCTATAAAAAGGCCAGGACATTTTTCTCTGGGCCTGTTGGCAGCCCTAATCTCTCCCCGCAGAGGAACTTTCCCTACCACCTCTAATACTTTGTATATATCACTAAGCAGGTACAGCTCTAAAACCATGAACATAGTAGTGGTCATTTAAAAGCTCAAGGAAAATTAGCACATGCTACAAATACAACACAGAATAACTCTGAAAACACTTCTGAAAGTGGTAATGTTTTGTAAATGTCCCTGTTACACAAATACACATACAGAGAGATTGCGTCTCTTTGTTTATTTATACACACATACAGAGCTTTTTCTAGCACACATATATGGATATAAAACACACATTTATATGCACATAAATATGTACACATATTTTCAAAGGGAATAAATTTGTTTCTCAGTATTCAAAGACAACACAACTACCTTAAAAATCTTAAAGGAAAATAATAAAACCAGATCTAACAATTATTCCTTTTTTATTCCTGCAAATTAAAAATTGCACTTTTTCTGTTTGCTAATGATAATTGATCACAGGCATATTAGAGTGCATATTAAATTAGAAGCACTACTGAGCTTTTGGAATTAATTTGCATAATCCTGACAATAATTGTTAAAGGGCAACAATACTGCTGTGGACTTAAAATCCAGTGTTGTGAACTGCATTACTGTAAAGAGGGTCTAATTCATAATGGAAAATAAATTGATGTTCTTTTTCAAATTTCTTGTGAGTAAAGAACTGTCTTGCAAAAATATTCTTTTTCTAGCCAGCATTCTTTTGAGATACTCAAGGTATCTAGCCATGTTAGTCTGTCTGTAGCTGCAGAAAAAAGCAAGAGTCCAATAGCACCTTAAAGTCTAACAAAATTTGTGGCAGGATATGAGCTTTCGTGAGTCACTGCTAGGGTTGCCAGGTCCCTCCAAGCAGCCAGCAGGGGAAGAGGAGTGCATTTACTGGGAGCAGGGAGGAATGCCCAGCATTTCTTCGACATGTCTACATGACCCGGAAGTGACACAGGCACTTTGGGGATGTCAGGGGTGATGCTCTGGTTTTGGGGCAAAGCCCTATGGTAGAATTAGCTTCTACCATAGAGTTTCTGCCCAAAAACCAGAGTGTCACCCCTGACATCCCTGATGTGCCTACGTCACTTCTGGGCCATGTAGGCATGTTGCAGAAATGCCGGGCATTTCTTCCTTTTGGGTGGGGTCATCCCCCCCACCAGCCAACTGGCTGGTAGTGGAGAAGTGGGGCTTGGCAACGGGGGACTTCTGCCCCCACTGGGGGATCTTGACTCATTCCCTAGTCACTGCTCACTTCTTCAGATACAGCTGTAACTGAAGAAGTAAGCAGTGACTCACAAATGCTCACACCCAATGCCCCCTCTAAGCTGTGGAGTCTTGTGAGCAAAAATTCTACTTTGTGAGCTACTGGCATTAAAGTGAGCGAGCGATTTGGCTACTGCATAAATTTGTTTGCTCTGGAGCCGTCCTTCCTGAGCTAAGACAAAAATATGTGAGCTGGAGGTTAAAAAAAACTGTGATCTAGCTCACACTAACTCATCTTAGAGGGAACACTCCTTATGCCCTGCCACAAATTTTGCTAGTCTTTAAGGTGGTATTGGACTTTTGCTTTTTCCTACGGCATTCCTTTGAGAAAGAGTTTTGATGTTCAAACCAAGGCATTTTCCCCCTCCATTTCAACCCACATGAGCCTTGTTCTTATGACATTCATAACTCTTGGGCCATCCTCTGGATTTGTGAAAAACATGATAACTAGTCAAGCAGCCATTTCAGACTTTTCAATCTTGATGCCACTTCATACAGCTCTGCTCTCTGTGCCTGAAGACATCAAACTGGTAACAATCAGAGATAGGCCTTTTTAAAGTGGGGGCACCCTGCCTGTAGAGTGGTCACCCCTTTGATTCTTGCCTGGCACCCACCAGCCTTTCTCTTAGGCACGAGGCCAACACATTTCTGTTTACCGAGACCTTTAATGATGAAAGGGTTTGATCTTTTAAAATTGTTGTTACAGTCTTTCTGTGCTTGCTTAAGCAGCATATATACTAATATTACAATCTGCTTCTAGTCTGAAGACTGCTTTTATCAGAATAATTTTAGGTTGCAAAATATGTTATGACATTTTTGTTCTCTGGCTTTATTTTCAATGGCTGGGCTTTTAATAGAGTTTTCATTATTTTTATGTTATCTAATGTTTTTATTGTGTTTTGCTCTGTGAGCCACCTTGAGCAGCTTCTCTGGAGAGGCAGCATATACATTTTTCAGACAGATGAAAGAACAGGCATCATAGAGACAGCAATCTCAGGATGCTCCATGTTTACTTTGAAGTAAAAACTTTAAGACATATTTATTATTGTTTATTTACATGTGACTTTGACCTGGATAGCTGAGGCTAACTCAGTCTTGTCAGATTGTCATCTCGTGGAAGCTAAGCAGAGTGGACCCTTGTCAGAATTTGATTGGGAGACCACCAAGGAAATACCAGGGTAGCTATGCAGATCCAATGGCAATGGCAAACCACCTCTGAACATCTGATGCCTTGAAAACCCTATGGGGTTGCTGTAAGTCAACTGCGGCTTGATGGCAAAAAAAAAAAAAAGGTTACATATAGATGCCTTGGACTGAATTGTCGGAAAGCCATTAGTTTGCACGTTGTACATAAACATCAGGCAACATTGTATCTTCTTAACATTTTCAGACAGTGTTCAATTTAATGAGTTTTTTAAAAATAGAAACAGGCAAGTGATGAATGTGTGAGGGCTTGCAGGGGGTATCTCAGGTTCCACTGTATCTCCCTCCCCCACTGTTTCCTTTTTTCCTTGCCTAGCCAACCCCCCATAGACTCTTCCCTCTTTCCACCTCACCACCCAACCTACCTTTATCTCCTCCCCCGCTTCAGCTTTCCCTCCCTCCATTCTCTAGCAGTCTCTCCCTGTGAAAAGTATGATTAAGCTGAATGGTGGCTGTGGCTTCTGGTGCTAAGCCAGGTTGAGTAGCACAGCAGTGTTACTGCTGAGACCAGTTGCACAGTAGTCACCACCACCAGACCAGGCTGCTCAGAGTTGTGTAAGAAGAAGAAAAATTGGATTTATACCCAGCCTTTCTCTACCCAAAAGAGTCTCAGAGTGGCTTACAATTCCTTTCCCTTCCCCTTCCCACAACACAGACACCCTGTGAGGTAGGTGGGGCTGAGAGAGCTCTTTCAAGGACTGCCCTTGAGAGAACAGCTTTGAAAGAATTTATGACTGACCCAATGTCACACCAGCAGCTGCATGTGGAGGAGCGGGGAATCAAACTGGTTCTCCCAGATTAGAGTCCATGCTCCTAACCACTACACCAAACTGGCTCTCAAGGAGCAAGTCTCCATTTGTCACCAGTTTTCACTCCAGTTGTCACTTGTCCTTGGGAAGTTCTCTTCAATCAGGGGCATGACAGGGGAGGTGAACATGACCTTTCCCAGGGATATTTAGCTTCCAGGTTCACCCCATTCACCCTTGTTATGTCTTTGCTGTACAGAAACCAAGGCTTGAAAGGCTCAGCAATACTGTTCTGGTTGCTCAGCAACCATTCAGAGCTCAGTGGGCATTTTTTCTTAAACCTACAGGCATATTATTTTGGGGGACTTTAATCCTCAGATGCATTTTTTAGATTTCAGATTTTTCTTCAGACATATTACTTTATTCA
Source organism: Lepidodactylus listeri (assembly GCA_029233225.1). Classification (NCBI taxonomy): domain Eukaryota; kingdom Metazoa; phylum Chordata; class Lepidosauria; order Squamata; family Gekkonidae; genus Lepidodactylus; species Lepidodactylus listeri. The sequence continues at coordinate 51,875,943 of JARCFY010000006.1, forward strand.
GGTTTTTAAAAACTGTAGGTGGCCACAGCAGACACATCGTGGAAGATGGCATTGTTGATGTCACAGTTTTAAGACATTCTTGCCTTTCAGTACAAGCTCTCACCACAAAGAAAGGCCAAATGATTTCAAGGATACTCTGGAGTACATTCAACATTCATGCAGCCTGATTTAATGGGTATTACCTTAGAAGTAAATCTGACTGATTTTGATGACAGTTGCTTCCACACAAGTGTGCACAGGATTACAACCTTAAAGTTGTTTTATTTGTATTGGTGGTTTTCCAGAAGGTTATTTTGTTAGACATTGAATATGTTGTTGCACAAGCAATTATCCCTAAGGTAGACTTTCTGTTGGTTGGGACCAGTGTTCCCTCTAAGCTGAGTTAGTGTGAGCTAGCTCACAGTTTTTTAGCCTCCAGCTCACACATTTTTGTCTTAGCTCAGGAAGGATGGCTTCAGAGCAAAATAATTTATGCAGCAGCCAAACTGCTCACTCACAACTTTAATGCCAGTAGCTCAAAGTAGGATTTTTGCTCACAAGGCTCCACAGCTTAGAGGGAGCATTGGTTGGGACATCTTCTTTATCAAGCACTCATTGAGCAGCTGTACATTTTCACCAACCATGTGTCTAGTGTAACTTGGAGCTAGACAGGCACTAATGGGGAGTCTTAATACATGGATAAAATGATGATGTAGAGAGGAGGGCTTCAGATTTATTGGGCACCAGGGGACATTTTGGGACAAGCCAGTCCTAGAATCATAGAAATATAGGCTGAGGACAGACTGGCAAAATGAAGTGCAAGCGAAGCGGAGCAAAAGGACATGGGCCAAGTTGTTGTGGGGCTTTCTGTTTGCACTGCGTAGACTGATGCAGGACCATGCCAGGGAGGAGGCTGATGCAGGACCATGCCAGGGAGCGTTCACATTGAGGGGCAGCCCTTGGTGGCGACAGCACAGTGGCATGCAGCTTTGGTCCATTTTGCTGACCTGCACATAGATGCATGGGCGCATAGGCGCATGGACGCAGCAGCCGGATCAGCAGGTTCACATTACTGGCGACACTTGATGTGTGGCTTATTTGCGTCCACACTGCCAGGAAGCGGGATGAACATGCACCCAGATAGCTTGACACCGGTTTCACTAGGTACCTTTTTAAAGTGGGATAAAAGCGCTTCAGGACGGAGTGAGTGTGGCACAGCAATGCCAGACAGCTGTGGCTGTGTGAACGGGCTCTCTTAATCTGCTTGCAAAGTGGGCCTATATCAGGCCAAACTGCCAGTCTGAACTCAGCCATAGAGTTGGAAGAGACTTCCATGGTCATCTAGTCCAAGCCCCTGTACAATGCAGGAAATTCACAAATACCTCCCCCTCCACACCCACAGAGACTGCTGTTCCACACCCAGAAGATGTCAAAAAACCTCCAGGATCCCTGGCATGGAGAAAAATTGCTTCCTGTTCCCAAATTGGCAATCAGCATTTCCCTGGGCATAAGAAAGGGCCACAAAAGCTAAGCACTGAGGCAACCCTTCCTGCCCTCCCTCTCATGATCTGCCTGACTTCAGAGAATCTGCATTGCTGTCAGATGGCCATCTAGCCTCTGTTTGAAAACCTCCAAAGAAGTAGAGCCCACCACTTCTTGAGGAAGTGTTCTGTCAGTAAGTTCTTCCTTATGTTTAGCCGAAAACTCTTCTGATTTAATTTCAACCCATTGGTTCTGGTCCGACTGTTAGCCGACTTGCTTTAATTTACGTTTAGCAATCAGCAAAATACACGGGTTCTTGCCAACTATACCAGGGTCCCACCCCTCCCGGGAGATCTCAAGGAAAGAGGCATGTGAGGCGAGTTCCAAGTTCAATGTTGTTTACTGGATCATGTAATCAAGCATACAAAAATCGTAATCACACACACAATCTTACAGGTCTAATAAAATAAAGAGAGAAAATAGCACTTTTGCATGAGCAGGTTTCGTTGGTGGGGAAAGCACGTTACCTTAGATGCGTTGTCCGATGTCAAGATGAATTGGATTTGGGAAGAAAGGTATAAAAGCTATGGGGCCACGAGGCTTGAACCGGCAAGACCACGTGGTTCTCCTGGATCGCGAGTCCAGAGAGAGAAAAAGGGGTTTAAAGATGGAGGCAAGGATTGGGGACAGAAAGCTGGACTGAAGGGTCAATAGGTAAGATAGAGGGCGACGGCTCAAGAGGCCGAGTGACTCTCGGTTTGGACTTTTATTGGGGGTCTTGGGGCGGGCTTTGCAGACCACAACCCACTAACACTCCTACTAGGCGGTCCGTCCCTGTTGGACCTTGCTATAGGTTAAAGGTGAACAAAGGGAGGAGGTCCAGGGGTTTGGCCAGTGTTGCAAAAGTATGACTTCACCAGGAAACAGACACTGAGTCTGGGGTCCGATGACTCACCTGGCCATACCCATTGTCAGTTGATGGTTTTAGCCAGGTATCTGATGGCTGGCACATTAGTTGCTAGGCAGTCTCGTTAGCATGACTATTCAGATGGGTAGTGGGGGAGTGGGGGTCAGCCAGCGGATGTCTGACAGAAGGAGGCCTCATGGCAAGAGGAATCCTTTGTCTTTGTCTTGGGTGAACTGCTTGGGGTGTCAGCCTCCTGGCTTGGGCTGGAGCTGGCTCCTATGTGAAGAAGAAAGCGCAAGTCCCTACCACTGCTGGCGACACAGAGTTCAAACTTATGGATAAAAATCCATAAGAGCACAGAAAAGTGCCTTGCTGGCTAACACGACCTTCTGGGGGCAACAGAAAACAACTCCACACCATCCTCTATATGACAGCCCTTCAAGTACTTGAAGATGGTTATCATATCACCTTTCAGTCATCTTCTCTCTAGGCTAAACATACCCAGTTTCTTCAACCTTTCCTCACAGGACTTGGTCTCCAGGCCCCTCACCATCTTCATTGTTTTTTTCTGGACACATTCCAGCTTGTCTATATCCTTGTTAAATTGTGGTGCCCAAAACTGAACACAATACTCTAGGTGAGGTCTAACCAGAGCAGAGTAAAGTGGTACCATCACTTTGTGTGATCTGGACACTATACCTCTGTTGATACAGCCCAAAATCATATTTGCCTTTTTAGCAACCACATCCCACTGCTGACTCATGTTCAGTGTATGGTCTACCCATAGATACTTTTTGCACATACTACTGCCAAGACAAGTATCCCCCAACTTATAATTATGCATTTGATTTTTCCTACCTAAATGCAGAACTTTACGTTTATCCCCATTGAAATTCATTTTATTTGTTTTAGCCCAGTTTTCCGGCCTGTCAAGATCATCCTGTATCCTGACTCTGTCTTCTACTGTTTTTGCTACCACTCCCAATTTAGTAACACCTGCAAATTTAATAAGCATCCCCTCTATCCCTTCATCCAAATCATTGATAAAGATGTTGAACAAAACAGGTCCCAAGACAGATCCTTGAGGCACTCCACTTGTCATTCATCTCCAAGAAGATGAGGAACTCTTTGGGTGTGATCTGTCAACCAGTTACAGATCCACCTAACAGTCATAGGATCCAAACCACATTTTTTCCAATTTGTCAAGAAGTATATTATGTGGAACCTTATCAAAAGCCTTACTGAAATCAAGATAAACTTATGTCTACAGCATTCCCCTGATCCAGCAAGGTAGTAACTTCCTCCAAAAAAGACATTAGATTTTTGTTGATGGTGTTCAGTCGCACAGTTGAATCCGACTCTTCGTGACCCCATGGGCCACATCACTCCAGGCCCTCCTGTCCTATGTCATTCTCCAGAGTTTGCTCAACTTCATGTTCGTTGCATCAATAAAACTGTCTAACCATCTCATCCTTTGCCATCCCCTTCTTCTTTTACCTTCAGTCTTTCCCAGCATCAGGAGCTTCTCCAGTGAATGCTCCCTTCTCATTTGGTGACCAAAGTATTTGAGCTTCAGCTTCAGTATCTGACTTTCCAGGGAACAGTTAGGGTTGATTTCTTTTAAGATTGACTGATTTGATCTCCTTGCAGTCCAAGGGACTCACAAGAGTCTTCTCCAGCACCATAATTCGAAAGAATCTATTCTTCAGTGCTTGGCCTTCCTTATGGTCCAACTCTCACAGCCATACATTACTACTGGGAATACCATTGCTTTGACCATATGGACTTTTGTTGGCAGGGTGATGTCTCTACTTGTTATCAGGCTGTCTAGATTTGCCATAGCTTTCTTCCCAAGGAGCAGGCGTCTTTTAATTTCATGGCTGCAGTCACCATCTGCAGTGATCTTGTATCCCAGGAACATGAAGTCTGTCACTGCTTCCATGACTTCCCCTTCTATTTGCCAAGGAGTGATGGGGCCAGATGCCATGATCTTAGTTTTTTTGATGTTGAGTTTCAAGCCAACTTTTGTGCTCTCCTCTTTTACCCTTTGGAAGAAGTTCTTTAGGTCCTCCTCCATTAGAGTGGTGTCATCTGCATATCTGAGGTTGTTGATGTGGGGAAGGGGTCCACTTGAACCAGAATGGAACCAGGCTGCTGGAGCGTAAGATTAAGAGGGTGGCAGAGAAGCTTTAAAAATGAACCTGGGTGGAAAGCCAACAGGAGCTGAGAAAAATCCAATTTGGCCCAATTTCTCTCAAAGAGACAAAGGGGAAAATGCATTCCATTGCACAAATAGGGATTGGGTAGATAAGGAAAGTGAGGATAAAGTAAAACAGGATAGCCAGCCAAAGAGGCCAAAGGGCTGGAATGGAAAAAGTGCATGCCGGAAATTTCTAGAGAAAAACACAGTGTGGAGGTGTTTCTATGCAACTGCCAGAAGCCACCAACCCAAAATGGGGAAGTTGGAGTGCTTGGTTTTAAGAGAGAACATAGATGAAGTGAGAATAATAGAAATCTGGTGAGAGGGAGAGAACCAGTGAGATACAGTCATTGCTGGATACAAGCTCTCTAGGGAAGGGTGTACTGGAGGAGGTGTTGCTATATACACCAAGGAGAGCATAGTTTCTAACAAACTAGAAACTTTTAAAAGGGCCATCTTCTCCACAGAAGCACTGTGGGTGCTCAAAAATTAATCTAATAATGAGGATGTGCTATCAGCCTCCTGAACAAAATGCTCAGGTTGATCTTGGGATGGAAAATGAAATCAAGGAGGCATCCAAAGGAGAGGCAGTTGTAATAATGGGTGACTTTAACTATACAAATACTGACTGAATAAAAGTGTGGTCCAATCACACCAAAGAAGAAAAATTTCTAGATACTATAAATGACTATGCCCTAGAACACCTGGTCATGGAACCAACCAGAGAGGGAGTGACCCTGGACTTAATCCTCAGTGATGCTGCCTAGTGCAAGATGTGGAGGTGGTTGAACCAATTGGAAACAGTGATCACAATGGCATCAAATTTAATTTACATATGTGTGGGAAAGTGCCAGGGAACTCCAACTCAGTCATGTTTAACTTCAAAAGAGGAAACATTTCTGACCTGGGAAATCTCGTAAAAGAAGAAGTTGAAAAAAACAGCCAAGAAGGACAAATCTCTTGAAAAGGCTTGGGGGCTACTCAAACCCACAGTACTACAGGTTCAGTTGGAATGTATACCACAGGTCAGAAAAGGCAGTACAAAGTCTAAGAGGTCACCAGCATGGCTAACAAGCAGCAGGAGGGCAGCTATTAAAGTGAAAAGTACTTCCTTCAGAAACTGAAAGGCTTACCCAACCATGGCAAACAAAACCCAACACAAACTTGCACAAAGGAAGAGAAGAAGAGGAAGAGAAGAGATTGGATTTATACCCCGCCCTTCACTTGTAGTCTCAGACTGGTTTACAAACTCTTTTCCCTTCCCCTCCCCACAACAGACACCCTGTGAGGTGGGTGGGGCTGAGAGAGCTCTGAGACAATTGTCCTTGAGAGAACAGCTGGTACAGAACTACGGCTTGCCCAAGGTCATCCAGCCAGGTGCAAGTGGAGGAGTGGGGAATCAAATCCGGTTCTCCCAGATTAGAGTCCGCGCACTTAACCACCACACCAAACTGGCTCTGGAAATGCATGCAAATAGTCAAGGATGCACAAAAGGATTTTGAGGAATATATTGCTAAAAGCATAAAAACTGGCAATAAAGAACAGCTGCCCTATGAGGACTGATTAAAATACTTAGGGCTGATTAGCCTAGAAAAAAGGCAGGTAAGGGGAGACATGATAGTGGTTTATAAAATGAGAGAGGTCCATAATATTAGAACCCAGGTTGTCCACTGAAGCTGATAGGTGGGAGACTCAGGACAGACAAAAGGAAGTATTTCTTCATACAGCGTAGTTAATTTGTGAAACTCGCTGCCATAGGATGGGATCATGGCCACCAACTTGGAGGGCTTTAAAAGGGAATGGATAAATTCATGGAGGACTGGGCTATCGATGGCTACTAATCATCATGAATAGCTACTTCCTCCAGTACCAAAGGTAGTATGTCTCTTTAAATCTGTTGCTGGGGTGACAGGCAGCATGATGCTGTTGCAGTCTTTTTGTTTATGGGCTTCCTAAAGGTAGCTGGTTGACTAAATGGGCCTTTGGTCTGATCCAGAATGCTGGACTAGATGGGCCTTTGGTCTTCATATGTTCTTATGATGTTAAGTCTTCAAAGTCCATTGACTTCAATGGACATAGAAGGATGTAACACTGCTTAGGATGACACAGTAAGGTAGTTTTGGAAGGTTAGGGTGGGATCAACAGTCTTTCTTTCTACTGGAGGAAACTTTGTTGGGCTTGCTATCCTGAAAAAAATACAACATATTGTTTAGTGTGACTTTGTAGTAATTGGAAATGACATGGCCTGTCAGCCTGGGATGGGCAGTTAGTTGATACTGAAGGGCACTCAACCACACTTTAGAGTGGGAACTTGAAATGGGTGTTAAACAGTGTGGGATTTTCTCTCTGCTTTGTATTGTGGAAGGGGAGGAGGAGGAGGAGGAGAGGAGATTGGATTTATACCCCGCCCTTCACTTGTAGTCTCAGAGTGGCTTACAAACTCCTTTCCCTTCCCTCCCCACAACAGACACCCTGTGAGGTAGGTGGGGCTGAGAGAGCTCTGAGACAACTGTCCTTGAGAGAACAGCTGGTACAGAGCTATGGCTTGCCCAAGGTCATCCAGCAGGTGCAAGTGGAGGAATGGGAAATCAAACCCGGTTGTCACAGATTAGAGTCTGTGCACTTAACCACTACACCAAATTGGCTCTTGTGTGAAGCTGAATAAATTATCAGCATTTGTTATCAGTGTACTAACACCTGTTAAATTTCAATCAATGCCTTAATATGCTTAGCCCTCTGTAAACAAAGAGGGGTACTACATATTTGAAATAAACACGTAAGAAACTGAAAATATAAAAATGGACATGCTAATGCTAAATAAAATGTCTCTACATAACAGAATACTTGACTGGCAAGCTTCCTTCCTTCCTTCCTTCCTCCCTCCCTCCCCAAACTGCACCAAATTTAAATTCAAATACTGCATGTTAAACAACAACCAAATTCAGCCATTTTCTATAACTGAATGAAAAGTGCTGTAAATATGTTTAGCAAACTTTTTAGAATACATTGTACCATTCATCTCTGGTGCTTATCTTGTCCTTATATATAATTGTATTTTCGGGTGGCAACATTCTATGCGCGCCAAAATCAGTTGGCTCCCTGAATTGCCACTCAGAAGGTGTCCCCAGGGATCATTTCGAGCAGGAGCTCAGAGGAGTGCAGCTCCGGGAGCTGGTGCCAGCCCCCCCCCCCCATGGGGGAATGCCTGCTTGTATCATGGCTGCACAAAATGACCCCATCCCCTGGAAAGGTACTTGTTCCCCTGACCAGCCTTCTGAAGGCTTCAGCAACCACTGAAGCTATCCTCCCAGTACAGTGGTATTTCTGAGGCTTGGATTAGTAGCTGTCTCCTCTCTGTCAGCTTTCTTTCTTTCTTTCTTTCTTTCTTTCTTTCTTTCTTTCTTTCTTTCTTTCTTTCTTTCTTTCTTTCTTTCTTTCTCTCTCTCTCTCTCTCTCTCTCTCTCTTTCTCTCTCTCTTCTTTCTTTCTTGCCTTCTGACATACTTCTGGTGATGTCAGGTGGTGTAGCATATACAAAAAGTTATGCTAATGAGTTATGCTAATGAGCTCCTGCACCTCTTTCTACAAAATGATCCCTGGGTGCCCCATCCACTAGCTGTGTTGCCTCAGTCCCATCCACAAAAGCGGCGCTGGCCACAAATTCTCTGAGAAGACAGTTGTTTCCCCTCCCTGAAGGACCTCGTGTTTGCTACCATGCAGCAGCTCCCCAAGGCGGTGGGTGAGAGGCAACCCCGCTTGGTCTGGGGAGACAAATGTTCCGAGTGTGCAGGCAGGCCTGGCCCAAGCAGGCCTTGGCAGACCAGTAGAAGCCTGGCAGCCGGCAATGCATGCCCGGGAAGTTCCGGATGGAGAGACAGAAGTGGCAGCTCACCTGTTTGCTGCGGCTCACTCAAAAGAGGCCAAGCCCAGTTGGAGGTGGCAGTGGTGGCTACAAAGGCATGCTGTGGCTGGGGGGATCCTGGGCAGCATCCCCAGGTGCCTCCCGCCTCACCCAGGGGTAAGCGAGCCCAGCCCACCCCGGCCCCAGCAGGCCTTAGTGGACCGACAGCAGCCCAGTGGCTGGCGACATGCGCTTGGGAAGCTCTGGCCAGAGAGAGAGAGAGAGAGGTGGCGGTGGTGCTCTCAAGGACAAAGGAGCACCAGGTTACGTGCCAGCTGATGCTGCTCGCCTGTTTGCTGTGGCTCACTCAGAAGAGGCTGAGCCCAGCTGGAGGTGGCAGTGGCAGCTCTGAAGGCCTGCTGCAGCCAGGAGGATCCTGGGCGAGGTCCCCAGGTGCCTCCCACCTCACTCAAGGGTAAGCAAGCCCAGCCCACCCCAGCCCCAGCAGGCCTCGGCAGACTGGCAGCAGCCCAGTGGCCAGCAATGCGCACCCAGGATGCTCTGGCCAGAGAGACAGAGAGGCATCGGTGGCACTCTCAAGGATGGAGGAGTGCCAGGTTATGTGCCGGCTGACACCACTCGCCTGTTTGCCGTGACTCGCTTGGAAGAGGCCGAGCCCAGCTGGAGGTGGAGGTGGCTCCGAAGGCCTGCTGTGACTGGGGGGGATCCTGGGCAGCATCCCCAGGTGCCTCTCGCCTTGCCTGGAAGTAAGCAAGCCCAGCCCAATGTGGTGGGCTCTGCCATTGTCCTCCCCGTCTCCCCGCACCCCAGCCTACCTGTGCCCCCGCCCTGTGGCGGATGGGAGGGAGGAGGGAACTGGCCATCAGGCAGCCTCCCCAGATGGACAGTCACCTGCAGCCCTGTCTAGAGCCCATTGTATTGTTTTTGCAACGGGCTTGGCTACTAGTCAATATTATATTTTAATTTTGGAAGGAAAAGACATATAAAGTTGTTGGTAAAATGAGAACTCACTGACTAGATTGAAGACTGGGAATTTGCTGTTTTAAAGCTGGATATATCTATTGCCTTGGTGTATATTTTCTGGAAGTGTTCAGAATAAATTTAGCTCTCTGTATCAGCCATGACAAACACCCACACATTCTGACAGCAAAATTAGGAAAACACCTAGCTTAGTCAGACAAACTGTGGTTCAAAGTTGCATCATTATTTTCAAGTAATAGTTCAGTTTCTATGAGTTGTCAAAGGCCTTCACGGCCAGAGTTCATTAATTGTTGTAGATTTTCCGGGCTGTATGGCCGTGGTCTTGGCATTGTAGTACCTGACATTGCACCAGTAGCTGTGACTGGTATCCTCAGAGATATAACACAAAAAGATGTAGAAAACCACAAAATACTCTACATCTTACAACAGCACTACAGATAAGATTAGAATTTCAACAGCCATTCCATATGCAAAAAAACCTCCTCAGGAAAGCTCCTTCATTAGCATGTCATGGCCTGGGAAACTCCTACAAGATAATGACTCAGTCCTACCCACCTTCCTGAGTAGATATAAATTACCTGCCTACCATTTTTCTTCTCACATTGACATCTTTCTGTGTTATACAGGATGCCATTCACAGCTGCTGGCGAAACATCAGGTACTACAATGCTAAGACTGCAGCCATACAACCCGGAAAATTTATAATAACTAAAGGTTTCTGTTCAGGTTTTGAAAAAATAAAGGTTCAATCCTCTGAAGGTTTAGGGTGCAGGATTAGTTCAACTTCTTGATGTTAGTCCTACCTAAATCTGGGAGTCATTTAGGGAGTCAACCAGAACTATGAGAAAACCAGTCAATTTCTGTAAAAATTCATCCTGTGCATAGGTGTAGAGTACGGGGGGGCTCGAGGGCTCAAGCCACCCTCGAAATTTCCAGGGGGGGGCTCAGCCACCCCCCTGCAAAACGGAGTGCCTGCTGCCACGCCTCCCCGGGTCCTTCCGAGGCCTGGCCACTGCTGCTGGAGAGGGAGAGGGAAGGAGTGGCAGTGGGGGGGGGAGAGAGGCACCAGCAGCAGCGGCTGGTGGGCCTCGGAAGGGCCCGGGGAGGCACGGTGATTTCCCGGGGGGGAGAACATCGCTCAGGCGAGCGCACGTGCTTTACGCATGCACTAAGGAGCCCCCCCCCCGGTAATTTCCAAAAGTCTACGCCCCTGATCCTGTGTATACTTCAAATCCATACACTTCTTTTGCATCTCTGTTCAGTAATAAAAGATGGTCAAAATGATGATGACAGTGGTGGGTAAAATATGGTAATCCCTCATGGACCCTTATGGCTTAGGTGTTCAGTCTCTCTTACTGGAACCAATTGAAGTTAATTCTACTATACTATATCAGGATGTGTAGCCATAAGTAGGCTCTGAGAGATAAGATTGTTCCTTTTACCAGAGGAACAGACAAAGAAGAACACAAAATCCTGTGCACATCTTCACTAAGATGTACAATTTTTTTTTATATAACACTCTTTCCAATGCAAACCACAGAACAAGACTACCACAGTTAGTTATTCTAAATGCATCCAACTTAACTATTACATATACATACTCCAAATGAGTCTGTTAATTGTGATAATGGGATACAGTCAATTGAATTGACAATATTACTGCACAGCATGTGGCCTCAGGATATCTTAAGTGCCATCTCTTTCTATATGAACCTCTGCACACATTAAGATCTTCTTCACAGGCCTTGCTTTAACTGTCTCCACCATCAGTTATCTGGTGGATGGTGCACAAGACAAGGATCTCATTTCCAGTTTTGCCAGGACTGGAGAGCTTCGTCCCTTGGAAGGTTTACCTGCTTCTAGCACTTCTAATATTTATGAAGGAGGCTCTTTCAGAGAGGGGCTTTCTGACTGTTGTCATATTAACTTTTTTTATCCTATCTTTCCTCCAAGGAGCTCAAAGTGTTGAACAGGGTTTTCCCCTCATTTGTTTTATCCTTCTAGCAACTCAGGAAGGTAGGTTAGGCTGAAAGAGAATGACTGACCCAAAGTCACCAGATGAACTTCATGATAACCATGCAGATCTTCTAGTCCAACATTCTTTACTACTTAGCCACCTGGGGTCATAAGTTCCTGCTCTGTAGTTCCTGTAGTTTCCTGCTCTGTTGCTGGTTTCTGCCTGACTTGTGTTGATTTTGCATAATTTTAGTATTTATATATTTTACATGCTTTCTTATATCATGCAGTTCAAGGAAATTTACAGAGAGGTATGAGGAGCTTGCCCATCTGTGCACTGATTGGATTTCATTGACGTAGCATCTGCCTTCCATGCCCTGAATTGGATTTTTTTTTAATGTACTGCAATTTTGAGATGGAGTATGAATGTTTGATTAAATAAATAAATACAACAAGTTGGACTCAAAGTATCCCATGTGTGAGTATAAGGCACTTCTGTTCATACAAGAGTGGGGTGTCCATCATTTATGTACATATCCTTTTGAAACTGCAGCCTATCCAAACCTGTTTTTGAGGTTCCCCTGACCTCAGGTGCAGCTTCTGGAGCAGCAGAAAAGTTGAAGGAGGATGTAGAACATGGGAACAAGATATTTTGGGAACAGATTTGTGTAGCTGTCTAGATCTAACAGCGTAGGGCATTTTTTCCTTGATTCAACTCATAAAAATTCAAGAGCTTCAGCAAGGTGGCTGTGATGTCAGTGTGAGGCAATCTAATTTACTGCATGTAAAAGTCTTTAACATTTCAAACTTAGATTCACCCATAAGGATTCCCAGTAGTATTATGTTAACCATGGCATTTTTACCTTCTTTGAAACACTTTAATGCAGAGTTTCATCCTTCTAAGTCCTTTGAAGTCATTGGCTTGGATCCAGCAATGCACAAGCAAAAACATAAACAGTTTTAAAAAGGTTGAAATGTTCTTTTCTTTGAAAGCTCTGCTTTTGGATTATCCTGAAACCAACTGAAGACTTTATAGTCAATATCCAGATGGACTATCCTGCACTAGAATTTTAAAATTATGACAAGAATTGTAACCAAAGTGTTATCAAAGGTTTTCTGGATGTTGAGCGAGCATCTGATAGGGCAGAGTAGGTAACCCAACCTTCTTTCAGATCTACTCTTTACAGGACTATCCATAAAATCTACCATAAGCCAGCAGCAAGAATGTTTTAGCATTTGTTTCCTCTCATAATCATTTGTATTTAAGGCCAGTTTACAGATATCATGGAGGGGGGATCTCCCATCAGAACTCCTGGAATGTTAACCTTTAAAAGTAGCTGCAGATGGAGTCTGGTTTATATTGAGGCTGTGGTATCAGGACAGGCATTTTTACCCTACCCCCCCCAAAGTGCTTCCCAGCAGAAATTGACCCCTATCCAGCTGCTATTATTTCCTTCAGGGAAAATATTCCTTTGGATTTATATATCAAACATCCCACAAAGGGAAGGCAGCATGGTATAGCCCAATCTCATCAGATCTTGGACGCTAAGCAGGGAAGGTACTTGAGAGGGAGACCACCAAGGAAGACTCTGCAGAGAAATAGCAAACCACCTCTGCTTCTCACTTACCATGAAAGCCCATTGCTTGGGTTGCCATAAGTCAGTTGCAACTTGATAGCACTTTATACACACATCAAACATCCTAGAAGCACTAATCATACATTGCCTTTGCAAATAGATATATATATGTAGGGGGCATGGTTTTCATTATAGTGTTATATGTATTAATTTGTGAATGTACTCTTATAGCAGAAGCAGCCCTTGGATTCAGATTTTGGTGAGCCTCATGTTGCCAAAAAGGCATTTCTAGCTGACCTCAAAGATCATTACAGAGGAAAGCAACTTACAGGTCAAAACCAAACCTTGACTTCTACCTGGACCAATAACACATGCCTGGTCCAAAAACACAGCTATTAAGTGTTCCTCTCTGATTTCATCATTAGCAGAATAGCACTTGGATCATTCTGCCTCCCAAAGGAAATAAGTAGTAAATAAATAATATAATTAGTAATATGTAATATGATGATAATTTTCATGCAATATAATAGCCTATCATGTAAAGCAAATTAGCTTTTACTTAATGGCATGTGTGGAGTGCTCCTATAACTGTAGCATGATCTGATGATAAAAATATTGATATCACTGGATACAATGTGATCAGGATTTGATCTTTAGTGGACTTTGGAAAGCTGGTAAACTGGACTGACCATTGATAAAATAATCTACAGATACCTTTTAATAAAATCAAAGTGGGTATATTTATGTGGAAGAGAAACCTTTATGTCAAAATTGCAATTTTCCCTGGCTCAGTTCTTCATTTGATCCCAAAGTATTTATTTTATTTTGACCTTTACTATCATTTTTTCTCAATATGCTGTTTAGAAGCAACCTTTAACATATTTCAGATAAAGCTGTTTAATATAGTCCATTGTAATTCTCCAGCTTCATCATAATCTATTTTTCTAAGGAGGTCACCTTTAGCACAGGATGAGATTAATGTATTTTATTAACAATCCATCCTTTTTATGAGGTTGTCTAATTTGAAACAGAGATGAGACAAATTCAGGTGGCCTTTTTTAATCCTTAAGAAATACCTTTTCAAAATTCAATGTGGCATAAAAATGCAAAGTTAGTTGGCTTTTAAAATTGCAAAATAACATGCTCTCCAAACTGTCTTTTGTTCTGAATAATATTTTGACATTTCCACTAGCAATTTTCTGTAAACTACATCTAATCTGTCCTGAAATTCTGGTCTATAGCTGCAGTCAACACAATATCGGCTGTTTCATAAAATAACATCTTTACAGTGTGTTGTAAAATTAAAATGTAGTTTATAAAAGTAATTTTAGGGAAAGAAGTAATTCAAGTTTCCAGTGCAGGAGCTTTCTGTTAATCTTTCCCCATTGCTTTGTTTACACACTTCTATGAAATCCCAATGTGATTATATTTGTTTGGATGAAGTGCTATAAAGTACTTGGATTCCAAGGCATAGGAGTGGGCTTTGATTCTTATATACAAATGCATCACAAACAATGTTTATTCAATTGCAGGTTTAATCTTTCAGCCAGCAAAAAGAATATAAAAAGCTGATCCATAGGACTTTTGTTTAAGCCAAACTCTAAAAACGTATATTTTTAAAATCTGGAAGGAGGTTTATTTCTGGTCCGCTTTGGAAGCAGGGTGATGGGTTTCTATCTCAAAGTCCAATTAATACCTTTAATCTTTTTTAATGGTGAAACTGTCTCCCTTTGGTTGCAAGGCAGACTAGAGATAAAGCCACAGAACATTAGAGGTTAATCCCTGCATTTTTACTTCTTAATTTCTGCCATAGGAGTTTCCTTTCTTCTTGGTTGCTGTTGTCTGTTAACTTTTAGACTCCGTTTAAATCCGAGGGGGGGGGATCCCAGGAAGTTCACTTGAGTCTAATATGAAGTTTGGGAAGATGGAATAAATGTTATCTGAAGAAATGGATGGCATCCTTTCTCTATCTATTTAAAGAAGATGCTTTTTAGAAGCAAAGTCTTTCTTTTGTGAGAGCTACTTTTTGGGACAGGGTGCTTTGATTGGGATTATTCTTATGAGATAATAATTAAAACAACAATCACAGCAAAATAAACAGACTCATGCCCCACAATTTGTTTTAAGATTAGGAAATACAACAGTAATCAGCTCACTGAGGTTCTAGCAATGCCGAACACTCCTTCGACTCAACCTACTCACACACAAAACATCCTTCTGAGTATTGTGAAAAGCAGAAGATAAAACCAGTGGAAGAAAGCATCCTGCACAGCCCATTAAAAAAGAGTTGTTTTAAAGGAACAATTTTATTTTCTGAAATTAGAAAAAGATTGTAAAGCTTATCACTGAAATGGTTCAATGATACAATTCTTGTATCTACATACTCCCTCTTTATTAGAACTGTCATATAAAGCGATAAGGTTGTAAGTACTTGGTAAAAAAAACCTAAATGATCTGACACAACTGGGAAGAAAAAATTAGAAATAGCATGCTATTGCCACACTCAAACACACCCCACTCCCAATAATAGGCTATTTACATAACATTACTTCTTGATTGGTTACTGCCAGAATCCTAGTGGGCTATTGTTATTCAGCTCCAAGCTCACTAGTCTCTGGAGGCACAGTCCTGCAATGTTTCAGTCCCAATACATAACACATATATTTAAAAATAGTTTGTAAAGAACCATTTGGAGAAATGAACTTGAACATTAGTAGGATCCGAGATACTATCCATCTATAACACACTTGGTTATATTCTTTTGGATCTGAAATAATTCATAGAGTAGGCTTCCCTCGAGCTCTCTTTCCTCAGGGCGAGCCCAAGGTTTTTTGGTAAGCTAGCCAGCCTAGCTGTGTTCCCCATCATGAGCCTGGGGTGGACCTCACCATGTCATGGGCATGCACAAAGCTGCTGCATCCTGAGCTGAGCACACATGGACCTGGGAGGGGAGGAAAGAGCTGCAGCCCTGCAACCTGGATGGATGGGGAGCCCGGCAGCAGTAGCGCTGATGGTTGCCTGCTCTTCCTCCATCCCTTCCTCCTCCATTGGGGGTGGGGCAGGGTGGGAGAAAACAGGCTGGGAATGCAGGCTCCAGGTGGCAGTGCTGGGGCTGGGGGCTCCACTGTTGGGGCTGCCGCTTGCCACTCCCAGCTCCCCTGCTCTTCTGGCACCCCAGGCAATCACCTATGTCTGCCTAGTAGGAGTGTGTGTGCTGAGCCTGCCTCCTGAAACCTCAAGAAACTTCCCAAGCCACAGTTGGCAAACCTAATAATTATCATTCAGCAAAAACCTATAAGCGATCATAATCACAAGTCTTTCATACAACATCTTGTATGTTCCTCAGATTAGTTGCTTTTACTATTCTGATTGAGGCAGGTGGCTTTGACCTCTTTTAATTTTCCTGATATGTTTTTATTGTTGTTGCTTGGTGTTAATTTGATGCTGCTCTTTTAGTCTGCTTCTTCTAATAATTTTTTTCATGTTTTACTTTAGCCTAAATTTGTAAGCTGATTTTTAAGTGAGAGCACAGGATCTAAATGTTTCAGCTCAATAAATATATACCTGCAAAGAATTTTGAACACATACCATCTGCAGCTCATTCTATTATACATTTCTCAGAGTCAGGAATCACTACTTCCCTGCCCAAGTCTGCAGTGATCAATTGGGTCTTTCTCTTGACCCCCACTTCTTGAGAACCCCACTTCTCTTACAACAGACACAAAGCCACAATTAGATTTCTTTTGTCAAATACTAGTGAGATGACTGTCAGAAGCCCACAGAATTACTGAAGATGTATCACTCCCCACCCCTTCGCCTTGCAGTTCATTTACAAGGGACTGTGGACTAAATTAGTGAATTAAAAACAAACATGTTGATGTGATTAATGAGGCATGAAGAGCAGAAAGGACCACAAATATGAGAGGCAAATTGATTGTATTGATTGATAGGCATATGCTATAAATATCTCAACAAAATGAAAGGAGATTGACTAGAAAGTAGCCATTCTCAGCAACCCAGCCACTGTTTTAGTGCAATGTCCATATGTATTTTGACTATAAATTTACTTTTATATTACAACACTTAAGTTATAATGGAGTACTACAAGTATTGCACAGGAATGTAGTATCAGAAAGACCAGTCAGTAAAGGCTCAGACTGTAAAGAGAATTACATTTTTTTTCCTGAGAAGATATTTGCACTAAAGATAGCCAATGGAGCTTTTACAAGCAAAACATGTGATGGACTTCAAAATAATACGTTTATTTCAGTCAGCTTGATCTTTTTAATATTAATTTTCCTCATTTCACCTATTGTCAGATTTGGAAAGGAGATGGCTTGCAAGGGCATCTGGTTTCCCGACCTCATCTTCACTAGCAGAGGAGGGTAATGGAGATAGTGTATGAAGTTAAAATCCCCTCCCTCCCTGCACAAGCCAGGCTGCTCTAGTAAAGTACATTATAATCTGTTGGAAATTAAACACGCCACTTTTGTGCAGCAAGCCAAGCTAAGCATCCCCAGTGGCACTACCAGTTGGTTAGCAGTGGTACAGGAGAAGGCAATGAGTGAACCATCACCCTTTCACTGGTGATACTGGTCAAGTCTGAACTGAGTGTCCAGTGAAACACTGACAGAACTATGAAAGCTTGCCTTTGCTTTCTTCTGGCTGCCATCAGTTTGCCAGGGTGGTATTTTCTTAAATTATTTTTCTCCCATTGGCTGTGGGAACCGTGGTGGGAAACAGGAGCCAGGGTGAGGGAAAATGGCAAGCCTAGTAGTTTGTGCCACTACGAAATGGTTGTCATGAGAGGTTAGGCTAACCAAAAATGGCTGTTATTGGGGGAAGGGATAAATAACAAAATGTTGGGAAATTCCAATCCAAAGCATTCTTCTGTGTTGGGTTATTTCTGAATGGAAACTGAAAACATGATTCCCCCCCCCCCCCCCCTTAGGTCTTCTGAAGCACTTTTTGATCAAATGAGATAAAGGAGAGCCAGGATTGGCTTTCAGCTTTGAGGAAGAGATGTTTGGGGGAAGAAGCAAGCAGGTACCAGGAAGCACACTGGTGGGCACCATGGCATCTACAGGCACCACATTGTGGATCACTGGCCTAGACAGACTCTCATTCCTACTCTATTGCTGCACAGTTGAGCTTAGCTGTTTTTTCAGCAGTGAAAACATTTTTATTCATTTGTTTGCTTAAAATATTTATATCCCTCCTTTCCTCTCAGTTCAAAGAGGCTGACGATAATAGTTAAAACATCCCCAGCTAAAATGAAGCATAAATTACCAAATCCCAAATCCTCCCTCCCTCCCCCTTAAAAGATGCTTGCAATTTAAACCCGCTCAAATGCCCTGGCAAACACACAGGCCTTGCAGTGCAGCACCTCCTGAAGACATCCAGGGAGGTGGCCCCCTCATCTCTTTGGGGAGCCCATTCCACAGAGCAGGAGCCATAATGGGAAAAGCCTGGGCTTTGGTCAGTGCCAGTGGGCCACCCTGAATGATGGGACAGCCAACAGTTGGCTGCCTGATGATCGTAGTTGGTACACAGGGGCAAACAGAAGAAGACAGCCCTTCAAATATGTGTGCTCCAGTTTGTGAAGCGTTTAAGATTAACATAATATCAACATAAAATTAACAGTACCATTCTAAACAAAGTTGACTTCAGTGGTCCTAAAAGGATGTAATTTAGTTTTTACTATGTCTTTCTTTATGTCACAGTTCTGTAGGCAGCATATCAAGCCTGTGCTGATATATTCATACTGACTATCAGTTTCTAGACACAATTAAAAGTGTTGGTTCTTACTTGTAAGACCCTAAATGGCATGGGGCCAGAGTACTTAAAGGATCAACTCCTACTGTCCAGTCCATCAATTAAGAATATCTTCACAAACCCTCTTCTCTCTGCCTGGAAAAGTGGGATAGGTGGTGACCAGAAATAAGGATTATTCTGCAATGACACTCCTCACCTTTGAAATGCTGTCTCCCTTGAGGCCCACCTTGCTCCTACCCCAACTGCCCTACAGCTGATTGTCCTCTCCCTGCTGACTGAATCTTCTTCTCCCTCCCCCTGCCAGAGTCTCAGGCAGCAAAGAGGGCACAGTGATGACACTGTGGCAGAGGGGCTTTAGAGAAGTTGGCTGTAGGGTGGTGTGGGCTTTATGAGCCAGCTTGTCTGGCAAGACAGGATAGAAATCAAAGTAATAAAGTAAATAAATAAAATAAACAATATGACCCCTAGTGTGTAGGAATGCCAGCCTCCAGGTGGGACTTGGGGATCCCCCAGAATTACAGCTCATCTCTGGACTTCAGAGAACAGTTCCCCTGCAGAAAATGGATGCCTTGGGGGGCGCATTCTATGGCATTGTACCCCACTAATGTACCTGTTCTCCTTAGGCTCCATCCTCAAATTTCCAGCAGCTCTCCATCTGGATCTGGCAACCCTACCAGTGTGGGACTTGGGGCAGCTGTCCCAAGTGCCCTATGGCTAATAACGCTCCTTTTTGTGGTCATTTTAAATCTGTTTTTATTATTTTGCTGTATTGTTTTTCTTTGTGAGCCATCTTGAGCAGCCTCGGGAGAGGTGCCATATAAATCTTCTAGATACATTATCTAGCTCTCTTACAGGGATGCATTCCCTTTGGGCCACAAATCCACACTCAGTACCCAGGATCTGGAATAGTAATCTTTCTCATACAGTAAGCTGACCTGCCTTGCAAGAAAGTCCCTATAAAAGTGCAAGCCATGGGTCTAGTCAAAGCTGGTAAGATACTAGCAGTTCTGTATTGGAGGAACCCTGTCATTTGAGTCTTTGCCCCAATGTGGCAAATATAAGCTTTATTTCAATTATTTCAGCTCAGGGGAATGGCACAAAGGTGAAAGGTTAATTATTTCTCCACCTGCACACACACTACAGTCCCAGTCCAGATCTGAGTTTTGCACAGCTGCTGTTTGTACAGGAAAACCACATTGGCATTCCAAACATAAAACTCCCAAGTGTCTCCTTTAATTGGCTGTTGAGCCACATCCCAAAGCAGACATATATATATACGAGGTTGTCTAGATCAAACTGTTTTAGTGAAGGTTAGAAGAGGGAATTTATAACCAAAAGACAAAGATCCAAAGGCCAGAGCAACATGGTGGTAGTTAAGAAGTTTGGTATAACTGAGGCTGAGGACAAACTGAGGACAGACTGGCAAAATGAAGCGCAAGGGAAGCAGGGCAAAAAGACCCAGGCCAAGTTGTCACTGGGCTTTCTGGTCGTACTGTGTGGACTGATGCAAGACCATACCGGGGAGGAGGTGGAATGAAGCATTTGCACTGTTGGGTGGCCCCTGGTGGCAGTGCCATGATGGCTTTGGTCCATTTTGCCAACATGCACATAGGTGCATGGGTGCTTAGGCGCATGGGTGCAGCAGCTGGATCAGCAGGTTCACATTACCGGCACCACTTGATGTATGGCTTATTTGCATCCACACTGCCAGGAAGCAGGATGAACACGCACCCAGACAGCTTGACACTGGTTTCACCAGGTACCTTTTTAAAGCGGGATGAAAGTGCTTCAGGACGGGGTGAGTGCGGCACGGCAATGCCAGGCAGCTGTGGCTGTATGAACGGGCTCTCTTAATCCACTTGCAGACTGGGCTTATATCAGGCCAAACTGCCAGTCTGAACTCAGCCAATATTAATTCAGTATATAATGATTCCATTGTTCCAGAAGCTAGCAAGCCAGGAGGTACCCATAGAAGCTTCTTTAACTTATACCATGATCTTCCCGTATCCATTTTAACAGTTCTGTCTTCAATAAACATTGCTACAGGGCAAGGAACTGAGGTGAATGGTCAATAGTGTGGCATTCCCTTTCTACAAAGATCTTCTTCAAAGTTCTTATTATTCAGTTCAAAAGCTCTGGGTAAAATACTGCTGAGACTGTCCAGAAAATAAAGGTCAGGCATGTAAAGTAAACCTTGTCTTCAGGTCAGAATATTTGGGGTCTGACTTCTGAAATCTAGGACAGGACAGAACAACTGGAAGCCCGTTCATTCCCACCAGAAAATTAAGACTGACCAAAAAAGTAGGTAATGTAATGTTGTATGTTTAAAACAGAGGTTGTTCTATATACTTACCATTGCCTCCAGAATTCTGGTGATAGAATCAAAGTTTGTAAAATGATGAGGTCCTGTGGTGATCAAAATTATGCCAGGAATCCATTGGTTGGTTTTACGTGATGAGTTTAATTCCTGTATCCTAACATCAAGTTTCCCTTTGCTAGATCTATATATTGACTTTGTAAAGTGATCAAAGAACATGTAATTCCTTTCCTTAGCCAGCTCAGCCCTGAATTATATTTGCTCTAGAACTTGTTCATTAATTCACTTCAAACGCTAAGGAACGTACTTCTATTTAAGATTTTAAACACATGAAACTGCCTTATATAATAGTGGTTAATTAAAAATGCTCTCTAAAATTACTAATGTTAAGTAGGACTCAAAAGTCCCCCTTGTTCACCATTCCATTTAAATGCTAAAACTGAACAAATTTCCGGTGGGTATCATTGAGGATTTTGATGCATAAAAATGATGAGTCTCATTTGACATTCTTTCATATAGAAAGAAATTTACGTTTCGCGGGGTTTTTAAAAAAAAATTAAAAGGACTAAATACATTAAGTTCAAGCTAGTTCTCCAGTACTATTTTCTCTGTAACCCAGCCTATGCAAGTGCATGGTGCACATGAAAAGGTCTGTTACAAGAAATTGGAATTCTTGCAATGCTCTTTCATCTCACCTACATTTTTGATAATATGTTCACAGTGGTGGTGCGAAAACACATGAAACATACTTATAGTGAGCCCACTGGGGCTCTGCACATATGCTTTACTGGATTGAGCTGGTCTACTAATGTGCATGTAGGAATCCCTGTGGTCACAATAGGACCCTGTTTTCTATGCCTTCTTCATCAATCATCACATCACATTACAACATGTGCAGACTACAGATCACATGTGCAAACACTCTATCTGTGAGCACCTTGAATGGAATGAGTTAATTGGTAGTAGCCAGCATGGGTTTATCAAGAATAAGTCATGCCAGACCAACCTTATCTCCTTTTTTGACAGAGTTACTAAAATGGTTGACTCTGGTAGTGCTGTGGACAGAGTACCGTATATCTAGATTTCAGTAAAGCATTTGATAAAGTTTCTCATGATATGCTTGGGAATAAGCTGGTTAAATGTGGGCTGGATGGTACAACCGTTGGATGGATTCATGGTTGGTTGAAAAATTGTACCCAACAAGTGATCGTAAATGGCTCTGTGTCTACATGGAGGGAAGTCTCGAGTGGAGTGCCACAGGGCTTGGGCCTGGGCCTGGTCTTGTTCAATGTTTTTATAAATGACCTGGAGGAAGACATAGAGGGGATGCTTATCAGATCTGCAGATGACATGAAGCTGGGTGGGATTGCTAATTCTGAAGAAGACAGAGTCAGGATTCAAAATGTTCTAGATAGGCTGGAACAGTGGGCTGAGACAAATAAAGTGAATTTCAATAGAGATAAGTGCAAAGCCCTACACTTGGGCACAAAAAATCAAAGACACAGATATAGAATGGGAGGGACTTGGCTTTACAGCAGCACACATGAAAGGGATCTAGGTGTCCTGGTTGATCACAATCTAAACATGAGCCTGCAGTGTGATGTGACTGCGAAGAAAGCTAATGCAATCTTAGAATGCATTAACAGAAGCATTGTGTCCAGATCATGGGAGGTGGTAGTTCCACTCTATTCTGCTATGGTCAGGCCTCACCTGGAGTACTGTGTCCAGTTTTGGGCACCACATTTTAGGAAGGATGTTGACAAGCTCGAGCATGTCCAGAAGAGGGCAACCAGGATTGTGAGAGGGCTGGAATCCAAGTCTTATGAGGAAAGGCTGAAAGAGTTGGGTATGTTTAGCCTGGGAAAGAAAAGGCTTAGAGGGGACATGATTGCAGTATTCAAATATTTGAAGAGCTGTCATAAAGAAGATAGAGCAGATCTATTCTCTCTTGCTCTGGATTGCAAGACTAGATCTAATGGGTGGAAATGACAAGGAAGTTGATACTGGCTAAATATCAGGAGGAACTTCCTAACTGTAAGAGTGGTTGAGCAGTAAAACAGACTGCCTCAGGGGGTGGTGAATGCTCCTTTGCTGGACATTTTCAAGTGGAGGCTGGACAACCATCTTTCAACTATGTTGTAGGGATATCTTTTGGCTATGCTCCTGCAGAGTGCAGGGGGTTGGACTGGATGACCTGCAAGATCCCTTCCAACTCTAACATTCTATTATTCTATGATTCCATGACTACATGAGTGCTAGAACTTTTGTTTCAAATTAGGATGTTGCATTGTGACTTTGTTGCTAGCAGAACCTCGTCATTTTTTTTACTATGTGGTAAGTCAATTGACAGAGAAGGCTTTTTGTCTTGTGAATAACCCAGGCTTGTAGAAGGCTCTTGAGGGAACATTCAACATAGAGTTAGAAGGACTGTGTTCTCATTGGCCACCAATGACAACTGCCCCACACTGCTCTTCCATTGCCCTCCTCCCAGGCGTTCAGTCATCAGGCAGTCCAGCAGTGGGGCCAGGACACTAGAAGCCCTCCCACTGTTGCCCCCTCACCCCAAGCACCAAGAATACAGAGCATCACTTCCCCAGACTGAGAGTTCCTATCTATACCTTGTGGTTAATACGCACTGATGGACCTCTGCTCCATATGTTTATCTAATTCCCTCTTGAAGCTGTCCATGCTTCTAGCAATGCATGCCATGGTGCCTAAAGATTTTTCTGTAAGGGGATATGTGCAAGCTTGTGCATGTGTAATTGGGTATATGCCCTGAGAAATACAGGGGCCGGGGTGGCTCAGAGGTTAAAATACATTTATGTTTGAAAATTAGTGTGGGGTGGGGGGCACGAGAAGGTAGCCTTGCCTAGTGTGCAAAAAAACATGGGGCCGGCCCTGTACCCCCAGTGGAAGCCAGTTAGGGAAGGGAACAATAAGATGCAACGCTCTGTAGTAACTACAAGTTTGAAAGGAAATTCACTCTTATTGACTAGATTTTTAATTTGACTATTAATGATTTAAAAATAGCAACTGTTTTGAACATATCATTTTCAGTTTCCCAATCGCAAAATGGTTGTGCCACATATATGCAGAACAATGCATTGCTTTTCTCAGCTATTAAATATTAACTATTTTAATTCTCTTATATTGTTATTTGTAGTGGAAATGAAAACATTTATTACTTCCCATTAAACTTAGATTGTTCCATCTTCTTATTTCTCCAAATTACAATTGGAGTTAAAATAGAAATCTAAGCATAAATCCTTTTCTTTTGTTTAGGTGCCTGTTTTGCATGTCTGGAACAAATGTGGCAATAAATACATTCTAATTTTAAAGAATGTAATAAATGTATAATCTGCTTTACAAGAAGAGATTAGATTTTGTCATATTAAAATAAAGCAGCAGGACAACAGAGAGGACTCAACTCGGGGTACTTTCATTTAGCAAAATGAATAAAATCCTGGTGCTTGGTTTTGTTTTTTTAAAAGTTAATTCAAAAGTGTTTATATACTAGCATTTAAAATGTATTGTGTGTGGCTGATATTGAAAAGATATCAGAAGCTTTAGTACATTAACTGAAAACTACTTAAGATAGCAGGCATACTCCCGATTTAGGAGAAAGCTGCCTTTTGATATATTAATAGGACAAGAAGAAAAGGATTAAAGGGCCAAATGCCTACTACTATAGTAAATTACACTCTAGCACACCTTGGACACAAGATGTGTAGAAATGTGGACTATAGTTAGTAAAAGGATTGTCTCATTATTAATACAAGTTTCTCTTTGATAACACAATCTGACACTTTCCCCAGTTTACTTATTCATTTATTATTACGTTTATAAGTCATCTTTTTCCCCATCAAGCATTCCAAGGTTCCCAGGATATCTCTTGTTTAGGTCTTCAGGAAGGCTGCTTTATTACACACCTTCTATCTTGGGATAATGTTAAATTTCTCATTCATGCTGTTTTGACACATTGCTCCCATTATGTGCCAATAACGTTGGCCAGCAGTTGTGCTTCAGGGCCTAATACAAAGTGTTACTAGCCTTTAAGACCATGGCTTGGGTCCAAGATACCCCCTGGACCATCTCCATCTGCATGTACAACCTCTGAGTACATATTTCAACCTGATTTTTCTACATTATTTACTTATCTGCATTTATCTGTTTCTCTAGAGACATGAAGAAGAGAAGCACAATATAATGTAGCTGGGAAATCACCAAGATGTTCAGAATGGCCTGGGAGATATGGTATGTAAAGTGTGAGTCACTAGTGGGCCAAATCATGCATACTGCTCAACCGTATAAATTGTATATACAAGGGAAGCAAAAATACTGGTAATTTAAGCTCCTCTTGTACACCTTTAAAAGTGTTTTGATCACAAATTATAGCATGCCAGTGGCAAACAGGTCATTTTAGGGCTCCTCCAAAATAACGGTTCGGTATGACAGCAACTTTTCAAATGAAGGTCGAATAATTGTGCAGCCAATCATAATCAATCATCATCCGAGTCTGTGATTCATATGGTTATTTTGTGTGGGGTGTACTGCTTTCGCACTGGAAAAAGTTGCAGCTTACTCATAACAAACGAATTGTTTATGAGGGCAATTACATTTCTCATGAGCAAACCTGACTGATAAAAAGCATATTCCATATAGACTGCAACTACAGTGAACACTTTAAATTTCTAAACTGTAACTTAATACCAGACTTGGGATCTTTAGGCCTGTGTGCCATACCCAGTGGTGTTGCTGTTGTTTTCTTGTACCTCCTCCCTGATTCCTGTTCTTTTGTTCCCACTGTACTTTTGCTCAGGCTGCAGCACCTTCTCTCTTAGGAATTAGGAATGCCAAAGCACCTAGAAACAGTAAAGTCTGGCTGAAGAGGTTTCTCAAGGAATTGGGGGGGGGGGAAGCTTCTGCTTTGGTTTGTTTCTTACTAAAGGGGCACTCATGTCTCTGTGTCTGAGGAAGAGACTACAACTCAAGGCCAGAAGTGCGGTCACTCTCACTGAATAATGCACTTGCAATCCATTTTAGCAATTGTTTGCAAGTGGATTTTGCCATTTCACACAGTAAAATCTGTTTGCAAAGTGCACTGGAAGTGGATTGAACGTGCGTTGTTCAGTATATGTTGAAGAAATTGGCAAATAAGTCAGTTTGGGGTCCCTGATGCAACTTTCAGTCACATGTAGCATCAGAGAACTAAAGATCCCAAGCACTCTGGGACCCAATTGGGCACAGGAGGAAGGAGTGGCTTCCTGCAGTCAGTCCACTTGTAGCCCCACAGCAGGGCAAACAGCTTCCCCCCCTCCAGCAGCCATTTCAGTTCAATAAAACAATATGGGAGGGAGCCCCAAGCTAAATTGGGTCCTGGAGCACTTGGGAATGTTAGTTCTCCAGTATAATGTGTGACTGCAAGTCGGGTCATGGGATTCCCAACCCAACTTGTGTCACATACATTGCATAGTTTGGCTTCCAGTAACCACTTACTCTAGAACAGTGGCTGTCACTCTGTGACTCACAGAGAGTCACATCTGCAATCACCATGACTACTGTGAGTCCTGTGCACCACCCCACCAAATGCACACATACAATAATCATCTTTCCTCAAGGGCGTAGACTTTCCAATTTTCTGGGGAGGCTGGGGCTGGGCCAGAGACATCACAGGCCATTGTCACTATCTATGGAGATGGAGCCATGTGGGATTTAGAGAGGGTCTCCCCAGAGCTTCTAAATTTGCAGAGTGGAATGACTCTCTAGCACACAGAGGTATCAAACTCATTTGTTACGAGGGCTGGATCTGACAGGAATGTCACTTTGTTGGGCAGGCCCTGTGTGCCATAAAATGTAACACAAGGTACCCAAGATATAAACTTTATAAAGATGATTTCAGATGCTGAATGACAATAGCCAGTGTGATTGGATTGATATGCAGAGGGCTGGTGGGGTAGAGATATCAGCACTGGTAATGAACCCAGGTCCCAGTTTGGTACAAGAGGATGCAGTCCAGGAGGATGCAAAGAATAAATGGAAAGAAGTCTGAAGAAGTGAGCAGTGATTCATAAAAGCATATACCCAATCATAATTTTGTTAGTCTTTACAGGTGCTACTGGATTCTTACTTTTTCTACTGCTATTACAAACCACAACATTTAAAAACCACTGGGGGGACATTTTAACCTTCCAGGACATTCAGTTGCTGACCTAAGAATTTTCTTACAGAGGAATTTCAAAGGGAGATTAGAAAGAGAGACTGGAGAATTGCAGCTGATAATGGAGCTCAAGACACTGCAAACTCCTGGACTGAATTGAGACCTAGGCTATTCCTCTCATTAACAATGCCTGCTGTTGTCATATGGCATCTGAAATCACTTCATGCTCCAAGATATAAGGACAGATGGACTCCCATTCTAGTTGTATCTGAAGAAGTGAGCAGTGACTCACGAAAGCTCCGACCCTGACAGAAACTTTGTTAGTATTTAAGGTGCTGCTGGACTCTTGTTCCCTTTTACTAATAAGGAATGTAAACTGTACTGTTATGTTTCTTCCCCTCCCCCATCTGTTAGAAATGGAAAAGGGGATCCATATTGCTCTGCCCCTTCCAACCACACCTATTCCCTCTCCAAGGGTTTTCAGAAATCAGTGCCAGTTTCTGTTCTCAAACTCACAGAGGGACCCAAACACCCTCATTTGGGGTAGAATGACACCCCTCCCCTCCTCCACCTGGCTGTTGTGCATCCTACATGAAGCAGGCAGATGCAAGCCAATGCCAGTGGTCTCCATCCATCAACTCACACAGCAGAACTAGAGCTTCCAGTTTCAGCACTGCACCTGGGGATCCCCTGGAATTACAGCTCATTTTCAGACTACAAAGATTAGTTTCCCTGAAGAAAATGGATGTTCTGGAGGATGGACTCTATGGCATTGTACCTCAATGAGGCCCCTGTCCTCCCCAGGCTCCATCCCCAAATCTCCAGAGTTTCCCAACCTGTATTGGGCCACCCCTCCCCTCATCCCCCAAAGGTGGACAGTCATAGGGCAAACCTGACAACCCTACTTAGGGATGTTTTAACAAGGGAGGGAGGGAGGTGGAAAGAAAGCATATAGATAGGGAGAGAAGAAGGAGGGAAGGATGGAAGGAGTGAGAGAGGTGGAAAGAAAGTAAATAGATGGGGAGGCAGGCAGGCAGGCAGGCAGGCTGGCTGGCTTTGTGGCACAAATTAGTTTTTTAAAGATCTCAAAATTACACTCAAAACAAACTTAAGGGGTATTTGTCTCTCCTGGACTCACCAGCAACCAGGCAGGCAGGCAGAAGCCTCCATGTGGAAGCCAGCTCCTTCCCTCCCCCACCCCTGAAAAACTCAAAATGAACTCAAGGGGCTTTTCTCTGCAGCAGGACTCACAGGGAACCAGCCAAGCCAGTTCAAGGTTCCATGTGCATGCTGGCTCCTCCCCCCACCCGATCCTCCAGCATAGCTGTCCACCCCACCCTTGAAAACATCCCCACACCCCCACTGCCCCAGCCAGCTCCAGTCCTCCTCCTTACCTTGGCTTTCTCTGCAGTCTGCACATGCAGGAAAGCAGCAAAGCCAAAGCCACGTGCAGCCTCCAGGCTTAAGCTGAACTGAGGACTGCTGAGAGGTGGGGCTTTGCTTCCAGAAAGCAAGCCCCCACCCTGCCTGACTTCCCTCCCAGTCCCAACCCATCTGACAGAAAGCAGAGGGGAAAAAACCCTCCGCTTTCAACATGTGTGGGGGGGTGCCGCACGGGGGAAGTGCAAGGCTCTGGTTGCCTCCTGGAGGCTCAGCCCCTTCTGGAAAAGTTCGGGGGGGCTCCAACTCCCCAGCCCCCTGAAGTTGATGTTTATGCCTTTGCTGTTACCAGAGTACTTCTGAAGATGTAGGCTTGTCTCCTGCCCACCTCTGATGAACCTATGTACACTTTATTTCCCTTGCTACATTCTTGCTCTCTTCCTGGCACAGACTTGGAACTCAGGTGCAAGCAAGATGTCCAGAACTATTCTGCTTCATGCCAAGGACAGTGAGAAGGCAGCAAGGGATGTAAAGGGTGCTTAGGCTTCCCTCTGCAGAAGAGTGCTCTGAGCCAGCTGGCAGCATGGTGAAGCCTTTCTTCACAGGAAGAGGAGAGGAGAGGAGACTGGATTTATACCCCCCTTCACTTGGAGTCTCAGAGTGGCTTACAAACTCCTCTACCTTCCCCACAACAGATGTGAGGTAGGTAGGGCTGAGAGAGCTCTGACAGAAACTGCTTTTTCAAGAACAGCTGTGCCAGAACTATGGCTTGCCCAATGTCATCCAGCAGCTGCAAGTGGAGGAGTGGGGAAATCAAACCCGGTTCTCCCAGATTAGAGTTTGCATGCTTATCACTTCACCAAACTGGCTTGTTCCAATGGTGACAGCCGCTGCCACTGCTGCCTCCCTTTCTGTCTTCTCACTCTCTCCTTGGCATGAGGCACAACAGTTCAGCCCAGAGACTGAGATTGCCAAGGGGCCCAGAGGTCAGCTGGCTAGCAGGGGATGAAGGGGATTAAAAACCACCACCACCACTACTATCACCTTGCTGTGGCTAGCACCCCACTGTGGTGGTGGTGATTTTGCTTTTCTCTGTCACCAGTTTTCTCTTCTCCCAGCAGCTGCCTGGGTGTGGTGGTGAAAGCACAGGGACTGTACCTGGGGGAAGCTTGCAGCTTACCCATACTTAGGATTGCCAGCCTCCAGGTGGGCTTGGATCTCTCCCAGAATTACAGCTGATCCCCAGACGACAAAATTCCTCCCCTCTGGGTGGGCTGGGTGGCGTTTTACCCTGCTTTCCTCCCCAAACCCCACCCCTCATCAGGTTGCACCCCCAAATCTCCAGGAATTTTTCATCCCAGAGTTGGCAACCCTACCCGCACTCCACAGGTGGCTGTTTCAAGGTGGGAATTACCTGCCAGGCACAAGCCCCACCAGGCACTGGCCTTGCCCACTTTCCTGAAGCATGGGGTGGTTGCCACATTGGTTACTGGGGCTCAGAAGAGCCACTGGGGGCTTGCCAGAGTCACATGAATCTTGAGGCAGTGTGTGAGTGTTCTTGCTCTTGAATAGTCTCAATGAAGTCACTTAGAAGTAAATAGGGCTTGCAGACAAAAAGAGGGAAATGTTTCTGTGTGTGTATGTTCATGCTAGAGAGGAGGGATGGTGAAGTCCATGTGGAAGTGTCATGTGGTTGTCAATACGATATACAAACTGATTTTAAAACTGATAACTGCAGGTACATTTTTGTATATAAAGAAAGCAATTGAAATGATGTCGCTTGTTATTGCTTTGACATATTGTTTTTAAATATATAGATATAGAGAGAGCTGGGAACTCCAGGACTGAGAAAGGGGTCCCTCTGCAATATGCTACCTGAAGCAAACTGCTTCCAGTTGCTCCATTGTCCTGCTAGCAGTGACAATACAACCTCCAGTGTATTTAGAGATGACAAGCAGCAACATTCCAACACTGCTTTTCTTAAAATCATGATTTTTGACAATGAAGACTTGCTTACAATAAGAGCTGTTCATTGAGAGGAGCCTGGCTTGGCCTCATTGACAAAACAGCCACTCTAATGTATTAACAATCCCTATGCTGGGATAAAAAATTGAGGTTTGTAAACAATTGCTACACTCCAGAAGCCGAGACCCAAGCAAATTATTTTATGAGGTGCCCAAAAAGCATTTCCCCCTCCATCTGCCCACAAATTGTTTTATAAAACTCTTTTTTCTTTTTTAAAATTCAGTTTGGAGATTCGGTGGGAGAACTGCTGCAAAGAAAATTGCCTTATGTTTGTGGGATTTCTCAATGCAGTGTCTTCCATCTACTCTGGAGTTCAGTTCAAGAACAGGCTTCTGTTTTCCTATTCTGTGGCCATGTTTAACTAAAGCATTATTTAGTGAATTTATTTAATTTGAATGTACACATGAAAACACAAAGATATTAAAATAGTTTTAATTATTGATGCTGAAACTAGATTCAGGCTGCAATCTCATGCACATTTAGATCCAACATAGATGCAGATGCCTGACGGATCTAAAGGGAGCTATCAGACAACAACATCTGGGAAATGTCCTGCAGTCATCAGCAACCCATGCTGCTCCACCACAGAAGTGAGGTTAAAAGACACTGGGGAAAGTCCAGCTCTAATGGGTTCTAATGGGCCACAGACTGACTTTCCCCTGTCTGATTGCTTACTTTTGTTTTGGAAACATTAAACGATTTAATAAGAGGAGACAAGCATATAAGGGGCCTTAAAATAAGGAGTGAAGATGACTTCGTTTTTATTTTGGAAGACCCGCTTTGGTCGATTAAATATCTTATTTCCAATATACAAGAGTATGGTCAAATGGCAGGGCTGAAGATCAATTTTAAAAAGATGACTGTCCTGACTAAAAATTGCTCTCAAGATCAGATTCAGCAGCTCCAAAAAATATCGAATATAGAAGTGAGGCGAAAAGTTAAATACCTTGGTATATTGTTTTCTAATAGAAAAAGCTCTCTGTTGAATGATAACTACCATAATTTGCTGTTGGATATATAAAAAAACTTGTTAAAATGGCACAATCTACAAATATAATTTATGGGCAGAATTGCCACAATTAAGATGAATGTGTTACCCCGTATTCTTTTCCTTTTTCAAAATTTACCGATTCTTAAACAGATGAACTTTTTAAAGAATTTAGATAAGGCTGTTAGTTTGTTTGGCACTCTAAAAAACTAAGAATTAAGTGGAAAATTCTACAGGATAAAAAAGAAAGGGGAGGATTTGCCATGCTTAACTGAGTTTTATATTATAAAGCTGCCTCATTATGTTGGATAAAATTGCTTAAAAATTCAAGGACTCTAAAAATAGAAGGGCACGATTTAATTATGGGCTGGCACACATATGTCTGGTATGGGAAGGAGGAGATACATAAATTTTTTCATCACTATATAATAAGAAGTGCCCTGATTAAAACTTGGAAAGAAATAAAAAATAAATATTATACAAGAACTCCAAAATGGGTCTCTCTCTTGAAAGCTTATATAAATCCTACTTTAGTTACTAAATACAACACTGGTAGATATGAAGATCCAGAACACTGTTAGGCAACTTCAGAGGACCAACCTGGTGCCATTATCCGATATAAAGTTCTCCCCCCCCCCCTGGGTAGTTTCTTGTGTATATGGAGGGGGTGAGTTCCCTACAGAAATGAGTTTCTGCATCTATGTCATCCCATACTGGATCAACAGCTATGCATCAAAACATATGTGACATTAGAGATATGTGGCCAGAGCCTCCAACTTGTAACTGACCTACTAAAAGTAGCTACATAAAGGAGCGTGTATCTGGCCTGGGGCTAGGGTGCTGTGGAAGCAGTACTGGTGGTTAATGTCACATGTAGTTTGGCCCTATAGTATTCCTAGGAGAACTGCCTATAGTAAACAAATTAAAGTTAAAAGTAAAGTTCAGATCAGTTATGTATGTTCCTGTTTCTTTTCAGTATATTTCATTTTTTAAACCTTTCCATGCTTTTTAGGAGCTAACTATAGTCTTAGTGCACTTCAGTCCAGTATTTGATACTTTGCCTATATGGGATCTGTTTACAAGTAAATAATTTTATACAAATTATTTAAAATAAAGCAAAAACTTAGCACCATCCTACTTACTGAAAGACTCTGTAAGAAGGCACACAGGTTTCCTAGGTGTTTGTATCCCATGGTTTGCCAGTGCTCTTGGACAGAACTTCTAACAGGGCAATTGAGTAGGGATGTTCATGGACCACATTTTTGTGGTTTGGTTTGTGGTTTGTAGCTGAACTACAAACTGAACTATGAACCAGTTGGCCAATTTGTGAACCAAACTGGTTTGTATCAGTTTATGAGCCATTTAAAGTTTAAACCCCTGTTTTCTGTTCCATGCCACTTTTCACAGGGAGCAGAAAGCAGGGGGTGAAATGCATCCCAGCCATTTCATTCCCTGCTTTTTTGCTCTCTGCTAAAAGCCACCACAAGCAGAAAGTTGGGGGTGAAATGGCTGGGAGGAATTTTACCCCCTACTTTCTGCTCACCACAAAAAGCCACGGCCAGCCTCCCAGCTTTTTGTGGGGAGCAGAAATCAGTGGTTTAAATGGCTCTGAGCCATTTTAACCAAACAGCTGAGCTGTTTTTCATGAAGAGCAGAAAGTTTTTCATGAAGAGCAGGGGGTTAAATAGCTCAGATTTCAGTTGGCTCTTCAGTTCATGAACATCACTTCACATACCATACACCAACCAAAATTAATTATGAACTTTAGTCCATAAGCCAGTCCATGTCCATCCCTACAGTTGAGCTTGGAATTGATGCAAGAGTGGTTAGTGTGTGCCTGTTTGCTTGAGGCTCTGTGGCTCCTGAGCTGAAAATCTCCTTCTAGATTGTGGTATGTTCTCTAGCAGCACATAGTCCTGCTGCCAGGGGCTTACGCTGAGTGAGGTGAATCAGCTGACTACTGTTGTCTAAATCTTGGGGGTACAACTACAACAGAGTGCATTAGAGGTCAAACTCTGTAAGAAGGCACATCGATTTCCTGGGAGCTTGTATCCAGTGCTTTTGAATAGGACTTCTAACAGTGGGGTTGAGCTTGGGAATTCAGTAGGGAGGTTGAGGGGAGCAGCCATGAACACCAGTAGTCTTAGGTTCCTGAAAAAGGACGTACAAGCTCCGCATCAGCAGAGAGGGCAGTGTCGCACATTGTCCTTCCTGCTAGAGTAATTTGCATGGATTCAGACAAATATCTTATTTCATCCCTAAAACACCTTTTAATAACCAACCCATTTATGGAGGCCGGATGCCAGTGGTGAATTGGGGGCTATATAGTACCTTTCAGGAAGAGTCACATGTAATATTTTCTACCCACTGGGCAGAAATAGTAGGTGTGTGCTTGATGCATGGAACTTTTGACTCTCAATTAACATGTTAGTTTCCTAGAGAAGCTGTGGGGGAAGAGATTTGTGGGTGAGAATTTCAAGTACCTACTAGAATAATTCCACTCCTGTGCTGATAGCTTTACTGCTGTTGTGGAGACTGATACGCTAGAGGCTGGAGGGCATCAGGTTGAGGAGGAGGGCTGTGATCCCTTAGATGGGACCCTTCCTTGGGTAAAGGACTAATATCTTCTCATTAAGGATGGACATAAACTGCATTTTTGTGGTTTATTTATTTATTTATAAATATTTTTTTTGCGGTTTGGCTTGGTTTGTGGTTTGTGGTCAAACCACAAACTGATATGAACCAGGAGGTTGGTTCATGAACTGACTAGGTTTGTATCAGTTCATGACCCCTTCTTTATGCTGCTCACTTTTTCAGGAAGCAGAATTCAAGGGTTTCCCCATCACTTTCCATAGGGAGCAGAAAGCTTGGAGCCATTTAAACCCCTGCTTTCTGTTCCCCACAAAAAAAAAAATATCCTGATCAGACAGGAACTGCCACAAACTGCCTTAAAATTCATGGAAGTTCATGGCAGCTTTTTAGTTTGCAAACATCACTTCATAACCACGAACCAGCCAAAATTCATCACGAACTTTCATTCATGAGCTAGTTTATGCCCATCCCTACCTCTCATACTGAGGATACTCCCCTGGAGTTGGAGTGAGGTGGACTTTCACTCATCAGGAATACAGAGAGTGGTATTTGAGATAGGGGATTTGACAGCATGGTAACTTGCCTGACTAGTGTGAAAGTTGCAGATATCATGCACTGTCTAGATAGGTTGATATTGTTGGAGAAAAGTCAGTGCATATTACCACCAGAGACACTGGGAAATGTAGTTGTGTGATCCTGGAAAAAACATTTAGGTTACTAAGAAGAAAAATAAGGCCAGGGCTTCAAAGGAAGCTCTCTCAGAATTGTTAATGGTTCCAGACGTAGGGCCAGGTAGACAGGCACAGGTATCAACACATGGATGAGAAAGTGATCCTAGGAGGAAGGGTTTAGATTTGGTTGGTACTGGGGAACTTTCTGGAACAAGCCAAACCTGTTAACAGAGAAGGGCTTCATTTGAACCAAAAGGGCACAACATTGCTGGCCTTAAATATCAAAAAGGTAGCAACGAAGCTTTTAAACTAATCCCAGGAGATTGTGCATGGGGACAGAGAACTTTCCCTCCCTCTCCCAAACTAAAGAACATCCAATGAAGTTGATGGGAATAGATTCAAGATGGGGAAATAAAATAGTTCTTCAATAAATAATTAAAATTTGGAATTTGATGCCACAGGATGTGGTGATGTTTACAGTCCTAGCTGGCTATAAAAACGGATTAGATAGATTCATAGAGGATAGATCTATCAGTGGATATTAGCCATGGTGACTACAGGGAATCTTCGCACTCAGAGGCAGTAAACCCCTGAATTCGAGTGCCAGAGGCAACATCAGAAGGCCTCAGCCTCTATGTCTTGTTGTTGGCCCTCCAGAGTAATTGGCTGACTACTGTGTAAGGCAGGATCCTGGACAAGAGTGAAGCTGAAAAATTGGAATATTGGGTTACTATCTAAACAAAACTCAACCCCAAATTTATCTCTTTAATTCAACAGGATGGATTACATAGGTTATATTTCTAACTGTATAAAATTTACTTTTATGTAGATGATATATTGCAATATCACTTTCTTTCTCTATACTATTTTGGTTATGATAAAATTACTGCTTTACTGGATTTTATTTTTAAAAATAATATAATCTATATATCTATTTCTCAAGTGTGGCCCTCAACTCTGACGTTGACTCTGACACTGAAAGTAAACAGATTTTCCTGCAAACTTGAGGGACTTCCAAGATTTGCAGAAAAATCTGAAATCTTAAAAAAAAGATTAGGGGTTAAATTCCTGCAAATAAAACAGCATTTGTGCATATGCAGAAAATGCACTTACTTCCTTCAGAGCTGGCAGCATCAGCGTCTAGGAGCTGTTCTGGGACCGGCTACATTTGCAAACATCAGGAGCTCCTCTGAGCCCAGCCATTTTAGCATCTGGGAGCCACTCCAGGCTCCACTGTGACAGCATCCAGTGTTAGGACTTTTGTCCAATATTTGAGAAAATTCAGAGTTATGGGTCTTGCTTTCCGGAAAGAAGAGACTGCTTCCTCTAGTTTAAAATATTTATTACTAAAGGATAAAGGGAAATGGGATTAGCTACAAATAAACAAAACATGCTTTCTAAGGAGCAGCATTGTGCTCCGTCTACACACTAGACATTCTACTACAGAGTGAGAGATTACAATGGAGAATCTCTCCTTCTTCTTGACCCCTGAAAGGAAACACCTGATGTCACTGACCAATTAGCACAACAGTACACCTTTAGGTTTCCCGGGCTTAGACTTAATTGGCCAGCTGCCAGGTATCTCTTCCAGGTTAGCCTAAGAAAACAACAAGTTGCATGGGTTAACCCTATAATGACTAAAATGGTCAGGTCTTGTCCTACATACTCATTTTTCCAACTTCCAGGAGGGTCTGTGGGCCCAGCCACAGTGGGACAGGGAGCCACTTCAGGCCTGGCCACATCAGTGTCTGGGAGCTGCTCCAGGCCCAGCTGTGGCATAAGCATCTGGGAGCCACTCCAGGCCCAGAGTTCCTCCCAGACACTGCTGTTGCCACAGCTGGGCCCAGAGGCCTGAAGGCATGCTTGGCTCAGCAACAGGGAGCCACTCTGGGCCTGAAGCAGCTTCTAGACACTGCAGTCACTTTAGCCAGTAAGGTAAGGTAAGAAGGGTGGAGAAAGAGAGGAGGGGAATACTGACAAGAAGAGTGGGAGAGGGCGAAGTATGTTGTCAGATAAGGGGAGGGGATGAAAGTTGGGGGATTGTCAGAGAAGGGAAAGGGGAGAAATAGAGAGGAGATAGGTTGACAAAGGGAAGGGGGGAGACTGATGGGGAAGGGAAAGGGGTCAAAAAAGAGAAGGGGATAGGTTAGCAGAGAAGGTGAGGGGGATAAAGGGGGGGAGATTGCCAGAGAAGGGAAGGGGGAGAAATAGAAAGTGGGAAGATGACATAGAAGGGGAGGAGATGAAGAGAGGAGGGAAGATAGTTATAGAAAGGGGTGAGGGAAGGAACCAAATGGGGAAAGGGATGCAGCTTCCTCACACATTTTTTGCAGGTCCCCTCTTGTATATTCTCATAGCTAAATTGGCCAGATCTGAAGATACTTAAATCTGGAAACTGGAGCTGTGAATGGACAGGAGAGATCTTTCTACAAATCTGAAATAAAACCTCTACGTTTATGGAAAAATCTGGAATCTAAAAAATAAATTGTGGGGGGGGGGGTCAAAAAACCCCAAAATGATAAAAGGAGGGCCTGTATATTTTTTAAAAAATTCCCTCATTGGCTTTTGCTAGGCAAACACTACAGGTTTGACTTTTGTCAGTAAGAGACAAGAAGAGGGACTTTTCCAGGGATATTTTGGCCTTTAGGGAGGAGTCACTGGGGCCATGCCCAGTGGCAACCACCAGATAATTTGCTATCAATGAACTTGCATGGCTTGCCTAAGCCTGGCTGCTTGCTACTGTCCAAAAACAATCCCCACATGAATGCCAGTATGGTGCAGTGGTTAGAGTTTCCGACTAGGACCTCAAATTCCCATTCTGCTGTTGAAAATCACTGGGTGACCATGGACCAGTTCCAC
This sequence comes from Lepidodactylus listeri, assembly GCA_029233225.1. NCBI lineage: Eukaryota > Metazoa > Chordata > Lepidosauria > Squamata > Gekkonidae > Lepidodactylus > Lepidodactylus listeri. The sequence goes on from JARCFY010000006.1 coordinate 51,913,650, forward strand.
TTTTTCAGTCTAATTTACTTCCCAGGCAGGGGGGAATGCCATTGAGAACACCTGGATGTCTCCCACTGGGATGATGACCTCCCACCCACACCTGGGCCAGCCAGCCCCCTGACAGAAGGGCTGAGCAAACCCACCCAAACTCCTGCAAGGCAGGAGAGGCAGCACCCAGCCAGTCTGAGGTGAGGCAGGGGAGACAGAGCCCAGCCCTTTGGGCCCCACAGAAAAGGAAAGAAGGGGGAGGTGGTGATGTCTGGCTCAGCCCACTTGAGACAAGGCAGACATCAGCACATGGTCAACCCTTCCATGAGGTCACTCAGACACTGGCACCCTGCGCAAGGCAATGCAGATGGCAAGACCCAGGCCAAGCCCACATTAGGCAAGTCAGATAGCAGCACCCAGCCTGGCCAAGCCAGGCTGAGCCCCATGTAAGACAGATGGTTCCTGGTCCAGTTAAACCTGACACAAGGGAAGACAGAGGGCAGCACCCAACCCTGTATGAGGTGTGGCAAGGTAGAAGGCAGGGCCTGGCTGAGTCCTGTACGGGCAAGCAGAGGGCAGTGCCTGCACAAGGCAAGGAAGGCAGCGGTACCTGGCTGAGCACTGCGTGAGGCAAGGGAGAAAATGATGCCCTGCATGGGCAAGCCCCATGAGAGGTGAGGCAGATGATCAAGCCCCACACTAAGGCCATAGTTTTTCTGGTAGAGAGTGTCAGAGGTAGGAAGGAGCAGAAAGCAGTTGGCAGATGGGAAGGAAGAAGAAGAAGAAACAGAAGAAGAAGAAGATTTATACCCCGCCCTTCACTCGGTGTCTCAGAGCGGCTTACAATCACTTTCCCTTACTCTTCCCACAACAGTCACCCTGAGAGAGCTGTGAAAGAACTGTGACTGACCCAAGGTCACCCAGCTGGCTGCATGTGAAAGAGTAGGGAAGGAAACCTAGTTCTCCAGATTAGAGTCTGCCACTCTTACCCACTACACCAAACTGAGTCTAGAGAGGAGAGTAGGAGGCAAGGAAGGGAGAGAGTCTATGGGGGCTTTCAAGTAGGGTTGCCAAGTACTCACCACAGGCTGGCAGGGGGGAGTCCTCTTCTTGCTGGGAGTTTCCCGGCAAGCGCGCAAAGCGCGCATGCCGCAATGATGTCACCAGAAGTGACATCATCATGTTGTGCACGTTATCGGAAGTGACATCATCATTTATTTATTTATTTCAATTTATATCCCACCTAGCCAGTGGACCGGCTCTAGGCAGCTTACAGCATAAAATCACTCAATTACAAAGTTAAAACATAACATAAAATGAATTCACTTTAAAATTACAACAGACTTTCAACACAATAGCAGCATCATACCAGCACCGATACCTGCCTCTAGCTTACACCAACCAGGAGGCTACCACCATAGAAGTTTTAGAGATGGCCATTATGCCATCTCCTAAGGGCCATTCCCCCCGGTGGCGGCCCCAAAAGCCTGGCGGAAGAGCTCCGCTTTGCAGGCCCTGCGGAACTGCAAAAGGTCCCGCAGGGCCCTGATGTTCTCTGGGAGCTTGTTCCACCAGTGGGGAGCCGCCACCGAGAAGGCCCTGTTTCTGGTGGCTGCTAGCCTCGCCTCCTTCAGGCCCGGAAGGGTCAGGCGATGTTGGCTGCCTGACCGCAGTGCTCTTTGGGGTATATATGGGGAAAGGCGGTCCCTTAGGTAGGCATCATCATGTTGTGCATGTTGTGCATGGTACTATAGAGTTTTAGGGGCGATTGCTAGAGCCTTGCCTCGGCAACATGCACAATGTGATGATGTCATTTCCGGTGACATCATCATACTGGGGAAGTCATCCTGACCAGATGACTTCGGGGGTGGGGTTCCCCCCACCGGCTGAATCTGGGCCAGCAGATTGGGGACCCCTGTAGCAGGGGATGCCCCACCCCCAAGGCAGACTTGGCAGCCCTAGCTTTCAAGGAAGAGAGATGAAATAGTGGGGTAGAGGAAAATAACACTTACCTCACTAGTCCTTGCAGGTTCCTGCTTATTTATATATATTGTCCTAATATACATATTAAAAATGGCAAATTAAAATGATCAGAAATAAGCAGATATTGGGTTTTCTGTAGCTTGCATTACAGAGCATTCCCATACAGGTCTTTTTATCTTGGGTTGGATTCAGACTAAATTTTCATCTAACAGAAGGGTTGGGGTAATTTCCACTAATTCCCTTTTCCTGCTGCAGACCCTCATTCTCCAATTTGCCTCTCATTCTGCTGTCCCCAGGACACAGCTTTTGGGGGGAATCAGTGGGCTGCAGAGAGAGAAGGGAGGCAGGAATGTGTGTCCCACTGTCAGAAGTGCCTTGCACGAAAGGAGAAGCTAGTCTGGATCCAACCTTAGTGAAGTCTATTCAGTGGAGCTTATTCCTGGAAAAATGTTCTTAGGATGGCATGGGTAGTGTTACAGGAGAAGCCAAATGTATGCCACCTCTATTATGAATTATATAAAACTATTCATTTAAAAAGACTTTCAGGCACAAAAATGAAGAAAAAATGCTTTAAATAATAAATAAATACTGATTTGAACTACATGCTGTTGGGGACTCATTTTAAATCTTCCCATCAAATGCATGTATTTTTGTGCAAGATGCTGCTTTCGAAAAACTACAGTGGATCTTGTTAAGCTTGTGGCATTGCACAATTTCCATCGTGCACTGCCTTGAACCCAGTTTTTCCGGGGAAGGGTGGTTTAAAATCAAATTTAATAAATAAAAAAAAATAAATTAGTTCATCCTGAGCTATGCATTTTCTATGTATTTAAAATATTTGATCCATCTGTCACATCGTAGAAAAGCGGTCTAAACAGTGACTTGGATTTCTCTGATTAACCAAGCTATACAAAACTAATAATTTTCAAAACACGAAATTAATTAGTGTCTATTTCTATGCTTTCATTGACAATACCTTATCCTTCTGTTTCATAAATAAATAAATGGAATTGCCATACTTATTTATAACATGAATGCAGGAGCTGGGGTTGCTGTTCATTTTCATATAAGTTGTGCATAGTATTTCCTATTCCTGTTTGGTGTATTGTGATAAACAAGTTAGCAACAGAGACAGGGCAATAGGCGGATGTTGATATATTGTAGACAAAATGGAGGCTACAGCTACAGCTCTAGAATCTGGCTGCATATAACTCTAAAAATCATTTTGGATCATAGAGCATTTGACATGAGATACATCTTTTCGTCCTGCCACCCACATCACATTTTAAAATTTCTTTTGGAAAAGGTAATAACATTAATCTGCACTTCTAATGAAGCAGTGCTATCAATAAAGTTGTTGTTGTTGTTCAGTTGCACAGTCGAGTCCAACTCTTTGCGACCCCGTAGACCACATCACGCCAGGCCCTCCTGTCCTCCACTGCCTTCCAGAGCCTGCTCAACTCCATGTTTGTTGCATGAATAACACTGTCTAGCCATCTCATCCTTTACCGTCCCGTTCTTCTTTTACCTTCAATCTTTCCCAGCATCAGGGTCTTCTCCAGTGAGTGATATCCCCAAAGTTATGCTGGAATGATTTAGATTGTGGAAGCCTTACTAACCAGACGCTACAAACTCTAATTCTTTCGAAGTTATTATGTTTATCGGAAGTTCCACAGGTTTCACATGAACCAATAAGATAAACCAAAGCTGCCAGGATTGGGACTTTTCATTGTGGAATTTAAATATCACTTTGTCATACCATCTTTGGGTGATATTGCTTTAAATGTTTCAGCACAGTCTCTTTTCACAAGAAGCTAAAATAGGCATGCTGTCCTGTCAGTGCATTTAATGGAGCATTAATGGATACAGTAATATCCATGTCTTAACTGAAATCACAGCACAGACCAGAAAGAATAAGGCAAACAATCCGACCTTCTCAAGCAGGGACCATGGGCATTCTTGTTTGTTTGGCTGTTACTAACAACAGTTAATTAGAAAATCCTTTCATTTACTGTAAACTGTTACCAACCCATCAAAGAATGCAACTTTTGTTTTATGTTTTCTGTGATCCACACAATCTCTCCAAAATATAGTCTAACTAGATAAAAACTGCTGAAATCTTCTTATGCAAACTGCATAATAGCACTTCCAATGGCTCCTTTCTGTCATCCACCGTAACCATCACACCCCCATTTCTGCTGCAGTCAGGTGAACTGTCAAAGAGCTATTATGGTTGGCTGCCTAGAATTCTGAGGAAAGACAAATCTGGACAATTTTCTCCTTGGACAATAAATGGTTATTTTGTCGCTTTTAGGTTTTCCTAAACAATTTTGCTACAGAAATAATAAGGGTGTTTATTACATTTTTTTTGAAAAAACATCCTCATCCCAAAACATAGAGAGCTTTTGTTTGAGGCTGAAACCTTTACCATGAATATATAGCTCTTTGATGGATACACATTAGCATTACCATGTCTGGGTAAGCTTTTATTTGTATTTTTTTCCCTTCTATAAGTCATCTTGTGTGGTTTAGAAACATATGAGTGGCATGTAACATTTTGGTTCATGTTTAACCGCTATTAATAGTACCAGGTGTACGTGAAATGGAGCTACCAAATGTATATATACAACTGCAAGATCGTCAGTTTATGATTCAGTGCTGAGACCCAACGAATGTTACATATGCTTAGTCTTCTACAGCTGTTTAAAATATTGCATGCTTGAAAATGAACACATTATTGTAACGTGTTAACAGTGCATCTTCTGATAAGCCTTGCCTCATAAATAAAGAGATATATAAATGAGGTATATGGGAAAATATTTTCTGTAGAGACAAGTATTTTGTGCATTCTGGGGCACAACTATATATTAAATGCTTATTATGTATTTTTTTATAGTTAACAAGCGTATGGTTGTAGAAACCTCTGATTGTTGCCTTTTTCTGTATTTAATCAGTATTTGTAGGATGGCCTTTCAGTTTTTTCTCAGTTCTGTATTTTTGTATGTCTGCATAATCATTTACTTGTGAGAATTTCACTGATAAGCAGCAGAAGATAGATTTCATATACTCAAAGTGGCAGTTCAGTGATTGCCTACTCCGGTGTAATCCCATTTATTTCACTGGCCTTTCCTACCATGAATGGTCACAGAAACATTTCCAACAGATTAGTTCAGATGTCACAAAAACAGCATAAAAGGAAATAGTTCTTAAAAGATATCACATGCTGTTGGAAATATAGTCGATGCAACTAATACAAATGGAGCTTTAAAATACTGTGTATTTGAATGTGTGTTTTGAATTTTGTTAACAAAACAAAAAAATAAAAGTATCTTCATTTAAATTCTTCACAATATTAGTTTTCAAATATTAGTGGCATTTAACTGTTTAGAGGAGTTACATGCTGTAACATTGTTTATTTTTAAAAGTGGGTTAATTTTTTAAATAAAAAAGGTGGCTTAAATTTTTTAAATATGTTAGTAGTATTTTAGATAGTAAATACTTTGAAAAATGCTGCTAAATGACAGCATAAGTCACGTAGTATATATTGTCTTGCAAAACCTCAGTGTCCTAAATCACCCAGGGCCTTAGGATTAGGAGCACATAAATAGGGTTCTATACAGGGATTCATCCTCTGGATCAGTTCTGTCCATATAAAAGACTGCTGTGTAGTGCAAACACATACACACACACACACAACGTGTACAGTATTTGACATTTGTGAATTGTGCGGACATTGCTCCTGTACTGTATGTCCACGGCCAAATAGCTGTTTAGCATTGTCAGTTCTGATTTGGGCATTATGGAGGGAAATCAATTCCTGGCACAACTTTTTTCTTGCTGCCAATAGGTTATCTATTCTGTCAAAGGTGACAGTAACAACCTCATGTTTAGTGAGGTGTCATTCATGAGCAGCAGCGTATGCCTGGTCCACAGCTATGCATGTGGGAGCAAACCATGTGGGAGCAAACCATAAGCATCCTATCATGTACAGCACATAGCATAGTAAGGAACAACAAAATCTCTGCCTGGAAAAGGTTTGTACTGTGCACATGTGCAACGATCTGTGTAAATCAGTAATGTGGGAGGTGTGGGGCGAAGACATTATCCAAAAGCCTGGTAATGCATGCATAATCCTGTGTACATCCTGATGCATGCACACAAGTTTTGGAACGAATCTTGTGCCACTCTCACAGTTCTCCTGTTTGGTGGCCTGGATCTGTGCTCCAAAGAGATGGTGGTTGGGATAGAGATGAATCCACGGCCGTAATCTTCATCAAAAATGAAGCACGGTTCAGATGGTTCTCCCCTCAGTCTCAAAGAGTTTGTTAGCTAATATCTACAATATTCATCACTACAGAGGAGTGTCTCTTTGGATCTGAGAATTTGCAGAGCCTTTCTTCCCCTGTCGAGCTCTGCGGCACATCATGTCTATACGACTGCTTGATGTTTCTCAGATAGCATAATTTGGAAAATGTCTGCAAGCTGATTGGCTGCTCTGTTGTGTTCATGAGTGGGAGAATATAATCCATTTCTGCATATCTGCAAGCCTGGACAAATCAAGGTGACAATCCGTAGTGAGCCCTGTCAGGCCCTTTGTCCTGCTGCTGCTCTGAATTGAAATACAATGGAGGCAAAGTGGTATATATAACCGTCCAGCTGCTTTGCTTTGACAGGAGAGTCCCCGTATTTCAGTGTGTCAGATCTTGTTTGTATACTGGGTGGAGGCCATTCCGTACAATGACAATGCAAATTGCAAAAACTCGTCTGCAAAGTCATAACAGGCAGTGGGATTCTGATGGGATGGAGAATTCAAGATTGCCTTGCAATAAGGATCCTTCTTAAAAAATGTACCATTTGGTGCAATGCTTATATATTTCTATGTCCATGTTTTAACAGTGGCATGAGGCACGGATAGGCTCTTGGCTCTCAAATCTACCAGAGGCTGCTTCTTTCAGGACTCTGTATTGATGTTACTTTTAAGGCAATTTTACATTTCATTTAAGCATGCAATTAATCATCTTTAAAGTGCTGAGATGACTGGCATCAGTAGTGTGATTTAATTAAATTTGAAATAATTGTACAGTACATATAGGCATACAACTAACCTAGCCAAATTAAATGACGTAGTCTATTTCTTACCCATGGTGTTTCCAATTTAAGTATTCATCCAAAAGGTTACCCTTCACAGAAGGAAACTGTTTTTTTTTAAAAAATGTGTAACTGTTCCAAAACTAAAATAGCAGTATGTATAGTAGGCCTGCATAGTACCTATCATTGCTTGGTACATTTGTATGCATCATGATATTTTTCATATTACCTTTTTATATTTACACTGATTTTATGGCTAATGACAAAAAATTGTAGGTAGCTGTGCTGATACTACTTACACAGCCTCTGCTGTGTCAGCACTCAGCTGGCTGAGGGTGGAAAACATGAGCCACCATTTTGTTTCAGTCTAGTAATCAAGCAATTAGTCTAGAAAATGGAGGTTTTCTGTGAAGGGGGGAGGTTGAACAGTTATTTGGGTGGCTTACCTGTTTAAGAGCAGCAAACAAAATGATGCACAATATATCATGTTGAAAGACGTTCGGAAGGAGATTCTCTGATCTTGAATGCTATTATCATGAAAAATACAAGTTGAGACCTTTACAGTATTTTGCCTACTTTATTGTGTATAATATATATTTGCATTCAAATTACTCTTCTAAAAATATTTGCAATAAACTGAAAATCTGCAGAAAATTGAATATATTTTTTAAAAAAGATTTATTTTATGTTTTGTGTTCCACGTATAATTCATAAGATGTCAAGCAAGAAGCCTGGCCAGAAATGCACATTCGTGTGTATGTGTATGTGCATGTGTGTATATGTAATACTCAAAAAGATGCAGCATAGATGTGTGTGTGTGTGTGTGTGTGTGTGTACAGATAGATATTAAAGCTGCTTGAATACTGGGAAATGTGTCATCCGTTAAGTGCAGTTCAGGTCTTGTGTGTGAAAAGCACAAACCTTTTTTTTTTTGACGTGCTGCGGTGTCTGCACTTTTTGAAATTGCATATTTATCAGGCCATGAATTATTTATGAACTTTGAAGGGGGGAGAAGTGGGGAGGATACAAAAAGTGCAAAACATATGCGTAGAAAGAAGAGTATTTTCTACGCACAGAGTACAAAGTCTTTTCAAGGATGATACTACGTAATTGCCATTGCTACCCTTCTTGTACTTTTTCACTGAGTCTTGTGATTTCTTTCTTTCTTTCTGGGCAAGCAGCAATGACTAAAGATGACACAGATATTTGGTGCTGATAGCGAATGTGGCTGCAATGACCAAAGAAGAGGGTTGTTAATAAATATTAATCCTTCAGCTATCAGGGTGCACTATTGTAAGGAAGGTTCTAACAAACTGTGGATTAAGGACCTGCTTCATGAATTAGAAATTTTCCTGTCTGTCACATGTCCATGGTGGACCAAGCTGGTGCCTTGAACTGGATGAACCATCCTGTCTGTGTCCATTCTGAAGCTAGTCTTGTGGGAGAAAATGAGTCTCCTCCATCATTCGTTATCACTGGTGACTGTAGGACATGCATGCACAACAATAGCACATGCCTCATTGTTAGATGGGGGGATCAGATTTCTTTCCGTTGCCTTAAACAACTTTTTAGAGAAGTGGTAAAAAAGAATTTCTGCAGAAGCATTTTCAGAAATGTAGGGAGAATTATCTGACAATGAATAAGTGGAGGCATAGCATTACAGTGCATTAGCACTCCTTTTTATAAATAAGGATTTCCTAAATAATGGATTAAAGAAAGTTGATGCATAAAATGAATAACAACAGTGTAGGACATGACAAGTTATTAGGGCGGGTTATTAGGTCAAAATTATTAGAGACCACAAGACTGAATCAAGATTTCAAAAACTGTGGTATTCGTTGCTATTGTTATGACTAATAACTACATTATTAGTATTAGTAGCCACATTAGTATTTTAGTATTCTTTATACAGTGCCTACAATATACCTTACAAAAGGCTAACCTCACCTAATACCTTTCCAAATGGCTTGAAATGGGTTTGACATATGTCAAAGTAAAGCCCAAGATGTTTTCTCTGCCGTTAGAAGGAAAATACAGTGAAGTTGTACAAAGGCCAAAATTCTGCTTTGGAATCATAGATGCAAACAAACACCCCTTGTTGTCCAGTGTGGCCTTTCTGATTGTACTGATATGCATCCTGAAAACTGGGCTAGAGAGTGAATAAAAATGCTTTGCCTAATCATTCCCTAATGACAGTGACTTATGTCCTTAGTGCAGTCGATTTGTTTCCTGGGTTTTAAAAGTAGATTATTTCCATGGTGCAGGCTTAGTGTAAGCTGCTGAGAAACCACAAGCACTGCACTTCAGCCTGAGTTTGGGACATTCGCCAAGGGTAATCTGATTAAAAGGGCTTTTCTTTCTTTCTTTTTTTTTACAGCATTCTCCTGCTTTGAAAATTCTGGGCAGTCAGATAGAATGGGGCCAAAAAATTGCGTTTTTTCACAGGCATCCTGTTTTGCCTGAGCAGAATTAAAAGTGCGATAAGCAGCATCATAGGAATGATTCTTTTTGACAGACTTGCAACTGAATAAACAAAGCATCTGTTACAGATCCACAAGCAAATCCATGATCTATTTAATGCCGGTTTTGCTTATTTGTTCTGCCTTTAATCATGTTTGATTGCTGCATAGGTGTGAGCTTCTGAGGCCTCCCTTTATTTGGAAGAATTCAAAATGTGTCCTTAAAAAAGAAATCAAGATATTCATGCGCGCACACACACACACACCAGGGTCCCCCCCATCTTCTGTTGCTTGACATTTACAAATGTTCTGCTATAAATGCATTTGTTTGTGATGTGCACGGGGTACCATTTACCTGAGAAATTTAGCAGCTGTACATTGTTCAAAGGTAATTATCCAATCTCAGATCTTGGGTGACTTAGAAAAAGAGAGTGTAGTATTAATTAAGTATGTCATGTTTGCACACACTATCACACACTGTTGTTGGATATCTTGCCTTATTGAACTACATTTCTGTTCTTTTGTCATTACAATGACAAAGGGAAATCCTGGGCTGCTTTCCTTAACATTACTGGAGTTCTAAGAATGGACTTTCATACTGCTCTTCATTCTCACAAATAGGGGGGAGTTTGAGTTACAGACTCATCTCGACATAATCTACTGTTTCCATGTCACCCTGTTCGTTCAACCTTCAGAGAAGTGGCTCTCCATTGTGCTAGGCCCTGCGTGGGGGAGCAGAAAATGTCATTTGTTGTCTACTAAACTGCTGTATTGCTTTTGCTTTCTCAACCAGCCCTGAAGGGAGGAAAAATACAGATTCTTATGTGTTCTGTTGCTTTGTAAAGACAAAAATGCCTCATAGAGATGGTACTGCATTTTACAGCCCCACCATTTTGATTCAGAATTCCGGATGGTTTCTCCCTTGCATGTAAACTGAACCAGGAAGTCTGTATTTTTATCCTGTTTTCTCTTAACTCGTGTTATTCCCCCCATTTAAAAAAAATGCCTTCAAGTTATGTTTATACTTCTTTTTGGCATCAGTGGCATCATAAATGGTGTACAAAAAAGACAAAATAAATCTGAACACCAGCAACAAATCTGGATGAAATGACAAGGCTCACAGTGACAACATGTATACTTCATTAATGTATAATGAATGGAAAATGTAAGGTTTTCTCCCCAGTAATTTCTACCAGTTGCAAATAAAACAGCAGAATATTGCAGATTGCAGTGCAGCACAAATTGTAATGTTCTAAAATCTGCAGACTTGCACCCAGATTTGGGTTATATCTTTTATTCCTGGGCATAAATCCCAGTCCATTAAGTCCTTCTAGTTCTTGTGGAAAGAGGCATCTTTGTGTTTTCAAGAAATATCATTATAACCTTTCTGAAATGACACTCCTGTAACTGAGTCATCCCTCCACCAGCACCATGCACCTTTCGCATATTCCCAGCATCTAGATCTAAAGTTGTTGTCCAACAGCATGAGTCTGAATGGGTTTACAGCCCACATTAATAAATATACAAATGCTTATTTAGAAATGCATCCCACCTTTCCTGAAGTCTTGTGGTGGGTTAATATAACAAACTGAACTAAGACATGAACAAAGGCAATGCTACATCACAAACTATATAACGTTTTACATTTTACCATAACTAATGAGTAGCCATGCCTGACTATATAGGACTAGACTTCCTGTGTTTTGATGTTTCACCGGTGAGGTTCATAGTATACCATCGTTTAAAACCATGCACATACAATGGTGGAGTTCAGGCTGGCAGTTTGGCCCGATATAGGCCTGCTTTGCAAGCGTATTAAAAGAGCCGTTCACACAGCCACAGCTGACTGGCGTTGCCGTGTCACACTCACCCCGTCCTGAAGCTCTTTCATCCTGCTTTAAAAAGGTACCTCATGAAACTGGTCAAGCCATCTAGGTGCACATTCATCCTGCTTCCTGGCAGTGTGGACACAAATAAGCTGCACATCAAGCGGCGCTGGTAATGTGAACCTGCTGATCCGGCTGCTGTGCCCATGCACCTACACGCAGGTCAGCAAAATGGACCAAAGCCATGTGCCACTGCAGCAGTGCCACCAGGGGCCACCGCACAGTGTGAACGCTCCATTCTGCCTCCTCCCCAGTATGGTCCCGCATCAGCCTATGCAGTGCAAACGGAAAGCCCCATGACAACTCAGCCTGGGTCTTTTTGCCCCGCTTCCCTTGCACTTCATTTTGCCAGCCTGTCCTCAGCCAATGAGGGGACATAAAAGGCTTGGATTAAACAACGGCCAAAACATAGTCAGTTGAAGGATCTAGTAAACCCCCTAACCTATTTAATTATATAACTTGCATCCTTGGTGTGGGTATTACAGCCATACGGGATGAGACAGTGCAGGGTCTGAATGGGAAGTGAAATTGGCACAGGAACAAGACATGCTGAGTGACCTCTGTGGTGCTACGAGCTAGTGCTGCCAAGCCTCTCAGCTGAATGGTGCCAACAGCTAGCATTAGGTCACTCATTGTTAAGTCACATAAACTGATGCATATTTATTTAGAGCAGGAGGAGGCAATTGGTGAGCTGACACCAATCCATGTTGCCACTGAAGGATCCAGCCAAGCAGCCTGGAGGCCCTGGCAGTGGGTTGCTCTCATGGACAACCTTCATTGGGAAAGAAAAAAAAGAGTTGGATGAGTTGACTCTCCTGGAGCTTTCTGCGACTTTCATCCAATTTAAGCTTCTAGTTGGTTAAGCTGGTTAAGAGGAATATTTAGGACACCTCTCACCAGTGTTTCCAGTCCTATCTGGCTAACCAGATGATGCTCAGGAACACCTGATCAGTTCTATGGCTCTAGTGCTACAGACTCCTGTGTTTTGTCCTGGTTCAAACTATGCATCATCACTATGCCAATGAAATTCAAATCTTCTTGAAAACAGGATCAGATGAGATAGTAGATATTCTTAACAAATGTTTAGAGGAATAATGGACCAAATGAAAACCAAAAAACTGAACCTTAACTCAGAAAAGTTTAAGATGCTAATAACTGAAAAATACAGACAGGGATTAAGTAGTCAGCCTGTTCTTACTTTCCACCTAGTGTAGAGCAAGCTTGAAGCCTGGAGGTGCTACCATTCTAGATCCAAAAATGATCCTTTTCTCATGTGCTGCTGCAAGAACCCAAAAATGAAATTTTGCCCCTTTCTCTTCCTTAGTGCAGGCAACTGGTCCATATGGCCATTGCTCCATGCTGTCCTGCGACACTACGAATCAGTTTTCCCAGGGTCAGAAGGCATTGTCAGGTGTGAAGGAAAAGCGGAGAAGGGCTATAATCTTTGCATGATTGAGCCCATTGTTTACAAGGACTGCTGCATCCCTAGTATTATTAGATTTGTGCCTACATATGAAAACTCAGGTGGTCTGTTCTGTAGCCCAGAACATCTTTTATTATTTTATTTAAAACCTTTCTATTCTGCCTTTATCTCCTTGGACACAAGGCAGCACACAGTCTAGCAATCAGGTTGCAAAGGCATAAATTGACATAATTAGATCAGATTGAAATACACAATTTATCAACTTAATATGGTTGCCAGCCTCCAGGTGGGGTCTGGGGATCTCCCACTTTTATAACTTATCTCCAACTGACAGATATCAGCTCCCCTGGAGAAAGTGGCTGCTTTGAAGGGGGGACTCTATGGCACTGTACCATGCTAAGACCTCTCCCCTCTCCAAACCCCACCCTCTCCTGGCTCCATCCCCAAAGTCTCCAGGTATTTTCCAAACCAGACCTGACAACCCTACAATGTAAAAGCACTGAGACTTAACAAACACAAGGGTATGCTAACATGTGATGGCCTTTCCTAGCTCTGATAACAATCAGGTTAGATTCCTAAATTGCAAGTACTTGGAAGGTTCTTTAGAAACTGAAATGGGGCAGAATGCATAAGAAAGATTGCTGACTGGCATAAGTTACAGCTTAGCTATTTTTAGTGCTAATTTTGTTTCTGGCACAATTTACAGTTCTGGTTCTGTTCTTTTAAGATGGCTGGGACCAAAGATTCGAAGGATCTCCTGTGCCCTTACAAACCTGTCCATCTGTTCAGATCAGCATCCTCTACAAGGTTCATGGTAAACAGAGACTGGGGTTTCTCAGTTGTGCTGATTCAGCTTTGAAATTCCTTCAGCATAGGGGCTTGCCTGTTGCTAAATCCATTAAGTTTCAGACAGCAGGTCAAAACCTAAATCTGATTATTTATCAAGGCAGTTTGTTAATGTGAAGGTGTTGGTGGATTTCTTTCTGGATTTTCTTTTAGTTTTAATGCAATTTCCTTTGAAATTTCTTTGATCCATTTTTAATAATATGAAGTGGCCTCACAATATGCTGCCTTTCCATTTTTAATGGTGTTGCTTTTATATGCTCCTATTTTTACATTTAAAAGCAATGTTTTGCTTTAATATTGTGTTGAGAAATTACTTTGGGCATTTATATGGAGAGAGGGCATACCTTCATGGAAAAGGGCCTGCACTTGTAGTGTTATCTTAAAGCCAGGGGAAGTTTGTTGAATTCATATAGACTTATTTCTCTTTCAAATCAAGATTTTAAGTTGTGTTTTTCTATCATTGTTAATAGGCTTAAAATAATGTTACCAAAATATATAGAATATGATCAGATAGGTTTTATTGGAGGAAGATCTTGATCTCTTTAAAGAGACTGGTAACTCTAATAAATTCAATCTGACAATTTAAGGAATGTATGCTTCTAGTTTTCCTGAACACAAAGAAGGTGTTTGATTATGTTGAATGGTATTATTTATTGCAGGTTTGGAACTGTTTCAGTTTAGAAAGCAATTTTAGATAATGGTTAAATATTTTGTATGATAATCCTTGAGCCAGAGTTATAGTCATTGGCTGCATTTCAGCTAAACAGATGTACTGGACAAGGATGTACCCCATCTCCCTCATTGTCTAGCCTTTGGCCATTTTTATTAAGAATAATCTAGAAAATAAAGGGTTTTATTTTGGTAATTTCACAGTGCAGTGATATCCTTTTTTTCAACCCAATCATATTCTTAGCTCATATGCTGAATGTTAATTTTTAATGGTCTTTGAGTATTAAGTGGAAACTTTGACCTATTACGTATCTTGAAATTTGGTTATTAGAACTTTTGAGCTTATTGGTTGATCCAAATCATAAAAGATTAAAATCTGAAACATCTGAATCACTGGCATTCTATTAATTAAAATTATTACAATTAAAATGGGCATTCTTCCTAAGATGCTCCTCTTAGTTAGAAGTATTCCTTTGCTCATAAAGAATGAATCAGAGCACTGAAAGAAAATGATGTTTCAGTTTATTTGGCAAGGTAAACATCTAACGGTGGCTGATAATACAATGTATAAAAGAATTTGAAGATGAAGGGCTAGAAAGTCCAGATAGCAAGTTTTATTACAAAATGGTGAAGCTGAAATTTTTGAAAGAGTGTGCTCTTCGTAGAAAAAAATATGTTAGCTGCATCAATCAGTTTGAAGTGTCACAGATTTTAATGTGGTATAACCAAAAGAACTGACAATGTGAAATCACAGGCTAGCCTTGTATGTGCAGCTTTTACCTTGATATTTTACAACAAACTATTATCTAGTACTCTGTATCTGGGTGATTCAAACTTGGATCCTTTATGATCTTTTTAGGGTTAAGGACTTGTTTCTTCAAGATTCAATGCTCTCTTTCGAAGAGATAGTTCAGTTAATAAATATTCACATAGACCATCTTGTTTTCGATTTCTACAGATCTAACATTTTAAAAACCCTAATTAGGAAGCACGAGGTTATTCAAAATATGGCATATTGTTTTGTGATGATGTTATCAAAGGAAACATAATAACATTTTATACCTTAACAAAATATAGTAATCTCAAGATTCTTATAAAAACAGTTTCTAAATTTGATAAAAGCTGGAATTAAATGTTGACTATAGAGGGGTTAGGAGATGGATTTGATCTGATTTTTTCTAAATTCTTGTATATAATCCATAAGTTAGTTCATATGTATTCAACATATATTAGTGATTGTTAGAGATGTGTCTCAAATTGGGCAGATTTATGGCACATTTTTGGGCCCTGTCTGGGTCATTTAACTCTTCTGGTGTCAGATTTCACTCTAGATTTAAATCATTATAAACTAACTTTGAAGCCATTAAGGTGTTCTTGTTGTTATCTGAACAGCAATATATGCCCTACTTGGAGGGGTGTTGTTGTTTTTGTATTTTTTTATGTGTGTATGTGAGTCTGTGTGCACCTGGAAGTCATAGTGAACTCTGGTGACTGATCCCTGCTGGGGGCCTGGAGGATAGTCAGAGAGGTGGCTGAATAAGGCCTGCCCTGCCTCCTGACTGCTGGTATTCCAAGAAGGTCTCCCATCCAAGTGCTTGCCAGAGTTCACCCTGTTTAGCTTCTGAGATCTAATGAGATTGGGCTTGCCGGGGCTATCAGGTCAGGGCCAATATATGTCCTACTGGTGCAGAATTAATAGCTAGTCTAAGACCATACATTACTGCTAACTGGAAGGTGCAAGAAGGTTCCTCTATAAATGAATAGTTCAGTGTTGAAAATCAGCCAATATGTCAAAATTAGTATAAGAAGTATTAGAAAAATATTCAGAAGCATTTTTTGAAAAGTGGTCACTCTTTGTAATGGTCACCCTTTATAATGGCTTGAAATGATAAAGTCAGATATGCAGTTTGGCCTAAGGTATTCTTTAGTAGTCTATAATATAAAGTATATAATCTCATATTTGATATAGTGGTTCTTTTCTATATTTGCTAATAAAAAGTGGCCTGTCTGCTTCTAAGGTGCTAAGAGTTTACTACTACATATTTCTCATTTTCAGATGTTTGAGCGGCTAAATTTCATTTCCCTAAGCCCTTTTCACATTTTCAGTAGGGACCCATGATATTATTCACATATGTGTACAAATAAGAGTACTGAGAGAAAGATTAAGCTAAATTTGGCTGCACAGGGGTTGGACTAGGACTGCCAGGTCTCCACTCGGGGTAGGGAGGCCACCAGCCACTGTCCTCACACCACTGATCAGCTGGCCAGTGGGGAGAGTTAACTGCAGTGGGAGAGGCCTAGTTTGGTGATGCAATGATGTCACTTCTGGTAGTGACATAATTGCATCAACAGTAACACAGGACACTCTGGTATTTGGGCAAAACATCATGGTATAAAAGGAGTCAACCAGAGAGTTTTTGCCCAAATACTAGAATATCCCACGTCACCTGCATTGTGATGATGTCACTTTTGATGCATGCCAGAAGTGACATTGCCACATCACTAGCAATGATGCTGCATCTCCAGCCTAGGAGTCCCACCACTGCTAGTAAGTGCCCCCTTCAGACCCATAGTCATTTCCATGACTATAACTACTGGAAAAAGTGCCACCATGGACATGAAAATGGTCATCCTTAAAGAGGAATGGCATGAAGGAATGACATGAATAACCTGTTCACATGTGTGAGCCAACCCTTTGACAGGAGTTATGGGCATTTGTGGTTTACTGGCATCTATAATTGGCATCTATAATTGCCACATAATAAATGAAAGCTCCAGAAAATGCAGTAGTCAGCCTGGTACAAGTCACCCAGATGTTATAGTCCAGTTGTACCATCAGTTCAGTATAGAGTCTATATAGCATTAAATGTTATGTGTCAAGGTTACCTATGAAGACTTCTTGGAAATATAAGAATCAGGGTCATTTGACCTCATTGGCCAAATATCCTGAGACAGGAAATCCAATTCTTCTAGACTGCTGTTTTCTACATATTTATTTATTTGATTTCCATAATGCTCTGTAAAACAGGTTTAGTGTGGTGTAGTAGACAGATCTGTTTCTGTGTAATATACCTTACAGGTATGCTGAGAAAGAATAAAATATAACCTCATGTATGCCACAGTAAGTTTGGGGAAATAATTAGGTCCTTTGAATGCTTGGTACTTGAGATGCAAATGCATATTGGTGTGTGTGGGTGTGTATATACACAAAATAAAAAAGATGAGACAATGTTCCTGTGGGGAAATTGGTCTCATACGTTATTCCTTATCCTCATATGAAAAAAAAGATAGCATGAACAACATCTACAAAATATATCGTTAGGAGCCAGTTGGTTAGAAGTCACTTTTAGGACCACTGGAGTTTTCTTCCCTAATTTTTAATTTTAGCCTTAAAAATTCAATGCATGACCTTTGTATTTTTCTCTTTACTTCTGCATTCTTTAAAGACACAGTGTTGTACCTCTAAAAATGAATTGTTCATGTCAGGAAGATGACCTGCTGTTTGGGGAGGGGAAAAGAAGAAATCATTAAAAGAGATTTCTCAATAACCAAGAACATCTGTGATCCTGTACTGCTTGCAAAAGCACAAAGGCCTGCAGGGCTGCTCTCCCTCCTAAAGTAAAATGCCTGTGATCCCTCACCCCAAAGGAAGAAAAGGAGAGGAGAAAATTATGTGACAGCAGATCAGCTGCTCTCTGCTTCGTCTTCTTTTTTGAAAAGCCTAGGTTGTTGCTATTTAACATATAACCCTGTGACCTTACTGCTGTGGCTGCTTTGAAACACCAAGCCATTTAATTATGCAGATTACAAACAGAGAAAAACATCAGAAGAATCTGCCTGAAAATTACCTTGTTTGACTGGAAATTAGTTGGTTTATTTGAACTTACAGGATGTTGCTTTTCAGCACTGCATCCTAGTTTGATGCTTTGGTCCGTTTATACTGTCTTACATCTCAGTGGGGCACCTGAAAGTGTCAAGAATTAATGGGGGAAGTAATAACTCATCTATCATCCTTATACCTAATTATTTTAAAGGACATAGTCTGCATTAGGCACTAATGAATGGAATCCTTCTCAAATCTTAGAGCTAATACAAATGAAAGAGCAATAGATATCTATTTTATCTATTGGGGGAAGTCAATAATGTTATTATGCCGATGTAACTGCCAATAATCTCGAAGTTCTTGAAAGTTTTTGTCCCCTTTTCCAAACTAATGTTGTTCATTTGCATCTGACAAAGTGGCTCCCAAAAGCTTAAGCCATTCTTCTTTTTGTTTTTGCTGGATGAATGGAGGAATTGAAAAGACAGACATATATAGCTCCTGGGTTAAGCTTCAAATGTGTGTGTGTGTGTGTGTGTGTGAAATTCCATCAAGTCACTTTGGATTTATGGTGATCCTATGAATTAATGACCTCCAAAATGTCCTATCATTAACAGTCTTACAAACTGAGGGCCCTGGCTTCCTTGATTGAGTCAATCCATCTCATGTTGGGTCTTCCTCTTTTCCTGCTGCCTCCAACTTTTCCTAGCATTATCTTTTCCAATGACTTTTGTCTTCTCATACCTTGATCGAAGTACAATAGTCTCCATTTAATCATTTTAGCTTCTAGGGAGAGTTTAGGCTTGATTTGATTTAGAACTCACTTATTTGTCTTTTTTCACAGTCCACGGTATTTGTAAAACTCTCCTCCAACACCACGTTTCAAGTAAATCAACTTTCTTCCTGTCAGCTTTTTTTCATTGTCCAACTTTAATACCGGTACGTAGTAATGGAGAATACTATGGTATAAGTTATTTTGATCTTGGTTGCCAGTGACAAATCCATACACAAGGATCTTTTCTGGCTCCTTCCCAGACTCAGTCTCCTTCTGATTCCTCAGTTGCAGTCACCCTTCTGGTTGATGATGGAACCAAGAAATAGAAAATCTTGAACAATTTCAGTTTCTTCATTGCCACCCTTACACTTGTGTAATTCCCCCATAGTCATTCCTTTTGTCTTCTTGGTGCTCAGTTGTAATCCTGCTTTGGCACTTTCTCCTTTTACCATCATCAGTAGTTTTTTCAAGTATTCACTGTTTTCTGCCAGTAATGTAGTGTCCTTTGCATATCTCAAATTGTTAATGTTCCTTCTTCCAGTTTTCACTCCACTTTCATCTAAATCTAATCCAATTTTCCTTATGATATGTTCTGCATAGAGGTTTAATGGGCAGGAAGCTAAAATAATCTTTATCTGTCACCTTTGCCAACTGGAAACCATTCTGTTTCTCCATATACTGTCCTAACAGGAGCCTCTTGTTTAGAGTATAGGTTGCACATCAAAACCATCAAATGTTGTGGCACACTCATTTTTTTAAAAACCAACCATACCTTTTCATGATCTATACACTCAAAAGCTTTGCTTTAATTTATGAAACACTAGCTAATTTTCTTCTGACATTCTCTCATATGCTCTAGTAACCAATGTAAATTTTCAGTATGATCTCTAGTGCCTCTTCCTTTTCTGAATCCAGCTTGAACATCTGGTATTTCTTGTTCCATATGTGGTAACTATCTTTATTGTGATATTTTGAGTATCACTTTACTTGCATGAGAAGTTAATGTGATAGTCTGATAGTTGCTGCAGTCTTTAACGTCTTCTTTTTTAAGAACTGGAATGTAAATTGAGTGTTTCCGGTCTGTGGGCCATTGTTTTTCTTTCCATATTTGTTGGCATATTCTTGTCCAGGGCTCATTTCGTAGCAGGAGCTCCTTTGCATATTAGGCCACACACCCCTAATGTAGCCAATCTTCCAAGAGCTTACAGAGCTCTTTTTACAAGGGCTACAGCAAGTTCTTGGAGGATTGGCTACATCAGGGGGTTGTGGCCTAATATGCAGAGGAGCTCCTGCTACGAAATGAGCCCTGTAATCTTGTCCATCTTTTGATGTACTCTGTTTCTGTGACTTGGAATAGCTCTATTGATATCCAATCTACTGGTGATTTGTTTCTCCCAATTGCTCTCAGTGTAGCTTTCACTTCACTTTCTAAAACTGCAGGTTCTTCTTCAAAAGGTTTTTTGGGCAGACAGGATAAATCTACTAAAAATGTTCATAGTACCTAAATATCTGTTCTTATTTAGGATGCTACCTGTAGATATCTCTAACAAAGACCTCTCACTCTGGCAAAAATCAATCTTGGACTTTATGGGCATATAAGAAGCATAAGATATCCTTCATCACCCTACATAGATCAGCTTCAATGAGGGGTCTGGATCTCCCAAACCTAACAACATATTATGAAGCATCCAACTTAGCAATTATAATTAAAATGTTAAAGGCAAATCCTCATGATGGTTGGTTACAAACAGAGAATTCTTGTACAAAACCATATTCTCTTTCCGAATATTTCTGGAAAAATCCTCTGCAACAATATCCTCTAGCAGACCCAAATACATTTTAAAAATCCTCACTGAAATTATGAGACAGACACAGGAAGTGTTTGGTCCTGGAGCTATCTCAATTGTCAACCTTCTTAAACTGACTGGTTTCCACCAGGTAAAGAAACACTAGCATTCTTAGACTGACGCTGAGCAGGTATCACCCATATAATAAATTTATTGAAGAGAAAAAGAATACTTGATAAAACACAATTGGAAGCCAAACTAGGAGGTCCCATTTCATGGTTTAGATACTTACAAATGCTTATCTCAACTATTTTCCAGGGTGTTAGATCTTTTACCAAATTTGAACTGCTGCTGCACAAAAGTGATGGCACCACAGCAGGTTTGGTTTCAAAGCTTTATAAAATGCTAATAAATGGGGATAATTCAGTCTCTTCCAGATGTTATAAAAATGGCAACTGGACTGTAAAAACAGAATACGAACAATGGATTGGGCTCAGAGCTGGCTGACTCCTTGCTTTACTTCAAGAATATTCAGTGTTAGATTCCAAGCAGTAAAGATGGCTGTTCTCACTGTTATTGTACCCTGTTGCAGTTCTTTAGTATAAAATTGTCTAAATCCCCCGAATTGCTGGAAGAACTGCAGACAAATAGGTGACTTCTTGCATGCATAATGGTTCTGTCCAAAGATTAACAGATATTGGGAAAGCATAGTAAAGGAAATAAAAGTAATAATGGGTGAGGCTCTACCTCTTCTCCCTGAAGCTCTCCTGTTGGGCTGGTGGCCAGATCTACCATTTGATAAAGTGAAAATGGAAAGAATTGCTTTATTTTTGGCAATAGCCAGATTAGCAATAGCAATGCACTGGAAACAGGAACTGATGCCTACAATACATGCCTGGAGAATCAGACTATGGAACTATTTTATGTTAAGCAAAATAACAATTTACAGCTCTCAATCATTGTCACTGCAAATCAGAGAGAAATTTATAAACTTTTGGTTCCCTATAGTACAATATTTATCAAAAAATGATGTACTACCTAAGAACCGTTACTATCATAATTTAATATATATATTAACAGGTGTTGGCTCATTTGGAAACTCTGTTGATCTTCATTGGTCCTTTCATTATCTGTCTCATTTAGTTGCATTCACATGGGCAGGAAAATTACAAAGGTTCTATGAATGAAATCCATAGTATGATACCTGATATACTGTTTAACTGGGAAACTGTTATGACGATCTTGGATTGTTGTCTTTTTTTGTATAGTCTCAGGCTATTTGCAATTGATTATTTTCAGGATTTTTGGTCTTTATGTTTGTTTTTATGCTTGTTTGTTTTATGTTGAATTAATATTGTGCTGTTATGGGAGCTTTTGAATTACTTGACCTGTTTATACTACAATGTGATCCTTAAAATAAAAAGAGAATGATTTAAAAGTGTCTTCTTGGAAGGAATCTGTCATCCTTTATCTCTTTTGTATAGTTCTTGAACGTATTGTTTAGGTCTGTAGGCAGAAATTTTTGGTTGGTGGGGCAGAGGCCAAGGCACTGGGACAGTGGAACTTAATGAGAAAAATATTTACATCACTTTCTAATCTAATTAGCAGTAATCTAATTAATGGCC
Source organism: Lepidodactylus listeri (assembly GCA_029233225.1). Classification (NCBI taxonomy): domain Eukaryota; kingdom Metazoa; phylum Chordata; class Lepidosauria; order Squamata; family Gekkonidae; genus Lepidodactylus; species Lepidodactylus listeri. Next base: position 51,935,990 of record JARCFY010000006.1, read on the forward strand.
ACCTACCCTGGGGGAAGAGGCCTCTGCTTTGGATCAGGCCAGCTTCTCCCCAGGAGGAAGTGAGGGGGGCCTCTGAGGAACATGAAGGGCACCTGGCCACAGCAGAGAAATGTGGACACTTCCTGGTTGAGGTGCCTCAAGTGGAGTTCCTGGCCCCACAAAGTCTTATGTTGGAGATGAGCCAGGGAGGGAGAGAGGCAGGGAGGGGCTCCAGCAGGCCAGGAAGGAGAGGAGGGGACTGGCTGCATCTCTCCAGCTGAATCCCTTTCCAACCTGCAGAGCTGCAGGTGTAGCACTAGCCTCTGAGCAAGGCTCTTCCTTCCTGTGCAATTGCAGTGCTCGGCTGATAATCCAGGCAGAGAGCACATTATACCCAGCTCTCCTTTGGGCGGGTGAGCGAGCTGAGTGGGTGGATCAGGCAGGCAGGCCTCTCTGCAGTGCACCTGGCATCATGTGACCTATGACTCCTCAGTGCAGGTGCACGGCAGAGAAGCCTGCCTGTTTGATCTGCCCACTCCTCACCCACCCACTCACTCAGGGGCATAGAGTTTGTAAATCCCCGGGGGGGGCGGGGGCTCTCTTGTGCGTACATGCAAAGCGTGCGCGCACGGGACCATGTCCCCGCCGCTCCTCCTCCCCCCCCCGGCCCCAGGGAGGCAGGCTTGGGGCGCAGTCTCGGCAGCGGCGGCAGCCAGCTGGCCGGCTGACTGCCGGCCACGCGCACGAAGCGCGGGAGCATGTCCCCGCCGCCTCTCTCTCCCCCCCGCCCCAGGGAGGCAGGCTCGGGGCGCAGTCTCAGCGGCGGTGGCAGCCAGCTGGCCGGCTGACTGCCGGCCGTGCGTGTGAAGCGCGGGAGCATGTCCCCGCCGCCTCTCTCCCCCCCTCCGCCCCAGGGAGGCAGGAGGGCAGGCCAGGAGTGGGGGGGAAGGAGAGGCGGCGACGGCAGCTGGCCGGTTGACTGGTCACCGGCGGTGGGCACTCCCTTTTGCCGGGAGTGGCTGAGCCCCCCCCCAGGAAATTTCGGGGGAGGCTCTAGCCCTCGAGCCCCCCCGTAGTTGATGCCCATGCACTCACTTGCTCACTGTCCTGTGGTGAGGCAATCAAGCACGGCTGGTGCTCCTGCATGAGCTGGCCTTTGGGGCGGGGTGGTGAGGCATGGAGCAGAGGCAGGAGTGGTGGGATGTGGTGCAGGGGCATGTGTGGTGGAGTGTGGCTCACAACTGAGGGGCCGTGACCTCACAATGCCCCATCGTAGCTATGGGCCTGGTATTGTTCCCACCTTTTCTTTATTTTGTCCTGCTCAATTAGTATATGTCTGTGTTGATCTTTCAGCATGCCTAACTGTGCTTTACATTTCCCTAATTTCATGGATCTTGTGGAACAGATCTTTTTTTCTTACTTTTTTGTTGTTCACTACTATTTTTTTATTTATCCAATTTCTAAACCGCTGTTCTCCATACTTGGGGCACAGGGTGGCTGGTGTACAACATTCAAGGATCCAATCATAATCAAATTTAAAATAGATTAAAAACAATAAAAAAAGATGCAGTGACCATTCCACATGGCATCTGGAATCAAATTGCCTTACCCCAGGAAGGGGAGTGAACTGAAAGGAGGCCAGGCCAATTAAAAAAACCTTGCTGTCCTCAACTGTAGGCCTGGTAGAATATATTTGCCTTACAACCCAGTGGAACTGAACTAGATCCCACAGGGTATGGATGTCATTTGGCAGAGAATTCCACCAGGTTATCTGGTTGAAGACAGCTGGATAGTTATTGTGGTTATTATAACAGTTTTCTTTGTCTCTACATGCAACTGGAACACTGCATTTAGACTTCTGATTCTATTTCTATCATGTTTTACTTTTGCTTCTTGTTTCTTTTTAGCAATTTTATAAGAGTTTCATCAGTCACTCATTGAGGCTTTTCATTTCTTTTGGCTGCAGGGATAGTCTTTGCACTTTCTTCCCTGATAATATCTCTGGTTTCAACCCATAACTCTTCTGGTTCACATTCATTTGCAAACCTCTTCTTTTTAAATAGTTTTTTATAGTTTTGCAAAACTCTTCTTTTTTAATAGTTTTTTTATTATTATTTTAACCATCACATCACAATTAAAAAGGGGAAACTCATTTTCCGGTTTCTTATTCAGCAAACTCGCGCCTAAATTGTCATGCATTTGTAAATTTCACCTTATATCAATAAAAAATAATAACTACAGCCATATCATGTTTTAACTTTATACGTCCTTAAAAGGTTCTAGCCAATTCTTAATGTTTATATTTTACTTGGTATAATCTTCAAACCACTTGTAAAATCTTGATCATGTATTTTCAAATGTAGTTTCTGATTGTCCTTTCAAAATTAAAATAAGTTTGTCCCTTTCCACCGTTTCCAAAATTTTGTTTAAGATTTCGTCTTTTGAAGGAGTCTTTATTCTTTCCCACTATTTACACTATTCAGTATAAGGTAAGAATCATTTCTTTGACAATTTAAAGGCAGAATAGTCAACAAAAATATTTCTGGAACAAAGAGTACTGAACATTTTAACATTTTTTGTAAAATTTCGTGAATTTAGGCCCAATATTTTTTTTGCCTTATCACATAGCCACCACATATGGTAAAAGGATCCACATTGTTTTGGCACTTCCAACATACACTGGAACAACTGGAGTCAAATTTGGCCAATATGCCATCTATAAAACATTTTATACATATTTTCTTTGTATGCAGTTGTGTTGGTGATTTTTACATTTTCCCCCCACATCTGTGACCATTGATCTAGCTCAATAGTATGACCCAAATTCTGTGGCCATTATATAATAACATATTTAATCACTTCGTCTTGAGTCTTATTTTCTAAAAGCAATATCTAAAGTTTCTTAATAAGCTTCTCATCATTATACATCAGTATCTTTCTATCTCTAATATTTTATCATAGAATTTATCAATTTATCTTTACTGTATCTTGATTCAATTTCAATTTTTTGCCACCATGTTGAAGTTTTTATTCATTTCAATTGATTTCTATGATCTAATAAGTCTCCATACAATAAAATTGTCTCTGCTTGTAATACATTAGGATTTGTAAAGGCTTCTAATGGTGCAACCCATTTAGGGATCTTAGTGTAGGGATCTTCAGAAGTCTTGTGTTTTCTAAAGTAATCCAGTCTTTTACCCATGCCAAGGTTGCTGCAGAGGAAGAGAGGCAAAGAAAGGAGAACAGACATACGCGTGTGTGTGCGTGCGCGCACACACACACACACACACAGAAAGGTGCCCCCAATGTGAATGATTGCTTGTTTTAATACAGTAACCTTTCATTGTTGAAACACTTCTCCACTGGGATACAAACTTTTTTTAAAAAACCATACCCGCCCATCCCCTTACTGGGCAGGTGGTTTGTGCTGGAAGTCACCAATGTAGAGGCTTTGTTGAAATACATTTTGCTTTGGGAAAAAGTGAGGGGGAAGCCAGTTTAATTAGGAATGGGGGATGGGCAAGATATGAGACAGCTGTGGGATATTTACGAAGCTGTCTGAACACAAGAAAAAAACATGCTAACATCAGGTAATGCAAGTGAACTTTTAAGGCAATGTGAAGGATGCCATGGTCTTTAAACTCTTCAGGAATGTCATTTGGATTGTATTTTAGCACTATGAATGTTTTGAGCTTTATTCTGATTTTTGATATTAACAATTCATAGTCTGTACCGCAATCAGTTCCTGGTTTAGTTTTAGCAGAGAGAATAGAGCTTCTCCATCTTTTGCTTCCAGTTATGTAATCTATTTGATTTCTATATTGGACATCCACTGATGTCCACATATACAATCGTCTGTTTGGTTACCTGAAACATATGTTCACAATGAACAAACTGTGGTCTTCACAGAATTTTATGAGTCGCTCCCCTGCTTCATTTCATGCTCCTAGCCTGACTCTTTCAACAATATTTGTTTATTTTTATTTTATTAAATTTATATCCCATTCTCCCCACATAGCAGGCTTGATTCTGCTTTGTTTCCTACTTTTGTGTTCCAGTCACCTATGATGATAAGCACAGGTGTGTGGTGAATTACTTCCTGGAGATTTGCATAAAAGCTTTCAATTTCTTCTTCATTACTACCTGTAGCTGGGGTGTTAACTTGAATTATGATGATGTTGATAGGGCTTTTCATGAAGTCTAATGTAATTCAGTCAGAGTTTGCATAATAGCCCGACTACTTATGCTACATCTCACCTCACTATTAGAGCAACTCTATTTTTTCTGTGTTTGTCAATTCTAGAGCAAAATACTTTGTAATTTTCTGACTGAAAATGTCCTGATCCAGTCCACTTTAGTTCACTCACTCCCAGGATTGCAGTATTTAAATGTTCCATTTCTTGTTTTACAATTTTGAGTTTACTTTGATTCATACTTCTCATGTTCCATGTTCCTATTATATGCATCGAATAGCTTTGGACTTAACTTTTGCATCCATTCACATCAACAAATGAATCTCCTTTTGGCTTTAGTCCAGTTGTGTCATTAAGAATAGTGCTATTCATACTTGTCCTCAGCTCTTCCCCAGTAGCTGATTGAGTGCTGTCTGACCTGGGGGTTCCATCTTCCAGCATTATATGTTTTTTGTTTTGGACTGTCTCATCAAATCAAGCTTCAAATAGGTTAGTACGTAGTTATGAACATTCATGCCAAAGAGGAAACAGCCCTTTCCCCACTGCTGTTTCCACAAGCTTCTCACACTGAATCATAGTTCTTCTTTAGAGAGGAAGCCAGAGGCCCTGCTTTCAGTGATACACAGTCCTACACAAACAGTTAAGAAAGGTTCTGTTTAAAACAGAGAATCCAGCTCACCAAAGTAGTATTGGCCATAGTAACTTTCTCTCTCTTATCTAAGTACTGCTCATATGGCTATCGCCTTAAGCAGAAGTTAGTACCAAAAATTATTTTAAAAGACCTTACTCAGTATTATTTCTCTTATATTGATTATTGCACCTATGCATTTTGCCACTGAGGGGGTGACACAGTCATTTGTATATGATAGTTGCCATGACACCTGGGCTCGCACATTAGCAATTCCATATTTTTAAGTAAAGGGGTGACTAAATTAGCCCTCAACTCATTGAATACAGGGCACTCCATAATCATACGTTCGATGGTTTCAGTTTTATCATATGAACATCTGCATGTTCTATTAGAGCATGATACTCTATTATATCTGCCCCCCAAAACCACCAAGGGAAGAACATTCATTCTTGCCACAGTAAAAGCTCTTCTTAGGTTTGGGAGCGTCAGTTGATAAAAATATTTTGGCAGTTACATCAGGAGGGCAATTCCCAAATAGAGTGTCAAACCCTGTGCGCCCTAACAGATGTACTTGTAACATCCAAGTTCCTTACGTGCTTTTTAAATAATGTCTTTAGTTTCTGTATTCTTAATCATATCATTTATTATTCCTAGGCATTTAATTTTTTTTTCCAATCATTGATTACATTGGCTATAATGCTTATCTGCCTGGATAAGCCCAAGTAGAGTAGATTCTCCTTGGATTTAAAAATATAGCTTCCATTGATAATTTTCCTAGTAACTTTCTCTCAGTCTCCTTCCCTCTATTGAATACATAGATGCAGCAGTTATAGCATCTCAGGGGCAAAGAACCCTCCGGCATCTATGAAGTCTATCCATGGAACTCAAGAGTCTGCTGAACTATACTCCCACTTCAACTGCTGCTATTACAGCATTCTAGGCACCCCAAGTTTCCAATTGGACCAAGGGTTCTAATTCTATGGGCCCTCAAACAAGTTGCCCCTAGACATTGTAGTTTCAGGGGGGGGGGAGGAGTCTCCAACCCTTGAAAGGAGGAGGCTGGGTGGACATTTTTCTATTATTGCCTATGGAGGACTTTCATGAGAGATTATAAAGGCTGTTTTTCATCCAAATGACACCAAAATTGTAGTAATGAGGACTGACTGTCCCCTTAAGACCACCCAAGTTTCAATCAATTGGATTGGTTCCAATTCTATGGACCTTCAAACAAGGCGCCGCCAAACATCCAACTTGCTGAGTGGAAAGGAGCCCTACCCCCACAAAGGAGGAAGCAAATGAGAGTATAAGCTCTTTGCACCCTGTCTCCAAAAGGGATTGGCTGAGAGTGCTCTGTTCTCCTCCCTTGCAAGGATTTGATTGAAGTGGGAAAATGCTATTGCCCAGGAAATCAGTAGAACCAAAGAAAAAGATGAGTTCATACTGCATTACTGGTAAGCACCTGAACTAAGGAAAAAAACAGATTGTTTCAGGGGTTTCATTATACCAACAATCCCAGATTTGTTTTGCCATTGCTGAAAATCATTGTACCATCCTGAACCAGCAATTTTCATCTATACCTTCAGCTTAGGAATTTCATTACATACCCCTAGAGCCCAGTAACTGGTTGTACAAGAAATGCAAATAGGGATACAATAATTTGACTTCACACAAGTGACTACCACTGTCTTCCTTTGCTTTTCTGTTGGTGAAAGAGCTCTCACACAAGCAGAAATGTTGTGCTCAATCCAATCCATTATGTCTTCATTATGCTGTATGATAATTTACTGCTCACTCTCTAACTATATGTATGGACTGGTAATTTCCAATTTTTTTTTCCTGTCTCTGTCTTGACTCTAACTGGCCTTTCCTGGCAACTAACCCTGCCCTCTCTCTTCCTATATGCAATGGTTGAGGAAATTCTGTTTCACTGTATCTGAAAAAGTGTGCTTGCACACAAAAGCTTACACCTTTAATAAAACTTTGTTGGTCTTAAATGTGCCACTGAACTCAAACTTTGTTCTAATCCATCTCATGTTGAGTCTTCCTTTTTCCCTGCTGCCTGAGTATGAGTACTGGCACCTTTTTAAAAAAACCCAAGAAAGCCCTGATTACTTGTATGGGTGGCTTAAATCCAGATTCCTAACATAGTCAAACTCCTCTTTGGCAAGTTTGTGGCTGGATACCTCTACCTATATGAATGGACTGGTAGCTTTCATTTTATTGTATCTGAAGAAGTGTGCTTGCATACAAAAGCTTATACCTTGAAGAAAATGTTGTTGGTTTTAAAAGTGCCACTGGACTCAAACCTTGTTTCAGTGCTTCAGACCAACATGGCTACTCACCTGGATCTATCTTAAAGGATATATATACACACATAAATTATAGGCGAAGAAGGTGGCAAACGGAGATCTGGGAACAAGCCCCAGCATAAGACAGTATAACCCCAGGCAGTGGTCATTTCAAGCAGGAGCTCGGGGGAGCTCAGCTCCGGGAGTTGGTGCCAGCCCCCCAGCCCCCCACAGGGGAATGCCTGCTTGTGTCATGGCTGCAGCAAAATGACCCCACCCCCTGGAAAGGTCCTTGTTCCTCTGACCAGCCTTCTGAAGGCTTCAGCCACCACTGAAGCTATTCTCCCAGAATAGCGGTATCTCTGAGGCTTGGATTCGTAGGTGTCCCCTCTCTGCCAGCCCTCCCTCCCTCCCTCCCTCCCTCCCTCCCTCCCTCCCTCCCTTTCCCTCTCTTCCTTCCTTCCTTCCTTTCTTCCTCTTTCTTTCTTTCTCTTTCTCTTTCTCTCTCTCTTTCTTGCCTTCTGACATACTTCTGGTGATGTCAGATGGGTTAGCATATGCAAATAAGTTATGCTAATGAGTTATGCTAATGAGCTCCTGCACCTCTTTTTCTACAAAATGACCCCTGACAGGCCCAAATTTGAAAGTATCCATGCTCATCTCATATGTACAGGAGATATTTTCAGCTGAAGAAGACTGAGTTCTGCATTCTCCTAATTCTGATTTTACTCCTGTCCTAAGCACTAACAGTGCAATTCTATGCAGAGTTACTCCAGTCTAAACCCACTGAAATATATGGGCTTAGATTGGAGCAACTTTTCATAGGACTACATTGCAAATGTATTTTCCAGTATTGGCAAGCTGCACATAAATTGCCATAACTGATATAATAAGGACCTCACAGCACCATCATTGCCAAGTTAACTTTAATGTAATATTTAGCCAAAAAAGTTAAAATGATATTTCCAAGTATCTTCCAAATATCTGTAAATATGTATTCTAAAATTATTTTAAATAACATGTTTTTTACTGCATAGAGCATCAATAAATTTTTTATTCAGCATACTAAAATGCAATTAAGGTCTTACTGAAAGTGCACCAATCTAAGGATAGTGTCTGAGCTGTTAAAACATCACGGCCCATATGGCTGGTAAAAAATATTTGGCCATATGGCTCAGGACATGCTGACTTTTTGTGTAAAAATACACTTGGAATTTATTCTGTCTGTTGATTACTGTGTCATTAATTCTTCTCAAAAATGTGGTTCTTATTAAAGTTCTGAAACTGTAACCAAAACTTGTGGTACTAGTTGTGTTAATAAAATATCATGAATAGTTCTCAGTCAGGACTCAGAACCCAATCATGCAATCAGAAAAAAAATCTGTTTGATAAGGAAGAAGCTGAGGTGCTATGATAGACTGCACTTTTAAAGCTTAGAAGTGCTGTACAGACAGGTAAAAGGACTGTGAAGGGTTAATTCTTCAAAGAGCCAGAGAGCCTTTAGTGACAGGCTGTTTCAAGAGATCTGACTGGTTAGCATCAGCTGAATGGAGAAAGACTTCTGCACTGGATGCTGAGGACAATTCAGTCTGATTTGAGCCCTAGCTGAGAAGTGTTGACTACTGACAGTTTTGAAATTCAGCCCTGATCAAGAGCAGTTAACACAAATAGGGGAACTGGGGGAAAGTTGGCAAGGGAGTTTGGGAAGCAGGCAAAGACTCCCATTTGGACCAAAGAAAAGGGATAGATCTTCCTGTGAGAGGAGAATTTCCCTACCCAGGGGGTTAGCTCTGAAAAAGAATGCAGAAATCCCTTATCTGGTGTGGTTAGAAACTGCCTTTGGAGACCTTAAGAGCCAGTTAAAAACTCAAGATGAGTACTTTCAAGAGAAGGGGGTTGGGTACTGGAAAGAGTACACCAGCCTTCTGGAAACCAAAAGAGTAAAAGAATACTCAAAGAAAGTGTGCTGGAATGTTTGGAAAACACTGGAACAAAAGCCTCCCAACTTAAAGATTTAAGTAACTGTGAAAAGCTTGAGAAGCTCTCTTTAGCCTGAAACATGAGAACTAAAGTCTATATGTGTACTGGTTTTATCTCAAAGTTATCTATATTGAGTTACCCTAGAAATTTTATCCCTGATTTCACCAGTCCTTTCCCCTCTATGTTGAATAAAATATTTTGTTAATTTGGAATATAAAAATGTTTTGAGTGCCAGTAAAGTTAAAGGGGGCTCCGGATCCTTCCCTCAGGTTCCTGGGCTGAGCAAACAGCTAAAATATTACACTGTGACAGGGTGGGACAGCCAGAGTTCTTCAGCAAAGAAGAAAACACATCACTAAGGCTGCTCAGTCAGTAAAGGGAAAGAAAAACAGAGGAAAAATCTTGCCTCTGAGGAAGGGAAGTAGACAGGGCCATCATAGATGCATATGTAGCATACATTTTCACCCAAAGAAAAAACTAGAAACTGCAAGATCTTGCAATATTTCAGCACCATCCCTCCAGAAACAAATTTAAATCTGACATACATCTGGAGTAGTAAACAAAATGATTTAAGAAAATGAAATGGGTGCTTCACAAGGTACATCAGCATAGCAAGTAAACTGGCTCCTCTTTGCTGAATTTGTTCAGTACTAAGAACAAATCTGACTGGTTGGGTGCATCCTAGGCCAAATAATCTCTCAGTATTTTTTCTTCTTTTTCTTAAAATAATATTTCTGGCAAGAATTGCACATTTCATAGGCTTTTTCATATTTTAGTTATCACAAGGAACACTAGGACTGATTTACAGGGAATCATTATTAAGGGCACATTCACACATGCATTTTTAAAACTGCATCATGGGTACAGAGGGCTAATTTATGCCAGATATCATCGGGACCAAGAAAGCAATAACTGATAGCAGCTCCCCATATGTTAATGTGGAATTTGAAGGATCTCCATGAAATAAAGCATAAGAAGTGGAATTACATTGAGATTATTACATGGTGCCCTAGCATCCATATGGACTGTTGTACATGCAGATTATACTGATGAAATGACAATACAGGACAGATCTAGTAGGTCAAGTGCAAGTTGTAAATGGTAAAAACAGTTAAGATTCTAGTTGCCCTGAAGGCCTTGATGTTATAGGATATTGAAGCTAAGCAGATACAAGCTTTATCAGATTGCAGATGGAAACACCAGTGGAACCCCATGTAAATCAGCCCAAACATTGTAGAGGGAGTGCAAGATCAGGCAGGTTAGCAAGGCAAACTCCTCCTCTCGTGCATGTTTGGCACAGCAAGTTTTAATGTTACTTAGATTACCAGCAAACAACAACAAAGGTTCTGCTTGTTCTTTCTTTGACATGTTCTAAAACTGTTCGTTCACACAGCACCTACCTAGTAGTCTCCCGGCCTTCTTTCTAACAAATGGAAAGCTGCTAAAAACACTTCGGTTGTCTTAGTTGCATTTTCTGGGCAAAGATCATCATGCTCTGATTTAGTGTTTTCAAATAAGGGTGCCCTCTGGTGCAGCATTCTATTGAGAGACAACACAGCCCAAGCAGGAGAGTTCAGCATGGCGACTAATAAAACACAAGTGCTGCTTTGTCAGGACATGAGCAATTACTTGAACAAGTGCCAACCAACAAACCAAACATTAGAGCACAGCTCTTCAGACCCTCAAGACAAAGGGCCAATTGACTTTCCTCATTAGTTTGTGTGCCAAACATGCAAACACAGTTTCTTTTCTTTCTTTGATGCTCAAACCATGCCAGCTTGTTAACATCTTGGGTGGCACCCTGGTTACAAGCTTGAAAAGTTTATTATGTGGTAATTGATTGGTCCTAATTGAAATTATAGACATATCCTATACATTGTTCCACAATGCAGTTTGCTTACATTTTATAAATTCTAATGTTATTCTTATGGACTGGGATTGAATGACATGTTTTCTCCCCCTTGACTTAACCTTTCAAGCTCCAGCCTGTGAATAGTGCATAACATGAAGCTTTTGCTCAAATTAGCAGCCTTTGCTGAATTGTTTAGGAATTCAAGCATATTTACTGACCCTTGAAAGCAAAACTGTTTTATTTAAAGTAGCTACATCCGTTATTTTAGCCTTGTGTGTTTGAATCATAACCTTACATATAAATGGTGATAGGAGTTAGACTGTTGAAAACATTTTCAGACACACCGAAAGGTTTATGAGTGCCACTGAATTTTATGTTTAGTTTTCTTCTGTTTCTTTTTGTATTCATCTAGTTGCTGAAGTGAAATAATAAGTTAACAGCTGTGTTCCATAAGAACATAGTTGTACAAAAGTTAAGTTGTATAATTAGTACAAATTCTATAATTTGTATAATTTTTTGCTATTCCCTAAATCCACATAAATACAAAATAAGATGTATTTCCTCCCCTCAGATATTTGAAACCCAAAATGATACATTCAGCCCAATTCCATAGAAATTCCCATGGACATATGAAACTCTTTTGCCTGTTTCACTTCAAAAGAGTGAGTACTTCATATACCTTTGCAGGTATGAATGAATTTAGTGAAATGTGGTCTTGGCCAATCACTCTCAGATTCAGTTTCCCACCTGGGGAAAAAAATGAAATAAACAGTAATCTAACTCATTGTCAGGAAAACAAATTAAAGATATTAAAGTATTGAAAGTGATACATTCATATGAATAAAACAAGTACAAGTATTTATTTTTATTCATTTATACTGTATTTTCAGTGCGCAAATGGCTTTCTAAAGAATTATCCAGCCCACATAGCAAGATATAAACAAAATTGTTTTAAGATATTCATAAATCAGTTAAATTAAGTGAAAGCCAAAAGCTAAGAGCTTACACTTTTGAAATTAAATAACACATATTCAGTTAAAAAAAACTACAGATATATTCTTCTCTTCTTTCCATTTTCAACACATCTCTAAGCAGACAAATTCTATGTATAAAATCCCTGCCAGTTTTGGCATTAGGGAATAAAACATGTTTTTAAAAGCCTACTACCATTGAATTAGGATATTAGCTCACAGGTAAGAATAAATTTTGGTATTACAAAATGCTAGTTTTGTCATTTGATCCAAGCTAATTTATTCATATGAGCTTTTGGCAAATTAGCTAACAATCTGATACAAATGATCTCCTTGCCATAGTAAAAAGTAAGAGTCCAGTAGCACCTTAAAGACTAACAAAATTTGTGGTAGGGTATGAATTTTCATGAGTCACTGCTCACTTCTTCAGATACAGCTAGAATGTGAGTCCATCTCTTCTATATATTGGAAAGTGGAGTCATTTCAAATGCCAAATGACATTAGCAGGCAAATGAAAATATCAGGTATGACTGGATTAGGTGGGATATGCAGAGAGGTAATAGGCATGGAGAAATCAGCATTGGTAATGAGACAGGAAATTTAGGTCTCAATCCAGGTGGATGCATTGTCTTCAGCATCCTTATCAGTTGCAGTTCAGCACTCTCTAATCTCCCTTTGAAATTCTTTTGTAAAATAACTACTACTTTTAGGTCAGCAACTGAATGTCCTGGAAGGTTAAAATGTTCCCTCACTGGTTTTTGAATTTTGTGGTTTCTGGTCTTATGTCCATTAATTCTTTGTTGAAGGATCTGGCCTGTTTGTCCAGTGTAGAGGGTGGAAGAGCATTGCTGACATGTGATGGCATAAACCACATTAGAGGATGAGCAGGAGAATGAACCTGAAACAGTATGGCTGATGTTGCTGGATACAGTGATGGTGTTGCTAGGATCTAATGTGAGAGCAAAGTTGGCATCTTGGTTTGTTGCAGGTAACAGAGTCCATGTTACTGCTAAGTAGTTTATCATTGTGGGTGAGAAGTTGTTTTAGGTTAGCAGGCTGTCTGTAAGCAAGAAAAGGTTGTTCCCCCCCAGTGCCTGTGTGAGGGAAGTGTCACTGTCCAGCATGGGTTGTAGGTCATTAATAATGCTTGAATTGTGAGCTGTAGGTGACCACCAGTTGCAGCCCAGCGGTGCTGTCTTACTCTTAGGTAGTTCCAATAACCCCACTTCTGAACTGAACCAGACACCCACAAAGTCAGGCCAAGGAGAGCACTCTTGGCTTGAACCGCAGAGCTAGCCAAAAGCTCTGGAAAAGTGTTTCTATTTTCAAGTTGCACAAGGCAGCCCTCAAAGCAACATCCAGCCTTCTCCCTCCACCCAACAAGGTATGCATATGAAACAGTGCCGAGTTCCACATTTCTAAAGCTACTCAGTGGCCACCTGGAAAATAGCCCCTTTGTCTCCAGAACCTCATGTAGCCCTTGTGTCACCTATGTCTACGTGGAAATCCTTTGTCTCTACAACTGTGCTTCCTGCTCCATCCCTCAGGATACCAAGATAAACCAATCAAACATGCAAATGTTCAGGGCTTTTTTTGTAGAATAAGCTCAGCAGGAACTCATTAGCATAATAGGTCACACCCAACAGCAGGAACTCATTAGCATATTAGGCCACAACCCTGACAGTGCAGCTTCCTCCCAGGATCGGCTTCCCCAGGTGCCCTGCAGCTTGCAGTTTCTGGATTGGCTTCCCCAGGCCCCAGGGAACCCAAGGAGGGGAAGCAGTTTAAACTGCCTTCCCTCCCTGGATTGGCTTGGCTTCCCCAGGCACCCCGCGGCTTGCAAGGCACCTGGGGAACCTGAGGGGGAGTGGGAGGCTGTAGGCATGGCCAACTCAGAAGCCAGCCGGAACCCCGTTCCTGTGTGTTCCTGCCCAAAAATAGCCCTGCAAATGTTTAACGATCCTTCCTGTCACTAATCAGGGAATAATTTCCCACCTTTTGTGTAAACCTGGGAACCTATTCAATCTGCCTCGGCAGGAACATCAGTGGTCATCAAACCCATTCAGCCAGTTCCAGTAGAGCCATCCAGCACCTGGTTAATCTCATCAATGCTATTGTGAATTCAGACTCTGCCCCTCTGTAACCTCATTGGTCACACCTAGGTTTTGCTCATCCTGGTGTCACATCCCCTGGGACCCCTTATTGGTCCAGGTAGTTTTCTGTCTTCACCTGAGACAAGCCCCTCAAGGCTTCCCATTGGTTCTCATCATCATCATCGTCGTCATTATTGTCATCGTCGTCATCGTCATCATCATCATCATCATCATCATCATTGATTTTTACCCCGCCCATTCCAGCCTAGGCTGGCTCCAGTGTCTATATCCATCCGAGCACATGGCCATCAAGGTGTGTACTCGGAGGGCACCTGTATTCACGACTGGAGCGTTCATAGAGGCAGGGTTAGGCACTTGCATAGGGTGCCAGCATACTGAGAACACCACTCTGCCCTGCCTGCTGCACTGCCCCTCCCCCTGACTTGCCTTATCTTGCCTCATGCCCTGCTCAGCTCAGGCTGCTCTGCTAGTCCTGTGCTCCTCCTCCTTGTCAGAAGGCGCCGCACTGGCCACCCCTCTCCCCACCCCTTTCTCTCCTCTCCTCCCCTCCCTCATCTTGCCTAAAGACCTGCTGTGGCTGCTCCATTTGCTGAAGCAGCAATCTGAGTGAGCACGTGCATATTGCGCCACACTGGCCTGCCACCCTTTCCCTCCCTTGCCCCACCAAAAGCCCTGCTGCGGCTGCTCTGCTCATCCTGTGCTCCTTGGGTCAGAAGTAGAACTGAAGCAGCAATCTGAGTTAGCACGTGCATGTTGCTCCCCCCCCCCTCGCAGTCTCAGCCTGCTGCTGCCAGCCTTCTGCTCTGCCATGCCTCCCACTCACCATTCAGCTTCCCAGTCCCAGGGCCAGAACACTCTGAGCAGTGAGCACTAGCACGTGGAATCTACCCCCTGGAAAGGTGAGGGTGGGTGGGTGGGTGCGGGGCAGGCTTCACTTCATCAGCATGTCCAAGCTATGCTTTGCTTCTGTGGGGAGGGATGCGGGGATGAGCGGGGCAGGGGATTGGGAGCTGACCTATAGCCATGCATGCTCTTGGGGATGGTGGTGTGTGTGGGGGGTTGCCAATGCCCATGCTTCTTCGATTAGTTTGGCATCAGGGCTGGTGAGGGGAGCTGGTCAGGCTTCTTGCTGCTGGCAGAAGCGTACCTCCCCCTCGCCCACCCATCACTCGTTTTCCCCCTTCAGCACTTCTTTGGAATGGCTGTTTGATCCTGGTCTGTCCTTGGCTCTGGAGCAGCTGCTCTTGCTCCCCATTTCTTTTTGGAAGTCTTTCCTTTTCTGCCCCCTTTACCTAGTCCTTGGAGGCAGTGGGCTGAATCTCCGCCTTTTCAGCATCTTCCAGGGCTTCCCAGAGTTGCCAGCTCTGGGTTGGAGATACCTGGAGATTTTGGGGGTAGAGCCTGGGGAGAGAGGGGTTTGGGAGGGTTCAGTGGTATCTAATGCCAAAGAGTCCATCCTCCAAAGCATCCATTTTCTCCAGGGGAACTGATCTCTGTCACTGATCTCTGATCTAGGTCTCTTTCTGAGAGATATTCAGGTCCCACCTGGAGGTTGGCAATCCTGTTTACTCCTCCAACTTCTGGACCTTCAAAATCCATCCCCCCCCACCCCCCATTACAGTCCCATAGCAACTTTTCTTCCCTCCTCACCCAAACTTTAATTACTCACTCAAAGAGTTCAGTATTAGCCATGCCTTGGGTGATTTCCACCTCATCCCAACTTTCCTTCTCTAATCTGCTCCTTCAAAGCTTGGGACTGTTTAACTCTCCTCCACCACCAGTTTTTTTTTTTTACTTTCTTTGAGAACTCATCTCTGTGTGACTTCTCTGCTCCAACTGGATCTGCACAGTTTAGAATATTGTGCTATTGTAATGATAATTCACATCCTGGATTTTTCCTGCATTGTGCTTCATGCACATATACACATCATGTCCTTTGCCACCAGTTTCAGTGGGTTTTCCATCAGTTTGGTCCCCTCTTCTGTCTCCTCTTTGGCCATTGGGTTTTTGCCTTAAGCTTACCCCGTATCTGATTCATTTTTGCCCCAATCTTCTGATATATTGTTCCTCTGCTGTTCATATCTCTTCAAGCAGCGGAATACTTTTGAGGCATATATTGCTTTCACACAAACTGAACAATGTACTTTCAATGCACTTCACAACTGGATTTTACTGAAACAACAAAATCCACTTGCAAACAATTGTTAAAGTGCATTGCAAATGAATTGAAAGTATAGTATTCAGCATGTGTAGACAGACTGTGTCCCTTCTAAATTCATGCTCTGCATTTTTCATCTATCCTGTTACATTGCATTAATCAAAGAGTCTTCAGCACCATGTTTCTGATCTCCTGTTAAGGCCAGGATTATCCACTCTGTTCAGTTGCACTCTCTTTCTCATCATATTCCTGCAGTCCTTTCCTTCCCTCGTCTCTGTTCCACTCTCATTTGATGACTGACCCTGGCTAGATAATATGAAACTTCTTAATGAATTCTGCTTCGAGAGTTTCACACTGGAGTCTTCCTTTGAAGTTATTTTGTTGAAGGATGGCAGATTTCATAGTAGCAGTGCTCTGTCGCGGAAGATTGAAATGTTCCCCCACTGATTACTGAATATTGTGATTTCTAATGTCAGATTTGCATCCATTTATTCTTTTCCATAGGCAGCAACCTATTTGTCCAATGTAGATAGCAGAAAGGCATTGTATTGATTCATTATGGGATATATTACTTTGCAAAATGAATGAATGAGTCAGAGACAACACTGCTGAAGTTATTAGGTCCTGTGAGCATGTTGCCTGAGTGTATATGGGGAAATAGTTGGCATCTTGTTAGAGATGTAACAGTTTTGGAAATCTTGAAGTCATAATTTTTTTTTTCCTAGATTTTTTTTTCTGTAACACTGTAAAGTATCATTTATTATATAGCATATTAAATTGTTCACCTTTGGTAGATTTCTGTAATGTAAAAGCATTAATGCCCCGTTTTCTACAAGCAAAAGGGAGCTGCTGACTACTGCACCCTGTGCACCCTATGTAAACTTTTTTAAGACATATGACTCCTACGTATTTCGTTCTTGGTTTAAAGTGTGGGCATTAAAGTGTTAAGGGTAAAGGGATATAGATCAACTGGTGTGTGCTTATTTACATGTTTTGCATTGGGTATACTAATAAACCTGAAACATTTTTGTAAACCACTTGTATTTATTATTTATTTATTAGTTGTTATTCAGAAGTATGAGCTTGGCATGACAGCTCTATATAGACATATAATGGCAGGCCTCCTGAACAAAACACTGGCCCCCTGAGCATAAAGTTGTTAGCTATGGGGCTGGTTAACAGCGTCCAGGTGGTGGCTGGAGTGGAGATCTCATGCTATTACAGCTGATATTTAGGCAACAGAGATCACTTCACTTGTAGAAACTGGCAACTTCAGATGGTGGACTCGGTGGCATTATACCCCATTGAAGTCCTTTTCCCTCCTCAGGCACTGCACAAATCTCCAGGTATATCCCAACCTGGAGTTAGCAACCCTACTGAATGTTCCCCAAGGGATACAGCCTATTCTAGTCCCTTAGAATTTTACCAGGTCATTTGGATTAGACGAGGCAATCAGCTGTCTTTTCCCATCCAAAGAAATTTCAGTCTTCCAACTTCACAGCACTCCTCTGCCATTTCTGCCTTGTTGAAAATTGTGGGCACACGGGGGGCGGGGGGGGGGGCGCAAGAAGGTAGCCTCTCCTAGTGTGCAAAAAACCCTGGCATTGGAAAGCCTGGTGAAATCTCTCAAGGGCTTCTTTGCCTTGGGTCCCTCCCTGTTGTTGATCAAGTTGTTGTCTTATATATTGCCAGGCTGAGTAAATGAGCATTTTCACTAGGACATATTTTGTTGTTGCAGGAGATAATTTATACTGTTGAGTATGAGAGTTTCTTTTGAGAGATTCCTCTTTGCATTTGGCTGAATTCTTATTTTGTAGTGGACACTGGGGTGGCAAGAGCAGCGATTTGTGCTTGAGCTGTGAGTGAGAAGCTATAAAGAATTGTTAATCTGAGACATAACAAGAGTCCAGCTACCCTGATCTGAACCATTCCTATTACTTGGCAGCCAGTACATATCTACATCAAAATAATCTTAAAAGAGATTTCTTGAATGACATCTTGGTCTGCCACCCTGTCTCTTGAAAATGAAACAGTACACTTCCCACCCTTTTGGAGAATGCTTCCTCTTGTACAATACCACCTGAAGTTTTGGGACCAGAGATAATCATACTTAGAAAGAGCATTTTATGCACATAGGCCCTCTGTGCTTGGCTGTGTTTAGCAGTTTTCCTACACAGCAGTGCAAAGAAAGAGGGCATCGTCCTATGTCCACTGTTCATTAAATTACATGGAATCTAGTATAAGCAGGCCTGAACTGTGTCTTTGTGGGTGATTTCTACAGTTGTGATGCAATTTATAGTGGATCTTGCCCACTGAGTTACTGACCTGTATGCCATGGCTCTAATGCGAAGGAATAGCTAAATTAATCTTGTAGCAAGTATACTCATGTACCATTGATTGGAAAAGAAACAGGTGACAGATTCATAGGGAAGCAATGAGTGAACCAAATGAAATAGAAGGGAAGCAACCCAAAAAGAAATAAGTGCAGGAAAGCAACTGTAAATTAAGTGAGAGGAAGAAATGGACAAAAGACCCACTTGCCTCCACTGTCACCCTAAATTATAGTGACACTCTCAGCATTGTAAATTACCACTGGATCTTTATCTAGCTTATTGAGGAACTTTTTACTTCTTGTGCCTAGAACCAGCAATTGCCTTGGAATATGGACACAGGCAGTTATTATTTTTCATTATATACATAACACACGTTCACTGTCTACAAAATGTGTTGAAAAGACAATGACCCAGAAAGTTAGACAATGCCCCCAAAAGGTTGTACAGAAAATGTTTTTTTATTATTATTGTACATATTTGTAACCTGTATGTACATTTAACAGGAGCCCCTGCTTTTCTTGATGCCACTCTGGAGAGGGGGGGGGCTAGTTTCAAAAAAATAGGTTGAATAGGTTCCTATTGTTTCCGTGTCTTTTGTATGCTGTACTGTGGGTGAAAACCATTGACAGTACAAGCATATACTGCATTTCACAACACTTCCTTGTTTCAGAATCATGATAACAGAGCCCTCGTGTGTATAGGAATCTACAGATCATCTGAACTGAAGCATATGCTCTTGCCTGCTTTCTGAGATCAGCTGATGGAAGTCTGTTGTGGGAGCCTGTGTTATCATCTGTGCCTGGCAGAACCTGCCTTCTTGGCTGCCACACTAAAGCTCTGGAAATGTCACCCATATGAAAATCACCCAGTTCCTTCTATGCAGACCTTCTAGAGAAGCTGAAAGCTTATTTTTCCAGAAGACTTTTTTTTATTATTTATGTGCTTCCTGGGCTATACTGTGTATAAATTGACTAATCAATATCCTCAACCAGTCTACCTTTCCTTCCAGGAACTCAGGGGCACATACATCTTTCTCTTGTATCATTTTTATGTTCAAAACCACCCTGTGAGGTAGTACAGATTGGTCAATCCAGTGAGCTTCATGTCTGACAAGGATTTTAACCTTGTTCTTCTCATTCCTAGTCCAACAAACTATGAGTTATGCTACCCTGGCCTCATGTACAGCATCAAAAGACTGCCCTAAGAAGAATGAGTGAGAGATCTGTTAGTGTTAGGGTTGCCAGGTCCAGTGAGGGATGGTGGGGTGGAGTTGCCAGATCCAGGATGGGAAACTCCTGGAGATTTGTGGATGGAACCTGAAGAGGACAAAGACCTCAGTGGGGTACAATGCCATAGAGTCCACCCTCCCAAACATCCATTTTCTCCAGGGTAACTGTGTAGTCTGGAAATGAGCTGTAATCCCAGGTCCCACCAGTAGGCGGACATCCCTAATTAGTGTCAGCTTCGCATAAGACATACATGTAGTGCATCTCCCTCCCATGAAACAACCCTCCATATAAATGGTACAGTATCCACATGCAGATGTAACAAAGAAACCCAAAAAATAACATTTAAAAGTTTTGTCAATGGGGAAGGAAAATATACAAGTGGGGTGAAGAAAAATGCACCGTGTGGTAGAAAAAATGAAAGGCAATGGAGGAGTGTATGGAACTTCTCATCTCCTGTGAGTCCTTGCAAGTTGCATGCTTGTAAATCAGATCCATTTATTTTAAAAAAAAATCTGTGCTCTTAGGTGGGCCATGCAAGCAAACTGTGCCACTGTGTCAAGCAACAAAGGAAACATCCAGAACTGATTTAAGAAAATTTTGAATATTACCAGTATTAAAACTATTTGAAAAAAAAGAACCAAGAACAGCTGCAGTGGCGGCATTAACAGTACCTGTTTATCACCAGCAGCATGTGAAAGCCTGAGGTAAAGTGCCAGGCACAAAGAGTACTTGTAGGTACTAGCGCCTAAAATCATTTTTTGCAGCTGATGCTTATTGTCTCTTTTTAAATACCTTGTGAAGATGGTTAATGTAGTGTATAATGCAGGATGCAGCCATTTTTAAATTCAAATAATAGTTCAAGTAAATGAAGCTATTTAATTTGAATTATCTGTTCAGTGTGAAAGCATGCTTTTCTATTCCAGCAACGCATTTTCAGGTACTGGTAATCATTTTGTTGCTTGCAAACACATAGCAATGGAGATTTCCCTTCTCCACACTAGAAAGATGTCGTTCACTATAGTAGTGATATTTCTGAGAGCAAAAACTGCTTACATTTGAAGGTGCATAATGAAGATCAGTGTGTCATCACTGTACAGATGTTGGAAATCTTGCAAAATTAGATTTTTCCAGTTCTTAAATTCACAGGCAGTAAGCATTGCATTTTGTGCACTCAATCAAAAACGATTATCCTGCATACTGTATTTTTTAATGACTTAAATTCTTTCCAAGCATTAGGCATGTTGTTCAGCACCTTTATTCAAACATGAGTATAATGGAGTTTCCTGCTGTTCAACTCTTACAGATGCCGTGTTGTTGAAAATCAAGAAGTTACTTTGTTGCTAAATATGAAACATGCATTATTAAATTCTACAATTGGTAAGTTATACAAAAGTTAAAGTAACATTTTTCTGAAACCCTTTGTTCAGCCATTTTGAAGATGTTAGGTATTCTAAAAAACAGTGCCTCTTAATTTTAAAAATATGCTGATTTTTCCCCGCTCTAGGGGATTACCTTCTATTGTGAAAACATAGCTATATATTTGGCCTTTTTAAAACCTCATGCAAAGTTTCCATTTATCAGTGGAATCAAGATCTAGGTGGTTGTAGTGTATCAAAGACAGACAAACAGAGTTTTTCTTGTATCGGTTATGGTTTTGCATTTTAACTGGAAATGACTTTTGTTGCTTTGTTATGCTACCTTGGGAATGTTTCATGGAGTGGTGGCAGGACAAAGAAAGAATATAATAATTTATATAATCAATATATCACATCTAATCAAGTCTAATCTTGGAGATATGCCAGAGTACCTCAGAGATATGCCTGTGCAGCAACCTGGTGCCATGGCCCCCCACCAGAGAGATGTCAGCACAACTACCTGCACTGGTGGGGGAGGGACCAGGCCCAAGGCATGGTGGGAGTTAGATGGCTCCCTAGACACTCTAGCCTGGGAACATCCCCCCCCAAAACAGTGGAATCTTACACCAACAAAACCAATGGCATAGTCCACAGGTATCCATGGAGTCCAGAAAAAGTAATCCCCCCCCCCCAACAGCCACCATACCCACAGTGCCCAGAGAACCACAAGAAGCCAACAAGCACCATGCCCTCTGTCCAACCCCCACTGGCAGTATATTTCCAGCAGGAAATATAAACCCTGGATTGTACACAAGCAAGCCAGATTCCAAGTCGCATGGCAAAGCCCTACATTTGTCAGCTCTGCAACTTTGGATCTGATCTTAGCATCTTGCACCACAGTGGTGGCTCACACACACGATGGGTGCACCATGCGGGATCACATCTCAGTGAGAGGTGGGGAATCATCCACAGAGAGCCAGCAGACCACCATGGACCTGCTTCCATCTGTGGAGAGTGCTCCTTTGGCACCACAACGTTCCCTCCCTGTAGGCATCCTGAGATCAGTGTGCTGTCATTACTCATTTGTTGCATGGCATCCAGACACCTTTCCTCAGTTTAGCATTCTGACACAGGGACACAGGGATATTGCATATTCCCTCCCCCCATCCAAATAACATTCAGCTGGTAGGAGACTGTAATTCTTTTTCCTAAACAACATGTCCATTGATGTGATGAGTCATTACACAAGCAGCTATTGACTAATGCCTGTGGACTTTATGTGGCTTCACCTGTGTCCCTCACTGCAGCTCATTTACTTTGTGCACTAATTCAGTGGGGAAAAGCACCGACTGTATTGGCCAGTCACTTGCAGAGCCCCACACCAGGTTCTTATTCTTGGTCACACTAGAAGCAGAACCCTAGGACTGATTTTCATACACATGATCATAATCATATATTAAGGTTGATGCTATTATTAGATTATTATAATTTTGTAAGAAACTTTGCAAGATAGGTCACCTTTACTTTTTAAATTTGAGCTGAAACAAGCAGACCTTTCCAAAGTCATCACAGATTACAGTACTTAGATGTGCAGGTGTCTAATACAAAAGTCCTAGTTATCAGAATTCACTGTCCCCAGTCTAGAGATGTTCTTGTGCATGGCAGCATCATGAAGGATTTCCCCTTCAGCCCTTGCCAAAAATTCCTTGGTCAGTGATGTCAGCTCTGACCGTGATGCTGATCATTGGTTTGCCAGTGAGGGTGCCAGGGGACACGGAGACAGTCTCCTCAAAGAGGTTATTGCTTCTTTCAGATTTGACAATCCCAGTCATCTGTTCAGCAGGCACATCCACCTGGTACTGCATGCGGGGTTTCCCCTCTACTCATGCAGCCATGTGCTTTGATGAATGAAGACAGCTAACTACAGTCCAAAGAATTCTGAAGACTCCTAAAAATAATCAAATTCCAGTGAAATGGCCACCTCAGTTCACTGTGGCATTTTAAGATTTAGAACATTATTGTCTAATGTTAAAGCAGTGTCTAGCATTAAGGCCAATTTGTGATATATGTGTGTGTACTTTTTAATGAGCATTCAAGATCTCGTTCCTGTTTCCCCCTCAAGGCCTGTATGGGAGGGGCCTCACTTAGGACTTGTTCATGTGTGTAGACTCCAGGCTCGTACTGTGCGTATGCATGTTCTCCATCTGTAAGTGTTCTCTCCCAATTGGAAGCTGTTAAGCAGTGATGCACACTCAGTGGCTTGGCAGCCACATGTGGCTATCTGACATGCCACCTGTGGGTCTTCTGAGTACATTTTCCCAATGTGATGCCCACCACATGATTCAGGAAGTGGGTAAGGCTGTTTTTGGGTGGGGCTTGCTGTTGGCAGTTGGTTCACACCCTGAAGTGATGGCCACTGGAAGGACTGAAGGAAGGGGAATCTCCGAGCTTCCCTAGGCTGTGGCCCTCATGCCAGAGATGGAAGTAAAGGGCCCCCTCCTCTCCAACAACCCTCTGACCTTCTCTGCAGTTTTTGTGCCCTCATCCCAGCTCCTGGGCAGCTTTTAACATACGTGTGTGTAAAGTGCCTTCAAATCACAGTGCTTATGGCGACCCCCGTAGGGTTTTCAAGGCAAATGATTAAGCAAAGGTGGTTTGCCATTGCCTGCCTCTGCAGAGTTTGCCTTGGTGGTCTCACATTATCATCACCACCATCATCATCATGCCCCATCCCGACTTGCACCAGGCTCTGGGTGATTTACAATATGACGTTAAACCTTAGATACAGTATAAAAACATCAGATATCATAAAATTAATGACATTAAACCAATTTAAAAACCGATTCAAATTTAAGATGGCATCAGTAGCAACTGGTTGGGGGGGGGAATAAGGATGGGTGCCAGCCATGTTGAAAAACCATCACTGTCCCTAACCCAAAGCCTGGCAGAACATCTCTGCCTGGCAGGCCCTGCGGAATTGCATAAGGTCTTGTAAGCTGCATGCTCTTTCTGTGTCATAAGTTGGAATAGCAAGCTCTGTCTGTCATGCCAGAGATATATGCACTGGCAAAGGTTCAACAGTGGTAGAGAGAGAGAACCCTGCATGCACAGAGGTACTCTGGACAATTAAAAGGTTATAGTTATCTATTCCAGATTAATAGTTATATCTTGTGTGTGTAATGGGGTGGCACCCAGGGCATACAGTAGTCGTGTAGCTCTTTTAATTGCTGGTAATTGCCAATGTGGCTCTCTGGAAACCATGGAGTGAGAACCACTGCAATAAAGAGACCTGGTCTTAGGGTTGCCAAGTCTTACTTACATTTTAGCAGGGGGAGTCCTGGCCCTCTTCAGGAGTCTTCTGGCATGTGTGCAAAGCATGTACACACACAATGACATCACCCGGAAGTGATGTCATCACATTGGGCATGTTGGGGGGTGGGACCTCTATAATTCAAGGGAAAGCCATAGAGTTTTCCCTCAAATGATAGAGTGCCCCTCCGAAACATGCCCAACGTGATGACATCATCACATCGGGCATGTCTTTGCAGCCCAGCAATTTGGGGGGTGGGGTTCCCCCCAGCATCCCAATCTGGGCTGGCAGGGAGTGAGCCAATCAAGCGGGGGTTTCCATGCCCCCCAGGGGACTTGGCAACCCTACCTGGTCTGCATCTATGCATAGCTGGATAAGCCACTAGCAATAACTCTTGAAATCATTAATAACTGAACTGTTTCATCTACACCATGAGAATACAATTGCAAATGACTGCTAGAGTGCAACTAGATCCACAATATCCATTGTATATTTAACCCTATTGTTGAAGCTGCCAGGGACTCCTGTGTGCTGGCTACAGACCAGGACTGAAGGGTGAACTGAAGCAACGTATGCAAGCTTACCCCATCCATCAGATATCAGAGGATACTAAATCACTGGTGTCTCTGGAGTGTACTCATATTGTACAACCAACTAGCAGTCTCCACTTGTCTGTTCCCACTTTCTTTTAAAACTTCTGCTGGGATATTTAAAAAATGCAATATGTCTTTTCTTCAAAGCAACCTTTTAATTTGAGACACAACCAGGGGTCCGTTGGGGCCGGAGTGAGGCGGAGCAAAGCTCCACCAGCTCAAGAGTGGACACTAGGGCAGCCATGACTGAATCAGATTCTCTAATCTGATTCAGCCTGCTGCCGAATTGCTGCCGAAATTCGGCAGCAATTTTAAAAGCAACTGGAGCGGAGGGGGTTTGAGAGAGAGGCTCCAAACTTGCAGGGTAGCTGCTGGGGCCTCTCCTCAAAATACCCACCAAGTTTCAAGAAGATTGGACCACGGGGTTCAATTCTACGGGCCCCCAAACAGGTTGCCCCCATTCCCTCCATTGTTCTCTATGGTAGAAAAAAAGGTAACATTTTTTCCCACCATAGAGAACAATGGAGGGGATGGGACAACCTGTTTGGGGGCCCATAGAATTGAACCCCGTGGTCCAATCTTCTTGAAACTTAGTGGGTATTTCGAGGAGAGGCTCCAGCAGCTACCCTGCAAGTTTGGAGCCTCTCCCCCAAATCCCCTTTCCTCCAGCCCCTCATATACCCTGAGTTTTTGCCATTGATTTCAATGGCCCATAGGGTATAATGGGGCTGAAACTGACATTCCCTTTCTGACACACTTCCAGTGATGTCAAGGAACGTGGCATATGCTAATGAGTTATGCTAATTAGTTATGCTAATGAGCTCCTGCAGCTTTTTTTCTATGAAAGGACCCCTGGACACAACACATTAGCACACAGTGTTCTATTGGCAGTCATGTGTTGGTTACATGAAAGATAGAAATTGCTATAAGATTTGGGTTTTGCGCTCTTTAGCAATGTAATGGATTTTAATAGAATTTTAAGCTAGAAATGAAATGCTGATCAATTTATATTAACCAAGATAATGATATTTTGCTTTCAATGGTAAACTAATCTAATCGATAAAACAGAGGACTCACGACAAGTATTTTTTAAAGAACAAAAATACATAAATGCACAAGTGAGAGACTATAATATTTAAAGGGCATACCAAGACATGAATGACTAAACTAGCCAGTTCTCATTAAAAAGATCATATACACTGTGCAATTTTCCAAGCTGAATGCATTGTAGATTTATAAACGTAAGCAGGAGAAAATGCTATGGCCCTTAATGATCATTCTGTGCCACGCATTTTTCAGTCATAGCTGCATTTTCTATACCAATCAACACTATTTAAAACAGCAAACAATAAATAGGCAGGAGTCAAGTAATATAGCCAGGAAATATCTCAAAATAGTGGCCAAGTTCTTTTTAAGTATGAGAGAGAGAGAGGTGAAACTATTTTATTTACTGAACGTTTAATCACTTTTATATAAAACACTAAAAGCCATTTACAATAAAAAAGAAAACAAAATCATAATAAAACCCTAAAACAATCAGTATAAATCAACAATAGTTTAGCAGCAGTAACAAAAAATGAAAAAATGCAAGCTCCATAAAATCATGGCTCAAGGCAACTGGTTAAGGGCTATCAAAAGGACCAGCAGATTATAAAATTTAAAATTGCATTTTAAAAAAATCCTAAGGGATTATTAAAAACCTTTTGGAGAAAAAGAGTCCTTACTTGTTACTCAGAAGTCACCAGAGAAGGGAGTTTCACAACACTGAGGCAGTGCTAAATGGGGTTGCCATTTGTCCACTTATGGCAGGAAACCTCCAGGTAATTATGGCCATTGCCTGCCAATCTTACCTGGTTAGCAGGTGGAAACTGTCCGGCCAAATTGGGGGGGGGGATTGTTGTCCCCATGTAATGACACAACTTCTAGTGTGACCCAGAAGTGACAGCATTGCACAGGGGGGCAGTGCTGTAGCACTTGGCCAAACCACTGAGTTTTTGGCTGAGGGCTAGATCATTACCCCCTGTGCAATGCCATCTCTTCCGTGTCACTTTGGAAGTAGTGTCATTGCACAGCGATATGACTACATCCCTCACTGGTAAATTCCCAGCTCCCCCCATCTCTTTCAGAGCTGTTCTTGAAAGAGCAGTTCTTGAAAGAGCTTTCTCAGTCCTACCTA
The DNA here is from genome assembly GCA_029233225.1 of Lepidodactylus listeri. Taxonomy (NCBI): domain Eukaryota; kingdom Metazoa; phylum Chordata; class Lepidosauria; order Squamata; family Gekkonidae; genus Lepidodactylus; species Lepidodactylus listeri. The sequence continues at coordinate 51,963,152 of JARCFY010000006.1, forward strand.
CCTCACAGGGTGTCTGTTGTGGGAAGGGGAAGTGAAAGGAGTTTGTACGCCGCTCTGAGACTCTGACTGAAGGCTGGGGTATAAACTCAATCTCCTCCCCCTCCTCCTCCTCCTCTTCTTCTCAGTTGCCAGGTCATGCCTGGCAACCCTACTGTTAGGGCTGCTAGGGGTCCTGAGATTCACAAGGAAATTGACTGTAAGCCAATCAGAGACTCCTTTGAGTAGTAAAGGGTGGGGTATAAATCCAGTCTCCTCTTCTTCTTTGGCATTAATACTGCTATTCACTCTTTTATCACCAGGCCCTACCTTGTGAATCTCAGGACCCCTAGCAACCCTAAAAAACAGTCACCCTGTAAGGTAGGTGGGGCTGAGAGTTTGGCCCCACCTGGCCACCTGCCATCTTGCTGGGAAGCCGGGGGCCGTCTTTGCTTCTTGGTAAGGGGAAGGAGCAGACTCAGGAATGATCATCCGGGTTGGCAGGGAGCAGAGCCTGCCCAAGGCATCGGCCGGCTGCCCTCCTACCCATTCCAGTCTTTGCCTGGCACTTGGCCCACCCTCCTGCCCTGATTGCTCTGCAGACTTTTGCTAGTTGCCCCTGGGGGGGGGGGCTGGGTAGGTAGGAATTTTTGGCTCTGGGCAGGGGTGGGATTTTGTTGCCTACCCACACTGTTCTTCAGTGGATTGTGGATTTGGCCCCAGACTGAAAGTTCCTATCTATACTTTTTGGCTAATAGCCACTGATGGACCTCTGCTCCATGTGTTTATCTAATTCCCCCTTGAAGCCATCCATGCTTGTAGCTGCTACCACCTCCTGTGGCAGTGAATTCCATGTGTTAATCACTCTTTGGGTGAAGAATTATTTCCTTTTATCTATTCTAACCCGACTGCTCAGCAATTTCATGCTCTTTCTTTCTTTCTTTCTTTCTTTCTTTCTTTCTTTCTTTCTTTCTTTCTTTCTTTCTTTCTTTCTTTCTTTCTCCTTCCTTCCTTCTCTCTCTCTCTTTCTCTCTCTCTCTCCTTTCTTGCCTTCTGACATACTTCCGGTGATGTCAGGTGTGTAGCATAGACAAATAAGTTATGCTAATGAGTTATGCTAATAAGCTCTTGCACCTCTTTTTCTATGAAATGACCCCTGCTGGTGAATAACATTCTGGCCTCTTTCCACTTGGCATCTATAGCCCTGTATAACAGAGACAAGAAGGTGACACCATCTGAAGATTATAAATGGTTAGATATAACCATATACTTGACAAAATGCATAAGAATAGCATGGTGACAAAGTGGTTAGACATAACAGAAAGATAACTGTTATTAAATGTTGTACATCTGTCCATTTTTGTTCCATCTTCCATAAGGCTGTTTTCTTTAATTGATCATAGATGGTTATTGTGAGAAAATGGAGACTAGGGGCCTCAGCTTTTGCTCTTACCATGTACATGCTTGAGGAAATGTTCGCCTTCTCCTCCATTCCTCAGGTAAAAGGAGACAGTTCTTCACAGCAGTCCATTAAAGATAGCCTTTTAAAGTAATAACCCCAATTGCTCATCACCAACTCAAGCTGAAAGCAGAGACAATGTAGCAGAAAGGGGGGGGCAGAAAGGTAATTGGGTTTGTACCACCCCGAACACATTCCGTGAAAGCAAATATTTTCATTTGAATGGCATTCTTCCAAATAATGTGGTTGGTAGTGGAACAGTAAATTCTATAAACAAAAAAAATCACCCTGTTTTTTCTTAAATGAGAAAATAATGTGGTTGTGATTGTTCTGTAACTGAATTAATATAATAGTACCTATGTATCCCTCAGTTCTTCAAATGCAATGATATGTCCCAAGCTACTAGAGGGAGAGTTAGGGTGTCAGTAGTATAAAGTAGAACTATACCTAAACTCTGTTTTGCAGGCATGCTCAATTTTTTTCTCAAAAAAAATTTCCTCCAACCCTTTATATTAAAAAGTTTCAGTAATAGTGGTATTCTAAAGTGAGGGTGAAAATATGTTCTCTTCCTCTCAGTCTCTCTCTCTCTCACACACACACAGAGGGCAGGAAACAAGTAAGGCATCTAGTGAAGTAGAATCATTCCATCATTGGGACAGACAGAGAAGGGGAGGTGGTACAGATAGCTTCTAAGAGAATGAGCTGATATCTAGGAAGTCTCTGCTTCAAGTCTCACCTCTGCCATGCACTTATGAAGTAGCCTTTGGAAAACTCCTTGCTCTCTTCCTATCCCATCTGTAATATGGTCATTATGGTAATATAGGACTACCTTACAAGGCTTTTGTAAAGATTACACTAATATCCATTACTGAAGAAGTCACTGTCAGTTTTAAAGATGCAACTTCAACCTGAACATTAGAGACTTCATGGTCCCTCTTGTTTAAGAGTTTTGCAGGACAGCTAGGATGTGTGTAGAGGTTGTTTCCTTAAAGAGCTAGGAGTTCACTAAGCAAAACCAGTGCCATAATAATTCATTGCCTTTGTACTCTTGAGGCTCTCAGAGGTTGCCATGCTAATAGTCCACACTATTAAGCATGTTTATGTATTTGCCTGCCCACCCCTCAAATGAAATGCAACAGAAGTTATGGGTTAAACTGGAAACTTTATTTACACACAAGCTGAGCTACACAACTTAGTTAACCCATATGGCTTCTATATAGTTAAACATATACTGTGGCCATCTCCTCACTCTTCACTTCTCTCCAACCTGCCCCCACCCCAGCACGTGTAGAATGATTCATCCTGCTTCCACGTTTAGCTGGCTGCCTGCCAATTCCTGCCTAGGCATTCTTGTTATAGATTCATTCCTTTTGTGCAGATGAAATTAGTTTGATTGTTCACAGTTATTGAACACACTGGCCACGTGCTACAGACATTCTTTCCCCTAAGATCCTGAGTCTCCTAGGTGTTGGAGCTGCACTCCCTACAAAAGCCAGCTAAGTGCCTTGTGGTTTGTCCCTCAACTCAGATAAGATGAAGTACATGGACTAAAGCAGCATATTTGTAGGACGGGGCTGGAAGGCTGAATACAGGCTTTCCAGTGCTAATATTAGATTAGCATTGTAAAAACACTATGCTGAGATCCTGTTTGGAGATAAGTACACACAAGTAGCATGTATGTGGCTATGCTGCACATGTAGATATGTGGATCAGGGCCATAATAGGTATGCAAAAATCAACTAGTATTTTATTTATAGCCTATGCTTTGTTGCCATAAATTGTAAAACATATAATAAATATTAATATTTTAATGAGTTCTAAAAGACATATTTTGGAATAAAGAGATAACAATAGTTTTTTTTTAAATGGCATAACCATCTATTGTGCTTAACTAAATTCTTAAAAGGTGTTCTTAAAAGGTAGGGAGAAATGATCTGAATTTAAGGTAAGGGATTCTTCAATGACCAGACTAGGCCATCTTTTACTAATAAGGGGTTTTTTTTAGTAGCCAAAAGTTTGAAAATTACATATGTGCTATATTTTTAAAAAGCATTTGCATCATAACTTATAAGTAGTTTTCCAGTACAGTTGTAAGTAGAGGTGATTTCTAAGTTAATTGAATGGTCTTGGAAGGGCATAACTCTGTTTAGGATTACACTGTTAATGTGCATGGGTGGTGAGCTCAAATTCAACCCCTTTTGAAATATAGTTCTGAAACTCAGCATTGATTTGATTATGCCTAATGGGTACATTAAGGTTAAGTTGAAACGATAAATAACAATTGACACTATATTAAGGAGCATGAGCATACACGTTCTCTGTGCCATCGTGGATACATTGTTAGAGTTTCCTTTAAATTAAACACTCTCCAAGGCCAGCCTTTTCAATATCTTATTTCTGCCTTTTACATAGGAAAGCTCATACTGTCTCTTTCTTCTTGTAAAATGAACTTAAATAAAGTGTCCATCGACACTAGAAAGCAAATGGAAGAAATTACTGATAAAGACAAAACCATGCACGTCAACCACAGTGTTAAAACCAAATGTATTTAATTAAAAGAGTGAAGTCAATTAAAATCAAAATAGTGCAGCCTGTGCAAATGCTGCAGGAATCATTAGGCCTTGCTGAATAATGGAGGAGTATAGAATTTTTTTAAAAGAGAAACAGCAGGGGTGATACATTACACAAAGCAACAATCTACACCAATATGACAATTGAATTACTTCAGCCCCATTAGGCAGGTGCAGAAGAATAATCATGAATTTCTCCAGTGGAAAAGAAAAAGAACAAACTTTTTTGTTTGAAACAAACTGCCAGGGTTTCCCCCCCCCCCCCTCCCAAACGATGAGAAGATAAAATGGAGTGAATAGTAACAGTGGGATCAGTGATTTCTGTCTTTTTCAGAGCTGGTGAGTAGTGAGATAAAATATTCAGGCAATGGATTCTAAGACTCTGACATTGTTAAAATAAGCCATCATCATATAAATGTCACTTTAAATGTATTATGGACGAAAAATTGATCAGGGTTGAAAACTAAATCTAAAGAATGTTCTATAGTAATACAATATACTAACTAAAAGGACATTCCAGCATCTGTACTGGGATGTGGGGTCTAGGAGGAAGTATTTGTTTTCTCATTTCAGATTCAAACAAATGGTGACCTCTTCTTTTAGAACCCAGTGAGTGAATGTTTCCTGAAATGCTAGACAGAGTAAAGGAATATTGATTTGCGAAAAGTAAGGAAGTTCAAAAGCTGCTACTGATGGCCAAAAATAGATTTCTTCTTCTAAAGTTCTGCTATTAAGAAGTTATCTCTATTGCAGAAGGCTACAAAAAAGGATCAGAAGAGGAAGTCAAGAAGACTTCATGAACAGTTGTTCTAGGCAAGAGCCAGATGTACTACTGCAGTCCCATCCACGCAAGTAAGTGAGGCAAGATCCATAGTGTTTAAAATATTCAGTGGTGGTCATTGGAAGGTAAGGTATTTCAGTATACATTGTAAAGCTGCTATAACAAAAGCAGTGAATTTTGCAGCAGTGGAATTTCGTAGAAATCCTGCAGTTTGTTGTTCAAGTGTACTATTCTTTGTTTAGATTCTTTGTTCAGAGCAGGGGTGTCAAACATGCGGCCCGTGGGCCAGATCTGGCCGCCAGAGGGCTTCTATCAGGCCCACAGTGGAACTGACCATCTCCTGCTTCCAGTTCAGCTGCTGCTGCTGCATCATAGCTCTCTCACTCTCTCAGCCATTTCATGTTTTAAGTTGGGTCCTAGACCCAGAACTCTGAGCGTGAGATTTCTGTGATGAATGTCAATAAATCAAAAGTAGGTTTGCAGCATGCTTGAACAGCATACTCAAGATTGCAACAGCACAGACATTTTGATGCAATAATTCAGAGCAAGAGGCGTCAGTTATCAGATACCGTTAAATAAACAAAATATTGCAAGAGTCCGAATGTTTTAAGCATGTTTTTATTTTAAGGGGAAAAAATCTTTGTGTCCTTTATAAAGTTGATATCTCTGCTACCTGGCATTACATTTTATGATACACATGGCCGGGCCCAGCAAGGTCTCATTTATGTCAGATCTGGCTTTCATAACAAATGAGTTCGACACCCCTGGTTTCGAGGCTGGAGATAGTCACTGAGTACAGATGGATAAAAATGGGTTTCCCACCTTAACAGCTCAGAAAACTTGGTATTCAGGCAGTTGGAAAATATACTGTGACCCAGGTTCTTTGTACTGTTTGTCTGTCTAGGCATGAACCAGCTATGGATAGAAATTCTCATAGGCTCAGTAGATTCTGCACACTTATGCACAGACAATGGTACAGTAAATGAACTGGCTTAAGAAAGTGTACTCCAGTTCCCCCATATGTTTCCTGTGCTGATATGCACATGTTCTTATGCACCCACTCAGGAAGCAGGAAGAAACAAGGGAATTCTCTGTGCTTCAGTATCATTTCCACAGTCAACTGGATTTTTTAATTTTTATTTTGCTTAATATATAGCCTGCCTTTTCTCTGCAGCTATAGACAGGTACAAACTATAGGCTGAGGACAGACTGGGAAAATGAAGCGCCATGGAAGCAGGGCAAAAAGACCCCAGGCCAAATTGCCCTGGGGCTTGTCGTTTCCACTGGGCAGACTAAAGTGGGAGCATTCCGGGGAGGAGGCAGAACGGAGCATTCGCACTGTGGGGCGGCTCCTGGCGGCGATGCCATAGTGGCATGCGGCTTTGGTATGTTTTGCTGAGGTGTGCATGGGCACATATGCACATGGGCGCAGCAGCTGGATCAGTGGGTTCATATTATTGGCGCCACTTGATGCATGGCTTATTTGTGTCCACACTGCCAGGAAGCGGGATGAACGTGCACCCAGACGGCTTGACACCGGTTTCACCAAGTATCCATTTAACACAGGATGAAAGCGCTTCAGGACCGGGTGAGTACGGCACGGCAATGCTGGGCAGCTGCAGCTGTCTGAACGGGCTCTCTTCATCCACTTGCAAAGCGGACCTATAGCGGGCCAGAATGCCAGTCTGTCGTCAGCCATAGAAAACAATTCAGTCAGACAGCACAAGACATCCAGTAGCAATTAGGATGACAGAAATTAGGAAATCATGCAAACAGAAAACTGTCTCTAAAGCATGACATTTCATAAAGCAGAAAGTGGGCTACAAAGGTAGAAAGCAGCACAGTAAAAGCAAGGTGAGACATACCATAAACAGTACAATAAACTACAATATGTTCCCTTATAAAAGGAACCTCTTGAGCTGTTCTGTTATACCGCAATTCTAACCCCTTTATAAAATGCCCTCCATCTCACTTTTGATATATTCAGTGTTATATATGTATCAGTTCATAGTTAAAGTCCCTGTTTCTGGATTCATATTTTTTTTTTGTATCATGTTTAAAATAATCCACTGGTGACAATCTTGGTTGATGGTGAGTTACATTACATGTGTTGTTAAAAACTAGTGCTTTGTTTAGAAAAGGGCCAGGAAGACTTTAATACATGCAAACAGTTGAAGATTTAGGAAATTATTTGATGGAAAATCAGGGGACATGAAAGCCCTGTCTGTGATTATTTCTGCAGTGATAGCTGCTTTACACATGCAAAGCATATTACAATATGGAGAAGCTAAAAGCGAGCAAACCTGTCATAAACAATGTACTCAGAGATTTATTTTTCACTTAATAAGTCAGGTTTAATCAAATATCTTTCACTAAAAATAAATAAATTAAAATGAGATGCTGAGTAAAACAACCTATTTTTTGTGAGGTATCCAGTGAGGTATTCAGAGTTTTAATGTGCAAGCATCCAAGTAACTATGTGGTGTTAGGGAAAGCCAATAATCCTGACCATTGCCAGACAGAGACCAAAATTCTGTCTTTCAATCTACTTGACTGTTCTAAAATTAGTTTGGCTTATACTTCTTTAAAATTATAAGCGCACAATTTGCATCTGGTTGAAAGGATTGTGCTGATAAAATCCTATGCAGGTAACAATCAACATCATTTGGGATGAGAGGAAACATATTTTAAGAAAGACCTGCCAAAGAAGCATTACAGTAATTAACTCTGATTGACAGAATGATGCATACTCTTACATATCTTAGCAGCTAAAACATCCAAATAAAGACAGAAAGGAGAGCCTGAAATGCTTCATTGCTTTGGAACAGTGAACCCGCAGCCAACTTCCTCCAGTTCATAAAGTTAATGGGATGGTCCAAACAAGATAAAAAGGAAGGAAACTCAAGTTGAAACTCTTAAGAAGATAGCAAACCAAAAAAAAGCAAGAAGACGTTGCACACTGCTAAGCAGGACTGCATCTTTTAAAACCCATTGATTTAAATTGACTTAGAAGGGTATAACTCTGCTTAGGATTGCTCTGTTAGTGTGAAGAAGGCCTAATACAACAAGCAAAGGGTTTTCAATACATGAGATGATTAGGAGTGGTTTGCCATTGCTTTCCTCTACATAGCAACCTTGGTCTTCCTTGGTGGTCTCCTACCTAAGCATTAATCATGGCTGCTCTTCCTTAGCATCTAAATTCTGACAAGCTTGGGCTACTCTATGCTAAGAAGACCCAAAACAATCTGCCCACATAGCCCGTCTCTTCCCTGTAAATGGAAATTAATTTGCCAATCTCTATTCTAAATCTTCTGACTAATCAAAAATTTGGCTTGGAGCACATTTCTCATGGGGCTTATTGATCTTGGGTTCAGAGGTCCCAAGTTGAGTTGCTTTCATTATCTGAAGCTATTCTTACTCAGCAGTGAAACAGAATACTAGCATAATTTTTTAGCAATTACACAGGGATGCCACCGTAAGTGATAAACAGTAAAGATTTTAAAAATTAATGCATTTTCAGAATGCTGTCAGGTGGGTGAGAATGAGTAAAGGTAGTTTCTAAAGAGAGAATTGGCAGGGTTTAGGCCTACACAAGACTGTTGCCATCCACTTTGAAAGGGTGCCCAACTTTTTAATTCTCAATATTTGGAGAGTGCATTGGAATGAGCAAATGTCATTCTGTATATTTTCAGGAGTTCTTTTTTTATTTGATATATTATTCCTCAAAAGATTGAACATGGCAAAATACAGTAGGGTGGCATCAAATGGAAGTAGCTATAAAAGAAGGTCCCAAGCCTAAGGTTGTCAACCTCCAGGTGGGCCCTGGGGAGCTTCTGGAATTACACTTGATCACAGAAATCAGTTCCCTTGGAGAAAATTGTTGTTTTGGAAGGGGACTCTGTGGTATTATACCCTCCCCTCTCCAGGCTCCATCCCACAAATCTCCATGAATTTACCAACCCAGAGCTGGCAATGCTGTCTAAGACCAAGATGAATTTTTCCTCCTATTGCAAGAGATTTATTTTCCAGTTTAAGCACAGAGTTCTCTCTAGCTGCCAAAATCTGTCTTGTACACCATGTCCCATTCTAGGAGAGGAAAACGGAGGTGATTCTTGGAACATATAGGTCATCCGATTGCTCAGCGTCTTTAGCTGCTGGCAGACTCCAGCTCCGCCGAACTGTTGTTGCTGTGTTCCTCCCTCAACAGGGCCAAGCAGTTCCCTTAGCATCTCCATGGAAAGTTTAGAAACCTCTTGATTTTCCTCCATTCCCTTGGAATTTGCATACTGCCCAAGCTCTCTCACACTTGAAGCGGAAACAGCTGATCCAGCAGCTCCAAGAATCTTGTCTTTTTGTCAATCAATAGGCTGGAGAGTGACTGCTATAAGTGGCAACTACCCTTGCTTAGTCCACACTGGGGCCTCTTTTACCCTTACTACTAAACAGTTCTCCAACCAGCAAGAAATCTATTTCATCACATGTATAATTTATGACAGCCAATGCAATAAAGAAATCAAAAATGCACAAGAGGCAGGTGGCCAAAGGATTGGTTGAGAAGTGACCTATAGAAGGAAAGCATGGTGCCAGAAGTAATTGATGTAGTCATCAAATCAGTATGAAGTGATGCAGACAGCCTAGCAATTCAGTCTCTTCTTATATGCTACAGAACATCTGGTTTATTCACTTGTCATTTATTCATAGGTCTAATGCCTAGTGTTCCTCGTTTACCGATATACCAACACCAAACTGAGAACCAGTTTGGTGTAGTAGTTAAGTGTGCAGACTCTAATCTGGGAGAACCGGATTTGATTCCCCACTCCTCCACATGCAGCTGCTGGATGACCTTGGGCAAGCCATAGTTCTGGCACAGCTGTTCTTGAAAAAGAGCAGTTTCTGTCAGAGCTCTCTAACCCCACTTACCTTTCAGAGTGTCTGTTGTGGGGAGGGGAAGAGCAAGGAGTTTGTAAGCCGCTCTGAGGCTCCCTTGGGTAGTGAAGGGCGGGGTATAAATCCAGGGGTCATTTCATAGAAAAAGAGGTGCAGGAGCTCATTAGCATAACTTATTTGCATATGCTACACCACCTGACTTCACCGGAAATATGTCAGAAGGCAAGAAAGAAAGGAGAGAGAGAATGAGAGAGCTGGCAGAGAGGGGACAGCTACTAATCCAAGCCTCAGAAATACCACTATTCTGGGATGATAGCTTCAGTGGTGGCTGAAGCCTTCAGAAGGCTGGTCGGAGGAACAAGGACCTTTCCAGGGGATGGGGTCATTTTGCTGCAGCCATGACACAAGCAGGCATTTCCCCGTGTGTGTGTGGGGGGGGCTGGCACCAACTCCCGGAGATGCACTCCCCCGAGCTCCTGCTTGAAATGACCCCTGTATAAATCCAATCTCTTCCTCTTCTTCCTCTTCTTCTAAATTATTATTGTTATTTATTTGTAGCATACACATAATTCTAAGGAAGCATTTCATTAGTACATGTTTTTCCCTCTAAAACTAGGGTGGACATTTCTGGGATATGGCAGAGTTCTGGACAACAAGAAGAAGAGATTGGATAAATCAGCCATCATAACCTGAAGGAGTCTCAGAGTGGCTTACAAACTCCTTTCCCTTCCCCTCCCCACAACAGACACCCTGTGAAGTAGGTGGGGCTGACAGAGCTCTGACAGAAACTGCTCTTTTAAGAACAGCTGTGCCAGAACTATGGCTTGCCCAAGGTTATCCAGAAGCTGCAAGCAGAAGAGTGGGGAATCAAACCTCGTTGTCAATCTATTTATGGGAAGTCTGAGCACCTACTTTTCCCTGCATATGCACTATCCAGTTGTAATCAGAGGTTCTTAATCATAGCAACATAACTGACCAACAGTGAAATCTTAACCAGTCTCTCTTCTAAGCTCATTGTCTTCAATGGACTTAGAAGGTGTTCAGTCTGTTTAGGACTTCACAGTTCTCCTCCTACAGTTCATAAAAGTATTTTGGCTTGGAAATGGAGCACTATTTATGATGAAACGTATTGCTTGTATGTAACTTAAAATAACTTCTCCAATGGAGATTTAAAAGCAAAAAACAGAAGTGTTTGTGGGTTAAGAACATAAGAACATAAGAGAAGCCAATGTTGGATAAGGCCAGTGGCCCATCCAGTCCAACACTCTGTCACACAGTGGCCAAAAACACCAGGTGACCTCAGAAGGTCCACCAGTGGGGCCAGGACACTAGAAGCCCTCCCACTGTTGCCCTGCCCCCTCAAGCACCAAGAATACAAAGCATCACTTGCCCCAGACTGAGAGTTCCTATCTATACTTTGTGGCTAATAGCCACTGATGGACCTCTGCTCCATATGTTTATCTAATTCCCTCCTGAAGCCGTCCATGCTTGTAGCCGCCACCACCTCCTGTGACAGTGAATTCCACGTGTTAATCACTCTTTGAGTGAAGAACTTTCTTTTATCTGTTCTAACCCAACTGCTCAGCAATTTCATGGAGTGCCCACAAGTTCTTGTATTGTGAGAAAGGGAGAAAAGTACTTCTTTCTCTACCTGCTCTATCCCATGCATATGCTATGATGGTTCTAACCCACTACAACTTTCCTAGTGGTGATGATAGCAACAGTAGTAATGTGAAGCCTCAGTTCTTTCCAAGTGTTTTAACTGGATTTAGGTCATGCTGCAACCAATTCTGGGGCATGCCATTTCAAGAACATCTGACATACATACTAGGGAATCTGGAAAACTACACTTTCTAGATCCCTGGAACCTGGAACACCATCAGTGAACCATTCACAACTAGAGCTACAGGGTGAGAGGAATAGAGGGATGCTTTCCTATTATTGCTGCTACCATGTAAATGCCCTGACCTGGATAGCCCAGGCTAGATTGATCTCATCAGCCATGGTTAGTATTTGGATGGGAGACCACCAAGGAATTCCAGGATTGCTCTGCAAAGGAAGGAAATGTCAAACCACCTGTGAAGGTATTTTGCCTTGAAAACCCCATGGGGTTGCTATAAATTGGCTACAACACCAGGTAAACGGAAAAGGAAAAAGTAATTGTGATACCAGAAACTAATGGCACCAGGTGAGTTTTTTATTAGATGAACCTGAACTTCCAAAGAGAAAGTTCATCATTATGAGCATTGAGGGGGAGGAGCATGACCAATAGTTCTGAAAACCAAAATTGAAATGCTGTTGAAAACTGCATTTCCTCATCTTCTTTTGTCTGCCTAAAAAAATAATATTCACAGTAGACTTCCGGAAGACTTGTGAAGAATGGCAGACGCGTCCCTCCGCGCTAGCGGGGGAAGCGATCCGTACCCGATGGGAAGAAGGGGCTCTGGACAGGTGCCGAGCCCCCAGAGCCCCCAGTGAGGGGGCTCTGCCTGGGGTGGCACGAGAAGGGATCTCTCCCGGCGGTGGCGACCGCGGGATTTGAGGTCCCCCTCATCACCCCCATAGGTTCCCCCATCGTGGGAGCCGCATGGCTATAGCGCAAACCGTGAAGCAGCAGAGAATATGAAGCGATGAAGCAGTAACTTCCAGCTACGCAAAGGTGAAAAAGTGAGTCTCGAAGTTGAAATAAGCAACTTAGCGGCGGGTGGAGAGAAATCCCCCTCCCTTCCATTATCGGCATACTTACGAGGCTTTTTCCCACAGCGTTACTGAAGGAAGGAAAGCTTAGATGAGCTGCTAGATGGCGGTATCGCATACTTGAGGACTTAACAATTAAAACGATACAAGTGCAGCTGAAAAAATTGCTTCTTATCTCCATCTTATCTAAACGTAAACAATAGTGAAGTCTCAACAATGGCGGGGAAACCGAAACCTTCCCCAAAGCTAGCAACTACAGTTCCGAGTTCAAAGGTTGATACCACTGAGATGAGCGCGGTGTTCTCCTCGCTATTGCGACCTCTAGTGGATCAAATGACGTCACTGAACATCAAGATGGATAAAATGCAGTCGGAGCTGAAGGAGTCGAATAAAGTCACAGAGAAACTGCAGCGGGACCTTATGGAGGTCAAATCGTCAGTAAAAAATCAAGATTCAAGACTACAGAAAGCAGAGAAAGAAAAGGCTCCTCATCATGATTCCCTTCTGAAATTGCAAATGGAACGGGCGAATTTCTTCCTGAGACTGCAGAACGTACCAGAAAAAAAAGGAGAAGACCTTAAAGGACTGTTAAGTGAAGCGTTGGCACCATTAACAGGCTTAAAAGCAGAAGAATTAAAAAGCGATATGGATATGGTCTATAGGACCTACCCAGAATATATTAAAAAGAAAAGCCTGCCAGGTGAAATTATGATAAGGTTCTCCAAGAAATCAACAAGGGATGTGGTTTTAAAAGCCACAAGTAAAGCGGTTCTGAAGATCCAAGAAGAAGAAGTTAAAGTTTTGAAAGATGTACCATTTGAAATACGGAGAAGAAGAAAAGCCTACAGAAAGCTGACAACATGGCTTCAGTCTGAATCAATAATATACCGTCGGAATTCTCCAGAGGGACTTAGCTTCAGCATCAAAGATAAGATTGACTCTGTTGAACAAGTGAAAAAATTTTTGGAAAAAGACAAAGAAAAGAAAAAAGGCAGAGACACAGATGATTCGCTGGCTTCGCAAGAAAGTATGTACGGTTTTGATAGCTCTAAGAGCGAAGAAGAGATATCAGACTCGGAGATAGGAGCAGCAGCTCCAAAAGTACATGTTGAGACTAAGAAATCAAGAAGAGGACAAAAGAAGAAATGATTGTTAAATGTTTATTAAGCATATGCACTAGTATGAATTATAAGCTTTGTTATTAAGTGTTGTCTCCAAACTATGCATACTGCCAAATAGCTTTTTGAATGGAAAAAGTAACAAAGTAATATGTGTTAACCATGTTTTTTTTTAAATGCTATAATAATTTTTATAAATTGATAGATTAAGCATTTTATAAAGTATTCTCTGTATAAGATAAATTTAGCATAGTAAGTAGCATAGAAATGTAGAATATAGATATATATTTAAAAAAACAGAAAAAAAATAATATTCACAGTAGATATATTTCTGGGATAACTGGTATATAACCTATGCTCTGATGTCCAGCACCCTGGCTCTGAGCTGACAATGCTAGGTCATAGTTGGTGACAGTCAGCAGGCCACAGTCTGAAGATTAAATAGAAACTGGGCCAACTGGTGCCAGCATGCAGTAGGGTGGGGAATAGGTGGTTACCTTTGTTGGGCTCCCTCTCAGCTTTGATGAGGGATAGTCTACGATGTGAAAGAAAGAGGCATGGGCAGAAGAGAGCAGAACCTAACATGGCTTCTGCAAGCCACTAGAGGCCTTTCAGGGAGTGATTTGGGCCACTGTGCTATTCCCAGTAGCTGCAACAGATGCAATAATTTTTTCCCTATGAAGAAATGAAGAGGGCTGGCAAATGACCAAGCGAAGCTAACGATCGTGAGTAATCTCAGAGTTACTGCCAGCCTTAGGTGCAAAACCATTATAGGCAGGGGCAGACTATCCGCTATGGCCACCGATGTCTTTCCCCCCACCTGGGGTGCACTACCTAGCCTTCCCACATGAGACAGCATCTGACCTGCCTGGTCTGGGGGATGCAACACCAACCCCACTTGAAGCCCATGAAGCTGTGGGAACACCTGAGGCCCATACAGGGGATGTTCCCAGCCCACCCAAGCCCCATGCATGGCTAGCTCAGAAGACAGGCTCTGCCCCCTCCTCTCCCCACTTTGGAGGGGTAGGCCTGGGAAGAGGGGTCTTTTTCCAGAGCTGTTTTGCCATCCCAGCCCACTTCTAATCCTAGTGGTAGAGACTGGGTGATTCTCTGTGGATATAAAAATGTCTATCATCAGCAAATCCTGGTGATGGTTGTTGGTTTATCTGTGGTCCTGAGGAGACCAAGTGACAGCCCTATACCTCAACGGACATGCCAACCATGCTAAAGTGCATGATTGTTCAAGCAGATCTGTGTGCAAATACTTGAGCAATTTAAGAGTCTAATATTTCTGCACTCAATGGAAATTACAGGCACTTCAGGGTGAGATGGCATTTTATGGACCAAAACACCATTTGTTAGTGTCATGAGTACCTGTTACATATGCTTGAAATGAAGGATACAGAAAGGTTAAACAGCTTCCTTTTTGCAAAGGCATGTCAGACATTATATCGGGGGGGGGGGTGATTACTGAAAGCTCAGTTCAAGCGTAGGCAGTGCCTACATTCTTTTGCTGCATTGACACTGGTTTATAAGTGTTCAGTGTAGAAGCTAAAAGCATGAAGTACGAAACTTGAACACAGTGCCGTATTAAAGGTTTGGGAGGTTCTCATGAGCTGTATGCATATGCTTCTCCACTTGTATTCATATACATTTTCAAGCCCTGTAAAGAAGCAACAACCATTCTACAACTGCATTAATCCAGGTGGGGCTTTAGGAACACTGCCCCAACTGCAACATTTTTGCTCTGCCTACAAAATAAAAAACAGCTAGATGGCAGTTTCCATTTGAAGAACAGGAAACTGATATCATACGACTGTCAAAAGTCCCACCAATCCCGGGTAAGGACTTTTGGTACAAGGGGAGTGTGTCACAAAGCAAAGTTACAAGGTACCAGAGAGAGTCTAAAACTCACTCTAGTCTTGGTAGGTTGTCACCAGGTCTTTCAATCTATCCCAACAGCCCAGGAGAGAAAGACCAAGCCTCCCGGCTTCTCAGGGAACTTAACAAGAAAAGTCAGCCCTGCAGAGTGGGACTGCAGTCTGAAGCTGAAGACAGACTTAAAGTCTGCCTCGCCTCCACAGCGCGGCAGACTAAGGCAGGGGGAATTTTCCCCACAGCGTGGCGTTCGCACACCGCCAGAAGGAAGCCACCTGCAGCGTTCAGACTGTGGGCAGCTTCCTACGGCGGCGTGCGGACGCCGCACGGCTCTCCCTCCCGGCGCACGTTCACACCCGCTCCAGTGGGTGGAACGCGCGCCGCAGCAGCTGGAGCACCACTTTGAAGTGGTGCTCGGCTGCTGCGGGAGGAGCGCGGCGCCGGACGCTATGCGTCTGGGCCGCCTCCTCAGGGCAGATGCGGTCATCTGAACGGCCACTCTGCCTCCGCTTTTGAAGCAGAGGCAGAGCAGCCGAGACTGCCAGTCTGTCCTCAGCCTGAGTTTCCAAGGCAAAACAGTTAATTGGTCAAGAAGAACTGTAGGTGATCCTTTGAAGAACTGTGTGTTTCCTTTCTATTAGTATGATATATATATATTTCTCCTTTGGAGCTTATAGGTAGCTTGGTGATTTTTTAATGTGTGAGTCCCCTTTAACGATTGGGAATCCTTGGGCGATTCCCTTCTGATGTATTGACAATCGTGTTGGGAAATGTTTGAATAGCCCAAGGATTCCGAATCGTTAAATTGATTCAGCTGGACACCTCTCGAGGTATCACATGTACTGGTTATATGTTGTGAACCTTTGAGAATGATTGGCATTGTGTTCTTCCTCCTCCTTATGTATTGTATAAGTTTTCTTTAGCTTTCATTAGGCAAGTAGACCATTTTGATTAGACATGCCCCTTTAAGGAACTGGAACCACTTGGGCAGCTCCATTCTATTTAAATGGTCTTCACGTCAGGGTGTTAGAAAATAGTCATTATTATACAGACTGTTGGTTGGGTTAGAAAACCTTTGGAAAAGAATGTCTCTTCTTTATTGGTGAGTCTATACTGTTAATCTTCTTCTATAAATTGTAAGACTTGTATGTACTGATTATGTACTGTAACACCATGGCAATAAGTGGATACTTTATAATATTATTATGTTTATTTCTAGAGTTTGTGAAAATGTTTGAATGGCCTTGTCTCTAGAAAGACTTCATAGATAGTAAGGTAATAATTTCACAACGAGATGATGAGAGACTGTATATCATTTTTATTATTGTAAATATATATATATATATATATATATATATATATATATATATATATATATATATATATATATATATATAGTATTTTTGTAACAATATTTATGGGTTATCTGCACATTTTGTTAAGCTTGTTAGATGGTCCTCTTCTGATGAAGATTCTCTGAAACTGAAACACTAGAGCTGGCCTTGCTGGCTAGGCGGGGTATAAATCCAAAATAAATAAATAAATAACCGGATGTTTGTCAATTGAAAATACTGGACCCTTATATTCATATCTTTGTCTATCAATATTCATATTAAATCTAGCATTGTTATATTGATACCTTCTTTAGTGCTTTGCAGCTATTTGCTTATTTTTGCCATCTTTGTATAGCTGTGGTTTTTCCTTGTTTATTCATTATTGTTTCTTACCTGGCTGCTGGCAGAGGGCTTCTTCTTGTTGTTTGGGAGGTGTTCAGTACACACGCAAAGCGCTGTGAGGCTTCTGATCGAAGTAGTCAAGGATCAGACCTTTGTTGATCAAACACAGTTCTTTATTTCCTATTACTACATTACTACAGGTCCTCGGAACATTGTCAGAGATAAAGCATACAATAGAAGCAGGACTAATATACCCTCTAGTACAATTTGAATTACCCATAGGTAACCAATCACAATGAGGGAAACATCGCGGGCTAAAAGGTCCCTTGACCGTTTGCTTCCCACAGGAAAAAGGTGAAGTGTGAAGCTGTAAATTTCCCTTCTTAACCCAGACCCCTTAGATGTATCCATCTATGCATAACAAATAACTTTTGCCAAGGCCTTCACACGCCGATAAGAAACTGGTCCTCGTCTTCCCCGGCAGGGAGGAAAGGAATGCGGAGGCGCGGAGGTGAGAAGCCGATTGTTCTCATGCGCTGGAGTCGCCACCCTCCCGGGCCAAATGGTTACACTGACCAGACCCAGCCTGAGCCATAAACCCAGGGTCATAAAGAGAGCCATAAAGAAAGGTTACACAGCAAAGAAAGGTTACATAGCAAATGCAGGGACAGGTTACATGATAAAGGGGATGTACATGGCAGACAAGCATGAAACATGACAGAAACCTTTGTTAGAATCTTTGGATTCTGACACCCTGCCACCTGAAAAACAAATCTACCCCGGTTTATCTGGGAAACGTTTGTGGAAAGCTTTAACTAATTTTGGAGCATGAACATTGTCAGAAAGAATCCACTCGTTTAATTCAGGACCAAAATCTACCCACTTGACTAGATATAGCAAGTGGCCCCTATGCATTTTTGAATCCAGGATTTCGGAAATCTCAAAATGGGGTGCCCCCTCCTTCATCAGTGGAGGAGGAGTCGGAGGAGTTGGATGCCATGCATTCGGCCCAGGATTCTTCTTCAACAAGCTGAAATGAAAAACAGGATGCACAGAACTCAGTGACTTAGGCAACTCCAGTTCAAAGGACACATCAGAAATTTTGCGCAACACCTTATAGGGGCCAATGTATTTCCACCCCAATTTCCTGCTGGGCTGTAACCCATGTATATTCTTGGTGGAAAGGTAGATAGAGTCCCCTGGTTGAAGGTCCCAACCTTCAGCCCTTCCACAGTTTGCATACTTTTTGTAGTCCTCTTTGGCTTTGTCTAAAGTTTTAGCAATTAACGGCCACGAGTCTTGTAGGTTAGCCCACCATTGTTTGAAGTCTGAAGAAGGACCGTCTGGTGTTTCCTCTATAGTGGGTAGGGGTTTCCCCTCGAAGCCTCCTACCGCCATGAATGGGGACACACCCGTGGACGAATGGTGGCATTGTTATAACTATATTCAGCAAACGGTAGCAACTCTACCCAGTTGTCCTGATGATAATTAGTATAACACCTTAAAAATTGTTCCAATATTTGATTCGTTCGCTCAGACTGGCCATCAGTCTCTGGATGGTAACCCGAACTCATGGCCGGTTCAATGTCCATCATCTTCAAAAGCTCCCGCCAGAAGTTGGCAACGAATTGACTGCCCCTATCAGATACCACACGTCTGGGGAAAGCGTGTAATTTAATCACGTGGTTGAAGAATGCTTTAGCCAGCCCCTTTGCGGTTGGCAACTGTTTGAACGGGGTGAAATGGGCTTGCTTTGAGAACATGTCAACCACCACCCAAATAACAGTCTTTCCCTTCGAGGGTGGCAGATTGGTGATAAAGTCCATGGCTATCGCTTCCCATGGGCGAGAGGGGGTGGGCAAGGGGTGCAACAGCCCTGGGACTTTCCCCCCCTCCTCTTGCACATCAAACAGGTTTGACAAGCAGTGACAAAATCTGATACATCCTTGCGCATGCGCGGCCACCAGAATTGCCGCTGGACTAAATTAAGAGTCTTTAGGAAACCGAAATGTCCAGCTAGCTTCGATGAGTAGCAAGTCAGCAAAATGTCCTTTCTCCGAGCCCGAGGCACCACGAGTTTGTCTCCATGGTACCAGCATTTGTTGGCACGGAGAGAGCATTCCCCTAAGCTCTCTAACTCTTCCACTTCTTCCGGGGAGTAGTCTCCCCCCACTTGTCTTCCCAGGATTCTATCGCTGCCTGCTTGCTTTGGCTCCGGGTAGTGACGGCTCCTCCCAACTGCTGGGGGGAGAACATGGAGTCGAACACTTCTTCCTTTTGACTCTCATGTTGGGGTAATCGGGACAGAGCGTCTGCTAGCGAATTGGCCTTCCCAGGAAAATGTTTGAGCACGAAGTTAAACTTCGAGAAAAAATCAGCCCACCGGAGTTGTTTGGCATTCAGAGACCTTTGGGTGCGCAGTGCCTCTAAGTTTTTGTGATCGCTCCAAATCTCAAAAGGGGTCTGCGCTCCCTCCAGCCAGTGTCTCCAAGTGGTCAGGGCTAACCGTATGGCTGCGGCTTCTTTATCCCATACCGACCAGTTCCTCTCTGTCTCGTTAAATTTCTTTGAAATGTAAGCCAGGGGATGTAATTTATCGTCCGGCCCCTTCTGAAGGATGGCTCCCCCCATGGCCACATCTGACACGTCTACATGGATCATGAATTCCATAGTTTCATCTGGATGGGCCAGGATGGGTTCTGATGTGAATAACTTTTTCAAGGTCTCAAACGCTCTTTGACAATTCTCGGACCAGGCTATTCTTTCCCCTGGCTTCCCTGCGTCTGGGCCCCTCCCCTTGGTTTTCAGGAGTTCTGTTAACGGGAGGGTGACCGTGGTGAAATCTTTTAGGAAGGTGTGGTAGAAGTTGCAAAACCCCAACAGACTCTGTAGTTGCTTCCTAGTTCGGGGCGCCTCCCACTGCACCACTGCCTCTACTTTGGCAGGGTCCATTTCCAACCCCTTCTGTGAAATGCGATACCCCAGAAAGTCTACCGAGTCTCGATTGAATTCACATTTGGATAGCTTGGCATATAACTGGTTTTTCAACAGCGTAGAAAGCACCTCCCTGACCAATTTTACATGCGACCCCTTATCAGTAGAATAAATCAAGATATCATCTAAGTAACATAACACCCCCTTGAACAAATGCTTATGCAACACCTCATTTATCAGGCTCATAAAAACTCCTGGCGCGCCACTCAAGCCGAATGGCATCACAAGGTATTCGAACTGTCCCAATGGTGTGTTAAACGCAGTCTTAAATTCATCCCCCTCCCGAATGCGCACGCAAAAATAAGCGTCCCGGAGATCCAGCTTGGTGAACACCTTCCCTTTAGCGGCCTCCATTAGTAAGTCTTTTATGAGGGGGAGGGGGTACGCGTTGGAAGCTGATACTGCGTTCAGACCCCTATAGTCCGTGCACAGCCGCAGCCCCCCGTCTTTCTTTTTCCTGAACAAAACGGGTGCTGCGAAGGGGGACTTGGCAGGACAGATGAACCCTCGCTCCAGGTTCTTGTCTAGAAACTTTCTTAGTTCCTCCCTCTCTGAGGGGCTCATAGAGTAGAGCTTTCCCTTTGGTAGTTTCTCTCCCGGGAGCAGCTCTATGGCACAGTCTGACAGTCGGTGAGGGGGTAGTTCGTCCGCCTCGGTTTCACTGAACACTTCCATCAAGTCCCGATACTCTTTCGGTACAGCGGAGGGCATTACGGTGAGAGCCGCCGCTACCAAGGGGGCCGGGGGACCCGATCCCCACCCCGGGTCTCACTTGTGCTGGTGACACTTCTCATCCACCCACGAGATTTTCCCTTCACTCCATCTAATGTAGGGGTCGTGGGAGCTCAACCACGGGCTCCCCAACACCATGGGAAACTGGGTGTTGGGGGTGATGACAAAAGCCCTCTTTTCCCAATGCTCCCCTGTCCCCACTATCAACCTCTCAGTCTTGGCCACACACGCCTCCTTCATTTCCGAACCGTCCATCTGCGTGAATGTGAGCGGCTCCCCCAGTGGGGTGACTTTTGGGGCAAGCGCATGCCACAATGACATCCCTTGGAAGTGATGTCATTGCGCAGGGCATGTTGTGGGCATAGAGTTTTTCCTTGAATGATAGAGCGGCCTCCCACAACATGCCCTGCATGATGACATCACCTCCAGATGATGTCATTGCACTGGGCACATTGGCCCAAATGCAGTACTTGGGGGCTGGGATTCCCCCTGCCAGCTGGATCTGGGCCAGTGGATCAAGGGCCCTAAAAGCAAGCAAACACCCAGCTCCCATGGGGGAATGGCAAGCCTGATGGATGGAGATGAAAACATCACTGCCATGTACCTTTGCCTGGTGGCTCTGGCAGTTGGGAGCGCATGTGGAAGTTGGGAGCGCAGGTGGCAGTTGGGAGCGCAGGTGGAAGGAGAGTTCATAAACAGGTGGGATGGGAAAGGGCACATAGTTGGTGGCAGGGAGGCATAGCAGAGCAGAAGTTATGGGCCTTAGCAGCTGCTGCACCTTAGGTTATGCTGATACCAACCCTGTCTTTACCACACTCCTGTCCCTTTTGTATTGTGCTTGTTCAACAGTGTTGACACTGAGGACTATAGCCTAACAGCTTTTCTGCTGTATTTTAGCTATATTTTTTTAAATCCAAACATTAATTTTGTAATGAAAGAACATTTAAAAGCAGGAAGGGAAAAACTAATTCAGCTAATTCAGTTAGATATATATAATTTTGTTGTGGGGAAGCCATTCTGAAAATGGAACCTGCTTTACAGTTTCAAAGAAAATCCCCCCTTCAAGTGTAAAGGGTTTCTATTGTTGCTTTGTCTGTTGCAGATACTTGCCTACTGAAGTACAATAATACATAATAAAATGTGACAACAAAGGAAGCACGCTATCAAATATAATCCTTTAAAAATAGCCATATAAACATGCAGGTGAAATTTTAAGTTTGGTTGTATGCTGCTTGGTTGTACAAGCATAAAATATGAAGGCAACTGTCATTTTCCAGGAGATTCTAGCAAGTTCTATTACAGAACATTTTACCTTTTACATTGGACCTTCTTCTGTGATAACAATTGATCAGAAATCTACATACCAAAAAACTGCCTGTCCGGGAAAGATCCATCACTCGGAACAGACTCAAAGCAGAAAAGTCAAAGTTTGAAAGACAGTCTTGGAACATCATTAGAGTAACATTTAGGTATCTTCCACTGTACCTAAGAAATGTACCAAGAAATGTGTGAGGAGTTGTTTCACCGTTCAGGTGTTATTACCTTGCTCTGGTGCTTTAAAAATAAAGTGGCTTTATATTCTTACTGCTTCAACACAGTGAGAAAACCTTGCCTGTCAAAATAGAGACATCAATCAAAGTACGTAATGTTAGAGAGGCATGTGGACTGGCCAAGGGGGAAAGTTAGATCCCTGGTTGGTAATCCCTTTTACAGTCTTGGTGCTGCAATTATATTTGTTATATTTTGAGCCTATTTGCAAGGGAGGGGTATAACCTAAAGCTGGATATCAGTTATATTTTCAATCCACTCTTCCGACAAGCAGCTCTAGCTGATATATATAGTTCTCCCCTTCTTCATTTTATGGTCACAATAATCCTACAAGGTAGGTTATGCTACCTTGTATCATATGCAATCCATCAGGTGTTTCCTGTGTTCCCTTCTCCCAGAAGAAGTTACCAACTCCAGGAAAATTTATTCTGAATCCTGGGTCGATGAGATTTGAGCTGGGAAGCTGCAGTGGTGAGGGCGAAGGGGGCAAAATTGCCTTCACATCTCTTGTCCATCAATTGTCCTGACAGAAGAGGCAGATAAGGCAATTTTGTCCCCTTCCCCCACCCCACTGCAAACCAACTACTTTCATGGCTATTAGTCAACGCGGGTCCCATAATCTCAGAAATAAACATTCCTGTGGTCAGACAGGACTATTTATAGGACAGGAAGATGGGAAAGATTTGTAATGCTCAGTGCCTTCTGCTGTTGGATTGAAGAATTCATCCAGGAGTGACTGGCCCAAGACCACTCAGTAAGCTTTATGGTTTCCTGAGGATTTCAACCATCTTCCTCTTCCCAGTCCTAATCAAACTACCACACTACCACACAAAATAGATATTTTATTAAATGAAGATATTCACAGGTTTCACTAGTTGTACACTTAGGGGACCATATGGAAAACGTAACAATTTCCGAGTGCTATATTCCATCTATTGCTGTTCCTAATTTCCAGGCCTCTCTTCACAGATTGCTCTGTGTTTCTTCCAGTGTTGCTGAGCTGATCCAATAAGTGAAATGGAAGAAAATAATAGAAAAATATTTAAAGACTTTTAATAACTCGTTTAATTAGTTTTCATTTCTCTTACCTGTTCCCTATAAATGAACACATTAAACTGTGAAGATTTGGGATGTCCAGAAGTCTTTGATGAATATTAGAATAATCTAACAAATTAACCTCAGGATTCACAAGCATGACAGAGTTAGGCAAAATGAATTGGTGCTTATGATGAACAAAATTCCATATCAGCTGGCCCCAAGGTATAGAGTTGGCTTTTAATCCCTCTAAGCAGAGCAATGGACAGCTCCCCTTGATCTGCCTTTTGCTACAATTTATTCTTGGCAAGAGAGCAATTTGGTACACATTTTTTTAAATTAGTTTCCTACATAGTTTCTTTAAAAGGGAATATGGAGATAGGACATTTTGGTTTTCTTTCTTGCAACTCATGTAACTTATTATGTTGAGCACAGGTCTACAATTCTTGCCCTTTCTATCTGTGATTTTTAAAAAGCTTTGTTCAAAGTAGCTATTAAACAGATCATATTGATGCTACCACTGGGTCTAATTGTTAGGATCCTCAGTATCTTCTGTATAATGTGTAGAACAAATGAAAGCAAGAAGAGGAGAAAGGAGGAAGAGACCTCACATTATGCCACTATTATTTTACCTTTTCTGGTCTGATACCTGAACAAGAAGAGGGTCCAAACTCAGTCATAACTCATGTTGTATTCCAATCCGATCCAATCCAAATACCTTTAATAACATAAAAAAGAAGAAAATACAGCATGACAAATTTACAGCAACTCATGTTGTATTCATGCAGAAGGTTCCTTGTTCCCTGGCATTTTAAGTTAAAAGGGTGTCAAGTAGAAGGGGGGGGGGGCTTTCTTAGAAAGCTGCTCCAAATCAGAATAGGCTGGTCTAGACAGACTCGTGGTCTTATTCAGTATAAGGCAACTTTGGAAAGATACTTTTTATTCTAAAATTCTGGTAATGATAAACAGACTTGATCTGGATGGCCCAGGCTAGCCTTATCTCATCAGATCTCATCACTGGTTAGTACTTAGATGGGAGACCACAAAGGAAGTCCAGGGTAGCTATACAGAGGCAGGCAATGACAAACCACCTTTGTTCACTGCTTGCCTTTAAAATCCTATGTGGTTGCTGTGAGTTGGTGGCACTTTCTACAACCAATGTTAGATAACTGCACTCTCTTTAGGCAGGCTCATTTTACCCCACCTTTGATCCAAGGAGCTTAGGGTAATACACTGTTTTCCCCTGAACCATTTTCCCATCAGAACATACCTGTGAGAGAGGTTAGGCTGAATGAGAGTGAATAGATTTCATTGGGTGACTTTCAATGCAATCCTAAGAAGGCTTTCCTGGGAACATTATTAAATACACCTGAGCAAAATTCTGAGTAGATATGCTGAGGATTTCTCCATTCCTATATTTGTTATTTTTTGTGTTGTATTATTGCATCTTCAAAGATAACTAAAAATATTGTTATTGCTTATGCTGTGCTTCATGGACACTGCAGAAACTACTTTGATCTTCCTTTCTTGGAAGAATATTTCAATTTCATGTAAAAACCTGCATATAAATGCTTTTGTGAGTTGTTTAACCCACAACATTTTTGGTGTTTGATAGAAATAGCTTCTTTACACTAAGGTGATGTGAAGGCAAATATGTGACAGTGAAACATAGATTTATGTCCCAGAAGACCTACAATAAATTGAAATTTGTGTCCAACTTTAACAAAAATAAGATTACCCAGACATAAGGATACCATAGGATGGAATCTGGGATGCATTCCCTTATCAGTGTGGAATGGAGAAACTGTACACCTTTTTTTAAAGGTAATGTATAGGGGCCCAGAGAACGATGAAGGCTATAGCTTGTTTTCCACAACCCCCCCCCCCCCCCCAGTTTTCAGAGACAGAGAAGTGAAAAAAGGATACCATTGTTTCCTGCCATTTTCTTTTCACTAGCTAGGAATACAAAATGGTTGGTTCACTCTTATTGGGAAATATTGTTTGAGGTGTCAACGCAATGCTCCCTCTAAGCTGTGAAGTCTCGTGAGCAAAAATCCTACTTTGTGAGCTACTGGCATTAAAGTTGTGAGCAAGCGATTCAGCTATTGCATAAATTAGTCTGCTCTGGAGCCAACCTTCCTGAGCTAAGACAAAAAGGTGTGAGCCGGAGGCTAAAAAACTGTGAGCTAGCTCACACTAACTCAGCTTAGGGGGAACACTGGTGTCGAGGAACACAGCCAGGGTACCCATTAGAACATGCATGATACAACACCCCAAAAGTTGCAGCAGGATCAGTCAACATATGGAGCAGAGGTCCATCAGTGGCTATTAGCCACAAAGTATAGATAGGAACTCTCAGTCTGGGGCAAGTGATGCTCTGTATTCTTGGTGCTTGATGGGGGGGCAACTGGACAGTGATCACTAGATGAATTGTTTCCCCTGTGTGGGGCATAATATTTGAAGGGAAGCTAACACTTATAGAAGCCTGATGTAGAGTTTCCATCTCTTGTTCTGGTAGAAATAGTGGCATGGAAGAAGACCTATAGATTCAAAACAGGAGCTATTCCGGAGAATCTCGTCCCCAACCATCAACTCAGCTTATGAATACCCATACAAAAACAACTGGACTGCAATCTTGTGGCTATATATTTGTTTTGTTTTGTTGAAACAACACTGTAGAGTTTGGTATAAGTTTCCTTTATTATACATAAAAAGTATTGGCAGCATATCAGTCTCTGCACAGCTTCATTCTTGTACCTGATTTACACTTTACAGCTGTGTTCCATTTCATTGTAACCTTGATACAGCATATAGCAACACTGATAAGCAGGGTTTCAGAGGAGATCTGGGAAATTACAGACCAGTCAGTCTGACATCGATACTGGATAAGTAGGTGGAAACTGTTATTAAGGAAAAAATGAGTAGGCACATTGATGAACAAAATCTCTTGAGGAAGACTCAGCATGGGTTCTGTAAGGGAAGATCTTGTCTCACTAACCTGTTAGTGTTCTTTGAGGGAGTAAACAAACATGTAGACAAGGGGGACCCAATAGATGTTGTTTACCTTGACTTTCAGAAAGCTTTTGATAAAGTTCCTCATCAAAGGCTCCTAAGTAAGCTCAATGGTCATGGGATAAAAGGACAAGTCCTTTTGTGGATCAAAAACTGACTAATTAAAAGGAAAAAGACAGTGAGTATAAATGGGCAATTTTCTCAGTGGGAGGTAAGCAGTGGGGTACTGCAGGGATTAGTACTCGGTCCAATGCTTTTTAACTTGTTTATTAATTATTTGGAGTTGGGAGTAAGCAGTGAAGTGGATAAATTTGCAGATGACACAAAGTTGTTCAGGGTGGTGAGAACCAGGGAGGATTGTGAGGCACTCCAAAGGGATCTGTCAAGGATGGGCGAGTGGGCATCAATGTGGCAAATGGGCTTTAATGTGGCCAAGTGCAAAGTGATGCACATTGGAGCCAAAAATCCTAACTATAAATACACGTTGATGGGGTCTGAACTGGCAGAGGCTGACCAAGAGAGAGATCTTGGAGTCGTAGTAGATAACTCAATGAAAATGTCAAGACACTGTGCAACTGCAATGAAAAAGGCCAATGCTATGCTGGGGGCTATTAGGAAGGGAATTGAAAACCAGCCAGTATCATAATGCCCCTTTATAAATCGATGCTGTGGCCTCATTTGGAGTACTGTGTACAGTTCTGGTTGCCACACCACAAAAAAGATATAGCATTGGACAGGGGTCATTTTGTAGAAAAAGAGGTGTAGGAGCTCATTAGCATTACTCATTACCATAACTTATTTGCATATGCTACACCATCTGACATCACCGGAAGTAAGTCAGAAGGCAAGAAAGAAAGAAGAGGGAGGGAGGGAGGGAGGGAGGGAGCAAGGAAGGAAGGAAGGAAGGAAGGAAGGAAGGAAGGAAGGAAGGGGACAGCTACTAATCCAAGCCTCAGAAATACCACTATTCTGAGAGGATAGCGTCAGTGGTGGCTGAAGCCTTTAGAAGGCTGGTCGGATGAACAAGGACCTTTCCAGGGGACGGGGTCATTTTGCTGTAACCATGACCAGGGGTCATTTCGTAGAAAAAGAGGTGCAGGAGCTCATTAGCATAACTCATTTGCATAACTCATTTGCATATGCCACACCCCCTAACATACCGGAAGTGTGTCAGAAGGCAACACCCACCCCTCAGGCTCCACTCCACAGGTGAGTAAAACTGAACTGCTCTTCCTCCATTCCCTTCCCCATCCAATATTTTGTGCAGTAAAAATAAGCGTAAAGAACACACCCTCATTCTCTTCCTGCTCCCTTGAAACCACCAGGTTTCAAGTAGACTTGAGATACCCAGGACATGTGCACCACCCATCCCTTCCCCTTCCCCTTCCCCTCCCCACAACAAGACACCCTGTGAGGTAGGTGGGGCTGAGAGAGGTCTTTTGAGAACTGCTCATGAGAGAACAGCTCTGAGAGAACTTGTGACTGGCCCAAGGTCACACCAGCAGCTGCATGTGGATGAGTGGGGAATCAAACCCAGTTTTCCCAGATTAGAGTCCAACTCCTGACCACTACACCAAACTGATAAGGTGGAAGCTGCTGAAGGGTCGGTGAAATTTCTCCAGTACTTATGTGCCATGTGCTCAGATAAAAAATGGTATACTTAGAAAATTTATATGCCACCTTGAGCAAGTCTCTGGAAAAGCAGCACACAGTCATAAAAGGAACAATGATAAAATTATCAATATTAAAACAAAACATTAAAAACAATAAAGACCCTAGCAGGGCTTTCCCCAGGGCACTGCGCCTCTGCACTGCTCGATGAATCTGAGGAGGGGACGGGGCTTGGTCATGTGCCCACCCCCTGGGCTCCTCACTCCCGGAGCTGTGCTCCTGTGCGCTCCCGCTTCAACGGACCCCTGGCCATGACATAAACAGGCATTCCCCTGTGGGGGGGTAGGTGGGCTGGTACCAACTCCTGGAGCTGCGTTCCTCCAAGCTCCTGCTCAAAATGACCCCTGGCATTGGAAAAAGTGCACAAAAAGGGCAACTAGAATGATAAAAGGGTTGGAACACTTTCCCTATGAAGAAAGGTTGAAGGGCTTGGGGCTCTTTAGCTTGGAGAAACAATGGCTGAGGGGTGACCTGACTGAGGTTTATAAGATTATGCATGGGACAGAGCAGGTAGAGAAAGAAGTACTTTTCTCCCTTTCTCACAATACAAGAACTCGTGGGCACTCCATGAAATTGCTGAGCAGTCGGGTTAGAACAGATAAAAGGAAATACTTCTTCACCCAAAGAGTGATTAACACGTGGAATTCACTGCCACAAGAGGTGGTAGCAGCTACAAGCGTGGATGGCTTCAAGAGGGAATTAGATAAACACATGGAGCAGAGGTCCATCAGTGGCTATTAGCCACAAAGTATAGATAGGAACTTTCAGTCTGGGGTAAGTGATGCTCTGTATTCTTGGTGCTTGATGGGGGGGGGGCAACAGTGGGAGGGCTTCTAGTGTCCTGCCCCCACTGCTGGACCTTCTGAGGGCCCCTGGTGTTTTTGGCCACTGTGTGACAAGAGTGTTGGACTGGATGGGCCACTGGCCTGATCCAACACTGGCTTCTCTTATGTTCTTATGTTAAACAAGGGCAGGACATTTCTCCCTGACACTATCATATTGATCCCTGGCTTGGTTTTATTTTGACACTTTACCACCATATAGTCATTAAATATCAATAAAACAAGAAGTAAAAAATAGTAAGCAAAAACTCTTTGCAAGTTCCCCATCTGCTTTAAAGAGTTCAGTACTGCTTAAATATTAAACAAATGCATGCTGTTCTAGGTGGGCTACAAAATAATTAAGTTTTATTTAGAGGTTAATGGAATGTTTTTCACATAGATGGCAAAACATGTAGAAAAAGAAAAGATTACAGCTTGCTTGACATACACCAGTAATGATATCCCTATTCAGACCCAGTCCTATCCAGATGAAAGCTATTTCAGTATTAATTGCCAGAGACATCTTGCATAAACCTTCCCATCACTACCTAATCATTTATATGCTTTTACAATAAACAGATTAAATTTACTAATTTTTTAAAAATGCTAACTAAATACTTCCACTTTGCCACAGAAAATAAAGGGAATTCAAACATCAAATTTTTATTGTTCCAGTTATTGTTGACAAAGTTTTCTTGGGTTACACTGTTGAGAGCAGAAAAGCACTAAGAGAAAGATTAACAAGACAAGAAACACAAGGCACTTGCCCAAAACAGCTACCCATTTTATTGATTTTGTTTTCCAAGAACTTATAGTTCACTGTGACTGGATGCTGTTCAGTTGGAGGCTAAAGAAATGTTAGAACCATTGGCAATTACATTCTTAAGATTTGTGGGATACTACAATAGCCCAAGATAAGCACATGTCTCAATATTTTGGTTACAATGAAATGTATATTAAAGGATGTTTAGCACTACATTTCAAAAGTAGAAGGGTGGGGGCAGTTTTGGATAAAATAGCTTTCACAACCATTTCAAATTGGATTCCAGGTCCAGATTCAGCACTGAAACGCTGAATCTTGCTCACTGACAGATGACATATACTGGGAGGGAGATAATAAGTACTAACCTGTTGAATATCCTGATTCTGTCAGGAATTCAATACTGTTGACCATTATATCTATTTGTCTTTCAGAAAAGTTAAGGAGTGGGAACAGTGCTCTGGTAGTTCCAGAAGACCAATTACCAAAGAAATAGCTATAGTATTTTAGCTCTGTTCCCTGGGATCTTTGCTACAGGGTTCCTCAAAACTCCATTTTGTTTTTCTATGATATCTATCATCTATGAAAAACCATTGACTAAAGTCAGGAAATTGGAAGTGGGGGTTGTCATCTGTATGTTCATGATAGTTTTATGTCTCCATTTTATCAGATGGAATAGTGGAAATGTTGAATGGATGCTGGGAAGAAGTAGGGTTCCTAACAGCTTGGAGAAAATATGAACTATCCCATTAATACAGGCTTAATAGGATGCTGTTTACCAGGTGATATTATTTACATCCATGCCATGAAAAGCTTCACCTGCTCTTTTCCATGCATTAAGCCTATATTAAAGGGATCCTTTCTCCAGGTTGTTGGTAGCCCTATGGAAGAGATGTGATTGAACAAAATAGCTGACATTGAACAAAATGAAGTTGAATCTAAAACAGGCAAAGCTGCTGTTAGTCATGATTATGGACCTCTCCTGGATGAGATGGCATGTCCCCTCAATGATCAGATTTGCAGCTAGGGATGCTGTTCAGTCCACACTTACATTTGGATGTTCAGACTTGGCTCCAAATATCTTTTTTCCAGCTTCAGTTGGTATAGCAGGTACACTATTTCCTGGAAAAGATGGAATTGGCTGCAAATATTGATTGACAGTATAATTGCTTTTATTGAAATTGGATGCTGCCTTGAACCCTGGGGAAAGTAGGGCAGAAATATTTCAAACAAATTGCCCAGAAAACTACAGAGCAGTATTCTGATTTTAGCATCTGTGAAGATCATAGAGAGAAGAATCATAAAACAATCTGTACCACACACTATGAAAAATTAGGTTTATCAAGTCACTACACAGTGTAAGAATGTAGCATTCCTGATCAGCCCAATTTCTGCCTTTTTGGTCACCAATATGGTAAGAAAAAATGTTTCTTTATTTCCAAGAAGGGTTTATAAATAATTCCACAAATTACCCTGAAAAGCTTGGGACATAGATTAGAATGAACTGTTTCTCTTTATTTACAAAATTTTTATTTAGCAGTGAGCACGTGTAAGCGGATGAGAATCATACAGTGAATATGCAATGGCTGAAAAAAATCAGAGTAATAATTAATGACTCAACATCAACCTGAAAAAGAACTACCAGGAGAATGATCACCAGAGTCATCCGTTCATTATCATCTTGGATACAAGCACGATAATTTTTAACTTCATACTGGTACAGAACTGGGAAGGATAGCCAATCCTACAGAAGATGATGTAAAAAATACTTGAATATGATGCTATGGTGGACTGGTTAAAATGACATTTAATACAGACATATGTAGATGATAAACAAACCAACTAATGTAATATGAGATAATTGTACAAACAAGTTTTAGCTGATATAGGTATTGACAATATTCATAGTAAAAGTCCATAGTAAAGGTTTAAGGAAAAATAGTGCCACTTACTGGCAAGTCTTTATTTGGAATAATGCATTAGGGCTGCAGTCACATGAGCAGTTTGTCATGACATACTAGTGTTACCTGTGTGGATTTAAAGGGCTTGTTCAGATGACGACATCTGCCTTCTGTGGCCCAGTCATTGGCATCCCATCCTGCTCTGCATTAGAACTGAAATAATCAGGCACCGGGGAAAGTCCAGTAGTAAAGGATGGTAGTGCTCACACTCTGTTTTTTCTGATGACTGAACTCTTCCGGCACAAAAGGAACCTGGAAGGGAAGTGCAAATGGGCACTTCTGTCTCATTCATGGGTTGCAGAGTTAGCTAACGGAAGCAGTTGTTTGATTATGCGCTTATGCACATGCGCAATGGTGATTTTTTAAAACTCCCACCAGCACAGCATGTCCCATGGCTGACGTGCAACACTACTGTGGATGTTTGACAACAGGATGGCCACGCAGGTAACCCACAGCAGGGTGTGCTGTCTGGTTGGTATGTTCAGCTCTTTAAGCTGGTGCAATTAGAGGTGCCACCATATCATGCCAAGCCGCCAGTGTGACTGCAGCCTAGGTATACATAACTGTACTAAGTGTGTTACACTACTGGAAATCCACTGGAATGGATTTCAGAAAAGAAGCAGGAAGATCTGGAAAACCTATGATATTCTGTCCATTCTAGATTTACCCAGCTGAAATTCAGGGTGGATTTTCTTCAAGACCACAATCACCCTTTTTAAAATAACCTCTTAGCTATTATAAATGGGAGCATGGCATGGGATCTAAAGCAGGTGAGCAGCCCCTTATAGGGTGAAGATGATTTTCAATTTACTTTAAATTATTTTTAATTTTGTGATCCCCAGTATGGTACCCAGGGATGCCGTAGCTCCCAGTGGTGGGTTTCCTGGGGTCTGCTTGGAGATAAAATCTAATGAGCCTTGAGTAGAACAGCAAAAGAAGAAGAAGCTTGCTCCCTACTGGCAGGAAAGCAAAGATCTGATCTTAGTGTGGACAAGGTGACACAATTCTGTACCCTGGACACATAGTGTCTTCTGCGCTTGGCAGTACTTCCAAGTGGCCATGCAGATATACCCTCCCCTTTCTTTGGAAACCAAACCAAGTGGCATATCTTTTCCATAGTAAATATTTTAGCTTTCCTCTGCTTATTCTGCTTCAAATGAACCCAGAAGTGCATTGTCTTTGTGTCTGTTGTGTCTATTCCAAAACAGCTGTTTCAGTTATAGAAGGGTACTTGACTTGGAACCTTGCATTATTTTGTGAATGGCCCTGTCCCTTTTGTTATTGGCTGTCCAACCTCATGGCAGCAGTTTAATGGTGGTGCCGAGTACACTTTCTCAGCATTCCAGATTGACCTATAGTCTCACAAGATCCCTAACTGAATCATCTGAACTACTACCTGTCCATGCACAACATGACTCAGCAACTAAAAGCTAGAATTTTTTTCAAACTCATTCAAGGATGAAAGTGATCTCAGCTTCCCCCACCCACCCCATTGTTACCCTATCTGAGTTTAAGTAATCTTTAAACTAAATAGCAATTATGAATGCTAAAAGAGCAAAAGGGGTAACTTAAAGTGTTCTTGAAGTATATCTAACCTTTAAGTAACTCCTTGCCCCCTTTTAAGAACATACCCTTATTAACCATGGTAGCTAAAAGGGAACATTCACAAGATGAAAATTCCTTCTACTTAGTCAGATCATTGGTCTGTCTAACTCTTCTGACTGGCAGCAGGTATCCAGGGTTTTCTGCAGAGAACAGTCTTTCACAGCACTGAAGGTCTTTTTTGATGGAGACACCAAGGAATAAATGTCAGGCATTAGCCACACAAACTACGTGCTTTGCAACTGAGGCACATTTACTGCCCTTAAGGTCATTTAAAAATGGTTAAGGTGGAAGCATGCCTATGCGTCACACAGAAAAAGTCCCCAAATCTGCATCTACTATTCACATATGAAGAGAAGAAGAAGACAAGAGATTGGATTTATACCCTGCCCTTCACTTGGAGTCTCAGAGCAGCTTACAAACTCCTTTCCCTCCCCCTCTCCACAACAGATACCCTGTGAGGTAGGTGGGACTGAGAAAGCTCTGAGACAATTGTCCTTGAGAGAACAGCTGGTACAGAGGCTTGCCCAAAATCATCCAGCAGGTGCAAGTGAAGGAGTGGGGAATCAAACCCGGTGCTCCCAGATTACAGTCCGTGCACTTAACCACTACACCAAACCACTACACCAAACTGCAGGCAATGCAACATAAAAATGTGGGCACCTTACTTCCATACCAAGGTAGGTGATAGATTAGGTAGATAGAATAGACAGATGATCGATAGATGATAGACAGATGATATACATAAAGCCAGATCCATACTCCCAAAATAATATCTTGTTGTAGGCAAGTACGAGCACACAGCAACAACAGCAGTAGAAGCAGCTTCTTCTCTTTCTTTCCTATTCCAGTCCATTTATCAGAGGAAGAGGGGTGGAATTCTGAGGAGAGGGAGAATGCATACAGTTCTTAAACAATTCATAGATGCATTAAAATATATAATGACACAAGCTAGGACTTGATTAGAGTGTTTTAGAACCTTTTGTCAGTTATGAAAAAATCCCTGTGTTAGTATTCATTTCTTCAAAGCCACACTAGTGGAAGCCACACATGAGGGAGGCTCATATAATCACCTACATGCTTCTTACTATAAAGATTTACAGGAAGGTCCACCACCGCCATCCTTCATGGGTTTAATGCAAAATAGGACAAGAGCTCCTAAAGGAGCTGTTGATGTTGATGCATCTGTTGAAACCAAGTCAGAACTACACATATGTCTCACTTTTACCTATTAGTCTCATATGGATTAACTTCATTGTGAAGCTAATTAGAATACTTTCATTTAAAAGGGGTTACTAAGATTCAAGAAACTCAGTTAGGAGTGAACATCAGAACTTATTCCAATATGATCACTTGGAACAACACAAATCTTGAATGGCTTTTAGATACCTATCAATAAAACCGAGAGCTATGCTGTTATAAATGAAAAATTAGTCAAACAATATATTATCATTCCAGTTCTCTCTTTCTTTAAAGGCTTTTAAAATTTAAAAGCAACAGCTATGCTAGTCCTGAGCTTTCCAGCCACTAAATTTTTTCTTCATTTCAAAATGAAAGTGAAAAAAGTAACAAATTGACTCTTGAAATGTGACATTATTTGTGTTGAACACTATTTTCCTCCTTAGACTGTATGTGTGTTCCAGGCATGTTGTTGGATTTTTTCCTTTTTTGTTGGCAATTCCTTGAAGGTAGAAGGTTTTAAGGGCATCTGGAGCTGATGGAAAATGTATGAGCAGCATGTCATCTACAGATTCCAGCCATGGCCTGAGGGACTGAGGCTTGATACAGAAGGCATGGACAAGATTCAAGAAAAAAATTAGGATGGAAACGAGGTGGAAGCACCTAAGGCAGTAAAGAATTTGGCAGAGAAAGGGGGAGAGCAACAAAGATGGAGTGAAGAAGACAATAGCGATCTCATTGAAATTTAATTAAGGATGCTCTGAGCATTTTTTCAATGACTTAAAGAGCCTCTATTAATATTTATTTTAAATGTTTTTATTTTATACTCAGTAGGAAAACTACTCTTGAGATGGTTTCCAAAAAGGTAAAATTTCACAGTAATCATCAAAAATTTTAAACCGTCACCAACTCAAAGAGCAGCAAAAATACAATAAATGCAAGAACAAAAAAAACAGTACTAGCATGTTGAGAGTAAGCTCCACTAAATAACCCTGAATAGGATTCTGAATAGACTTGCTTAGGATTGTTCCCTTAAGACAACCTAAGCAAGAATTAGAAACCAGCAACCCCAACAAACAAAACTGCAACAGTGCAGTCCTACAAACTCCTTCCTAGGAGTAAGCCGTACTAAAGAGACCTGAGTAGGATTCTGAGTAGACTTGCTTGGAATTGGTCTCTAAATTCCCAAAGGCTGAGAAAAAAAAACCCTGAAAAGAGAGACAATACCTGGCAACTAACTAAATAGAGGGAGTTTCATTCATGAGTGCCTCCACAGTCTATGTCCCTCACATCAGTCAATCTCATACCAGAGAATGGTGGCAAACACAAGCGGTCTCCATAAAGCAAATCTTAGCCACAAGTCATAATGGAGAAAGTGGTCTATACAATATCATGGTTCTTGTTCGTTCAGGGCTGTAAAGGTGAACGCCAGCATTTAGGGCTGTGCACAGAAATACAGCAACAGCCAGTCTCTTATAAAAATGGGGATTCCTAGGCAGGGGCAGCAGTTAGCAGCTTTGCAGCAACATTCTGCACTGAAGCATCTGAATGTGATCTCTTAATTTTATTCATCTGAAAAGCATAGAGTCTAAATGTAAACATCATGGGTAAAGCAACCATGAGAGGGGAGGGAAGAAAGGCCTGAGAGAACCAAGGTGAAGAAGGAATGATCACAAACAAATGTATATACATGTACAAATCGTGTGCATAAAATGAGACTTAAATGGCCTGAAAAACTGTTCAGTATGATGTCTCATACTTTAACAAGCCCGGAATTGGGTAGTCTGAGAGCATCTCTTTTGCAACACAACTCCAATCCTATAAAATCTTTTATTGAGATTAGCAATTCACTTAGACCCATGCTTACAAACAATAGGCCCATAAGGCCGATACAACATGCCTATAACCGTTGGTACAACCAGGAATGCAGAGAGCTAAAAAAGGAGTTACTCCAAACTATGAGACAGACCAGGTGTAGCTGGGAAGGAACACAACTGAGTATCTACTTAAAACTCAGATCTCAATACAAAGCCTTAATTAAACAAAAGAAATCAGAACATGCCAAATTTCTTTGGAAAGAGCTAGATTGAGCTGTAGCGGAGAAAAATGCCTCTTGTTTTTGGGAACCAGTTTCAACCAAAAGTAGCCCTTTTTGTCAGGTAGATGCATATATTCCAGGACATGTCTGGCTTTCACACTTTAAGAATGTTTTTGGGTCCCAGCATCACTCATCTGAGGGGTGAGGTAAAACCCAGCTGAATGATTACCCAGATCTCATAGCAGGGGTCCTTTCGTAGAAAAAGAGGTGCAGGAGCTCATTAGCATAACTCATTAGCATAACTCATTAGCATATGCCACATCCCCTGACATCACCAGAAGTGTGTCAGAAAGGGAATGTCAGTTTCAGCCCCATTATATCCTATGGGCCATTGAAATCAATGGCAAAAACTCATAGGGTATATGAGGGGCTGGAGGAAAGGAGGTTTGAGGGAGAGGCTCCAAACTTGCAGGGTAGCTGCTGGGGCCTCTCCTCGAAATACCCACTAAGTTTCAAGAAGATTGGTCCAATCTTCTTGAAACTTGGTGGGTATTTCGAGGAGAGGCCCCAGCAGCTATCCTGCAAGTTTAGAGCCTCTCTCTCAAACCCCCTCCCCTCCAGTGGCTTTTAAAATTGCCACCAAATTTCAGCGGCAATTCGGGGGCAAGCTGAATCAGATTAGAGAATCTGATTCAGCCCGTGGCTGCCCTACTGGCCAGTCCTGAGCTGGTGGAGCTTTGCTCCACCTCGTTTCAGCCCCAATGGACCCCTGTCTCATAGATTTACCAGAATGGGTGCCAGTCTCTGATTCAGAAATCAGAGGGCTAATTGCCTCATTTCCCTCTGGAAAATCTCCGGGGGAGGATATGTTACCACTGGAATTATACAAAGCCTTCCCCGAGTGGTGGGCCCCCATTTTGGCTAGAGTGTTTACATAGATTAACATTTCAGGCATGATCCCTGTGGGCTGGAAGTTAAGTATAGTTGTACCGATACATTAAAAAAGAGACAAAGCTGACCCACAAAATTATAGGCTAATAAGCCTTCTGGACATAGCAGTTAAACTGTACAGCAAATACCTGCTGTTAAAATTGGAAGACTGGGTGATGGAAGAAGAAATTATTCACCCAGTACAAGCAGGTTTTTGAAAAGGGTGCAGAACTATAGACCACTGCCAAACCCTTTACCAATTAGCACACGCCGGTATAAATGGACCAACAAAGGCACTTTATGTTGTGTTTGTTGACTTGGCTGCTGCATTTGACTCAATTAACAGACCTCGTCTATGGTCAAAGCTTGACAAACTGAACATTGACAAGTGGTTATTATTCCTACTTCAGGAGCTCCATAGGGACACTCTTGTCCAAATAAGGGTGGGAGCCTCTGGTTCCCTAACTAATAGTATCCCCATCAGTAAAAGAGTGAAGCAGGGATGCATGTTGGCCTCCAGTCTGTTCAACTTGTACATAAATGACATAACGGAGTGTTTGTCAGGTCTGCAATTTTTTCCAACCTTTCTGGGACAACAGAAAATTTTCAACTCATTTATACGCAGATGATATGGTCTTAATCTCACTGACCAAAATTGGTTTGAGAAGGCTTTTACACCAACTAGGGCAATACTGCATTGAACGAGCTCTCAACCTCAATTATGCAAAGACCAAAATAATGGTGTTCAGAAGAAAGCCCAAAATCTCTCATTGGAATATCTTTGGTAATTCAATCAACCAATGCAGTTCATTTAAATACCTAGGAGTGACTTTCAAGGAAACAGTGAATTGGAAAATCCGTGTGGCAGGGATCAAATCCTCAGCGCTAAGGATTGTTGGGTCTATTGTACACTTCTGCCACACAAAGGGTGTGTGTGTGTGATTAATTGACCCAGCACTGAAATTGTTCAAGTCCAAAGTTGTGCCCCATTTATTATATGGAGTGGAAGTGTGGGGCTGGAAAGAGGACAATATATCTACCCTTGAGGTAAGCCAAAATTATTTTCTAAGAAGAATCTTAGGTCTCCCTAGGGGATCTCCTGTGGCCCTGATGCAAGCAGAAACAGGGCTTCCTTCTCTTAGGGCAAGGGTAAACCTCGCAATTATAAAATATGGGAAGAAGACAAATCTGTCAAGATCTAACTCTTTATGCCACCTATCTGTTAGATCGTTACTAACAAAAGACCCTACACACTACACAATATTCTTTGTAGATACACCATACCCGATGACCTCCTTGGGGCCTTAGGTGATAACGCCCAACTTAGGGAATGGATATTTAAATCAGATGCTGTGATAGATCACTCCACTATTGCAATGTCTAAGGTAGTTCCTTGGTGCAAATTCTTTAAATCTGACCATTCTAGATCACCCTATCTATCCAGTATCTACAATTATAACCTCAGGGTATCCTTGACTGCCTTGCACTTCCAAACAATGTACATAGCACTGCAGGAGCGGGAATACTTTCAAATTCCAACAGAACATAGCATATGTATCTGTGGCTCGCTTGCCATTGAGAACCTTCCCCACTGTATCCTAGCTTGCCCACTGGACAATGTACCCAGAGACAAATTCCTGACAGGAATTTTATTTACCATAAATGCATATTCAGAAAAAGAGAGGATTGTGTTTCTGTTATCAGATACCGATGAGTTCATATCCTATAGTGTTTCCCTTTTTGCCCTTGCAGCCAAAAAGAGCCAAGGTGGTACCATAGGGGTCATTCTTATAACCCGCTGGCCATTTTAACTCATTTTGCTGTATAATTTTATAGCTCTCATATGCGATTTTAGGTTTTATTTCTTATGTAATTTCCATATTTTAACATTATATAACTTTGTTAGCCTATGGCTAATACAATAAATTTTATTGATTGATGTCACAAAATTGTCAAATTTCTGATTTTTGAATACAGATTATGAATTTCTCCTTTGCCCTCTTTTTTTATATATTTATTTCTCATGTTTACATACGAATTTTCCTGCAAAAAGCTCACCTCATTTTATTTTTACAATAGCTGTGCAAT
This sequence comes from Lepidodactylus listeri, assembly GCA_029233225.1. NCBI lineage: Eukaryota > Metazoa > Chordata > Lepidosauria > Squamata > Gekkonidae > Lepidodactylus > Lepidodactylus listeri. The sequence continues at coordinate 52,002,565 of JARCFY010000006.1, forward strand.
GTGGCTTGAGCCTAGAATGTTTGGGCCAAGATCATTCAGTTAACTTCATGGCTAGTTGGGAATGAAACCCAGGCTTCCCTGTTTAAAATTCAGCAGTCTAACCACTATCCTATGCTGGCTTTCTCAGTATTTTGGCTTCCCTGTACTGGACATACCACAACCCTGTACCTCAGTCTCGTCAACAACTCTCTCAGAATCCTGTAAATGCATTTTTCATTAGAAATGAGGGATTCAGCCACATACTTCAAGGTTTTTCTTTGAGGAGGTAGTTGAAGAAAAGGACAAGAGAATCTTCATAAAAATTCAGGGAGGATGCCTCAAACCTGTGCAGTTTTTCTAGGATGCCACATGCCGGACTGCCAAAGGAACTGCAGCCAATTACCATGCCATAGTGCATTTCCTTTCAGTGCCTCCTTGTGGTTGGGTCACATGCTTCCCTTCAAACAGTGCCTCAAAAATGTCAGCTAGTTGGAAACAACCCTGAATTCGAGTAATGCCTAAAAATTCTTTTCCAGTTATGGAATAAAAATGTACATGCCTCTCTCAGCACACCATAGAGATGTTTCTAAGCCATTTAGTCAGTATAGGAAGAGTTTAAATGTCCTTTTTGCAAGGAGAAGCTGCTTATCTTCAATACATTGGAGAATTGTTCCTATGATGTTATCTAAAGTGCATCATTTTACCTACATGGGAAAAAATATCTTTTTTCTTTAATCAGTAATTTCAAAGGAATGAAGGAAGCCTACACAAGATGGAGCTGAACACAACATGGGTTATCTATCAGCAGTCCCCTTTCTTCGTAATAATTTAGGGTGGAGACAAAAAAAATCCCAACTCTCTTTCTGAATGGATGAGAGTCTTTAATAAATAACTTTAGCAGATAAGGCTGTATCTTAGTCCTCAGCTAAAAACTGTTTTGTGGTACATTAAAAAAAAACCTTATCAAATTATTCTTTAACCTAGTACTTCTTCCCAGAATAGAAACTTTTTTGAAGTTTTAGAAGTGTACATTCTCAACATTTTTATGCATGTATTAAAGTAAGGACACAGCACCTTTTAATTTCCAGCTCCAAGGCAGCTCACAGAGATCAGACACAGCTTAAATGAAAAACAACAACTCAGTAGATTAAGTATTAGATTGATAAAATTAATGACAGCGTGATAATTCCAGATGGTTAGCCTTGTTAGTCTGCAGCAGCAAATATAACAGGAGTCCAGTGGCACCTTAGAGACTGACAAAATTTATTCCAGAATTAGCTGTAGCTTATAAACTTGGGCTGGAGTTACTACAGTTAGACTTTAAGAAGCCACTGGACTTAAGAGGAGGGAACAGGGGGAGCTTCAGTACTGGGTAAATTGATGGAATCCATTATTAAAGACAGAATTAGTAGGCACTTTGATGAACAAAAGCTGTTGAGGAAGAATCAGCACAGATTTTGTAAGGGAAGATCTTATCTCACTAACTTTTTAGAGTACTTTGAGAGGGTGAACAAACATGTGAACAAGGGTGACCCAGTAGATGCTGTTTATGTAGACTTCCAGAAAGCTTTTGATACATTTCCTTATCAAAGGTTCCTAAGTAAACTCAGCAGTCATGAGATAAGAGGACAAATCTTCTTGTAGATTAAAAACTGGTTAATTAATAGGAAACAAAGAATGAGTATAAATGGACAGTTTTCACAGTGGAAAGTGGTAAGCAGTGGGGTACTGCAGGACTTGGTACTAGGTCCAGTGCTTTTTAACTTGTTCATTAATTATTTGGAGTTGGGAGAAAGTAGTGAAGTGCCTAAGTTTGCAGATGACACTAAGTTGTTCAGGTTGGTGAGAACCAGGGAAGACTGTGTGGTGCTCCACAGGGACCTGTCAAGACTGGGCAAGTGGGAATCAATGTGGCAAATGATGATCAATGTGGACAAGTGCAAAGTAATGCACATTGGAGTCCAAAATCCTAACTGTAAATATACATTCATGGGGTTCGAACTGGCGGTAAATCACCAGAAGAGAGATCTTGGAGTCATGGTAGATAACTCACTGAAAAATGTTGACTCAATGTGTGCCAACAATAAAAAAAGGCAGATGCTATGATGGGGAATATTAGGAAGGGGACTGGGAAAAAATCAGCCAGTATCATAATGCTCCAGTATAAATCGATGTTGCGGCCTCATTTGGAATATTGGTACAGTTCTGATCACCACACCACAAAAAACATATTATAGCATTGGGAAAAGTGCAAAAAAGGGCAACTAAAATGATTAAGTGGATGGAACAACTTTCCTGTGAAGAAAGATTAAAGGGTTTAGGAATCTTTAGAGAAATGAAAATTGATGGGTGACATGATAAAAGTTTACAAAATTATTCATGGGATAGAGAAGGTAGAGAAACCTTTTTCCCTTTCTCACAATTCAAGAACTTGTGGGTACTCAATGAAATTAATGAACAATATGTTGGCATCCTCAGACTGGGCTTTTTAATCTCTGTCTACTCAGGTGCAGCTCACAAGTTTATTCCCAAAGTCTGCTTCTGTTTAAATGGTATTACATACCCTTTCTTAGTACTGACCAACCATGTTTCCTTTGTATTATGTTTCGAAGTCAATAAATTTCACAGTGTCAATTTCACTTGGTTAATATTTCATTTAAATACATAGTAAAAGAGAGTATTTTCCAAATCCGTTTATTTGGTTCCTGTCATGTGATAAATGGCGATACCATGTCCAGTAAAAAGCTTATATAGCAGTAAAAAGATATATGTGACAGATGGAGTTGACTGACCACAATGAAAGATGAATTAGTTCTGAAAAGGGAGGGAGGGAGGGAGGGAGGGAGGGAGGGAAGGAAGGAAGGAAGGAAGGAAGGAAGGAAGGAATTCCACAGTAGAAACTATGTTAACTAGTTGCAACAAAAAGATCATAAGATTTATCATGGTATACGCTTTCACAGCCCCAATTCATTAGATGTTTACATAAAAAACATAAGGGGGGGAAAGGATAGGATCACAGAATAATGGGTTGGATCCAGCCAGGTTTACTGCTAGTGAAAAATTGGGGAGGAGGTTCCCTTTGATAATAAAAAAGGGGATCATGAGATCTGCATGGACAAAAGGCATGTGCTGCAGGGGCTGTAGTTAAGAGGAATTAGATGAGTGAGAATCCAATCCAATGATTAGTAGCTACATATTCATCAAATAGTTTCAACTAAAATTTCAGCCAGAACAAAATTCAGAATGGATTAGGAAAATATTCCTCCTCAACAAAAACATCTTTAAAATTTCAAAAAAAGTCAAAGCAATTTTGATAAGTTTAGTGAAATTTCTCTTGAGGGTTGTACACATCCCCAGGTTGGCACTGGATTTCTCCAAAAGTATTCCAAAGGGATTCCAAAGGGAATGTGGAGACTCCTCACAATGGAACCTATTTTAGTACTATCCAGGTAACACAAAAGAGTTTTGAAATGAGATTCAACAAGATATTTCACATATCCCTAAAGTTTATCTTGTTCAGCTAGGACATCCAGGATAAATCACTGGCATAGATACCTTGAATAGAAAATAAATTGTTAGGGCTGATCAAATACATTTGGGAACAGTCAATTCCCAAAGTAGTAACAGAAGTCATAAGGAAATAAAAGTGGAAGCGTTTAGGAATCTAATTCCAAACAAAGTTCACTCTTCTAAATTCAGTGAGGCCAATGAGCTTAGAAGGATGTAACTCTGTTTAGGACTGCACTGTAAAAGACATAAAGGAGCTGCAGAACATTGCTGCTACAGCCACATAAAAGAAAATGAAGAATAGACACCTGAAGTGACAATGGTAACCAACTGAAAATAATGCCACAGAACAAGACAAGCAGAGTGGCATATAACAAAGGTAAAAGAAAAGGCTTTTGGACTCGGAAAAGATTCTTGAGAATAGCATCCATATTATGGAGTGGGTGTGCCTCAAAGTGAAGAGCCAATACAAGAGTAGGAGTACAATTAACAATGCTAAAAAATATAGTCAGCTTTCCCAACAAACATGAATGTTTAGGGGTGTAACATGATAAAGCAAGAAGAAATATGGCAAAGTAATTCTCTAAAAGATGGGGGAGATTAGAATATGTGTGAAAACAGAAATGGATATGTGAGTTATGAAAAGAAACCTTTGCTATATTTTCATTTGCAGAACCAATTAATCAGACACATGAAATTACATGAGAGATAATTATATTAAATTGTGGTTTAACCTTTTTTTGGGTGGGGTGGAAGAAGAGCCAGAAGAAATCCATCTTTTAAGTGAGTTGTCTTTGTCTTGTTACTAGTGGAGAAAATGTTGAAGTTGGGTTCCCTGAAGACTAAACTGTTGTAGACAGTCTAGCTCTGCTGTTCTGTTTTCTTTATTGTTTGTATATGCCTGTCTGCAAATCAATATTTAAGCTATATGGGATATAAATATTTTAAATCAATATGGGTATTCTACAGATTATATAGTTTCTTTCAGCAGTTTTTATTGGTATTTGCCTGTACCAAAGACATGTTTTGTTTCAGTGGCTCTGGACAAAAAGTTGCAGTGTCACAATTGTCATTATTAAAGCATCTGAAAACCAAAAGATTTTGGTTTGTCAATGAGTGACTTGTGCGATTATCTGTGAAGCAACAGTGAACGAAAGCAATACATACAGGCGTAATCTGTATTTTTTAACATTGGGAGGGGAGTGGTAAAAGAGACAGAGGGCTTTTTGTTCTTATGCTCACAGTCCGCATCTGAACATGGAGGTTCCATTTAGTCATTGTGGCAAAGGCCTAAACTAGATATTAGTTGTTTTAATGAGTTGAATCAGGCTTCCTCTGACCTCCAGTTCCACACAGTCCGAAAACAGCTGCAGGAACTAAACTGCCAGTTACTGCAGGGGATCAAGTCAGATTGGGCCCCAGCATGAGGGGGAAAGGATTTCAGTCTCCCAGCACAATTTTCCTTACCCAGAATGGTGCCAGGGACATTATTTGTTGGGGGGAGGGGCTGCACATACACAGACTTGAATGATTTACAATAGGTCTTTCTGTGGTACAGCTCCCCCCATTCATACCTTGAATTACAAAAGTGTCTGCAAAATGAATGTACACTCCATTCATCTGATGAAGTCAGGTCTGTCTGATAAAAGCTTAAGCTAAAATAAAATGTATTTTTTTCCCTGTCACAAGACTCCTGTTTATTTTTGCTGCCACAAAATAACACATCTATCCCTTTGGAGTTATTCTCAAAATGTTTGTTAGGAATTTAAATAAATCCAATGGATTGTGTCTTACCCTGCACCCAAATGAATGCCTTGTAAGATTTGAGTGAAAAGAACAAATTAAGGAGACTATATCCCATACCTAACCCCCAAATGAAGAGATTTTGGGATGTGTGAGCTCCACATCTCTGTTTGGTGTGAGTGGACCCATAGAGACAGCAATGAGAAATAAGAAAAACAAAAGTATTAAGGTACATTCATATGTTACAAGAATTCAGGTACCATGTTCACATTAAAGTATGCAAATTGCACAACTTTATGAAAAAAATCTCATTTTCTTCATTGTGTGATCAGTGCAGGGAGCCTGTGTATGCCGCCCTGCCCACTTACTTTGCATTGGGGCTATTCCAGGGTCATCTAACTTACCCTGTAGTCACTCTTATAGCCAAAGACTTTAGATTCAAATACTGCATTTTCATCTTTCCTGTGACTTTACATCCTGACATCTATATGTACTCACCACACAAAAAATTACCCTTTACTTTTTGTAGTGTGCTTTGCAATAAAATTTTATTCATCTGCTATAATCTATTGTATATATTTTATACTTCTATGATGTCTAATATAAGGGAATTGTAGAATTATTTATGAACTGATTGCTGTTGCACTATATTAAGTGCCCATTTGGACATTAAAAAGACAAGCAACGCTAAGTGAAGACACTCAGCAGAGGATCTAGCCCACCAGAGTAACTACATCAGAAATAATTATTATGCAGCATATAAATATGCAGTGCTTAAAGCTTACCAGTGCAGACCTTGCTAATGGACAGGTCTTTCCCGGATGGATCAATATGCTTCAGATTCTGAAATGTAATTCTGATTCCCTCTGCCCTTTTATTTGTCTCATTCAACAGTCATGTCATCCCACTTCACTGAGGGCTGGCTCAGACATTACTACCTTCCTGACAGTGCCACCCCAAAGCATTTTTCCATACCAGCTTCTTCAGCCCAAAACACTGGCATGCAAAGGAAACAATATTGGAGCAGATGCGTGAGGAAAGCCGCTTTTAGAGATTATGCTTCCATGTGGAGCACCACCACAGGGGAGAACTCTGGAGCGAAGCTTACCTGGGGGCAGTGATGTCGGACCTGGCTCTGGGCCAAGCTGGGGACAAATGCAGCTGCGAGAGCCTCCATTTGCCAAAGCTGCTTCTTGTAGCTGTTTGATTCCACAGCTGGGAGGACTGAAGCAGCAGTAACAGCACAAGGGGAGGCAGGGCTCAGACCCAAAGTCTATCCAGCTCCTGTGCAGAGAACTCCTCTCATATTTGGCTTTGAAAAAAGTACATTTCCTTTACAATGGAAGTCTGTAGATTTCAGTCAGTGTAGCCCTACTGCCTTACCTTGACTAGACCTAACTATTGGCTTGGATCCAGCAGCAGGTTGCCACAAATGGAAGGCATTTCTCTCAGATGGTGGAACACAACTTTCTCACTTCCCCTCTCCCGCTGCAGCCCAAAAATGACACCCAAGAGGAGACACACCCAGAAACAGCATGAGAGGGGAGTCAGCGGTCTGCACTGAGAAGGAGGAATCACTGAAAACAGCCATTGTGCCTTAAGTGGAACATGGGCTGCTAGTAGGAAGTATTTAACAATGTACATTGCAGCAGACAGATTTATCTGAGTTACACTTTTAAAAAAACCCACACAAATATGAACAGTGTTCTTTTACACTTTTCCATTAGACAATGTTTAGCAATCATTTACAAATCAGGAAATAGCACAGAATTCTGGACTAGCCTGAAATCTGTAAACTTGGATTGAATCAAAGTACAGAATACCATTTTGTGGGGAGGAAACAAGCTTCAGTTGCCCAGCTGCAAAAGTGTCTGCATTATAATGTCATGGCAAATTGAAATTTGCATGAAGTCTTCCCAAACCAGAAAGCTTTCAACTGCATTCCGCATTCAAGCATAGAAGGGAAGATGAGGAAGGGAAGGGAAGCACAAACACAAGAACCGATTGCATGTGTGCCTATTCCAGACAGACTAATAGAGCAATCCTAAACATAAGAACTTAAGAAAAGCCCTTTTGTATCAGACCAGTGGTCCATCTAGTCCAGCATCGCATCTCACTCAGTGGTCAACCAGTTATACCCTCTCTGTCCTACCTAGAGAGCTTATACCCAGAGATGATAGCATCCCACTGATTTTCTCTATTCCACTATGTTTCTGAGACATACAATATATCTAAATTGCCATTTAGCACCAAGGACTCCAGCTCCCTCATCTTGTATCAGAAGCTTCTAGCGTGTGTATGTGAGTGAGTGAGTGAGTGAGTGAGAGAGAAAGTGTGTGTATGTTAAAGTGCTAGCAAGTTGCAGCAAACATATGGAGACTCCATAAGGTTTTCAAGGCAACTGAAAAGCAGAGGTGGTTTGCCACTGCCTTCCTCTGCAATGTCTTCCTGGGTGGTCTCCTTCTAAGAACCAACCCTGCTTAGCCTCCATGATGTGACAAGATCAGTTTATACAATACCACATCCTCCCAGCATTGACATATGGACACCTAAAACATTTCTCTCACACACAATCCTTGCCTCCCTTAGCCCCTTGTCTCCATAAATGGTCATTCTTAGTCATCCTTTAAGGTCCTGGCCTTTAATTTTCTACTACTAACCTAATTTTTCTCCTTCAGGACCACACGACTACATTTCCCAATATCCATGGTGCCGAGAGGCACCATGACCACCAACTCCTCCCCAGCATAATCTATCACTCTATCTAGAGAGTATGTGATGTCTGCAACCATCACACCAGATGGGCAAGTCACTATGCTGTCAAAACATCTTTGACAGACCCTGCTGTCTATATTCACTAAATCACTAACAAAACCTCATGTCACCATCTGCAGCATGTCACCCTCCAACCTTGAGACCATGAGTCTCCATGACAGCAGAAGAGCTGTCAGTACAGGAGGAGGACTGTTCTAGTAGGTTGCTGAAGGTCTTGTCCACATACCTCTCCCTCTCTCAACGTCTCCAGGTCAGCAATTCTAGTTTGAAGGGAACAAACCTGTTTCCCGACAACCAAGAGCTTCATGCATTGAACACGCATCCATTATTTCTGCAGATAATCATACAAGTGGCAGTCCATGGAAAACACTGGACAGCCCTCAAAACACTGTATAGTCCTGACCTTAAGCCCCCACTCCCCTGCTGACTTTCATAACTGGTTTGGTTGTTTAAAGAAACTGGGTGTTTTCCCTATTAGGGTGCTTTAAGTCAGCAGGCTTAGAAGAGTGTAACTTTGCTTAGGATAGCATATAAAAGACGCTTGCTGTGATGTCTGAATGCAGACACTGACAATAAATCAGGAATGGGGAGGCATGGATTTTTAACTGAAAAGTAAGTTGTGTTAACAGTGGGTTCATTAATTCGTTCTAACTCATCCAATTATGCTATGTCATTCTAAAACTACCTCAGAGTGAAATTGCCCTTGTTTTCTTTTTTAAGAACCATTTTCTTTTTCAGTGGATCTTTATACTGGTTTCACCTATATTCCCGAATAATAAAAAGAACAAATTTCATTTGAAATGTTGAGCAGTTATAGTTGCCATATCAGCTTTTATGACCATGCTGAAGAGTAAAGTTCTATTCTTGTTTGCAGTGCATAAATCAGTAGATTATCCCCTGAAGCTGATGGAGATATACTGTACACCTGAGCTCAGAATATAGCCAATGGGGTACTATTTTTAAGTTGTTTAAAAAAAAACAACTTTTCTTGCCTCTGATTTTGTCATTATGAAATTACTCCACTCTAGTAATGGTACCTGAATTGCTTTTCAGTTAAAGAGATCATAAGAGGGACTTCAGGAACAGTCAGTTAACAGTCCGTGCCCTTTTTAGTTCCCTCCATTTGTGTTATATTTGGTGGAGGTTGCTGAAGATCCTTTTGCCGCAGTATGCTGCTATAGCTGTGGAACATCACAGTGCAAGGTCACAGTCTTCCTTTCCTTTCATAAGAACATAAGAAGAGCCCTGCTGGATCAGACCACTGGTCCATCTAGTCCAGCACCCTGTCTTACACAGTGGCCAACCAATTCCTCTGGAGGGCAAACAACACGGCAAAGAGGCCGAGACCTTTTTCTGATGTTGCCTCCTGGCTCTGGGATGCAGAAGTTTAATGCCTATGAATGTGGAGGTTCCCCTCAGTCACCATGGCTAGTAGTTATTGATAGACATTCTCCATGAATCTATCTAATTCCCTTTTAAAGCTGTTTATTCCTGTGGCCATTACTACATCCTCTGGCAGCAAATTCCACATTTTAATCACTCTCTGTGCAAAGTAGTAAAAAGTTCTTCTGCCCTGCAGAAGCTCAGAAGAGGAGAGGGGGAATTGTCCATCATAGGAACACACAAGCACATGAAGCTGCCTTATACTGAGTCAGACTATTGAGTTATCAGCAGTTTTCCAGGGTCTTGGACACCACTCTTTGTCTGAGCCTTTTAACTGGTGATGCCAGAGAGTGAACCTGTGACCTTCTGCATACGAAGCAGATGCTCTGCCACAGAACCAGGGTCCCTCCACCCCTTGCTGGAAAGCAAATTCATTCAAAATACAGATAGTTGGGAGATGGTAACTTCATGTTGATTTGCCAATCCTGATGCAAAATTGGGAGAAATCCAGGGACATACTGATACTCTGTTGGAGAATGCAGGGGATAAGTCAGTTGTCATACTATGTATATGTTTTTTCGTCCCTTTTCAGTAATGTTATTTGGTCCTGACTAATCTACTTCTGGGCTGGAAGAGTGCCTTTTTGCATATGCAGGCACTGAAACAATGTTGGTGTACACTGTGGACAAATTAGTATTCTAGTAGTACTCCCATCCCCCAAGTGTGTTGCAAATGAATGAACTTTTTGGAAGAAAAGGGAGAAGCCCCTTTGTACGCACACTTCACTTATTTGGCTGAGGTATATTCCATCTGAAGCAACTATACTGACAATATTAAATCACTGTGGGATTCACTAGCAAATGTGTATGCAAAGAATCATGACTATCTACTGCTTTAAACAGGGGAAAGCTTTCTTACCAAAGCTTACACAATCAAACGTGTGGTTACTGTGTGTTGACTGAATTGATCTGATGTTTTGATCTCCTCTCACTTTGCTGCTTGTTGCCTTTGACCTTGACCTATATATATATATATATATATTACTATAACATAGCCAATACAATTCGTCAACATACACACATTATAGATATAATAAATGCATGCTATATTGCATTACTGTGATAATAATAATAATAATAATAATAGCAATGCACTGAAAACTGCAGCTATTAGGAGTGTGTCATTAAAATGACAAAATAAAAAGGTTTAAACCTGAAAAAAATCAGTTTCAAATGAATTCAGCAACAAAAATGCCACTTTTTCAAATCTCTTTGTTTCCCAAGAAAATGTACAAATTTGGATATTTCCTTATTCATATTAAAATTATGTTCTTCCCAAAATGACAGCATCTCCCAACTTTCTTGTGTGTGCTTTTCATTTTATGAGCACAGTTATGTCCCCTAAAGATATAAATAAATACACACTTTATACCCACAATTTGTAATTACTTTAATTATGTGATAATTATATAAATAGTGTATTTGAACACAAGCTTCATTGTATTTGTTTGCTAAATATTATCTTTCAGTGTATTAGACATGTAAACAAAACACTGAAGTTGAGAAGAAGAGCAGGTGAACTGGCTTCCATACAAGAAAAATCAATCAAGAAATGATTATGCAAAATTCCTTACTAGGTGTGCTTAACGATGGTAGCATTAAAATGATCTGAGTGGCCACAGACCTTAACTCTAAGCCAGGGTTGTCAAACATACAGCCCATGGGCCAGATTCGACCCCTGGCTCTTGTCTGCTTCCTGCAGCGCAGCTCACTTTTGCCCACCTCTCTCCATTCCTTCTTCTTTTCCCCTGCTTCCTGCTTCACAGAGGAGAAAAAGAAAGCCAAGCCTCCCTTCCCTTGATTGGCTGAGTACTCCTCTCTCTCCTCCTCTTCCTTTGGGGAGAAAGGGGGGAGGAAAAGAGCCCAGGGGGTAGTCCCATGGCAACTTTAAGACCAATTAAGTTTTATTCCAGGTATAAGCTATTGTGTACAGGGAGGGAGGGGAGGGAGGGAGAGAAGGGAAGTGAAAGAGCCAGAGAGAGATATCCCCTTTTCCAGTTCAGAGCTGGGGGAAATAAACCTGACAGCACAGCTTGCAGTCTTTATTAGTGGAAGGAAACAAGAGTCTGGGAGGGAGGGAGAGTCCTGTGGCACCTTTAAGACCAACAAAGTTTTATTCCAGGTATAAGCTTTTGTGTGCATGCACACTTCTTCAAAGAGAGGGAGGGAAGGAGAGGGGAAGAATGAGAGAGAGGGGAAGAGAGAGAGAGAGAGAGAGATCCCCCTTTCCAGTTCTAACAGATGGGGTGAGGGGAAAGAAACCAGCTTGCATTCCTTATTAGTGGAAGGGAGCAAGAGTCCAATAGCACCTTAACAACTAACAAAATTTGTGGCAGGGCATGAGCTTTCATGAGTCACTGCTCACTTCTTCAGATACTGCTAGTGTAAGTCCATCTGTCCTTATATCTTGGAGAGTGATTTTAGATGCCAAATGATAATAGCAGGCATTGGTAACTAGAGAAGAAACCTAAGTCTCAATCCAGTCCAGGAGGATGCATTGTCTTGATCATCATTATCAGTTGCAATTTCTAATTTCCCTTTGAAATTCCTTTGTAAGAGAACTGCTACTTTTAGGTCAGCAACTGAATGTCCTGGAAGGTTAAAATGTTCCCCCACTGGTTTTTGAATGTTGTGATTTTCTTCTTATGTTCTTAACTCAGTTTATACTCTTTGGCCAATAAAGTAATGGCTGTATAATATTTAACATCCTAGTGCTTTTTGGACTTTTCTTCTAACACTGAAACAAAAGGCCAATGACCTTTTTCTCAGCCCAATTTGTTCTGCACTTGGCAAGAAAAGAGCTGAGGCTTCAGAAATCAAAAGTGGAAAAATAAAATGACTGCAGCTTCAGCCAACTAACTGAGAAGCAGAAAGACACATCATGCTAATTACCATCTTAACCATCTTTGGTGTTCTAACACAAACACAAAGCAGCAAGTGCCTAAATCACTGAACTAGTGAATGTACTTTTCCTGTGCCAAAACACTGCAATAATATTTGCCACCCCAGCCCGAATAACGAGACAGACAACGATTGGAATTAAACAAGGGCCACTTTATTAACTATTTAACAGAACATTGCAGCAACGGGCAAACTAAGCAAGCACAGGAACAGGCAAGGCAGGCATCATTCCACGGCACAGCCTCCTTGCCCTCTGATATGGGCGGGACACCTGACTCCAGTATTGAGCCAGCCCATGTCTGGCTCTTAACCGGCAGCCCAGCATACTGGTCGCCCCGCAGGAGCGCCTACCCCTGAGACCGTACGGACCTTCAGGGAGGAGCCTAGCTGGAGAGGTTCCCAGAGGCGGTCACCATTCTCCACCCCGAACCACATAGCCCTGGGGCAGTATCCTGATGACCTCCTGTTCCCAAACGGGATATGCCGTAAGGCGCTCACCAGTTCCTTTCTAGCTTGCACAAACCTGCCACAGCCAAGGCCAAGCCTCTGCTTTGACCTTTGCAACCCCATTCAACAACCGAGGGCCATCCGTATCCCATGCTGCAAGTCCTCTAAAAAGATCCCATTGCCCTTGTCGGGAAGGTGCACCCCATCAGACCTATAAAGGTCAGAGAACTGATACTTAATGTTGGAGTGCGGCAAAAACCAGCCCAAGCCTGACTCCACGGCCTTCCTCATATGAATGTTGGCTTTGCGCCTAGCCCGATCCATGCATTTGGGATCTTCCACGTGCCACCAAATTTGGCGGGGGAGCATGGCTGACCAGACAATCTGAACCCCAGGCCACCTTGCTTTTATCCTCTTGAGGTCAGCCCTGGCTTGCAGGACAAGGGCTATGCCTTTCATCAGGCCCAAGTCATTGCCCCCCAGATGAATGACTAGGATGTGAGGAGGAGGCCCATGCCTCTCCTCAAACAACAAGGGCAGGAGGGCAGGCCACCTCATGCCCCTCCTACCCAACCACTCGACCGTTGCGACCTTGCTAAGGCCTAGCTGGGAGCCGATGGGTGTCCTTCGGGCCTGATGAGCTGCCCAGAAAACCATGCTGTGGCCACAGACTGTGACCCTTCGTCTTGTCTTGCGGCCTTCAGCACCTGTAAAAGGAATTAACAAACAGGAAGCAACAAGGACTCTCAATGGAGGTGGAACCTGGAGGACCTAATGTAACTTTTGTAACAGCGGGATTTCCAACGCCCAATTTTCTGTATCTTGGGACCTCGGTACCCCATCACGGAGGCAGTCAATGACGCCCCAATCCAAAACGAATGGGTGCCAAAGCGGAACCCGCCCAGACCCAGCTGTACCAGCGCCCTCTGTGTCACAGTCCAAAACTGAAACTTAGTCAGAAGAGAGCCATCCAAATGTTGGAACAAATAACCGGGGCGGTCCCCACAAAGTGTTATATACCTGCTCAAAGCGGCAACTGGGCACAGTGCAGCCTCAGAGCATCGTTTCAAAGCGATGACTGTCCCCCTCCCATGCTGGTCAGTCTTCGACCTACGCAACACAATCTTAATCCCAGAAGTTTGCATAAAAATGTCCCGCCGCTCAAGAGCTCTACCTGAGTTGTCGTTGCGCGATGAGGGCACCAGCTCGCTAATCCTAAGTGCCCCCAAAAAGGCGATCAGTGACACCGCATGAAAAAGCACAGCCTCATAGCCGTTGCTGCAACACGTGACCCACTGAGCTTCAAGCCCTCACAGTACCACCGGGGTTAAAGGCTCCCTAGTGTCAACGACCCTACCAGACTCGCGGGACCAACCCTCGAGCATTTTCCGAATGCGGAAATCGCCCGTCGTGTCCTCATGGCCAGAAGCCTTACTGGCAAAGGCCAAAGAGGACAGCTTACCTCTAATAGTGTGCACTGAAAGGCCCTCACTTCTCAGTGTCACACAAAAATGCATTAAATGTGACACTGGGATAGGCCAAACCTGTTCCAGACCCGCATCCTCCCGGAAGGCCAGGAACTGCTTACCAGCCTTCACGTAAGCTCTTCGGGTGGAAAGGACAAGGGCCAAGCTCATCGCCCTGTTGGCCTCAGACCTCCAATCTCCCACACCTCTTCTGGCTGTCTGGCTGGTAGACGGTCGGCCTCTGGTGCCAGCTGATGGAATCTCTCCATCTGTTTGCGAGAGAGTGCATCAGCGACCCCATTGTTCACCCTGGAACATGCTGGGCTCTGAACAAGATGTTGCGACGCAAGCACTGTAGCATAAAGGCATGCACCAGAGCCATAACCCTGGGGGACCGTGATGAAAGGGAGTTAATGACATGCACGGTGGCCAGATTGTCACACCAGAAATGGACAGACCGATTTGCAAGCTCATCGGCCCAAATCCAGACCACTGCAACAATTGGGAAAAATTCCAGGAAGGTAAGGTCCTTGACCCACCCATGCTGAAACCACTCGGCAGGCCAGTCTCCCATACACCAATGCCCCCTAAAGTATACCCCAAAACCTAAGGAGCCTGCAGCATCTGAAGAGATCTGCAGCTCCACCTCTAACAAGAGTTCATCACGCCAAAGGGACACCCCATTGAATGACTGCAAAAATTGTCGCCAAACAAGGAGGTCATCCCTGACACCCTTGGTAACCCTAGTCCTATGATGTGGGAGATGGAGGCCCCGCATAGCCTCACATAACCTGCGCACAAAGGCCCTGCCGAGCACCACGACCCGACACGCAAAATTGAGGTGGCCAACAAGCTGCTGTAACTCCACCAGAGTAATCTTGGACTGCCCCAAAGTGGCATCGACACGGGCCAACAACGCAGCTAGTTTATCATGTGGCAGTCGACAGCACTGGCTGTCCGAATCAATCTCAATACCCAAATATGTTAGAACCGTAGTGGGGCCCTCAGTTTTTTTGTGGGCGAGGGGAACACCTAGTTCCTGGGCTAGGCCAATAAAACTTGACAACAATAATGCACATTGTCCAGTCCCCCGAGGCCCCACCAGGAGAAAATCGTCAAGATAATGGGCAGTGCTGCTGAGCCCTGTCCTGAATCTCAAGGCCCATTCCAAAAAGGAACTGAACCTCTCAAAAGCAGAACAGGACACAGAGCACCCCATGGGGAGAGCACGGTCCATATAGAAGTTGCCCTCAAAGGCAAATCCCAGCAACTCAAAGCCGTCAGGATGGACCAGAAGAAGGCGGAAGGCAGACTTGATGTCGCACTTTGCCAACTCAGCCCCGCCGCCGTAGAGGCGAACCACCCGCATGGCCTGATCAAAGGAGGTATACCAGATGGAGCACAGCTCCGCTGGTATGGCATCATTCACCAACCCCCCGCGTGGGTAGGACAGGTGATGAATGAGGCGGAACTCACCCGGTGCCTTCTTAGGCACAACTCCCAGAGGGGAAACCTTAAGGTTAGGAACCGGGGGTGAGAAAAGGGGCCTAGGACCCTCCCCTCCCCACATTCCTTAGCCATTTTTTCCCTTACAATTTGCTCCATGCCTATGACAGACTTCAGATTGGAAGCAAAATAAAGAGCCCTAATACCTAGAAAAGGAATTCTAAAACCAAACTTAAAACCTTGCCACAAATAAACGTTATCTTGGTGGTTTGGGTAGCAACCCAGCCACCGCCATAGGATGTCCAATTTAACTGGGCTGGGGCCCTTTGTCAGCAGGGGGGTTTGGAGTCCAAAACATTTACCTCCTCTCCCCTTGCCCCTTCCTTTCGGCCTGGGGCAGTTGGATAAGGTGTGAGGCCCAGTGCACAAGGGGCACTCATGCCGAAAGGAACAGTTCTTGCGCCCACAAGTACCGAGGGAGGTAAACTCCCAACAAAGCGGACGTCTCGAAAGAGCCTGCCCAGACTGCCCACGAGAAACCACCTGCGAGGAGGCCCTCTTTACAGAGTGGCCACTGTGAGTCCTCTCACTTCCTGAAGCCCTATCATGGGACATGATCTGCAGCCACAAACCCCGCTCCAGCTGCGTGCTCCTCTCAAGACGAGCACGCGGAGCCGAAGACACCGGCGGGAACAGGGCATTGCCTTATATAGGCAGCCCCGCCCCACCGGCTCCCAGATCGCGCAAGAGCGCGATCTCTCGTTGCTGCCTCGCAATCGGGCGAGGCGGCAAAGTGGCCCCGCAGCGCGACAAGCACGCTGGGAGCCGAGATGTGTGTACAGCATGGGTATCAGTGGGTTGGATAGAGAATAGAACCTGGAAATAATTTTACATGAGTAGCTGTGTTACTCAGTTATTGTTAAGAATGTATTTTAAACTGTTTTTAATTGTTTTATTCTGATCTGGCACTGAGTGCCATATTGTAAGCCTCCCTGAGCCCGCTCGCAGGGAGGGCGGAGTAAAAATGTGAAATAATAAATAAATCTGCATTTGCAGAATTTTTTTTTAGTCCAGTAGCATTTGAGAGACCAACGAAATTTTCCAGGGGATAAGTTTTCAGGAGTCAAAGCTCACTTTGTCAAATAAGAGCTTTGACTCATAAAAGCTTATTCCCTGGATAAGGTGCTACTGGATTAGAATAGACCATGGTACCAGTTCTTCCTTGGATAAGCCTTGCTAAAAACTACACAGTTAACTGGGCCATGTAGTTATTGACCAGGAGGTATATGATTGCTGTTACAGTGACTGGAACCAGTTCCATTTGCTACCACTCTGGCTTTTACTTGAGCTTTGGGAGCTCATTTTTCAAGCCCCCAGAAGTATACTGAATTTATAGCATTGGGCTGTAGGTCAAGTAGATGGTAAAATACCAACTTACATCCAGCATTTCTTTCACTTGAAAAGTGGACTTTGGGGCCATACCTAGAAACATTAAAGAGCGCATGATGGCAACAACCCTCCAAAGGGCATTTAACACTATCTTTGCAGGCTCATATGGGTCAAAATTCTACCTGCCCTGGGATCTGAGTGAGAACACATGATTTGGAGGGATTCTTACAATGAAACTCATAGGTAAGCACTGTATCTCAGACAGGCAGCTGTGTCAGGTTTCTTTGGGAAAGGATTTAGCAACTTTGTGTTTTGACACCTTTCTTTTGTTTCCATTCTTCATTCAGGGGTATAATCATAACAAACAGGGGGAAGTTCAGGTTATGTTCTTCTCACTTGCTTATTTTTCTGTTGTCACCTAAAATTTTTGAGAATGGTAGCTTTTTAGACTCTAGGCTTCATTTTAAGTGAAGGTTAAATTGTCTAAGTGAACATTTTCAGCATTTTCAACAGATAAACAGTCTTATGACTCTCAAGTGCCCCTCAATGGGAGCTACATTCATTTATTTAGATTTACAACCTGCCTTATACACAAGGGTTCACAGTGGGTAACAGCCTCTATAACGAAATGTTTTGCCATATAAAATGTAATATATTGAAAAGAAAATATAATAAAATGCAATATTGTTCCGTGAAAAGAAATCCTTGGTATCCCCAGACACTAAAGAATTGCTCAAACAGAAGACTTTTATATTGACTCTGGAAGACCAGGGTTATGCTCAAAATTGGGAATTCCAGCACAACTGAGTAAATTTTGAATACAGGGGAATGAGTGTTTGATCTTGTTAGTTAAATCTGGTATAAAGATGGTGTTATTTAAGAGAATGTTCTTGGTTGATTGTGACAAATCTAAGGGAAGCAGGTACATACAACCAACCTTGGTTTAGGGTTTTGTTTTTTTAATCTCACTGGCTTTCTAAATAACTGTCCCCTCATCTTTTACAATTGGTCCTGTTCTTTATTGAGCCAGCCAGACATGAAGGCATAAAGGTCCCCAGGAGTTTGCTGAAATTAGACCCAGCTGGAGCTGACTCCCAGTGTGAGAGCCAGAGCTGGATAGCAGCAACTGGGGCCTTTGCTGTAGGGAGCTATCTGGGACTAAGTACAAATTGGGTTGGGGAGATATTGAACCAGTAAAAGCTAGAGCTCAACTGAAGGCTCATATATGGAACCTGACAGTCCCACCCCTTCATGCAGCCAGACCTGGATCTTGCTAAATTCTAGGAAGTGGTACTGTTCTTCTGCATGAGATTATAGTGTGAGACTATGAGAGATGAGAGTGTCGGAATGTGAGATTAGCATGTGGGAGTGTGAGAGATCCAGTCCTCCTCCTTCTTTGTTCCTGGGCTCCTGGGATTTACTCTGGGGGTGCTGGAGGCAGATGGATCCATTCAGGGGGCTCCTGGTCTGCTTGTTCCACTGACTCTTGAACAGGAGGATGCTGTGGTAGAGATGGTATGGGGACTTGAGTAGAGAGACTACAAATGACTCCTTTAGCTTCAAAAATGAGGGAAGGGACAGGAGAAGGAACAGATGGAGGTGCAGAAGTTTGAACGCACAAGGAACCACAATGTCTGCAGCTGCCTCTGATTCTAGGCTACAACAGTTGCTTCAAATAAAATCTATTGGTCTTTTCTTAGGATCCCTTGGAATTTTACTTTTTTTCAATAACTTTTTAAAAGAAGATCTTTTGTTTGCATAATTATCAGTCAGTGATTATTGAGGTATTTTTCTCTATATTTACTGTACATTTTATTGAGCAACTTACTTGTTTTAAGTCTCATTAAATTTAAAAGGCAACAGAACTCATTTTAAAACAAATTTAGTGTAATCACCGCTTCTGAGTTTCTGCATCAGAAAAAGGGCTGTAAATGTATCAGTGGAAAGGATACAATGTATTTTTTAGGGAAAAGAAAAGAGCCAGCTGAAGATAGCTTTTGAAAAACAATCCTAACATCTCAAATCTCTAATGGCTACTATAGTATGTATATTTTTGCATATAATTTTTTTAACTTTCTTGGGTTGCAGTCACAGACATGAGATAAGGCGGGGGGGGGGGGGGAAGAGAAGCTATTTCCTCCAGCAGAAGTTGACCCACAGTTGCACGATCACACAGTCATTTGAAGCTGTGGGCACAGCCCACCACTGCATGATCAGACACAACCATGGGTGAGTCAGGGTTTTGGGTTTTTTGCCATTTGTCTCTGATGCACTTGAATGAGGGATCGATGATTCGCACCTCATCCTGAGGGCTCCCTATGGAGTTTGTGATGATGCGCATACTGAGAAGGGGAAAAAACAAGATCATGGAGTTGGGATGGCCTGATCAGACCATCCCGATGCCATGAGAGTGTGCTGGAGTGATCAGACGTGGGAAAGTCCATCTGTGGCCCATAACAACCCATTTGCTACTGGACTTTTAAATCTGCTTGTGCGGTGGAGCAAAACGGGTTGCCAATGGCTGCGAGGCGATTCCCAGATGTTGTCGTCTGATCACACTCCTTTAATCAGCCCAGCATTCGCACCTATGTCAGGGCTAATTGTGTGTGTGATCACAACTTTGGTTTCCTTGCTATCTTTCTAGTCCATGCACAGATTTTCATCTGATTGTAGCTATCATTGGTATTTCATGGATTCAGTTTCAATATTGAAGATTTTTTTAAGTTGCCCAATTTGTATTGATTTGCTGTTACCAGTTCTATGCCCTTTCATTCTTTTTGCTAGTTTTCATTTTGCCATTCTTGTTTGGTTCTCTTTATTTTAAAAAATCTTGTGGCACACTTTTTCTGTTTCAAGGGGGAGTTGAGGGAATCAAAATTTACTTAACTGTACCTATAGAAGTCAATGGTATTTGGCGAGAAAGAATTCTAATAATACTGCTGATCAATTCCCCACACACACACATACTCAAACATCACTCTCTATTGAATGAATGGTTTTTGTTCTCATTATTTCAGGTAATAAGCAGTAAACTGTCCTTTACCTCAATGAAATGGAAATCTTTGTCAGGCTAATCATTGCAACAATAGCTGCTCCCGTATTAATAGTCCACAAGATAGACAGCCACATTTGTTGAGTCTCTCCTGCTGTACATCAGTTACAGTCTCAGAAGAATGTGAAACCAAACAGTGCTTGAAGGGACTTACCACCTGTTCATCTTTACCGTATCTCTTCAAGCTCATCATAAAATCTGAACAGAAAATAAAGAACTCAGGTTTAAGCCTCCAGCAACTACTTGATTTCCATAAGGAAACTGCTGTGCTATAGATCAACAAAACAGCTTTCCTAGCGAAGGAATGCCTTGATATTCATTCTTGAAGCCACTATCTTGCTCTGTTCACTGACTGTGTGTTCTGGGACTACACAGAAAAAATGTTTCTTTATTTAAATAATTAAGTGTGACCTGTTTTAAGTAAGTAAATGTGTCCACAAAACACAATGAAGGGCCTTCAACATACCATGTGTCCTTAAGGAAGTTACCACATGATTGTGATGTACAGGGCTTTCCATTAAAAAACCACTATGGCCTGAACATAGTCAGTGAGATAATAAACCTGTCTTGCATACTGATGGACAGACTTTTAGCAGGTCACACTGGGTTGAAACAGCCAACATTTCCCCTCAATCTTACTTAATTCTTTTTATTATAGACCCTGGCTTTTGTCCATACAAGCCCCATGATGTTCAGCACAGCCTTTTTTTGTGATCCAAGGTGACCCCTTTCTTCCTTTCTCACCAGCAGAAATCTTGGTTGGATCCAACCCAATGTTTATTTTTCATTCTCATTTGTCAACTTTCCAAATGTAAATTCTGATAACAGGTCAAATTCTATAGGCTGGGAAGAGAGTGGTTATAAATTAATTTATAATGGAAACATTTATTTATTTATTTATTTATTTATTTATTTATGGTACACCTTTTTTGAGGAGACTCAAGGAGGATTCCAAAATACAAAAAAACAAAAACAAAAGCAATTTTATCAGAGAGTATAAGACATCCATTAAACAGTGCAGTAGGACTATGCTTACAAGATTAGAAAACAATGCAAACAAACAAACAAAAACCTCTCTAAGGCATGATATATTATAATGCAGAAAGTGGGCATGGATCTTGTGCTTAAGTAATGAGAATGAAAACAGCAAAAGGTTCAGCTAGTGGCTGAAAGTACTCTGATTAATAATCAGGGGTCCTTGATTAATTATCTGAATGCTGGGCACTGGGAGAGTTAAGGCTTTTACAGGTGATTAAATTATGTTTGGTCCTGTTTCTTCTGCTGGTTCACTGCTGTTTGCTCTAGTGCAGAATAAGGAGGCAAGCAGGTCTCAGCACCACAATAGAAGTGACATGAACAAAATGAGGTAAGTCTAGTAAAAATTAGTAGATGTACAGAGGTATTTCAGCAAGTGGAACTCATTAGTTGTTCATGCAAGAGATACCTCTTCATTCACCCTGCCAAAGTCATGCCAATTTGCCAAGAATACTTTGGTAAATAAATCTGACAACAGTTTTTTGGGAGAAATTCAAGCATATAACATCTACTGAATCACTCTTACCCACATGTTTATTCATACTAACCAAGAATTCCACAAAGCTGATGAGACAGTTCTTCCTTTTCTTCAGAAGCCATGCTGATTTCTGTTCAGTAGGGCTTGTTCCTCTATATGTTCAGTAACTCCACATTTAACAATGGTTTCAACCTGAAAGACTAACTACCCTATAATTTCCTAGATCTCTTTGGATTCCTTTTAAAAATTAGCATTAGTAGGAAGATCAGTTTTAGTAAAAAGTTGCCCTTTCTAGCAGGTTAACAATTTCACATTTGAGTTCTTTAAAGACTCTTGAATGTATGTCATCCAGATTTAAAATTTTTCCATTACTTTGAGGTCCCGTGTCACTTTCACTTGACTTAGTTCTAGAGGCATCTTCCTGGAAATAGAGATGGTGAGGTATTTTATTGCCCCAATTCAATCACATTGAAAAATTATGCAAATAATTTTATTAGGTGAGCAGTAGGGCCTTAATTTGGACTGCGATGGATGACACGTTGTTTTAAAAAAAAACCTGCTAAAAATTATGGGTAAAAGAAGGACAAAACAGGGAAATTATGGACTCCTAAGCAAAATTACTATAAAATACCCACACTAATAGCAAAGTTCTACAAAGCTGTGGGTTTTTTACCAGAAATTTTAAAGTCTTCTTGACCCAGCTCTGTAAGTCTCTTTGAAGAGCAGGGCATCTAGTCCAGCAGCACTTATTTCCCAGGTTATTGCGGCATACACAAGATAGAAGAGTGGACATCTTGAAGACATCATTATTCTGAACCTGATGCTAAAAGACTGCCCTTAAAACTAGCATCTTCCACAAGCCAGAGTATTTTGTGTACCTATTTTAAAAATGCTTCCTTGTTCTGGTTTCTGCAATATTTTTAAATGTATCCAAGCACTAATAATGCAACCATCTTTCACAATATGACCCCACATTCCAAACAGAAGCATTGCCATAAGTATTCCTGATCAGAGTTTGGTGACTTCGGTTTTCATTCATGGGGAGCTATGAAGGTGAAAAGGTCACTCTCATTAGTACTGAAATCTGCCCTTGCACTGGTGACTGACCAACTGCACACCTTTTAAAGTAGGTATTAACAATTGATTTGGAAACATGTCAAAACAGCCAGCCTTTCAGGATAAAATGCAACACATTCTTTTTTTGACAATCCACAAAAATGTACCCGAACTTTTCAACTTAGCAAGTCCTGCAAATTCTCCACTTATGTCCCCAATAGAAGCTCATTACGATAAAAATATGAGAAATAAAAGTGATTTCTTCATGTGTGGTAAATTGTAAATGCTGTGGGGAAACTTAAGTCCTGGCAAGATATTATATCACCAATTAGTTTCAAGATTAAAGAAGTTCATTAACATGGAAGAGGGAGCTATAAATAGATGACTGAGTTCAAACAGCCAGGGCTTTTGTGTAGAAAAAGGTTAGCAAGAACTTGTTAGCAAGATAGGCCACACCGAACAGCAGAAATTCATTAGCATATTAGGCCACACCCCTGGCAGCACAGCTCCCTCCCAGGATCCACTTCCCCAGGTGCCCCACGGCTTGAAGGACACATGGGAAACCTGAGGGAAGGAAGGCAGTTTAAACTGCCTTCTCTCCCTGGATCGGCTTGGCTTTCCCAGGTGCCCTACAGCTTGCAAGGTGCCTGGGGAACCCAAGGGGAGGGGAGGCTGTAGGCGTGGCCAACTTGGAAGCCAGCTGGAACTCCGTTCTTGTGAGTTCCTGCCCAAAAATAGCCCTGCAAATAGCAGATTACAAAGCAAAGATAATCAACTGTTACGATGGACGTACGTCCATTAGAAACAAAAGAAGAGAAAAAACTGTATGATTAAGTGGATGCAGAGCTTTAGACAGCAAATACCTACATATCAATAGGAATGGTTATGGGGAAAAGAAATTAAGGTTACAGCCAGCCAAGCACTGAAAGAAAATTGGAATAAAATGTTATTCTGATGGTATATTACCCCAAAGGATATTGAAAAAGTAGATAAAAATTAAAAAAGAAAATGTTGAAAATGTCAAGATATAGATGGAACTTTTTACAGTGTGCGGTGGACTTATAAAAAAGCAACAGTATATTGGAAGGAAATACATGGGAAAAGGCAGAATATATTGCAATTCAAATTTCCTGTGGAAGCTAAGAATATGTTATTAGGAGTACTGCCTAATAAATTACCAAAAGTTCTGGAAGAGATATTTAAATATATGGTAACAGCAATTAGAATAATCTATGTAGCAAAATGGAAATCACATATCTGTCCAAGCTTAGAAGAATGGGAAAATAAACATGCTGATTATGCAGTAATAGTGAAATTAATAGTTTGTCTAAGAAATGGATCAATTTTGAAATCTGAGGAGAGATGGATATCTATTATGTAAGCAGGAGACAAACTTAGAACAAAAAAAGTTCAAAGTCTAGAATGAGAAACAATTTAAAATTGTATATAAATGTATGGTAATGCATACAAATGTATTATAATGTAGACGCAGAATGAAAATTAGTTTTGAATATGAAAGTATAAGGAACTGAATTTTGAACAAAAATACCCCCTGCTGTGAGATATATAATTTATAAATATATAATTATTTACTGTGAGATATATTTTTACTGTGAGATAACAGATTTTCCTTTATATTTTGATATATTAAAAGCAATAAAAAGTAAGTAGAAATGATGAAATATTTAATACAGAATATGTAGCAATGATGAAATTAATAATATAGTTGTAAAACAGATAGTTATGAAATCTGGAATTCAAAATGTTTGAAGTGTCTTAAAATTATAATGAAGGGGAGCTGGAGAAAAATATTCTCTATTCTTTTGTATCCCTTATATATCATTACTTTGTTTTCCAGAACTTTGTCCTACAATTTCTTATGGTTCTCCATGTACAATTGAGATATCATTGATGTTGCATCAACATCGTAAATGGAATGAATATATCCTGGCCAGTTATATTTATACCAATCTTAGTGCTTTAATGTTTTTCTTTTTTTCCTACCACATTGACAGAATCAATAAATTAAAAGGCTCAGAGCGCTATGAACTAGGGGTGCACAATCAAATGCCCAATATTTTCTGGACTGGAATTCCAAGACTATTAAAGACATTCCTGATATTTCCCAGTTCCACTGTTTTACTCCTGATAAATATCAGAAATACTCAGAATCAGGGTAAAAGGACTTTCTATTGCTCTGCAGGCAGTGCATCTGTAAGCCAGGTCCACTGCCCCCTATTGTCGGCATTCCCTTGCTGGTTTGTAGCACATTGGTCCTTTAAAGAGCCATTATTTTCAATGGGTGGTTGTCCTGGTCTGTGGAGTCTGGAGGCCAAGACTGCCATATCACTGAAACAGTGGCCCTCAAAAGTTTAATGGATCAATGCTCTGTGGACCAGCTGTGGTGCATTTCCTTTAGTTACAACAGCTAGTAGAGGATAGATCTATCCTCCATGAATCTGTCTAATCTCCTTTTAAAGCTTTCTGTGCCTGTGGCCATCACTACATCCTACTGTAGCAAAGTTCATGTTTTAATCACTCACTATATAAAGACGTATTTCTTTTTCTGGATTCCTAATCAACTGCCCATCAGCTTCATTGGATGCCTTCAAGTTCTAGTATTTTGGGAGAGGAAGAAAAAGTTCTCTTTGTCAACTTTCTCTACGTATGCATACTTTTATACATTTCTGTTATGTCCCCCCCTTTTCTAAACTCTTCAGCCTTTCCTCAAAGGGAAGGAGCTCCAGTCCCCTATTTATCTTGGTTGCCCTTTTCTGTATTTTTTCCAGTTTTGCAATGTCCTTTTTGAGATACAGTGACCAGAACTGTACACAATATTCCAAATTAGGGTTGCCAAGTTGGGGTTGGAAAATACCTGGGGACTTTGGGGGTGGAGCCAGGAGAAGGTGTGGTTTGGGGAGGGGAGGGGCCTCAGCATAGTACAATGCCATAGAGCCCACCCTTCAAAGCAGCCATTTTCTTCAGGGGAGCTGATCTCTGTCAGCTGGAGATCAGTTGTAAAAGTGGGAGATCCCCAGGCCCCACCTGGAGGCTGGCAACCCTATTCCAAATTAGGCCACACCATATATCTATGCAGGGGTATTATAATATTGGCTGTTTTATTTTCAGCCCCATTCCTAATAATCCATAATGTAGAGTTTGCCTTTTTCACCGCTGCAGGACACAGGGTTGACACTTTCATTGAGATATCTACTATGCCCCCAAGGTCTTGTCCCCTCTCAGTCTCAGGAAGTTCAGGTTTCAACTGTCTATATTTGAAGTTGGAATTTTTTGTCCCAATATGCATCACCTTACACTTACCAACACTGAACTTCATTTGCTACTTTGTTGCCCACTCATCCAATTTCTGCAGATCCTCCTGGAGCTCTTCACAATCATCCTTGGCTGTTATTACCATCCTGAATAATTTGGTGTCATCTGCAAACCTGGCCACTGCACAACTCACCCCTAATCCCAAATCATTTATGAATAAATTAAATAGTACTAACTTCAGTACTGATCCTTGTAGGACCCAACTCCATTCTGAGTATTTCTCTCCATTCTGAGAACTGCCCATTTATTCCTACTCTTTGCTGTCTGTCATTTAAGCAATGTTTAATCCATAAAAAAAGACATTTTCTTATCCCATGACTGCTGAGTTTACTCAGAAGTCTTTGATAAGGTACCTTGTCAAATCCTTCAGCTGGCTTGTTCCTCTATGTTCCTAATAATTCTATCTTTGATTACAGTTTCTACTAATTTACCTGGGACAGACATTAGGCTGACTAGCTTGTAATTTCCTGGTTCCCTTCTGGACTCATTTTTTAAAAATTGGTATAACAGTTGCTACTCTCCAGGCTTCTGGTACAGCAGCTGAATTTAGTAATAGTTGATCTACTAACCTGCGTATATAACCTTACTCACCTTTGAGTTCCCTAAGAACTCTTGGGTATACCATCAGGGTCTGGAGACTTACTGGTTTTTAATTTCCCAAAAAGGTCTAGAACTTCATCTCTGGTCACCTCAATTTGGCTCAGTTCTTTGGACGCCCTTCCTGAAAATAGTGGCTGTGGCATGGGTACATGCCCCACACTTTTTCCAGTGAACACAGAACAAAAAAATCATTGCGCTTCTCTACTATCTCCCCATTTTTCTTTAGCAATCCGTTTATTCCTTTGTCATCCAAAGGCCCAACTGCTTCTCTGACTCGTTTCCTGCTCCAGATATATTTAAAGAAATGTTTGTTTGTCCTGCTGCTTTTAGCAACCCGCTCCTCAAAAACCCACACTAATAGCAAAGTTCTACAAAGCCTTTTGCATGCCTAGTTATTGACTTACATTTCTTTTGCCAGAGCCTGTGGTTCCATATGATCAATTCACGAGGGCAGACCTTCCACTTTTTAAAACAAGCCTCTCTACATTTTATAGCTTTCTTGACTTGCATTGTTAACTATGCAGGTATTCCTTTAGACTTGGCAGTGCCTGTTGCATTCACAGGATTAGAACAGGCATAGAATTTAGGGATGGGCATGAACTGGCTCACAGTCCAAAATTTGGCACAAACTTGGGCCAGTTCAGAACCCCCAAATACCTTCCCTGAACATTTAACAGACTTTTGTCTGGTTTGGTTTGGCTGTTCAGGGTCATTTAAACGTAACAGCTGAGCAGTGTGGGGTTCTCAGTGACAGCTAACCCTAACCCTGACAATCAGAACCACCCTGCTGTTGGGTCGAAACAGCTGGCAGCCATTTAAACCTAATAGAAATACAAGATGGGACCACAGTGTCATGCAAATATAAAAAACATGGATAAAAAACCTAAAATCACTGTGATTATGGTGATTTCAGCTTTTTGATATAGCCATTTAAAGTTTATAGCAGGGTGAGTCCACCCATCAGGTCAAAGGTTTAAATGGCCATGAACCATTAAACCCATTGGTTTCACTCCCCCCACTTTGAAGCAGGAGGAAGCAAAACAGACGTGTTAAATGGCTGCCAGCCACTTAACCCTTCCCGGGTGATCCCCTCCTTTCTCCCAGCTGTGGCTAGGCGAACAGGGGAACCGAATTTGTTGGACTGGCTCAGTTCGGGTGGGGGCCTTTTGGTTCAGTTTGGGGTTTGATTTGGGGGCTGCCCCAACCCCCCAACTGGGTTTTTTAGGTTCGTGCCCATCCTTAATTCTATTTGTGTTTCATTCAGTGTAGCTTTAAATAGTTTCCAAGTATCTTCTAGGGCTCTGACTCTCTTATGTTGCCCTTTCAGATTCCTTTTAACTATTCCCTCATTTTTGTAAATCTATTCCCTCATTTTTGAAATCAAATTTTATAGTTTTAGCCCTGACCTGGAAAGTCCAGGCAAGCCTGGTCTCATCAGATCTCAGAAGGTAAGCAGGGCCAACTTTGGCAAGTAAAAGCAACCTTTTAGTAATGCCAGAGGAGGGACTCAGAGGCAGGCTACTCAAGCCACCTCTCTGGAAAACATCCAAGCCCCCAGTAGGGGTTGCCAGAAATCACCATGCCTTCCAGGCAAGCACACAAAACACACACACAATTTTTTAAAAGAAAAATGTTATAGTTTTGGACTTTAGGGGTAACTGTCCATTGACATGAATTCTGAACTTAATAACATTGTGGTCATTGTTCTGTCCATTAGAACTGCCATCAGCAGTATAAAACAGTAATTACAAAAGAAATCTAAAAAATAAGCAGGATACTCAGACAAATGCTGGAGCAAACAGTATCTTTAGCTGCCTCTGAAGAGATGTCAGGGAGCAGAACACAGATTTCTAATGGGAGGGTATTTCAAAGAGAGGAAGCCACAACAGCAAAGGCAGCTTTCCCCTTTTCAATCAGAGAAAGGGCACAAAGATGTGTCCACGACAATGATCTCAGTGTCCAGGCAGTATAAGACAGACAGTTCTTAAAGGACTATGGTCCCCAATTGTACTGCACTTTATGAGTCAAACTCAGAATTTTTGATTGGCCCTGGGGAAAAAATGGTAATCATGGTAGATGTTTAAAATCAGGGTGATATCTTGACTATAACTAAACCCAGCCAATGAATAGGCAGCTGTTTTCTGAACTAGCTGAAGTATTCAAACAGTTAGCCCCCCCCCCCCATGCCAGTATGTATTATATTATATGCTCAGAGCTGTGGTTGCAAAGTTGTCATTCAACAACCCACCAATGATTGTCTGAAGACTTTACACAGTCTGTTGGGGGCTGGCAGGTCATGTGCTTTCAGTGCTGCTCTTTGCTTCCAGCAGCTAAATCTCATTAAAAAGGGCTAAAAAATACATTAAATGCTCCACTAAAATGACTTTTCCATGAAAGCAGTTCGGAGAGTGAAGATTATTTCTGCCTCTGAAGCTGCTCCCTTCCAGAAGCTAAATAAATAATAATTAATAACTTATTTATAAAGTTCTGCCATTGCCAGCAAGGAGCTTACAGCACTGTACAACATCATCAAAACATGATCAAAACCTAATGAACAGAAGTTCACCTTCATTAAAATTCAAGCAACAGGACAATTACAGATATGAAGACATGTTTTCCAGCCACTGTCTCTGTTCACCCAACTGGACTTAACACAGTGCTGCTACTGGAAGAGAGGTTATCCCAAATCTCCTACATTTTAATATGTGTAAAAGATCTAGCAACACTCTTCCCTCCACCGTCATCCTTCTTTATGAACGCTTACCATCAGTGCAATCCTAAACAGAGTTATACCCTTCTCAATCCACTGAAGACAATGGGTTTAGAAGGGCATAACTCTATTTAAGACCGCTATGTTAGTTCTATTGAGATTAACTAACCACACTTCTTTTTCATTGGATCACAAAGTGCAGTTCCTGCTGAGAAAAATGCTGTAGCCAGGCTATAATCAGAACTGGGCAGCATGAAATAGATGTGTCTGAAATTTGTATTCACTCCCTGTTGCTGTGTCCCACTGGGATTCTGCTTCAGCTTCAAGAGCACAAGTTACTGTTTGTGCTGAAGCAGCCAAAACTGATTCATAAACAGATTATGGGATGAGATCCGTAGATGCTGAAAATAAAAATTAAGCAATACATTAGCAAAAATGAACAGCTCATCTATCATTGTAACTACAGCTGGACATACCACTGCTCTTGTATTTCAAGGGGGAAAGGATGCAAGCTTGTTTCACTGACTACAAAAGGTAATGAACCAGGAGATTACCTGACAACACTGCTTCCTCCTCCAAGAAGTATGTATGCTTTCCCACATGGAGAAAAATAGCAGTTCTGGGGGGGATGTGATTTGCATGGGGGCATGCATGGGGATATGACTCTAGTCTGAACTGGCACCCTTTTGGTTGCTTTTAGCCTCTCTCACACCATATCTAAATGCTCTTGAAAAGTATTGTCTGCCTCCAGCCTGTATGCTTTAAACTACTACTCCTTTTTCAAGAACGCTGTGCAGATCTTTGGGTTACAAAGCATGAGAGTGATTATGATCTTGGCCTGGGTCTCTTTATACCTTACACTTTTGGCACAAACATATTAAAGTGTCCCAATCTGAATATCAAAAGTTGGTCATACTGAGTTCCATGGGATTTAGGTCAAGAAAGTGCATGTAGGATTATATCTAGGCCTGATTTTTTTTTTTTTGCCTTTTCACTCTGAAGTAGTTCCCTATTACATTCAACAGGGCTTACTTCCACAGAGGTATGCCTACGATTGCAGCTACAGTGAATTCCAGTGAAATGGGCAAGTATTCATTTCATTATGTATATACTTCAGAGTTTGAGTGGTGCATAATGGTTCATACAAAAAAGTAACACCATGTGACTTGAAATACCTGTGAGTTTAAAACAACCAGGGAATTTTCTATTTACTCCAAGATTTTAGCAATTATTCAAATCCTAGATGATCCACTCTGTGTGTGTGTGTTCAAAACCAGACATTACTACTGCAGTAGAAGCTGTTAAACATCAAAGGACAGCAAACAAAACAAATGAGAATTGTAAGACCCAGCCCCTATCCCTCCTCCTCTGAACAACATCAAAACCATCACTTCTTACAAACAGATTAGATAAGTGAAAAAAGAAAAATGCAGTGAGGAAATAATGGAAATCATATAGCAAACGTTAGGCTGCCATTAACAGCCGGTGCTGCCGATAAGGTTCAGTTCTTGAACTACTGAAATGGGGAAAAACAGATTAAAGCCATTGCTTTGATGCCTCAGTACATTATCTATTTAATTTAAGATTACATAGTTCACAAGGTGTAAATCCCCAAATATTTCACAAAATCCTTTAACAACCTTCCGAAACGTTACAGAATAACATGGAAAATTCCCTCATGCTGTCCAACATTTTATACATGCACAAATACATAGTTCAGCAGGTATAAGCAAAATGCTGTTTTGGATTGTAGCTTGAAGAGTATATTGGCACAGAAGCTTCCCATAGACCCTGGTTCATAAAAGTAGAGGTGCAAAACCAGCACCTAAATGAATACAATACAGCTCAGGAATTTTGTATATTAAAAGCTGGCTTCCCCTCACAGACTACATCTCCTATGCACAGTCCTGTGGCTTTTCATATTTTCACATGCTGAACCACTGACTATATGAAGAGTCTTCATGCCATCAACACAGATTCCGAACATGGAGATTTTTGACATAAGACAGAGCGTCCATATAGTGCACAAATCCATATACTACACAAAGTGGCCTCATATGAACACACTATGATACCGAAGTGCTTCTTGCAGCATCTGCCCAGAAGCTGAATATTGGTCCTCTGTTGGACACTTTGCTGAAGACCAGACCACATATTACTTTGAGCTCATTCTTAGAGATCATCTTGTGTGAGCAATATAACATGTGGACAGTGTGTGTGTGTATAAACACATAGAGAGAGCCTAATCCTATGCATGTTTACAATGCTATGTGTGCATTGGATTGCAGCAGTGGCCACTGAAACCCTGGTTGGGTTCACCCACAGGCAAAATGAACACACAATTTACCTACAAGTTTTAAAGGACACTCGTAGTACTATTGGTATGATTGTGTTGACCACTGCAGTCAAATGTCTCCCAGAAGGGGGGGGAGGGAAATGTATTTGTAAATAAAAATGCTAATGATGCATTAGAAAATTGTACAAGAATATATTTGTTCCAAAGCAATATAAAGTAAGTGGGGAAAATAAGTATGCTACATATAAATATGGGATTTGTCTAATGTCAGGAAAAGAGAGATGCTGTTGCCTTGTGCTGATTTAGTGGGAAGCTGCCAAGGAACATGCAGTAAATTGCTATGGTCCAATGTAGCTTAAACAAAGGTGTGTTTGATAGTTTGCCACAATAGTCAAATGATGATTATATAATAATTGACTGTGGAATTGAGCCACAGGGAGTGCCTGTGAGACTGGGGTGTGTATATCATGTTGGCTAAAATCTTGTCACTTGTTTTGTGCAGAAGCCTGAGGCTTTGCTTTCCGATGAAATGTACTTTTCCAGGTGGCTCAGAATGCAGAATGTAATCTTGTGTCATGTCATTTGCGTGCAATGGTTTCCTAATATTTTTGAAAACCCAGCAGTTAATTGAAAGTTTTATAACAAATGTGATTGGAATCAAGAGCACCTCATTGAATGAAATAGACATTTAGTTAAGGAACTGGAAGGAGAAACAATTGTTTGGAAAAACTTCATGTAAGAGAGTGAGAGAGACTGAGGCTGAGGACAGACTGGCAATCTGGAGTGGGATGAATCCGGAGGCAAAAGCTGCGGGTGAAAAATCCCCCGGGGCTGGCTGTCCACATTGGCCAGGGTATTGCGCAAGGATGCTGTTACGGAGCGTTCAGACTGTTGCGGAGTGGCCCCAGGTGGGCCGGCCTCCACAGCTCGTGATAGGGCTGTTTCAGCTATTTGCGCATGCGCTCATGTGCGCATGTGCGCATGAGCGCTCATGCGCAAACTGGCAAAACGCCGCGTTCACACT
Organism: Lepidodactylus listeri; assembly: GCA_029233225.1. Classification (NCBI taxonomy): domain Eukaryota; kingdom Metazoa; phylum Chordata; class Lepidosauria; order Squamata; family Gekkonidae; genus Lepidodactylus; species Lepidodactylus listeri. The sequence goes on from JARCFY010000006.1 coordinate 52,035,244, forward strand.
GCTGCCTCCGCTTGCCGCCCGCCTTCTTCCGGTTCACACTGCCTGGAAGCGGGAGGCAAGCACAAGACGGACTCCGGACACCGGTTTCTCCCGGTGTCCTTCTAAAGCGCAAGAAAACTGGCTTCAAAACAGGTAAGTGCGGAAGGAAGCCGAGGGACAGCTGTGCATGTCTGAATAGGCTCCCTTCCCCCGCTTCTCATGCGGACCTATCCCGGGGCAGATTGCCAGTCTGTCCTCAGCCTGAATAAACACAAGGAAAGGGGGAAGCACTGATATTAGTCTCACCAACCCAATATTCAATAGTACACAGATCATAGCACACAGACAGTCCAAGATATGTTCTCTATGAAGCTATATCTACCTCTGTTGTCAAAGATTTAAGAGTGGTGGCAGAACCATTCTATCAATTTTGGTTGATTGTAGACTGGAGAGGGGGGCTTTTTTGTAAGTTCAGTCCCCTTTTCAAAAATGTATTATAATTCTCATTAAAAGCAAGCACTTGAAAAGATCAAATGTTTTGGGACAAAAACTTTTACTCTATTGAAAAGCACATTGATGCAAACATTTGGCTTAAATAAGAGGATGAATAACCTAATGCTGATGACGGTGCATACACATTCTTTTAAATTTGCTTCAGATATAGGCACTATAGATTGTAGAACTAGCAATTGTTCCAGAATTTTAAAAATCTGGCCATTTGCTACAGTGGACAGTGAATGGTTAATGCTTTAATCTGGTCTGAGAACCTTGACTGACAAGGGGTTCAAATGGAATTCTACAGTTGAGAGTAGCAGTTAAGAGAGGCAGTTCAGTTGGAGATGAGTTAAGCAGCAGGAAAAGATCAAGGAGGATCCTGAACTAGGGAAGTGGGACAAGTATTCCTTCCCTGAGGGAAATAGCTCCTAGTAAGGGGGGTTGATTCCTGTCAAGTGTTTAAGAAAGAAAACTGGAACTTATGAGAATGTTCCTGTCCTCACAGACTTAAGTATAGTTGAGACAAAGAAGCCTATGCCCGTTTATTTAAGCAATGACTGTCAAGACATCTCTCTCCATAGTTTTAAAGACTTGTCTGTAGAGCCAAATAGCTACTTTATTGAGACAAACTATTGTTTATACCAAAGTTACCTCGTTCCTGTTGCCTGTTCACCTGCCAAGTTTCAAACCTGATACCTACCTGACCCTTCCCCCCCCCCCCATAGAAGTAAAATAAAGTAGTTTGTTTTGAATTACTATCAGCCTCTGTTGTGCCATAATCCGACATACAAATGAAGGATTTTTGTTGGTTCCTCGGTTCCCTAGGCTGGGTCAGTGTATATCTATACATATTTAAACAACTGGGTGGGACAAATAGTGAAGAAAAGGTATTGCCCAGCTAAGAAAAGAAATACAGAAGTAGGGGAAATGTTATAGCATACTACTGTGGTAGAGTGGTTAGACTAGAGTATTCAGTCTGTCCACTGGGTGACCTTCAGCCAATCACTTTCTCACACTCAGCCTAACCTACTTCACATGGTTGTTATGAGGATAAAATGAAAAAAAAAATAAAACCATGTACACTGGCCTGAGTTCCCTGAAGGAATGCAGGATAAAAATGTACTAAACAGATAGTTAAATAAGTCAATTTCCTTGCAAGCTTCGCAGATCTGTTTAATATTTTTCTTTTGTTTGTTTTATTCTTCAGTCACTTAGGCAGTGTTTATTGAGAACCACTCAATTATATCTGATTTTATGACCTGCTGCACTGACAATTGTTTTTACCTTGAAGACCATTAATATTTTCTCCTTCCCCTGCCTTGCCAAGGATGTCCAGACTGAAATTTGTTGTCTCAAGATCTAACATGAGTAATGCCTCGTCATACTTATCAGCAGGGCTAGTTTTGGGCAGGAACACGCAGGAACGGAGTTCCGGCTGGCTCCTGAGTTGGCCACACCCAGCAGGAACTCATTAGCATAATAGGCCACACCCAACAGCAGGAACTCACTAGGATTGGCTACATTAGGGGCATGTGTCCTAAAATGCAAATTAATTTCTGCTACAAAAAAGCCCTGAGTTTTGACAACAAACAAGGTAAACAAAATAAGAAGCAAAAGGTGGGTGTGGCTGGATGACCATTCTTCTGGTAACATGGGGGTGTGGTCTAATATGCTAATAAGCTGTGCTGTCAGTAGTGTGGCCTAATATGCTAATTAGCTTCCAAACAGTTGTGCCCACTCTGATATATGCCTTTAAACAGCGTGAATTGTGACTGGTGGCATGGAATATCAACAAATAAGAATCATTATTCTCTGCATTCCTCTTGTTAGCAGAGAAGAAAATTATACTATGAATTACACTGCAGGCATCTTAGTATGAACTCAAGGGAGCTAAATTTCAGCTCAGTAGTCCTTATACTTTTTAATTATTCTTTTCCATTGTACAACAGAATAAGTTTATAATGGATTCACTGAACAATATAGGGGACACTAGGGGATGATTTAAATACCTGCAACTCCCATTGTTATTAATCAAAGGCTTTTTAGATTTCTAGATAAACATTTTCCCTTATGTTTAGAAGACTGAAAACAAGAATGAGACAAAACTCTTCCTGCCTAATACACACACACAAGCAGGGGTCATTTTGTAGAAAAAAATGTGCAGGAGCTCATTAGCATAACTCATTAACTTATTTGCATATGCTACACCACCTGACATCACCGGAAGTATGTCAGAAGGCAAGGAAGGAAGGGAGAGAGAGAGGGAAGGAAGGAAGGAAGGAAGGAAGAGCTGGCAGAGACGGGATAGCTATTAATCCAAGCCTCAGAAATACCACTATTCTGGGAGGATAGCTTCAGAGAATAGGTAGATGAAAAAGCTGGCTGGCTCCAACACAATATTTCTAAAAATAAAAATAATTTGACTCCAGCAAAGTGAAACAGTGAAAGCTGAAGTGTTCTTTACCTTCCCAACTCAGGGAGAGAAATGGATTAAATAAAGGACAGGAAAATGATATAAGCCACTTTTGGGTCCCCCTTGAGGAGAAAGACGGGGTATAAATATAAATGAAAACAAATCAAAATAAATCATTTGCCTTGTCAGTATACTCAGTGTATTACTTGAGGCTTGGTTCAAATGTTACATGTTGCACCATATCATGATTGTTTGTATGCCAGAAGCAGGCATACTGAATGAAAACTGTGTACAATGCATCCATCTCCTTTTCACCATTTGAAGGCATTAAGTAGAATTTCAAATCAATATTGGTTCAAAAATACAAATGAATTAGCACTTGTTAATGAAATTATGGGATTAGCATGGACAAACATTACTTTTCTTATGGTCTAGGGCATTTATGTCTCTGATATGATCCAGTATACCCCACGCATGTTATGGCTTCCCATTCGATTGCATTAAAAGCAAAAACATGATGTGATAACTCCTATCATAACTTTCACCCACTTCTATTATACTAAATTTCAGCTGATTCTAAACTGAGAAGACAATAAATAACAAGAGACAGTGCAATTCAAGACAGGAGGAAGAATACAGTTCAAGTGCTTAGACTAATAAATGCCAAAGATGGCTCATAATAAAAGGACAAGATGCCAACTTAATGAAAAGGTGTTATAGCATGTGTGATGGACTGTGCTTTTTAAAAAGCTTAGAAGTGCTGTAAACAGCTGAAGGACTGTGAAGAGTTAATTCTTCACAGAAACAGAGAGCCCTGAGTGACAGGACTGCTACAAGTGATCTGATTGGTTAGTATCAGCTGAGCAGAGAAAGACTTGAAAGCTGCATGCTGAGGAGACAAGTCAGACAGATTTCTGCCTTGATTTAGTTGAGCCTGATTTCATCCCTAGCTGAATCTTGTTTCTGAGGGAGAGAAGTTAGTAGTGAGCATTGTAGCATGCTAATCAGAAAAGAGAGTTGGGAATCATTGCAAAACAATACTCTTTTATCTACAAACTCAATATAGAGCTAAAGTCAAACACTGAGTTACATTACGAGAAAGATAACCAATTATTAAGTACCGTTGCATTTGCTGAGGCATACAACCTTTAGAGCCATGATGCATTTTAAAAGAAAATAATGTATATGACATTAGTGCTATAGGTGAAAGATTAGCAGAACATTAAACAGTCATGAGCTGGAAAAGAATGAATGAGTCGTTCAAACAAAATAGTAAGTGATAATCCAATGTACAGTTTTGGAACTGGGACAATAAGAAGTCCATATGTGAACATCTATGACTTCTACACGTATGATCACATTAGGATAGTTGCATATAATCCAAGAGTTTCACATTCTTGGGCCATCCTCCCATCCCTATTTCATGAATTCAAGGAACAAGCCAATGCTGCTTCACATGGAACTATTTTAATAGGGTTGCCATTGTCCAGGTGGGGCCTGGAGATCTCTTGAATTTACATCTGATCTCCAAACAACAGATGGGTTCCCCTGGAGAAAATGGCTGCTATGAATGGTGGACTTTATGGCACTGTATGCTGCTGAGGTCTCTCCCTGCCTAAACCCCCCCTCTTCAGCCCCCCCAATTGTAACATATTTCTCCACCTGGAGTTGGCAAGCCTGTTTTTTAAAGATTAAGATGTATTCAGTGGTTCTACTCTCTTTGTGGAGCTCCCTGCTTAGTAAAATCTGCCAGATACCCTCCTTGATGACCTTCAGGAGATAGCCAAAAGCTTTGTTTCATAAGGCTGTTGGTGGAAAATTTCAGTGCTGCTTTTTCCAGTATTAGCTTTTGATGTGTAGTTTTATTACTGTCATTTTAATAATTTAAACTGTTAATGGCTGCTTTCAGATTATTGCTTGTGAGCCACCTTATGTGAACTATAGATCCAAAAGTTTGGATATAAATTAAACAATTGCAAAGTTTGGCATGAATATTTAGCCAGAAAATAGAAATGTGCTATGAGCAGCCCTTGATGTCATACTATAAAATTATAATTGTAAAAAAAATATACTCTAATGCCCTTTCAGTAAACTGTCCAAACCACTGCTTTTAGGATTGTTAAACTTTAGATCTACTGTTTTTATTTATTGTGGAGGAGGCAAAGGATGTATCTCCTGGCATTGCTCAATTCTTTCTGTCATGTAATCTTATCCCTTAGAATAAGGGCAAATCAAAACCAGTTCCAATTACCATAAATTTTAATTGGTGTTGCTTTAGCATTTGATTCATTATTCAAACTGTCTAAAAATGCTGCCTTATGAAATACCAGTAGTCGTGTTAGTACATGGCATCTGACTTCAGCAAAAAACATTTCCTTGCATTCTTGCAGTAAATAGCTGTTGTTGATTGGACTTCTTGTATTATCAATTCTGCATTGTCTCAGCTAATTACAGGTTGGAAGCATAACAAAATGCTCATGAACAACTCATTACAACTTGCATTATATTGCCCCAAAGGCAAAATCTGTTGTGATATTTTCTAAAATGAGAGATTGTTCCTGGTGAAATACAATCAACCTGTTTCTTGAAACCCTGTAAATGCTGACTCAATGGACACAATCCAACAGAATAAACATATATAATCAAATACAATATGTTCAAAAGGGCTGTGCAAAAATCTTTGGATACGGTACCATTGGTTTGAATAAGAAAACAGTTTTGGTTGTAACTTTTTGTTTACAGTCCTATTGACATGTGAGCCCTAAGGACTGTAACACTAACATGTGGAATCTTTTCTCTTACAGTACAGATGAACAGAGGAAAAAAATGTCTCCATTTTAAAGACCATGGAAATCAAAACATTTTGTCACAGATATGGACAGAAATATAAGGGAACAGTTGCTGGACTTGACCAAAACACTGTAGAGGATGTTGCAGCACATATAAACAGTGAGTCTAGAGGGGAGTCTAGAGTTCCAGAATACAATAGACTTGAAGAACAGTAAGAAGAAGAAAAAGTAGTAACATAATTACATGGCCTTGTGTACGTTAGAAGCCATCTAACCCATTATCAACAGATACAATTTGTGGAGGCCCAGGTGCAGAAGCATCTTAGAAATGCAAGAGTGTACAGCTTCATAGAAGTAAAGATATGGTTCAAGGATGGAAGTATTTGTTGAAGGCCAAAAGATATTCATATGTATGAGAAACCTGTTATCATTGTTTTTAAATAGTCTTTGTTAAGATAAAAAATAGCAAGAATGAACCAACATTTTTATATATTCCAAGAAGACATTTCAAGTATAGATAACCTTGTATGCTGTTTGAAGTTATTAAGATAATGAGTTAGCCAAGAATGTGTGCCTTTGTCAAGTAGGACAGTTAGCTATCATAAGGAGATGATTTTTTACAATTCTGTAAATATGAGAAGTTGTATTGATTGAGACCGTCTTCTCAGAAGGGGCTCCTTGCCTGTGACCTGCTTATTTCTGGGGTAAGGAACTTATATGGACATATGTAATTACTCTTTTAATTATCTGTCTAACAATGATGGATGAGTGGCATAATGCTTTGTAGATTTAGTCTGTTAAGAATGCAATAGTGCTTTAATAAAAAGCTTAAAATGGAGGCAGAAATTATCTATTAGTATTTACTTGTGTGGCAAAACAAGCCTATAAATCTAGCAACCCCACAAGGCAGTCTGAAGGACAGAGCTGATAAAGCTTATCAGAAGCCCCCAAACAGACAAACAGATTTACAGGGCGCAGACAGAGATTGGGCTTGCACCCCCTCAGAAAAGAGAAGCTACTCTACAGAAAATGAGGGTAGAGATGGCATTTAAGACCCTGAAGTCAGATGGTGCCACCTTAAAGACAGAGCATATGTATTGCTGATTATACACTAACACTGGAACATAGAAAAAAGGTTATGTGATTGACCTTCTTAGCTTAGGGTGAACCAAAAATAAATTGATTTGGAAAAAAAACATAGAAGTAGATTCTAATAGAAGATTAACAGAATACCAAGACCTCCTTATACAGCTGCATCTAGAGTGGAATCCCCTGCAACATATTTCCAGAAGACTACTGGTCAGAGAACATTTCTTGTCTAACATCATCTTCAAAGCAATAGTATTTTAAAATGTTTCCCTGAACTGAAAATTAATAGGCATGAGTTTTGCAGTAGACCTAGAGTGCCAACTGATTTTTTTTGCAATAAAACCTTACTTGTTACCATGTCTACTATTCAAAAGCAAATTAAATTCAAAATAATAGTTGTTTGGTAGAGATTATTTAAAGAGAGCATAGCTAGTTAAACCCTATCTACATTCTGGGGAAATGGTGCTGGCACACCATGGATCAGCATGGAAAAAGAACATAAGAGAACCATGTTGGATCAGGCCAATGGCCCATCTAGTCCAACACTCTGTGTCACACAGTGGCAAAACCCAGGTGCCATCAGGAGGTCCACAAGCAGGGCCAGAATGCCAAAAGCCCTCCCACTGTTGCCCCTGAAGTGCCAAGAATACAGAGCATCACTGCCCCAAACATAGTGTTTTATCCAGGGCTCTTTTTCTAGCAGGAACTCCTTTGCATATTAGGCGACACACCCCTAATGTAGCCAATCCGCTAAGAGCTTACAGTAGCCCCTGTAAGAAGAGCTCTGTCAGCTCTTGGAGGATTGGCTACATTGGGGGGGGGGGTGTTGCCTAATATGCAAAGGAGCTCCTGCTAGAAAAAGAGCCCTGGTTCCATCTATACCGTGTGGATAATAGCCATGGATGGATTTCTGCTCCATATGTTTATCCAGTCCTCTCTTGAAGCTATGCTTGTAGCTGCAGCCACTTCCTGTGACAGTGAATACCATATGTTAAAAGAAGGGGGGTCATGCCATTTCTGTACCTCTCTATTTATATGCTTACTGCTGGAAAATATATAGCACAAGTCGTTATTCTGTATATGCTTTGTAATAATTTATAATGCTCTACTTTCCCATTGGGTAAAGATAAACTCCCAGTTCTGTTAGTAGCACTTTGGACCTCTTAGCACACCACTGAATTATAGTTAGCTGTCTCACTGAACATAGTATACCATATCCATAAATACCATATCATATCCCACTAGTCTGGTGGTTAGGCACATGTATATATGTGAGCGTGAACTCTTTCCTCAATTGAATTTCACAGCTCAAAATGTATGATGGCAATCTCCTTTTCTGAGGATATTTTCAATTAATTGAGTTAGTGAGGAATATTCAAGTTTTAAATGAATCAGGTGGCAATTTGACTGGGTGGATTTATGCATAACAAAGCAAGATCCAGGCAATGAAATATCAACTACAAACAGGGGTCATGTGGGGCTGGAGCGAGGCAGAGCAGTGCTCTGCCAGCCCAGGAGTGGGCACTAGGGCAGCCACGGGTCAAATCAGATTCTCTGATCTGATTCGGCCTGCCGCTGAATTGCTGCCAAAATCTGGTGGTGGCTTAAAAGTGGCTGGAGGGGACAGGGTTTGAGGGAGAGGCTCCAAACTTACAGCGTAGCTACTGGAGCCTCTTCCCCAAATACTCACCAAGTTTCAAGAAGATTGGACCAGGGGGTCCAATTCTACAGGCCCCCAAACAGGTTGCCCCATTCCCTCCATTGTTCTCTATGGTGGGGAAAAAGTAACATTTTTTCCCACCATAGAGAACAATCGAGGGGATGGGGCAATTTGTTTGGGGCCCATAGAATTGAACTCTGTGGTCCAAACTTCTAGACACTTGGTAGGTATTTCGGGGAGAGGCCCAAGCAGCTACCCCGCAAGTTTGGAGCCTCTCCCTCAAACCCCCTCTCCTCCAGCCTTTCATATACCCTATGAGTTTTTGCCATTGACTTCAATGGCCATAGGGTATAATGGGGCTGAAACTGACATTCAGCCCTCTGAATGACTCCCAAATGGGCTTGCATTGCCAAAACTGACATGTGGGGGTCATTCGGCAAAGAGAACAGATGCAGCCTGATTTGGCCCGATCTGAATCGGGCCAAACAAAATTTATTTGCACACCCTTAGTGGGCACAAATGGCAGTGGTGGCAAGCCCCTCTCCCAGCGGGCCTGTGGAAGAAGTGAAGCAAGAAGGGGTTGAAAGTTTAAACCCCTTTTGTTTTGAATCGTGCAGCAGTGGCGGCACGATCTTTCCATTGTATTCTATGGGGCCCTTCTCGCTTCGCTCCCCCCCACCCGTCCGCCTTGGCAGGCCAGCTGGGGAAGGGGAGGGGAGGCTTTTGAAGATGCCCCCCTTTTGCTTCCCTTTCTGACACACTTCTGGTGATGTTTTGGGTGTGTGGTATATGCTAATGAGTTATGCTAATAGGTATGCTAATGAGCTCCTGCATTTTCTACGAAATGACCCCTGACTACAAATGTAATACTATTTCATGGCAGACAGCTTATTTCATAATAAAAGTGGGCTCACTTATTTGCTAGCCCTATTCCCTACCCAAAAGCAATTTCATTGCAGAGGTCTATAAGAATCTTGCAGTGCAATCCTAAGCAGGTCTACACCGATTCCTACTCAGATATAGTCAATGAGAATTACCCCAGGTAAGTGTTCTTAGGATTGCAATGTAACTCATCCAAATGGAAGTACAGGTACTGTGTGGATTAAAAATTGAGACTATTCAAAATTTAGAAATGAGCAGATTCTTACAGGAAAAGTTTTCCACCTTAGTTTCAGAAGTTAAACTATTACTACCAAACAGAAGTTAAGCCGCTTCTAATATTGTAGATGAAACTGGTTTCATTAAGGAATACCAGTTTCTATACATTTAGAACAGTTCCATTTTATTTATTTAAAATATTTATATCCGCCTATCTCCACAAACTTGTGGCTAAACAACAACAGAAGCTGCAGAATATAGACACCATAAGAGCCCAATAAGCTGAAACTAATACAGAATTAAAGCACAGGCCAGTATACAGAGTTAACCCAGCTAAACAATTTACCACCTACCAAATGTCCTCTGAAACAGAAGGGCCCTGCACACAATTCTGAATGTGGCAAGTAAAATGCACCCATTTGGTTAGGCCATTCCAGAGGAATACCACAGAGAACACCAGTGAACAGAATTTTGTCAAACAAACTATCCTAGGTGAGGGTACACACAGTAGAAAGCTGTTTGAGGACCACAACAAGGACACATGAGTATACCAGGAGATGCAGTTTGAGAGGTGTGAAGGCTTTTAAAGATGATAACCAGCACTTTGGGAGGAGCTGCAGCTCAGTGGAAGAGCCTCTGCTTTGCACGCTGGTCTCAAGGTCAATCTCCAGCATCCCCAGTTTAAAGGACCAGACAGTAGGTGATGTGAAAGAATTCTACCTGAGACCTTGAAGAGCTGCTGCCAGTCTAAGTAAACAATACTGACCTTGATAGACCAAAGGCAGTATAAGGCAGCCTCCTGTGTGTTCAGTCATGCCTGGATGCAAGTAAGCAACCAATCTGACTGATGCAGAACTAGCATTACGAGTGCCAAGCAGATGACCCAATACAGGAGTTTCGCTGACTCATTTTGCACCAACTGAAGCTTCTGAGATATCATCAAAGGCAGCCCACATACAGTCCAATACATTAGTTCAGTCTGGAAGTTACAGCAGCATGAATCAGTGTGGCCAAGTCAGCAAAGTCTAAATCAGGGGCTAGTTTATGAGTCAGATGTAACTGAAATAAGGTACACCTAATTTTCACGCATCCCTAGCACTGGATATGTTTTGCTGCTCTTGAAAAGCTACACATAAATTGCAGTGATGGTAATTATAAAGACCAGCAGCTATCATGTGCAGTTACCGCGTGCTTCCCAGATGCAGCTACCCTGTGCACATGAAACCATCATGTGCAGAGAGCTTGGAATCAGCATGCAGAGCAGCATTTCCATATGCGGTTACACTCAATGAAATTTTAGTGAAATCAGTGCAAGATGGCAAGTGTGTGTAAGAAAGTCTGCTGAGCTTGGAGTTTCTGGTTGTTTTTGCCCATTCAAGCCATATACTGTTCTGATCTAAGCCAAAAATGATAACAATTAATCAAACTTGAAAATATAACAATAAAACACCAAAAATTAATTTCTGTGGCCACATGTTAAGCCGCTGGATTTCTCTGCAATGGAAAAAAAAAGAATACCAGTATACCGTCTACCTTTAAGTCTAAGAAACACATAGCTAAGCTAGGAATAAAAAATATTTGACTAAAAGCAGAAAAACAGAAACACATTTTCCCCTCAGAATAAATCATTTGAAGCCCACCAAGTCATTTGCTCTGTGGGTGCACAGATCCCACATGTAATAAGATACTGCAGTAAATTTTAATCTACATTAAAATTAACAATCACTTCCCCCCCCCCAATTTCTTAAAAATGTTATTATTGTGAGCACTAACACTACCAAAACATGGTTTTCTACTCTTCCCAACCACATAGCATACCTATTAAAGCAATCTGGGAAATTAGTCTGAGATAAACTGTACAGCAATTTTATTCATAGCCTCCCTGTATCTCACACTGTTAATTTGCATCACAGCTCACTAAATAGTGCCTAATGTTTATTGCATTTAACTGAATGTATACGATTTTGAGGGTACGCCAGGGACCGATTATCATAATTATACATGTTTCTATGGAAACCCACAAGTCTATCAGTTTTGATTCATTATATTGTTATACCTTCTAGCACTTTCTAATTATTAGGTGCCCATTAAAAAAAAGTCCTAGTCTTGTGGTTACTATAGAAATACGCTATAGACAGGCCTCCATTTTTAACCCGTCGAGAACTCAGGTTCTTCTTCTTTTTAAGCCAGTAAATACAAATGTAGATTTGTTTAAACAGGAATCCCTTCAGGTAACTGAAATCACACTTTTATTTAGCTATTTAAGTGGAGGTGGCTTTAACTGTTTTCAAGAACCTGTTTGGTTCACAATATATTTTGGCAGGAGAGCCAATAGATTTAATGGAGCAATTTGCAAAAACTCTTTCAGAATATAGCAGTTTGTATCCATCTATGCCATATGGACAATTCTTTGCAACAATTATAATAGACATATGAATAGGTGTGATCAGAACAGTCAACACATTTGTACACTTCTGTTACCATTTATTTATACAGTCTTGACAATGTGCACAGAGTTTTGCATAGTAAAGCAAGAAGCCATTTCAAATATTACTCTACAGCATCATTTTTTACTAAAATTGTGTTAGCTCTACAGTAACCCCAACTATTTGTATTATATTAGAACACTATGATCAAGTAAGAGCAGAGAAATTTTATTTTCTCCTAATCCTCCCACACTTATGGTTTTCAATTAGAAGTGCCTTTTAATTTAGATCAGTAAATCGCTCCTAAAGTGACAGTTCATCCTTCACACCGCATGTCTATTTATTTGGAAAGTTAACACGTCATTCAATAACTTGAGAACAGGTCTGACTGCTATGCTAATAATATTCAAAAATATGTTGACACCAATAAAAAACTAGTAAACTAGGGCTAATTCATAAAGTGTATAATAAAAGGTATGGGAGAAGCATTCAGGTGCCTGTTTCTTCAGCTGTAATCTCAGCCTGCAAATTTGTTTATTTCCTGTGGGAAATGCATATTGTACCATAACCACAGTGAAATTAGGTTTGTTCTGACAATACAAGCTGTGTATATATGTTTGTGTGTGCTTATGTCTTTTTTGATTCTCTAAATCTATTATATATAAAAATGATCCTGTACAGTACTATTTTCATAAACTGGCATAGTGTTTCTGTAATATTAAACCATTTCCATTGATTGTAATATAATTTCAAGAAGATTTTGAAATACTCTGGTAGAATGAACTAGAAATCAAGTGATTTGATTTGCAGTTTTCTACATATACATCTCTCCCTCAGAATCCCTCAAGATTAAAGTTACAAAAGATTATGGAAATATACAGATAGTATACATGTAATCATAGGCTGGATCAAATAAACTGAGCAGGGAATAAAACTTTCTCAGCTGTCAACTAGTGCCATAGATCCAACATCCCTGAAATACACCTGACATTCAACTGACTCCTCAGGTACAGTTTGGAACATTACATGAGGATCTGCATTGAAAGAGGAAATAGGCAAAACTCTCTCATTTCTCTACCATCAGAAGTGCTTTTGCAACAGCAGAAAAACACCATACATTCCAACCCAATAATCTTGCATCATGTACACAATCCCATGACCAACCATTTTCCCAACTCATATTTACTACATGATAAAAAGACGTGAATGGAATTTCCCCATATTTATTTATTTTAAAAAGTTGTGTGATGCCTCCCCAGAACTGCATGAGGTGACTCATAACAATAAAACAAAACAAACAGTAAAAGGAATACAAGCAACTTTTACCAATAAAAAACATATCATCAAAACAACCCAAGTTAAAACCAATAAGATCAATCCAACACATAACATAATATAAAATGGAGTAGTCTAAAGTATACATGACACACAACATTTTGTGTTTGAAGTTTTTCCACGGATGATCTTTGTCACTTCTAACAAAAACAATTTCTTGTTTCTAGATATTAAAAGATATGCAATTTCAAATTGCCATTCTGAATTATTACAAAACATCTTTAACCATTTTGATATTAGTATGGCAAAGCAGAGTTAATTTAATCAGAAAACATGTATCTAATGAATATATGAATATTTATTTATTTATTTATTTATTTGGATTTATATCCAACCTAGCTGGTAAATTGCAAGGTAAATTGGAATGCACATATGTTTATATGAAATAGACACAATTAGATTTAAAGGGGGGAAATTCTGGTTACCTTTAAATTCTCCAGACTATAGTACAAGCAGAAATAAAAACATGCTTGTTCTACTGTCTCAGTTTTATCCTCCAGCACCCCTTAGTCAATGGCCACTCTAGGCTTTCTACCCCATAGCCTTATCTTATGCTTATTTGTTCAGAAGTCAGCCATTACTATGAATCCATAATCCAGCACACAGGGTGCATGTTTGAATCAATGTGCTTAGGTTCACCTTAAACTCTGCTGAGCTGCAGTCAATTTGAAATTTTAACATACTGTTTGATGATACAGTTCATAAGATCCCAAAGAATGCCACACTAACTTGAGTTTACCACTGATCTTTCACATGACATTATATGAAGATATAACATCGTATTCCCTGATTGTTTAAACTAGCATTTCTATATTTGCAATTCAATGTGGCTTTCTGTGGCTTATGATGCATGGGGGGGCATTATTCATCTTCTGTATGTCAATGACTGGTTACTGATCAGAAATGTTATTAAGGGGCCCCAGGAGTCATGGTCCAGTGGAACTCCTTGTTCATATACTCTGGGCCATGGGCCCCAAATCTTTCTAATATTGCCAGCACCCAGGTATTTATATTGTGGACATACTTAGGGTGGGTGGGTACTTTGTAGAAGTAGTAAAATCCGTTCTTTCCCTTTTTCCTTCTTGCTGGGTTTGGCTGCCCATAGCTATCTGAAGCTAAATGGTTTAAGTGTCCAAGCTAGCCCAGTGGCTGTCCTAGGAAGTTGTGAATGTTCATATGTCCCAAACCTATTTCCAAATTTCAATGTCAAATCCATGTATGGGGAGGGACCATGCCTCAGTGGAAAATACCAGGTAGTAGGTGATGTGAATTATGTCTACCTGAGATATTTGTGAGTCTGAGTAGACAATATTGACCTTGATAGACCTATTGTCTGATTCACTATAAGGTAACGTGATACGCTCATCTGTGTTCATATTTTTGGCAGTGGAATTAAATGTTTTATTGTACCCAAACTTAGAAAACCAACATAAACTGTAAAAGGCAAACATGTCATTACAAGTGGGGGACCTGTAAGGACTTGTGGGGTGCATCTCATTTCCCCCTCCTTCATTATAACCTCTTTCCCTTTCCTGAAAGCCTCCATAGCCTCTCTCATTTTCCTGCTTCCTTCTCTCTTTTCCATCCACCAGTAAACCAGAGTTTTTTTCTGGGGGAAGGCACCAGAACAGAATTCTGGAACCAACAAAATTCTTTTAAAAATGTTTAAAAGTTCATGAGTTTTCAGTACACAGATTGAAAACTTCATTTCCCTCTTGAGAGTTCCAGCACCTCTTAAAAAAAAAAAGCCCTGCTGCCAACCTCTCCCACCCCCCTCCAACTTGCTTTCCTTCTGTCCCCCTGGCCACCTGTCCCTAGGAAAACTGTGGCCCAGCTGTGTGGTGCCAGGTGAGTGGGGCCCTTTTGCACTGGGGAGAACCTGCAAGGACTTGCAGGAGGAGCACCTTGCTTTGTCCTGCATCCCCTCCCCACACTATTTTCAGTTTCCCTCATCCAAACAACCCCCATGTCCTCACCCTTCCCTACTTCCTTCTCCCTTCACACTCACTCACCAATCCACCTTTTATCTCCCCCCCCCCGTCTTATTTACTTACGTCACTTATATCCTGCCTTTGCCACCCCAGCCCGAATAACGAGACAGACAACGATTGGAATTAAACAAGGGCCACTTTATTAACTATTTAACAGAACATTGCAGCAACGGGCAAACTAAGCAAGCACAGGAACAGGCAAGGCAGGCGTCAATCCAAGACACAGCCTCCTTGCCTTCTGATATGGGCGGGACACCTGACTCCGGTATTGAGTCAGCCCCAAGTCTGGCTCGTTAACCGGCAGTCCAGCATACTGGTTGCCCCGCAGGAGCGCCTACCCCTGAGACCGTATGGACCTTCAGGGAGGAGCCTAGCTGGAGAGGTTCCCAGAGGCGGCCACCATTCTCCGCCCCGAACCATACAGCCCTGGGGCAGTATCCTGATGACCTCCTGTTCCCAAACGGGATATGCCGTAAGGCTCTCACCAGTTCCTTTCTAGCTTGCACAAACCTGCCAAGTGACCAAACTATTAAATCTCATCCACCACCTAGGCCCTTAACAACTGTCACAGTGTAAGGTAGGCAAAAACACCTCTACAAACGGCCAATCCAAGTAGAGGCGAAAAATTCCTACCTGGCCCCAATTGGCGACCAGTTGAACAACCTACACTGCAAACAGGGCAGGTGGGTGGGCGAGCACGCGGAGCCGAAGATGCGGGCGGGAGCGGGGCACTGCCTTAAATAGGCAGCCCCACCCCGCCGGCTCCAAGAGCGTGCGAGATCGCACGAGATCGTTGCTGCCTCGCACTCAGGCGAGGCGGCAAAGCGTCCCCTCGGCGCAACGAGCGCGCCGGGATCCGAGTTCCTCACAAAGGGAACCCAGTGCAGCTTACATAAAGTAGGTTAGGCTGAGAATGTGTAACTGGGCCAAGGTCACTCAATTAGTTTCCACAACAGAATGGGGTTTTTAAGTTCCAGTCTGATGCTCTAACCAGTACATCACACTAGCTTTCATGCGGCAGCTGTTGTTGAACAGTAGCAAGCTGCTAGGCCTGGCTGAATCCAGCAGTTTGGGTGATATTGAGTTGCTTGGTGGCTGTTGCCAGGCCTGCTGCAATGAGTTATCCCTCAAAGGCCAAAACCTTTTATCTGCCTCCAATCTTCAGCTATATTGGTTATTAATTTACTTCATTTATACCCCACATTTCTCCAAAGTGGGGACAAAAGAAGCTTACATTATTCTCATCTAATCCTTGTTATCCTCACAACAACCCTGTGAGAGAGGTTAGGCTGAAAGTATATTTTAAGTATTGAGTGGGAGGCGATGAATCAAACAAACAGGCTTTTATTCAAACCATTGTTTCAGCTCAAAGACAGCTCTATGAGAGCGGCACCTTAATTTATACTGTTTCCAACTCATAACTTCAAACAATGTAACTATGTACAAACAATCCTATTGGACCTAAGCAGTGTTCCCTCTAAGCTGAGTTGGTGTGAGCTAGCTCACAGTTTTTTAGCCTCTGGCTCACACATTTTTGTCTTAGCTCAGGAGGGATGGCTCCAGAGCAAACTAATTCATGCAGTAGCCAAATCGCTTGCTCACAACTTTAATGCCAGCAGCTCACAAAGTAGAATTTTTGCTCACAAGGCTCCACAGCTTAGAGGGAACATTGGACCTAAGCGAGGCTCAGCAATTGGTTACCTAGAGTGGCTTAAGGACCAATGAGAGTCTTTATTTGTTAGCCAATCAGAAAGGGTCTTTTGCATCCCAAAGTCTCTGCAAGCTGTGGTTGTAAAATAATAAGAATACAACAGTATGTGACTGGCCCAAAATCACCAAGTGAGCTTCCACAGTAACAGGGATTTGAGCCTGGGGCCCTCAGACCCTACTTGGAAGCTCTAACCCAGGGGTGTCAATCTCATTTGTTATGCAGGCCGGATCTGACATAAATGTCACTTTGTCAGGCCAGACACAGGCAAACAAATTAGCAATATTTTTACTCAAACTACAAACATGCTTTAAACATAAGAGCATAAGCAGAGCCCTGCTGGATCAGACCAGTGGTCCATCTAGACCAGCATCCTGTCTCACATAGTGGCCACAGTTCCTCTAAATCTACACAATATTCCAAATGAGGTCGCCCCAAAGATCTATAGAAGGGCATTACAATATCAGCTGTTTCATTCTCAGTCCCTTTCCTAACCATCCCTAACTTAAGAGTTTGTCTTTTTTCACTGCTGCAGTACACTGGGTTAGAACATAAGAGAAGCCATGCTGAGTCAGGCCAAAGGCCCATCAGACACTCTGTGTCGGTGTAATGTAGTATGTTCTGTGTAGCAATCAGCTTCCCATGGTGCCCGCCACATGGCCAGAGCACATGGTCAGGCAGAGAGGGGAGCTTGAATCTGGAGGAACAATAGACGTCCAGATTCTAAGTCTCCACCAATGTGGGACCTAGGTTCTCCCTGGGGAGCCAGTGCGGTCAGCATATAATGCGGCCAGCATATAATGAGGGCCCTAGAGCCCTGTGAGCATGCTTGATCTGACCATCTACTGGACATGCTGAATCACTCAATAAAGGCTTCATGATTTCACCATTCCTGGTCTCCCGAGTACAGTACTCTTCAGTCGCACTGTGGCCAAAGCCCAGGTGCCCTCAGGACTTCCACCAGTGGGGTCAGAACTCCTCCAGAAGCCCTCCCACTGTTGCCCTCCAAGCCCCAAGAATACAGAGCATTACTCTGGAGAAAATGGGAAGATTGAGACGGGTGTGATGACTAGAAAGAATAAAAGGAAGTAGAGAAGCTGAGGTTGGGGAGGAAGAGCTGGGAGTTCAGTGGTTGTGGAGCGGAGCATCAGCAAGGAGGAAGAGGAAGGGTTTGGGGGCCAGATCAGACTCTGGATGGGCCTGATCTGGGCCACAGGGTGTATGTTTGACACCTCTGCTCTAACCTCTACACTACATTGGCTTTCATAGGGTGCCTGCTGTTGAACAGCAGCAAGCAGCCAGGTCTAGTTGAGTCATGCAAGTTGGTTACCCAGATGTTGTTGCCAGGCCTTGGGTTGCCAGGCTCCAGGTGGGATCTGGAGATCTCTCAGAATTACAACTAATTTCCAGATGACAGAAATCTGTTCCCATGGACAAAATGGAAGCCCTTAGGTCCTGGCAAGGGTTCCCCCAGTTTTTGAGGCTTCAGCCCACCACTGGCCAGGTGGCTGGCAGGGAAAAGCCCGCCCCCAAACAGCCACATCCCTGTATGAGGTCCCCAACATGATGACATCACCTGGAAGTGGTGTCATCACGTTGGGGGCATCACACAGGACACTTTGGTTTGAGGGCAAAACTCTACGGTAAATTTGGCCTAAAACCATAATGTTTTGCCTCCAAACCAGAGCATCATCAATGCAATTACATCACTTCCAGGTGATGTCATTGCATGGGAACATCCTGGAACACCCCCCAAATCCCCCCAGTGCAGCGAGGGGACCTGGCAACCCTATTTGGAGGGTGGGCTCTATGGCATCATGTCTAGCGGAAGCCCCTTCTGTCCCCAAACTCTTCTTTCTCCAGACTCCACTCCAAGTCTCCAGAAATTTCCCAACCTGGAGCTGGCAATCCTATACTGAGGTAGTCAGATTTATGTTCAAAGAAAGGGGACATTCCATGAAAATGGCTTGGATACTATGCCTGATGGGAGCACATCCGACCGTCGCTGGAAGCACTGCACTGGCTGCCCATAGCGTACCAAATTTGCTTCAAGGTGCTGGTGGTTGCCTTTAAAGCCCTAAATGGCCTGGGTCCGACCTACCTGAGGGACCGCCTTTCCCCATATTTACCCCAGAGAGCACTACGGTCTGGGGCCCAACACCGTTTGGTTATACCAGGCCCCAGAGAAGCCAGGTTTGCTGCCACTAGGGCGAGAGCCTTTTCAGTGGCAGCCCCTGTCTGGTGGAACGAGCTCCCGGAGGAGATCAGGACCCTGCGAGATCTGATGCAGTTCCACAGGGCCTGCAAGACAGAGCTCTTCTGCCAGATGTATGAATAGGGGCCACCACCTCTCTTTCTCTCCCCCTACTCTATGCCACCAGTGAGCAGCCTCAAACATTACCATCTGGCCCCAGTACTATCTAATATTGGGGCTGAAAATGTTGGGGTATACAGCATACCACTTAAACTCACTGAGCACTTTATGTAAACTGTTATTGGTTAACTTGAATGTTTTATAATGTTTTATCATTGTTTTAACTGTCTTAATTGATATTGTATTTATGAATCTTGGCTCCGCCAAGACTTGTAAGCCGCTCTGGGCCTGCAAAAGTAGGGAGAGCGGCCTATAAATCGAATGAAATAAATAAATAAATGCCACACAAATGCAGCAGTGCTTGTAAAAAATATTTTTCTACCTCCCGTCCCATACATCCTTTGGTGGAGTTTCCTTCTGTCTGCAGAAAGTTTAGGTAGGAACCCAACTATTGTATTAAGGATTGGATTACCATTGAACACATCAGTGGTTTTAAATATCTGTTTTGGGGAAATGAAGTTTTAAAAAGTCTTCTTGAGAAGCCCCTATAGTCTTGCTTGTGTAATGTACCTGTTTCCTAAATTTGCCATTGGTTGGATCCTACTGTCCCTTTCTGCTCTCTTTCTGCTTCAAGAGGAGACCTTTCTCACTTAGAGGAAAGAATTATAGGATACAATGCCATGACTTTATTGTATGTGTTGCCAAATAATTATATAATTTATACTTCTCTATAGGTTAAAAAAATGGTACATGCAGGGGTCATTTTGAGCAGGAGCTTGGGGGAGCGCAGCTCCGGGAGTTGGTACCAGCCCCCCCCATGGGGGAATACCTGCTTGTGTCATGGCTGCAGCAAAATGACCCCGTCCCCCTGGAAAGGTCTGACCAGCCTTCTGAAGACTTCAGCCACCACTGAAGCTATCCTCCCAGAATAGTGGTATTTCTGAGGCTTAGATTAGTAGCTGTCCTCTCTCTTGCCAGCTCTTCCTTCCTTCTTCCTTCCTTCTTCCTTCCTTCCTTCCCTCCTCTCTCTCTCTCTTTCTTTCTTGCCTTCTGACATACTTCCGGTGATGTCAGGTGGTGTACCATATGCAATTAAGTTATGCTAATGAGTTATGCTAATGAGCTCCTGCACCTCTTTTTCTATGAAATGACCCCCGGGTACATGGCTTTAAAAAGTGAAAGTCTTGTTCTAAATCATTACTGTTACTGATCATTTGAATCTGCATCCTTGGTTGGGTTGTAGCTGCTGCCTTTTAATTTGCAAGTCTCCTCTGCAACCCTGTCAATTTTTTGCGCAATTCTCAGTTCCTTTTAAACTTTATATTGCAGAACTTGCAACAGAAATAAACACAATAACTAAAACTAGTCATTTGAGAATAAATTTAAAATATTCTGAATTTCTCTGATATGTTAATTGCAGGACTCTACTTAACATTGTATCAAACCATCTTACATTACATATTTCAAGCAAGAAGACCTGCTATGATATCTCGAAATCTGTCAGCTTGATATAAGATTTCAGCCAAAACCTTGTTATTGCATGATGGGAAAGAATGAAATGGGGCACATCATCCTAAACTGAAAACTTTACTCTAGTGACAAGACAAGGAGATGAGGATAAAAGAATGGGGTGACTGCAGTACAAGCAAGAGTAGTACGTCGAAGGAAAAAATGAATTTTCTATATGACTTACCTCATTTCACTCCCAATCTAGAAAAATGCAACATACTGTCAAGATTAAAATCTCAGTTTGGACAACTTTGTTCCAGAAAGTTGCCTTTCTTTTTGGCATCAAGACCTTTATTCTCTTCACCCTTGATTCCTAGCAAGCTGTCAACACTTAAGAGGACTGCAGGCTTATTCTTGCTTGCCTGATAGACTGCATTTGACTGACAACCTGTTAAGGTAAAGAGGTTTTCTGGGAAATTGTTGCCGAATCTAATCATGGTGCAGATTATCTACTGATGTTGGGCAGTAGGACTGGTACTACTTATCTTGGGACTTTCTTCCAGTCATAAAGCCAGTCTGTGTTGTGCAGCCCTTATGAGTTCTACTCCATTCATGTCTAGCTTCCATAGGTGTTATTTCTTCCAAAAGCCTCTATTAGGTCTCAGGTTCTACAGCGCCTGCAACTGCCCAACCAAGTGGTCTCAGAAAGTTACAGAATCTTGAAGGAGTAACATTGCTCTCATTAATTACCAGATGGTCTGTAATCCTGGGCGCCATTAAGCTACACAGGGTACTTAATAGGGCCCTAGCCAGAGAAAGAAATAGCACATGTAAAAGCAAGATATGAATTAGGAAGAACTTTTTTCTGGATCACCTGCAGTAGTGTTGTTTTATAAAAGCACCGCTCAGACTGGGATCCTTTAAAATCACTAGTGTTATACCATTATAGATAGAAAAGTATTCGCCTTATTTCTAGCTACAAGCAGATTTAACATACTAACAGCTTAGCCAGAACTTTGAGCTACTGCCTAAGTAAGTAAAGACAGCAAGAATGTTGTAACAGAGGATTGAAGACCTGGGTTCATATTTTTGCTAAGGCATAAAGCCATTGGGTTAGCAAATCACAGCAGTCACTCACCATGCTGGGAGGGAAAGAGGTCACAAGTGCACTGGCCATATCCTTTGCTTCCACAGTCAAGTGGTCTGCACAGGGCAAGCATGCAGAGGAAGTGCCTCCATGCACACCCTTTCCCCATCATTAGCAATGTTCCAAAACCAGCATCACTGATCACAGGGAAGGAGTATACACAGGGCGCTTCTTCCATGTGCTCACTCCATGCAGACCACTCAGCGATTATCTGGGGTACCAGCTTTTACAGCAGAACTCCCAAGCTCTTAACAGAGTCTGTCAGTGAAAAAATCACACCAGCCAAGGACCTATATAGTTAAGTCTATTCACAGACTTGTTGTGCTACTAAAGTAGAGTAATGCCCATATAAAAGCTCCAAGCATCCTGGAGGGCAGCAGAATGCAACATACGGTAAAATAAATAAGATAACTGTGACAGAAATGATGGAGCCAGATATGTGTATCTAATGACAAACTTGATGCCAGCTACAGACAAGACACTGACTTCGGGCCCTGACCTGGATAGCCCAGGCAAGCCTGATCTCATCAGATCTCAGAAACTAAGCAGGGCCAACCCTGGCAAGGACTCCAAGGAATGCCAGGGCACGGACACAGAAGCAAGCAATAGCAAGCCACCTTTCTGAAATGTCCAAGCCCCACTAGGGGTCGCCAGAAGGGAACCATGACTTCACTCACACACACACACACACACACAAAATATTCTTATTAAAAAAAGCTTTAAAAGATACTGGTTGTGTGTGGACTTTGCTCATTACTTCCTTTCCTCTTGGTTTTGACAGCTGTGCATCTTACAATTTTTCCTTTACTCACAGCTGTCATCTATTTGTTTCATGATATAGTTATACCTCCTAGCACTTTCTAAATCTTCTTCGTGATCTCTGTGCATCACACCTCTGGGATATAGTGCACCTGCGCCGACCATGATTGGTATCTACTAAAGCGAAAGGGATTTTCGTGCCCTTCCCCGGTCACGTGCAGGGCTTCAGTGCGCATGACCAAGGGAGGGGCATGACAATCCCACCAGTTCTCTTCTGACTGGCACGCTGGTAGGACCCTCCTCACCTCAGTCGGTATATTTTCCTTTTCTTTCTTCAACTAGCGATTGGATTACTTACCAAACTTTATTGAACTTTATTCTAATTGGACTGTACGTCTCAGTACTTGCTGGGCTGTTTGTTGCCCTCCATCCCACCTGTGGCCTATGGCCAAATTGTGGGGCTTCTTTAAACAGTGTTTGAAGTGTGGCAGCAAAATTGCCCCTCCCAATAGACACTCTTTTTGTCTTCTGTGCCTTGGGGGAAAACACCGTGTTGACTCCTGCGCTCATTGCGCCAGGTTCTCCAAACAAATGAGGAAAAAACGAGCCGCGAGACTCTGTGTAGCGTTGTTCAAACAGGCCTTTTCTCTGATGATGTCCTCACAGGAGACCTCCGGACATGCATTGCTCTCAACCCCAGTCTCAGGATCAGTGGCTGCATTATCTCTGGCACTGAACGTCATCGACTGAACAGGTCGATGCTGAAGAGATTGATGTCGATGCCCCAGTTCGAAGCCCCTACTCCTGCCAAAAAGCGCAAGGAGGGCAAGGATGACAAGCAGAGCAGGCACAAGAAGCACAAGAAAGGTTCCACCAGAGGTATTTTGTCCACGCAGATCACATTGGACTTGACCCTTGCAGGGGCCACTATACTTGACTCTGCGGGCCTTGGGCAGCTACAGGGTAGTCCTACCTCACCCTTGCTATGTCCTATCCATTTCAAGGACTCTGATCTGTATATGGATCTTACCCAAGTGCCTCTACCTCCCAGCATCAAAAGCTTACATCTGGACAGAGAAACGGATGCTCCAAATGTCTCTCCCCACCAATCGTAGGATTGGGATCGATCATTGAGTCGCTATCCTCCAGCACCTTGGGACAACCGCCAGTGGCAGTACCTCTACGGAGCCTAGCTGATGCCTCCGGCGCTAAGGTTCCGTCCGCATACTCCAGCAGAGTGGGATTGTCAGTCTACATCATCCCGCCTGTCCCGATACCAAGAACCCCTTCTGACACTGGAATTTTTGCAGCCGCAACCATCAGTACCAGCAAGTAGGGTTCCTAGACCCACTGCTCCACCTCGGGAGCACCATGACCACTCGAAGATCCCCGGTTATAGGCAAGAAACCTGTATTTATTAGGTGCCCAGAGTGATCAGAGTACATGCTAAGTAATAATTATGAATAACCTTTTTGTAGCATCACAAGTATCTCCCATGACAATGCAGAATTAATTTTTTAAAAAATAAATAAATAAATAAGGTATCCATATGGATACTTTATAGTATCCCCACGCGTGCTTCCACTTCCATGAGATCTTGTACAATGAACTTCTGGGCACTATAATAATGGCAAGCATTAAATATTTCCTGAGGTAGGAAATAATATAGGGTTGATACAGCCAGATTTTTCTTTTCTCACTCAGTTTCACTAGTTTTTGGTGGCCAGGAGGGACTTCCTCCTCTCTTTTTCAACAGTAGGAAAGCTCACTAGATCCAACCTATAGTTCAGTTGAGGTAGAGCCAAGTATGGGAATTAAGTAGGTAAGAACTTGCCTTTTCTATAAGACAATTTTTCTCTGGACTGGGGAGTGCATGTCCAGGCAAAAAGTGGGAATGGAGGAAGGACTTGAATTTTCCATCCTTCCTCCACCAACTAAATTAGGTGGCCCTTCAGTAATTTATGCTCTGTTGCTTCACTGACATCTGGTTTTTGCTCTCTGTTTAATTCTGGATAATTTTATACCTTCTTGACAAGAAATAGAAATAGAATTGATATCTAACTCCTATGTATTATGCATCTCAGCATTTTATATTCAAATGCAGATACTAGGTTCTGATTTTCCACTTTCTCTGAATAATTGGGTCATCAGGTTTTCCCATTAATAACGCTGAACAGAACATTACGATTAAAGTCTGAATCTATTACATTTAGTGAGAGAATGATTCAACCCTTCCTATTTTTGGAACCTCTGCAACAACATTTCTTTATATAAAGGATAAAATTAAAATAATTAAACATTTAAAATATTGGAAGCATTGAAAATATTAAAGTATTCTTTATATAGAAACACGCTCATATAATTTCAAGGGGAAGAAAGCCCTGATTCCAAAAGGATAGCCTAGATTCATTCTGTCAGGTTTGGATAAATGGAAAATGCACAAATACTTTAAGATTTATTTCATATGTCAGTGTTAATGCCCACTGGCTGTCTTCAGAGGGCCAGGGAAGTTTAGGTCTAATATAGAACCAACACAAAATACAGTTGCTATTATAACTTACCTTTTCTAAACCTTCAGTTTTGGGTAGCTGACAAACCTGACTTAATTAATTAACTGCACCATAACAAATCTAAATATCTGGATTCAAATCTTATTAAAATTATTTTACAAGTGATATGTTTCCTAAATGGGTAAAGATTTACGCTACTAGCCGTCGATAAATGTTTATCATGCATATCCTTTAATAAGTTCAGGGAAATGTATATGGTTCACCCCTACTCTATTTTAGCCTTTCAAGACTGGATTAAATGTAAAAAAATCAATTGCCTTAGAAGCACATAAGGTTTACTTTCGCAATATTCCTGGTTAAGGGGGAAATGCTGTTCAAACAAATTACAAAGATGATCTGACTCTAATGATAACAAGAGGAAGAAATTTTACTTACAAAAATAGAAGCACATGTTACATGACATATTCATGAAGGTACTTTTAATTTATTGCGAACAGATTAACTTCAAAAAGGTTAACTTCCTACAGCCCAGGTAAAGAGAGAGAAGAAGAGAGGTATTATATAAGATGAAAATAGAAGGCAAGCAACAGTCAAAGAGGCTCAACATCTAATCGATGAGAGGTGGAGCCAATTACCAAGTGTACCCAAGAAAGAGATAATTCTCTTAACCATTTCCCTCCCTGATCCTCTTACATGCAGAGTTATAATATCCAGCATCAACAACACTCTGAGGTCTGTTACATTGAGAGAGTGACCAATCGAAGGTCACCCAGTGAACTTTATTGTTGAGTAGAGATTTGAATCTGGACCTCCCCAGTCCTGGTCACACATTCTGACCACCACACCACACTGACTCTGTATTAATATTAAAATTAAGTAGTTTAGACCCTGTATGTAAAGGCAATTTCTACCATTCAAAGCCCTATGTGGCCTAGGACCAATATATCTGTGGGACTGCTTCTCCCCTTATGTAGACTTTCCAATTTCCCAGGGGGGTGCTGGGGCTGGGCCAGAGACATTACAGGCCATTGTCTCCAGGGGAGGCTCAGCATGTCCTGGAAAAGTTTGGGGGGGCTCCAGCTCCCCAGCCCCCCTGAAGTTGACACCTATGCCCTGAAGAACTTTGCACTCTGCCAAGCAACATCTGCTGGTAGTCCCCAGCTCGAAAGACATCTGCTTAGCCTCAACCAGGGCCAGGGTGTTCTCTGCTCTAGCCCCAGCCTGGGTGAACACACTCCCACTTGAGATCAGGGCCCTTCAAGATTTAATGGAATTTCACAGGGCCTGTAAAACACAGCTGTTCCACCAGGTCTTTGGTTGAAGTAGTGGACGCACGAACACTTTGAGCACAAACCAGGGTACTTCTGCCATCTGAAATATGGGAGCAAATGTAGAGGGAAAGTAGGTTTTTATACCCCACTTTTCTCTGCCTTAAAGGAGTCTCAAAGAGACTTACAGTGTCCGGTCACGGCAACTGTAGGGTACTTGGAACTTAGCTCGGTGCCCAAACGATATTCTTCTTTCTGTTAGGGGGGCTTAGAAGAACTCAAGCCCCCAAGAAACTCTTGGAGAGAGCTTCTTTGCAAGGTCATCGGTGGCTGGTGGGGAAAGGGTGGCGGCCCGGCCCACCATCGCGGCTTTAGACCAGCGCACAGAGAGAAGACAAGAAGACTCTCGGCTAGCATTGAGTCCTGGCCGCAACCTCCAAACCGTGAGGAAAATGCCGACTGCGAATTAAGCCCCAAGGAGAGAACCTTGGTAACTGCTTACTTTTTCCTTTTGTTGAGCGAAGGCTGCAATTCTTTTTGTTGTTGTTGTTGTTGTTGTTGAAGAGTCATGGAGAGGGAAGAGGTGCAGCCCCAGAGACCCAGTGAGCCAACTGCCGATTCATAGAGCGGCTTCTTGGGATTGAGACTCTGACTGGGAGGGGAGTGTTTTGGCTTCGGTTTCTTTCTTTCTTTCCCTTTTTTCTCTGCCTTCCTTGTGCCACTTGCTCCCAGTGGTTGAAGGACTCGAATCTGGTCTAGCAGAAAATGGGGAGCCAAGTGAGACATTCGACCAGACGGAGGGGCGCGGCCGGCAGTTGGAGACCTGGAGACCTGGTCAGTCTGCCGACTAGAATGCCGACTAGAATGCCGACTAGAAGCATAGCCTTGATTAAGCCCTGAGTGAGGAGAGTGGTGTATATGCCTAGGACCTCTCGTCACAGTGCTTTTCTGCCTTTGCAGACAGGAGGACCTGGCTGTTTTGTGTTGGGGAGCTGAACAGTGGAGGTGACAGTTCAGGTGAGACAGACAGACAGAGGAACATCAGCAATGGTCCAGGATGGACAGAAGAAGGACTTATATTAATCAAGGGGTTTAACCATCGGTTTGGGTTATTCCCCTATTTTCTTTTTTTTCTTTGTAGCTGTGGGTTTTGCTCTTCTTTCTTTTTTCTGTTGCCGTCACTGATTACTATTCTTGTGGCTGCAGGTGTGAGTGTAAAGAGATTACAGTAAGAACTTTTGGAATTTATAGAATTAGTAGCGGTAAGAGTTTAGCTATAGATAAGTTTAGATAGGTTAGTTATAGATTAATAGAGATAGGCCTTCTGGTTAATAGGTTATTATAAAGTTAGGGTAGCTAGTTAGATTGTTATAGAAAGTTATAGATAAAAGTAAGCACAAAATAGTTAGGATAAGGTAAAAATACTTTTAAGATTGGTAGTAGGAAAAACAGGTAAATTAAAAGGGAAGTTACAAAGTAGTGCCTATTAGATAACATGTTTTAAATTTGTGGGGGAGTTGCCTGGTCCCTTAAAACTGTGTTATTATTGTAACTTAATAATGGCAGTGGGAGGCAGGAAGATGTCTCTGTCAGGTATTCCTGGGTCAAGTCAATCAAATATCAAAGACATAAATGCTCAAATATATGAGAGTATAACGGAAGCAATGAACCAAGTGGTTCAAAATACTTTGCCAAATCTGATTACAAGAGCAATGGAACCTATACAGGAAAAACTAGATTTAATGACTCAACAATTAACAAACCAAATGGTGGAATTTAGAGCTCAGATTAAAGACATAAATGCTCAAATATATGAGAGTATAATGGAAGCAATGAACCAAGTGGTTCAAAATACTTTGCCAAATCTGATTACAAGAGCAATGGAACCTATACAGGAAAAACTAGATTTAATGATGCAACAATTAACAAACCAAATGGCGGAATTTAGAGCTCAGATTGTAGCAAACAAGATATAGTTAATTTACAAAAAGCTAATGTTGTGATTGATGAAAAATTGGAGGAAGTTGACCAGCAGATTCTGGTCATAAAGTATGATTCACTAGAAAGCTCGGTTATGTCTTTGGAAATGGAAAGATCATCTCTATTACTTAGGTTTCAGAATGTACCTGAGAATAAGGTTGAAAATATCAGAGAGACTATGATTGCATCTTTAAACGAATGGTTAGCATTAGATCCGGCTTATGATTTAAATCAAGATGTAGAAACAGTTTACAGGAGAAACTCAGCATACGCAAAACGAACTAAAACCTAGGGAGGTACACATAAGGTTTTATAAAAGAAATTTAAGAGAGAAAATACTAGATCAGGTGAAAATAAGCCCATTGAATATTCAGGGAAATGAGATCCAAATATTGCTTGATACTCCATGGAGGGTAAGGAAGAAAAGACAGGAATATCAGAATTTGGCATCTGCTTTACGAAATAATGAAATAGCTTACAGATGGATGTTTCCTGAAGGAATTTATTTCTATTATAAGGATCAAAGATATAGTTTAACCTCAGATTTAAAACTGGAGGAGTTTTTAAAGAAAAATGGGAACGACCTGAGTATGCTGCATGATGATGATAGTGATTCGGATCTGGAATTAGAGGGAAATAATGGGAAGGCAAAAGACACCGGGAAATCTGCCAGACTTAAAAAATACAGGAAATATGCCTTATCTTGTGTAGTGACAAGGCTACAAGTGAGGAAAGAGGGTGGGACAGATAAAAACCATGAACAGGAAAACAACTAAAATTTTATCCATCAATGTAAATGGGTTGAATATCCCGCAAAAGAGGAGAAAAACTTTACTACAATTGCAGAAACTGAAGGCAGATATAATCTGTCTTCAAGAAACTCATATTAATCAAAAATATAAACATCTTCTAGAGTATAAAAAGTTGGGAGCTAATTTCGTTGCAGCAGAAGAAGTAAAGAAAAAAAATGGGGTGGTTACTTATGTTAAATAATACTTACACCCTGAATTAATCCATGAAACTAAGGATGGGCATGTACTGATGATAAAGGTACACAGACAGGCAAGGTCTTTATTTGTAGTCAATATCTCTGCACCCAACCAAGGGCAAGAAGCCTTTTATGAAAATTTACAAAATCAGGTAGCAAAACAATCTTTTGATGATTTATGTATAGTAGGGGATTTTAACGCTGTTTCAGAGGTTTCGATGGATAGGAAGTCCTTAACGGGGAGAAGTAGATGAAATGAAATACCTAAGGCCCTATTGGGTTTAGCACTGGAATTTTCTGTGGTTGATACATGGTGGGTGAAAAATGGTACCAGAAAAGACTATACATTTTACTCAAATAGGCATAAATCCTGGTCACACATTGATATGTGTTGGTCATCAATAACATTACTTAAAGATATTCAGGAGGCAGAAATCCTCCTGGCAACATTTGCTGACCATAACCCGGTGATGTTAACACTGTTGGATGTGCCAAAAAAGGCTGGTTGGTCGATGCGTATGTGGTGTTTAAATGATAATTTATTTGTCCAAAATTGTAAAACAGAAATTATGGATTTTTTTGTTTGGAATGTCTCTTCTGAGATAAAGTTCAATACAGTTTGGGATGCATTTAAGGCATTCATTAGGGGTAAGCTGATTAGCCAAGAAAGTTGGATGCGGAAGCAACATAAAAGTAAATACTTAGATTTAGTAGCTCAAATTTAAAAAGAAGTAGACAGCTTGAAGAAGGACCCAACGAAATTAAGACTTAAGGACAAATTAAAGAAATGACACCATCTTTTAAATTATATGTTAAATGAAGAATTGGCAAAAAAAATTATGTACGCTAAACAATTCTTATTTGAGAATGCAAATAAGCCTACGAGATGGCTTACATATAAAATCGAGAAGGAAAAGGCAGATAGATTTATAAAAGAGTTGACAAATGGTAAAGGGAAAGTTTGTACCACTATGCAGGAGTTAAAGGAAATAATTGAGGCCTTCTATAAGGAGCTGTATAAACAAGAAGGGAATAGCAAGGTGGAAATCCAGAAGTATTTAAAAAAACATGTCAAGAAAAGATTTAAGGAAGAGCATTTGACTGTTTTAAATGGCCCTATTAAGTTAACTGAAATATTGGAGATTATTAAAAAAACCTGAAAATTTTAAAAGCGCCGGGTCTGGATGGCCTTCCGGCAGAGTTTTATAGAAAATTTGAGGAGGAAATTGCCCCATATTTAAAGACAACAATACAAAACATTTATGACAGGGGGGAAATCCTGAGTCCTGGAAAGAAGCAACTATTACGTTAATTCCAAACAGGGTACATCTCCAGCGGATATTCAAAACTACAGACCCATATCTTTGCTGAATGTGGATTATAAAATCTACGCCACAATCTTAGCAAATAGGTTAAAACGGTTCTGGCTCAGATAATGCAGAGTGACCAATCAGGGTTTTTACCACACAGACAAATAAGACACAATATTCGTGTTATTTTAAATATTTTAGAATATTATGAAGACCATTATTAAAAACAATTGGCCCTTTGCTTTCTTGATACGGAGAAAGCATTTGATAAACTTAATTGGGATTTTATGTTAGAGCAATTAGACCACTGGAAGTGTGGAGAAAAATTTTACCAAATGGGAAAAAAGTTTTACCATTATCAAGAAGCAGCGGTGCGATTTAATGGAGACTCCACTGCAAGAATATCAATACAAAAGGGAGTCAGACAGGGCTGCCCTCTTTCCCCTCTATTGTTTATTTTTACGTTAGAAACATTGTGTGATGTGGTCAGGGAAGAAAACTTAATAAAAGTTTAAAACTTAAAGGAGAAACATTTAAGCTTTTGGCCTTTGCCGACGACATGGTCTTTATTATGGAGGATCTGCTTAATTCTATAGGCAGTTTATTAGACGTTCTTAGAGAATTTAGTCATGTCGCCGGTTTTAGAATTTGCCACCCCAGCCGGAATAACGAGACAGACAACAGTTTGGAATTAAAACAAGGGCCACTTTATTAACTATTTAAACAGAACATTGCAGCAACGGGCAAAACTAAGCAAGCTCTGGAACAGGCAAGGCAGGCATCACTCTCTGACATGGCCTCCTTGCCCTTGATAAGGGCGGGACACCTAGCCCCGGTCTGAAGCCCAATACTTCTGGCTCGTAACCAGCAGCCCAGCATGCTGGCACTCCCCCCTCAGGAGCGCCTACCCCTGCGGCTGCACAGACCAACAGGGAGGAGCCTAGCCTGAGAGGTTCCCAGAGGCGATCCCCATTCACCACCCCAGACCGCAAGGCCCTAGGGCAGATCCTGAAGATCACCTGTTCCCAAAAGGGATATGCTGTGAGGCGCTCACCGGTTCCATTTTCTTGCTTGCACAACCTGCCAAGTGACCAGACTAATTAATAACCCGACCACCGACAAAGCCCCTAAACCACAGAGCACAGTGTAAGGTAGGCAAAAAACACCCCGACCAAACTTGCCAAATAGGTGGGATGCAAAAATTCCTACCCAGCCCCAAAATGGCGACCAGCCAAAGCCTACACTGCAAACAGGGCGGGTGGGTGGGCAAGCACACGGAGCAACGGCCAAGGCGGGAGCGGGGCACAGGCTCTTATAGAGCAAGCCCCGCCCCCGCCAGCTCTGAGACGCGCAGCAGCGCGTCAGTTGCTGCCTCGCATCTGGCGAAGCAGCAAAGCAGCCCCCGGGAGCCATGGCTTTGCCAGGCGCCCGGGAGCTCAGTAATGAAAAAAAATGATTGATTGATTAAAATGAATATTTTGCCACACCTCAATTTTATTTTTCAGAATTTACCAATTTTAAATAATCAAACTTTTTTTAAAGATTTGGGGGAAATCATAACAGGATTTATCTGGCAAAAGAAAAAAACAAGAATCAAACTTAAATACCTACAAGACAAGCAACTCCATGGAGGTTTTGGGTTACCTGACTGGCATTTGCAGGTAGGCTGGCACTCTGTATTTTGGTACAGTCAAAAGAACAAAAATTTTAAGCAACATGCACTTAAAGGCCCTCTATTAAAAATCTGGGAGGAAATTAGATATAAATTTTACTCGAAAATTCCTAATTGGGTATCCCCACGAGGCTTTTATCAAACCTATGTTAATAACACCAGAAAAAAGGAGTAGATACGAAGACCTTTTGGTTAGGAACTTAATACTTAAAACTAATGAAATCTGTCAAGGTCAAGGTATAGTCTTATCATGGTGGGAAATAAACCAACTTAATTCGAGATACAACATTGATAAGAAGGTTGGATGTTATAAACTGCCTACAGATTTTGACAAGGCTTGGTTACTTACTGAGTCCAAAACTATAAAGAAAGCATATAACTGCCTTTTAGAGTACAGAATGTCAGACGAATGGGTTAAACGTACTATGGTTAAATGGGCCCAGGGCTCTGTTGGGGCCGGGGTGCGCCGGGGCGCCGCTCTGGGAAAGAGGAGGCCGGGGGTGTTCCTTCCTTTCCCCTCCCTCCCTCCCTCTTCCTTCCTTCCTTTCTTCTCTCTCTCTCCCCCACCTACCTACCTTCCTGTTCCTTCCTTCCCCCCTTCCTCCCTCTCCCCCCCTTCCTTTCTTCTCTCTCCCCCACCTACCTCCCTACCTACCTTACTGTTCCTTTCTTTCTTCCCCCCTCCCTCCCTCCTTCCTTTCTTTCTTCCTTCCCCCCTCCCTCCCTTTCTTTCTTTCTTTCTTTCTTCTCTCTCTCTCCCCCACCTACCTACCTTCCTTCCTTCCTGTTCCTTTCCTTCCTTCCTTCCTTCCCCCTCCCTCCCTCCCTCCTTTCTTTCTCTTTCTTTCTTTCTTCTTTCTTTCTTTCTTTCTTTCTTTCCGTGCCATCAGATAGGCTTGCCAGCTCTAAGTTGTGAAATACCTTTGAGATTTTTGAGGTGGAGCCTGAGCGGTGGGTATTGCCTTCTGACACACTGCCGATGACGTCAGGGATGTGTGGCCTTCTGACACTTCCAGTGACATCAGGGGGTGTGGCATATGCAAATAAGTTATGCTAATGAGCTCCTGCACCTCTTTTTTTTATGAAAGGACCCCTGAGTAGGCCCAATTGATAGGACATAGTATAGATTTAGATATTTGGTTAGAAATATGTAAAAGAAATAATAAATCAATTAGAGCTACTGCATACAGAGAGAATTTATACAAGACGTTTTATATGTGGCATCATCCCCCTGTTAGACTTGCTATGTATTCAAAATCCGTCTCCAAGCTGTGCTGGAAATGTAAACATAATGTGGGTTCATATTACCACATGTGGTGGTCTTGTAAGGAAGCTTCTAGGTTTTGGCGTCTTATCCATAGATTACTCCAAGAAATGACACAATTAAGTATCCCGTGGAAACCTGAACTCTTTTTGTTGAATGTAATTCCTTTGGAATGGGAGAATGATGTAAAAAAGTTGATTCTACATGGCGTTACCGCTGCAAGAATACCTTATGCCAAATGGTGGAAGACGGAAAGGACTCCGAAAGTGGAAGAATTCATAGAAAAGCTTTTTGAAATTTCAGAAATGGATAATCTGACTTTAAAACTCAAAAACAAACAAGGACAAAATTTCTTTTCAGTATGGGATAAACGTTATCACTGGTATGATACTTTTATTTTAAAATAATGCAATATTTTTTCTGGCTTATACTGAGATGTATACACACTGTATATTTGGTTATTTTTCCTTTAGGATGTGATGAAACACTAATATATGTTTTGGATTTATACTATTAAATCAGACTTACAGTCACATTCCTTTCTTCTCCCCACAACAGTCACCTTGTGAGACAGGTGGAGCTGAGAGAGTTCTGAGAGAACTGTGACTGGCCCAGCATCACCCAGCAGGCTTCATGTGGAGGAGTGGGGAAACAAAGCCAGTTCTCCATATTAGAGTCCACTGCTCTACCCCATGCTGAGCTAGATGTCAAAATGCAGAACTATCACTTGTGTAAATATAAATAAGTATCTTGAGAATTCTGCTGCAGATGTGTTCAACAGTCAAATTTACCATATTTGAAGGTGTCAAACAGACAAGAACCAATCACCCAATCTGTTCTGTTCATGGTCGATAACTGTAAAAACCTTTCAAACCTCCCAGCAGCCATTACTGTTTCTAGGGTCTACATAGATCAGGGGTGGCCAAACTGTGGCTCGGGAGCCACATGCGGCTCTTTCACACATATTGTGTGGCTCCTGGCAGGGTGGCTGGGAAAGTGAAAGGGAGGCATGCCTCCCCAATTGGTCTTCCCTTCCCCAGCCAATGTTCCCCTCCCTGGGTAGGCTTGAGGTGGGGGGAGCAGAGAAAGAAAGCAACTTTTTAAAATGTATTCTCAAAGCACAAACACCCCCAACACACCTGGCTGGCTTGGAGAAAGCATTTAAATATCTTTAAGTATCATTATCAATATCTGTTTTTACCCCTTTTGTTTTTATTTCTAGCAGTCTTATTTAATGTTAATACAAAGTAAATTTGCATATTTTCCAATAAAAATGTGTGTGTAATATTTGTTCATGTCTTATGGCTCTCAGACATCCAATGTTTCTTCAGCGTGGCTCTTATGTTAAGCAAGTTTGGCCACCCTTCACATAGATGAACATGAAGGGTAAGATTTTGCATTTTTAAAAGCATGCATTTATGACTGATTTATATGATTACTGACAGATTTAATTATCTATTTAATCAATTGTCTGCTGAGCACAAAGTAACATAGCAAGTATAGGAGGTTAGAATTCAATTGGGCTGTATAAGAACAGGCAGGAACAAAAAGTCAACAGCCAGCTACTGCATTGTTAGGAAGAAATACTGTGAAGCAAAATGCAAAACAGCCACAGTTGGGCTGATGAACAGTCAAAGCGATCACTGAAAAATCAGCTCCCTGTTCACAACCAGCAAACAGGGCATGAGCCAAACTGGTGAGTGCTCAAGCATCCCTACAGATAAATGGCTCAGGCCAGTGGACGTGGTGCAACAGCCAACACTGAGGACACTCTAAATTATTATGTGTGGTTGTCTGTCTGTGGCAAACTGCTAGTGGGCACTCGCTTTTTCTTTGATTATGTACACACAAATGATTTAGTACACACAAATGGCTTGCCCAGGGGGAATGACTACCACCAAGAACAATTTAAACCATCTTCTGTGGTAGCCAGATCATGCTCTTGGCCTATTTCCTTTTTTAAAAAATTATTTAAAAAGAGAAATAAAAATCAACCTGAAACCTATCATAGTCAGAGAAATACAAGAACCATGAAAAGTGGAAGTTGAGACTATACCCTGAAACAACCTTAACATATGGCCTGTTTCCAACATACAGGATTCAACTGAGACAGGGAGAAAGTAGCCTGTTACATTTCAGCTGACTCTCATCAAAGCCAGTTTAAATCCAAGGACACTGGCTAAATTTTTCTTTATCAGTTAGAGCCAATGTGATGTTTATTAAATGGTCTCACCCAAAAACATTGTATCTAAACTGCTAAAATTAGGGCACTCATCCATTTAAATTAATTTTAGGTGATCTCATAAGTTTGATTTAATTGATCTAATAATTGATTAAAATAGTTTGGGGACACAAAATATTTTGAGCTGACTGAGGTACACAATGACTTCAGTCTGAAATATAGCAGAAAAATGGATGCCCTCTGCCCTTCCTCATATACAAGCACTATTACACTTGCTCTGGCCACACCACCAGGACACTGCAGATGCGAAAGAGCCTTCCTCTTATGTGAGATCATTAGAAATCTCACTGTCTAAGAAAATGACATTTTAAACAATATAAAATAAATTTTATTTAAAATATCTCCCAGTTGCCACAATAAATATTTTCATGAGTGAAACACATGCCTGAAATTTAGGATGAAATATCTTGACATCAGCAAAAAGTAAATACTAGATCTCATTCAATAAACCATTACCCTATTTACAGTGCTATATTGTGAATAAAGGGCAGGAGTGCTCATGAAAAATATTATTAACTTTACATTACTTGATCTTGTAAGTAAAAATAGAAGTCAGATCTAAATGTAAAGAGGTAAAAGCGGAATATATATTTTTACCAAAATTGCAAAATACTGCTTTTCTAATTGGTTAGAAAGAGTTGGTAACAACATATTCAAACCAAAGCATAGATTCAGTCCCTACACTGGCAACAGAAGGTACACAGATATCACTAGTAACCAGGAGAATCACATTACACCTTACTACAAGACCTGGAAAGCTCTTAAGGGTCAGTGACTATTTGTGAATTTTTTTCCTCCATTGAATATGCATCTATTGTTTGCACTATGCTCTATCTAATATGATATTTAAAGCATCATGCTGAAAACTAAACCACTGTGGTATTTTTTTAATCCTTAACTCCATGATGATAAAATATGTCATGAATTATTCATATTATTCGATTTAATGCAATCATTTTCTTGCCTGCATTAAGTTTCTGTGAACAGTGTCCTCTGCAGCTACAGTTTTTAAAAACTTAATATTGGAAGGGGGGGGGGAAATACCTGGCATTAACCAACAGTGAATTAGGCTCATTGTCACTTGGGGGGGGGGGGACAGTTTGTAATTTAATCTCTCATCTTCTGTATCTTGTGATTCTCAACCATGCAGGAAAAACTGACCTTGAAAAACATAGATAAGTGAAACTTAAGTGACAGGCATAGATGTGTGAGACTTAGGCAAAGGTGCTGAATATGTTGGGCATGATGTAAGCACTGTCCCAGTAGAGTAGGTCAGTGTTTCTCAGAACAGAGTCCAGGGACCATTAGGGGGCCATAACTCCTCTGTGAGGAAGATGGTGAGCCCTTCTTGTGTTCATCCAGCTAACAGAGTTCCTCTCGGTTTCCTAGGCATGAGAGCAGGGATTCTCCATTTCAGGGAAAGGGGTCAAAACTGGTGCTCCCCTTTACCAAATGACAGGCACTCTGAGTTGCCACCAGCTACAGCCAGCTAGCCAGAAAATGCATTGATTGGTTGCAGCTGAGGCCTAGAATAATTGGCTCTGTGCCACCAAGGAGGTATTTATTTATTAAATTTTTAGTTGCCGCTCACCCAAAGGGTCTTGTGGCACCTTACAACATTAAAACCAATAAGATTAAAAAACACACAAAAACATATATAAAATATTAACATTAAAATATTAAAATACATGGCTATTACCAAACTGCTATTAAAGCAGCCCAAACATGTGGTTACCTGCAGAAACTAAGCAAGTCTGGCAGGGCACAGGTGTCATCTAAGAGTGCATTCCACAGGGTAAGGTGACCTTCCCCTGGTGACAGTTAACCAAGCCCTCCTGAGGCCAGGCACCTGCAAGAGGCCCCTACATGATGACTGAAGGGAATGCTGGGAGCTGTAATGGGAGAGGTGGTCCTGTAGGTATGAGAGTCCCAGACCCTTAAAGGCTTTATAAGTTAACACCAACACCTTGAATAGGATCTGGCAACTAATTGGTAGTTAGTGCAGCAGCTGCAGAATTGGAGTAATATGAGCTAATTATGATGTCCCAGTCAGCAACCTGGTAGCTGCATTCTGGACCAACTGCAGCTTCCGATGATTTTTCAGGGGCAGCCCTACATAAATTGCAGTAGTCCAATCTAGAGGTGACCATTGAATGGATCGATGTGGCAAGGTCTGGCCCAGACAAATAAGAAGCCAGCTGGCAGACCTGGCATAGATGAAAAAATACTGATTGTGCTACCATGGAAACTTGTTTATTTAATGATAGTGCAGAATCCAACCACACCCAAGGCTCTTTAGAGTCTACAGCTGTCAA
The DNA here is from genome assembly GCA_029233225.1 of Lepidodactylus listeri. NCBI lineage: Eukaryota > Metazoa > Chordata > Lepidosauria > Squamata > Gekkonidae > Lepidodactylus > Lepidodactylus listeri. Next base: position 52,073,445 of record JARCFY010000006.1, read on the forward strand.
CTAGATACCATCGAGTCTCAGGAGTGACCCTCCAGCTAGCATGTCAGTCTTTCCTAGCCACATGACCTCCCTCTTGGATGGATTCAGCTTCTGCCAGCTCCTCCTCAACCACTGGACTACTGTATCCAGCCACTGGGATAGTGCTGAGAGTCCTGTTGTCAGCTGCTTATTCAGCAGGAGTAAGAGCTGAGTCTCATCGGCAGGGCTCTTTTTGGGCTGGAATGCACAGAACAGTGTTCCAGCTGGCATCCGAGCCCGCCCCACCCCTCCCCGCCAGTGGGAAAGGGCCCTACGCTCCAGATCTCCATGTGGAGATCGAGCGTGAGGCCTGGTCTCCCGGCCTCTTTGCACACAAAGGGAGCTTTCCCTTTAAGTCCAAAGAGCTGGCGGGAAAGGGCTTACTGGGCTCCCAGCTCTTTGCACGCAAAGGGAGTTTCCCCTTTAAGTCCAAAGAGCCGGGGGGGGGGGGGAGGGCTTACTGGGCTCCCAGCTCTTTGCACTCAAAGGGAGTTTTCCCTTTAAGTCCAAAGAGCCGGGGGGGTGGAAGGGCTTACTGGGCTCCCAGCTCTTTGCACTCAAAGGGAGCTTTCCCTTTAAGAGGAAAGAGCCAGAGGGAAGGGGCTGTCCCAGCTCTCACCACTGGGCTTGTTGCCATGCCTACACTCTCTCTGCTCCCAGTAAGTTCCTCCATCCCATCTCTTTTTCCCCTCTCTCTCTCCTCCCTCCCTGCCTCCCTTCCTTTCTTTCTCTTTTCCCTCCCCCAACTTTCTTTTCTCTCTCTCTTTTCCTTTCCTTCCTTCCTTCCTCTCTCTCTCTTTCTTTCTCTCTCTCTCCCCTCCCTCTCCCTTCCTTCTGTCCTTTCCCCCTCTTTCTCTCTTTTTCTTTCTCTCTTTTTTCCTTCGTTCCTTCTTTCCTCTCTCTTTTTTACCTCCCTCCCTTCCTCCCTCCCTTTTTCTTTGTCCCCTCCCTCCTTCCCTCTGTCTTTTCTCTTTCTTTCTCTATTTTCCCTTCCTCCCTCCTTCTTCCTTACTTTCTCTCTCTCTCTCTCATTCTTCCCCCCTCCCTCCCTCTTTCTTTTCTCTCTCTCTCTTTCTCTTTTCCCTTCCTTCCTCCTTCCCTCTTTCTCTCTCTCTCTCTCTCTCTCCCTCCCTCCCTCCCCCCTCTTCCTTCCTTCCTTCCTTGTTTCATTTTGTTCTTTGTGTTTTTATTTAAAAAAATATTGGAAAAGGAGAGGGGTGTAAAAAAAGCAGAAAGCCCAGGAAACGCTGGTTTTGATATCTTTAATTTTTTTTAAATCTCTTTAGTTTTCTCATGGCATCTTCCATTTAAGAAAAGTAAGTTTGAAGCCTTAGTGTAACTAGTTCATTGTTGTGTCTTGTTGAGAATGGCTTGCAAATATATGTGTGTCTAAAGTCTGTATTAAAGTCATTTGGTGCTAAGTGGCATGCAAGAGAAAACATCTGAAAAAGTAGCTTCATTGTGTGTTGGCAGAACACTTGACTGTTGTATGGGGGACTTTGGGGGATATCTGCAGAGAAACAGAGTTGTAACTAAAAATGAACTTGGTCAGCAGCACTTTGGAGATTGCCTGTTTTGTGAAATTTAAAAAGTGGGCAGAGTTTCTGAAGATGATTGTCCCTCTTCTCCTGCCACTGGGCTGACATCTGCCTTTAATGGGCCAGCAAAGTTGATGTTTTTAAACCTCCTAATAAGAGAGATTTCTGCTTCTGAGGAATTGACTTCCAACGATTGGTGATCTTGTGATGGTAGTGATACTTTGATGTGGTAAAGACCACCTGTTCACAGGATCATTTTACGTGTGGGACAGACTCTGCATGGTAACCTCTCCACTGGTACATTTGCTTGTAAAAATATTATAGTGTAATAATTCAGGTGGGTAGCCATGTTGGTCTGAAGCAGCAGAACAAAGTTTCATCCAAGGTGTGTGCATGCACACTTCTTCCATCTGAAGAAGTGTGAGTGGCACATGAAATCTTATACCTTGAATAAAAGTTTGTGCCTTGAATAAATAGTCCACAAACTACTCCCATCCAGTGCATCCACAAACCTAGGGTTGTTCTGCCAGTGAACTAGGGTTGCCAACTCCAGGTTGAGGAAATCCCTGGAGATTTGGGAGTGGAGCCTGAGGAGGGTGGGGTTTGGGGGAAGGAGAGACCTAAGCAAGGCATAATGCCATGGACTCCACTTTCCAAAGCAGCCATTAACCTGATCTCTGTAGTTTGGAGCTCAGTTGTAATTCCAGGAGATCTCCAGACCCCACCTGTAGGTTGGCAACACTAAAAATTAATATTCAGCATACTAATTCTGCAGGAAGGCAAGCTGATTTCCATGAGAACCTAACCTTTAGGAATTGATTCCAATCCAGTGTGGGAATAATTGTTGGACATAAGATTTTGGTTCAGGCAAGATTTTGTATAGATGGGACAGAAAATAATGTTTTTATTGGTTTTGTCAAAACCGTTTCGACAACAAACAAGGTAAACAGAATAAGAAGCAAAAGGTGGGTGTGGCTGGATGACCACATATCTGGTAACATGAGGTGTGGCCTAATATGCTAATGAGCTGCACTGTCAAGGGTGTGGCCTAATATGCTGATGAGTTCCTGCTGGGCTTTTTCTACAAAAAGAGCCCTGGTTATCAGCAACTCCAAACCTCCTGACAATCTCAGCAAGCGGGTGCATAAATATGTTAAATAACATTGGAGAAAGAATTGCATCCTGTGGGACCCCACAATTCAGGTCTAGTCGGGAAGACCTCTCCTCCCTGATAGCGACTCTCTGAGAGTGTCACTGGAGGAACGAGAAGAACCAATGAAGGGCAGTGCCTCTTACTCCCAGAGAGGCAAGGCAGTTGATCAGGACCAAATGATCAACTGTATCGAAGACCACTGATAGAACCAGAAGGATCAGGTACAGTCCTTATAGTTAATAATCATTGTTACTTCAGGTGTAAAACTGAACTTGGTTTCCTTCCATTTTCCAATACAAATGATTTCATTGTAGATAGAGAAAACGCAGTCAATTATGGTTTTCAGTTGAATACTGGAAGTTTAGGTTTTATGTGATACTGGTCTTTTTCTGTTTCTGTGAGCAGCTTCAAAAGGCTATCCAGTCCCACTCCCTGTTCATGTAGCCTCTGTTACATAAGGAGATTTCTTGTTATCCGTGATGCAAAGTCCCTTCTACTCAAGAGATGGGATCGATTAGAATTTGGTTCAGGGACGTTTGAGTTGTAGGCCATGGACAGACAATATTAGAATTGCCAGCCAACAGCTGGCAGGAGCCTGGGGAGTAGGGACTTGGACGGGGGGGTCACACAAAAGTTTAAGTCACTTCCATGGAAAACCTGCAATTGATGTCATGCCTCTCTAGGACACACAAGAAACACTATGGTAAAACTACCGAGTTTATGGCAATGCCTAGAGAGAGATCACATCAATTCCAGGAAGTGACATAATGCTGTTGCACCAACAGCAACTTTTTTCCTTCATTTTTCTTCCTCCAGCCAACAGAGCAGCAGTGTGCAGCAGAGGTTACCCACAGGAATTCTCCTGGCAACCCTAGGCAATACAGACTTGCCCTTTTAAACTTGCTTTCAATGTATACCTGATAGATATCTCACTTGTTCTGAAGGTGAAAGCCTTCTCAGGTGTAAGCTACATCCTGTGCACATTATGAGAAGAAACTGATTAGCATGTGGTATGCATTGGTGATGAAGGGCTGGGGATTTGCAAAAAGGGGAGTCCTTTTCATAGAGGCTTAATGGGACTCTGTTCTCCAGATGATGTTACTGACAACCCACCCTACACTCTTGGTACCCAATGGCCTGGAGGAATAAAACCTACAGTTCAGAAGTAAGCTAAAGGCTCTTTCAACCAGGTTTTTTTCCCACTTTGATGAAATCGTCCAAATCTACATTGCTTACAAGAGATATGAAAACTACAATCCCCAGTACTCCCAACTGGCAGTAGAAGGCCTCAGCAAGATGACTGAATCACTGTTCATTAATTCATACTTCAGAAAATTTGCTGCCTCTCCAGGCTTCCTCAGGGCTGTTCACAACAATCATGTACTCTCCCAGCATAGTTCTGCATAGGATCGCAGCCTTCACTACTGAACCCTTATTTTCAAAATTCTTTTTCACCCACTTGTGAACATACTCTCTCCATGGATTCGGTCAATATGCAAAGGCATCATGCGTGTATAGGGTACAGTTGGCAGATAGTATTTACCAGGTACAGTAATAAAGCACATTATAAAACTCATAATGTTTCTCTGAATATGGTTATATTGTGAAACATTCAGGATGCCATCCTACATGAATTTGTCTGGGAGTAAATATATGGAATATAATGAGAACTACTTCACTACCAGATGGTCCTACCATTTTTTTGTCATGCATTGCTCAGAAGGGTATGACAATCATTTGCCATGTACTGTCTCCATATTGTAGGATACCATATCAGTTACTAGGGCTTGGATCCCATGAAGGAGTTCTATGCATGTTAGAAAGTCTCTGCCATGCAGCTTACTTCCTCTTCCAATAGAACTTCCATTCAAAACAGAAGTTTTAGCAGAAGAAGAAGCTTGTTCCACAGCAAAGACATACATAGCATCAGGGTTACCAACCTCCAGGTGAGAACTGGATTTCACCCTTTATTACAACTGGCCTCCTGACTACAGAGATCAGCTCCCCAGGAAAAAAGGGCAACTCTGGTCAGACTCTATGATATCACATCCCAACTGACCTCCTTCCCTCCCCAAACACTGCCCTCCCCCAGCCCCAGCCCCACCCCCAAATCTCCAAGAATTTCCCAATCTTGAGTGGCATCCTGATCTAGCATACATGAAATTCATCAGAGACCCAAGCCTGGGTCCCCCCTGAGTCACTACTCCTTGATCCTTGAGCAACACCTGTAGGTCCTCAAGGTTAAATGCACATGAATAAAGCAAAGGTTTATTTAAAGGTTTTTAAAGATATCACTCTGCTATACAGTCTCTATAGCTTAACAACAAAGAAAATAAAAAACTAACTGTTCTGTCTAATACATTGCATACCTGGTGTTAGATGGCATATCGTCTTGCAGCATAAGAATCCAAGCTGTAGCATAAAAGCATTCTATACATTGTAGTCCATCATGCTGTAGCATAACATATCAAAGCTTACTAGCATAGCATGAGCGTAAACTTAGCATGGCCTCCCTCTGACCTAAACCCTTATTAGTCTTTTGCCCTCTGGGACCAGGTGGTCTCTCAGATCCAATCAGGAATCCCCCTTGATGGAATTTTCCAGAAGATGTTAACATCCACTTCTAAAAACCTCTAATATTCCCCTCCCATCTGGTTACACACTGAGCATACTGTTCTCACAATTAACCAATTAACCAGCCTCGAAAGAGAGAAGGTTGGTATCTGCAGGAAGGCCCAAATCATGGACACCTGCAAGCCAAAGTAGGCCTTCTAATAATCACATTAACCTTTGAGGGAAATTAGGGTGGTTTGCCTTTTGTTGCCATTTGAAACCATGAGTACAGTAAATATTTTATCTAAACTGCCAACTGTCTATTTCAGTTTGCTTCCCCTTTTTATGTAGGCTGGTCATTCCTTCCTGTTTCCCCTGCCAACAGCCTGCCAGGAAAGCCCTGGATTACCCCATCATAATAATTCTGCATTTTGCTAAGCATTTAGACCATACTCTCCCATCCAAATGATGAACTGGACCAGGGGATGCAGCAACCACGTCACTTTGTCTCACCCGCCTCTTGTTTATTCCAATACCACTCTGACCTTCAGCTATAGTGTCATGTGTTCCTCTAATGGCTCTCATTGCTTTTTTCTTCTCTTCCAGCAGCCCTTTGCTCCCTAGAGATTATCTGTATGGGAAGATAACTTTAGCGGCCTCTTGGGCTCTGCTTTCCGTTGGCCCATATTTAAGTCTCTCTGCAAAGCTACAGCCTAATTACTGCCTGCTGAGAAGCACACTTAAACACAGCCAGTCAGGGAGCCTTAAAGACACAATATCCCTTTCTAGTCTACTGTCTGCTTGTCAATTCGGAGTTACCCTCCTGCTTTAAATCAACCAACCACAGAGCTGTTATGAACAGCAACTGATTTTCCATGCAGCGCTGCAAAACAAAAATCACACTGTATCCTGTTTTTAATAGCCACAGTTTTTCAACTGCATAACAAGAGGGAGATAGCACTGCTGAGCAGAGCCATATCAGGAAAAGAAATGGGTTCAAGTAGAAATTGCCTGGAACCCTTGAAGTGTACAAGTAGAGACCCAATTACACATGCCTTGTGAAGCTCAGTACCAATTACAGCCAAATAACAGGCTAGTGCAGTTTTCCTTTTAAAGTTGCTTGTCGACAATGTTAGCCTTTCTTACTCCCCCCCCCCCTTTTACAACAGCTAGCATGAGTTCCAAATACAGTTTTAGTAATACAATGTATGTTTATTCACCAAAGGGATTATTGGAGAGGATTTCTTGCCAAGCTAGCACCTGGATGTGATGAACACGACAAAGTACCTTATTTAGACCTCCTGTTCCCCCATATTGTTGCTATTGCAAGCGTGCCAGTAGATATTTGTGTAGATACATCCTACACCCTGCATAACAAAATACTAGGCGAGGTGATTTTTAGTGCTTCCACATAAAGCAGATTTAGATCATAGGGGGAGTGACTTCTATGATGGGTTCCATTCCAATGACGATTCATAGTGAAAAGCACTGAAACAAAACAATCAGGAGATATTGAAATAGGATAATCAAGAGCTGTGGACAACTCAGGCTTCAGTATTGCAGCAATATATGCATACTATTTTATCATTATTTGCATTAAAGAATTATCCACCATTATTTTAGGAGTCCTAAGGAATGAAATTCATCCACATCCTCCAAGATTTTATTTTAAATTACTCTGCCATATGCCATTGTTTTGTTAGCTTCAGACAAGCCAGTCATTCTTAAAAAAGAAAAAGGATTTTACCAGATTCCATTAGCCCAATGATGCAACTACAAGGCTATCCTCAGCAAGCTACCCTTCCAAGCTATTCAAGTCAATGGACTCAGAAACTCTGAATTAGATGGCAATAGTCTGAAAGCAAGAAAATTGCAAGTAGATAAATAGGTACCACTTCAATGGGAAGGTAACAGTGTTCCATGCGCCCCAGCATCTAGTCATGCCGGCCACATGACAACGGAGACATCTTCAGACAGTGCTAGCTCTTCAGCTTGGAAACGAAGATGAGCACCGCACCCTTAGAGTGACATTCAACTGGCTTTTAAGCAAGGGAAACTTTTACCTTTACCTTTAAGCAAATAATAATGTGAGATGCTTCTCCTGGACTTAGAAACTTTTTAACACAAATCTGTCTACCCAGTTACAATGGGAATATATTCATAGAAGGAATGGCAAGAAGGTTAGATTTCTGTTTTCATACTTGCAAATTCAAAGCATGAAAATCCTGGCATGTCTATCAAGGCCCTTATTTTCTGGCTCCTTGTGCAAAACTGGCTAGTAGTGTCAAAATAAAAAAAAAAGACTCTCAAACTAATGTATTGATCTTTCTATGCAAACCACAATCTCCTTTTATCTCTCCCGAGGTCCATATTTAAGACTCTTGATTCTGTATCACACTAGGCAATAGGAAGTGTTTCCAGGAGATGCTGTCCCCATGGAAGCAAAGACGGGATTTGTGGGGCAGTGTAAGTATGTCAGGAGCTGCAAAATAGATCATAAATCATAAATACAAAGAGTACAAAGGTGCCCCCAGTGATCCTCTATTTCCAGCCCTGTCTCAATGCAGGAAATAATATACTTAAGTTGTACCAAAACATCTAATGATAGAGATTTCACAGTGTCCCTAGATAATTTATTGTTACAAGCAGATGCATTTCCTAGAGGTAACGAAACATGACTATGCTGCAGCTAATCATGTAAGACTAAACATCAGGAATTACCTGGTTCAAATCACATTTCTGCCACTAATCAGGCAAATTACAGTCTTAAGCCCCCATCTGTAAAATAGGGATAATAATACTGATCCACCTTATAAGGCTGTTGTAAGGTTTAAAAGAAAATAATGTAGGTCAAGTGCTTTGATTATTGTAAAATGTAAAATATATTATTATTATTATCTGAGTCTGTTTCATTAAAACACAGAGAGAGAGAGAGGGAGATGCTCAGGCTAGAGTTCTGTTAGAATTCATTTATTTACTTCACTTGTACTCTGCCTTTCTTTTCAGTGAGGACCCAAAGCAGCTCACATAGTTCCTCTCTCCTACATTTTATCCTCACAGAAACCTTGTGAGGCAGGTTAGGCTGAAAGTGTGTGACTGGCCCAAGGTCACCCAAAGAGCTTCCACTGCAAAGTTGGGATTTGAACCTGACTCTCCCAGATCAAATACTCCAGCTACTGTACCACACTGGCTATCTGAATGACATGCCTAAGAGACACTTAGGTTGCGGTCACACATGTGAGATAAAGTGGGGTGGGGGTGGGGAAGAGAGGCTATTTCCTCCAGCGGAAGTTGACCTGCAGTTGCACAATCACACAGTCTTTTGAAGCTGTGGGCATAGCCCGCCACTGCATAAACAGACACAACCATGGGTGAATTGGGGGGAGGGAGGGTTTGCTGTTTGTCTCCGATGCGCTTAAAGATTGATGATTCACACCTCAGTTCTGAGGGCTCCCTATGGAGTGTGCGATGATGCACATACTGAGAAGAGGGGGAAACAACAGCATGTTGTTGGGATGGCCTGATTAGACAATCACGATGCCATGAGAGCATGCTGGAGTGATCAGATGTGGGAAATTCCATCTGTGGCCTGTAGCAACCCATTTGCTACCAAACTTTCCAAGGTGTCTTTTAACTCTGGTTTTGTGGCGGAGCAAAACAGGTTGCCCATGGCTGTGGGACACTTCCCAGATGTGGTTGTCTGATCGCGCTCCTTTAATCCGCCTGACATTTGCACCTATGTTGGGGCTAATTGTGCATGTGATTGCAGCCCATAAAGAGGGAGACCAGCACAGTGGGAGGGACAAGTAACTTATGAGCTCACTTTTTCTGAGGTATCTAGATGTCTTTTAGCTATTCAATTAATTGATATACTACAGAACAAAGTTTGTGTCCAGTAACACCTTTAAGACTAAGAGTTTAATGTATAAGCTTTCATGTGCAAGCACATGTGTAACCTATCACTAAATTCAGCTGCTGTATCAAAAGACTGAAGAACAGAAAATGTTGCACAAATTTTTAAAAAGGGATCCAGAGGGGAACCGGGAAATTACTGGCCAGTCAGCCTAACATCTGTCCCAGGCAAATTAGTAGAAACCATAACCAAAGATAGAATTGTTAGGAACACAGAGGTATAAAAACTTGCTGAGGTTAAATCAGCATGGCTTCTGCAAAGAGAGGTCCTGTCTCACCAACCTTTTGGAGTTCTTTGAAAAAGTGAACAAGCATGTAGACAATGGTGAACCAGTAAACATTATATTCTTGGACCTTCAAGAAGCTTTTGAAAAGATACCTCAACAAAGACTCCTGAGTAATTTTAGCAGTCATGGGATTACAGGTCAGGTTCTCTTATGGATTAAAAACTAGATGGCATGAAGCAAAGTGTAGGAATAAATGGACAGTCCTCCCAATGGTGGGAAGTAAGCAGTGGAGTCCCACAAGGATTGATATTGGGGGCGGTACTATTTAATTTATCATAAATTATCTGGAGCTAGGGGTGAGTAGTGTAGTGGCCAAGTTTACAGATAATACCAAATTATTCAGGATAGTGAAAACCAAGACTGGCTGTGAAGAGCTCCAAGAAGATCTCCACAAACTGGGTGGTAAATGGAGTTCAGTGTTGGTAAGTGTAAGGTGATACACATTGGGACAAAAAATACCAACTTCAAGTATAGGCTAATGGGCTCTGAGCTTTCTGAAAATGAGAGAGGAAAAGATCTTGGGGTTGTAGTGGATAGGTCAATGAAAGTGACAACCAGGTGTGCTACAGAAAGAAAAAAAAGGAAAACTCTATGTTAGGGATTATTAGGAAAGGGATTGAGAATAAAAAGGCAAATATTGTGCTTCTGTATAGATCTATAGTGCTGCCTTATTTGGAATACTGTGTACAGTTCTGGTCAACATATCTCAAAATGGACATTGCAGAGATGGTACAGAAGAGAGCAACCAAAATTATTGGGGGGTTGGAGCACTTTCCCTATGAGAAAAGGCTGAAGAGTCTGGACTTTTCAGTTTACAAAAGAGATGACTAAGGGGGGACATGATAGAGGTTTATAAAATTATGCATGAGGTTGAAAGAGTTGACAAAGAAACATTTTTCTTCCATTCACAATATGCAAGAACTCGAAGGCATCCAATGAAGCTGATGGGCAGTAAGTTCAGAATGGGCAAAAGGAAATAATACTTTATGCAGTGATTCAAATGTGGAATTCAACAGAGGATATAGTGATGATCACAGGAAAAAACAGCTTTAAAGGGGGATTAGATAAGATTCATGGAGGATGTCTCTCAATAGCTACTAGCCATGATGACTGAAGGGAACCTCCACATTCAGAGGCTCTAAACCTCTGAACCCCTGACCCAGGAAGCAACATCAAGGGAAGGCCTTGGCCTCTATGCACTGTTGTTGACCCTCCAGAGGAACTGGTTGGCTGCTGTGTGAGACAAGATGCAGGACAAGATGGACCTCTGGTCTGATCCAGCAGGGCTCTTCTTATGTTCTTATGGCAGTCACACACAGAGCATACTGCGGTAATCTAACCTTGAGTAATCCATACAGTAACCCAACTGTGAATAATCTATACAAAAGCAGGGGTCAGTGTGGCCAGATAAACTGAGTCTAGGTAATGAGAGAGTTGATGAATTGTAGTAGCTGACAGGTGGTCCTCCTGGCCACCATGCCAAGCTGCTTTTCAAACAGTAGAGCAGAATCCATGAGTACCTCCAGGTCCTTAAACTACTCTGAAAAAGGTGATGTCACTCTAATACATGTGTCCATAATACATATAGAATATCCGGCTTCCCAACCAGTATTACCTCTGTCTTGTCTGGATTCTGCTTCAGTTTGTTTTGTCTTAGCCATCTGACCACAGCCTCAAAGCTCTGGTTCAGAAGCAAGACAGATGCATCTGGAGCTTGGATAATGAAATAGGAGCTGCGAGACATCTGCATATAGATGACACCTAGCCCAAATGCTCCATGCAATCTCTCTTTCTCTCTCTCTCTCTCTCTCTCTCTCTCTCTCTCACACACACACACACACACACACACATTAAATAGCATGGGTGAGAGAACAGAACTCTCTGGCACTCCATTCAGTTGATTCTGCACCTCCACTGGAGACACTTTGTGTCCTGTTAGACAAAAAACAGTGAAACTACCAAAGGGAAATCCCCTTAATACCAACTCTATAGTCAAGCCTCTGGATAAGAATGTAATGGTCAACTGTATCAAAGGCCACTGAGAGGTACAAGAGTATCAAAATCTGAAACTATCCCCAACAAAAGGACAAGCTTCTGACACCTCAGGTACTGGATCTGTGCTCAACTTGGCCTCCAAGTCATAATGAGTAAGAAAGATTTTATCAGCCAAGAATCTTGAGGAAATATCACATCCTGAGAAAATTGTAGAGCTAACAATGCTTTCAGCCTCATGTAGCTCACTGTAGCAAAGCTAAGTGATATTGAGGTTTTCCCTGGCTTTGATGGACAAAATGGAGATAATTCTTTTCATCATACTGAATATAAGTCCATGACCACCATGGCACATGTGGGTTATCTGAACATGACACTTTTGCATTATATAAATGGTTGCTGCTATTAAGTCATTAAGACTCATAGTGACAGCTTTTAATGTTGGAATTAGCATTATTGGCACAGGAGCAGAGTAATATGCACTTCAAAGAACCCAATCCATGTTCTGATGACTTTGGTCATTATCTTAACCACCCATTTGCAACACAAACAAGACTGGAATCATCAAAAGCATAATAATTGTTGGCAGTTCTTTTGTGTCTTGAAGCTGAATGAATAAATAGCATTTTTATTTACTGATACTTAATATTAATGAAAAGATCTAGGAATAATTAATGTTTATCTAATTACATAAAAATGACATGTCATAAATATAAAATTGTACTAGCTTTTCCATTTGTGTTTTCTTTACTATTTGTTTCTAAACTTGCAATATTTTAAGTATGAATCTTTGTACCATCCATTCTTGAATTGCTGCAGTTCAGCAAAGACTTTGGATCCTTGCCTGGCTGTATTGATCAGTTCAAGTAAATCAGAATTACTTCCTTTGGGAGCTCACTCTAATGCTACATATATGAACACCACAAACCAGCGACAGATAAAATTAAACACTTAAGAATTTGGACTCAAGACAAAATGGGACCAAAAACGTATTCATACTGTTATCTTCAAATAATCATAGATTTGGTACACAGCCAACTTTTATTTTAACAGAATTAAAATAAATATTATACCTTGTTGGGTTTATTTCATTAGCAACCTTCCTGAACAACTTACTTATTTTCATAAAATAAATCCTATGTTTAGAAATTTCTATGGGATGAAATGTATCTTCTTGTTAAACCTGTGGTTATCAGTTAAACAGAGAGGTTTCCACTTTTCTAACCTTCCACTTATTGCACAAGCTTTTAACTTTCACAAGCTTTTAGGTGGCAGCCCAATGCCTCTTGGAAGCAAGTGAGATGGATTAGCCTGGAAATGATCTGTCTACAATATGACTGCTTAGCATTACCGTACGGGAAACTATGTCGCCTGGCAAAAAAAAAAAGAGCCCCTTGCTTAAAATTAATTTTGCAAGAATGATGTGAATGAAATTGGCCAACAAGTTGCAGTTTGAACCTTTCATGCACCCAAAATGGCTCATTTGGTTTAACCCCAACTGGAAATTAGCAGGGAAAACACTTTATTGGAAATCTGGGCAAGGGAAGGTAGTATGGTTTTCAGTCTCATTTACTGAGCTCCCAAAATCTTCTATTACCTTTTCAGAAATACAGTTGTAACATGACCTTCCCTGCTAAATTTACTCAGTTGCACCATTTATTAAAATCCACCTTTGGTCTGAGCCAATTTCACCGGAGCCAACTATTGCTGATTTATTGAGGATGCTGAGAATCTTATCTAAAACGACAATTCCTCAATTTCGTTACTTAATGAAAGAGGAAGCACCAAATTTAGATTCTTTAAAGTGTAAATGGATCCGTGAATCTGGCCATACAATCTTCTTTGCACAGTAGAACCAAGCAGTGAGAGAAATACCTAAAATTATCATTACATTTATGCCTAAACTTGATAAAAAAATATGTATCCATTAGTTTCCCTCACTGCTCCTGTCAAGCTAAATTTTTCTACCCTTTCAAATTGCTATAGTTATAGCACAATAAGGTTCATCTCATTTATGTGTTACCATCTTAGAAGGCTGTTGGAAATGTTCAGTCAGCGGCAGCTAAGCGAATTAATTTTGTCATGAACTTTTTCCTGTTCCCTGGGATTAACAATTTTAGTAATTGGCTATATTCCAAGAGGGTGGGCATTTATTGGTTCTGAATGAGCTTGACTCTGGAGCACTTATTGCCAAATGGCTGGTATGGCAAGCTTAGAAAGTCAAGTTTTCCTTTGGAAATCTAGACCTAAACAGCCGAAATGGTAAATTTAGCTTATAAGGAGTGGGTTACTTTCCAAAGAAGAAAAGCTTTACAAACTTCTGAAAATCTTGACACCATTTTTTAAATGCTTGGTGAAAACTTTAGCTGCTAATGCACATACTCACCAGGTGGACTGGTCTCTTTTTCTTTCTGCTTCCCCATTTTCTGTGCATCTCTTTTACGTATGACAGCATTCTGACAGCACAAAAAAATCCCACAGTCTGTAACATGAACAAGACAGAATTCATCCCCACCCCACCCCGGGCTAACTTTTAGGTTAGGAAGATTCTGATCTAACTATAATTAATTATGGTATCAGAATTTGGGCTCTTTAATAACTGTGGCTTGTCTCTTGCCCACAAACAATAATTTAATCTGCTTTAGCATCTAGGGTTGCCAAGTCCAGGTTGGAAAATATCTGGGGACTTTGGGGGTGGAGCCAGGAGAAGGTGGGGTTTGGGGAAGGGAGGGGCCTCAGCAGGGTACAATGCCATAGAGTCCATCCTTCAAAGCAGCCATTTTCCCCAGGGGAGCTGATCTCTGTCAGCCAGAAATCAGTTGTAAAAGCGGGAGATCCCTAGGCCCCACCTGGAGGTTGGCAACCATATTAGCATCCCTTTTTGTTGCCAAAAAATTGTTAAAGCCCCCAAAAGTTTAACAGCAAACTGATTAAACTGAGGAAGACTTCCTAAAGCAGGAAGAATTCAGTCTTGGTTTGGAACTGGAAGGGGAGGGAAAGAAGCAGGGATCAAATGGGCCCAAAGTTTTGGAAATAATTTATGTCACAAACTGTGGTTTCTTCATTAAGTCTGAACGTAGGAGAAGAAGAGTCGGTTTTAGACCTCGCTCTTCACTACCCGAAGAGTCTCGGAGCGGTTTGCAATCACCTTCCCTTCCTCTCCCCACCACAGACACCCTGTGAGGTAGGTGGGGCTGAGAGAGCTCTTAAAGAGGTGTGACTGACCCAAGGTCACCCAGCTGGCTTCCTGTGGAGGAGTAGGAAATCAAACCTGGTTCACCAAATTAGAGTCCTGGTGCTCCTAACTGCTACACCAAACTGGCTCTCAGTAGACTTCATGTTCTTCCCTCCTCCTTTACCCCTATTTTGTTTTACATGCAATAGTACTGCTGTTGTATAAACAAGATATATTTAAAGATGAATAACATTCAGTTATTGTGAATAGTCCCTATTTTGAGATGGAATTGAGATGGAATTGTATTTTGGAATTGAGATGGTTGTATTTGCACTAGGGTAAACATCAGGATTATTATCCTAAATTTCTAGTTTATTTTGATATTCTGTTCTATGGGATGCAATAAACTAATTAAGACCAAAAGTGCAGCAATACTCAGAAATATAAGGTAACATACATTAATGATGACATACAATATAAATCTAAACTTTGAGAATAGATACCAATAGCAAAGAATAGTGCATGAAACTCTGGAATGTGTGAAAGTCTGTGTTTTTCTTTTAAATTTTCATTTTGTGTAGAACAGATCAATCATATCACCTCATCTCTTTTAGGAGACTGCTTATTTATCTCATTATGAGCAGATACATCTAATCGCTCTTATCACCTTGCAAGAAGGCAGAAGGAAGGGGGTTCTGATATGAGGAAAATGGGCTTTTACAAATGGAAGTCCTTTATGCAATTAAAATTGATCGGAAGGAGATTTTCTAAGGTCATTGCTATCTGATGGCTGTCATGAGTCTCAATAAAATGAGTTAGTGGTTTGGGCCTAGTTCATAATGGTCAGGTAAATGTCTGGGGCCTAACTATATGTTTCACACAAACACATGCTTTAAAAAAACCAACAGCCTTTTAAAAAGGAAAAACAGCTTTGGGAGAGGGTGATATGCTGTGAATTTTCATAAATCTGTTCAAAACTCACTGGTGCCTACTTTTCATGAGGGAAACACACACCCATTTCAAATCAATGTTTCATATGCCAGCATTTATTTAAATATATTTTAGTCATTTATTTAAGAAACATGTATGCCATTTTGAGCAGGTCAGGAGAGGCAACTAGTGGGGGGACTTACTGGCAGCAGCAAGAGGCTTAGGCCAGCATCCCAGCAATGTTGTCAGTGATGGAGTAATGTCACTTCTAGCACACACCAGAAGTGACATCATGATGCCAGCAACACAGGGATGTTCTAGTATTCAGGCAAAAACTCTATGACGGAAGCCATTTTCACCATAGACTTTCCCCCCAAATACCAGGTCATCCCACATTGCCAGCAACACAATGATATTTCTTCCAGTGTGTGTCACAGGTGGTAGTACTGCATTGCTGGAGGCATTGCTGCAATGCCAGGACAGGCCTCCCCCCATAGCCAATAAGTTGCCCTGCCGGCCAGCTTATCAGTGGTGTGGGCCGGCATCAGGAAATGCCCTACCCCTCGTGGGGGCCTGGCAGCTCTAACCATATACTTTTCCTTAATAAATGAATAAATAAATGTAAACAAACTCTGGGTACATGCAAAGTTGCACAATGCTTTTTTTTGTCCCACAAGTCATACAGCAACAAAATCATTCAATACAGTGCAACAATTCAGTAAAACAAATTGCATAATAAAATCAGTCTTGTTTTTGTTTTATTAACAACCCATTAGAATAAGTACATAAGGATAGATGATCTTTTTTAAAATGCCAATAAAAACAAATTAATCCATTTAAAAGAGCCAGGGCATAGAAGCACCTAATACAAACAGAGCAGTCTAAAATGACAATAATAGACTAGGCTAGGGGTAGACCTCAGGCTAGGGGTAGACCACAGAACACCTCAAAAGAAGGTTTTAGCTAAAAGCTTTGGTACAGAGAAATGATTTGACCTGGAGCCTAAAGGAAAGTAGGGTAGGTGCTAGGTGAGCATCAAAGGGCAGGGCATTCCAAAGGCAAGACACCACAACCCAAAAAGCTGTCTCTGTTTGCAACATGCCTTACCTCTCCAAACAAGGACAGGGGGAGTTGGGTTTAAGAAGAGGATCTTAAAATGGGCTGGTGGTTAGGGTTGCCAAGTCCGGGTTGGAAAATACCTGGGGGTTTGGGGATGGAGCCAGGAGAAGGTGGGGTTTGGGGAGGGGAGGGGCCTCAGGAGGGTACAAAGCCATAGAGTCCACCCTTCAAAGCAGCCATTTTCTCCAGGGGAGCTGATCTCTGTTAGCTGGAGATCAGTTGTAAAAGTGGGAGATCCCCAGGCCCCACCTGGAGGTTGGTGACCCTACTGGTGGTACTTAAACATGTAATGTTAGCTCACCAGAGATCTGTCCCCAGTCCTGACTTGGTGCAGGAGAGGGGAAAAGAAAGGAAGTTGATATCTCTGGGGCATTGGTTACCATGGGTTGTGATCACACACACTGTATAATCCACTTTCAATGTACTTTCCAACTGGCTTTTACTGTGTGAACTGGCAAAATCCAGTTGGAAAGTGGATAGAAAGTGGATTATTTAGTGTGTGTGATCGCAGCCATGGTCTTGGTCTCTAAAGCAGATATTTTCTATGAGAACTTTTGCAAAGTCTCCATCTTCTGACCATCATGGTTCTCTCTAAGTGTTGCCTGGCCACCAGCAGGAGGGTTGTGGGCAGGGGCAGCCTTGTGGGATAATTTTTTTTAAATGCAGCCTTGTGTACTTCCTAGAAGTGACAAAGGGTAGCTCCAGGAATTGCCAGAAACTCTCAAGCTTCCAACAATTACTATAGCTGCCTTTTGTTACTTCCAGTAAGAATTATTGATACATACACGAAGCTGCATTTAGAAAAAAAACAACCCAGTTGCTGGTGGCAGATAACAGGATTTGGGGGTGGGGCTTGGCAGCTCTGTTCTGTCTCCTGATCTTCAGGACTACTTCTTGATAGCCAGGTCCTAACCCTTAACACTCCAGGATTCTTCTCCACCTGAAACACACAAAGATCTGACAGAGAGCATTGCAGAATTGGATACAGAATTGGACGCAGAACTAGAAACACCAGCCATATTGATGATTTGAAGTAAAAAGTTTACTTCAGACTTTCATATTTGAAACCCAAAAGAGGAGTAACCAAGGGGAGGGGGGATGTCAGGACAGTAGGTAGGGAAAGGGTTAGGCACAATCTTCTGCATGGCTTCCCCATTCCAGACTGCCCTATCATGACTCTTTTCCTTTTAACTAAATTGTTAGGGTTTCCTGGGGTTTGAACAAGGACTTGGATTTTTGAATTTACTATTGGACAGGGCTCAGTTTGACCCATTCTTTACATATGTTAATTAATTTAGCTATATCTATAAAGTCTCCCTGCTTACCTATCTGGATTACTACAGTGATGTACTGAACTATTCCAGTGATGTACTAGTTCCCAGCTTTCATTGTTAAAAAAGTCTCTGGCCTTTTTCATTGAGGAGGTATATAGGAAAATGTGTCTGCTGAGGCAAGGGAAGCAAAAGGAAA
Organism: Lepidodactylus listeri; assembly: GCA_029233225.1. Classification (NCBI taxonomy): domain Eukaryota; kingdom Metazoa; phylum Chordata; class Lepidosauria; order Squamata; family Gekkonidae; genus Lepidodactylus; species Lepidodactylus listeri. The sequence continues at coordinate 52,091,592 of JARCFY010000006.1, forward strand.
ATATCCATAAAACTCTTCTTTGCTACTATGAACGCCAGCAATGACAGCTACACAGAGAATTGACTCCATGTAGAAACAGCAATGGTTGGTAAATATGACTAATTTTTTTGTAGGTGAGGATGAGGACAAGAGCTTGATAGTGGTTATTCAATTGTAAATAAATGTGTTCTGTAGAGGCTCAGAGACATGCATTCCTTTATACAAGCAAGTATCAAGAAAGTGGTTTGCTGGTAATGATTAAAACCATGTACTAGGCTGAATGAAATTCATATTTCTGCTCCTGGCCCCTTTCTCACAGCCCCTCATATTCCTGAGGCAAAGTCCCCATTATAAATAGAGGAGCCAACATCAAAATAGTGTAACTCTCCAGTTTTCTTCCCAGTAATCTGATTTGTCACAGTGGTCATTAAAAGAGAAGCTAAGGTATTGTATAATGCAGCAACCAGAACCCAACTTTGTATAAATTTTAATCCAGGGCAGACAACTTGACTTGAAGGGGGAAAGGATAACAAACACACAACTAAGAATTTTCCTGGTTGCTGTACACATAGATTTGTCCTTTACTCATCTCGAAGTGCAAGATGCAGGGACCAGTGATACTAACAGATGGGGAAAGTAATGTTACTCTGAGTACAGGGCTTTTGGTGTTCTCCATGGTAGTAGAAGGAAGACGGCATTTCTCCATTTCTCCATGCTGTACTGTAGGAAGGTGCTGTTTCCTTTGCTCAGTGCCTGTCACTGAATTGCCAAAATTAAATTGTTTCGATTTGCATGAAGAAATTAAATCACAGGCCTTATGGCTGTGGTGCCCAGGAGCCACTCTGCCCTTTTACCCAACACTGGAGCCGCCAGTGCTTGAGATGGGGAGCAGCATCTCCATGCCAAAGGCATTCCCAAGTACCACACTTATTTTCCCTCAAAACCAAATTATAGACAACACTGGCGACTTGTCTGAGTGATTAGGTATGAAAGCTTCACGTATCCCAAATCGCTGACAAACCCTGTTCAGGACAGCATGCCCAGAGTGAGGGAATGCAAGAAGGAAGGCAGTTAGAATCTCTGCATGGCTCATACAAGTGCTGCGCAGGGTTCTTTCCACTGCAATAAGGATCTCTGGTTTTCCTGAATTATGCACATAAGGCTGGATCCCACACAATTTCCATGCATACAAGGGGATGGTTTTCACTGACAGCATGACATCTGTCACCACATGTTCCTCTAAACCCCCAGGAACAGCAGGGGGACCTTTGGGGCTGTTGTGGGAGGAAGGAGGTGAGGAAGTCATGAGTGGAAATCCTGACAATGGAAATTTTAGTCAAGCACCAAGCCACAGTCTCCATGCAGATATTCAGCTGAATATACATGAGGCAAATCTGCTGCTGTGATCCTACTACTCCCATCCCAGGCATAAACACTCAACCTGATTACATCATCTGAACAGGACTTTTAACAACAGGCTGGGAAGACCGACTTTGATCCCACCAAAAAAATGTTTCCCCCCCCCCTTGCATGATCTACTGAGTATCCTGCTTTGAATGAATATGAATTAATATGTTAAAAATAGAAATGACATAGATTCTCACTTTCTAATGAAGCTGCAATGTGCTTTTCTCACACAGTCTGAACTCTGTCACAGTGAAGAAAATTAATGTAATGTTTGTATGGGATCCAACAAATACTCATAGCCCAAAGCTTTCTGGCTTCTCGATGGGAATTAAATCACAATAAATACAATCCACAGAGACATTCCCCTGTGTAAATCCCCTAATTTCAATGAGACTTGCACACAGAAACTTTGCAACAGATTGTACCCAATGCCAGGACTGGAATTAATAGGGCACATTGCACCAGTGACATTTTGATGTGCTGGTGCTTGGTGAGCACCATTCAGATTATATTTTTTTAAATACAACTATTGAATTAAACTTATAGAAATAAGACATTTTTTGATTTTTAAAAATATGTGGCACAGTTTTCACTTGCTGTTAACTCTATGGTTGATTCTGGAAGAAAATTTTCAAATTAAGGCAAAATACTTGTCTAAATTTAGTGAGTTCCAGACAGTAGTCAAAGAGTGAATCATAGGTTATTAATAGAAGAATGCCTTGGGAAAAACCAGTCAGCCTGTCCAAATCCATTCAGTGAGTCACACTCTGGTCTCGAATTTTGTGTTTTCAACCCATTTTAGGGGCATCGTACATAACAAAATTTAAAACGTTATGTACTCTAATAAAAATCAAATTAAAAAAGTGCCGTAAGTGCAAGTGTACAGTTGCTTTTCAGTTATTGGGTTGTCAAAATTGATGTTAATATCCATTTTTTCTCTCTTCCGGAGCATTCAAGCGGAAAACTTAAGGACTACATTACTGGGAAGGCTGATTCCTTTATATGAAGCAATGGGGTTTATTTTATTTATTAAAATACATCAAAACTGACTTTTCCCATAAAAATCTGGGCTCGAAACCATTTACAGTATGTTTACAATGCAAACAATAAAATTCTATCATAAAAAAGCACACACATATATACTAATTCATAACACCTTTGCACCCCAAAGACAATCCTCAGAAAGTCAGTATCAGCCAGCAGAACAAAACTTTAAAACAAACCTTCAAAAATCTCTTATCTAGGGCTTTAGCCAAAGGCCCTTCTGAAATAAACTATGGCAGATGAGTTAAGCCATGTATTCTTCCAACAATGGTACTCTTCAGTTTTTAAAAGCCTGCTAAATCCAGTAAGTACCAGGGGAAGAATACATTTTTCTTCATTTGAGGATACCACAGAGAGAATTTTGATTGCCAGAGCATATCATTGTTTCAAAAAACGTTTCCTCCCAAAGAAAGTCAATTCGAAATTTTGTTTGAGTCCCAAGACTCTACAGCCTCTAAGAAAGGCAACGAGTATAACTGCAATATGGGAGACAGCAAGTTATATCACTGATTCCCTCCTCTGTAGTACCAAAAACAATATTTTACCAAATGGTCTTCAGATATATTATTAAGTTTCTATCAGTATTTTAATAGTTTCAAGTGGATTCTTGTTGTAATAGAGGGTAGACCAACGTCTAATCTTAAATTTGCAGCAGGGGTTTCTGGAGGGAGACCCAAGATTTTCCTTAAGAAGTTATTCGGAATTTTCTTGTTCCACTCCCATAATTCAACCCCATGCAAAAGCTGCACGATAACTTTTCCCTGGAGTACTTTAAGGGCCGGAGCTATTAGCTGGCCACTCTTTTAAAAGAAAATTTTTATGGTAACACCGAGTGTACGGTCGACAGTTGGTACCCTCAAAGTGGCCACTTTTATATTTTTATCAATAAATATAAGGAAGAAATTAGTACCTGCTAATTGTGCAAGAATTTTAGCTCAATTGTAATTTTATGCTATTTTATTCTGCTGTTATTGATTTTTTACTATTTTGGTTTTAAACCACTAAGTTTTACTTTAGTATGTAATAAGCCCCTTTTGTTATGGTGGGTGTACATGCTGTGTTGTTATGGCCTATGGCTACGACAACAATAAACAGTCAACTTCTGCTTTCTACCTGGAGGACCGGTAAGTTTTCTCAAAGCTCTTACTTGCAGAAGAAAGGCCCATTTGGACTTAATGTAATGATGGTGCTTCCAAAAATGTTGAGGTGTCAAACAGCCTTGGGTCTTTCACCTTTTTTTAAAAAATTCAGGGACATCTTTGCACAGTACCTAGCCAGGGTCTTGACTTGAAAAAATAAAATTTCAGTTACTTATTGTTATTTGGTATTTCCAGCTGAGGTAAGCAATTGCCTTGTATCACATTTACTTTTTTCTATTCTAGCTAGTCATTTAGCAAGGATACAACTCCTTGCCCCTTCAGAATTGCATATCTTTTTCCCCCTGGTATTACTTCCTTAGGGATTAATTCCATTCTTGTTCTGAAATAAAGATCTTTACAAGATTAGTCATTCCTCCTTCTAATGCCATTCTAAGTGGCTTTAATATTGTAGTCTTGATAGGGCTGCCAAGTCCAACTCCGGAAATATCTGAGGACTTTGGGGGTGGAGCCAGGAGACTTTGGGGGTGGAGCCAGGAGAAAGGAAGTGACATCATTTTGTGATGTCACATCCTGTGATGTTGCTTCCACATGCTGACACATGAACTCATGAAGTTTCCTAATACTGAATCAGGCCATTGGTCCATCAAGGTCAGTATTGACTACTCAGACTGGTAGTGGCTCTCCAGGGTCTCAGGCTGAGATCTTTAATGTCACCTATTACCTGATCCTTTTTTAGCTGAAGAGGCTGATACCTCCTGCATGTCAAGCAGATGCTCTATCACTGAGCAACGGCCCTACTGAATCCTTCCTCATCTCGGCAGAATATGAAGCACTAAGTGCTACACAATTGCTAAATATGATTTTCATATCATAAGAACAAGAGAGAAGCCACAGTGGATCGGGCCAACAGCCCATCCAGTACAACACTCTGTGTCACACAGTGGCCAAAAATACCAGGTGCCCTCAGGAGGTCCAGCAGCGGGGCCAGAACTCCAGAAGCCCTCCCACTGTTGCCCCCCAAGCACCAAGAATGCAGAGCATCACTGCCCCAGACAAAGTGTTCCATTTAGACCTTGTGGCTAATAATAGCCACTGATAGACCTCTGCTGGATGGGGACAGAGAGAAAGAGAGACAGAAAGACAGACAGACAGAAAGAAAGGGGGAGGGGGAGAGAGAAAGAAGGAAAAGATTTGGCAGAGGCACTTACCCCAGCAACCTTGCAAGCCACATGCAAAAGCCAGCCCTTCAGTACAAAGAGCCTAGTCCCTCCTTAATCTCTGGGCAGGGGTTTCTCTTGCTGGCTCTGCTCTTAAAGAGGAAATGTCTGTGAGGCTTTTTACTGCAGGCTCTCTGCAGACATTTCCCTTTTAAGACAGTTCAGGCCTGGCAGGAAAAGGGCAGGGCAGGCTCCAACGTTCCCCTGTGTTCCTGCTGGCAGCCATTGCCTCCCCCCGGTGGCCAATTTTGAAAAAACGGGGGTAAGCATTAAAAATCGGTGTTTCCCCCGCCCTCCCGGGGGGCTTGGCAGCCCTAAGTCTTGATGAGAGGGGCAGAGCAAAGCTCCAAAAGCCATAACCACCTGTACAAAGTCACGTCACAATTTTGTATATGGAGGATCATATCGTGGACTGCCTCTTGAAGAGGCTCAGCTGGAAGGCCTCAGTGCAAGCAGGTTTTGTGTGAGAGTAGAATCATAGAGCTGGAAGGGACCTCCAGGGTCATCTAGTCCACTCCCTGAACAATGCAGGAAATTCACAAATACCTTCCCCTCCACACCTCCAGTGACCACTGTTGCACACTCACAAGATGGCAAAAGAAGGAAAACAGCTTCACTTTGCTTGCTGGTAACCAAGTTGGGTTGCCAACACTGGCTTAGAACATTCCTGGAGATTTGGGGGTCAGTGTCTGGTAGGGTGAAATGTGAGAGGGTGGAGCTCAGATATAATGTGACATCACTGTGTGATACCATGTGGTGTGATGTCACTTCCAGATCAACTGTCAAGTGATGTCACATCCTGTGGTGCCACTTTCAGGTCAAACTAGGTCCTCAAACTTCTCCCCTTCATGTAAGGTAACCTCCTCTTCTCAAAGTTCAGTATTTAAATCCCCTGCTTACATAATTTCCCACTCTCTCTTTTTTCCCTACCTTATGTTACTTTTAAGCTTGTGCTCCACAATTGAGCTATAGCCACTCCAATGAAGTAAAATAAGCTGAAATATTGACTTCAAAAATTTGAAGTCCATGAAGCCACTTTTGACCATATCTTGCTCAGTATTGTCTTCCTGGTCTCCAGCAAAGTAAGATCAGTACCAGCTTCCTGAGATCATAGCTGGCACCTAGTCAAAGAGGGCTGGGGCACAGACAAGGGGAATGGTGTTGCAGTTATGATGCACTGTTACTTCTGGTAAATACCTAGAAGTGACATCACATCACTGGTGTGCTGTCAAAGAGATACTCTAGGATACAGTAGGATTTGGACAAAACTCTAAGGTAAAATCATATTTTTGTGTGAATTCTAGTACATTGCATTGGCATCATGCTGGTAATATGAAATCACTTCTGAGTATTTAGAGAAAGTGACATTGAGCTCTTGTCACTTTAAAAAACATTTTTAGGGCCAGTGAGCAACAGAGAGGGAGGCTTGGAGGCCTCTCTACCTGAGTCTCTACATAATCATGGAAGCTAACGAAAGTTTACTTCTTTGTAATGACCCTGGAATGTTAGAATATCATGTAGATGTGATGTCATGCCATCATAGCTATGAAATACACTTACACTTACACATACGCACACAAATTGCTAGCACAGAAAGTCTTAAGAACACACTGCTGCATGCTTATTATAACAGGATTGAAATTATATGAATAGTAAACAATCCGTTATACTAATCCAGAATTCAGTGTGATATATATTGAATAACAGTTGAATGTGCTAGGTAACTTTAAGCGATATTAGCAAAAACTGATACTGATTTGAACTTGCCTTATGAGCTCACTGTAAACACGGGGTTCTCATAGGCCTGATCCTGTTTTTCATTTTTTATACCACATGGGCCATCTCAAAGCTCACACACGTAACTATAATATGCAAACTGGACAGTTGCAGATACAGCCAATCATTGTGTGCTTCCTTTTTTTTCTCTAGCCACCAGCTATTCTTTGAAAGAAATTTGGAGGAAATCTGATGTATAGACATCAGCAACACATTTGTTATTGGAATTTTTCCTGGGGGAAATATATTTTAAGAGTAAAGGCTGGAACCTCTCATTCTATGCTTTGCTCAGGGTTTTTTTTAATTCAATAGAATTTAACTGTTTGCAGCTAGACTCAGAGTTGAATCTACATGTAGCACTGTACACCATCTGTACCATAGTTTAAAAAAATCCTAAAACCTTCGGTTCTGATGGAGGATGGAGGGAAATTCCACATCCTGCAATTACACTGTGTACAGTCCTGAGCTGTCCTAGGTCTGCCTTCACGAGCAGACTGATGTTCTCAGAGTCTTCAGTAAAGAGAAAGGTGCCTGTACAGAACCTCTGAGTGCTGTTCATCAGTTTAATAGGAAGGGTAACACAGCCACTGACTTCAACTATACACCTGTTCCCCTTTGCTCCAAAAGGTGTTCCACATTATCGGAGGCTTCAGAGTATGGGGGGACAGAGAGACCTTAACAAAAGCTTCCGTATTTTTGTTAAAAGACCAACATTTTCACGTTTGAGACCTCCCCAGCCTCTTTCAGTTTTCCTTTCACATCTTTTTTGACTAAAGAAGCATATTTAAAAGTAATATTAATTTGTTTCAATGCTTTATGTAACGAGCCCCTCAAATTCCTTTTTTGCTTGCCTTATCAGTGTTTGCTTGACAAGAGTTATACTCTTTTTATCAGTTTAGGTAAGACCTTAATTTTTTTATGTGTTACCTGACGCTTCTATTTAACCATGTTAGTATCCTCTTCATCATGTCATCTGGTTTCTGGTTTTAAATAACCTTCACACTTTCTGAGAGAGTTTGACCTTTGGAAACATAGCAGTCTACTCATAGTTTCTACTCTACTCATGGCTCCCTACATCAGGATGACTAGCTACATAAGATCCAAATTAATATCAAGGAACTAAGTATCCATTTTCAATACATCAGTGGTTCCACACATTCATTTTATGTGTCTCCCATTACACTGCAGAGCAAACATTGCTGGATACTAAGTGTGATTTAAAAAAATAAACAAGTGGTGCATACAAAAGTTGTTATGTGCACACAATAAGCCCTTTTGCTGGCTCATGGTCCTATGTTGTTGAATAAAGCATGTATGACAGCATATTATGTATTGTTCCATTTTAATTTTCAGCTAGCACTCCTTTACGTATGAATACAAAGAACACTTCTGAAGCCATAGCACTATGCAGCATGTGAGCACCATTTGCTAATATTACCAATATGTGTTTCATTATTAAAATCATTTGATGTCGGGGAGAGAGAGAGTGCAAAAAAAAGAATTAATCATAAAAACCCAGCACATACCAAACATGGGGCCTCATGGTCACAGTCTATTCTTTTGTAAACCGAACATTAACCACTTGGCATGTAAATATTACTTGTGGACTACTTTACCTTCAGCTTTATTACAACAGGATTCGGCACAGATCCCTAACTGTCACTTAAAGAACACTGTATTTTGCTACTGATAGCTTTTTCAAAATGGTGCAAGGCTTGAAATTAAATTACATCAAATTCCTTTGTATTATTCTGCATTAGCTTCCCTTTTATTTACTGTCACCCAGCCAGCGTGATATCATCCTGGCTGTAGAGGGATGGCAACACTATTTATACTGTACTGCACTGTCCTTTAATTGACCTTGTTTGTGCAGCGGAATGGCGGCTTTTCTCAAGCTGCCGGCCTCTTTTTATGGCTGCATTTTGACCATGCACTAGTGATTCTTTGTGCTGCTGCAGAGTTCAGGAATCAATACTGCATTCCCCGCAGCCGATAAAGGATTGCTGACAGCATGAATTAACTGAATGTCGTCAGTTGCATGGAGGGCCATTGTCTTTAAAGGAAATTGGGACGATTACCAGCTTCCATCACTTAGTGGAGGTTTTAATGCAAAGCGCGGGGTTGCTGTAATTTAATTTTGGCCTGCTGCTCCAGCACACTACCTTTTGCTACCACTTCACAGAGGCTAAGCTATCAATGGCTGCAAACCAAAACACATAAGAGACAAAAGGCATAGAGAGACAGTGGCACAGAGGCAGCAGTTACTTCTGGTTTAACAGGAGCTTTCTTGTAGTGTTTACAGAAATTGGCAGGCACCCTTGTTTCCCCAAAGAGTACTCACCACTGCACTAATCCATAGGAAATGAGCCAAAACTACAAACAACTTTGCCGCAGCCCTTCCAGGGGACTGCAGGGGAAAAGAAAATAAATGGGTTGGGGGGGGGGGGAGAAAAAAACGGGAACCTGTTGCTCTTTATGTTTTAGGCTTTTCAGTTTGGTTGAGATGTTTTACATCAACAGTTGCAGCTGGATGGGTGCAGCAAAGTATACCTAGTCAAGGCTGTGGTTAATTAAATGCAAACTTCCTAGCTGCTGAGAGGATGAATGAAATGGCATTTTTGCACAAAGTAATGGGCTTTACTCCAGGTGCAATGAAATCGAAAGCTGTAGTTCCATCTGACAGGTAATATTGCTCATTCAAATAGATTTAAGCTCAGTTATTTAAAGGGGCAGTGTATTAGCCTCAGCCCATTTAACACAAGCTTTTAGCTTGTTTTCACATTTGACAGTGGTAGGTAAGTCTGTCTGGGAAGGAACATTGTGAAAGCAATCTCTCTAAAGTTTTATCTTCTCATTGTTCGCTGTAAAGTAGTAAGTAAGGTGATGCTAAGGGGGTGGCATTTGAGGTGTTTTACCCCCCCCCCCACTTCTGTTCCAAAGAGCTCAGGATGATGTACAGGGATGATCCCATCTATCCTTCATAACAGCCTTCTGAAGATAGGTTACACTGGAAGATAAGGACCACCCCAGATTGCCAAGCTTCATGCATAAGCATGGCTTTGAATCTGGACTTCTTTGGTCCAAATCCAGCACATACACATGAACCTGCCTTATACCAAGTCAGACCATTGGTCCATTAAGGTCAGTATTGTCTATTCAGACAGGCTGCGGCTCTCCAAGATCTCACACATAGTTCCTTCATATCACCTACTGCCTTTTAACTGAAGATGGTGGGAATTGAGTCTTGGACCTACTGCATGCAAAGCAGAGGCTCTTCCACTGTGCCACATTCCCTCCCCCTAACACTAACCAGTACATCACCAAGCACAAAGAATACTCACCACAGTGCAATCACACAGACCTCTCAATCACATAGCATTCAACACATGTGGAAAATTTCTACCAAAGAAATCGGGTTCTGTCATTTGCCCTGGCACTCCCCAAATGAAGACACAAGACAACAAGCATGGGTTCAACTAGTTTATTTACTTAACTGTATTCAACTTATGTAAATGGCTAATTTATATCACTGCTTACTTCAATAAACTGATGGATTTGAGGACAGGCTGTGCTAGGCATCCACATGGACAGCTGTGACAGTAGTAAATGGTTACGGTTTTAACCCACTCTAAGAATCTTGAGTGACAGGAGAATCAAATGGAATTCTCCAGCTCAGAAGTCAGTCAGGAGTGGCAGCTGAGAGTTGTCAGCTAACAGTGAGAGAGTGAAGTGGACTGTGAGAGGATCAAGAAGGATCCTGAGTTAGGGAAGTAGGATGCATAGCCCATCCCTGTCAAGACTGAGGGAAATACCTCCTAGTGAAGGGGGTGATCCCTAGTCAGTGGATAAGGAAAGAAACTGGAACTTGTGTGAATTTTCCTGCCTTCACCAACTTTAGTGTCTGTGTGACTAAAAAGCTTGTGCTTGTTTATGTAAGCAGAGACTGCCAAGAAATCTATCTCCTCAAGTTTTAAAGACTTGTCTGAATAACAGAAACAGTTACTTATTTCTGACAATTATCTGGTGTTATTTTTATACAAAGTTACCTCATTCCTGTTGCCTGTTCACCTCTTAAGTCCTAAACCTAATGCTTACCTGACCATTTCCCCTCAAAGTAAAATAAATCAGTTTGTCAGTTTTGATTTAGCTTCTCATGTGCCATTATCAAACCAGGACAAAAGAAGTATTTTAGTCTCTCCCCTTAGTTTCCTAGACTGGATCAGCATTTACCAGTATATATTTAAATGACTGGGTGGGACATTCAGAGAAAAACAAAGAAAAAGAGGCTGCTCAACTAAGAACAAGATAAAGGCAAACCCTGTGAGGTAGGGTGAAATCATCATAACAGCCTTCTGGACAGATCCACTCCAGCTCCAAACTCAGTCAGCATTTATTGCCAGCCATCCTGATCACTGCCTGCATATCACTGTGTGCAGAGACATGCCCACCTCATTCCTCTCCCCTGATGTGCCACAAAGCTAGGACCAAGTTCTGAAAATGTCAGGAACCCCCAAAATTTCTGCTTGGCCCTATTAGGATTGCCAGACCCCCAGTTCAGGTGGGGGTTCCCCCAATTTTCAGGACTTTAGCCTACCTCCAGCCAGATGGCCGGCAGGAAAAGCCCCATCCCTGAACAGCCTCCCTATGCAGCAACATTGCCAACACAATGACAGCACACAGAAGTGACATCATCACACCAGGGACATCGTACAGCAACACTCTAGCAGTCTGGGCAAAACTCTATGGTACCCATAGAGTTTTGCCCCAAATGCTAGAGCATCGCCATGCAACGTCCCTGGCATGATGATGTCAGTTCTATGTGACATCATTGCGGCAACATCACCCCACCCACCCCACTCTCAGAAAGCTCCCTCCCACCCCCTGTCGGCAACCCTAGGCCCTATATAGCAACCAGATAACCCTGTGCTCCCCTCCAGGGACAGTGGGTGGGTCAGCAGCAGTGAAAAGGCTGAGGGTGAAAGGAAGCAGCAGAGCAAAATGGCCAGCTGCCCTCATCTGATTGACTGCTGTTTTCTCTGCAGCTAATGGAGCCAGTTTGGTGTAGTGGTTGGGAGCATGGACTGTAATCTGGAACCGGGTTTGAGTCCTCACTCCTCCACATGCAGCTGCTGGTGTGACCTTGGGTCAGTTACAAGTTCTTTCAGAGCTGTTCTCTCATGAGCTCTCTCAGCCCCACCTACTTCACAGGGTGTCTGTTGTGGGGAGAGGAAGGGAAAGGAGGTTGTAAGCCTCTCTGAGACTCCTTTGAGTAGTGAAGGGCAGGGTATAAATCAAATCTCTTCTTCTTCATTTCATTTGAAGTAAGTTGGGGGTGAGGACAAATCAACTCGCAGTGTCATTTGCTGTGAATCTTGCTTATACCAGCAAACAGCCAGCAGCACAATAACAAGAAGTAAGCAACAAAGTCCATGAGCTCTTAGAATTCTGAAGATCCCAGCTTTCCTTTAATTTTGTGCTACTCCTCATTATTTTATCGATACATTCAAATATGTGGTTGATATAACAGAAAACCATAATTATAACCTTTCATCGAGAAAACTGTTAGAATTCTGAAGCAAAAGTGGAAGTGTTATCATGCATGATCTCCAGTAAATGTATTAAAAGGTGCCATTGTAAAAAAAAAATGGATAATGGAGCTTGGTCTGAATACTGGAGATGTCTGAGGAGGGATATAGCATAGGGGAAAAGGTTTATGCACTAATCAAAAGCTCAGATTTAAAAAGTGTAAGCCTAGGGATGCCAACAGCCTGGAGAAAACTTTTGTCTTTTTAATAGAAATGGAGGCAAGCAACATATTCTGGTAAATAGCATACTATTAAGACACTCTTAAAGGAACAGGACAGTTTTTCTTCAGGCACTTGGCAATTTTAACCAAAAGGTGGGCAAATGCTAGTGTGCCTGGGAAAGAGTGGGAGAATTCTATTTTCCGCAACTGGGGCTCCATGTCTCAGAAAACACTATCCTTCGTGGTCACTCACCTTACATGCTCCAAAGGTTGGGGAACAAATTAGGACCTGTAATGAAGAATATGTCTGAGCAGGAATACACCGAAACAGGCAGTCCTTAAAATAACCTGTTGCTAAACTGTTTAGAGCCTCAAAGGTTAAAGTCAGCATCTTGATCTAGGTCAAGAAGAAACCAGCAAAGCTCTTGAAACACTGGTCTAGTACCTTTTGCAGTAATCACTGTCTTACAGATGCATTCTGGGCTAACTGAAATTTACAAATTATTAATTATGAGACAGCCCCATAAAATGTACATTCCCATCATCTGGAAGTGATTAAAGCATGAATCAGTGAGGCCAGATTTACCTTGCTGAGGAAAGTTTGCAGTGGGCAAAGCACATAAATCTTTTTAAAAGCCCTACATGTACGCCAAAATTATGGACATGCCATTGTAGATTCTATTTTAACAGCACCCCCAAACTGTGAACTTGCATTTTCAGGGAACAGAATCCAAATTCCACAAACAGCACTTCTACCAGTCAACAGTACCTCAGGCTTAGCTAAATGAAGCAGTGTACCGCTCCTCATCAGATAAGACCTTGCGTTGAATGATATGAATAAAAATTACCAAAAATTTCAAAATAACCATAATCCCTATGAGATTGGGGTTCCCGGGTGCCCAGCAATGCCATGGCTTCCAGGGGCCACTTTGCCACTGCGCCAGTGGACAGGCAGCAACAGTCACACTCTCGCGCATTTTGGAGCAAGCGGGGGCAGGGCGTGCCTTTAAGAGGCTGTGCCCCGCTCCCACCTTTGTCAGTTGCTCCGTGTGCTCATCCGTGACTGAGCACGTAGAGAGGGAGCTCCTGTCGGCCTACCTGCTGTTGCGGCGGTGAGGGCTCTTTGGCAGCACAATCGCTGTGGCGTTGGTCTGGGCTTCTCAGCAACAGCCCGAGCTAGGAGGCAACGGTAGCCCGAACTTGGAGGCAGCGTCAGCCCAACCTCGGAGGCGGCGGAGGCCCAGGCCTTTCAGCTGGAGCTTCGGGAGTCGAGGGCACTTCGCAGAGGCGGAGGCGGCACTCCAGAATGCAGCAGATTGACGCAGGCAGCCTGCAGCACTGCCCACATCATATATTTCAGATTTGTTTCACATATGTGTGTGTGTGTGTGTGTGTGTATTCTGATAGATTAGGGCCAAGGAAAGACTGGCAGTCTGGCCCGCTCTGCCTCCACTTTAAAAGCGGAGGCAGAGCGGCCGTTCAGACTGCCACATCTGCCCGGAGGAGGCGGCCCGGACACAACACGTCCGGCACCACGCTCCTCCCGCAGCAGCCGGGCACCACTTCAAAGTGGTGTCCTGGCTGCTGCGGCGCGCGTTCCACCTGCTTCCAGCTTCCAGCAGGTGTGAACGCACGCCGGGGGGAAGCCGCGCAGTGTTCGGATGCCGCCGCTGGAAGCCGCCCACAGTCTGGACGCTGCAGGCGGCTTCCTTACGACGGCGTGCGAATGCCGCACAGAGGGAGCAATTCCTCCCGCCTTGTTCTGCCGCGCTGCGGAGGCGCAGCAGAATACCAGTATGTCCTCAGCCTAGGAGCCACAGGTGTCTACAAGTGCCTTTTTTTTTTACAAGACTGGAAACAACAACATGCAATAGTCCTTGAAGAATAAGTATATTAAAGGAATCCTACAAAAGGGAGCATTCATTAATTCATTCATAGGGAGCATTATTCTGAAACAATTCTGCAGCATCTTAATTCATACAACATAACCTAATTATTTCCAAAGGAAACCCTAGTGGCATATGAAAAGCCTAAGATTCAGCTGTAGTTAAATTTTAATGTTGATGTTTATTCATATTTGAATTTATGGTAATGTTGTGGCTAACTTTTCTATCCTGTTCTATTCCATAACTGGAATCATCTAAAAAAAGCAATGTTTTAGTAAGATTATCCCACTATACCATTTAAAATAAAATACTGTCTAGTGGTGTGTGTCTTGTTTGTGCAATACCATTCATCCCTTTGGAATAGTTAAAAAATACTCCAAGCCCAGAACACACATCAAAGTGCCATTTTCAAATTTAAGCTTTTCTTTCAGTCACAGTTTGAGATGACTGTCAATACTGGGTGCTAGTGGCTGCAATTCTTTAACTGAAAAATATCTCAAAGTCTAGCAGCATAATTCGGAGCATGGATTACATATAAATTTTATGCAGTTTACAATACAATCTTATGCAGAGTTATACCTTTCTAAATCCACTGAAGTCAATGGGTTTAGAAAATTGTGACTCTACTTAGTTTGTACAATCACAGATATTGTAATATCTTACCCCAACTGGTATGCCCCCAAAGCAATAGTCCTCCAAACTTCACCCACTTAACCTACCCACTTTGACCCACTCAAGTTTCCCCTGGGTTAGGATGGATTTTTCAAGATCATGACAACACTGATTTTGCTTGTGTAAGCCAGGGGTGGGGAGTTTTTACTAATATGTGGTTTAAAATAGGTAAGGGGTAAATTGAAGATGGGGGCAAGATCAAATCTTTACAAATGAAAGAGAGTAAATGCAACATAATTTATGGGCAGTGTTCACGTGGAAACAGGACAACTGGACAGTGCAAAATGTATCTCTCAAATGCATAACTTTTCTTCAACAGAAGTGCTACAGAATGAAGAATGACTGATACTTTCAAAGCACCTTTCCAAACTCACGGTGAGAGAGTGGCTAAAAACTGGATTTTTTTTCAAGCTTTCTAAAAAGTGACCATGATCTCACTATCCACCCTTTCCACACGTAAATAATCATTTCAGAATCTCTCTTCTGACCGCTCTTCCTGTGAGTACACACCATGTACACAATTAAAATGCTATGAAGTTATAGTCAGAGCATAAAAGAAGACATGGCTCCAGAAATAAAAAGAAGGGCTACAAGGCCAGAATCAATCAGAGTTCTCATGTAAGTCACCATTTTCTCCAGAAGAGAGAAGATGATTTAAAGAAGAAACTCCTTAGTGAGAGGAAAATGTGAAATAGCATTCTTCTGAATCGGTTTAAGTATTAAGAGTGGGCACAAAATTAATAGAAAGTATTTCGATCACAAATAAACATGGCATTATTTATTTCTTATTTATTTCATTATTATATTATACTTATTTCTTATTCAAGGCAGTCTGCAAAGGATTTTAAAAGGCCTCCCATCCAGGCACTAACCGGATCTAGATCTGCATCATGTATCTTCTAACCAAGACCAAAAGTTTCCTAGCGGAAGAAAGAATTGTCTGCTGTTTTGTTTTTAAAAGCTGGCAACTATAATTTCCCTTCCCCTTTAAATCACACCAGTTATCAAGGAGCCTCTTTGAAGATTTCACAGAGACAATCCAGTTCTATGACAGGAGTTTCAAAGGAAAACATTGGTTTCCTATCAACAGCACTGTTCTGTAGCTGCTAATAAAAGGCCCACAGTCCTGTTTAAGGTAGTCATTATGCAGACATTATTGTTTTCCTAATTAGTAAAAAAGAAATCATTGGATTTCCTGGGGTTTCTTCCCACTGAGCAATCATTTGATATCATTTCTGTTGATAAACATACAAGTCACCGTCTTAGCCTCTCTCATTGTTTTGACGAGGGCCATGTCTGCTGCTTGGTGGCTGAATTACAGTAAGCAAGACAATGGCGACTGGAATATAACCATAACCACTATTTTCTGCTCCACTGTCACAGTGGCCAGCTGTGGAAACATTGTGCAGTTCTGCCCTACAGTATGTGGGGTCTGGGATTAACAGCATCTTGTCATTTGTCCTCCATAGCCATTTCTCATAGCCCGGCTCCAACCTTATTCCATGTGGAGAGTCTGTGTGGAAATATAATAAAGATGTTTGTTTAGACTCTACCGTTCAGTCAAATGGCTTAATTTAGGTTCTGGTTATGAATATTCTTGAAGTCAACTAGGCAAAAGTGGTCGCTGGATCATTTTACTATAGGAATGTCTATTCTCACACAGGCACCAAATTAACATTGAAAAGTTATAGTCACAGTATGAGCTGACAGAAGGAAAGCTTTCTAAAAACAATTAACATTACCAGTTTTGGTGAGCCATATAATATCTTGTAATTAAAGATCAAGTAAAATTGAGTTTCAAAGTACACATTGACTGTTTTGCTATTATCCATATTTTTCCTGACAGATAGTAGCAATTGCACTTCCACTACATTAAAAAAATTTAAAACTATAATTTTTGAACTTACAGTATAAATAGTATGGTATTTTTACTGCTGGTATAGTATTTTTATGGTCCCATAAAACTTGGCACAAATAAAGTGGGGCTCCCCAGTATGTTTATCTGCTCTGTTTTGTTTTTGTTTTTTTTAATCAACAATGGAAATAAACATAGGTGGCCAGGACGAGGAGAGAGCAAACTGATTCATGCAGGATTTTTATAAGCTGTTCCTCGTACCAATAGTCAAATCCACGAAGAGGGGGAAAGGCAATTCCTGTTTTAATCATCTTTGTCAACAGCTCAAAATTATAATTATAGTGCCAAAGCCAAAATTCAGTTTCTAATAAGCAGACCTGCAGTTCATCATGGTAGAGGAGTTCAGTCCTCAATGCAGTTCCAGGTGAAGTAATCCTCAAATGGCTCTGGGTTTGTTTGTTTGTTTTCCTTTTCTTTTTTTAAAATATGTCTGCCAAGAGGTTCAGAAAAAGGTAAAAGCTGATACAGAATTTGCTTTCTTTTATGCTCTCTCCAGCAGCCAGAGCTCCCAGAGAGATTCCTTTCATTGGTTGTTCCCATCTCCTGTTTGCTGGCATCACATAACCCTGCCCCCCTGTGCCTACTATCAACATCACAGATGAAGCTGATGGAATAAGTGATCTGAATCAGCCATCAGAACAAGCAGAGGCGTCAGTACATCAAGAGCGGTAAAGAAAAGCAATCGACGGTGTTCTTAAAAAAATCTGCCAAGCATCATCTGGGCCCTTTAAATCTTGATTTTGCACATCTGCAGAGACACGGAGAGAGATCACTATGCATGAAAACACCCTATTTGCCCTTTTTCCTATGCAGGGTGAAGCTACACAAAGATCAGATTTCTCACCAAAGGATGTTTTCACCCATTCACTAACTCATGTTTATTGCAGGCTAACTTAAGATCCTGATGCAGTCTTTGCGGGGAGGGATCTCATTCAAGACTTCATCCAAAATAGTAAAAACAACATTTATATTACAAAACGTATTTAGCTTGATTGAGATGTGTTCTTGTACATCTCCCCATCAGCCCAGCTTCAGGCTCTCTTGCGCAGTCCCGTTTAAAGAGAGCCCAAATCAGCTGAGCCCGCGGGAGCAGTCTCCCCACCAGCCCAGATTCCAGTTCTCTTGTGCAGTCCTATTTAAAGGGACTGCACAAGAGAGCCCAAAACAGCTGGCTAGTAGGGAAACTGCTCCCCACCAGCTCAGCTGTTTTCCAGGCTCTCTTGTACAATCCCTTTAAATGCTTCCTGAAAAACAGCTGGGAGTCAGGAACAATCTGCTCCCACCTCTCAGCTGGGTTTTTTTGTGGCTTTGCCACTGCTTCCCCCCCCCCTCTTTTTTCTTCTTCTCTGGTCTACTGGACCCCCCCCCCCCAAAAAAAAATGGGATTTCCAAAAAATCCCAGATCTAAATACTTTACCAAATCAAAAAATATTGAAAGAGAGAAAAAGTGCACACTCCTAGCTCACTATCCTGTTTCACAAATTAGCCACCCAGGTGCCCTGGAGGGCCAACAATCAGGATACAGAGGCCAAGGCCTTCTTCTGGTGCTTATTCCTAGCACTGATATTCAGATGTTTGCTGCCTCTGTATATGGTTTACTCACTAAGGCTCGGAACCATTGATAGAACTCCTCTGCACGAATCTAATTCCCTCTTAAAGCATTTGTGCTCATGACCAACACTATGTTCACAAGCAATGAATTCTATGATCCAATTACTCATTGAGTAAAGTATTTCCTTTTTGTCTGTCCTATACCCATTAACTTCATTAGATGCCCTTGAGTTCTAGTATTATGGGGCAGAGGAAAAGCTCTCCCTATTAACTTTTTCTACTCCACACATCATTTTATGAACCTCTATCATGGTCCCCACAGTCTCCTTAGACTGAAAAAGTCCCAGGCTCATTAGACTTTCCTCATACAAAAAGGGCTCCAAGCCCTTAATCATTTTGGTTGCCCTTCTATCCACTTTCCCCAGCTCTACAAAGTTTTTTATTGTGATACTGTGACTAGAACTGTACCCAGCTTTATGGGCATTACAATATTGGCTTTTATCTTCAGTCTTTTTCTTAATAATCACAAGCATCTACCTAGATCACCTGAACTGACCACAATGTACTCAAGGCTATAACTGAGATCTACTGTTCTAGCACTTATGATAGTAATAGCACTTTATGATACTTGAATTGTTTATGATGTTTTTAAGATGGTTTTATAATTGCTATTATATTGTTATTATAATTATTCTTTATGTGCTCAATTTCTTTTATGTAAGCTATCTTGAGCTTGCTCGTTGGGGGGTGGGATATAAATTGAATGAATGAATGAAAGAATGAATGAAAGGATGAATGAAAGGATGGATGGATGGATGGATAAATAAGCATGGAGTTTCCTTTTTCTCACTGCTGATGCATACTCAGTCAACATTTTTATTGGGCTACCCACTACAGCCCCAAGATCTCTTTCAATCTTGGTCTCAGCTAATTCAGAACCCATCAACATATATTTAATATTAGGGTTTGTTTTTCCAAGTGCATCACCTGACATTTACCAATACTGAACTTTATTTGCCACACCATTACTCACTCCCCCAAATTAGAGATATCTCCTCAGAGCGCTTCATAATCTGACTTGATTTTCACAGTCATGAATAATTTGGTGTCAATTTAGACAATGTTCTGGCTCCTCACCCCCCCAAAAAAATTCCAAATCAGTTTTGAAAGCATTAAATAGCACCAGTCCTAACACCAATCACTGTGATACCCCATTGCTCACTTTCCTCCCTTGCACGAACTGACTGTGTATTGCTGCTCTCTGCCTCCTGTAATTTGACCAGTTTTTAATCCATAGAAGTACCCATCCATGACTACTAAGTTTACCTAAGAGTCTTTGGTGAGGTACCTTGTCAAAAGCCTTTTAGATGTTCAGGTATATAATGTCTGAGTCTGACAGATCACCCTTATTCACATACTTGTTTAACAGCTCAAAAAATCCCACTCCAAAAGGCAGGACTTTCCTTTGCAGAAGCCATGCTGATTTCCCTCAACAAGCTTTGTTCCTCAGTGTGCTTAATCATTCTCTTTAATAGCAATTTCTATTAATCTAATTTCCCTGGAACAAATGTTAGGTTAACTGGCTTGTAATTCTTTGGCTCTCTCTGGACCTCTTTTTAAAATCCAGTGTGACATTCACTCCTTCCCAGTCCTCCAGCGTGGAGGTGCATTTGAGGCATCACAGAAACCAGCCAATCAGCCAACACGAATTCCAGTTTTCTTTCTTAACCACTTGATAGGGATCACCCTGCTTTACTAGGAGCTATTCCCCTTAGGGAAGGGCTACTCATTCCACTTCCCTAATTCAGGATCCTCCTTGATCCTCTCACTTTGCTTAATTCTCCATCATTATTCTCATTTCACTCTTAGCTGTCATTCTTAACTGCCAACCTTAACTGACACCCTCAGCTGTAGAATTCCATTTGAATCCCCTGGAACAAAGTTTAAGTCCAGTGGCCCCTTCAAGCCCAACAAAGTTTAATTCTGGGTATATACTTTCATATGCACACAATGAATTCAGACTATGTTCTACTGCTTCAGACCAACACAGCTACCCACTTAAATCTATTTGAATCTCTTGTCACTCAAGGTTCTCAGACTGGGTTAAAGCATTAGCCATTTACTGTCCATTACATATGACCCCACCACCATGTTCTTCACTGTCTTTTATCATACTCTCCAATACCAAAGTGCTTGACCCCAACCCCATGTGCATAATGAAAGGAGCACAATCAAGCCAGGCATAAGAGAAAGGGAAGATTCTGCATACAGGGGAGAATCTGAGGCATGTAGAGAAACATGACTTTTGCCCTTTACCATCCTGCAAGTGGAAAAACCCCCCCCACACACACAAAAATCATGACATAAATGCAGCCTGCATGTAGTCACAGAACTCCGGCTGGAGGAAGGCAGAGGCCATGCACAAGTCCAGACTCTGCATGCTAATCTGAAAATCAATCATTGAAGGAAAATAGAGCTAGATATGACTCCAGTAGTGCCTTAAGGACAGATGCTTCTGGAATTAAATCTAGGGCTGTGGTCACATGAGCAGTTCACGCCGATATTGTCACACTACCTTTATGGATGTAAAGAGCATGATCAGACAACATCTGCTTTCCGTGCCCCAGGTATTGGCACCCAGGTCCAGGGCATCCTGGAAGCAGAGTTTGCTGACACCTGGGAAAGTCTGGTCTTTATGTATGCCAGTGCTTCCACCCTGCATTTTCCGACATCTGAACCACCCTGTTGTGAAGTCAATCTGTTTGGGAAGTCTGAACCTCCCCTTCCGTTTCCGCCTCCTTTGGGTTGTTGTTGTTTTTTTAATCAGGTAGCTATGTGTGCATAAGCACCCCTGGGGCTGTCAATCACCATGATCAACTAGTCATTCTAAATCGAGAGTCCCCAAGGGAGTTGTTTTTGAGCAACAAATCTCCCCCCCCCCAAAAAAAAGAACCCTCTCCTGTTTCCATGTCAGAGTTGCTATTTGAGAGCATCCCACGACTGACACAAGGGGAAATGCACTGACATCAATGGGACTACTCTCATGTAAATCTGCATTTTACCCTCCCCCCATTTATTCAACAGAAGAGAGGTGAAGGGAAGGAAGCTGAGATGGGCTGGAGTACTTGCCAGAGGGATTGTGGAGCTGTCCAAAAGGAGCCAGAGCTTCAGATACATGCTTATGTGCTTGGGTGAAAGAAATAAGAGGATGTTGCAACAATCCAAACCATCAACCATGGGGCGAGTGCACAGTAAAGCCAGTTCAGGATGGGATGTCTGATCAAAACTTCCCACAGCTATTTCAGCTGCTGCAAATAGAGGCATGACCAGATCATGCTAGTGTTACTGAAGTCCAGCTCTTCTACTGCAGAGTGCAGACCAACACAGCTACCTACCTGAAGGAAACTTGGCTGCTTACAGTTTGCTTCCTTCAACAGTGTGTGTGTGGGGGGGGTGAAGTTCCCAAGCCTTGCCATGGTTATTCTCCTAGTCAAGGCTGAGCAATTTCTAAAACAGCTCTTGAGCACTGAAGAGACTGGCAAAAGAAGGAGCAGAGCTCCCTCCCCAGTTAGTCTTTTTGCAGCTCTGAGCAGAAACTGGCAGGTTCTTCAGTGTTTCTCCTGCCCAGGAAGAATTGCAAAGCCAAGCCAAATTAGGGGGGGAGGGGAATGTGATTCCTTACAGGTCACTCACTTGTTAATTATAAACTATGTCTATGATATTCTACGGATTCTGCAGGAATAAAATTAAATAGGTTCCTATCCACAGATTCATAATCTTTAAAAAGAAATGGGGGGGAGGCAAAGCTGCAGGGATAAAGATGAGAATGTTTGCTAATTGTTAGAATCAAATTATAAAGCAGCTATTTTAAGTACCTAAAATTGGGCATGACTCATAAAGAAATTTTGACTTTTAAAAGCCAAATCAGGATGACATCATTTTGTCACTATTTTTAGCTGTTTATCTGAAGATCAACAAGGTGAGATCCTTTCCCAGAGTGCATACAAGACGGAATCTGCAATTCAGCACAACCATTCTTCTGGTTTTGTGTCAGTTCAAAGCTGCTCTTTATAAAATGCAAGATCTCATACTTAAACTGGGGTTAATTTAGCTAATGAAGGCCAACTGACTACAGCACTTTTTTAAAGTGAAAAATTTGTAAAGGAACCCATATGTGGCTACTTATTTGACTATCCACAGATTACAAATGAATTTATTTATTTCATTTATGCTCCACATTCACAGCCATGTCCTGATTGAAACAGATTTGTTTGAGCACTGCTACAATTTTTTTTAAAATGAAACAGTGCCTAGAGAGTGGCTAAACCCTAACACAAGATAAACCTGCCTAGGAGAGCAATGGGCCTCCAGCATGCCTTTGTGCTGTCAAGCTGAGCACCAGAGTTCCTATGCAAAATATACATTTATTTAAACAGCAGCCAAAACAAGTAATTCCCTATAACACCACTCAATAGTCCCAATTATGACGATAATTATTATGATGAATTTGATTTCTAGCTTGCTACCAGACAAAGCCTCAAAGCAGCTTACAAGACATAACACAGTTATAAAACATATAACTTTCATTAATGCAACTTAAAAATGCATTAAAAATGCATAATTGCATGTATTTTCAAACCACACTAAAACCACAACATTGTAGAACACATTGTCCTCCCTTGGGAACTTTCACATAAGGGAGAAAGCTGCCTTAAAGAGAAATGAAGATAGTAACATTCAGTAGGTGGTTCTAGGCCTGATTGTCTTTGGGCAAACTGGTGACAAAAAGGCAGAATCTCCTCAGATAATCTTAAAGCAGAATACATGACATAAGGAAAAAGGCATCCCTTCAAATAACCAGAACCAAAGTATAAAGTAATATAAGGCAGCAATCATATGCACAATTAGACCCGACATAGGTGTGAATGCTGGGTGAATTTAAAGGGCGCGATCAGACAATGACATCTGGGAAGTGCCTTGCTGCAGAAGTGGAGTTAAAAGACACCAGGGAAAAACTTGGACCAATTTCCCATGAGGCACTGCTCTGCTGTCGCTCTGCCCTTTACCCCGATTATGTCCATCAATTTCCCACTATTTGCCCCATGCCACATTTTGACCCACGGCTTTGCCCAATTTCCCCCACAGCTTCGCGATCCTCAAAAAACAGGATCACAAAGCCGTAGGGAGAATTGGGCAAAGCCACAGGTCAAAATGTGGCATAGGGCAAATAGTGGGAAATTGACACACGCAATCGGGGAAAGGGAAGAGTGACAGCAAAGCAGCGCCTTGTGGGAAATTGGTCTGGTGGTAAACAGGTTGCAATGGGCCATGGATGGACTTTTCCATGTCTGATCACTCCAACGTGCTGTCATGGCATTGGGATGGTCTGATCAGGCCATCCTGACTCCATGCTGTTGTTTTTCCCCTTTCTCAGTATTTGTATCATCGCAGACTCCATAGGGAACCCTCGGTGCAGAGGTGTAATTCATCAATCCCTCATTTAAGTGCATGGGGAAAAAACGGGGAAAAAACCCAACTCACCTGCAGTTGCATCTGACCACACACTGACGGACTGCACCTGCAGTTTCAAAGGGAGGTGTGATCGTGCAACTAAGGGTCAAATTCCTCCGGAGGAAATAGCCTCGCTCCCCCCCCCCCCATTTTTTCTGGCATGTATGACCGCAACCTAGGGTTCCAAAGTCATAAACAGCGCTTGAATTATACCTGGCAACTCCGGCAACTCTTTAAAGCCTGAGGTAGCTCTCGAGCAGGTGGCTGCATTCTGCACAAGTTTCTGAATCACCTTCAAAGGTAGCCTGCATAAAGCACATTATGGTCCTCCACTCTCAAAATTACCAATGCAAAAATGAAATGGATAGGGCCAGGAACCCAAGTCCTAGCTTCATTGCAGCTTCACTGCAGCTACCTTCACTGCAGCTGGTCTAGCCAGCTGACCCAGAAACATAAGTAAAGCCTAAACTGGAACTTCTTCAGACTCTGGTACTCTGCACCTAATATAAAACGTGAAATGGATCAAGATGCACAGGGAATGCCTAAACAGTAAACACTTTGCCTGTGGCCTATGTCACATGTATTTGGTCCTTTTCCCCTTCAGGGAGCAGACAGCTTAGCACCACTAGTGGATATTTAAATAGTCAGGTGGAACAACAACCCAAGTTCCTAACTCTCTGTTTGCTTAAAGATAATCATGAACAAGCAATTCTCACACACTTGCGATGGGGGAATAGAGATTCCCCACAGCTTTCTCTTTTGGACATTAAGCCCTATGTAGATAAAAAAGGAGATGGCTGAATGGTGCTCTTCACTTTGGTGTTTTCCATTTGCCTAAGAAGGTGCACTGCACTTCAGGTTCTTATTTCAGCCAACCTAGTTTCCTGGAAGAATGGAAAGAAGTGAGTCATTGACTCCCCCTGCTCCCACACATCCAGTCTATTAGTAAACAGTTCTCTTCTTTTTCAACAGCATCAGCAGGGAAAAGGCTCATCCAAATATATGGGGAAGGGAGGTCATGGGTATTATATGTGCCTTAGACTAACACATGCTTGCATGCACTCTGCAATGCTTTAAAATTGCCACTGCAAGTTAGAGCCTAAGGGGTCATAGTTGGGCTTCCTGTCTAGGCAGCACCATTCAGCCACCTCCTTTCTTATCTACATAGGGCTTAATGTCCAAAATGAGAAAGCTGTGGAGAATCTCTACTCCCCCATCGCAAGTGTGTGAGAACTGCTTGTTCATGGTTACTCAGCAGTGAATGGAAACAGTTTGCCAATACTTAGATGGATGTGACAGACACAAAATTCTTATTCCACTCCATTCCACAACAGCAATGATTACTCTGGGAGAAGGAAAAAAATCTATTACCTTAAGGAAAAAATGTCCTAAGAAAATGCAAATTTTCTGTGACAGTTTCATGTTGAGGAGACATTAGGATCTTCCACAAGAGCACTTCAGGAAGTGTACCAGTGAGCCAATGGCACTTACACCTAAGAAAACATGGGTAAGATCATAGAGTATATGACACAGGGAAGCCACTACTCTCCCTCAACAACCTGTACTTATAGAAGAAGAAGAATTTGTGACTTCTATAATTTGACTGGGGAATTTCAATCTTCTACATTTCATGTCCTGTCAAAATTAAAACCTTTATACTTCTTTCATGCTATCTGCCTTTCTTGGGATCCTAAATACTTCCTTCTGCACACAGTGCCACTGTGCCTTGCTTCTTTGGGACACCAATAACAAACTACTGCCTTTAAAAGGAACAGGTTTTGAAATACAAGATGCTACTTCCCTTACCCTAACCTTTTAACTTCGTTCTGTACTTAGACACAGATACACACATACAAAAATGCATACTTTACAAAAGTTGAGAATGGCAAAGTTACAGAGATAAGAATTCAGTCCTTTCATATCCCAAGCCAATATTCTGTTTAATACACCAAAGTTACCATAACCTTTCATTATTCTGCATTAGATCCAGCAAGCTCTTTCTCTCAGTCTTAATTCCCCTCCTTATTACATCCTGTATTCTACTTGGCTGATCCCCCAGCATAGTTTTTATGAGGAACTCCTCCCCTTTTTCACCAGCAGTAGATCTGGTTATATCCAACCCCCTCTCAAAAGTGAGCAGGTCTTGTTCTGATATAACCCCAAAACAGTTAGCTTTGTTCCACCAAATGTCAGGAACTAAGGGTCTTGAACGTGGGTTTCTTTGGATCCTCTCCCAGACCCTCATCTGCTAAGCCACACAACAGCCAAAAAAAAAAAAATGAACAACAGGAAGAAGCCTTCTCAAGCCTGAATGGAGGAAGCAACCAACCCAACACCGGCCCCGTCCACACGAGCGAGATAAGCCGGACAGGAAGTGACACAAATTTGTGTCGGCGAGATTTGCGCCGCTTTTGCGGGATCAGGGCGAACCGCCGCTGTGTGATCACACACAGCCGTGGGCGAGTTGGGTTTTTTTCCCAGCCATTTTCAGTGTGCTTATCTGCTTCTACAAGGGATCGATGACTTGCCTCTCCACCCTCCGGGTCATCCGATGATGCGCATACCTGGATGGGAGGGGGGAAAAAAAAAGCCTGCTCCCCAATGCCACTTGTTTGCGCTGGCGCGATCACACCACGAAAGGTCAGTTCTGGGCCGTCGCAAACCATTTGAGACTGCCTTTTCACTGGTAGCTAAATAAGCCGATTCCCCACTGGCTCAAAGTGGTTTGCGACACTTTGACACCAGCTGCAGGACGCTTCCCAGATGTACTTGTGTGATCACGCCACTTTGAGCCGGCGGAGAATCATCCTTCTTGTGTCACAAATGGGTGTATATGATCGTGCCCACCATCTTCCCAGATACGTTTTTAGTGAAATGGCTCAAGACTGGCTAGCCCAGAATAATGACAGTGATCCAGGTATGGGAAACAGAATTTAGCTCCCGAGCCCCAGTGTACTTTCAGGAGCAGCTTCATCCTCAGTTTTGTGTAGCTGCCTGTTGTTCAGCAATGCCATGACAGATAAACAATAGATTATTCAATCTATGAGGCCAACTTAGATAAGACTGTTTTGGTTAAACAAAAAAATAATGCACATGAAGCAAAAAAAATTTATAGTCAGCCTAGTCTTTACAATGAACTTCAAGGACTGAGGAACATATTTTTTGCTGTTATCTGACATTTTAGTTGCACATGGTACAGACTAAGGATTAACAATTCACCAGCTGGCATTAATCAGGGCACAGCATTTATCTAGTGCATGGTCTATTTCTCCCCTTCTTTTTCAGGCTTAAAAGTATCCTTTCCCACTTCTCTATAGGTCTGTTGCTCTGCAGCAGTTGCTCTTCAGCTTTACAACCACCCCAGAGAATCCATGCTTGGAGCGAAAGTCACAGTAAAAGAGCCAGATGGTAGCCCAACATGATCCCTGATTGGATCCTGTCGCCGCCATCTGCAGAGGGTGAGATGGGGCAGCATGACTCTGATGCAGCATCCCATGCCACACTTTTCCTTTTTCAACAATGTGCAAAGAACCTTGTATCCCTTCTACTGGTTTCTGTGGTGATTAGAAGTAACAATAGGGTATCAAGCCCAAATCTCTCTGCTACTCATAATGTTTCTCAAAGGGAGATAATAAATAGGCTTTGCTTTCTGTTTCTCAACTATCCACTGAGAACAAACATATTTAATATAAACTATCAGTTACTAGATTATTTACCCAGTAGTCTGGGGGGAGGGAGAGATATTTACAAAATTTATGTCCTCCTTTATATCCAGTCAGGGCCATCAAAGCAGCTAACTATTTAAAGCAGAGCCTTATAAAATGCATAATAAAACCAATTAAAACCAAAAATAAAATGCATGTATAAAATGCAGAGCTAGTAATTAAAACAGAGGAGGAGGAGGAGACTGGATTTATACCCCGCCCTTCACTACCTAAAGGAGTCTCAGAGTGGCTTACAAACTCCTTTCCCTTCTCCTCCCCACAACAGACACCCTGTGAAGTAGGTGGGGCTGAGAGAGCTCTGAGGCAACTGTCCTTGAGAGAAAAGCTGATACAGAGCTATGGCTTGCCCAAAGTCATCCAGCAGGTGCAAGTGGAGGAGTGGGGAATCAAACCCGGTTCTCCCAGATTAGAGTCCATGCACTTAACCACCACACCAAACTGGCTCCTCCACTACACCAAACTGGCTCCTTTGGGCAGGAAGGAGGGATCATTTAGGGCTGGAAGGAGGGATCATTTGAGAGAACATCAGATGAAACAAAAAATTCTTCACCTCCTCACTGAAGACAGTGGTAGATAGGGACAGATGAATATCCCTGCGGGTGGAGTTACATAATGTTGGTGCCACAACCAAGAAGGCCTTCTCTTGGGATGTCTTATCTCAGAAGTGGGGACACAAAAAGTAGGACCTCAGAAGTAATAGAATGATTAGTAACTGACTGGTACAAATAACCGTGTACCAAATGGCAACTCACAATGATGTGTGTGTTGTTTGTATCTCTTTGCCACTTATTAAGGACAGATATGTAGCAATAGCTGCAGATGAGAAAAGAGAACCACCCTTGCTGACATATTCCAGCTCCTGGCTCACCACAACACATCCCTCTAATTTTGCTATGCCTGGCCATTTCAGTCCCTACTGCTGATGCTCTGGAGTTTGTTTTAAAATTCTAATTTCAAAGAAGCTTCTCTCTGTGGGGATCTTGGACCACCACTAATTGCCCCACTGTTCTATGAAAATGGGTTTAAGTTCAGAACCTGGCATTAAAATAAATGTTTAGTGGGTAGGCATTTAAATCTAGGATTAGGGTAAAAAGTTGAAGGCAGTAGGGTAACAAATTGAAGACACTGTGACATGGCACCCACTTTACTGGCCAACACTGGCTTTGCAATTGTGCCATTTCTGCATGTGAGTTCAAGGTGCAGGGCATGAAGACAAACATAGTTATATGTGCATTGAATGAGTGTCTGAGCTTCTTCAACACTGCCATTAAAGAAAGAGCGGAAAGTTTAGTACAGTGTAGTAAGGAGGCTAAAATATTAGGTTTAGATATGTTCTTGTTGAGAAGCTGAAACCTGAGCTTCTTGGATGAAAGACAGGATACCAAACAATGTGATAAAAACTTAGTATAACCATAGCCTTTGCTAGATGGGGATCCACATGAATCCAACAGAGGGTTTTGGTAGCATTCTGATTGCCCTATCAGCCTATGCTTGGGCTGGAGAAAAGATATGGAAAAGATGCTTCCTGAACACATGAAGCTACCTTATAGGGAGTCAGAACTGGCCAATGTAGCTCTGTATCACCTGCTCTGGTTGGCAGCAGTTTTCCACAGTCTCTGGAGGAGGTCTTTTACATGCCCAGATCCCTTCAACTGGATGTGCCAGGGACTGAACCTGGGGACCTCTGCATCCAAAGCAGATGTTCTGTCACTGACCACTGCCCCTTCCTGCCCTTGCTGTTTCTCTACTAAGCCATTCAACTGACAATCCTATATATACTTACTTGGCAGCAAGCTCCATTGAACACAGCAGGACTTAGTGCTGAATAGGATTGCACTGACTGCTTTGCTATTACTTCCCCAAATAACAATCATCTACATACATTTTAAATTGCAATGCAGCCCAGTAATACTGGATGTTGTTCTACATTTTGCACTAGGAGAAAAAAAATCCTGAGTTATAGCATATCACTGGGCATATATAGTATCTCTCTACAGTCCATTAATCTTGTGTGCTGCTCTTCCCTTCTTTCAATGAAAAGATGCCAGATCATCAAAAATTCTCCTTACTGACTCAGTGCAAAGAGTATTGCTTTCTCTAAGGGAATTATTGCTCTCATTCCTGTAGCCTGTCTTGGGGCTGTGGGAAACGGCATTAGATTTCCACTTCAATGGAATACATCTTTTTTTCTATTTAAAAACACTATTTGTAAAAACATCCTCTTATTACTTATCAGTTGTTTTGCCTTATATATGCAGAGCTGCAGACGATATCTCCAGTGATGTGGCAAGATCCCACTGACCTAACCTAGAAGGGTCTTCTTTGCGGTGGTCTACAAAATCAAAATCAGGCAAGTAATATATAAGGCACTATGTTTGACCAAGAAGGAAATACAGATGAAGAAATAGAAGACAAATTACATGTGGAGCTTGATCACACAGCTGTTTATTCAGTTTTCTGCACAGACATGTAGTTTATTTTTTTTCTATTAATGGGCTTCTCCTTATTCTTAGAGGGCGATGCTGGTTATAGGCAAGGCTGAAGGGATAAAAAAAATGGGAAGGACATTTCTTGTGACTGAACCATTCCACAGAATTATCATGCATGCAAACCTGGCACAGGATATGTTTGCAGTAGAACTGCAGTGAAAGATTTGGCATGTAGCTTGGGAGAGGAATTATTTTCTTCCAAATAATTATTGTGCTGCTTTTGAAAAAAGTATTGCAGGATTGTGCAGAATACAGGGTAAGGCCACCTTCTGTTGTGTTGCACGTTGGTGGTGTGACTGTGAAAAGCACAAATAACACAACAGAATCAGGATGTAGTCAACAAGGCAGCAATAGTTTTATATTATTATTAGGAATAAGGCCCATTGTGGAAATAAATACAACGGGCTCTAGAAAGAGGCTCTGGGAGTGCCAAGTGCACTGGGAGTGCGTCAATTTGCTGTGGCAACCTCAGCAGGGTATAATGACACAGAGTCCACCATTTTCTCCAGGAGAACTGATCTCTGCTACCTAAAGAGCAATTGTAATTCTGAGTGATCTCCAGCCCTCACCTGGAGATTGGCAACAGTGGTTCCCCAATAGGGAATAGCTGGTTTGGAGGGCAGAGACTATGGCACTGTACCTGTCTGAAGCTCCACATCTCCTCAGACCTCACCCTACTAGGTTCCACTTCTCAGATCTCCAGGAATTCCCCACCTGGAGTTGGCAACCTATTCTCCTTCCCAGCGAAGCATCAACCTACCTTTATTTTCCCCTCACTGCTCATCTTTCTATCCCCCACACACACCTCCAGCTTCTACCATGCTCTGAAGCCCTGACTGCCACGTCACCCTCTTTTCCCACACTTTTTGGTCTTGGGGCAGCTGGGAACTGTGGGCCAGCAGACGAGGAAGCCCCATTCAACCCAGTGAGTGATACCCCTGAAGGCCCCTCTCTGGAACTACAGCTCAATTGAACCTTATGTGGGAACATTTTAAACAAACAACCACAGACAGCAGCCATCTTAAAAACATAGGTAACTGCCATTTCGTTACACCTACCAACAGCCACTGAGGGAACAGTTGGTTCCACACAGGAGGCAAGCAGGAGAAGTGTTTTTGTCAAGAGAGAAAGCTGTCTGCCAGAAATTCTGACAGGGCACAGTGGTTGAAGTAGTTGGCAGGGAAGAGGATCAAACACAGCACCCAGCCAATGGCATGTGAGTACTCACAGCCAGTGGATAGGGACAGCTTCTGAGTGACACATCAGGGAGCCAACTGATTTTGGAGCGTGTGGAATGTTCAGGAGAGTCCATGGTGAAAACAGAATTATAACCGGAGGATATACTTACAAGTATATTAAAGTAAGTATATCCTCCTGCCCTGGGTAGCTCAGGCTAACCAGATCTCAGAAGCTAAGCAGCCCTGGTCAGTATTTGTATGGGAGACCACGCCTGAATGTCTCTAGCTTTTAAAACCCTACAGGGTTGCCATAAGTTGGCTGTGACTTGACAGCAAAAAAGTATATTTCAAAAAAACCCTCCCTAAGTGAAGAGGCTGTGGTTCAGGGACAGAGCATGTGCTCTGTTAGCAGAAGGTCCAGAGGTCAATCAGTGCCTGGCATCTGCTGTGAAAAGGCCTCATATAGATGGAGTTGAGAAGGATCCCTCCCTTCCTGAAACCCTGGAGAGCTGCTGTCAGCCAGAAGAAATCATACTGGGTTGGATGGACCAATGGACTGACTCAGTGTAAGTAATTTTTACATGTTCATGCATGTTTTAAAACAATCAGAAATGAGGCATACAAATGGAAAATCCTCTTTGGGTATAAATTGTTATGTGCGACTTTCCTTATTTGTGTAGTTTTGTTTGCTTTTTTGAGCAGTTACCATCTCATAAACAGAATAACGCTCCAACCTTCTTACCACCAATGGGGGGGATGCTGGTGGCTTGTGGAGGGGAGTTGGTGGGCATTGCAGTGCCAGTGCATGCAGGCACATGGTATATGGGGTGGGCAAGAAAAGGCTTATTTAAAGCATCAGCACACTGCCCTCCACCTCTCTAGCCCACCTCCCTGAATCCCATTGGCTGCTTGCACTGTGATGAAGTATGGAGTGAGGTGGTTTAGGGGTTTTCAGTTGTTGTTGTTTTTGATACTGCAGAGTAATTGCAAAGTAAAGTTGGCCCTTGATTATCCCAACTGTTGACGATGGCTCCCCTTATTTAAGTCCTTTCCTGCCTCATAGCTGCTGCAGTGTCACACAGTGCAATTTGTGAGCACAAAGGGGCCATCAACTCACATTTACTGTACCATGCAGGCACTTTTGGAATTGTGATACAGAGTGATCAGCACAACCACAAAATGGCCACCACAAGAGGCACAGCCAGCCACAAAATGGCCACCACAGGAGATAAAGCCAACCTCAGAATGTCAGGGAGTGAGGGTACACATAACTCTAGAATAGGGTTGCCAACATTCAGCTAGCATCTGGAGATCTCCCACTGTTACAGTTGATCTCCAGGCAACCAAGATTAGTTCCCCTGGAGAAAATGAGTAATTTGGAGGGTGGACGCTGTGGCATTATACCCTCCTGAAGTCCCTCCCCTCCCCAAACCCTGCCCTCCCCAGATTCTACTCCCAAAAGCTCCAGGTATTTCCCAGTACAGAGCTGGCAACCTTACTCTAATAGGAATCCTTCAGCATTTCAAGCAGATGTTCTGTTTAACAGGATGCCTTTTTAAATGAACATACTGTTTTAAAATATATTCTTGTATATACACACAGCTTACCTTCAGGCACTTAGGGTTGATCCTTGCGGTGTGGTGGTAGCTGCTCCCAAAGCAATAATTTTACAAATATGTTCAGTCAATCGAAGCCCTCCTGGGCAAAAACTTCATTTGGCCCTGCCCACTTTCTAAAAACACTTTGCGGGCATCAGGAAAAGTGTCTGCCGGCACTCTAGCTCCTACAGTCACCACACTGACTTAAACCACATCAAGGAGATTACACCCCTTTGTTTAGAACACCATTCCAACTTGACTAATACCACTGATAGCATTCTCCTGAATTACCCTGAACTTATCCAGTTCCTTATAAAAGCCTTCTTATATTCTAATAGCAAAGTTAGGATACCTTTGGATACTTAAATCCAGTGACTGGAGCTGTGAACAGGCAAGAGAGATCTTTCTACAAAACTGAAAAGGGCCCCAAGTTTGCAGAAAAATGTGAAATCTAATTTAAAAAAAAACACTGGGCAGCTTTTTTCAAAATCCAAAAATTATAAAAAGAACACTTGTAACTTTAAGTAACAGATTCCCTCAGTGGCTGATGTAAGCTACTAAAGTATTCCAGGCTTCAGTTTCTGTGAGTAGGAAGGGAAGGTGCAATGCCCTTTCCAGCCCTATCTTGGCCTTTAAGGGAGTACTCATGGGAGCCAGGCATGGCTAAAGTTGCCAGCTCCAGGTTGGAAAATTCCTGGGGGTGTTGGGGGTAAAGTCTAAAGAGGGCAGGGTGGGGAAAGGGGAGATGTATCAGCTGAATATAAAGCCATAGAGACCACCCTCTAAAGTAGGTATTTTCTCCAGGGGGGGGGGGGATCTCTGTTGTCTGGAATTCAGTCGTGTAATCCTGGGATATTTCCTGGTCCCACCTGGAGGTTGACAATCCTAGGTCTGGAAGCAACTCCTGGGAGACTTGATACAATCCAGCTTGCATGACTGAACTAGGCCTGGCTGCTTGCTATTGTTCAACAGCAGCCATCCTGTGAAAGCCAGTGTGATGTAGTGGTTAGAGGTTCAGAGTAGGGTTCAAATCCTCATCTTGCTGTGGAAGCTCAGTGGGTGATTTTTGACCAGTCATGTACTTTCAGACTAATCTACCTCACAGAGTTGTTGTGTCGATAAAAAAAGGCAAAGAGAATAATGTAAGCTGCTTTGGTCCCCACTGTGGAGAAAGGTGGGGTATAAATGAAGTAAATAAAGAATAAATATTGCTGAAGATGGGAGACAGATAAAAGGTAAGTTGCGAAATGGCTGAGAAGGAGAGAATGAGGCAGGGAGAGGATGTGGGGATTGCCAAGAGGAGGGAAAGAGGTTACAAGGGTCAGATTTGAAGTGGGGAGGGACCTCAGAGGGGTATAATACCATAAATACCACCCTCCAAAGCAGCCATTTCCTCCAGGGGACATAGAGTTGCCAATGCCCAGGTGGGGACTGGAGATCACCCAGAATTACAGCTATTCTCTAGATGACAGAGATTAGTTTCCCCAGCTGCTTTTGAGGGTGGATAGTATGACAATATACCCTGCTGTGGTTGCTTCCATCTCCAAACCTCATCCTCCCAAGGCTCCACTTCCAAATCTCCAGGAATTTCCCAACTTCAGTCTGGGAACCCTAAGGGAAACTGATCTCTGTAGCTAGGAAATCTGTCATAATTCCAGGAGATCTCCAGCCCCCACCCAGAGATTGGCAACCCTAGACGGAGAGAAGGAAGTAGGGAAAGGGGAGAGACTATGGGAACTTTCAGGAAAGGGAAAGAGGAAATAGTGGGAGAGGGGGAACTGAGATGCCTCTCTCAAGTCCTTGCGAGTTCCCATTTGTATAAACTAATGGTCACATTTAATATTCCATAATTTAATTATGCATTATGAAAAGTATGAAAAATACTTCATTTTGTTTGCCCTGAAACTGCTGTACTTCAATTTCATTGGGCAGCCCCAAATTTTAGCATTATAACAGATGCAAAACACTTTCTTTCTCTCTCTCTCTCTCTTTATTTTTTCTCTTACTTTTTTTTTTTACATCAAGTCACAGGTGACTTAAGGCAACCCTGTAATAGCTTCTGAGATCTGGTGATATCTGTTTACCTTATAGGTATCCTCACACCTCTTGATCATTTAGGTTGTTCTTTGCTATACCATTTCTAGTTGTACATAACTTTTTTTTTAAGATGGGGGTAACCAGAACTATGCTCAGTGTTCCAAATGTGGCCATACTGTAGATTTATACAGAGACAATAGGATCTGGCCATTCTGTTTACAGTTGCTTCCTACTAATCCATAACACAGATTGCGATCACACGCATGAGATAAAGTGGGGGGGGGGGAAGCGAGGCTGTTTCCTCTGGAGGAATTTGACCCACAGTTGCACAATCATACCTCCCTTTGAAGCTGTGGGCACAGTCCATCAGTGTGTGATCAGACACTACTATGGGTGAGTCGGGGGGGGGGGGTTGTCCCATTTTTGCCCCATGCACTTAAACAAGGGATCGATTAATTGCACCTCCACACTGAGGGCTCCCTATGAAGTCTGTGATGATGTGCAGGGGGAGAACTGCAAAGTGGGGAAAACAATGGCACGGAGTCAGGATGGCCTGATCAGACCATCTTGACACCATGAGAGCACGCTGGAGCGATCAGACAGGGAAAAGCCCGCCTGTGGCCCATCACAACCCGTTTATTACCGGATTTCCCCTGGTGTCTTTTAACTCTGCTTCTGCAGTGGAGCAAAACAAGTTGCTGCAGGGTGTTTCCCAGGTGTTGTTTTCTGGTCACTCCCTTTAAATCTGACCGGCATCCGTGCCTATGTCGGGTCTTATTGTGTGTATGATCGTATCCACAGAATGGCTTTTTCAGACTCATTGATCATTGATCATTTCATTAAGCTATCATCCAAAACCACATTTCATTTTCTGTCATCTTCTGTTCAGACCTTGATTATGTAAAGGTGATTATATTATGTAAAGATAGGATTTTCCTCCTCAATGTGTCTCTTGTTATTTATATGGTTCCTTTTTGCCCATTCACCCAGTTTGGAAAGGTCTATTTGGAACTCTCTACAGTCCTCTTTGGTCTTCACCGTGCTGAATAGTATTGCATCATTTACAAACATTCACTGTTCAATCTAGATCATTTATGAACAAGGTAAATAAACCCAGTCCCAGTGTGAATCCCTGAGGGACTATATTTCTATCCATTGTGAGAATTCCATTTATTTTATCCTCTGTTATCGGCTGCTTAAACAGTTACCATTCCATAAAAGGTCCTGTTCTCTTGTTCCATAACTTCTAAGTTTGCCCAGGAACCTTCACTGAAAGACTTTGTTAGAAGTGCTCTAGAAATCCAACTATATAACGTCTTAACATATGGCCTTATCCAACT
Organism: Lepidodactylus listeri; assembly: GCA_029233225.1. Taxonomy (NCBI): domain Eukaryota; kingdom Metazoa; phylum Chordata; class Lepidosauria; order Squamata; family Gekkonidae; genus Lepidodactylus; species Lepidodactylus listeri. The sequence continues at coordinate 52,127,763 of JARCFY010000006.1, forward strand.
ACTTGTCAACCGTTTCCAAACACCAAAAGGTTGGTGGTACAGGCATTCCCTTTGCAGAAGCCAAGTTGATTCGGTCTCAGTAGGGCTTGTTCTTCTATATCCTCAGTAATTCTCACAGTGGTTTCCACTAATACATCTAGTAGGCTTAGCTTCCTGCCCTTTTAAAAAAATGGTGCTGCATTTGTTAGAAACATTTGTTAAAAGTTGGCATTACATTTGATGTAATAACCGTTTCGCCACATACTGAACTCCGCTTTGAACCCATTTCATGGCACATATTTTGAAGATTGCTCCATTATAAGAAGACTGCCACAGAACAATTTGTCTGGAGACAGCAGATCACGGGTGAATCCTTCATGCTTTTTAGGGCCAATGGAAGATTGGTCATTGCTGTCAGTTGAGCAAAGGTCTTGGGTCTTGCCGATGGGTCCCTCCTCCCCTGCGTTCAGTAATCTCTTCAATTGCAGTCCATACTACTTTCATCTCTTTGGAATTGTGTTGGTAGCAAAAGATGCCAGTACTCTGTTTCCATAAGGAGAGCAGTGCTCACCTGGCACACTGGGTTCAAGCTGTTTACATGGTATTGTTTTTTTCATATCTCACCGCTGTCTAAGAACCCAAAGTATTTTAAACTGTACGTCTGTTGCTCCCAAACTGCTTTTTTTTAAATGCAGCTTCTTTTTCGCTCTGATCTCCCCATCCTGATATAAAACTCTGCCACACTGAACATTTTAAGAGGATCCTTAAAGTGCTGTGTGAATATTTTAAAATGAGACACTGAACATTCATTTGTCTTTCCTCCCTTCAGGAAAAAGAAAAGGATAGGGCAGCCCAAAAATTCCCTGCATTAAGAAACCGCACTATCTGAACAAAACAATTTGAGAATTTTCTAGCTCAGAAGCCAAGCAGTGCTCCATTCCCTGCATGTGTCCCCACTTTTATCTTCCTGCTTCACACTCAGACTGACAAGAAGAGCTTGCAAAGCGAGGCTGTATCTTGACCTTGACCTCAGAGCTTTAGAAAAGGTTGCTTGCATTTGCAGACAGCCATTGTCCACTGTCAGCTCCTCTTTTCTTCGGATATTAAGGAGTGTGAAAGGTCATAGGGTATGTTTCCCTGTTCAGGTTTACCATTTGGAGTGGGGAGGGGTGTTCCTCCTTTGCAAAAATATTTTTCATTGACTTTTTCCCTCTCAGGTCAGGTATGCAGCATCATTCTGTTTTTCCCCTAGCTTCCTCCTTTCCCTCTTTGCTTCCCCTACAAACACACAGAGAGAGGGAGAGAGAGAGAGAACCAAATCTATATGTGTCAGACATTCAGCGAGAGAAAGACAAAGGCACTGAGTTAATTACCCATCATTTACCGCTGCTGAGAAGAACAGATGGTAGCAGGCGATATGTGAATGGCATGGGGCAGTGAATTATTCGATCTTTTTTTTTTTTAGATTAATCGTCAATAGCAAGGGAGGTGATTACAAGCTGGGGCCTGTATACGAATGTATAAAAGATATAAATGGCTATTGGTGTTTTGTTGTTTTTTAAAATAGCTTTTAAAACCTTCAGAGGGTGTCAGGCATGTGAAAAATATTGTCACTACAGTAAGGAATCACAGTGTGTGAGATGCCCAACACACAACATTCCTGTTTCGATAACTTGAAAGAGCTCTAGTTTAGGGAATTTGGAAAGGGAGTCTGAGTTGGTAAAAGAAAAAAAAATTACCCATATATTTTAATGGTTTTGTTCATAAAATAAAATAACATTGACTGGGAACAAAGCTGTAACTGGAGACAGTGAATCAGAGGGTACCTCTTTTTAAGACGATAAAATACACATTGGAAGCAGAAAATAAACAGAAAGGTTACAACAGCACTGCCAGGCCCTATTTGGAAACTGGCACTGGTGAAGATAGGGAGTGGGGAAGAGAGCAATGTGTTTACTTGCTTTATATATTTATATTATTTCAGCACCTTTCAAGGTCAGGTTGATATAATTTCATCTCCACAGAGCAAAAACACCCAACCATTCTCCTTTTGGAAGGGGGGGGGGGGGCGGAAGGTCTACTGCATTTTCTGTTGCATAAATAATTAATTGGTGCACAAGGAAAAAACAGATGCTGTCTTTTGCAGATCATAGAAACTGCTCCATCATCAAAATGTCTCCAATCGCCTAATTATTAAATCTATACTGTGCTAATATTACCGGGGGGGGGGGGGGGGGAACGACAGAGGAAGCTAGCAAACCGCAAATGCCGTTTCCTGAAAGCAGTCTAATCTGCAGTATTTTCTGACATCTTGTAGGAAAATTGTTCCCTGCTCCATCAGAAAGTGGATGAGCTTCAGGGGCCTGTTCAGCCCTCTGTCCTTCGATATTCCTCTTAATCAAGCAAAGCAAAACACCGCCAATATGCCTGGTGCCATTGATGTGTGTTGCTGGTGGTGGATGCAGGGCAGGGGGAGGGGGAGGGAGGAATCTGGGGGATAAGGCTGGATTTTATTAGTCGGCAGCACTGGGTAATGCATTAAAACTGCTATCCATTTAGCCTGAATACAGGATCAGGAAGAAAGTGCAGGCTGAACCAATCTGCCCTGGAGAGAAGAGAAGCATAAACTAGTGCAGTAGAATTTGCAATCTGCGGTTTCATTAAAAGCCAGGCTCCTCACAATAAGACACCATCAGTTTAAGCTGGTGGGGCTTTTCCTCCTTGTTTTATATAACGATACATGAAGAGATGCAAATCACACAGCAGCATAGCTTCCAGTAAATGCAACGACGCAGACAATGGTTGGGCTCAGGCACTTACCTTACCCACATTCACGACACATTGGCTCTGCAAGAAGGATGCTTGCATCACAGGAGGAGGGGGGGGGAATAGGTCTGCATCTCTCTCTCCTCTCTGTAGTCCTTTTAGTTATGAATCTCTGCAGTACGTGTCCCTGTTTTACCTGCCAGGATGGCAACTGCTTAAAATAAAACAAAATTTTAAACAAAAAGCTTTCTAAGTTTGAGCAATAGGTGGCTATGACTGGTTCTGGGCCCTTGGTTATGAAACTAGAAACAAGGACATCTTTTTTTCCTTCAGAAATTGTAGGGAAAGAAAAATTTGTCTCCAGCAGGGATAATTCAAGCAAGTGTGCAAGCAAAAATATCCAGTTGGGCTTTACCGAGACTTCCTCTCAATCCTGCATAGGCGAGATAAGGAAGTTCTGCTAAAGAGCCCCAGAATGTTTATGAGTATACAAAGAATGGATGATTTGTAGTGCAGGGCACAAATGTACCAATGGATGCACATTGGTAGCGTTTTCTGAAATGTCACACCATCCTTAACACACTCCCCACAGCAGCAGTTTTGGGGAAATATATACTGAAAAGGGGAAGGAGGGGAATGTGACTTTTCTTGAGGGGGGGAATGGTTGGGTCAAAATTCAGATCTATCTGGACGTATATGGTAAGTCAAATTCATGAGGAAAAAGAAATTGTCTGTGCATTTTTCACTGCTCCAGAAATATTAAGGAAATGGCAAAAACCCATTACTTATAGCAGTGTAGATCTTATTGTTCTTCTCTCTCTTTTTTTGCTGAAACAAAAATGAAATTGGAATTGATTTTTTGGGCAGACATTTATATTGAAAGGAGGATCATTTTGTATTTTCCCAAGGTAAAGGTCCTCATTCATTTCAAAATATATAAAGTTCAGAGAGCTGAAGTATTTTCATCTAACAACCATTTTTATTTTACAGGAGGCTTTCCACAGCAAGCAGAGTTTGTAATTTACTTTCCTAATCGGGTGCCTTACATGTGCACACCTTATTTCCATCTATGTTTATATGCAGGTAAGTCTGTATACAGATTTTGTTTAAAACTGAACACTGGCATAAAGCACTTCTATATTATTAGACACATATTGGATTTTTTACCATACTCCTTTGCCCCCACTGCTCTATTGTTCATGGGTAAAGAATACCACAACTATATTATGCTATAGTAAAATGTGTCTCTGCACATAGGCTTCAATCCTGTATACACAAGGCTGCTTAGACCTCTGTGCAATCACTGAACGACCCATCTACATCAAATAGCCTGTGTTCAGGATTACAGCCATAGCTGAGGGCTTACAGTGCAATCCTAAACAGAGTTATACCCTTCTAAGTCCATTGAAGTCAATGGGCTTAGAACACTGTTAACTGCTTAGGATCACACTGTTAGTATGTGGGTCATGCTTAGCATGTGAGGGAGGGATAAGAAGCACATATATGTATATATTGTAATTTGACTTGTTACAAATAAATATTACCAAGGCAGTTGCTGAATTCCAGTGTGATGCTATGCACAATACTGATAAATTGCAATGCAGTTCACATCTTTTTTTTTTCCCTCCTCAAACCACCTTCAAAAGGGTGAGTGTGTCAGCATGGCAGCATTTACCCATTAAATGAAATTGTGTAAGAAATTAGCATGCAGGAAAGTGACTCAGAAGGGGTAAGAGAGGCCATATTCAAATCAGAAGCCAAAAAACCCACAAAGGAGAATATAATTTACTATTGCTGTAATTGGTTTTATAACACTACAAATTATGTCTTTTCTCATTTTCCCCTTGTAAAAATATCCATCTATTTCCCACTTCTGGTTTTCTGACCATCCTAACAGCTTGAGGAAAGAACTATTCTGTTGAGGCTTACCTAGGTATGTTACCACCTTCTGTATACTTAATTCAAATGCATCTGTATATACAGAGAGACACATATATGCATGTTCCTGTCTATATAGATGCATGAGCATAATAAAAAAATGTATAGTGCAGAACAGAAATAATATTTTAAACTTGATTTATTCCAACCCCTTTCTCACATACAATGAATAAATAAACTAACACTTTAAAATTCAGACCTATACAAAAGGCCTATTATTTCCCCATTAACTTTGAGGTAGATAATTCCCCTAGGAAGAATGACAGGCTAAGCATTGCTGTACTTGCTTTCACACATGCAATAATTTGAGCATGGGAAAATGAACCTGAAGATTCACTCAGTCAATGTCCACACGGTCTCTTCTGCACCGTGTGGATTTCTGCGCACCCAAAGCAAAGTAAGAATTGGCTCTTCTTCACTCATATAAGGGTCCATAAGGGCTTACGCATGTGAAACAGCTCTTCTATACATTCAATATCCAGCTGTGCATCCAAGGCACTGGATCAACTGGGGCATTTAAATGTAAATACATATTGCGGAAATGACGTTGGAGTTGACAAACATTTTGATGCTTATAGTAGGCATTTGCCACTTGTTCACTGAGTGCCCGCCTCATGACATTCACCACATGCGCCAGCCAGCCAGTCTGTATTGCTTTTCTCTGCTCAAATTCCATTTAGAAGTTGAAGAGGTATACAAAATGGTAGCTTCTGTTTGTGACTGAATGGTGAGGCAAACTATCCATTAAGAACAATGCACATGGTAGTAAGGAGAAGCAGCTGTCATGGATACAGAGATTATGTACAGAAGACATCTTTCCTCCCAGGTCATAATTTGGGGCTTTGGGTGTTATTAAACAGTATTCATTACACATGTTATCTTCACAGCCTATCCCAATCTGGTTCAGACTATTGGGCTATCTTTGTTTTATACTGTCAAAAGGGAAAAGCAGAAAACTACTTTAGCTAACTTTAATAATTTTGGATGCTGATGTCTCAGGTAATTGCTCTAAACAGTTATTTTTTCACTCACATCCTACAGAATCCAGGAGAGTCAAAACAGGAGATTTACTTTAACAATTAAATCCCAAATAGTCTAGGACCCCATTTCCTGTAACTTAAATCAAAGCACTAGAGCCCTCTTTTGGTGGAATTTGAAATCGTCACTGTTTATCTGTGTTGCTGGAAGGCCATAAAGCGTTACTTTCTTCAAACCTACTGCCTTTGAAATCAATTGCAATTCTCTTTCTGGCTTCAACAGCAGTTGTAGTAAAGGGCTTTTTATAGTGCCATCCCTTGTTTCTAAAGAGATTATTTTTTCAGTTTATAAGAGACTTCTGTGCAACACTAGCTTTAAAATGTAACTGTAACCCCCTTCCCCCACCACACTATTCTTTACAATAGCCTTATTTCCAGAAACACTAATTTATGCAATAGCTTTTCTGGAAATGATGAAAACACTTGGCAGAAAGCCTTACACTGCACCAGCTTACATCCGAAGAAGAACAGTATAAATATTCTGTGCACCTCCCCACAAATGCAGGACAAATGCGATAATTTTGTTCTAATATTTGCATCTTTATTAGAGGGCCTTTATTAAAAGGGCTTAAAGTCCCAGGATCACTTTATGTGTTTTTTATTTCTTGTACAAAAATTCCCTTGCTGCAGGAAATGGTGTGAAATACATCATCATGGGCTATATTCAGACATTATTATGCTTGATTTTATTTTATTTACAAAAAAAACCCCACCTTTCTGCCTTCATGAGGGCCACTAAAGCCACTAACAGATTAAAAACATAATAAAAATACATCTTAAAGCCAGACGGAAACACATCATTAAAACATACACATAAAAAACATAAAAACAACAATATACACATAGGACAATTAAAACAATTAAATCATTGAGCTCACTGTTGTCAGTATGATCATCCGAACTAGGCTGCTCCACTATTTATTGTTGGTTATAGTGTATCAACTGAGATTTATTAACCACAGTTACAGTGCAATCCTAAAAGTTACACCCTCCTAATCCTATTAGGGTTGCCAGGTCCAGGTTGGGAAATACCTGGGAACTTTGGGGGGTAGAGCCAGGAGAAGGCAGGGTTTGGGGAGGGGAGGGGCCTCAGCATGGTAGAATGCCATAGAGTCCACCCTTCAAGGCAGCCATTTTCTTCAGGGGAGCTGATCTCTGTCAGCTGGAGATCAATTGTAAAAGCAGGGGATCCCCAGGCCCCACCTGGAGGCTGGCAACCCTAGATCCTATTGCTTAAGTGGATTTAGGGGGTAACTGTGGTTAGGATTGCATTGCCAGTCAATGATGGTTTCACATGATGTACAAACACCAACAGCCAGAGGTCCAGAGGTCTCCAAGGTCCAAAAAGGCTTGTGCCACTTCTAGGTATTAAGGCCTCTAGCCATAATACAAATTAAAAATGATTACACATGAAAATGACATAAAATATCCTCCCGCCACAAATGAGATAATTTGTATTTTAAAAAAATTAAGCCGAAAGAATATGCCACAATTTGGTCCAATAAGGATGCACATAAAAGCAAATTGTGAAACTTATCAAAGGCCAAAAAAATTAAACATGTAAATTTGAGGCCTCCTTTGAGCTGGAGGCCCAGGCCAAACAGCCCTCCTGCCCCTCATTGGACCTGCCAATAAGGGTGTCTCACCAAGGTTCTCTTACCAAGCCAGTCAAATAAGTGCTTGGGATTGTACAATGTGGAAAGAACCAGCCATAAGGCACTCAGAGGGGAATGAAACAAGATATTCTACTATCCTCATACCTTACATAGGTTCCCAAACTTATTTGGCCAACCGCCCCCTTTTCAGAAAAAAATTACTCAGTGCCTCCCTGGACATCTACCATCAAGAAGTGGACAAAAAGATGCAGTTTGTGGATCTGCACCTGGATCATTCCAGCCCACCTGGATTGTTCCAGTGCCTCCAAGGGGGTGGTATTGCCCACTTTGGGAACCAGTGCGGAGGCAAAAGGCAAGCTGTGGTGTAAAAGGCAGAAAAGATCTGGAGTCTGCACAAGCCAACAGCACTATCTGGGCTATTTGATCTCAAGGATTAGACACCATTGCTTGTCAAGTACCAAATACTTTGATACCTGTATTTGACATTAAACTATAGTTGATTTCAGTATTTGATAGCTGGAAGTTGATATTTGATTCATAAGTTGACATGCAATGGGCACTTATACAACAGTCCTAAGCAGAGTTACACCCTTCTCTGCCCAACACTTTAAATCAGCTTAGAAGGATATAACTCTATGTAGGACTGCCATATTAGTTCTTGGCAAAATCAATGCATTGGTATATCATAGCATAGGCATCAACTTCAGGGGGGCTTGGGAGCTCACGTCCCCCCGAACTTAATGACCCCCCCCAGGGGGGCAACCAGTGCCAATTCAAAACTTCCCTGCAGCTTGCTCTGTGCTGTTTCCAGCGTCTCCTATTTTCTGCTTGAGAAGAGGAGAGAAAGAAAGTCTTCCTTTGATTGGCTGAGGGCTCCTCCTGTGGGGAAGGAGGGGGAGGGAAAGAACCGGGGGGACCTGGCGGTAACTCTTTTAAGAAGACTAGCAATGTTTTCTTCCTACCCCAATGTTTATGTTCTGGAGACTTCCAGGACACCTGCATTCTCCCCCCTTCCCCCCCACCAGCCTGGGCACCAAGCTCCAAAGTGAGGACTTTGCAAAAGAATGACACAACCTTGAAGCTGCCTGTGTCTGGGATCATTTCTTGCCACCTAATAAAAATTAAGGTAGTACTCTTTTCTTCCGTTTATCCTCCCTGTGGCTCTCTGAGGTGTTGATTTTCTCACTCAGATGCTTTGAGATAAGGACGGTCTTTTTTTGTTAATTAACTCTGCTTTTAGTTTTCTGAGAGAGTTCTTTAGAGGTGCCCAGTTAAGGGCTTTCACCAGGTTATCAGAATGAAAGCTTGCAGCTTTCTTTTATTTTTCTTGTTGTTGTTGTTTTTTTAAAAAACCTGACCGGTTTTGTTATGTGTTGGATAATGAGAAGCATGCATGAGATTGTGATGCAAATCTGAAGTAATTATGGAAACTGCAAATCAGTAAGCTTATTCAACTGCAAAGATTGTTTGCTTTTACTGTGGAACCTCCCTTGAAACTGAGCTTAGATACTCCTCCCCTTTCCTGCCATCTAAGGAAGCCTCCAGGGCACAAGTACAGCTGCTTAAAGAGATCATCTTTGTGTTTGTCGCTCCCGCCCATCCTCCTGTGAGTTACATTTTGGCTTTATGGATAGGTGGCTCAGAGGTGAGGGAAAGCTGCTTAGGTTTCTGTGTACACCCTGCCCATGAAAGGAACACTGTGGAAGGTAACTCTCAGGTAGTAAGGAAGAGGGTTCAGCCTCAGGAGGGCTTGTGGCTTTACATTTTTTAAGTGGGGAACTTTTTGGTTCCAAATGGAGGTTTGAATCAAACAACTGTTTTCCCCTTTCTGTTCCCATCCCCCTTTAAAGCCTTTTTAAATCTATGAATTTTATTGCATTGGTTTTGTATGGGCTGTAGTGTGTGTCTATATAAAACCATGCAAAAGGGTAATTTTACCTACTAAGGTATCATTGAGAAGAGAACCTCCATGATCAGAGGCAGTGTACCACTGATTGCTGGACATGGTGGAGAATGAAAAGTAGAGTTGTGGTTGTGAGACCTTCCTATGGCATCTGCCTGCCTATTAGTGGGGACAGAATTCAAAGCTAAGTGTTCTCTTCATCTGGTCCAGCAAGACTGTGTTTGCTTTCAAGTTTATTTCTTCCTAGTGATGTAGAATTACCAGGTGTGTGTTTGTATGTGCATGTGAATGTTTATTTCACAAAACTTTAATGTGATCTGTCTTCTAGACAGTTGCTAAAAAGCAGATGGGGCGTCTACAAACATGACCATCCTATTCTATGTAGGGTTGCCAGCCTCCAGATGGCACCTGGAGATCTCCTGCTATTACAGTTGATCTCCATGCGACCAAGATCAGTTCCCCTGGAGGAACTGGCTGCTTTGGAGGGTGGATTCTATGGCATTGTACCCTGAGGTCCCTTCCCTCCCCTCCCCATACCCTGCCATCCCTAGGCTCCCCACCCCAGATCTCCAGGTATTTTCCCACCCAGAGCAGGCAACCCTAATTCTGTGTATTTAAGGGAAGTGTTTTGATGAAAAAGTATGAATGATCCATTTTCTGACTTGACTATGGGTGCGATCACACGGACGTTTATTGCGGGCCTCGCGGCTGTTCCCCATCGCAATTAAAGGGGCTGACTAGACGGGCCGCATCTGTCTCCCGTCTCGAAGCCGCCGCCCCCCGCACTCAAGCCCGCTTTTCCAACCACCAGGAAAAACAAGTACCTATCGCGCTTGAAAGAGCAGTGCGGGAGAACCCGGGTTTAAATGCCCGTGTGATCGCACCCTATGAGAGCTCCAAATAGTATGTTATGCATCATGCAGGGATATGCCAGATGAAGCTGTGTCATCGGAGAACTGGCTCCTTTTTTCTACCAAAGGGTGTTGTGGATTGTTCAAGTTTGCCTGCTGCTTTATTTATTTTATTTATCAGTGGCTCCATCACATAATCATATTTTTTGACAAGTGTGGCTGTTGTAGTCTTTTAAGACCAATTTTTAATTGCATGTAAGAGAGAGCATATGGTGGAATGGTTTACTCAGGAACTCTTAAAGGAACATTCAGAAATAAAGGTTATGCATCTGTTACAGTGTGAAGCTGTAACCTCTGTTTGAGCCTTATTAGATCTCTGACTGTATCAAATAAATTACTGTTCTAACTGACATTCTGTACTATCCATCTGAATATGGCATTTGGATGATAGCTACTCTAAGATCGCCCAGAGTAGGATCCCCTAAATTTCTGGGGAGCCCCTTCCTAAGTCCCATATGCCTCTGCCTCCATAGATAGTGACAATGCTCCCTGACAGCAGCAGGGCTGCCAGATACAGAGTGGGACCTAACAAGTCCCCGAGAGTCTTTTCCACATGCCTAACTGATTGTCTCTGCTTCTCCAGGTCAGCCACCTTGGCCTCAAGGGAGCAAACTCATTCCCTGAGAACCAGGAGCTCACTGCACCGGGCACACCCCCAAGACTTCTGCCCACTGGCAGATAATCATACATGTGACACACCGTGCAAAACACTGGGTAGCCCCCAACCCCCTGCTGGCATTCTGGCGTCATAATTGCTTTAAAAATAATTTAATATAATCCCCCTTTTAAACCCTTTGTATTCTCCTTGTAGAAGTCTACTTACCTTACTAGGAACCCAAAGAGCCTAGGGCCCTGGTGTTCTGGCTCTTCCTTGGCTTCTCACAAGCCCCTAGTCTAAGAGTCCCTAGGCTAAGAGCCACAGGCCAAGAGCCCTACCCTTTGGCCAGGTGGAGCCTTAAATAGAAGCCACACCCCGGGATTCAATTAGCAGTTAAACAATGGCCCTTTCACACCCTTATCTCAAGCAGCCAGCACTCTGCAACAACTCAAAACTCACACACTTCCACACACAATACCCTCAGCTAAACCTCCTCTGCTGTCTGAAAGCAAATAATAAAAAAAAAACACTCACCCCCTACTGCAGCTCTCTCCTGCTGCCTTCCAGAACTCAGGAAACACCAATATTTTTCAGGTTCAATATATACAAACCCAAAAAATACCAAATTTTTCTGCACACCACTAGATACATCTCTTAGGGAAAGGATGCAGAAGCAAAGTACATATGGCCTTGATGACAGAACTACAAAGCTGATAAAAACAGTTAAGTGTCAGGCAGAGAGACAGTTTCATCCAAACTTTCAAGCCAAATTTCATATAAGGCAGATTTTTCACCACATTTCCCAACCAAGCATTATTTTAATTCAGCTGTAGGACAAGTAAACAGTAAAGCAGTAACAGAGGATAGGGTTGTCTGACTGGCTTGACTGCATTCTGCCCCCCCCCCCTTGCAAATCTCCCCATGTCTTTTACATGATGTCAACCAGGGCTTTTTTTGTAGAAAAAGCCCGGCAGGAACTTTATCATTAGCATAATAGGCCACACCCAACAGCAGAAACACATTAGCATGTTAAGCCACACCCCTGACAGCGTAGCTCCCTTCCAGGACTGGCTTCCCCAGGTGTTCCATGGCTTGCAGGGCTCCTGGGGAACCCAAGGAGGGGAGGCAGTTTAACTGACTTCCCTCCCTGGATCGGCTTGGCTTCCCCAGGCACCCAATGGCTTGAAAGGCACCGGGGGAATCCGGGGGGGGGGGGCTGTAGGCATGGCCAACTCAGAAGCCAGCCGGAACTCTGTTCCTGTGCGTTCCTGCCCAAAAATAGCCCTGATGTAAATTGATTTTGTGTCCCCTATTTTTAGCAATAGTCTAAAAGTTAGCTTGAAGAAGACTTCTGGCTTCACAGTTTTGGAAACTGACTTCACGAAAAGAGCTCTCTCCTTAGGAAGACGACATCATCATCATCATCATCATCATCATCATCATCATTATTATTATTATTATTATTATTATTATTATTATTATTATTATTATTATTATTATTTCTGCCTTCCAACCCTGATATATATAGAGAGAGCAGCAATACAATATGTACAAAAAAGTAGGCCTGACACGTAACTGTTTTGGTTAACCTGTGTGTGTGTGTGTGTGTGTGTGTGTACAGACGCAGACACACACACAAACACTGGGATTTGACTTGAGAAAAGTCATTGTGTTACAATCAACTTGCCTTATTCTCTAAAGTACTTGTCACTATAAATAGATGATTCTGGCAGCAGCTTACTGCACACCCTCTTCAGTGGCTCAGAGGCTCTACAGTGTGCAGAAGGGATATGATTGCCATGCTTACTAGGAAAGCCAGAGTGCTGGTGTCCTTAACCCGAGCTCTTGAGACATAGCTTCCCATTGGCTGCATTTAAGCCTATAAAGAGTACTGCACTTACAGTCTGTCCCCTTGTTTGCAAAGGATGCCCACAATGGGAAGTTTGTGTGGGTACCATATGGGCATGACAAGAAAAGCCATGAAAACAGTCTAAAAGGAGAATCGGAAAGTAATTTCACACCCATGGTCTTATGAAAATTGAGGATAAAAATACATTAACTTTAAAACAGCATATAATGAATGGAATTCATCACTCTCATGGAAAATAATGCTGGGAGTGGTTGACAGACGCCATCCAAAATCTCTGGAACAATGGACTGTCATGTGTAAAAACAAGGGCTGTGTGAGGTAAACTGCAAATTATTTTATCATCAGCTGTAGTTCATCTTCCAAGAGCTTCCTGTTACGTGCTTCTCCTTTTTCTACAACACTTTTACGACATAAATATGTGTATGGTTACATCAACTTCATGCAGAAAAATGCCATATTACTATGACTAGCTATATATTACTATATACAGTAATACCATATTTCTTAATATATCTTCCATTTCATTTTTCAGAACAATGCTATCAAGATGCTAGCTAGTATATGTTCACTCACATTTTGATCTAATGAAATTATGCTGTATTTGGCAGGAAAAGAACAAAGAGACAGTGAACTGGAAAAAGGTCTTCATCCCAAGAGAAATCAAAAGAAAAGGTCTAGCAATGATATTTAGAGACAAAGAATCCTATTTTAAAAGACAGAGTTGCAGTACAATATGAAAGAAACAGTGGGTCTGCCATGTAACAAATTCTTGTCTACATTCCAGGAACTTTGCAGATTTTTAACTTGGCAATTTGCTATGCTGCTATGAAGTTTACTGTGGGTATTGAATGCAGTCAAATCCACAGCTCATTGATGGCAATGGCAATTTTTAAATTAAGTTTAGTGGTTTTAAATTAAGTTTTGTAAGTTAATTCAGCTAGTTGGTTAGCCAAAAATCAGGAAGGCTACAGCATCATGTGTCTTTTACTTGATTCCTCAGTTTATGCAATGCTCATTCCTGACCTTTGTCCAGCATGTCACTATAGGACATCAGTTATGTTGACTGGCATGTTCAGAAGGGTGCTAATGCTTCATCCAAATACATAAAAATGCAGAACAACAAACTGACATGCCAAAACAAAAATCAAATGCCAAGCAATCAAAAGTTAATTAGAATGCCACAATTCACTGCAAAGCTGGTTCCACTGTAAAGTTATACTCTACTGGAGTACATTAGGAACCATTTGGATTAAGACAGATATATAGACAGTTACACTGAAATAGACAATGTATGTGTGTTTCTAGTAGAAATCTCCAAATGGAATATGAGGCCAATCACTACAGGCAGAGAAATAATATGAATTAGTCTGCAGTCAGATGAGAGGCTTAGCACGGTCTGGCCCCACCTCTAATCAGGCTTTTTATAATGGAGAGTTTTGATCAGATATCTTATCCTTAACCTGCTTCAGCACATGCTCACCCCGTGGTTGATTGATCAGACATGGCAGCCACGGTGTGGGGCAGTCAGGCAGCTTTTAAATTATTATTTGTCTTTTGAGTATGCACATAAGCATGTACTGGAAGCAATGCTTCAAACTCCTAGCAGGATGGTGGCAGCTGGTGGCCAATGGGATTGCTGGTGGAGAAAGCTGGGATATTTAGCACAGTGTGGAGAAAATGTTTTTGAAACTGTGCTTTAGAAATTTTTTAAAGAAAAACACACTATTTTGAGAAGCTCAAGAGAGAGACAGGAAGGCAGACAGGCAGACAGACAGAGAGAGACAGAGAGAGAGTAAAATGTCTGTAAAAAAATGCACATGCAGCGCCTCACAGCCATGGTGCGAATATGCAGTTATGTGCACCTTACTAACTGCCTCAAAAAAAAAGCCCCAAACCAGAAGGAAATGTTCAGACTTCCCAAATGGCTTGATAGCACAATCAGACTTCCAGAGATGTGGGGTGAGACCACTGACACCAGGAAATACCGGACTTTCCCCAGTGCCAAATAACTCCAGCTCAAAGACAGGTGAGAATGGGGTGCCAAGAACTGGGGAATGGGAGACAGATGTTGCTGTCTTCTCATGCATTTTAAATCCAGAAGGGAACAGCAATGACACCAGATCAAACAGCTTGTCTATCGCAGCTTGAGACTGTACCCCTTTGATTACAAGTATTATGCCACAGGTACAATTTGGAAAACACTGCTGTATTAAATCAGAAGAGTCCTATTGATCTTAAGTTTGGACAGAGTTTCAAAAAAATGCAGTGATTTTAAGAGACTCCACATAGTTGGATCACTACATAATAATCTGAATTGGGTCCAAAACATAGTGAGCACAGCATAAATACACACACCTTTCAGCTGCATAAGAAAGCTAAGAAAGCCAAGTAAGGTCACCAAGATTCCTTTATTCTGTTGTGCTGTGTAGACATATGTTAGGCCACAGAGGAAGAGCTCAGCATCTGCTTTGTAAGCACAAGGTCTAAGGATCAGTCCATGCATTTATGGTTACTGTCAGACAGCTGAATTGAGAAAGACCTTTGTCTAAACCACAGAAAGTCACGGCTAGTCTGAGGAGACAATACTGGGTTCAATGGACCAGTGTAGGGCACCTTGAATCAACCAGCTTCAGCCATGGGGAAAGGTGGGATATAAATACTGAATTTCTACCCAAGAGTGGATTCTATCTGTTAACCATCTTTGTTTGACTGGAGAAACATAGTCTTAATGGCATCATAGAGTTTTGCTATTCTGTTCTACATTTTGATATCCCAAATAGTTTTGTGCTATGAAAGTAAGATGTGTCCTATCAAGAATTCTTCACAACAAATTAATTAGTAAAAAGGGGATTGCATAAAAAGTGCATAAGTGATGCAGTGACCCAGTGATGCAAAAGCAGGAATCTAAATAGACTTGGGTGCAGTTCTGTTTGCAAAAAAACCTTCAGAAATATATCTAGGGACCACAGTGTGTAAATGGAAACGAGTGAAATGCAACACTGTGCTAACAAACAAACTATAATGTTACTTTTAAACATTGCTTATTAAATAAATGTAATAGGTGGATTCAATTACAATATAAATGCTAAATATAAATACAATCCCCAGAATATTGTTAATTTTGCACACATTTTCACAAAATAACAACAGTTAATGAATGTACAATTTATAAGAGGCTGCAACACTCATAAATCTTGCAGCTCAAAATGTAGGCCTGGCATGTGTGACTGAGATCTGGGTTCAGGACAGCAAGATAGTCATATTGAAACAGCTCCCCCCCCCCCCCGGGTTTCTCAGTCCTTCATCAGTTTCAGACCAAAGAGAGGTCTGAGGGGTGGTGGTGCTTGTTCAGGAGGCTTTCTCCTACAGGGCACTCTCCGCACCAAAAATCTCCAGCATTGAATGTGTTGGCCTGATGCAGGATGCTGAGGAGAGTCTGGCTATCTGGCTGGTGTACCAACCACCTAATGCACTAGCAGATATCCTGCTGGGCCTGTTGGAGGCAGTGTCAGGCTGGGCATTGGAACACCCCAGACTATTAGTTCTGGGGAACTATAATGTCCATGTTAACGATGCAGCCTTCTCTCAGGTTATGGACCTAGTGTCATCCATGGCAGCACTAGGATTCTTCCAAGTTGTATCAGCTCCCACATACCGAGCAGGCCACACACTAGATTTGATTTTTGGGATGGGGATAGATGTGGATTTGGAAATGATAGATGCAGCACCATGGTCAGACCACTTTGCCCTGAAGGATCAGCTAAGCATTCCACCAGCCACCCCTTTTAGGTGGCAAGCTGATGTATGCTTGCCTGCAGAGACTAATGGATCCTCTAAGCTTCCAGAATGCTCTATGGCAGGGGTGGGCAATTGTTTTGGCTCGGGGGCCACTTTGTGGGAGCGGAGGTTAGCAGAGGGCCGCACCTTTTAAAATGATTGCATTCATTAGTTAACTTTGCATTCCAGAAAAGGTATAAATTGTATCATAAAAATCAATAAATATAAATTAAATAAAATAGTGGTAGTTTAGTGGTAAAATAGTGGTAAGTCAGGAGAGAGCGGGAGCCTTCCTGACCTTCTCAGATGGAGGCCTGACTGAAATCACGTGGCCGACTGTCTTGGCGGGCCGCAAATACTCTGTGGCGGGCCGCATGTGGCCCCCGGGCTGCAATTTGCCCACCCCTGTTCTATGGGATCCATTGCCCCCTGATGGTTCATTAGATGAACTGGTGGAGGATTGGCATGGCTGACTCTCCAAAGCCATCAACAAAATCGCCCCCCGATGCCCTCTTTGCTCCCATACCAAACTAGCTCTATGGTATACCATGGAGCTACAAAGGATGAAATGAGAGCTAAGAAAGCTAGAGTGAGGGTGGCAGTGTACTCATGATGAGGCAGCAAGAGCATTCTTATAGAAGTTTATGAAAACCTACAAGGTGGCAATGAAAGCCACAAAGGATTTCTTTGCAGCCTCCATTGCATCTGTGAGTTCTTGCCCAACACAATTATTTAGAATAATTAGAGCATTAACTTCCTTTCCTCAAGGAACACAAAATGTTAGAGAATTGGATATTAGCTGTGAGGCCTTTGCAAGCTACTTTGCAGACAACGTCTTGTTGTTCTGTCAGGACTTGCCAGCCATGGTTGATACAGTACGTGAACTGGAAGCCCCTTGGCCAATATTGGACCAGTTCAGTCAACTCTCCCAGAATGAGGTTGACAGTGTCCTGACTGCTGTGAAGCCCATCTCCCGGATCCCTGCCCATCATGGCTGGTAAAGGCCAGTGGAGACGGAGTGCGGGTTCTGCTGGGAGACATTATCAACTTATCCCTGATTTCAGGGATTCTCCCAGGGACTTTAAAGGAGGCAGTGGTGAGACCGCTCTTGAAAAAACCATCTCTGGTCCCTTTGGTCCTAGCCAACTACTGCCCAGTGTCGAACCTTCCATTCCTGGGTAAGATAGTTGAGAGAGCAGCAGCTGAACAGCTTCAGGTTTTCCTGGATGATCCCATGATCCTGGATCCTTTTCAGTCCAGCTTTTGCCCTGGCTATGGGATGGAGATGGCATTGGTCGTCCTCACAGATGACCAGAGGCACCTGGATTGAGGCAAGTCAGTGCTGCTTTTGTTGCTTAACAGTAGTGTTTGGCATGATCGATTACAATCTTATCACCCACCACCTCGCCAACACGGTATACAAGGGACAGCCTTGCAATGGCTGGTCTCTTTCCTCCACAGTCGGGGACAGAGGGTGGCACTTGGGGAGAGGGTTTCTCCGCATTACCCTTTTGTATGCGGTGTCCCACAAAGGGCAGTCCTCTCCCAATGTTATTTAATATATACATGTGTCCCTTACCCAGTTAATTTGGGGGTTTGGGCTGGGCTGTCATCAGTACAGTGATGACACCCAGCAGTATCTGTTGATGGATGGATGGACTCTGCCACAGATATCCTGGCTAGGGCTTCGGAGGCTATGGCCGGTTGGCTACAGCAGAGTCAGCTGAAATTGAATCCATCTAAGACAGAAGTCCTGTACCTGAGTTGCGGGGAGACGGGATCAGGAATTTGGCTCCCAACTCTTGGTGGGGCAATACTAACCCCGGAACCAACAATGAGGAGCCTAGGAGTGACTCAAAAGAACCTTTTGCCAAGATCGGGAATCTGATAAGGCAGTCGTCACACACTTCTATTCACACAGTGTGGAGTGCCATATTTGAATGAAATAAGGCATTGGTTCCAGATCAACCTGAGGTTTTGGATGAAAACCACAACTTGAAAAAGCTTCTTGAAATGTGCTTATATTCAGAATATGTGTTGTCATCAGCTTGCATTTGGATGACATATCTGCTGCTGGAATCTGCAAAAGTAAAAAATAAGAACATTTGAAAGTACACTCTTGTTGAGTTCATTGGTGTGCCCATATGTATTTATGAGCACTGCAGTCTCTTATAAATTGTACATTCAAATATCATTATTATTTTGTGAAACTTTGTCCAAAATTGACAATATCTTGGGAACTGTATTTATATTTAGTGTCTATGTTGTAATTGAATCCACCTATTGAATTTATCAAACAGAAATTTACCCAAAAACTACAAACTTCATAGAAAAATGGTATCCTTTCTATGACTATGCTGTCAAACACGAAACACTGCCACAAAACAAATTTTGTAAAGATCTAATACTAATGTAATACACTAAATCTTTACTCCTTACAAGAAACACTTGCACACTATACAACACTCAATTGTGAACAACCAAATTCAATGTTAAAAATACTAGAAATACAACTACTAGATATATTGGAATAACCAAAGGTTAGTATAAGAAAATAGAAATAGGAATAGGAAACTGTTTATTGGTAAGTTGTTAAATGCTTTATTTTAGATGTCAACTATTTTTGAACATGGTAACAGCTATGTAAACAACCACCTATGCTATATGTTATATAAATATCAATAAAGTTTATTTATCCAAAAAAAAAGAATTTATTTAATAAGCAGTATTTAAAATTAACATTATAGTTTGATTGTTAGCACAGTGTTGCATTTCACTTGCAAAAGAACTTCAGCAGTGTCTAGCACTTTCCTTTCTATATTTTACAGTTCTCAAAAAGTGCAAAAACAGTTCAGAATATCCCAAGTTTATCTTAGAGCGGGGTATAGTGTAAGGGTTTTTTCTTGCTTCTGCTTATGCAAGGTCCCGAGTGTCTGTGGAACTCCTCTGGTGCATTCAAACCATCATAACACTAAAAACACAATATGTATTTTCCTACATTGTTTTGAAGTAGCATTTTCATTTGTATGCCTCTAGCTTCCAAGATTCACAATTTCATGCATTTTGGCCAGACACCAGACTACTGAAGTACTCACTGGGTATCTGTAGTACCCACACTGTAGGCTTGTTTTGGACTTAATTCCAAACAAGCAGACCTGCCAAATGTTGGAGGACATGTACTAAGAATTACCTAGGAATCATCCAGCTAGTTGCACTCAGAACACAGCCAGGTAAATAGTTTGTGTTCCCAGAAACTGTCTCTAATGTTCCTGAGCATATTCAGAGATGCATGGTTTTCTGCTATTGGGGTGGGCTTTTAGTCTGATACAGCTGTTCTTTTTGATGTCTGGTACTTTTATTCATTCTCCAGCTCAGCAATGCAAAGAAGAACAACTCACCATGGTCTCATGTAATTCCCTGTTAGCCCTGTGGCCCAGCTGAAGCCAATGCATAGTAAAGCACTCTGCACACCTGAACTACAGAACAGAAAGAGTATTTTCAATGTCTGTATTTAGATACTGTAGTACAATAGACTGCCCACATTGCAATACTAGTACAGTTTCACACAGAAATCCAAACATTGCGGAATGGTCCCAGAGAGTGGAATTCTGAATTTCTTGCTTCCTTTGCAAAGTGTTTCCACTATGGTCTATAGGAGAGAAAGGCAGAAAGCACCACTAAACTCCCAGAAGATTTCAAACATTTTTATAATTGCCTGTGGCTCAGTTAGTTCTTAAGCAGCGTGCATGTTCTTTAAAGGTCAATGCACATTTTTTTAAAAAAAATCCAATGCACATTTGTGCTCGACTGCATGTCATTTTTTTTCCAGATCCCTGCCCAGAAAGTGAGGAGGAGATCATTCTAGCTTTGATGAGCTTCTTTGAGGAGTATTTTCACTATTTGGGCTAGCTTTGGAAAGTGTTTGAAAACTTAAACTGGTCTAGAATGTTGTGGTCTGAATCTTGATTAGGGATGGAATTACATTATATCTATGCTTAGAGAGCATGTTAAACCCAATCCAGTATGCTCGTTTCTTCATATGACTTCAGGTTACCTGAGGAAGTTTTGTGTTGGGTGTCCTCTGCAATCTGAAGCTCAGCAAATGAGCACAGGTTCAAAGGCCTTCTCAGTGGTAGAGATTTTCCTCTAGAACTGCATTCCTAAAAATGCACATGGGCAATCCTATCCTAGGACCTCAACAACAGCATGACTTGAAACTGGTGTATTGCCAGATATGCCAGCATATCATCTTCAGGATATACTGGCCCAGTTTATAGATAGGGTTGCCAAGCTCCCAATGGAGCCTGGAAATCCCCCACTATTATAATTGAACCAGTTTGTATCGGTTTCTGCTCCCTGCAGCTTTTGGCAGGAAGCAGAAATCATGGGGTTAAATGGAGCTATTTGACCCTCTGATTTCTGCTTCCCGCATAAACTGGCTCCAAGCCATTTAACCCCCTGCTTTCTGCTCCCTGCCGGTTTTGTGGGTAGCAGAAAGCAGGGGCTTAAATGGCTCTGAGCTATTTAAACTAAACAGTTGTTTTTCATGAAGAGCAGAAAGCAGGGGTTAAAATGGCTTGGAGCTATTTAACCCCTGCTGTCTGCTCTTCACAAACTGCATCAAATTTCATGGAAGTTCATGGCAGCTCTTCAGCTCATGAACATCACTTTGCAAACCACGAACCATCCAAAATTCATGATGAACTTTATTTTGTGAGCTGGTTTGTGCCCATCCCTACCCCTGAAGAAAATGGCTGCTTTGGAAGGTGGACTCTGTCATTGTACCCTGCTGTGATCTCTCCCCTCCCCAAACCCTGCCCTCCACAAGCTTCACCCCCGCAAATCTCAAAGTATTTCCCAATCCAGAGCTGGTAACACTATTCACAGATGTGCAATACAGGACTTAAGTATCAACCTAAACTGTTAGGCAGAGGTTCCAAGTCAGTTTAGAAAAGCATTTGCTGGACCATGAGTAGGCTCTGGATCATAGTCTGATGGCTGATATTTTAATAGTTCTTCCTTCGTTAGGTAATAATTTAGTATTATTGAAATGCTAATGGAGTATTGCATTTGATATTTTATATATTCGATTCTATGGTTTATCTTTTTAATTTGTAAGCTGCTTTGAAGGTCTAGGCCATAAAGCAGGATATAAATTCAGAATAAATAGGGTTTGACCATTTTTCACTTCTCTTTTTAATTTATTCTTCCTACCACTAAATTCTAGGCACAGGAGACATTAAAAGGAAGTAGTTGTTTTGATCTCTCTGCTTTGAATTATCTCACAAATTTAAACATATTTTAGAGGGTGGCTAAAACCACTAAATTAATTTGCCACTTTTCCACTTCTGCAAGTAAGGTAAAAGCAAGTCATTGATCGTACATGTGTAAAGCTAGCTGGCTACCATACTGGTGTTGTTGCATATTTGGGGGGAAGGAACTTTTCACAGTAATGTCAGTTTTATTTTCTTCTTTGACTCTGGAGATGTCGATGTCTCAAGCATTGAAATGCATAAAACCATTACAGTAATTGCAATGACAGGTGATAAGTAAATTCAGTATCACACACATCTCTGATGGGAATAGGATTCTGCTAACATTTCAAATGATCAACAGCAGACTCAAAAAAAGAGAGTGGAGTGATTAACTACTGACCCAATTCTATATCAAAATTTCTGGGTTGCCATATAAAAAATTTCAAATCAACAATAATCTTATCAAGCCACAGTGCATAAAATGTATTCCAGGGTGCTTTGATGTTCTCTGATAAGGAACATCCATTATGTTCTTTGTTGCTCTCGTGTTTCAGATTATAAAATATGCCTCAAAGTAATAAATATATATTATACAACTCCCATTTCAACAGTATAAATCAGTGCGGTACTACTGATGTAAGGACACTGTATATCTTCAAAGGAAAAAAGAGGTTCCAAACCAGAGTGAGGAGGAACAGACGGTGATCTAGACCGTGGTCTTCTTTTCCAAGGGAGTAATTCTGATAAGAAGTTAGGTTGTTCTGCAATGTGTTTTTTTTTTAGGTGAATGGAGACAGGAGAGAGCAAAAGAAAAAAAAAAGCAATCTGGGGTTCTTCTCCTAAAATGGCACAACATACATGCATTGCTTTTGAGTGGAGTTACCCTCTCAATAGGGAATAGAGCATGTGCCCTTGACTTATTTGCATACATTAATTCACTGCTGTGGAAGCAATGTTTAAACATCCACTCCCTGGACTTTAAAGAAAAAACAGCCATGTGGCCAAAATTATTATGCAGGCCACCTGCAAACTGGCATATGGCAACCTTCTTCTTTTGTTCAGTGAACTTTTGCACTCATTTCTTTCTTTGTTTGAATACATGGTCCATTACAAGCAAGCTGTGAGTCAGAAGAAGAATACCTGACAGTGCATTTGCTTGTTTCAACTTTTTGCTGTGTGTATCTGAAATGCCATCTAGCATTTGAAGATTGTTATGTCTAATTCTTCCTAAAGGGATTATTTTATTTCATCAGAATAATGCCGGCAAAAAGCTTTGGCTCCCAGACTTGCCAAGTGTTTGCAGCAGTTCCCTTTTGTACACATTTCTTTAGCATCTTAGTATTTATTAAGTGTCATTTATACTATTGTGCTTCCCTTGCCTTGTACTAGATAAACTGAATGTGCTAAATGGGACCACTTAACTTTTCAATATTTCAGCATCAACTTTGGGTAGGACACTTGGTTTGGAGCCTTTTTTCATTTGCTTTCCCACAGGAAGCTCCTGAAATTGTCCCTGGTTTTCAAAAGCACCATTTGTAGGATTCTTTCCAGGCAGGGATAACATACTGCTAGAAAGGGACTCTGAGGAGAGGCAGAGTTCTGCTGAGCCAGCCTTTTCTACAATTGCCCTCATTTCCTGACAGCTCCCTTGGAGACTGAAAAGAAAACATGATGCTACCATGCGTAATATTTGCAGCAACTTTTTGAAAATACTTGGCATAGTCTCTTCACTGGTGATGAAAGATTTATGACTGACATCTCCAAAGGTTGCAGTAGAGGTTGCTATGGAAAGGGGGGGGGGGATGCTATAAATCAGCCAGAAATTATGGGCTTGGAGGCAAGAAAGATGGATCAAAATAGGATGCCCAATATTGTGCAGAAGAATAAGGCAGATGATCACACTGGTATATCTAGAATATTTGGACTAAAAATGGCACATTTGCTAACAAACAGCAACTATATTCATGCAGTTCTATCAGACATTTTCCTTCCAATAAAATTACTGTGGCCCAGACAAGGCTACTTGATACATTATTACCAATTATTTTCTACAGATTGGTCACTTGATCCTAAAGCTCCCTAATTTGGAAGTGTGTTCCCTTGTTTTCCCTGAAATTTACCAGTTTGCATAATAGCCTCCAAGATTCAGATTTATGGGATGCTGGAGCTGCAGCATACCAAATGACCATTTATTCGTTTAACTGAATTCTCCTCACCAATACTACATGCAGCATTAATGCACCTGAGATCCATGGTCTGGATGACCGCAGTGCTAGTGTGCTAGTGCCGTATACGTAGCAAATGAGGACTCAGGTTAAACATAAGACCAGATGTGTTCAATGCTCTCTGGCTATGACTAGTTTTTTACAAACCCATCATCAGGCCTTAATTTAGCAAAGTCCTTTGCAATAGGTTGCTTTCATTGCAACTTTATTAGCAAAGAATTCAGTTTTCTCATGGGGTTTTGGCTCTTCACTTAGAATTAAATACTGCTGTTCCTGCAGAACTACCAGGACCAAAAGGAAGTGTTATACTACAGTTTCAGAGGGTAGCTGTGTTGGTCTGCAGTAGAATAGTTACATTTGAGTCCAGCCACACCTTAGAGACCAAGAAGAGTTTCAGGGTACAAGCTTTCGAGGGTCAAAGCTCTCTTCGTCAGACATGAGTAAGAATGGAGTGGCAGTACTTAAGCAAAAAAAAAATTCAAAGGGAAATTACAATGCAAGATTGCTGAACTTGAGTTAACTCACAAATTCAGAGTAATGGACCCCCATGGCTGAATAGGGACATAGGATTTTCATCACACTACAGATGCTAATTTTCTGGCCCCAAGCATTTCACCTCTGTTTTAATCAAGCCCATTACAATATGCATGGCACCTTTCAACACCCCTCCCACCTTTTGACTGAGATATATATACATATATATATATATATACACACACACAATCTGGGTGTTACAGAATAGTTTTTTATATGTCAAAAATTATGAAAAGTTATTTTACCACCTTTTCATCCTGATCCTAAACATATGGAGCAAGTCCCACTGATTCTGCTTGATGTGTTTAAAATTGAGCTGTACAAGACAAAAGCAAAGGCCTTTGCATCTCTTGCCTTCTTCTGTTGACCACATAATGCAAAGAAGGACAAAACACACACACACACCCCCTCAGTCATCTTGCTGTGCCCAATTAGTATTCCATCCATGAGCTGTCCCATCAGAGAAAAATGCTTTCTGCACACACGTGTCCTGGATAGTGCTGATGGATCTGAACAGGGCTCTCCCCACACAGTGACCATCTGCTACGTAAAACATAGGTCTCTGACAAGTGGGAGCTATTCAGCCCTGTTGTTGGGCCACACTGTTACATATTTGACAAGGGTAATGAGGGGCTGTCATTAACCTTACATGACAGTTGTTACAATGACACACGCGAAAGAAAGAACAAAGACCGGGACTCAGTTTGAGGAGGGAGGGGAGTGAAAAGAAAGAAAACAAAATCCAACCTACTTTTCATTTTAACCCTGAAATTGTCAGTCATCATTATTTCTAAATAGAAAGCTGGTGGTAATGGGGTTAATTTTCATTTCTATGTTCCCCTCATTCACTTTTTGAAATGTATCCTTCATATCGTTAATGAAGGAGTAGTATCGAGGCAGTGGGGAGGAGAATGCATTATTTATCATTACACACTGAGATGTAAGAACAGAGAGAGTCTCTGGAAGGAACAAACCAAACAAGACGGATTTCATGAAACCCTCTGACAGTGTGAAATAACATCGCTCAATGCAAAGGTTGATATTTAAAGTTACCATTACAAGAGTGTGGCATTTCTCTCAAGTCAGTGTACTTCCTCACAGATTCTCCATCAGCTTTAAAGCTGTGTAACCGCTCTGGCTTACCTTGACCTTGCTGCACTGGCCCCTTTGTTTAATCTCTAGGAATTCAGCAACAGAAAGTAATCCCCCCCATTTTCTAGCTACATACTAAGTACTGAGTAAAAATATATCTTTGCCCCTTCAGAAGAAAATGGCAATGAATTTACAGAGCCTAGATCGCTATCTCATGAAGCAAGTTGTTGTTTTGTTCATCTGAGCATAATTTGTGGTCCTTCTGCTCCCTCAGTAACCTCCCAGCTGTGACAGAAGTTGCAGGCCTGTGCGAGCACACATACGATCCTTGTCAGGATGCATCAGTTCCTTAGCAATACATCAAAGAAGTTTAAAAAAAAAGATTATGCCTCACTACAGGAAATTCATAGAAAATATTGGAGCTCGTTGAGCTCACAAGGTTCAGCTATAGCAAGAGCCAATGAGAAAATAGGACATCAGGTGGCAGCTGGCTGTAGTTTGAGGAGACAAGGAGCCTTGGGGGAAGCGGGAGGGGTCTCTGTGGAGGAGCAGCATATAAATAGCAATGCAAGAGGCAAAGCCATTTCTTTCTGCACAAAAAACCAGAGATTAGAAGAACACTGACTTCAACACTGTTCAGGCTTCTGAGCAGAGCAGGAAGCAAAATCCAAGCATCTCTTTATCTCTCTCTTCCTCTCTCCCCTACAATGTTGAAAAATCAAAATCAAAAGGCATAAGCAAAAGATATTTGCAGACCATAAACATAATGGTGTCAAAGTAAAATACACCAACCTTCTTCTCTTTTTTTGAGGCATTATTGCCTAAATAGAATTTTACACATTTATTAGCTGAAATTAGGGTTGCCAGTCTCCAGGTGGGGCCTGGGGATCTCCTGCTTTTACAACTGATCTCCAGTTAACAGAGATCAGCTCCCCTGGAGAAAATGGCTGCTTTGGAGGGTGGACTCTATGGCATTCTACCATGTGGAGGCCCCTCCCCTCCCCAAATCCTGCCCTCTCCTGGCTCCACCCCCAAAGTCTCCAGGTATTTTCCCACCCAGACTTGGCAACCCTAGCTGAAATTATTATTTTGTGAATTTGTAAAACTAGGGTTTAAAAACATTTTTACTTCATTTGTTTGCTTTTTAAAAGAAAGTACTATCAATCTACAGACAATTCAGACAATTGGAGGGAATGCTTAGCCGTGTGTGTTCCGTGTGTGCTCCATGACTGACTTGTTTTAGCTCTCCAATTAGATGAGATGACCTTTCCTGTCTATTCTGGTTCCACTTTCACCCAAAGGGGGTGTAGGTTAAAAGACAAAAATGTATCCCTCACATACAGTAGTCTTCTAAGAGCTAATAATATCATTATTATTTATTGCCTGCATCTTATCTCTGGTACAACTCTGTCCCGGCAGTGTTGTGTGCTGCCCAGTTGCCCTGCCTCTGAATCAATAAGCTTTGTTTGATAAGAGCTAACCTTCCCCAAGGGATCCTGCATGTGAAGATTCTCAGGATACCATTAATTAAAGCTTCCTGGTAAATGTGCATGTGAATCTATTAAGGAAAGCTGTGAAGCATTTTGCACTGGTCCTGACAACATAATGGTTAGATGTGTGTGAGAGTGAATGAGTGAGAGATTTTCTTCTTGGTTTCCAGTGCTTGCTTTTCAATTTTCTTGGAAAGGCTGTACTCCTCATTTTAGTGTCTTACATTCTTTTTCTAAGGGCATGCCTAGCCAAGACATCCCCACTCTATTGTCATTTGTGTGCATTAGTGCAAAAACAAAAGTGCAGAAAGTACATGAATAAATGACTGTGATCAAAGTGTGGTTCTTACCAGCAGCCATTGCTTTCTCTGGATGTCAGTGAGCAGTGTTGATGGATAATGGTATTTGCAGACAGTGGAAGAACCTCCACATTATTATGCAGCCATGCTTTCTAGTAAGTGTTACGTATATTTGTGGAGAGGATCTTATGGACACCTCTCAATGCCCAGCCAGAGTATTTTGTAAACTGGATCCAAAGATACTCTAACAAAGGCTGCTATGCTAAGAATACTTTTCTGGGAATAATCCCTACTGATTAAATAGCAATTAGTTTTGAGTGTACTTGCCTAGGATTGCTCACTAATGTAGGAATCATCCATTTATTAAAGGAGTCTTCTTCCATGAGAGGGAACAGGGCCCTTTCCAGGTTTTGCGGAGCCCAGTCAGAGTTCCCTCCTCTACCTGCTACTAGGTCCCCTTCTCATTCCTTGCTTCCTTCCCACCTGTTCGTGTGCCCTTCTTCAGGCCTTCCTACTGCCTGTGCTCAAAGCTGTCTGCAGCCCTTCCCCAGTGGCACTGGGCACTGAGTCCAGCTGAAAGCATGGGTACAGCCAGTGAGTGGGCAGGGAAGTGGGCCCTGGCCTCCGGTAGTAGCTCCACCTTAGTGTATGCTGACATCAGCCCTTTTTATCCCATTAATTCAAAATGAACAGGTGGTCTTGGGTAGAGATGGGCCCAAACTGGCTCACAAATGGAAGTCATGACAAATTTTGGCCAGTTGGAGCTTTGCAAAGTCAAGTTCGTGACAGGTCACCCAGCACAAACTTTCCATGAACTTTTAAGCTGCTTGTGGCGGTTCATGCCAGTTTGTGAGTGGAGACATTCCCAGACTGTCTTCACTCAATCAAAATGTGTACAGAATTTCAAAGCAACAACTTGGAGGACATGTAGAAGAGCATCTGGGGGAGGTCTCCTGAGACTCTGGAGTCTCTAGCTTGAACAGGATCCATTCTATACACTCCTGAACCTCGGTCACTTTGACAGACACTGGTTCAGGAGTTTTTCAGGAGTGTATAGAATGGAGCCTGTGCAAGCTAAGGGCACAAAACTCAATGTGGACCTACCCTGGATGCTCCTCTACATGCCCTTCAAGTTTGGTGTCCAAATATGATTGCCTGATATACACTTGAATATAATTTTCATTCTTTCTGAAATGTGTACCAGTTCAGGTATATCAAGATTTTTAAAATGTTTACATATTTAAATAGAAAGGTAAATTTCAGATGTATTTCATAGATTCATTGAGCTAAAATAAAATGTTAATGAAATTTGGCTTTTCTTATTCTACAAATGAGATATTCAAGTATGACTAGATATTTGTGAATTCCTGCAATTTTTTTATGTATATGGTATACATAATGTGACATAAATCTGCCTTTAAAAGAGAATCATATAGAAAGCATTTATCAATTTGAATGGAAGTGTCATGGTTACAGTAATGCAGTATAACAGAGTAATAATTTTGTACATTTTGATCAAAAGAAGTTCATTCATTTTACGCGCTTAGCATATCTTGGCAAGTTGCAGAAGTAAATGTTCTGCCTCAAATTTAATTCAAACACTATCACAAGTCAGTTTTAACTGCATTTAATGAGATTCTTCTTGAATTATGAATGGTTCACTGCAGGGCTCATTTCATAGCAGGAGCTCCTTTGCATATTAGGCCACACCCACCTAATGTAGCCAATCCTCCAAGGGCTTACAGAGCTCTTCTTACAGGGGCTACTGTAAGCTCTTGGAGGATTGGCTACATCAGGGGTGTGTGGCCTAATATGCAGAGGAGCTCCTGCTACAAAATGAGCCCTGGAACTTCACCAAGATGCTGATTGGCATTCACAATTCTCTGCAAACAGGAGGTGACCTAAGAGCTCCTAAAAATACAATGGCTCATAGTGGAAACACTTCCCACATGAATTAATCAAAGGTGAAGTTATTTATTTATTCATTCATTCACATTTTTACCCCGCCCTCCCTGCAAGCAGGCTTAGGGCGGCTTACAGTGTGGCACACAATGCCTAGTCAGAATAAAACAATTGAAAACATTTAAAATACAACAACAATATACAAATAAAGTGCTCACAGTGATGGTAATAACTAGACATTAAGATGGCTTCCTACAGATACTTTTCATGCCAGAGAGCAGGGTCATAGTCCAGCCCCTCCCCGGCTGCCAGGTCCGAGCTTTATTCAGGGCCAGCCCTCATTGCTGATGTTAGAGTGATGGTTGATGGTAAATGGTGGCAGCTCCTAATCAAAGGCCTGGTGGAAGAGCTCCATCTTCCCAAGACTATTCAGCAATTTTCAGAGTGAAAGAAGAGTTAAACCTGAATCTCTCCCACTGGAGCTAAGTGGGTCAATGCTTGACCTCCTGGGAACTCTATACATACCACCTAGCTTCTAATTCTGGAAGAAATGCATAATATAACAATATAAACAGTAATCACATCTGTCTGACAGTCATCAATGGGTGGCTGAGGCCGAAGTTTATTACTTGGAGGGTGATATGTCCACATGCTCTGGGTTGTCATGGTTACCAGGCTGAACTGCACCATATTTCAGCCAGTCAGCATTCCCACACAATCATGTAAGAAGAGTCTAACAGCAAGCATATCAATCATTGCAGCAATTCTTAACTGCCCCTCTTGTTACTTCCTGATAACTTCACTGGTTATGATGAACCTGGTTTAGCCTTCCATTTTTGGTCTATCTAGATGTTTGTTGATTTGGGGTGGCAAATTTGAATTCATCTTGGTCAGCCAATTTTTGCATTACTTTTTTTTCCCATGCTGCTTTAAGGAAAGACACTAAACTGCAATGTAAAAGTGGCAATACAACTGCCTATACACTTTAGATACACATCTCAGAAATCCAGTTCTTGGTGGGATTTCCAACACATTTATCAGGCGTAACATAGAAACTCATGACCATTTGCACTTTCATTCTTACTTGCTTTATGTAGGGCCCTCTCTGTGTTTAAATGATGGCCACTGCCAGTCAGTTTTAAAAGAAAACTGATACTCCCACAACAAAGCTCTCCTCATTTATCATTAGTAGTTAGTTAATTTCTTTGCTGTCTTTCTGCCTCTTCAAGGCATCCATGTTGGCTAACAATCTACAGTCATGAAATACAACAGTATCCGAAGCCATTTTTAAAAATCACAATAAAAACTATTTAAAATGTTGTAATACAGAAAAACTAGATTAAAATGGGGGGGGGGGGGTATCCATGACCCTCTCATCAGATCATTTGAAGGCCTTCTGAAATAAATAAATTTTAAACATATTCCAGAAGGCCTGATGAGGCCACACCAATCTCACCTTGTGGGGAGAGTTCCATAGTTTGGGAGTGGCCACAGAAAAAGACCTTCAGATAGGATTGCCAGGTCCCTCCTGGCCACCAGCAGGGAATAAGGGGCTAGAGTAGCCAGATCCATGTTGAAAAACTTCTGGAGATTTGGGGATGGAGCCTGGAAAAGACAGGGACCTCAGTGGGTGCAATGCCATAGAGGCCACCCTCCAAAGCATCCATTTTCTCCAGGAGAACTTACCTCCATAGTCTGGAGATGAACTGTAATTCTGGGGGATCCCCAGGTCCCACCGAGAGGCTGGCATCGCTACCTCCAGCTGGTATCCGCCATTTATATATCATGTGGAGGTGGGATATTTCATTAGTGTAAGTGAAATATTGGTTGACTTATAGCATGCGATACCCACTGGCTTCAATCCTAACCAATGTTTCCTCTAATTTTTCCCCTACTGAGAGGAGCAGTTCATATCATGAGCAAAATATAACCGCCATAATCTTAAAACTGGCAATGGACAGTGCAAGACCCTGCATGGCTCCAGATTGGTGCTGAATGGCACAGCTTCCTGTGTTAATAAGCGGCCACTCACACACACAATTTAGAAGGAACACTGATCTTAACCATGATTTCTGCCCGGGGGGGGGGCAATTTTGGCAATTTCACCTGTTACTGCATAGTTCACATGTTGTTCCTATGCAATTCCCAAAGGTCTGCCCCCCTATACACATGCTTCTGAGGTCAAAGCACTCTCCTGCAGGATAACAAAGTCAGGAAAGCTCTAAGGCTTTAAACCACTGGCTAAAATGTTCTTGTGGAATATTTTAATTGTTGAGGTAGAAAGGCTCTCAGAGCACAGAAGCTGCATGCTCTTCTTTTTATTTATTTAATTAGATTTTTCAACCGCCTTCCCTGGGGCAAGCCAGGCTCAGAGCAGTATTCAACATCAATTAAACATCAATTAAAACAAGATTAAAAAATAGTAATAGAAAAATATAGCTGAAGATGGTGCAAGAGAAGCCAATGGCGCCACTATCTCACAGGAGGGGGAAGAGGAGTATGGGAGTGCCAGGATGGAACCATCACTGTTCTCAAACGAACACCTGGCGGAACATCTCTACCTTACAGGCCCTGCGGAACTGTAACAAGTCCTGCAGGGCACAGATGTTATTTGGCAGAGAGTTCCACTAGGTTGGAGCCAGGGCAGAAAACGCCCTAGCTCAGGTTGAGACAAGCCGGATGTCTCTTGGGCCAGGGACCACCAATGGATTTTGATCTACAGAATGCAACACTCTTCTGGAAGTATACCAGGAGAGGCAATCCCAAAGGTACCAAGGTCCCTGATGTTTAGGGCCCTGAAGGTCAGTACCAAGACCTTGAACTCGATCCGTGACTCCACCAGAAGCCAGTGCAGTTTGCACAGCACAGATTGGATGCTGTGCACAGTGTCCCTGTATGGAGTTTCTGGGTCAGCCTCAAGGGTAGGCCCATGTGCAGCGAGTTACAGTAATTCAGCCTAGAGGTGATTGTTGCATAGATTACAGTGGCTAGGTCAGGACGAGACAGGTATGGGGCTAGTTGCCTGACCTGGCACAGTTGAATAAATGCCACTCTGACAACATTTGTGACCTGGGCCTCCATTGTCAGAGAAGCACCCAGGATCACATCCAGGCTCTTAGCAGTAGGTGCCAGTCTCAAGGGCACACCATCAAGAATTGGGAGCTGACACCCCACACCGTATTCTCCCCAGCCCAGCCACAGAACCTCTGTCTTAGAAGGATTCAATCTCAGCTGGCTCTATTTAGCCATCCCCGCACTGCCTCCAGACCCTCTGCCAGATTTATTGGGGTGGCATTTGATCGGCTACCTATCATTTAAAGCTGGGTGTCATCAGCATACTGCTGACAACCCAGCCTGAACCTCAGCACTAGCTAAAGAATTGCCTCTTGAGGGACCCTGCATAGTAAGGAGCATCTGGGTAATACCCTGTCTCCTAGCACCACCCTCTGTCCCCGACCTTGGAGAAATGAGGTAACCCACTTCAAGACTACCCCATGAACTCCTATGCTGGCGAGGCAGTGGGTCAAGAGATCATGGCTGAGTGTCAAATGCTGCTGTGAAATCTAACATCAGCAGTGCTGACCTGCCTCGATCCAGCTGCCCGTGGAGCTCATCTATGAGGGCGACCAGAGCTGTCTCTATCCCATGGCTGTGGCAGAAGCTGGAATGGAATGGGTCCAGGGCCTATGTGTCATCTAGGAAACTCTGGAGCTGCTCTGCAACCACTCTCAATCACCTTGCCCAGAAATGAAAGATATGAGACTGGGCGGTAATTGGTATGATCCAAGAAATCCAAACAGCTTTTATAAGAGTGGAACAACCACAGCCTTTTTCAAACCCTCCAGGCAGACCCCCAAATCTAGGGATAGATTGATAATGTCCACCAGGGAATCCCGTATCCTCTCACTGCTGGTTTTCACCAGCCAAGAGGTACATGAGTCCAAGAGGCATGTTGTCAGCCTAACAGTACCCAGGATCCTGTCAACATCAGCCTGGGAAAGCTGGGTAAAGCTGTCAAGGACTGAATCCAAAGACAGCCAAGGGGCCTCCAGTTCACTTACTGTACCAATATTGGCCAGGGGGTTCCAGCGGAACAACAAAACTTTCTCTGCAAAAAAGCTTTCAAAAGCCTCACAGCTGATAGCTGAATTCCTAGTATTTTGGGTTCTCTCAGAGAGAGATGTCAAGGACCTAATTACCCTAAACAATTGTGCTGGCCAAGAGCTAGAGGATGCAATGGAAGTTGTATAGAACTCCTTCTTAGCAGCCTTCACTGCCACCTCATAGGATTTCACTCTAGTCGTCTAAGCTGCCGTTTCATCCCCCTGAGTTCTGGAGTATACCAGGGGGACCATCTAGGCTGGGAGCATAAAGGACATCAGGGGGTGATTTCATTGATGGCTTCAGAGACAGGAATTCCAATCCCCTCCTATCAGCTCATCTAATGAATCCCCAGGGGGCACTGGATCCAGCAGGGCATTCTGAAACCCTGTTGGGTCCATTAGTGTCTGCGGGTGAGCATAAATCCGCTTGCCACTTAGACAGGAGGAGGCTGGGATACTCAGCCAAGCCTTCAGAGCAAAATGATCTGACCATAGCACTTCATCCTTAACTATCAGATCAACACCTATCCCCATGCCAAAGATCAAATCCAGTCTGTGGCCTGCTTGATGTGTGGGACCTGAAACAATCTGGGAGAGTCCTAGTGCTGCCATGGAGGACACCAGGTCTGAAGCCTGTGAGGAAGCAGCAGCAGCAGCATGAATGTTGAAATCCCCCAGCACTAGAAATTGATAAGTTTAAGAGTGTTTACTCCCATGGCAATATACATGTGTGATACATGTTTTGTTATGTGATTTACTGGTTTTAAACACACACATATGGACACATGAGTTGGAACCATGGAAAAGTTTGCAGATGGAGCTGGTGGAATGCCACTCAATGCAGGGAGTTGTACTGAGCAGGGAATAGCCTAGCTCCATGTGACACAGTCCTCACTTTGTGTCCAGGTCCATCACAAGGACTTTTAGTTAAACTGAGCTGCAAGCTGTCTGCTGGGAACTCAGATCCAAGGCATACATGGAACCAATTCAAGTCAAGACCATGGTGAGTGAGGAGAGGGTGCTTAAGGCTTTCCCTCCATACCATTTTCCCTAAATGAAATGGCTCCGGGGAGCCTCTATTGGCCTCCACTGAGAAAATGAATGAATGAATTCATGTACATCAGTACATGTGGAGCCCCCAATGGGCAACTGGCCCCATGCCATTTTAGGTCAGAGAAATGAAGGCTTCAGTACCCTCTGCCAGTGTGCAAATCTTGGTTCAAATAGGGCTTGCACATGCCTGGAAATTGATCTCAGCGGAGAACCTGCAGTGCACATTTAACTGAAAAGTCCTCACGTGTGACCCAGACACAACCAGAAGACTGTGAAATGTGTAGTTAGGTCATCAGGAGAAATTGCTCCTCCTTCCTCTTCAGCTGATGTCTTGTGCTGGTAGAGGAAGGAAGAAGAGGCAATTTCACCTGAATTCTTCATCATAGTCTTCTGTGTAAAATGTATTTTATTCAAGAGAATTCCTTGACCTCAGAGGATTTTTAGAACACACAGCAAGTTTTTGAGTGTGGGTAAGCTGGGGGGGGGGGAATCTCCTCCACCAGTTTCTGCAAACCTGTACACAGGATCATAGGCGTCAACTACGCAGGGGCTCAGGCCACCCCTGAAATTTTCCAGGGGGGACTGAGCCCCCACGGGTGAAATGGAGCGCCTGCTCGCTGCTGCGCCTCCCTGCCCCTGGCTGCCGCCTGCACTAGGGCTCCCAAGAAGTCGGCACAAGAGCCTGTCTCCCCCCCAGCTCCCCCACACCCACTCCTCCCTCCCTCCCTCTCTCTCTCCGGGGCTGACTGCCCAGCGTGATGATGTCACCCAGAAGTGAGGTCATCACACCAGGCACGTTGCCAGGGTGACGCTCTAGCAATCACCCTGAAAACTCTATGGCACCATAGACTTTCAGGGTGATTGCCAGAGCATTGCACCGGCAACGTGCCCAGCATGATGATGTCACTTCCAGGTGATGTCATCACACTGGGCAGTCGGCCCCGGAGAGAGAGAGGGAGAGAGAGGGAGGGAGGGAGGAGTGGATGGGGAGAGAGGTGCAGGGGAGCTAGGCGGGGGGGAGAGGCTCTTGTGGTGGCATTGTCTCGGCGCGTGCGCAAAGCACGCAAGTGAGGAATTCCTATCTCGCAGGTGGCAACCCTACTCTCTCTCTCTCTCTCTCTCTCTCCCCCCTCCAGCCCATCCCAGCCACCACCCCCCAGGAAATTGGAACATCTATGCCTTTGCACAGGATCCATCCCTTGGTTTCTATTTGTGTGTTGAAAACTAATACATTAATCTGTTACAGCAAAATTAAACAGGATGCTAGTGGCACATTAAATACTAATGACATTTATTCCAGGAAAAGCTCACTTCATCAGATGCATAGCATTTGTCATACACAATCTTTTCTCAAGGGAGAAAACACCCTAAGCCTATCCAGAGTATAAATCACAAAGAAAGGCATTGGCAAAATACTCCATGGCATTCAAAATTAAGGTATAAGATTTAGGACAATTTAAGTCCCCCTAAGCGAGTAAATGGGATGTGGATGGTATGGTATAGCATGATCTAGTCCGATCTTGAGAGCTAAGCAGGATTAAATGTTGGGCCACCAAGGAAAATTCAGCAGAGGAAGGCAATGGCAAACCACCTCTACTTCTCACTTGCCTTGAAGTTCCCTTGCTTGGGTTGCCATAAGTCAGTCATGACTTGATGGCACATACATACATACATACAAAAGCAAGTAAATGCAAAATCTCACAATTTCTGCCCACAAGGTACTTTGATATTATGCTATTAGAACTTCACATTATAAAGCAATATGGTATTTAGAAAAGTTATGGGACACCTGCCTAATAGCCATGTGAAACATGGAAATGTGAAAATAAGGTAGCTATTTTTAATTGACCTACAGTGTATATACAACAGACTGTGGCACCACAGGATAGGAGAATTTTGCCAAGGCTGAAGCAGAAGGATATTAGGCATTTGAAATCCCATGCTTTCACAGCATATTGATTGAAATTTATAAGCTCAACAAGTTTACCATGAAATAGAAGGGACTAGGTAAGCAAGGAATTGTTTAGGATCTTGTGATTTGTTTTGTCACATTTTCTGTCACTGATGCTGCTCTGAGTAAAGCAAATGAAACCTATGAATCAAATTCATCTACCACAGTGGGTGACATTTAATTTGTTTGGTTCAAGCCTAAATGGTGCCAAGGCCTTAGTGGATCAAGAGACTGATATTTGAAAGACTTATACCCCTTCTTCCCATCAGTAGTCTCCAAAGCAGTGCATACACAAGCTTAAGAAAATACTAAAGACATGGAGAAAGATCCATTACAGAAGTGGTGTCAAGATTAAATATAGGTTAAAAACACAAATTGTCCCTTAATTACATTTAATTTATTTTATTCCATTTATAGCCTGCTCTCCCCAAAACTCCCCAAAACTGTCAGAGCAGTTGACATCTTATAAATATACAAAAACCTTCTAAATACAATATATAATTAGTCAAGTCCATAAAAATGGTAAAATTGATAAGACAATTTCTGTAAACTGGAACAATTGGATGGCTTTAATTTAGTAGTAAAAGTATAGTAAAATGAATATAATTGGGGAACCATGAGCCTAGTGGCCACCCTACTGAACTCTAAAGGTGGAGGCACCTATAGCAGGGCTCACCTGGACAATTTCAGAACCCAAATAGAAGTAGGCGGTTTATCAAATTTTCTGAGAGACACAACTGTGAAGGATGTTATTCACAGTTATCTGTTAGGGAAAAATAGTCAAAATACTTAAATAATCAGAGTT
The DNA here is from genome assembly GCA_029233225.1 of Lepidodactylus listeri. Classification (NCBI taxonomy): domain Eukaryota; kingdom Metazoa; phylum Chordata; class Lepidosauria; order Squamata; family Gekkonidae; genus Lepidodactylus; species Lepidodactylus listeri. The sequence goes on from JARCFY010000006.1 coordinate 52,164,867, forward strand.
GCGATGGATCTTTGCTTCACTGGAGAGGAGACGTTTGTTTACCGTTTAAAAATACTTTATTACTAAAGGTTAGGGTTCATGGGAAGAGCTACAAAACAACATAACTAGAGAGCTACATCTTGCTACTTCTCTTTACAAGACATGGTGAGATCAGAATGGAGAATCTCTCCTTCTCCTTGACCCCTAGAAGGAAGTCACCTGAACACAGTAGCCAATCAACACATCAATACTCCTTTAGATTCACGGGCTTTTCTCCCATTGGCTGTCTGCCAGGTTTCCCTTCCAGGTCAGTCTAAACAATAGCACTGGAGGTAAGCAAATTAACCCTATAATGACTGGAATGTTTAGATCTTGCTAACACATACATTTCCAACATTATCAGCAATGCTTTTTTGTATATCAAGAAGGTGCCTGAACTCATGTGTAAGGCTGCACTGATTTCCACCAATTTCCCCATCAGGATTTAAGAGAGGGCTCCCCTCCAAAAAAAGGTGCTAGTATTAAATACTGGTGAGTAGCACCACAAAAAAGCCCTATTTTTTAGCCATGATGAGTACTCAAAAGCTCAGGTAATGTGTCACTGAACACTGGAGCAACAAAAGATTTTTGTCTCCATGTCCTGCTTGTAGGCCTTCCATGTTAATCACTGTAGAAAAGAGCAGATTGGACTAGGTGGACACTGATACGATCCATGTTAAATACTGAGTTTCATGGCTGGTTTGACCCCAAGCCTAGTGATCAGCTTAGCTTTATTAGTGATTCAGCAATCACAAGACAAAGACCCAGGGCAATGGCCCTGATTAAATAGCATGCAAACCTCACCCACTTCTCAAACAACTACTGACGATAGGCTATTGTCAGAACCATTACTTCCTCATTAGCCACCTCCAGAGTCCCGGTGGGCTGTTATTCTAGAGCTCCAAGCTCAGCCAGTCTCTGGTAGAAACATTCCTGGAATGTTCCAGTCTAAATACACAACAATCCAGCAATGATCTTTTCATGGCCCTATGTTCCATTAGCAATCTAAGACATATACAACAGGATGTCTTGCAATGGTTACATTTATCCAATATTTAAAACATTTATGTGCATCTTTCAAATCCCACACAATTTCCTTGGCATTTCTAGAAACTGTTGTCCTAAGTGACTGCTTTGGGTGCTCATGTCGTCAGGCCAGTCCTAAGCGAAAGAAGTGGGAAAAGGCAGAACAACCAGAGAAGGCTGAAGGCCAGTAGGAAGAAAATCAACAAGGCAAAATGTAATGGTAGGAAAGGGGGGACCAAACGTAGCAAGAAAAAGCTGAGTTTGCTTTCTCTGGGTAAAGCAATATTTCTTGTTGAAGATACAAAGGGAAGGAAAATGCACACGCAACTGGAATATTATTAAGCAGAAGCAATTCTTAGAGGCCAACAACAGGGCCTGTCTGGGAGCAGGCCCTCTCCCATTGCTAGAGCCACCCCAGGCTTTTTCAAGAGTCACAGGATGCCCACTTGGAAACCCACAGTGCCGGCAACACAGACCCCCACCTGGATAGTGGCAACAAGGAGAACTTCACAGTATGGGCCAGAGCTGTAGCCAGGATTTTTGACTTCAGCGGGGAGGAATTTAAACAAGTCAGGGGGCACCCCCGCACATACCCCTGGGCTGTGTCAGGAGCAACAAGAGAGTAAAAGGTTTTTTTTTAAAGCAATGAGAGAGAGATGAGAAGCGAGGGCACTGGCAGGCAGGGGAGGGAGACAGCTCAACTTGGCCGTGGCATGCACAAAGAATAAAATAAAATAAAATAAAATAAACCAACTGGATGGGAAGTCACGAGGCCTGGGCAGTAAGTTGGGGGGGCAAGATGCCCCACTGTAGCTACAGGCCTGGTATGGGCCCTTTAAGGCCACAATTCAACAACAACACCTACTCAGCTACACCTACAGTAGCCCCTGTAAGAAGAGCTCTGTAAGATCTTGGAGGATTGGCTACATTAGGGGGGTGGCCTAATATACAAAGGAGCTCCTGCTACGAAACGAGCTCTGCGAGACTGCCAGTTCTCCCAAGACTCAGAGGAATTGACTGAGTATGTGCTGCCTGCTGCACTAGTTTCATAAGGGGCTTAGAAGCTGGCAGCTGAGATCTCTCTCCAGGCAGTGCAAGGGACCAGGACCTGCAAACCTCCGGTTCACCTGGAAAAACAGTTCACCTGGAAAAAATGGCCACTTTGTAAGGTGGACTTTATGGCCTTATACCCCATTGAAGTCCCTCCCTTCCCCAAACTGCATCCTCCCCTCCCCAAACTAAGCATCCACCCCAAAAATATCCAGGTATTTCCCAACTTAGACCTGGCAACCCTATGCAAACCCCAATTCTGAGTCTCTGCAAGCCAAAGCAGGACAGAAATTGTATGAGGGATAAGGGAGTTGCTGAGGTCAGGGGCATGGAGGCTAGGGTTGGCAGGTCTCTCCCCCAGCCACTGGTGTGGGATGGGAGGGGTAGGGTTGCAAGATCCAGGTTGAGAGTTTGGGGACAGAGCCTGGGGAAGACAGGGACCTTAGCAGAATCCAATGCCACGGAGTCCACCCTCCAAAGAATCCATTTTCTCCAGGGGAACTGATCTCAGTAGTCTGGCAATAAGCTGTAGTTCTGGGGGGTCTCCAGGTCCCTAATGGAGGCCCCTGAACCCCACAGACTATTAACAGGGTGAGGCAGGTCTTTTTTCTACCATGATAGCTTCCTCATTATGATTTAAGAATAGAAACATTTCTAGCTAAAAAGAGAAATAGAAAAGAAACAGTGACTGATGATGGTTCCCTCTTCCACCAAGTAGTCTAAATTCCACTTACCTGATGTATCTAGTCCTGGCAACCCAAGATTCCACACCCCACACCCTGACTCATGGTGAACCTCCTTCATGGGGAGACCTTTTGCTATTCTGATTATTATGACAACGTACTTAAACAGCATCAGAGAAGTTTATTTAGGGAAGTTACTGTGTAAGGAAGGTTTCATTCTAAGTAGGTAAAAGATCCAGTTCTTAGTATATGCTTTCGATACTAATAATTTATAGATTCTAAAATAAAAAATTTAGTTTAGTGAGAAGTTTCCAGATCATTATTTGAAAAGGACTGATTTTCCACCCTCCTCGAAGCATGATGATTTCCCTGCAGCAAGAATGAAAATTGTTAAGTACAACTGGAAAGCACATAGAAGGTCCAAGAGGGATATAGTACATTTATAGGTTTCCTTTTGCCAGTAAAGCTCTGGAAAGGGACAACACTTGTAAACAGATCATTGGCTAAAACAACTGAGTTAGTCTGATCAATAGCGATGGCACATGCAGCAAAAAGCTCTTAATGGCTCTTAATCTCCATTAGACAGTGTTGGAAGAAATTATGGGGGTGGGGAAAGGGGCTCCATCACACTCCAGCCACTTATGGCAGCATCCTGGTTCTTCAGCAGCTTTCAGGGAATGTGAATACTTCTGAGGTGCTCTGGGATAACAGCCATTATTAGGACAGGAAATGCTGCAGGGGTCCTGGAAATGCTGCAGGGTCCCTGGAGGTACAGTCTCCATGGAGTCTGCACATTTTAGCAGAAATTTGTAGGAGGTAGGTCACCCAAAGAGCTTTAAACATAAAGTTTTGCTGACATCTATTAATTAAATGTGAGCTGGGTTGTCCTGCAATTTAAGGTCTCCCTTTAGCTTTAGAAGGGCTTGACCACTAACAGTAAATGCTAATTAATGGGCAATCAAGGTCACTTAGGAATGCCACAGCCAGATGTCTGGATAGGAGCTGTGACAGAGTAAGGCTTCAATTCAACGGGGAAGGGGGATTTTAATTTGAGCAGAAAAAACAGACAGCAAGCAGAAGGGTTTTTTGGAAGACAAACTAGCATGCCTTGCAAAGCTGCAAGATTTTGTGCCTGTACATTTTCTCCCGTGATATGCATACCAGTTGGGAAAGGCAATTTTGGTCAGGGTAACAATATGAGAAGAAGTTCTCAGTGCAATCTTAAATAGAGTTATACTCTTCCAAGTACACTGAAGTCAACGGGCTTAGAAAAATGCACTCTTGCTTTAAATTGCATTATAATGCCTGTGCACTACTACTGATCAAATTTAGAGCCTTGAACACACTGTGCATACCTTAAAGCATGAATCACTTGCTTTATGAGTGGTTCTTCTTCAGCTACATTCAGAAACAAGCTTCTGCCATTTCACACAGACTTGCAGGACTTGTTCTTCATTCCATTATGCTGCCTTTTATTATTTATTTCATTTCTATCCTACCATCCCTCTAGCATGAAATTCAAGGAAGGTGATAGACATATGTCTGCCTGCATAGGGTTCCTGAGAAGCCTCCCATCCAAACAGAGACCAGACCTGCTTAGTTTTAGCAAGACTGCTATAGCCAGGGGCATCAAGTTTTCAAATTCGGGGGGGGGGGGGGCAGGAGCTCTTCCGTGCACGCGCGTGCCGGGACCATGTTCCTGCCGCTGCCACCTCTCCCCCCCCCGCCTGACCTCTCCTGCTTCCATCCGTCCCTCCATCTGTCCAGGGGCCAGCTGGGCATTTGCTTAACTGGCCCCCGGACAGACGGAGGGAGGGATGGAGTGGCCAGGTGTGTGGGGAGAGAGACGGCGGCGGTGGCCCTAGGAAGGGCCTGGGGAGGTGTGGCGGAGGGCGCACCATTTTCCCGGGGAGGCTCAGTCCCCCCCCCAGAAATTTCGGGGGTGGCTCAAGCCCTTGAGCCCCCCATAGTTGATGTCTATGGCTATAGCCATAGCCTATTAGTTGGGTCAGAGTTCCTTTAGTAGTCTAGGCCACTATGACAAACCCATTGGCTATAATCCAACAAAGGTTAGTTGAAACCAATTTCCCAGGGAATAAATTAAGCAATTTATTTGTGCCTATATTCTATCCAATTGACTGCAAGAGACTTAGATAAATTAACTTCATGAGATTGTGCTCGAAACAAAAACATTTATTACATTTGTTAGCCTGACTTTGTCTGGAAAGAACTGAAGGCAGGTGTTGCCATCCTAGCTCAAAATAGTGAGCAGTGTAATCCTGCCATCCAGCAGTATGACTGCAAATTAAAATACCTGGCATAGCTCATAGTTGGAAACCTATACATGAACCAGGCAACTCAGAACTCACTGCAATGGAAACAGGATGGGATTCAGTAGAATTTTAATTGAATCGATTTGTAAATGCAAGCCTCAAATATGGAAGCCATGAAAAGGCATTTAATGTACTATCCTCTGATGTCTGGTGTGTAGGATTAAACTCACCAATCCAGTTTGCACACAAGAGACTCTGGCAGCTACAGCTACAGGCTTCTTTATTATTTCAGACACACGCACTTGGAACTACAACCTACACAGAACTAGAGCTATGTGAGGCTCCTCCCATACAGCCTTAATAGGGGAAACAAAAACTAGTTTGTGAAGGCTCACTTAAAGGCATACACGTATGTGTGTGTGTTAAGCGCCGTCAAGTTGCTTCCAGTTTATGGCAATCCTATGAATTAATGACCTCCAAAACGTCCTATCATTAACAGCCTTGCTCACATCTTGCAAACTGCAGGTTCTTTGACTGAATCAATCCATCTCACGCTGCGTCTTCCTCTTTTCCTGCTGCCTTCAACTTTTCCTAGCATTAGTGTATTTTCCAATGACTCTTGTCTTCTCATAATGTGACCAAAGTATGACAGCCTCAGTTTAGTCATTTTAGCTTCTAGGGAGAGTCCAGGCTTGATTTGATCTAGAACCCACTTATTTGTCTTTTTCGTGGTCCACAATACCCATAAAACTCTCCTCCAACACCACATTTCAAATCAATCAACCTTCTTCATTGTCCAACTTCCACACACATACGTAGTAATGGGGGATACAATGGCATGAATTATCATGATCTTGGTCATCACTATGCATCCTTATGAATCTTTTCTAGCTCCTTCATGGCTGCCCTTCCCAGTCTCAGTCTCCTTCTGATTTCTTGGTTGCAGTCTTCCTTTGGGTTGGTGTTAGAGCCAAGGAATAGAAAATCTTGAACAATTTCAATTGCTTTATCATCAGCCTTCAAGTTGTGTAACTCCCCAGAAGTATACACATATATGTATAACATATAATCAAAAATAAATAAGAGTACAAAATAAAGAGATCCTTAGAAGGAAACAGAGGGTGTCATTCAGGTTCTTAAATTAATTGTTCACTGAAACAGTTGAAAGCTATGGCTGGAAATGTTTTGTATGGGACAATCTATACCAATTGCTGCTGAATACTGTAACACTGCAGTCATCTATCACCTGGTTATTTCTGCCATACACATGGTGAAGAGCTGAAGAGAGAAAGATCCTCTGTCTGGACAGAAAATATGGAGGAAGCTCTAAGCCTAGCTGAGACAACCTATGTCCAGTATCACAAGCAGTGGCAAGAGTCATCTCCCCTCACATCCTACCAGCTCACAGTAGTAGAGAACAGCAGGTGGCAGAGCACATGCCAAGCAAAGGATGAGAATTTATTTATTTATTTATTGGATTTATAGCCCGCCCTCCCTGCCAAATGGCAGGCTCAGGGCGGCTCACAACAAGAATTAAAATACAATCACTTTAAAACAACAGAAGAGAAGCTGCTAGGAAGCTGTGGCAGAGGTGACAGCTGGTAAGTCAAAGACCCAGGGGATGATGACCCCACCCCCAGAGGGCAGCATTTCCAACAATCACTGTCCTGGGTAAAGGATGTATTTAAAGTTCACTTGGGCACACATGTAAAATAATTAAATAATTTCTTTGTCTAATGTCCCTTTGGGGCAGATGAAGGAAGAAATCACACACACACAAATATATGCGCGCACACTTGCACATGCGTTTTGAAAGAGCAGAAGAGGGGGATGGAGGTAGCTTCTGAAGCAGTCTGAGTAAAGCCAACTGCTCTTCCCCACCTGGCTTGCCCAGCTTTCTTTCACAATGTGGCACTGGCATCTCAGTTTCACTTTGTCTCTCCCAGCCTGTCCCATGGAGGAGGGTAGCAGGGTCTTCACCACAGCAGTCTGCCATCAGCAAGGCTCAACTCTTCAGGTGCTCTGTGGTTCCACACAAACATTTTACTCTGCCTTGGCTTCCTCCACTACAGCACCGTGTTCAGTTTCTTTTTTAAAAAATCAGTAGTAATCACCAGTTGGTTGTTTTAATAATATATTGAACAATGTACTGTTTCCCAGCTTTCATTTTAAAAAGAAGTCTTTAGCCCTTTTCTTGGTGAGGTTATAAGGGGAAAGGTACTGGCTATACATTTTTCTTTATAACTGCAACCAAAAGGACTACATGCCTACTTTAAGGCGGGAAAGCTGGCAACCAGTACATTGTTGCAACAGATTGTTATATGGTTATAATGCAATGGCAATACAGTTATTGCCATTTTTTTAAAAAACCTGGAAATTGTAGAGAAAGAATCTGTTCAGATGCTTGATAACTACAGTGAATGTTTCTGCATTAGTAGCATCAACTAGAGCTGCCTGAAAAATTGTCTCTGAGTGGAAGCAGCGCTGATGATTACCTGTGCTCTTCTAATAATGTCACTGTATCTTGACCCTTGGCAAGGAATGTGCAACAATTTCAGCTTCTTTATATCATCAGACAAATCAGCCTTTCTAGCTTGGTATGTCTACTCTGATGGGCAGTAGCCATTGTAGGGTTGCCAGCCTTAAGGTGGTGGCTGGAGATCTCCTGGGAGTACAATTGATCTCCAGGTGACATATCAGTTCCCCTAGAAAAAAAAAAGTCTGCTTTGGAAGGTGGACTCTATGGCATTACACCCCACCGAAGTCCCTCCCCTCCCCAGACCCCACCTTCCTCAGGCTCCACCCCCAAAATCTCCAGGAATTTTCCAGCTTGGAACTGACAACCCTCTCTCCAGGGTCTTAGGCAAAGAAATATTTTCCTCAACATCTCCTGCTTTTTAGATGGATGTGCCACAGATTGCCCCCAAAGAACTTTTAAATGATACATCTACTGAACCATGGTTTATCCTCAAAGGAAATCTAGGAAAGAAGACACGTGGGACCCTATAGGAAACTAGCCCCCTAATACTCCTGAATTATCATTTTAAAAAAAAAATTAAATTGCTAGGACTTTTGCTTGAGAAAATACAAAACCAGTATTCCACCAAGTGGCTAACTAAGAAGAAGAAGAAGAAGAGAAGAAATTGGATTTATACCCCACCCTCCACTCCCCAAGGGAGTCTCAGAGCGGCTTACAAACTCCTTTTCCCTTCCCCTCCCCACAACAGACACCCTGTGAGGTAGGTGGGGCTGAGAGAGCTCTTTCCCAAGCTGTCCTTGAGGGAACAGCTGGTACAGAGCTATGGCTTGCCCAAGGTCATCCAGCCAGGTGCAAGTGGAGGAGTGGGGAATCAAACCCGGTTCTCCCAGATTAGAGTCCGCGCACTTAACCACTACACCAAACTGGCTAGGAAGTAGACTGCCTCCCATCTCATCTGTGTAGATGTATTGGCCTAAATGGTGGGCATTAAGCCTACATTTCTTTTAATTTTATGAGACTGAATTTATTAGTATATAATATAATTAAACAACTTTTGACACAGTAGGCTAGCATTGTTCTGTAATGATTTCCTATCCCTTTATGCCCCTCAACACAAGTTTGCTGGTTGTGGGCCTGAGGCAAATTTTTGTGCCTGTATGTAGTTCCAAAGGGTACACAAAACACCTATAGTATCCTGTGTCTACATATTAGCAATAGATAATGCATGCAGAAGGTGGCAATTCTAGGACACCATTTTTGTTTTGCCTTGAAGCTGTTTGTGTTGTCTTTAAAATATTACATTAGAAGCATAATTGGTATTCATGACACATGTTTTCTAAGAGCAAGTTGAACTAAAGCATAGGAGTGCTCAAAAAGAAGGCTGGTTCTTAGTGTTTTGCAAATCTGCATTTTCAAAATGACATCTGCTTTGTCTGAGACTGAAAAATACAGGAGGAGATTTGTAAAGGAGAATAAAATTATGTCCCAGGGCTTTCTGTGAAGGAAGATTTTAAAGGTGGTGCACTCTGAAAATCACTACAATGAGCAAAAATATTTAATTCCAACTTATTCATGACACATTTTAAATAGCACCTTTACAGGAGAACAAATATTTTGAAAGCTATATTTTCAAATACTATTTTTTTTAAAAATTAGGTTCATAAAAAACTATTTAATTAGGTGTCTAACATTTGCATGCATTTAAATGAAAACAAATTCAATCCTTTGTAGGCTTTACAACTAATGAACTACTCAGCTAAAATAAAATACAGGGGATAACAGTGAGCATAGCTGCCATATTTGATTTCTCCACATTATCTTAGTACTTTCCTAGGTTTTTTAGAAAATATATATCAATAGCAGTGTTATAGTTGTCCTCCATCATTAGGAGAGGAGGAACCCAAGAGGAGGCTGAGGATTTTAAAGTCTTAAGGAGGGAAAACTCATAACATCAATTATTTTTTAATTTTGTTTAGAAAAATCATCAGTCATAGAACTTATATAGACTTACAGGTCTTCCACTATGCCTCTTCTTAAACTCATTTTTATTGCAATTGGTTGCTTGGTTACTTGTCAGTCTTCATGGTTTTTTAGTTGATGTCTGTTATATGGGAGGCCCCTTGAAAAACTTCTGAAAAATCAGAACCCCTTGTGCAGTTCCTGCAGCTGTACTATATCTATATATCTAATAGCCAAGTGGCCACCCCTGTGCGGATATCTAAATCCGTGGGGAGGACTTGGGGGGCAGGGAGATTTTCCCATGTGTGTAGAAAAATCTGAAAAGTAAAAAAAAAATTGGGGAGATATTTAAATCCCCCCAGAAATAAAAAGTGTTCCCTGCACGTGTGCAGGGAACACAGTTAAAACTATGCCTCACCTCCTGCCGGGGGAGGGAGAGGGCTTGGTGGGCTGGTGGTTGGAGCCGCACAGGACTCGCTGGATGGGAATAAGAGGAGGAAGAGGAGAACTCGCGAGGCCAGTGGCTCCAAGCTGCGTGGGCCTCGCCGTACTTGGGGGGGCGGGAGGGAGGGAAGGGCAAACTGGCGAGGCTGGCAGCTCCAAGCCATGCGGGCTTCGCCATCGTTTGGGGGAGAGGAGAACTGGTAGGGGTAGAGAGAAAGGGAGAAGGCTTACCCATGGCGCCTTTCTCCTCCTCCACCTGGAGCTCCCCCATGAGTATCGTGGGTCCCCACCTCTTGTCATGTCTGTTGTGCCTTCTGGGGGCAGGGGAACATCACACCTGGAGCCCATAGGGTCTTGCCCTGCTCCACCCTGAGCCTTGCTGCTGGGCCCAAGCGCCCTGCCAGGCAGTTTGTTTCTGAGTAGCTTGCTGAAGTGTTGCTAAAATAAGGAATGTTTGTGATCAGAGGAAATGGAGGATTAGGTCTGACCCTTCCTCTTTGACTGCCCTGGGTTGTGCTTTTTAAAGGAGTGCATGGGAATGGGACAGCTCCAGCTTTATCCTTTTTTTAAAAAATTATATTTTCTACATACTATACATACTATAACTAAAAACACTAAAAACTAACCCTAGATATACAGAGATCAATCTGTTACTACATATTAAGTAAATAACTTCAATTACTTGAAGAAAAAAAGTTAATATAACAAGGCATCCTTAGCTTTAGATCCATTAATCGCTCTAAAAAACATAAAATAAACAAATAGCTGGTTTCATAACAAGTGCATACAAATACAACAATTCAAACTTTCTAGTTAACAAAAGGTATTCTTTCTTCTTTCTTTTCATTTCTTTTACAAAATTTTATTTGACTTTCCGAGGTTTTGGAGCAGCTGCTCCTTTTTCTGCATCAGAGTCTTCTCCCTCAGACTTGCTTGTTGAAGATTCAGAACTTTTCAGTTCATAAATTCTTCCTTGTTAATCCAGTTCTTCCTCCATAGATGTTTTCTCTTTTCCATCTTGATATTGTTCTAAGAATTTCTTTGCCTTTGCAACAGAGTCAATCTTTTGCTTCTTATCTTTATAAGTGAAGACCAAGCCTTCAGGTGTAATTCATCTGTACATGGTGGCACTTGCTTGCAAAAACATAGTTAAATTTTTATAAGAACATAAGAGAAGCCCATGCTGGATCAGGCCAGTGGCCCATCCAGTCCAACACTCTGTCACACAGTGGCCAAAAACACCAGGTGCCCTTAGAAGGTTCAGCAGTGGGGGCAGGAAGCCCTCCCACTGTTGCCCCCCAAAAAAACACCAAGAATACAGATCATCACTTGCCCCAGACTGAGAGTTCCTATCTATACTTTATGGCTAATAGCCACTGATGGACTTCTGCTCCATATGTTTATCTAATTCCCTCTTGAAGCTGTCCATGCTTGTAGCCGCCACCACCTCCTGTGGCAGTGAATTCTACGTGCTAATCACTCTTTGGGTAAAGAAGGACTTCCTTTTATCTGTTCTAACCCAACTGCTCAGCAATTTCATGGAGTGCCCATGTGTTCTTGTATTGTGTGAAAGGGAGAAAAGGACTTCTTTCTCTACCTGCTCTATCCCATGCATAATCTTATAAACCTCAGTCATGTCACCCCTCAGCCATCATTTCTCCAAGCTAAAGAGCCCCAAGCGCTTCAACCTTTCTTCATAGGGAAAGTGTTCCAACCCTTTTATCATAAGGTTTCCTCTTCTTTCTAATTTCAAATGGAATGTCTTTTGACACTTTAACTTCTTCATCTTTGACTTTCAAGGTTTACCTGTTGGTGGCCTTGAGCATCACATCTCTGGTAGATTTCTCAGAGAATCTCACCAAAATCTCTCCTGGCAGGTTCTTTTTCTTCAGAATTTCAGGATAGGTTCTGTAAACCATATCCATATCGCTTTGAAGTGATTCTACCTGTAAACCTGTTATTGGAGCCAGAGCTTCACTTAGTAGCTTCTTGAGATTCTCATCTTTTTGTTCAGAGACACCCTTGAAATCTTAAAAAAGTGTTGACCTTTCCATTTGAAGCTTCAAAAGATGTTCTTTGTCAGAGGACCTTTCTTTTTCTACCATGTCCAGTCTCTGATTAATAGTCTCAGTCTTGGCTTTGACTTTCTGCATCTCCCTTGCTGTCTGTTCAGATCTCCTGTTAGCATCAGCTATCTGCTTTTGCAAATTATCCATCTTAGAATTTACTACAGTCATCTGCTCCATCAGAGGGTGCAATGCAGTAGCTAATACAGAAGATAAATCTGTGCTTGCTTCACACTTAGCTGCCGGAAGCACTGAAGCAGTATTTGGGGAAGGCTTTGTTCTCATCGCCATTTTCTCTCCCTGTCCAGTCCTTGTTATTGTTTAAACTTCCAGAAAGTTTTTATACAGCTTCACAGTTCCAGAAAGTTAGAAAAAGGCTTTTAAATCCATTTATAAAAACATTGCAGGCACTTGCTCAGAACCCAGCCATTTAAAAGTGAGCTTTCTTCAGATCAGATAAAAGAATCACCAGGTTTAAGGGGGGGATTTAAACCTCTCCTCTTGCCACTTCACATTAAGATTGGAGAATCTGGATCAGGAACTTACAGGCTTTGCAGGGGTTGCTCCGTGTTGGCAGGCAGGCATATTTTCTTGCTTTTTACAGTTTTCGATCTCTGCAGCTGTCTGGTGTGCACTTCCCCATGCTGTCCAGCACTATGGTGGCAGGACCTATGGAGGCAAAGGGGAGCCTCAGTCCCTTGGTTGCCACCTCAGGAGAGGCTGCCCCTTGCACCTCAGGCAGGATGCCCCCTACGAGGACTCCTGGGAGGCCAAAAACCAGCTCTAGCTTTATCCAATAGTATTGGGCTAATACCCTGTGACATAGGGTGAGGCTCTATGGGGTGAAGCCAACAGGGGAGGTTGGTTTCCCAGTGCAGGCCTCCCCCCATGCCCTGGCCTTCCCCACTGCATCGAAAGGCCTCATCCTTGGCCTGTGAGGGCCTAAGACAGGCAGTGTCACTATAGGCCTCAGTTGTGGTGTTGGTGGCAGATGGGGCTCAGCCACAGACCCCTGCTTCCCTGCTGTGTTGTGTGGTGGGAATGGCCAGATTAGGAAATGCCTAAGGTGTGCTTCCCTGAACCAAGGCTTGCCCAGCTCTTTCTCCCCTATTTCTGAGTGGGGCTTGGGCCTGAAGACTCGGGCTGCTTCAGAAGTTGCTGGAGCTGGACTGCCCACCCAAGAAACTTCTGTGGCCCTGGTAAGTTCAGGGGCAGGCCCCTGGCCACAGACACAAATGTTTGATCTTTAGGGTTCTTTTTTTCCTACTCCATGGTGTCTCTGGAGGTGGTGGGATCTCATATTTAGGCCTGATTGGCAGATTGGTTGAAGACATAACTATATCTGCAGAAATATTTTGGCAAGTTGCTGGAGATGGGTAGGGAATGCGCCAGAATGGAATTCCAAAACCACTTCAACAAAATTCTTTTTAAAATGTTCAAATGTTCATGAGTTTGGGCAAAATATGATAAATTTGGCTTCTACTATAGAGTTTTTGACCAATTACCAGAGCTTCGCCCCGATGTCGCCAATGTAATGATGTCACATTGGAAGTGACATAGACACGTCACTGCAATGTCGGCTGGGCCTTGCTCTTTCTCAGGGCTTTTTTTGTAGAAAAAGCCCAGCAGGAACACATTAGCATAACAGGCCACACCCAACAGCAGAAACTCATTAGCATAATAGGCCACACCTCTGACAGCACAGCTCCTTTCCAGGATTGGCTTCCCCAGGTGCCCTGCGGCTTGCTTGCAGGGGACATGGGGAACCTGAGGGAAGGAAGGCAGTTTCTGAATCAGCTTCCCCAGGTGGCCAAGGAACCAAAGTAGGGGAGGCAGTTTAAACTGCCTTCCCTCCCTGAATCAGCTTGGCTTCCCCAGGCACCCCACACCTTGCAAGTTGCCTGAGGAACGGGGGGGGGGGGGGCTGTAGGTGTGGCCAACTCAGAAGCCAGCCGGAACTTTGTTCCTGTGCATTCCTGCCCAAAAACAGCCCTGCTCTTTCTCAGGGTCCCCCCCACCAGCCAGCTGATTAGAGGTGGAGCCTAGCAGTGGGGTACCCCTGCCTCCATCAGAGGGTATGGCAACCCTAGCCTGAGACCATTATGTGTTGCCTTCATGGCTGTTCAAAGTAAAGTGAGGTAATGAAGCCATGTGAATGTGGTCAAGCATTTATTGATATCCTCCATGCACAATATGAGGGCATTGTTGTGCATAATGATATGATAGGATGGGTGGTGGTAGAGGTGCCATAGATGCTGTGGGAGGGTCTGTTAGTGTTGCTACATACATTTTTGTTTAAACTAGTATTGTTTTCCTTTCTCCTTTTCTGTTGGGAGTATACAGGATAAGGATTTATTGAGCTTGCTAGCATAATATCTTTTTTTCTGAGAGTTTTAAAATAGTTTGCAAAATTGTTTGTATGAATGTGCAGTTACATTCCAGAGCAGATGGAAAGGAACACTGCCCTTGGTCATGCAAAAGCTACGATTAAAATCAAGGGGAAGGTCTCTAACTGCATTTTTTTGCAGTTCTTCACACATAGCCCACTTGTCAAACAGCTGATTTAGAGAATTTTAACTTGAATAGAAGTTAGCAAAACTTGTAATGTGTGATATATTTGTCTGCCTTGTTCATGGGACACAGGTGAGATTTCCTAACTTGGAAACTGCCAGACCTGAGATTTAAGTCAGGAGCCAGGATATCGTTCTGTGAATCATATATATTCCATTTCAATTTCCAAGTCAATTCCAGCACTAAGCAAACACCAACACAGCCCCTGCCTTTTTGAGTGCTACTGAGAAATGCAAATCATGTAGGCATAAAGATCCATAGTACTTACTATTTAAATTACTATTATGAACAGAATAATTATTTGGGGCAACTGCATTCTCTCCAGAACACATCCAGCATTTTGAACTAGCTAAGTTTATGCTCCATGATTTCCCAACTGCTGCAGTATTAGTAGTTGCCCAACATAACAGGAATAACAGATAGGATTATTTATTGAGAGTCCCAATAAAAAGGAATCCCGATTAATCTGCAAAGATCAATGGTATCAGGGGCTGTGTGCTGAATTGGTTTGAATCATTCCTCATGGATCAGACTCGAAGGATTGTTGTGGGAGACTGGTTATCATCAGTGTGTGACCTATCTTGTGGAGTTCCACAGGGTGCAATCCTATCCCACATGCTTTTCAATCTCTATGTAAAGCCCTTAGGTCAAGTAGTTTGTAGCTTTGGGGTTGGATGTCATCAATACGTGGATGATACCCAGCTCTATATATCCTTATCCAAATCCCCTGGTGATGCAGCAGAGGTCCTGAATAACTGCCTGCCTGCTGCAGTAAATTGGCTAAGAGTGAACAAATTGAAACTAAACACTGAAAAGATAGAGGTAATGCTGGTTGTAAGGGTAGAGATCTTGAAGGACATTGTGCTCTCCACTTTTGATGGACTTCAGCTGACCCTTGCTGACTCAGTTAACAGCCTTGGGGTTATACTGGACCCAATGTTATTAAAGTATTAGCTATCACATGCAAAGCCCTTCATGGCCTTTGACCCTCTTGTCTGTGAGACTGTCTCTCCCTTTATGCACAGCCATGACAGTTTTGCAGGGTTTTCTGCAGGTGCAGATGGGCAAATTAAACAACTGCCTGCACCCATGCCTTTTTCAGTGTGGCCCCCCACTTTATAGAACGGCCTGCCTGAGGAAGTCTAGAAGGCTCCCACACTCCTGGCTTGCCACAAACTATGTAAAACTGAATTATTCAAGAGGAATTTTCTACACAGGCAATAGACCTACACTGTACTAAATGATGCATAAAGTTACCTGGGAAAATTATTATGGACTGTGGTCTGTACTACTGTGCATAGCCAGGACCAGCCCCAGGTTTTGTTTTGTTTTTAACACTAGGCGAGGTTACTTTCTGCCCCGCCCCCGTGCACCTACCAATTTTCAAACATAAATGCATTTTAGGAAGAATGCAAAGTTGGGAACAACTTGAAGGCATTTCATACTCACACACACACATAGTTGATGCAAATGCAGCACATGTGGTCTTCTCCCTTGCCAGCCCCCTGTAAAGAAACCCTGCTGCTAGTTGCCTTTTTATTTTGTTTTGTTTTTTTACTTTATGTTGGTTTCCTTGTCTACCCACTCACCCAGCATGGCTGAGGAACACTGCCACCACTACCTGTAAAACGCGCTGGGCTCTCACACTGTCTCGCTGACTCTCTCTGTCTCTCTCAGTCTCTCCGCCGCCCCGTTTGCTAGCTGCACCCCTAGATGGCTGCCTAGTTGGCCTAGTGATAGAGCCGGCCCTGTGCATAGCTCACTGAAACTAGGATCCTGCTGTGGAATTTTGCATCATTTAATGTGTCGTGTTAATATTTATGCTCTGCATCAGTTCTGTTTAGAGACTTCTGGTTGGTTCTACAATCGTAATCCTACCTTATTCATTGAATGTCCCATCTGTCAATTGTATTAACTCACTTTGTGTAATCCACCTTGAGTCCAAGTAAGAAAGTTGAACTATAAACAAACAAATAAATATCTGTATCTTTTAACAGATTTTATTTTTTAAAAGATAGACCCAAAAAGCAGTCCATCTGAAAATAAGGCATGCAAGTATTCCAACAGCAAATTCGATTTCAGTAGCATGATGATCTCAACATAGTTTGCTGAATCCAAATGATGATGACAGAGTGGACATTTCCTGCCTCCCGCTTCCTGCTGCAACCCACTGCACATCATAAAATGCTGCTCATAGGGATTCATCGGTACTCAGAAATAGCCTGAGGTGCAACATGGCAGTCTGCAGTGGCTGAACATTTCCACCCCCCACTTGCACTAGAGGAATTGCCATTCTGCTAGGGGAATATAATTTCTGATCCAACCCTATTTATTAATGCCCATTGTTAAAGATAATTGGGGTGTTCTTCAGATGCTCTTTCTGTGTTAGCATATCTAACGCTGGATTAATCGTACTGGGTTTTTAAAATGCCTCTAGTACCACAAAAGCTTTTAAAAGTCCTGGTTGGGAATTCTGCCTTTTAATATGCATGACTGTCATTTTGTCTGAAAAGAGCAATGCACATGTTTTACAGCCATGGTGCATGCTACCTGAGTCCTGGATTTTCAAGGGTAAGCATGTGTGCATACCAAAGTTGCAAAATACACAGACTTCTTTTTTCAGATAAAACAGCAACTGCACGTAATGAGACAATTGCATGTAGCACATTTTCTCAGCACCAGAAATCTAATGCTATTTTCAGCTGGTAACTGACATGGGTGATGGTGGACCTATATCAGCTGTTCAAAATTTGGGTCAGGACAGATCTAGGCCTAGAAAGACAAGAACTAGGAAAAGCCTCAGATAAAGCCTTAGATAAATATCTGTTATATTTTCCCCTTCAAACCAAGCTCCAGATTTCCTGGTACAATAAAAAAAATAAGAATAATTTTGGCTTTTGCTGTTGTTCCACTATATTGCCATTGTCTGGTATTATACAGTGCTGGTAAATAGCAGAGGAGACAATGCTGGGCTAGATGGACCAATGGTCTGACTCAATATAAGGTAATTCCATATATTCAGGGCTGCAATCCTGTGCAATTTAGAGGCTTGCCAGTTCCCTTCTATAAGCCACATTCCTGGCCATATGCTCTGTCCTGGGGTGGGGCAGGAGAAAAAGACATTTTGGATAACATGGTGTTACTTCCAGATGAAAACCTGGAAGTGACATCACTATGTCAAGTAATGTGTTCCGCAGCAGGTGGAGTACAGAATGGTTTTGTACAGTCAAGGTGCAAGCCAGCCAAGGTGTAGACACAATCTGGTGCAAGGTGGTCAGAGTCCAGTTCTAGGTCGTACATGGAGTCAGCAACAGAAACAGGTTCAGGGCAAATCCAAGAGTCAATTCTAGATATAGTCCAAGGATCAGAATCATGATCCAGAGGCAGAGGCCGTGGCAGCAAGGCCAGGAGTAATTAGACGCCTTGCTTCCACAGCCCATCCTTCCCTCTGTCAATTGTGGGTGATATGCTCATCTCACTTCTTGGTGACATTAAGCAGGTGTGTGTGCTTTCCTCAGTACTATCTTGACTGACTAGACCCAGATGTCTCTGGGGTGCTAATCATGCACTCTGCCTTCCCTCTAATATCTCATGGCAGAGTCTCCTTTGTCTGCATTCCAGTAGTTCTGGTGAAGAAGGAAGTGAGGTAGATGGTGGGACCCTGTCTGGTTCTGAGCCCTGGTCCTGGTTCTGAGACCTGGACCTGAACAGCTGGGGTGCTACTATCAGACTGTGCATTGTTATTTGGCAGTGTATCTTCCTGAAACAGGTTGTCTGAAACTCTCTGTGAGCTGAAATCTCCTGTCCCTCTTCCCCAGAGTCCTCCTGCAGATCAGCTGTACCTGACTGCTCCACCACAACATAATGCTTTAGGAATCCCACCAATCGGTATGATAACATTGAGTATTGCACAACATCTTTCCCCCATGCGCTACCCCAAAGTCTCCTGTGGGCTGCAGGCCTGTGCCTAACAAACCCTAATAACTTACCTGTGATCAGGGCTTTTTTTCTGGGGGAACACTCTGGAACAGTTCTGGAACCTCTGACAAATTATTTTTAAAATGTTTAAAAGTTCATGAGTTTTCAGTATACCGACTGAAACTTCATTTCCCTCTTGAGAGTTCCAGCACCTGTGAATAAAACCCATTAAACTGAGTGGGACTTCTGATTATCAGAGTAAACATCATCAAAGTTCCATAGACTTTGGGCCTGAGAAAAGTTTTTAGTAGGAATCAACAGGAAAATCTGTTTCACTTCTAAAGAAAAGAACAATACGTTCTTCTTAACTATCAGATAGCACAAATGCAAGGTCAAAATGGAGTGTTTCTGAGTACTGCTCTCTCTCTAGCTCCTTCCACTGCCACCCCCCTTTCTGTCAGATGAGATATCAGGGCTTGTCTCTCCTGTTTCCTCAGTTACATGGAAAAAACCTCACTTTTGGCAATATGCCAGAAGGGAAGAAAACCAGTCCTGTTAGTGGGAAACTGGCTAGTTAGTAAACCCTATTCAAAACCCCAAGATCAGATTTCAATAACTGCGACAGAAAAGGGAAAGTTTGTTATGTTCAGCTCTGAGTCCCCCCCCCACACACACCAATTTTAAATAAGGTCATAAAGAAAGTCTAGAGAATAATCTGTTTATCATATAATGTAGGGTACTAATCATTAACTGGATGACATACTAAGTGCAAAGGGCTTTTAACGCTCTGCCAGACAGTTAGCTAGATAACGCAGATTCTCTGCCTAAACAAGCACATACCATTTCAGCAAACAAACATCACTCATACACAAATACTCCAGCATGAGCATAATTCTTCTGTCAACTTGATCTTACAGCATTACCATATCAATGGCAAGTCTCAGAAGCATTACAGCAGATAGGCATAAAGTAAATGAGGTTTATAATATGGAACACAATGGAATATGAAGGCAGGATTACTATCTGTAATGATAACTACTAGCGCAGAGTTTACTCTATCACATATGTACACACACTGGTATCAACAATGTACAGGAGATCAATGGAACAGCAGCTTTGGAAAAGATGGCCCCCATATTGCTTTGGGAATTGTTCCAAAAGTTTGTGTGGTCTTTTCCCATGGATTTTAAATTTACCATATACATAGTTTTGGCTCCTACAATCTTAATTAGGAGCAACATTTAACACTATTATTGAAAAGATGCTAGGACCCTATTTCAATGCTATTTCTTTTGCATAGCAGTAATCTTCAGACATTAACGTTTTCAACACAGTTCCTACCAAAAAAAATTCTTGAGAAAAACTGTCATCCTGTGCATATTTGCCATGTTTAAACATGCATGTGTGTTTTGTGCAGTCCCACTCCATTAAACATGGACCTTTTACTATTAGTATTGGTAGTACATGCAGGTACCACAGGCTTAAGCACATTTGTAGAACTTGCTAAAATGTATTTGGTGGTATTACCCATTATGAAAACCTGTTTCATTGCACTGCAAGGAGAATGCACGCAGGTTTTTAGCATAATCTGTGTTCTTAGATGAGTTCCTGAAGGATGTTCCAACCTCTTGCATCCTAATCAGCCTACATGACTGCTGGTACTTGCGGTCATCAAAGGGTGAAGAGTTTGGCAAACTAGCATTGGCTTTGACAACAGGCATTAAAGAGCAGATTAGACTTTTCTCTACTTTTCTCCTTTGTCTTATGACTATCTGGAACATGATTTTTGGTCCATTTCTTACTGTTCTGTATCTGTGTTCAAATTATTCTTTCCTAGGAAAAATATCTATCATGGTTATGAAGTATAATATGAAATCACGCCTTGCTGCTGTATTAGTAATTCTGTTAATTACTATGAAAGAAGAAAATCCCTAACAATACCTCAAAGAGTAACAGATTCATTGTGGTATAAGTGGACTAGAGCCACTTCAGCTTGATTTTATCTGAATATATGTTAATTTTAAATTGCTGACCATCCAGATGGAATTGGTTAGAATTTTGTGATAAAATAAATAATCTTAGATATGTCTGGTTGGTTCTGGACATTCAAGGGCAAAAGAGAGGTGCTTCTGTACATGCTCAGAGGCACATTGTTACTTCAGATGGTTCAAGACTATTTCATGGCTAAGTCCTAAAGACAGGGGCAGCCTTACCCATGGGGCATTTGGGGCAGCTGTCCAGGGCACCACACTGGGGGAAGTCCTGTGCAGAGACTCCCCATTATTTCAGCAGCCAGCTGCCCTATCAGCTAAACTCAGGTAGTGCAGGGTTGGGTAGGAAACCAGTGGAGGGTGATGGTGGGCCACAAACCTATCTCCCTTGCCCCACCTGAGTGATTCTGGAGCCTCATCCTTGAGGGTTTTTTGGGGGGGGACAGAATAACTAAGACTGCCCTGCCTGAAGATCAGTTGAATCTTACTGAGTTTTTAAACTAAGGTTACTTTTCTAAATTCAGTTGAGGCTGCTCAGTAACTATGTAACTGCATATGAATAAATACATGTGAGAGGGTTTTAAATGAATCCGTGTATAGATGTCACTTTAGATTGTAGACTCTGTGGAGGAAAGGACCTTAGTATTTTTGCAACTCTGTAAGGTAACATGTATGCAGACAGACGAGACAAGACAGTACTTTTTTGTTTGGGTTTTTCTACCTTTCTACAAATCTTATTTGGAATATTTTCTTTTCCTTGATGTCCTGCATCTTCCTCATCTAAGTTAAAGCTTAGATAGTACCTGTTTCATTAATGTCACTTGGTTTTTCATTAGCCAAGGAAAATGAGCCTCTACAGCATTCAAGGGAACAGCCCAATAAAGATATATTACTGTCACTTTACTCTACAAGAGCAGATGGGTCATAATAGTATGTCAGATACCAATATATTTGTAGAGTCATTTTTTCTTATCAGCTAGTTAATGAAACGAATTTCTATCACAGCATCTTTAAAATGTAATACACTCACAACTGTCTTCAAAGACCTATTTTGAACTAAATATGTTATCTATCAAAATACTTATTAAAATTAGGTGCAGGCCTACAGGAAGAGATAGATTAAATCATTCAGGCATCTGGGCCTCTTATTCCTCTAATGTGACCTCATTATATCGTAATTCGTTATTGCAGAAATTTAATTTTCGGATGCCATGGCATTATGGAGGGATTTTCACAGTCCTAGGATTTTCATTCTCGTAACCATAAACTTTTCAATCACTTTGCATGAGAGATCTGATTGTTTAGAAACTTCATGTGAACTTTAAATGAACAATTCTATAAGCTAAAACTATGTCATGTATTACAATTACGTTAAGATAAATATCTCAGCCTCCTTAATATCTAGCACAATTATCAAGATGCTGGGAGAAATTGCCTAGCTGCAACAGAGGCAGGATATATTAAACAATTGCATGACAAACTGTTGGTTACAGTTTCAAGTAGATGTAGCACCATTTCTCATTATTCAGTCTCATGGTGGCCATTGTATTGTGGGAACAGCAGATGAGTCATCTCTGTCTTTAGTTAGAAAATATTTATTTAGAAGACTGTCTGGAAGGACCAAGGCAAAACTTGGTGTAGTCAAATAAGTGTTTACCTTTTTCCAGCTTGGTTTTGGGGCCTAGCTCCTCCTGTGTCCCTTAAATGAAAACAACTACCTCTTGTTTGAATATCATGTGTATATTACTAAATCATAGTGATGAAAAGCTATGATAACGTTGCTTGGAGTCAGTAACACCAGCATAAAGCAATCTTCCATCAAGCATATTGATCGTATTTTATTTATTTACAGTATTTATAGTTTGCCTTTCTCACTTGGACTCAAGGCGGATTACCCAGAGTGAGTCAATACAATCAAGATGGAACATTCAATAAACAGTGCAATAGGATAAGGTTGTAGAACCAACCAGAAGTCTAAAAACAGAACTCAAAGTATTAACATGACACATTAAATGATGCAGAATTCCACAACAAGATCCTAGTTTCAGTAAGCTATGCATAGTAGTATAGATCACAGTCCTTGATAATTTTTCCAGGTACCTTTGTGAATCATTTAGTACAGTGCAACATATTGCTGAACAATTCATTAAGCCAGCACAAGAAGCCTTCTCTATTTTTAATTAGTTATTGTATAACAATCCATGATGAAGAAGAAGAGGAGGAGGAGGAGGAGATTGGATTTATACCCCGCCCTTCACTACCTACAAGAGTCTCCTTACAATCTCCTTTCCCTTCCCCTCCCCACAACAGACACACTGTGAGGTAGGTGGGGCTGGAGAGCTCTTTGGAGGAGTGCTCTTGAGAGAACAGCTGTGAAACAATTTGTGACAGACCCAAAGTCACGCCAGCAGCTGCATGTGGAGGAGTGGGGAATCAAACCTGGTTCTTCCAGATTAGAGTCCACACTCCTAACCACTACACCAAACTGGCTCTCGATATACAATATTGAAACCCACAGATCAATAAGGATCATAGATCAGCAGCTCCTTAATTAAAAAAAAATAAGAGTTGATGACTTAAAGATTCTTTGAAAAGGACTGTTTTCAGCAACAATGAATATAGGGATGCCCAGGTTGGTCCCTATGGCAGAAGATGATTATTGACATACTGTTTGCAGCCATTTAGAGCTTTAATGGTCCAATCCATTGGCAACTACTGTAGACAGAGGGAAAATGGTGTAAGATAATGCCATCTACACCAACAACTTGGCTGTAATATTCTAAACCATTTGCAGTCTCCCAACATTCATCCAGTACAGCCCTACACATTATAGTAGTCCAGTCTGGATGTCAATAAAGCATAATTTGCTAACATAGCTAGCAAACTAGTCAGATGGTACTCCTGGCCACACCCTCCATCTGGCCAGCCAGAAGGTCCTTCCATATGACAAACCTGTGTTTTACACACCTGGTTTAGGATTTAAATGTTCCAGAGAGATTACTACACTCTGGTGGGCTATATATTATGTAGACATCACTGCAGGAGAGTGGCTTCCCTCTTATATATTTTGAATTGTTTAAAATCTTTCTGGTGTTACCTTTTTAAACTACTTGTTCTATAGGTAGATAGTTTCAGAGAGTAGCTGTGTTGGTCTATAGTAGAACAATTAGATTTGAGTCTAGTAGCACCTTAGAGACCAACAAGAGTTCCAGGGTAGAAGCTTTCAAGAGTCAAAGCTCCCTTCATCAGATGTGAGACTCACACACACATACACCCTGCATGTAGTAGACTTCAGGGAACCAATACCTCAGCTTGAGATGCTAGCTTTCCATGTACAAGATGGTTTTCACTTGAAGGAGTGCTCACTAATGCAATTTTACACTAGTGTTACAAAATGGTTCTGTCACAGGCAGGGGTCATTTCGTAGAAAAAGAGGTGCAGGAGCTCATTAGCATAATTTATTAGTATAACTTATTTGCATATGCTACACCACCTGACATTACCGGAAGTATGTCAGAAGGAAGGAAGGAAGGAAGGAAGGAAGGAAGGAAGGAAGGAAGGAAGGAAGCTGGCAGAGAGGGGACAGCTACAAATCCAAGTATCAGAAATACCGCTATTCTGGGAGGATAGCTTCAGTGGTGTCTGAAGCCTTCAGAAGGCTGGTCGGAGGAACAAGGACCTTTCCAGGGGATGGGGTTGTTTTGCTGCAGCCATGACACAAGCAGGCATTCCCCCGTGGGTGAGGGGTCTGGCACCAACTCCTGGAGCTGTGCTCCCCCGAGCTCCTGCTCGAAATGACCCCTGGTCACAGGAGTACTCATGATGTGCATTTTGTGTACATGAAGATCAGCAGAGTTACATTCATATTACAAGATAACATGTAAGATCATGTGATTTTTCCCATAGTGCTTCAAGCTTCTTACATTCTAATGTACACATCCAAATCACAGGGAAAGAAGGTATTTCTTTACAATTTGTTCTATGGTTCAATAACCTGATAATTATTCATTTTAGCTTAAAGCAAACTGGTAAACATCATTTAAATGAAGCAGTGCCTTTTGAAAAATCAGCTAATGCTGCTATTTGTTAAAAGGGATTTTGGAAATAATTATTTTGCTTTCATTTTACAAAAGTGGATTATACCATATCAAAACAAACTATATTAATTATACCATAGCCTCATTTTATGTTAATAAATTCAAAAAGCCAAAGTGTTTTTAGGGTAAGGAGTTAAATGTATGCAAGTGTCACTGCTACAGCGACCATTGTGGCTTTGAACTCTGCTGTGTTTGCTTAAGTGTGTTGACCTTTGGCTGCTATGAAGCTGCAAATGGAGATTTCACTGTGCTGAGATTTGGGAAGTGTTCCTGGGGCTCATTTCATATACTGAATCCAGCACCCACCAGAGATTAACATTAATTCAATAGCCTACAGCAGTGAGTTTTCTATCTTTCTAGAGCCAGGAAACACCTTCAGCTTTTACCTGCAACATGGGACTCAATTGTAATTCTTTAAAATATTTATATAGAGTTACATATTCTAAGTGAGCCTTCAAAGGTTATAAGAATGCCGTTAATGTGTATCCTCTTTTTGTGCTTCTTGTGTCTAAGTGAAGTATGGGCCTGCGTATCTTTCACTGAGTGAAATAGATGTGTTCCACATGCAAAGGTAGTCAATGTATCTCTTGAAATGGGAATCCGGCTAAAATTCCCATACAGCTTGCTACCTAGAAAGAACTTTAAAAAAGATGCAGACATAAGTTACACTCTGCCTAACCTTTCTGTAATGTTGGAACCTTTCTGAAGACCTTTATTTAGTGGTGATGAAGATGCCCAAGTCTCCTTAGAGTTGTGTTTGAACCAATCTGGTTTGAATACTGCTGTACCACGAATGCACTGGTTTAGTTACTTGCCCTGGTTAGGCAAACCAGGAAAATGTGCTTCACTTTGCTGTTTGTGGTGTGCCTGGTTTGTGAACCACAGACTGTCATGAACCTTTTTGTGCTAAACGAACCAGTTTGTTCATGAAGTTTGTGATGCTGTACTAGAATGCCGTCCTGGCATGCTAGAGACACCAAAATCTCAGAGGAACTTTAGCTGACTCTCCTCTACCTGCCTGCCAAGTTTGGTGAAGATTGAATTTATGGGGTCTGAGTTATGTCCCCCTAAAGAAGGTGACCCCATCATCCATTGTTTCCAATGGAGGGGGGACAGCAAAAAACCAAGGGCAATAGAAGCCCCACAGAACTAAATCAAAGTCCTAGAGAGTCTCTGCAGTAGAAACTGAAGGTGGGGGGCATTTTTGCAAGCCCAGCAGAACCAATGCAATGTGCCCATCACAACCAGTGCCACTGTGGCACTGCAAACCCATCAGGACTAAAGTCAAGCCAGGAAAGTGCTTTTTGGGGAAATGTCAGGCACAGGTTCAAAAGTGTATAGAATGGACCCCCTGCAAGTTAAACACACCAAATGCACAGGACCTCACACTGCAACTTGCTGCTCTACAGTCTCTCCAAGTTGGGGATGGATTACATTTCTAGGGTACCAGTTACGGACCCCAAAAAGGTCTCCCCAGAGCTCTCTCTGAACAAGACAGCTGCAGTTATATGAGTCTATGGAACAGCTCAGGACACCAAACTCACAGGGAAACTGTGGTTTCCCCGCCAGTCACTGGAAACAAGGCAAGCATCCCCCCTACACTTGCAGCCCTCCAAGTCTCCAAAGGCAGGTTCTAAAAAACAGAAAGGCAGACATCCCCCAGAGTTCTGATAGGAGCTCTCTGGACTAACCCGACAACAGCTTGGCAGGCACCCTAGCCACACCACACAAGCAGGGGAAGCAGAGGAGTGGCTTTGGAAGCAAGCTCTCAGGATCACTCCCAGTACTACAAAATATGGTTTATGCAGTACAAAGTGTTAAAATCCACTCCTCTCCTTGCTTCAAATTACTGAATACATCTGTGTACCATGAGGGTGAAAGTGGGTGCAAAAGGGTGCTTGTCATGGGGAAGAAGAAGCCCTCCACCCCCTGTGTACCACAGGCCCCTGTCCCTGGGCACAAAGCCCATCCTGCCAGGCCACTGGAGCCTGGCCGTAGCAGGGCATCACCAGGGGCCTCAGAGCCTCCTTCCCTGATCTGTTCCTGGGGCTCTCCATAGAGGCAAAAGAGTTGTCAGCACTGCCCAGAGACACCAGCAGCTGCTAACACTCTTTGGAGAGGAGGACTCTGACAGCACTGTTTCAGAGGGTGGGGGGATATCCACACTTTGGAAACAAGAATGGAAAGACATTAACATTTGAACATTTGAACATTAAGTTCAATCAGTGTGATATCATTGTACGCACCCACTGTATACGTTAAAAGCAATTTAAACATCTCCTTTTGGATCTGTCTAGCCACTGTTCTATTTTACATGTGACTTCCAGAAGAAGACAGAAATGGCACTCAGACTTGATAGGAAAAGAGGCAGGGATGCAGAGGAGATCCACTTCCTGGTTGAGCTTAAAGGAATGATATAGAAGATTTAGTCCTTCAGAGGATAAAACATAGATCCCCATTGGTATGGCAAGTATCAATCAAATTCTCCCTGAAACCTTTCACTCTTTTATTTTTAATATCTAAATAGGAAGTTCCTCATGTATCTTTGCGACCTTCTCTCTCTCCTTTAATAAGTTTTGGTTCAATCCCAATTTGAGCTTCCCTTCAGATTTCTTATCCCAGAAGGATGCAGTGAATGTTTACAACTTGTACAGCAGAAGTGGTGGAGGGGAGGGGATGGGCTGGTCTATCAACCCATGCCATCTCCCCTTCTTCCATTGTTGCAGCTCTTTTCATCTCTCCCTGGCTATTCTCCAACAGCTGCAGCCCAGGCTGCAATCTGCTGCAAGCAGTTCTTTTATTTTCTTTTTTTTTGCCCTTCAGGCTTTCTTCGCCATTGTGATGCATTAATGAAGTCGAGCTGCCCTGTCAGACTTCATCAGCAGTTCCGTGAAGGAAGAATGAAATCACTTCTATTGACCCACTGGCATATTTATAGGCTCCCGCTTTTTGCTGAGCTTCATAGTTATCACCTTGCCATCCCCATGTTGTGTTTATTCAGCAGCAAACTAAATCACATCTGTGTGCAAGTGGGACATTAATCAGGAAATGTAAGCCACTCATAAAGGCTGCTGAACCTATCTAATTACCAGAGCTGGCGAGACCTTGTATGATTCACCCATCACGTGAGTTCTTTGCCTTCCTCCAAACATTTAATATGGCCCTCTGAAGTCCAAATTTAACCATTTCCTGATGGCCAATATGCATCTTTTTTTGTTCTTGTTAAGTTTGCATACAAGTTGTCCTGTCTTCAGTTGCAACAAATCTTGGAGAGCTTTGATGTTCTAAGCTCCATCCATGTTCTCTCTATTCCTAGGTTAATGCTTAAGGGGTTGGATGTACAGCACATTTTTTTTTCTGTATCTGATAGAAGGAATGCTCCCTTATAAGTACCATCCTGCTGTCTACATTTCTGCTGTGGAAAAAGAACAAAAGATGTATGTTATTTTATTTATTTATTATTCAAATGTATACTCCACCCTCCCTGCAAGCGGGCTCAGGGCAGATCACAACACAATATTAGAAATACATCAAAAATTTCAAAAATATAAAATATAGATATAGACAATTAAGACAATTTAAAACAACAGAAATTAAAACAGAGCACACTATTTATCCTCAAACAGAGGTTTCCAGCTGGCGCCATTGGTCTCTCAAACTTCTTAACCTGGGCCACGTGAGATGGTAACTTCAACTTCAGAGAGGCATCAGCACATCAGCAGTTTCTTTAATGTAAATCCTGGTACAGGGTGTGTTTAGTCCACTTGAATTCTAAGGGGAATTATAATGTATAATAATCTCTGCTGAGTTCTGAATGCTTCTAATTTCCCCTGCCTCTTTTTGTGCATCCTCTCTGCCAGTAAGTTAGGTTTTGTATCCTAAAGGTCCTTCTGCTACTAGCAGGCCTACAACTTAGTTAATATTTTTGCAAACCCTTGTTATTGTAGTGAACTTTATTCAAAGCAGCTCTGCAAATGAGGGCATGGATTGTAATGTAATGGTCATCACAATGATCCTACTCATTTATACATTGTGAGCACAAAAAACTCTGGAACGAGTAGATTCCAGGCCATTGAAATGAATGAGATATGAAAGTGCTTTCTGTGGTGGTGGAAAGTTCCATCAAGTCTCAGCTGCCTTTTGACGATCCCATAAGCTTTTCAGGGCAAGAGACATTCAGAGGTGGTTTGCCATTGCCTGCCTCCACATCACACCCCAGGTATTCCTTGGAGGGCTTCCAAGATCCAATGAGACCAGTTTGGTGTAGTGTTTAGGCGCACGGATTCTAGTCTGGGAGAATTGGGTTTGATTCCCTACTCCTCCACATACAGCTGCTGGTGTGACCTTGGGTCAGTCATAAATTCTTTCAGAGCTCTTCTCTCAAGAGCTGTTCTTGAGAGAGCTCTCTCAGCCCCACCTACCTCACAGGGTGTCTGTTGTGGGGAGGGGAAGGGAAAGGGATTGTAAGCCGCTCTGAGATTCCTTTGGGTAGTGAAGGATGGGGTATAAATCCAATCTGTTCTCTTCTAGCCTGGTCAGGGTAAAGTACTTTCTACATCAGCTCTTTTCAAGCAGTTTAATATTGCTATTCCTATGTTGTTGGTAGGGAGACACGTTACCCAAATCTGACTCCATTAGGGATTCCAGTCCTTGGGACACTGGACCCCTATTTCCTGATGCCATTGAACAGGGCAGCGGGAGTGAAATGGGGGGGGGGGCAATTTGGCACTGTGTTGATTCACAATGTCCGTTCTGACATGAAACTGGTTTCACACCAGAAATGAGGTTGTTCACTGGCACAATGCCACATCACTTGTCCCCACCCCCTGCAATCTACTGCCAGTTGCCAGTGCTACATACATCCAACCAATATGTGAGTTCCAGGACAACAAGGATGTTTGTATATACAGGTTCCAGGTTAGCTCAGTAAATCTGATATGAGAATATTAGGAGGAAAACAAGCATTTAACCAGTAAACAACTTTATTGCCCTAACAGAGCTGCAGACTAGAAAGAGGGGGAATGAGACAGCAGCACAGAACACTAAGACTGAATTATTCAATTACAGCAATGAAACAGTACATTACATGTGGCAATTCAATAAAAACCATTCACTTTGGATAATCCTAGTGTTCAACTGCATTACTTTACAATAAATACCTAATTAATGCAAATTATATTCCTTCCATTTGGCTGGTCCAGAACAAACCAATCCAGAGAGTGTAGATGGGTGAGGCGTTTCCCTGAAGGGACCAGAAATTGCAGTGGGGAAAACAGGGGAAAGATTTTTGGGTTGGAGGGATGGAGTCCCTGTCAAAGGAGAAGGGAGACTCTTAGAAGGAAGACCAGCTGATGATAAGGTGGAGTGTTTTGGAATGAGGGGTAGAAGAGCTAAGAAACAGGAAGTGGGTAGAGAGACATGGAAGGATAAATCCAAAGTGGGGGGGGGGGAGAGAAAGAGAGAGAAAGAGAGAGAGAGAGAGAGAGAGAGAGAGAGAGAGAGAGAGAGAAAGAAAGAGAAAGAAAGAAAGAAAGAAAGAAAGAAAGAAAGAAAGAAAGAAAGAAAGAAAGAAAGAAAGAAAGAAAGAAAGAAAGAAAGAAAGAAAGAAAACATACTCCACCTGTCTGGAAGATGAGTCCAGTAGTGCAGTTGGGACTGGTGATGTCAAGGATGGAAGAAAGTTCAGGAGTCAATCAACAATGAAAATGAAGGCTTGAGATGCCTTTTTTATGCACCTAGATTTGCCTGTGCTTCTATGGGGAAGTCCAGTTACTAGTCAAATCTGGGGCAAAGCCAAGATCCATTTTGTCATCAGACCAAAACCACAAGGTCCCACTCTCTGTGGTGGATTTCACTTTTTTGTGAGAGAAAGATTATATGCATCCAGGGGAAGTGGAAGCAAGAGGGGACAGAGGTGGGGTGATTGATTTATCTGAGTGTCAGACCAGTTAGGATCTGTTTGACAAAGGCCAGGAGGTCTTCCATGGGCTCATGATTGATTTATCAAGGAAGAAGTGAGCAGTTGTTAGCCAAATTGCTTAATGTATTAATAACTATGGGGAATTATGATATTTAAGAGCAATTGGCAACTTTGGGGACACAAGCCTATGGATACAGAAGTCTCACCTTTTCCAGTAAAACCATAAAGAATAAATGCAGAAGCCAATTATTTGGAGAAATGGCTTCTTTACTGAAGAATATTTCTAACATACAGTAAAAACACAAGCACACATACACTTATTCAGACCTAGGAAAAATAGAGAGAAAGGGATAGCAACATTCACATGAGCAGGTAAAAATGTTGACTGGGTGATATTTGCCTGTCCCGATCAGATGAAGCAATCTACAGGAAAAAATGGGGAGTCTATGGGGAACAGGGATTGTATTCTGGACCAGCAGAACACATGGGAAGACTCCTGGGCAGCTGCTCCAGAGTTTACAAGATTGGGCAGTGTTAGGTATGGAGGCAGAGAGAGAATGCACATGGCCAGGCCAGCTCTTTTATGCTATTTTGGAGCTTGGGGTGGACTTCACTTACCACCTCCCTTGTGACGTCCCCTTGGGGATGGGCTTTGCTGGCCACCTCCCTTGTTTCAGGAAGAAGGGGGCTGTGAAGGATATGCTACTTGCAACAGTAAAACCAACTGAAGATTTTATTTATAAGGGTAGACAGACAGAGAATATATATACACAGGAACAGTTGATGCTTGTGGATACATACTTGCAGATGGTATATTTCAGCTTTAGGTTAGTTCCTTCATAATCAGTTACTTCAGATTATATAGTACAAATCACTCTCTCTCCAAATTCAGCCCTTATGCTGTTTTAGACAGCCAGTTTTTGTGTGGAATTCTTAGGTACTCTTTACCTTCACAGAGAAATACCTCTGCTGTGCCTTAGTTTGAATTTGGACATCGACTAGTCCAATAAATACAATAAATTCATACAGTAAATTCTCTTGCCACACACTAAATCCCATAAACCAGGTTCTTTCTCCAGCAGGGTATAATTTCTAAGGGAGAGGAATGTGTATTTCTTATTTAACTACCAGGAGTTTATTTTCCTTATTAAGACTCCTGAGTTTTCACATTTGGCTTTTTTCAGTTTCCCTTAATTTGGGAATCTCTATAGGTAACTCGTTTGTGCCAACAAGACTTGTCAGTCCCCTGGTACAGTACCAACTGACTAAAAAACCAGCTGCCAGACTCAGCTGCCAAACTCCAACTGTCAAGAGTTTGTTTTTTGTTTCGTTTTTAATTCGAACCCCCTCCTGAGTTCTGCCTCAGGATTACATCACCACTGCTAGTCACGTGACTGCAGGTGTCTTTGCTTGCAGGCTGATTCCAAGCCCTGGAGTCCGTCACAGGGGCTTAATGGTTGGGCAATATTTAGATTCTATTTACTTTCAACAGTAGCACCTTTGGAGAACAATAGCTAAGTCCAGGGCTATTGTCTTTTGATGGGTTTAGCTGGGCTGTGGCAGTCAGCTATCCCTAGTCAGCAAGCAGTCCTTTCATTATTCCTAAGAGCCTACATGCAGTCTCTGTTGAAGGTAGAGGGGGAGTTTGCCTGCATGTTGAAGGAAAGGTTTGCTCATGGAGTCTCTTCAGGATTTAAAGTCCCTTTTCCAGGATATGGTTTTCTTCTATAGCAAATGGTTGCTGGCTTCTGTGTGCTTTCTGTGGCCAGGGTGCTTGGTTTTCTGTCTGCTGCACTGTAGGTGAGGTAGGGCAGGTAACTCATGGAACCATCTTTGGTCTGGCACATCATCACAGGAGAAAGCTCTCATCTGCTGGGTGTGTGCACCTGCAGTCCAGGTTGATAGCGACAGCACATGGTCCCTGTATATTCCATTTCCCTTAGCCCACTAATTGCACTGTCCAGTCTTTATCACTTATGAACTATAAGTCCATAAGAGCGCTATGCATGCCTTGCAGGGCAACACAGTGACTTATGAAAGCTTATACCCCACCACAAATTTTATTAGTCTTTAAGGTGTTACTGGACTCATTCTTTTCTACTTATTAAGGAAAAGTATGTTGGGAGGGAATCTTGAGAGCTCTGGTTATTGTCTCACAATCCTGGATAATTATTATTATTATTATCATCAGTGATTGGATTTATATCCCACCCTCCCCGGAAGCGGACTCAGGGCAGGTCACAACAGTTAAAACACAAACATAGTAAGAAATACAAATACATACAAAGTTAAAATTCCTAAAAACAGCAACAAATGACAGAAAATTTCAATTTCCAGTATCCATGGGCGCCTGCAGTGCTGGGCATATGGTGACAAAGATAAGAACCCACTCAGCAAATGCCATGGCAATCCCTAGAAAGGGCAGTTCACCCGGGCAATATAGGCAGGGGAGGCCAGAGTATTTAGATGTCTGCCACCTTGTTGGCCAGCAAGGCACTTTGAGTGCTCTTATGAATTATGAGATTCATAAGTCTGAACTTTGGGTTGCCTTTAATGGAAGGGCCATGTGCTTTCTTCATGATAGGAGCCAGCTCCAGCCCATGCCAGGAGGCTGACACCCTAGACAGTTCACCTGGGACAGAGACAAAGAGGTTTTTCTCTCTCTGTCTCAGCGCGCTGGTCAAACCCCTGCCCCCTCTCCTACACATCTGGATAGTTATGCTAACTAAGCTGCCTAGCAACTAATGTGCCAGACATTAACCAACAGGCCAAAGTCATTGACTAACAATAGATGTGGCCAGGTGAGTCATCGGACCCCAGACCCAGTGTCTGTTTCCTGGTGAGATCATAGTTTTACAATATTGTCCATCCCCCGGACCTCCTCCCTTTGTCCAC
Source organism: Lepidodactylus listeri (assembly GCA_029233225.1). Taxonomy (NCBI): domain Eukaryota; kingdom Metazoa; phylum Chordata; class Lepidosauria; order Squamata; family Gekkonidae; genus Lepidodactylus; species Lepidodactylus listeri. Next base: position 52,198,257 of record JARCFY010000006.1, read on the forward strand.
CTTTCACCTATCCGAGGGTCCAGAAGGGACTGACCACCCAGAGGTGTGTTAGTGGGATGTGGTCTGCATGGCCTGCCCCAAGACCCCCAATAAAAGTCCAAACCCAGAGTCACTCGGCCTCTTGAGCCGTCGCCCTCTATCAGCTTTACTACCCCTTCAGTCCAGCTTACTGTACCCAACCCTTGCCTCCATCTTTAATCCTCTCTCTCTGGAATCGCGATCCAGGAGAACCACGTGGTCTTGCAGGTTCAAGCCTCGTGTCCACATAGTCTTTCTATTTTTCTCCCCATCCAATTCTTCCTGACATCGGACAACGCATCTAAGGTACTGTGCTGTTCCCCACCAACGATAACCTGCTCATGCAAATGTGCTATTTTCTCCCTTTATTTCATTAGGCCTGTGTGATTGTGTGTGTGATTACGTTTTTGGTGTGCTTGACCAACATTATTCAATAAACAACATTGAACTTGATATCTGCCTCACGTGCCTCTTTCCTTGAGAACTCCCAGGAGGGGTGGGACCCTGGTATAGTTGGCAAGAACCCATGTATTTTGCTGATTGCTAAACATAAATTAAAGCAATTCGGCTAACAACCTCAGCCAAAGGCCTGGCAGAACAGCTCCATTTTATAGGCCCTGCAGAATTGCATTAAATCGTACAGGGCCCTGATCTCCAGTGGGAGCATGTTCCACCAGGGCGAAGAATGCCCTGGCCCTGGTTGAGGCTAAGCAGATGTCTATTGGGCTGGGAACTACCAACAGATGTTGCTCAGTGGAGCACAAGGCTCTACGGGTGTATGGGGAAAAGTCAGTCCTGCAGATATGTCAGTCCCAGGCCGCATACAGCTTTAAAGGTTAGTACCTTTAAAGGTTAGTACTCCAACATCCTTCGTGCCTCTGTGAAAGGGGAACTGACAACGATCCCTTCAGAAATACTGTCCCAGTGGTAGTTGATTGGATCCAGCCCAAAAACCTGATGCAAATTTTAAATACAACTGTTTTAAATAAAGCTATATTTGCATACTGGCACTGAATGTAAGCAATGTATTTGAAGATTTATGTGATTTTTATCTCTGATTGTTTTATATTAAATGACTGATCATGGCTTGCTCTTTTCTTCAGAAGATCTTGCTCCCTCTAAGAAATAAATATATCTTCTATCAAGGGAGGCATAATCTCATTTCCTAATTTTCTCAGTGTTAATGAGGAAGACAATAAAAAGATCACATATTATTAATAAACATCCCAAGGCAGTGAAAGGACCAGTTAGTGACATTATTTGCCTAATACCAACTCCTTGCTTGGTTTATATAAAGATTTACATATTTCCATATCTAAACATGCAAGAAATCTTAGATAAGCCTTAATTTATGACTTTTTACAGCTTAAATATTTATTTCCTTCAGAGTTTATTGTTTTGACCATAAATCATGGCAAAATCAAGAATACAACAATCCACTATATAGAACAACCAAGTAAACAAAAAAATACAAATATGTGTACAACATGAATGTACAAACACAAAAGAAATATTTCTACATGAGCCTCATGCTGAATATTCATGGAGTGTTACAAATTGCACGGGAATTGAGTCCCTCCCCCACCCTCCTTCTGAGGAGCCCAACAAGCCTGCCACTGCCCTGGCAGTGCTGGGCAGCCTCTGTTGCTGGCTGGCCCTGTCCAGAAGGCAGGGGCCTCAGGCAACTGTCCTTGGCTGCCAGCAAATGAGCAGGGGAGGGAAGAGACACTAGCAGAGGGGCAGCTGGGCAGTAATAGGAAACTGGGAGAAGGAAGGCCAACCTCTAGGAACTCCCTGGAGCTGATGAAAGGCCCAAAAGGCCAGAAATAGTCCAGGCAAAAATGTGGTATGGGCCCTAGCCCTGAGGAGGAGGGGCCAGGAGAGGCTTTTAAACTCTTGGAGGGGAAACGTCAGGCTGAACAGGACAGAGGGACAACAGCAGATTGGCTGGGAGGCCAGTCACTGAAGGAGTTTGGGATGCATTGGTGGGAGCCAGGGAAGTCCCACCGCAGGTTTATAAGGCTTGCCTGGAGGCAGGAAGCTAGGTCTGGTCCTCAAAGCCAGAGGGCAGGCAGAACCTGGAGACAGGGAACCAAGGTGAAGGAATATCCCCCTCTTCTCCATTGTTGAGGCGTTGCTGATGGGCGTGCTGGAAAAGGAGATGTTAGAAGGTGAGCCCCTCCTGGACTCCAGCACCCATCTGACAGAGTCTGACACAAATGAAGCTAGTTTTTCTATAACCCACCTGTCATTGCTTATCAGTAAAAAAAAAGAATCCATTTCCCCCTGCTGGGTAGACAAAAATATCAAAGCAAAGTGGGAGTCCAGGGGCAAAAACTTGTATCTATAAATGTGGCAAAAGGATAATGAAAATTGGGGGTCTGCCATATGGGGATCCCAATCCAAATGAGGGCAATGTTGGGGAAGAGGGTTTACAGTTTTCGCCCTCTGCCATTTTACCTATCACAACTGACCAGCCCCCAGAATCTCACTCACTGTTTCAACTTATCACCTCTGAATTTACTGTACTCTTGGGGACCTGCTTGCAAAATAAATTCATATTACTATTCCTGTCCCCAATCACAAAGCACATGGAAAAGTTCATATTTTATTTTTCCTTTTTAGTATAGATAACTATATAGTATTACTGAGCAACAGATTTCATGGCCATTTAACACATTATGCAGAGGCAAACTCAAATTTGCCATCAAACTTCCCTGAGTCTTCTTTCCTCTTTCACTTTCTTCCTTCTCCTCCCTGTAGGCCTAGCAAACCATCTGTGAGAAAGTTGTGACCCACTTTGGCATCCTTAGCACCACAGTCTGAGAATCAATGCTCTAGCTAGTTCTGTGATAACAAGTTTAGACTGTTCATTTGCCCCTCCCTTTAGGGCTCATTATACAAGTTCCAGTTGACTTCAGTCAGCAAAACTGTGGTGGGACAAGAAGAAGTGGAGGAGGAAGAGATTGGATTTATATCCTGCCCTTCACTCACTTGGAGTCTCAGAGTGGCTTACAAACTCCTTTTCCTTTCCCTCCCCACAACAGACACCCTGTGGGGTAGGTGGAGCTGAGAGAGCTCTGAGACAACTGTCCTTGCGAGAACAGCTGGTACAGAGCTATGGTTTGCCCAAGGTCATCCAGCAGATGCAAGTGGAGGAGTGGGGAATCAAACCCGGTTCTCCCAGATTAGAGTCTGCGCACTTAACCACTACACCAAACTGGCTCTTCTGGCACCAAACCTGGACTTCTATAAGACCCAATTTAAATCAGACCTCCATGCACCTAGTATTAGGATTTTTTTTTTATGCTAAGAGGATCTCAAAACACCCCTACTGCTTCTTTTCTAGTAACCCCATTTAGGCATGTTGTATGTGTCCCCACACTCACTCTGTGGGTATTGGTATTAGTGGACTCTGCACTACCATTTCTTTTTCTTGGAGAGGCAGCTTGGGGGAAAGAAGAGAGAAAGAATAGAGGTCCTGCTTTGAGGCATCACCTCCTCTTCTAAATTGAGTGCATACCCACTTGCATGCATGCTTTACAGCCCAGGTGACAAGAAAAGTTGAAGTTCCTGATGAGCATTTGTATGGTGAAGTTCCTTTGATGCAGTTTCCTTATGGTTCTGAGCAGCCAGTCGTAAGGAATAAGCTGCTCTTGGCTATTGATTGTTCGGAGTGCTTCCTTTTTGTGCAAAGAGCTTCCTTTCATCAAAATGCACCATCACAAAAATTCCCATGTGTGTGCCCCTGATTTTTCATCTTCCTTCTGCAGCCTTCATGCTTATTCCACACTATCCCTGAAGGTCCTGTGATCTTCAGGAAAAGCTTTCTTGAGGCGAGTAACAATAGGAAGAGAAGAGCACAAAGATGTCTTCCATTCTGTTTGCATTGGTTTGGAATGCCAATGGGTTGGATATACCCAGGTTTGACAGAGATGAGAAAGGGAGGTGGGAAATCTCTTGGACCATGGAAAAGGCTATGCTGAGGATTATGGGACCTGCACTGACAAAAACCATGTGGAATGGAGACAGTAATAAAGAAGGAAATTTGGAAAGGCTGAGAGGAAAAGCTGACTGGATCCAACTCAGTGTCCCTGACAATATAATGCAACTTCTCTTCCTTCAAGGGTTTAACTTAGCCAATAGATAACAGTATCCAAATAAACATTCATTGGAGTTGAGAATATCTACTTCTACTCTTAATGATACTCACAGCAGATAACAAAAAGAAGTATAAAATTGTGGGCATGTTTTTGTACCAAAGTTTATAGGGTTAGAAGAAATTCCTCCTTGACATCTTCAAAATTTAATTTCCTTACAGAGTGATGGCATTTCAGCCTAGTAGATCAAGTTTGGTAATTTGTAATTTGTCCCATAATTTTTACTTTATCAAACTGAAGGCTGCTTTTAAACGTACAAAAGTGGCATTGTGACAGCTCCTATGGACCCTAGAATATTTATCAAATGCCACAAAATGATAGGAAGATTTCAGATCAGGGTTTTTTACTGTTTTTCAGGAAGAGTAGGATTTGTTGGAGCCCAGTCCTTCCTTCCCACGAAGATACATGGAGTACAATTTGAATAGTACATCCTTTAAACTAATGTTAAATATCAAATAGCTGAATGACTATCTCAGAGAGCCGTCTTACCTGTCCTAGGTGAGGGTGATCAAATCTCCCTCATGAAGAGGCAGCAGGACCTCTGTCAGTAACAGTGCTCCATATTCACCATGCACTCACACAGGCACTGGCGCTGTCCAGAGTGTATTAAGTGAGCAGATAACAAGAGACTCAGTGAAGAACGGAGAGCCTGGATTTTACTCAGGCAGACACATGGAGAGACCAAGGCTGCAGTCACACACACTAAATAATCCATTTTCAGTCCACTTTCAATGCACTTTCCAACTGGATTTTTACTGTGTGAACTGGCAAAATCCAATTTGAAAGTGCATTGAAAGTGGATTGAATGTGGATTATTTAGTGTGTGTGACCGCAGCCTAAGGTATTACCTAGGCTAGCCAGTTTCACAGAGTTGAGGAACAGCACCATACTTCTGGGGCAGGGTGACCCCTTGGGGAGAAGAGGCAACTCAGGGCAAAGGAACGGATCCCTTCTTATACCTTTCTCCCACCTCCTACACTATAGGGCCATCTGCATCATCCAGGGCCTGGCCGATCCCTGTTTCCAGGGTAATCATGGGAGATGCACCCCTCAGCTCTTTTTAGTGACACATCTAGCACAAACAAGATAAGACCCTTGATGCCCCTCAGTTCTTCCTTCCATCTCTGGGGTCTCAGATACTCTTGTGTCCACAGGTGCTAACTCTGTCAAAGTTTCTATAACATAACACTTTTCTCAGGCAATTGAGTTCAGGCCTCTGATCAGCTTCACACCCCAACCCAAGAGCCATCTCTCACAGGCACCCTGATGCACAAACAGGTTCTTAGAGAAATACAGGGGAGACTTGGTATATAAAATGGCTACACTTTAGCCAATGCAGAGGCTGGCTCTTAACACTACAGGTCTGTAAAACTAGCTCCTATAATCATTCCTATGGATAGGAATAATAAAGTTAATATCCCAACCAATTGAAATTTTACAGTAAGTAAATTTTACAGTAGGTTTGCTGTGCTGAAAATATTTGACAATTATGGAAACCCGCCCATTCAAGTTATTTCTGAAAAAACTGATGGCATCTTTATGAAGGGACTCTTGTTTCCAGGTAATGAAATAATTACAATTTCTATCTCTTTGTCTGCTATAAAAGGCTGTAGCCTCATAGTAACAAGATTTTTGCAAGCTTCCTGAGAGGTAATAACATCCAGTGTTTTATTGAAAACAGAGAAAACTAATTCTTCTATGCATTGTTTGAAGTGTTAGAAACCAAGGGGTTATATACAGTATGTCAGCCCTTGAAGAAGTCTCAAAAAGTAACCCCATACTACTACCTAGCTGACTGAGCTATTTCATTCCATAGTCTTACTCTGTTCTCATGAGAATGGTATTTATGTATTTATTTAGTGCTAAGTATAAGATTTTTAACTAGCTCCCCTGATGTTGACATTTTGGGCTGCCCATATCTCCAGCATTTCAAAGTCTACAATCTTAACCAGTCTGTCCCTTTGCAGATTAAACATTTCATAACTGAATGGATTTCAACTTAATATACAACTTACTTGCATCTCTGTTGCTGCAGAGGAATAGATGTGACACCTGATCTTCAACCTCGTTATTTCATGTCAGATGTCTGGCGGAAAGAGGAGACTGGAATGAGAAGCAGGAAGCAGGAAGTTCAGACAGTGGTATCCTAAATGCTGTGTCCTTTGGATAGAGGGCTGTCAGGCAGAAGAACAAGGAAGAATGGTAGAATGTTAGCAGACATTCCCCTATCCCAAGGTAGGTCAGTTCTAATGCACACATACAGGCACTGACTGCTGAGTGACTTCCCACAGCACAGGATAGCAAGGCAGGAGTGTCCGTTTTTAGCATGCTTAGGTTGCGGTCACACCCTCAGTTCACTGTGTGAACTGGCAAAATCCAGTTGGATAGTGCATTGAAAGTGGATTATTTAGTGTGTGTGACCGCAGCCTCAGAGGACTTTGACTGACAGAAAAGCCCAAATAACCCCCAAATAGTATCTTCTTCTCCATACAGTTGGAGAAATTCATTTAGAGCCTACCTTATGAGATGCATGCAGTCTGCCATCACAGACCTAAAGAAGTAACTTCCCATTTACCAGCCTGCAAACTGTAACATATTCACCTTTAAGGTACTGCCAAGGTCTTCATTTTTACGTGAACTGTTTGGCCACTGATTGGAATTTGTCCCTGTACAAAATACCAGGCTTAGTCATATGAAGTGGAAATCAACAACACAAAGAAATTCAGCCCTCTGCAAATAGACGATATCTTATTAATCCTCTATAAATAATAGCAAAACATTGTGCTTGAAGGTAAAAAATCTAATAAAATCTTGTAACACAGTCTAAGGTCCCAATCAGATGGGCAGCTAGTCCTGCCATTGGCCTGGCTCTACTTTGATCCTGATCTTTTTAATCCAGTGTTGCACAACCAGACAGGACCCCCCCCCCCCCGTGAATCTGCAGTGGATTGTCTAGATGGCGTCCACCTGAAAGAGCTGCATGGTCGGGGGATTTTGTTTTTTTTTTAAAAAAATCCTGTTTGCACATGTGCATATGTGCCTCACCGTATGCTTGTTTTTCTGTGCATGCATGGACTTGAATGTTAAAAGCGCCACCAGTGGTACCTTCCTCTAGGTACCATTTGAATTAACAAAGTTCATAAGTTTCACGGGCCCTTCAGAAACATGAAATTGTCCGGAACTTTTGAGTGGAGCTCTACAGCCATCACTTGTTTATGCATTTATGCACATACCACTGAGAATTTTTTTAAATGGTGGCCATTCGGGGTGGTCTGGAGTCAGACCACCCCAATGGGCTGATTGCGCACTTGGATGACCAGACGGGGGGAGGTCCGCCATTGGCCCATTGGCAAGCTTTAGACTGGACTTTCACCACTATCTTTTTAGTATGGCTCCCTGGTGGGGATCGACAGGCTGATCACAGCAGTGGCACATTTCCCAGATGTCACTGTCTGGATGTGCCCTTTAAATCCACCAAGACCTCATGCCTGGTCGGATCAAAAGAGCCGTCTGATCACAATCTAAGCTAAGCAACAACCTCAGAGAAACTGAGCAATAATCGGATCTCCAGTTTTCAATAGTAAAACGAGGCAAATTAAGAACACCTTTTCAGATCTGTGTTCTCAGAAAGTCAGCTTTATACACAACCATGTGCCATGTGGATTTCTGAAATGAAGACATTCTCTATCACTTATGATGAGGTAAGCTCTAACTTATGGACTCTGTCATTATAAATCAGTTGATCTTTAAGGTGTCACAGGAGTCCTTGGTTCAATGTACTAATATAGCTATTTGTTTATACTTGTTATTTTGGTGATGAAAATGCAGCGTGTTAAGGGAAAAAACAAATTCCAAGCAGGGATTTTCAAATCAAACTGGTAAGGATGAAAAATATAATAGTATCTGAAGGATGAGCTGTAGGCAAGCTATTGCACTTTTCTTCTAGGAAGTAGTCTGAGGAAAGAAAGATAATAGACAATATTTTTTTTCTTTTCTATTACCTGTATGAAATGTTATCATAACCAGCATCTCATACATCTATTCATTTACCTAACACTGTCAACAAACCCAGCACTTCATAATCTGCACAGAGAAAACATCTTTTCATACTTTTCATGGAGGCTAATTCACATTGGGCACAGAGTATATATTCAAGAGGGAGCTGCACCCACTCTGGCTTCCTTAATGGATGTTCCTGTATGATGCACTTTTCAATCCACTGTGTGAAATGGCAAAATCCACTTGCAAATGATCGCTGAAGTGGATTGAAAGTGGATTAAAAATGTATTATCCAGCATGTGTGAAAGTGCCCTGACAGCGATCTGATGCTGACAGTGTTTGCTTTTATTGCCTTATGCTGCTAACTGGATTTTTGTTTTTTAAAGTTGTTCATGCTTCTATTCAGTTTTGATTGTTCTTTAGGAAGATGCTGCTATTTGGCTTTAAGAAACTTGCCTTTGATTAATTTGCCTTTGATTTAATTTGTTATTGCTCTGATGTTCTTATTTTTTTATATTTTTTATTTTTGTTTCTGCATTTCATAGATATGTTAATGTAAAAAGACTGAAAGCATGGGATAAAATGTATTTATTTATTAACATATGACTGTACTGCCTTTCTTTGTTAAAGGCAAAGAATAGCTAATGAACAGTTGCTAATAAGCAGTTATAATGCAAGAAATGAATAAATATTGGCTTGTGCAAGTACATTTTTGTCATAATCACAGTTTACAATTTTAGATGTAGACTTACAACTTTTTAGGTGTAGACCCTAATAATGTATTATGGACAGTGCAATCTTAAACAGTGCAATCGTCACAGGCTCAGACGAGCGTAACTCTGTTTAGGACTGTACTTGGCAGAATAGCCCTTAGCTGTCACTTTCATCTAACATTTTAGACATAAAAGGTCTTGAAGAAAGAGATGTTTTTAAAGATATGTGTTGTAGCTCAAAGCACTTAAGGTTTTATAGTTTTAAACCACGCTCGGGTAATACGTTGTTTTGTTGTTTCCTCCTGAGGTGTCATGTTGACTGATGAAACCCAAACAGCTCGGAGACTGTTTTTGAGGCACAGAGGATTAATGCCCTAAAATATGCTTTTAAAAAACAAAGAATGAGACAGAAATCAAAAAGAAATAGAAATCTGACAAATGCCTTCTTTGGCATTATGTGAAACATGTTTACAGAAGTGTGCAATTAATAGAAAAAGCTGTGCTAGAGTCCCTAATTACTATTCCACACAGGGTGGAACATTTCTTCATTATCCCTTCTTGAATTGATTGTGTACATCAAACAGTTGAGATATAAGTAAAATATGCTTGCATGCATAATACCCTCACATTAAACCATGAGGCAATTAACCTATGGTTTTTCATTAATTAAATTAAAATCGCCCTCCAAAAATGTCTTAAAACCAAAGCAGGTTTAATTTAGGGTACTTTTACCCTCCTGAATAATGAAGACCAGACATTTTAAAAAATTTCACCAGCCCTTATTGCACTGTATCTTCTCCATTTTATCAATAATCAGCAATTTTCTCATGAGGCTTCAGGGCTCCAGCTAGCTAAATGCTAAACCCAATTACAATATTGGTTTTCCTTGTCCTTCTTTAAAATCATATTTACAAAGTCTTCCTTGCTCTCTCATTGTATGTTTAAATTTTCTTGTTTAATTATATTAGGTGCTCCACAAATTACACTAAGACTAAATTGTATTAAAATTGGTAACTGAGAAATGCTGTGCCTAAGAGCAAATTTAATACATTTAAAGTTATATGTTGTACATGTATTTGTATTTTAATGTATGCAAAATATGTTTTTTTATTTATCAATATATATGATTTTCAATGGGCCCCATCTGTGGATACTTAAATCCAAGGAAAGCCCCAGGTTTGCAGAAAAATCTGAAATCTTTAAAGGGGGGTGAGGGTTGCTAGCTCCAATTGTCGTAGCAGAGGGACTTTATGGGAGTGGGGATGAGCATCATGGCATGCATATGTAAACAGGAAGTGACATAGGCATGTCGAGGCAATGCTCTTGTTTTGGGGAACAACTCTATGGTAGAATTTGCTTCAAATATTAGACCTTTGCCCAAAAACCAACATCCCCAATGTGCCTACGTCACTTCTGGTTTTCATAGGCACATCACAATGATTTCTGGGTTCCTGCTAGTAAGAGGGGGTGATTTGAGGGGGAGTTCCTGAAAGCAGGATACTCCCGCCCAACCAGGCAGTCTGGCAACCCTAGGGATTTTAAACTCCCCCAAATAAATGAAGCAGTGCCTGTAGCTTTAAGAAATGACTGCCATCTGGGGCTGTTGCTAGGCAACAACAACAGTTTTGCCAACCTTGATTTCTGTCCATAAAGGGCAGGGGAGTGGGACTGGGCAGGGGCCCTGACTAGGACTAGCCTTTGAGGAAAGACTCATTGGGGACAGGCAACTTGCTACTGCGTAACTTGCACAATTCATCCAGGCCCAGCTGCTTGCCACCGCAAAATAGCCAGTGTCTTGTAGTGGTTATAATTTCAAATCTCACTCTACCATGGAAGGTCACCGGGTGACTTTAGGACAGTCATATGCTCTCAGCTTAACCTACTTCACATAATTTTTGTGAGGATAAAATGGAGGAAAGGAGAATGATTGCCAGCGGCTTTGAGTTCTCATTGTGGCAAAAGGTGGTATAAATGAAATAAATAATAAATACAGCTGAAGATGGGCAGATAAATAGTAGGTTGGTTTGTGGGTGAGGAAAAGAAACAGAGAACATCTAAGGGCTGCCATTAGGAGGAAAATAGGAAATGATGGAGAGGGTTTCAGAGAAAATTATGGCGCTCCACAAGTCCTTGTAAGTTCCCCACTATGCAATTGGGCTTGGCCTGCTAGCATCGTGCAACTGGGCTCAGCCCAGCCTAACTGGCATTGCACAACTGATCCGAAGTTTACCCAGTTAGAGGCTGTCAGGGGTGGAAAGGAGGGAAAACTGAAGGGGGGCAGATAAAGGTAGGTTGGCTGGTATGTGGGAAGGAGAGAAGGAAGCAGGAAAAGGGTGGAGGCTATGGGGCTTTCAAGAAAGGAAAAGAAAAAATAGTAGGGGAGGGGGAAATCAGATACCCCTGCAAGACCTTGTGGGTTTTCCCACTTGTCATTATATAATACTCAGTGTGGCTCTATCTGTGAATAATTAAACTCAGAGACTGGAGCCATGGACAATACAGATCTTTCTACAATCCTGAGAAAAGTCCCTGAGAAAAGGTTTGCAAAAAAAACCCCTGAAATTTTTAAATGAATAAAGGGAGGTTAACCCTCCACACACAGAGAGAGAAGCAGCACCTGTACCTTTAAGAAATGGATGACCTCTGGCCATTTTAGGGGTTGTTAAGCAACCACAACAATATTGCCAGCCTTCTGACTTTGGTTTCAGTCATTAGAAGGAAGAGCAAGGGGCATTTTCCAGAAAGCTGAGAACTTGGTGATGCTATGAAATGATCATGATAATAGAAGCAGCACCACGACAATGGAATCACAGATTGCGCATACAGGAGTCTGTATGTATTTGGATGTACATAAGTAAGTACTGTGCACATGGAGCCCTTGAATATACATAGGAGGATCCAGTAGGCATGGCCCAATTTTCCCTCACTCATACATTTCTGACCAAATGATTACGAAGATGTATCTGTGTGTGAAAGAGTGAGTGAGAGTATTGCCATCTCTGAGAAAACCCTGTGTTTTTTCTATTCAGTGAGAAATTGGTGCTTGACTGAACAGTGTAAAAAATTTCCACTCTTAGGGGGTGATTGAGATTTTCTGTTTCTAAGTACAAATAATGGATCCCTCACAGTGTCTGCTTTGCCATGAGGAAAGACAAAAACATGACAGGTATGAGAGCACATTGGGACAAAGATCCTGAAACACAGCATCATGTTGTCCCTACTTGTCAAGAGAGAAGAAAAGTAGTAAACACTAATTTAGTGTGCTTTTGACTGTCTAAACAAGCAAAGCTAAATATGATCTCCTACAAATTATGCATGTATTAGGTATGTCAAGGTCATCAACTGAGCACATCTAAAATCTCAGCATTTGCAAATAGATAGCAATATCTAAAATGGCAAGCCTGACTTATCTGATTTGTTGACAAAATATTCTTCAGCTTCTAAAATTTGTATCACAGGAAATTGTCAAACCCATAAGGCATGGCAGGATGTGGTTATTTGGGCCCATTTCTACTGAAAGGGTAGTGACTGTCCATAGAGATACATAAGGTTTCCTGTTTTGTAGTTCCCGTTTTTTTTCTTGAGCAGACTTTTTTCTTCTTTGTTTCTCAGTCCCATCTAGTTGTTTGAATGTGGATAGATATATGCTGACCCAGCCTAGGGAACTGAGGGACCAACTAAAATCCTTCTTTTGACTTTGTCAATGAGAGGCTGATGGTAATTCAAAACTAACAAACTTTTAAGGGGAAATGGTCAGATATGTATCAGGTTTAGGGCGTAGAAGGTGAACAGGCAACAGGAGCAAAGTTACTTTCTATAATATAAATGATAGTTTATAGTTTATATATGAAAATATAAACAATAGTTTGTCACAAACAACTAACTGTTTAGTTATACAGACAGGTCTTGAAAACTGAGGAGAGAGCTTTATTGGCAGTTTCTGCTTAAATAGACAAGCATCAGCTTCTTTTTTGTTTCAGAGATAATTAAGTCGGTGAAGACAGGAACTCACACAACTTCCAATATGTCTTCTTAACCACTTGATAGGAATCACACACATCCTTTACTAGGAGCTATTTTCCTTGGGGAAGGGCCACTCATCCCACTTCCTAACTCAGGATCCTTCTTGAGCTTCTCATTCTGCTTGGGTCTCCTTCACACTCAACTATCATTCTTACCTGAAAATCCCTACTCTCAGCTGTAGAATTCCATCTGAATCCTCTGTCTCTCAAGATTCTCAGGTTAAAGCATTAACCATTTGGTGTCCTTCAAAAGGTAACACCTTAACTTCTGAAATTGCAGGGTTCCCCACCTGTGGGCTGTTCCAGAAGTTTCTTTTAAAGCCCAGTAGTTTAACAACTATGGTTAGGCACTTGCTATTGAACCAAGATAGAGTAAACCAGAATAGCTTAAAGTGGAACTTCACTTCGCTATCAGTGATGAGGTCATTTGGAAGAATGGAAAGGAATGAGATCCTTGTCAGTCCTGGCTGCTGAATCAATAGTCTCTAAAGTCAGTTATAAATCAATCACCAGTTCAGGATGCCTTTCTTCAGTTACTAAAACAGGTGGTCATGTGTCTTTAAAAAAACAGCACTAGAGAAGAATGATGTATGCAATTATCACCAAATCTGCAATTTGCCCTTTGGGGGGGCAAGATGACAGGTAGGTTGAAGAACAACTTCAGGTCTTCTTAGATGACTCCTTTGCTTTAGATCCCTTTCAGGCTGGCTTCAGACTGGGCTATGGGACAGAGACAGTGCTGGTGGCTTTAGCAGATTATCTCCATGCATCTTTGTTGTTCTTATTGGATTTATTAGCAACCTTTGATACTGTGGACCATGCCATCTTGTTGAAGCAGCTGGAGGTAGAAATAGGGATTAAGCGATATGCTTTGCATTGATTTAAACCATTCCTTGGGAACAGGATTCAGAGGGTTACTGTTGGATACCAGTTAGCAACAGTGTGGGATTTGTCCTGTGGGGTTCTACAATGTTCAGTCTTACTCCTCATGCTATTTAATCTCTATGTAAAGCCTGTAGGAGTAATCCTTTGTGGTTTAGGAATTGGTTGTTTTCAATATGCCAATTACACCTAGCAAATTGCCTGGTGATGCTGTATTGGTCCTGAGCCACTACATCACTGCTGTGGTTAAGTTGCTAGGGATGAACAAGTTGAAACTGAATCCCAGCAAGACAGAAGTGATGCTGGTAGAGAACGCTGAGGTCTTTAAGGACACTGTTCTTTCTAGATTTCATGGGGTCAAGCTGATGCTCACTGACTCAGTTAAGAGCCTACTGGACCCAGCATTATTAGTGGAGAAGCAGGTAAATGCAACTGCAAAAAATGTTTTCTTCCATATTTATTTACAAGGCTAAACTATTATAATGAGCTCTACATGGGTCTGTTGTTTAAGTTGGCTTGGAAGCTCTGATTCTTACAGAACACCACAGACCAATTGTTATTGAGAGCTAGGTACAGCATGCATATCACACCCATTCTGTTGCTACTCCATTGATTACTAATCAGTTACCAGGTTCAATTCAAGAGCTGGTCATCATCTACAAAGCCCTTCATGGCCTTGAACTCACACATATACAGGACCACATCTCCTACTATGCTCAGCTGTGTGAGCTTTGTGCCTCTGAACAAAGCCTTCTATGTGTGCCAGCCTGCAAATGGGTAAAACTGACCATGGCCTGTACACACACATTCTTTGTTGTGGCTTCCACCATATGGAACAACCTGCCTGAAAAGATTAGGAAGGCTCCCACATTTCTATCTTTTTGTAGAATGTAGAAAACAGAAATGTTCAAGAGGCCATTTTCAGAAAAAGATCAGAGTTGTAGTATAATAGAACAGTTCAGGAGGTTGCTTTGTATGTGTATGTATGTAGCACCTTGCCTTTACTGCATTGTCTTCTACCTTTGTAATCCACTTCCTGCATTATGGTATGTCAGGCCTCAAACAGTTTTTTGTTGATTTGTTTGCATTGTTTTCTAATTCAGTACTCCTAGTTCCATTGCCTTCTTCATTGGACATTTTATGCCATCTGAATTGGTTTTCTTCTATATTTTGTAATCTTCCTTCAGTCCTGGTAAAAAAGGGCAGATGATAAATCATGCCACCCAGTCATTCCCCTTTCAAAGTCACAGGAGCAGCACATGTCTACATATGTTAGCCTGATTGCCTTGATTTATTATTAATATTGGGGAATTGAGATATTATAAAATGGCAACAGGTGAATATGGGAGCAAACACCTTTGTATACAGGGGGCCCGCTTCTTCCAGAATCACCAGAAACAGATGCAGAGACCGATTTCAGGTTGAAATGGATTCTTTACTGAATAAGTCTTCACAAGCAAACAATACACAAGCACACACACAGTTATACAGAGCTAGGAAACTTAGGTAGAAAGGGACAGCGAAGTTCGCTTGAGCAGGACGTTTGTTGAGGGGTGATAGTTACCTTTCCTGATGAGATGACGGGCTCCAACTGGAAAACGAGGGGACACTAAGAGAAGGGATCAGAGATGGTGGACTGAACCAGCGAACCATGTGGAGTCTCCGGTCGCGCTAACCGGGAGTCGTAAAGGTAGGGTAGGGTTAGAGAGGGGGTAGAGGGGGTAGAATAGAGAAGGGTACCCATGTATGGTGGGGTGGCCTCTTTTATCAGGGGGCTTGGGGGAGGGCTTGGCTGGTTGCCTCCTCCTGGTCCGCCCTCCTTGCGGTTCATCCCCAAAAAGCATGTGACCAAAACGGAGTCTGGGGAGAAGGGGCTAAAGGGTTGGTCAATATTGATTTCTAGTTTCTGTGGTAGAGACACTTGACGGGATTAGTGGGTCATCTGTCTAGAACACATTGTTCAGCAGTTTCATCCTTAGTCTCAGAGCGGGTGACTCTAGTTTCTCAGGGCAAAGTTCAGTATTAACTGTCTTGGTGGACAAAGGTGGCTTTTTCGCCTTTGTAGCAGAAACACTTTCGGTGGGGAGGGAGGGGTTGCATACATGATGAAGAAGGATTTCCTTAATGGCATCTGGAATCCCCTGCTTGGCACAGCAGTAGTGGGTGACAGTTCGGGGTGTTTCATGTATCTGGGGATATCTTAACAGGTGACCTCAGGAACCACTGGCACAACATCCCAGGAAAAGTAGCATCTCCTGCTGGCGTGTGTTTATAGCTGGCATCACCACACAGTTCAGTCCCTTTTGGTACGTGTGCTAACACAGTCTCTTTTTAATATTTATGAACTCCCAAGTCCATAAGAGTGCAATAAGTGCCTTGCAGGGCAACAAGTTGCAGGTGAAACACTGGCAATAATGAACTAGAAATAGGTATGTTTGACTTACTGCTATTTATATATTTATTGATAGTATGTAATTGCCTGCCTTTGGGGGTTTTGATCAAAAAGCTCATCCCATCCCATCTAGGTTTTAAAGCCAATAGGCTGTTCAATACATGGGTGAACATACATGCCTTTTCCCTTCCTGAAGACCGCGCTATTCTTCCACCACAAGGTGGCTACTAACCAAACTATAAGCACCCATCTTCCCTAAGGCTGAAGAGAGTCACAATTCAAATCATGTGAGTTCAGCTTATCTATGAACAGGTGAACCCATCCAGGTTTAAAAGAATCTAATATTGACAGTGAAACTAGTGATTCCTTACTCTTTGGATTAATTGCAAGCCAATATTTAATAACCATTAACCAGACTGTAAAAGAAATTGTTTTCTGCCCAGTTTCCATTAACAGGAAGGATGAGGCGATACATCTAGGACATGCAAAGATCGATCTAAGGAAATTTGTCTGGATTATATCTGGGCACGTACCCAGGCTACCAATCCACACCGGAATAGCATACAAAAACAGTGAGGTTATTTTTGACCAAAATGTAAAAAACTGCAGGGACAAAATGAGCTCCTGTGGTGGGGGGGAAATCCTCGAAATTGCAGCTATACTCTTGATTTTCATAGTGTTCTCTTTAGCATGCAAAGCCCAAGAAAGTGAACATTGGAATGTAACTCCCAGATATTTATAAAATTGGACTTCTTCCATATTGTGATCTGAGATATTCCAGTGTAATAATTTCAGCCTACAAGATCTACCAAAACTAAAACTTTGGATTTTTCAAAATTAATTACCAGATGTTCATCAGCACAATACTGAATGAAGATCTCAACTGATCAGTGCAGTCCCACACTGGTTACTGATACCAGAGTCATGTCGTCTGTGTATAGCATGATCGGAATCAGATGAGTCCCTAGCCATGGGGGTGCAATGACAGCATATTAAGTTTAGGGGCTAAATCATTTATGTAAAGATTAGACAAGGTAGGAGCAAGGACTCAGCATTGTCTTACACCCCTCCTGCCCTCTATGGGAGCAGATAAACAGCCATGTATACTACAACGGACTCTAATCTGAGTATTGGAGTAAAGACAACTAATCAAGTAACTGCTATATTTGCCCTGCATAGCTTCTCCCAGAGTCTATCCCAAAGGATCATACTGAATTCAGGTTTTACATCAAATCAAGTAACATATAACCTATTAATACAAGTTCTAGTATATTTCTCAGCCAGGTGCACAAGGGCTGCACAACGATCAGTTGTTGGCATACCCCTTTGAAATCCAGCTTATTCTATTCCCAACAGATGTTCCAGGCCCATCCAAGTTTTCAATTTAGTGAGTAAATCAAACAAATAAATAAATAAAATAAAATAAATGGCTTGCATAAGGTTTGCCAGAATATGACAACAGGTTTATAGGTCTGCAATTCTTCGGGTCAAGTTTATCCCCCCTTTTTATAAATAGGAACCACTATAGCCTCCTGCCAGGTCACAGGAAATTGTTCAGAATAATCAATGGTCCAAGACAAGTATGTCAAAATTGGG
The DNA here is from genome assembly GCA_029233225.1 of Lepidodactylus listeri. Taxonomy (NCBI): domain Eukaryota; kingdom Metazoa; phylum Chordata; class Lepidosauria; order Squamata; family Gekkonidae; genus Lepidodactylus; species Lepidodactylus listeri. The sequence continues at coordinate 52,216,039 of JARCFY010000006.1, forward strand.
GACCACCAGGTGGCAAAACCCTTGATTACATCAGGTGGTATCCAATTGGGCCCTGCCACCTTGCCTGCCTTTAAACCAGCAATAAAGTTCAAGAAGTGCCTACTTTTTTTGACCTAAAATCAAAACAGCAGACAAAGCCAGCACCTCAAGTACTCCCCAAATAATACAATCTTACAGCCTTGCCTGAAAAGAATTGGGGGGGGGGGGGCGCTTCCTTCACATCTGATCCAAAGCGTAGGGGCTTCAATGGAAATAGGCTGGCAATAGGCACCAGCTCCTTTGCACAGGAAGAACTGTTGCACAGGTTTGTCACACGTGGTGATAAAATTGTGATCAGATTGAGTAGGAGAGTAGAGGCTTTTTATATATCTGTTAGATGACACATCTTGTTTAGGCAAAAGAAACAACATGTTCTAATAAAGAAGTATTATTGTCTTTATGGGTTATACAGCATCTTGAACATAGCCCAATCTATGTTCCTTGGCTGTATGCCAAAGGAGAAATACTATGACTTTTCCTGCCGTGCCCATGCATTGATTATTTTTTAATTCACTCGTCTCCTTTTTGAAAGAAAAAAAATCCCCCTTGCCTTAAAAGAACAGCTTCCCATTCTCTGCTAGACACATTGCAATTAGATATTTTTCCCCTTTTCCCTAGACATTGAGCATTAAAAGTTATGGAGTTAAAAATTAAAGGAATCTATCCTCGGTGCCAGGAACAGGATGCCTTTGTTCAGATATTCTCAACTGTATCTTGAGTACAGTGTGGAGGTTTGCAACACAAGTACCAATGTTTAGTTCTGGAATTTAGCCTTACTGTTCAAATCATACATGTGCTGGGAGTACATTTTAGCTCCTTGTTAGCTCTCACTGTACTGCAACTTTACCTTTTCAACATGGATGGTTTCAGTTCCCCACTTCTACATTTCAAATTTTATGAAAGTCACCAACTACATCTATGAGACAAACCATGCAGGTGTCCCAGGTGTCTTCTAGGTTCTGCAACCTTCCACCCTCACCCCCCCCCCCCCTTTAACTTGGTTCCTTTCTTCCTCTGCATTATGTGACTTTAGGAACCAATACACTGTTCTTCATTTCACATACTTCATCTTCTTCCAACTCATCTGCCACCCATCCCTTTTCTGTCAGTTGGGCAAACAATGTGTCATAATTGTAATTCCTTTGCCACTTCCGCAAATGCAAAACAGTGGTCAGCCAGGAGTGAAGCACAGCTCTGGCAAGTGGTGGTTTTTGACTAGGAGCTGCAGTAACACAGAGAAGTGCTCATCGATCAGATCCTCTCCCATTAATTCAGTGAATAATCTGGTTTGGTTTTTCATTGTTTTGTTGTTGCTAGTGGTTTGTTTATTTATTTAAAATATTTTAATGACATCTTTCCAGCCAATCAGGTCCCCCAAAGGGGTGAACATAAAAACATTTAACAATGAAAAAGAAGATTAAAATTTATAAAATAATTCAATAAAAACACATAAACGAACAACACCAGGACCGGGGAAGAGGACCAGTAACCATTATTGGGGGTATGCCAAACTGAACAAAACAATCTTCACCTACTGGTAGAAGACATTGATAGAGGGAGACAGACGAATCTGGGGAGGGAGTTCCAAAGATTTGGAGCCACAGCAATATAACCAGAGCATAGCAGTATTATTATTCTGAACTCCTGAGCCTGCGAATGCAGGGAGAGCGGCTTAGAAATTAATTAATTAATTAAATAAATAAATAAATAAATAAATTGTCAGTAATAACAGCCAATGTGGTATTCCATCTATGCAAATTTATATCTCATTTTAGCAGATATATTAACAGATTTTGGTGAATTCATGCTGTGTGTTTGTAAGCAAAAAATGAGAGTCAAGTTTTTGAGAATACAAGAAGGTATAATTCTAAGTTACAGTTGTTGTTGTTTTGCCATCAAGTCACAGCTGACTTACAGCAACCCCATGGGGTTTTTAAGACAAAAGACATTTTGAGGTGTTTTGCCATTGCCTGCCTCCGCATCAGGACACTGGTATTTCTAGGGCCAACCCTGCTTAGCTTCTGAAATCTGATGAGATCAGGCTAGCCTGTGCTATCCAGGTCAGGTACTGTTATTTATGTTACTAGAAGCCAGGGGTCATGTCGTACAAAAAGAGGTGCAGGAGCTCATTAACCTAACTCATTAGCAACTTATTTGCATATGCCACACCACCTGACAACATCAGAAGTGTGTCAGAAGGCAAGAAAGAAGAGGGAGGGAGGGAGGAAGGAAGGAAGGTAGGTAGGTAGGTAGGTAGGTAGGTAGGAAGGAGCTGGCAGAGAGGGGACAGCTACTAATCCAAGCCTCAGAAATACCGCTATTCTGGGAGGATAGCTTCAGTGGTGGCTGAAGCCTTCAGAAGGCTGGTCAGAGGAACAAGGACCTTTCCAGGGGACGGGGTCATTTTGCTGCAGCTATGACACAAGCAGGCATTCCCCCACGGGAGGGGGGGCTAGCACCAACTCCCGGAGCTGCACTCCCCCGAGCTCCTGCTCGAAAGGACCCCTGCTAGAAGCCTTGAATAATATATACAAGAGAAGACAACGAATCATAGCTGGAATAGTTATGGAGTACCAAGCATAGATATAGTCCTATGAAAGGATACACATCACCTGATTGGATGCTTTGTGATGATAGAAACTAGTTGCTTTAGAAGAAAATAAAAAAGAGACATATTATCCTTTTCAGAAGGTCTATGGTAAAGAGGCTGTCAAAAGATCATATTTATTAAATCATAGGCTTGTAATGGAATACCACAAAAACTTGGATGATTGTCTGCAATGAAGGCTTGCAAAGAACAGAATTACACTCTCTTATTTACCACATACAGGGCTGTATACTATATTTTAATTTATAAGGTGCTATATATATATATAATGGCATTATTTTACGTTTCTGCAGCATGTGATATCTTGATGGTGTGAACAGACATCCCTCCTCTCTTCCCTTTCCTTTTCTTCCACCAGTTCCAGCAGGCAAGATATAAAGGCCTGAATAATATTTCTATAGTGTGCGTCCTCCTGTGAAAGATGCATGTTACTGGAGGTGTTTTGTATGACTCTATAAAGGTGTTCAAACAGAGGCATAGAGATGAAATTCCAAAATAGACTGTGTTCTCCAGACCCCCTCTTGTGTCTGCTGTGGATAATGCAGTTCAGTCCTGCATTTTACATTAACCTAACAAATAACTGCGAAAACGTTGGGCTTGGTTGATGTTCTCCTCCTCCTAATGGGAATACTACCATGCAGTCTTGTTTTGCTTTTTAAACTGGTAGTGCTTTGTAAAATATTTCACTAAGCTTTCTCTTTCAAAAATTTGCTGCAGGAGCTGGATATTCTTTTAATGCTGAAGAAAAATGCTCATGGTATTCAGCTTAGTATTACGATATAATGCATAATGTATCCAGGAATGGATAACCCAATTTCTTTGAGGAAATCTATGTACTACTGCCTAAGTAATCTCTCCAAATTTGTATCTGGTTTATACAGATGTGGGTGCACATCTGGAATGTGCATCTGTGTACAGTGCTCTCCCAAGTCCTATCAAATTGATATATCTTTTGCCCTTTGGTATAGATATGCATCTCACTGTAGGGCAGCAGCTGTTTTAATGTCATTAGTTGTGTATGATTTCAGGTGGATCAGGATATCAAGGTGACAACCTCTGTCCTATTTTCAGTTCACTCTTTGCCCTTCTGCGACTACCTATTAAAGGAATGAATACTTATATGAGACACAATAGCCAGCATGGTCCAGTGGTTTAAGTAACAGACTTAAGACCTGGAAACCCATGTTCAAATCCCCATTCTGCTATGGAACTTGCTGAGTGGCCTTGAACCAGTCATTCTCTTTCTTTCTATCTGCCCTACCTCACCAGGCAGGGGCGTAGACTTTGTAAATCCCGGGGGGGGGCTCTTTCGTGCACGCGTGCACACGGGACCATGTCCCCGCCGCTTTTCCCCCCGCCCCCCCGGCCCCAGGGAGGAAGACCCGGCGGGGCGAGCGGGGGGCAGTGGCGGGGGCTGCTGCCCCATAGGGGTCCTCGAAGTTGCGCTCCCGCTGCAGCCGGTAGGCGGCCAGGACCCAGGAGGTCGGGCTGCTCGGCCCCGCCAGCATGTAGTCGGGCTGCGGCGGCGGCAGCTTGGCGCTGCGGAAGAGCAGGCGGTCACGGAGCAAGCAGGCCATGGTGGCGTGCTTCCCCCCAACGCTGCAGCTGCCCGCCTCCCAGAGCCAACGCCAGGCCACCCGGCTGCTGCCCCAGCCCCATAGCCCGCTCGCCGGCTAGCTTGGGGGGCCGGCCGGTGCGGCGGAGTCCCTGTGCCCACCCATCGCGCTGGCTCTCGCCCCCTCTCCACCCCCCCTCCTCGGCGGCTGCCTTCTGCTGCGCCCGGCACCCCCCGGGCTCCCGGCGGCCCTCCCCGCCTCCCCCACCGGCGGGCGCTCCATTTTGCCAGGGGAAATTTTGCCCCCCCCGGGGAATTTCAGGGGAGGCTCGAGCCCTTGAGCCCCCCCCCCGTAGTTGACGCCTATGTCACCAGGTATTTGTAAAAATTAGATGCAAGAGAAGAGAATGATGCTGTGAGCCACTCTGAGTCCCTGTTGAGAAAATTTGGCTCCCTCTGCCCACAGCAGTTGACTGACAGGCCTTTAGAGTTAGTTAGCTGGTTGTAGAGCTGGCACTATGTGCCCTTGTTAGCCGCCCTGAACCCGCTTGCAAGGAGGGCGGGGTATAAATTTGAAATAATAAATAAATAGGTTACCAAATTGATAGATGAGGTAATGCTCTGCAGATGCAGGATGTCTGCTTTGTGAAAAGCAACATCCACATTAAGCTTCAAAGGTCAAGAACTGACCCATTTGAGCAGAAGTTGAGATTAAGCTGGGAGTCTGTTCTCAAGCAGACATTTGCCCAGTAGTAGCGCTTTGGTGTTATTTGGTTACATGGGGTGCTGATGAGGAAACACTGTTTTGGCACAATGATGCCAGCCCAGTACCAATTCGGGGCAATTACTAAACAGGCATTGGCCACATTAGCTTAAGGTCACTTTCAGTTTGGGACCCATTCTTTCAAGATTGGGGCAGCTTCTACAGCAACAGTCATGGGCTATACGGCACCAGATATTCAGCAGCTGGGGCACTGGAGGTCATGGTGCTACCAGGCCGATGTCTGTTCATTTACTACATTGTAATGGAGCTTTGTTCTGTGGTTAATTGTTTTCTCTTTATAGGTTTTGCCAGCCACTTGGTGAACTGGAGAGTCACTATTGGTGGCCACAGTATGGTCCTCTGAGCAGCACATCAGGCCAGGAGCAACCCCATTGGCTTACAGATAGAATCATAGAGTTGGAAGGGATCTCCAGGGTCATCTAGTCCAACCCCCTGCACAATGCAGGAAATTCACAAATACTTCCTCCTCACCCTTAGTGACCCCTGTTCCATGCCCAGAAGAGAAAAACAGGTTGCCTACCTGTAACTGATGATCTTCGAGTGGTCATCTGTGCATTCACACTGATGGGGTTTCTGCGCCTGCACAGGAATCCTTCGGTACTGTAGAAAGCTGTATGTAGTGCAGGCCTATGGCTGGTCACCTTTTAGGGGCCAGGTAGGAATTTTTTGTTCCTCCTTGATAGGCAAGGTAGGGGGAGATGTTTTCGCCTACCCTGCACTATTAGCAATGGAATATGGAGAAACTGGTTGTTGTGATTCCATTAAATAGGTTTGGACACTTGGCAAATTAGTGCAGAAAAAGAAGCTGATTTGGTGAGCACCATGTAGCACCAAGGTGTCCGGCGGGCTCAGCCTTCGAGTTGTTCAGCCCAAGGCCAGGAATGAGGACTACCTTTTGGATCGCCCTAGACAGGCTTCTTCCCTCTATGTTGTGCAACTTGGGGAAAGAAAGCCACAGCGGATCCTTGTTTGCTATGCTGGCTGATGGCAAGCCACCAAGTTGGCTTGCACCTGAGGCAATAGTGGGTCACCCAACATATGGCAAGGAGGTTGTGCATAGGGCAACACCTGCCTTGGCCTATTTCCACACTTTGGGGTTTCCCTTGCTGCATAAATTGTAAGTATTTAATAAAGTGGCCCATAGTTAAAAATCCAACGTGTAGTCTGGCTTCCTCTGAATTGGGGTGGTGGTGGAGTACATTGGTAAGCATGCTTCTGAAACAATCAGGATGGGTTAGGCTGCCCGTTTCCATTGTATATTTTTATAATAACATGGGAAATAAAGGGGTTTGAAAATGTAATTGTTGTAGGAAATATCTCAATGAGTCCCTGTCCTACATCAAGTCATGTCACTTTAACAGAATTTTCTCCATTTGCTGTATCTCCCAGGAATGGCTGGATATGACATCTGAAATCTTTTCTTGTACAATACCTTCCCAAGACTTGTAAAGAATAAATTTTGTTCTACATTAATGAATTCAGCTGCTTATTCTCATACTAGAGAACTCCATGAAAATAGCTTGGTTTGTGTCATCAAAAGAGACCAGATATTCCATAATTTAAGCAAAGGTCTGGCAAACGTCTGGGGGGAAAATAACCAAATTAAAAGAAACATTAAAAGTTTTTTTTAAAAGACCACATGTGTGCACACACACATACAAACCTTTATGAACTACAAGGCTTTCTCAAATTTTTAAGACTGTGGCAGAGTTCCAGCCTTCTGCATAGGGAGGGAGGGAGGGAGGGAGGGAGGGAGGGAGGGAGGGAGGGAGGTAGGAAGGAAGGAAGGAAAAACTGAGCAACATCTTAAAGAGTCAAGTTTTAAGCTGTGGTTAATACAGATACAGATGTTTCTTCTTGTTCAGGGTGTCTCTACACTATACATTTCAATCAATTTCAAATCTTCTTAATAATCATAGCTCCATAATCAGAGAAGCATAAGAATGTAGTAGCTGTGTGAAGAACTATAGATTTGGATCCTGATCTGTTAATGATGGAGCTCAGAACCAGTGCAAGAAAATGATACCCAAATTAGCCCCCATGTTAGCAGTGATCCTCTACAGCGAAATCTTGAAACCCCACCCCAGGGATAAAGGTGGACTTTCGGTCCATTGTATAAACAACTCCCACACTGGCACAATAAATCTCATATAAAGAAAGGATGGGAGATAAGCATTTAACCAGCAAGTAACTTTATGACTCTGACCAAGACACAGACTAGAAAATGAGAAAGCAATATGAAAAAACAAGACAGAAATCAATAAAAGCTATTCTATACTGCATAATCCTAATGTGTGTTTGTATTCATTTAGTGAAATACCCATGTACTTTTCACTGTAAATTCTGTTCCTCCCACTTGGCTAGTTCAAAGCAAACCAGCCCAGAGATAGGAGATAGATGAAGAGTTGCCCAAAATGGGGCCATAAGGTGTGATGAGATAGTTGGGGATCAAAATTAGGGGTAACTAGGATACAATGGGGAAAGACTAGAAGGAAGTAAGGCAAGAATGAGCAGGGAATGGAGAAACTAAGAGGAAGTAAAGAAAGTAATGGACACAGAAGGCTAGTTTCTGGAAAGAATGTAAAATGGGACAGAAGAAATCATACTATTCCTGTCAGGATGAGGAAGGGTCCAGCAGCTTCATACAGAAATTAATTCTGTAGAAGAACCTGTAGAAGAACCAACTACAAAATAGGAAGACTGGGAATACCCTTTTTATGCTCCTGAATTTACCTGGGTGCCAATGGAAAAATCTACTATCAGTTCAATTTAGTTCAGAATGAAGCTCTGAAATGGCATTCGGCCAAAACTTTAGAACCTGGCTGCCAATTGGTGGACATTAGGAGATGCTTTTTGGGATTCTGAACTACACTGGTGCAAGTTTAGCATCCTGGCAGTAATAGGATGGAGGAACCAGCCTCTGGCAGAAGGGACACCTGGCTAAGCATACCTAAGATGGATCTGATGGAGGGTGATTGATTAATATGTTCAAATCTGATGTATTTCTCCATGACATTTCCTACAGCAATTTCTTGAATTTGTTTTGGTACCTGGATGTATTTTCTGATATTGAAACTTAACATATCTATGTAGAATGGATTCTGTGAACTGGACTTCAACTGCTTGCCACAGACATAAAATGCCAACATGCTGGATTCACTAAATAGAAAAAAATTCATCATAGGCACAATCGTACTTCTGGGATGAACAGGCTTCTCATATTTCTTATTTAGGAGGATGTAGAAAAGCAATTTCTAATGCACAGATGTGCTACCAAAAAAATAATTTTGAGGCCTTCATTCAGATGCACTGCTTTGTTCTCTGAAGTTGCATCTTATACCAGGTACTGGAATGGACTGGAGCTGGACATGTATATAATGACTGCTGTCTTCTCTTTGGCTGTAGAATGCATCCACATGGTAATGTTCATGAAGTACACTGCAATAATGATCACACTGGAAATCAGAGAAGGGCAGACTTGGATCCACCTGGACCTGGATGGCCTAGGCTAGCCAAATCTCATCAGATCTTGGAAGCTAAGCAGAGTCAGTCCTGGTTAGGATTTGGATGGGAGGCCACCAAGAAATTCCAGGGTCACTACACAGAGGCAGGCAATAGCAAACCACCTCTGAATGTCTCTTGCCTTGAAAATCCTACAGTGTCACCATAAATTGGCTGTGATAGACAGCACTTTCCTCCACCACCAGACTTGGATCCACACATGTGAATATTGGAATTTGCCTCCACTTTATGTATCAGAAGCTTCTTTAGAGATTAGAGGCTCTTGGAATACCAAGCTCTGAATGCTGGGAAATATTCTAGTGACCTGACTGAATGTCTCACCAGTCCTTCCATTCTACTTTGCCAGTTACTTGTTCAGCAAGGAGTTTTACTTTCCAGTGATGTTAATTAATCATTGGTTGATATTACTAATTTGCCTACACTAGAAAGGCCAGTTTCTGCTGATGTATACTCTTAAGCCATACTGTACAAGAGCAATGGGCCTATAGATTTCCAATAATTAATGTTCCATGGCTACCATCAAGCTAGCTATATTAGTGAAAATGTGAATATAAGGTGCAACATGTTGAAACATTCATAGCATGAGACAACATTTGGGGGCATTTTTATTTGTTTAACAAAGAGGTAATTGGTTTAATTTTCACACTGTGTAGTATCTGTGCAGGCTATCCTTCAGCTGTTCCTTCTGAACTTATACTGGTGAGATCCAGCAATTGCCAGGGGAGCTTCATAAATACCAAAGTAACCCTTCCCTTTTTCTCATCTCACATCCCAGAGCTCTTCTGTATCGTCGTGAAAATGAAATGGAGAGCTGCAACAGGTGACATATCCAATATTTGTAAAAGTTTGAAGATACAACATGGTTTGGGGTGTTTTTAGGGGAAAATAGTAACATTTTTTATTTAAAACTAATAGATAGAAGCTGGAGTTCCTCCAGAGTGGCTGTGCACAACACCATCCATCTGTCCATCCAAGATTCCTTCTGGTAGATTTTGCAAGAAGGGGCTTGCAGGCAGATATTGCCAATGCCAGCCCAATAAAATGCCCAACATTTTTGGTACCAGGTTGGGTTGGCAATATTAGACTCCACTGCAGTCTCCCTGACACAACTCTGGATCTTGACATCATCACTCCCAATCACATCAGAACCAGGAATTCTGTGAGGGAGGCAGGAATGGCTAGGGAGAAGGGAGCATGTCACAGCTGATTATCAGTGCATTGGCCTTTAAAATTTTAATGGACTATTGTTTTATATGGGAGCTCTGGCCTCCAGACCCTGCAAGAAAAACCAACAACAGCCCTCCTTACTCAAGTTGTGTGGTTCTAATACAGACACTAAAATACAGATAGAGACTTTTGCTTGGCAAGAGGGTGTAGAGGCTGTTTTCTGATTCATATTTTTAAATTCTTCCCTTGAGGTGTGGCTCCAGTGCTGATTTGGGAGAACAAGAAGGCAAAAAGCATTCTACAAGCAAAATGAAAGAGAAGACTCGAGAAAGAGAGAGACGGAGAGAGAGATAACTTCCCATCCCATCTCACTCCCATTTTAACTAAAATATGTACTTACTTATTTAGCTACTCATAGATATCAAAACTAATATTAGGAATATTTCTCTGACCTAGATAGCCCAGGCAAGCCTGATCTCATCAGATGTCAAAAGCTAAGCAGGCCGACCATGGCAAGTATTTGGATGGGAGACTGCCAGAGAATACTAGGGCTGGGAGGCCAGAAACAGGATATCAAGCCACTTCTCTGGATGTCCCAGTAGGAGTTGCCAGAGGTTGCCATGACTTCCAGGCACAGGCAGACAGACACATACACACAAATGCAAAGAATATTTTGCAAAGAAAATGAAAACTATAGTGTATTTTTCTGTACACCCAAGTATTTTTGAAGGATGTCCATTAGATAAAGAGTTAACTGTTGTCATTTAGAGCATTCAGAATATTAATAAGATTTTCCTAAACAATAAGAATCGGTTTGAAGTCCATTTAGATTATTTATGTATGTAATTCATGGATCATTCTGACTGTGAAGTAAGTAGAAAATGACCAAAGACAAAACTGCAAAGTGGTAAGTGATAGAAAATGCCCCCCCCAACAATTAAAAACCACCCAAAATGAAAGAATTTTGCTTTCCTCTCCTGAGAAAGATCATACTATACAACAGAGACCAAGAACCTCTATTTCCACGTCTTCTCAAGAGTGATGAAATCAAAACCTTTTGTTTAGCTTACCGATAGTATCAGGACAAAATCAAGATTTTCAGTCATCATCCTTCAACTCTGCAAACATCAAGCAACTTCATACCTTTGCTATATTAAGGGTTCGACAACACTGCAATTATTATTTGACAAACCTAGGAGACAATTTGCTTAATTAGCAGAATGTTAGAACTGGATGTTTCCTCTGTTTTTCCACAATGCTGTAAATACTGTAAATATTGCACAGGGATAGCAATAGTAACATATTTCTAAGGATAAGTTCAGAGGCAAAGGGATAAAGTGTTTTCAACTTATGGATTTTGCCCATCCCCAATCATGTCTCCTTCCCCCAACTGATGATATAGCTTGAGGCCATGTAACTTCAACCTTGTTAACGGAGCCACAGACATCTCCTAGGACTTGCTGGTATTCACAACAAGATTCACTCGCGTCCTTTTAATGGTTTCAGTGTTCAGCTTCAAATGCAAAGAATACACTCATATGGGCCTCTTAAAAGCCCAGGCTGCTAATCAGCCAAGAACAAATGTCATTCTTCTTGACCCTGTTATGATAAAGCTTTTTTCCATTCCAACTTAGGCACCCTGGTCACATGAGATACGACTGGGTCATATGTGTGCAAATCTACAATCAATTCCACTCTGCATGACAAAAATGACTAATGTAGACAATGGGCTGCTGCGTAGATAAATCAATTCTAGAAATAGTGGGTGGGACTTCCATAGATTCTACCTACAGCCTATCAGTATTCTTTCTAAATTAGAGACAAGCAAAACAAGTATTATGAAACACAGTCCATGACCTCCATTGGAGACTTGCCTTTGAGTGCTCTAAGTAAGCACATGCAGTGAAAGAACATTAGACCTAAAGACAAAACCTTCTTCATTCCTCACATAATTTTAAAAAATAGTTATTCCTGAATTCCCAAAGGAGTCATCTTTGTACCACAGCTCTCAAGGTTACTTGCTAAAAGGTTGTGTCTCGTTTTTCTCTTCCAGAGCCTTCTTATGAAGCACAGTGGCCACTCTGATTGTTGTGTCCCTTTAGATGTACTATTCCAGGATATTTACTTGTTCAGCTTAGCATCAAGACTCAGCTGAGGATTTTCAGTCAGAACACCAGGGATAAAGCATTCTTCAAATTAAGCAACATGGATGTCAGAAAGCGTTACATCTGTATAAAGAGGAAACATTACCAGTTGGGAGCTCTCAGAACAATAGCACCAAGGGAACTCGGCACACATAAGCCATCTGACTTCTTTTCTTTCTTTTCCAAAAGCAAGTCGTTGATTTTTTTAAAAGGGTGATGATAGCACAGACAGCAGAGCTGCATAATGAAGCTGAAACAGCTTGCTTGTAAGAAGCCCCTCCTCCGAATAGTCTCTGCCAAGCAAAGATTTGCTACAAAGCAGATGGAGAGCTGCAATGCAGCATTTTCCAATGGAACTTCGCTATGCTGCTTTACTCCACTTCCAAGCTGACTGCAAAGTCCCTGTTAACAGTGCGTTCCAATTAAACGGTAGCTGTTTAGAGGAGTGCACCAGTCCTTCCATGCTCATTCATCTCCCAGCTAATGTGGTTTCCTAAATTACTCCAAATTGTCTCACGCGTTGTTTGCACAATTAATATTCCCATATGATTTTAATGGGAGTGCCTGTTATATGAATTAGACAGCTCTAACGTTGTGCTGTTTAGAAATGGTGGGGAAAGCTGATTTATAAAAGACTAGTATGCTGGAGCCCTGACCTGGATAGCCCAGACTTGCCCAATCTTGGAAGCTAAGCAGGGTCAGTTCTGGCTAGTATTTGGCTGGGAGACCACCAAGTAATACCAGGGTCGCAATACATAGCCAGACAACCGCAAGCACCTTTGAACATCTCCTGCCTTGAAAAACCTGTGGAGTCACCATAAGTCAGCTGTGACTTGATGGCCAAAAAAAATGCTGGAAAAGCAAGATCCTGAAGAGATAATTGTGTAAGGAAGAAAGGAAAATGCCACATTTTAATAGCAACCTTCTGGATGCTATTCACAACCAGCAGTAACCTAAACACCAACTAGTCCCATCACTTACTACAAAGCTGGATCACCCATTCCTGACTCCACCAGGTCAACCCATACAAACGAGCCCATACTGTGCCACTATCAGAGATGAGGGGGGTGTGCTATAGAAAAGTATTTTCTCTTCAGGTGCCTTCAGTGCAAAAGTTTTGCTCATGAAGGGACATTATGAGCTTAAAATGACTCACATGTCATGTTTTCTTCCCTGAAATGGAAACTGTGGAATGCCCATTTGCCTTTATTTCCCCTTGGTCCACCTCTGGCCTCACTGTTCTAGATGGGCTAATGCTGGTACAGCTAGTCACACAATCTTAACCAGAAGTACAGACAACAGGAAAACATATCTGGAAACAAAAGCTATCATGGCAATATGCTTGCAGTATCTTTTGCATGTCAATGGTTTTGCACCAGACATGATACTTGCTAACAACACCCTTATATTAGCCATAGAAAGTAACCAGTCGCGCATCTAGTGGCCAAATGATCTTGTGACATTGTCTAACTCGTATACAATACTTTCCTCATATATACAATATTTTCCTCATATACAATATAACAAGACAACTTGAAGAAGATTATAGCTACCTTCCCAGTGTACCATGGTGTAGAGGAGAAGAGAAGAGAAAAGAGATTGGATTTATACCCCGCCCTTCACTATTCAAAGGAGTCTCAGAGCAGCTTACAAACTCCTTTCCCTTCCCCTCCCCACAACAGACACCCTGTGAGGTAGGTGGGGCTTAGAGAGCTCTGACAGAAACTGCTCTTTTTCAAGAACAGCTGTGCCAGAACTGTGACTTGCCCAAGGTCAGGTGCAAGTGGAGGAGTGGGGAATCAAACCTGGTTCTCCCAGATTAGAGTCCACATACTTAACCACTACACCAAACTGGCCAGATGGGTAATAACTGTTACTATTAACCACAAAGTTCAGGAGTTCTTTCAAATAGGGGCCCAAGTCCCTGGCATTATGAAAAAAATGCCAGAAAAAATGGGACTAACAAAGAATGTGAAACTTGATTCACAAAAGAACAAATTTAGAGTCCAGTGGCACCTTTAAGACCAAAAAAGTTTTTTCAAGGTATGAGCTGATGTGTGCATGCACACTTTTTCAAATACATTGGAATTGTAGGTAAGGGTCAAACTTATAGACAGGGTCTGAACCTTACCTACCATTCCAATGTATTTGAAAAAGTGTGCATGCACATGAAAGCTCATATCTTGAATAAAACTTTGTTGGTCTCAAAGGTGCCACTGGATTCTAAATTTGTTCTACTGCTTCAGACCAACATGGCTGACCAGATGCATCTTGATTCACAAAAGCCAATCAGTTCCGTAGTCCAGTGCATGGGAGACATGCTATGACAGACCTGTCCACTTCCCTCCCCCAGAAGCAAGATTTTCCCTCCCTTTCTATTTCCCTTCACTGATTGAGCAGCCCTGGTAATGTATTTATTTTGCCCTTGAAGAAACCTTATCTGTCCCACCCTGCCAGTAAGGTATATTTTCACTATTTGCTCAGTCCAGGAACTTGAGGGAAGAGAGAGGTATGCCCTTTAACTTAAACCCTTGAAAATTGTACTTGAGATGCTTTTAAAATGCAAAAATAACAAAAAGGTTTTATTTTAACATGAAAGGGAAATGTCAGGTAAAGTCAGGGGGTGAAATCTGAGGTAAAACTAGTTTTTGCACAGACTTTAGTTCTTATGTACAAGCCAATGAGAGTTTCATAAGCTTTCTTGCAGTTTCTTAAAATTCTATGTTGAGAGGTTTTTGTTCCAGAATTTTCCCAAACACTCCAGCACACTTTCTTCAGTACCCCAAGCCCCTTTTCTTTTTTTAGTTTTTGTCTGACTTTTTAGGTCTCTCCTCACAGTTTTTAACCACACCAGACCAGGGATCTCTGTACCCTTCAGAGGTATCAACCTGTTCAACTGAGTAGGGAGTCTTCTTCTCTCCCTAGAAGTTTTATCCCCTTTCCTTGGCCTGAATGGGAGTCTCAGTTTACTTCCTAGCCCTCCTAGCCAACCTTTCCCCAGTTCTCCTGTGTTAAACTGCTCCCAACTAGAGCTGAAATTAGACTCTCTCAATCCAGGCAGAATTCAGACTTTCTCCAGTCAAGGTTCAAATCAGAATCAGTCTCCTCAGCATCCAGCTGTCTCTCTGCTTAGCTGATGCAGACCAATCAGATTACTGAGAGCAGCCTGTCACTTAAGGCTCCCTAGCAATGTGAAGAATTAACCCTTCACAGTCCTGTAGTTATATATAAAGCACTTTTAAGCCTCTTAAAAAGTGCAATCCATCACATATAAATGGAGAAACCATGGAATTTTGAGGAGGAGGATTCATGACTCCCACACAGGCACTCATTGGAACATGCCACCCAACACAGTCCCTCTGTAACGGTAGAAAACTGGTCATAACAGAGATGGCCACATACACATGATGAGCACAAATTGCAGCAAGAAACCCACAGTGACCAGAGCCAGGTCGTTGTGTGTAAAACAAAGCAATGAGAAACAAGAGGTGTGAGTTTGTCATACAATATGAAGATGTCATAGTGACCTCTACAAAGTACCTCTACAAATAATTTTAGGTATTTTGCCAGAAAGAATGCAAAAGATTAGAACCTCACCCACCACAAGGAAACCCCTAACTATATAGAAGACACATTTTGATGGCCCAGCCCAACCAATATAGGACATGTTCTGTACCCTTCCTCCCCTCCCCTTCCCTCCCATCCCATGCAGGGTACCCAGGAGTGAAACCTAAACTTATGGAACCCCATATGGAACAGCACAGGCTCAGTACTCAAGAGCTCCCAGATCCAAACCCTGGCGAAGATATTCTCAATATACAGAAATTTTGATCATACACTAAAATAAATTGGCATCATCAAACAAATACTTCCACCTATAGTTAACTGAAAGAACTTATTTCATCCTCCACCCATCCATGCTATCCCAAGATTTAAGATTACATGTAGCCAGTAATAAGCCAGGATATGGGATAATAAAGTAAGTGGGAAAGCTAAGAATTCCTGGTACATACTGAATGAGCAAGAAGAAAGGATGTTAGTCAGTTTGCCATCATGTTTTTTCTGTTTACTTTGAAGTGGGCTGTTGAAAGATAGTGTATGTAAAGTGCCACCAAGTTGTAACCAACTATAGCAACCCCCACCAAGGGCTTTCAAGGAAAGTCAGAAGGGAGACTGACCCTGCTTAGCTTCTGAGATCTGACAGGATTGGGCTGTAACATGCTGCCTTCCCTCACTCATTGGAAGACTAGACCCAAGAAAGACTAGACCCAAGAAAGCAGAGAGGCCCAAATGGCCTCTGATGAGCTTGCATGATGGTGTTGAGGGCTACTCGTCACATGTGAATATAGGCGTGTGAAGCAAACTTAATTCATAGTTGAATATCATATCTGCCAGTGATTTCAGCTCAGATTGACCCTTTTCTTTTCCTGATCCTGCCCATCATTATTGCAGATAGAGGCCAGGGTCAGCTGTAGAATTTGCAGTTGCACTATGGCAGAGGGAGAAAAGTACTTGCTTTGTCTGCTTATTTCACTTCTCGAGTTGCATTATGCACCACACCAATAGGCTTGGAATTTCTCTGCAGATATATCCTTAGATGTCTCTAGAAAAATCAAGCATCCTAAGCAAGCAACAATCATTGAAATTTAACCCCAAAAAAGCAGGAAAATAGTGCTCACATTTTATTCTACATAATTTTTGATCCATCTTTATTATATTATACTTGTGTAATAAAACTTAGATAGCTATTTAAATCTTTTTGCAGAACAGTATATTACAGAAAACAGACATCTTCAAAGATCCCTGAACACCACTCTCAAATCCATCAGTATTAATGCAAGAGTATTAAATTACCCTGGAGTGGTAATTACTTCAGTCCTAAGTCGCACATGGCAATAAAATACTTTCCCCCTCCATTATATGGATAGCAGTTGCTACTTTTAAACAGCCACATTGACAGTCTGATTTAGATTTTGCCTGACATTCTGATTGCTCCTAATTAACCAGTCTAGATCCTGGTCAAAAATCGGGAGAAGAAAAACAACAGCATGTCCTGATCAAAAATGATGCTGATGTTAAGAGACCTTTATTTTCCTCACAAAAAGGGCTGCCAAGGGAGAGATATAAAAGCAAACTTAATCAAGATGATATAATCTAATATGTAGGCACCAACTTCACTTGAATAATTTAAGGAAGTTGTTTTGTCTGACGAAGCAGTCAACTATCTTAACAAGACTGACATTGTCACTAAGACAATTTGACAGGAGATAAAAGAGATGCCCTTCATTTTTAAAAAAAATATATAAATCTCCAGCAGCTATTAGACATAGGCATGGAAAGAGCAGGTAGCCATGTTGGTCCACAGAAAAATTTCCAGAGCTGCAGTAACCTTTTCATTACAACAATCAAAACAACTTAAAACAGTATACAAGCTTTTGAGTTCCTGAAAATTCTTCGATCAACACAAAGACGGGTTAACATATGATTCAGGGTGTGACACAGATTAGGGGCTTTCTCATCATGCACTGAAACATCTTGCCCCCCCTTTCCTTTTTTCCTTTTCAGGGGACATGCACCCCTGAACTAATGGATCGAGCTGAAAGAGGGGAAATTTGCTAGAGCCACCCCCAAATTTTATTGCTGAGTAGGGATTTCAGCTATCACTCACATCCAAATCACCAGCCCCTGCAGTGTACTTCCATGTAAATTTTCCAGCAAGAATTACATTATTAACAGCCCAGATTCTACAGTTGTCTGATAATCTTTGGTCATGAAATCAGTGTTAGCATAGTTTGGTGTAGTGGTTAAGTGCACGGACTGTAATCTGGGAGAACCGGGTTTGATTACCCACTCCTCCACTTGCCCCTGCCTGAATGACCTTGGGCAAGCCATAGCTCTGTGCCAGCTGTTCTCTCAAGGACAGTTGTCTCAGAGCTCTCTCAGCCCCACCTACCTCACAGGGTGTCCGTTGTGGGGAGGGGAAAGGAAAGGAGTTTGTAAACCACTCTGAGACTCCAAGTGAGGGGAGGGCGGGGTATAAATCCAATCTCTTCTTCTCTCTTCTTCTAGTTTAAACGATAGTGGAGGGAGCTCAGTCCACAAGACAATAACACCAGAGATTTCTTGGATTCTACAGGTAGTTCACACCAATATCATGAATCAACCTGAGGTTTGGATTAAGGGTTACTCTGCCACAACCTTTTTGACAACCAGCAGGACTGAGGCCTTGAGAGGTTAAATGGGTACGGTTGATGTTTGATTCAGAAGAACCCAAGGAACACTACTTTATATACCAGCTTCTGCCAAGAGGTAACATAAAGATGCTGCAATCCAAAACACAGTAAATAAAAGGATGGTTTATATATATATATACACACACACACACACACATACACACTCATAATTATATTAGCAAAATAATTATTATGTTAGCCTGTAATCTGTCCAGCCTGGTATATCAGCATGCATGTTGCAATAATAAGGATCCACTTAAAGAGCAAAGTTCCATCTGTTTCTCTGAAAATTCAGCTGAGTGGCACAGATTTACACTTTCCCAGACAGTTCTGTGTGCAGGAGCATGCAGCAACAATCTTCTGAAAGCAGATTTTTGAAGGGTAAGATTTGCTTGAGTTTCTTGCGTCTCCCTGATGATTTGAGGATGAGACAAAGTGTTGACCATAGCCATTTGCCTTGGTTCTTATGCCTTAACACCTAAATTCACATTTTTTTAACCTCACAAGTCTACAGATGTGGGGTTCCCCTTGATCTTCCTGGCAATATTAATTAGCCTGGGTAAGTGTGAGAACAATTATTAATGACAGTATGCAGACTCACAGACAGGAGGCTTAAATTAGATATTGACTTAGGAGGATACCTAGATATTGTAGTAATTAACACATCACTGTGATAGGATTTACAGGCAAGTCAGAAAACAGAGGTGGCAAAAGCAACAATAAGCCCCAATTAAGAAACCCAAGTGACCTATTTAGAAGTATACACTAGTCAGATTAGTTGCAATTTTAAATGGATTTGTTACATAGCCACAGACATTTAGGCCATTTTATGCTTCAGCAGCATTTGCAAACTTCAGTAAGTTTAAGTGCTATTCATGCCAGCATTGCTGCCATATGTAGAGAAACAAAGAGTATGAACTTCATGGTTCAAGAGGGAGAGGGAGAAGCTGAAAGAATTTGATGGTAACAGCCATCCTGGGGTTTTTATAACGCCGTATTGACAGAAAACTCTGTTTCAGAGATAAGTATATAAATACCTAAAATACAAGTTTGATAAAGAAATTTTGATAATTATGGTTCACCTCCAAGAATAAAAGATGGAGGGAAACCACACTTACTAGAACTGCTAGATATGGAAGCCACTGTGGATATGCTAAGGGAGAGAACTTAGCCAAACCTGCTGGGAGTTCTTCCTTATTCCAGCATCCTCTTGGCTTCCTCTTCCAACTCCAAAGGTGATAGGTGGCAAATGAATAAAAGTCAAGTGTGCACAAATTATAGCAAGCACTAGTTGAAGCCAGCTCCTGCTGACCACCACTGGTATAGATCCTCTGTGTTTCAAACATCGGGTTGTATTCTATAAACTCTGAGTCCAAAGGTGTTTGCAGATATGGATATTTCCCCCTTCCCTTACCCCAGCAGCTCCTTGTGAGCCCCCCAAAAGCTGAATGGGGTCACAGCAGCCTCTTGGACAAATGGCACAGGATACCTCAGTGGGAACAGAACTGGTTAAAATCACCTGTAACTCAGTTCTCTGTCAGCAATAGAAGCACCACAGGTAGAAAAGGAAAATGGAGCAATTTTACCTTAGGCTATTTGGCTTTATAGCCAAATAAATACAACGGGCTCTAGAAAGAAGCTCTGGGAGAGTGCCAAGGCCTTGGGCACTCAGCATCAATTTGCTGTGGCAACCTCAGCAGGGTATAATGACACAGAGTCCACCATTTTCTCCAGGGGAACTGAAGAGCAGTTGTAATTCTGAGTGATCTCCAGCCTGTGCCTGGGGATTGGCAACAGTGGTTCCCCAAGAGGGAATAGCTGGTTTGGAGGGCAGAGTCCATGGCATTCTACCTGTCTGAGGCCCCAACCCTCCTCAAAACTCACCCTCTCCAGGCTCCGTCCCTCAAATCTTCAGGAATTCCCCACCTGGAGTTGGCAATCCATTCTCCTTCCCAGCCAAGCATCAACCTACCTTAATTTCCCCCTCACTCTTCAGCTTTCCATCTCCCCCTCCACACCTGCAGCCTCTACCGTGCTCTGAAGCCCCAACTGCCACATCACATTGGCTGTCGTGGGGGGGCATCTCAGCAGGGTATAAGGACACAGGGTCTACCATTTTCTCCAAGGGAATTGATCAATGCCATCTAGAGAGCAGTTGTAATTCTGAGTGATCTCCAGCCCTCACCTGGAGATTGGCAACAGTGGTTTCCCAAGAGGGAATAGCTGGTTTGGAGGGCAGAGTCCATGGCATTCTACCTATCTGAGACCCCAGCCCTCCTCAAACCTCACCCTCGCCAGGCTCCATCCCTCATATCTCCAGGAATTCCCCACCTGGAGTTGGCAACCTATTCTCCTTCCCAGCCAAGCATTAACCTACCCTTATTTCCCCCTCACTTTTCAGCTTTCCATTCCCCCCCCACACACCTGCAGCCTTTACCGTGCTCTGAAGCCCTGACTGTCATGTTGCCCTCTTTTTCCACACTTTTTGGCCTTGGGGCAGCTGGGGGAACTGTGGGCCAGCAGATGAGGAAGCCCCATTCAACCCAGAGAGTGATACTCCAGCAGGGCCCTCTCTGGAACTACAGCTCAATTGAACCTTATGGGGGAACATTTTTAACAAACAACTGCAGACAGCAGACATCTTAGAAACACAGAAACTGCCATTTCGTTACACCTGCCAACAGCCACTGAGGGAACAGTTGGTCCCACACAGGAGGCAAGCAAGAGAAGCATCTTCGACAAGAGAGAAAGCCGTCTGCCAGAAATTCTGACAGGGCACAGTGGCTGAAGTAGTGAGCGGGGAAGAGGAGCAGATCCAGCACCCAGCCAATGACACACAAGTACTCACAGCCAGTGGATAGGGACAGCTTCTGAGTGACACTTCAGGGAGCCAACTGATTTTGGAGAGTGTGGAATGTTCAGGAGAATCCATGGTGAAAACAGAATTATATATAACCAGAGGCTAGGTTCTGCTACATCCAACATCAGTTTTTGGAGCTCTGAATGGATTATTAGGGGAAGGGGGAAGTCTGAAAAGATCTGCACTATTACTAGAGTTTTATAGGATCCAATACAATCTGTTCTTTTACAAATTGACATGTTGACTGGATATTGCAAGAAGCAGGAATAAAGGTAGCACCAGATTCACTCACTCATTTCCTCCCAAATCCAAGTATTGTGTTTTCTGGTCTCCTTTGAGACCAGTGGCATACCTAGTTGATTTGGCACATGGGGTGGATAATATTTTAACATCCATTCTCTCTCTCTCTCTCTCTCTCTCTCTCTCTCTCTCTCTCTCTCTGCCGTTAAGTCACAACTAACTTATGGTGACCTCATAGACTTTTTAAGGCAAGAGACATTAGGAGGTGGTTTGCCATTGCCTGACTCCATGTCAGCCCTTCTTAGCGTCTGAGATCTGACAAGATCAGGCTAGGCTGGGGCTATCCAGGTCAGGGCCCCTCCTCTAAATGACAAAATTATTTTCAGTAATAATCATGAAATAAAACGAAGAATAATAATCACCAGAAAATAGATTCAGGTGGGTAGCAGTGTTGGTCTGAAGCAGCAGAACAAAGTTTGGTCTTAAAGGTGCCCCTGGACCCAAACTTTGTTTCAATGGCCAGAAAAAAAACAAAGACAGGGGGAAAAATCTTTTATTTAACTTCGTATATATAATCATGCCAGTAAAAAAATTCAAATTCAAACACGTTGTTCCATTATGAGAACCAGCATGGTGTCGTGCTTAAAGTGTTGGACCAGGGTCTGGGAAAAACAGGTTCGACTCCCCACTCGTGCCATGGAAGCTTGTTGGATGACCTCAGGCCAATGACATTACTCTCAACCTAGCTCTGACCTGGATGGCTGCAGGATAGCCTGATCTCATCAGATCTCAGAAGCTAAGCCGGGCTGATGTGGAGGAAGGCAATGGCAAACCACCTCTGACCTTCTCATCCCTTGAAAACTCTACAGGATTGCAACTCATGTTCTGAGCAGGCACTTGGGTGGGCTTCTGTTCTCCATTTTGAAGTCCAAGAGCTGACCATTCCAAACATCAACAAAGCATTTGAGAGCTAGGAGGCTGCCTTTGTACTAACTTTTACTAACTAACAGTAGCCAAAGCATCACAAATTAGTAATCGCAAGCTTCACCAGGCTGGATGCTAAGAAACACACTACCCCTCAAAAAAGGTGCCCCCATCCTTCATTGCTTCCAAAGAACTAAAGTCAAGCCAGAGTATATCTGCAGTAGAAACTGAAGGGGGGGGGGCATTTTTGCAAGCACAGCAGAAACAGTGCAATGTACAGAGTACCCAGCAATACCAGTACCCAGAAGAACACAGTGCCACTATGGCAATGCCAGCTGATGACAAGCGCAGAATCACAATCCAAACAAGGAAGGGTGGAAGCCCAGCAGAACCAGTGCAATGTACAGTGCCCAGCAAGCCCTTCTGTTCATAATATTAACAAAGCTTTGCTACTATACTGCTCTTAAATACGTTCTGTCCCCAAGGAGGATAGGGATGAAATAGGGTTACCATATTTTGTAAAGCAAAAAAAGAGGACATATTTCCCGACTGACTGATCACTATGACAAATCTCATTTTAAATACCCCTACTATTTAAGCTAAAGCTTGCCTCCACTGGTGGACTATAGGGTGAAACAGGCTCAGCCTCCCAACCCAAAGGAGGATGTTTTAATCCGTTCTTTTAAAAGAGCCCAGAAGAGGATGGACACCAAAAAAGAGGACATGTCTTCTAAAAACAGGACATCTGGTAACCCTACATGAGGAGGTCTTGAGACCAAGAAGTAAAGATAAAGGGGGGGGAGGTATGGAAAAATTAAGTGAAGAGAGACAGAAATGAATGAGAAAAGCATGGAAGAGATGGAAGGAAATTAAGAAGGAAATCTTGCTGCAACACCCTAATTACTGCTTCACAAGATCTGGCTGAGCTGGGCGCAAGGAAAGGAAGAGAGAAAGACTAGATTATTGGGGGGAATGACCTGCAAAATAGCAATTGGTTATTGTTAAGCAACTTTGCTCCCATCTTGGAGAAAAGGAATTGTAGACGATCATAGAGCCTTTGGCGGTGCTCAGATTTCCTTGCGCCCCTAGTAGCTGCAGCCAGAACTACATTTTAAATATAAAAGCAAACACCTCCTTCATGGATGTTGTATGACACTGGCTTCATTGGCCCCTTTCAAGGACCTTCCCCAAGCTACAACCGGGGCAGACCTACCCCTGCCCCCTTTTGTACACCACTGTTTGAGACAAGTGGCTTCAGCTGCAATCTGGCTTGTGAGAAACATTCACATTCTTAGAAGAGTCCACTGTATCCAATAAACAAGGTTGAAAGGGGCCACCACCATCAGAAATAATGGAACAGCCTGATTCGGAACAATATGATGAACAGCGCTGCAGGATCAGTTGTTTTGATCACCGTATCAACCATAGTCCTCTGTGCCATAAGTACAAGATGATAAACTTTTTGTGCTTCTCTGTACCGTGAAGCACACAAACTACAGTGCCATGTGAAGTGCAATGAGTGGAACAATTAGTTATGCCACACTGCTGATGCATGCAAAAAGTATTCTCTGGATGAAGTGTGACTTTTTTTTCCTGCTGCAAGATTCTTATGCAAGATACTGCTTGGGATAAACAGCTGTTCCATTTGTGGGAGCCTATAGAATGGTTTCTTTGCATTGCTTCTTTCAATGTTTATTCAAAATAAGAAGCCAAACTTCTTCGAGGTCCTTCTCTACTCTTTACATTGTTTTGTTTTTCTTTGGTTTTTTAAAGGAGTTTCTGAATTGCAGTGGCAGGAAGACATTTTCATTTAAACATCCAATAGCTGAAAAAATTAGAGAATTTTTTTTGTAAGACCTATTTAATACTAATTTGCATCAATGAGATTGACATGAGTCTCACCTGAGAGAGTACAAATAATGCTGCACAGGCTAGTCAGTTTTGTTTCACACGTGAACTGTCAAGACAAAAGGACATAGTGCATAAAACATAACAAAGGCTTATGTGGGGAGGGAATACACACTGGCAACCTGGGAAGGAATATCACAGTTTTTGTCAGTCTTCTTGCTTCATCTCATATCTTTCTCACGCACTGAAAAGCAGATCTGCACAAATTACATTTCAATGAGACAGTTAAGGAGTGTGTCCATGTGTACTCTTAGCACAGAGTATCCTGTCATAAGAACATAAGAGAAGCCATGTTAGATCAAGCCAGTGGCCCATCCAGGCCAACACTGTTACACAGTGGCAAAAACCCAGGTGCCATCACGAGGTCCATCAGCAGGGCCAGAAGCCCTCCCACTGTTGCCCCCCAAGCACCAAGAATACAGAGCATCACTGTCCCAGACATAGTGTTCTGTCTATACCTTGTGGCTAATAGTCCTTGAGAATGCTGGCAGGTTTTAGTGATAGATTGCATATTTTTTATCAGGAGATCCACAAGTTCTCATTTGAGTTCTTTCAGAACTCTTGGATGTATGCCATCTTGGCCTAGTGATTTGCCAGTTTTTAATTTGTCCATCAGTCATAGGACCTCATCTCTCATCACCTCAATCCAACTAAGGTCTTTCGACGCTCCACCTAAAATTGGCAGTTCTAGAATGGGCAGGTACTTTCCATTTTTCACAGTGAAAACAGGCAAAAAAGGCATTCAGGTTCTCTGCCATTTCCCTACCATCCTTTAGTAAATTTTTTACCCCTTGGTCATCCAATGGCCCCACTGCCTCCTTGGCAGGTTTTTTGCTACTAATGTATTTGAAGAAATGTTTATTGTCAGGCTTAATGTTTTTTGCAGTATGTTCCTCATAGTCCCATTTGGAGGAATAATTGGAGGGATCTGTAGAATCCAAGGTTGGTTTCTTTAAGAGTGGTACAACCACAGCCTCTTTTAGTCCCTCTGGATACACAGGGACAGATTGATAATGTCTACCAGGGGGTCCATATTCCCACACCACCGGTCTTCACCAGCCAAGAGGGACACAGGTCTAAGAGGCATGTGATCAGCCTAACAGCACCCAGAATCCTGTCAACGTTGGCCTGGGAGAGTCGGGTGAAGTTGTCAAATACTGAATCCAAGGATGGCCAAGGGGCCTCCATCTCACATACTGTATCAGTGTTGGCCAGAAGGTTATGGTGGAGCAACATTAACTGCAAAAAATCTCATGAAAGCCTCACAGCTAATGGTTGAATTCCTAACATTTCGGTTCTCTCAGTGAGAGATCTAATTACCCTAAACAATTGTGCTGGGCAAGGGCTAGTGGATGCGATGGAGGCTGTATAAAATTCTTTTTAGCAAACTTCACTGCCACCTCATAGGATTTCATGAACATTCTATAAGATGTTATTGCAGTTTTGTCATGAGTTTGCTGCCAGACTTGCTCTAGTTGTCTGAGTTCCTGTTTCATCTCCCTGAGCTCCATAGTATACCAGGGGGATAATTTAGGTTGGGAGTAAAGAGGACACTGGGGAGCGATTTCATCAATGGCTTCAGCGAGATGGGAATTCCAGTCCTCTATCAGAGCATCTACTGAATCGCCAGGGGGCATCGGATTCCACGGAGCATTTTGGAACCCAATACTTTAGGGATAAGGAAGACTGACTGGAGTAGGGAATAATTCTCTAAAGAGCCCACTTTAAACAGGTGATAGACAAGCATACCAAATTTGTTTCAAGGTGCTGGTATTTACCTTTAAAGCCCTATATGTCCAGGGTCCGACATACCTGAGGGACCGCCTTTCCCCATGCATATTCCAGAGAGCACTACAGTCGGGGTCACAATATTGTCTAGTTATTTCAGGCCCCAGGGATGCCAGGCTCGCTGCTACCAGGGCCAGAGCCCTCAGTGGCGACTCCTTACTGGTGGAATGAGCTCCCGGAGAGATCAGAGCCCTGCAGGATCTTGTGCAATTCCGCAGGGCCTGCAAGATGGAACTCTTCCACCAGGCCTTCAACTAGGAGCCGCCCACCACTACCATCAGTGACCACCACCACCATCGGTGGCATAGGGCTGGCCATGATGGAGATTGAGTCCTAACATCCTGAGGCATGGGGAGACCGCTAGGTGGGGACTTTTGGGTGCTGTTTATAGGGTACACCATCTGAATTAAGGATATTGTGAGTATTTTAACTTTAAATTGTTTTCTGTTTTAACTGCTTTTAAATGTCTATATGTACTTGGTACAATTTACCAAGCAATGTAAGCTGCCCTGAGCCTGCTTGCGGGGAGAGCGGAATTAAAATATAATTAATAAGTAAATAAATAAATAAAATGTTCTTCACATCAAGGCTTCATGCTTTTGGCTATGCTGTTTATTAACTACATGAGACTTTTGGATAGTTCAGAATGTCTTATGAATGTCTTATGAATGATAGTTCATACAGATAGTTCAGAATGTCTTATGAATGATAGTTCATACAGAATGTATGTAGATGACATCAAGTATATATATATATATTTAACAAGACCTCTCTTTTGATTCTATGCCTGGGGGCTGAGGTGAATGAGGGAAACAAACTGAAATCAAGATCAGACAAGACAGAGGTGTTGGTTAGAGGGGGAAAAAACATTATGAAGGGATTGAATGATGCAAGAGGACCTTTTGCTGGTGAAATGCCTCTTGCATTTGCACTAAAGGAAAATGCCACCATTAGTAACATGGATCTGTAGGATCCAAAACATTGTTACTGGGTGATGCCCTGTGTTTTTTCACAAAAGGTCATATTGATTTGGTCATAAAACATAAATCCACTGCTGGAGGAGACTGAAATGAAATTGTTTTTTGCTAAATAAAGCATTCCACTCTGTGTAGGAAGATCCAGTATAACTAGCATGATGGGCTTGTTGGTTTCTCTTTACCCTGGTCATCTAAATCCTCCTAGAAATTAAAATTCTCTGAAATATTTTACTTTTATTTGTAATAGAATAATCTCCAGTTTTTCTTTATAAACTTGTTCATTGTCAAATTCTGAATTGTAATGACCTATATCACAATGGCCCAGGTTAGCCCAATCTCATCAGTTCTCAGAAGCTTAGTATTTGGATGAGAGACCACCTAGGCATACCAAGCTTGTTTATTGGACAGGGCTGCCATCTATTCCAAGAACGGAGGGTCTGGATCTAAGGTACTATGTTCAAACAAGTTGAAACAGTCTCTAAAGTTAGATTAAACTTTCTCAGTTTATTCCTTGAAATCTATTGTTTGAAAATACTAAACCAAATCTAAAAACAGAAGAGAGAGAATAACATCTTATTCTGTGATTTGGGATTTCATATATTTGAAAGGCACATAGAAGTTCCATTATTCTCATAGATGGGGTAGAAAATGAGTATGTGTTTAAATCTATCCCATTCAAATCACTAGAACTTCTGTAGTCTTGACTTCAGGTGAGCACCTTTGGTTGGGGTGCTGTGACTGAAATATTCTATGTAGCCTTTTCTGTAGCAACAGGAAATCAAGAACAGAAACTTAGAAATTAATTTTCAGTTAGGCATATTAATGTAATGAGCAGAGTACATAAAACTCATGAGTCACAAAGATTAGGTGCAATTTCTGGAGATGGCACAGTCAATAATTATGGGGCCAATAAACCTTGCAATAAAATAAAATCCATAATGAAGTTAATCTTGAACGCTGATATGTCAGATTGCTAGGCTGTATTAGGTAAATCTATATCAGATAATCATAAAAGACTACCAGTGAAATTCCAAAGGTACTTTTGTGAGAGTAAGCCCTATTGAATAACCTGCGACTTCTGAGTAGAGCTGTTTAGGCTTACTCCATATGACTATTACAAAACTCTGTGCACCCTTTCCGCTCAGCCATTCCCATATCCCGTTGTATGCAGGAAATTTCTCCATTTAAATGAGCATGGATTCTTTGTGAATAGAGCTGCTTCATATGCTCAGAACTGGCAGATCTGCAAATGCCAATTACTTCCTATACAGAAGAAGCCATCTGGAAGAAAATTCCTGGACACAGGACTCAGAGGGTACACAGCCCAATAATGCAGCTGGACATGGGTATACTAGATCATTGCCCTGCAGATGAAAAGGCTGGAAGTCAGCAGTGCAGAGAGGAACCATCTGCTACCGTTACAAAAGGGAGAGTTTAGAAATGGGCTGGTGCTTTGATGATTACTAAATTTAGAATTGGGAACTGATGGCAGAGTAATTTGCTCATGACCTAATCCACAAGGGGAAAAGCCCCATTTGACTGAAATCCACAGTGTTGGAACAGTGTCAAGATTTCAGGATAAAACCTCATTCTTAAGCAGAGAGAAATGCCAGTCAGCTGATCACTGATACTGTTCTTTCAAAGTACAACTGAGATGTACATACAAAGAGAAAATCCAAACCTTGGTCATCTACCTGGTACTTCATCCTAACATATAGATGCTTTTTGTAAACATCAACATGTACAGACCAGACCGTTGTCAGATACACTCCAGCAAGACAATCTTTTCTTGTGCACGGTAGTTCAGGGAATGGAGCTGGTCTTCAGCATAGTTTTGCATCAGATGTTTTTAAAAGGCTGCAGACAGGGAAGCTTATCAGGCTTTAGTTATAGGAGGTATTTTGTACAATGTCCTATGATGACGATGATTAGCATTAATCTTATAGGAGCATGGAGAGGAAATGTACCATTCTCTATTTATTCCTCTTCAGTAGCTGACTACGGTTTTCTTAACACCTCCAGCAAAACATTAAAAGAGCTTGTTCAATTACACAAGTATTTCCCCATCAAATGAGAAGTAATGGATTTTCCCCAAAGAAATCATCTATTATTTACAGCCAAAAGGCGAGGGCAACCCCACCACCACCACCAAAAATGTTTAGCTGTTAACCGCTTTATGTGAGATTTAGTAAAGAGATGATAAAAGCATAATCAAGTTAATACATCCCATCTAGTAACAAATTATTTAAAGCTGCCAGTACAAAAAAAAAATCTATGGAAACATTTGATTCCAAATAATTTAATTGGCAACTTACTCAGATTATGTAATTTGCTCATTGGCTCTCATGAATAAAAAGGGGTAGTGGTGGCTAAGCATGAGTAAATTAGAAATGCTGTCTGCTGCTCACTGCTTCTATATGGGGCCAAACTAAATCTATTTAACCTGGTGAGGGCCACCAATTCTGACTTTAAATGAAGGAGCATTATTAGAACATCTATTAGTTCCTTCTTTTTCTAAGTTAAAGAAACATGTAATACCTACCATTTTTATGATTATTTTAACAACCCGCATCTCAGTTTTGAAAACCCTCAAGACAGTCCAGAAGTCAATTACAATTAACTGTATCAACCACAATCCAACAAGACCAGAACAATCGCACCACATATAGTAAGAGATCCACAGAGGAGAACAGAGGCCAGCAGCAAAATCAGAAATAGCTGGAGGAGGGTGCTGAATAATATCCTATCAGCTTTTACACTTGTGCTAGAAGGAAACAGGGGCCCCTTTTTGACTCAGAAGGGCTATGCAGGAGATCATGAGACGCACAACGAGAATGTATCACCTGTGAGCAGGCTGTAATGAAACAGAGAATAGGATGAAACTATCTCCCTTTCCTTTTGCACCAATGGAAAAGCAGGTACGATCCAAACAAAATGCTGGCAAAGAAGAAATAAGACAAATTTCCACTGGGAAGGCAACTGTGTCTGAGCACCACTGCTAAAACTTTCCTACACAACAACCCATCATACTCCTCACATGGGGTCCTCCAAGACTCACCTGAACACATGCTTAGGTTCATACAGGAATTGTTAGTCCAGTAGATACTCTTGGCCCAGGCCATTCGGGGCCTTAAAAATTAAAATCACATTTTAAAGTGTGGCCTGGGAACAAACTGTCAGCCAATGCAGATGTCACAAAATTGGTACCATTTGTTTTTGCACTTTCCTTCTCCAAAATGAGAGGAAACATTTCCTTTTTTAAAAAGGAGTAAACAGGATTTTGCAACCCCTCAAAATATCAGCACCACTACCCTATATCAAGCCCACCTCCCCTTCCCTCCATGCTACTGAGGCAGGATGGGAACTAATACCATAACTGAGCTAATGGGGAAGTGACTCACATTCCTGGACTAGACATAACCAAGTCTCAGGCTGTTATTTTTGAATAATTAAAGGATATAGTCCACAGCTCTACACTTCAACAAAATAATGTTCCAGATTCATTCTGCCTCACGTCCCTGCACTCCCACTGTTGTTTATCCCAAGGGCATATCTATCTTTTTACCAGTCCTACCTTCTTTCCTAAGTTCCCCTTTCCTATTGACTTCTAGCCTTTCTGTACGAAGGGGAAAAAATCTGGTTTCATCCAAAGCTGACTGTGTGCTTCCAATAGCTTTCTCCACAAAATATAAAATTAAGAATAGAAATAGTTATTTTATTAGAGACAGCTCAGGGGATTTTCAGAGTCTGGCTGCCAGGTTGGGATGAGTCAAAGCTATTAACAAGGTACTAAGACACTCACATAGCATTGTCTCTGAGCATAGGAAAAGGGCAAGCAGTGAAGAATACACTAGCCATAGGAAAATATGAGATCATATATGGGATAATAAAACCTTTCCTGTAGACCATGAAAATAAATTAATGCTTGAAGCTGCAGGGACAGTGATAAAAAAGGAGAACGGAGTGAGAGTGAGCAAGAAGCTGGATCCAACCACTTTTCTTTTTTTTTTTGGTACTGGCCATTTAAAGAAAAGTTACATCCATATGAAAAAGCTCAGTCTTCTACAAAACAGAAATAATTCCACATACCCTTCCATATAGATGACAATATTTTTGATTTTTCACTTTCTTTAATTCTGTTCCAATGCCAAACAAATTATCTCCAAATACTTATAACCATAAATATGAGAATAATCTATCCTGCATCAAGTTATCCTGAGCTGCTCAGTTTATTTTGAGTTATAGTGTGCCTTGGTGCTGTTCCTTCAGCCTCTGCAGACATTACGGTGGTGTTTTGTTCATACATTGGGGGCCCCACAACACCATACATGATCGTGTAATACATGAATCAGGCACCATGTGGATTTTCCATGGAAATACAGCTTCCATTCACACAAACTAGAATCCTGGGCTGTTAGCTCCTGTAGCATGTACCATTTGAAGAGGGCTTCTCTTGTCCTGCTTCACTGGAGTTGTAGTAGAAGGGGGAACAAATTGCATGAGAATATCCAAGAGAGAAAGGCACATAACTGAAATCACGGCGGGCAGAGTGGCGGCGGTGCTCGGGGCGCGATGGTGGGCAACTCAGCTTGCAGGAGGTGCTGGATTTGCCAGACGCCAAGCAGCATGCCGAGCAGCCCCTCAACAGCCCCAACTCCAGCCTGCTGCCCAGCCCCAGCCCCACCAACTGGCTGCCTGCACCCACCGTCACCAGCCCCAAGAGCCCGCTTGCCACCAACAGGCTGCAACAGGAGCCCCAGCCGGCCAGAGCAGCAACCCAGACCCCGGCCAGGGTGAATTGGGGTGTGTGCACGGGCTCTCCGATTTTAAAAAAAGTTCTACAAATAAAAAGACATCAGGGAGAAAAGTCTGACCCTATCCTCCATATGCTAGGCCAGCCAGCCCTCAGATGCACCTGCGCAGTTGGCTCTCTCCCTTTCCCCTCAGATCATGTACCATTGCCACAATGGCCCATCAGAAGCTCTACCGGAGCCACCCCAGAAAGTTTAGGCAGGGGTCGCACTCATGCTGTGCCTGCTCTAACCACCACAGCCTGACCCACAAGTACAGCCTCAACACGTGCTGCCAGTGCTTCCACCAGTAAGCCAAGGATATCGGCTTTGTCAAGCTGAACTGAGGACCCGACTCACAAAGGGATGCCCAGCAAAGAGAGGATGGGAGGAGGCCACCTAAGGCTGGGGAGGGGAGCGGGGGTGCTGGCTTGATACCCCCCTCCCTCCACCTGTTGTGTACATACAATAAAGAGGTTGTAAGCAGTGTTCCCTCTAAGCTGAGTTAGTGTGAGCTAGCTCAGTTTTTTAGCCTCTGGCTCACACATTTTGTCTTAGCTGGGGGGAGGGAGAAGGCTCGGAATAGTCCCCCCCCCCCGCGAGTACTGTGGGTCCCCCTTCTTGTATATTCCTATATTCCTATCATTACTTTTTTTTTTAACTTTTCAGGAGAGTTTCCACCTTTTCACGAGCCCCAGATGGGGCAGGTGCAAGTGGTCCAGAGCTTGCTCTTCTTCTTCCCCTTCTTTTTTTTGGGGGGGGGGCTGTTACCCTCCAAAAGCATGTGGCCCCAGGTAGCTGCCCCTATTACCCATTGCCTGAAACAACCCCTGATGGCAACAGCCCTTTGTCTAGGATTTGTCCCCCAGCTCTTGGGATTCATCAGTACTTTGCTATTCTAAATATGGAGGTTCCTTATCTGCTATAATGAGTAATCTACAGCTAGTGTTTTAGTATCCTTTATACAACCTAGCAGTTCAAAAACAAGAAACTCCAAGTAGATAAATAGGTACCACTTTGGTGGGAAGGTAACAGGGTTCCATGCACCTTGGCGTCTAGTCATGCGTGCCACATGACCACAGAGAAGTCTTCAGACAGCGCTGGCTCTTCAGCTTGGAAATTATGAGCACCGCCCCCTAGAGTCAGATTTGACTGGCTTTCAAGCAAGGGAAACCTTTGCCTATACATCATGATAATTACAGCATGAGATGTGGTTCAGTTAATTCCCCCCCCCCACCCCAGCCAAAGGATTTCTGCCCTTGACATAAGTGCTAATTCAGCTTTTTAAAGTTTTGGTAGCAGATCTTCCACATCAAACCAAAACTGAAAAATGTATGTTCACCCCATATGACAATTGCACATACAATCTATTTTTCTGCAGATTCGCAGCATACTCAGTATGCTGTATAATGTAATACTATGTACTTTTCATATTTTTTTCAAAATGTTCTCCAATGCAGTGTTGGCCAGGTGCGCACACATGGCAGCATCATGTTAGCTCCATATCAAAAATATCAAGGGTTTCCACATTCACTGTCAACATGTGCAGCAACACAAAAGAGGAATATATTTCAGACTGCACGTTCTCTCCAGTCTTCTCTGTGTGCTCTGCAAAGTGCCAAGCCCAATGACAGCAATATAAGGACACAACAGCAGCCACAGCATTCTCAGCCATAATGATCTCAGAACAGGAATTTCCTCCCTCCTTGTAACTGATTCTCTTTACTCGCCATTCCTAGGTTAAGAAACACAGGATATCATTTTAGCAAGAATAACATAGCTGTAGTCCATGTAATGGAAAACCCTGGTTATTCAGTTGTACAAGTCTGATTTTTACAACACTGCTAAAAATACACAGAAAAAGGAAGAAATCATGTCATGCCTTTATAGTATATAAGGGGAAACAACCCTGGATTTACACCCCAATTGATTAGATTAATCTTCTAGAGTAAGAGAAAAATGGAGAAATGATGAAGATTTAAATTCAGTTCTTTTCTTGTATTATATAGGACTTCATCAACAACAACCAGCAATTGAGGAGAGAGATACATCATTATACTTATTTATAGCATTAACTATTCTGCATTCATCCACACGAATGAAACTATAAAGGAAGGGGAAAAAACATAAAAGGAAAGTGTGGTTCTTTCATTAGCTTGTCTGTAATGTTGGATTGGTCCATAAATTAGGGTGTATAAGGGGATAAGGGTTTGTTGGGGGGGGGGAAGAATTCAAAGCTTTGCCATTGTAATTACAGCTCTTTAAATATCAAAAGGCACAAAAGAAGATTCCTTTTGAAAAGAGTGCCGACATTCTTGGCAAGCTGCTATTAAATACTTGCATAAATCAGCAGTTGGTACCCCCTCTGCAAGTGTAGGTGACATTGCTATAAAAGGGTATAAGGTCTTTGTTACGTGGCTAGGTGTGCTTCCCAGCTTCTTCTGTCTGCTCTGGGAAAGATGTTACATTTGCTGTACCTAAGAACATAAGAACATAAGAGAAGCCAATGTTGGATCAGCCAGTGGCCCATCCAGTCCAACACTCTGTCTACCTGGTTTGGGTTGTCCTCAACGTTTATCTTACTTTGAACTGTAAGCTAAAGTTATAGAAAGAACATGAAGTAGTCACAGAGTCAATGTTCTGGAAGGCTCCCCTGGATCTGTTTAGCAAGTGCTGGCACTTCCCTGCAGATAAGGAAGACTTCCCCTCATACAAGAGGCTCAAAGCACCATCACTAGTGGGACAGATGCATGGGATCCAGTTCAATGGAAATCAGCTTTCTGTTCTGTGCAGGTTTCAGCAAACTGATTCATCAGCACGCAATTGAATGAAATCCTCTTTAGACCTACTTTCCCAGATGATTAGTTGAAATTCTCAGGGTAGTGAACCCATTTACCTTTTTAATATCAAATCTGTATCCATTTTATTATTTTCTGCAGAGAATTAACAGCATCCAGAAACCTGCAGAGGAACATTTCCATCAGTCCAGCACTTTGCTGCTGACCTGAAAGTCAACTTTACTCAACAAAGTAACTTTCCAAGGAACCTCCGCTGTGAAAATGCTAAATTGGAATTGATTGCGTTCATCTAGATTTGAACTAAAAGAATTCAGCAAACTTCAGAAATGTGCGTTGCACCCTGCAAACATGACACTTGCTCAGTTCCTCTCCTCTCTAAAGCCCCCCTCCCACTTCTATCAGGTTTTGTCTGTGAAATTTTTCTGACCCCCAGCAATTCCATTTAGGAATTCAGGAGGTTACTGGGAAAAGGAGAGAATAAAGAAAGACCCCTTTCCACAGCAGATACAACCCAATTACTGCAACTGAGAGTGGCCATGGTGACGATAGTTTGCATAAAAACATCACAGACTGTACCAAATTTTATGGCCTTTTGATCATTTTTCTTGACATCCGTGTCTGTGTGTGCATACACACATGCATGGGCCAGATGATAAAATGGCTGCTTGCCCATGAAAGCTTAAATAGTTTTGAAATACTACAAAATCTGTTTGACTAACCATAGCAGATCAACAACAACAAAAATGAGTGTGCCCACACTTTTTACTTTTCTTTCAGCTCTTTAAAGGCTACTGATCCCTTTCTTGTCTTCTGTGTTTGGACCCTCTATGGGGAACTCCAGTATCATCTTACTATTCTACTTACAAGCAGGAAAAAAAGTTTGAAGATTTCATTTGCTTCACATAGTTAAACTATTACATCAAGAGGAAATCTTCTGTGGTAATTTCAATGGAATAGCCATATTAGTCTATTGCAGCAAAAACAAATGGGAGTTTGCGGCTTTTGTGGACTAGGGGTCCTATATGGGGGGGGGGGGGGATATGCTCCGAGCCTAGCCAGTGATGCCTTAAGTCAAATGCATTTGGTTTGAAAAGCAATCCAAAATACATTTCAAATTAAAGAATCAAATTAACATTTATATTTGATCCGAGCTGGGAGCAAGAAAAGGGTCAAGCAAAAGACTGAATACACAGATTATCCAGAAAAAAACCACAATATTTAATAAAATGGTGATTGAAAGGGCTGGAACACATGAAGCTTCCAGATTCAGCGCCCACAATCACCAGTTAAAAGCATCAGGTCATACGTTTTATTAAAAATACCTACCCAAAACTCCAGAGAGTTGCTGCCACTCAGAACACACACCTGTTTATTTTTGCTATCAAACCTCATGGGGTTTTCAAGGCAAGCGATGTACAGAGGTGGTTTGCCATTGCCTGCCTCCACACCATGACCCCAGTATTCCTTGGTGGTCTCCGTTCCAAATACTGACCAGGGCTGACCTTCCTTCTCTTCCAAGATCTGATGAGGTCAGGCTATCCAGGTCAGGGTGAACCCAACAGTACTGACCTTGATAGACCAATAGTTTGACTCAGAATAAAATATCTTCATGTGATCATACTTGTGTGTTCACACACTCTTACACAAAGCCCAAAGGAAAAAATACTGCTTGAACCACCTGGTTTATAGCTGGCCAGACATTAAGCCCTTCATCAGTCCTACCTTGGCTAGAGAAAATAACAAAATGCATATATTTAAAAGATATGTATGAGTGTTTATTTTCTTCTTCGCTCAGGCATAAGATAAACAAGCCAAACGATAAAGGTAGACTGTAAAATTTCCTCTTATTATAGAAAAGAGAATGAGGGTTTGCTCCCCTGCACACACCTTTGGTATTCGTAAACAGTACAAGATTAACAAGCCCATTTAGAGTATGCAAAAAATATATATAACAATGAGTTAATACCAATTTCATATTCGTCACTATTATCTTCAAAAGGGAGAGGAGTATCTTTACAGTTCATTAGCTGGTCATGAGGTTACTAAAATTGCTTTTTTTACTGTTTTAACTTTGCTATTGCATTTGATAATATACTTCCAAATAGTTTACCTTAGTGAAAACCCAAAAAATTCTGGCTTCTTTTAACAGCCTGAAACTCCTGCTCTACTGCCATCTTCTGGTTAGCTAAAGGCATTGTAAAGGTATTCCCCACCCCCGCAAAACAACAGGAAAATCATTAATATATTACAAATATAGATTCAGGTGGGTAGCTGCGTTGGTCTGAAGCAACAGAACAAAGCTTCAGTCCAGTGACACCTTTAAGACCAACGAAGTTTAACTCTGGGTATAAGCTTTTGTTTGCGAAAGCTTATATCCAGAATTAAATTTTGTTGATCTTAAAGGTGCCACTGGACCCAAACTTTGTTATATTACAAATATAGTATAGTTGAGTGTTTTACAGGAATATCAACTCCATTTACAGAAATGGTAATATGAGCAGGCAAATTATAAATCTGGGTTTCTTTCTTGGATGTTCAGCCAGATCAGCTGAATTTGGGGAGAATGGCTATAATAGAAGTTAGTTTGGAGATGGCTCATATGCATCATGGTTAGTTTTAGTTTTGATGGGATCTTGTTTTCATCTGTGTGATGTGATGTAGCATACTGATGCCTTGGAGTGCTGGCCCTCCCTTTCTAATAGCGCCCCCCCCCCCCCCCAAATTCCTTCACCTTCAAAATATTTGTACTCTACATATCACAGAGTGGGCTTATGCCACAGTATGTGGGAATATTATGCTTTAAAGTTGCCCTCTGATATTCATCACCTTTATACATTTTAGCAGAGGGCAGGGAGAACTCATTTGGTTGTCTTTAACCAGCTTTTGCACTGGCAAAAGAGCCAATGGCATCCCCCTCTGACCACTAAAGAGGCTAAACAGCAGATTATGGGGCCTGCATGAACAAGAGTAATCAAGGATGGGGGCTGCAATAGAGGTGAATTAGGTGATATTAAATTTAGGAACAAGTGCCCTGTTGGATCAGATCAGTGGTCCAGCAACCTGTCTCTGAAGGGCCAACCACTGGCTCCTGGCAATTGCCTACCATGGTCTCTGATAGACCTATTCTTCATCGATCTGTCTAAACCCCCTTTTTAAGCTGTCAATGCCTGCTATGTCTTTGTAGTGGCCATCACTACATCCTCTGGCAACAAATTCCACATTTTAATCACTCATTGTGTAAATAAATATTTCTTTTTGTCCATCCTGAACATACTGCCCATCAGCTTCATTAGATGCCCTCAAGTTCTAGTTTTTGGGAAGAGGTAGCTAACGTTCTTTGTCAACTCACTCAATCCTGTGTATAGTTATGAACCTCTATACATTTTATAAACCTCTATAAATTTCTCTGTATAGGTTTCGAGGAGGAGGAGGAGATTGGATTAATATCCCACCCTTCACTTGGAATCTGAGAGCAGCTTAAATCTCCTTTTCCTTCTCCTCCCCACAACAGATACCCTGTGAGGTAGGTGGGGCTGAAAGAACTCTTTCAATAACTGATCTTGAGAGAAGAGCTCTGAAAAAACTTGTGACTGACCCAACTGCTGCATGTGAAGGAGTGGGGAATCAAACCTGGATTAGAGTCCACACTCTTTTAACTACTACAACAAAAATCAGGTTTAAGTCATCCTGTTGACCTGAAAGCCTAGTTCTTTTGTATGTGCCATTAATAAAAAGGTGTTGTCTAAAATTCAAATACAAGTTACAATTATGTACAAGAAGGGGGGGACCCGCAATACTCACAGGGGTAGCTTCATGCAGAGGAGGAAGTCGCCACAGGTGAGTCTTCTCCCCTGTCCAGCTCTTCCCCCTGTGCCCCCCATCCCTGCCAGTGATGGTGAGGCCCATGCAGCTCCCAGCCGCGGGGCCCACCAAGCTCTTCCCCCCTGCCAGTGATGGTGAGGCCCATGTGGCTCCCAGCCACCAGGCCCTCCAAGCCCTCCCCCCCCAGCGACGGTGAGGCCCACACGGTTCCAACTGCTGGGCCCACCAAGCCCTCTCCCTCCTCCTGCAGCAGAGGCAAGGCATTATTCTGTGTTCCCTGCACATGCGCAGGGAATGCTCTTTTAGTTTTTTGGGGGGGGGGGGGATTTAAATATCCCCGAATATTTTTTTTAACTTTTAGGATTTTTCTGCACTCCTGGGAACTCCCCAAGTGTGCAGGAAAATCTGTCCCCCAAGTGCCACCGGTGTGCAGATTTAGATATCCACACACATGGGGGCACTTGGCTATTAGATATATAGATAATAGATCTTTGCCATAGTGGGAATTCCTAGGTCATCACTGTGCGGAGGCCATTTTTTCCTTCCACTCCCTCAAGCTTTCGGGGAAGGGAAATTAGGACTAAGGGTAGTTACATGGGAGGCTGATTTAGAACTCTTGGGTTTATGTGGAGGTTCTTTAAGGAGCAACTGTCCTTCAATCAAAACCAAAGGCTGATCTCCAGGAAGATACCATCAAAGGCTGCAATCCCATGATTAAGTGGGCCATACTTTTTAGATGAGCAAGTTACTTGCTGGAGGAATGGCAACTTTTGATTGCTACTTCTCAACCAAAGATTTCCAAGGAAGATTTGCCTGTTCTGGTTTCAGAGGACCTTACAGTGCAGGCAGTTAGAGGAAAAACATTTATCTAGCCCATGTAGCAAATACTCTTTGGGAAAAGGGTGTGGGATAGATCTCATTGACCTTGGTGCAGGTAAATGTCATGGTCTCCATATGCAAAACTTGTATGTGTAAAATACTGCTGGAACCCAGAAATGAAATAAGGAAATTAATCTTTTGAATTAAGCAAAAGCACTAGAGCTTTCATTCAGCATGTTTTTGCTCATGGTTGCATTTGGGTTCTGATTTTTACAGAATGCATAAAAACTATGTTGAACATAAATTGTTTGGCACCATGTTAATAGTTATCATCAGCATACTTCAGAACCTTACTTGTGGAAAGTGTGTCAGTTTTAGATTATATTTGGAAGTAATACCAAAATAGGTTACCTGAGTTTAGGGAGTTCAGGTACAGGTGTGGGAGTGGACTGTAAATTTTAGGCAGAAGCCTAGGAAACAGAATAGGCAAGGGGTGGCTGGAGTGGAGGCCTAGGACAGAAAGGACAATCAAAAGGGAAGTCCAGAAGGATAATTTGGCAGTGGATCTGACACAGCCAGGTCTACATATGTAGCAGTGAGGTGGTAGAACACTAAAATCAGAGAGTGGACGTAACTACTTGAAGCTCTGCTGTGGGTGAAGTATACCAGTTTCCAAACCCCCTCCCCATCACACTTTGTAAACAAACAGCACCTCTCCCCCCCCCCCCCCCCCAAGAGAGAGACATCAGAGTGAAAATTGCTGGCTTTCATTTCTTTCTGTGCTTGTTTTTTTATTTTCAGGAAGATTTCTTTTTACACACAAACATTCAGATGTGATTCACTACTACCTGCATCCTGATGTGGTACAGTCCAAGCTACCGTCTTAGAACATTTACTAGCTTGTTCAGTTGCATTGTAAGACCTGATCTAAATGATAGACTTACCATGTTTAGGGTGGTGATGCAATGTCTTCAAGAGTACTTGCAATGAGTGTTGAATGCTGCATAAGGTGTGCTGTGTGGTATAAAGGGTCTTTTTAAAAATGCACCAAATTACCATTGCTTGCTTTACACAGGAATCTGCAGAAGAACCTAGCACTTTCAAGGAAAGCCATACATACAGATGGCTAAGGAACCCCTGCTCTTGCAGGTAATTTGGAATCATAACTCGATGGAAGATACCAAAATTCCCCAGGAGTATAAATCACACATTTCAATTGTCATGAGCTAAAATCAAGGGATCCTAGAGATGAATTCTTCAGGTGGCA
Organism: Lepidodactylus listeri; assembly: GCA_029233225.1. Taxonomy (NCBI): domain Eukaryota; kingdom Metazoa; phylum Chordata; class Lepidosauria; order Squamata; family Gekkonidae; genus Lepidodactylus; species Lepidodactylus listeri. The sequence continues at coordinate 52,256,284 of JARCFY010000006.1, forward strand.
AGCTAACAATTCATCAAGCCAAATGAACATAGTAACCACCTAAATTAATTAATCAGAAACCTTTCCACGATGGCTGTATCACCTGGACCAAACTGCTACCAAGAAGTTGGCAAAATTAGCCAACTAGAAGACTTCAACTGAAAACAGAGATGGGAATGAATCATCCCAAAATAGTTTCAAAGTGAAAAGTAGGCTTTCCATGCTGACTGCATGGTACCTCTGACATAGGATCAAATGTTCCAGTCTAGTATTTCTTCACAGTTTGAATGCTATGCTATAGCTCTATAGACGAAGAACTGTAAGAGTTGAAGAAATAAATGATGGGTTGGATCTAACCAGCTTTTCTATTGGTGAAAAAGGAAATATAAGGGGGGGGGGGGGTTTCATGGCATCTGCATGTACAAAAGCCATGTGGGATCAGGGCTGTAGTTAGGAGGTGAGTTATGCAAGACTGAGTGAAAAAAATGGCTGCATCCAACCTAATGTCATGAATGGATTCCACTTTCTCAACCCTGTCTGAGAAATAATAATGAATCAGAATGACTGCATGGTATGCTGGCTTTTGGATTATACTGCTCATTATACCATGAAGGTATTTAAGGAGGTTTGGCAGTATCCTTGGAGAGGTTTTTATCATGATTAAGCAGTTTGTTCTAACCATGTGGTCCATGCCACAACAGTTTACCACAAGCCACAACAGTTTATAATAAATTCCATATGCAAGATGAGACAAATACTTTCAACTACTGCCAAGTGTGAAAAGCAAAACAATCATGTCACTGTCACTATTTTACAGGATGCCCGGTGAGTTCAGAAGGGGTTAATCAGCAACAAATATCCTAAGGAAGTTAACAGAAGCAGCTCTCCCCGCCACCCCTGCAATATGCAAACCAATTACATCTTTTCCCATCAATATTTTCAAGAGAATGTCATTTTTATCCAATAAAGGCAATATCTTTATATTTAATTCTGAAGCAGGCAATAATGTGTGAATCAAAAAATTCACACAGTGGGGCAAGGGACAGACAGCAAAGCGCCCCCCAGTTTGCAGAAAAATATGGATTTTTTTAAAAAAAAACCATTGTGAGTTAATAAAACCAAAAATCATAGAAGCAACGTCTACTTCTTTAAGTGTGCCATGGAAATTTCCAGAGACTACCCTGAGATCTCAGCCTCTTACTGGGTTGCTATGCAACCCACAACCAACATTGCTGAGGATTCCAGTACTTGGTTAATGGGGGGGGGGGGGAGATACAGGCTTAAAAACGTAAAAAAGTAGGAACAGCAAAAAATTAAAAGGGCCAGTGCAAGATGGGGTATGGGAACAGAAAAATATAGACGTGAGCGGGACAGAGGACTGGATAAAAAACAGAAAATAGATAGTTGGGTAGGAAGAAATGCTGTAAATGCTGCCAAGGGGAGGCAGAGAAGGAAAAGTAAGTAACAGGCAAATGTGATTCCTTCCCAAGAGCCCCAAACTTGTATTGTTCTACATTTATGAAGATATACCCCCCAGTTTCATCATTCTTGTCTCTCATATGATCTCCATTGACGCTTTCGCCAAGTATACTAAATGGACCTTTCACTACTCATTTCTCAAAGTTAATAACTTTGTTGTAAGCATACATTCACTGAGCCAAACATCTGTAGCCATTATCTCTGTCAAAAATGAATGCACGTCTTTACCATTATCAATCTTCTCATAGAGAAATCCCTAATAAACTCTGTAGAACCTTCCGACTTCCTAGGAATAATCTGCATACTACCCATAACTCCCTACAAAAGGAACAGGGGTGGTTATTAAATTCACTAGCTGTTACTTAAGAGTTTACTTGGGTTTTCCAAAGGCAGCTATATACTAGGCTAAAGGCACAGGCAACCTCCATTCTATTCAGAAGACATGACAAGTTTACAAAGTTACTTTGCCTTCCTTTTATGTGGCGTCCACCACGGGGACTATATTTACTCCACGAGTAATGTTTCTTACATTCTCTTGCTTCTAATTTCCATCACGTCTTGAGCTATAAATACTGCATCTGTGTCAACTGAATTTTTTTTCTGTATTTATTACACCCTTGCAAATGCTACTCATATGGTCATCTCAATACTTGTAAAGAACTATTCCCTCCCATTCTGCTCTAATAGTGAGGCAAACCCTGGTACACTAAAAAAAGAAATTTCATCAAGAAACAAGCCTTAACTGAATAATGAGAGCTTGATCACAATGTACAGACATGCAAACCTAAGAAGCAGACAGTAAAAAGCTAAAAGACTGAGTTCAAATGTCAAAATAAATGCACTCTTACTCAGCTATGTACCTATACAACTAAAAAACAGCTGGTTAATATCATACCACCATGTAAAACAAAAGCTTTGATCTCAAGGGAATTGACGGGAAAATGACACATCACTAAAAAGTTTGTGTTTTATACATAAATCACCACAATACTCACACAAGTTCTGCTATGGACTAGTTTAATGTTACTTAGGATTTTCTTGTACCACATTCAACTATAAAGTATCTACTGCATGTCAGACATCGCACATTCTTGCCACTTACTTCTTTAAAATACACAATCACAATCTTGCAATTCTATCATGAACAAGAATATATTTGCACATATTTCATACCAGATGTGCACTGTGTGCATTCTTTTGTTCCCTAGTATTATACTAAAGTACAAAAAAGGCTTGTATAGAGCAAATCGGCTAGATCCTCCTCGCGCAGTGTCTGAGCAGGCCACATTTTAACATTTTTTAGACAATTCATGAAAACCTCTGCTGTTCCTGAACAGCAGAGGCTGTTCCTAACTTCCACAAAGCAAAAAACCAAGATGTGTCCAAGAAAGATATCATTTATCTTTGGCTATCGCCAAACAGTGACAGGAAGTAATGCATTTGTGGATTGAGTAGGTTGGCTCAAACCTTGAAATCTTTCACTACTTTTTTCCTCCACTCAGGCATGCTGTGAGCCAGTAGACAACTGTTGCAGCTGGCCAACTCCTGCAAATAACCATTCTTGTAAACAGAATAGTGTGACCAGAACACAAGTCACACAAGCTCTGCTATTTTGTAAATTCTGGTATTACACAAATCATGCAAGTACTTATTTGGGGGTATTAGTCAGCTATATGCAACATCTCTCTATCAGCTCAGAGAGTCTGCAGATATGTAAAATCTGGGGGAACTATGTGTTGTTGTTTTCCAGTCATTAGCCCAAAGATGTTCGCTACAATATTTTTTAACAGTAAATTTAGACATTTTGGGGAGTATTTTATTCACTCAAAATCTATAGTATGCAAAATTTTATGTAAGACAACCTAGCATATTAGATAATTCTGGTGTACACCAAGCAAAAACATGTTTAAACACATCCACAAATTAGTGCATGACAATACACTATTAAATTCAATGTTGTTAATGTTATAAAGTTTAATTTGCTATCCAAATATGCTAACCTTATTGTGAATTTCTGTCCAAGTAATACTCTCAAATTATTACAAAATGTGTTTCAACTTTTAGTTTTTCCTCTCAGATGGCAATCTGTTAAGACAGACTAGTATACAGCAGTTTGTAGTCCTCTAGTATACTCACAATTCTGCCTGTAGAAAATTAAGGGACTTATACTTTAGAATATCATAAATGTACTAAACAGTACAATTTTATATGCTATCTTATAAATGATGTATTTATATTGCTAAAGCAGTAAAAAAAATTAAGTCTGACAAGAAATTCTATAATTCCCTCAAAGTCTCACCCCCCAGTGGCTTCAAAATTTACAGATATTTTACATTTCTAATACTAATGTGACCACTATCAAGCATCAGCATCAGAGGAGTTTCCCAAGTTAGAAAAAACATTAATTTGTTTCCAGACTCTCTCAAATACAAGATTTGCAGTATACATTTGTCAAACTTCTTCCATTACTATAATTTCCCCTTAATTCTGTAGAAGTTTTTTTAAACAATCTATTCAAAAGAAGATTACAATTTGTAATTTTAGAAATTAAACATACAGAGGATTATGACAAAATAAAATACATAGCTTGGTTCTGTCTCAGAATTCAGAGGACCACAGCTTTCATTTTCTTTGGAAGTTCCAAGTTCAGTTGACAAAGTATGCAGGCTTGTGACATCCACATGAAATACCTATTTACACACATTCTACTAATTTGCATAATTCAGAACTGACTGCAAAGGATCTTTGTTCAGAATCTTCAGGTGACTTATTAGGGGCTACCACAGGAAGGCCACATTTGACTCATTGTCAATATTGCATTATACTCAAATAATGAGTAGGGTTTTTTCCCCAGAGTGGGGTTTTCTTACAGCTTTTGAGGGATTTCGGTAAAGAACACCATCAACCAAAGTCCTGTGTAGGTGGAGTCAATGTTCTCTACCTTTCCTTTCCGACAGCATCCCTGTGACACCCACCTCCCACGCCCACGGCACTGCCAAATTTGAGAAACTCCAAGCAAAAAGCCACACCACATGTGGGGCCTGCCCTGGTTAGGCAGAATCTTGTAAAACTGAAAAGGGTGATTTCCATTCTTTTTCTCACTGGGCCACCAGAACCACACGGGTTTTTGTCCACAGAGACTGCTGTGGGACAGGTGTGCTGTGCCAATGAACTACAAGTACAGATCTACTTGCAGAACGGTCCACTCCCCTTTCCTGCACGTATCATGACATTCTACTCAGAGTTCAAGGGATCCCCAGTAAGAGCACTGTGCCCAGTGCCAAATATCCCCATCTGAATATATTGCCCATGCCATATCAAAATGTGCAAACTACAATTATTCTGTTACATGCACCAGCAACAAACGCAAGATTCAACAATAGTTTGCCATGGTATATTCCAGAGAGGACTTCAAAAGGCTTCTTACGGCCACAGAACATTCTTCCTTCCCTAAATGCAACCCTGTCATCCCAGCGCAGAGCCTCCAAGTATCCTGGATCCTCAACAGAAGCTTTTGAGGCAGATCCAGTGAACTGAAAAAGTCCACTGGGTTCGTACCATTCTGATCATACTGGCTTTGGATTCATCTTCTTTTCTTATTTCCTAGACAGAAATACTAAAGCATACCACAGAGCATACATAATCACTAACAGGTCACCATATCTCCACATGGTATGTTTTTTGTGCAAGTAGCATCAACTTTTGACATTGTCAAAATCTTTTGGGATTTGCAATGTGATTAAAATTAACCTAGGAAACATTAGCACATCAACTGCTGCCCATAAAAGCTGCATTAAAAACAGGTTTCCAACTCTCAGTCAGTCACGGAAACTTTCCATTTTGGGCTGCTCAGCAATGACAGAAAAATTCCAGTACCTCATAGCCTTGTGAAAAATCAGGAGGTGGATAACACATGCAGTTTTCTTTCAAAGTAAGCTTTCTATCCAGTCCCTTAAGCAAGTAGTTTTCTATTTCTTCACTGCACCTAAGAAAATACTTTGTTTTGGAACTGTATTTAACATCCAGGTATCCTAGAGATGTTTTCTTGTACACAATTCTCACAGAACACAAATGGGACTTGCTTGAACATACAGAAAGGCAGCTGACTGAGTTTGCAAATGATTTCTACTTGCTAGCAGAACACTATATCTTGCATCTCCACAACTTTGGCAATCTCTTCAATCGGTATGGAATGTAGCACCATGGGAAAGCAAAATTTGCAAAAGTCATGGAAACCTCCCCTTTCCCAGAGTGCCTTCCACTTGCACAAGGAAACCTTTAGATCCTGGCCACTGCATAAGGGGATACTTCCAAAATTAATGGCAAACTGACTAACATACATTGTCAAAATCACTGTTACCTTGCTGAAACTCTTGTATGTACAGAGTAAAGATATATAACAGAATTAGGCCCAAGAGCTTTGACCACTTCTCTAAAGATATTTTTCAGTGGAAGATTCCACACACGATGTAAACATTAGCTTGACATTAAGCATTCATACAACAGCTATTTTAAACTTCTTCATAGGTGCCTTTTAGTTTCTCTTCGGGGAAGTTCTCTTAGATACCAATGAAAGGTGGTTCAGTATTTTATGCAACTAAATACTGCTGCTTAAGAGGTTGTGTTACAATCTGGCTTTCAAGACAGTACTTCATGCTGCTGTGCAAGAGAAAGTTTTAAAATAAGTTAATTTAAAAAGTAGCATAGAAAATATTCAGGTGAATATGGTACCTAGGATTTTATTATATAGCACTAACAGATAACATGTAAACACAGCCATGAGTATACAAACTGAAACCATGGATACGCGTTTATTTCCCAAAGAATTTGGAAATGAAAGAATACCAGACTATTAATCAGAGCTGGGAACAAACAAAATCTGAGAAACAGAGTATATTCTTGCTAAACAAGAATTATGTTTATTTAGCTAGTGAATCACCTAGAGGAGTAAATTTTCACTTCCATGATAGCAATCTTTTCAGGCTTGCAAACACCCAGAAATAGGAATTAAAGATTTTAAATGTAGTTATAAAGGTCATAAAAAGTCTGATTTAGACTGAGGTACATGTACTCAAAACTGAGATTGAGTGGTAGCAAACAAACAGTTCCTCAGACAAATGCACTTTTTTCGGTATACATGTTACAGGAAAAAAAAATAAGGAAGTGTGCATTAACTGGTGCGGCCCACCAAGCTGCATATATTAATATTCTCTACACCAAACAGTTTGAAACAAGGGAAATGTCATTCTAATATAATTCCATGTTATATTTCATTTGGCTAAACTGCAGCTCAAAGTTGCTCTGCCATATTAAAAGTTTACTACAATAATTTTCACATGAACATTTAGACTTGAGTTTTACTCCAGGACTAAATATGGCATGATTTTGCTTTTATTCTGTTGAATAGCTAAAAACTGACAATTAAAAAACTACATCAAAGAAAAATAAGTTGAAGCAATGTGAATCTCACATCATTGAACCACTTATGATGGTTAATTGTTAGTATTCAACAAATTCAAAGAGTTAATGAATCCTTGCATTCGTTCCATCTCCTGTGCCTTAGCTAGGATGCATAATTACAAAAGACAGCAGATACTGGTAAAAGCTTCAGGACAGAAAGTGCTTGACGAAGTTACAGTTCTCAAGTGTGTTTGGTGAGAGAGTATAAGGGCAGATGCACTGATGAGAACCATTACAAGAAGAGTCAATTTTGTGTTAAAGTGTTCAAAGATGTCACCTTAAGCAGGACAAAGCTTTAATAACGTCTTCTTAGACATATTAGGCATTTCCAGAGTCTACATCATTAGTGTTGTAATTCTAGCAGGACCGTCACCATATAGTTATTGTTTGTTTCTATTCCTCTCCTGCAGAACAGAAGAAAGGAAAATTAGTACAGCACTGTCATAAAATACTTCAGTTCTGTGTAACGGAGTACAGCAGCTGTTCAACTATAAATATTTCAGAAAGAAGGTAGGAGGCTTTGCAGTATCAGCCGAGCAAAAAGCCCCTTTCCACAATCTTCCCAAGAAGTTTTAACAAGTAGTTAAACACCCTTAATTTGACTTAGCAAGATACCAGTTGCTTCCACACTTTACTGAAAAATTCTGCTTCAAAAAAAGGGGGGGGACTGAGATGCCACAAGGCTTTCTATGCAACAGACTACAAACTGCACTTGCACTGATTGTTGTAAAGGTCTGTATCACAGTAGTGTTCACATCACTCAGCTACACAGAACAAGAGCCTGTGGCTCACAGGACAGAACAAACGACACAAAGATAAGTTTCCAGTTACACATCTGAACAGTGACTGACAAAAGCTTGCTACTATGCAAAAATAATGGGAAAACTTCCTGACATAACAAGCTTTGGATAAATCCCCTGGTATCTGGTCATCAGTAGTACTTCAGACTCTTTGTAGCTAAGCAATATGTTTTCCTGCAGAAACAGGCTATACACAATTTACAAGATGTAAATTTTCAGAGCTGCTGTTTTAATGCAGGTTTTATGTTATCTTGGTGGGGGAATCAAATGTCAGCTTCTGTTACGCTCCATGGATGTGAAACGATTCAATGTTACATGAAGAAAACATGTCTGAATCTATTATTCGAATTTAACCATTATCTTTCTGTATTGATATGTGTACTATGCACCAAACTTCATTTCAGAATTTGCACACACGAAGTGTTCAAGCACACAGAGTCTCAGAAAAGTATTGAAACATCAAACTTCCCTGTATTAACTGACTGGTAACATGTTGATGCTCAGGTCTTAGTTTTTGTCACCTTGTTAAAAAAAAAAGGCCTCAGGGTGTTTGTTTTTGCAGAAGAAAAGAGATTTTGGTAAATCTCAACCATACAGCCTTGGGGCACAATTAGAGGGTCATTCAGAGGTCACAGTATTTGTCCATGTTGTGAAGTAAATGTAGTGCTAGCTTCCATATTCCTAATTCAATGAGTATTCATAGACCTTCATGATTAATGTTTCCATGAACCAATATAGGTCTAACACATTGAGGGTTCATATAACAAGCAACATTTGAATCTTTTCCTTTGTTCCTTCCCATTTTTTTCTCCTAATGTTCAAACTTTTAGATCTAATGCTTAAGTTACAGAAAGGTAGCTTTCACCTGAACATTAGGACAAACAAGTGCGGGACTTGCAGGGACTTTCCGGTTAATATCTCATTTCCTTCTCCTCCACTATTTCCTTGTTCCCTTCCCTGAAAGCCCGCACAGCCTTTCCCCTTTTCCACCTTTCTTCTCTCTTTCCTAACCACAAGTCAACCTACCTTTATCTGCCACTCTGCCTTCAGTTTTCCTTCCTTCCCATCCCCTGGCAGCCTCTACCCAGGAGAACTATGGTTGAACTGCCTGCTGCGGGCTGCCACCTGGGCCCAATTACATGGCAGGAAACTTGCAAGGACTTGCAGGTGGCCGCCTCACTTTACAATGTATCTCCTTCTACACACTATTTCCTCTTCCCTTCCTCCTGGCAGCCCTCATGGTCTCACTTTCCCCTGCTTTCTTCTCATCTTCCCACCCACCAAGCAACTTAACCTTTTATCTGCCTCCTATCTTCAGCTACATTATCTATTTACTTCACTTATTATTTTCTTTCAAAAACAGCGTACACAATTATTCTCTCCTCCATTTAGGTAGGTTAGGCTGGGAGTGTGTGATGGTGCAAAGTTACCCAGCAAGTTTCCATGGCAGAGATGGGATTCAAAGCTGAGTCTCCCATATCGTTGGTCTGAAATTTTGACCAATAAACCACACTGGCAAACTGGCTTGAGAGACAGTTTGGTATACTGGTTAAGAGCGGCTGACTCTAATCTGGAGAACCAGGTTTGATTCCCCACTCCTCCACATGCAGCCAGCTGGGTGACCTTGGGTCAGTCCTCTCAGGAGCAATTCTCTCAGAGCTCTCTCAGCCCCACCTACCTCACAGGGTGTCTGTTGTGGGGAGAGGAAGGGAAGGAGATTGTAAGCCACTCTGAGACTCCAAGTTGAAGGGTGGGGTATAAATCCAACTCTTCTTCTTTTATGTGGTGCTGAACAGTAGCAAGCAGACAGGGCTGGATGAGTCACTGAAGTCAGGTGGATGCAAATTGCTTGGTGGTTGCTGCTGGCCCTGGCCCTGTTGAGTTATCCTCCAAAGCCCAGAGCAACCCTGGAAAGGGCCCTGTTCCCTCCCTCAGCCTTTTACTGATAACCATTTGTTGGGAATGTTTCAGTTAGGATTTCTTATCCTTAATAGTGGGTAGCACTTGATGGCCTATAATGCCCCTTCCAACTCTTGCTCTTGACTCCAATTCAAAATTTATCACCTTACAAGAAATGCAAATCAGAATCATAATATGAATATTTAAAATTTGTTTTGTGAACTAGAACTGAGTTGGTTCAGGAACGGTACATGGAACAACTTCAGTCATGGCCAAAAAACAGAAGTTGAACACTCTGCCTAGAACATGATAGTACTCTGTAGTCTGTACACTTAATGGATGAACACCAAAACTACTGCACAATATCTTAGAATATAAAGAGTTTTGAGAGCAATTTGGCACAAGCTTCTGAAGCAACAAGTCAACAGATGACAGGCATGGGTTTGATAGACACAAATCAACAGATTAGGTATTTCTATGGTATGCCAATAACTCTTTACCATTTTTGCCCTTAAATTTTAGTATATTTACTCCACTTATTTTAACATATTTGTGAAATAGTTATGAAACACTTTATTTCTGAAATATCTTTTTCCATAATTGTGAAACGGTCATGTGCATTAGGACAATTTTATTTATCACAGTAATTTACTTTCTCAAAGCAACTTGGTGGAAACACACATATAACAAACTTGTTTATATTCCCCAGTCACAATTCCAAGAGGTATCCTGCAAATACATCACTGGAATTTCACTTGCATGTGTGACTATAGCAAACTTAGAACATTAATGAAAACTGCATGATAAGTTTGTCATTGCTAATCACAGGCAATCATAACACATTAATTTAAAATGAAACTCTAAATGAGAATAAGGGAACAAAATCCTATCCCGCAGAAGCAGTTATAGAACATTTATTTACACTTGGTTAGATTGAATGGTTTGGGTTCAGTCACCATCCAATGCAAGGAACCTTTCTTCCTTGCACAAATGAAAGGTTCCTTCATTAGAACCTTAGGAATGAATCTATTATAATTAGCATACAGAACAAATTAATCTTTAAACTAAGGCTGCGGTCACACACACTAAATAATCCACTTTCAGTGCACTTTCCAACTGGATTTTACTGTGCGAACTGACAAAATCCAGTTGGAAAGTGCATTGAAAGTGGATTAAAAGTGGATTATTTAGTGTGTGTGACCACAGCCTAAGAAGCAAAATGCCATATTTCAATTTTAAGGTTATTTCTCTAATTTTAGAGTTGCAGAAAGATGTCATGATCTGCTCTACTGGAAAACAGAATCTTTCCAATAGTAAATATGACACATGATCCACAATCTAGTTATGGTACTTTGATTTATGAAAATTCAGGCTAATTGAAGTAATTGGGACCTAAAGCCAAAGGCGTGGTCTTACCTGCATTGCAAATCAAAACTGAAGAGTCACAATGTTTTGATAGCGTGAGCATGAATCTCTGGATGGATATTATAAACTGTCAAGGCCCACAAATGAATCCAGCACTCCACACCACTCCATATGTGTGAAAATACAATTCACAGCTTGCTTTCAAATCTTTATTTTTATCACTGTGGCAGTATCCAAATTATTCCAGACCATGATTAAGACCCCTTACCCAGAATGCTAGCTTTTTTGTTTCTTCCAATACTGCAAAGCTCGTTCAGCTCAAAAAAGCTGCACATGCACAGCTGCAGACTGAAAAACCTTTCCATGGGAAGTGAAAATAGAAATGGCAGGCTGGTCAAAAGGACAGCACCTCCAATCATTGTACAGCTGGTTACTGTATTTGTATCCAAGGCCCAGACTGAATATTGTTTGTTCACCTAGCTATCCAAATCTAACTAGCTGTTCAAGGTAAATCTAAGTCTAGTGACACTAACTAGTCTAGTGGGCATCTGTATATTCTATAACATCCTTTTAATCAAAGCCTACTCACTTATTTCAAGCTATTAACTGTATCTGCTTCTGCCTACATACTCACCCCTATTAGTATTATGATTATTGCTACTAATATTCTGTGAATATTTTTCAGAATCTCTAGAGATCAGGAAGGTGAGCTTTAAGCCTCACTGGGTATATTATACCATTAGAATATCTTCCAACCTGCTCCTATTCTGCACAAGACTGTATCAAAGAATGAGTGACAGCCGCAGAGTCTTCATTGTTTCTGCTTCCTACAGATCTACAGGTTGGGGGTCATATACAAGGGGTTCACAGAAGCAGAAATTTTCCCATGCAGTCCTTCTCCAAGCAGCCCTTTTGATTTGCTATAAGCTGATGCTGGGAGTTGGGAGACTAGACAAAAAGGTACATAGGACCAAGATTATGCATTTTAATAGTGAACAGCACACAAAATTTTAAAATAAAACAAAGTGTGATTTTAAATTTAGATTTGCACGCTTAAGTGTGCTTTCGTCTTTTACCAAATTTATTCTCAGGATGCAGGAGAAAAAAGTACTCACCTCTTGATTAAATACAATTTTTACTTGTAGCCTCTTCAAAATTTGGATTGCAAACAGCAACAACTCTATGATCAAGCTATATTGCAGTCTAAGCACATACACTGTGAGTTGCCCCTCCCAGCAAGCAGACTACCAGCAGCTAAATGGGTCCGAGGGAAAAATTATGAGATCAAAGTACCACACTGTTTAGATTCACTGCCTCCAATATCATCCCAGTACAGAAAGACAGGACATACTTTGAGTCAAGACAAGACTGCAGCAATATTACACATGGAATATGTGAGCCATCTCTCTCTTTTTAAATGACCAATTATAATTCTTAAGGTCAAAGTCCCAGATATATCCAGTTTTATTTTAACAGATTAAACAAAATATTGGTTTAAGGGTAGGTATGAACCCTTAGGAGACTAACATGTGGTGGAAGAGGAGTATTTCAAGTAAGAGGCAGTGAAAAAAATGAATTTGTTCACTAAACAGTGCTCTTATTTGTAGAGAGTCTAAACTGCGCCTAAGAATCTGCTTAAATTCTCTTTTGGGGATCAGTAAGTTGCTGCAAAACCCCATTATTACGCATAAGAAAGTCTCTCACACTGTGATAACCAGTTTCTAGTCTACTCCTTACTTCTATGAGTAAGGAGACATTACCCTGTAACACTTCATGTCTTGAATACCAGGCACTCCACTAGGTTAGTTTTACTAGCTCTTCTGCTTCCACTGACATAAGGAGCTGAGAGGTAGTGTCACCCATTAATATCTCTTTTCTACAGTCAAGTGTTTAAAGAAACTGTGGGTTAGATCCCAACACCCAGAATTGGAGAACTGCATCCAAAGACTTTATACTGATGGATTCACTGCAGCAATTGCAATGGAACAGTTTGTGGGATTCCTCCCACTACCTGGGGATTTCAAAGATTTGTTACAGGGTCATGACAAGGTATCATTTCAAATGACAAACACTCGAAACATATAAGATAGACTGTAACTGGGGGTTCTTACCCTACGCATGGCTTCCTCCTCCTCTTGACGCTTCTCGTAATGTGCAAAGTCATCAAAGATTGAGGTGGTATGCTTGAAAGTAGCAATTATTTTAAGCACTTGCTTGGCTTTTTCTAGGGGTACTTCTTGAGTGTCCCTCGAATTGGTAACTGGTTTGTTGTCATTGTTTTCCAAACGAATGTGCCGCAGCTGGTTGTTCGGAACGTCTTTAACAAAGATCCATTTAACATCAAACTTCCCCTTCCATTTATCCTGAGACCAGACACCAGCATATGCGTTGTAGTCCACCACAGACTTCATCTCAGCCACTCCACAGAAGTGTCCACTGCCATTCACACTGAAAAGTAAATAGAGTGGGCCTTTTCCATTCAGCGAACGGTACGCAGCATCCAAGCGCTTATTACCATGTTCAGTACTACACCAGATTGAATACTTAATGGAACGATGTATATCGTCCTCTGAATAGCTTTTGATTATAAACACACGACCATTCTTCAGGTTCCAGTCAAAGTCTTTGGGATTATAATTATTTATGGCCTTTAGTTTCTCCAATACTGGGTGCACTTCCACACCAGAAGGTGAAGAACTAACTGGTATAACACCTATACCATAGTTTTCATTGCCAGCTCCATTGCTCTGATTGAAGCCTACACCCCTATTGCGAGGAGCTACCCAGCGATTCTGCAGCTGTTGTTGCTGCAGCTGATGTGGCTGGGCCTGTTGCTGAGGTCCTTGTTGCTGCTGCGGCTGCGGCTGCTGCTGAGGCAGTTGGCTTTGCACCATTGGTGGTGGCTGAATTAATGGCTGAGGCTGCTGAATTATAGTCTGAGGAGGCAGTACTGGTTGGGTTGGGGGAGCTTTGACTACAGACCCTTTGTCATCCCAAGTTCCAATATTCATGTTGTGTTTTATAGGGGGTGGTGGGACAGCGGGCCCCCCAATTCCCACATTACCTTTAGGCTTAAGTTTTGGCTGAGGCTTAGCAGGCTTTCTAGCGATGGCAGCCCAAGAGGTTGGTTTAGGTGCTGAACTGCTAACTGCAGGCACACTATTTGCTGCAATGCTTGTCATTCCTGTACTGCTCAGAGCCGAACCAACAGTTTTTGTTACAGCAACTGTCATATCACCGCCAATTTTCAGTCCAGTCATGCCTTGCTCAATGCTGCTAATACCAGGCACCTTGCTTAATGTATCATTGCCAAATCCAGCCTGTCCATCGGCTATAGCTCTGCCAAGAGAGCTAGGTGGGTAGCCATAGCTGCTGCTATAAGCAGAGCTTTGGGTTGATTGCCCCTGAGATCCACTTGTCCCCCATGTAGAGAAATCTGCATTCCCAGGAAAAAAATTAAATCCATGTTGACCAAGGAACGGAGGGGTGTTTCCTAAAGCCCCGGGTTGACTAAACACACCATCAGGGATGTAGTGGTGTTCACCATTGCTCATCTGTCCGTAAGTTGTCAAGTATGGCATTGGAGGATCTCCTGCTGTAGACCAAGCCGCTTCACCCAGAGAGTATGGAAATCCAATGGATGGTGCATAATAACTAGGCATGTATGGGTCTGACATTGGTGGATAGCTATTACTCTGCAGTAGAACAAAAATCAGTGTCAGAAGAATCAAATTTGGTGCTTCATCTACTTTCTTAATTTACTTACAGGTAATATTATACATTTAAATGTGTAAGTTTTGTATTTTAAAACATCACAGGTAAACATCTAATATTAAGTTAATTTCTGAAGCTTAGCTTTCTAAAAGAAAAATCTGGTCTTAGAGCAAAGAGCTGAAACAGAAACATGACTGCCATCTTAGAGGCAACAATGGTTAAGAGGACAGCTGGTCTAGTAAAGACCACTGGATTTCAATAGGAATGCACCTTTTCAATTAAATTATTGGAATTAAGCATTTTGATAGCAAGTAATACTATAAACATTCTCCGGTTGTCTCCCCTGGCTTCCCTTCCTGTCTCCTACCTTAAACAAATGATACATGCTATGAGATTTGGTAATACAGACCATCTGTCCAGTGTGTAAATGGGCAAATATTCCCCTTAGCAACTTGCCTCTGTTGTATGCATCATGGCCACTGGTAATAACTTGTATTCCTTGTTAAGTCACCAATGGAACTGTGGAAGGCAGATTTGCTATTGACAACTCTGGTAATTACCTCTCCTGTGACCACCTACAGAAAATAAGAAGTCACCTCCACATAAGCAGGTGCAAAGGTTTTTGTAAATTAAAAGGGAGTGCATTCTTTCCTCTTTCAAATTATGTCCCAAAAATGAAAACTGCAGATTTGCACATGTGTATACAGGACAGCTAGGAATTCTTGCTTTGATTTTTCCATTAAAAACAACAAAAACTAAATAGTTTTTCCTACAAAAAACCAGGAAGGCCGGCTAAACGATGACTGAATCCTGTTGCATGAAGCCTGAACTCAAAAGAGAAGCATGCTTCATGATGTTTACAAGCACACAAAGGATCTTCAATACTAGACATCCTGCTGCACTGTACCTTCAGCTTTAAGTTGCCTTCTCTTATACTTACCCATTCCAGTGTTTTATTGTTTAAACAGAATTAAATGTTAGATGGTATTTTACTATAGTCATATTAGATCTTCATTAATTCCTGCTGACATCTGTGACTACTACTTATGCAGCAATAAGGAATATGCCAAATTTTATAAACTAAGTTATAAATGGTGTGCTTTATATTAAATCAGTAATTATCATTTAGATTTGATAGGAAAAGTATGTACTGCATATATTTACATTCTCCCCCCAAACTTCTGGACATTTTACATCTCTTATTACAAATACACTATCTTGTCAAGAACAACCTCCCAATTTTTTTAAAACCAATACTGCTAATGCACCTGTACACATGTACCATCAGCAAACAAGAATCCCCCCCCCTCCCCCAAGATGAAGGAAAGCAACTGTATAGGAACTCAGTGGAGAACAGCAAGCTGGCAGTTATTGGGTGAAAAAAACACTACAACTTCATTGTGAACCCCAACTGGAAAACTTCATGGCTTATACCATAAGCTAATGGTCAGGAGAAATTAGAAAGAAAGCATTAGTTTTGACTACCAAATGAATATAACTGCAACTATGGACAGATGGTTTGCAAGATATACTTCTGTTGCTAATGCTTAAGGAATTAATGCTAATTCTTGTTTGTCATCCATACTTAATGCTATCCCAGTGTGTTCCCTATAGAAACACCAAGCGCTCTTTTCAACTAAAGTTCTCAGTAGCTCACAACACTTTAAAAATTCAACAGTAACTACTTACCCCCATCCTCATTCCCAATGTATTTGCTCCCATTACTGAGTTAATATTTCAGCATTTCTACCTGGAGCAGATGTCATTAATGGATGCCTTTTCAGGAATTGCAGAGGGCTGCCAATTCACCACTGCAGATGGCTTTTGCTTGCACAACTTGAAACAGTGGGATGGTTCTTAAGGTTGTGCAAGCAAAAGGCATTTCCTTGTGGAAGCCAAATGATTTCTATACTCACAAATCCTTTTCTTAACCATGCCAAGTCCCTTTCATCTCAGCATACTATTCCTGAACTGTACCAATGTATGTGCCTTAACCTGGATCCACCAGAGAATATGTGGCGGAGTATTTGCCAAATGCCCCCTACCAGGGCAGACCTGACCTCAGCTTCTGTTCTTAGGGCTTGCCTGTTCTTGGAAGACAGAAATGCCTCCTGCTCATGGAAAACTTCTAGAGGACCCAAGCCTCTATTTACAGGTTCTCCTAGCACACTTCCGCATCTTATACTTGGCAGTTCTGTAACTATTTGCAGCTGTTGCTTTCCAGGACTACTACCACAAGGCTCCACAAAACCCAGATGCCAGGTCACTATGGTGCCTAGAAATTTTATTGTGACACCTAATATTTTCAGCATTTTATGATAGTGTCTCCAGGCACTTCTCAGTGGAAGGACAAAGGTTGGATCCAATCACTTTTTCTGCTGGTGAAAAAGGGAACAGGGATTCATTTTGACCACCAAAAAGGCTGTATTTGGGATATCCTCAGACAAAAACCACACAGAATAGAGCCTATAATGAGGAGAGGAATTGGCCAAGACAGAGCAAAATTGCTGGCTGGATCTTATTTATTGTTTTGCATCAGAATGTTTTGTTGCAGGATATAAAAATAAATGTGTATTAGGCTCTTGGCATTGCTTGTTTATATGAAAACTTAATTTTACCATCTTTCAGTGGGGGTGGATGAATTCGTTTCTTAACTGGCTGCTTTCTATACTGGCTCCAGTATTCAATTAAAGGGAGTATTTAAAAGTAATAATGAGATTGAGAAATTGGGGAGACACTTGTCTAGGGTTATAATTATTAAAGATTCCTGTTCCTTTGCACCACTTCGTCTTTTTCTTCTTTGTTTGCCTTGGGGTGGTCCCCTTTCTTCAGACTTAACATTTAAGACCCTAAATTGTCTGGGATCAATGTTATCTATGGGACCACCTCTCCTGGTATACCCCCCGGAAGAGCACTATGATCCGAAGAGAACTTTCTGGTCATCCCTGGCACAAAAGACATCCAGCTGTCCTCAACCAGAGCCGGGGCCTTTTTGGCCTTGGCACCAGTCTGGTGGCTCTCTCTGCCAAATGACATCCATGTCTTGTGGGACCTAGTACAGTTTTGCAAGGCTCATAAGACAGATGTTCTGCCATGCCTGTGGTTGAGGACAGCAATGGTTTCCACCGAGCCTGGCTCCTTCCTTCTCCCCCCACCCCACCATGGGGCTAAGACATAACCTGATTCTTTAAACGTCCTCTGTTTAGAATTGGTTAATGTTCTAATTTGCTTTAGTTTGATTTTAATGTTTTACTGAAATGTTGTTCACCACCCTAAGCATAGGGGAAAGCAGTTTATAAATCTAGTAGAAAATAATAATAAATAATACATCACATATCTATTTTACACCTTTCAGTATATTGTAATAAATACTATTTTGGTAGATGTTGCTCACTGTGCTGTCATGAATGGGAAGTTACAATTGCTCATACTACATAAACATGGGGGAGAACAATTTGCACCAACTGCCCCCACTGCAGACCCCCAAGTCACAAGCAATACTGTTGCTGACAGTTCCCTGACACTCAGAAACAGGATTTCAAAGGGAACAGCAGGATGTAGAGAAAGAGATACGAAAATGCCCTCCATTAGCACTCCTTTGGAGCCAACCCATGGAATTTATTGTTCTGAAGGCAGAATAAAAATTTGCAAAGAACATCAGCTGCTACGCACTAATTTTCACCAATTTCTAACAGAAATATTTACTATGACACTTTGGGTTGGAGGCAGCAGAAAAACTGCAAGGAGTTAGTGAAGCTGCTGTGCCCTTTTACTAACATTCAGCTTTTTGCCCCCAAAGTTCTTCCTGATGGTCAGGAGACCCTCAAGAACAAAATGAACTACAGCAAGGGAAGCAGGGAGGATGCAGAAAAGGGGAAATCGGGCCAAGTGGTAACTGAAGCAAAACCACAACAATATGGCACATTCTGTTCACAAGAGTTCCCTGGTCTTTAGACCAGAACTTTGGAACAAGGAGCAGGGTTCTAAGAGAAGGCTGTGAAAGATCAGCTTCACCAATTCCTTCTGCAAGTTGTATCCAATCTACAGTAGCTTATCTTCTAAAGATCGAGAACTTAAGCAAAAGAAACTCTTTGAAAAGTTATTCAGTGAATGCACATCAACAATGTTTAGAATTGTCAGTAGAGTTTTGTTTGAAAATTTACTTCAAAAAAACAACTTCACGTAATCACTTATTAGACTAAACAAAAAACAAATTAAGATTCTTGAAATGCTCTTTTAACTCACCTGATTTGTCTGGCTACTTAGATATGGCTCAAAATCATCATCATTTACTGCATCCTTTTGATGAATCGAACCGTTCTGCACTGAAACTGAAACACAATTTAAATCAGGCACTTTTCAGAAGTGCTTACCTTTAACATTTTAGTTAAAAAAAACTAAAGAACCTGAACACATCACATTTTACAAAAGGTTATTCTAGAATCAATACAGATATCCTGGAACCCAGAAAATACAGCAGACAATGTTGGCAGCCAATATAAAAACACCTAAAAACATGAACTATGCAAGACAAAATGTTAAGAATACAGGTGAATAGTCTCTATGAGACTTATGCACATACTATACAGCAGAAATGTAGCGAGACTGGAGAACTGTTCTACCAGCCTTCCAATGAACACACAAGGAAGTATATGTTCAATTGATCTGCATGGATCTAGAAATACTACATTAATTTGTTCTGGACAAATAACTTCAGATAATCACATGCATTCAAGCTGGCATTACTTGTTAGTATAAGACTGTCATAGCATTTTTTCCTGCAGCTCTAAAGATACAAACTGACAAAATTCAGCGCTGTAACTGACTGACAATCTGCAGAAGGAATGTTAAAGCAATAACAAGGTTTACATTTTACAAATTTACATTTTTCCCAAAATTGATATTAATGTGCCCCCCCCCCCCGAGACATCTTCCTTGCTACATCTCTATAAAACACTAGAGTGGTCCAAATAATTAACAAATGTGTTCATTTTCATGCAGCTCAGTACAAGACACTATTTCTTAAATACTGTATTGCCTGAACAATGAAATTAGGGGATCACTTTACTAAGTATTCTAAATTATCATTATACACAAAATAGCTATCTACAATGTAAATGCCATTTACACCTATTTCTGTAGAACAAGATTTAAAAAAAAAACTACTAAAACATTTATACCTCACATTTCCTGGTGGTTCAAGGTGGCTTACATTAATAGTTTATCATGTTCAGTTAAAACCAGAATAACACAACAAATTTCAAATCACCTAAGCAGTTAAGTTCAACCAAGAAAGCACAAAGGGAGCACAGGTAAACTACAGATGGACATTTATAAACTCCACTACAATACTGCAACTACTGCATGTTCTCAGTATCGGGAACGTGGTGAATGGCCACAGCTTTGGCTTCCAAGACTTAAATGCATACTGAAGCTAGAACCTTCCTAACATTATATGACTTGCTTTTCCAATACTGTGTAAATGTTTACATGGTTAGCAATGGGGTTTTCACTACACTCTATACAGCATTTCTAAATAACAATAGTGTACCCATTGCTTCTGCTTTAGTAATGCCATCAGTTTTCTAAAATGCAAGCACACACCTGTGGATCTGTACTGGTGCAATGCAGTCAACCATGACAACCTGCCACTTAAACTTAAACATGGGTGGTTGTTACTGCTATAATGTTATACAAGCCGAACCCAAGATGGGATCTAACTGTTCTATAACGTTTTTCATACTGGGGTTAAGGAACAATAATCCTTTTTAAGTTTCAGAGTTGCGCTACAAAAACTCACTTCTAACCTACCAAAGAGGTTAAAGGCATCACATTTGAATTTTTATCAGTCAGCAAAAATAGAAAAACTTAACTTTCATTTTAGGGGAAACTGTCAGTGAAAACATAAAGAAAAGGCAAGAAAACAGTGAAATATTTTTTTAAAAAAAAAGTCAACATAGTCACTAAGATTCTTAGCATTAAGTCTTACCTTCAGCTCCATCATATCAAATAAGTTGTGAAAAGTAACCTCATTTACTTTGTAGTCAAACAGGCTTGTTTTATTATGTTCAAAGTATCTGCCTCATGCAAAGTACAAAATTTTCAGATCCCAAGCATCTAACACTGAAGTTTCTATCATATTTTGTTGGTTTTTAGATTTCAATATCATTTATAAAAAGGAAAAACCAGTGACCTTTACTAGCTTCAGCTCTAAACTGCTCTAAACTAGCAGTAAAACTGCTTCTTCTGCTCAAAATTTACACAAACACAGACCTACATTCCAGCAAACAAAAGGCTTATCAATTCAGCCACCCTCCACACTCTTAATGGACAAAAACTTCTGCATACATTTTCAGAAGCCTCTACTTTCCACAGTAAGAGAAAAAATTGGAGATGTTTAGAAAGCCTCTGAAGAAGGCTGGAACTAGACAAAGACAGAACAGATGTATGAGCAGGTTAGCTTTAAAAATACAAAACTCACAGGAAGAACTGATTATGAAATCCTGTTTTGTGCCACAGACAACCAACCTCCATTAAAAAAAATTGTTTGTGTCATCAAACTTTCTTCCCAGTATATCTTGGTACAAGAATTCTCTCTTGCTTCTGATAGCCTCTGTTTTACCTTGGTGAGGAGAGAGCTGTGATTTTGTCTCCATCATTCTACACACCATCTGATGCCACTTCCAAATCCTTCCTTGCTGTTATGTTTTCTGCTCTTAGGAATATGGGAAGAACATGGACAAGGAAGACTAGAAGCCACAAATGCATACATGTTGGGATTTAGAAGTGTCACATGGCTCACAGGGAGAGATGTGATTTTTCAGTGCAAAGGCCTAAACCTTTCAAAAGTACATATTTTAAAAGCAAACTATATGCCAAATAAGCAAATGAAAATTTACTTTATTTGTACAATGCATTCTGAAAACCTTGAAGCAGAGACAAGTGGTGTGTGACGGACTGTCACATGTTAATGCCTAACAGAGTCTGAGAACCATTGAGTGACAGGCTGCTCGAATTGAATTCTGCTAAGAGACCCAGTTAAGGAATGACAGTTGAAGAAGAGAGAGTTAAGCACTAACTGCAGACTGGGAAGGAGGCTAAGAAAGTGTGTGGATCAAAGAGGATCCTCATTCAAGCCAAAAAAGGGAAATAGCTTCTAGTAAAGAGAAGTGATCCCTGCCCAATTAAGAAGGGAAACCGCTTCTAGAAAAGAAGAGTGATTCCCTGGTCTGTGTAAAAAGAAGTATTTGGGGAACTTGGTTGTATGTTCCTGCCTTCTAAACTTGATGTATCAATGAAACTCTTAAACCAATCTTGAGTGCTTACGCAGACCGTGTAAAAAAAGCCTCTCTTCACAGTTTTAGAGACTACATTGGCAACAAATTATCTGGTGTTTGTGTGAATACAAAGTTACTTCAGTCTTATTATCTGTTCATACATCCTACACCTGATTCAACCTGACCTTTTCTCCTCCACATTAAATAAAATATTTTATTTTGAACATTCAAAAGCCTCATGTATGCCATTTCAAAAGCAGAATATAAGAAGGTAATTTTGTCTCTTTCCTCAGTTCCCTGGGCTGGGCCAGCCTCAAAAAAATTAAATCATTTATATATGTGTGTGCGCGCATGTGTGTGTATAAAATAAAGCAACTGGGTGGAACAGCCATAGACAAACAAGTAAGAAGGAAATAAAGGGGCTGTTCAACAAGAAAAAAGACAGAGGGGAAAATCCTGCATGTGAGGGAGAGAAGACAGCAAGATCGCCATAGTGTGGAATTTGGGGGGGGGGCATATTTTAATCTTTTTGACTTGCTAAGAATTCAGCAGTAAAGAGTTTTTGAAACCCTCTACCTCTGAAATCTCACCAAAGTCTTTTGGTTCAGCTGAAAGTGTATTTGAAATTAGACCAAGGAAGGAATCCTAAGCTGGTCTCCTTGTCCTTTTATAAGTCCTTTTATATTCAAAGGGAGCTTACTCCCAGGAAAACATTCTTAGGACTGCAGTTCAAGTATGGCTTGGAAAAATGATGGAGTTACATATCAGCGACTCTCCTACAGATTTAAATTGTGCTATTAAAAAAAATGATCATCTCAGCAGCCAGCAACAGTTATCAGACAGTATAATCAAAGTTCTGTATATTTAAAGCTCAAATAGTCTGCTCAGGTAATGAAGTCTTTTTTTCCTTCTCCAAAAACATGTACTCCCTTCATCTTGAATTTTTGTATTGCAAATCTTAGTTTTAAAACAGTCATATGTACTGTAGTCCAAGGTCTGCCTAACTTTCACACACCTATCTTCTTTAGTACTGAGATAAAACAGTACTGAAGTCAAGGTCTGACTAAATCATTTCTACAGTTTACGCTTTAAAACTGCAATGTGTGTTTACATGTGAGTAAGCCACATTATATTCAGCAGGACTTGCTTCTAAACAAATGCACCTGAGAGGCAAGACTTTACACGGGAAGGGGGGGGGGGTGATGCATTGCTAGTAGCTAAATTTTTCAGCCAAGAGAAAAATGCAGTCAACATTCTCTTACTGGTATCAGAACATTAACAAAGCAAATAAATTTTACGCAGGGAAGAAAGTCAATTTTGTGTCTTTCCTGCAAATAGCTGCTTTTAAAAAAATTACATTAAAATGTTCTCACTGTAACATGCTGCAGTGTACCTTGGTGTATAATAGCCAATATTTTAAAAGAATACTAGAAAGAAAACACTGGAGTATGATGCTGATTCAAGGGATACCAGTAAGATTTATAATCTGTCAACAACTGCCTAAGCTTAGATAATATTTAACAAGGTTTTATCATTCACTTCCACAAATACAGGTTTTTAATAGTTAATTGTATTACAATAGCATAAGTACATTCCACACTTTATAATTCACTGCCAAGAATTTACCACTACACACACATTAGCATGGGAAAGTATTCTATAAGAAACAGTCTTATTTACTACGATCAGTCTCTCTTTTACTTGAGTCTAATTTTTTCCTGTCTGAAAAGGACTCAAATTCTTATGTTCAGATTTTGCCTCTTCTCAGTTTGGGGCTTTGACTACTAGGCAAACTGCAGAACTATTCTCAGAATACTATCAATGTAGACATACTTATTAGCTACACTTCACAAACAAAAATTGAAGATACTTTCTATGGGATGGATCCAAATCATCACCAGCTGAATGAAATGTCCCCATTCTCCAACTGCAGCCTGCTAAGGACCCCCCAAATCCCAAATTTTGCAGCTGCAGCGAAAGGATCCACAACAACAGCATTGCAATGTGAAGTTCTGCAGCACAAAAGGGGAACTGGTGAAAATCACCAGCCCTCCTCCACCAATAAAACTGAGCCCTTTGGCTCAACATATTTATCTGAGGCTTGAGGTTTCTGAGTTACTGCAACAAAATAGTATAACAGTAACCTTTTGTCAGCTCTGTATGACAATCTACTGATTGCTCAGGCATTGTCAACTAACATTCTTAAACTACTGTCAAGAATGCCACTGTGGTAGGATTCTTTTCTATCATTTGTTAGCAATGAACAGGAGAGTAAAGATTCCTCACCCACTCCCAGCCCTGTAACAGAACAAAATCAACATAGTAACATGGCTTCTCCTACTGGCCACCTACTGTAACTGCAGACTTCTTTAGAAGCTATTTTCTGTTTCTTTAATTGCTGTTATTTTATTTTGGTGTCAAATTCTGTAACAGTAGGCTGATATTAGAGTTAAAAAATAGGCTATCAAATCATTCTCATTTACTGTAACCTTATCTAACATTTTAAAATCACTAACAGATTACACATTTCAAAGTTAATTTCATTGCTGCCCAGTGTTAACTACTTTGTTAATATTTAGACTTTGTTGCGATAAAGGGAATACTTCAAAAATACTTAACAGATTGATTGGCCAAACAACATACTACTCTGGATCTTCCTGTTGCATAAACTGTTGGTGCTGTCAGCAGCAACTACTTGGGGGGGGGGGGGGGGGGAAGGTTGGGATATATCCCCTGACCACAAAATCCAACCATTTCTACACATACAAGTCCAGATTTTAGATGCAGCACTCTCCCCTGCCTGGATAATCCTTTTCTACATACAGTATGCAACCTGAAAGAGAATCTATACTGACTGGATTTGTACAGAAAAACATGGAAGCTGGCAATAACAAAGTAAGATGAAGAAAGAAGAGCAAAATATTATAAACAGAAGAAAATCAACTGCAGAATTCTAAGCTAGAAAACTACTTAAATAAATGCAAAAAAGACAAACTGACTTTTACATCTATCCTAGTTTGGTGCCAGTTTGATGTAGCCAGTTTGGTGTAGTGGTTAAGTGCGTGGACTCTAATCTGGGAGAACCAGGTTTGATTCCCCACTCTTCCACTTGCACCTGCTGGATTACCTTGGGCAAGCCATAGCTCTGTACCAGCTGTTCTCTCAAGGACAGTTGTCTCAGAGCTCTCTCAGCCCCACCTACCTCACAGGGTACCTGTTGTGGGGAGGGGAAGAGAAAGGAGTTTGTAAACCGCTCTGAGACTCCAAGTGAGTGAAGGGCAGGATATAAATCCAATCTCTTCTTCTTCTTATGTATCAAGGCATATTTGAATTTTAAAGGCACAGCAGATGCTTGACCAACATTCCACTAAGAAAGGGGCTGTATCTGATCCCTTGATTATGCATGTTTCCTTTGATCAGGAGGATCAAGATGGTGTAACATACTAAAATGGATGGGAAATTCCAGTTTATAGCAGTGGGCAGATGATTCACTGTCTATTTACACTGATGTACTCTAATGAAATAAGTGACTATAACAATATAAGTATCAGCAAAGTGGACTGTCTCCAACAGCAACAGTTTAAAAAACTCTTCCCCATTTCAGAGTAATTGTAGATTCATAGGCCGAGGACAGACTGGCAATCTGAAGCGGGGCAGGCACACTTCGCAAACGGAGGAAAGGAGCCCGTTCAGACATGCGCATCTGCCCGTCGGCTCCGTTGCGTACTTACCCGTCTCCCAGCCGCTTTCCTTCCGCTTTACCCGGACACCGGTTTTTCCCGGTGTTCAGGGGCCTTCCTCCGCATGCCTCCCGCTTCCAAACAGTGTGAACTGGAAGAAGCGGGAGGCATCCGGAGGAAGTGTGAACGCACCGGCAAAAAGTTTTGCGCATATGCGCATGTGCGCATGTGCGCATATGCACATATGCGAAAAACATCAAAGGAAAACAAAAAAAAGTGCAGCAGCACGCGCGAGCTGCGCGCGCTGGCTATGCGGCAGTCTGAACTCTCCGTGGCAGTCTGAATGCTCCGTATCGCCGCTGATCCGCATTGCTCTGGCCAGTGTGAACGGCCAGCTCCGTGAGTTTTTTCCCCCGCTCCAGTTCCCTCCGCTTTGCCTCCGCTTCAGATTGCCAGTCTGTCTTCGGCCATAGTCTTTCATTACTGGGAATCTAAACACAGAAAAAGTCAACTTACCTTTATTTCCCTGTCCTTTAGGTCTCTGTTAATAATAAAGAAAAAATAGAAAAATCAAACATTAAAACATTTTGTATACATCAAATACATTCACTAATTATAGTTATAAATACATTCAACCAAAACAATGGTAAAATGGCTTGTTTTATTAACTGAGCTAAATTGCTTAACCAGAGTTAAGTTAGCAAGTGTTGCTTGGAATGCTCGTTACCATGAAAGTTAGAAGCCACTTATACGTTTTTACTATCCAGAAACATAACAGGAACACAAACCATATGAAATTTTATACTAGTGGAGCCTTAGGGGGTGTAATTACAGAGAAAGGCTGTTTGTATTTATATGTAAACTGTCTACTCACAAACCAATACGTATTCTCATCACTAAAAGCCCAGCTAAAAAATAACATCCCATCAGTTCAAATAAGCTTTTTTGTAAAAAAAAAAAAAAAAAAAAAGCCATAACTTAACAAAGAGCTACAATAGTACTCCATATGCCAAGTCCTGGTACTTACATAGATGAGAAAGCCATCAGAACTATTGCAAGACCAGTTAACGATATTAAAGAGTAAACAATGACACTGTCACATCAAAATACTCTTCTTAGATTAGTAGGTAATGGGTTCACAATTCAGGATTTTCAAGAACAAATTTTCCTCCCTCCATTAGCATGCCAGACTTGGGTTGCTCCTTGAAAAGGATTTTTTCACATTAATCGTGACTACTTTAACCCTGGCAGAATAAAGGAAACATACTCTCTTTAGCCAGGCCAAAACAAATATTATGTTCAGAATTGATGACCAGTTTATGTATCAATGAAGACTCAACCTTGCATGATGTAAATCTGTGGATTTCATTCTGTTTTGAGCTCCTTCCAGACCTCCATTAGCAGATAGTGTACACAACGAAGAAAAAAAGCCCAGCAGGGTGAGGCTGTGAAAGCTCTCTTGGGGAGATAAAAAGGATAAGAAAAAGGCCTCTTAACAGGGGAAACCTGGGGTGGAGGGAGCGGGAAAAGTAACCAGGCAGCAGAATCAGCAGCGTGAATACCCATCTAAGACGCATATAAAGCTGGGCAACAAAAACCGTTTTTTAGAAGATACTGCCTAAGGGGAAGAGACGAAAAATGGCACTAAAGGGGCGCGGAGAACCGTAGCGGAACTAAAGAAGGAAAGTGGTGACTGGCCGACGAGCGAGGCACGGAAACCTCGAGCCGAAGGCCCCATTTACGGAGATAATAGTGGAGATGCCATAGGTGGGCTGGAGGCTGCACAGAACGAAGCAAGGGCGACGGGGAAGGGGAAGCCAGAAAGCGGCAAAACCACGGCCTCTCGCAGAAGGAGGCGCCCCTCATGAAAGCCAGCGACACGGCCGCTGCGGGAAGGCCCCAGGCCGGGGCTGAGCGGCCTCCAGGCTCACGGAGGGGGCGGTCCTGGGAACGGGGAGGAGTCCCACGGCCTCGGATGTAGCGGGCACGGATCCCCGCTATGCCCAACGGAAGAGAGGCAGGAAGCGGAGAGCGACTACAGGGGCGCCCGCGCGGGCAAGGCCCAGCCGATACCTGGTCGACGCTGGTGGCTGACATTCTTTACGGGGAACCGCGATCCCCTCACCCCACTCCGCTTGGGCCTCCTCCTTAGCTCCTTTAGGTCGTCGTCGCCTCCGCCGCCGCCTCCACTTGATTGTCTCCGCAGCCCGGACACTCTTGGCCTAGTCGGTGCCGCCGAATGCAACCAGCTGGACACAGCACAGCTTCCCTCCCCTGCTCCGGGCTCCGCTTTCCCACAATGGCGGACGCGCTCCGGCTCCCACTTCCGCTACACGGTTCCCTGACCTTCCGCTCCCCCCCCCCTCCGCTGATGATGTCGCAGCCGACCTTTCCGTCTCCGCCTCATGTCACGTGAAAGACGAGCAGATACCCGCATGCGCCAGAGCTCCCTTGTGTTACCCGTATGCTGCATTTCTAGATGGCCGGTAGTAGGTAATTCAAATAGCGCGAAGGAAGCGCATGCGCAGGCCTGCCTACGAAGAGTAGGGTGGAGTGACATTAAATTTTTCCCGTTCTCCGGGGCAGAGCTGTGAGAGGGTCGAAGCGGAAGGTAGGTGTCGTTTTCTTTGGACCGGAGTTCTTGGTTTGTAGGAGGCCTTCCGTGATACCGATAAGAGATTGTGCGGGGTGAGTGGGGACCGGGGCTGCTCTGCTGTATTGTGTAAAGAGACCGGGAGCGGAACCGCCTGGGCTGCTTCCTGCCTGGTTGTCATTATAGCGAAAGGAGGGCCTCTGGTTTCCGTCCTTTCCAGGGCAGGCCTGTTCGACTCCGGGCGAGTTACTGCCGAAGCGAGGGGCAAAGTCGACGGGGAGGGACGAAGGGCCGTGTGTGTTCCTTCCCCTCAAAGAGAGTAGGAAGCCGAAGGGTGTGCTTTGGCGTGGGTGGGGGTGAGCCGCTGAGGGCTGCCGGCCTAGTGAGCCCCAGCTGGAAGTTTGGGTGGAGTTCTGGTTTTGCGGCCTGTCGCTCTCACGTACCTCTCTTGCTTCTAGCCTGCCGTTCTGTGTTCACTGGCAAGTTCGGCCTCTCCGCGTACCATGAGCCCGACTGATGCGAAGCGCAGTGGAGCCAAGCGCAGGAAGAACAAAAGGGCGGGTGGTCTAGCCGACGGCCTGGAAGCCAAACCTGTCGGGTCCGCTTCCTCGGCTGCCCTCTCCTTCTCCTCGCCATCCACTTCCTCTGTGGCTTCTCCTCTCCCTGCAGCCGGGAGCGATCTTCTAGCCACTGCCACAGCCGCCCCCTTAGTTCCCAGTGAGAGCATGGGAAAGGCCGAAGTCCCCAAAAAGCGCTGTGGAGGAACAATTAATTCTAGGCAGACTCGCAAACAAAGTCGAATGGCTGCTTCAGCGGTGGAAGTAGGTTCACAGGTAGAACCAATTGACCTTGAAGAAAGTGTTTGTGAAGAAGTAGTCGACCTGACTTGTGAATCTTCAGAACCAGTAGTAGTTGATCTTACACACAATGATTCTGTTGTGGTTGTTGAAGAGCATGTGCGGCAGCAACGGAATCGAAAATTAAGAAGACAGCAGCCTCCCGACAGCTGTGTATTAAGTAGTGATGATGATGAACCAAGAGACAATGATGTTGTGTTGACTAGTACATTGTCAAGAGAATTGGAATTGCTGGAAGATGGAGTTACAAGCTCAAGGCGTTCTGGTACTGTGAGCTGCCCAATTTGCATGGATGGTTACTCAGAAATTGTACAGAGCGGACGGCTCATTGTGTCAACAAAGTGTGGTCATGTCTTCTGCAGTCAGTGTCTCCGTGATGCCCTAAGGAATGCCAACTCTTGTCCAACTTGTAGGAAGAAACTTGGTTGCAAGCAATATCACCCAATTTATATATGAAGTTTCAGATTTCTCAGAAGAATTCAAATTGTACTTCTGAGCCATATTTCATAAATTTATTATACTTCTGCAAGCAAATGATTACAGGTTGTGCATATTGCCCAAATGTAACTTTCCACAAGTCTGCCCTATTATCTGGAACGCTCTATTGGCTTTACAATTTATCAGGATCCACTGATGTTGAAGAACAAAGATAACAGCAAATTGGTATTTCTACACTGTTTTAAAGTATTTGAATAGGAATAACTTTAGTACTTTAAGAGGGATAAGTGTTGGTGTGTTTGTTCAGTACTTGAGAATCATAATCATGATAATGCAAAGTCAAGCTAGCAAGTAACTAGAAAACCTGCTATTACACAGATTAGTATGTAAGAATTGGATGCTATCACCATCTGTTATTCCATTGCAAGCTTCCCTTCTTGTGAACATTTCTGGATTTCCAAGGAGATTATTCTTCATAGCCATACTTCAGCTCACTTTTGTTGGAAATGTGTAAATACTTTATTGAAGGTATGCTTTGATGTTCTCAGTTTGCTTTCTCTTGGAATCAGTGTAGAAGACACAAATGATATGTTTAAGAAATAGTCAACTTCTTACAGCCATAGTCAATTGTAAACTAATCTTCTGTTTCCAGCAGATTTACAGAACAGAAACCTCACCCTTTCTCCTCCAGGTGTGTGTGTGTGAGAGACTTACAGTAGCAAGATTTGGTCCCTGTAATATATTCATAGTAAAATGCTTTGTATGTTGAAACTTTATCCAATGATATCATGATGATATCTTCAGTAAGTTTATATTGCTAACTCTTAAATGATAGACTTGATCTTAAGTGCACGTAACTCAGTCTTCTGCTGAACAAGAGCGTCTTCCATATAATATTTAAACTTGGCAAATCATGGCATAATTATGTTGCTCATTGATGCAGTGACATGAATACTAATCTTAAATCTGTTCTGGAAAGAAAAAATTACTTCTGAGAGAAATCATTTAGGTTAGTTCTGGCACCAGATTAAATGACAAGAATAGGTCATGTGTTTACCTAAACAAATTTTAGGGATTATATTCTATAACATCAAAAGGAGTTTAATTCAGTTTAATGCAGAAATACATATTAATTTGGCTCCTTGTGGGTTTTATATTGGTTCAGTGTCCCAGAAAACCTGCTGAAGTGTTCTGAAGGATTCCCAAAATGTAACATAAAGATTTCCGTTTTAAAGGCTTACAGATTGGTATGTCCTGTTGAGCCTCAGCACCGTGAAGATGAAACTTTTTTCTTCAAAATGGACTGACTCTGCTTACGTTCATCTAACAAAAGTGCCCCTGTAGCAGCTCACTGTAACTTCATTGTAATAACCTAAGTGTGATTATATTGCTACTGTATCCAGAGCATGAAAAAGGATGCCCAAATAAGAAAATGCATTTAGTTACTTGTTATGCAAATTAGTCTGCCACTTGTGCCTGGGAGAGTATCATCCAAAGACTGCAACTTTATTTTATCTTACTTGTTAAACCATTACAACTACAAAAAGGAGTCATGGCTGTGAGCATCATGTATAAGCAACTAATGTATTGAAAGTTAGTAGCATATCAGTACCATGAAGTAAAATTGTGATTTTTTTTTTCTACTGCACTCATGAGAGAAAAAACGTATACCAGTTCAGTTCAGCTTTCATTTGAGTAATAAAGTTAAAAAGAAAAAGGGGCCAAAAACTAATTGACTGGGACCTCACTCGTGATACAGACACATAAGTTTTTGTTTACAATGTGGTTTAAAACAGAGAATACAGTTCTGCTAATCTGCAGTTGAGAGAGTTACAAAGTGTTTCCCAAAGTAGCTTATTTTTATCTGTTGTGTTGAAGGCTGCTATTGCAAATACAGTACGTGATTTTACAAATTAAGATGTTTTTGTTTAAAATATAAGCACATCAGACAGCTTTCTATAGTAGAATAGCTAGCCATAAAATCAGCCCTGATCCTTGGCAAGAATCTCATTTGCGAACACTGACTCCTCAAATTTAGAAAATAGATCATTTCTACATATGGCAACCATAATATCCAACAATGCTCTGATTTAATTTGAAGGAAGGCTTTTGTATTCTTCCTTATGGACTGAGACATTAGATTTCTCCTATTGAGGATGCGGCTTGTGATATTTTTACCATTAGAGAGTTTGCATATGACAAGCCCCACAAAGAACATTACCTTTGAAAGCCTCTGCAGAATATGATGATTGCAGCAGGGTACTTTCTTGATGCAAGGTGACCAATCAAATCTTCCATTTCATTAATTGTTTAGGAATATGGTGAAATTAATTTTTCATTTTGAAATGTATTATTAGGGATATAGTGCCTCAAACCTCTTATTAAATGTAGCAGAACAAAGTACTTCCCCGTCCAACAAAAATGTTAAAGCTAGAAGACTGCAGTGATCATATATTGTTCACTGTTCCAAACATTCTTAAGGTTGTTTCCTGCTGACATTTTGCTGAGAGGAATCTTGCCTGATTCTCTTCCTTGCTTCAGACCCCTGACAGTCATGGCTTCTTGTCCATGAGGGTCTTGCAACACCCAGCATTAGCTTTCGGGGGTTGCATAACGATGTCAGGGAAAAGCAAAGACTGAGTCCCTTCTGCTGTTGGAAAGGTGACAGAATCCTATCTTTTTACAATATTTTGGCTGTCATATTATCACTTAAACTGAAGCATAATTGCCTCTGATTTGTGCTTTTTTGCTTTAAATAAAAACTTGTTTGTGTTTGAAGATTAACTAGAGTTTATATCCAGTGTATTCTCTTTTCCTAAGTTTCTGATAAGTCTTGTTTTCTTCTTCAAGATGTTACTTTTTCATACCATTTAGATAGTGAAGGAAATGATAATTTGAATGGCATAGTTTAATCTGTGGTTATCGTACAAAACAAATTTTGAAACAGCTTATATGTAAGCATGAGAGTTCAAGATAAATGAACACAAATATATAGGCTCCAAAGGCAGTAACTATTTAACAGAGGGTTGATTTTAATGATTTGGGAAGGTCCATCTAAAGAGTTTGGATGCTGTGGTTACACATCATATGAAAAATACATTAATCTAATGTAATTTTGAGTTATGTTTGAATAATGTGGAAGTATAAAACTAAACTGGAAGTATGTGGTTTGAGTCGTCCAGAACATATATGAGCTATGGTCTCAACCCAAGTTCATGTCCATCATTATTCATTGGGCATCACTGATTTTTACTACTGCATCAATATTTTATTCTACGTTACCTCGGTCCACTGCATCAGTTAGGGAATATTGGTATTAATATATTCAGGTAATAGTAGCTACATTGCAGAACATATACTTCATTGTGCAAAGACAGACCTTTGTAAAGATCAGAGATGGGGGTTGGGGTTGGCCAATTAAGAGGGCCAGACCTGTAGATTTGAGGGGCAGAGCCTGAGGAGGGCAGGGTGTGGGGTGCAGAGGGACCTCTGTGTGTCACAAGTTGCCTGTTTTTGGAAGAGAAAAATGTACATTTGAAAATAAAAGTTTGTTTACTGTTTGTGGCAAAAATGGCTTTGTATGAAATTTGGCTGCAAAACAAAATTTACCATCAAAATTCAACTGCTGCCTCAACCTACAAGACATCTGAGTGTCCAGGGTTTTGGTGGCTTTGGTTGCTGAATACTTTTCTCATATTTGACATTACTTGAGCTGTACTGTGTCAATGAGCCTATTTTCTGAACGTCAGATTTTGCTGAGTAGTACACAATTAGAAGCTTGTTTGCAAAAGTGATGCTAACTGTGGGAAATGAGCTGTATAGATAATAGAGTCCCAGATGTCCCTGTCAGAATATACTAAAGAAATCCATGAGGTGGACCTTTCCATATACTAGAATGCAAGAAGTCCATACACACTCAACTCCACAAGGTAATATATTTATGTTAAATACTATAACATAAGGATTATGTCTGTCAGTGAGTGATATTAATACCTCAATGGCGTGATTATTTTCCATTTGTATTTTGTACTGCATTTTACTGTGCTACATCTTATATATTAATGGATGGTCTTCTGTGATAAGTCATCATTGCGGACAGGACAAGATAGCTTTTCTTGTGCAAATGGACCCTGAAGATCAGATACTCTGTATGAATGCAATTAATCCATACATTAAGCTGCAAGCATGCAGATATGCCTTAAGTATTTAACTAGCTGTTCTGTAGAATGCTGTGCTACCTTACTGGATTAGAAGGTCTGTGGAATATTCATTTATACTTTTGTTCTATGATGGATAAATTGTAAACTCCTGCTTGTAATCTTTAATACGTACAGAACTGCACAGATACAACTGTTGTTCTCATCTTGATGCTTAAAAGAGCTATCTAATAGAACAATTCTCCACAAATTAGGTGCTCTTTGAATGTCTTCTTAGGCTGATCCACAAACAGGTTCCATATGGCTGGGAACTACATCTAAATGATTGGTTCTGGCTGTCTGGTTGGATCAATTATCTGCATCCCCCATATCTGCTCATGGATAAACGGGTTCCATGCAACTCAAAACATTTAATGGGTACCAACTGCTGGAAATAACAGCATTTTAGAAAGTGAAAATGTTTACAGCAAAATTTCTACTTCAGATGGGAAGACTTCTGATTTCTCATACTAAAATATAAAATTTAGTAAGTTCATTAATTTGAGAACTTTGAGAATTGCTTCCTGGCAGCTGTTAGATCCCTGTTAAATACATTTAGAAATTCACCAACTCAGAATATCTTCTGATTTAAAAAATCTAATATAGTTTTGAAGACAGTGCTATTATAGAAGACTAGGAGTAAGGCCCGTGGTGGGAAGAAATACAACAGGCTCTAGAAGAAAGCTCCAGGTGAGTGTCCCGGCTGTGGCTGGTAGAGCGGTAGTGGGAAGGGGAAAATAGAGGGAGGCAAGCCATGTTTATTTCTTTCTGGTTAGTTATAAGGCAGGACTGTCTCAAGTCAGTTTGCTGCCCCAAGTGGGTAGTATGGGAGGACAGCCTCATGGTAACAGGGTATGGTTCCCTCCACCCCTGATTTATGTTGATTTGGGGTTATGCAGTTGCAGCTAAGGCAGAAAACCACCTCCTCCTACACAATGTCTTCTGGGTTCCAAGGGTCTGGAAAGCAATTCCATAGCCAGTTACAGGGTTGCCAACTCTGGGTTGGGAAATACCTGTAGATCTGAGGGGTAGAGCATGGGGTGGGGAGAGACCTCAGCAGGTTATAATTCCATAGAGTCCATTGCCCAAAGCAGCCATTCTCTCCAGGAGAACTGATCTTGGAGATCTCCAGGTGCTGCCTGGAGGCTGGCAATACTAAGGGGAGGGCCAGACCTGTAGATTTGAGGGACAGAGCCTGGGGAGGGCAGGGTGTGGGGTGCAGAGAGACCTTAGCAGGGAAGTGCTCTGGCTGCGGAACACGGTGATTTCTGGGAGATCTCCAGGCCTCACAGGAAGACTGGCAACTCCAGTGACCGTTTAAGCTGTATTTTACTGGGAGATGTATTTTACCTCAGGACCATATTCAATGACCCAACAGCAACAGCAAACTGATTAGAATGTTAGAGGCAATAGCCAATCAGGCCACATATGCAAATGACCTCTGTGTTCCGACTGGCTATTAGGGGAAATGGAACAGCAAATTGTTTAGAATATTGGTGACGAGACTCGGGCAATGCAGCCAGTGGATAGGGACAGCTTGAGTGTCACATCAGGCAGCCAATGGTTTTTGGCAAGCATAGAATGTTGCCAGGTGAAAATGAAATTATATAATAAGGACAGATGTAGCTGTCTTGTGACAGGCAATACTAGAATATAGGGATTTTGTGAAAGTAATGATTCATAATTTAGTTTATTTACAGAATTCTTTAGTCTCAACTGAGGCTGCACAAGTTCATGGTACTACATTATAATTCTTCATTGGTATATGTTCTTTAGGATGTGAGCATTTACCAAAAGTTGTATACTAGCTTTTGGAAATTCTTACTAGTTTTTAATTTGTAGTGCTAGCTTTTTAAAATGGTATCTGCATCTTCACAACAAAAAAATGGAACCATTAGAAATTTGTTTTCAAGGCAACTGAAATTGGCCAAATAAGAGGATGCATGATCTAAGGACTAGTGTTCATACCTTCATGTTGCCTGAATGTTTGTCCATTTGTAAATGTGTATAGGTGATTTTTATTTAAATGTACCCAGGTATATATATCATGCTGCTTTTTGGAATCTTCATTAGGCAAATAAATTTTATTGCAGATTAAAATAAAGCTGTTTGTGTTCTTCTCTCCAAATGTCAGACAAGATCTGGGATTTTCATTGGTGTAGATACTGAGTTCAATCCAGACTAAATTTTCCAGTGGCAGAATGGAACTTTCCTGCTTTCCCCTTATTCACTGATTTCCATGAAATACTGTTCCTGAGAGATAGGGAACACTAAGGAATGAAGAGGTGCACAGTGGAAAGGAGGAACTGATGGAAATTGCAATGTAGTTTGGATCCAATCCATTGTGTGTAAAGACCATAGTGGAATATAAGCATGTGTGCCTGAAATTGTTTAGTGAATTGCTATTAGAATGGATTATTAAAAGACTTGGTCATCTGAGAAATGGCTTTTGCTGCTGAACTTTAGTCAAGTTTACACCATCAATAGAATCAAGTGGCTAAGCTTTTGCTGGACTGCATTATTGTAGATGGAAGGTCAGTCAAATAACAAGTCACTCTCCAAACAAAAGCGGCTATTGTGCTATCTCTAAAACGACTGCAGCAGTTTCTTTTCCCTGTTGTGTGAAGAAAAAAGAGGCACGCAAGTGATGCCAGCAGCATCCTTCCCACCTACCACTCCTTCAGATTTGCATGCATACACCCTTATTGTGGACAGAAAAGCAACTTGCTATTGACTCTTTTATCCTGCATCAAAATTACTTGCCTCTTCCAAGGAAAACAAAAGTAATTAGTTACAGTGGCGGTCATGGTTTGCTTTTAGAAAAAATAGGAAAGGTTTCCCACGCAAGCACTGCAGACCTGCTCTGAAACACTCATTTTTTGCACAAGTCACCATTTTGTGACTAGCTGTCACACCAGCTGGGCCACCATTTTGTGACTGGTATCTTGCAAGGCTGTTGGGGTGGGGAGGAAAGTAGACCCGTTGTAGGCTATTGAAAAGAAAGGCATTATTAATTATTTAAACATTTTAATTTCGTTTCTGACCCTGAAAAAGTCAGAAGTGTTTTATTTATTTTTATTATTTGGAAGATTTCTATACTGCCAAGGCAACAAACATTAAAATATTTCAACATTAAAATATTTGAGACATTAAACAGCGTTTAAAATAAAGTATATATAAGATACTTTTAACAAATTCAGTGAGACAAAAAATAAGGGAAAACACGGCCAGGGAGGAGGGCCAATAACAGTTATTGGGGGAAAACAAGTCTTCACCTGATGGCAGAAAACAATGACAGAGGGAGATGGCTAAATCTCCCTGGGGAGGGAGGACCAAAGTTTTGGTGCTTCAGCCAAGTAGACCTTTTCTCAGATTGTCACCCATCTAGCCTCAGATGCTGGGACACCCAAGGCAAGGCCTCCAAAGATGACTGGAATGGTGGATAGCTCATATGGGAGTAGGTAGTCCTTCAGCTTGGCTGACCCCACGACATTTAGGGCTTTAAAGGTCAATACCAGCAATTTGAATTGGGCCTGGAAGCAAACGGAACAAGTGTAGATGGAGCAAAACGAGTGATATGGTCCCTATGACCCACTTCAGTCAGCATTCTGTAGTGTCTGGACAGTCTTCAAGGACAGCCCCATATAGAATGCATTGCAGTTTTCCGTGCGCCTTGGCATTTAGTCATGCCAGCCACATGACCATGGAAACTTCTTCAGACAGCACTGGCTCTTCGGCTTGGAAATGGAGATGAGCACTGCCCCCTAGAGTCAGATTTGACTGGCTTTCGAGCAAGAGAAGCCTTTACCTTTATTAATCTAGATGTTACCAGAGCGTGCACTACAGGGGTAAGATCTTTCCCATCCAGGAAGGGCTGCAGCTGGCTCATCAGCTGAATCTGGTGAAAGGTGTCTCTGGCCACTGCTGCCATGTATTCATCCATTAGCAGGTTCAGCAGCACCCCCAAGCTACAAACCTGCAACCCCCTTTAGAACAGGAGATATGCCACTTCCTGTGCCAAACCTCCCACCCTCCGAACAGTAGCACCTCTGTTTTGTCAGGATTAAATTTCAGTTTGTGAACCCTCATCTTTCCGAATACTGCCTCCGGGCACCTGTTCACTTGTTTCCACAGCTTCCCTGGGATCTGCTGGAAGTGTGAGAAAGTGCTGAGTATTTTCCACATATTGATGACAATTAAGCCCAAAGCTCAGGATGAACTCTCCCAGCAGCTGAAAGGTGATATAGAAGGATACCATGATCAATGATATCAGAAGAATTAACAGGGTTGCACTCCCCTTCCATCTCCCAGTTGATGTCATCCACCAGGGTGAATGAAGGCCATTTCAGTCCCATAGGCAGCCCTGAAACCAGACTGGAATGGATCTAAACATTCTACTTAATTTAGGAATCTCTGAAATGGCTCAGCTCCAGTAATTGTTCAATCACCTTGCTAAAGACTAGTACATTTAGAGAATGAATAGTAGTTATTCAATTCTCCTTGGTCCAGAATAGACTTCTTTAAGAGTAGATATGTCCTACTACCTGCTTTAAGACAAGGGCAAGCATTCCATCTCTTAGGAAGGCATTAACTCGTCTGCCAGCCCCGTCCCCTGGTGGTTTTAAGCAGCCAGGAGGGTCAAGCAGGTGGTAGGTCTCAAACTTCCAAAAAGTCTGCCCACATCCTTAGACCAGATAAACTGAAAGGTATCTAACACAACTGAACACATTGGCCCCCAGAGATCATCCAGTCGTGTTGATGCCGAACTTAGTGTGGACACCCGATTGGCATAGCCCACTGCAACCCAGAACTCCTGTGCTCATGCGATCAGCCTAAGAGGAGGTGCCTAAGAGTGATCCTGTCAGTTGCTGTGTGTACTGGCTTGCAGGTTTTATCAGGTGCCAGAAGTCAGGCAAGGCAGAGGCAGTGGCTTAGCATCTATCATACGTGTTGTGTCCATGCCTAACCCCTTCTCTTGGCTGGTTTTTATAGCCTATTTATCAAATTTATACCCCACCCTCCCCACCGGAGCAAGCTCGGGGCAGCTTACAAAAATTAAAACACATAAATAACCATTAAAACAATCACAAAACCTTCTAAAACAGCCCAGATGATGTAAAGTGCTAGTACAATTGGTCTGGCAAAAGTAGTGCTAACAATATTTGGCGACAGTGGCAGCAAGTTGATGTCCTGTCCTATTGATCCACTCTTCATTCTATTTCTCCTTATGTGGTCGGCTCAGGTTGTTGATGATGTCATGCTTGCAGCCAGCTGCTCAGAAGCAACTGCAACTTTGTTATCAGCAGACAGCTGGCATCGGGCCAGGAAGTGTGCAGTTTGCTGTCTTGTCTGTAGCTCTGTTCTAAGCCTCCGTCTGTGGTGCTTTAAGGGTATGGGAAATACTGGTGAGCTGGGATTGGCCAATTGAGGTGGGATCTGGGGAGCTCTTTGAATCACAGAGATCAGTTTCCCTGGAGAAAATAGTTGCTTTGGAGGGTGGACACTATAGTATTATACACTGCTGAGATCCCTCTCTTTTCCAAACCCTGATCTCTCAGACTACACCTCAGAATTTCCAGGAATTTCCCAACTCAGCACTCACAACCCCACCCTCGCAGAGTCTTGGCATTCTTGTGAACTTAAACCCCAGCAAGTAGTGATCTGTCCATGACAAGCAGACCATATTCAATCACCCCCCCCCCACAAAAAAAACACCTTCAGATCACCTTCTTCCTGCCCACACTAGAACACCATATCAAGTATGACCTATGCAGTGTGTGGGGCCTGTTACTACCTGATACAAGCCTATATTTATCATGGAGACCATGAAATCTTGAGCAGCTGCTGGAGTCCCAGCCTACGAGTCTACAATATCAAGCCTGAAACTAGCTCTGTCATCTCAGGCAGGGAGATGGTTGGGCAGTGGGGTGGGCAATGCACCAACACAACCCCATTCTTGTCTCATGCTCCCAACATTAGATACTAACTCTTAAAACTGGCAGTCCTGGACAGGGCATTGACCCTGAGAGAATCCTATAAGACCACAGTGACACCATCACCTTGCCCATTTTGATGCATCCCCAATTACCACAGAGGAGCATATTTGGGAGAAGTTAACTCCTCCCCCATCCAGGTCTCAGTGATATATGTAGGGTCAGTTTACTTATGATTCTCATGCAGTTTCCCATCCAGGTAACAGTGAGGGCAAGAGGGCTACTTTGAACCATAAGCACATGGAACAATAGCATGTTAAGGAGACATCCAGACAGACCTTACAACACACTTTGATTCATGTAGGGGGTCTCTTGTCCTTCCTGAAGTTCAGGAAAGCTTGATTATTACTTTGTGTTCTCTGTGTGACACACTCACGGGCTTTACACCTAGGCAGAGACACAAGGGTTGCCAGGGCTCCTACTTTGGCAACTTTTATTGCCCACTGCTGCTCTAGGAATCTCAAGAAACTCGATGGTGGTGGTATTATTATTATTGTTGTTGTTGTTTGTTGTTGTTGTATTAATTGACATAACACATTATTAAGCCTGGCAGCTAGCAAAAAGCAAATAGCTGATACTGGAGATATTTGTACCAGGTCAGTCAGTAGTTAAAAATTATTCAAATATTTATTGATCTATCTTGTTCACAAGGTCTGTGGCTGAACAAAAGTACAAGTAAATAACAGATATCTAAAAATTCTAAGGACTCTCACATGGAATGTGCAATCTTAGTTAATTATCAACTTATTTCGGGGCTTATTCTTTGAGTTGTTTAGTAGGAAAACTTGA
Source organism: Lepidodactylus listeri (assembly GCA_029233225.1). Taxonomy (NCBI): domain Eukaryota; kingdom Metazoa; phylum Chordata; class Lepidosauria; order Squamata; family Gekkonidae; genus Lepidodactylus; species Lepidodactylus listeri. Next base: position 52,296,803 of record JARCFY010000006.1, read on the forward strand.
AGTGTTACCCTTTGCTCGAATCCATGGCACAGAAATGGCAACTGAGCCCCACAAATAAATGGTAGTCCTGAAAACAAAATATTATGCTACCGCCAGCAATTTTCAAGTTAGTTTCAAAGCACATAAAAAGTTTACAGAAAGCACTTCTGCCAGATTGTCAAGTAAACATTAGCTTTATTGGAAGCTGTTATACCTCTCTGCTGATGATAGGGTTGCCAAGTGTTACCTTGCTTTCAGCGGGGGGGGGGGGGGGGAGAGTCCTTGCTTCTCTGGGGGTCTTCTGGTGTGCACACTTTGCGCACACACTGCAGTGATGTCACCCAGAAGTGACATCATCACGTTGGGGTGGGACCTCTGTAATTTAAGGGAAAATCATAGAGTTTTCCCTTGAATTATAGAGCGTCCTCCCCTACATCTCCTCAGCCTGGCAATTTGGGGGTGGGGTTCTCCCCGGCAGCCTGATCTGGGCTGGCGGGGAGCGGACCAATCAAGCGGGGGTTTCTCCGCCCCCCCCCCCCGGGGGACTTGGCAACCCTAGCTGATGACTTCATAAAATTGGGATCCCAACAGAGGGAGGCCTGAGTCCTAATTGCAGGTAGGTTCAGTGGAAATACAGGGATTTAGAATGACTCCTAGTGCTATTCTCAAAAGAGTTACTACAGTTTAAATCAAATGAAAGCAATGGGTTAAGATTGTAGGATTGCTCTTACATCATCAGTGATTTCAGCATAAGTGGGCCCAAGCATAATCTTTTTCTACCCAGACTTGTGATGTGGGCCCTTGCTAACTTATGACACGATCCCATCCATTCCATAGTCTCATGAGTTATGAAAGAAATCTATTTCTAACATGTCACAACTATGTCACATCATCATAGTAATAAGCTTGCAACTCAGGTTGGGCCCCTTGGACCTGATAAAGTGACCCCTTCCCAATACATGAATAACCCGCATCCCCTTGATCCTGTGTTCTCAGAAGTAAAACTGATTTTCAACAGGGTATATTCCTTTATGGGTTTGTATAGGTTTAGTTAAATCATCACTATGGGGTTTTGAGCCTAAAGAAATGGTGGACTATAAATGTAGATAAGTTGGGTAGGATCAACAAATATACACAACTAATTCCACACACCTCACGAAACTTTGTAGAACAGCAGTTCATACTTACTGTACTTTTGAAACACAAAGCAGTTTTTAAAGATGTGTTAAATGCCATGGCAAACATCCATTACTTAGTTGTGTAGCAACAGGCTCTGAGGGGAAAGTTGCCAGCTCTCATTAGGGAAATACCTGATGATTTTGGGGGTGGATCCTGTTGAGGGCAGCATTTGGGGGGGGGGGGGGATGGAAGGACTCAGCAGGGTATAATGCCATAGTGTCTACTCTCCAAAGCAGCCATTTTTTCCAGGAGAACTGATCTCTGTCATCTAGAGATCAATTGTAACAGCGGGAGAGTTCCAGGTCCCACCTGGAGATTGGCAACCCTAGGGGTAAAGTCAGCCACACAGCAAGGGGGTTGAAGAGAATGGTTTGATGGCTGCTGGCCCACCTCATTAGTCAGCCAGCCAGCCATGGTGGACCTAAGCAGGAGAGAGAGCCTGAGGAATTTCACACAGCCAATGCGTTCCATTTCAGGAACTCTTCAGTAACAGTTTCTGTCAGGCATTTCACTCAGAACCGTATTAGTACCGGTTCCCTAACAGAACATATTGGCCCTTTCACACAGAAATATGCCTCTCCCATTGGGAAAGCGTTCCTGAGCCGGTTTACCTTGAAACCTCCTCCCAAGCATTCTTCAGTTCTAGTACCGGTCCTGAAGTGCTACAGGGTGCTGTGTGAAATGCCCACATTTCACAGTTTGTTCTGACAGGAAATTGGGCAAGCTGGCAGTGTACGGGGGAGTGGGTTATGCTGAAAGTCCATTATCTTTTCACTGACAGAAGCAGGCCACTGAGGGGACAGTTAGACCCACCTGGCAGTGGGCGGAGGAGAAGAGTCCACCCAGCACCCAGTCCTTCCCCTTCGCCAGGTCCCTCCAGACTGAGGCCGAGACGCTGGCCGGTGGCTCTGTGGGAGGGACTGAGGCAAAGCAGGGAGATAATGCAGCCAGTGGCCAGGGACCCCTTTTGAGTGGCAGTCCTTCCAGCTAACTGATTTTGGCACCCCATGGAATCTTGCCACTTGAAAACGGCTTTATATAATAAGGAGAGATATGCAAGACTAGTTTTTTTCACAAGGGATACCATAAAAGGGAGGGTACAAATCTGTTGCTTTTTGTATATATAACACTTTTAGGAATAAATAAGGTAGTTTTTCAGTCCAGCCTCAGTCTCTTGCTCTTTGTTTCCTCTCTTCCCCTACCCTACTTCTGAGGATCTCGAGAAGGCACACTGGACTCACCACTCCACTGCCCCATCCCCATTAACAACAACAACCCTGTGAGGTGGACCAGGCTGAGTGACTGGCCCCAGGTGACCTGACAACAGAGTCCTGGATAAGGAGGGGGCCCGAACCTGGCTCTACCAGATCCCCCTACCACCAGTTCTCATCCCTCCTGTATTTCCCACATAAGTGGTGGGGCTGAGGGGACAGTCTGACAGAGACACTGTTTCTGAAACCTTCATGGGCACTTTCTGTGCTACCATGACCCCTTTTCCATCACAAGCTGAGAACGGGGGGAGGGGGTTTGTCCCAACACTGACTCTGCCTTCCAGCTCTGGGGCTGTTACAATGTGCAGCAATACCAGCCACTTGGCTCCAACCCCCCTCCCCATGTAATGGCTTTGCCAATCTTCGCTGAGCTGAGGTCGAAGGAGGCGGGGAGGGAAACCTACACCTCCTCTTAGTCCACTTTTGGTGCCATTCCACCACTATTTTACCTCAGCCTCTTAGCCCCACTACCTAGCCATTTCCTTTCTACTGCCTGATAGCTTTTACTACACACACCTCACTCCTCCTCCCCCACAGCCTCCTGCCTTCCCTCCCTCACACCATTTGCTTACAGGCAGGATAAGAGCCCTGGACAGGCTGCTTCCAGCCCACGGGCTGTATGTTTGACACCCATGTTTTACATCATTCTGCCCCACAGATAGGACACCATGTGAATAAAAGGAACAGATACAAAGAAATATATGTTGATGTTATATAGAATTTGTTACAAAACTGCTTCTCTGCTCTTTAGAGGTTATTGCAAATGCCAAAAAACCTGAGTTAGTTAGCATCTTCAACATGTGGCTGGTTGTGCAGCAGAAATCCTGGCAAGCTGCAAAGGCAGCAGAGAATTCTGAGTATGACTCCCAGGGGTGTAAACTAAAGATGGCCAGATTGAGCACCCAGTTTAAAAAATTGTGAAATGCACAGCTGTGGCATAATGAAAAACATGCTACTGGCAGTTTGAAGTTTTATTTGATCTTTTCCTCAGCCCATTTTTTTCCTGAACACAGCAATTCTTGAATCAGTGGCCTGTTTAGAAAAATATTAACCATATGAGTGGAATGCAAAAGTTGCTAAATGCTTTGTTCGGTAAAAGTGTTCCAGACCAACAATTTAAGAAGAAATTGAAAAACAGCACCACACACTTCCTAACATGCCCTGTTCAAGAGAGGATTGATCCCTAAAAATCTGAAAACCTTTAGGATTGGCAAACCTTATTTTGAGTGCCAATGTACTGTATGCAATCCATACTCATCCTGTGCAGGTAGTGAATTATCGAAAGGTATATTTGATAAAGGCAGAAGGGTTAAACAGTGCCATGTACTCAATATCATACCCTGCTATTTCAGATTAAAAATCACTAATAGTTTGGAATCTGCATTCTTGGTGCTGGGGAGGGGGGGCAACAGTGGGACGGCTTCTGGAGTACTGGCCCCACTGGATGGACCTCCTGATGGCACCTAGTAGTTTTGGCCACTGTGTGACAGAGAGTTTTGGACTGGATGGGCCATTGGCCTGATCCAACATGACTTCTCTTATGTTCTCATCTATTTCAATTATGCATGGGAAAGATGAGTGGATCCCTGTCTTGATTGGAAGTGGGATAGTGTGATTATGATAAATGAAGACTCTGAGCTGGTACTTTACTTCTATAAAGGGAGGGTCCAGGGCTCAGGTTCACAGTCCTTTAGAAAACCCTCCTTCATGAGTCCAGAGGCAAGATAACTTTGCTGTGCTGTGGGTGTGAGCTGGTAAGGGAAAGCTGCTTTATGCATGCTCAGCTGCACTATTTATTATTATTATTACTATGTCACAGAGCTGAAGCTTTGTTGATTTAAATATATATTGCTGTCCTACAGTCAGTATGCCTGTTGCTGCACAAGGCTAATAACCGGAAGATGTCTGTCCCCAAGAAGTTAACAATCTAACATTTGACACAAAGGAGAGTATATATGCTGACAATGTCTATGGAATGTGTTGATATTGGCCACCCCTGATATATTACCTGGCGATTCCCACCTCAGGTTAAATCCCTCAGTGGCCCCTCTGCAACCCTAGTGAAGACAACTCCCTTACTACCCCGGGGTCAAGTGGTTTAGTCCGCAGGCAGCGATCTAGGTGTGAGGCCGTGAATCTGTGGCGAACTCGACGGCCGCTGGAGTTCCCGCGAGGGTTTCGGCCTCTCCTTGCCCGGGGGAGGGTGGCCGGGTTCCCCCCCCCCCCCCCCCACACACACACAGAGCTTCCCTCGTGACGTCAGTCCCGGCCGGGACCACCCCAGTCCAGGGAGGCGCAGGCGGCGGCGTTCAGGCTGGCTGGGCGCAGGGAGCGGGAGGAGGGTTTTTTGCTTGCTGCCAATGGGGAGACGCGGGTCCGGCGGTGTTCCAAGGTGCTTTTGGCAGCGCAGCAGGCGCAGTGGTTGGGCTGGTCGGGCCGCTTGCGGCGCCTGTGTTCTTCGGTTATGTGACGCAGCGCAGCAGGCGGACCCGAAAGGAGGCCAGCGAGCTGTGCCCGCGCTCCAGCCAAGGGGGCGTCGCGACGGGACTCCCCACCTTTCCTTGCCTTGCCTTCTCTGGGGCCCGCGGCGGCACTGCCTGCCATGAGCCCAGAGGAGCCGCCGACCCTCCCGGGGAGCCACCTCAGCGAGCTGCCAGACGAGGCGCCCGTCGTGCGAGCCGCCGTGGCTGAACTCCGGCGCCGAGCCGACGAGGAGGGGCTGCAGCCGTGGCCCCTGGCCCTCTCGGACGCCTTCCTGGCGCGCTTCTTGCGAGCGCGAGACTTCCACCTGAACCAGGCGTGGAAGGTAAAGGGCGCGCCCGGACGCGAAGCAGTAGCAGGAGGAAGAGCCCGGCGCGAGCAGGCTGCCCGCCGCGCCGTCTCCTGTTGCTCCTCCGGGGCTCTCAGGCTGGCGGAAGGAGGGGGCGCGCGGACTGCCAGATTCGCACGCGGCTTTTGCCTCGGCTCGCTCGAGGCTGCCCTCCGGCCCGGCACGTCCCTTCAGGGAGCGCTGTGTGGACACAGTGTGAGAATGAAATCACTATGAAGTAGTACTGTGCATGGAGAATAGCCATATCAGAAATAGAAGGCAAATTGCCATTGGAAATATCCATGCATACACATAAGATTGTTGGGAAGAACTTGGGCTGCTTACTGGAAAGTGATTTAACATTGTGAATTTTGTAAGGTTTCCACTTGGTGAAACATAGACAATTCAACCTTTATTTATCTTTGCACTCACTATGTGTTCCTGTGTTCATTTTAAAGGGATGTTTTGTATTTCAGAATACCATTCACTCAGAATGCTATCCAGTGGGTAAATCTGACAATGGTGGTATGGTTAGATTCTGATGGGTGGCTGTGTTGGTCTGAAGCAGCAGAACAAAGCTTGAGTCCAGTGGCACCTTAAAGACCCAACAAAATTTTCAAAATATAAGCTCGCCCATGAAAGCTTATATCTTGAATAAAACTTTGTTGGGCTTAAAGGTGCCACTGGACTCAAACTTTGTTCAAACACTGTGATTAGCCCTGTTCTTTCCCTTTGCATAAGTATTTCTCAGTGTGATATGAGACAGTGCAGAGGAAAACAGACTTAGAAACTACCCTTAAACTGCAGCAGAGTCTGTGATGCTTGGCAAGTCCTGTAAGGGAAACTGCATTCAATTCATTTAGAGAAGGGCCAAAACAGTATACTACTGAGAGATCCATTTGCAAGCTGTGCAAACTGTCCTGTGGGAAGAGAAAGGATTTAATCCTTTTCCCTCTCTGTGCTTTTGCTGACTGACTCCTCCTCCCCTGGAAGGAAAAACAACAATAGGTACCCTAATAATACAATCGGGTTTGTTTTAATTTGCAATACAGCATGGTGGGAGAAGAGTTAACCCCCCCCCCCCTTTTTACCATGGCCCAAAGTAGGGCCCATGTTGCATTTTGTTGGTGAGGCTCTCTTGTTCACAAGCAAACAGGAGGCTGCCTGGGGGCTGCCTGGGGAAAGGAAGGTGGGAAATGATCTGCTCTATCACCTCTCCTGTGAGCTCCACTGCTAGTGCCCACCCATGGTGCTGTTCAGTACCCATCTGTGACCCATGGAAAAGGTACTGACAGCCAGTGTGGTGTAATGGTTGGAGTGTCAGACTAGGATCTGGGAGGCCCTTGTTTAAATCCTCAATCTGCCATGAAAGCTTGATGAGTAATCCTGGGCCAGTCACAGACCCTCAGCCTAAACTACCTTGCAGGGTTGTTGTGAGGATAAAATGAAGAAGAGAACAATGGGTCTCCACAGGGGAGAAAGGCATAGTATAAATAAAGTAAATAAATAATTATACCTACATAGGGAATAGCAGTGGTGAATGAAGAAGGCATAGCCCAGGGAGGAAATGGACTTGTGTGTGTGCAAGTGCATGCATACAGCTGTTACATATTGGGAATTTGGCATATTTGGGAAAGATAACGTGTGGTGGTGGTGTTTTCCTAGTTGCCCATATAGAATGTAGTTTAGAAACAACAGTAGACCTTCTTTTCAGAAGAAAATAAAGTTTATATTCAGTTTTCCAGAACGGACTGTAACCCCTTAGCAATTAAAATGCAAACTCAAGGCAGTTCAGTAGATAGCTGGGAAAAGGTGCAGGTTGTGTTAACTCCATTACTGGACTTCTTTCATATAGCCTACTGCTTTTGGAAGGGAAGCCATGCCATCTCCTTCCTTTCTGGAAATTGAGAACCCCTTCCTCTCAGCAGCAAGAAACTGAATACTTGTCATGGTACAGAGCTGGAGAGAACAGCCTTTGAGAAGAGTTACTGTGACAGAACCATAGTTTTGGTACATTTGGGTTACACCCATGTTAGACCTAGCCAAAAGTGATATCTGATCTGTTGGTTGCTTCTGTCTCTCAGATAACATGCATATTTTCAAAACAGAGAGAACAAGAAAGCTGTTTTGTTTCATTGTTACATAATCTTCACAGTTGAAAGTGAAATGTGGCAATAATAACTGGACTCCTACCAATTTGTTGCATTCATCATCTGATTTTCTGTTTGTGAATACTAAACTACGACCTCCACTGCAGACAGACCCCAGGGAGTCTAGTAATTCAAAGAATGTAACTAAGTATTATAATAAAACCCATATTGATCTTGCAAGCCTAACTTGAACAGCCGACTCTAGTGAGAATATAGTACCACTAGATTGTACTATGACCGTAGTTTTTATATACTCTTCAATAGGAAGAAGGTCACAGATAAGGTATTTTTTGCAAAGTACATGAGGGGGAACAATCTTTGCAGTGTGTATGTCTAACATAAAGTGTTCGCAGTTGCACAGTTCTGCCCTTTGCAGATAGCCACAAGTCAGTGGGGCAAAGCGATCATAGAACTAAACTAAAATTCCAGCAGCACAGTTGACTTTTAATCTATTCATTCTAATTCTTTGATTCTAACTTTGGAGCATGTTGAAAACACAGTGGTGATAAAAGTCAAATCAGTGCATATATCTGCTGTTTTGAATAAAATGTAAAAGATGGTTCGTTTAAGTAAAGTGGAGGACTCAGTGGGAACCTTTCTCTTTGACCCACGGATGAATGGGGATTACATTCAAGCGAGGGGGATAGAGTTATTCCTGCTGAGTCCCTCTTCTATGGAAGATGTAACACTGTGGCATTCAAGCAGTTTGTAAAGGCCGGTCTAATGTGATACAGGGCTCTACAGCTTTGTGGCGTATGAAGATAAGGACGTTCTATGCATTTTATAGTACTCTTGGGACTTGTTGAAAGTATTAGTCATGTGGCCTACAAGACCACTAACAATTATTCATTAAACTATTAAAAGGCAGGAGGGTTGTTTGTTTTTTAGTATAAAGATTTCTTCAAACCAATTCAACATACTCGGGGGGGGGGGGAACTGTGTTGGTAACCTTGGCAAATTAGAATGCCTAAGATTAACTATGTTGATGGCTAAAATCATGGACAGGAATAACTATGTTGATAGGGGAACTAAATCAAACTTCTTAGTAGGTACGTGCATACAATTACACAAATATCACATTTCTTGAGGGAGAGGTTGTTTTTTTCAGACCACAAGAGGTAATTATGTACCCACTGCTGTCTGTGCCTTTCAGGTGAAGGTAGTTCCTATAGTATTGTATGGTGTGCCATTGTCTATAGCTAAGGTCAATGACAAGTATGATTCCTGCTTAATATCTCTCCTACGCTCATTGCCAAATCTTCCTGTCTATGCCTCTGGTCCAGCTATCTGTCTGGAATGTGCTGAACCTTCCCTGGAGGCCAAAGCTAGGAGAGCAACTTTCATTTTAGGTTTCTTTTTTAATTCCGTAGAGGAGAGCTACCTGTACCTGTACTGCCCTGAGCTGGCCTTGGCCTGGAGGGCAGGGTAATAAATATAAATAAATAAATCTAGCTAAGGATGGTTTCCAAAGTTCATGGCTAAAATTAGTTGATGATAGACTGCAGGGAATGGGCTTTTCCCATGAGCTCTTTAATCAAACCTTCTGCACATAAACTGATCAAATCCAGTATCTTACATTTTGATAAATGGAGTACTGATTGCAGAGCTTGAAGGGTATGTTTCCTATATTATCTGAGTCTGTCAGTTCCAAAGGCTTTACCTGCCTATTGTAAGTTTCTAATGGTCTCCAAATATAGAATATTATTCTCTAAGGCAAGACTAAATGTCTTACTATTAGGAAAACTAGCAGGCAGTTTCTCAGGAATCCCTTTCTCTGGGTGGCTTTGTGATTGTAAATCCAGGGATTTAGATACCAGCTGGCACTTCTTTATTGATTGTAACAAATATACTTTGGCCTGTGATAAATGGATTACAATTTATATCCAAAAATGGAGTTTTGTTGCAAAACAAGAGGTTATAGCCAAGTTACTAGCAGACACTGATTCAAATGTGACTCTGTGTTTGCTTATGACCTGGTGGTTTAATGGAATGAATAGAGTTGAGATGATTTAAATCAGGAGGGAAAGACCAGGGTGGAGTATTAATTTAAACTATATTTCCTGTTTGAAATCCATGTGTTTACTGCATACTAACTGGCTGCTATAATCTATATAATTCCCAAGTGTGTCCCCTATCTGTGGAATAAAAAGGTGTCTGTACACAAGCATACAACACACTTACCATTAACAGTCCTGGCGGCTCCTTCCTGGAGCCCCACCAGGCAAGCCACTGAAGGGGGGTGGTTGGTGCGTCATCTGGAGCAGCTCTAGACAAGCCACAGCTGCCGGGGGAGAGAAGAGTCTGGGGTGAGGCGCAGAGAGTGTTGGGGGGGAGGGAAGACTGCTGGCTCACCCAGAGAAGCTCCGGGTGAGCCACAGAAAATGGCAGGGGGTGGGAAGAGTCTGCTGGCTTGCCTGGAGCTGCTCTGAGGGAGGAGGAGGAGATTGGATTTGTACCCCACCCTTCACTTGGAGTCTCAGAGCGGCTTTCAAACTCCTTTCCCCACTCCACCCCACAACAGACACCCTGTGAGGTAGGTGGGTCTCAGAGAGCTCTTTCCAGAGCTGTCCTTGAGAGAACAGCTGGGACAGAACTATGGCTTGTCCAAGGACATCCAGCAGCTGCAAGTGGAGGAGTGGGGAATTAAACCTGATTATCCCAGAGTAGAGTCTGTGCACTTAACCACTACACCAAACTGATGAGGTGCAGAGAGCGGTGGGTGGGTGGGAAGGAATAGTCTGCTGGCTGTCTCAGATCTGCTCAGAGCAAGCCACAGAGAATGGTGGGGAAGGGGAGACTGCTGGCTCACCCGGAGCAGCTCAGGACAAGCCATGAGTGGCTGTGGGGGGGAGCTAGGAAGGGACAGACAGAAAAAGAGAGAGTGCTGGAGTAGGGGGGCAGAAAGAGAGGAAATGAGAGTGATGGTATAGAGGCAGAGAGAGTGAGGCATAGGTGAAGAGAGTAAGAGATGGGGTGACAGGATGGCAAAGGAGTGAGAGGTAGAAAAGTAGGGGGAAAGGGGAGGAAACAAAGGGGGGGGAATATCCTTTCCCTGCAAGTTTCTTGGAGGTCCCCAAATTTATTGATATGCTACTAGATAGAACCTTTAGACAGCCTAAAAGCATAATTCAAAATTGTGTAGTACCATGTACTACTGAATTATATCTGCTTAGAGAAGAGAGGCAGATTTATTTTTGTTCTGCAAACAAACAAAATCACACACTTTAAAGCTATAGTCCTATGCACACTTATTTGTAAGTAAGTCCCATTGAATACAGAAGGAGTTACTTTCAAGAGTCATGCATTCAATCAGGTTGCAGGTATCTAGAACTTTCCAGACATGAGAGCTGGGAGTAATTGGGGAAAACACTGTTTCCCTATTAGATGGAAATCCATTCCATTTGGCTGGTAGAATCGTAAGAATACACAATTTTGATAAAGGAATGCATTATTGCTGTTACGTAGTATAAAATAGGAGTATTGCATGCCTTGTAATCCTGGTGCCTCTAAGGATTTCTAGCATTACAGGAAGGCTTCGATAACAAAAAACATGTCATACTCTGTATAGCCTTTGTAACTCCATCTTTGTCACAGACCTTTAGTTCTGTGAGGGGAAAGCTGTCAGGTCGCTTCCAAGAAAATACTCTTCTCTCTTATGCTTGTTAGCAGCTCTTATCTTCAAAGCCTGATTTGTCACCTTTCACACTAGATGCCAAGTGCGAGATGGCCTGGTTCATCTTAGTGTTTGAGACAGCTTGATTAAGAAGAAGAAGAAGAGAAGAGATTAGATTTATACCCCGCCCTTTACTCACTTGGAGTCTCAGAGCGGCTTACAAACTCCTTTCCCTTCCCCTCCCCACAACAGACACCCTGTGAGGTAGGTGGGGCTGAGAGAACTCTTTCCCAAGCTGTCCTTGAGGGAACAGCTAGTACAGAACTATGGCTTGCCCAAGGTCATCCAGCCAGGTGCAAGTGGAGGAGTGGAGAATCAAACCCGGTTCTCCCAGATTAGAGTCCGCGCACTTAACCACTACACCAAACTGGCTCTTAATGATTTCTTGACTTGTAGCCAATAATTGGTTTTAGCTATGCATCTTATCTCGATGTCTGGCTAAGTTTTGCTCTGTGTGTGTGCATTCGAGACCCAGTGGATGGGAGCTTAGCCTGCTATTTCTGTAACCTTGACCATTGGTTATTAAAATCTTCTTATAAGCAAACCTGGTTCTTGCATGTCATTTCCTTGGGGTTTCTGCAAACCTGGAGCACCCGACCAGAGCCCCAAACACACTCACACTTTAAGTTTCAGAAGTTCCTTTTTACATAGAAAACAGCTTTTAACAATGTATTTAATTCATGATTCAGTTCAATAAATTTTAATTGTTGGCTTTTACTATGTATGTTTTATTAAATTTAGATTAAAGTTTGATATCATTTGGAATTTAAGTTCATTTGAAATCCTTTGCAAAATGCAGGAGCAAGAGAAAGGATTCAGTAAGATTAACAGTATGGAATAGATATGAAATTCACCTGGGGAGATTTTGTTTTAAAGTTACACCATTTCATAGTATAGGAATTGATAGCAATTGTGAAATTGACTGCTCTTTTAAGATCAATATTAAAGGAGAAAAAAGTCACATTCTGAATTATTTTCAATGTAATAATGTAAATATTTAATGGAAAAGGTTACTATGGTTGTACGTCATATTATTTTGTTTTTATGTTTGTATATATGTCAGAGACATGTCATACAAGTTTTTTTCACAACTGACTACTATGATATTTCTCCCTCTTGGCTATTTCTTTTCCCAGTTATTGAAGAACTATAATACCTGGAGAGCTGAATGCCCAGAATTAAGTGCAGATCTACGGCCTTCCTCTGTTCTTGGTCTTCTGAATGATGGTTACCATGCAGTTCTAAGAGAGAGGGATCCAGCAGGGAGTAAAGTTATCATTTATAGAATTGGTAAGTAGCTTTTGTTATGCATCAAAATGGGTAGCTCTGTTATTCTGTGTGTAGCAGTAGAAAAGAACAAGAGTCCAGTTGCACCTTAAAAACTAAAAATATGCGGCAGGGTATGAGCTTTCGTGAGTCACTGCTCGCTTCTTCAGTTGTTATAGGTTGCTCTCATGGAAAGATGTATACTTTTTGTCCAGGCTACAGGATTCAGTCTCACTCCTGTTATGGAATCATTGTGTTCTGATCAATATTTCAGGTACTTTTCCTGAGAAATTTACGTTATGACTGTTCATTTTTAGACATATGATTAGCTACCAATTTAATGATCCACAGATCTTAAAAACACTTTATGAACATATGCTGTTCAAATTCATTTCAGTGTACAGTAAATCAAAGCAAAGTTGTACCCATCTGAATCCATTAAAGTCTATAGGCTTAGAATGGTGTGATTATGTTTAGGATCGCACAGTAAGCGCATATATAGTGATTGCACTTGGTGAGGACACCAGGGTGCATCTTTGGCTATTTGGTGGGAAATTATAGACTTTAATTCCTCTTCTATACTGACAGTATAGAAGTAAAGGCAAAGGCTTTTGAGGTTCACAGGTGAGGTTGCAGCATCTGTCTGCATACTGCTGGGGAAAAAACCCTGTTCTCCTATATGAAGACTAAGAAGCAGTTACTGCTTGAAACAATACTTCATTAAGATAAATCAGCCAGGCTATCTGGAACAAACAAGCAGTGCTAGTAGATAAGTGTATGACATTAGCCAGAGATGAAGTGAAGGGCTTTGGGATAGGATTGATTATAAAATACTTAAATGGCTGACTGGCATGAAATCTTTGTTCTTCAATTTTGAATAAGTTTGTGAAAGATAAAGGATTGTATTTAATATGAACATGATTTTGAGATATATGAGGTTTTTAAGAAGTCATTCATTTTGGAGCCAAAAACCCTATAAATACACGATGGGGTCCAAACTGGCGGAGACTGACCGAGAGAGGAGCCGTAGTAGATAACTCAATGAAAATGTCAAGCCACTGTGCGACTGCAATGAAAAAGACCAGCGCTGTGCTGGGGGTTATCAGGATGGGAACTGAAAACAAATCAGCCGGTATCATAATGCCCCTATATAAATCAATGGTGCAACCTCATTTGGAGTACTGTATACAGTTCTGGTCGCCACATCTCAAAAAAGATACTATAGCATTGGAAAAAGTGCAGAAAAGGGCAACTAGAATGATAAAAGGGTTGGAACACTTTCCCTATGAAGAAAGGTTGAAGTGCTTGGGGCTCTTTAGCTTGGAGAAATGATGGCTGAGGAGTGACGTGATCGACGTTTATAAGTTTATGCATGGGATAGAGCAGGTAGAGAAAGAGGTACTTTTCTCCCTTTCTCACAATACAAGAACTCGTGGGCACTCCATGAAATTGCTAAGCAGTCGGGTTAGAACAGATAAAAGGAAGTACTTCTCCACCCAAAGAGTGATTAACACATGGAATTCACTGCCACAGGAGGTGGTGGTGGCTACAAATATGGACGGCTTCAAGAGGGAATTAGATAAACACAAGAGGCAGGACCCACAATACTTGCAGGGGGGGGGGAGAGAAGGAGCTCCATGTGGAGGAGGAGGAGGAGGCCCCCGCAGATAAGCCTCCCCCCCTGTCCCCCTCCAGCACCAACACCAAGCCTTCTCCCTCCTCCTCCTCCCCCCCAGCACCGGTGGCAAGGCATGAGCTCGGCCCGCCAAGACTTCTCCCTCCCCCCCCGGCAGTGGCAAGGGCTGAGCAGCTCACAGCCGCCAGTCCACCAAGCCTTCTCATCCCCTCCCCATGGTGGCAACAGCAGCAAGGCAGTTCTCAGAGCATTCTCTGCGCACACGCAGGGGACGCTCTTTAACTTTTGGGCGGATTTAAGTATCCCCCTTTAGGTTTTTATAGATTTCAGATTTTTTTGCACATCTGGAGATTGCCCCAAATGTGCAGGAAAATGTTTTTCCCCCCCAGGTGCCCCTGCACACGGATTTAGGTATCCGCAAAGGGGGGGCAATTGGCTATTAGTATATAGATATGGAGCAGAGGTCCATCAGTGGCTATTAGCCACAAGGTATAGATAGGAACTCTCAGTCTGGGGCAAGTGATGCTCTGTATTCTTGGTGCTTTGGGAGGGGGCAACAGTGGGAGGGCTTCTAGTGTCCTGGCCCCGCTGCTGGACCTCCTGAGGGCACCTGGTGTTTTTGGTCACTGTGTTACAGAGTGTTGGACTGGATGGGCCTGGACAGAGTGTTGGACTGGATGGCCTGATCCAATATTGGCTTCTCTTAAGTTCTTATCTTCCATATTACCATTTTATTGTGCCCTTTATCCTCATAGCCACATTCTTGTTAAGCTAAGTAACTTAGGGTTTTTTCCTCATAGTTTATTCCTATTGCCATAATTGGGAATGTGTGTTTATTGTACACATGCCTCTTCTTTTTGTTCTTTAGCACAATGGGACCCAAAAATGTTTACAGCATTGGATGTGTTTCGTGTAAGTCTTATCACATCTGAACTTATTGTGAGGGAAGTAGAGACACAACGGAACGGAGTCAAAGTTATCTTTGACCTCCAAGGATGGAGATTTGCTCATGCATTTCAGATCTCTCCAGGGGTGGCCAAGAGGATTGCTGCTGTGCTCACAGTGAGTTTTATTGTTGGGGGAGGGGAAGCACTTGCACACCTTTTTGCAGAATGAAAGAGAAGCAGATGAATCCCATGCTTTCAGTGACATTTGAATGGTGTTATTCTAGATGGGTTTGGCAGGGAAATCAACACAAGGCAGAATAGCAGTTTATTATTATTATTTTACTTAGGTCTTTATACCTCACTTTTCTCCCCAATCAGACAAGAACATTCTCCCCTTCTCCATTTCATCTTCACAGCAACAACCCTGTGGTGTTAGCTCTGTTGAGTGAATATGACTAGCGCAAGTCATGCAGAGTGGGGATTCAAGCCTGGGGCCACATCCACACTATCAATTTTGTCGCTCATTTATCCCTATTGCTTTGGGTCCCCCCCCCCTTTTCCAAATGTGTTTTGCTCCCTCTGGGACTACTAGAGAGAGCAAAACACATTGGGGGAGGGGAACCTGAAGCAGTAGGGAGAAATGAGCGACAAAAGTGACAGTGTGGACGTGGTCTGGGTCTCCCAGAAACCAGCCCAACACTATAACCGGTATACCACTATTTTGCCCTCCCTCACAAAATTTCCCTTTATCTTCTTTTTTGGCTGAACAGACCCTTTCCCCCTTTTTTCATTCCCTCCCCCCTCCAGCTGTCCAACTGAATAATTTGAATGTATATTGGTAAATGTTGACCCAGCCTAGGGAACTCAGGGGTGAGACTAAAATCCTTCTTAAGTCCTGTTTTGAAAATGGCACACAAGAGGCTGATGGTAAATCAAAACTGACTAAACAGTTTTATTTAACTTTGAGGGGAAATAGGTTAGAATCAGGTGTAGGACTTATGAGGTAAACATATATAAACACAAGATAATTTGTCACAAACTAGTAACTGTTTCTGTTATTTAGACAGGTCTTTAAAACTTGAGAGAGATTTCTTGGCAGTCTCTGCTTAAATAAACAAACATAAGCTTCTTTGTCTCACAGACACTTGGTGAAAGCAGGACAATTCAAACAGGTTCCAATTTCCTTTCTTATCCACAGGCTTTCTTATCCATCCCCATCTTTTAGGAGCTATTTCCCTCAGACTTGTTAGAGATGGGCTAAGCTTTGCACGTCCCTTACTCAGCATCCTTCTTGATCCTCTCCTTCAGACTGGATAGGGATCAAACCCCTCCCCTTTTCTAGGAGCTATTTCCCTCAGGCTTGAATGGGGATCCTTCTTGATCCTCTCACTCCCTTAATCTTCCTTCCCAGTCAACTGTCAGTTCTTAACTGCTACTCTCAACTCCCACTCCTAACTGACTTTCTCAACTGAAGAATTCCATTTGAATCCCCTGTCACTCAACCAGGTTCTCAAACTAGGTTACTGCATTAACCATTTACTGTCTATCACAACAACATTGACTCTCGTCACTGGCATCATTGCTGAGTATAGTGCCCTTTTGAAGCCAACCTATGTGAATGTGTTTTTCAGAATTTTGTCTTGTTTGGTTTTTTCTTGGCAGGATTCCTTTCCCCTAAAAGTTCGTGGCATCCACTTGATTAATGAGCCTTTATTCTTCTATCCAGTCTTTGCTCTAATTAAGCCTTTTCTTTCTGAAAAAATCAAGGCACGGGTGAGTGAATGCAAATTTTTATTCTGTAAAATTCTTATGTTATTATCTCAACGTTTTTTCTTTTCTAGACAAAAAAGGACACGCCATGCTTTTCTAATGATGTCCATGCATTGGATCTGAAAGTCATCTTCTTCCAGCCTATGTCAGTCTCAACCACCACTGGGAAAAGTGAGGCAGTTTTTGCCAATTCCTGCTTTCCACTGGAGCCCACTGAGCTTCCTGAAATGCTGTTGCTGGAGAACAGGGGACTTTCAGGAACAGCACAAATAATGAAGTAGGATCTGTAATTGGCAGAGGACTGGCAAAAATCTCTCTCCTTGTATTGATGGAAAATGACTTTCAGATCCAAACTCCTAAGCTTTGTGCTTTCATGAAGGTGGATTCAGATACAAGTTCACAGTTATTTTATCAATCACATTTGAATCCTGCCCTTCCTCAAAATAGCTCATGGTAGTGTACGTGGTTCTCCCCCTTCTTTGTTTTATCCTAACATACCTGTAATGTAAGCTGGGCTGCAAGAATGATGGGTCCAAGGTCAACCAGCAAATTATGTGGCTGAGTGGGTATTTGAACCTTGGTCTCAGTGGTCATAATCTGACACACTAACAACTACACCATCCAGTGGCATACCTAGCAATGCTCCCTCTAAGCTGTGGAGTCTAGTGGGCAAAAATTCTACTTTGTGAGCTACTGGCATTAAAATTGTGAGCGAGCAATTTGGCTACTGCATAAATTAGTTTGCTCTGGAGCCATCCTTCCTAAGACAAAAATGTGTGAGCTGGAGGCTAAAAAAAATGGTGAGCTAGCTCATACTAATTCAGCTTAGAGGGAACACTGGTACCTAGCCTATTTGGTGCCCAGGGCAGATAATTTTTTAATGCACCTTCCCTTTTTTGCCATCTAATCACAGCTGACTTATGGTGATCCTGTAGAGTTTTCAAGGCAAGAGACATTCAGAGGTGGTTTGCCATTGCCTGCCTCCATGTCAGCCCTGTTTAGCTTCTGAGATCTGACGAGGTCAGGCTAGGCTGGGGCTATCCAGGTCAGGGCCACTCCTCTATACAACAAAATTATTTTTGGTAGTAATCATGAAATAAAACAAAGAATAATAATCACCAGAAAATAGATTCAGGTGGGTAGCAGTGTTGGTCTGAAGCAGCAGAACAAAGTTTGGTCTTAAACGTGTCCCTGCACCCAAACTTTGTTTCAGTGGCCAGAAAAGAAACAAACAGAGTGAAAATTTTCTTTTCAAAGAATGGCATGATACATCATGCCAGTAAAAAAAAAAAATCAAATTCCAACACACAGTTCCATCATGAGAACCATGTGGTGCTTAAAATGTTGGACTAGGATCTGAGAAAAACAGGTTCAAATCCCCACTGGTGCCATGGAAGCTTGCTGGATGACCTTGGGCCAGTCACAGTACTCTCAGCCTAGCCCTGACCTGGATGGCCTCAGGATAGCCTGATCTCATCAGATCTCAGAAGCTGAGCAGGGCTGATATGGAGACAGGCAATGACAAACCACCTCTGAATGTCTCTTGCCTTAAAAAGCCTACAGGGTCACCATGTCAGCTATGACTTGTTGGCAAATAAACAATGCCATCACACCACTTGGGAGGGTTTCTGTTCTCCATTTTGAAGCCCAAGAACTGAGTGAGCTGAATGAAAAACGTGTGGAAAAGAGGGAAAGAAATTAAGAGAGGGAAAGGTTGTTTTATCTTGCTGCAACACCCTAACTACTGCATTGCAAGATCTGGCTGAGCTGGGTGCAAGGAAAGGAAGAGAGAAATGCTAGAGTATTGGAGAAAATGACTTTCTGGCTGGCAGTCAGTTGTTGTTAAGCAAGTTTGCTTCAGTGTTGGAGAAAGCCGGGAAGCGTAGCCGATCCTAGCATGCCGCTTCCTGTGCTCAGGCTTCCTTGCACCCCTAGAAGCTGCAGCCAGAACTGTACTTTAAAAATAAAAGGTGAGACGTTCAGCAGGATGCAGAATGACACTGACTTTGGGGGCATCCTTCAAAGGTCTTCCTCAAGCAGCACTGGGGGCGGATTGCCCCCCCCTGCCCTTTTTAGTATGCCACTGACACCATCCTGGCTAATGCCACATAATAGGAAGACATGCATTCTTGAGGACAGTTTGCAACTAATGTGCTAACCTGTAACTCATGAAGTCAGCCTGCCAAGGTTTTTATGTACTATCTGGATACACAGTGATGAAAGAAAAATGACTTTTAAGGTACATTTGTTTTCATAAATAATATTACTTTCTAGGAGCAGCTTGCAAGGGATATCAGCAAAAACGTCTTTATCTAAAGAGGCACCTTCCTGTAGGGAATTGTATCCAGAAAACTAGCACAGCAGGAGGAAAAATTCTACCCTTCTCCTTTGCTTTCCCTATTGGTTTTGATTCCAAAATGCTATCCTCCATGATAATGCCACCTGCAGTCCAAAGTAGTAAACTTTATTGTAACAACCTTCAGGTCTCTGCCACCTTCATCCCCTTCATGCATAAACCAGATGTAAAATATATTCCCGAAGGGTATTTGTAATACACTGAAGGGTATTCAGTGTAAATAGTTAGCTTCATAGAAGTAATCATACTTTGATTCTAAACACTTGAACAATCCCACCCATTTCAACCAAACTTGCAGTAGTCCTTGCAAAGCCCCTGTTTGCCATGAAAGGGATGCAACCCAGATTTAAATGGTATAAGACATTTCTCACAACTGCTACTGACTCAGCCACAAGGAGCTGAACTGTAAACGCCTTCCATGAAGAATGTGATCCCATCCATTGCAGCAAAATCTCCTGTCCTGCAAGCGTGACTCCCTCCTGCACAACTCTCTCCTTATCTCTGAGTCTGACAATAACATACTGTACCCAGCTAAAGAATTTAAATTATTTCACTTAAAGAGGGTAAGGTTTACTCATAGGTGTTCTGGGACAACGTGATTCTCGCACATGGTTCTGTGGCCATCATATCTAGTTTTCCCTTTAAATTTAGCACTATCCTGCCAATACTGCGTGCAGAATGTTTTAGTGAATTTGAGTGTATACTTTGGCTTTCATATCTGACATATCTGACCCTTGACTTTAACTGCTTCCATTGCGCAATGTAGAAATGCATTTTGACATGCAGAACACACGGTGCAAAAAAAGGTCAACATTTCTTCTCATGGCAGGTCCACCTGCATGGGAGTAACTATCTACAGACTCTTCAACAACACTTTCCCAGGATTCTCCCAAGTGAATATGGTGGTGAGGCAGTATCTGTGGAAGAGCTCTCCCAGGAGTGGACTGACTTCATAACAGAATCTGCAGGTTATCTTCAGAGCATTTCTCAGTGTCCATAGAGGCCAACCAGTTCTGGAGGGAACACAGTAATTTGATATTAACCAAAGAAAATGGGATAATAATTGTTAATTGTTCTGCATTACTGGACCTGATCTAAAGTTTAAGGTAGTTTCTGGCTGATAAAAATGTGAATTGGCACAGATTCTGCAAAAGTTAGTGGAGCCAAAAAACTATAACAGTAGACTCAACAGCCAAATATGAAACTGGTTTTGGACCAATATCAAACGTTTTGAGATCAGAATAATCTTGCTAGAGAAGAAGTGCCCTATTTGCTACATTCTTATCTTAATGTGAAGTAGAGTGCAAGTAGAACTATATATCGCAGCTAGTGGGCACATATATCTTCACAGAAGTCTCTAAGCAACTTGTAAAAATTATAACACCTACCAAGATGTAGTCTAAAACCATAAAAACTGCCCATGCTGGATCAGACCAAAGGCCCATCTAACAATGGCCACATGAAAGCTTACAAGCACAGCAGGACAGAGAGAGCTGTTGCTTGCCCTTAGTACCCAGTACTTAGATTATACTGCCTTTGAATATGGAGGTTGTATTTATTTCTCATGGCTGATAGCCACTGATAAATCTGTACTCCATGAAATTGTCTAATCCTTTTAAAAGCAATCTAGGCTACACATGATCTTAGTAACAAAGTCTTTATGTGCCTTATGCGCAGTACTTTCTTTTATCAGTCCTGAACTTACTGGATCAACGAGGAGTACTGGAAAGCAATTAAACTTTGTCTACAGCAGTATCTAGTAATTTAGTGATCATACAGTTAATTATTGTTTCATGGTGTGGGTTGACAAAGGACTAACAGAAACTGCAAAGCATATTGTGATTGCAGAGCAATGTCTTGGGACTGTGCTTTTATGTTGCTAAATATATTCTTATACTTACTAGTTGCTGCAGGAAGATTACCCTTCACTTGAAATGATTCTGAGGAATACTGAAATGATTCTTAAGTTAGTTAGGCTTGTTTGCTTTGGGTGGGATGGTTTAGCAGTAGTGAGATACTTGTCACAGTTAAATGTTTGGGATACAAAGCTGCTAATGCTGACTTAACAAGGGACGCAATACAAGGTTTATGAAAACAATGTGAATCTGAAAGAAGAACAGGGCTCAGAAATAATACTGATTTTAAAAGGTGGTGATGCTTTCTCTTAACAGATGTTCTTCTCAGACAATATTCAGGAAATATCCAATAAGATGCTTTGTCTGCACTTTATAACTGCTCATTCCAGAGCAGTCATAGGATAATCTAATACATCAACTAAGTTAATACTTCTAAATTGTAGTTTATAGCCTGCAGTGTTTGTTAGTGCTAGTCAATTATATGCATCTCAGACCTTGTACAAGCTAATAAGTCATGCCAATACAACATCACAGAACACTTATTTCTGATATTATGATGTCATAGACAGAAGCACACATGTTTACCATTGGGATTCAGGACCATGGAGATTTGGAACTACTGTGCAGTGAGTGAATTTAAGAATTTTATTTAGTTTGAATTAGTATCTGCAAGAATTAGCACTCTTTACTATCTTAGGGAACTGAAAGTTTCCATAAACATATGAAGCTGCCTTCTACTGAATCAGGCAATCGGGCTCTCTCCCCAAGACTGTTTTCTCCAACTGGCGCCAGCTGTCCAGAAACTTCATGAGAACTTTCTGTATACAAAACATGTTCTCAACCACTGTGGCTCCCCTTTTCTTTAAGCATCAGTTTCTCTGGAATTAATTCCAGGCTCCCTAGACCAATGGGCCTGGCCTAAAAGGCACAGCCACCCACAGGGCAGTCTCTTTTCTTTCCATCTTTATTAAAAAATAAGTTGGTTTTTCATAAATACATATGTTGTTTAAATTAAGCTATACCTTAACCATAAGTGGTGAAAGTAACTAAAAAGCATAATGTTCCTCTCCTACACAATATCATCTTAGTGGGCAAAACACATGGAATTCCTCCTCCTTGTCCTTCACTGCTGCTGCCTCTTGATGAAGGGGAAGAAGTTCCTTTCCACAAGTAGATGAGATAGGCAGCCGCAGCAGTAGCTAGAGGGCAATTGTGGTATCCACTTACACCTTGCATCAAAATTAAATTGAAGCGGTTCATATAAAACATTACTCTATCCAATTTGAGGTTTTTTTAAAAACAACAACAACAACAACATGACCTTAGGGAATTTACAGGGCAATCTTATATATGTTTAAAATAAGTTCCACTTTACTCTGCGGGTCTTATGCCAAGGTAAGTGTTGTAGTGGTTAAAAGTGGTGGACTCTAATCTGGAAAACCAGGTTTGATTCCCCACTCCTCCACATGAACCTTGGGCCAGTTACAGTTCTCTCTGAACTCTGTGAGCCCCACCTACATCACAAGGTGTCTGCTGTGGGGAGATGAAGGGAAGGCAATTGTAAACTGCTTTGAGACTCGTTAAAGACAGAAAAAAGTGGGGTATAAAAACCAACTCTTCTTCTAAGTATGCATTCAATAGCAGTCTATAGCCAAAACACACTGACTCTCTCAGCTAAATAAGCTAGTGCTGACATTCACTTTCAGTTACCACTGTGACTTCAAATAGAATCAGGAGAATTTTTTAATGTTCTGCTATGTAGTCAACCACTGTGCACTATAAAATCTTTGAGGTCATCATTTCCTAATTCACTTGAGTTTAGGAGTTACGTCTTCTTTTCAGAATAAAGATTGACTGTCTCTGTAAAGTACCAAAACCGAGAATTTATTCCATTAGATCACTTAATCTGCAAATAGAGGGACGTCTGTAATATAAATCAGGATTCAAAGAAACGTGGAACTAGTTCTGCAAGCTCAATAGCCGTAGACTTTGCCAAACAGCAGCCTTCCCTTGTTGCATAACAGACTGCACTGAAAATTAGGAGAGATTTGAAAATAGGTTGAAATACAACATTGTAGCCTGCTAAGAAAAAAAAAAGCAGAAATTTCACTGGGCTAGTGCAAGCCCCTGAATATGCCAAAAGAACTTATTTGAGTCCTTGTTGAAAGAATCAATTCAGAAAAGAATTAGACATAGTCCCCTAATTCCAATGCTCAAAGTGTGCCTCTATGCTAAATTATATTTATAATATTGTACTTAACAGTTTTCAATAACCTTCCTTTCTGAAATTACTTTTTCTTCATGTCAAATTTCATAGCAGTAGCTGTATTCATCTGTTGCACTGATAAGTACAGTGAGTATTGTGATACTTTTAGAAATCATCAAATTTGTTGTGGCATAAACTTCTGTGTACTGCAGCTCACTTTGTCAAAACTGCAGATTGCCGATTTGCGGAATAATGCATCTGAATGGGGGTAAGCGTATCTATTCTGAGTACACAGAGAAGAAACTGGTTTTGTTTATTTATAAAGCAGAACCCAAAAGATCCAATAATATAAGACATATTTGTAGGAATATCAAATATTGAGCAGAGCAGAAATGGATATAGAATACAATCAAGTTCAGTCACAGTGGGTGTAGTTAGTGAACTTAGGAAGGTATAGTTCTGTTTAGGGTGGCACTGATTCTCTAACCCTAGGCAGAGCCGTTGAGAGGGTGGAACTGTGGGGGATGGACAAAATTCCTCGGGCCCAAGTGAACTGGAGGACCCCTGAAGCCAGCATCATGCTGCATTCAGAATGCATCTTGATTTATTTAATTTTAATGCAGTTTTACACTGCAGCCACTAGAGGGAAAGGGAGGCTGATCACAGTATAGAGCAATAGCTGTGAATATCTGCTGGTTGTACTGTTCTACAAAGTCTACTACAAGTAGACAAGTATCAAATCCTGCTAAACCCATCAACCAAGCCAGCATTGGATCAAGGCAAGACCAGCCAGTGCAGCTACTGTCATTTTAGGCTTCAGCCTCCTAGCAAGGTTTTTTTTTCCAGCAGTCTTTTCCCCTCTTCCTTTCTTTGCACCTAGCTCCACCGTTTTGCCTGCTTAGCCAGTTCTTCCCTATTAGTGTGTTGTAGAAAATAAAACAACCTGGCTTCTTTTCTTAATTTATCTTCCTGTTTTCCACACTTTTCTTCTTCATTTTGTTTTCTTCCTTCTGTAATCTGCCTTCATTTCTCTCTTTCCCCTTCTAATCCCTTTTTTATTTGTCAGTCTTGGTCTCAACTCCTCCTCATCCCTGGCTGGCAACTTAGAATGTGCTTAGTAGTAGTATGTGATATTACAAACAGAAGCGACCCCCGGCCCCAGGGATGTCCGTCTTGCCTTGACTAGGGCCAGGGCCTTTTCAGCCCTGCCCACTACCTGGTAGAATGAGCTCCCATATGAGATCAGGGCCCTGCGGGACCTTTTACAGTTCCACAGGGCCTGCAAGATGGAGCTATTCCGCCAGGCTTTTAACTAGGGTGACGGATGTCCTTTCCCCTCTACTGGGCCTCCCCTCAGTGGGTCAGAACTGTATTACCATCTGTCTTGCAAGAGATGACAGCTGTGAGGCTTTAACAATAACTTGCACTGGATGGGTATTGTTGTATTTTATTGGTGTTTTAACTGTTTTAATTTTTGTATACTATATATTGTTTACTAAATCTGATGGAACCTTCCCTGAGCCTGCTATGCGGGAAGGGCAGGATATAAATCTAATAAAATAAATAAATAAAAGTAATGGGGAGTTAATATTTCTCAGTGATCTATCAAAGTAGTAAAAGGATGGCCCCTCCAGCATTCATGATAATGGAAAGTGAATATGTCTTAGTGATTTTACATGTAGAACAGACGTTAGAACTACTTCTCCCACCCCAGTTAGATTTAATTACATTTTAAACACTGTTCAGAGTGGGTCATTGTTGTTCTACTGGTGGGAATCTAATATCCACTTGTAGGTGCTACTTTGCTACTGTAGGCATTAAGCTTCATGTTATATGATGTATAGGTGACATTCATTTTACTGATGGGATAAATATTTAGTTTTTATAAGTTTACTTCATTTTATATATAGCAACCTTAGACTTCCAGAGTTAGACCAAACACCATGATCTGCTGAGTGGGAAACAGATGCTATTTAGAAATGAAAATGTATTATTTGTCTGTTACTGTACCAACAGTGCCTTTTAAAAAAACTTGTCATTAAACCTGTTATTGTACTAAATTTTATAATTTTGTACACTTTACTATTCAAAGGAAATTAAAAATTCTAAATGAATCAAGTGGTCTTGTTTTGTATTCTTTAAACAAAATAATAACTAATGGCCATTGTTTATTAAAACATTTCATCAAGCAGTCAACATCTGAGGACAACTAATATTTCTCAAGAATATCTTATTTGTTAAGGAGTAATGTTACACATTTCCTGTAAACCAGATGGTGCCTTTGAAAGGAATCTCATACTGATACTTGAAATAGTACATCTGAAAATAATGCCTTTTTATTGAGGTTAAGAAATGATGTTAAATATTCATAGTCGCAGGGGTTCCCCAGCATTCATTCATTGTAACCAGAATTGTATCCCGATAAAGCCTTCTGACAGAACTGGGAATTATTTCCATTTGCGAGCCAGATATAAATTGCAACCATTTCAAAGGATCTGTTTCATAATTGCTAGCTTACTCCATGCTACTTGTTTCAACAGTGCTTTTATTTCCTGTGCAAGGCTTCAAGATGGAACTGAACAGAGGAAATCCTGAAGAGCAATATGCCTTTCTTGCCTCCTGCAACACATTTTACAAACTGTCTTTAGACTATAATTTTGTGTCATATGTAAATACAACTTGTGTACATTGTAGAGAAATTGGAATTAGATAATAGTTATAATGGAAAAATCACACCACTCCAGCTTTCAAAAGGTTCAGAAGCACCTGCAGGAATTCCCCCTTCTATGTAGCAATCAAATGTTGAATTCTAACTACCCGGCCTTTCTTGTGAAAGCCGGTTCTGCTTCACCTGGAGTTGTTCAAAACGGGAAATGGATGTGAAATGTCTATATGCCTGCAGTGTGCTTAACAGCATTACACTTGATGTGGTTAAAATTTAGTTTCTCTTATGTAGGGACCGGGTCAGATCTGAATTTGTATGTCTGTACCAGAGAAATGCTCAGATTCAAAAGTTTCATTTAGCTGCATTGTTAAATGTATGCTGCAGAATTTATTTGTTTAGATATTTATAACCCACTTTTCTCCTATTAGGGACTCGGTACTTATGAGCTCCTTAGGCTGAGCCAGGGTGAAGCGGCTCAAGGTCACCCAATTAGCTTCCAAAGAATAGTGGGGATGGGAACCTACTCCTCCCAGATCTTAGCGTGAGACTCTGAATATGACACTGCACGGGACAAGGAGATTCTCACTGGGGACCTTGGACACACTTTCTTCCCCCCCAATTTTGTTCTAATCCATTCTAAGGAATGTGGTGGTTGTCCGTATTTGTGACGCAAAGGAAGAGGTCACGCTGCTGCAGCATTAATCAGTGTCAAGGAAGGCTGCTCGCTACGCTCGACTTTCGCCTTGGAACCCTTCTCAAATTCTTCTCCACTTCTCCACTTGAGGCAGCAATTCCCACAGAGGTTTTTTTAGCTCTCCTCCGGTGTGTAAAAAGAAAAGACGGAAGAGTGGTTTTGGGCTGCAGGAGAAGGGAAATGCCTTCCAAGAAAAACGCTCTTACTAAGAACTTCATTTCCCAGCGTGCCGGCTGCGGCCGAGAAGCGTAGCGAGTAGGCGAGGTTACCTCTCGGGCCGCCGCGTCTGTGCGCTGAGAGCGGAGGTGCGCAACACTGCGCGGCGCGGGACTGCTGGGAGTTTAATGGCCATGCCGACCCGCGGAGGAGTTCTCTACGTGCTGGCCGCTTGCTGCCTTGTCGGTCTCTACTCCAGCCCCATCGCAATCTCCTTGCTGTTACGGAACCTCCCGGAGGACGACAGGAATGACAGACCCATCCTGGGTGAGTTAGCGGTTTGTTCCCGCAGAGGAGGTTGGATTGGTTGTATGGCAGGGCGGGGAAGGTGGGACCGGGGGGGGGGGGGGGGGGGGAGTTCGAAATGAAAACATACAACGCCGCGCCTTTCACACAGACAACGCAGTCTTCAGCTCCGTCTGGTCGTCATGCTCAGAAGAACAGCAACTGTCAGACCTGTTGCCTCCGTGTAGAAGAAATCGGGCCCGTTGACAAAAGTAGTATTTCCTCCCAAGTCGAGGTGAAGACTTGCACAGGTTCTTTCTGCTCAGATTTGGCTCTGAGATCAGAGAATGGGCATCTGGCCCATTTGAGAGATGCTTTTGTTCGTTTATTTTTTAAGAGACATTTCTCGGATAGCTGTTGTGGTGCATGCTTTTGCTGATTTCATTTTGGCAGATTGGGGGAGGGAGGCTCAAAGGCCATGTTCGTGTCCATGGCGAACTGGAGGGCTGTAAAAGTTGCTTTAGCCTTCGTATGAAAAATCAACACACACTTCTACGTATTAATGGGGAAAAGTATGTCAGTATTTCCGGGAAGTCAGCCCGGAAATAATACATACCACACCCTACAGAACTCCAGTATCTTCAATCGGTATGCACTGAAAGTGGTCAAGGTACCATAGTAAATTTCTCTCTCTCTCTTTTAAAAAAAGCCCCAGAAATTTTTTGGGAAAGTGAAATGTATGCAAAACTTTACAGTGCTGTCCTAAATCCCTTCCAATTCCTATGTAGTTCGTGATACTAGGACTGTGTTACTTCCTTATCACACCTAGGCCACGGTCACACACACTAAATAATCCACTTTCAGTTCATTTCAGTGCACTTTCCAACTGGATTTTTACTGTGCCAGCTGGCAAAATCCAGTTGGAAAGTGCATTGAAAGTGGATTATTTAGTGTGTGTGACCGCAGACTAGCTATTTTACAGCTTTAAGAGCATAACATGCATGATTTATAATTTTGGTAGCTTATAAATTGTTCCCTTTGGTATCTTTAGTATAAATGCATTACTTTTTGTTAAAACAAAACAGCAAATATACCCAACACTAGAGATCTGCAGACTGTTTGTTGTGCCCTGTGATTCCTTAGCACAGGTATCTTAGGTTTTGTGATTTGACAAGTAGAAAAAAACAAATTAAAACAAGAAATCATAAATTTGTACTCACAAGGTTTATTATTTGGATTTAGAAACACTGTTTAATACAGTCACTGTGTTAACAACTATCAGCAGGTTTGAATGTTAAGTTAACACTGAACACAATGACTTCTTCAAGAGTGGATAAATTATTGTGGACAAAATTTGCCCAGCACAGCCTCTCATTGGTCACTGGAGATCTGATTGGCTGTGCAGAATTGAAAAAATTGCTTTGGCAGCAGTTGCCGCCACAACACAAGGGTCTTTACTGCATGACTGAAGCTGTGGGGAGCTTCTGCCTGAACTGTTAAAGAGTTACTATTAGAGTTATACAAGGTGGGGACCCGCGATACTCGCGGGGGGGGGAGAGAAGGAGCTCGCCCCCTTCCCCCCCCCCGAGACTCCTGGCGGGCCTCGGCGGCTCTCACCGGGCCCGCTGCTCGCCCCCTTCCCACCCCCCAGAGACTCCCGGTGGTCCTCGGCGGCTCTCGCCGGGCCCGCCGCTCGCCCCCTTCCCCGCCTCCCCCCGGGCCTGTTCCCCAATTCCCATCTGACCCCCGCTCCTTCCCCTCCCCCCACGGACCGCGGCGGGCCTCGGCGCCGCTCACTGGGGGCCGCTGCTTCTCCCCTCCCCCCCAGCGGGCCTTGGCTCCGCTCACCGAGGGCCACCGCTTCTCCCCTCCTTCCCCCGGCCCGCGGCAGGCCTCGGTGGTGCTCGCCAGGGGCCACTTCTTCTCCCCTACCCCCCCCAATGGCCCATGGCAGGCCTCGGTGGTGCTCACCAGGGGCCGCTGCTTCTCCCCTTCCCCCCCACATGGGCCGTGGTGGGCCTCAGCAGCGCTCATCGGGGACCGCCGCTTCTCCCCTTCCCCCCCGAGCCGCCGTAGTTCTGAGAGCATCTCCTGCGCACGCGCAGGACATGCTTTCTTACTTTTCGGGGGATTTAAATATCCCTCGAATATTTTTTAGGAATTTTAAGATTTTTCTGCACACGGGGGGAGTGCCCCCCGTGCGTAGGAAAACCTCTCTGCCTTCCAGGTGCCCCCCCTGCACGGATTTAGATATCTGCACGCAGGGGGCGCCTTCGGAATTAGATATATAGATATAACGTCACTGTCTGACGTTCTTTGGTTGGCTCTGCCTCTGCAGCAGCCATTTCGGGGTGGCACCTACTACCCTTGGTCAGAATTCCAAAGGCTCCTGCAGGCTCAAAAAGGTTGGGAACTCCTGCTCTAGATTGTCTTACAAAGCATTTCACTCTTTTCACAAAAGAAAATATTTAATAGGAGGTTCACCACCACCACCGCCACTGTTCCCCCAAATGTCTAGATTTTTTGTTGCAAAAAAATGGGGGGGGGGGTTCTGTTGCAAAAAATTGGGAAAAGGTGCCCCCCATTTTGTCTTGGTCCATTGCCAGTGTCCACCAAAACAAACCTTTGGATCAGGCATCTTGCCCGTGCAGCCCATCAGGGACAGCTTCCTGGTGCTATGCACATGAAATACTGATAAAATTCCAGTTTCTTATTCATAGCCTGTTGTTGTTTCTAGGTTTTTTTGTTTTTTTTTTAAACTTCTTATTACAGGTAAATTCAATGTTGTTAGTTACCATGTGTTTGTACATGGGATAATTTTATTTTAAAGATTTCCTCCTTCTAGCTACATTTCTATATTGAATAGGGTCCTAGGATTCTGGGGAACCAGTTTTTGCCTTGTGTGCCATGAAATAAATGCAGACTCTGTACACAAGATAATCTGGCCCACCTTAAGGAATGCCTTCTTCCCCAAGAGCCCTGTTCCTATCACGATCTCTGGGAGAGGCTTTGCTGCATGCACCCCCCTCTTTAAAGGGTTAGGAGCATCCTATTCATTCTGGCTGCCCATTTTACTGGGCTCTGTGCTTGAGATTCATTATACTCCCACAGGGTCCCTGTGATATACAGGCTTTTCCATAAGGGTGAAGGAACTTCTCAAATGAATAGCAAATTTCAGCCAAAGCATTATGTCTTGCAAAGTCATAATTTTGCTATAATAATCTGCCCCTCCCCTTAGATGTGGGGTTTTTTTTGTATGTGTGACTGCTGGTAACTTTAAAACCTTCCTGTTTTTAAGCTTACTAGATATCTTTTTTACTGTCATCCTCATTATTATTCAGTCACGGATGTCTTGGAAGGCAGAAGTGCTCAGTGAAATCCCACCACAATGCAAGCTGATGAGCTGGCATAGTAGAATCCTGCTATAATTTTTCCGAAATTGCACAATAGGTCATGTGGCATAACTGCATGACTTACAAGAAAGCATTGCAGTATAGTGTTTTAGTGTGCACCCTAGGTAAAGACTACTTGGAAGGTGAGTTCTAAATCTCTTCACAAATATATATTCAGGCCCTTATAAAGGACAGAGTTAGAAAATGAACAATTGCTAACTGGAAACTCTCCCTTTGTTCAGGTTAGACTGTAAAGCATCAGGGCAGTAAATGGAAGACATTAATGAGAACTTATACAAAGACAGCATTATTCAGTGCATCAGATTAATCACTATAATGGATTTTAAAATACAGTATGTGAAGAGCATATATATTTTGAAGCGTATATATTTTGAAGATGCTACTAAACAATCAAAGTCAGCAAATCCTAAGGCTGATTAAGTGACTT
This sequence comes from Lepidodactylus listeri, assembly GCA_029233225.1. NCBI lineage: Eukaryota > Metazoa > Chordata > Lepidosauria > Squamata > Gekkonidae > Lepidodactylus > Lepidodactylus listeri. Next base: position 52,327,481 of record JARCFY010000006.1, read on the forward strand.
CACATAGCAGGACACTTTTATATAAAGAACAGGATTTTTAAAAAACAAACTTTATTTTAATTTAAAATTAAAATGACATACAACTTGTAAGGCTGATCTCTTGAAATTTACTGTTCCAGAGCATGATAAACAGAGACCACTTCTCTACAAACCAGTTCGCTTCAGTACTAAATCATAGTTTTGGATCTTGCACAATAAATTGTGTCTTATTTATTTATTACTTCTTACTGTTTTGCAACCAGAGTCATAAACAGCAATATAAATTGTATCAAAACCATCTTCCAAATTCTCTGACATTAATATGTAAGCAAAGGTGGTACTGATTTTTTTCCGGTTAAGAACTACACAAAGCTTCACTGCTTTAAACAGAGACAAAAACATTTCTAATTCACTTTCTGCAACTAAGTAAAGGAAGTAGAATTTTTTTGTAAACTGTCAGATGTAGCAATCATGGATATGCATAACTCACAATATGCACACTCCATATATGCTGTGGCATAATATGCATGCTGTGTAAATTTGTATGCAGAAGAAGTCGAGCAGATCTACATTTATTTTATGGAGGGGGTATGACTCAATGGCAGAATATCTGCTTTGTATGCAGAAAGGTCCTTGATGTAGTCCACACCATCTCCAGCTAAAAGCTTTCGCCAGTTAGTAGACAAAAAGTGTGAATCCGTGATACTCACCGGGGGGGGGGGGGAATCCCTCTCCCCACTACTGCCGATTCCCTCCAGAGGGCACCAGCAGCTGCTCCAGTCCAGCCATAGAGGGCCCAACAGCCAGTGTCCTCTGACACCACTACTGGATGTCCTCTGCCATAGCAGCTCGGTCAAAGCAGCTGTCAGCAGGGCTCCTGGGCTGTGCTGCCCTTGTCGAACCCAGCATGACTCCTCTGTCCCGTTGCTGACTGCCAAGGTAAGTGTATTCTCTGTGCTTGCACAGAGAATGCCACCTTAATTTTCAGGGGATTTAAACCCTGCTTGGGTATTCTCCCCTGGGCAACTTGGGGACTGTCCCAAGTGTGCAGAAAGTTTGCACAAAAATCTCTTTAGTGTCCACATGGCCCTGATCCACAGATTTAGATCTCTGCAGATGGTGGCTGTGGTTAATATTATGTAGACCAGGCTAAGGCAGCTTCATGTGTTCACGTGTGTTTGCACTTGATGATCTGCCCCTTGTTGCTTTCTCCTTCGAGAAAGAGGTGCTCTCTGGCTAGCAAATGAGTATAGTGTCAAAACTGAACGTGATTATTTTGAATCAGTCACTTTTGAGATGGCTTGTTATTAGCCAAGCACCACTTTCTTTTGTGGAGTAAAATATTTGTGAAGAATATGAAAGATTCTAATTTAAGGTTTTGTTTCTGAATAATTATTACAGTTCCCATTGCTGTTCTATTTAGCATATATGTGTTGCTGATTATATATATAGATTGGTTATGATGCTTATTAGCATATAATAGCTACTCTTTATTTTTCTGGGTCTCTTTAGGGATTTTGGCACAGGAGACTGACTTCAAAAGCTTTCAAAAATATGGAAGTTCTTATATTGCTGCTTCGTACGTAAAGTTTATTGAATCTGCTGGAGCTCGCGTAGTACCAATAAGGCAAGTTCTCATGAATGGTGTGCTCATATTATATGCCACTTAAGACAAAGCTGAATACCAGCCAATGATTTGGAACCATTATGGAAGAATGATTAGCCTGTACTCATTAGGACCAGGAAGATCTAGGCCCAAATAGGTTTGCCAGGTTGCTCCGTCCCACCAGCGGGGGGCTTCGGAAGGGGCGTTCTGGGAGTGGGCGGGGTGTCATGTGATGTGCTGATCACCCAGAAGTCACATCGGTGTGTCAGTGATATGGGGGCAATACTCTGCTTTCTGGGCAAAACTCTATGGTAAAAGCAACCTCAAACCATAGAGTTTTGGCCCAAAAGCAGAGTATCACCCTCCCAAATGTTGCCGAGGCACTGATGTCACTTCTGGATGATGTCAGCATGTTGCACAGGACGACGCTGTTTGGGGGGGATTTCCTCCCACTGGCCAGTTGATTCACAGAGGGCAGGAGCCCACAAAAGCAGGAGATCCCTTTCCTGGACCTGGGGAATGGCAAGCCTAGCTCAAACCCCTGCTCAGCTCTGAGGTTCGCCGGGTGACCTTGGGCCAGCCACACTCTCTCTCAGCCTAGCCCACCTTGCAAGGTTGTTGTGAAGATAAAACAGGAGAACTGCATGTGTCACCTTGAGTTCCTTGGATCAAAGACAGGATAAAAAATGTAAATGAAAGATAGGCCTAACAGGTTGTGTCCACCCTGAGGACTTGCAATCAGATGTGAGTTGAGAAGTTCCTGCTGGGAACTGATTTCCCAGGCTCTCAGGAGCCTGATTCATATCAGTACCATGGGGAAACGGGGCTTATGCTTTCTTCTTGCCCCATTTTCCTGACTTGAAAGTGTCCTGCAGGAGGGTTCCATTAGCCGCATTGTAAAAACCTGCATGTACCTCATCAGCACTATGTTTATATTATACTTCTTTTGTTTTTACAGACTAAATCGTTCAGATGAAGAATATAATAAGATTTTCCACTCTGTTAATGGGTAAGTGTGCCACTTCGGAACAGCTTCTTGATTATGGGAGTGTAGTCCAGTGGAATAATTGTTAGTCATCTGCGGTCCAGGCTCCACCCAGTCACTATAGGTATGCTGCTAACTATTTTTAGCTTTTCTTTTAAAGGGAGGGGTTTCCTTCTTCCTGGTACTTCTCAGAAGTACGAGGGCTCTTACAAGCTTTGGTAATCGCTAAACGAGTCATTCAATAGTGGAAAAGCAGTAGCTACTCTTGTGTATTGAAATGTGGAGTGAAGCAAAGTAAGACCCTGCAGTCAAAGAAAGTCACCTTTAATAGAAAAAAGTGGAATATCATGACATCTCATCTGAATTTTTGGATTTACTTGAGTGTTCGTATGTGGATACATTAAGTTGTATATACAGTATGAGAGTATCTGGTTGCTTCAGGGCCTAGCGCAAACTTTTTGGAACTTTCTCTAATTGGCTGTGGGAGACTCCTTTCTTCACCTTCCTGGGTCTGAGGGGCAGTAGTTGCTAAGTTGTTTGCTGGCAGCAGCTTCCATCAGAGTTTGGGTTGTTTGTCTGAAAATAAATAAATAAATATAAACTTGTGTATTTGATTATTTTAAAAAGTTTTTAAAAAATAAATACAATTGGGGGGGGGGGGAATGCGATAGGCAGGAAAACCTGATAGTCACCTTGAGGCATCTGTTGATGAAGGGAGTTTGACTAAGCCAGCCACTTATCAGCTGAGTGACATGGGGAGGGCACTCCCTTAGTGCTGGGCAGCGTGCAGTTGAACCCTAGCTGCTGCACAGCGAGTGGGGGGGGGCATGTTGGTGGGGCTCAGCACCTCTCAGCACAGTTCTGGGCAGGAAATTAGATAAAGTGCCAGAAATATTATTGATGTCATTCTCATTTGCTAAATTATGAATAAATGGCTTTTCTTCTCTTTCAAAAAATTATAACCAGGAGGAAAAATAAAGAAATCTGCTCCAGGTCCAATTTGCTGTTGCTTGAACTTGCTTGAATAGTTGGGATTTGTTTCTCTACACTTGTTCTTTGAGAAAAGAAAAAATAATACTATTGCCGTAAGGAATATGGAGCATTGTCTAAAATTTGTGGTGTTTGCTTTTCTGTGTAGGTATTCTTAAGTGCCTGGTCTGACTACCCTCTGAAGGGTCAGAAAGGCTCACATCCTATGACTGCAAACTCACACTTTGCATAGTCACAGTTTACAAAGTGTGTTTTTGGATGCAATACAAAACAATTCTTTTCAGAGTCCGGGCTGCATTTTTTCCATTGGCTTTCTCAGGTGGGGCATTGCAGGGATGGTTGTTGAGCAGCTTTGGTTCCTTGGCAGATGACCTGTGATGGGAGATGGATGGGGGGAGTGTGACCCTGTGGATTCTTTTGGACCTTTCAGAGGCTTTTGATATCAATCACAGCATTCTTCTGGACTGCCTTTTGGGTTAGGACTGGGGAAGCACTATCCAACAGTGGTTTTGATTCTACCTGGAAAGTAGGTTTCATGGTGCTGGCGGACTGCTGCTCAGCCTATTGGCCTCTGGTTTACAGGGTCTCACAAGGTTCCATGTTGCCCCTCCCCCGCTTTTTAACATCTATACAAATTCAAGGGGAGAGGTCATCTGGAGATTGGAGTGGGTTGTGACCAATATGCATATGATAACGCAGCTCTATTTCATGCTTCCAGCGAATCTTAAGTAGGCTATGGAAACTGTGAACTGGTGCTTGGAAGCAGTTTTGGGATGAATGAGGGCTGACAAGCTGAAACTGAATTAGACCCATAGCCAGAAAATTTTCTTGGGGGGGGGGAGACACCAGAGGGGCATCACTTCTGACATCACAAAAATAATAAATCCCTTCAGTCTGCTGCCTCCATGGAACAAGCCAGGTGGAACCTCTCACACTTTCCCTCGTCAGGGCCCACTGACCTCCTCCTCCTTCTCTTTCCGTGTACTGAGGCGGTGGGGGTGGCATTTGAATGGGCTGAGTTGGGGGGCCAGCTGGTGTGGTGGAGTCCCTGTGGCTGCTCTTGTGTGCTGCAGCTGCTATAGGCTCCCAGGGGAAGGGAGATAAGGAAGGGGAGGTGGATGGGAGTGGCAGAGCAAATTCGGGGTGGGGCATCTACCCCTGGGAGCCTCACCATGGCTATAGGCCTGATCCCAATGGGATAAAGTGACTACTGGTAGGAGAGATGGCTGTTCCAGGAACTGAGGTGTTTCTGTTTTGGATGGAGTTGCACTCTCCCCTGAATAAGCTGATTCATTGCTTGGGGAGTACCTCTGGCTCTGGACATCATGCTGGAAAAGCAAGTGGCAGTGCTGGCCAGAAGTACCTTTCATCAGCTTCAGCCTTTCCTGGGCAAAAAAGATTTTGCTACTGTGGTGCATACCCTTGTAACATCTAGATTAGACTACTGCAATGTGCTTTAAATGGGGCTGCCCTTGCAGAGTGTACAGATGCTACAATTGGCACAGAATGCCATGGCCAGAATTCTGATTGGAGTGGCTCATGGGAACTTTATAATTCCAGTCTTGTTCCATCTACACAGGCTCCCAGTTTGCTTCTGGCCCAGTTCACCAGCAGGAGAAAACTCTGTTTTGTTTGGTGTTCCCTCACTAAGTCACTGACCCTCCTTTCTGTTCATGCCTGTGTGTTCTGTTTTGAGTGTGTGTGTGTGTGTGTGTGTGTTGTAGAATTTGTTTTAATTTTGTTGTTGTTGTTCACCTGCTTGGGACCTTGAGTTGGGTGGAATGGTGGCTTAAAATCTTTTAAAGAAAGAAAAATACTAACACAAGAACAGAAGGCCAATGAGAGTGGAAACATAAATGTGACAGGGCTTAATTGTGTAACACACCGTATATATATTTGGTGTCATCCACTTGTTAAAGTAGGTGGCCTTGTAATCCTGTTTAAAGTTACTCCAGCATAAAGCCGTTGAATAAAGTACTGTAACGTGGTGGGAGGGGCATTTCATATATGAAGTGACTCCAGAAGGTTTACAACACACGTTTCAATGACCAGAGAATAATGTCTTTGAGGGGATTTTTCCCTGTCAAGAGTCCTAGTCACCTGAAAGCCTTGCAGAAGCTTTTCTAGAAACCCTGGACAACTAGTTTGAGATTAATATTGGTTGCAGTACTAGCATAAGAACATAAGCCAATGTTGGATCAGGCCAGTGGCCCATCCAGTCCAACACTCTGTCACACAGTGGCCAAAAACACCAGGTGCCATCAGGAGGTCCAGCAGTCAGGATTAGAGTAGGATTATTAAGAACTTGGTTCTTTCACATGGCTGTATTTGCTCCAGGTCACCCATGTGATAGTAGTGTTTTTCTCCCAAAATATTTTTTTAGGAAGTGACCAGAGCCATATCCATATCTCCAGTGGTAACTTTAGTGTCACATATAAAGATGTCCATATGCTGAAGGAATATTTCACAAGATTAGTAGCATGTAACACAGGGTGGACTGATTGATCTGGCATGCTGAGTAGATGAAGGGTGAGAGGAAGATAGCAGGTTCTGTTAAAGGTAAGGTTGCCAGGTCTGAACAACAAGCTGGCAGGGGATGCTCCAGGGGAGGGAAGGGAAGAAGCATGTCATGCCTATGTCACTTCCAGGTGATGTAGGCATGTTGCATTTGGGGTGGTGACTCCCCCCAGCTGGCTAGCGCTGGGGGAAGTGCTGGAAACTGGGGGATTCCCCTGCATGCCCGGGGGACCTGGCAACCCTAGTTAGAAAAGTCACTTCCAGAACTAATAACACTGTTAGAATTAAATCCTGATTAGCAAGATTTTTTAAAAAATCATTGAAAGGTTTCTTCACACATTCTGTTCCGCATTGTTCCTGCTGGTTTTCATGCTGGTTGAATAACTTATAGTAGTCTAAAAGAGGTGAGGAATGTTCAGTTGACTGGATAACTTGAATGTTCCTTTAATCTGTCATTTTCTTTCACATTTGTTTTGCTTATGTTTCCATTGTCAGTATCCAATTTTAGCTGCATTATGTTTTAACTGTGTAGTTGGTCTTTGGTGGCAATTCACTGCTGCTGAAAAAGTGATCCCAACCTTTTTTTTTTTTAGGATACTTTTTCCTGGAGGTGGTGTTGATCTTAAGACTTCTGAATTTTCCAGGGTTGCAAACATATTCTACAAGAAAGCACTAGAGGTCAGCTTTCAAATGTTGCCTGTTTTGGCAGAAATCAAGACCAGAGCTTATATTTGCACACTGTCCGGGTGGCAGATACTGTGCGTGGATACATCTCTGCCTTATCTTTGTGTGCATGGACAGGGTTCTACTGTACCCGCAGGATTGGCTGTGAGATATAAATGCTGTGGTGTCTGTCCTAAAAAGATAAAAAACACTTGAGAGTTCCACATGTCTGCCCTGATGAACATGTGTCTTATAAAGTGACACTTAAGAAAATAAAAATAAAAAGTATGCATACGTTTGCAGGAATAGAGCCATGACTTCCTTTCTGATCTCCATTATTTAAAAAGGTAAATAACAATCACCGCTAGCATGAAGCAGCAGTTCAGTATCTTACTTACGTCATAACTCTGTGGGCTAGAGTGTGATGTAGAGCCAAGCATGGTGTAGTGGTTAAAGTGTCAGACTGGAATCTGGGAAACCCAGGTTCAAATCCCCCACTCTGCCATGGAAGCTTGCTGGATGGCCTTGGGCCACTCACACAGTCTCAGCCCAACCTACCTCACAGGGTTGTTGTGTGGATAAAATGGAGCAGAGGAGAACAATATAAGGTGCTTCAGGTCCCCATTAGAGAGAAAGGTGGGATATGAATGAAGTAAGTAAATAAGAGATCCAAATTCTCTGCCAGTGAAGGGCATTATCTATTTTTCTTCCTCCCCTATATCATGTCCAGTGTTGTTCATACGGATCTCCTGACCCTTAGGGGTAGAGTTTTTTGGGGGGGAGGGGCAGTTGCTTTAATGGAACAAGAAGCAGAAAAATTCCTTTCTACTCATGGTGCTTTCGATCCGGCTCAGCATGCATTGAGATATATATAAATAAAAGGAAGTCCCCTCACCATAAAATCAATGCCCAAGCCAACCCTCTGAACCTAGAAACATAAAATTCGGGGAGGGCACTCCTAGCATGATGTAAATGATCACTAAGAAAAGATTTTCAAAAATTCAACTCCTAAGGGGGGTCAAAAGGGGAAAAATGTGCTTTCCCCAGTACTTCCTATGTGGCTGCCAGGCTGCTACCTCCTTGCACCCCCCACTCTCTGATTGGTCAGCTTCAGAGCTCAGCGTTCTGAGGTAAAAACAGTTACAGGAGACTGCAGAGAGGTAATAACAGTTGAGGAAATCTGGAATGGCCAACCACCTGTGAGATGCAGCAATGCTGCTGGCCAAGCTTCTCCAATGGCTTCAAACCTGCTCACCCCACCTCCTACACCTGACAGGTGGCTGTCTGTCAGGTGCAGCAGTGGGTGCAGGGTGCTTAAAGCCATCAGGGAGCCCACCCCTGCAGTAACACCTTAACAATCTTGCCGGCCCATCCTCCACAATGGTTTGCAATACCTTCCCCTCCCCCTCCTGCACTCGACATGCAGCTGCCTGTCAGGTGTAGGAGAGGGGGTGGGATGCTTACAGCTGTCAGGGAGGCTTGCTCACTAGGATTGCCTTAGTGCTGTTGCTGGTACAGCTTCTCCAATGCCTTTAAACACACTCCCCCCCCAACACCAGACAGGTGGGTGTCTGTCAGGTGTAGGAGTAGGGCCAGGATAATTGAATCCATCAGGGAGGCTGCCCGAGCAGAAACACTTCAGCAATGCTGCTGGGCAGGCCTCCCCAATGGCTTTAGACACACTCCCACCCTCTCCTTCACCTGACAGGCAGTTGTCTGTCAAGTGCAGAAGCAGGGGCAGAGTGTTAAAAGCCATCAGGAGGCTGCCCAAGCAACATGGCCTTAGTAATCTTGCTGGCCCAGCCTCCCCAATGCCTTCAGACATGCTACCCCTTCTACACCTGACAGACAACCGCCTGTCAAAGGTTGGAAGGGGCTCGAGTCCTTAAAGCCTTTGGGGAGGCTTGCTTAGCAGGATCGCCTTAGTGCTGCTGCTGGCCCAGCCTCCCCGATGCCTTTAAACACAATCCCCCCCTTACACCAGACAGGCAGGTGTTTGTCAGGTGTAGGAGCAGGGCCAGGGTACTTTAATGCTGCTGCTGAACCTCAGCTCACCCAAACTCTGCAGTGGCACCAGACTGCAAGTGAAGGCCCTGCACAGGAACATCATCGAAGCCATACTGCTCACCGGCAGTGCTCAGGGAGAGTTGGTGTTCATACCACGTGTACCATTCGTACCATCAGAAAACTTTTTCGAGTTCAAGAGGCTGCAGTTCCCTCTCAGGGTCTTCTTTGCTATGACCATCAACAAGTCCCAAGGCCAGACACTGAAGGTGGCAGGAATTGACTTAACAGACAACTGCTTCTCACATGGACAGTTCTATGTGGCCTGCTCCAGAGTGAGCTCACCAAGCAGCCTGGTGATCCTAGCACCTGAGGGCAGAACCACCAGTGTAGTGTACAGAGAGGTCATTCAGTAGAAGAAAAAAACAGTACATATGTCTCACTTCATAGCATCAGTATTATAACTGGATTTATGGAACTTAAATACTGTAGCAAAGCACAGGTATCAGGCGTGTGTGTGTATGCACACACGTACACACACACACTTCTCTACATTTTAAAAAAGGTTTTCGTTCACTGTTATTTTCTTCTTTATTACTTTTGTGTTCTGTGGATTGCTTCTTTTGAAATTATGCTGGTTGGTTTTCACTAATTAAAATGAGATGAAATGCAAACACTTAAGGTTACTGGAATGATACTATCAGATTTGTAACGATGTCTCTTATTGCTGTATCTTGGCTTGGCTTGACTATTCAGAGGTCTTATTTTCTTCTGTCTCTTGCAAATTAATGATATATGCTGCCATTATTTAGTCTGAGTAGACTTCTTGCTAAACTTCTAGGCACCAGAGCAGAGGTGTGATTATGACCTAAGTAGCTTTTAGATCCGTTTAAACAAAGGCTGTACTATAAATAACACAGTCACAGCGATAGTAGTCCCAAAGGCAGATAGTGGGAGTGAAGTTATTCTAGTAGCGGGGTTCGCAAATTTTGGTTAGTGTTGGTTCTAGGTATCACTGGCACTGTCTCTCCTCCACACAGAGGAGTCAGCAGGAGGGGTGAGACTTCTTGCAACTTTCTAATGCTCCAGAAGCCCAAAGCTAGGTCAGGGATGAGACTATGGCCTCTATTGCATCCTGTGCTGTGGGTGAGACAGTTGCCAGACTGAAATAAATGAGTGCCATTTCTGACAGCCATACTTGATGACCTCTGCGTGGGAGGGCCATTGTAACTTAATGCAAAACAGCAAAAACCTAAATGCAGATTTATTGATACCTTTTAATGTGGAATTTTAATACAATCTAAAAATAGGGCAAATGTTCAACAAGTTTTCCAGTGTCTTTAAACACTTTGGTCAGAATGCTGAATCAAAGACAAGATTAATTATTTCCTAGCAATGGAGTAGAATTCTGCCTGAACGTTTCTCCTTGTATTTCTGTTTGCAAAAGGGCTGGGAAATGTCTTGATTTTCTTTTTTAATTGAAAGCTGAACATTGAGGGAAGGCACCTGCAAATATCCATGTGGCTGCCAAGCCTGCACATGATTTCATCTCTGTCAATGGCCCTCTTGGATTGTCTGCTTGTAACCTTCTTGCTATCTCTCTAGGTAGCTCTAGTGGGGAATATGAAGGTTTAACATCTTTATGCATTGTTCTGTTTGTTAATCTCTTTTCTGTTGTTGCTGTCAAGGCTAATGAGAAAGGAGACTATTTTCCCATATGGGGAACATGCCTGGGACACCAACTGCTCAGCTATCTCACGAGCGGAGAGAACTTGCTTACTTGGACTAATACTGATAATTTTGCACTTCCACTGAATTTTACGAAAGGTAAATCACATTTTTAAGGGTTTCATTTGCTGTTTTAGCTCCTTTGGAAGAGCATACAGAATTAGTATACATAATTAATCTAATGAGAAAAACGTGAAACAATGGCTTGAAGAAACCTGAAATTTGGCATCTGAGAGGAGCTGTAGTCTTGGATCTAATATGTTCCTGGTTCGAGATGTCCTTTGCTACAGACCACCAGAAGCAACACAAGTGAGAGTCAGGGTCAAGAGCGCTCTCCTTAGTGGCACGATTTGCCTCTGCAGTTGCTGCCACCAGCATGGTTGGTCCACCAGTGCTGCAAAAAGGGAGTACCATGGATGGGGGGCTTGCTTGAGAAGTCAACAGAAAATCCTGGTTAGTTCAGCAATCTGAATTTAATTTTTTTTAAAGTGTATCCTACCATACTATATCTAAGGATCATATCTGTATGTTAAAATACATTGGAATTTTGCACTCTTGGTCATGTGTGTTATGTGCTATCAAGTTGCTTCCAACTTGATGGCCACCCTATGAATTAATCACTTCCAAAACATCCTGTTGTTAATGGCTTTGCTCAGGACTTGTAAACAGAGGGCCATGGCTTCCTTGATTGAGTCAGTCCATTTCATGTTGGGTCTTCCTCTTTCCCTGCTGCCTTCAGCTTTTCCTTGTCTTTTCCAGTGATTCTTGTCTTCCCATAATGTGACCAAAGTACGATAGCATCAGTTTAGTCATTTTAGCTTCTAGGGAGAGTTCAGGTTTAATTTGATCCAGAATCCTCTTATTTGTCCGTAAAACTCTCCTCCAACACCACATTTCAAATTAATTAACATTTTCCTTGTCAGCTTTCTTTACAGTCCAACTTTCACACTCACACATAGTAACGGGGAATACCATAGTGTGAATTATCTTGGTCTCCTGTGACACTTCCCTTACACTTAAGGGTCTCTTCTAGATGCTTCATGGCTGGCCTTCTAAGTCTCAGTTGTCTTCTGCTTTCTTGATTGCATTCTCCCTTTTGGTTGATGATTGAGCCAAGCAATAGAAAATCTTTAACAATTTCATTTTCTTCATTGCCAGCCTTGAAGTTGTATAATTCCTCAGCAGTAGTCATTACTTTGTCTTCTTGATGTTCAGCTGTAATCCTGCTTGGACACTTTCTGCTTTAACCTTCATCAGTAGTCATTCCAAGTCTTTACAGTTTTCGCCCAGTAATGTAGTGTCATCTGCATATCTCAAGTTGTTAATGGTCCTTACACCAGTTTTCACTAAACCAGCATCTAAATCCAATCCAGCTTTCTGTGTGGTATTGAACAGACAGGAAATAAAATGCATCCTTCTGACAGCTTTGTCATTTGGAAACCACTGTGTTTCTTCATATTCTGTCCTAACAGTAGCCTCTTGTCCAGAGTACAGGCTGTGCATCAAAACAATCACATGTTATGTGTGGGATGCTGAGGATTGCTTGGCAGTCTGTCTGGTGTACCAACTGCCTAGTGCCCCACCAGACAGCCTACCGAGCCTGCTAGAGGCAGTAGTGGGCTGGGCTCAGGAGACTGGTAGTCTTGGGGGACTTCAGCATCCATGCTGATGGTGATGCCTCCTCACAGGCTTCAGACCTGGTGTCATCCATGGCAGCACTAGAACTCTCCCAGAGTGTTTCAGGTCCCACACATCAAGCAGGCCACACACTGGACTTGATCTTTGGCATGGCAATGAATATTGATCTGATTGCCAAGGAGGAGGTGCCATGGTCAGATCATTTTGTCCTGAAGGCTTGATTGAGTATCCCAGCCCCCTCCTGTCTAGGCGGCGAACGTATTTATGCTCGCTTGCAGGGACTAATGGACCCAATTGAGTTTCAGAGTGTTCTGCAGGATCCGATGGCCTCCAGTGACATTAGATGAGTTGATAGAGGACTGGAATTCCCGTTTCTCTGAAGCCATCAATGAGATTGTCCCCCAATGTCCTCTCTGCTCCCGGTCTTGATTATCCCTGGGGTACACTTTAGAACTCAGGGGGATGAAATGGGAGCTGAGATGACTAGAGTGAGTTTGGCGGTGAACTCGTGGCAAAACTGCAAGAGCCTCTTATGAGACATTTATGAAATCCTATGAGATGGTGGTGAAGGCTCTGAAGAAAGCCTTCTATACAGCCTCCATTGCATCTGCTAGCTCTCGCCCACCATAATTGTTTAGGATGATTAGGTCATTAGCATCTCTCACAGAGAGAACTCAAAATACTAGGAATTCAGCTATTAGCTGTGAGGCTTTTGCAGGCTTTTTTTTGCTGAGGAAGTCTTGTCACTCCACTGCAGCCTCTCTGCCATTATCGATACAGTAAGTGAACTGGAGACCCCTTGGCCACCTTTGGATTCAGTCTTTGACAGCTTCAGCCAGCTCTCCCGAGCTGATGTTGACAGGATCCTGTGTGCTGTTTGGCTGAACACATGCCTCCTAGACCTGTGTCCCTCATGGCTGGTGAAAGCCAGTGGTGGGAGAATATGGTAGTGAAATGATACTGGTAGACATTATCAATCTGTCCCTAGATTTAGTGGTCTACCCAGAGGGAATAAAGGAGGCTGTGATTGTACCACTCTTGAAAAAGCCAACTTGGGATCCTTTAGATCCCTCTGATTACTGTCCAGTTTTGAATCTTCTGTTCCTGGGCAAGGTAATTAAGAGAGTGGTTGCAGAGCAGTTCCAGAGTTTCCTGGGTGACACATCGGCCCTGGATCCATTCCAGTCCAGCTTCCACCCTGGCCATGGGACAGAGACGGCTTTGGTTGCCCTCATGGACAAGCTCTGCTAACAGCTGGACCAAGGCAGGTTGGCACTGCTGTTGTTATTGAATCTCATAGCAGTGTTCAATAGTCGATCATGATCTCTTGACCCACTGCCTCGCCGACATAGGAGTTCAGGGGGTAGTCTTGCAGCGGCTTACCTCATTTCTCAAATGTCTGGGACAGAAGGTGGCGCTGGGAGAGAAGGTATTGCCTAGGTACCTCTTAGTATGTGGGTTCCCACAAGGGGCAGTCTTCTCCCTGATGTTCTTTAACATTTACATGTGCCCCCTTGCCCATCTGGTGTGGAGGTTTGGGCTGGGGTATCATCAGTTCACTGATGACATCCAGCTTTATCTGCTGATAAAGGGCCAGATACCGCCCCAGAAAATTGGGCAGAGGGGTTGGAGGCTGTGGTGGGATGGCTAAAACAGAGCCGGCTGAGACTGAATCTTTCTAAGACGAAGGCTCTATTGCTGGGCTGGAGAGATTCTGGTTTGGGGTGCCAACTCCCAGCCCTTGATGGTGTGCCCCTGGACCAGCACCCACCATTGAGTCTGAGTGTGATCCTGGAAGCCTCCTTAACAATGGAGGTCCAGGTCATAAATGTGGCCAAGCTGGCATTTTTTTCATCTGTGCCAGGCTAGGCAACTGGCCTTCTACTTGTCTCACCACAACCGAGCCACTGTAATCCATGCAATGGTCACCTCCAGATTGGATTACTGTAACTCGGTCTACGTGGACCTACCCTTGAGGCTGACTTGGAGACTCCAACTGGTACAAAATGCAGCAGCATGGATCCTTACAGGGATGTTGTGCACAGCTCATATTCATCCTGTGCTACGTGAGCTGCATTGGCTTCCAATGGAGTACCAGAGCAGAATCAAGACTATGGTGTTGACCTTTAAGGCCCTTAATGGTCAGGGACCTATGTACCTTCAGGACCGCCTCTCCTGGTATACCCCCAGAAGAGCTTAAGAGATCAGAACTTATTGGTGATCCCTGGCCCGTGAGATGTCCAGCTGTCCTCGAGCAGAGCCAGGGCTCTCTCTGCCCTGGGTCCAACCTGGTGGAACTCTCTGCCGAGCAACATCCATGCCCTGCAAGACATACTAAGTTCTGCAGGACGTGTAAAGTCAGCAACAGCTCCATCTTGGCACTCTCATCTCCCCCTGCCCTTTCCCCATGAGACAGTGGCACTTTTAGGATTTTAGCACCATCTTTAGTTAACTAGACTACCATGTTTTTACTGTTTTGTTTAGTTTTAACTTGTTTTAATTGATGTTCACATGATTATGTTGTACACCACTCTGAACCCGATCCCACTGGAGAGGGCAGTTGATAAATTCAATAAATAAATAAATGTAGCACCCATTTCTTTGGAAACTGTCCAAAGCTTTTAGTGATCTACACAGTCAAAAGCTCTGCTGTAATCTGGTCATACTTAATGAAAAAACATCCATACTGTTTATTCTGGTTGTATTCTAAACTGTGGACAGAACATGACAATACAGGGATCACCCTGGTTAGTCCCTCACACCTTCTCAACAATGTTTTGCAATACCATCAGTTAATATGGTCAGCACTTTAACAAAGCCTTATCAGATGCCTTTATGTCAATTTACAGTTTCTGCTCATTTGTTTGCTAGGAATAACACTGCAGGAAAGGGATATTGCCTTTCTCAGTCTTCAGAAGGCAACATTTTGTCAACAGGAATATGTTTTTTTTTTCCTGAGGTCTAGTGTTCTTAGTCACTAGTAGTGACTAGTGTGTGGAATGTGGCTCCTATTGGTCACTGTCTACAACATCACCAAAGATGATTGACAACTCCTCTCCCACACAAGATCATTATGAATGTCTAAGTGGTTTTGTTGTGTTTCATTGGCTTTTTAAGAACATGTTTTGAAATGGAGCACTCACTCGTACGTACTGAAGTTTTGGAAGCACCATAACTCTCTTAAAGAAATGTGACTGAATAAGCAAAACTCCCCCCACCTAAATTAACATCCCACCATTGTTCAGATTCTTCTTCTATATATTTGAAATCTGATGTTCTAGAACATTATGGTGGACATTTCTTCTTCTGTTCTGTTTCTTTTTTAGAAGAGCAATGTGTAAGCTATCTCTCTGCAACAATAGTAGTTTATCTTTGTTAATTGTAGATGTAATATAGCTTCATTATTTCTGGATGTGTTTTATAATGAGCATAGATACAAGGATGTATGAACTTAGATCTTATTGTTTTAGTGTGAGCATAAATTATAGGAAAAGTTATGTGTATGAGAGAGAGACAAAGAGGGTTTAAAAGGTCTCAAACTAAATCTTGTTGCTGCTGTTTCTTTAGGACAGCTGGATCTGTTCTCCACCATGATCTCCTTGGCTTGGATCCAGTACAAAGTCTGTGCAAAGATCCTCTTTCTTTTCAGCTTCCCCCTCCTCACAGCAGCCCACAGTTTCTTCTTGTGGTCATGGGACCTATAGCTGTGTGGGTTAGGAGCCAGCCGTGGGGCTGGGGCAAAATCCCTCCTTTCTTCCTCTTTCCTCACAGGAGCTCTAACTATTCCAGAAAGAGAGATTTCATTCCCTTCCCCCTCCTCATTTCATCCTCCTGACCCTCATGGCCTCATGTAGGTACTAAATTTCCCCAGGGTCAGAATTGGCTGCTGTGGAGGGGAAGGGACATGGGAGAAAGAGCTGGAAAAACCAACAGCACCTTCTGCTAACAGACTGTGGGATCACATCTCTGTAGTAGATGTTAAATATATTTGTAATGGATTCCACTAGAATGTGATCATAATGTATATTCATTGCTTAACAGTGCAGTGCAATAAACATTTAGCAAGAGATGTAAGGTTTGGTGTGGTTTCAGCCTTGAATAAATTTAGTTTTCCATTCTGAGCAGATTGCACAGCTAAATAAATGAATGGATACCCTGCCAATGACAATTATTACCTTTTTTGGTTTAAGTTGCCAAAGCCAGCAAGATGTTTGCCGATTTCCCTGATGATTTGCTGCAAGAGATGGCTTCTGAGCCTGTGACTTCAAACTTCCATTTCTGGAGCCTCTCACTGCAGGTAATTGTGTGTGTTTAAGAGAGTGGTCAAGAATAAAATTGCACGGTTAAATGTGGATTTAAAATGTGTATTTTTTTTCTCTTACAGAATTTTTCAACTAATGAGATACTGCGCCATTTCTATAAGATCTTGACAACTAATTTCCATGAAAATGTAGTGTTTGTATCCACCATGGAAGGTAATAGTTAGGTCAACACTTGCATTCTAACCATTACCAGATATTGCAGCCTATTGATCAGTATTCAGTAACCCAAAACGCATGACATCATTGTATCAGAACTGTCCTTACTCCTGCCAGGAAGTGAATTGGAGGGCAGGGATGATGTCATGCCATGCGTTTTTCATGACACAATTTTTCCAGTGGAAGTAGGAAGCAGAGAAGAGTCAGGCCTGCTGCTTTCATTGACCACCATGTGATGACCATACCATGAATGTTACCCCAAGACCCCCTCCCCACTGGAAAAAATGCTGTAGAGTTTCCCTAAACCCCAGAGCCATGTGCAGCCAAAAGTGCAGGGAATTGCATGTGACACCCAGTTAGAGAATCATAATAAGGCTACATGTAAGTAAAGATTATTGTAAGAGGAAAAGCCAAGGGAAGGCTGTTCAACACCCTCATCTAGGATCCTTCCTGCAGCTCTCTGAAGCCCCATTCACCCAGGCCATGATGAACAACCTGCAGGATAGTAACTTGGCCTTCCTTTCCAGTCAAGGGCATCCTGCACAATACCGATGTGCCCAGAACCTGATGCATCAGCATCCCTCTGGGAAATTATGTCCATAATTTTAGTGATGCAAATACCCCTTAGGATTTGTTTGTCTGGCACTAGCAGGAAAAGTGGTATAAAAGGAACTCCAGTGGCCCCAGCATTTTGGATTGGCTTTCTTCCCTGGATCATTTTTGCCACTAATATGAGATGATGAACCCTCCTCAGGACAGGCAGAGTATGACCTAGTAAGACGGTTATAATTTTCAGGCTATTTTGAGGGTGATTGGAGAGGATTTTCTTGCTAAACATATTTTGCATTCACATTTCACTGTGTATCTTGAATATGCATATGCTACCAGTGTTAATTACCTCTGTGCACTTTTGAAGCAAGCGAAGACTTTCTTTGCTTCAAGGAGCTCACAAATTTAATGACTGAGCTGCAGGCAAGTTAAAGTGCAAGCCACCAAGATGTTAGGTAGGACTGATTAACTATAACAAGGTGGCTTTCAGCAGCCGTTCTGTCTTAACTTCCATCTGCATCTTAGAAATGGAATATGGACCTACTTTATAGGGTTGTTGTAAGAATTACAGCAAGAGATTTTATGGAACTACTTTGAATTCTCTGTAGCACTATATAAAGCCTTCATCTTGTTTTTATTAATGAAAAAACATACTGTTTTTCTAGCTTATGCATATCCAATATATGGTGTCCAGTGGCATCCAGAGAAAAATCCATTTGAATGGAAGAATGCAACAGGCATACCACATTCTCGATCAGCTGTGAAAGTAGCGTATTACATCGCTGACTTCTTAGTTAATGAAGGTATGGAGTTTTTGTAAAGACTAGATATTTTAGGTTTGTAGATCAATGTAGAGAATTTCTGAAAGAAGCAGCAGTAGGTCAGAGAACACTGTGTTTCATTTTTAGGTGCAGCGGACAATATTTTAAACTGAACTTTAAATAGATCTGATCAATAATACTGAAGGATTTTAAGCTGGTGTTGGCTGGCTGGTTGGTTATCTGCAGTTTCAGTCCCTGACTAGTTGTGCTGCTGAAGTCAAGAGAACCAACCTCTAGAAACCAGTCTCAAAGTTATTCTGGCACTGTTCCCTTTGATACTGTTACCGTCTAAACTCCTGTATCAATGCTGATGTCAGTAGAAATTTCCAAAGTAAGCCTCTCTGTATGCAGTTGTGTCACAGAAGGTGCTTTTTAATAGGGATGGGCATGAACTGAACCATGAAGCAAAATTTGTCACAAATTTTGCCCTGTTTGTGATTTGGAAACTGAAGTTCGTGACAGGTCTACTGTCACAAATTTCCATGAACTTTTAAAAGTTTGTGGAGGTTCATGGACAGTTCGTGGACAGAGCAGAAAGCAGGTGTTTAAAGGGACTCCAAGTCCCTTTAAACCTCTGCTTTCTGTTCCCCATGAAAGCGGCAAAAACAGCTAAGTGGAGGGAGCAGACTGCTCCCCACTGCTCAGCTGTTTGGGGCTGTCTTGTGTACTCCTTTTAAAGTGCACAAGAAAGCCTGAAAAACAGCTGAGCACTTGCTATCTGGCACTCAGCTGTTTTTCAGGCTTTCTGAAATCCCCCTTGAAAGGTACTGCGGTTAGGGTTAGGTTAGGGGCTGCATTTTTCTGGTCCGTGCCCATCAGTACTCTGTTTGTTTAAACTTAAAAATTGTCCACCCTGCAGAGCAGTTTCTGGGCAATTTACAACACTGTAAACCCAAAGAAAGGAAGTTTTGTGTATGCAAAGCCACTTCCAGGAGTTCCTTTGAAGAGGTGACCAGGAAGCTTGGGCTGTAGCAGTTTGTATCAGATCAGGGTTCTGCCTTGAGGGTGGAAGGTCTTCAAGTTTGGTCTTATACTAACAGTCTTATAGATTTGGTCTTATTGTTAATAGCACTGAAGCAACCTATATTTATCAAATGTTTTCCAGCCCGGAAGAGCAACCATCACTTTTTCAGCGAAAAAGAAGAGACAGAGGCATTGATTTATAATTTTAACCCTGTTTTCACTGGGACATTTTCTTCATTTGAACAGGCTTATTTTTTTGACTAAGTCTTCAGAAGTCCTCAGGCAGAGATCATTTTGAAATTCTTCAGCATCGGTATGTTTCAGAATTAAATGAATGCAAAGCATTGCAAATAGCAAGAATGCAGGCGGCTTATCATTCCTTCTAAAATTATTTTTCTCATGTTCTCTGTAGAATTGCACTTCTTGTTTTCAGTTTCTAGAAAGGATCTCTGTTGAAAGCCCCAATAAAATAACCGGGAAGCTGTGCAAGTACATTTTGATCAATGAGACGTGTAGGAGCACTTCCCTGGGGACCGTATTCCAAATCCTTATTCACAAACAGAGAATAACACATGGTAGAGTCTGTTCTTGCACAAATCCCATGGATGAGAATGAGACACAAGCAGCACTTGGGTGGTTTGTGTTCATAGCCTATAATCAGCAAACCACACAGTTCCTGTATGCATTGCCGAAGTTTCCACCCTCCAAAGGGGAAAAGGTCAGAGGAATCCATCTAATGGCCCTGCACACAGGGATAGGCCCTTCTTCTGCCATGTGCTGGTGGTAAACAACAGAACTGACCTTTATCGTGGTTTAGTTCATTGTATAGAGTTTGGTTTGTTCATTTTCAGCATCTTTCTGTAATTGCACTGTTAGCTTTCTCCCTCCCCCCCATTCATGTTACAGTGAAATTGAATTCTTTTTAGAGTGCAGCTCTGAATTTTTGTTTGTTACGAGTTTTTATCTTGAGACTTGGCACCTGCAGAGGATCTTGGTTGTAATGTTTCTGTTCATGCAAAACTCTATTTTTAGTGACTTGATAAGAAAAATTCTCAGGTAATCACCCTTTTGCCAAAGGACTTCTTTGGAAATACAGAAGGGAGACAGTTTTTGCACACACTGAGCCATCTACTGGGAGTCTTTATATCGCTTCCTCTTGCTTTCTCTGCCTGCCCCACCAAATTTGTGTAGACTAATCTCCAGCTGAGTTTCTCCTCCCTCATGCCATCTGCACCTGACCCCAGTTAGCAAGGTGCTTCTAATGCTGCTAATTGGGAATACTTACCTTGCTTTTCTGATAGAGACCTTCCAGTGCATGAGCCAGGCTCTCCCCCTGAGGTACTAATCAACTCCACTCGACAGAGCTTCCTCATTGTTGAGCAGTGGCCTTAGGAGTCTCTTTACCTTTGTCTCCTCCACTTTGATCTGACCCTTTGGGGCCAAGCTCATAATCGGTTTCTGGATGCTGTCTCCAAATTTGTCTGGTCTGGTTCTCTGTCACTTCTGTGCAATCTAGGGATTCTGATGCTAAATAGGTTGTTACATTTTGCAGTCTGATCCCACTTAAGATTTCTCAGTTTCTGCTGTGTTCAGTGGGACACAGATGTGCAGTCCTAGTCAATGTATCAACCTTATTGCTAAGAAGCCTTTCGATTGCATTAAAATCACCTGCAGCAAACCAAGCAATGCATTTTCTTGTTCAAACCCCCCCCCCCCAATTTTACCACAAGTACTAACTAAAACTGCTGGAATCTCCCCTTTTCTGCTCCCACAGAAAAGAGCACCTCTTTTAAGATGGTGCCCTCTGTGACGTGCATATTTTTTTGTGCACATGTACAGATGTATGTATGCACCTTCTGATTTATCAAATGAGGCACATTCAGTTTAAATAATTAAAGCATGTGATTCATTGACCAAGATTCTTTTAAACTGCTTAGTAGCTGTAATTTGTGATTTCTTTTATCCATTATACAATCACCACTGTAATCAAAGAACATTCCAAGGTGATGTTTATTGAGTAATAGTATCACATTTAAGGTTTTAATGCATCAGAAAGGATTTGCCAATTTGGAAGGCTGGATTTCTATCGGAAAGACATGGCATATGTTTTTTCTTCCTTACATCATCCTCAGTCTTATGCCTCTGGATGGTCTGGTGCAACCCATTTAGTGCTTTGGGATCGTTTGCTCCCTGAACTGGACTGGTTCATTTCATAAAGGCAGGGCTTTTTTTCTAGGGGAATGCGCCAGAACAGAGTTCCAAAACCTCTTCTACAAAATCCCTTTAAAAATGTTTAAAAGTTAATGAGTTTTCAGTGTATAGACTGAAAACTTAATTTCCCTCTTGAGAGTTCCAGCAGCTCTTTTTCCAAAAAAAAGGGGGGGGGGGAGCCCTCCATAAAGGCATTGCCAGCAACCTCAGTGGCTGCAGATCCATGTGTGCAAATTCATCTGCCTATGGGAATGGACATTCTTTGCTGGTTGCATGATGGCACCTTTGTATGCTTCTGGGGCTATCAGGGATATTAAGTTTTAGATAAGGTTCAGGCTCACCCCTTTGATACCTATGACCGTATATCGAGCTATGTTTTTCTTAATAGCACTTTTTATATAGGCATTCATTTTCAAATGCAATAGTGATAGATGAAGAGATACAATCCAATTAAAAATTGAATGTTAAAAAAAGATGATGTGGAAATGTTATTTATTTACCATGCTAATTTATTGTTGCCATTCTTTCTCTCTCTGCTTTTGCTTCAGAACTGTTTACTAAAGTAAATCAGATGTTCTTCATATTTCGCTATAAAACCTTTAATAAAGAAAGTTTCAACAATATGTTCAGTCGTGCATCCTTTTGATAATGCATCTTTATTCCCTTTCCGTGCCATTCAGCACAGCTGCCTCTGGATAATTTTAACAATCAAAGGGAGGAGCTTTCTCCAAGGTATTCCAAGCATGGTACCCAGAGTTCTAAGCTAAGGCTCAGTTTGCACTTTAAAAGAAAAAGTATCTTCTCTCTTCTAATATCCGCTCCTCTAATGGGATCCAGGTGCTGTAATACAATTTTTTTTACTAAATAATGAGACCATCAGAACCCAAATGTTAGGAGGACTGGAGAATTCTGTTAAAAACTTTAACTAGTACCTATAGAAAGTAGAGAATAATTTCATAAACCCAGGGTTTCACAAACTCAGGCTTCTGACTTCATGGTAGCCCAAATATGTATTAAAACGCAGACAACTTCACTAGGAATGAAGACCTACTTAGAGGAGCTGCTGCTACTACAAGACAGAACGTACCTCTCAACCGTAGTTAAAACTGAAACTGGAATGCTGCTGGCTGTCAGGGAACCTCCTGTAAATTCATGATTACTCTCTTAGCAAGGACAGGAACCATTGATAAGTATTAGATGAGTTAGTCTGAGCTAACTCTGGCTGGATCCATTTGGGGAGTTTAGTGGGACTGCTGCAGAGAATGGCTCGCATGTTCCTCTACTGCCACAGTGTCTGCCTTTGTTAATTCAGACTCATCTGGAGAACTTATATTGAGGGCTGGAAGAGCTGAAATAGCTTCCTGCATCTCTACAGACACAGAATTCAAGATTGGGTCATGCAGCCAGGGGTCATTTTATAGAAAAAGAGATGCAGGAGCTCATTAGCATAACTTATTTGCATATGCTACATCACCTGACATCACCAGAAGTATGTCAGAAGGCAAGAAAGAAAGGAGAGAGAGACAGAGAGAGAAAGAAAGAAAGCTGGCAGAGGGAACAGCTACTAATCCAAGCCTCAGAAATACTTCTGGGAGGATAGCTTCAGTGGTGCCTGAAGCCTTCAGAAGGCTGGTCAGAGGAACAAGGACCTTTCCAGGGGATGGGGTCATTTTGCTGCAGCCATGACACAAGCGGGCATTCCCCCGCTGGGGAGGGGAGCTGGCACCAACTCCCAGAGCTGCACTCCCCTAAACAACTGCTCGAAATGACCCCTGCACACAGCTGATTGAAAGCGATTTAGAAACAGTCCAACTAGGGGTAGTAAAATGTGTCTGACTTTCCATCCATGCATCTTTCTCCTGCCCATCCTTCAAGGAGCTGCCTTTGCCTGGGGTGCATTGCACACTGACATTTGTGTCAGTCCCAGGGCAAGAAACCATTGTGTCAGTGTACCCAAACAAATAATTTCCATCCCTACATGAGAAGCAGGTTTAACTCCCGTCCCCACCCCCATTGCACTGCTACACGTTTGGCACTAGATGGCCTACATCAACCATTTTTATCAGTGTGAAGCTTTAATATGCAATCAAAATCTAACCACAAAATTAGAATCTAAATATCTTCACAGGAAAAAAATGAGAGCAGTGTCACTTTCATCTTTATGGGAATTGGAGCAGTGAAAATAGTCTTTTAACAGAAGAAAGCAAGCATATTTGAAAATTGAGAATTTTCCTTCAGCATGTGAATGTGTTTTATTGGATGGCAAAATCCTGCAGTGGAGAGGGAATGACAGATTGCAGCTAGAAATACGGTAGTATTATATGCTGCGTGATCTAATTCGGAATCTACAAATAGCAGCCTATACACAACCATGTGCAGAAGAAACTATTATTAAGCCACCATTAAGCAACCATGAAACAGAAGCAGCTATTAATTGCAATATCTGACAATGGGAGCTTTGACTCTCCAAAACGTATACCCTGAAGATCTTGTTGGTTTCTCAGAGGCTACTGGACTGGAATCAAGCTCTTCTACTGCAGACTGACAGCGTGTCTTACACATCTGAGTCTTGCATATGCCTACTCTGAGGTAAGCCCAACTATGGTAATTGAGGCTAAGTTTCAAGTCAGTGTTCATGGGACTGTAGACTTAAACTAAATCAAATATCCAATCAGTCCCATTGAAACCAGTGGGCAGGTTTGATAGAAGTAGGAAGGTGCTTTATACAGAGTCAGATCAGCGGTTCATTTAACTCAGCATTGTCCTCTTCATCTGGAAGCAAAACAGGAATTTTGTGGCCCATACAAGACAAACTAAAATTTTATTCCAGCATAAACCTGGGTGGACTAGCTAGCACCCTTCTGAAGCAACATTGTAGGATATTGGGCAGAGAAAAACTACATCAATAGTGGATTGCTAATTTCTAAATTCTCCTGAAATCCTCCTTATATATAACTAGGAATAAGGCCTGTTGCGGAAATAAATACAACGGGCTCTAGAAAGAGGCTCTGGGAGAGTGCCAAGGCCTTGGGCACTCAATGTCAATCTGCTGTGGCAACCTCAGCAGGGTATAGGGACACAGAGTCCACCATTTTCTCCATGGGAACTGATCAATGCCATCTGGAGAGCAGTTGTAATTCTGAGTGATCTCCAGCCCTCACCTGGAGATTGGCAACAGTGGTTCCCCAACAGGGAATAGCTGGTTTGGAGGGCAGAGTCCATGGCATTCTACCTGTCTGAAGCCCCACCCCTCCTCAAACCTCACCCTCTCCAGGCTCCATCCCTCAAATCTCTAGGAATTCCCCACCTGGAGTTGGCAACCCTATCTCCTTCCCAGCCAAGCATCAACCTACCTTTATTTTCCCCTCACTGTTCAGCTTTCCATCTCCCCCCCCCACCTGCAGCCTCTACAGTGCTCTGAAGCCCTGACTGCCACATCACATTGGCTGTCATGGGGGGCATCTCAGCAGGGTATAAGGACACAGAGTCCACTGTTTTCTCCATGGGAACTGATCAATGTCATCTGGAGAGCAGTTGTAATTCTGAGTGGTCTCCAGCCCTCACCTGGAGATTGGCAGTAATGGATTCCTTGGCTGGGAGGGTGGGATAGAAATTTAAATAAATAAATTTCCTAGGAGGGAAAGTGGTCTTTCTCTGCAATGGCGACCAAAGCAGCTTACATCAGTCTCCTATCCCCACTTTGACTTGCACAACAATCCTGTGAGTTAGGTTAGGCTGAAAGTCTGTGACTGGTTCAAAATCACCTACTCAGCTTCTACAGCAAGAACCTGGATCTAGCAGACCCTGCTCTGAAGCACTGATTGCCACGCCTAGGGTACCCAACCGCCAGGTTCAGCTGAACAGAATGTCATAAAGCCCACCTTCCAAAGCAGTTATTTTCTCCAGGTGGGAGAGATCTGTTGTCTGGAGTTCAGTTGTGATACTTGGTGATCTTCAGGCTCCACCAGGGGCGTAGGCTTTGTAAATCCCTGGGGGGACGGGGGCTCTTTCGTGCGTGCGCACAAAGCGCGCAAGCGCGGGGGACCATGTCCCCGCCGCCTCTCTGCCCCCCGCCCCAGGGAGGCAGGAGGACAGGCCGGGGGTGGGGGGGAAGGAGAGACGGTGGCGGCAGCAGGGCGAGCGGGGGTAACCTGAGCAGCATGCTGGCACAAGAAGGCAGTGGGGAGCCCAGTGGGCACCTCTCCCAGCTCCAACTTCGGGCCGGGTTTCCTGCGGAGGCACTCAAGGGTTTTCCTTCGGAGGCACTCCTGCGGGCCGAGTTTCCTGGGGCTGGGTTTCCTGCGGAGGCACTCCTGCGGAGGCACCCTGGGCCCGCCCATCGCGCCGGCTCTTGCCCTCCTTCCACCACCACCCCTCCTCAGCGGCTGCCTTCTGCTGCGCCCGGCACCCCCCGGGCTCTCGGCGGCCCTCCCTGCCTCCCCCACCGGTGGGCGCTCCATTTTGCCGGGGGTGGCTGAGCCCCCCCCCGGGAAATTTCAGGGGAGGCTCGAGCCCTCGAGCCCCCCCATAGTTGATGCCTATGGGCTCCACCTGGAGGTTGGCTACCCTAGGTGTAGCAGTCAGTGCTTCACAACAGGGTCTGCTAGATCCAGGTTTTTGCTGTAGAAGCTGAGTGGGTGATTTTGGACCAGTCACAGACTTTCAGCCTAACCTACCTCACAGGGTTGTTGTGCAAGTCAAAAGGGGGAGAGGAGAATGATGTAAGCTGCTTTGCAGAGCAAAACTACTTTTCCTCCAGGGAAATATTTATTTATTTAAATTTTTATCCCACCCTCCCGGCCAAGGAAACCACTGTTGCCAATCTCCAGGTGAGGAGTGGAGATCACTCAGAATTACAACTGATCTCCAGGAGGGAGGGCAGAAATCAGCTGCAGTCAGAGGGGCAGATAATGGTAGGTTGATGGTTAGCTGGAAAGGCGATGGGGTTGCCAACTCCAGGTTGGACTATTTCTGGGGATTTGAGGGGTGGAGCCTGGAGAAAGTGGGGTTTGAGGAGGGGTGGGACCTCAGACAGGTACAATGCCATAGATTCCACCCTCCAAACCAGCCATTTCCTCCTGAGGAATCACTGTTGCCAATCTCCAGGTGGGGGCTGGAGATCACTTAGAATTACAACTGCTCTTCAGGTAGCAGAGATCCGTTTCTCTGGAGAAAATGGTGGACTTTGTGTCATGATACCCTGCTGAGGTTGCCACAGCAAATTGATGCTGAGTGCCCAAGGCCTTGGCACTCTCCCAGAGCCTCTTTCTAGAGCCCGTTGTATTTCTTCCCACAACGGGCCTTATTCCTAGCAGGTACATATTTGTGATTAGGACGTTACAAATGTAGATTTTACTGATAACAAGGAAGTTACAGCTTTACGTGCATAGGCTGTGGAATTGAAGCAAAATCCCAATTCTGCCTCTGGCTACTTTCAGGTATAGTTAGATTTTTTTTTCATGTACATGCATGTTGCTCAGCATTTGACAGGATGAGCAGTTTGAGGACAGTTATGGCACAATTTTAAATCTTTCAGTATTGGTACTACATATGTTTAATATTAATCCTGGAAAAAAACTATTCCTGTGCTAGATCACAGTGGGCAGCCATGTTGATCTGAAGCAACAGAACAAAGAGCCCAGTGGCACCTTTATGACCAAGAAAGTTTTATTCAAGGTGTGAGCTTTCGTGTGCATGCTGTGCTAATTAGTGACATGCAAATATTCCTCTGTTCAGACTGCAGTTTAGTCACAAATTGCAAGCAGCATCCTAGCACTACAACAAAGTTAACTTTTTGTTTCCCACTGTATTGCAATGTTTTGAGCATGTGTGCTCTTGTGCCTCTTCCCTGGGCCAGTACCTTCCCTTCTCCCCAGTGTACATACAAGGGGTGAGAGGAGAAGGGGGTAAAAAAGGATTGCGAGAGAAGGGAGTAGGGAGGAAAGCTGATAGAAAGGGTGAGAGGAGAAGGAGAGGTGAGGGAAGATTGGAAGATAAGGGGTGCATGCAGAAGGACAGGGGATGGAACTCTGACAACGAAGTGGGGAGAGGGAAGCAAGGGGGGGTAGGACTATGGTAGGGCCATGGCTTCCCAAGCTGCCACCCAGGTCCACTGACAACCAATAGACCAGCAGGGCCAGGGTTTATACAGCCAAAACCTGGGAAACATGAGGGGCTGCAGAAAAATGGTACCCACCTCATGGGAACCCACAGAGCCCACCCTGGCTACCCCAATGAATACAGGCTGCAACTCCCATGGCCTCAAAGCAGGAGCCGTCCACAGACCTAGTGAGGGAACGAGGGAACAATGCAGACATTCAAAGAACTGTGAGATTTACCACATCCAGAAACATACCAAGCCAACAAGAAAACAAAATAAAAGTATTACTGCTTTGCATATATTCTGTGTACTGTACAGAGTGGGGCTCATCACAAGGAGTATATACATTTAGTGACAATCCTGTACTACAATTACAAGTTAAAAGAAGCCACAACACATTGCGCAACATTTTATTGTGGGTCCCCTCTTGTCTATTCATAATATCTGGTGCACAGCTGAAAGCAACCTAAATGGATGATTAGTTACGTGAACTGTAATTAAAAAGAGAAACAACCTTATAGTTTAACCATCAGTACCTTTCTGGATAGTTGTTTTCCCCTGTTTCTATTGTGGGCTTTATTGGTAAATTACAATGCACATACTAAGGCTTCTTAACGAAGGAAGAAAAATTAAAGCAGCTGATTGAGGCAATTTTGAATGAGATTGCTCTGCTCAAGAAAGCAAAGCAATTAAAATTGGGGGATGTCTCTTCTGACTAATTAAACATCTGACAAGATGTGCCTCATGTCACTTCTCTCCAATCTTCATTTATTTGTTTAATATTGTTTTGAAAAAGAATACCTCCTCAAATGTACATAAGCCATCTGTTGTTCTCGCTGACTCATTGTGTGCTGCAGCATTATGCATCTGCAAACCGTTCTCACTCCATGTATCAAGGAAGGACATTCGCTCCATAAAAAAGGCTCCAAGTTTGAAATTTCCTGTTAAAGGTTGTTTCACACATTGTACAAAGGCGCGTGTGGAACAGCATCTGCCTTACAGATCCTGGTAGCATGATTCTGGGATTTAAAAAAATAACTTTTACTTCATGGAAGCATTAAAGCAGATTTAGTTCTGTGATGAAAAGCAATCCACACTGTATGTTTAGGTATGCTGTGGACTGGGTCCATTGGCTATCACTTGGCCCTTGGTCTGTAAGATCAACTTTTGGGTTGAGGGATATGTCCAGGTGGAGCAAGACAGCCTGAGGTGGGGACCAAAAAACGTGTCACAGTTATGGCCACAGTTATGTGGTTGCATTTTCCTTGATTATACTCCCAACAAACACAGCAGGGAGTGTCACATCTAAAGACTGACTTCATATTGGATGGGTCAGACCTAGATCATTAGGGTTTGGGTTATTAGGGTTCGGGTTATTAAGGATAGGGTTAGAGTTATTAGGGTTCGGGTTATTAAGGATAGGGTTAGAGTTATTAGGAAAATAGTTGTGTTTTTTTAAGGAAAATAGAATTTATTTTAGAAAACCTTTCTACATACAAATCAAATCAAACAAATCAGACAAACCATTAACCATTTTTCAACAATTGTTAACAAATAAACAGTTTAACAATATAACAATATAGCAATATAGCCTTATAAACTTTCAAAAATACATAGATACATAACTGTATAACCAAATTAAGTTAAATTAAGTTAAATTAAATTAAACTAATTTATTGCTAATAATATTATTATTTAAACTAATAGTCTCAATACTACTGACTGTTCCAGCCTTCTTTGTCTTGTCTCTTCTGTCCATAGGAGTCTGTCCTCACTGTTGTAAAGCTGACCCAATCATTGGTTGAGGAGGTAGAAGTGGAAAAACAGGGGAAAGTCCCATGTCCATTTGGTATCCAGTCTCTTTTCTCCATCGATCAATATTCTCCCCCTGACAGTCATCTCCTTCTCCTGTAGGCCCAGGGACTTATCTAAAGTTGAAGAGGTATCAAAAAGACCTTTTGGACAGTAGGGTGTTTGAAACTTCTATGAAGGCCCCTCTCCCCCTCCCCGCTGCTCTCCTTGTCTTTGAATACGATTGTTAGTGTTAGGGTTATTAGGGTTAGGGTTACTAGGGTTAGGGTTATTAAGGTTAGGGTTATTAGGGTTTGTGTTATTAGGATTAGGCATGGGTCTTTTCATAGAATAAGAGGTGCAGGAGCTCATTAGCATAACTCATTCACATAACTTATTTGCATATGCTAAACCACCTGACATCCCTGGAAGTATGTCAGAAGGCAAGAGAAAGAGAGAAAGAGCAAAAGAAAGAGAGAGAGAGAGAAAGAGAGAAAGAAAGAAAGAAAGAGACAGAGAGAGAGAGAGAGAGAGAGAGAGAGAGAGAGAGAGAAAGAAAGAAAGAAAGAAAGAAAGAAAGAAAGAAAGAAAGAAAGAAAGAAAGAAAGAAAGAAAGAAAGAAAGAAAGCAAGCAAGCTGGCAGAGAGGGGACAGCTATTAATCCAAGCCTCAGAAATACCACTATTCTGGGAGGATAGCTTCAGTGGTGGCTGAAGCCTTCAGAAGGCTGGTCGGAGGAACAAGGACCTTTCCAGGGGGCGGAGTCATTTGCTGCAGCCATGACACAAGCAGGCATTCCCTGCAAGGGGGGGGGGGAGCTGGCACCAACTCCAGGAGCTGAGCTCCCCCAAGCTCCTGCTCGAAATGACCCCTGGGATTAGGGTTATTAGGGATACAGTTAGAGTTATTAGGGGCTAAGGTTATTAGGGTTAAGGTTATTAGGGATAGGGTTAGAGTTATTAGGTTTAGGGTTATTAGGCTTAGGGTTATTAGTGTAAGGGTTATTATGGTTGGGGTTAGGGTTATTAGGATTAGAGTTAGGGTAATTAGGGTTAGTGTTAGTGTTATTAGTTTTGGGGTTATAAGGGTTAGGATTATAGTTATTCGGGGTAAGGTTTTAAAGGTTAGGGTTAGGGATATCAGAGTTAGGGTTAGGGTTATTTGGGTGACAGGGTTATTAAAGTTTGGATTATTAGGTATCGGGTTGTTAGGGTTAGGGTTATTAAGGTTAGGGTTAGGGTTATTAAAGTTTGGGTTATTAAACCCTAATCCTAATAACCCTAACCCTAAACCTAATTACCATAACCCTAACCCTTATAATTCTAACCCTAACCCTAATAATCCTAACCCTAATAACCCAAGCCCTTATTTTAATAACCCTAACCCTAAAAAACCATTGTCCTAACCCTAATAACTCTAACCCTAATAACCCTAACCCTAATGACTCTAACCCTATCCCTAATAACCCCAACTCTACCCCTAATATCCCTAACCCCAATAACCGTAACCCTAACCCTAATATCCCAAACTTTAATAACCCTAACTTTAACCCCAATAACCTGAACTTTAATAACCCTAATAACCTTAACCCTAACCTTATCAGCCCTAATCCTAATAATGCTAATAACCCTAACCCTAATTACCCTAACCCATATAACTCTAACCCTAACTCTAATTACCCTAACCCTATTAACCCTAACCCCAATAACTCTAACCCTAATATCCCTAATACTAATAACCCTCACCCTAAACCTAACCCTTAACCCTAAAAACCCTAACCCTAATTACCATAACATAGAGCCCCCTTTCTTTACTACTACTCTAAAAGTTTTGGTGATTAGGGGGCATATTCTGAAGTACTATTTGGGTCATGCAGGGCACTGTTGTGGCCATTTAGTCTTCACTATGTACCGCATTTTTCGCTCCATAAGACGCACCTGATCATAAGACGCACCTTGTTTTTAGAGGAGGAAAACAGGAAAAAATGAAACAGAAAGAAAAAAAGAAAGAAAGAAAGAGAGAGAGAGATAAAGGAAGGAAGGAGGAGGAGAGAGAGAGAAAGAGAAAGGAAGAAAGAAAGGTGGGGATAGAGAGAGAGACAGAAAGACAGACAGACAGACAGAAAAAAGGAAAGGAAGGAAGGAAGAAAGATAGAGAAAGGAAAGAAGAGAGATGTCGGCATGCCATGCAAAGCCAGGCCTTTCTGTGCAAAGTAGCCACGGAGCTTAATCTGTGGGCGGGGCTTTCTGCTGCTGGCTGTCTTAAAGGGGAAAAGCACTTAAAGGGAAAGAGTACTTAGCCTGGTGGGGTTTTTCCTGCCGTTTCCCTTTTAAGTCTTAACAGCTCAGGCCCAGCAGGGAGGGGTGGGGAAGTCTGGGATGCCAGTCTGAATGGCGTTCCCCTGCGTTCCTGCTGAAGAAAGAGCCCTGTTACAGGTAAGAAAAGCTCCATATTCGCTTCATAAGACGCACACACTTTCCCCGCACACACTTTTTTGGGGAGGAAAAGTGCGTCTTATGGAGCGAAAAATACGGTAAGTTGACAGTGCAATCTAAAAACAAAACTAATGCTATCCTGCAGATGTAGGCTACAGTGAAAAGGCCGCTCTCTGTTATATGAATGCAAGTCAGATCGTTGGTCAGTCTAGCTCACTATTGGTCTGAGCAGCAGTAGTTCTTTTGGTTCTTGGCCAGAGGAAGACCTTTCCTGACTCCTCCTGTCAATCTCCTGTTGAACTGGAGATTTTGGGAGTGAATTAGGGATCTTATGTGTGTCAGAGCTCTTTCCCTTTCCAGGGATAATTATAGACTATTAAGGTTCTCCTTCAACCAACCCCTTGTAAGTTTTCAGAAACACCAGGGATTCCTAGAAAATACTGGCTTTGATTTAATGGAGAGCAAAAGTTCCTGAAATATCCTGACAATACAATTATGAATATGGTATGGGACAGAATATTTTTTTTAAAGGATTAATGAACAGCCAGTGTGAGTTTTCAGGGTTTTAATTTTCCAAAACTTAATTCGTTTTTCTATCTTCATAACTGACAAACTTTTCAGAGAATACCTTTAGGACCAATTCCAAGATACCAAAATGCACCTTTGGTTCGTATTCCTGTTCCCTTCCTATTTATTGGGGATACCATTTGTCATCAGTTGAACATTTCAAATGCCCAGTGATTTCTACATTAGAGTCTGATATCACTGCCACTAAATCAATGATGAAATGAAATCAGTTTCAGCTGTATCATACACTTGTTAATTTTGTTCATAAATACAAAGTGCACATAATGATGCATGAGTGTGCATATATGTACACACAATGAACCTGCAACAGGAATGCTGCATTCTAAAATAGGTCAAGACTAATGTAGTATGACAGTCAGCTGCCCTTCTACCTGAAAGTCCACTATATGACCCAAGTCTGCAAGTAGAAAAGGCCTGTGTGTTTACTACCTCTTCTACAACCTTTTTCGTTCCCTTGATCATTTCTGTAAAGATCTCACAAGCCTCTTTTCAACCTGCTTTGAAAAACTACATTTACTGCAATTATACATTATGTCTAAATCCCATTTACCTGAAATGCTTTGAATACATTTAGGTTCAGCAAAAGAAACAAACATTTCAAAATGTAGCATAAGGAGGATAATTTTCCTTCACTGACTTTTGCATTTCAACTTAATTGGTTTTTATATAATAGTTTGGATCGAGAGGGAGAGTTGATCTCCCCCGCACTACATTTCAGAAGGAGTAGCTTTTAATTGCCTTTTCACTGAATATGAATTTTTATTATAGCTTGCAGAGTGTTTGAAATGCACACCTTGGATATGCTTTTGTATGTACTATAAGGATACTTAGTCATAGTAAACAAATGCCTAAAGATACTCTTTAAAGTTCAGCCCTGGGATGGTAATTGAGACATCAACACATAGCATCTTCTCCAACATCAAACTCACATCTAGGCAGATTTGAATACATTCTCTCATAGCATTCTCTTAAACTTAAAGCTGCCATGTGCCAGAAACAGAAGGTTTCTTGAAAGCCTGTATCATGCATTATAATCCCCCAATCATTGCCATTGTTCAGTCACCACTTATTTCAGAAGACCTTGCATGATAATTGGCCTCTTTAATGTATAGTGACCTTGGCAAGCCCCTGTGCCCAGAAATGCTTCACCTTGCATCCTTTGCTCTTACAGCTTCCAGTCTTCCACTGCTCGATTCTTCCCCTGTGCTATAAGTGCTTCCCTGGCTATCATCTGCCACTTTAAGCTATTTCAGTCACAGAGTAACTGAGCATCAGCTTCTGGCTTACAGGAGAGTGGGTTACCCCCTGTCTTGTGATACAGGAAAAAGAAGCCCCCAGATTCCTTCATTGACAGAGAGATGCATTTGCTTTTCTTTTATCTTCCTTTCTTTTTGTAGCTGACATTTTTGAAGCCAGCAGGTCAGGTTGTGTCCTTTCTGCCAGCTGCCACTAAGTTTGACTAAAAATGAAAACAGCCTTAACAGCCACTATAATATGGTCTCTGTAATATAATGTTTTACAAGGTCTATATTTCTCATCATCATTACAGTGTTATTGGCACACTTCTCCAGACAAATGCTGGAACAACAAAATAGTGATTACAGAATAACAAGTGGGGGACTCGCAAAGGACTTGCAGGGCACATCTTGTTTTCTTC
Source organism: Lepidodactylus listeri (assembly GCA_029233225.1). Lineage (NCBI taxonomy): Eukaryota > Metazoa > Chordata > Lepidosauria > Squamata > Gekkonidae > Lepidodactylus > Lepidodactylus listeri. The sequence goes on from JARCFY010000006.1 coordinate 52,361,184, forward strand.
TCTCCCACTGTTTCCTCTTGCCCTTCCCTGAATGCCTTCTTCACCATCCGCCAACCTTCCTTTATCTCCCCCCACCCCCAGCTTCAGCTTTTTTTCACACTAGTAACCTCTATCCAGAAAAACTATGGCTGCAGTTACACTGGAGGCTTGGTGTGATCTGGTGGCACCTCTATTTGTGGCGGTTTAAATCATCATGGGAAGGGGTGACCAGACAGCACACCATGAAGTGGCTCATCTGCACACCAGTCCCATGCTGAAGCATCCACATTACCAGTGGCTCAACCATGGAGTGCGGCCCTTGCTGGCAATGGGGGTCACTAATGCTCATATACGCTTATGAGCATATCCCTACTGGGCAAAAAAAAAAACCCATGACTGAGACGGAAGTGACCATTCACACTTCCCATCTGGCATCCATTCACACCAGGGGGGTTCAGATACTGGGAAAAGAGGAGTGGAAGCACTAGCATCCATAAAGACCAGACCTTCCCCAATGTCAGCAAACTCTGCTTCCAGGATGGGCCGAACCCGGGTGCTGACAACTGGGGCGTGGAAGGCAGATGTTGTTGTCTGATTGTGCTCTTTAAATCTGCAAAGGTAATGCAACTATATCAGCATGAACTGCTTGTGTGACTGCAGCCTAAGGCTGATTTGTGCAGTGCCAGCTGCCAGACTGGGCCCATTTGCATGGTGCTAGCAACTGGGTTGGGCCTAATTGTGTGGTGGGAAACCCTCAAGGACTTGTGGAGGGCACTTCACATTCCCTGTATCCCTTTCCCCACTCTTTCCCGCCTCCTCCTGGCAACCTCTATATAATTACCTTTCCCTGGTTCCTTCTCTCCTCACTACCCACCAGCCAACCTACCTTTTATCTGACCTCTCCCATCTTCAGCTATATTTATTATTTATTTACTTAGTTTTATTTGATTTATTATTATTTATTAATTTTATTTGTACTCCACCTTTCTCCATAATGGCAACCCTAAGTTGGATACATCTTTCATCTCTCCTCCAATTTATATTCACAATAACCTTGTAAAGTAGGTTAGAATGCAAATGTGTAACTGGCCCAAGGTCAGCCAGTGAGTGTCTACAGCAGAGTAGAGTTTAGGGCTACCAACTCCAGACTGGAAAAATCCTGCAGATTTGGGGGTGGAGTCTGGAGAGGGTGGAGACTGAAGAGGGAGATCAGCAGGTGTGTGCAGCCATAGAGTCATCCATCCAAAGCTGCTATTTTCTCCAAGGGAACTGAATTCTGTAGTCTGGAACTTGGTTGTAATTCCAGGAGAACTCCAGGCCCCATGTGAAGGTTGGCAACCTTACTGGAATTTCAAACTTGGGCTTCCCAGATCCTAGTCTGAAACTCTAACCACTGGCTTTGAAAAGTGGCCAGCAGCCAGTCCTGGATGAGTCATGCAAATCACATAGCATCAAGTCACCCATTTGTTGCTGCCAGGCCTCGCCCCATTGAGTCCTCCCTCAGAGGCCAAAACAGCCCTGGAGAGGGCCCTGCACCCTCTTAACTGACAGAAACCAAGGCTTTTGAAGGCAGTACTGTTGTGGTTGCCTAGCAACAGCCACAATGACCACTGAGCAGCCACTGAGCAGGCATTCATTTCTAAAGATTTTAGAAATATGCATGTGGAGGTTTAACCCCCCTCCAAGTTTTTTTTAAAAAAGAGTTCAGATTTTTCTGCAAACCTGGTGTTTTTCAGGTTTGTAGAGAGATCTGTCTTGTCTCTTCATGCTCCAGTCTCTGGATCTAAGTATCTAAAAATCAGTATCACCTTCACTGAGGCCTCAGACTGACCACTGGCCCTTTCAGATTGAGCTCTTCAGATGGTGGTCTCTGTTGTGCTCCCGCTCCCTCAACAAGCCCTGTTGTTGCTCCATGTAACTCCTTCATCACCTGGACTTCCATCAGTGGAAGCTGTGACACCTTCTGGGGTTCCAACAAGCCTGACCCTCTTCTCTGTCCTCTTCCATCCATGCATCCCTGCTAGCACTGAGCTGGCTGCCTCCTCTCTCAGGTGTGCTCCAGGCTCTCCCACTAGTTCCAGCACTTCCTGCCTGGCCTGCTGCGTGTGGCTGGTGACTGGGCAGGCCCTTGCTGATTCCCATCTGTTTTCCTCCTGGATGTTCTCTCATGGCTGCCAGCCCCAACTGTCTTTTGATGGCCCTGTCAGCCAGAATGCGCCCCACCCTTCTATCGGCATCACAGGATCCTTCTCAGCTGGGCTGTTTTTTCCTCTGGTTCGGCTGCTCAGGGCACCCTGACACTGCTCATGCCCAGCAGGCCCACAAATCAGTTACTAGATAAGATCAAACGAAGACTGCTTTCTTCTGCAAAGGACAGGGAAGGGAAGTGGATGTGGCTCAGTGGTAGATCGCCTGACTGCAGCGGGTCCCAGGTCCAATTCACTGCGTCTCCTGTGAAAAGGACCAAGGAGGAGGTGGTATGAAAAATCTCTGCCCGAGAGCCTGGAGAGATGCTGCCAGCCTGAGTGGGCAATACTGACCATGATGGACCGGTGGTCTGATTCAGACTAAGGCAAATTCCTGTGCTTATGTGACCGGCATACATCAAAATATGTAAAACAGAAATATTATGTTGCCACTATGAACAATAAAGCTGACACAAGTGTTTAAGGTTCAAGTCTCCAGATGGACATCAGGGGGTGGGGGATGACAAAAAAAAACCCCACTGTCACTTTCTGCTCCAAGGCTTTTTGTGCTGGGAAAGAAGGCTTTCTGAGGGAGGATGTAGAAATGTTTATGCACAGTGAATATTTTGCAGGGCCAGGAGGTAATCTCTTTCTTCACTGCTTCTAACAGTTTAGGGCTTATAATTTATTATAATGCAGTTTAACAAGACTGAATTTAGGAGGAGGGAGGCCAATTAATTCAGAACATCAATTTTTGTTTGCTGCTGTCAAATGTTGTTATGGGAAACTGATAGACTGCAAATCCGGATCAGGTGATTCTGAAGCAAAAGGAAGCGAGATGCCCTGGCTTAGCAATACCAGCAGTATCCTTATAGAGCAATTGCCAACAGAAATTACTGAAGAGTGCTGTAACCAACGGATAACAATTTCTCTTACCTGCAGAGGTAAAAAACCCTGGTGTTCATATAAAGCTGTTGTTCCAAACCTTTGCTCACAGAGGCCACATCCGTGTCACTGAACTTTAGAATACCAAGGCATCTAAGAATGTACAGATAATTATGCATTCATTTAATTTGCATTTATTTGAATTATTATCTATGGTATCTGTATTGTGCACAGCTAAAGCGTGCTGTTGTCTGTTACTATATAAAAAAATCCCCCCAAATAGGGGTCAAATTTAATTGCTATATCTTATGCTGTGCATCAAAATGCACGATGAGGAAAACCTCATTAGCAACTTATCCTCACTCCTGAGGTAAACCGTACAGCTGGTTGTGTCCTTTTCTACCCCTCCCTGATTACTGTTGATTACTCATTCATTCACATATTCAAATACAACCTGAAATACAAGGTCAACTGAGTATTTTAACTTGTTCTGCAGCCAGTGCTAAGTACTGAAGAAATGGATTACTGAAAGCAAAGTATCTGTAAGCAGCATAAATGACAGAGAAATGAAATACAACGGAAGAGTATGGCAGTGTAAGCATACCTAAATTATGAATCATTGAGTACCCATTTAAATGCTAAGAAAGTTCACAAGATAAGATAAGCAAGGGTTTAACCATATTTTATAGAACATTCTAGGGGAGGCTATGACAGAAAGAAATATATAAAGGAGAAGGAAGCTACTCATAGTGATGTGAACATACTTTCCTGCTTTTTAATTTGACACAGGTCATCTTCCAACAACAGTTCCCATTTTGCATTCCTGAGCAACAGAATTGTGTTCATCCACTAGGCAACCCATAGACGATGAAATGAAGAACAGAAGAACATGTCTTTGGTCACTCTGAGTAGCATAAGTTCGCAAATCAGCTCCTCACCTGGGACAAGCAAAGTCGCTTTCAAAGGACACATGTTCCTGGGACAGGCTGCTAGTTTATAAACATCATGGTAGCATCATGGATAACTAGTTCTTCAGAAACACTTTTGCTTGTGTAATTTATGGAAATTACAGAATGACCCATACTGTAAATGCAAAATGTTATGTGGCACTCAGTTAAGCATAAGAAGTTGGGTCAGATCAGAAATGAACATCATGAACAGGAGCTCAAGAGTTCAAGGTTCCTTCCTAGAGTTCAGGCACAGCAACTGGGGCCCAGAGAAACTGATTATCTTGCCCTGTGTTAAATGCTAAGCTGCAGACGCAGGTAAAAGTCTCCAGAAATATTCATCACGAGAACTGTACAAAACATGAAAAGAAACAAGCAAATGTCTAATGATGAGTGTCAAATACCCAAAGGTAAACAGCAGCAACAATGTTTGGTTGTTTCACTTTTTATACCATTGAAAACTAAATAAAAAACAAAATGCCACATTGTTACATAGTTTCATTCTAGAGATATTTACAGGTAACTTTACAAATTTTTATACACATTTCTGTAACTGATGTCTTCTGGTAAGCTTTTAAATTAAGGGTTTCATGAATCTTCAGTAGACTCCACATTGTTGCTTGGCTCCTTCCAAGAAGAAAAATTAATAATATGTGCAAAATACAGATACCTGCCCTGAATTTCTGGAGAATGAAACCAAGAATTTCCATCCATAGACAGCTAAATTAATGCACAGGGTCAAGAGAGGCGCAAAGCAGGAGAAGGAGCCGTGTGTTAATTAGGCAGCAACCATCTGTACTCTTACATGGGAGAAAGCCCCACTGAATTCAGCTAGGCTTACATCCTAGTAAGCACACATGGACTTTGGCCATCAGAATATTTAGACAACACTGATGGTCATTACAAACAATGGGAGGAACTCTTATTGGCCAATTCCTAAGTATATGGTGGAACATGAAATGAAGGAAGTAATTCTAAGCAGGTCACCTCTGAAGTAAGTATCATTTATTTACTGGGGCTTAATCCCAGGAAAATGTATTTAGGATTGCAGCCAAAGACACTGCAGCGGTCATTGGCTAAATGTTGTGGCTCATGTTCTTCCTTTCTCCTCTCAAGGCAATCGTATACTTTTTGGACTTGGTGTGTGTGTGTCATATTACCAACTAGCACATGCAGGCACAGTATGATTGTATTAAATCCCCAAATACTGTCTGAATTTCTAAAAAAAAAGACGATATCTTTCATTGTTCTCACACATTCAATTTTTCATGCCTTAAACACTAGGTATTCGTAGAAAAAAAAGAAAAAAGATACAATTTACAAGAAGTCCATAAAAGTGAATAATGTGAAGAAAATTCATCTAACAAGGATCCACCTAACGACAATAATAAGAAAACTGAGGCTGCAACCGAAGGCTTCCGTCACACATTGGAAGAAGAATCCATAGTCCAGGTTAACTGCATGATGCCTCTCTTCTGCGAGTGAGCCTCACAGAGATGGTGCTTCCCTCGAACCATCTGATTCCTCAGCAAAATACTGCTCAACACGACTGCTGCATCACTTCTTGTCACTTATTTCGACCTGAAAAAAGAACATACAAGCTATTGGGAGATGTAAAAAGAGGAGAAAATCCACTACTTTTAAAAAGTTAAATGATAAAAAGTAATTATGCGTGTGTTGTAGCAAAGAACAAAACCCACTTCATACCGAATATTTCCCAGAGATCCTTGTTGTTCATAGGAACATTTAATCATTAATTCAATTAGTTTTGGAATTCTGACTACATTGGGGAGTTCAACTGTTATTACTAGCAGGTTTTGATATTAATGATGTTATAGTTTTAGTCTTGTGATTGGGTGGGTTACCAGTCTGGTAAATGAAATATACTCATATTAAAGGATGTGTGTCCATGCACAAGATAAATTATCATGGAATGCATTTCAAGCCTGATGGTTATTCCCCCCCCCCCGGCCCGAGGGACATCAGTATAAACAAACATTTATTCCCTAAAGGTTATATTTAACAGATACATTTAAGCACTACAAAGAATACAGAATATACCACCCTTCCCAGTAAATTTTAAATTGCTGGTTTCATATCCTTCCTCTTTTGAACCATACTTATTACAGATTGTACCTAGAACAATATTTTTGGTAAAGAGGATTTTTCTCTGTAATATTGCAACCTCCTAATGTAAATCTGTAATTTTAAAATGCTTTGCCTAATAAGCCATTCCATGACGTGTAAATTAAAAGCTTTAGATCATAACCTACCCCCAAGGGTTATTCCCATTAATAAATAGAGACAATTTTCAATCAAACTGACTTAAATCTGTCCAGAGCCATATTGTTAGGATTGGTTTCTCCCCTCATGCTCTGCTATCTTGTGGATATGATCAGGCAAAGAGACTAGTTAAACAGAGAATGAAGGACATAGAATGCCAATCTGATATTGCTAGCTTACAAAATGCTTATGTGCGGTCAAACTTTCAATATACTGTGAAGTCGGCAATCTATTCAACATCCTTAGAAATAAATGGATTCAGAAGGGCATTTACCTTGGCAAGGTGTTTGGACCTCCCTTTGGGAGTACTGGAAGACAGATATAAGAAAACTCCCTATGTGGAAAGGCATTGCTCATGTTCGCTGAGAGAGGTTGAAATCATAGAGCACATGTTTTTTTAGCTACCCACAGTATACGGAAGCACAAGGCGAGATTATTATCCCGTTATTAGACAAAATCCTTGGTCTCACTGAAAAAGATAGACTTGATTATCTTCTATCTGATAAGAACCCCAATATTACCTACCAGGTTGCTAGATTTTCTTTGGTGATATTGAAATCTCGGAAAATATATTGTAATGAGATTTTAAACTTTAAATCGTTTCTATCTGGTATATTGTAAACTTCAAATTTTTAATTGTAAAATTCTGTATATGATTGGTCAAAAGATCATAATAAAGAATGAACAAATGAATTAACGAGAACAACCTTTACAGTACAATTGTATACCCAGAAAGATAGTGAAAACTTTCTTTTTCTGCAAAGCATTTGTATCAACAGAAGACTGTTTTTTTTATGGAACTGCTGGTATTTGTTGTGGGTAGTTAATTTGTTGATGACATGTATTTGTTATTATTTTCTCTCTGGTTTTATTGTGATTTTATAAAACACTTCAGGGTGCTTGTATGTTGAAAAGTATGATATAAAAAAACTTCATATTTACAGTTCTACAGTTCTGGGGGGGAGAGACATTAGTTTCAATGACATTTATTTCTAAGTAAACATGTTCATAATTTGCATTAAAATATGTTCACCTAGGACAAAAGTATTACACATGCAGAAAACCTTATATATGTAGATACAGAAACAAGACAGACTGGAAAAATAGATGAGTATCTTCCAGGAAAACCTCTACTCAACAGCAGAAGCCAGTCCTATAAGAACATAAGAGCCATACTGGATCAGGCCCATCCAGTCCAACACTCTATGTCACACAGTGGCCAAGCCCAGATGCCAATAGGAAGTCCACCTGTGGGCCTGACTCCAGAAGCCCTCCTACTGTTGCCCCCCAAGCATCCAGAATACAGAGCATCACTGCCTCAGACAGAATGTTCCATCTATACATTGTTGTTAATAGCCACCCTGCTCCATATATTTATCCAGTCCCGTTTTGGAGTTGTCAGTGCTTGCAGCTGCCACCACTTCCTGTGGCAGTGAATTCTCTGTGTTAATTACTCTTTGATGAAGAAGAACTTCCTTTAATCTATTCTAAACCTACTGCTCATTAATTCCATTGAGTGTCATGAGTTTTTGTACTGTGAGAAAGGGAGAAAAGAACTTCTTTCTCTATGTTCTTCTCCATCCCATGCATAATTTTGTAAACCTGTATCATGTCACCCCTCAGTTGTCATTTCTCCAAGCTAAAAAGCCCTAGCCACTTTAATCTTTCTTCCCAGGGTAGGGTCTTATTAATTTTAGTTGACTTTTTCTCCACTTTTTCCAATGCTATAATATCTTTTTTGAGGAATGGTTACCAGAACTGTACACAGTATTCCAAATGAGACTGCACCACAAATTTATACAGGGGCATTATGCTACTGGCTGATTGTTTTCAATCCCCTTCCTAATAATCCCCAGTATAGTAGTTGCCTTTTTTATTTCAGTCGCACATGGAGTTGACATCTTCAGGGAGTTATCTACCATGACTCCAAGATCTCTCTCCTGGTTAGTTACCACAAGTTCGTACCCTATCAACGTATATATATATATAGGATATTTGGCTCCAATGTGCATTAATTTGCACTTGCCCATACTGCACCTCATTTGCCACGCTGATGCCCACTCGCCCAGCCTTGACATCTCACTGGAGGGCCTCACAGACCTTCCTGGTTCTCACCTGGAGTGTCCATTTGGGTCTATTGGACTCCCCCCAAAAGTTTGGGATTTCCAAAAAATCCTGCATCCCAATACCAACACAATATTCAGATCCGGGATTTTTCTGAAATCCCATTTTTTGGGGGGTCCAATAGACCTGAGATAGAAAAAAATGAAGCCTCCCCCCCCCAAAACCAGGAGCAGCAAAAAAACCCCCGCATAGCTGAGTGGTGGAAGCACATTGCTCCTGCTTTTAGAGAGCCAGTTTAGTGTAGTGGTTAAGTGCACAGACTCTAATCTGGGAGCATAGGCATCAACTTCAGGGGGGCTGGGGAGCTAGAGCCCCCCCCCCCCGAACTTTTCCAGGACATGCTGAGCCTCCCCTGGAGACAATGGCCTGTAATGTCTCTGGCCCAGCCCCAGTCCCCTTCCCCCCCCCCGGGAAATTAGAAAGTCTATGCCCTTGTCTGGGAGAACCGGGTTTGATTCCCCACTCCTCCCCTTGCACCTGCTGGATGACCTTGGGCAAGCCATAGCTCTGTATCAGCTGTTCTCTCAAGGGCAGTTGTCTCAGAGCTCACTCAGCCCCACCTACCTCACAGGGTGTGTATTGTGGGGAGGGGAAGGGAAAGGAGTTTGTAAGCCGCTCTGAGACTCCAAGTGAGTGAAGGGCAAGATATAAATCCAATCTCTTCTTCGTCGTCTTCTGCTTTTCAGGTGCTTTCCTCAGTTTTTTCTGCAATCCCTTTAACCTAGGCTTGTTTGAAGGGACTGCAGAAGAAGCGGGGGGGAAACAGCTTGGAGCAGTCTTCAAGTCTCTCAGTTGTTTTCCTTAATTTTTTTCTGCAATCCCTTTAAACCAGGCTGGTTTTAAGGGACTGCAAAAGATGCTGGGGGAAACAGCTGAGAGGCAGAAAGCAGTCTCCCCACCTCAGAGCTGTTTTCCCTGATCTTCCCAGTTCCTGAAAATATCCAGGATTTTTGGGGGGTTGGGGTGGTGGTGGTTTTCCCAAAAAATCCCAGATACTTTTGGGATGCCAAAATATACCTGAAAAATACAAAGAAGGTATTTTTTGGTTGCAGTCAAATGCATGAGATAAGCATGGGGGGGGGGGGGGAGGCTATTTCCTCTGGCAGAAGTTGACCCGTAGTTGTGCAGTCACACAGTCTTTTGAAGCTACCGGTGCAGCCTGCCAGTGCGTGATCAGATGCAACCATGGGTGAGTTGGGTTTTGTTTTGTTTTTGGCATTTGTCTCCAATGCACTTAAACAAAGGATCAATGATTTGCACCTCAGCTCTGAGGGCTCCCTATGGAATGTGCAATAATGTGCATACTGAGGAGGGCAAAAAACAACGGCATGGAGTCAGGACAGCCTGATCAGACCATCCTGATGCCATGAGAGTGTGCTGGAGTGATCAGATGTGGGAAAGTCCATCTGTGATCCATAGCAACCCGTTTCAGAGGTGTCTTTTAAATCCACTTGTGCAGTAGAACAGAACGGGTTGCCGATGGCTGCGGGGCACTTCCCAGATGTTGTTTTCTGATTGTGCTCCTTTAATCTGCCTGGCATTCGCACCTATGTTGGGGCTAACTGTGCATGTGATCACAACCTTTGAGTATATTTTTTTGGCTTGGGAAGATCCAGATGCACACCCCTAATTCTCACTGCCCTGAATAACTTAGTGTCATCTGCAAACTTAGCCACTTCACTGCTTACTCTCAACTCCAAATCATTAATGAACAAGTTAAAAAGCACCAGACCTAGTACTGAGCTCTGCAGTATGCCACTGCTTCCAATGTGAAAACTGCTCATTTATACTTACTCTCTGTTTTCTGTTAATTAACCAGGTTTTAATACACAAGAGGACTTATTCTCTTGTCCCATGACTATGCCATGGAGCAAATGGTCACAGAACCTACCAGGGAGGAGGCAATCCTGGACTTGGTCCTAACTAATGCTCAAGACCTGGTGAGAGATGTAAACATGATCGCATCAGCTGCCTCAGGATTTTTGTTTCAAAACTGCTCTCCACCTTTTTGAGTTTAAGCACCAGCAGCCTCGTTTCTTCTTGGGACAATTGAAGGCTGTCTCTTTTGTACAGCCACTGCTTGTTGCAAAAAGTATCCCAGTGCCTAACATACTTAAACCCTTCCTCCCTACACCACTGTTTCATCCACACATTTAGACTCTTAAGAACATAAGAGAGGCCAATTGGATCAGGCCAGTGGCCCATCCAGTCCAACAGCCTGTCACACAGTGGCCAAAAACACCAGGTGCCCGCAGGGGTCCAGCAGTGGGGGCAGGACACTAGAAGCCCTCCCACTGTTGCCCCTCTGTTCAAGCACTAAGAATACAGAGCATCACTTGCCCCAGACTGAGAGTTCCTATCTATACTGCGTGGCTAATAGCCACTGATGGACCTCTGCTCCATATGTTTATCTAATTCCCTTTTGAAGCCGTCCATGCTTATAGCCACCACCATCTCCTGTTGTGCCTGTCTATCTGGACCTGCTCATGGAATTGGCAGCACTTCTGAGAAGGCTACCTTGGACGCCCTGGCCTTGAGTTTCCTGCCTAGCAGCCTAATTTCTTCCTCCAGGACCACATGACTACATTCCTTCACATAGTTGGTGCCAACATGTACCATGACCACTGGCTTCTTCCCAGCACTATCTACCAGCCTATCTAGACCACATATAATGTCTGCTACCATCACACCAGGCAGGCAAGTCACCATGCGGTCAGTATGCGGGCCCGCAACCCATCTATCTACAACATTGAATAATCTGATAGCTCTGTGTATATAAAGTGCCAGTGTCGCAGCTGACTCATGGAGACCCCAGCAAGAAGCTTTCAAAGCAAGTAAGAAGCAGAGGTGTTTTGTCATTGCCTTTCTCTGTAGTCTTCCTTGGTGGTCTCCCTTCCAAATAACCAGAAGGGACCCTTCTACAATTGGTGAACAGGTATCCTTTCGCACCAAGGAACCATCCCTAAGCAGGGAAGGCGGGGGGATCTTGGTAGTTGGTGATTCAATCCTAGAACTTTGTCAATAAAAGGGGAAAGCAGATTTCACTGAATTCTGAACAAGAAAGATTCAGGTGTTATATGGTATGGCCAGCTTAAATAGATGTTATTATCTAGGTCAACAAATGACTTTACTGAGCCTTCTGATTTGTGCCTTTTAAATGTGTGAGCATGCTCCAACAGACACAATTTTCACAAAGGGATTTTTTTCTGGGCATTGAATCAAATCTGTGGCATTGCTGTTTGTGTTAAGAACTAGTTTGGCAGAAGATCAGCCTTTCATAATTCGAACCGATAAACAATACATCTCTTCATTTTGGCCTGCTTGTTCAAGGCTGAAGAGTAACTTTTACAGGAAACCTAGCAAAATAATCTATAAGCAAGATGCATTCAAGCACTGCATATCAAACCAGTGTTCCCTCTAAGCTGAGCCAGTATGAGCTAGTTCACAGTTTTTTAGCCTCTGGCTCACAGATTTTTGTCTTAGCTCAGGAAGGATGGCTCCAGAGCAAACTAATTTATGCAGTAGTTAAATCGCTTGCTCACAACTTTAATGCCAGTAGCTCACAAAATAGAATTTCTGCTCACAGGACTCCACAGCTTAGAGGGAGCATTGTATCAAACATCTATAAATTCATATATGAACTGCACAGCATACATAATATTTCTACCAAAGTGGGAGCAAACCTAAGAAAGTCTACTGAGAAGTAAGTCCAATTTGATGAGTTTTGGAATTGTTTTCCTGCTCCTAGGGTTCCCTATCATGTAGATAAAGTCATGACAATTTTTTTTCTCTTAGGATTGTTGCATGGTTCTAGGGTTTAGGGAGCACTGGAAACATAAATGAATAATTCACGAGGAAGACTGCTCAAAATCAAAAGGTACCTAAACACTTCAAGGCCTTAATGAAAGTTAGCAAATATGATTATTTTTCATCTCCAGCCATCAGCTCAAAGGGAGTTTTTCACTCTATGAATAGTGAAAGGCCCATTACTTCTGAACAAGTAGCTTTCCTAGCCCATTTGCAACAGATACTGATACCAATTATCTTATTGTGAAACCAAGTGGGCAGGCTGCCACACAGCAGACAAATAAGCATTGAGAAACTGGTAGATAGCACAGTTCACTGACTACCCAAATTGTTTTCTGCAGCTTGGCTTTTAATGGAAATTCACCTTGATCATTGAAATTCTCATTCTGTAGTGCTTATTTGCACTCTGTGACTGCATGGGCACACAAGGTCCTGCTTTTGTATTCTATGTCCCCAGAGGTAACCAGCAGTGATCTTTTTAGTCTTCACAAAATAAGCCACACATGGCCTGGCCAGAAAGTATATGTGCACACAACAGGATAAGATGTGCTAAAAGATGTGCTTTTCAGCTCTGTGTTACTGTCACGGTTAACCCTTGGCTAAGACTAGATCATTATTTCTGAAAGAACTATATCATCATGGCTCAGTTCAGAGATAACACAAAAACCACGGTTTAATTAAACTGTCACTAGAGTAACCATCTGAATACAGACCACTCCACTAATGATGGTTAGTGAAGGTCTGTCCAATCAGGATCAGAAATCATGGTTTGAATTTGCTTCATTATTGTGTGACACAAAAATGCAGACATCTTGGTTGAATCCTGACTTGTTCCTCAGTGCTTGCCTCCATTAGGGTTGCCACCTTCAGATTGAAAATTCCTGGAGATTTGAGGGCAGAGTGGGGGAGGGCCATGTTTGGGGAGGGACCTCAGTGGCATATAATTCCATCGAGTCCACCTTCCAAAGCAGCCCCTTTCTCCAGGGGAACTGATCTCTGTAATTTGAAGAACCTTTGTAATTCTGGGAGATCACCAGGCCACTCCTGGGGGTTGGCAACCCTAGCCTTCACCAAAGTGAAAACTTGGATTCCAACCATATCTTTGGAAGGGAGGGAATATGGTCAAAGTAAGAATCTGCTGAGAGTAGCCCAGAGATGACTGATAGGTAAGTCTGAGGTTGTGACCACACTGGCAGCTTGGCGCAATATGGTGCCATTTCTAATTGAACCGGGTGAAAGTATTGCGGGGCATATCAGCCACACAGTACACCTTGCTGTGTAAAGCATCCACACTGTAGTGCATCAGCCATGGAGCGCATTGCCAAAAAACCCCAAAATTCATGCATGCGCATGGTGTGCATGCTCACGCACAAGCGCTCATGCACGCACATAGGCTTTTTTTTTTTTTAAAGCACCTGCAGTGGCAGAATGGATCTGTAGGTTCAGACTGCCAAATCCATTCTGCGCGCGCTCCCTCATGTTCACACATCCAGCCATGCACAATGAATGTGCGGGGCAACAAAAACACCACTTTGGAGGTGGTGGCTTCTTAACCCGGCTCCAAGTCATCCTCTGATGGGGTGAGTATGCATGGGGATGCCTGACAAATGTGGCTGTGTGAACAGGCCCATTTAATCAGTTTGTGAAATGTGCCTATGTCGGGCCAAACTGCCAGTCTGAGCACAACCCTAGTTTCACAGACAAACCATAGCTAAAATAAACCCTGGTTTTGTGTTATATCTGAATGGAGGTTCATGATTAAACTTGAAAACTGCCTGTGCCAGAATTTTCAGTTTATTAACCATCAAGGGTATCCTACAGTTATCTTGTATATATACAAGTAATCTTGAGTATATGTTTATTTTTAAAAGTTCCAACCCTGATTTTGCTATACAATGCATCTTGAAATAAAAACCTATTTCTTACAAGGCAAAAGTAACTCTTCATTTTTCTGTGTCAGGAAGGTTTCAGATCTTTTTTTCAAGGCTGATTTGATCAAAGCCAAAACACACATAAACACACACATAGCAACTTTCTGTGCTCCCAAACTGGGTACTGAACTATACAATCAAGAGCAAAGGGATATATTCCAGGGAAAAGCAGGTATTACTTTCTATGAACCATCACTGTATTCTTTGCCCATATCCACTGAGTACCGTTCAACAGGTCAGGACCACATGAAGAGGAAACACAGCTAGCAAATCAAGTTAAGCTCTTTGGCTACGCCACACAGTAGATCAAAAAACACATTTGTCACTGTTAGAGAGTATATCAGTCACATAATGTAAAGTGATTGTGTCAGCATATTTTAAATGGGTTTTGCACCTTGAGATACTAGTGATAATTTCATTAGTAATCTCATGTCAAAACTATTTGAGATGTGGATTAATTTTCAGTGCAGTAAGAAGGATTAATGTTGTCTTTTTGAGCAACCCCCTACTTAGAAGCTTTACAGGCTTTAACTCAACATGTTACTGAAGTAATGGTTGGTAGGAGTGTCAAATCCATCAATGAAATCAACTGAAAATACAACACAATTCAACATGAATTTGCAGAAATCAATGTGTGCCTGTTGGCTTCAAAATTAAGTGAATTAGAAAGCAACAGGTGGGGGACCTACAAGGACTTGAGCAGTTGGGGACACTGGATTGTCTCTTCCCCATCCCTCTTTCTCTTCCCTGATGAACCTCCCCTTCCACCCGCCAGCCAACCTACCTTTTATCTGACCCCTATCTTCAGCTATATTTATTTTATTGGTTGCCTAGCAATAGTCACTGAAGACATTCATTTCTTAAAACTAAAGGTACTGCTTCTATTATTTGGTTTTTTAAAACCTCCAATGTATTTTTAAAAGATTTCAGATTTTTCTGCCAATCTGGGGTGTTTTGCAGGTGGTAGAAAGAACTGTCTTATCTGTTCATAGCTCCAGTCCATAGCTCTAGTCTATTTTAGCTGTCCTTTAACATGTACACTGAATTGGAATCCTCCAGTGACAGGTGCTGCAGGCGGACAGATTTAGGGCCCTATTTTGTACAATGTTGTTGTTTCTACTTATGACAACTTCTTGCAGCTCACATGGAAAATGAGGTATAAAATGAGTAAGTCACAGTTTGAAATTCCAGTAGTAACCTTAAAGCCACAATCGGCCACATCTCTCTTTCAAAACCAATTCATGCATGACATTTCCCCCATGTGTCTGCTGTAACCCAGAGTGCAAAGGATAATTAAAATGGCTCAGGAGCACACTGAGCCATGCAGCTCTGGTTGGAACTGCTGGGCTTGGACTTGGCCAGAGCTGACAAGAGGCCCATCATCCCTCTTGCAATCCAGCTCTGAGCTGTAGCTGTAGCAACAAAGGAAATGAAGCAAATAAATTGTACGGTGCCACAGAGGCTGTCTTGTTGGGACCCTGTCAGTGGCTTTGCATGAGGAAGTGATACGCACCTTGCATTTTCACCTTGGGCTGACTATCAGCCAAGTCACCCTCCCAGGCAGTAGCCCACTGGGGACCTTCCCAGTAAATTAATGGGCCAATCCATTCCTGGTTGTAACAAAATTTATCAAATTTTATAGTATTGTGGCTATGTGCTTCTGCATATCAGAATGACAGATTTCTATTTCTCTAGTAATAGATATGAGATATGATTAAGGGTATATTCACAGCTTAGTGATTAAAAAACACCTTCTTTTGATGTTCATAGCCTGTCTTATCAGCGGAGTAAACTTCCTAGAAGATACTGGGTTGGATCCAGCAAGCTTTCCTACTCAGTCTCACCCAATCTCTCTCCTTACTACAACTCCAGTTTGGTGTAGTGGTTAAGAGCTCAGACTTTAATCTGGGAGAACTGGGTTTGATGATTCCCCACTTCTCTGCATGCAGCTGCTAGTGTGACTTTGGGTCAGCCACAACTTCTCTCAGAGCCATTCTCTCAAGAGCAGTTCTTGAAAGAGCTCTCTCAGCCCCACCTGCCTCACAGGGTGTATGTTGTGGGGAGGGGAAGGGAAAGGAGACTGTAAACTGCTCTAAGACTCCAAGTGAAGGGTGGGGTATAAATCCAATCTCTTCTCTTCTTCTCCTCCTCCAATCCCTCATGGCTTTCATACATGAAGATCCTTGTGACTGGCATCATGGCCACAGCTCTGGGATTGGTAGAGCTGAATATGAGCATGGCTGGCCACAACAGGCTATGTAGAGGCTTTCTCTCCATATTGGTGTTTGATGGTAAGAGAACCAAATAGCAATAACTCTGATTTGGCAACTTCTACTTGTGTGTTTTTTCTTTAATTCCAGGATTGTTGTTACAAGGTAGCACACACTTTTCCTGATGGAGCAGTGTTCTCACTCACCCTTGTTCTCCAACCTCTCTGTGCTATGCCATGTGGCCCTTTCTAGGTCCTACTCCTGTGTACTGCAGCCAATCACTCATGCTGAGGCCATGCCCTGCCTGGCTTGCCTCAGCTGGGCCCAGGTTCTTCCTCCTGTTGTGTTACCCATGTTACCTAGGGGCTCTCTTCCCAGGCTAATCAACTTCTTCTTAACCTACTAGTGCATGACATGACTCAGCTGATCAGCTGCTCCTGCTGCCTTTCTATCATCCTTTCCCTGTGCTGACTGCTGCCCAGCTCTGCCTTGCAGACCTCCCGCACCTCCTGTCCTTCTTGGGTTGCAGCCAGAGTTGGTTGGGCTGGCACTAGTGGGGGGATCCATCAGACCTAGCATAGCCTTTCTGGTTGTTCACAGGAATGCTTCTTTCCTTTTGACCAGCATAAAAGCTGTTGGATCCAACCCAATGTTTGCACATCATGCAGTGAACTTTATCAGTCCAGGGTGATCAAGAAAAAGGTCCCATTAAAGGTAGTTGCCATTTCTGGTACAACTGTAATCCAGTTAAAAAAGAGGGAAATCTTGCAGGATTGGTTGCTGGGTGCTGTCCTCCACCATCCTCATTCAGTACCTATGGTAATCCTGGGTAACTGAGAATGGCGAACCTTCCATGATCCAGCAGAGACCTTGAAATGTGCATATTTCCTGTGCATATTTCCAATATTTCAAGCCTCTTGTTTGCCACATTGCAGCATCCAGGCATATTTGATCATACCAAAAAAGGCACTTGTGTGATCACATGAAAGTATTTTCCCCTCTGTACCCATGAACAAAAAATGCTTCATCTGTGAAGCGGCCTTCAGTAGAAATGAAATGGATTGTTGTCTGAAATGAAATTGTAACACATCAGATATTTCATTCTATAATCTGTCACAATACAAATAGTCTCTGGAAGGTGGAAACCTTTATCTAAAGCAAACCCATACCAGAGTGGCAGGAACAGTAGAGTTACTAGTTGTTAAAGGTTTCAGAAATTTGAAGCATTTTTTTTGAACCATTTAGAAACATCTGTGCATTAGACACATAGCTGGTGCTCATCCACTCATCTCGCTTGAGGTATATCCACTGCATTTTGATGTTCATGCAGGGTGACCTGGTGATGCAAATGTTTTCCCCCCTGCCATTTCACATGCATTGGGCTGACTCTTGGCTATTACCAGTTTTGTGAATGGGTCATCAGTCTTCTCTTCTATACATTGTAGTTTGGCACAGAAATGTCACAGATCTAATATCACATGGAATTCACTGCCACAGGGGGTGGGGTGGGTGGCTACAAGCATGGACGGCTTCAAGAGGGAATTAGATAAACATATGGAGCAGAGGGCCATCAGTGGCCATTAGCCACAAGGTATAGATAGGAACTCTCAGTCTGGAGCACGTGGTGCTTGGGGGGGTGGAACAGTGGGAGGGCTTCTAGTGTCCTGGCCCCGCTGCTGGATCTTATGATGGCACCAGGTGTTTTTGGCCACTGTATGACAGAGTGTCGAACTGGATGGGCCATTGGCCTGATCCAACATTGGCTTCTCTTATGTTCTTATGAAGTCCAGCATTTCATGGCCTTTTGCTCCCAACGCATACAATGTTTTATTTTTCCTTTGTGCTCAAGTACATATAATGTATCTGCAAGCTGACAGTAACACTTCATATATCTGACAACATGGGCTCCAACCAGGACTCAAAAGCTTATGCTATGGTAATCTGTTAGTCTTTAAAATCCCATTAGATCCTCTGATGTGGATGCTTTTCAAGTTCAGATGTAACCACAAGGAGAAGAAAATCTGCTTCTGGTTGTCTCTCAGTGCATGGTGAATGGTGGACCCATGGCTGATCAGAATGGAGGGATGAAAACAAAAAGATGCTACTGGCTCAAACAGTTGTGTGAATGAGTCTTGAGGCTGGATGAGGTTTCTGTTAAAATCACACATTCTCATTATAAAGGAAGTTGCATTTTGTTGTGTTCTTCAGATACAACTGGGCTACACTACAGGAAACATAAACAGCTAAAATTAGATATTATACCCATCAAATATGCTTTTAAAAAGCTGGGTTTCATTGTATTTAAAGAATTACTTTGTGGACAATATCAGCCTATAAACACTTATGAAAACAATGTCACTTGCTGCAGAGGTGGCAACAGGAAAACCTGTTTATCTTAAACCTTGTTGAGAAAAATGGGTGATAGCTGTTATGGATTCCCAAAATGACTGAAATAAGCTATAATTTGGAAAACTAGAAATATAATTATATGGGAACACAATTTTTATATCCTACATATTCCGGCAATTGATGCATTAAGGAAACAGTTTTGCAGCACTGATTCTTACCTGTTAAAGAAAAAGCCCTGCATGGACTACTGTCATTAACTCTTGTGGAGTTGAAGAGAGGAGTTTCCCCTCAACCTGCAGATCACTGCTGGTTGCTGAAGAAACTAGTTATTTTGACTGCTGTTGGCTGCGAAATGTGATTGATTTTCCAAGGGCAACTGCTTTGTGGCTCTGCAGGATCCACAATAGCTGAAAACTACTTAAGCTGCTCATAATTGCAAGAGGAATACTGGAAGGAATTGGTACCACACAGATGTAGGTTCGAACAACACTTAACATGGACTGCCCATTTTTACTTGTCCCTTTGCTGGCACCAGCTAGCTGGAATACCTGTCTTGGGATGGAGATTCTGGAAAAGAACTGGCTGGCATAACATAGCCTGCGTGTTTCTGGCAGTTTCCCATCCATTATGGAGGCTGCCAGAACCAGAAGACTTTTCTTTGGCTAGAGTAACATAGGTGAGTAGTCGATCCAGTGGTGTTTGCCTATGTTCAGATCTGATCCATAGACATCAGCTGCCTACCACTATATAATGGTACAGCTGGTAACCCTGCATGTTCTTCTACTAAAATTAATCCGGTATTTTCTTCTCATCTGCAATTTGTCTGTTTTGTTAAAGAAATAATAAAAGAATGCACTTAAAAGAAAATCGACTTTGGGCCTCTCTACACATTACAAAGCCACACAGACTTTGTTATCAGATATGTGATGGCCCTTATCTGCTTGTGAACACAACATGATGGATGAAGTGGCTTCAGCCTCCAGCCCTCCACCATTTTCATGTCCTCACTGTGCCCCATAGAGCCACTACTAATTACACTGCAAAATCACATTACTTATATACAGCTATATGTAATTTTTGGAAAGTTGTCAATAGCAAATAGAGAGCTAGTTTGGCGTAGTGGTTAAGTGTGCGGACTCTAATCTGGGAGAACCGGGTTTGATTCCCCACTCCTCCACTTGCACCTGGCTGGATGACCTTGGGCAAGCCATAGCTCTGTACCAGCTGTTCTCTCAAGGACAGCTTGGGAAAGAGCTCTCTCAGCCCCACCTACCTCACAGGGTGTCTGTTGTGGGGAGGGGAAGGGAAAGGAGTTTGTAAGCCACTCTGAGACTCCAAGTGAGTGAAGAGTAGGGTATAAATCCAATCTCTTCTTCTTCTTCTTCTTCAAATTCTATAGGGAACATGAGGATGCAAAAAGAGCATGAGTCTAGGGGAAGGGGAGGCTGAACCTTCTTCTCCTCACATATCATGGTTGCCAGAAGACAAGGGCTGGTTTGTATTCAGGAAGCACAAACTTCCACTTGCACATCTGATGCATGACAGCTGACCTGAAGACTTTGTAACATGTAGCATCACCCTCAGAAGAATCTGAAACTGTACTAACAACTCAAATTGACTCCAAGTCTGGATCACTGAAGGCATCTGCAGGGTTTGGTATACTGATAATTTTTTACTTTGTCTCGTGCGTAGTTTGTACAATGCAGTTTGTAGTTTGCACACACAGACATCCTCATGCATTCTGGATTCAATGTAACATGAGTATATGGCCAGTGTTCCCTCTAAGCTCCACAGTGCTATGAGCAAAAATTCTACCTCGTGAGTGAAAAAAACTAGTAGCATTAAAGTTGTAAGCGAGTCTACATTTTGCTATTGCATAAATTATTTTTAGAAGATTATCTCTATAACCTTGTAAAAATCTCAGAATGAATTCTTTTAAACTATATTTAAACTATAGTTTAAGAATAATTTAAACATTATAAACATTATAAGAGAGAACAGAATCAAGTCAAATGTTGTCCTCTACAGGGGTAGACCAGGCCTCCAGAGAACAGCTCTCCCTGCCCCTTTGCAGTATATGGATAGACCTGGCCTCCAGTGAACAGGTCTACCACCCCAGTTCACTATACTGGTAGACCTGATTTCTGGAGAACAGGTCTACCTGCCCTGGTCCTCTATATTAGTAGACCTGTTTTCCAGAGAACCAGTTTACCCACCCCTTTCCACTATAGTGGTAGACCTGGCCTCTGGAGAACACAGCTGCTGGTGCCTCTCTTCAGCCCCCCAGGGGGTCCAGTTCTATGGGACCCAGAAGGAGGTGCCCCCATCCTCCATTGTTTGTGAGCTGAAGGAGAAATCCACTGAGCTGGCCTTTGAAATGTTGTGCACCAGCACCCCCTTGTGCAGTTTAGAGGGAACTGTGATTATGACCCAGATTATTTCCTCTTTCAATCACTTCTGGGAGCTGGATTAGAATACTTAAAACTCTATCAGTTGCAGACAAACCCATTTCACTGATTATAAGAAAATTCATTTCTTGGGTATTTTCAAGAAGTTATCCCTGCTCTGTGCCCAGTATACTTTGTCTCCTTCCCTCCAAAATCTGAATAAATTTTATGAAAATGCATTTGTGGATTAGGTTTTTATGTAGAACACATATATGTAAACCATTACAACTATTTTATCTTTTTAATAAAAAGTGACAACACCATTGAGAGGGGAAGAGAGGGATGTTGATCTTTTCCAGTATAAATTGTTTATGTTTTCAATGAAACATAATAGCAATTTTTCTCAATTTCAGTAGCATTTTAGCTAATATTTTACAGTGAGCATGCAAAAGCCTGTCAGCTCTAAAAATCTGAAGGCACAACAACAAAACCATAGATATAATATCAAACTATCATATCTGATAAGCATAGTCGTTGGTGGCTGTGAGGAAAGGACAAATAACCTGTGTCCTTTAAAAAAATATACAAACAACAAGCTGTCAGGCCAGTTGTTAGAAAATCCACATTTCTTTCCCTTCAAAATGAAGGGTTTTGCAGTTTTCAGGTGCCCTAAACAGCAAAAGGCCCAAGAGAAAAAACAAGTATTGCCTGCTAATGTGCCCAGCATGAGATAATAATTCACTTGTGAGTCTCTCTCAAACAAAACAGACCTGTAAAGTATCAGTGAGAAAATATATCAGAACTGAATCCTGAAATATTGCAAGAGGATAAAACAAGCATAAGCTAATTTATGGTCAGTGCTCATCAAGTGTAGGGCCTGCTTAATTAACTCTCTAACCCAGGGGTGTCAAACATGCAGCCTGGGGGCCGGATCAGGCCCCCGGAGGGCTTCTATCAGGCCTGCACTGGAACTGGCCATTTCCTGCTTCCAGTTCTGTTGCTGCTGCTGCTGCTGCTGCATCATAGCTTACTTTGCCAGACTCTCTCAATCGCTCAGCCATTTCTTGTTTTCCTCTAGGTTCTAGACTCAGAACTCTGAGCATGAAATTTCTGTGGTGAATGTCAATAAATCAAAAGTAGGTTTGCTGCTTACAGAGGCACACTTGAACAGCATACTCAGGAATGCAACAGCACAGACATTTTGATGCAATAATTCAGAGCATCAGATACTGTTAAATAAACAAAATATTGCAAGAGTGCTAATGTTTTAAGCATGTTTTTATTTTAAGTTAAAAAAATCTTTGTGTTTGTTTCTTTTATAAAGTTTATATCTCCACTACCTGGCATTACATTTTATGACACACATGGCCTGGCCCAGCAAGGTCTCATTTATGTCAGATCCGGCCCTCATAACAAATGAGTTCGACACCCCTGCTCTAACCTATCCCATTCCATAAGCAGTCTCAAAATATCCAATTACCTCTCTGCCAAGCACAATCTATTAAAAGCAATGTTACTATTAAGTGTCTTTGTTAGTGGAATAGACCCAATCCATAAAACTGATCACTGACAACTGAAACTGAAGAAAAAGTAACACTTAAGATATTTATGCAATTAAAAACGATAATAGGGAAAACAGCAATGTCCAAGACTATAGACAAGTCCAGGCCAAACTAGATGAGTGTCTGCAAGCTAAGTGAGGAAAAGTCTGACCCCAAGCACTATGAAAGAGAAATATACTTATCCAGGAGCCACTATTGACCAATCATTATGTATTGAAATGGTTGAAGTTGGGAACTGTAGGTGACAACCAGTGGTGTTCTGTTGATACCTTCCTGGAGTCTATACACCTAGAGCAAGCCTGCTATAAAACAGTCTCAGGGAAGTAGGGTTGCCAGCTTTGAGTTGGGAAGTACCTGGAGATTTCAGAGGTGGAGCCTGAGGAGGACGGGGTTTAAGGACTGGAGAGACTTTGATGGGGTATAGTGCCACAGAGCCTACCTTCCAAACAGGCCATTTTCTCCAGGTGAACTGGTCTCTGTTGCTGGAGATCAGTTCTAATCCCAGGAGATCTCCAGCCATCAACTGGAGGTTGGCAACCCTACATGGAAGGTAACAACAGGCAGGGCACCCCCACTCAAAATAGCTTCATACCTACAATGATGGAACACTCACCAGAGACAAAAACCCACATCTATGGCATCTCCATAGCTTGGATATGGTAGCTAAGCCATAATTTCTAGTATTACATATTAGAATTTAGTACTACTTCTACTCTACAGGGTAGAACTACTGGGCTAGATGGAACCATTGGTTTGACTCAACATAAGACAGCTCTGTGTCTGCAGTATAAATCCCTCCCATGCTAGGCTATGAATTAGATATACCCAAATGATTGGAAATTCAGTATTTCAGCTGTGCCGGTCAATTAAGATGGACTAATGAAGGGAGGGGCCATGACTACAGCATTGGCTACACAAGCAGAAGATCACAGGTGCAATCCCCAGCATCTCCAGTTAAAAGGATCTGGCAGTAGGTGAGACTGTTCTGCCATGCTGAAGCTACAATGGAGTGACTCTGCCCATCCCCCCCAGCACTCCCTCCCTTGCATCAGTTGCTCACAGAATGCATAAGAGCCCTGGACAGGCTGGTTCTGGCCCCCAGGCCTTATGTTTGACACCCCTGCTCTAAAGTGCATTGAAAGTGCATTATTCAGCATGTATGAAAGCGCCCTTATTAATGGTGCTACTTCACCCTGTGGGATACCGCAGTTGTTCTGAGTATTACCTCAGTTTTTGTGTGGAGCCTCTCTTGTTTGAAAGCACATTAAATCTACTTCATCTCATAACTTTTCACTACAGAGAGAAGTCTTAGAAGGCAGATTGGTTTTCTTCTCCAAGAGAGTGGGTTTGGCTTGTTTTAGATTTTTTAAAACTACCATATTCTTAAAACCCAGGTGTGAGGCAAAACACCCCCGGCTCCCCCCTCAAGGGTTAATGTGAATGGTTACAGGCCTGCTCCATCCTCCAGGTGTTACTAATTGGTCTCTTGGCCTACAGGGCCTTTATTGGCTTCAAGGTTAGAGCTGGAACTGTAGTAATTAACTTCTCATGAGAACCTGCGGCCCACAGGTGGGAGGGGTATGATGAGGAGTGATCAGGAGGGATGAAGTAATTTTCTAGAGGGTTCTAGCCAGAATGTGTCCTGATTGGGTGTCGTCATCCCCTGATGCTGCTTAGCCAAAAAGCTATAACTGAACTAAAGGTTTGGAGAAAGAAGGCTAACTTGGATTCTGATGGCCTGGACTATGATATGCTTGTACTGCAATAGGCAGCAATGTCAAGAACGCTGGAGCTGTGACCATTCATTTTTGGGCTTATGGTTTGAGCTGTCTAACACAGGTTTTGGAAATCTGTTAGGTTTCTTGTTTTTCTGCTGTATGATTGCAGAGTGGTGTGTTACTTGTAGATTAAATTAAGGCCTTGAGCAGTCTGGGACCAGCGTACCTTCGGGACTGTCTCCTCTGGTATGTCCCCGAAGAGTGTTATGCTCAGCTGAGAGCAATCTGCTGGTGATCCCTGGCCCCAAAGACATCCAGCTGTCCTTGACCAGAGCCAGGGCTTTCTCAGCCCTGGCTCCAACCTGGTGGAACTCTCTGTCAGCTTCCACCAGGGCCGTCTGGGACTCAATGCAATTCCGCAGGGCCTGTAAGGCAGAGATGTTCTGCCAAGCTTTTGATTGAGGACAATGGTTTTCCATCATAGCTGGCACTCTCCTCCTCTTCTTTTCCATCTTGCCTGCTTTGGCTTCCTCCTAACCCGCCCATGAGATGGAAGAACAGTCCAGAGTGGGTTTTAGACTAAAGTACAGATGCCAACTGGAAACTGTGCGATTAGGATTAATTGAGCTGTTGATTTTAAATTGTATGTTTTTAATCTGTTGTAAATCGCCCAGAGCCCTGTGTACTCTGAAATGGGGTGATTCAGAAATTGAAATAATAATGATAACAATGATAATGATAATAATAATAATGATGATGATGATGATGATGATGATGACAGAAACTAAATAAAATGATACATTTTTAAAGAAAATTAAACAAAAGTTTGATTACACGTGTGCAACAGCCCTGGAAACACATGGGGTTCAGCCTTGGACTCCTTGACACCAAGGAATCTTTAGAGGAAGCCAAAACACAGAAAAACACAAAACAATACATGAGTTTTGAGCTCAAAGATAAACAAAAGTAAAATAAAAGTAAATAAAATTCAAAATGTCGCTCCGGAGTCTTCAGGAATTCAAAACTAAGACCCATAATCTATCCTCAGCTGACAAGCATGAACATACAAAGGTTAACCTTTGGTCCACTCAACACAGTCTGTTCCGATTGGCAGTGAGTGCTTTTCCAGAGTAATTTCCAACACTTGCCACAAAATTTCATTTAACTGGGAATCATGACAGGGATTGAATTTAGGACTTTTGCTTGCAAAGCATATGCTCTATCTTCACATCACAGTGCATACCCAATGCAAATGTACATCCACAAAAATGATATTCAAGAAATTAAAAAGTTATTTTTTGCTGTTTCTTCTGGAACCAGAACAACAGTCCAAACAAGTACAACTTTTAAAATGAAACCAACGAACTCAAAAGCAAAACACAGATAGCACAGATTTAAAATGAGGCCAGAGATTTAAAATGTGGCCATATAGCATAGTACAAAGTGAGCTTTGTTCCCTAAATGAAGTTATTTTGAACTAAGGGCGTAGACTTTCCAATTTCCCGGGGGAGGCTGGGGCTGGGCCAGAGACATCACAGGCCATTGTCTCCAGGGGAGGCTCAGCACTTCCTGGAAAAGTTCAGGGGGGGGGGGCTCCAGATCCCCAGCCCCCCTGAAGTTGACACCTATGTTTTGAACCATTTATTTTCCTTTTGGGTCTCAGTGCAAGCTCAGGTTTAAGACAAGTGAGAAATTTCAGGTTCATATCCAGTTGGGGTTCACTGGAAAAATCTTCTCTGGTTCAGATTTAACTTAACTCACTGTCAAGATAGACAGTAATGTCTAGAAATGTCCACATCCAAACATTTCAAAGTGACTAGCTCATTTAATATGTCAGAATCAGGAAGAAAAGGAAACAACACTTGCCATACTGGAGATATAGTATTGATATGGTATTAGGATATTTATTAAAACAAATCCATTATGTGCTACTGTGGTCATCTATAATTACCAGCTGAACTTGTATAAGTAATGTACAGTTTCCTCTGGCAGAGGTTAATAACAGAATTTTACCTTGACTCCAGACAGATACCTTTTGAACTGTAATTTTGGCAAGGTATGTTTCTAAGTGTGCATTTGGGAGAAAGTTAGTAGAGAACAGCTAATCTGAATGCAGATCTCTCTCTATCTCTTTGTATCCCTCATTGCACAGCTACAAATGAAGGAATGAAAGAATGAAAATAAGTAATTAACTGAAACAGACTTGGCCACTAATATTTAGGATGGTACGGTATAGCCTGATCTTGTCAGACCTTGGAAGCTAGGCGGGTCAATACTTGAAGGGAGGACCAAGGAAGACTCTGCAGAGAAAGGCAATGGCAAACCACCTCTGCTTCGCACTTGCCTTGAAAGCCCATGTGCCTTGACTTGATGACACATATGTACATAATAGAATTAGAGATATGTATTATTAAGCTCTTTCTCAAACCATTCTTTAATGTGTCTTTTTTATATTTATTTTGAGCTACAATAATCTCTATACCACTGCATTCTCATGAATCACATCTACATTTGCAAAAGTCAGTGTTAGAACGTGGAACTCGCTTTGTGAGAATACACATCTGGATAATATCAAGATTCAGGATGCAGCTTCATAGTTCATGGGTCCTTGCTAATTAAGTGTATTGATACTTATTTGTACATGCTCCCCCCCCCCAAACATACACATTTGTGATAATACACACGTAGGAGGACTGGCAGAGGCAGGAAAGAACCTCTCTCCAGCTCTCTATTTGCCCTAAATCCATGCTTCCTTAGAATTGTCCTTCCATAAAGTAATTGTACAGAGTTGCCTGTTTGTGCTGCTACTGCAAAGTGTTCAGACCTTAGCATCTCCCACGAGTAAGTGGCCTTGTAGTGTAATTGCAAGAAAGTCCTATGGAAATCAGCTCTATGGAGCTGGATCATGGAAGGACTCAGTAGTTTATGCCCTTCCTATATAAACTGCACAGCCCTAGGAGACTGAAGGACCTAGTGATCTTGTGGCAATGTTACAGAGAACTAACACACATATGGCTAGTAGAGTAACCCCAGCAGATTTATTCTATACAAGGTGATACAGTTCCTAGAAAATCCATGGTTCAATGATCAGGCTATGGAGGTCACTGGCAGACAGACTCAGAAGATCTTTCGCTATGATCTCTCAACCAGGGTGGGCAACCTAGTGGCAACAGCCATCCTATATGCTTGTGTCTCACCCCACCAAAGGGAAAACAATGACCTCACAGCAATTGGTAGAGACAGTAGCAATATCATTGCTTGATGAGCATTAATTATTTGTTTAAGATGCTGAGCCATATAGTGAAGGAGAACAGGCATTCCTTGGGCTAGGTACAATATGAAAGGTACAATTTGAAATAGGATGTAACTGAGGAATTACTTTCTTATAAGGAACTGCTTTTGTCTGAGTTACATCAGAGTTCCATTCAGTAAACTCCAGTCAACAATTATTCAGGATTTGAAGCAAAAAGCTTTCAGAATCTTGAAACCTGCAATTCATTAATGACCAGTGATGAGCAATGAACTTGGGGCTGCATAAGTACTGAACAGATCCTCTGACTGAGGAATGATGGCCCTTTTTGTATGGGAGTGATTCATATTTGTTTAGTCTTTAAAATTAATGAAGAAACTTGCCAGCAAGTAAATTACAATGCAATATGAAAGTGAGAATTGCAATGGACATTCATCCATATATTGCCCTTTTGGATATGCTCCTCAGTTGAGCCTTGCCTGTATCCACTTAAGCCTTGCCAAGCAAAGAAAGAGATGGCTGTTATTAATTTTAAAGCCTCTCAGACAGGTTTCATTCCAAGTACTTTTGTGAGCTGAACAATATAGGAATATTTCATTAAGGAGAGTCTTAAAGGCCAATAAGTCTAGGTATAGCCCACATTAAATTAACATTGCATAGTTCTGGCAATTTTCAAAGCAGACTATGCTGTGTCTATACTTAAAAAAATAGTGGTTAGAAACATCAGTTATGATTAGAGTCAAAATATGGACAAAGAGCCATATTATCCTTTCCCAAGAACCGGGCTCACCTGTAAAGTAATTAGAATAACAGTGCACTCCAAAACAGTGCCATACCCTTCTAAGTCCATTGAAGCCAGTGGGTTTAGAAGATTGGAATTCTGCTTAGGACTGCACTGTATATGCATTAAGAACATCAGAAAATTCTTGAAAAAATCAGTGATTCAATTGTGATAAATACTGGATATTAGAATTTTTCTGATTGCTCAACATTATGTTAATTTGGGATTATCTGTCCTATTGTTCACCTTTTTAGAAATTACATAGTAAACAGTGGGTTGGATCCTACCAGCTTTTCCACTCTCAAAAAGAGGGGGAAAGGGCCTGTTCCGACCAGTGAAAAGGCTACTCTGTGGGTGAGGGAACCCACACGGACAAAAGTCATGCAGGAAGGAGCAGCAAGGAGGGGAATTGGTGAGATTGAGTAAAAAAGCTGGTAGGATCCAACACAGCACCTTAAAAGTGCAGACAAAAAGAGAAAATGCACCACATATTTACAATATGTCATGATTAAATTGTACTGCAGGAAAAGATTTCCACGTTGAAGAATATGTCAATCAAACTGGGATGCCTAATATCAATGACAATTTAAAGAGAATGCTGATAATGTGGGCCATTTTAAGTGTTTATGGGTACTGTTCACAGAGACTGATTGTGACACTTGAAAATTTCCCCCTTTAGTTTCATACAGTTGGCTAGGAGTGTAATGCTAAATCTCACCCTAGGATTGTGGCTCCAGAGATGGGTAGGTGTGTATCAGTACTTACAGCTGTCCTCTTCCTCCATGAAGACACTGATCACGTAACAGGCATAGACAAAACCAACCAACTGTGGAAAAACAAGAAAGGAAAAATAAACTATTAGTCCTTAAACACAGGAAATATTCAAATGTACAAACCAAGTGTGCTGTTCAAAACTCTTTTATTCTCTTAAATAAAATCAGATTCTAAACATGATAAGCTAGTGCAAGATTGAATTAAATCACACAGAATGACAGTAAAGGCACTTTTCAAGAATTATATCACTTTAAACAATTCAGTATGCAGACAAACAATACAGAACAATGTGGAGTGGCTAGAAACAAACTTCAGTATGAATCACATTTTGTACAGTACTCTGTGGTTCCAGAACTAAGGTCATGTCACCTTATGGCAACTCCTCACACTACCAGTTCCCTAACATTATTAAATATAAGAAAATATCTCTACAGTATAAATTCTGCAGCTCTCTGGGGGCAAGGCAGACAAAACAGGAGCCAGTGGGGGAAAATAGAACTTCCCTGTCCTGGGAAACCCTCACAGATCCTTCCCTCCATTTGTAAGTTATAACTCTCAAAGTTGTAGAAAATGTTTTTTCTAAAGTGAGAACTACTGCCTGCAGAAGGACTGGAAAACACATAACTGCTTTGCAGATAACGTCAGCAATTAAAAAACAAAACAGTATTTAAAAGCTCTTAAACTTAAAATTCTTTTTAAAAACAACACTTTCAGGCACTGACTTAGCTACGTAATGTCACGACTTAGCTATACAATGTGTATCACAATGCCATGACACACAAGCTTTAGAAAATTCTCGACGATTTTTCAACCAGACACTGTAAAATAAATAGAATATCTGAAAAATCATTTGGGGGGAAATTGGACACCTGATGCAATTTTTAAAGAAAAAAGTGCTAGTTTAAAACTCTCTCTTAACCTTATTTTATACACTACTGAGACAAAGAATGGGAGCTTAGGAAATCTAGTCATTTGTCTTCCAACAATGACAAAATGCTTCCTTAGCAGCAGTCAAGGAGACAAACCATCCCTCTGGGCAACCAATGCCTGCCTGAGTGCACTGCCCTTGAAATGTGCTTTATAGTGGAGACAATTCCACTAAAGCTCATTGCATCTTCAGACTGTGTAGTGAAGAATTCTCATAAGAATGCTTGGATTTGTCCTCGAAGGTCCCCACCTTCCTCAAAACATTTTCAGGATCTGTCTCTCTTCTCAGTTGTGGCACCAAATCTTTGGAACTCCCTCCCCAGGGAGATTCATCGGTCTCCATCAGTGTCTTTTCACCAGCAGGTGAAGACTTTTGTTTCATCTGGCTTACCTCCAACATTTAGTGGTCTTCCTTCTAGTGTTGTTTGTTTATGTTTTTAAATCAAATTTTGTATTCTAACTGGATTTTAGTTGTTTAAATATTTTAATGTTTTTATGTTTGCTGCCTTATGGACTCTGATTGGGTGGAGAGGCAGCATAACTGTGTTCTAAATAAGTCCCCAGCATGGGGCCATGGGGGTCATGGAGCCCAGTGACACTTTTCTTGGAGCCCACCAACAGTTTTTAGTAAATGGGTGGGGCTATGCCCAGCAAGGTTTTTAATTGGCCACTGGATATCTCATTGGCTGTGCAGATCTTAAAACAACAACAACAGCAACAAAAATACATTGCTTTGGCAGAAGCAAAAAGATCTTCACTGCATGACTAAAGGGAAGCTGTGTGTAAGCAGGAAGAAGAAAAGGCGGAGGAGGAGGAAGAAAAGATTGGATTTATACCCCACCCTTCACTACCCAAAGGGAGTCTCTGAGTGGCTTACAATCTCCTTTCCCCTCCCCTCCCCACAACAGACACCCTGTGAGGTAGGTGGGGCTGAGAGAGTTCTCTTGAGAACTGCCCTTGAGAGAACAGCGCTGAAAGAACTTATGACTGACCCAAGGTCACACCAGCAGCTGCATGTGGAGAAGTGGGGAATCAAACCTGGTTCTCCCAGATTAAAGTCTGCACACTTAACCCCATTATCCAACACCCTGAGATTCTTTGGGTGGGGCCTGATGCAACAGGTAGGTTTAAGTGATGTCATGGGGTGGAACTTGGTGATGTTTCATTGAATCATAGTGTTTCCACATGCCACTAGCAATTGTATCATATGACATCTCTGTAGGTGTGGTTTGGAAGGGATGGGAGATTTATCAAATTAAAAATTAAAACATAGCTTGGAGATAGACTATGTGATAACTGTAAAAATGCAGTCAAGATGGCAGTGCCAGATTATTGTCTCCTCCAATATCTCCAATATACATACGCAGTAGTTATCACAGGCAGGCACAGGGAAAAGTGATTAACTTATAAGTATACGAGTCCCAACCTCCAGAATAATTTCAATCAACATATGTACAAAATATTATTTTATCTGTTCCTTTTTTCAATAAATTACCTTTAATATCTACTCTGGACTAAGCAAAAACATGGAAAGTTGTATGAAAAGCTCTTGCACAAAATTTGATGGTGGAAAGCACCATCAAGTTGCAGCTGATTTACGGTGACCCTGCAGGATTTTTCAAGGCAAGAGTCTTCAGAGGTGGTTTGCCATTCCCTGCCTCTGCACAGCAACCCTGGACTTCCTTGGTGGTCTCCCAGCCAAGGATGAATCAGGACCAAGCCCACTTAGCCTCCAAGATCTGACAAGACTGAGCTAGCCTGGGACACCCAGGTCAGGACAGGACATACAAAATTTAGGAAGAGATTATTCATGGGACTGGCTTTGAGGCACATAGAAAGAACACAGAAACTGTTAGCTGGATTCAGCACCATCTTTTACGTAAAACATATTCCTTTTGTAGCTGTTCATATTTGAAAGGCATTTCATACAGGGATTTTAGATTCTTGACCTTAAAGTCCTTATTTCTAGTCAAATTCTCTATTTCCCTGATTCAGGGTTTTTCTGCATGCTTGACTTATGCAGGTTTCTTAGCAGTTGATCCCCAAGCATCAGAATTGGTTTGGGTATGGTCATTCAACAAGTCTGCCTTCTCTATGTGTTATTTCAGATGTGGAGTCAGTTTATTTCTCCCAGGCTTGTCAAAATAATCAAGAATATAGTGTGAGGGTGCTGTCGTCCTCAGTGGTATCACTAGTGGTGTCACAGCACCAACTCTTCTTTTTCATTTTTTTGCACATGTGCTACAGTGATATACCAGCATAATGCTATAAGCCCTGTCCTCTTTTCCCTTTGTAATTAGCTGGTTGGGCAGATGTCTTCCTGCTCTGTATAGTTTTAATGCATGGGATAAGACTGACTCGGATGATTTTATTTGCTTTGTTGATTTCTTTTGGTAGCCTCTGCAAGACTGAAGGAACCACCAAATGAAGGTAAAATTGAGAAATGGTGCTTCTTGGTGCTTTGTAAAAGATTTTTCTCCAGTGTTCAGTGTAACTGCCCACAACAAGAAGTGTTTGTATTGGATAGTTAAGTTCATGTCCAACATTGATTGGCTGAAGAGTTCTCAATAGCCAATTCTTATTGGTGGTAGTTTGATCTATGCACATGTGCAAGAATCACCATTTTCCTCCACAGAAAAGCAGAAAATGATAGAAAGCTTCCAAAAACAAAATGGTACTTGTACATGCCCGAGAATGGCCATTACACAACACTAAATACCAACCCCGTAGCTAGGGATTTTGGAGGGGGGGGGCCTTGAGGGACCCACCAGCTAATTAAATCAAAGGATCCAGGGCAAGGAGGGGTCTGCTTGGTGCACCCCCACCCAGCCCCCACTAAAGCCTTCCTCCAAGGCAAGCCAGAATCCCAATGTTAGTAGACTGTTAACAGTGCCACACACTAAGGCTCCTCAGAGGTCTAGGAACACTGCACATTTTTTAAAAAAGGAGAGCGGGGATCAAGCTTCCTCTCTTGCTCTTTCCCTGAGCTGGCGATCTCTTCTGAAGCCTGGCACAGAAAATCCAACAGGAGGAACGAACTGCTGCAGCGGCTGCAGTTGGACCAATGTGTGTGTGATTCAGCCAACCACCGGTTGTTGCTGGTTCCTAAGGACACTCGGCTCATCGTAGATGGGCTCAAAAAGGGAGATGCCAGCTGCAGTTCCCAAAGCTGCACTGGAAACATTTATGCCAATATTCTGATTCTGAACACGACTCAGTCCTTTAGTACAGTATTTTCTGCTAAGTGTGTGCAGTCATATTCGTGAGTGCAATGCTGTAACTGTGCCATTGGCAATCAGGTGGAGGGGGCCCAGGGGGGGGGGAAAGCCGAGGCTCAGGGAGTGGGGCCCATAAAAACCAGTAGGAGGCCAGGCCCTGTGGGCCCCCCAGTAGCTACGGGCCTGTTGAATACTAAGTAATAATAATCAATAAAACAAACTCTTGGAGGAAATCTGCTTGCAAAACCCCCACACTTGCAATTTCGCGCATTTGGAAACATAGCACTCTATCCACATTAAAAGGTTTTACAAAAAACCTCACTGGATATCGGGATGGCACTACAGAGATCCCTCTTCTATTTTAAAGAAGCAAATTCTCTTGCTAGGATGGTAAGGTGGTTTTGGAGGATGGGTGTTTCTTCTTATAGTGATATAAGAAACCCTATTAATACTGCTTTGCCCTATTAATACTGCTTTGAAAATTGAAAAAAGAAAGAAGAAGAGAAGAACAAGAGATTGGATTTATATCCTGCCCTTCACTAGGAGTCTCTGAGTGGCTTACAAACTCCTTTCCCTTCCCCTCTCCACAACAGACACCCTGTGAGGTAGGTGGGGCTAAGAGAGCTCTTTCCAGAGCTGTCCTTGAGAGAACAGCTGCAACAGAACTATGGCTTGCCCAAGGACATCCACCAGCTGCAAGTGGAGGAGTGGGGAATTGTTATGTTCAAATGGCAACCGTCATGCGGTCCAGCCATGCGGTCCGGCCATGCGGTTTGGGGCAAGCACATGGCCGGACACAGACAGAGCTTCACTCCAGAACACAATAGACTGGCCAGATTGTGATTTAGACCTATCGGTCAGCCAGGATGCAAATAAGGGACCAATGATCTGGGAAGACTTAATTATAATCCTATCAGAGTGTATGGGCGAGGCCGGGGGCGCGGTTTAGATGCGCATATAAGCAGACCCCCAAACCCAGCTCAGACTTGTGTTCCAGAACCTCCTAATAAACCATGAGCTGATTTCACTTGAATGGGACTGAGTTCTCTCGGTTCTCTCAGATTAGAGTCCACACACTTAACCACTACACCAAAATGAAAATGAAGTCATGGCACAGGGTGGAGAGAGAGCATGGCTTGATGATGGGAGGTGGGCCTTGATGGGCATCAATAGGTGGAACAATTAAAAGACCCTACTGAACCATTACACACAAAGAGGAAAGGCAACTTCAAACTTGAAAAAAAAAGATTGGGGTAAATGCGCTTCCCCAAAACCAGAGAAAAGCCATGGGAAAACCAAAGTGACACCTATAGGCACCAAAACACATGTGGAAATTAGCAAAAAAAATCCTTGAAGCAGCATGGGTCTAGAACTGAAAAACATCTGTGCAGAAACCCCCCCCCCCCTCTATGATGTGGTATCTTAGGATCTGTTAAGAACCACAGTGAAACTAAATCCATAATGCTAACAACCAATTCACATAATTTATTTTTCAGGCTGAAGTCCACATGAGTGGACATTTTCAGTACTTTTTAGTTTGGTGAATGACTCAACGTGTTTCATGATCATAGGACATTATAGCCTGCATCATTTTTGCATAGTGTGTTGAACTAAATGTGTTATATATCAAATTAGTTACACTAATAGACACTCAAGCTGTCAGCTACTTTCACAAACCTCTTATCCTATCAGCTACATCCTGTGAACATAATGGCAACTTCATGGATTATGTTTTCCTACATGGAAAGCATCTCCACCCACAAAACAATGTATAACCCATGTGCAGATAATCATATGTGATTATCTATGTGCATATATTAGGTAGCATATGTGCCCACTGGGGAAGCACAAAAATCCATGGCTTCTTAGCTTTGCTAACCTTGAGCACATCACAAAATATTAGACCGAACATACCTCTGTTCTAAAAATCCCCACTATTTCAGAGATAAATGCACCAAATGACAACTGCTACCAGTACTTAGTAGAGGAATGACATTCTAGTAATTAACTTGGGTGACTGAAATCTGATTAATGTATGTATATAAACAGTTGCAAATATTAAACTTTTCTCTATATATTCACATACTAGAAGACAACGTCTGAACATTATTATAAACCTTCTTGCTTTATTAATGACCATGGTAATAAAATATTGATTTCAACAAATTACTTTTGGTATCTTGATTAACCCAAATGCTACTTAATTAATAGGGCTGTACTCACAAAAGTCCATCTAACTGTTAAGTTAATCACCAATTTACAGTGCAGTGACTAGGCTGTCCTGCTCGGTTTCTCAGCACCTTAATAAAAATAGCCTTTGTTGGCAATTTTCCTGACCTCAGCCAGTAGAATGTAATCTGTATTCACTGATAACAAAGGAAAACCTGGTGCAACTGTATAATTGGATAGTACTTCAGATCATTTGAGAAAGTTTAACTGGTTTTACTGAAGTTGGAGGATCTCAGTTGTGAATGTTTAAGGTCAGAAGATATGCCCCCAACTCATGACCCATGAATGCAGGTACATTCAGACATCACACAATTTTCTATGTTAGGGATGAAATAGATTCCCCTCAGTCTCATCACATGGTGCTCAACTAAGATTTCTTGCCTTGAAATTAACCCTGGTTCCTAATGACATAGGCATGCAGCATTCAGATATGCAAATGTTTCTTTACTCTCTACAAACTTGGGTCTTAAACCAGGATTAAATCCCCACTATTAAATCCTGGTTTAGAATCCTGGTTTATGAGAGTAAATAATCTCAGCTTTATCCAGGCACCTGCCTTCATGCATTACAAGGAACTGGAGTTAGTGTCCTACTAGGAATTAAGGCCCTTCACAGACTAGGGCCATCATATTTCACCAATCACCTTTCCTGTTATAGTTCTCAGCAAGTTCCCTAGGGCAGGGGTGGGCAATTGTTTTGGCTCGGGGGCCACTTTGTGGGAGCGGAGGTTAGCGGAGGGCTGCACCTTTTAAAATGATTGCATTCATTACTTAACTTTGCATTTCAGAAAAGGTATAAATTGTATCATAAAAATCAATAAATATAAATAAAATAAAATAGTGGTAGTTTTATTCAATTTATTTATTGTGCTAATTTCATATCATCTATAGCTGCAAGCACATTTAATTTTAGAATCAGTTTTAATGAGTCAAATGTACCCTCTCACACTTTTCTACAATTTTTTTGAAATCAGGAGTGAGATTGCTTGTTGAGATTCTCATCACAGCCTACAAGTTAATGTCTGTCAAAGAGCATCTATATTTACTCTTGTTAATCTTCATGTCTTGGCGAGCCGCAAAAAACTCTGTGGCGGGCTGCATGTGGCCCGCGGGCCGCCATTTGCCCACCCCTGCCCTAGGGCATCCTCCTTGCCCTGCGCTCCTGCCCATCAGTCTGCTCTGCTTTGCCTCACACTAGGCTAGGCATTCTTGAACATAAGACTTACAGTAGGATATACTCTGCCAGAGGAGCTGCAGAGGGCACTGTTTTTTTTTTTTTTTTGTAAGGGTCCTGTTCCAGAGAGCTAGAAACCTGCCTGATCGTTACAGGAGAGAGTGTTTATCATATTAGGCTGCCTTGCTTTTTATGTTTGTTTGTTGGGATGACTGGTATTGATTTTATTAATCTATTGCAATCTGATATTGCATTTGTATCCCACCTGGTGTCTTCAGAGGAAGTGTATCAATATTTTAAAAAATTAAAAGTTCTTGTGATAAGGGCAGAGCAGGGACGTGGCAAACTAATCACACCTGTGCGGCAAATTATGGCTTAGTGTGATGTCTGAATGCAGACACACAATTTTTATTATCATTATCTGCTTCATTTACAGCTCACCTTTCTTGTTGAAACTAAAGGGAATTACCAAATTAGAAAACAACGCAATACAAACAGTATAATACATACAATAAACAACACATTTTTTAAAATACTGCCTAAAATTTTCCAGATATTCATGTCTGTACCCAGCACACTTTCCTCTTGCACTAGAACTTTTATACCAGTGGAATCACTAGAAAAAGACCATGGTAGCTGCTTGCACTAAGACAAGCTTATATATCTCCATTTGCATTTCCGCTTGTGCAAGATCTTGTGCAACTCAGGGCACCGTGTTTCCACTTGCTTATTGCTGGACCCAAGACTAAAACTACAACCCTATTCCCTTTATAAGAATGCTCTCCTGAGCAAATCTGTTTGACACACTCTGCAAAACAACAGAAGCGTGGGAGCCTTCCTGACACTCTCAGGCAGGCCATTCCAACAGGTGAGGGCACACTAGAGAATGGCTAGGTAATAACAGGTATTAATCTTACCTCCTTGCACCTTCAGCAGGCTTTGCTCAGATTAGCAATGCTGTTGCCACAGGCAAGAGAGTTGGTTTTAAGAAATATAGGTCACAAAAATGTTTAATGTCTAACTATCAAACCAGGCCCTCCTTTGGTTTTGAATACAGAACGGGAAAGCTTGGTGTCTTTACATCTAGCAGTTGTTCTGTACCACCATAAGTAGTATCCACTTTTCAACCTGAAATGTTCACAGTTTGTCATTTACAGCCACTAGATACAATGATGACCAGATATCAGTACTCTTCTCCCATCACAGTGCTTCTTGGAGCTGATCTTTTTTTTCTGTCTAGGTGAATAACTCCTAATTCATTCACCTCTCAGACTAACACCTATTATGCATGGATGTTTTGCCTTGCTTTCATCATGCATGTCCATCAGGTTTCTTTTTCATTCTGCATTGATTTGTGTCCCTTCAGAGCTCAGTTTGCTTTCTGGTTGCTGTTTCCCCAGGTTTTCTGAGAATATCTTTGTGCCCTTTTCCCCCTTGCTTCGCTTCCAAGCCGAAGGTAATTTAAAAGCATACAGATTCCCTTCCGCCCTGTCACCTCCCCTCAAAGGCCACTCCACTGCCCACACTGAGGCTGTTCCTCCCACTCTGCACCTTCCACCATCCTCCTCCCTTCATCAGTGTACAAGCTCCATTTTCCCTTTGTTTTTATTTTTTTTTACAAGTGGCATGAGACTATCATTAGTCTTGGACTGCTGAATTAAAAAACTTAAAATGTGTGTGTATGTGTGTGGGGGAAGCTTAAAAGGAGCTGTGCAAGGTTTAGTTCCCTGCTGGAATTGACTTGAAAGGGGTATTGGAGAGGAGGCAAACAGCAGCGTCACAAGTACAAAAAAAAAAGATTTCAGTACTGCATGCAAGCAAAATAAAGAGGGGACCATCAGCATGGAATGAAATTGAGATGTGAAGTCAGAGAGACATTGGGATGGAAATCCTAAAGCTTTGAGAACATTTTCCCCTTTAATGCTTCCAGGACCCCGCAGGAAGCCTGGCTGCCCAGAGATGTACAAAGCACTAAGAAATGTGAAATATGTTCCCTGCACCTGTTAAACATGGGCATGAATTATGTGTGCTGCACCAAAAACCTCTTGCACCAAAAACCTCTTGCAAACAGTCCCTGCTTTCTGAGGGTCACAGTTACTTGTGGGTCTGTAAGGCCACTAGACTCATTTCTAGCTGTTTTGCATAGAATCTGGCTTTTTGAGACCTTGGATGAGAAAGGAAAGTGGTGTTGTGGTGCTGAGTGCGCCAGAGTTGGATCTGTGAGTCCCATGTTCAAATCCCAGCTCTGCCATGGAAGCTGGCTGTGGGACCTTGGGCCAGACATTTCCTCTCTGCCTCTCTAACCTCACAGAGTGGTTGCTGGGAAGATAAAATGGATGAACAGAGAAAGATGCTTTAAACTGCCTTGGTTTCCCAGTAGGGAGAAAAGGGTGGTATAAATATCTTAAGACTTAAACAATAAAATGAGACATGGAGGGGAAGCCAGGGGCACCTGAAACTGGCAGGTGGATGGATGGCAGAGGAAAACCAGCCATTCCTGGGGCAGATGGGAACTTTGTTGCAAGAGATCAGGCATGGGAGAAAGAGGCCAGTCAACTCACTTTGCCGCCTGAGGTTCTGCCCACCTTTGGGGACTCTCCCAGAATGCCTGTGCTTTAGTTGCACCCAGTGAGGAACTGCGGCAGGAACCAGCTCTGCGCCTCCAATGGGTAGCCAATGCAGCCCCAGGTCACCACTTTGTCACTACTCTTGCCAGAGTGACGTGTTACATTGGCACCCATGATTTGAGTGCAAGGGTCCTTGATAATGGGATCTTTATTGTGTTGGAAACTGCATCAGATTCTTGAACAGAAGGGATGAAATGTTTTTAAATAAATGCAGCAACATAAATAAATAAATAAACAAACAAACAAACAAACAAATAAATGATATAGTGCTTCTGCCAGAGGACTTCTTCCTCATACAAACTGCAGCCCTGTGCAAAGTGTGGTGGAGTTGCAGCTGACTTTGCATAGGCGCACACGCACACACATGCCACTGTCAGTGGGTTCTACCATGCATTCTGTACACTCAAGACATTCCCCCATATTATAAGATTGTGTCTATTTTTTCACAGTGGCCAGTAACACAGCAGAGAATCCCCTATGGCATTATGGAAAGTATCCCATACGGCAGTATGGAAAACGGGGCTTTCGCAGCTGCTTGTTAGTTTCAGGGGAAATCTGCTCAATTTCAACAGTGGGTTTTTCCCCTTTGCTTGAGTTCCTTTCTGTTCCCTTTAACAGACTAACACTAATGTGGAAGGTGCTTGCTGGATGCTACTGTGCAGCTGCAATAAGGTAGCTGTGGAATTTTTTTTAAACTTTGGATGTCACCCCCCACATGGCACAAATGACGTTCCCACCCTGATTTAGAAAAGTGCATTTTAAAAAATTGTAGCCACAGAATAAATACACCAGAGGAAAAAGAATGCTGTGTAAGGTGGGGGACAAAATCCGACATCAAGCTTAAAGCCTTACTGCTTGGAAAATCTGCAGGAAGATGTTAGTGTGTAATGGGCCTAAGTTTAGTGGAGTTCATAGGGGAAAGCTTAATCCTCTTGAGAAAATCCCTGTCTCTAAAAATACCTATCTGAATGCGTTCATTAGTGCTGGTTAAGTGCTGTAACACAGAGTGAATCAAGCTTGTGTAAGAGCATAGATTGTACCTACCGAGCATTGCACATAATTTGATAGAAAACTTGCTGCAGTTGGGAGCTGCTTTATGTGTTATTTTTGGGATAGATATGCAGGAATTATTTTAAGATGGATATAAAGGTTATGTGGGAAGAGAAAGATCCATACCTGTTTCCCAGATAAGGTACTATGGGTTCTCTACAGCTTCTAGTACTCTGCCAAATGTATGTCTTCTCTGGAAAAAAGAAGAGTGTATTGCCTTCCCCTTTTTTTTTACTTCATTTTTATCCCATTGTACCACACCAAACAGGTCAGGATAGCACACTCAGATCTCCCATCCCACATTTTATCCTCAAAACAACCCTGTGAGGTAGGTTAGGATGAGACAGAATGATTAATCCATGGTCACCCAATAAATTCTATGGCAAACAGGAATTTGAACCTGGGTCTTCCTGGTTGCAGTCCAACACTCTAACCACTATACCCCCTAGCTTTACTTCCACGTGTATTTCTAAACCCAGATGGTATATTGTTTTACACAAAAGTGCTATTGCTATACTATTTGGGATTCAGCACAACAAATGTGGTGGGACTAAATAATTTACTGAACAACACATGCTGAACCTACCTTAGAATATGGCACAATCCACATTTCCCTTTACAATGGGAAGATCCCATTATATGTGTGAGCCTGTGAAAGGTTAGCAGCTGTGGACATTGCCAAATTATTGCTGCCTTTATCCCAGATAAAAACTCCAGGCCTTACCACATTTTCAACTACCTTTAATGAAACTACAACTGTTGTGTAACAGCACTACACTGTGCTATATGTAGTTCCACAGGTTGAGAGACCAACACTGTAGAAACGAGGAAAAATGTATTTGTACTCACTTATGTTGCAAAGACTACATTTGCCTGCCCTGCAGTTTACACCTCTGTAGAGGGGATATAGCATTTTTCTGAATGTCCAACATCCAATTTTCTCTTATTTGGGAAATGTAATACTTTCTCCTGTAATGTATTCATTGCTCATGCTGTATGAGATATGATTGTACAGTTTCATGGGCACTTTCTGGACATCTTTTATACTACAAGGACAGTCTTCAAGATTCTTGCTTCTCATGTCATAAGCACTGTCTGATGGGGCCTAACTACATGTTACTAACTTCTCAGGTTGTGTGTGGGTCTGCCATGATGACTTTCAATCAGATATGCATTGTGAGTTCGCAGTGGGGACTCAGGTCCCAGTCAAGCAGGGGCCCAATTCAGATCAGGACAGTAAAATGAGGGGAGGGGCTTACGTCTTCCTCTCTATTTTCCTGAACTGAAACAGCTTGGTAGGTGTTATTTCCCCACTGGGTAAACTTACCGTTTATTGTTTAAAAACCTTTGGCAGTTGTGCACTCCAGTGTAAAATCACCAAAGGACTAGCAATAATAATGTACTGTTGATAACAGCAGGGTTTAAGAAGTGTATTTTATTGCAATGTAAGAGCTAGATTCGAGTCTAGTAGCACCTTAAAGACTAAGATTTTCGGGGTATAAGCCTTTGAAAGTCACAGCTCCCTTTGTCTGGAGGGAGCTTTAACTCTCAACAGCTATAACATCCTGAGAAGCTTGTTGGTCCCTAAGGTGCTACTGTACCTTCTACTGCAGACCAACATGGCTTACCTCTGCAACTTACTGCAGTGCTTCTCTCAAAAGACCATATTAGTCCAACACTACAGTCTATCTGTAGCCTGGATCACAAAATTCCCTGAAACTATAATTTATTTTGGGCCTGAAAATCTACTAACCTAGAAACTTAGAATGAAGTTAGAGGCATCTAATCAGGACTACAAGTTGTATTTCATGGTTGAGTTGATTCGGCCCAACATTGCCCCAAGCTCTTAAACAGAGACAGTGATTTTTAATACGATAGGCATTCTGGGGGTTGTCACGTTGACCCAATTAACTTAATGAGCTTTCCCTAGTGTGGCAGGCATATACCTGCTTCTGAGTAGTAAAAAAAAAACCAAGACATGAAAGACATTTCTTCCTTCATATGCCTATGATGTTTTGCTAAATTTCATAACTGCTGATAAAGTCGATCCCTATGTAATACTACAGGAGATAGGTTAGTATTACTGGCCCATTAGATGACCCACTGGATGCATCCTGATTTAAACACACACAGAGAGAGAGAGAGAGCAGAATCATTTAAGATCCAAATCCAGTAGCCCTACCAGATTTCAATTGAATTATATGATCAAATTATCAAAACCTGCTGAGAAGTTTAACAGTATCATGAATTCCTTCTGGCAAGTTCCACGTGTAGATCATTTGCCAGGGCAATTACAGTTGTCTCATACCCAGGGCTTTTTTGTAGAATAAGCTCAGCAGGAACTTATTAGCATAATAGGTCACACCCAACAGCAGGAACTCATTAGCATATTATGCCACACCCCTGACATCGCAGCTCCCTCCCAGGATTGGCTTCCCCAGGTGCCCTGCAGCTTGCAGTTTCTGGATTGGCTTCCTCAGGCCCCAGGGAACCCAAGGAGGGTAAGCAGTTTAAACTGCCTTCCTTCCCTGGATTGGCTTGGCTTCCCCAGGCACCCCGCGGCTTGCGAGGCGCCTGGGGAACCTGGGGGGGGGGGGGAGACTGTAGGTGTAGCCAACTCGGAAGCCAGCCAGAACGCCGTTCCTGTGCATTCCTGCCTCAAAATAGTCCTGCTCATACCCATGTTTCATAGGGTCAGAAACCCTACTGCAGTATGGTAGAGAATGTATGTATCACTTTGATGTGCACCCATGCTTCTTATCTCTAAAGTGGGTTTGAGACATACTGACTGATGCCCACCTAGCCTGTGAGGCTGCAAAGGAGGAGTTGACCATGCCCAACACTAGTGCCTCTGCCACCCAGTCCCAAGGCATGCCATAGAAGCATTGGCAGGGGAGCGTAGAAGGAAGGCAGTTGGGGTGGCAAAATGCTGCCAAACACTTCTGTCTATTGTATTGATTAGCCACCACTTAAGACCACCAAAGCACAGAGCTATCTCCAGCACTTTGATTAGGTAATTTCTGACTACGACAAAATTTAATCTTAGTAAGTTCGGTCACCATGCTATCAGGAACCCAGTGCAAAACACTGAGTCTAGCACATGAACTTCCACAGCATGAAACTCATAACAACAGGACACCCCAGAACTTGCCCTA
Source organism: Lepidodactylus listeri (assembly GCA_029233225.1). Lineage (NCBI taxonomy): Eukaryota > Metazoa > Chordata > Lepidosauria > Squamata > Gekkonidae > Lepidodactylus > Lepidodactylus listeri. Next base: position 52,404,736 of record JARCFY010000006.1, read on the forward strand.
GAGGCCATGAAGACCTCAGCTGTAGCTGGTAAAGGGGCCTTAGTCTGAATGGTGAAAAATGTGAGGAATGCTTCTCCCTACAAAAAAATTCTATCCACCTGCTCAATCTACGTGCTCTCTGGACTCAGTCCTGAAAGGTCCTGTTTGGCCTAAATTCCTTAGAGATGGAGGGAGAGGCTCCCCACCTTACAGCACCAGTTAGTTCCTTTATCTACTAGCAGCCTATGACTAAGAACAAGGCAACCAAAAAAACCAAAATATAGAAGCTATTTTTAATGATGAGCTGTGATGTTTGTGATGGCTTGGAGGAAAATGGCACAACTCCCAAGGTTGCATGCCAGCAGGTCACCACACTAGGAAAGCTAGTACCATGAGATATTTACAGAAGTCTCCATATTTCATGTGCATCAGTCAATAACAGATTAATCTTCTCTCACTTCCTTCCCACAGATGAAGACTGTTCACATATTCTTTGGTAAAAATTATTTTGTAATAGAGAGGGTATGTCCAGGGGTCATTTCGAGCAGGAGCTCGGGGGAGCTCAGCTCCAGGAGCTGGTGTCAGACCCCCCTGTGGGGGAATGCCTGCTTGTGTCATGGTTGCAGCAAAATGACCCCATCCCCTGGAAAGGTCCTTGTTCCTCTGACCAGCCTTCTGAAGGCTTCAGGCACTACTGAAGCTATCCTCCCAGAATAGTGGTATTTCTGAGGCTTGGATTAGTAGCTGTCCTCTCTCTCTCTCTCTCTCTCTCTCTCTTTCCTTCTGGCATACTTCCGGGGATGTCAGGTGGTTTAGTATGTGCAAATAAGTTGTGCAAATGAGTTATGCTAATGAGCTCCTGCACCTGTTTTTCTACAAAACTGGGTATGTCCATACCATCCAAATAGCTTGACTTGGTTAGCTGCTACTCATCTTTCTCTTTTTAGACTCCAACTTGGTATCATCTTAAGGACTATTCAAGCATAGTAGAATTTAATCACAAAGGAAAACTGTATTATATCAAAGAACATTAATTTATAAGCATGTTAGAAACGATGGTAGAAAATAAATATTCAGCTAGCTTTGATGTATCCACATCTCCCAATATGCTAAGGGTGGGGGATCACCGACAAAGAAAACCTAAGTCACCATCAAATCAACATTTTAAAGAAAATGTTCTATGATCTAATGAACTGCGAACAGTAGCACTTCTCTCTGCATTCAGGCTGACTTTATTGGCCCCCCTAGTGAAACCTTTAAATAGGATTTTCAGGAAAGTGGGCAGAGAAATGTACTTTAAAAGCAAGCTCCAGAACCTGAAAGACACCAGCTTAAGCACTGGCAGTAATTGAAATCACAGAATAACACTTCCAGACAATTCCTTTCAGAAGATTAAAATTCATAACTACATAGAAAGCATCACTTCAGTATCTCCTCAACAGGAAAACAAGTTTAAATCCCAGATTTTTACCTTTGGTGGATGCAATGCTAATGATGATCTCCATTCAACTAGGTGCTTTATAAAACCTGGTTTTATACAGCAGCTAGAAGAATTCATCCTCCAAAACTGTTGTTTTCCTCTCTTGTATAACAGAGCAATGGGAAGTTAAGGGCCAGCCTTCTTCAAGGAAAACAGCTCTGGGATCTTTTGAGGTCCCTGAACATTTACAGGTCTAGAAGAAACAGTTGCAAACAAGCAGTGAGCCTAGGTAGGGTTAAAACTACGTGCCTGGATCAATGCAAGTCACAGAGTTTAACAAGCTTAGAAGCCCCAAAGTTGTCTCTCCTCAATTTCTGCTTCTAGCATCTAGGCACCTTCCTCTGTCTTCACTGTTCCCTGGATAGATCTCCACATGGGGGAGGTTAGCTGAATAAAGTGTGTTTTATCATTGCTCCTCTGTACAGGATTGTTCACTAGTTCATCCAAATACTTCAGTGAATTACTGGACCCCACCCCGATCAATCCAAAGACATCCATGAAGAATCAGCTGCCCATACAATACGTAGATTAGATTATATGGACCTATAAATCAAAACGGTGTGCAAATTCCTGTTGCTGCACATCAGTTATACTGATTTTTATTAATCTCGCATGTTTGTCTTTAACAAATATATGATTTTCACATACTACAATGAAACATCAAGGTAGGGAACAAAATACCCATGAATTATGTGGTTCTGCCAGAGCCCCTTCACATCTGTGTCAGTATTTGGTTAAAGCTCCTGCATGATCCAGTGGTGCTACTCACCTGGTGCATCTGACAGAGTGGAAGGGCTGCCAATGCCCCCTTCCCCACCCTCCTGAAGGTTATGGTTACAGGGTCATGCTGAAGCCTCTGAAGAACACATTTTCCTGGAGTTTGCACTACTGCATTCAAGAAATGATATAGGATCAGATGTTACAGTGTATTCACTTTTTTGAGATAATCACTTGAGAATCACTGCATAACACAATCTGCTCCTTTGGACTGTAAGCCTTTTCTGACACCATTTTTGCTTCAAAATGAAGTCCTCTGAGAAGGGTCCAATGTTATACATGCAGCATTTGCAAAATCTGCCTATGAACACAATATAATTTGCATCATGCACAAGATATATATATATATTGAATATACAATAACTACTTGCACAGGTGCATGCAAAAGGTCTCATCATTTTCAAAATGAATAAAATATGCATTGAGATAAAACACTCATTTGTCTTTATATATGCGTGAAAATGCACAAAACATTCAGTGCTTTCACACACACTAAATAATGCACTTTCAATCCATTTTCAGTGTACTTTCCAACTAGATTTACTGTGTGAAATGGCAAATCTACTTGCAAACAGTGGCTGGAGTGGATTGGAATGGTATTATTCAGCATGTGTGAAAGTGCCCATTATTACAAAGTAAAAATACCTGCATAGCCAGCCCCCATGCCTTTTTTAAAAATGAAAACTTGTTTGTAATTTTTGCAACCTACAGTGTCATCAGCCCTGAATTCTCATACTTTGAATGTACACAATATGGGACATTCTGTTCACTTCGGTAAATACAGAACAATGTTTTCAACACACACACATTTTGTGCAATAGTCTGTCACAAGGTAGGAGGGGGAAAAAGTTACCATAAAAATAGCAGTGTTATCCATCTGCAAAGGTATTCCCAGTTCAAATTTGTGCTGGAAGGCTTTAGTGTTGTGTTCCCAGTGGGCAGGAAAACCATCAAGCGCTGCAATGAAGCAATGCTTTCTGTCAGGCTGCACTACCTAATGAGTTTCAGAAACTGCCTTTGTAGGTCATATGTAACCCAGCGTGATCTTTTACACTACTTTAGAATGTCACAACTTATAAACTTAGATGATGCCATTCCCCCATGCTGGGTTTACAGCTGCGATTGCAGCCCCCTTGTCGTTCTCTCAACCGGAGCTGGACCACACTACACTGCAGCCCTATATTTCAAAGAAATGCTATATGTCGCAGACAAACACCAAGGGTGATCCTGTTCTGTAGCAGAGGCTATTACAATGAATCAACAAAACAACTCATCGAGTCTCCTGGAATTCAAACTAATTTTGCTAGTAATACGTTCTGCAGAGAAGTTTACCACAAGGGATTTCAGCTGTCAGGATTTGCATCATACTCTCTCTTTCTTACCATTTGATGATATTTCAGAAAAGCAAATTTGAACATCACTATTATTATGGTGGAAATTTGCTCTTCCCTCTTGCCTAGATTATATATTTAAATAATGAATACAGGTTGCCATCATTTTGCTAACTAGTAATAGATGAAATACAGTTTAGGCACCAGCACTTTTCCCAACTGCATCTCTCACAAAGCTATTTCATCTGTTTATCATAATGTCTAATTCTACTTCTTTGTTGCGTTTTCTGAATATTCATCTAATTGATTACTGAGAAGCATTTTTTTTAACAAGCATCACAGGTGTGTACCATGGCCATAAACCTTCCTTTGGATACCTCACCAGAGTTACAAACAAGACCACTGAAATAGCTACCTCATAAATGACCCACAGACTCGCTAAAGGTGGGACATCAGCAATGCATTCCTGGGGATGGGGTGGGGGGTGGAATGACCAACCACTGTGCCAGCATATCACCAAGACATGCCAATATGCTGGTGAAGTGCCCTACTGTTGCTGCACTGCAGCCACATACCAGCAAGGCACCACTGGTGCAACCATCTGTGCTGGCAGGGGAAGGGGCAGGCCCATGGGTGTGGCACAAGTTAGTCTGCTCCCTACACTTCCCCAGCCTGAAAATGATCCCCTGAACTTTACTCCAGTAAAGTGATGCCAGCAAAACCCACAACATAGCCTACAGGTGCCCATGCAACAGAAGGTAACTTCCCCACAAAAGTTGTGTGTGTGGCTTGGGACAAGGTTGGTTGTGTGTGGACAGCACTTTTGCTGCCAGTCAGTCCCTTGCCAGGGGGAACTGGTGAGCATCCTGTCTGCCATATGGGCACACTTCCCTTGTGGGCTATGGAGGGGATGCCCACACCACATGCCTCTGTTGGGGTTGTGTAGTCACTGGGTCTGTCCTCCTTGTCCTTTGGTGCTTCATGGGGGGAGGGGGGAAGGAACACTATCTGAATTAGTGGTTGGCTGAGCCTGTAAGTTCCACTCAGAGGGATGCCATCAGGTGGGTGTTGGTGGGTGTTGCCAGGGTTGCTATGGGCACCAGTACACTCAATCTGCATTCTGCCCCATGCAAAAGGGTGCATGTTGCTTTCCCGCACACACATAGAATGTTCATTGGGAATCAATCAGTGCCCCTACTACTGCATTAGTGGCCAGCTGTCTCTGTCATGGCATCCCACAGGATAACACAGGTTGTGGCCACACGAGCGAAATAATCCGGAGGGGAAGTGAGGTTATTTTACCCTGGAGCAATTTGCCCCGCAGTTGCGTGATCACACAGGTTTGTGGACCTACTGGCACAAATCGCCATGGCATGATCAGACGCAACCGCGGGCGAGTTAATTTTTTTGTGTGGTTGGTTTCCAATTCACTTAAATGGGTGACTGATGAATTGCTCCTCTACCCTAAGGGCTTTCGATGATGCACACACTGAGAAAGGGGGAAAAAACAACAGCATGGCTTCGGGATAGCTTGTGATCAGACTAATCCCCAATGCCACACTTCCACGCTGGCGTGATCACATGGGGAAAGTACGGCTGTGCGCTGCAGCAAACCATTTGATACCGGAGTTTCCCTAGTAGCTTTTTAATCTGCTTCTCTGGTGGATCAAAACAGTTTCTGAAGGCTTGCTGATGATTGCAGGACACTTCCCAGATGTGCTAGTGTGATCGCGCCGCTTTGATCTGCCGGTGAATCATCCTTCTTGCATGGCTGAAAATGATCGTGCCCACAGTATCTTTTCTGGCTGCATTCTTATTTTTTTAATTCTATTAATTCAATTTATACCCCGCCCTCTCCACCGAGGCAGGCTTACCAGACTCTATTAACCCTTCTGATGACGTGTGCATGCACAAAAACTTTATACCCAGAATTAAACTTTGTTGGTCTTAAAGGTGCCACTGGACTCAAACTTTGTTCTATAGCTTCAGACCAACAGCTACCCACCTGAATCTATCTTCTACTTTATGATAACTGAAAAATTAAAAATGCATAGCATTTTTTGTAAGTGTAAGGTAACAGAAACAGCTTTCAATCATGCACTTTCTCAAAGCTGTTATTATTCATTGTAAATGTTCTAGGAATTTGACAGATCTACAACTTGCTTTCTTTACAATTTCAAGAAAAGGGGGGTATATACACATATAAGGTATACAAAGTCTACTGCATTCTGTTCCCCTGCAATGGATACTGGCTGAAGAGAACTCTAGAGGAGGGCTCAGCCTAGGACTACACTAGTATAAAATAAAACCACACAAATCTCAGAAAAATACAAATGGCATTTTGAACTGTACTAGATGTACCTGTGTACATCTTCTCAGGAGAAACTATGGAGGGCTGACACAAGTAGCATGCTAGCTTGTGGGAAAGAACTGAGATCCCTTGCAAAAGACTGTGTGTGCAATAAACCAGTTGCTGAAAAGACCATAAGGGACAGTTTGTTTCTTAACAGCCGATTTAAATGATGTTACTAGCCAGCAGAGGGAGTATAGCACTCCAGAGCATTTATTTGTTAGGACAAAATGACAAAATTCAAACACCATGATTCTCTGGTCTGGCTAAAGATAAAAGTGGCCTTTGAAATAATTAGTATTTGTGCGTTAAAGTAGGGAATGCCTTTGTGTAGAATTAGGGAATAAAAAGAATGAGAACAGAAAAGGCAGACAAAAGGTAATTCCATAGGAAAACAACTAGTCTTTCAAAAGGAACTTCTGATCAGACATAGCATCACTGAAATGCTAATAGGACACCACTGTGATGTGCTAATGAACAGCTCCAAGATCAAGGGAACCACAAAAAGGAGCACTAGAACAAGGATTTAGGAAGAGGAAGGTTATGTGATTTGAATGAGAGGTTTAAAACCAAAATGGGAGAAACAGAGGAAAATAGCTGTTCACAATGATGTCACCAAGATAGAAGGAAACTGATCCTTACCATCCTGCTAGTGTCTGAACAAAATTCTTTGTATTCTAGTTTTCTGCTGTTTTCAGTACTCAGTGCAGCATATAACATGAAAAATGAATTGCAATATAATCAGCCTAAGCTGTTATAAAGCACTTGCCCCTAAGCAAATGACCTGTTACATTAATTCTGTACACTGTGCCTCCCCAACTGTTGTCCACAACAAAAATGGCCTTTTAGCCTGCTTCTGGGTATAATGGAGCACGCATATTTTCCCTTGGATTTGCACCATCATCTGTGAGTGGGCATTTTTTCAACATGGTCATTGCATCATTGAGTTATAAAGGTAATTTACACAACTACTTTGTGCCTTCTTTTTGATCCAAGCTTACTGTTTCCATCAGCCTGGACTGAACACATAAATGGCAATCTGGATGCTGTGCTATTTACACATGCCCTGGTCTAAGCATGGGCAAAGGGTGGCCCCACCCCAACTAGAGAGACCAACAAATAATGGAGAAGATGGGATGATGATGATGAAGAAGAGTTGGTTTTTAAACCCCGCTTTTCACTATCTGAAGGAGTCTCACAACAGCTTACAATGGCCTTCCTCTCCCCACAACGGTCACCTTGAGGTAGGGTAGGACTGATATAGTTCTGAGAGAACTGTGACTGGCCCATGGTCACCCAGCAGGCTTCATATGAAGGAGTGAAACACAGTTAGAGTCCACCACTCTAAACCACTATACCATGCTGGATGAGAGGCAAAAGACAGGCAGTGAGAGATTGGGAGGTCTACCCCCAATTACAAATTGACCAGACTTTAGAAGTGCATTAGATCTTATTTATTAATTAAAAACAATTCCTTTCTGTGCTCTCACTCTCACGATAGACCAAGCTTAATACCCAGTTTACAAACTCTGTCTTCAAATAAACTCCAAGCTAAATTAGTTAAAAGTTTTTAAAAGAGAAGCTACAGGAGATCAAAGCAGGTCAAAGCCAAGGAGGGGAGGGTGGAAAAGAAACTTCCACATAATATCTGGGAGACTAAAAATGTGTTCACTGGGTGCCTAAAGTTCAAAAAGCTCTGTGCAAGGGGAATAAAGGTGTGGGAATGGACTAAAAGGCATTTTCACTGGTGTGCACAAACCCTTGTTCGTGCACATTGTGAGTGTGACTGTGTGGGTGGAGGGAGAACAGATCAAGTCAGCAGAAGCAGATCTTAATTGACAGGCTGGCTCATTTTAGAATAAGCGTTCCTTCAAGTAATCTGGTCTCAAGTTTTTCTTGTATATCATGCAGTGGCACTGAATTAGCTCTCTAGGAAAGCCTGATTCCTAGGACTTGAAGCATATTAGTCTTTGGTCCTAGGCTGGCTTGAGCTACGTCCTCTAACAACAGTTCTGCTGGGAATAGAGAAGCTGTTGCTGACTAACAGGGATCCTGGTTTCAGCCCCACAACAGGCTGCCCCATGTATAATTTTGAGTTTGATACTAGACACTTCAAAAAGGGTCCATGTACTGTGCAATCACAAACAATTATGATTGGTTGTAGAGGAAGATCTCTGGTTATCAGTCCTGCCCTTAAGGTCAACATTCCCAAATAAGCAATTCCAAGATACTGCAGCCCAACCAATCTGGGGTCTGTCATTGTGTTTTTATGTAGGAATACCACCCAGCAGAGATATCTGGGAATGTGAAGTGGAAAGTGTAGCTCTGTCTCAGGGAGAGTCTCATCTTTGAGCAGTAAGACATTAGGTCTTCCTCAGGTTTGGGAAGTTGGGTATCCCAGTCCCTGGCTTACACTGTCATACTCCAAGAGGAGGAAATGATTGGAAAAGGACTGATTTACCAGTGGCTGGTTTTCTCATTCTCTCACATTATGCCTGATTTTGATTCATGCCTTAGATATTTAAAGGTAACAGAAACTTGAGGAATGCATAAATATGCTCCTCAAGAATTGCAGAGAAAGAATTTGAGAAGAGGCACAGCTTTTGATGTTTGATTTCAGGCAGTCTGACTTGTCAATCTCTTCCTTAATAAAGCTCATTTGGTCATTTTCTGGGTTAGATCCCAGATGGCTGCTACACATAGTCTGCTAATGAAAAGACAGTGACTTCATGTATTTAATGGCTATTTCTCTTTTCTCTGCACTGCCCACTGGCTCTTTAACAGCAATAATTAACAAAAGCCTTATAGAAAAGTAAAGACACCAAGATGTTTAGACCTAACTCTTGCAGTCATTAAAGAGGGACAGTCTGACTAGTTCCTTGACTGAAATCCAGTTTGAAAATTAATTTTACCTTTGATTCCCACTTCAATTAATTTTCCTGTGCTACTGCAGTTCCTCACATGGAAGGGACTAATTGAGAGTGGATTCTAAAAGCAGCCCGTTAAGTGATGCCACTGTTAGAGGATGCTTCTGTTTCATTTGGGACATTTATAGGAGGAACAATAAATGAAAGTTCAGTACTACAAATTAATACTTCTGTGTGCAATAATATACATCCAAACTATTTTAGGAATGCATTATCAGAAACAGATTTAATCAAATTATACAAAGGAATGGATCCAAAGGTACCTTTCTGCTTAAGAAAGGAGTTCTGAAAGCAGCAATTTGGACCTAACCAAAATGTTCGACTGTGATCTAGTCCATTCAATTAAAACAAGAGCCTCCATTTTCATTTAAAAGATTCCCTCATATAAATCTTACAGTGTGCCATGTGGATGTCAATAGCCACTGAGAAGTGCAAGGCCACAGCTGCTAGTAGCATAAGGATTGCCTTCACTAGAACACAGCTCGACAGGTCAAGCAGCCAGCAAAGCAAAGTGGTCCGGCATGAAAGCTTTTAGAAAAGCTGCTAGCCGATGTTACCCGGGAAAAGTAGCTTTTCCAGTATTTGGGCATGGCAATTATCCTTTTTGATACATGTACTGAGAGGGCTTGTGTATTTTGATTTGGTTGGTGTTAAAATATCTCTTGGTACTCTCCGTATTGCTTCTTAATATGGGGCTATTCCATGACTGGCACTCTTAAACAGAAATGTATTATAATAAACCCAACAATGTATTTTACTATTGCTCCATTATTCATTTATATGCCACCAGCTGCCAGACATTCACACAGCAAAGCAGGAATTAATGCTGCACAAATAACACACTGACTTGCGGTTTGTTGATTAAAAGTAGAATATGCCTGACTACAGAAAGACAGAGCAGAAACTCAATCTTTCCCCTCTGGCTGGCATGTCTTGCTCAGGGCATCCTACTTAGTTCCTGTGGTCTGGAGACATGTGTGTTCAAGGAGACAACAGAAAGTACATTTACATCAACCATCTTTTGAAGGGCAACATGGTATTTTATAAGAGCTTAAAAAGAGCTGCCCCACAGGACCTAGAGACTAACAGTGTACCATTAAGATCTTTGCTTTGGCAAGAGATAAGCCAGCCATTTCTGGTTACCATTATCTCCCACCTGTTTCTCTATAGTCTTGTCCTCCACTCACTCCCACACATACTGTAGCAAGCAGCTGGATTGCACAGCAGGTAGGCAAGCAGGACATCAATAGGACCAACAGGAAAATGAATACAACTGCTCCATCTCTTGTTTGGAAAGGGTACTGAAAAGCACAGTATTAGTTTCTGGGCTGAAACTGGGCAAGCCTAGTAATGGGTCTGGTGTGAATGACATTTTGCTGGACATTAGGATGACATGTCATCAGTTCCAAGTGTTACAACAGCCTATATCTCTTCTGTGATTAAGTAAAATATCCTTTAATGGTACTCAATGTGCTTAAATCTGGGATGGAACAACTAAAGCTGCTTTCAGCACTGATTAGGCTAAATTTTACAGCATCAGGAAGAAAGCCAGCTATGAGAATGCCATCTAAACCTTAAGTAACAAGGCACAAAATATTTCCCCACAGAGGACTCAGTGCTTTCTTTCACTTAATAATGCAACTTATTTCTACTTTGTGTATCTTGCAAATTAATCTTCAGGTAACGGTGACCTTGTTGTGTCTAATCCCTGCCTTCAAAACAGTCTGTGAAAGCTAGATATCAAAAACTCTATTTTAGAAAGTAATACTGTAAAAAAGAAAAATAATGAATGACAGAGGAACATTAAAAGATTGCAGTAGCAGCTAAACAATCCTCTTCTGCTCATCATAACGGTAAAATATACAACTGATTCTCAAACATGACCACATGCGATCTGAAATATGATGGGAGCATTCTACCCACTCTTCCTAGATGACATCACTGAACATAATTTCTTAGCTTTGTTCTTTTATAATGCAATCCTAAGTAGAGTTAAACCTTCTTAATACATTGACATCAATGGATTCAGAAAGATGTCAATATGTTTAGGATTGTAATGTTGCCATGTTTTCCCTGTCTTGCCTTATATATTAATTTATAGTTCTGAATTTATTACAAGCACAACCAGTAATACTGATATTTTTCATCTTTTTTATATGCAGATCCAAAAAATATTGATTTTTAAAGGTGTACATCCCTCGTGGTTATCACCATCTTTATAGTTGTTTGCACATCACTTCTATGTTATATAAACATGCCATCACGAAAAACAGTATGCACAGAGGATCCTACATATATTTGATTTGGCATGGAAGCCAACCTGAGTAAGAATGGGTCTTCAGAGCACTCATACCTATCTTTTAAAGCATAAGCAGAACTTCATTCCCATATTAACTTCAGTCCTAAATTACTTTAATTTTGTCATGCTCATGCTGACATGCCACTGTGGTTAAATTACTATTCTTCCTTCTTCCTAGTCCCTATTTACTTTTTAAAAAAAATATTTATAAATTGGATGTATAGCCCACCCTTTCCTACACAGTAGGGCTCAGGGCGGGTCACAACATTTAAAATCAACATCACAATTAAATAAGACTTAAGTTAAAATGAACAATCCCAACAGTCACAACCATCATAATATTCATTTGTCACTAGATGGCACAGTAAAGAGTAGTTCAGGAGATGGTCCAGGGTGGGAAGCTGCCACTCATCCTTGACCATGTGCCTGGTGGAACAGCTCTGTCTTGCTGGCCCTGCAAAACTGTTTCAAGTCTTGCAGGGTCCGGATCTCATTGGGCAGAGTGTTCCACCGAGTGAGGGCCAGAGCCAAAAAGGCCCTGGCCCTGGTTGTGAACAGCTGGACAGCCTTTGGGCCAGGGATCACCAGCAAGTTGTTATCAGCTAAGCAAAATGCTCTTTGGGGGACATGCTAGGAGAGGCGATCCCTCAGAAATGTTGGTTCCTGAGCATTTAGGACTTTGAAGGTCAGTACTATGACCCTGAATTTGATCCAATATTTATTTATTTTATTATTTATTATTTATTTGTTTCAATTTATATCCCGCCTAGCCAGCGGACCGGCTCTAGGCGGCTTACAGCATTTAAATGGGAGCCAGTGCAGCTGGCAAAGCATAGGTTGAATATGTGCTCTCATTGGTGTCCCCGTATGGACCTGTGCCACTGTATTCTGGACCAGTTGGAGTTTCTGGGTCAGCCTCAAGGGTAGCCCTATACAGACTGAGTTACAGTAGTCTAGTCTGGAGGTGACCATTGCGTGGATCATTGTGGCTAAGTCTTGGTGGGACAGGTAGGGAGCCAATTGTCTAGTCTGGCATAGATGGAAAAAACACCAATCTAGTTAAGTTGGCGACCTGTGCCTCCATTGACCTTCATTGCCTTACTCAATGTGGAAAATATTGTTTTTGAAAAAGGCATTCATCCCAACAACTACTTTGCCAAAGAAGAGAACATATTTTCTGTTTCATGAAAATCCATTATTACAACCTCTCTGAAGAATCAAAACCATGCTGAAGTCCCTCTGGATCTTCCAACAGTAATGTAACTCCACTGGTAACATGTGAATCCAGCAGCAGGTGGGGCAGATCAAGTAGCATTTTCTTCAGTCACAAAGGTTGCCAACCTCTAGGTGAGGCCTGGAGATCTCCAGATTTAGAACTGATTTCCAGACTACAGGAATCAGTTCTCTTGCAGAAAATGCCTGCTTTAGAAGGTCGATTCTATGGCATTATGCCCTGCTGAGGCCCTTCCCCTCCCCAAATCCTGCCCTACCCAGACTCCACCCCCAAATATCTAGGAATTTCCCAACCCAGAGCTGGCAACCCTAGGCAGTCAGGACAAATACATTCTTATTCTGTGGGCCTATAGTAGATTGAGACTTCTGAAAAACCGGAGAAACAAACAGCTTTGAAAACACCAAGCAAATGGTATTACATAGGAAGTGTTTGCAGAATCAAGTATTTATTTTCTCACCGACAAATGGCTGATTTTAAGATTGACATTTACAGAACTACAAACACGCCAGCATTTGCAATCTGTTAATGAAATGCTGTTTTAATATTCCTTGAGATAAAATCAATTGCAGATGGATAATTTAAGATCCAGAATCTGGAATGTCAGATTTCCTGAAGATTTAATTAAACTTCTCTAGATAAGGCATACTATGTTGATAAGGCATACCTTCTCTAGATAAGGCATACCATGCTGAATATTTTGAATTAAAAAGTATTTGGTATAAACAATGAAATGATTGATAGAATCACCTACTTAGTTGATGGCACAATTAATTTAAGCAAATAAGAGTACAATCCTGTATTCTGTTAACTTCTATGGTCAGAAATACGATTACTGCTGACACGTGTCTGTTTCTCAGTCACAGACTAAACCCACAGTAAATAGCTAAACAGTTTCCTTATGCTTTCCTTAATGTTTATCAGTTTTAGGCACTGACCTAGTACTAAGGATTTGTCACCAGCGGGTCATTGCCTAGAACAGAGGGTTTCCTTTTGCCACATTGAACTCAAGCCCACATGGAGGGATCATGCTAAGGAGGTATTTGTTTACACTAGCTAATTAGGCACAGAGTTCTTATGCATTCAATAGATTATCAGATCAAGGGACAAATATTTAAGTCAGTGTAAAAACAGTAATTAGTTACCAGCTCACACAACTTAGAACAATGCATTTAGCTCTAATTACTTAAAGGTAAAACTAAAAAGATTAAGGAAAGCAATACATCTATGGATAGGCCTACCAAAGGATACTAGGAACCTGAAATAAGAACATAAGAGAAGCCAATGTTGGATCAGGCCAATGGCCCATCCAGTCCAACACACTGCCGTCCTGAGCCCGTTCGCAGGGAGGGCGGGATATAAATGTGAAAAATAAATAAATAAATAAATACTGTCACACAATGGCCAAAAATACCAGGTGCCATCAGGAGGTCCAATGGGGTCAGGACACTAGAAGCCCTCCCACTGTTGCCCCCCCCCAAGCACCAAGAATACAGTGCATCACTTGCCCCAGACTGAGAGTTCCTATCTATACCTCATGGCTAATAGCCACTGATGGACCTCTGCTCCATGTTTATCTAATTCCCTCTTGAAGCCGTCCATGCTTGTAGCCGCCACTACCTTCTGCGGCAGTGAATTCTATGTGTTAATCTTTAGATTTTCAGAACCCTGTGTTTGCAGCGGAGTATCTGCGCAGCTCAAAACAATTATTTATTTATTTATTTATTTATTTATTTATTTATTCATATTTTTATCTTGCCCTCCCTGCACGCAGGCTCAGGGCGGCTCACAAAGGGCACACAGTGCCAAACCCAATAACAGTTTAAAACATTTTAAAACAACACAACAATAAAACAATTACAAGTAAATGCTTCCAATAGTGATGTTATTCAGTATTTTGATGGCTCCCTATCAGGGTCGGTACCCATGGACTATGGACACTAAATCAAAGGAACGCCGCAAGGACAGTTCTTGGATGAGAGGCAAAGCAGCAGGACCTGGCTGAGATACCAGGAAAGTGCATGGCACAGTGCGGCACCCCAACAAGGAGGGAGGGAGAAACAAGTTGCACAAGTATTGACTGCTCACACAGAAAAGCCAGGATAAAGCCTCAGAGATTAGGGGCACTATTTATGAAAACATTGCTTTCTACTAAGTCTCAAGCTGGTTTAAACATTTAAAAAACCAAAACAATAAGATCTATGTACAGTAAAGATAGAGAAGAGAGGAGAGTTTAAAAATAAAAAAACCAAGGCAGCACAAACATTTTTAGTGCAGTTCCAGCTCAAAATGACAAAGCAAATACTCTTTGGAATAGCAGTAGTTTAATGTTTAATGCTTACTATTCAAGGACAGACCTCCTTGGTGTTCCATTTTGGTACCAGAGATGAAAAAGGCCTTGCCACTACCATCTTGAATGTAACACCCTAGGATCAAACAACAAGAAAGGACTATCCTGCCTTGCTTATTAGCCTGGTTAGTTACCTTGGTGAGAGATTTGCATTACCTGATCCAGTCTGATCTATGACTAGTATATGTTCAAACCTTTAATCTACCATGGAAGCTTAACAGAAGACTTTAGATCAGTCTCTCTCTCTCTCTCTCTCTGCCTAATCTATCTCACAGGAGGATGCTGTAGTGATAAAATGGAGGCAGGGACAATGATGTTGCAAGCTGCTTTGTGGGGAGAAAGTGAAGTATAAATATATATTTTAAAAAATCCTTTCCTCCCCACATTCTTCTTGAATATGATTTGAAACTGTAGCAACATTTGAGTTTTGTGTAAAACAGTGGATTATGCCTTCCCTGCTTCTACAAACTTCAGAATAGTGAAGAATAGCCAATATAAAATTGTGCAAGTCATTTTTATGAGCTATTGAGACATCTCATAGATTCCTGTGCATGAAGTGAGGAGTATCAAAGAGAAAGGGTCTCTCATGGTGGGAATAAAATACAGCAGCTTATGTGACTGTTCTGGTAAAACAAAGCAAAAAATACTGACATTTAATTGATTCTTCTATAGCTGTTCTCATAACAATTACAAACAGATATCAGGCTATGAGGGACCACCTTTGTTGACTGTGACTGACACCACTGAAGACATCCATATCAACTCTACCACCAAAGCATTAAAAATGTCAGGAGCTGAACATGGAAATCTTGTGCTCTTATTTAATTTCACCAGGCTTTATCTTGGAGCAGCAAGTGAACAGGGCTCGTGAAAGGGAAGAGGCTTGTGAGGATATGTTTCTGGGTTGTGAATTCACCAGTTAAACTCTCTAGTTAAGCAGTTTATTAAAGTACACAGAGACAAGGGAAGGGAGAAAGGATCCAAAGAGATACATTTTTAAAAGGATCATAGCTCTTTTCTCTATACATCTGAAAGTTAGGCAGACTTTATACCAGGGGTGGCCAAACTGTGGCTCAGGAGCTGCATGTGGCTCTTTCACACATTGTGCAGCTCCCGGCAGGACTAGGGTGGCCAGCCTCCAGGTGGGGCCTGGGGATCCCCTGCTTTTATAACTGATCTCCAGCTGACAGAGATCAGCTCCCCTGGAGAAAATGGCTGCTTTAAAGGGTGGACTCTGTGGCCTTGTACCATGCTGAGACCCCTCCCCTCCCCAAACCCCACCCTCTCCTGGCTTCACCCCCAAAGTCCCCAGGTATTTTCCAGCCCAGACCTGGCAACCCTAGGCAGGATGGCTAGGGAAGCAAAGAGGAGGCATGCCTCCCTGATAGGTCTTCCTTTCCTTAGCCAGTGTTCCCCTCCCTGGGTAGGCTTGAGGGGGGGGCAGAGAAAGAAAGCAACTTTCTCTTTAAATGTGTCCTCAAAGCCCTCCTCCCCCACTAGATGGCTTGGAGAAGGCATTGTCTCCTTAAATCCCTTCTCCAAGCCAAGCCAGCCAGTGGGGAGGGAGGGGGGCTTGGAGGATTAACATTTAACGTTAAAGTTGCTTTATTTCCACCTCTCCCTCCCTCCCTCCCTCCCTTCCTGTCCCCCAACTATTTGCTTTCTTTCCACCTTTCTCTCTCTCTCTTTCTCCATTTTCTCCTCATCTAAAGTTAAATGCCTTCTCCAACCTACGCCACACCAGCCAGCTGGCTTGGCTCAGACAAGGCATTTGTCTTTTTAAATCTTTTCTCCAAGCCAAGCTGGCTGTTGGGGGGGGGGGGGGGGTTGGAGAAGACATTTAAAGTTAAAGTTGCTTTCTTTCCACCTTTACCTCCCCCCTTTATTTGCTTTCTTTCCACCTCATTCTCTCTCTCTTCCCCTTCCTTCCTCCATCCCCCCATCTATTTGCTCTCTTTCCAACTTTCTTTTCACCTCTTTCTCCCTTCCTTCCTTTCTCTCTCTCCCTTCCTCCCTCCCCTCCCCCATCTATTTGCTTTCTTTGTTTCTGTTTGTGTCCTTTCTTTCCATTTCTTTCATTCCTTCTACCTTTCCCTCCCTCCCTCCCCACCAATCTATTCTCTCTCTCTCCCTCCCCCATCTATTTGTTTTCTGTTCACCTTTCTTTTTCTATCTCCTTCCTTCCTTTCTCTCTTCTTTCTTCCCCACTCCCTCCCATCTATTTGCTTTCTTTGTTTCTCTCTCTTTGTTTCTCTCTCTTTCTCTTTTTCCTTCCACCTCTTTCATTCTTTCTTTCCACTTCCCTCTCTCTTTCTCTCTCTCTTAGACAAATAAATATCATTGGACAAATAAATATCATTATCAATCTGTTTTTACCCTTTTTGTTTTTATTTTTGGTAGTCTCATTTAATGTTAATAAAAAGCAAATGTGCATATTTTTCAATAAAAATGTATGTGTGATATATGTTTATGTCTTGCAGCTCTCAAACATCTGACATTTATTCTATGTGGCTCTTACATGAAGCAAGTTTGGCCACCCCACTTTATACTGATATCTTACACCTGAAGTAAGTAGCTTCACCATTCTCAAAGGACATGAATTCCTTCCTATGGAAATGGCTTTTTTTTTTATCCTGTGCACTTGGCAGCAAGAGTGGCTGAGGGGACCACTATACCAATCATCTCTAAGCAGACAGAGATATTAACTTGAACACATGAAGCTGTCTTATACCAAGCCAGACCATTAACCTATCAAGGTCAATCAATATATCTAATTTTCAATGTGGCCCTATCTATGGACACTTAAATTCAGAGATTGGGGCTATGGAACATACAAGACAGACAATTCTATAAACCTGAAAAAGCCCCAGGTTTACAGAAAAATCTGAAATAGTTAAATAAAAATTATGGGGGGGGGTTAACCCCTCAATGGTAAAAGGAATGCCTGTAGCTTTCAAAAACAGATGCCTTCAGTGGCTATTGCTAGATAACCACAACAGTATTGCCAAGCCTTGGTTTCTGCAAGGACAAGGTGTGTGTGTGTGGTGGTGGGGGGCTGCAGGGCCCTTTCCAGGGCAGTTTTGTATTTGAGTCTTTCTCTATTCTAGCACCGATAGATAGAATACTTATTCTTCCTTTTCTATCAAGGTATGGAGTTCCTTTAAAATAAAGGCATTCTATTTCTTTTCTAAAGCAAGAAGTTATGTGTGAACTTTATTCCATAAGCAGCATCCCCTCACCATAGTGCAAAGCATGATTCTAAGTCTCCAATTTCTCTGGTTAAAGGTCTTTCACACCATCTACCAATCCTTTCAACTAAAGATGCTAAAGATGATATTGGGACCTTCTTCATGCAAAGCAGGTGTTTGGTCACTGAGCCATAGCTCCTCCTTCTAGTTTTTTAATTATTATTATTACTATCTTGCTTCTCATCAAATGGACCCACTGAGAAGATTTTTCCATAATGTGGGAAAAGCTATCACCCTTGGTGGTGGATCCTATGAAAACTTCAGATGGGTTGGAGGCTATATAAGCCATGACCTCTCATTGGGAAGTGCTATGGCGGATGAGTAGAGAAGCAAAGAGTATGAATCTCTTGAATATCATAGGTATATAATGCATTGGTCTGACCAACTAATATGCATGACATACCAATGATATCCAATCAGTTGTATGGTCAAAGTTTTCTTCAATATGAATAGGCTATGTCTTTGCCTATTTTGCATTTCTAGGTTTTTGATAATTGTTTTGATACATTATTCACAGATGAATCAGAACTCTCACAAGGAGGAACATGTAAATGATGTATAAATTTTAACATGTAAAATCTGGTTATCAAAACGGGATATTCAAATTTTCTGTTCTGAATGAACTTTGATAGATAGTAGACTTGGGGATGTATGTTTTAGTGTTCAAATGTTGCATACATCTCATCTGGACTTCACAGATAAAAGTTTTAAATATTCAAATATTACATTTGTCTGAGAAATATATTTGCAAAATATTTTGCATCATTCTTGTTAATAAGCTAAAACGAATCTACTTCAAAATAACTTACTATTTAAAATTTGAAAATTTCCAAATTGCAACACATAACAAAATTCCATCCCTGCTTAACTGCATCCTGTTGATCAAGTTTTGAAGTCTGGTTTTCTCAGAGCTAAAACTCTTTCCATTAATTTAGCCCAAATGAAGATGTCAGCCACTTAGTCAACCTGCTTTACATATTTCCATCTGTAAGTGGGAAAAAAAATAAATCAAAGCAGTAACTTTCCACATCACATGGGAAAATGACACTTGTGCTGACATTTACACATTACAAGTTCATGATCCATCATTCAAGAACTATTAGATATAAAGTCATAAACCATTCTCAGTCCATGCTATCAAATGGCTATTGAATAAAATTAGAATAGCTTTTTTTCATGTTAGGAACTAGATATTGCAATGAATACAATGCAGCAACCAATGATCTGGAGATAGGTAAACAAACTTCATACAATGCCAGGACTTGGCGATTTACACAGGAAAAAAAAAGATGCTTTTTTAGAGACTACAGCATGGTCTTTGCATCATTTCATTTTACCCTTTGTTGACCAGCAAGGCACTTCAAGTGCTCTTATGGATTTTAATATCCATAAGCTTGAACTTGGGTTGCCCATATTGGAAGGACCATGTGCTTTCTCCACTAGAGGGGGAGGCTCCAGCCCATGCCAGGAGGCTGACACCCTAGACAGTTCACCTAAGACAGAGACAAAAGACTCCTTCTGCCATGAGGTTTCTTTCTGTTGCATCACGCTGGTCAACCCCTGCCCCCTCCAACTTACCTGAATGATTATGCTAACATGGTTACCTAGCAACTAATGTTCGGGCCATCACCCAGTCGGCCAGAGCCATTAACTAACAATAGATGTAGCCCCAGTGAGTCATCGGACCCTGCCCAGGTGTTCACTTCCTGGTGAGATCATAGTTTTGCAATATTGTCCATCCCCCTACATCCTCCTTTTGTTCACCTTTAACCTATGGGTCAGAGAGGGACGGACCGCCTAGTAGGTGTGTTAGTGGGATGTGGTCTGTGCAGCCCACCCCAAGACCACCTAATAAAAGACCTTGCACAGAGACAATCGGTCTCTTGAGCCATCGTCCACTATCTGCTTTACTACCCCTTATGCCCAGCTTGCTATACCCATACCCTTGCCTCCATCTTTAAATCTCTGAATACTGGATCAGAGAGAACCACGTGGTCTCGCAGGTTCGAGCCTCGTGCCCCATAGTCTTTCTATTTTTCTCCCCATCCAACTCTTCCATTGGTCGGACAACTCATCTCTAGGAAGGTAACGTATTGCTTCCCCACCAACGAATTCCTGCTCATGCAAACGTGCTTTTTCTGTCTTTGTTTCTTAGGCCTGTGTGAGTGTGTGTGTGATTACGTTTTTGGTATGCTTGAACTACACCATTAAGTAAACAGCATTTAATTTGCCATCTGCCTCACGTGCCTCTTTCCTTGAGAACTCCCGGGAGGGGTGGGACCCTGGTATAGTTGGCAAGAACCTGTGCATTATGCCAATTGCTAAACGTAAATTAAAGCAATTCGGCTAACACCTTAATCTCAAAGAGCACATCTCATTCACCTCTGTGGTCAGAAACTGGATTACTAAGAATACAGAAAACTGGCATAGCTAGATGAGATGCCAGTATTTCATCAGGAATTACTGGGATGTCAGATAACAGATGGAGGCAGATAATTCCTTCAGTTGCGGGTAGCTAAAATTGCATTATTATTGTTGTTGTTATCATCATCATCATCAACAACATTTATGTTTTGTCCTTCTGTCCAAACAGGGCCATCAAGGCAGATAAAAATCAAAACAGCACAATGAAATATACAATAAAACCAACTAAATCACTTTAAAAACAGCAGTACAAACAGTAAAAGAGATAAAATGTACATATAAAACCAAGGGTAACAAATTAAACATAAAGTAGGAAGAAGAGATCACTCAGGAAACACCAGACAAAACAAAAGAAGGCTTAACCAGCTGGTAGAAGATGATGATAGAAGGGGACAAAAAATATCCTTGTAGAGTTCCATAATTTTGGTACCATGACCAAGAAGGCTCTCTCTTGGACTGTTGCCTGTCTAGCCTCAGAAAGTGGAGACAACCGAAGCAGGGCCTCAGAAGATGACCATAGCAGTGGGGTAGGTTTATATGGGAGAAGGTGGTGCTCATAAGGTATGCTGGTCCCACACTATATAGTATTTTAAAGGTAAATACCAGCTCCTTGAATTGGGCCTGGAAATAAACTGGGAGCAAGCATAGATGGACCAACACTGGAGTGATATGGCCCCTACAATGCACTTTAATCAACATCCTGACTACATCATTCTATATCAACTAAAGCTTCTGAATACTTTTCAAGGGCAGCCCCATGCACAGCACATTGCAGTAATCTAATCTAGATGTTACCACAGATGTTACCACTGCCAGATCTTTATGCCAAGAAAAGGACACAGCTGGTTAACTAGTTGAAGCTGTTAAAAGGTACTCCTGGACACATGCACACCTGTTCCTTCAAGGGGAGTGCAACATCCATCCATCTGGATGCCCCACTGGTGAACCTCCTGATAGCACCTGGTATTTTTGGCCACTGTGTGACAGAGTGTTGGACTGGAAGGGCCTGATCCAACACTGGTTTCTCTTATGTTCATCTGTAGGAGTCATGTGAAGAAACCAGCTGCTCCCGGGCCCTTTTCTGCTAGCAAAAGTGGAGAGTGGTGGAAGGAAGGGAATGATGAAGCTGTCAGGCCACACAAGGGAGCAAATTTACTTTCCCCAAATTTTAAGATGAACCCTGGGCAATGTTCCCTCTAAGCTGTGGAGTCTTGTGAGCAAAAATTCTACTTTGTGAGCTACGGGCATTAGAGTTGCGAGCGAGCGATTTGGCTACTGCAGAAATTAATTTACTCTGGAGCCCTCCTTCCTGAGCGAAGACAAAAATGTGTGAGCCGGAGGCTTAAAAACTGTGAGCTAGCTCACACTAACTCAGCTAAGAGGGAACTCTGACCCCGGGACACATGTCAAATATGAGTTGTTTTTCCCCTCAACACAACTTAACTTTAATGTATCATCTAGTCAGACCCTAGGAAAACAACTGGAATTTCCTTTCTGTCAATCATTTTTGCACTAATAACTCTGCAAACAAAGCAATAGTACATCAATGTGCCGTTATTAGTTTTCTTCCTGTTTTTAAACCATGTGTGGTATATCTGAATATTGAAAAGCTTCTTATTTATCAAAGAATACAACTTCAGGTAAATATGCCTAGTGTTCATTGTTTCAACAAATGCCTTGGTGGTTTATTAGATGCTGAAACAAAGGGTTCTGTTGTTAGATATCCCCATATGTGCTGTCTTTTATAAATATCAATCTTTAGTAATTAGCAGGGTACTCATCTTTCTGAACATTAAATAACAGGAGAGACATTTCTCTCATCTAATTAGAAAAATGAAGACCATGAAGAATACCCATTACACGTTTTAGAAGTCTTGAACAGCATTCTTAAATGTAGACAGGAGAAAGAAATGATTTGTTAGGCTTCAGAGACTCTCTCCAAATTCTATTCATGTTTCCTTGCTACAGATTTCATCTTCTGATTCAGTTCCTTTTGCTAATCTACCCCATACTCAATCAGAAATGTTTCAGCACTTCTGTGGTCATTAAACTACTGTAACAACTTATTTGGATTTCAAAATCCTACCAGCATTATGAACTGCTCTAAAACTTCTGAAGTTTGCTGACTCTTTTAATTTTATAGTTATTCCAGGTGTGAATAGGGGCACTTCAGGCAGAATCATCTCAAGTAGGTTTGTGTGCTACATAGTATCAATGAGTCATTATGACCGTAGCCTGCAATCTGCAGCAACAAAATCCTACCTTACTGCTCTCCAGGACTGATACAAGCAGGTACTCTGATATCATATTACAGTATTTTTCAAATGATGAGTCTGATCCAAAGGTCATCGAAGTGAATGGGATGTAACGACCCAGCAAATTGCCTTTTCCTTGAATTGTTGACCATATGAGATGGTTAAATAGCTATTAACTGAAGAAAGGAGCCCATAAAACTTGTCTGACTGGAATGCAAAGAGCCTGTCCTGAGAGTCTCTCAACCATCAGTAAAGCAATGAAAAAAGGGCTTGGGTTCTGGCTAGGTATAGTTAGAGAGATTCAAGACAGCATTCACCCATGTTTACAATGAGCTATTTTGCTTCTTGGATTTGAAACACAGAAATAAGGAGACCTTTACTGCAACCTAAATCTATAGTACCCTTCCCTCTAAAAACCCTGATCATGCAAAGACTACACTGTCTTTTCCATAAACTCAAGGCAGGGTGAAGCAAATAATTACACAATATTATAGCCCTAACACTCAGATATTTTCTGCTCACATCTATGAAATTCCTCCCAACATTATAAGCGAATTATTTTCTAATAGTTATTTTTTATTACACAAGTGGGATATTCTCTCTTATTTATGAGAAGTTATTGTTTATGTAGGAATCTGGATTGCACCCATAATGTAGAACTAAATAAAGGATCAACATCCCAAATCTGGTTATCTTTGAAGGATTCAATTACATCAAAAATATTGTTCTATAATGTGATCCTGGAAGAGACTGACAGACACAATCTGAATTAGGAAGACTGTGCCCCAAGGGAGCCTTTACAGAATCAAGCCCTAAATTCCACTCATTGCCCAGTGACATGATTTACAGTAAGATTAACATAGAATGGGAAAGGAAGCATACTGAGCAGAAATACTTGGTCCCCACAATGGCTGCTTCTTCAGCAATGTACTTGAATTTACTGTTCTTCGCTTCTTCAAAATACCACTGAATCCTTGTTTGAATAACTTGAGTGCTCAATATCGCTTCAGGCTTGCCCGCTGGGTAATTACTCAGACAACTTAGCATGAAAAGGGTTTCCACTGCTCAGACATCTGTTGGGGCTTAGTTTATTTTACATTTGCTTTTATTAATTTATGTCCTGTACAGTAGTAAGGTATGAAATGACTACTGGCATTTTAAAATTGAGTTAACTTGGATTTTAAGACAATATTTAAGCACTTGTAATATTCTAATCCTCAAATCTGAATCTTTTGCAAGAGAAGCTAAAGTTTTATGAAACCTGAAGGTACTACAGTAATATTCCAAAAAACCCAAATATGAATAAGTCACATACCAGCTACTGTTTCTAGTTTCAGGTGTACATGTACTCATCTTATGATGTACACACACAGTAGAGATGTCACAAACAGTCATGGTTAAGGAAAAAAGGTCATGAACCCATCCGATTGCCCTTTTTCTTGGTGTTTCTCTTTTCTCCTGGCTGAGAATCATGTTTAAATACTAACTTCAGTTATTGGTGACCTATGAATGCAGATATCAGAGTTAATGGAGGCTTGCTGCCCCACCCACAATTAAATCTGAAGGCTCAGCTACATAATTGTTTAGGATCTTAGTTAGAGGGGGCAACTAACTCCATTTAACTGACATGCCTACATTCATGTGTCATGTGTAACCAGTGTTTAACCATGATTTTCAGTGCAAGAATGAAGATGGAAGAGCAAGCAGTGAGGTATGTGTAACAAGCTAGGTTCCATGCACATTTTCCCTTAACCATGACTATAAAGCCCTGTTCATAGGTTACAGTGGATGCATGTACAATCCATGTACAGTGCTGTGAGGTTCCGCTCCTGCTTGCCTGGTCCTGGCTGGGGTCAGGCAGACCCTCCACTGCAGATCTCAAAAAGGGAAGGAGAGGGGGGTTCCACTGCCCATTTCTTCTTCCTTTCCAGGACTTCCTTTCCACACCTTCTCTGTCCTGTCCCATGTGCTCAATCCTTCCTTCCTCCCCGGCCGGGTCTGAAAGCCTCCCTTTTATAAGACTGTGGGCCCACCCCTTCTGGGCCTGGGCCCAATCCAGTCCTGGTGCCATCCACCCCAAGGTCATTTAAGGAGGAAAGCTAAATTCTGCCTTCATCTGGGCTGCCCTCTCCTTTTGCCACTTTACACATCAGCTCAGGTTTTGGGGAACTGCTTGTGGTTGGGTTGACAGGACCACCTGCCTGCCTCCCTGAAGCTGCTGCTATCTCCTGACCTGCTGGCCTGGCAAGGTGTCTTTCTGGTCTGTTCAGCCTTTATTGGGTCACTGACCACTGATGACATTATCAGCAGACTACTTGTCTTGCTCCTGGCGGCTGCCACCTCCTGCCTCTTCCCCAAGGTCGCAGCTGCCTCCAACTCATCTGGACTTACTGTCACTGCTGTCAGAGCCTCTCCACTTGGCCTCCACCAGTAAGTGCAGAGTGAGTGCCAAGGTGGCTGACTTTCATCTGGTGGGGGTTGGGACAGTGTTGGACCAGGCCCCAGCATCAAACAAGCGTAGACTTGATCCTTCTTTATATTTGTGCATTGAGTTATTCTCATGTTATTCATACCACCCTCAATGCACAAATTTTCAGCTTGTTTCTTTGACAAATGTAGATGCTAAGACATTAACTGCCATTCTTGCTAACAGACTTTACAGTCAAATCTACATCTGACTTTCCCGCTGGAATCATTCTAGTTTCAAAAAAAACCCATCTATACCTGTTTCTAGTTTCAAACCATACTTGTTCTAGTTTAAAAATTACTGTTTACATTCATTAATTGCCCTTCTGTGATCAAGCTAGCATTTTACTGCTTTAAACAGATCCTGTTGCTTAGTACTCTTCAGACCCAGGGAGTGAAATTTGAAACCAGTGTGAAATGAGTGTAGGAAAAGACAGCAGTCAAACTACTTCAGAGGGGAGGTGTAAATTGGACCTAAAAGATGGTTACATGTAGAGTATGTAGATCAGGTAGGATTTATACAGGTAGGAAAGGTTCTCTTAGGTTGCTCATTGATTTGATTGCTTTCAATAGTAAGAGACCTGATCAAGTTGCCATTCTTTCACTCGATGCAGAAAAAAACTTTGACAAAATACACTGGAAATGCATTTTGCTACACTGACTAAATTTGGCTTTCCTCACAAATTTATGAAATGGGTTGGAATTCTTTATCTCTCAGATCTAAGCTCCTGACTAACAACACCATCACTTTAATGGAATTTGTGCAACAGCCAGGGCTATTTTTGGGTAAATGCACAGGAATGGCATTCTGGCTGGCTTCTGAGTTGGCCACACCTACAGCCTCCCCCCCTTGAGTTCCCCAGGTGCCTCACAAGCCAGGGGGGGCTGGGGAAGCCAATCCAATCCAGGGAGGGAAGGCAGTTTAAACTGCCTCCCCTCATTGGGTTCCCCATGCACCCTGCAAGCCGCGGGGTACCTGGGGAAGCTGATTCTGGAAGGGGGCTGTGCTGCCAGGGGTGTGGCCTAATATGCTAATTAATTTCTGCTGTTGGGTATGGCCTATTATGCTAATGAGTTCCTGCTGGGCTTTTTCTACAAAAAAAAGCCCTGGCAACAGCCATTTTCAAAGGTTCATAACTAAGTATATTCTATCTGAAGTAGGCAGACATCTGTCTCCTTACTCAAGCAGGAAAGGTCTTAATGAGCACTGTGAGGAATTGAGCTCTGGAAGGCAGCAGAAGATAGAGCTCCAAGAGGGGTAAGTTTTTTTATTTGCTTTCAGCTGAGGTGATCTGTGTGGAGAGGAGCCAGTGGTCGTGTTACATGTTGGCACCAACGATGTGGGGAAATGCGGTCGGGGGTCCTGGAGGAAAAATTTAGGCTGCTAGGCAGGAGACTCAAGGCCAGGACCTCCAAGGTAGCCTTCTCGGAAGTGCTACCTGTTCCATGCGCAGGGCCGGAGAGACAGGCACAGATCAGGAGTCTCAATGTGTGGATGAGATGATGGTGTAGGCGGGGGGAAGGGTTCAAGTTTGTTAGGCACTGGGATGCTTTTTGGAACAAGAGGGAGCTGTACAAGAGAGACGGTCTCCACTTGTCCCGAGAAGGAACTAGGCTGCTGGTGCTTATAATCAAAAAGGTGTCAGAGCAGTTTTTAAACTGAATATTGGGGGAAAGCCGATAGGGGATGAAAAATCTCTGGTTCAGGATGGTTCATCTCAAAGAGAAGAAGGAGTAGCTGTTACTTTCCTACAAGAAAATGGGTTAGAATTGTCCACTGAGACTGTGGCTAATGATAGGGACTGCCTGGCAAGGTTCTGAGGTAGCAAGAAGAAGGTTGTGGGCTTAACATGTATGGGAAACTATAGATGTTTATATACTAATGCTAGAAGTGTCTGAGGTAAAATTGGGGAGTTGGAATGCTTGGTGTTGGGGGGAAATATAGACACTGTGGATATTTCAGAAACTTGGTGGGATAAGGAAAATCAGTGGGATACAGTGATTCCTGTTTATAAATTATATCAGAAGAATGGGGGGGGGGGAGTTGGAGGTGAGGTGGCTCTGTATGTCAGAGAGGGTATACAGTCCAGTAAGACTGAGAGGGTAAGAGAATTGGATTCGCTTCTGGAAATGCTGTGGGTTGAATTAGTGGGCCCAAAAGGAAGCTTAACATTGGGAGTTTGTTATCACCCATCAGATCAAAAGATAGAGGTGGATTATAAAATGATGAATGAATTAAAGATAGCGGCTAGACAAAATAACTGTATTGTAATATGTGACTTTAACTTCCCACACATTGATTGGGTCAATATGTGTTCAAGTCGGGAAAAAGAGATTGAGTTTCTAGACACTCACAATGACTGTGCTGTGGAGCAGATGGC
Source organism: Lepidodactylus listeri (assembly GCA_029233225.1). Lineage (NCBI taxonomy): Eukaryota > Metazoa > Chordata > Lepidosauria > Squamata > Gekkonidae > Lepidodactylus > Lepidodactylus listeri. The sequence continues at coordinate 52,432,234 of JARCFY010000006.1, forward strand.
CACAGAGCCTACCAGGGGACAGGTGATCCAGGATTTGGCCTAAGTAACTCCCAAGACCTGGTGAGAGATGTAAAAGTGATTGCACCACTTGGGAACAGTGACCATAACGTTATTGAGTTCAACATTGTATATATAGGGAGTTGCCCCAAAAGACTGACACAACCACTTTTAACTTTAAAAGGAGTAACTTCTCTGATACGAGGGGACACGTGAGGAGAAAACTGAAAGGAAAAGTAGAAAAGGTCAAAACCATTGGGGAAGCTTGGAGACTATTTAAAATTACAATCCTAGAAGCTCAGAAAAAATATATACCACGGGTTAGGAAAGGCACAAATAGGTATAGAAAAAAGCCTGTATGGTTAACAAACAAAATAATGGAAGCTGTAAAATGTAAGAAGGATTCCTTTAAGCGGTGGAAAGCTAGTCTCAGTGAGGCTGATACAAGGGAACACAGGCTGTGGCAAATAAAATGGAAAATTTGTACTCACTTAGTGAAGCTTCCTTCTTGGTGGTCTAGAGTGGGGCAGTCCTTACTCCTGGGAAAGCACCTCCCTCTTTCACAGGCAGGGCTGGCAATCTTTGATCCTGGATGGGGAGGGGCTTATCCTCTGGCTCCCCAGTCATACCGAAAGCCAACCATCCCCTCAGTATCTGTCAATAAAAAAGTGGAACCACACCTCTTCCCCCTTTCCCACAGAGGCAATCAAGGGAGACCACCACTATCGTAACAGAGAATCTCAAACATCTTTATTTAACATTCAGCATAAAATATCACAACATTTTAAACACCTTCCAGGATTCCACAGAAAACCAAGACCAGTGGCTGAAGCGAATACAGGAAACCGCGATAGTCTGGTCTGTCCTGTAAGGTTCAGAAGTCGTGTCCTCAAATGAGGGTGGGACTGCCCCACTCTGGACCACCAAGAAGGAAGCTTCATGAAGTGAGTACGAATCTTCCATTCTCCAGGGGTCCAGGAGTGGGACAGTCCTTGACACCTTACTCCTGGGACGTAAAAAAGCTGTGCTCTCTAGGGTGGGTCATAACAACTTCTGGTGCTTACAGGGCCTGTTGTAGAATTCTCTGCTCAAACGTCACCTCTGACGAGGTCAACTTGTCTGTACGGTAATGCTTTGTAAAAGAGTGTACAGACTTCCATGTAGATGCCTTACAAATGACAACTAGGGATGAGAAAGCCCAATAGTAGCCGCTCCTCTCAGGGAATGAGCCATGACGCTCTCTGGTGATGCCAGGCTCTGAACCTCATATGCCTGCATGATACAACCATGCAGTTACCTACTCAAGGTGGAGGTGGACACTCCCTTACCCATAGGTGCCTTCCGAAAGGAGATAAACAAAGACTCCATCTTCCTCCACCCTCGAGTCCTATCCAAATAAAAACTCAAGGCCCTATGCACATCCAGACGGTGCCAGACCTTCTCCTTCTTGTGAGTGGGATTCAGGCAAAAAGATAGTAACAAAATATCCTCTGACCTATGGAAACGAGAATTAACCTTTGGGATGAAAGCCGGATTCGGGCGAAGGACCACCCTATCGTTATGAAAGGTACACATGTCTCTGTGAACAGACAGAGCTCTGAGCTCGGAGACCCTATGGGCCGACGTGATCCCCACTAGGAAGGCCACCTTCAGCGGAAATTCCCTCAGGGGGCATGAAGACATTGGTTCGAAAGGTTCCTGACACAGAGCCTGAAGCACCGTATTCAGGTTCTGTGTCGGGAATCTATGTGCTTGGGGCAGGTTAATCAAAGATGTGCCCCTCATGAAGCTTTTAACATGAGGGTGACTGGAGAAGGATGCCCCCTTTCCTGCCCCTGTCACCGCAGAGAGAGCTGCCACCTGCCACTTTAGCATGCTAGTGCTTAGCCCTTTACTATGACCCTGCTGCAGGAACGCTAGGACCTCTGAGACCCCCGCTTTCATTGGGTCTCTCCCCCTAGCTCCACACCAATTAGAAAAGGTTTGCCAAGTCCTATCATATATCTTGTTTGTAGAGGACCTTCTAGAGGCTAATAAGGTGGAGGTCACCTCTGTCCCATAGCCCATGGCTTCTAACTGCTGCCTCTCAACCTCCACACCGTGAGTTGTAACATGCCCGGTCGTGGGTGGAGAATCTTCCCCTGGGATAACAGATCCCTTTGGAGGGGAAAACACCAAAGATCCCTTACTGAAAGTCTCATCAGATCCTGAAACCACACCCTTCTCAGCCAGAAGGGAGCAATCATAATCAAGTTCGCCTTTTGTTCTATCACCCACTGTACAACAGGAGGAATGAGCAGCAGGGGGGAAAGGCATAAAGAAGAGCTCTCAGCCACTTGATACTCAATGCATCTGTCCCCAGCCCCCCCCCCCCCCCCCCGGTGTGTGTTTTGGAGATGAAGTTTCTTGTTTGTCGATTCCATGTTGACGTGAATAGGTCCACCTCTGTGTGTCCGAACCTGCCGCTGACCTGCAGAAACACATCCTTGAGTAGCATTCCCTGAGCAGACTGACTGTCTGCTCAGCCAGTCTGCTAGGACGTTCTCCTTCCCAGCGACATGCACTGCCTTCAAGGATAACATGTGTTTCTCTGCCCAGTGCAGTACTTGTACCGCCTCCTGATGCAGACTTCTGACTCGTATGCCACCTTGTCTGTTGAGATAGGCTTTCACCGTCATATTGTCCATCTGTACCCTGAAGGCCAACTAACACTAGCTTTATGGCCCTGAGTTTCAAAAGGTTGATACTCCTGGTCATTTCTTCCTCCAACCAGGTGCCCTGCACCATGTTCCCCATGTAGTGGGCTCCCCATCCAAAGGGTTTTCCATGTAGTGGGTTCCCCATCCTGCATCCATTGTCAATATAGTCCTTTGGGGCTTCAGGAGAGCTATCCCCTTGGAGAACTGGGTCGGGACGAGCCACCATTGCAACTCTTGCCTCCCCACCTGTGGTAGTTCCACCTTCTTGACCACCTTGTGTGCTGTTTCCTTCTGGTAATGAAGGAGGAAACACTGTAGAGGTCGAGTGTGGAACCATGTGTAAGGTAGTAGGTCTTGGCACAACACCAGCATCCCTAGGAGACAGGCCAGGGATGTCACCTCCAGGTGCTGAGATCCCAAAACATGACAGAGCAAGTGTGTAAATTTGCCCCGCCACTCAAGTGACAGAAAATTTTTGTCCTGTATTGTGTCTATCTGCACTCCCATGTGAGTGAGAACCTGGGTTGGTTCTAGAGTGCTCTTTTCCCGGTTTATCACAAAACCGTGTTCCTGCAGTACCTGAATAGTCAGGTCTAAATGTTGACACACTTGGGAATGGGATTCTGCTTTGATCAGGATGTTGTCTAAGTAGGGAAACAAAGACACGCCTTTCATCCTCAGGTAAGCCACTAATGCCACCAGCACCTTGGTGAATACCCAAGGTGAGGATTTCAGTCCAAAAGGCAAGGCTCGATACTGGAAATGGTTTCCATGTATGCAAACCGGAGAAACTGTCTGTGAGGTACTCTGATCGGTATGTGCAGCTACACTTCGGCCAGATATAAGGAGACCATGAAGTCCCCCTCTTGTAATGATGCTAGGATGGACCGCAACGTCTCCATCTTGAACTTTCTCATTCTGACATGTTTGTTGAGCCACTTTAAGTCCAAAATAGCTCTGGTGTCCCCATTTTTCTTGGGGACTGTAAAGAAGATTGAGTAGACTCCTTGTGACTTCTCTGTCTCTGGAACTTTCTCTATTGCTCCAATGTCCAGTAAATGTTGAACGGCTTGTTGCATTATTCTGTGTTTTTCTGCTGATTTTTTTCTTTGGCATGTCCAGGAACCATTGGGGTGGGATTCTTTGAAAGTCCAATGAGTACCCATGGGTCACTGTTTCCAGGACCCATAGGTCTGTCACTGTCAGACTCCACTGTCTGGAAAAAAGTTGCAGTCTGGCCCCCTCTCCCTTCAAGTCCTTGGCATAATCATGCTGTATTTCCTTTCTTGGGGCCTTTAGCCCTGCTCTGCTTGTGAAGGGGTGTGTCCTGTTGTCTCTAAATTTGTTCTGCCATCTGCCCTTGACTCTATTTCCCTGCTGTCTCTCATTGTATCTGGAATCCTGAAAGGACTGGAATTGCCTCCTGCTCTCTTTTAAACGAAAGGACCAGTTTCTTGTCCTTGTCTTTCACCAAGTAGCGTTCCAGACCTGTGCCAAAAAGATTGGTTCCTTTAAATGGTACTGCTGCCACTTTGGCTCTTGCTGCTGGATCCACCTCCCAGTGCCTCAGCCAGGTATTCCTTTATGCAGTCATGCTACAGACCATTGCTCTTGCCATCAGCTGCATGGCATGCAGGGATGCGTCAGCTGCAAAAGTGGTAGCCAGGACTATCTTTTTTTATTTTGTCCTTTAGATTCTTAGGAACATTGCTGTCAGCTGATGTCAGGTCAGAAGCTCATGTACAGGCTGCCCTGGCGAACAAGGAGCCTGTGGCAAAAGCTCTGAGGGCTGTAGCTGATGCCTCGAAATCCCGACAAAGCGCCTTCTCAACCCTCTCGTCACAGTTGTCTTTTGGTATTCCATCCGGGTCCATGGGCAATATAGATGAGGATGCCAGAGAGTTAATCGGGTCATCCACTATTGGTAGTCTGAGCCTCTTAGTAGCCTCTGGAATGAGAGAATAGAGTTTTGTAAAGAGTGGGTTGCCAGATTTTGGGTTTGCTGGGTGTTCCCATTCTGCCATCATGATATCGTAAAAGGCTGCCAGAAGTGGTTCTCCAGCTGTCTTGACATGAGTCTTAGAGATGGCTTTGCTAGAACCTACTGGGAAACCAGGATCCTCCTTGTCCTCCTGCTCTTTTGGAGTGCAAGTCAGCTCCAAAGTCCTGATTACTTTAGGCAGAAGTCTGCAGTAGAGATCCTGTGGAAAAAGCCTTGATTGAATGTCAGGTGCTGCTTCTTCCTCCTCCTCTGATAATTCCCCTTCTTCCCTTTCTGGGATTGATAATTCAGAGTCTGATTCATCCTCAAGGTCACTCATCAGAGGAATGAAACCCTTTTTCTGTGAAACAAATCTTTGTTTCTTACTTGGAGGAGCATTAGCCTCCAGACAGGGATTCCTGTCCCTCTTAGAGCCAGGACTAATGGACTGGGCTGGGGCTGTCTGTTGCCATAAGCCTTGGAATTCCTTCTTCATTTCCTCCCTAAGCCAAGAAACTAAATTTGCTTTGGCTTCTTCTCCTGATGGCTATACATTTTGGGAGCCTTGGGAGAGATTCAATTCATCTGAGCCCAGGGAGCTTGTTAGTCCTGCCTGGTCAGCCATTTGAGTAGAACCTGAAAGTGAAAGTAGTCCACTATCACAATCATGACTACCCCTCAAAATGGTGTCCTACCCCTCACAATGCCATGCATATACAAAATGAGCTGTATCCCCCTAAATGCCAGTCTCGCACATGGAAGGGACCGTAGCAATGACCACATCAGCCCCAGTCTTCTTCCTCCTCTGGAAGGGGGGGAGAAATAGAAAGGGAGGGGGTGCTCCTTTGAAATACTGCAACCAGCTTCTCCCCCCCCCCCCCGACAGTCATCATTCCTACCGTGTTTCAGATGTAAGGGTCTGTCGCTCTGGAGCCTCATGCCTCTTGCCTTTACCTGGGAGTAAAGAGTAGCACCGCTCCAGTGCTGAACAGGATGGCAGTGAAGTTTCCGCACCTCCCTCGGCTGCCTCCAGGTTCCTCCACTCTCCCTCCGGCTCTCAGTTGAGCTGTCCTCCTCACTCATCTAAAGGATGGGGGGAAGGGCGGCTTGTTGCCACACGTTCCAGCAGAAACCGGGGCCTCTCCTCCAGTGCCGTGGCCGCACGGGGGACTCCCGGGACTGCCAGCGCTGAGAACTGATGTTTTCCCAGAGCTCTCAGCTCTCAGTTGGGTTGGGGTGGGAAGGCAAGTTTACCTTCCCCCGCTCCACTGTTCTGCTTCTTCTTCTTTTCTTCTGTCCACAGGATCTTCATGCTCTACGGAGCACAGCCAGCATGTCCTGCTCCAAAGGCAGGGCCAGTAAGACTGGGGAACCAGAGGATAAGCCTCTCCCCATCCAGGATCAAAGTTTGCTGGCCCTGCCTATGGAAGAGGGAGGTGCTTTCTCAGGAGTAAGGAGTCAAGGACTGCCCCACTCCTGGACCACCAGAGAATGCAAATCTGTGATCAGGCAGGCAAAAAGGGAATATGAGGAGCATATCGCAAAAAACATAAAGACCAACAATAAAACTTTCTTCAAATACATTAGAAGTAGGAAACCAGGGGCGTGGCGCCGTGATCCAAGATGGCGGACGCATGAACCGGGAGCTCTAGACCCCTCCGAGCTCTCCTCCCCCTGCGGCAGTACGAAGCGCGACGGAGACCTTTTAAAATATGCGAGGAGGTGGGGGAAAGAAGTCGGCACAGAAAGAGCACGGCTCCCCGTCGCAACAGCAGCCTTTTCCTCCCCGAGGCCGAACAACAGACGCAGCAAAATCGAGCTCAGCACAGGACTCTAAGATGGCGTCGGAGGAGGCTCCCAAAACACCAAAGGAGGCTCCCGAAGAACCGATCTCTTTAAAAACTTTACAACAGACCCTGAAAAATGCCCTGCAGACGACTGAACAAACTATAACTCAAAACCTGATTAAAAGAATAGATGAGCATCTGCAACCAATGATTGAACAAATAACGGAGCTAACGAAAGCCTTAGAAGTTACTACAGAAACTGCAGAAGCTGCACAGCAAATGAGCCAAAAAAATCAAGAGGAAATTCAGCGTGCTTCTAAGGAACAACAAGAACTAAAAGAGACGGTCCTCACTTTGGAATTTGCGGCCAGGAAGCAGAATTTAAAATTTCGGGGCTTTCAGGAAGACCCCGCTGAATCATCAAATTTAATAAAAATTATGGCAGAGTGGTTGGCAAAAATTTTACAACTTGAAGAAGGAATTTTTCCGATTTTGTTGAAGGCCTATAGAATTGGTTCACCACTCTCATCAAATAGGAAATACCCAAGAGACATCATGGTGACTTTCGCAGACGTCAGAGTAAAATTGGATATAATAAAAATTGCCAGAGAAAAAGGATACCTACCATACCAAGATCTTCAGATTTTAACCTTCTTGGACTTGCCACCTGATGCTTTACAACTTTGGAAAAAACTGAAAACTACTACCCAGAAACTAAGAGAAGAACAAATAAACTACCGATGGATGGCTTCTGGCAAATTATCGGTAAGGCACCAGGGGAAAACACTCTATGCCACTGATGAAAGGTCAGGACAGATCTTGTTGCAAGAGCTCAACCTGGAAGAACCGATGGAGCACATGGAAGTTACAAAAAAATCCACGAAACGAAGGCTCTCAATGACTTTATCTCCTTGGAAAGCCAGCAAAGTTCCCATAAGGGAAACTTTAAGCAAGACGGGTCTGTAAAGAAAAAGAATGTGAATTTTATAATTGTAAATCTGGTGTTTGAATAATCTTTGGTCTGTTCTTAGAAATAAGGTATACTTAATTAATAGCTGCCGTTAGGGGCGGGGGAAGGGAGGGAGAAAGGGAACCCAAGGGTTTTTGCCCCAGGAGTTTTCAGAAGTTAGTTAAGCTAAACTGATCCTAAACAGTAGGAAATAGCAGTGTTAAATTTTAGTTAAATTTAATATATATATACTTGTTAGGTACAGGAAGTTGGGCTTTACAGTTAATTTAAGGTATTTAGTAATCAAAGGGGTGGGGGGTGGGAAAGGGTGGTTAAGATATATTGAAGTTGATTGTTAAGTGAAAGTTTTATAAGATAAAGTAAAGTTATATTCTAACTGTAATGTACTCTATATTTTCTTGGAATGTCCGAGGCATGAATAATAGGATCAAGAGAAGGAGAATCACTAACCAAATCTTAAAGTTACGCCCAAAAATAGTTCTACTGCAGGAAACCCATCTAAGAAATGAGAAGGACATGGTCTTAGCGTCCTCTTGGTACACCCAACAATTTGTTTCAACAGGATCATCTAAAGCCAGAGGTACGGCAATTCTATTAGCTAAAAATGCACATTTTGATGTTAAAGAACACCTGGCAGACCAGCAAGGTAGATACATTTTTATTAAAGGTACTTTAGAGGGCGAGACAATAACTATAGGTTCTGTATATGCACCTAACCAAGGTCAATTGCAATTTTTAAAACAAGTGTTTGAAGAGCTGAGAGCATTCCAAGAAGGAGAATTAATATTGGGGGGAGATTTTAATTATATTTTGAACACACAACTAGATAAATCCAAAAGGAAGAAGAGACATAGTACCAATATTAGACATTATGATTCGGAACTTCAAGATCTAATCAGGAAATATGGCCTAACTGATATATGGTGAATACAACACCCAAACACAAATGACTATACTTATTATTCCTCTAGGTTTAACACCTATACGAGGATAGATTATATATTAGTGTCTCATGCATTATTATCTAAAACAACCCATACAGAAATAGAGATGAAAATTTGGTCAGACCACTCTCCAGTGACATGTCAATTAGAATTTAACCAAAATATGAAGACAGATAGCAGACGGAATTTAAACAAATCGATTTTATTAAAACCAGATATACAGGAATTCATTTCAAATGTTATCAAAGAATTTTTTAATTTAAATAATCCTGATGACACTTCACACCAGAATAATTGGGACGCTATGAAAGCAGTTGTGCGAGGACATCTTATTGCAAAAGCAATGAACCTGAAAAAAGAGACAGAGGTTACAATACAAAAACTTCAATGCAACATAAATAAACTAGAAAAACAACATAAGGAAACGGGGAATGTAAACATACTAAAACAATTGGTAGCTGAGAGGAGAATTTTAGAAATACAGATCACTCAAAAGATACAGAAAGACCTGTTATATATAAAACAACAACACTGGAGGAAGACACCTAAGACCCTTAAAATATTATCTTGGAGGGTAAAAGAAAAAATCTCGCAGAGATATATTCATGCAGTTAGAGATTCACAAGGCATTTTACATACAGACATAAAAACTATTTTACAGAAGGCCGAGATGTACTTCACTAGTTTATATAAATCAAAACAAGTAGATATTGGAAAAATGACAGCCTTTTTTGACAAGAATGCTTCCATATTTAAAACATTGACTGACCAACATAAGAAATATTTGGAAGGTGCAATAACAAAAATGGAAGTCCTTGAAACAATAACACAGGCAAAAAATAACTCAACACCGGGACCAGACGGATATCCCTTTGAATTTTATAAATGTTTTAAATCAGATCTAATTGACCCCTATTTGGCTTTAGTTAATAACATTCTGGAAAATGGGATTCTCCCACAAACCTGGTTAACTTCAGAAATCATTTTAATCCCAAAACCGCAAAAAGATACAACACAGATATCATCTTATCGTCCGATCACTCTGTTAAATACAGATTCAAAAATTTTTACCAAAATTTTAGCAAATCGTTTAAAAAAAGTGCTCATAGATTACGTAAATAAAGACCAAACTGGCTTTCTACCACAGCGAAATATTACAGAAAACACTCGAAGAATAATAGATATAATAATGTATTGCTCTCAACACAAACTAGAATCTCTTTTACTTTCACTGGACGTGGAGAAAGCTTTCGATTCCATTGATATCTCATATTTTAAACAGCTATTACACAAAATGGGATTTGGGGAAAAATTTCATAGAGCAATTAATGCATTATATGATAACCCAATTGCAAGATTAAAAATTAATAATAGATATTCAAATAAGATTCATTTACAGAGAGGGACCCGACAGGGATGCCCTCTATCACCACTTTTATTTATCTTAGCCATCGAGCCTTTAGCAGAAATGATTAGAGTTAATATTAATATCAAGGGCATACAAACAGGTCAGGTACAACAAAAAATTTCGTTATATGCGGATGATATTATACTTTACATTACAGACCCAATGACATCCCTAGAGCATTTAAACACAACAATAGAAAATTTTGGTGAAATATCAGGTCTAAAATTTAGCAAAGATAAATCCTTAGCACAACCAATTAATATAGAAAAGGCTCATCTGGAGCGTATAATACAAAAATACCAATTTAAAATACCAAATAAACCCTGGAGATATTTAGGTATATATATTTCAACCAATATTGATCAGTTGTATGAGTACAACTATAAGAGAGTGCATACTGAAACTAATAGACTACTGAGAGAGTGGTCTACAAAAATTTTAAGTTGGATGGATAGGATTCATTTAATAAAAAGTTTTATCTTACCAAAGTATCTGTACATATTTAGAACCCTTCCAATTAAAATTGCACAACAAAAATTAAAAACTTGGCAATCGGAATTGAACAAATTTTTTTGGAACAACAAAAAGCCACGAATTAATAGTAAAACTATAACTAGGCCATTACATAGAGGAGGTTATGAAGTTCCGAATTTACAGACATACTATGATGCTTCTCAACTAGCAGCATTATTATACGCTGCAGTAGCAAAAACCCCTCCACTATGGGTTCATATGGAACTTGACCCCATACAAGACACAAAAATACCACTGTATGACATATTATGGAATCCAAGTCTGAGGAAAACATTGAAACAAAAACAGGTTGATATTATGACAAATTCTATACAAATCTGGGAAAGATGGAAAAAGAAACTAGCTCCAGACATATCCATGCAGGCTTCTTTTACAAACCAAGTTTGGTTTGAACCAGGCAATACATCTCTAAATTTTTCAGATTGGCATCAAAAGGGTATCACGAAAATTGAACATCTATTATACAAAGGAATGCCAATAGAAAAGATAAAATTAGAACAAAAACTTTCAAAGAAGGTGCATTGGTTCCAATACCTTCAAATTAGGCACTTACTAGATTCTCCCCAGTTAAAAATTACAAGAGCAAGACAACAAACACCTTTTGAGGTTATGTTAGGGCAATGTACTGATCAAACAAAGGGTTTGATAACGAAAGTATATAAAATTATGATGGAAGTACTGGAAAATAAACTTATACTATACCAAAAACAGTGGCATGTAGACCTAGGTTATACCTTATTAGATGAAGAATGGCAAGCAATTTGGAAAAGCCCTGGAATTTTATCAAAAATAAGCATGGTTAAATTGCAATTGTTGAAAATAATAACTAGATGGTATATTCCGCCAAGTACATCGAATAGAATAAACAAATCCTTTTCACCAAATTGCAAAAATGTGGGCAAAACGCTAATTATATGCACTGTTGGTGGGACTGTTTAGTTATTAAGAAATTCTGGGGACAAATATACAAAGTCTTAAAGAGATTAAGGATATTTCATTACCCAATAAACCTGAGGTTATACTACTGGAATTTTGGAAAGATATCCCTCTTACGCAAATAAATAAAGAAATAGTATCAATACTGTTATCGGTGGCAAAATATCTCATAGCAAGTAAATGGATAGACAAGGCGGCACCTACTAAGAATGAGTGGCTAAGGAAACTTTGGGATTATTTCCTTTTATCGAAACTGTCTTACATAACAAGCAATAGCCCTTTGGTATTATATCAAAGAAAGGTAGTTAATGTGTGTTTCCCGATAATCTGCTATTTAAACAAACTACAAATTCTCCCTGATAATCCTGCGTATCAGAAAATGATTTTTATTTAATGATGTACGGTTAGATTGAAGTTATGTTCTATTGATCGTGATGTATATTGTTGATACTTGTTTATTGTGTTCGTTGTTATATTGTAAAATAAAAAATGTTAATTAAAAAAAAAAAAGAAGAAGTAGGAAACCAGCCAGGGAAGCAGTGGGGCCCTTGGATGACCAAGGGGTAAATGGTGTACTGAAGGATGATAGGGAAATGGCTGAGAAGCTTAATGCATTTTTTGTCTCGGTCTTCACTATGGAAGATGAGAAGTGCCTGCCCACTCCAGAACCACTGATTTTGGGAGGGGTGTTGAAAGACCTGAGTCAGATTGAGGTGACGAGAGAGGAGGTCTTACGACTGATAGACAACTTAAAAACAAACAAATCACCAGGCCCGGATGGCATACATCCGAGAGTTCTGAAAGAACTCAAATGTGAACTTCTGGATCTCCTGACAAAAATATGTACTCTTTCCTTAAAATCTGCCTCCATTCCTGAGGATCAGAAGGTAGCAAATGTCACTCCCATCTTTAAAAAGGGTTCCAGAGGAGATCTGGGAAATTACAGGCCAGTCAGTCTGACATCGATACCGGGTAAGTTGGTGGAAACTGTTATTAAGGAAAAAATTAGTAGGCACACAGGTGAACAAAATCTCTTGAGGAAGACTCAGCATGGGTTCTGTAAGGGAAGATCTTGTCTCACTAACCTGTCAGTGTTCTTTGAGGGAGCAAACAAACATGTGGACAAGGGGGATCCAATAGATGTTGTTTACCTTGACTTCCAGAAAGCTTTTGATAAAGTTCCTCATCAGAGGCTCCTAAGTAACCTCAATAGTCATGGGATAAAAGGACAAGTCCTTTTGTGGATCAAAAACTGGCTCATTAAAAGGAAACAGAGAGTGAATATACATGGGCAATTTTCTCAGTGGAGGGAGGTAAACAGTGGATTAGTACTCAGTCCGATGCTTTTTAACTTGTTCATTAATGATTTGGAGTTGGGAGTAAGCAGTGAAGTGGCTAAATTTGCAGATGACATGAAGTTGTTCAGGGTGGTGAGAACCAGGGAGGATTGTGAGGCACTCCAAAGGGATCTGTCGAGGATGGGCGAGTGGGCATCAGTGTGGCAAATGGGGTTCAATGTGGCCAAGTGCAAAGTGATGGAACACTGGAGCAAAAATCCTAACTATAAATACACGTTGATGGGGTCTGAACTGGCAGAGACTGACCAAGAGAGAGCTCTTGGAGTCATAGTAGATAACACAATGAAAATGTTGAGACAGTGTGCGACTGCAATAAAAAAGGCCAATGCTATGCTGGGGGTTATTAGGAAGGGAATGGAAAACAAATCATCCAGTATCATAATGCCCCTGTATAAATCGATAGTGCGACCTCATTTGGAGTACTGTGTACAGTTCTGGTTGCCACACTTCAAAAAAGATATTATAGCATTGGAAAAAGTGCAGGAAAGGGCAACTAGAATGATAAAAGGGTTGGAACACTTTCCCTATGAAGAAAAGTTGAAGCCCTTGGGGCTCTTTAGCTTGGAGAAATGACGGCTGAGGGGTGACGTGATCGAGGTTCATAAGATTATGCATTGGATAGAGCAGGTAGAGAAAGAAGTACTTTTCTCCCTTTTTCACAATACAAGAACTCATGGGCACTCCATGAAATTGCTGACAAAACAGACAAAAGGAACTACTTCTTCACATAAAGAGTGATTAACATGTGGAATTCACTGTCACAGGAGGTAGTGGCGGCTACAAGCATGGACGGCTTCAAGAGGGAATTAGATAAACATATGGAGCAGAGCTCCTTCAGCGGCTATGAGCCACAAGGTATAGATAGGAACTCTCAGTCTGGGGCAAGTGATGCTCTGTATTCTTGGTGCTTGGGGGGGCAATAGTGGGAGGGCTTCTAGTGTCCTGGCCCCACTGGTGGACCTCCTGAGGGCACCTGGTGTTTTTGGCCACTGTGTGACAGTGTGTTGGACTGGATGGGCCACTGGCCTGATCCAACATTGGGTTCTCTTATGTTCTCTTATGAGTGTGGTACAACAATTAGACCTGGCCTGAAATGTGGCTATAATTTGTGAAAATCACTTTTTCCCCATCCTGACTTACCTGGATTGATTGCTATATATACAAAACTATACTGTGCCATCCAGAACTTGCTGTAGAAGAACAGAATGCAAAAGTGACCATGAAGGATAGTCTCTGTGCATGATAGTTAAGCCACTGTTGCAAGCCGAGAGACACCTAGCAACAACTGCAGTGAAAACTGACAACACAAAAACACAAAAATTACACTAAAAACTGATAACACAAAACTTTTCTGACCCAAAACCAAGGTAACTTTCCAGTGCCCCAGGGTTGGTTACCAAAGTAGCTGAATCTAGTGAAAACAATTCACTTCTCATTAAAGCATATAGTTCTTTTCTCCAACTCACACTTCTTTATCTATGTTAACCAGCACTTGCCCAAATCTATGTTTAGCCCTGGAATCTATATGTTATCATTTAAGCAGGAGTCTATCTTGTCAATTCTGATCAAGAGCTTTCAGAGAGTTCTAATTACTTGTGTCACAGGATATGGATTGCCATTATGATCAAGTCTAGCTGAGCAGACTTTCCCCCTTAAGAAATATACACTAGGTATTTCAAAAGAGATTACATGCAATTTAATGAAGTGCATAGCCATCACTCAGTGTGCCTTTCAGTAACTCCAGAACAATATGTCATAATGTCTCTGCGTAATGATGATTTCTTTTAGCAATTCAACAGCCTAAAGATTCAGTTTAAAATTGTCAACAGCTAAGATTCCTAGAATATTTATACTGATCCTGAAATACTACCAAGCTGCTTTTGAAATCTCTGTTTAGAAACATCAACCACTAGTTCATTTGTCCAAGTTGAAGAATAATGGTTGGTGTTTAGAGCTGACATTTTACTTATACCCTTTGTGAAAAACATGTGAAGAAATTACTACCAAGCAAAGATACCTGATAGTAACACTTCTGATGAGAGAAAAGGCCATTAACATATACAAAGTTTTCTGAAACATGTCATAATGCTGAAAGGATTTGTGTCTACACACAAAGCAGAATGTGGTGTAGTGCAGAAGTTCTCTGGACTGGGAGATACTATACATCTTTTTTTAATTGGTTTTTTATTATTATTATAACCCGGTGATCTTTAGGCTCCACCTGGAAGTTGGCTATCCTAGGCATAACAGTTAGTGCTTCAGAGCAGGGTCTGCCAGACTCAGGTTCTTGCTGTGGAAGTTGAGTGGGTGATTTTAGACCAGTCACAGACTTTCAACCTAACCTACCTCACAGGGTTGTTGTGCAGATCAAAAGGAGGAGAGGAGAATGATGTAAGCTGCTTTGGTCTCCACTGCAGAGAAAGACTGTACTTTCCCTCTTGGGGAACCATTACTGCCAATCTCCAGGTAATGGCTGAAGATCACTCAGAATTAAAACTGCTCTCCAGATGGCAGAGATCAGCTCCCCCAGGAAAATGGCTGCTTTGCAGGGTAGACTCTGTGTCATTATACCCTGCTGAGGTCACTTACCTCCTGCCTGGGTCCCTACTGCGAAGAAATACTGTAGTTTTCCTCGGTAGATGCTACAGGGAGGGGGAAAGAGATGGAGACCTGAAGTCAGAGAAGTAGATGGTTGGCTGGGAAGGAAATAGAGTTGCCACCTACAGGTTGGGAAGATCCTGGAGATTTGAGGGGTGGAGCCTGGAGGGAGTGGGGTTTGAGGAGGGGTGGGACCTCAGACAGGCACAAAGCCTCTACTCTACCCTCTAAACCAGCCATTTCCTCCTGGGGAAACACTGTTGCCAATCTCCAGGGGAGCAACCTGAGCTGCAGAGTTGTGAGAGTCAAGTAACGACTCAAGGCTGTATGACAGGAGTGCTCTGCCCATGAATCTTAGCTGCACAATGTGTCTTTTGTAGGACTGGCAATAAGAATCAACACAACTATAAATGAAAGCTTCCCCCCCCCCCCCCCCCCACACTTTTGGAAGACTTTGTGCAAGTAGAAGCGGGCTTGTAATTCTGAAAACTCCCACTGGGGCTTGACTTTTAAAATACTGATGCAAAATTGACTGGTAGTTGTTAAATTGAATGAACTGGATATTATTGTTATTCTAAATGTACTGAATATATGTACCTGACAAGGATGTTATAAACAGCACATCATGCACTTTATAGAATGATAAGTTACAACTAGAACACATTAATTTACAAAAGTTTCTTGCAGTTTATATTTTTTATTACTTGAATCTCCAGGGGAGGGCTGGAGATCACTCAGAATTACAGCTGCTCTTCAGATGGCAGAGATCAGTTCCCCTGGAGAAAATGGTAAAGTCTGTGTCATTATACCCTGCTGAGGTTACCACAGCAAAGTGATGCTGAGTTCCCATGGCCAGGGCACCCACCCAGAGCCTTTTTTTAGAGCCCATTGTATTTATTTCCACAATGGGCCTTATTCCTAGTATTTATTTATTAAATTTTTATCCCGCCCTCCCTGCAATAGCAGGCTCAGGGCAACTTACAGAACATATATAGATGTATACATTAAAACTCCAGAGTATACTAAGAACAGAATTAAGTTAAAATCACAGTATATAAATCCATAACTACTCAGAACATAGATGTAATTAAAGATAGCGGCGTTCTCTCAGCATTTGAATGGTTGCCTACCCCCTAATCCAGGCTCCTGCCAGGCGGTTGATCGTCAGGATGTTGTTGGTGTTGGTGTTAGGGCCTGGGCTATGATGTTAAAAGGTGGCACCCTAATTGAAAGCCTGGTGGAAAAGCTCAATTTTACAGGCCCTGCAGAACTGCAAAAGGTCCCACAGGGCCCTGATGTCATCCAGAAGCTCATTCCACCAGTAAGGTGTATATACATAAAGAGTTTAAAAAAAAAAAAAAAAAGCTCTAACAGTGCAATCCTACGCAGTATTATACTCATTAAGTCCACCAAAATCTATGGGGTTAGAAAGGTGGACTCTGCTTAGAACTGTAATGTACGTATGACTTCTACACATTCTATGGAAAAGTTTAAACAAAGATATGTAATCTACTGATTTCTATAATATGTCAAATACTTCTAATTGACACCAGATTTCAAAATGCTGTTGGTGAGATAGGCAAGGACTCTGAAGGATGTTGAGGGTGCTGTAAGTGAACTTGAGAAGCAGTGTTTATGTATTAGAAACTGCTGAGGACATCAAGACAGAAATTTTAAGACAAATAATTACCAGGGATTGCTTCAGAGAACAGACAAAGCCAGCTTCTATCTGCAGTTTCATGGCAAGATCTTTTTCTGCTTAAGTTTCCGCAGTAACCTGGCTGTAATGATATTGCCATGTGGACAAAACACACGGATATCAAGTATCTCATCTGACCTACAGAAATAGTATGAGGTTAGGACAAACAATGTACAAAGAGGAAATTTTTGGCCACCTAAAGGTTCCATCTGTGGCTATAGGATTTTATCCATCAAGTAGTACAAGATGCTTGTGTGGTAACTGGCCTCATCCAAGATTAGTGAAAGCCATTTTGTGACTACTGAGAGAGACAAAGGTCTTCCATTAGCACCTCCAAGACTGTAGAATTTCCTCTAAAGGGAAATTCACCTTACTCCATCTCTGTTAACTTTCAGGCAACAAGGGAAAGTTGAGATAGCATTTAGGAGTTTTCTTACCCTATGTTTTATATATCCATCATTTTATGAGTGGTCTCTTATTATTTTTCTTCTGGTTTTCATCTAAGTGAGTATCAAAACTCCCTTTGTTTCCTTTCTCTTAAAAAATGCTCTTTACCTAGTATAGCAATTGGTAATCACTAAGCTCTACCCAGTCAAGTCCCTGTTTACAATACTGCTGCACTCAAAGAATCCTGTCCTTTTGAATCGGTACTCATAATTACTTGTGTCTACAGGAATGGAAGCTTATTTCTGAAATGCTGGGTCATTATCTGTTCTATGCAGAGCACAGAGAAATAAGGCTCAAATGAATAAGCTGTCACAGGGCTTGCATGCAAATGAAACAAGAGCCTGGACATTAAAAATGCATGTTAATTCATTACAAGGAATGTTACTTACAAGGTCCAGCACTTAAGAAACCTCTTGCTATTAACCAAGTTTTCTGCAAGGAACTAATACCCATTCTGCACTGAAGAGAGAAAAGAAGATCTCTCAGCTAAAAATACTGCTCACTTGTGGAGAATAATGCCTTGTATTCTTTCTTCCTTTTCCACTGGGAATCATCACTAATGCCTCACTTGGGGAAAAGTTACTGATTGGCTCCTGGAACATTTTGTTTAACAAAGGCTGTGCTGTAAGTATAAAGTTAGAGGCACCCTGCAAAGCTAGGAATTAAACTAAAACTCCTACACCATACTTTGAACACTCAATAAATAGGGGGTAAAATCTCTGTCTCCTCCTGTACAGTCTACCCTCATCTCAAGCCTCATCTTAATACCCTCATCTCAAGCCATAGTCTCTTTCTCCCTTCCTGTAGAAATAAAATGTCTGCTGACCATAGGCAGAGCTTTCTCGATAGTGACCCCTCACCTTTGAAATGTCCATCTCTTGAGCTTCATCTCACACCTACCCTGTTTTACAATATTTTATGCCCCTTTATGGTGGTTTTATTATTTATTAAAATATTTGTACACTGCCAATCTTCTTGTTTCAACAGGGCTTACAGGTAATCATTAAAACGTTACAGATTCAAACATAGTAAGAGAAACCCCCTGTGATGGACTGCAATTTAAGAAGCTTAGAAGTGCTGTGTAAACAGATAAAGAACTGAAGGGTTAATTCTTCATGCAGTCAGAGATCCTTGAGTGACAGGCTTTTCCAAGAGATTTGATTGGTTAGCATCAGCTGAGCAGAGAAAATCTGGAGAGAGCTGCATGCTGATGAGAGATTCAGTCAGATTTCTGCCCTGAATGAGCTGAGTACTGACAGTCTGAATTCAGCCCTAGCTGAGAAGAGTTGAGTACTGACAGTTTCGGAATTCAGCCCTGACTGAGATCAGTTTAACACACAAAGGAGAATTGGGAGAAAGTTGGCAAAGAAGTTTGGGAAGTAGATGAAGACTCTTATTTGGGCCGAGGAAAGGGGATAGATCTTCTAGAGAGAGAAGAAAATTCCCTGTCCAGTCAGAGAGTTAGCTCTGACAAGTGCAGAGATGGTGTGGCTAGAAATTGCCTTTGGAAACCATAAGAGTCAGTTAAAAACTCAAGAGGTGTATCAAGAGAAGAGGTTTGGGTGCTGGAAAGAGTGTACCAGCCTTCTGGAAACCAAAAGAGTCAGAGAATACTAAAAGAAAGTGTACTGAAATGTTTGGAGAATACACTGGAACAAAAGCCTCTCAACACAAAGATTTAAGTAACTGTAAATAGCTTAAGAAACTCTCAGTAGCCTAATATTTAAGAACTAAAGTCTGTGCATGTACTAGTTTTACCTCAGAAATTTCAACCCCTGATTTCACCTGATCTTTCTCTTCTGTGTTAAATATTTTGTTTTTTCTGAATTTCAAAATGCCTTAAGTGCCATTTAAATTGTTAAAGTGAAAGCAGGCTCCTGATCTTTCCCTCAGGTTCCTGGGCTGAGCCAACAGCCAAAATATTACACTGTGACAGGGTGGGACAACCAGAACTCTCCAGCAAAGAAGACAACACGTTACTAGGGCAGCTCAGTCAGTAAAGGGAAAGAAAAACAGAGGAAAATTCTTGCCTCAGAGGGAGGGAAGTGGATGGGGCCTTCATAGCCCCCAAAACCTAGCCATTCCAAAAGACACCCGGTATTCATACCCCATCAAAAGTCACAGATTTTATTTTTGTTGTGCATTTTTATTATTATTGAAACATTTTAAATTTGTTAACCATCAGAGCAGGTCTCTAGGGAGGGGGCCCTATAAATTATGTAAATAAATAAGGCCCATGAGCTGTACTGAATCCACTGAAATGTATCTCCCTTACACTATGGTGTGACAAAGATGAACAAGGCCCCCAAATGGGCAAGGAAATAGGATGTCTGTTCTTTATCAGGACCAGATCCTCTCTGCAAACCTACCACTATGAGGAGAAGAATAGAGACTAAATAGTAGACCATGCCTGTGGATGCTTATGCAAACTTATTTTTTGGTATCAATTTGTAGCATCCATTGCTGGCCACCCACACAATACAACCCAAGTAGCCTGAGACGATCCTTTATAAAATGTTGCCTTGGGGGAAGGGGGAGAGTTTCAAGCTACATCTGGAAAGGAGTTTGAACTGTTCCCACCTAGTAAATGAAATTATTTTTTTTAAGGAAAAGAAACCAATCCTACAACTAATTTTGGTAAAGTTCATACAGTTTTATAGGTGTGTTGTTGTTTTTTTGCCAGCAACTCTAGTAGAGATGCAAGAAGTTTCAGCAAGTCAGAGCTCATCCCAAACAGCTGATGTTCCCATTATAGCATGAGAACACTCAAGTCCCCTTGCAGTTTGACTGCTGAGTGTGAACTTGCAGAGGAGTCGGCTTCCCTGGGGTTTCCCTCCAGGATCTTGCAAAGCTAGAAAAATAAAATTGTGGTTTTAACTGTACTGTATTTATTGTTGTATTTATACTGTTGGAACCTGCCCTGAGTCAAGGGGAGGGCAGGATATAAATCAAAATAAAAAAAAAAATAAAACAAAAAGATGATATTGTCTATTGATGACATTTCAGAAATAAACTTTCTTTCATGATTCATGATATTAGTATGTATGCTGTGTTGTAAACTTACCAGTAAAACTGGATTTACTGGGTTTTAACTGGTTTCGGGCATTGATCAATATCCTATAATATATAATTTATTCTATAAATAAATATCAACAGTATTGTTCATGACCTTAGACCTGCATAAAAATAGGAGGGGTGCACTTCCAAATCACTGTTTGAATTCATATGCTGCATGTAACAGTATTATGGTTTCTGGCCATCAAGTAGTCCTTGGATTCCCTACACCTTAAAACCATTTGCAAAGCAGATAGCAGGGTGGAGGAAACACTGATGTGGGAATAGGATGCCAGCCAAGGATGTGCTCATGAAACTACGATGACATCACTGTAAGGAGATTAGTTCAAACTGGGATCATTTCCCACTCTCATTTAGGCTGAAGGTCTTCTTCAGATGTTAGTCCCTATGGAGTCATTAGAGAAACACAGCTTACAATTAGATGTTTTAGAGATGTCTATTAAATTGAACAAGGTGGTATGTGCCTGTAAGACACTCATTAGCACTGTGTTATAATGGCAAGTTGGCGTGATTGCAAAAGTAGAAGCTAAGCAACTCTTCAACATTTTCTGAATGAAACTGATTTTAATTGCCAAGTAAATGTCACATTGTTGTAATCTCTTGTTGCAGCACACAGCATCAAAGGCATTGCCAGGTGTAATTCCATTTTCATAATTTTTCTCATCAGTTACTCATGTTTAAAACAACTTTAAGCCAGGATTTTCCACCTCTGAATCATAGAACAGTGTACCAAATTTACTAATGGCAGGGTCCACATACTAATTATGGTCAATTTGAATATTAACAACCATGTTCCTAGCCAATGTTTCCGCTAAGCTATAGCGTCTTGTGAGCAAAAATTCTACTTTGTAAGCTACTGGCGTTAGAGTTGTGAGTAAACAGCTTGGCTACTGCATAAATTAGTTTGCTGTGGAGCCATCCATCCTGAGCCAAGACAAAAATCTATGAGCTGGAGGCTAAAAAACTGTGAGCTAGCTCACACTAACTCGGCTTAGAGGGAACTCTTGATGCTAACTGTTCAATTTTTCATTATTTCACTGGCTGGACTGAGCTCCTGATAGTGGCACCCTTTACTCTGTACATGTTGTACATGTTAGAGTAGTGCAGTGGGACCCACTTTTCTGAGGTTTCTTCCTTTTGCGCTGCTGGAAGTGGTTTGTGGAAGGAGCATGGGGAGACATCCCCCCCCTTCCCAAAGCTGTAATATTTCTGGGTCCACACATAAGACTATCAGAATGAAGAATGGCTTAAAACAACTTAAATATGAAGAGCAATTAAAGTATTTCAAAGAGTAGTCCTTAAGCCTTGTTCAATAAAGAGCCAGTTTGGTGTAGTGGTCAAGTGCATGGACTCCAATCTGGGAGAACTGGGTTTGATTCCCCACTCCTCCACTTGTACCTGCTGGATGGCCTTGGGCAAGCCATAGCTCTGGCACAGCTGTTCTTGAAAAAGAGCAGCTTCTGTCAGAGCTCTCTAAGCCCCACCTACCTCACAGGGTGTCTGTTGTGAGGAGGGGAAGGGAAAGGAGTTCCCTGCAAGCCACTCTGAGACTCCCTTGGGTAGTGAAGGGCGGGGTATAAATCCAATCTCTTCTTCTTCTTCTTCTTCTTAATAAGGTAGTGTTATCTTGTGGTAAGACTTCAAACTACCAGTTCTCTAACACTATTAAATAAAAAGGAATTTCTCTAAATTATAAATTCTACCACTGCACTAGCTGTTCCATTAGTGTTGCCTAAGGTCTGATTCTACATATTCCAACAAGCCCCATTCCTGGTAAGGAGACAATCAATATACCAGAAGATGAGGAGAAACATGGTAAGGGGACTGATCTAGAGAAAACTGGCAGGGACCTGATAGAAGAAATCAAAGTTGCCAGGAGAACTGGGAGCAGTACAACCCAGCTATGCGGGACTTTCTACCACTACTAGGACAACAATACTGCATACCTCTGATAGGGAAGGTCCACTTGTCATGGAGAAAAATCCCACTAGGCAAACACATATACAGCTTGCAGCAACTATGTAAAGTGTTAGAACCACAATGGAAGAATTTTCTGCAAGAGGAGCAACTGGCTTGAGTTCAAAAGGATACTGGATAACATGAATGCCTTCAGTGTTGATATCAGGCAGGTAAGCACACTGGGAAAGACACATTAGGATCAAGGTAACAAGGTCAGGGTCAGGGTGGCTGCAAACTGTGGGCTGGAGTCAAACAGCTTTTTTGCTGATGAAAAAGGAAGGATCCCTTTACCCATTGGAGACTTTACTGGGGATCATAGGACCTGACTGTCTAAAAGCCATGTGGGATGGGAGTCATGGTGAGGAGACAAACTGGTGGATCCAACCCTATGAACATGGGACAAGGGATAGTGAGAGTTACAAGAAAGCAGTGCAAGAATATGCATGCATTGTTGCATTACAATTTAGAACTATTTTGAGAATTTGGAAAAAAGTGAACGTGTTTGAGCATTTAAGGATGCTGCTCATAATTTACTATTTCATCAAAGGAGTGTGTATTGCATTACAAGCACATGCTGGTTCCCATTGGAGTAAATAACGTTCTCCCCCCCCACACACACACACAGCTCCCAAGCTATTTCAGCCTCTGAATACAGCACAGGGGAGAAGGCAAGAAATCCACTTTCTCCTGCATATTGGTCCAAATCCAAATTTGGCCCTGCTATGAGTTTACTCATGAGTTGCCACCCGGAACTAGCAGCTACAATATAGCTGCAAGTTCCCATAGTGAACTTGTACAGTGTGTAACTTCTAGTTAGTGAGGCTCTGATTATCACCTCATTGCTCCTCGAACAGTTATAGCATCACTGCTCTTGCCATAAAATCTGCTCATGTATATGTGTACAGTGAATGCCATTATTTACCCTCTCTCTACGTATGTATAATTACTGGATTTAAATAGAATCTCAATAGATTAGTTACAAAAATGATTTTAAGATTTTTGCTACTCATCTTAGTAGTAGAGATGAGGTACACTTCTGGGAATAATAGAATAAGGCAAGATTGAAATGCATATTTACTGTATCTACAATTATAATCTAATGAATGTATGTCAACAGATTTTTTTTATGGTGTTTCTCCTCAGGAGGAATTTTTGTGGAGTAATCCAACTTCAATCAACAGGCTATACAGAAGTGGAGAAAATATAATAGGTTATTATGGCCTTCTTTATAACATTAGAAAAGAAAGTAGAGATGAAGAGATTTGATAGATGTATGGTTTCCATGAATTTAATTCAACCCAGCCATGGCTGTAACATTTGGAAACCTCAATTATTTCTGACAGGTGTAAATGCTCTTACTGTGTTAGAGATGCAGACCTTCTCAGTGTGTTTTATTCAGCTTCCCATGCAGCCATAGTTCAATTACTACAGAAAGGTGTTCCTCATTATCAGAAAAAAAAATCACTGTCTAAGAAAAAGCCTCAAATGCTGATTTCAGCTACAAATTGGAGGCAGAGAAAGATGAGATGAAAGGCAGAGAGAGCCACAAAGAGCACAAGGGGATTTGTACTCCCATTCTCAAGTATCTCTTGGCCCTCAAGTAAAAGATTTGGTTCTGCATAGAAACAGGCACCATTTTGCAATGGAAATGCTTTGCAGAGGCTAAAGGCTTCAATTAAAGCACAGCTTCTATCTTTTTGTTTTGAGTGATGCTTGACCATAAGAATGGTCCAAAGATGCCTAACAGACAGACAACAAGTTGGTTGGGTTTTGCTGCTTGCATTTCAGTTGTTGGTGGAAATTGGAATCCAAAGCTTATCTTCTTGAAACCCAACATAAAGTTCAGTTTCCAGGATCTGTATTTACCTAATACTATAACTTCCTCCTTCAAAAAAAAATCTTGTTATTCTTTTTATTCTCCTTAAACCATTTAATTTCATTTAGGATTAGAACAACACAGTCCAAATACTCCCTCTGTCATGTACACAACCTCTGAAATGCAGACTCTGAGGCACAAATCCGACATTTGATGAGGATGCAAATTTTGATTTTAAAAATGAATAGATCAGTGGACGTAGATTAGAGGGCAGGGGCAAGTGAGAGCCCTTTGTGTTGCCTCCTGGGGTTGGTACTGTCCTGACCCTGCACCTTTTCCTAGTGCACAGTGAAGGAGATGCACAGGGAAGCAGGAATGACAGCAAACCAAACCAGCTGCTGTGACTTCAGAGCTGCTATATTGTTTTGGCACCACCTGCCCTGCCCACCTCGGTTCAACTGGGCTTGTAAAGGGCAGGCAGCTATGTGGCTATAGAGGAAGGGCACATGCACGTTTCCCACAGTCTATATGTAGCACTTTACATGGTAAGCCGGTGCTGAGCTCTGCAGTCTGGCAGCAGAGCATGTGCCTGCATTGCACTTGGTAAATGCTGACACTGACTCAATAGTTCTAAAATCAGCCCCAGATTCTGGCTTTTACACAAAACATTCTGGCAACTTGCCCAAAGAACCAACAAACCCTCCCCCTTCAAACCAGACAACAAATTTATCTTGGCTTATGTTTGGTTAGCTGGCGACCAAGCTGGTACTCAGGTTTTCATTAACTGCAGTGAAGAATATCAGGGAGCTGTACTACATTGGTGCCCAAAACCTGTAAGTGGAAAATAGCCACCAACCCTGTTCTGCAAGAACTTCAGTGAGCACCCAGCAGAAGAGTCTGTGCCATGCTATACTAGGCGATTTCTTTAGCTGTTATGATTAATGCACAACCAGAAGATCACCTGTAGATTTAGTTTATCAAGGTGGTGTAGAGCCCAGGCAGACCAGGACTTGCAGGCTCACCTTCCATGACGCCCAAGATATGTGAGGTTAGTTCAGTGGCCTGACAGTCTCTACTCATCAGCTCCGACAATTCCCCGGCTCCAAACCACTGTTTGACCATGCTGCTGGAACAGTCAAGACTGCAACCAACAAGACCCCACATAGTTTCTTACAGAAAAATGTTTATGACAAAGCTTTACACATCTCAGTTGTGAAGTGGCAATCCAGTTTGAGCTTTTAATCTTTCAATGATAAAATAAATAATGAGCACTGGAAACTCACCTGAGATCTCACAGACTAGAGAAAAGATTCCTTCCATTGTAGTGAGGTCACATTCATTCTCAAACCTGAGCAAACCTAAGAAGTCAGTGCATTATTAAAGGGGGGGGTAAGTTTTATCGGCACAGGATCAGTTAGAGCATTTTTAAAGAGTAGGTTCCCTTTCATTATGTTCATTACTTGGGCCTGTTCTGACTTGGTCCCCACACCCCTCACATCCTCACACAGTGACATCAAAAGAAGTCTGATTCACAAGCTCTTCCCTCCTTCTCCCACTATACAAAAAAGTTCAGTGGTTATTTGAGCCCAGGACTTCCTTGCTCTGCCATTGAACCTGCTGTCTCATATTTAACTTAAGAAAATAAGAAGAACGCTGCTGGATCAGACCAATAGTCCATCTAGTTAGTCCAGCATGCTGTCTCACACAGGGGCCAAGAGAAAGGCTGTTAAACCTTGATGAAGAGACATGTAGATGATTTTAATTGAAGACTTTCTCACAACAGCCTCTGCTGTCTGATGCAGACAGAAAGTTAGCTGTGTGTTGAATGTGTGGCCTGAAATAAAACTAAATTTTGATTTGTGATAACAAAATAAGGCAATAAAAAAGATTATAACACCTCATAATCCAGTTAGAACTCCAGACCTACTGAGTCTTCTTCTCTGTTATGCTACAGGATTTTTAAAATTAGCCCTTAGTTCCAGCTGAATAACAGAAACTGCATGTAACAGAAGTTGCATTTGCCACGTAACAAAACTGAAGATTACAATAGCCTAATTCTTCTTTGTATCAGACTAAACAGAGATATGTAGAACTTTATTGATCATACAGAGGTTCTTTTTAAGAATCAGGCATTTTCATTCCACATCTTCGTATATTGCTAATGAGTTTTTAAGAAACTTGTCAATTAAATTAAAGTTATGAGACTGGCAGTCATGTCTTTTTCACCACACCAATTACAAAACAGAATTTTATTTGTGTCCTTTTATTCCATGATTCAAGAGTCATACATTTGTTCAGGGGTCATTTCGAGCAGGAGCTTGGGGGAGCGCAGCTCCGGGAGTTGGTGC
Organism: Lepidodactylus listeri; assembly: GCA_029233225.1. NCBI lineage: Eukaryota > Metazoa > Chordata > Lepidosauria > Squamata > Gekkonidae > Lepidodactylus > Lepidodactylus listeri. Next base: position 52,458,790 of record JARCFY010000006.1, read on the forward strand.
CATACCCCCCCCTCCCATGGGGAAATGCCTGCTTGTGTCATGGCTGCAGTAAAATGACCCTGCCCCCTGGAAAGGTCCTTGTTCATCCGACCAGCCTTCTGAAGGCTTCAGCACCACTGAAGCTATTCTCCCAGAATAGTGGTATATCTGAGGCTTGGATTAGTAGCTGTCCCCTCTCTGCCAGTTCTTTCTTTCTTTCTTTCTTTCTTTCTTTCTTTCTTTTTTTCTTTCTTTCTTTCTTTCTTTCTTTCTTCCTTTCTTTCTTTCTTTCTTTCTTTCTTCCCTCCCCCTCTCTCTCTCTCTCTCTCTCTCTCTCTCCTTTCTTGCCTTCTGACATACTTCCGGTGATGACAGGTTGTGTAGCATATGCAAATAAGTTATGCTAATGAGTTATGCTAATGAGCTCCTGCACCTCTTTTTCTACGAAATGACCCCTGCATTTGTTCAATATGGTAGTCCTTTTTTGTACTCTTCCTGGGCTTGACTGTTGTTCATAGCCAATTAAATGAGACAAAAGTAGTAAAACTGAAAATGTAAAGGAAAGAATATTCTATTTATGTATAAATTCCCCAATATCAAATTATCCCATGCACTGTATTGGAGAGAAGTTAGCCATCCATCATGAGGAATTTTATGCCTCAGACTGATCCCACTGGTTTTGCATCTTGCCATTTTATTGCTCCTTAGGACTCAGGGAGCAGTTGCCACATCCTACCTTAAAGCTTCATTTGTTACTTCAGCCTAGTCTCAAGAGTGATGGATTGTTCTTTTAAAATAATATTTAATGGCATGCTTCACAATATCCCATACATTTTCAAAATTAGAAACATAACTGGAAGGACAAAGGAAGAGCAACTTCTATGCACAGAAATTATTGGACATTTATTCCATTGGAAAAATGTGTACCAACAATGATTCCTGATTCTTGGGGAGAAACCATACCTTTCCCCCATAGTCTTCTCTCTGCTTATAATTTTGGTCTGGGTGCCCTGATTCTTCTTACTATAGTGACTCCATCCTGGACAAACAAACACAGCTAAACCCCCGTGAATACTGATGGTTGTAAGGATTCTCAAGCGGGCAGTTCTTCAGTCATTGAAATCAATGGGCTTAGACTGTATTAACTCTACCAAGGAGTACATTGTAAGCAGCTGTGCAGCAGAGTATATGCTAAAATTGTTTCATGCTGGGTTGCCAACTGCAGCTTGGGAAATTCCTGGAGGTTTTGGGGTGGTGCCTGTAGACAGTGGAGTTTGGAGAGGGAGCTCACTTGGGATGTGATACCACAGAGTACACCCACCAAAGCTGCTGTTTTGTCCAGGGCAGCTGATCTATGTAGTCTATAAATCAATTGTAATCCTGACAGAACTCCGGGTTCCACTTGGGGGCTAGTAAGCCTGTCTCTGCACATGCAGGCAGTGCCCCCCCCTTTGCCCCCCTAACTTTTGTAAGCAAAAGAGTACAGGAAAGAGGGAAGGGGAAATGAGAATAAATAGTGGTGGTAGTGGTGGAAAGTGCCATCAAGTTGCAGCCAACTCATGACAACCCCTTAGGGTTTTCAAGGCTAGAGACAAACTGGGATGGTTTGCCATTGTCTGTCTCTGCATAGCATGACCCTGGTCTTCCTTGGTGGTTTCCCATCCAACTAACCAGGACTGACCCTGCTTAGCTTCTGAGATTTGATGAAATTGGGCTAGCTTGGGTCACCCAGGTAAAGTAAGGTAAAATAACAGAGAAAAAACAGGGAGGTAGGAAAATTGGGAAAATGACAGAGGGGGGGGGGAAAGCACAGGGGTAGCAATAAAAATTGAGACCTTTTGAACATAAGGGAGAAGGGGCCCTCATTTCCCAGTCTGGGAAATGAGATCATCTCTATCCCCTTCCCTAACCCATAGCTGCATACTGAGCCTCCACTAGCATAATTTTGCTGATCTTGATTTGCTATGGATGAAAAAAAGGGTTCTTGTTTCTGTGAAAAATGGGGAAGTTTGGTAGAAGTCAATAAATCTTTGATTAAGTAATTAGTTCCAAAAATAGGTACCACTTTGGTGGGAAGGTAACAGCATTCTGTGCACCTTGGCATTTAGTCATGCCGGCCACATGACCATGGAAAGGTCTTTGGACAGTGCTGGCTCTTCAGCTTGGAAATGGAGATGAGCACTGCCCCCTAGAGTCAGATTCAACTGGCTTTCAGGCAACGGAAACCTTTACCTTTATAAATATTGAAAGAAACCAGTTTCACCTTCATTTTTTATTTCTTTCTGTCTTTTCTGTCTTTTTCATCCTTATTAAGTTCCATATGCCCAACTGCCCCCAATGCGTCACATTGCACAAAATGTTTCTAGGTATATGTTAGAATAAATTATGTTGTGCAGGCATTCTTCATGTTAGATACTAGGAGGACCTCAACCTGGGATTTTCTTTTGTTTTGTCCTATGGCTACATGTGCATTGCCCTGCAGTGGGTAAGCTCTCAGCCACTAAAATGGTTAATCACATAAAATACAATGAAGTCCTCAAAAGTTATGTGGCATAGTATAGTATGGAAATGTGCAACACATTGTTCATGGTATCATCAGACCCAATAGATGCCCATGATACTTAATGTAGCAGCAAAAAGCCCTCCAAAATGCAAAAGAAATGAAAATTTTTCCAGTGGGAAAAAATATTGGGTGCACCCTTGGCTTAGGGAACTTTTGCCAGTGCAAGAGGCTGTTTTGGTGGCCAAAGCTCCCTGTGCTAGAAGAAGGTGCCACTGTTAATGGAATGGACCTGGAAGATCCAACCCTCTGGAAAAGTTGCTTCCTTGGAAAACATATCTACTGTTTCATAACAACTGAAAAACAACTTTTCATTAATTTTTAAAACAATAATTTAAAAAGGTCATAAGCCTATCTTGAACCCAGAAGTCACAGCATTTGATAATTAACATGTTTCTCACATTTTCCATTTCAGTGGCTGCTGTACTAGTTTGCTAATTAAATGGTTGCTAATTAAATTATTTTTCCTTTGATGAAATAGTATTTAAGACCACAAAATGTCATAACTCTTCCTCACAATAAATAATCCATGCAAGGCAGAAACTTTGAACACAGTGGGGCAGAAATCATTAACAAAATCAAGGAGACAACATGATGCCCTGCCAGAGAATGAACAATTAATAAGATGTTTAAAAGGGCAAATCATTTATGTAAAAACTCTTGAGGTGGGTGAAATATTTTACTGGGCAAATTGAAGAGATGGAAAATAAACAGAAATAAAGTTAATTTTGTCATGATGCATGACAATCCCCCCCCCCCCCCCCGCAATCTTAAAATGATTAACAGCTTTTCAATGCCACCCTTTTAAATCTACTGAAGTGGATTAACTTAGAAGGGTATAATTCTGTTCCCTTCTGCACCGATATTTTATCTTAGGTTTCATTAGAACTCTACAGATGTTACTCAAGAAGTATCTTTCAGAGTTTTAAAAATGGAAGTGGACTTCTTATGGATGTACTAGCATTAATTTTAATCTGTTTTTTAATTTTAATGTGATCAGTTTACAGGATCTGAAATTTAGAAAAGCCACACTTTCCTTATAGTGCAGTCCTAAACAGAGCTGCACCCTTCTAAGCCCATGTACTTCAGTGGGCTTAGAGGGATGTAACTAGGGTTGTCAGGCACGGCCAGAAAACCAGCAGGAGTCTGGGGAGGGCAGGGACATGGGGAGGGCACTGGCAAGACTTCACTTCCATGGGAAAACCAAAAGTGCCATCAATCGTGTATAGGAATCACTAGAAACCCTATGGTACACAAATCAATGCAGAATGAAAAAGAAAACCCAACAGAGATGCACAGCAAACGCGAGGGAAAACATCCATGCATAATAGGCCATAGTCTATTGATACATGCCTCTAAATTGGAATAACAAAAATGTTTCATAGTCATTGCACTGTAAAAATATAAAGTGAATTGTTTAAAATTAAAGTTACTTTTAAAAGAAGCATATAATAAACTGCTATTACAAGCAAAATCTCAGAAATTCTATGAAGCAGGTCTTCAAAGAATACTAAAGTTCCTTACTAAATGAACTCATTGTTTTGCTATTTCACTTGTACAACTTTGAGCATGATAAAATTATTAGTTACATCAATTAAATTTTTGTTACATTGTAAAATGGCTTGTTACAGTTCTACAGCTTCATGAAAGTTATGTTCTAACTGTACAAGGTGGATAATTATATTTTCAGAATTAGCTGCAAGCAAAACATTATGTATGCAGGTATAAGATTTTTTTTAAAAAAAATCTGTGAATGTTTGGTTATAGTTCAACTACATTTTATAGTTCAAATATCATTTTAGGGAAGAATTTTTACCCAGGAGAGTATTTAACAGAATCTTAATTACAAAGTTATGTTTTAGGTTAATAAGAGAAACCTGAACCACTTGAACACAAATATATTCATGAATTAGCTATCTAGTTAACTGAAAATGGGGGAAAATCTAGCTTCTCTTGATACATCGGTTGCTAAACTTCAACTTTGTGCCTTCTGTGTTGTAATTCAAACAATGTAATATAAAATGCCTTAAAGCAATAGTCTATAACCTGCATTATGCTATATATAGTAACTACATAATCAAGGTAAAGTTACTGCTGTCAGAATGAAGGTCACTGTGGTGTTCTCTGGTTGCTGAATAATTCAGGGATCTTTATCCTATAGTTAGCAATACTTTATTAATATTATTAACCAGAGGGCTCCATTTGCAGACATTCCTCTACCTTATCCTTACTGTCTTGTTACCTGAGGAAGTATAAGACTGACACTATGGTATTAATGATCTCTCATAACTTTGGCTGCTCATGTATTTTGTTTGCTTCATATGTAGTGTATCATGAATTGCATAAAAAAATCAAACATGCTATCTTTCCACCTTCCATTGATTTCCTAACATATCTGCTAAATTCTTCCCTTCTGGCAAAGGAGGAAGTTGGGAGGAGATTGCTAGCTTGTTACCAACAAATTCCTGACAAGATCATGTGGCTCTGATGGTTTCATACCTTTAAATGATACGTGCTATGGAATCAGTTGTGCTGCATTATACAATAAAAGTTAATAAAACCAAGTACACAAATATAGGGATACTCTTTTCACAACCCCCACGCTAACATGCAAAGCTGCTGCCTTTACTGTTCAAGTTTTAAAACTTCTGTACACCACAGGAAAAGCAGTAGTTAATTCAGAAAGTGAGCCTCTCTGGATTACAGACAAGGAAAGGCAAAGAGACTTTTGACTGCATCAGTGCAATCAAACACCTTTAACATTTTAATGGGTATTTGACAATCCTACATAGGATGACTTCACACTGGGAAATCCAGGTTCCATCAATGTTTTGAAGCTTCTGCCCTAGCAAATAACTTTACTTTGACTAACTAATGCAACTACCTTGTCTTTATCATTCTTGCTCCTATGATTTTTTTGGCAGTGAAAACTGAAAGAATTGGTTCCATTGCTCCCAAATATTAGCCATATATTTGGAGGTTATTATCACCAAGGTAGATGCAGATGCCTGTAATATGGAAGTTTTGTGCATACATAACGTTTATACAGAATCTTTCTGACACCTTGACAACTGTCAAAAAAGAATAATTAGCTGTGGAGGTGTGATTCAGTTTTGATCAAAAAACATTGGCCGGATCTTTTAAAACACATTTAAAACACATTTTTAAAACACATTTTCATAGTACAAAGTTTGGGACGGTTGTGGCTTTTTGGCCTTGAGTTGTCTAAAAGTAATGCAACAAACAGCAGTTGAAAAAAATGTAGCAGCACAAGAATGGCATAATCTCTGATTTTAGTGGTGAATGAACACTTACAGAGAGTAATATTTGGATGGCACTGTGAATGACCTCTAGGTACTGGAAATCAATGATGCAGCCTGTCACAGAGACATAGGAAAAATCATCTAAAATCCCAGGAGCTGAAGGACGCACCACTCTTCGTATGCAGCCTGGCCCATGTTCTCGCCACCAGGATCGATGCATTGAGATGTTAAAGGTCATGAGGTCAGTTTCCTAGTAAACAAAGGAAAAAGAGGATAAAATCCTTTGTTAGAATCTCTGTCCTACTTACAAGAAATAGTGCTGTGTGAAGCATGTCTCAGGGACTCTGAGATGTTGGTAGTGTTCCAGGTGCCCAGGGCGGAAGGCATACAGGAAGCCTCCACAGGGATATCTGTGCTGCCTCTTCCAGAAGGCAGATGGGAAAGAAACAGAAGAGAAAAGGGAATGCTAAGGCACTATGAGGGGGACAAGGAATTCCCAAGGTATTGGAAAAACGTATTTGTACCCTGCCATGCTCCCAATGATGTCAGGATAAAGAGTGCAATTTGGAACTGGGCTCAGAAAAGTGAGGGTAATAGTTTGGTTTGCTGATCCCAATTCATACCAAAGCTAGGGATAGAAGGGACACATGAGCCCCATCTCTTTGCCATCATTAAGAGAAAGGGAAATTTCACAGCTGTATAATGCTAATAATGAAATTATTCTCTTTATAGATAGAATGTGCAAAATTTTCTTTAGCTTCTCCATATGCAAGGAATACTCTTCTTGTTGATACTTACTAAATATTGTTTCTTTGAAAATGTTTTACATAAAACCTTTTCCACTGGGCCTTTTCCCCTTAAGCATTTGTTTCTTCTCACTCAGGTAGTTTTGTATGTACACTTTTTGTATACCTGTGTATTATTACTCCTTATTTTCTTCCCTGTTTATGTTATTTTGACATTGGTGCCTTGGAGTATAACATCAACACGATGATCATCATGAACTACTGGAATAAGTCCCTTTGAAGAAAATTAATCCTTCAAAAGCAAAATGTTCAGATCAGATCATTCTCCATTAAAATGACAAATGGACTCATTAGATTCTCATCACTTAATAGTGTGCTGCAATGCCTTCCTCACACATACTGACATTAGTGCAGAAAAGTTTGACACTCAGAAGATATGAAACTACTTTTAACTATTCTCTGAAGCTATCTAAACAGCCAGCAGAAATAGTGGTACAGAAATGCAATGGGTGTAAGAAATCAAGAATATGCCAACATTACAGTAGCAATGGATACACCATCTGGTGCTGTTATCACAGTTACAAAATACAGAACTGGGGAAAGTTGTGATATCCCTACAGAAGCACACCCTCAAGAGATGACATTTGGATGAACAAATAGGAACAACTGCACTTGGTGCAAAAATGTATGTTTTGGGAAGACCCTGACTGTTATATGTTATCTTTGTAACAGTCCTGGCTATGATCACACACTAGAAATACTAATTTTTCTACAGATCCCAACTCCATAACACATAAGGCACTAGTTTTGAAGCACAGATAAACCCGAAGTATATTCATGATTAAGGCACTGATGTGCTGAGAATCTGAAAACCAGCAGTTTGAAATGTCTGCATTCTGGCTTTTGGATAAAAGAGGACACAGTCCTTCATCTCTTAACATTTTCCCTGTTGGAGTATGTTGTGGGTGTCTCAACACTCTTGAGAACTAAAAATTTTAATGAAGGCACAATAAAATTGTGACCCGTACTGTTGCAAAATAAATAAATAAATAATCTCCATTAGTGTCCTGATATCTGCTTTGCAGCAAACATGGCCACACACAAATATGGAGTAAGTGGTCCAATTAGAATCTATCTGACCATGTAATCTGCCTTGAGTTCCCATGAGAAAGCCAGACTATAAAGTTTAAACTAACAAATAAATACATTTGTTGTGATCAACAGCCATCAAGATTATCAGCCTCCCGCATATAACCCTTGGCACACTATTTAGGAATACTGTAGGGCTGCCAAGTCCAACTTGGGAAATATCTGGGGACTTTGGGGGTGGAGCCAGGAGACTTTGGGGGTGGAGCCAGGAGAAAGGAAGTGACATCATTTTGTGATGTCACATCCTGTGATGTTGCTTCCACATGCTTCCACATGAACTCATGAAGTTTCCTAATACTGAATCAGGCCATTGGTCCATCAAGGTCAGTACTGACTACTCAGACTGGTAGTGGCTCTCCAGGGTCTCAGGCTGAGATCTTTAATGTCACCTATGACCTGATCCTTTTTTAGCTGAAGAGGCTGATACCTCCTGCATGTCAAGCAGATGCTCTATCACTGAGCAATGGCCCTACTGAATCCTTCCTCATCTCGGCAGAATATGAAGCCCTAAGTGCTACACAAGTGCTAAATATGATTTTCATATCATAAGAACAGGAGAGAAGCCACAGTGGATCAGGCCAACAGCCCATCCAGTACAACACTCTGTGTCACACAGTGGCCAAAAATACCAGGTGCCCTCAGGAGGTCCAGCAGCGGGGCCAGAACTCCAGAAGCCCTCCCACTGTTGCCCCCCAAGCACCAAGAATTCAGAGCATCACTGCCCCAGACAAAGGGCTCCATTTAGACCTTGTGGCTAATAATAGCCACTGACAGACCTCTGCTGGATGGGGACAGAGAGAAAGAGAGAGAGACAGACAGACAGACAGACAGACAGACAGCTTTTTCACTTACTCTTGCCCAATTCCCAGGCTTTATTTCTGGCCCTTGTTTCACCCAGCTGTTGTCCATGTAAATCCCATAACTTCTCCCCCGCCCCCCCCAGCATAGGCTTTTTGGTGGCTAAAGAGGACCTTTGTCCTCCCCTTTTAGCCAGCAGAAAAGCTAGTTGGATCCATCCCTAACTTAAAATACCGGTTACTTGATGTACAAATGCTTTTAAAAATGCAGATTTTTACTGGGGGGGGGGGGGGAACACGGTTGAAAGAAACAGAAAATTGGCATAAAAATGAGGAATCCCAACTTTTATTTGCAGAAGGGAAATGAGGATTGGGGGGACCCAAGCAGCCACGACAAGACATTTTAAACAATCCCACTCCCAGACCTTCTACAGGCAACCTCTCCTTGTGATGTTTACCTCTTTGGAAGTGACAGTTTATTCCTTTGACAAAACCACAGTGGACAGACAGACAGCAAAAAGAAAGAGGGGGAGGGGGAGAGACAGAGAAGGAAAAGAGCTCGCAGACCCCAGCTTACCCGAGCAGTTTACTCAGCAGCAACCTTGCACGCAGTAGAAAGAGCTTAGTCCCGCCTTAATCTCTGGGCGGGGCTCTCTTGCTGGCTCAACTCTTAAAGGGGAAATTTCCCTTTTAAGAAGTTCAAGAGGCTGGCCAGGGCAGGCTCCGAGGTTCCCCTGCTGGCAGCCATTTTGTCCCCCCGGTGGCCAATTTTGGAAAAGCGGGGGAAAGCTTTAAAAATCGGTGTTTCCCCTGCTCTACCGGGAGACTTGGCAGCCCTAGAATACTGTCTTTATATCTTAGTGAAAACAAAATCTCATGTATGAAATGGAAGCACTGCAAGTGCAAAACATTCACACCCATGGATGAATCCATGCTCAACAAAATGTTTGGCACTCCTCTTGTTAAAGCTAATCAAAATATTGATTAAAGGTACCAGAGTATCATTTCCCTTATGTTAAACATATTTCTCTTTTTCCAGTGTTTAATGTAGGGAGAGTCATTAAATAACACATGGACAAAGAATTATGCCAAAATCTGTTAATTATTCTTGCCAGTATGTTTTAATATATGGATGGCCAATATAATTTTTAAAAAAACCTTCTAACAAACCTCACAGAAATTTAATATTGTAAGCTGCTTAGAGACTCCTTTGGGTAGTGAAGAGCGGTATATAAAACCAACTCTTCTCCTTCTTCTTTAATGAGAAATTAATTTGAAAGCCCTCAAGAAGAATAAATCTCATTGAGGCTGCTTTGGTAGTAAGTACTATTGATGCTAACACAATATATGTGTTATATATATACGTCTGAATGAATATGTTGATATCTGAAGTGTAACACAGCAAACTTTAAAGTAAATTTTCTGCCAATCTGATAAGACAGAGGCATTTTTAAATACAATAATATGTAATTGTCATCACTTGAATAGTGGCAAACGTGTATTTGGGTGTGATATAGTATGAACAAAAGTGTATGGGTGTACTAAAATACACACGTACTTTCTACCCTGAAAAAATAAAAACATAAAATTGATAACGTTTTTTAATGCAGAGTACAATATAATGATCATATAAATTATGTCTGAAGAATATAGTCATTGGACTTGCTTAACTATACAACAAAGTGAGGTCACCTCAGAAGTGTCAGTGCTTCCACGTCCCAAAGTCACTTGGAGAACATTAAATTCACTATAAATACTAGTTAATAATTATGAGATGAATTTTAGGCATAGGGCCTTTCAGTTAGCAAGAAGAACAATTTATTATTCAAGTCACCAAGACCTGAACTGTGTAGCTTTAAGCACCCTTGAATAGTTCAGCTTAAGTCAGTAGGGCTGCATATTCAGCTTCCCTGTAAAAACAGATTCAGTAAAGATTCTCTTTTTCCATGGAATGGAAGAGGGATAAATGGATAAAATCTATTAGGAAATAACCAGCAGAACTGGCAACTGACAAAATGAACTTGCAAGAGACATGAAATGGAGAAAATGAAACCATCCAGGGGAAATCAATGAGACAGAAATTTACTTTTATTTGGCTAATAGTCCATATAACAGACATCTTTACTAGTTATTGACCAGTATGTGCATGCGTCTCCTCAGTTCATTCTCTTGATCAAACCTGGGTACATCTCTGTAGTACCCTGTGCGATACCACACTAAACTACATTGTCATGCATGCACTGAGTGGTGTCAGAGAAGGTGGTATTTTGTGGCCTATGCCCCTGGGAAAGTACAAAATATCTTGGTATTGGTGGTTGATGGGTTCTACATGCCAGCTTCCTAACTATTACGCTCTGGGAAATTCTAAAAGAAGTGGTGCTGTGGGCAGTTCTTGGAAGAATGCTTATGTACTATGTGAGAAGGGATGCAGGGTCATTTCTGAAACATCACCATAACATTCTGACCATTGTCATGTCTTCTATGAATGTGGGAGCACTACTAACAAGGATCATTGTGACTAATGGCTGCCAATGTTGAAACCAGAAACTCAATGAGATTAGCAGCGTTGCTATGTTGACTTCTGTTTCTACTACATTGACTGTGTTTCTCTATTGCTGCTGGCATATCTATACTAGGCTAGCAATCTCACCACCACAACCCCCACCTTTTTTTCTAGTTGGGATGGAACAAGGATTAGACCACAGGGGAAGAGAAATCAGTCCAGCTCTTAAACATTACAGTGTTCCATGTTTCTCTTCTTCTCATCCTTTGTGCTAATGTCACAAGGACATTGAACCTTTCTAAAACAACACATTTCCCTATATAGGTCTTATGGAGTGGGGAAATTACATAAGAACATAAGATAAGCCAATGTTAGATCAGGCTAGTGACCCATCCAGTCCAACACTCTGTTACACAGTGGCCAAAAACACCAGGAGGCCCAGCAGTGGGGCCAGGACACTAGAAGCCCTCCCACTGTTGCTGTCAGAATCTGCTGATTCAGACAAAGTTTCTCTATTGCTTTTCTATTGCTTGCTGCTATGATTTCTGTTGCTTTGTATGGTTCTATAGCACCTGCTATGTAGTTGCCCCCGCCTACCATGTAACCCTCACTTTGGCCAGTATGTATGTAAGCTATATGACCCCAGGTTTATGACCCTGACCAGGCCTGGTTTGTGTAACTGTCAGCCCGGGAGGATGACAACTTCAAAGTATGGGAACAATGGGCCTCTCACACTCCTGCCTCCGCATTCCATTCATCCCGGCTGGGACGGCAAGGGAGGACAGGTCCCATCTCTTATCAACGTGCGAAAGCCTTGAGGCCAACGATTGTTATGTGAAATGGTAACATCTAAGGGGTCTGGTTTGGGAAGGGAAATTTACAACTTAACACCTCACTTTCTTTCCTGTGGGAAGCAAACGGCCAGAGACCCTTTTTACCCGCCGTTTTTCCCCTTTAGTGATTGGTTACCTATGGGCAATTCAAATTGTTCTGAAAGGTATAATAGACCTGCTTCTGTCATATGCGTTATCTCTGACAATAATCCGAGAACCTGTACTAATGTAGAGATTGGAAATAAAGAACTGTGTTTCATCAACAAAGATCTGATCCTTGACTACTTTGAGCAGAAGTCTCACAGTTGCCCCCCCCCCCCCAAGCACCAAGAGTACAGTGCATCACTTGCCCCTGACTGAGAGTTCCTATCTATACTTTGTGGCTAATAACCACTGATGGACCTCTGCTCCATATGTTTATCTAATTCCCTCTTGAAGCCATCCATGCTCATAGCCACCACCACCTCCTGTGGCAGTGAATTCCACGTGTTAATCACTCTTTGAGTGAAGTAGTATTTCCTTTTATCTGTTCTATCCCGACTGCTCAGCAATTTCATGGAGTGCCCATGAGTTCTTGTATTGTGAGAAAGGGAGAAAAGGACTTCTTTCTCTACCTGCTCTATCCCATGCATAATCTTATAAACCTCGATCATATCACCCCTCAGCCGTCGTTTCTCCAAGCTAAAGAGCCCCAAGCGCTTCAACCTTTCTTCATAAGGAAAGTGTTCCAACCCTTTTATCATTCTAGTTGCCCTTTTCTGCACTTTTTCCAATGCTATAATATATTTTTTGAGGTGTGGCAACCAGAACTGTACACAGTACTCCAAATGAGGTCACACCATTGATTTATACAGGGGCGTTATGATATTGGCTGATTTGTTTTCCATTTCCTTCCTAATAACCCCCAGCATAGCGTTGGCCTTTTTCATTGCAGTTGCAATGAACCGTCTCGACATTTTCATTGAGTTATCTACTATGACTCCAAGATCTCTCTCTGGTCAGTCTCCGCCAGTTCGGACCCCATCAACGTATATTTATAGTTAGGATTTTTGGCTCCTGTGCATCACTTTGCACTTGGCCACATTAAACCCCATTTTCCACATTGATGCCCACTTGCCCATCCTCGACAGATCCCTTTGGAGTGCCTCACAAGCCTCCCTGTTTCTCACCACCTTGAACAACTTCGTGTCATTTGCAAATTTAGCCACTTCACTGCTTACTCCCAACTCCAAATCATTAATAAACAAGTTAAAAAGCATCGGACTGAGTACTGATCCCTGCAGTACCCCACTGCTTACCTCTCTCCACTGAGAAAATTGCCCATTTATACTCACTCTCTGTTTCCTTTTAATGAGCCAGTTTTTGATCCACAAAAGGACTTGTTCTTTTATCCCATGACTATTGAGTTTACTTAAGAGCCTTTGATGAGGAACTTTATCAAAAATTATGAGAGGTCCAAATAAAGGTAGTAGTATCTGGGACATTACTATCAAAGTTTTCATATATTATGATGTTGGACAGGATAATTCTGTAGAAAATGTGACTACCCCAGATGTACTCATGGGAAAAGAGAGATGAAAGCTTGAAACACTGCTAATATTCATTATGATGTTAATACTAATGAATTTTAACTAAGGTAAAGCAAGCCCTATTTGGTCCAATACTGGTAATGTTTGTTGGACAGTTTTTGGTTGATGTATATTCTATGAACTCATTTCAGCCACACAAAAAAGTTAGTGGATAAATGATGGATGAACGATGAAGTTAATTTGAAGGTGTGAAAGACAGTTCCTTTGAATTTTGCAAGGAAGCAACAAGGCATGAAAGATGAATGACTCAGAGTGCCCCTCCCTTGCATCTTGTGTGTATCTGAAGAGGAGAGAAAGAAACAAGACTCAGAAGTGTAGGGCAAAAAAAAGTACAAGTCATTCATATTCCCTTTTCTCATGTCCAAATTAGCTCTTTTGTCACTGAATGAAAGTTTCAGCAACTTAGCTAGCCACTGCTAGAAATAGAATATTAGGCCACATGGACCCTTGGGTCTGATCTGGCAGGATGGTTTTTGTTTACTTATCTCAAAATTAAAACTTGCATAACAGATAATGCAAGTCTGTATAGTTGTCTGTGACTAGACAGTCCTCCATCCTTTCACCCCCTTTCAGGCTTGAAGAAAGCAGTGCCTGAACACCACTTTTGTTCTTATGTACACTACTGCTTTCTATTTTAGTGGAACAAACTTGATGACTGCCAACTTCCCATGGAATACATATGGCATAAAGCTTGTGCAGAGACTTCTGTGCCAGCCTCCAATTATTACCAAATAACATGTCTTACTTTAACACACTAAGAATATATTTAAAATTATCCTACTAGGTAAACTCATTTGCACCTAAGAATAATTTGAGGCGCTCTTGAAATACTTTGAACACTTTGGTGTCTTTCAAAGTGCCTTTTGTAAACAGCCTTATTCCCAAAATCCCACAGAAGGCATCAGGTTTCATTTGCAGACTTGCTGTTTGTATCTTCACTTATTGGGCTCATTGCTGTAGAAAAGAGCAAGAGTCCAGTAGCAACTTAAAGACTAACAAAATTTGTGGCAGGGTATGAGCTTTCATGAGTCACTGAAGAAGTAAGCAGTAACTCACAAAAGCTCATATACTGCCACAAATTTTCTTAGTCTTTAAGGTGCTCCTGGACTCTTGCTGTTTTCTATTGCTACAGACAGACTAACATGGTTACCCATCTTGAGTTCACTGCTGACCTTCCTGAAAGTAAGATAGAGTAGTTCAAGTCTCTATGTCATCTTTATGCATTTTAGAGGAATGCCTATTCTACCATTTAGAACAAGATTTGTAAGAAGAACCAGAGCCCAGGGAGGCAACAAGCAAACGTTCTATTTCAGATATCCTCCTGTGAATTGCTATGTGCTGTGTTGCTTGTTTAAGGAAACTCTGTGTTGCCAAACTGAGGTTGTGCTGATCTGTAATAGCCAAAGAAAAGGTTTAAAAGAAGAATGAACAATAATCCAAAATTACTCTGAATGGATATACTATAGATTGACAATATTCCTTGACAGATCTTTCTTAAAGAAGCAGAATGGATGAACACCACAGCTGGCAGACTGTAGCACCAAAGAAAAAGTTAAAGATAATGGACCAATAACATGAAGATTGGGTGTGTTTACCTATTGAAAGTAGGCCTCCCAGGTCAAACACAGAAGATTTACTAAAAGTTTTGCAGCAGTGAAATATGATGAAGCTGTATCCTTCCAGTGGGCCCATTGCTCATTCTCGCCTCTTGCTAGTTTGGGGGGGAGGGGGGGTCTAATCAGTCCAAGAGCTTTGTAGCAACAAGGAGAGGAAGATGAGATAAAGGATTGAAGGATCACAAAGTGGGAGAAGCCTGGCCACCTAACTTGGAAATTAAAGTGTAACTGTACACTTCTGTTCCACTCACATCCAGTGGGGCCAAAGTTTCCTTAGGTTTCTGTCAGTATTTTTTGTTTTGCATATGATTCTTGCACATACACATGAAGCTAGCACACATATACACTGAATCAGACCATGGGTCTATCAAGGTCATTACAGTCTATTCAGACTGGCAGTGGCTCTCAGGTGAAGGTCTTTCATATCACCAGGAGATGCCAGGGACTGAAGCTGGGACCTTCTGCAAGCCAAGCCAATGCTCTGCCACTGAGCCACAGCCTTTCCCATCCCTTCAGCATTAAATTGCAGAAAAATAGTACTAGAAATAGCAACTCTGGCAGCCAAGCAGTAAAAATTTATTAGCCCCCACCTCCTGCATAGCTCCTTGGCTCAGAAGGTTGAATTGTGAACCCATACATGAACTTTGCCAAAAGGGACCCAGATCCAAGATATATAAACTATAGAAAAATGGTTTCCCTTTTTTAATTATGTAACTAAGACACAAAACAAACAGGGAGCACTTCCAAAGAAATATGCTGATTTTGTATTCTATTGATTAAAAGTTGCTGTTTTTATCATTGTATAATTATGTAAAAGTGACCTTTTGTCTACAGAAGAATTCTCACTAGCTACTTACAAGTTGTTTGAAGTTATGTTATTATGTATTTTACCAATTGATAAAATAAAAAAAAGTTATATAAAAAAGTACCTGCTACTGTCCAAGTAATATACACTGGGAATGGCTGAAAAGAATCTCCATAACTGTTTGGAAGACCAGCAAAATGGCATGGTTACATTCTCGAGCTTTTCAAATGCTTTTTTGGGACTACAAAACATGGACTTAGCAAGTTGAGTACCTGGGAAAGCTTCCCAGAGTATACCTCTGCCCTACTGTAATAATTTACACTTCTGAAAACAAGTATTTCTAAGGAAAACTACTGTCTCCATAAACAATTATAGCCAGGGGGATCTCATGTATGCTTCTAGGATAAGACAGATGATACATTTTTTAAGCAATGGAACCAACTTTTCCTTTCGTCTTCTACTTGTCATGTGTGATGTCATGGCTACTGTCCAGCTGTTCCTGTGGCATCTTTTTACATCCAGCAGTCTCAATGGCAGGACTAGCACAACTGGATGGAGAGCTGCATTTTGAGAACTTGTAAAACATGACTGGCTTCTTATAAAACAAACATCTTTGTCCCACAACATAAAAGTTTCAAAGATGTGGTCATTTTTGGAAAATGAAATTATTTATACAAATCCTTAGCTGCTGTAGCACTATTTCTTTATTTACTTTGTTTATATCCTGCTTTTCTTGCTGAGATTCAAGGTGAATAACAGAACATAAAAAATGGTGTAATCCAATGAACAATGCAATAGAACTAGGATTACAGAAATAGAAAAAACAAGAAGGGGGACCCACGATACTCACAGGGGAGGGAGTATTCCCCACAGCTCCTAGTCTGCAGAAGCAGGAGGAGCTCTACAGGAGGAAGAAGCGGCAGCAGGTGAGCCTTCTCCCTCCTCCCACCCGGCACCAGCGGTGGCGAGGCTGAGCAACTCACAGCTGCCAGCTTGCCAAGCCTTCTCCTGCCCCCTCCCCCTCCACAGTGGTGAGGCCTGCCAAGCCTTCTCCCACCCCCCACCCCCCCGGCCACTGGCAGTGAGGCCTGCCAAGCCTCCCTCCAATGGCCAAAGTGTTCTCTGTGCATGTGCAGGGAATGCTTTTAATTTTGGGGGAGATTTAAATATTCCCCCAAAGTTTTTTTTTAACTTTTAGGATTTTTCTGCACATGTGGGGAGTCCCCCAAGTGCGCAGAAAAATCTCTCTGCCCCCCAAGTGCCCCCTCCGCACAGATTTAGATATCTGCACGGAGGGGGCGACTTTGCTATTAGTATATAGACAAGAGGGGACCTGCAACAAAACGTTGCATAATGTGTTGTGGCCCTACCATAGTCTTCATTGCCAGCAGTCCCCACAAGGAATTTATGGGGAGGGGGCATTCCCCCACCTTTTTTTCCCTCTCCCACTTTGGTTGTCAAAGTTCCCTTCTCTGTCTTTCTGTATGCACCCCTTATCTACCAATCTTCCCTCCCCTCCCCTTCTCCTCTCACCCCTTCTATGTCAGCTTTCTCCCAACCCCCGTCTCTAGCAATCCTTTCTTACCCCCTTTCTCCTCTCACCCCTTGTATATCTCACTCCCTCTTACTCCTGCCCTTCTCAGACACTGTCCTCTTTCTCCCACCCCATCTGCTTCCTCTTTCTCTCCACTATTTCTCTACCACCCCCCACAATCTCTTTCTCTTTCTCTCCCGCTCCCTCGGGCAACCCTCAGACAGTCTCCTGTTCTTTTTCTTTCTCTCCCCACAACAAACAATCCCCTATTCTCTCTCTCTCTCTCTCTCTCTCTCCCTTCTCAGAGAACCCCACTTCTTTCTGTTTCTGGCAAGGGAGAGGGGCTAACGCAGGCTTCACCTCCTCAGATTTCAGCTTACCAGTGGTATGGCCAGCTTCCCAGTGGCAGCGTGGATGGTTCTTGCTGCTGCAGTCCTAGCAGTGGCCCGGATGGTTATTGCCATGATGACTTCCCTCGCAGCCCCAGCAGCTTTTCCCACGCCTCCCATAAGTCCCTTCTCTGTGCATGTGCAGAGCTGCTACCAGTAAAAACCCTGCTTTTTACTGACAGAAACCATTATAACCTCCCCCCCCCCTGAACATTCTAATCTCCTCACAGTTGATGCCTGGAGCTGATGCCATTTCAAAAGGTATTGGGGGGAATTCAATGGTCCCTGAAGTTTTTTTTTAACTTTTCGGATTTTTCTGCAGGCCGAGGAAGGGGCCTGACTATATAGGAAAAGCTGTTGGGGGAGAGTGAGGTCTCTTTCAGCAGAAATAAGCATCCACACAGAAAAAAACTCTCGGAATTAGAATATAGATACGGAGCAGAGGTCCATCAGTGGCTATCATCCGCAAGGTAGAGACAGGATCTCTCAGTCTGGGGCAAGTGATACACTGTCTTCTTGGTGCTTGGGAGGCAACAGTGGGAGGGCTTCTGGGGCTCTGGCCCCGCTGCTGGAGCTCCTGATGGCACCTTGTGTTTTTGGCCACTGTGTGACACAAAGTGTTGGACTGGATGGGCCACTGGCCTAATTCAACATTGGCTTCTCTTATGTTCTTATGTTTCTATATATCTTTTACAAAGGTGTGTCATAATGACCCCTTGTTTGAAGCAGTCAGTCGGGGAAAGATGACCTCTGTTTTTGCTTCTTAAAATATAGTCTCCCTACCCTAGATAGATAGTCTGCGTGTTTGGTTTTGTTCTGCACTTTGCCTTTCAAGAAGCACGCCATTTGCATTCCTTGGCCCTCCTCCAACGGGCTCTGAATTATTCCCACCCCACCCCCGGATCTTGAGCGGAAGATTAAAAAGAAATAACCTGACAGATAAAGGAGAGAAAATGTCTGTTATTTTAAACGAGTTTTGAACAAGCCTGGGAATCTCCTGAGGGGAAGCCCAGGTGGTGAGGCAGGAAAGGCTGCCGTGCTTGCCTGAGAGGTCTGGCGGGGGGTGGAGCGGCTAGGCCTTGCCTTGGAAAGGGCCGGGTGAGCCAGTCTCAGGGACAGAAGGAGACAGGAAACTCGAGGAGGCCTGAAAATGAGGGCGTCTGGCATCTCTCACCTGACTGTTGTGGCCAAAGTTTTTACCTCAGTGCCGGTGAGGCCCGCCCATTCGCCCCAGGCCTGATGCGGGACTCAAAGCCATGAGTTGAGAGACTCGATCCGGGAGAGGGGGGGGCTTGTGGTGTGCCCTGAAGCCCCTCCGCAAAGTGTGTGGGAGAGAGAAAGTTTCTTTCTTTGCAACGCCTTTATGCATGCACAGAGTGTCTTTCCTCCCCCCCAGCCAGGAAGGCGCCAAACATGGAATGCCACCCTCCAGGCGGGACCTGGGGATCAAGGCTCCCTCTAAGCTGTGGAGTCGATTCCCCCCCACTCCCCGGCTCTTGCAATTAGGCCCGAGCGGCTCTCAGCCACCAGGCCACCGCAGGGTTCCCAGAGCATTCCCTGTGCATGTTCTTTAACTTTTGGGGGGATTTAAATATCCCCCCCGGAAGTTTTTTAAAGTTTTCAGATTTTTCTGCACATGTGGAAAGTCCCCCAAATGTGCAGAAAAATCTCCCTGCCCCCAAGTGCCAACTCCACATGGATTTAGATATCTACATGGAGGGGGTGACTTGGCTATTAGTATATAGATGAGACCATTCCTGTCAGTGGCAGAGAGAGAAACAGGGAGTGAGAACATGAACGAGTTTTTTTTAACATGAGCAAGTTAATACCATCTCCCCTCAGCACCTACCTGCCTGCCCTCTTGCCTCGCAGCCTCTCTTACTCATGTCAATTTCATTCTGCGCTGATGATCCCACCTTTATTTTGTTTGCATGCAGCACTAAAATCCTCTTTTTTGCATGGGGGATGCTGTTGTTTGCCTCCTCTCTGATCTCCCTTTCAAGTCAATACTAGCAGGGAACTAAACCTCATGCAGCTCCTTTTAAACTTTCTCCCTGTTTTAATTTTTTTATTCAGCTATCTGAGACTAGTGATAGTCCCATGCTGTTTGTAAAAAAAAAAAAAAAATGGGGAAAAGGCAGGGGGGATTTGAGGGAATCTGTATGCTTTTGAATTACCTTTGGCTTGGAAGCTAAGCAAAGGAAAAACCAGCACCAAAGCACTCTCAGAAAACCTAGAGAAACAGAAACCTGAAAACAAACAGAGCGCTGAAGGGAGGCAAATCAGTGCAGAATGAAAAAGAAAACCTGACAGACATGCACGGTGAAAGCAAGGCAAAACACCCATGCATTTTTATACTGGGATGGGAAACAGGAAAGTGCTCATTGTATTGTTAAGTCCTAGGTTGTAGCCATTTACTGCTGCTAACATAGGATAATACAAAGATTGGTTTCAGCAGTAAAATTTGCACGTTCTGAAAAAAATGTAGTCTGTCTGCTGACACAGACTTTATTCTCACTTTAAGTAAAGCCTGGTGGAGGACCACCCAAATATTGCTGAAACCATACAATTGTTTTTAAAATCTATTTTAATTTTGGCAAAAGGTCTCCCATTCATTTAAAGAGTAAAATGTTCCTTAGCTAACTTTGATAAAAAGCAAGTGTTACTGTAGTAAGGGAGGAGGAACAGTGTCCTTCCTTGCTAGGAAACTCATTACAGCAAGGGTTCTCTGGAAAACACTCTGATAACCAGCTATCACCCCTCATTACCTCCTGAGAATATCTAGACTGACCTGCTGAGAAGGTTTCCTTCTATAACAGTACTAGATCAATAATACAGTGACTGGACAGAAACCCTAGAAAATACGTTATACCCGACTATGTAGCACCCATGCAGTCTAGCACAGAGGGAAGAGATCCAGAGAAATACCACAAAGAAGTAAATTGCACTAAGTGAAGCCAAAAAAATGTCTTTATAACAAAAAGAAAAAAAGAAAAGAGGGAAAAGAAAAATACAGTTAGATTCCAAAAGCTGGTAAAAAGAAAAAAAACAAAATACAGGGAAAATGCACACAGCAACAATAGCACAGAGATGTTAAAATGAAAAGCAATACAGCTGAACTACCTAAGCTTATGTGTTACCTAGGATGTAACAAGTTCTTTACAGCACATGCAGAGTTCCTTGCAATAAAAAAGATGTTAGAGGAATCATTAACCTGTACTCACTTTCCTGCTGACTCAGCTTCCACTGAAGACAGAAAACTAAAGACAAGGGAAATCTCAAATGTCCAGATATTAATGGTCAATAGAATTGGACCTAAGTCAGCCTCCTTTCTAAGAGTGACAGGCTGATGAATGCAATACAAAGCCCCGTCTCTGATGTCAGAGGCTACTGTTTCCAATCAAAGACATACAAAATATAGTCCCCTCCATCAAGCATCTAGTAATGGCTCTGAACTAGATAGTCTCCCCCAAACTGGATTGTCCTTTGCCCAAAAGCGATTAAGTCTGGCAGGGTACTCCAACATAGAATGGAAATGAATGGGTCATTCCAGTGTAAACCCCCAGGGGTCCAAGATCCCAGACACTCTAGATCAGGGGTGGCTAAACTTGCTTATCGTAAGAGCCACATAGAATAAACGTCAGATGTTTGAGAGCCACAAGACATGAATGCATATTTTTATTGGAAAATATGCAAATTTGCATATTAAATTAAAGAGACAGATGCCTTCTCTGAGCCAAGCCAATCTGCCAGTGTGGTGGGGCATGGAGAACACATTTAACTTTAGATGGGGAGAGAGGGAAGAAAGATAGAAAGAAAGAAATGTGGAAAGAAAGCAACTGGAAAGAAAGCAAATAAATGGGAAAGGGAGGGAGGGAGGGAGGGAGGGAGGGAGGGAGGGAAGGAAGGAAGGAAGGAAGGAAGGAAGGAAGGAAGGAAGGAAGGAAGGAAGGAAGGAAGGAAGGAAGGAAGGAAGGAAGAAAGAAAGAAAGAAAGAAAGAAAGAAAGAAAGAAAGAAAGAAAGAAAGAAAGAAAGAAAGAAAGAAAGAAAGTAGCTGGGGAAGGGATGGAGGGAGAGAGAGGTGGGAAGAAATCTACTTTTACTTTAAATGCATCCTCCAAGCCCCCCATGCCGGCTGGCTTGGCTTGGTGAAGGGATTGAAAGAGACAAATGCCTTCTCCAAGCCAGCTCGGGGGGAGGCTTTGAGAATGAATTTAAAGTTAAAGTTGCTTTCTTTCTCTGCTTCCCCCCACCTCAAGCCTACCCAGGGAGGGGAACACTGGCTGCGGAAGAGAAGACCGATTGGGGAGGCATGCCTCCTCTTCACTTCCCCAGCCACCCTGCTGGGAGCTGCACAATATGTGTGAAAGAGCTGCATGTGGCTCTTGAGCCACAGTTTGGCCACCACTGCTCCAGATGGCACTCCTGCCCGAGTAAGGGTTTAGGGTTTCTGTCACAGCAAACCTACTAGCTGGGGTGCATGTTAATAAAGAATGATTATTTATTAAATGCCAAAAGAGAGTGGTTTGCTGTGGAAAGCCAGCAGAAGAGAATTAGAATGTATTAAATTTGTGTCACTTTCTGATGAGCATTGGAAAGATAATGAAATTAAATACAACAGAAGGTATTATTCAAGTCAGTGGCCTGACAATAAGGCCTATGCCATTTCTAATACATCCTGTCATGGTAATAATCAGCAGATATAAAACATTAGCCTACTCTAAATGGAGAGTTACTCCCGAGTATAAGGATTAATGACACCATTCAAGTGACTTCTGATTTTACTCTAAACAATCTAGTAGAAACTCCAGTCTTCCAATTACCTTGCATCAAACAAACAGCATCTGTCCACAAAGGCTAATTAATATTGAAGTTGGAAAAAGATAAGATACTTTCAAAGGACTGTGCTGGAAAACTGTAACTGAGAGAGACACATATTTTATTTTTAAGTGAGTAGAAAAGGAGAGTTATTTAGACAATGATAATGTATCTCAGGACTAAATCATTATTAGAACAAAATAAAAATCACTGAAGATTGTAAGAAAAGGGGTATTCGCCTCAGTTAATTATTTCAACATTGCTTATTACTAATCCAGAGTGTTTTTTACTTTAATTGAAACTAAAGGTGTTCTGTGCTACTGAGGATGTATTCAGCCATCACAAAATAAACTAGAGTTTGTTCTCACTGGGCACAAACTTGGTTTATTGTTGGGTTCACATGCTCCCTCTCTTTTCTCCTAGAATGGCACACTGAAGTTAAAGATGGAAACTTTCAACTAATTTCAATTTGTTTTTACATCAGAATGTGAGCACCTTTACAACTTGAGGTTTTGTTTCTTTCCCCTGTGATTTTACTGTGTGATCTGGCAAAATCCAGTTGGAAAGTGTATTGAAAGTGGATTATTTAGTGTGTGTGACCACAGCCTGAGATTCTTAACAACACTGAGAATCCTAGTTAAAGGAAAATAAATACACCTCTTTTTGTTAATATGGTCTGCATTTGGACACCACCACAAGTCAGATTAAGTCAGAGTCTTCTGTTGTTAATCTTGGTGTGCTCTGCACAGGGAAGATGGAGAGAAGAAGAGTTTGTTCCTGACATCTGAATTAAGCCTTAATACAATGATACTCCTTCAGTGGCTCAGAAGCCACATGTGGCTCTTTGGCATGACATTTGTAGCTCTTCTGAGCACCATTTCCCAGTGTGGCACCTTCCCCATGTTCCAGGAAAATGGGCAAGGGCATTGCCCGGGGGAGTATTTTGCTGACAGGTTCCCATCTTCAAAATACCCACCACCAATAGAACTAGAGAGTGGATGAGCAGCAGACCCCATACTAGGGACAGGGAAAAAAGGCTCAGAAAACCACATGGATGCAGCCATGGTTATAATAGTATGTTTAATAGTTTTACCTTATATTAATGTATGCTTGTGTTGGGTAAGGGGATTCACAGGGCATAATAGTCCTGTGGTTCTTTTGGCTTCTGATCATTGTAAATAAGTTTCACTGTAAGCCATGGCACCACTGCATTAGTTAGCACCACTGTGTTGGTTTGTAGACAAGGTATTCTGATACCCTCAATAGTAGGTTGTAGTAAGTGATATAAGTAACAATAGCAGATAGCTTTAGGCTGCGGTCACATGCACCAGTTGGAGTGTAGGGGAAGCGAGGCTATTTCTTCTGGAGGAATATGACCTGCAGTTGCAAGATCACACAGCCCTTTGTAGCAGTGTGTGCAACCTGTCACTGTGTGATCAGACGCAACTGTGGCTGAGACAGGTTTTTTGGGCCATTTGTTTCCCATGTGCATGAACGAGGAATTGCACCTCTGCACTGAGGGCCCCCTCTGGAGTATGCAGTGATGCGCAAACTGTGAAGAGGGGGGGAAATGGCACCAAGCTGAGATGGCCTAATCAGACTATCCCGATGGCATGAGTGTGCGCTTGTGTGATCAGACAGGGGAAAGCCCATCCACGGCCCATTGCAACCCGTTTACTACTGGATTTTCTCTGGTGTCTTTTTACTCCACTTCTGCAGCAGAGCAGCACGGGTTGCCAACAGTGGCGGGATGCTTCCCAGATGTTGCTGTCTGATTCCACCTTTTAGATCTATCGGGCATTTGTGCCTATGTCAGATCTACTGGTGTGTGGGATCGCAGCCTTAGTGAGTACTAAATGAAGGGTTAATTCACACATGAATGTGTTTTATTTTGTTTCTCATCACTTGATGAGTCACCATGTGATGACTTGCATCTAAAAGTGTGAAAAGGTCCCATTGAAGAGCTTTAGTTTTAGGTTATGTTGGCTGGTATACAAGTTCCTGTTTTATTTGGCAACCAACTGCATGTACAGACAAGGCCTGTGAAATCCTATTTGGTCTGAAACAGTTAGCCTAATTCTATTTTTAAAAAATTGTGATCATTTCTCCACAATGTATTATTTTCTTATGTTGCAACTTCTTAATATTTAAAAGGCAAAATGATATTGGCAGAAAAGGCAAACAAAAATGACTGGTAGAGCATTCTAAGTGAAGTGTGAGAAAATGTTAGCACAACAAATTGTCTGTTATTATGCCAGATAGCAATTGTAGAGCCAATATACAAAAATTGACTGGAAGCTGTTCATGTCAATAAGAGAGAAAAATAGTCCCAAGAATTATTAGGGAAACTCAGAAAAAGTAAGATATGAGAAGCAAACAGAACATTTTGATAGTGAGACTTTCTGCAACGTGGAATAATATCTCAAGAATACACCCAATAATATGCACATAAAAAAGCATTTTTCTGGTAAAATCCTGCAACATTTGCTACTGCTATGCTTTACATCACAACTGTTCTATATATATTCAATAATTTTTATTGCATTTAACCAATAATAATATAAGCAACTCACAGTGCTATTCTAAGCAAAGCTATACTTTCTGAAGCCCATTAGACAGTCCATCTGCTTAAGATGGCAGAGCCAGTGCTGAGGTCTAACTAGATTTTTTAAAACTGAAAACTTTCACTTACATGAAAGATGGACACTTTACAAAATCTCCCTGAAACATATTCCAGGGGTGACTCCTTTGAAGTCAATAGGTCTTGCTTGCCATCTCACCCAGCATTTTCACCATTCGCACCACACAGTGTAACCCATGTCATTTTCTCACTAACATTTTATTTCTATTGAAAAGGTTTGGCATGGCCTAGGGAGCCAAAGTTCACAGAGCATGGCCAATTAGTAAAGTTGCTCCTGTATAACCTACTGCAAGAGCCCCACCCTCTCAGTCACCCTGGCCTGCAGCAGCAGAACAGAGGCCTAGAGCTTGACTGAGGGAAGAAACAACAACAGCCTCGCCGCTGCATTCTGCACCGACAGCAGCTTCTGGATTTGGGACAAGGGCAGCCCCATGTAGAGAGCATCACAGTAATCCAATCTCAAAGTGACCATTGCTTTGATCACTGTTGTCAGGTCATTGCATTCAAGGAAGAGAACCAACTGCTTAATAAGCTGTAGGTGGTAAAAGGCAGACTTTGCAGTGGCTGCTCCATCGTTAAGGAGGCATTCAGGAGTACTCTCAAACTCCTAATCTCCGGTGCTGGCACCAATGGCACCCCATCGAAGGCCAAGAGAAGGATCCCTAACTTTGGCCCACTCCTACTCAGGCACAGGACCTCCGTCTTTGTTGGATTCAATTTCAGTCGGATTTAGCACCCCCCCCCCCCAATTATTTTTTTTTTTTTACTGATTTCAGATTTTGCTGAAACCTGGAGGTTCCCCCAAGTTTGGAGAAAAATCTCCTCTGTCTCAGTATGGGCCCAATCTGTGGATTAAGGTATCCGCATATCTGTCCACACTTGAGAAATAAATATATAGATTATAATGAAAAGGTTTGCCAAGCTAACTGAGTTGCTAGTAAGGGGAAAGGGGTTAAGGGGTTAAGGGTTACTGTTAATTGAGTTGCTGTTAAGGGGAAAGAGTCTGTCTGGCCTGGAGCAGGAGAGAGAAGGCCTAGTTTGACTGAGGAAACTGCTAATTTCTTGAATGTTTTCTTTTTCAAGCAATTTCATAATTTCTTTTTCAAGCAGTTTCATAATTGCTTGAAAGCCACAAGGGTACTGTCATTTATTGACTTGAATCCCCTGCCTCCCCGCTTCAGCTCTCCAACTGGAAAAGATAATTTAGAAGAGGACTATACGTAGCCAGGGGTCTGCTGGGTTACAGTAGTACAAATGGTTTTGTTTGTGGTGAAATATATAGAACTGATGCATCAAATTTGCATTGTGACCCATTACATTTTAGCTCTAAAACAAAACACAGACAGTAGCAGTGTAAAACAGAGATATGGCAAATGGCCACCTATTGTAAAGGGGGGGGGACTGGCTATTGCCTAAATCACTCATGAGTTTTAGCAACATTGCAGGCATTTTTAATTTAATGATAGGAGCATCAGCAAGCATCTTTCCTACTCAGAGTTGCAATGACATTTTAGGAGATACAATAAGATACATTAAAATTCAGAGTGAAAATCTCTTTAAAGAAACTGATTTCATCGTAGATTATGCTAGTCAAAACAAGTCAAGAACAAAAAAATTTCTAAAATGCAACAAATTGAGATGGATAAAAAATTCTCCATAGTGGAAGCTGCAGAATGTCCTTGGCTGGTGTTTGGAGAGATCTGATATGTATGCATTATCGCTTTTGGACATGCATAAATAAAATTGTTTCAGCACAGACGAAGCAAATGTCTGTTAAGTGCAGGATATGACATCATAAACATTCATACATTAGAGAAATAGCTTAAATAATAGGGAAATAGATCACTGCCATGAGTAATCATTACTTATCAATTGCTATACAATGACAGATTGATTAGAACACTCCTGTAGTTCAAAAGACTGTAAGCAATGACTTTAAAGTAATTTGCCCTCATAAAGCAGTCAGTAGCTTAGGGGTAGCTGTACTTTTGGAATGACTTAGTGTCTTTTAACCAATATCTCACATTACATTCATCTGACTGCAAAGATCCTTGGGGGTCTATAACTCTTGTTGTAGCTTGAATTATAATGAAGAATTTCTAACCCTGTCTTTCACTTCTGCAAAAAATTATTGGAGGCTGTTATATATAAGGTCAACCTACATTTGTAGTGATATTGTTTTGACTTGCTCTGTGGAGAAATGGCTGTATAACTAAGAAAAACAATGCCTTAAAGAGTTACTGAAGTTGTTTGTCTGTGGTCATAAGTCCTTGCCACTGTGGCAACCCCACCCGGTACTCTAATATATTTCCCCAATATTATCACTCCTGGATCAGGCCTTGTCATTATGTCAGGTACAAAATGACAGTTTAGTAATGAAAGGAAAATCAGGAGAAAGAACCAGGGGTCTGTAAGAGCATTCTGTGCTGTGGCTCCCACTTTGAGAGCCAGTTTGGTGTAGTGGTTAAGTGCATGGACTCTAATCTGGGAGAACCAGGTTTGATTCCCCACTCCTCCACTTGCACCTGGCTGAATGACCTTGGGCAAGCCATAGCTCTGTACCAGCTGTTCTCTGAAGGACAGCTTGGGAAAGAGCTCTCTCAGCCCCACCTACCTCACAGGGTGTCTGTTGTGGGGAGGGGAAGGGAAAGGAGTTTGTAAGCCGCTCTAAGACTCCAAGTGAGTGAAGGGTGGGGTATAAATCCAATCTCTTCTCTCTTCTTCTTCTTTGTGGAATGGCAAGTCTGAGGAAGTCAGGATGTATCCCATACAGTTATCATTCCACACATATATAAAATAGAATTGTTCAGGATGGCATTTTTATAAAGGGAATAGGGATGTCATAAAATGGAATTGTCTAGGACAACACTTTTACAATAAAATAAGGGCTGGCACTAGGGTGGCCAATTTCCAGGTGGAGCCTGGAGATCTGGAATTACTACTGATATCCAGACTAGTTATACTGTTCCTATTGCATTGTTTAAAATTTCATAATCAGCCTTCATGCTCAGTGAGAAAGGCTGACTATAAACAAACAAACAAACAAAGGATGTGTGCAGAGCCAATAATGTGCCTAGTCAAAAGTTCTGAATTACTGAATAACTATTTACAATAATGTAGTTTATTTCTCAAAATACAAGCATTGTATGAAGAACCACCAGCTGTGGTGGTAAAGCAATTTCACCAGCAACTTTCCAGTTATTCACAAGGACTGGCTGCAAGAGACATCCAAATCCTGTATTATCACATGCACAGCTTGGCTCTTGTAAGTAGAAGAAAATGCTCCTTCACTTGGAAAACTGAGCACTAGACACAAATCTCCATTTTACAAGAGTCAATAATTTGTTTCACTCTGGCTAACCTGTCTAATAGTGTCAAATGCTGTCAGTTTTGAAGGTTTAATGGAAGGTTACCATGTACAAACTTAAGCTGCCCTTGCTGGATTTTTCACATTGACTTCAAAATACTTGCTTTAATCCTATGTAAGCATTTAGTATGCATTTTATGATGAGTATGCATTTTAGAGGGCTAAACAAAAGTAAGTAAAGGTTTCCCTTGCTCGAAAGCCAGTCAAATCTGACTCTAGGGGGCAGGGCTCATCTCAGTTTCCAAGCCAAAGAGCCAGCGCTGTCCAAAGTCTTTTCCATCATCATGTGGCCACCGAGTTGCATGGAACACTGTTACCTTCCCACCCAAGTGGTACCTATTTATCTACTTGCAGTTTCTTGCTTTTGAACTCCTAGGTTGGCAGGAGCTGGGGCAGTGACAAGAGCTCACTCTGTCATCCGGCACTAGGATCTCGAACTGCCGAGCTACCAACCTTCCGGTCTGCAGCCCAGCATCTTAACCTCTGAGCCACCGCAGCCCCACAAAACAAGCATATGTCAAATTAAATTGGTCTGGAAGAACTCCAACTTTAAAAGGCCATCCCCAAACACCTTTCCCCCTTTATCTCAAAGAGACTATACATGTTCTAAACATGTATGGTGAATAAATGTGTGGGGGACAAGGGGGAGATTATAATCATGGAAATAAGTTTCATCTTTATTGGAAGGGTATGTGAGTCTAATAGTCGGATCCAGCCAGTCTGTCCAGTCACTCTCATTTGATCCCCCTCCTTACTACCTCCCCCTTCCCACATGGCTTTTGTCCCTGCGGGTACTATGATTCCCAGCCTTGCCTTTTTGGTGGTCGAAAGAAACCCTCTCCTCCCCTTTTCACCCACAGCAAAGCTGGTTGGATCCAACCCACCAACTGTAGGCATGCACAACTCTCTTCCCAGGGTTGAGAAACTTGATTCTTGATTGCATGGACAGTGCTCATTGTTGTGAAATAACCAGGGTCTGTTGGAGCAGGAGTGCACAGGAGCGCAGCTCCGGGAGTGAGGAGCCCAGGGGGTGGGCACATGACCAAGCCCCGCCCTCTCCTCAGCTTCCCCGAGCAGTGCAGAGGCACAGCGCCCCGGGGAAAGCCTGCCCGCCCCATCCTTGGACTGACGGAGCCCAACCAAGGGGACTGAGGCAGGGGGGAAGCCCTTCGCGGCACTCCCGCCCACCTCATGGGGGAGAGAGACAGACACTGCGGCAGCCCTTGCTCTCCAGTCCTGTCCCCAAGCAGAGCCCTCTGGGGGGAGATTGACAGAGCCCGGCTTTGGGGGCTCTTGCCCACCCCTCTCCTGCCACCTATTTGTGTCTCTTTCTCTGTCTGGGGATATAGGGCCAGGGATCTTTCTGCCATTCTTGGGAAGTTAACTGCAGAGCCAGGAAGAGAAATGAGGGTGTGTTTTTTACGCCTATTTTTATTGCACAAAGTATTGGATGGGGAAGGGAATGGAGGAAGAGCAGGTCAGTTTCACTCACCTGTGGAGTGGAGCCTGAGGGGTGGGTGATGCCTTCTGACACACTTCCGGTATGTTAGGGGGTATGGCATATGCAAATGAGTTAAGCAAATAAGTTATGCTAATGAGCTCCTGCACCTCTTTTTCTACGAAATGACCCCTGGAAATAATGCACACAAGCTGGTTTTACAACCCCAGCGGCCTCAGATCATACAGAAACTGGGCAATAAAAGTCTCTTCTTACCGACAAGAAGGAAAGCATCCATGTTTATGGTGATAGAAGGAGGGACCATTTACCCATTTGACCACTACTTTTGATTTCCTGACTGGAGGGGCCAGGGGATCACCATGAACCTCACTGGTTAGATGCCAGCTGCTGGAAAACCTGGGGACTCAGACCCACACTTCAAGATGTGTCAAACAGAACCCCTCCCAATTGGACAAGGGTTAAAAGAGTCAGCTCACTCACTGCAAGCTGCACAAGCTGAGGGGCTGGGAACTGACAGGAAAGCCGAGTGAAGTCTGCAATAACTATCTTCTGTTTTTATACGTTCAAGCTGTTTTGTGTGTTTTCCAGGGAGAAATGCCAAGGCAAAATCAGTGACCAGGGTTAGTGCTTGTTTTTGGTTCTTTTCTTCAGTGTCTGTAACACTCAGAGTTTTGTTCTGCTATGTATGTCTACTGCCTGTGTATGTCTACTTTAGTTGTCAGGAGTGTTTTCTAGTTAAATAAGGATCTTTTTGTTTTTTAAAGATCTCACACTGTGCCTAAACTGCTTGCCCAGGGCATAGCCATTCCTTCACACAGAGATCAAATACCTGGCCAAACTAGAGGGTTAGAAGCAGTGTTCCCTCTAAGCTGAGTTAGTGTGAGCTAGCTCACAGTTTTTTAGCCTCCAGCTCACACGTTTTAGTCTTCGCTCAGGAAGGATGGCTCCAGAGCAAAGTAATTTATGCAGTAGCCAAATCGCTCACTCACAACTTTAATGCCAGTAGCTCACAAAGTAGAATTTTTGCTCACAGGACTCCACAGCTTAGAGGGAGTGTTAGCTAAAAGGCAGGAAAGGAGGGGCATAATTACTCCAAATGCCCACATATATACATAACACTCCACTCTCAGTGAACTGGGCAGAGAGATTTGGGAAGGGAGTAATCTGGATATTGGTAACAAGTTTACATGGGTAAACAGGCAAGGGGCTTGAAGTATGCTCTAACCCTTCATATGCTCACTGATCCACCAGCCTCCTGGAGGCTGGTAGGCAGGCATGGAGGGGAGATGGATCAGGATACCCATAACCAGAGCTCTGTTGGGGCTGGGGCGCCGCTCCGGGAGAGAGGAGGCTGGGGGGCAGGCACATAACCAACCCCCCCCCCCAGCTCGCTTTCCCCGGCCCGCGCTTCGGCGTGGAGCCGGAAGAAAGCCTCCCCCCCCCGTAGCTTGCTCTCCTCGGCCCGCACTTCGGTGCAGAGCTGGAGGAAAGCCTCCCCCCTGCTCACCCTTCCTGGGCTGCGGCAGGCTGCCGGCCCGGGGAGAAGCCCCCATCCCTCCCCCCTCTTGCTCTTCCTGGGCCGCGGCAGGCCACCAGCCCAGGGAGAAGCCCCCATCCCCCCCAGCTCACCATTCCCAGGCAGGAGGGAGGGAGGGAAAAGCTGGGCCACAGTGCCCAAGCAAGAGGGGGGGAGGGAGGGAAACACCGGGCCGAGTGGCTGACACTCGGCCCAAGGGGGGGAGAGAAGCGCCTTGTCTGTCTGTTTCTTTCTTTCTTTCTTCTCTCTCTCCCCCCACCTACCTACCTACCTTCCTTCCTGTTCCTTTCCTTCCCCCTCCCTCCCTCCCTTTCTTTCTCTTTCTTTCTTTCCTTCTCTCTCTCTGCCCCCACCTACCTACCTACTTGTTCCT
The DNA here is from genome assembly GCA_029233225.1 of Lepidodactylus listeri. NCBI lineage: Eukaryota > Metazoa > Chordata > Lepidosauria > Squamata > Gekkonidae > Lepidodactylus > Lepidodactylus listeri. The sequence continues at coordinate 52,490,749 of JARCFY010000006.1, forward strand.
TCCTTTCTTTCTTTCTTTTCTTCTCTCTCTCTCTCTCCCCCACCTACCTTCCTGTTCCTTCCTTCCTTTCTTTTCCTATCTCTCTCTCTCCCCTACCTCCCCCACCTCCCTCCCTCCCTTCCTTCCTGTTCCTTTCCTTCCTTCCCGCCTTCCCCCCTCCCTCCCTCCCTCCCTTCCTTCCTAACTTTCTTTCTTTCTTTCTTTCTTCTGACACACTTCCGGTGATGCTAATGAGCTTCTGCACCTCTTTTTTTACGAAAGGACCCCTGCCCATAACTTCCAGTGAATGTGCATAGGCTGACAGTGCAAGCATAGGTTGACTGTAGACCTTCAAACTTAGGGTTCCCAGCCTCCAGGTGGGGCCTGGATATCTCCCGCTTTTCCAACTGATCTCCGACAGAGATCAGTTCCTTTGGAGAAAATGGCTGCTTCGAAGGGTGGACTCTATGGCATTGTACCATGCTTAGGCCCCTCCCCTCCCCAAACCCCACCCTCTCCCAGATCCACCCCCAAAGTCTCCAGGTATTTTCCAACCCAGACCTGGCACCCCTATTCAAACTGCATATTATCACTGTATGTGCATAAAACATATGAAATTAGCTTGAGTTACCCCATCAGGAATACATCTAAAGACTGAAAGATCTCTTCTCCTTGAAGAAGTTTAGAAACTGTGAAAAATGGCTGAACAAACTAGGTAAAATGGCCAATAAATCAAGTGACTGAGCTTAAATTACCAATTGTGACTATTACTATAGTTGTTGTTGTTATTATTATTAATTATTATTGTTATTGTTTTCAATTTATATCCTGCCCTCCCTGCAAGTGGGCTCAGGGCAAGTTACAGGTCACTTAGGACATGACAATAAAACAATAAAATATCATACATTACAAAGTTAGAAATATTGCCATAAATTAAGGGGAAGGTAGGCAAAGAAAAAGAAACTACTATTCTGAAAAAGTTCCAAAGATAATTCAAATGAAGCTAAAACTTTTCAGGAACACAAAAGAGAACTCAGAATGCCCCATTAAGTTCAGCTCTGTTTCAAAATCTCTACATGAACAGTTGAAAATGACATATATAATTCCTGAAATCAATTTCATGAAGTAATCAAGTTAATTAAATACATTATTCAGTTAGTGTGTTTAGCCAGATATAATTAAGACTCAAATGAAGAATGTAGAATGGGATGGGGACATTTCCGATTATTTTCTCTGCTGTCTCACTAGCGTACAAAAAATTCAGGCTAGAGGCTTGCATCACACTTTACTAAAGACTTTTTCTGTGTAAATTAATGGAAATTCGGCTACAGCAGGGCTTTTGTTTTTGCTTTCATATACCGCCTACACATCAATCAGCTAAATCTGACTTTGTATCCTATGTGAGTTTGGTGACTGGGAGAGCCAATAACTGCCACAGGAGTCACGAGGTTCTGAGCTGTACTTGTCAAGGTGCCTTTACTATAGATAGTGAATTTGTTCAGGATCAGCAGCTTGCGAAACCTCAACATGGACAGTTCTCTGAGGGAGTCAATTAAGATTGTGGGAGGGAATATATAGAGAATTCTAATTTTTCCTTCCCTGGTCTCTAAACAGAAAGTACCTACTTTAATCTACAGCATTTTAACAAATCATTTGTTATTTTTGTGTAGCTCAATTTCTTCAATGATTAATCACCACCTAACCTGCAATTTTTATGACAATGTTGATTTATAGAAGATTGAGAATAAGAGTTAATTATCTACATGTAAAGGTATAATTTCATCCATTTGTATACTGTAATTACTAAGACACTGAATTGTTAAATTGAAGAAATATGATTCAATAGGCAGTATTATTATGGAAATTTGTGTTCCAGACTCAGAAGGGTTAGGACCCATAACACAAATTAGATACTACCCTAGTTAGCTATTTTAAATACTTCCTATGACCCTCAGAATAAATCACCATCCTCACAATTTATTTCTAGTAAAATAGACAGAATAACAGGAAATTAGTAATACTGAACACTATCATTAGATGTAATACAAACATTATACTCTTGTGCTTATGAACTAGGAGAGTTCTGCTAAATTCAGAACTTAGTTGTTGATGTGAATACTGATCTGTGGCCTGAAACCTTGAAAAATAACCTTTACAAAATAAGCAAATCTTGCATTTTTTTTTGTTAAATGCATAGAACCATGAAGAAATGTGCTTCCACACCAAAGCTTATACCTTGAATAACATTGTGTTGGTCTTAAAGGTAGCACCGGGCTCAGACTTTGTTCTACTATGGCAATAATCTTCTGTAAATTGCACTCCTCCTAAGATTCTACTTTTGAGAATCACCAACATAAAGTATGTATGTAAAATGAGTATGAACCTTGATTTACCAGCTCTTAATTCCTGTCCATCAAAACCTGTGATCTCCTTCTCTGTGATACTTTCTTGCTATCAACTTTATTGTAGTACGAAGTTCAAAACTTTCCCTAGGGAAATTGTCAGTGCTATTATTTTCAAGTCATTAATGTGAGATCAAACTCTTGAAAATATACACCAGAGAAATCATGGTAATAGGACAGGAACTAAATTAGTGAAGAAAAAGGGGGCAAAACAAAGATGAAGAAACAAAGTGGTGCAGAGAGAAATAGAATCTTTAACAGGTATACAACCCCTATGCGTTTTGCGTGCCGCTTTGTCAGGTGGAATCTAATGGAATGATAAAAATTAGGGCATATTTGATACCCAATTTTAAAAACTGATAAATAGAGGACGTTTTCACAGAGCAGGTACAGAGTGCAATTTATAATAAGTTGTTATTAAGAAAACCAAAACAACCTTAACATATTCTACATATTTATAAATAATTCATAATTTAGATAGTTTGTTAATTTGGACATTAAAAATCATACTGAGTTCAGAATCTTTTTAGTTCCATTCTCATATATACATTACAACGAGGTGAGCAGTCCAGACTTGTTCTGCCCCTTATCTACATAAGCATCTGCCAGGAGATGTTCTCATTTATAAAGAATTTTTTAAATTTCAAAATCCATTCAGCTTCTTTTCTCGAAAGAATTCTTTCATCCTGTCTATCAAAATTAAATATAACCCAAAACAAGAAGTCTGTGGGTTTGTGCTTGTATTCTAAGAAATATTCTACCAGAGGAGGCCCAATTCTTTTATGAGATATATATATATTGCTTTTGTGTTCAGAGAGTCGTAACTTAAGAGGTCTGCTAGTCTTACAAATATACACTTTCCCACACCCACATGATATTACATAAACCATATGATCACTGCTGGATGTTGTAAATTCTTTAAGTTGATATTATTTATTATCAACAGGATCCTTGAAGATTTCATTGATTTTGTGTTTTTGCAAAAAAAACCCCCAACAACCTACAAACACCCTTCCTGGCAACTAACCCAGCTACCTGTATGTAACATTTGAGGAAATCTGTTTCAGTGTATCTGAAGGAATGTGCATCTACACATTCTAAGTATCTCAGTTCTCATTTATATCCAGAGTTGAACTTAGTTGGTCTTGGAGGTACCAATGGGCTCAAACTTTGTTCTCACATCTGCTTGTTAACTCTTGTATTTGTACGCTAATTTTCTGCCATTCATGGATCTTATCAACTGCCTTATTCCAATCTCAGCTATAATTGCTCAGTTTCTTATGCATCTTGACTCTAACTAGCCCTCCCTGGCAACTAACCCCCCACCCTCTCTTCCTATAAGTAATGGCTGAGGAAATTCTGTTTCCCTGGATCTGAAGAAGTGTGCTTGAACATGAAAGCTTATAGCTTGAATAAAACTTTGCTGGTCTTAAAAATGCCAATGGACTCAAGATTTCTTCTCTTGTCATTGTATGTCCACCCTATTGTGGTAGGTACAATAATCCAGATCACACGTTCATGGAGTAAAGCCATGGGATCTAGCCCCAAATTTCCCAACAGTGATTAGTTGCTTAGTAATACATTTCATTTCATTTATTCATTTTGGCTTACATGACCAAAGGTCTCAAGCACATGAATAAAAAATAGTTTGTGGCTTAGCAATACAGACCTATTTAGGGTTGCTAGGTCCCAACAATGTCCTGGTGGGGATGGGAGGGAACTCTCTGGGAGAGGGGAGGAGCACCACAATGTGTCTACATCACTAGGAAGTGATGTAGGCACGTCGGGAATGTCAGGTGGTGACAGTCTGGTTTTGGGGCAAAACTCTGTGGTAGAATTAGCTACAAATCATAGAGTTTTGCCCCAAAACCAGAGCATCACCTACGTCATTTCCTACGTCATTTCCTGGTTATTGTATGCATGTTAGGATTATTTCCAGCTTCCCAGAGCTAAGAGAGGGTATTTGGGGGTGGGGAAAGAAGCACCCCAAAGCAGGAGACCCCTGCCTGGACCAGAGGGTCTAGCAACTCTACCTATTATATTCCCTTCATGTGGCTGTTCATACCACATTTTCATTCCTCCAGTAAGTTACTCCATGAACGTTCACTTCTATGAATGTTCTTCTTAAAATAACTATAGACATGTTATATTACAGACATGAATAATACTGCACTGCTGCAGGCATTTCAGGAATGGCAAACAAAGAATTTCCATTGCAGACTGATGTAGTTACAGGAGACTAAAAAGATCCCCCACTATTAAATCTAAAATTATTTCTGCTATTCTTTTTTCTCAGTAATTACATTGTGTAGGCATACACAATAACAAATTCTATTGAACCTGGCAGTTTTAGAAGGTTGTAACTCTACTTAGGATTGAGTGTCTACTAAATCATGTTATTTTGTTATTTTTTTAGAAATTATTTCTCTTTATAAATACTTTAAAAAGTGCCCAGGCTCAAAAATGATAGCCTGTTCCATATACAATGGTTTAAAATTAGTAAATCCTAATGATGGTCAAAACTGTTTTTTAGCATGATTATAATGGAAGTGTCAAATAAAATACAATGAACAGTGCATTTATATAATATCTACATGGACCATGGAACAACAAGAAGTCCTACTGCTGCATCCAGGTATTTATTCCCTCACTTGTGATCGCATGACAGGGCACCAAAACAGAAGTCCAAGAAGCAAAAGTGTTGGTGGTGCCAGCAGGAGTGATTTGGATTTTGGAACCATGGGCTAGGTTTTCTGGATGACAACCTACTAGCATGCAATGGACTTCACCTGTCAAGGTCAGGGAAGAATGTGTTTGGCAGAAACATGGAGAGATTCACCAAGAAAGCTTGAAACTGACACCACAAGGGGAAGGAGATGACCAACATAGGAATTTAAATGAAGGAGAGCAAACAACCAAGGCCCACCATGGAAGACTAGGTCCAATGGAGCCAAAGGTGTGGGGCTTCAGGTGTCTGTGTACCAATCTTCAAGTATTTGATGGGTTGTCATATAGAGGGTGGTACAGAGTTGTTTTCTGTTGCCCCAGAAGGTTGGACCAGAACCAATGGGTTGAAATTAAATCAGAAAAGTTTTTGGCTAAACATTCGGAAGAACTTCCTGACAGAGCAGAGGGCAGGAAGGGTTGCCTCAGTGTTTAGTTCTTGTGGCCCTTTCTTATGTGTTCAGGGAAATGCTGATTGCCACTTTGGGGTCAGGAAGCAATTTTTCTCCAGGCCAGTTTGGCCAGGGATCCTGGAGATTTTGAGCTTGAGCTTTTAATGAAGATGGAGGGATATGATTTAGTAGGCATTTCAAAGGCTTGGTGGGATGATTCCCAGGACTAGAATGTAGTAGTGGATGGATACATGTTGTTCAAGAAAAACTGAAAGGGTTAAAGAGAAGGTGGAGTGGCGCTGTATGTGAGGAGAGGGTTTGTTTGTCAGGAAATACTGGAGGGGGAGGAGGACAGCCCAGTGGAATATGGGTGAGGATAAGGTAAGGAAGGACAAACAGTATTGTGGTTGGAGTCGGCTACAGACCTCCTGACCAGGATGAGAAGGTGGATGCTGCCCTCCTTCAACAGCCTGACAGGGTATCCAAACAACATGACTTCAGCTTCCCTGATCTGTGCTGGGAGACAAATTTTGCAAAGTGTCCACAGTCACGCAACTTTCTGACCTGTCTGGACAACAACTTCCTTCATCAAATGGTGGAGGAAGCTCTGAGGGGCTTGGCCATACTCGACTTAATATTGACCAAGAGACAAGAGATGGTAGATGGGGTAATGGTGGGGACTTTAGGGGGAAGGGACCATGTCCTGCTAGAATTCCTTTTGCTGTGGGGGATCAGAGAAGTTCATAGCCATATGTGTATGTTCAATTTCAGTAAGGCAGACTTTAATAAACTCAGAGGCATGATGAGAATCATTCCATGGGCAAGACCACTGGAAGAGAAAGGAGCAAGTGAAGGGTGGGCTCTCCTAAAACAAGAGCTCTTGCAAGCTCAAGCCACTGCTATTCCAACAAGAAGGAAACATGGTAGGGGATCCAGGAAGCCAATGTGGATGAACAGAAAACTCTGTGATGTGCTAAGGGAAAAAATGAAGGCTTCAAGAAATGGAGGCAAGGACATACATTTAAACAAGAGTATCTGAGGATTGCTAGGCACTGTAGTCAGCCATCAGAGAAGCCAAAGCTCACAGTGAGCTAAAGCTGGCCAGGGAGGCCCGCTACAACAAGAATATCTTCTTCAGATATGTGAGGAACAAACATAAAATAAAAGAGGTGATGGGGCCCACTGTTGGGTGAAAATGGAGAAACTGACAGAGGACAGAGAGAAAGCAGAAAGGCTCAATGCCTATTTTGCCTCAGTTTTTTCCCTGAAGAAGAGAACAGGCTCATCTAGTGATGGTAGTAGGCAAGTCATGGTGTCTGGGCTGCTGGTTAACATGGATAGAGAGGTAGTTGAGAAGCACCTAGCTGCATTGAATGAGTATAAATCTCCCAGGCCAGATGGTACACACCCAAGAGTGCTCAAAGAACTTTCTAGAGAGTTTACAGAGCCTTTGCCCATCATCTTCCTGACCTCTTGGACTGGAGGAGGGCAGATATTATCCAAATTTTCAAAAAAGGAGGGAGGGTTGAGCCAGGAAACTACAGGCCAGCCAGTCTGACCTCTGTCCCAGGAAAGACACTGGAGCAGATTTTAAAGGGATCAATCTGCAAACTTCTAAAGGACAACTTGGTGATCTGGGGAAGTCAGCATGGATTTGCCACCAACAGATCTTGCCAGAGTGATGAGCTTACTGGATCGAGGGAATGCTGCTAATGTTGTTTACCAGGATTTCAGGAAAGATTTTGGAAGGGTTTCCTATGTTCTGATGGGCAAACTAAAGGGGGGCTTTCTCAGTGGCGGCCCCTATCTGGTGGAACGAGCTCCCAGAGGAGACCAGGGCCCTGCGGGATTTAGCGCAGTTCCGCAGGGCCTGTAAGACGGAGCTCTTCCGCCAGGCATTTTAATAGGGGCCGCTACTTCCACCTTCCCTCCCCTCTCTGTTTTCTCCCACAGTATAGCTATTAAAGCCTGACCACTATTCGTACCATCTGCCATGAGGAAATATGGGCGCCGGAGTGATTAGTATGCCACCATCTGAATTTTTTAGGTCTGAACTTTAGGACTGTGAGCACCTTAGATTATTAAATTGTATTCTTAAAATGGTTTTAAATAATGTTTATACTGTTTTAATGTTTTAGTATGGTTGAACCCTGCTGTACCAGGCCTTGTACGCTGCTCTGAGCCTGCAATTGCAGGGAGAGCGGCTTAGAAATCAAATAAATAAATAAATAAATATAAAAATAAAGGACCTTGGACGGACTCTAGAATAGTTAGGTGGATAAAGACCTGGTTGGAGAACTGCACTCAAAGAGTAGTTGTCAATGGAGTTTCATCTGAATGGAGGGAGGTGTCCAGAGGGGTGCCACAGGGCCTGGTTCTGGGCCTGGTACTTTTCAATGTTTTTATAAATGATATGGGCGAGGGTGTGGAGGGGCTCCCCATTAAATTTGCAGATGACACTAAATTGGGAGGAGCAGCGAACACACCAGAAGATAGAGATAGAATTCAACAAGATCTGAACATGCTGGAAAAGTGGGTGGATGTGAACAAGATGCAATTTAATAAGCACAGAGTTCTAGATCTGGGTAACAAAAATGAGGAACACGCATACTGTATGTGGAATACACTTCTGAGTAGCAGTGTGTGTGAACAAGATCTTGAGGTAGAGGTGGACTGTATGTTAATTATGAGCAGCCAGTGCGATGCGGCAACAAAAAAGGCTAATGCAATCTTGGAGTGTATCAACAGAAGCATAACATCCAAATCACAAGCTGTCATAGTCCTGCTCTACACTGCATTGGTCAGGCTGCAGCTGGAGTATTGTGTGCAGTTCTGGAGGCCTCACTTCAAAAAAGATGTGGACAGAATGGAGCACATACAGAGGAGAGTGACAAGGATGATCAGGGGCATGGAGACCAAGCCCTATGAGGAAAGGCTGAGGGACTTGGGAATGTTTAGTCTGGAGAAGAGGAGGTTGAGGGGGCACATGATTGCTGTCTTTGAGTATCTGAAGGGCTGTCACTTGGAGGGTAGGGAGCTGTTCTTGTTGGCAGCAGTTCTGGGCCTGGTACTTTTCAATATTTTTATAAATGATCTGGATGAAGGTGTGGAGGGGCTACTCGTTAAATTTGCAGTTGACACCAAATTGGGAGGAACAGTGCATGCACCAGAAAATAGAGACAGAATTCAACGAGATCTGAACATGCTGGAAAAGTGGGCAGAATAAGATGCTATTCAATAAGTGCCCAGTTCTACATCTGGGTAACAAAGATGAGGAATACGTATACTAGATGGGCCATATGTGTGTGAACAAGATCTTCGAGTATGGGTGGACCGTAAGTTATGAGCAGCCAGTGTGTTGCAGCAACAAAAAAGGCTAATGTAATCTTGGGGTGTATCAGCAGAGGTATAACATCCAAATCACAAGATGTCATAGTCCTGCTGTACACTGCACTGGCCAGGCCAGAGCTGGAGTATTGTATGCAGTTCTGGAGGCCTCACTTCAAAAAGGATGTGGACAGAATGGAGCAGGTGCAGAGGGGAGTGATCAGGATGATCAGGGGCCTGGAGACCAAGCCCTATGAGGGAAGGCTGAGGGACTTGGGAATGTTTAGTTTGGAGAACAGGAGGGAGGACATGATGGCTCTCCTTAAGTATTTGAAGGCCTGAACACAAAAATCCTCAGCCTAAAGATAGTGTAATACTTAATAACAGAAACTGCTTTAAATACGAAGTGTTACTTTTTGTTTCTGTTTCTCATTTCCTTTCAAGAAGTTTCTCAAAGACCAATCTATGTCTTTTTATCTCCCTCTTCCTTGTAATATCCAGTAGAACACATGTAATGTGACACCAACGCATTGCATGTTTCCTTGTACCATGCCACATTATTGGAAGTGAAGAATTGGACAATATAGTGATGTCACATCCTGTGTTGTGTTATACTATTTATTTATATATACTTAGGGTTGCCAGGTCTGGGTTGGAAAATACCTGGAGACTTTGGGGGGGTGGATCCAGGAGAGGGCAGGGTTTGGGGAGGGGAGGGGCCTCAGCATGGTAGAATGCCATAGAGTCCACCCTTCAAGCCAGCCATTTTCTCGAGGGGAGCTGATCTCTGTCAGTTGGAGATCAGTTGTAAAAGCAGGGGGTCCCCAGGCCCCACCTGGAGGCTGGCAACCCTATATATACTACATGTTATCAGGAAAGTGGAAAAAAGAGATGGGGGGGCAGCTCTGTGTCTTTTGTAATGCTTTCCCTCTTACTCTTGCCTACAAGTCTGAAACGTTCATTCCCAGTCAAAATGTTAAGCAACCCAGGTTTTGGTTTTTTAAAAACAGAATTCATGGGAAAGGTTTCTAACACAGAAGGTCAAACATTTCATCACTAAGGCAATTCTAATTCTGCTAAAAAAAGGAATTACAGACTCACAGTGAAACACTACCTTAAAACCGCTCAAGCACTATTTATTCATGCACTTTCCAAAAGACAACAGTGGGATCCCTTAAAGTGGTGAATGTTAGAAGATTATGTTAATTTTTGAGAGAGATTTATTTTATTCTTCCTTTGCTCTTTGGAATCTTCAGGAACAATTCAGACTTTCAAGAGGGGACTTTTAAAAAGACGTGGCAGTCTTTTATCATGCAAATATGAATGGAAAACGTGAATAAGTATTAAACCACAGGTTATGCAAAAAAAGAAAGAAAAGAAAAACATATCAAAGTTGCTCTGAAAAGCCTACTACTCCTCAGGGAAATTAAACTTGCAAATATATTCTCTTTTCTTCTTTAACAGGCTTTTTTTTTTGCAGGTGCTGGTGGGAAGCCAAAAAAAGGGGGGGGTATTCAAATGCAGATTCAGTTCAGAAATATACATCCTATTGGAAACTGTAAGCACGCATGCTTTTAATGTAGCTCAAAGGCTCAATTAAGACACTGCAGAGAAACAAAAGAAGAGCTCCTTTAAGAGAAGGGGAAGAAGTAAATGAAGACAGTCTGTTTGAAAGGTAAGACAAAGTGCAGTCCTTTGCTTCCTGTAACAAAACCACCTTTATTTTAAAGCATCCTTGGGTGAATGATGAGGACAGGGACACTCAGCTGTCTCCAAATATTTTAAAATATACCAGACTCCTTTTCTGTCTTCCTGATGACACATCTCACTCCTCCTTAAATCAATGCCGTAATGGAGCACAGCAATGACAAGTACCAGGTTTATTGATGATCAACACAGAAAAATCAATCATTTCAGATACTAAGCATGTTAGGTATTTCTCCCCACACTCAGTTAGAGCCAGAAGCCTTTTGCTCAGAGAATAGAACACCAGTAGCAGAGGGTACATAAATATATAAATGCAAAAACCTTCAAAGTAAATGCTCCAAACAGAGGAAAGACATCAATCCTTTCTCTTTTGGAAATCTTGGAGTGTGTGTGTTGGTGGCTGTCTGGCTTTCACAAGGACAGAGGCTCCTGAGTGAAGTCGCCAGGGATCACACTATACAGGAACAGACATACAGAGACAAAGATGGACAAGGGGCCCACAAGTACAGGTGTGCGTGGATGGAACCAAAGGTTCAGTTTCTTCAAGTCCATGAGGTTTCCTCTAGAGGAACATGTTGTCCCACAGGAGGAATGCTCCTTATGTCACTGGAAGGCTCTGCTGCTAACAGAGCGGCGGTTTTGGCTTCAGCTCATCTGATGGCTCATAAAGACCAGAAAATCTATACATCCTTCAACAGAGGCAACAAATTATCATCTTGTGTTTTTTATTTGTCATCAGCAAGAGCCTGGCAAATAGTGGAAGACTCACTGCTGGGGGGGGGGGGGGGGTGTCTGTTATTTAACCTGAAGTGACATCAGCATACTTCTGGGGATGCTCTTGCTTTTGGCCAAAACTCTGTGGTTTAACCATCAAGTTTTGACTAAATGCTAGAGGGTCATCAGCAATGCACTGATGTTACTTCCAGCTGTGCCGGGAGTGACATCAGCTTGTTGGGACAATGGCCGTCACTTCCCACCATTTGCCTCTCATTTTTCACCTGCCACCCAGCTTAATGGCAGTGGGAAGGGTCTGTTGGGAGCAAGAGTTCCACTGCCCCCTGCAACTTGCCAACGCTACCAGGCAGAGAGATATTGCTCTATATGGCACACAGCAAAGCAGGTATCTTTCTAAAAATATCTCTCTTGGGTATCTCTTTCTGCTCCAGCAGACAGTTGTGTGTCTTCCTTAGGAGACTTGTATGCACTGTGAAGAAGCATGTCTTACCCCAAAAAAATGTGGGTATAAATCATGATTATCTGAAGGTTGTTTATATCCATTGTAATACAACATTTTCTGAAAAGTTTCCATTTCTGAAACAGATGCTCAGGGCTGTTTTTCTTGGGCAGAACATCTGTTGAATCATTTACTGGCTTTGCTAATTATGTCATCTTGGGCTCCATATAACAGTGTGATGTACTGGATAACATGTTTGACTAGAACCGGGAGGAGAAGGTTCAATTCAGCCATGGAACTCCCTTGGCCAGTCTCTTCCTTGCAGTCTAACTTACCTCACAGGATAGCTGCAAGAATAAAACTGAGGAGTGCAGAACCTTGTTCATTGTCCTAAGCTCCATGGACAAATGGCAGGATAAAAATGTAAACAATTACATGGCATACCTCCACTACATCTTGTATGACTTATTTATGTGTTTATTCCATTCATGCTCCTCCTTTCTCTTCTATGGGGACTCAAGGGGCTTACATCATTCTCTGCTCCATTTACCCTTACAACAACCCTGTGAAGTGACTGGCTCAAGGTCACCCAGAAAGCTTCCATGGCAGAGTTGCGATCTGAATCCAGATTCTAGGCTGACACTCTAATCACCACTGTATGCTGGTTCTCAATAAAACTCCATACATCAATAGAGTTGTAGTAAATTACTTTTGAGCAAACCAGAATTAGAAGCAAAAAGGTAGCAAGGGACGCTTCATAGATTACACAGCAATTGCACTACAGCTATACAAGTGTTACTCTAGTATTTCTTGTGGCATTAAGTGTACGTGGTAACCATACATCCTTAAATGCCAATGCCAAAGGTGGGGAGTATAGTACAGTCAAGAACCCCCACTGTCCAACAGGGCACTCAGAGCACCAAACTAGTTATATGGTTTTTTATCTTCCCTTTGTTACATGTTCAGAAATAAAAACAGACTAGACAGAGATCACAGATCTCATCAGTCTGTAAAAGGTAAATGGCACACACAGCTGCATGTTTGATTGGAGCTGTGTACGAAGGGAAAAGGGGCTTTGACTCTTTAAGCCCTGTACAATTTCACAAAACTTGCAGATTTTATGGGTGTCATTTACAAGTTTTTTTGCTTGGCAGTTTTAATAGTTTGATATTAAAAAAAAAAAAAGATTTGTGTTTTTTAATCTGTTGCCCACCTGTGTCCCAGTTTTCTGAGAGAACAGGAGGTTTATAAATATTTTAAAGAAATAAACAGTAAAAACTGGGCTACTGTTTTAAAAGGAAGAACACAGGTTGAGAAAGGATACACCTTTGTTTTCTTTATAACAACTATTAAAAGCACATGACTTTTCAAAAGGCTTTATTTACACCCAAGGCTTTTTTTGTAGAAAAAGTTCAGCAGGAACTAATTAGCATAATAGACCACACCCAAAAGCAGACACTACTAGGCCACACCCCTGACAGCACAGCTCCCTCCCAGGATCAGCTTCCCCAGGTGCCCTGTGGCTTGTGGAGCACATGGGGGAACCCAAGGGAAGGAAGGCAGACTCTGGATCAACTTCCCCAGGCGCCCCGCAGCTGCAGGGTTTCTGGGGAACCCGAGGAGAGGAGGCAGTTTCTACCCCTGGATCAGCTTGGCTTCCCCAGGTGCCCTGCAGCTTGCGAGGGGCCTGGGGGGGGGGAGGCTGAAGGCATGGCCAACTCGGAAGCCAGTCGGAACTGCTCCTGTGCATTCCTGCCCCAAAATAGCCCTGCTTACACCTGTTTTGGGTGCCTTAGGCACAACTGCAATGAATGTGCAGAACATTCCAAATAATTCATTCATACCATGGGAAGTGACCCCAATATGCCTACCACTGTTGCAGTGTAGGAAATCCCTGTCCCTTCTTCCTATTTGGTGATATTATCCTATCTGCTGCTTTAATCCTTACTAAATACAACTGAATTATGATGTTTTCCTTCATATTTTCTTCATTTATATTTTCTAATTGGTGTGACTGCAGTGGAGTAAGGATTATTGAGAACACTGAAAAAAATATTTTGCCTCTTACCTGTAACAGGCTACAAAACTAACCTACATTTGCTTGTAATAAGTCATCTTCCTGACACATCACTGGTAAGCTAGTTGTTCCTAGACAACCCAAAATTATCAGTGTAATATCTGTGGTATCTCCCAGAGCTGAATCAACAGCACCGGCACACAGACACTTCTCTTATTTCTAATTTACATTTATGTGTATACCTTTTGCAATGTAACAGTAAACTCCTGTCAAACATAGGACTTGTAAAATCAGTCGTTATTGGGATTCATAATTTTCATCTTGCTTCATTATCGCCTAATTTTACAAAACTTAATGTGCCTTTAACACTGGAAACCAAGTGAATTTATAAAGAGAGACTGGAAAAACATGGTAATAAGAGGCCTCCTGTAACATTCAAAGTGCAGCTATTACAAAATGAGTGACTCTTTGTTGCTAAACAACAGAGCTGTTTTGGGCCAATTCTGAAATGTAGCAATAGAATATGTTACTTTGTGGAACCCGGTGAAATATATTCACACATTACAGAAACAAAGTGAAAGTTTTCTTCATTATACTTTAAAAAAAACATTGAGTTGTTGAAGATGTAATATTTTCCAGTTTTTTAAAAAAAGCTGTCATGGGGGAGGATCAGGGCCAAGGCATGGGGTGGGTTAACCCTCCCTTATACTGTTTTCCTGAAATAAACTACCACCTCCAATGAGTAGAGGAAAAGATAATATTTTCCATACTGAGGTTAACAGCAGATAATGTGGGACTTTTCTCTTGGTAAACAAATTTAGAATTAGGCTATTAGTGCAGTTAGATTTGAGTGAAGTAGCACCTTAGAGACCAACAAGAGTTTCAGGGTATAAGCTTTTGAGAGTCAAAGCAGTATGCAGGCTATTAATATGCTGCTCTATTGCCTTTGTATTTGCAAAGGAATATATACAAACAAACCATCCTACGAATCTGTCATTTCTTTGTGAATATATTACATGCAAATCTGTGAGGTTGGCCTTGGAGGAAAATGTGCCCTTGCTGTGACCCTTTAGTCCATTCCCAGTTTTTTTTAGAAAGCTGTGGGGGTAAACTCAGGCCTGAGAATGTGAATTTGCTGAGATGAATTCTTCCCTTTGACAATCAGGTGGCAGAAAATCTAGCAGCAAGCCTAATTCCCAACCCCATCTCCTTGCTGCAGACTTTCCTAAACCGTATGAGGGCAATATGCATACACAAGCATGGCTGGTAGAAGCAGGGTGGCATTTTGACCCCCCCCCCCCATATTTAAAATGCAACCTTCCCCTCAGGCTACTTTATCCCCACTTGTGGGGGGGCTCTTTTTACTAATATAAGGAGTAATGACATCACTGTTCTGGTTGCCTAGATTTTTAAATCATAATTTCAAGATTTCGTTTAATTTTCAGCCTTGTTTGCCAAGGAAATAACTGCCTAGAGCTGTTTCAGTGGTCATGACTGCTAAGTGGTACCATCAACACCAGAACAATTATAGTGTCTGTTTTCTGACCAAGTTAAGATGAGCAACTTATGATTCCAATATTCTCAAACAAACAATGACCTTGTAAGGTAGATCTATGTTATTCTAGTTTTGCAGACAGAAAACCATCAAGGACACAATAGGTGACACATATGGACTTGAAGTAAAGGCTTCCAAGTACACACTATGTTAAAGTCCATTAGCTCTGTATGACTCAAGTAACAGAAGATTGACAGGAGACAGTGTGATTCAGTAGAGTATCTGACTATGACCAGGGAGACCAGTTTCAAATCCTCACTCTTGTCGTGAAGCTTACTGGATGACCTAAGGCCAGCCATTCTTTCTGAGCCTTACCTACCTCACAGATTGGTGGCAGAATACTGCCCTGGGCTCCTTGGAGGACAGGTAGAATGAAAATCAATAAATCTGTTCCAAGAGGTTATTGTTAGGTTTGCCAGGTCCCCTTGCCATTATGGTGGTGGGGTTTGGGGGCGGCATTCTGGGAGTGGGCAGGATGTCACCATGATGATGTCATCCAGAAGTGTCATGTCAGTGATGTTGAATGCAATGCTCTGGTTTTGGGGCAAAACTCAATGGTTTTTTGCCTTCAAAACCATAGAGTTTGCCCCAAAACCAGAGTGTTGCCACGTGACATCCCCAGTGCCATGATGTCACCCAGAAGTGATGTCATCATGTCAGGTTGGGGTGGGGTTTCTCCCACCAGCCAGCTGGCCTGCAGCAGATCAAAGCCCCCCGCTGGGAACCTGGGAGCTCACAACCCTAGTTCTTGTGCAAGACGGAAGCCCTATGGTTTCTGTTGATATTTTCCACCAGTTGCACTTCTCACACTGCCCAGAAGATTCCCTGACATCATGAGAAGCTTTTGAGGGATTGCAGGGATTCCAAAAGGAGGTACAAACCCCCCATTTCATGAGAAGAACTTCAGTCATGCTTCCCCGGATCTATCCCCCCCCCCCCAGTGCAATTCACTCCCCACTTGTGCTGGGCAGATGAGCCAGCACAGGAAATTGAGCCCTCACAAATTGGAACCATGCCAGGTCTGAGCAATCTCTGGAGCATCACACACCTGTTGGGCCACACAGGATCCTCAGTGAAGTTCAGCATAGAGGGTTGTGAATTATGTTTGTAGTAAATATTTAAACATTTGCAGGGAATAGAATTCAGGTTTTTTTCACTATACATTTAAAGCAATTGAAACCAAAAGCTTAATAGATCTAGTCTAGACACTATTAATTTCATGCAACTAGATGCAGCTAATACTTGCCTCTCTTTAAATACTTTGTAATGCTACCTAAATTGCAAGCACCATTGATTTTAATGGGAAATTCCTATCATTCAGATTTGCAAACTTTTAAACTTTGGTTGGATCCTTTCCTGAGCCATGATTTTGACAACCAACAGGGGGAAAATACAAATGCTTTCTGAAATTACCAAGTATTACTAATGCCTCACATCATAATTTTCTTCTTTAGTTCTAGAGGGTGAGGGTAAAGGTGAAAATATGGGGTGGGGAAAGAACAGTGAAATCTGTGTTATCCAGTGAATTAATATGAATAAATGAATGAACAACAGCAGCCAGCACAGATTCTAACAAACAGAATCTTTCACACATTCATCCATTACCTCCAATGTATATAATAAAAAATAACAAACATTATTCCAAAATGAATAAAGAATACAAAATATTTGAAATATGGTTCAACTATGTCAAGTACCTCTTCCAAATATATTGGTATTATAAAAGAAATCTTTTGTTTATTTTCTGGCAAGAAACAATATTTTCTTAACTGTGAATTACTTTTTAAAAACTTAGCAGAAAATAGTTAAGGGGGGGAACAGAATGTACCTTCTTCTTGCAGATATGTGTTCACTGTTAGTAAAAGCCCCTGTGGTGCAAATTTAGCCAAATTCATTACAATTTCCCAAAATTGCACAATCTCATGTTTTCCCAGACTGCATTCACAGAAGTCACAAAACCCCACTCAGAGTAAGTTTTGGTGAAAACATACTGAAAAATCAAAGATGTTTCAAAATATGTGGAGTTCATCCCCTTGGCCTTTGCATTTTCTCCTGTATTACCCATGTCTATTACAGGGGCAACTTGAGGGATGCCATTATCCTTGACCTTGTGGTTAGAGGGAGAGGACATTGTGTAGCTCTAAACACTAAAGAAGGCTTGGCTAGGAGCAGCATGAACTGTGCCCATGTGAAATCTCAGGACTCAGAGCCAGAGTGGTCTTTCATCAGATCAGGGATGCCTAAACAGAGGAGGCCTGGCTGTTCTGCATCCTACCAATCACCCAAACTGCAGTTAGGTTTAGTATGGAATTTTGGCCAGTGATTGCCACAGATCCTCTTTTAGTGTAAAGTTGGCCGTTTTGGTATCCCACCTTAAGGTGTCAGCTCTTAGGGTTGCCAGCCTCCAGGTGGGGCCTGGGGGTCTCCCACTTTTACAACTGATCTCCAGCTGACAGAGATCAGCTCCCCTGGAGAAAACGGCTGCTTCGGAGGGTAGACTCCATGGCATTGTACCATGTTGAGGCCCCTCCCCAAACCCCGCCCTCTCCTGGCTCCACCCCCAAAGTCCCCAGGTATTTTCCAACCCAGACTTGGCAACCCTATCAGCTCTCCTTATTCCATGTCTGTTGATTAATGGTAACTTCCCACCTCTTCATGCTGCAGTCATCTTGTCTCCCCTGCCCCCCCAATATTTGCATCTGTAGGTCAGTGGTGCCCCAGGTCAAGAAATCAGTAGCAACAAATGGCATATAACTATTTACATTACTTATATGCGAAACAGGTGTTTCTAGGATTCAGAAAACAATGGATTGCAAATAACGAGCCATTTTGTATGGACAACGGAAGTGAGATTATGCCAAACCTGTTGGAAGCAGTTAGTTTCTTTACCCTATCTGAAAAACTGTTGGAGCTAAATATAACGGATAGTTTGTGACAGGTTATGTATCACAAAGTAACAGTCTAGCCATAGCTCAGTTGCTTTAATTATTTGCTCTTATGTTCATTTTGACTTTGAGATAAAAAGAATAAAAAAGTCTCTTATTTCTTATAATTTTTTTCAAGCACTGTAGGTTTTTGGATCTTTTCCAGGAGACTGACAATTTTAGAAAGTATGTCTGGCAGTTACTCTTCTAATGTTCAGGTATTTTTCTTTAAATTGTCCATATATAGCTCAGTTTAATGGTCCCTTCTCTCTCTTATTACTAAATCCCATAAAGTCAGTTGTTATAGATTTGACAAATCCAATGACATTTCTCATCTGTTAACATGGGAACAGCTTTCCCACTATGTTAGCAGGGCAGGGCAGAGCAGGCAGTTCCAGTAATCGGTTCTGGCACTTACAAAAGGAGCTTCACTACAGGCAGTTTCAGGCTGCCTTCTCGGATGACATGAATGCTCCTTTAGCTTTAAATTTAATGTTGCGCTACAGATCACTGGAGCTTTTGAAATTTATTTTATGCTCTCTACAGGTCAGTTTTTCAGATGTTTCCACAACAATCTGTTTCTGACATACAGCTAACATAGAATGAATTCCCTTATTGGGCTGAAAAGGAATGGTTGCTGGATCATTTTGCAACCAGCTTCAGAACGAACTGAGTCATGATTTTTCCTACTGTCACTAAATTGCTGGCTAGGAAGAATTTATTATTATGTCAAGGCTAGACCTTCTCCCAGACTTACCCTGGCTGCAGCAGGTGGCCATGACCCCAGTCCCAAACTTCAGGCTCCCAACAGCTCCTGTGGCAGGCCTGATGGCGAGAGTGCTGGCAACTTCAGGCCAGGCAATGCTTAATTCCTATACAGCACCGAGTGGCCCTTTAAGGAGCTGCCAGCAGCAGCTTCAACTGGGCCAGATCTGCTAGGCTTTCAGGCCCGTGGGGAACAGGTGTGAGAGACTAGGGAAGGCTGTTGGGCATGCATGCAATTAGGGCTGGCTTGTATAAGAGGCCAAATGGCAAGCCAGGGAGGAAGCTCCAGGTCTTTTCCAGGGTGTGGGGGAGTGTGGTTAACCACCTCCCCTTAGCTGAGACTTTTGTTAGAACCACAGAGGTGGACAGGGAGGACCAAGTGGTAGCAGACCCCCAGAATCTCCATATTATTGTTGTTATTGCCATGTAGTTACTTTACAAAAAAAATGTTAGAAATAAGATCCAGAGCTATGAGCAATTACACTACCATGAAAAATTTACCATCACTAAGTCTTCTTATGTGTCTAATATCTTACAACAAAGCTGATTCCAACTTTTAGTGGCCTATCAGTGAACAGTTCCATGATTTTATAACAAAAATGCAAAGAGATAAAATTGGCACTAGCTATTGAGACAGGAGCTAAATACAAAGCTTTATGAAGCTTTATTGGCAGGACCCATTACTAAATACTTTATAGGAGGGAAATGTAATTTCCAGATTACGTTTGTTCAAAATAGGTGCATTGCCTATTTTCAGTGTAGCCAGAGATGATGATCTGAATTTGTGCCTAATGCTTGCAGTCTGCCTGTTCATTGGGCCAATTTTGTTCTCATCCTCTTGAGAAGCGGGATCATAACAATTTATTATGCACTGACTGAGAACTCTAAAATAATTTACCATTTGGGGAAGGAATTGCATGACAATGAAATAAAATATATGACATCTCTAAATGTGAGACATCATTCTCTTGGCTGTGAGGATATGTATATTATGAAATTAGCATTTCAAAATTTCATTGGTATGACATACTACTAGGGGCCTGCTGAAGAGAGTAACTTAATTGGCCCTGGCTGCAATCCTTTGTTTCCAAAATATTTCTCAAGTGCACTTATTTTTCTGTCAAAATGCTGAATGTTTTCTAGTTTTCTTTCCCAAGAAACAGGCAAAAACGAAACAATTGGCACCAATTGCTGAACACACAACACACACACACAGAGGCAAAATGTCCCCACTGGGAGAGGAGTGCCATGCTCCCATTTATATTTCCTTTTTTTAGATAAGAAGGAAACTGAGCAAGTTAACTGGGCTCTAAGGCTACAGAAGAAGAGCTTATCTGGAACCAAAGTAGAAGACAGGGAGAGGAGCTGTCACTTGGTCTAGATTCCAACATTCTGCTCCCTGGAATACTACACTGCAATATTAACCTTATTTACTCAAAAAGCAAGATCTAGTTTATTTAATTAGGAACTATTTTCAGGTAAGTGTGCAAGCAAATAATGCAAACCTTTCACAATTTTACAATTCAAATATTTTAGATTTCTCTGTACCTTGGTCCACATATTTATGGACTTCAAGGACTTTTATCTAGTTTGCATCTCTTTTGCAAAACTTAGCCTTCAAAGTACAATAAAGATGCCTTTCTTTGAAATCAAAACCTTCAGGTAACCCAAGTTCTAGAAATCAGTTCTAGAAACTGGACCTTCCTTATACACTAGACTAGCACAACTTAAGCACTTCACCATACCGAAAATAGCACCCAGCATTTTTTTTATAAGCTTGCTGTTCTTGTTTCCTGAGTGGAACTGAAAAAAAAGAAAAGAGGAAGGAGGGTATTAAGTTCCCGGGAGCATCGAATTCTTGGTTGGTAGTGTATATTCTGTTTGGTTGGCCCTGTTCTTCCTGTATTCAATGATGTTACCCCTTACACTCCGGCAGCTAAAGGTGTAGGCAGATTCCATCTTGTATTAAACCAAGGAATCATGCATGGTAAGAGCAATAAAATGCCATCTCATGGTGAGACAGTCCGGTTCCTGTGGGTAACTGTCACACTCCTCCCTCAGTCTAGAGCTTCTCTTATTACCCCATGTGATCTCCTCCACACCAAACCAAATAAAGTAAAAAAAAAATTATCAATAAGTAAGAATAAGCCCATATCCTGTTACCATTTTCATCTCCCTTGGAGAAACACAAAGAAAAGCAACCTTGTTTTTGTTACTGGAAAAAAAGGGTAAGAATTTTAAGTGCACAAATAATTGTTCTCTGAAATTTTGGTTTCCAAAGATCAAATCATATGTCCGACAGTTTATAGGAACAGGATTTCTTCAACAAATCCTATTAGTTAGACCAAGAGCCTAAACCATTAGCTACCTCCAGGAATCTAATCAAAGTTGTATAGTGCAGCTGCAACTTCTTGATTCAGCCAAGGTTAGTGAGGCCTTCTTTTCTTCCAGTGCCAAACCCAGATTCAGGATGGTGCCTGTGGCTGGGAAGGCCTAGTTTCCAATTCCATTAATAATTAACTTTATCACCAGCTGCCACTTCCCATTTTTTGACAAACAAGTCTTTAAAATGTCATTCTTTATCAGCTCCAGATGACAAATGTTCTCTACAGCCAAAGAGGAATGAGTATTCACATTTTTCAAAATTGCAATGGTGTCTTTAAAAAAAGAAGTCTACACGATATCATGTGAACTGCACTTACAGGAAGACAACCTGAACAAATACTGTTTTCCCCCTTTTTAAATGATCTTGCTATTATTTATTCATGGTGACACACAAAGGGGAGAGTAGCAGTATTTTTTAATAAAACAAAATGTGCTAGGAAAACAAAATTCACAGGTGTAGATGTATTAGCCTTCAATTATTTTCCTGATGAGGACTATTGTCCCTGCTTTTATAAACAGTTTAGAATCTGGTTACTAAAACAAGAACTTGTGGGCACTCCATGAAATTGCTGAGCAGTCAGGTCAAAACAGATAAAAGGAAGTACTTCTTCACTCAAAGAGTGATTAACATGTGGAATTCACTGCCACAGGAGGTGATGGCGGCAGCTACAAGCATGGATGGCTTCAAGAGGGAATTAGATAAAGATATGGAGCAGAGACCCATTAATGGCTATTAGCCACTAAGTATAGATAGGAACTCTCAGTCTGGGGCAAGTGATGCTCTATATTCTTGGTACTTGGGGGGGGGGGCAACAGTGGGAGGGCTTCTAGTTTCCTGGTCCCACTGCTGGAGCTCCTGATGGCACCTGGTGTTTTTGGCCACTGTGTGACAGAGTGTTGGACTGGATGGGCTACGGGCCCGATGCAACATTGGCTTCTCTTATGTTTATTTTTCGGGATGCCAATCTGCAAAATTTGCTTTGCGTGAATTAAACTTCTAAAACATTGATTACTTTTTAAAAACCAAATTAATAGTCCATCCAGTGAAATTCAAAGCTAAAACCATACATGCATAAAAAAAATTAAGCAAGCAGCAGTAAAAGAGAACAGAGATTATGTTCACTCTCCACCATAAACATATTTTGCAGCTAAGAGAATGGCTGTAAGATACATAACTGCCGTTGCCCAAAGATATTAGTAATACACTAGGGTGTTTTTGTCTCCTGATAGTTTAATAGTCAGTTGTTCCATAAAGCAATGCTGTTAAAGAGAGATGCACTCCTCTGCTTCTGTAATGCAATGTAATAGTTCAAATTCAGAACTGTATGAACGATTCACAGACCACATATGCATCAATTGAATTTCAGCTGGCCTACCTCAGTCTAAATGGTTTCTAATTCCTTAGGCACAGAGAACAAATGTAAATATCTAGCTCAGAGGAAACCCTTGAAGAAAAAAAAAATGAGATATCATCCTGGATCTGAGACATCTAAGATCAGAAATGCTGGAAATATCATAAAGAACACAATCAACATGCAAATTTGCCATGTTTAAAATGCCAGATTTTTTTGTTTTGTTGCTGTTGAGTCAAACCTTTATTTTGATTGCCTTGAAGGTTAGCCTGCAAGCAGCTGGGCATCTGCAGAGTGGCAACATTCTGCATGGTGGCCAGGTAACTGATTACTGTGCCCCTGGACATCATAGCATATCTCTTCAAAGCAGCTAAACTAGGTTGCATGGCTGCCTTTTGCATCTACATAGTTGGCTACATTCCTCCTTGTCTTCAGGGCCGACCCCAGTTGTTGTTGTTTTTTGCACACTAGGTGAGGATACCTTCTGGCACCCCCACCCCCAGCGCCCACCAATTTTCACAAATAAATGCATTTCTGAAATCCAGAGCTGGAAGAGTTATTCACAGTGCCACTGCCATCATAAACAGGTCTACTCTGAATCCTACTGAGTTCTCTTCAATGGGGTTTACTCCCTGTAAAGTGTTCTCAGGAATGCAGTGGTCAGTGACAGAAGAAAACACCCCAGAAGACTATGGATCTTATAAAGGAACACACATGAAACTGCCTTGTACTGTATCAAACTAGTGATCCATCAAGGTTAGTATTGTCTACTCCCCCAAACACGCGAGAGCCGAATGTCTGTCTTTCAAGACTGAATGGACTTACTTGAGAGTAAACCTCCCCAGGCTCCAGCTGCAAGGCTTTACCCCTCTTCTGCGTTAGCAAACAAGTCGGCAACTTTAACCCTTTAACTGTAATCCTTTCACTGCTGCAGCCCCAGGGGAAAAAAGCTTCCTGCCCTTTTCCGTGAAGACCCTGCAGGATTTCCGCCCGGCCGCAGTCAGCGACACTCTATAATGCAGCTCCTCTGGAGTCACTCCATACAGGGCTGCGCTCCCAGGGAACCCCAGGGGGCTGTTCGGCCATCTCAAAAAAAGGAGGCTGAGGTGCTGGTTCCCGGTTCCTTGCTCGCATTCTCCCAGTATTTCTCAGAGGAAAGGGAAGGGGCAGAGCCTGGATTCCAAGAAAGGAGTCTGGATGGAGGGGGGGAGGCTGGATGGAGGGGGGGCACCCTTCTAGTGCATCCCCAGAAATTGCGTCCCCAGAAATTTATTTATTCATTATATTCAAGCTGGCTTACCAAACAGACCGGGATCACTCCTGAAGGCAAAATGCACCCCTCGCAACCCGCTTGAAGACAGGGCGCAGGGGTCCCCCCTCCCCCAGCCCCAGGAAGGCACCCTTTAACTCCTGAAGGCAAAATGGAAAATGGGGTGCATTTTGCCTTCAGGAGTAAAAGAACGCCTTCCCAGGGCTGGGGGAGGGGGGAACCCCTTGCGCCCCATTTCCGAGCTGCAAGGCGTCTTGGAGATGGGGCGTGAGGGGCGCATTTTGCCACTCACCAGCAGGGGGCGCCCTAGGCCATTGGCTAGTTTGCCTAGCAGGCAGGCAGGCCCTGCTTATCTTCCCCTTGATTTTCACAGCTTTTAGGGTTTGTTTGTTTTGGGTTCTATGTTTCCCAAAGGTGCTCACTTCCATGGCTAAGAAGCAAGTTTCTATGTTCAGTTATGCTTTTTCAAACAAATAAACTACTTAGAGTGCTGACCTAGTATATTGCAAATAAGATTGATAAGGCTAACCCTATGGAAACCTTGGTCAATATCATTTCTGTTCCTAGGTTCCTGTGAAGTTAGCTACCCCAAAAACAATAGACAAAGGGAGCTACCCAGTGTGTTGAAGATGAAATCAACCAAGGATTTGTACACTAGGAAGTCACTTTTCCAACAGAAAGTGTTATATCTCCAATCCAACAATGACATTTAAAATAAATTATTTGCCTTATCATTCTCTGTCTACAATGTTCACAGATGCTTAAGAGCTACAGCAAACGTTGTGCTAAACTTCTGTAAAACCAATGGGCTTTTTGACGTTTTCTCTCTTGAGGAGGGGAACTGAACTATTAGACAACTCTGGCCTGAAGCAAAGAAGAGGAGGAGGTTGGATTTATACCCTGCTGTTCACTACCTGAAGAAGGCCGCAGTCACACGGCCCTTTAATGCAGGAGAAAGTGCTGTTTCCTCCCGCATTTAAAGGGACAGATCACACCAGCCGCTGCGAGTCCTGTGCCGAAGCGGGCTCCAGCATGGGTTCAAAGCGCTTTTTCCGACCCCGGGAAAATCAACTACTTTCCCAGGAGTCGCGTTCCATTTCCCTCCCCTTTTGCGCTTGGGCACTCAAGCGCCCAAGTGCAAAAGGGGGGGGGGACTCCCAAATTTACCATGCGGCTGGCGGGGCTCAGGGAAGGGTGCCTCCCCCAGCCACCACCGCCAGCCACCTCCACCGCAAAAAGCCGCCACCAGCCACCTCTGCCACCACCGCATGCTGCTGCACGCCGCTGCATGCTTCTGCCTCCTCCTCCTCCACTGCCTCCTCCGGGACTCCTATGCCCACCTCAGCCCACTGCTGCCGGGGGTTGGGATGTATAAACATCCCAACCCGAACTAAAAAACTGCGGCCCCTTTAAATCCGGGAGGGTTCCCAGATTTAAAGGGCTGTGTGGCCACAGCCCAAGTCTCAGAGCAGCTTTCTCCTTTCCCTTCCCCTCCCCACAACAGACACCCTGTGAGGTGGGTGGGGCTGAGAGAGCTTTTTTGAAAACTGCCCTTGAGAACAGCTCTGAAAAAACTTGTGACTGATCCAGGTCACATCAGCAGTTGCATGTGGAGGAATGGGGAACTGAACCCAGTTCTCCCAGATTAGAGTCCACACTCCTAATCACTACACCAAACTGGCTCTGAAGAAGAAGAAGCAAAAGTCTGAACCAGACACATGAGTTACTAGAAGAGCAAATAACCCCCAGTTTTCTTGCTGCTTCTTACTGTTTGCCAGACAAGAAACTGCAGCTTCTAAAGCTAGCTCACAAGTCCACACAACTCCTCTCTCACCTTGAAATGCAGAGCAGCTAGAAAGGTGGTATTCTCCAGATGCAGAGTCACTTTCACTGGCACTCCTCTGTGCTGCTGAATGAGTTGATGTTCCTTTGCCAAAGTTCTCCTGCTCTCCCCAGATGTGCAGTGAAACACTTACCACACTGAACAGATCTGTATACTCAAGTGGAACGTGACCCCTCCCTTTTTTAGAGAGCCCCCAAAGGCAAAACAGTCATTTTTTTTCCCCAGTAGATACAGTACATTGTGGAGGGATGCCAAAAAGCTGTTCTTGGCTACATTCAGTATATGCTGATGGCACTGTTTAAAATGCTTCTCTCCTGCCTTTCTCCCACAGGATTACATGGGCATGACCACCTTGTCACAAGCTAATGCGGCTGAAATGCCACCACATACTGGGATGGTTATAAGGACACGTTCTTAGACACATTATCAGGAACAGTAGTATTACTTTGCTAGGCAAGATAATTCTTTCTAAGAAATAGGGTTTCAAATAGCATAGTTCATGGCTAAGTGAATAAGATGAACACTTAGCTGCTCAGAATTATTGCCACTGGAATATATCCTTTTTAAGGCACACAATAAGTTATCTTACCACTATGGAATAGTGGGGAAACAATTGCTGAACTGAGAGATATTTCTAACATACATTGGCCATCTGACAGCAATGCTGATTCTGTGAACTCAGGCAGATTATGAGAGGGAGGGCAGTAAGGGTTGCCTCAGGGCTTAGTTCTTGTGGCCCTTTCTTACATGTCCAGGAAAATGCTGCTTGCCACTTTGGGGTCACTGCAGGTATGGAGGGGGGAGGTAATTGTTAATTTCCTGCATTGTGCAGGAGATTGGACTAGATGAACCTAGAGGTCCCTTCCAACTCTATGATTGTATGATACTATGAAATGTGAGTTCTCAGCCGTGGTGCCCACCAGCTATGCCCTACCACCTAACATGAGTGAAGTGGCTGTGGAATCAGAGCCCTGTCCCACAAACACCCAAATCCTCCAGCAGACAGCCAGAAGATTAAAAAAAAATATAAGAGAGGTGGGGTGGGAGCCCTCAGCTGAGGTGCCTACCAGCTATGCCCCACTGCCCAGTGGGAGCAGAGAGGTCATGGAGTCAGAGCCCTGACCCACAAACACCCAAATCCCCAGTGGAGAGCCAGCAGATTAAAAAAAGAAGGGTGGAGTGCGAGGTGTGAGTGTAAATGTGAGCCCTCGGCTGAGGTGCCCAACAGCTATGCTTCACTGCCCTGTGTGAGTAGAGAGGCTATGCAGAGTCAGAGCCCTAAACCACAAAAACCCAAAGCCCCCAGAATATCAAAAAAGGGATGGGGTAGGGCAAGATAATAGAAACCAGCAGCAGAAGCAAAGCAAATCCAAGCCCCAGGCTGAGTGGCAAACAGAGCACTAGCCCAGCAAACACACCTCAGCTCAGAGAGTTGACCAAAAAAGGAGGGGTGGTGGGTAGAGGATAGAAACCCACACTAGAAGCAAAGCAAAGCCCCAGGCTGGGTGGCACTGACACACAAAGCCCTGGCCTAGCAAACACGCCCAGACAGTTGATCAAAAAAAGGGTGTGTTTGTAAAAAAAAAAAAGCAGGCTTTCTTCAAAGGAACATGAAGCAGAAAGGCTGGGTGCCCTGGTACGCATGCATGCACACATGCAGAGAGAACAATCCCCTCTGGCCAGCAAAGCTGATCAATTTCCTCCTATCTCCATAACTTCCTCCTCTCCAACCACCGGCGTCAACTGTGTGTGTGTGGGGGGGGGCTTGGGCCTCCCCAGAGCACCCGCGCGCCCTGCCACCGCTCCCCTGCACCACCGCCAGAACCGCCGCACTTTTGCACTTCAAACATTTCAATATAATGCTTCATAAATGGCATTACAGTCTCTTCTAACCTTCCTCCCCATTATTTAAGTAAAAAATAAATAGTTAGCATTCCATTTATCCTGAAATTCTTTGATTGGCCTTTATTTACTTAACTTGTTAGTTTTGCCATTACTGCATATTCGGCTAGTTTGTCTTTGCAGTCTTCTCAGCTTGAGCACTCTTTTGCTTTCCATTTTGTTGCAAATGCAACTCTAGCTGCTGTTATCATATATCTAAATAAATCTTCTGATTTTTTTTTATATTGTCAAGTAAAATACCCAATAATATCCTTAGGGCTGATGTATGTTTTTGTCCATTTTCTTGATATCCTTAGGGCTGATGTATAAACGATAAAACATCTTGTACCAGTTTTCTCTTAATGCTTGATTGGCTGTGAATTTTATATCTTTTGTCCATAGAGATCCCCAGTGTTGGAAAGGTATCTCTTCCTCAAAGTTTTGCATCTATCTTATCATAAATGTCTTTACTTGTTCTGTCTCTGTATCATCTTGAAGTAACAGCTTATAGAATCGTCCCAATAAATGAACTTTTTGTTGTGAAAGGAGCTGGGAAGAGAATCCTAGTCTGTGATAAAGGGGAGACTCTTAGACTCTTCAGGAGTTAGTGAAAAACTGAAATATCTAATGGGAAAACTCTCTGAAAGGAGATGCCTAGAAGCACTAAGACAAAGCTATACTCTAAGAAACTATAGTCAAGATTCTGTGTAACAGCTGAAATATATAATAAGCAAAAACCTCTCACTGAAAAGACCTTGAATCTCTGAAAATAAGCTACAACAACACTCTCTTGTTTATTCAAAAACCTCAATTCTGTGTATGTTTGTGTGTCAGTGTGTGTGTGTATATATATATGAAAGTTTTACTCAGCAACCTCTATATCTTGAATCCTTATATATTCCCTGTCTATTTATTAAAATCTTTATTCTGTTTTTGAATGTTAATTTTGCTTCATGTGCCATTTCATGAGGGTATTTTAAAACAAGACAGTTTCCGGAATTCCCTCTAGTTCCTGTGCTGGGTCATAAGCCTAAACTAATATCTGTGGCAGGGTGGGACAGTAAAAGCCTATAAAATAAAGTAGAAATACATTATTATATGGCATTCCCATCTGGATAACAGGCTTTCATAAAAGACTACATGAAAGACTACAGGTCTGTCTTTTTCACCAACTTCTAGGCGTTTCTGTGTCCCATATTCCTCCCTTTGTTTAGAACTGGGCCAACGTTTTATTCACTTCAGTTTGGAACCAGTTTGGTGTAGTGGTTAAGTGTGCAGACTCTAATCTGGGAGAACCGGGTTTGATTCCCCACTCCTCCACTTGCACCTGGCTGGATGACCTTGGGCAAGCCATAGCTCTGTACCAGCTGTTCCCTCAAGGACAGCTTGGGAAAGCGCTCTCTCAGCCCCACCTACCTCACAGGGTGTCTGTTGTGGGGAGGGGAAGGGAAAAGGAGTTTGTAAACTGCTCTGAGACTCCCTTGGGGAGTGGAGGGCGGGGTATAAATCCAATCTCCTCCTCCTCCTCCTTTATAGATACTAAATACTGGTTATTAATTTTTAAATATTGGTTGAAAATACACTTCAGACTGCCACCAAATTCCTTAATCTCACATTTTAAAAATGACGCTTATAGCGCAACCTGGTTGGTATATATTGAGAAGAAAATTAGTCAAATTGGCTAATCCTTAGAATATTTCTACTCACTTGATGAAGTCTTTATTTTCCAGATTATCAAATGGAGACTGTTTGACCTTGAATTCCAAATGTTATGTCCTGCCCTATTTCGCATATTTTCTCAGGCCCAGTTGAATCTCCCAATTCAAAATGGCCAGATGGCCCATTATTTCTGCAATTTAGTTCAGCCTTCGCACCGTAGAGCCTTTACATTAGCCCGTCTAAATGTTTTCCCTTCAAAAGTGCTCTCAGGTCGGTTTGATAAAATTCCCCTACATAAAAGGTTATGTTCTTGTCCTTTAAAATCTGTGGATTCAATATATCATTATTTTTGACTGTCAACTTCACTCAACCTTACACAAAGAATTGCTGTCATCTTTATTTCCTCTTAACTATAGTTCTAATAAGGAAAAAGCTAACCAGTATTTACTAAAGGATGTGAATCCTAATATCACAGCTATAGTGGCCAAGTTTCTTGCTGAAGCAGTAAAAGTTAGATCCAGGGGTCATTTGGGGCCAGAACACCGCTCCCAGTGGGCTGGCGAGGGAAGAGGGCTGGCGAGGGAAGTTTAAACCCCTTCTCTCTGGAGTCGCGCTGCAGCAGCGGCCCAATCTCCCATTGTATCCCATGGCCCTATAGAATACAATGGAAAGATCATGCCGCCGCTGCGGCACGACTCCAGAGAGAAGGGGCTTAAACTTCAAACCCCTTCTCACTTGGCTTCCCCACCCCTGCCTTCCCAGTCCAGCTTGGGAAGGGGAAGGGAGGCTTTTGAAGATGCCCCCTTTGCTTTCCCAGCCGGCCTGCCAAGGGGGGGGGGAGTGAAGCGAGAAGCAAGCAGTGGCATGATCTCCCTCCTATGGCCCCTCCCTTGCTGCCTGCCCACCTGCCAGCTACCCACATGGCATCATGAGAGGCAGTCCAGCCTCAGCCCCCACTCCTGCCAGCTGTGGGCGGGAGTCATGCCCCAATCCATGCATGATTGCCACTGAGTGGCACAGAGCAGCATGGCTGGCTGCCTGAGGTGACAGCCAGCAGACAGGCGTGCTGTCTGAAGCGGCCTGCTGCCACCACCAGCAGCTGCCCATCAAAGTCCAGCCACTGCCACTGTGACTGTCCAGCTGAGAGGAGGCGGGCTTGGGCCCCTTTGTGGGGGCTGCCAGCCACTGGTTAGTAGCAGTATGCACAAGCAACTAGCGGTGTCCTAGGAGCAAGGTTTTCTGGTAGGCGGGCTTGCAGGAGAGGAGAGGGTGGGAAGGGGAAGAGCCTCTCTCTGCTGAGCAGCTGTTTTGCTAGGGTGGCCAAACTGTGGCTCGCGGAGCCCTCCCCTGTGGCTCACGAGCCTTTCCAACCCCCCCCCCACATCCCCCTGCTTTGAAAGTGGAGGTTTTTTTATTTATTTAAAACTTTTTTTAAAACCCTAGCTGGACAGGCAGCCGGGCAGCCAGCCGGGGCCTTCACACTGGCAGAAGCCCCACCCCCAGCTTCCAGGAGCCCACAGTCAGGCCAGGAGAAGCTGGGCAGGGGTTGCATGTGCGGTGTCTTCTTGCTGTGAGGGTAAGTTGGCTGGTTGAGAGGGGGCTGTGGCATGCTCCGGTGTGGTGCATGGCAGGGACTCTTTGGGGGGGGGGGGAGTTGGGAGCCAAGAGTGAGGTGCCACTGG
This sequence comes from Lepidodactylus listeri, assembly GCA_029233225.1. NCBI lineage: Eukaryota > Metazoa > Chordata > Lepidosauria > Squamata > Gekkonidae > Lepidodactylus > Lepidodactylus listeri. Next base: position 52,521,787 of record JARCFY010000006.1, read on the forward strand.
ACTCAAACTTTGTTTCTTTTCTTTTACTTTTAAAAACTTTTAAAAAACCAGTTTTGGGTCAGCTGGGTCTGCACACCGGCAGAAGCTCTGCCTCCAGCTTCCAGGAACCCTCAGTCGGACGAAAACAAGGTGGGCGGGGGCTGCATGTGCAGTGTCTTCTTGCTGCTGCTGACCAAGCCGGTCTGGGGTGGGTGGTGCGGTTTGTTTGTTTTTTGGGGGGGTTCAGAGCGTGCTCAGCTCGCCCACACCCTTCCCAAGCCAGCTGGCCTGCAGCACCCAGAGGGGAGCATCAAGCTGGAGCTGCAGGAGCCTAGCTGCCATCTGGCCTTTGATAAGTACGGGGGTGGGGGGGGGAGGGGGAAGAGGCAGAAAGTTTTCCTGCTGCAGCCTCTGCTGAACCTGGACTCAGAAGCAGCAGCAGCACACGACCCCTTTAAAAGCGAGCTCCCCAAAGCACAAGGTGAGGCTTCTCTCCTCTCTCCCTTCTCCCCAGCTAGTTTGGAATGGCTGCTAAAAATTTCAGGGAAGGGAAGGAGCAATCTAGTCTTAGCTGCTCCAGCTCAGACAGTCTCCTGCACTTAGTAAGTGGCTACAAGGGCATGCTGGGCAATGTAGTCTACATGGCTTTCTTTGCAGTGGAAACAAAGCGGGAGGCAAGAAAATCCCAGCCAGCCAGTCCCTGGGAGAAAGTGGGCGTGGGTGCCTCTCTGCTAGACCCAGCAGTTTTGCAGGCAGCCTGGAGGGATGGCTGGAGGACGGGATGGAGGAAGGGGAAGAGCTACAATTCAAGTATGAAGAGCTTCTGCAGACAGTTTTTTAAAAGCAATCAAAAAGTCCAGTTCTCATTTGAAGGTGGGTCAAAACAGGGTGGGGGGAGCTTAAAATGCAGTTGGTGTATGTACAATACCTGCTGGTGTGGCCACCCTCTGCCCTTTCTCACATGTGTTGCCAACTTCCAAACATCATTTTGCTCTGCAGCAGTTATCAAGTAGTGTTATATGGGGCAATGCATTGAAAAGCTTCAACTGCCAAATAGTGCATATTAAACCTCTAGTAAAGGGATAGGACATTTGCCACCCTCCCATGTCCAAGTGGCAACCTTAGTTGGCAGGCACCTTCCTTTGTCTTGTGCAGCCCCATCCTAAGCACATTTACTCAGGAGTAAGTCCTCCCCAGTACAGTGGGACTGTACACTGAGACTTCTGTGCTTTACAACCCAACCGTTGTGTCTACTAATATTACTACTAATATTACTGTTTGATAACTGCAATCAGTCCCCTCAAAGGGATTGATATTTTATGCAGCCAGGTGAAAAGCTGTAATTTACATGGCTGCTGGTGTGATGTCTGTTTGGGATTATACCTTGTCTGGTCTTATTGCCAGTTTGGTGTAGTGGTTAAGTGCGTGGACTGTAATCTGGGAGAACCGGGTTTGATTCCCCACTCCTCCACTTGTAGCTGCTGGATGACCTTGGGCAAGCCATAGCTGTGGCACAGCTGTTCTTGAAAAAGAGAAGTTTCTGTCAGAGCTCTCTCAGCCCCACCTACCTCACAGGGTGTATGTTGTGGGGAGGGGGAGAGAAAGGAGTTTGTAAGCCACTCCGAGACCCCTTTGGGTAGTGAAGGGTGGGGTATAAATCAAATTTCTTCTTCTCTTCTTCTAATGTGTGTGAAGGTGCAATAGAACGCATGCTCCTCAAGACTGCTATAAACATTACCCTTTTAATTAATATCTCTCCCAAGCATGTTGTTGCCAAAATAATCTTTTGATTGTTTTCCTGATTTATTGCAGAAAAAGCAAAAGCATACTAACTTGATCTGTATTTTCATGCTTGTTGTAGGGAAGCTTCCCTGCAAGAGCAAAGGAAACCTAAAGTGTCTTTTGTCAAAGTGTAAAGCTGGCTCACCAGCTCGGAGTCAGGAAATATCTGGAGATTTTAAAGGTGGAGCCTGAGCAGTGGAAGTTGCCTTCGGACACACTTCCAGTGATCTCAGGGGGTGTGGCATCTGCAAATATGTTATGCTAATGAGGTCCTGCACCTCTTTTTCTACAAAATGACCCCTGGTTAGATCTATGCTCCTAAAGGAATTATCCATATTGTTTATTGTCTAAATACCCATACTGTGTTATTGTATGTCTACGTATCTTACTGCTATGCTATTAAAGGTATTTGACTTTGACTTTACATGCTACTGAAGGGCAGCTCAGTCATTGAGGATAAAATATTTTTAGTGAGAAAACTAAAATAACTAAAATATTTTTAGTGGGAAAATCTGCCTGGGTGTTGGGGAAGAGACAGGGGTCTGCCATACAATCTTCTACTCAGTCCTACAATGAAAACTCTACTACCTTCACCCCATTTTACCAGGAAGTTGGTGATAGTTCGGAGGCAACTGAGGAGCCCAGTTAACCATCACCTGCAGGCCAATGTTCCTTCCAAAAGACCTAGAATAGTATGTTCAACAGAATTGACCTACCCAAATATGTTTACTTTAAACAGCATAATTGGGGCCCACAGGCCTTTTGAGCTTTGAGTTTTTCTTAATCCTTCCAGAATTTTATAATTATTTCTGTTACCTGTAAGAGTTTGATTCAGGGTTTTATTTTACCCTTTCTCTTCCTTGACCCAAATAACACCATGGGTTATGAGGCTTTTAATTCATTTTACAAGGTCTGAATCTTTTTAATTAAATATGAATTCTCAGGAAATTACCACTAAAAAGTCAGATGTCCAGGTTCCATCTAGCCTAGAGGCCAACATCTAAAGAGTCCTGACTCTTAATCCCTTCTGTGGCATAAAACCTACAACTTCAGTACTATCTGCAACCATAAAAAATCCTTGCTTCAGAAATGCTAGTAAAATGATAAAACCTAACATTACATATCTTCATAAATCAAGGGTGCACCACGCACTACTAGAGAAAGAAGTATATTGTATGGGTCATAACCTCTATAGATTCTTACTGTCAGTAATATGAATGAAGCTAGTTGTATTTGACACCAGTTTATAGGAGAATTCCATGAAGACAGGAACATACATTGAAAAGCTTGTTATCTACAATCTAGGAAAACTTTATCAAACAGAGAATATAAAATGTCAAAACAGTTTACTGTATCACTTCCCTGGACTTCACAGAAGTGCTCCTGGTATCAGGTGAAACCTGTGTGGCTTGTCAATAAAGCAGAGACATTTCATTTACCAGGTGTAGCTGGTACAATTAATACTATTTCTCATCAAATTTTGAGGTTTTGTAGAAGGTAAAAGAAGAAGGGGGTGGCAAAGGATGAGATGGCTAGACAGTGTTATTGATGCGACGAGCATGGAGTTGAGCAAGCTCCGGAGGGCAGTGGAGGACAGGAGGGCCTGGCGTGAGGTGGTCCATGGGGTTGCGAAGAATCGGACTTGACTGTGCAACGGAACAACAACAGCTACAGGAAAAATTAAATATGAGGAAAAGTATTTTGTAGCCTCTTTGCAATCTAATTCTATGTTATTAATCTTTCCTACTTATGAAATAAGTTGTACTAAAACTAATGAATTAATATTTTTTTATTAACCCCACTTGATTCTTGTTATTCCATTCTAGTATTTCTCAGGTTATGTCGAAGGAAATTAGAAAAGGAGTTAAATATTTACACAATATTATTACTTAATATCTTCATCTCTTTCCCTGCAATGTTTTCACATTTGAAAGCATGAGGCAAGAAATGCCCAAAGACTAGATTAGAGGAGATTTATTTTTGAAGTAAAGACTTTGGGCAGAGTAATGGGATGACCTATTGAATTCCTTTATCTAGTCATAAAATTGACCACTTCCAGAGACTTTGGTTAAAAATATAAGAAAAGGCAAATTAGATGAGGCCAAAAGTCTATCTGGTCAAGCACACTGTTTTCCACAGTAAGTAATCAAATACCTCTACAAAGCATACACAGAGTTCTCCCTGGAAAGCTTTCTCTTCTTGCTTCCCAGCAGCTGGTATGGATATACATGGAGGTTTCATTTAACCATTATGACTAAAAAACCTGAAATTTAAGTAATTAAAGTTCGTTTTATTTGAACCATGACATGCCATTTCATGAATGCATGTGTGACAATTAGTACATGCCTTCTGGAATTCTTGAGTTGCTGTTGTGCTGTTTTATGCTGTGGTTCTCAACCTTTCATATCTTACGAGTCTCCAACAACTTTATTAAAGTACCAGGGTCCCACTATGATAGAAACAAAAGAACCACTTATTCCAAGAAAGCATTCTGTTATTATATTTATCATTTACAGCTAATTTTAAGGACATAACAGATGCATCATTATTGTTGGGTGTAAATTTTATTGCTGTGGCTTCAAAACACAACAAAAATAATTCCATTATAGATGGAAATCGTAATAATATTGTTGAATATTGTTGGTCCAGATACATCACAGGAACCGCCTGCAAAGCCTAAATTTATACATACCATTTCCTTTTGTGCCTGAAAGAAATTTTCAGCACATCATGTCCATTAGGCTTGGCCCTATTGGCATTCTAAACTGGCATCAGAGGAAGCTAAGGCAGCCTTGCTGCGCTGCCTTGGGGAGCCTGGGCCAGTAATTTAATTTATTAAAATATACCCAGCGTGGCGACACTCTAGTTTGAGAGCAAAACTCTACGGTAAAATTGCCCACTAACTATAGAATTATCCCTCAAACCAGAGCATCGCTGCATGACATCCCCTATGTCATCGCATCGGTGACATCGCTATTTGAGGGTGTGGTGGCTTCCCCACCCAGACCTGGGGAATGGCAACCCTAAAGTGAAGGTACACACACACACACACACACACACACACACGAGTGGATAGGGGAATAAACACACACACACACAGAGGAATAGCCAAAGGATCAAACACATACAGAAGAAAGAACACACTGAAGAAAAGGGAAGTTAAAACACAGTTTAAGAGACAAGTGGGGGGGGGGGGATGGGTTCTACTGCTCTGTTGCTCCTTAGCCTCACAGCTTATGTGGGGTCCTCTTTATAGGATCCTAGATTCTTCTCCAGTGAGCAGTGGGGAGGATATAAGTGAAAAGCTCCTATATTTAGATGAAGGCAGCCAATCACTGGTTCTTCCTTTACAATGGCCCCATATATAAAATATATATGTAAATTTTTCAGTGCCACTCACACCAGGGACCCTTTCCAATCAATCCAAAAAGTTGTGACAGTAAGAGCACTAGACTGTGAGAAGGAAGTCTACTTTTGTTTTTTAAATTTTATTTAAAAGATTTTAAAACAAAAAGATAACCCCCCAAAAAAAATATTAATAAAAACAAAGAGAAATACAGAATTTTTTTTTTTACATTCAGAAGGAAGCCCCCTTTTTAAGATTATAGATATTGGTTTTATAGCCACTTTCAGAGGTTGAGCCATTTTGAAAAGTACAAAGGTTCAGCGTGTCAGACACATAAAATGACAGACTTTACTATTTTTTTTTATTTTAAAGGTTTCCCTATCATACAGGAGAATGTGCCTAGTGTTTTTCTGTGATTCTGCAAGGCAGAGAATGTTAAAATTGACTTTTAATGATACTTTTTATTGTGTGTGTGTTAAGTGCCAACAAGTCACTTCTGACTTACAGTGACCTTATGAATTAATGACCTCCAAAATGTCACATCATTAACAGCCTTGCTCAGGTCTTGCAGACTGAGGGCCCCTGTGGCTTCCTTGCTTGAGTCAGTCCACCTTATGTTGGGTCTTCACCTTTTCCTGCTGTCATCAACTTTTTCTAGCATTATTGTCTTTTTCAGTGACTTCTCATAACGTGACTAAAATACTGTAGCCTCCGTGTGGTCATTTGAGTTTCTAGGGAGAGTTCAGGCTAGAACCCACTTATTTGGTTTTTTTGGTGGTCCCTGGTATCATTTTTCAAATGAATCAACTTTCTTCCTGTCAGCTTTCTTTGTTATCCAACTTTCACACCTGTACATAGTAATGGGGAATATTATAGCATGAGTTAGATTGATCTTGGTTGCCAGTGACACATCCTTACATTTAAGGATATTTTCTTAATGGTCCTTCATGGCTGCCCTTCCCAGTTTCAATCTCCTGATTTCTTGGCTGCAGTCTCCCTTTTGGTTGATGACTGAGCCAAGAAATAGAAAATATTGAACCATTTTAATTTCTTCATTGTCAACTTTAAAGCTGTGTAATTCCTCAGCCCTCACCACTAGCCCTAAATGAGAGTTCACTTCTCTGTTTAATTGTTTAAGGCATTAATATTTTCAAGTGCCCTTTATATATTCATATATTTCTTCTAGTTATGCCAACACTGTACTGTTTAACTACATTCCATATTTTTATATAGTCACTTATTAAGCTGTTAAGCTTGTGGTACTGCTTGTAGTTTCTCCTCTTCGCCTTTTACTCCTCTTATGCACTCTGTAACGTTTTAAAATAAAAAATTTTTAAAAATCACTTTTGTCTTTTTGATGTTCAGATGTAATCCTGCTTTGGTACTTTCTACTTGTAGTTTGGAACTGCTTGTAGTTTTGCCCTTTTCGCCTTTTGCTCCTCTTATGACCTCTGTAATGTTTTAAAATAAAAAAAATTAAAAAATCACCTTTGTCTTTTTTATGTTCAGATGTAATCCTGCTTTGGTACTTTCTGCACCTACCTCATAGGGTGTCTGTTGTGGGGAGGGGAAGGGAAAGGGATTGTAAACCACTCTGAGACTCCTTTGGGTAGCGAAGGGTGGGATATAAATCCAATCTCCCCCTCCCCCTCCTCCTCTTCTTCTTCTTTCTTCGTCATTGGTCATTTCAGTCTGTTGTTTTCTGCCAGTAATGTGGTGTTATCTGCATATTTCAAATTGTTAATGTTCCTTCCACCAATTCCACTCCGCCTTCATTTAAATCTAATCCATCTCTCCTTATGATGTGTTCTGCATACAGACTGAACATATTATAAGGTGATCAAAGACATCCTTGTCTGACACCTTTTTCAGTTGGAAACCATTCTGAGAAGATCAGCTTTTGATTTCTTTCAAAAGCTTTAAAGTGGTTAGAATAATCTTTTGGATACTCTAACAAAACAAGTCTACAAGTTGGCAATTTTACATCCTATGGGGAAATATAAATGATGGTGACTAATGCATTATTTCTTATAACATCATGTAAGGTAGGTTATGCAGGGCTCTTTTTGGGCCGGAATGCGCTGGAACAGCATTTCAGCTGGCGTCCAGGCCCGCCCCTCCCCTCCAGCTAGAAAGCACCCCACACCTGGTCTCCATTTGGAGACCAGGCGTCAGGCACCTTCCAGCTCCGTGCACTTAAAGGGGACACTCTCCCTTTAAACTCACGGGACCAGGTATCAGGCGCCTTCCAGCTCCATGCACTAAAAGGGAGAGCATCCCCTTTAAGTGCACGGAGCCAGCTAGAAAGTGCCCTACACCCAGTCTCCACGCAGATACCAGGCATAGGGTGCCTTCCTGCTCTGTGCACTTAAAGGGGATGCTCTCCCTTTAAGTGCATGGAGCTAGAAGGTGCCGGACACCTGGTCACCGCATGGGAGCTGGGAAAGGGCCTCCTCGGGGTTCGTGGTGCCTCCATCTCCGTTCTCCATCTCAGAAGTTAGTTCAGGTCCGCCTCAGGGAGAGTGCAGTCATAGTTTTGTGTCTGCCTCAGCAAAAGAACAGAAAGTTTGAAGGGTAGTTCTACCTGGTAGCATGGTAAAGTGATTTAGCTCTACTTCTGGGAGAGGACAGAGTACCTGGTCTCTGGTGATGAGCAGACACTAGGTAAGGGCAGGCTGCTGTGGGTGGAATTTTCTCTGTGTGTGAAAAGATCCCACCTAATGGCTTGTCAGTAAAAGCCTGTTTGTACCTGAAAGCATTAAAGAGAATTCAAATCACTCTCTGAAGCCATAACTAGCTTAAATTTATGTACCTCACTCAAGTTTCTCCTATGACTATCTGGAGACCTGTGCTACTAATCAGTTCTTTAAAACCAACCTATAAATAAATAAATAATCTTTGTTATGTACGTACAATTGAGTGATCTCCATGATCATCTTGCTCACAATAAAACCTTCATCATGAAGTGAATCCAAAGTCTTTTGTCATGTGTACTGGCTCTGCTGAGGCTGACTCCTCCTCAGATGAAGAAGAGACAGGGAGCAACCCAGCCTCTTTGGGAGTCAGCCCAGAGGAAGAACCCTCCACAGACCTGAGGAGGAAGAGTCCCCAGCAGCTGCACAGGAGGTGCAGCCACAAGGAGAAACCAATCCTGAGCCTGGCCCAGTACCCCCAGTTGCAGACACCCCAAGGCCGGATTCCCCACCCAGTTCTCCTGAATGCCCCAGACATAGGGCATGCCAAAGACTGACTATGCAGGAGTGAAGAAGGAGTGCAAGACTGCAGCTCCTGCAAAGGCAATGGGAGGAACTGTGAGCCTTGGCAGACTCCACTCCCTGGGAAGGGAGAACCTCCTGATAAGCACTTCACACACCTGCCTCAGTGCGGTAGCAACTCTGCACATTCCGGACCTGCTTCAGTGTGAGTAGAAACCGCTCCTTGTTCCTGAACACTGCAACCTTGGAAGGTATTTATTTAGAAAGTTTCTGTCACCTATTTGGGAAACCTGCTTGAACTGAAGCAAACAAGTTGAGCTGTAGCTGTAGAGATGCTGAAGGAATCAGTGAAGAAGAAAAACTTTGGGATAAGCTATGAGGCATTATTTGGGATATAAACTTTAGGAAAACGCTACTGGAAATGGAGGATGGAAAGCACGAAGGGAAATTTGTACAGTTAATGTTGGTCACTTGTCCCTTTTTCAGCCAGCCATTATACCTTTCCATATGTGATGTAATATATAATTTTTCCACATAAATTTTTGTTAGCTTTCCACTCTGAGTTAGTTACAATATTACGGTGGAGGCACAACATACTCCGACTTCTTAAAACAATTTAAATTTATTAATGTAAATTCATTAATGTAAAGCCAATGAGAGAATAGCTGGGGAAATTTAGAAGGAGCTGTTTCTAACTATCTAAAAACAAAATTCCAACACATTATCTGCAGAAAGACAACATGAGACAAAATCACTGTATATATATTTTTTTGGTGACAGCTGCCGGAAACATTTACAATCAATAGAAAAGAGCTAGTAGCACCTTAAAGACTAAGAAAATTTGTGGCAGGGTCACTGGAAATTTGTGGCAGGGTCACTGCTAGTCACTGGAAGTGAGCAGTGATGCACTAAAGCTCATACCCTGCCACCAATTTTCTTAGTCTTTAAAGTGCTGCTGGACTCTTGCTCTTTTCAACATAGCTACACATCTTGATTTATGATCAGATTTCTGGCATATCTTTACAATAGTAGTGGTTTTAAAAATATATTACTGTGCTTATGAGATGCAAAATGTCAGCACTGTAGCATACACTGCCACATCACATGAATGCCAAAAATAGATCATGTAAAATGTCTTTGAAAATACAATTCTGTATGCAAACAGTGCTTCAATACCAGTCACAACAGGCTGGGATCTTAACAAGCAAAAAATAGAGTTCAATTTCAGTTTTTTTTAAAAAAGCCCTCTACTAAACTTTATATCCTCACTCCAACTCTAGATCCCACTTAACAGCTTTTCAGAATGACAGTTTAAATCAAGAAAATGTCACACATTGTATAGTAACAGCCCTAATCTTTCCTGTAAATTGCTGCCTGTGGTTTTCACAAACATAGGAAATTGCTGGCAATTGACAATGTGTCGCACTGCAAGGATAACTTGACTTTTGCACATTTAAACAAAACAGTCTTAAATAATTCATGCATATCATTCAACACTTAGGCAATTCTCAGAAACATCGATTTCAGAAACCAGGAGTCTTCCTTTCACACTAGACTAAAATTTTCTCTTTTGCTTTCACATTTTACCCTTGTCTCCACAAGGGTAAGATTAATATTGCGGTCATTAAATAAAAATTTCTAAACATCACAGGCTCCCTCATCATGCTTAAGTGGTCAATTCTGACAACAAACCTAGCAATTACAAGAAGCACCATAAGATGGATTTTGTTTAAAATGAAAGAGAAGAGTTAAGAAGCAAATATCATACAATGGGCAAGAGATAACCTGCTTTCAAGAACACAAAGATCCAAATAATTCCATTGTACTGTTTGACATACTAGAGAAAAGGATTCAAATAAGTTGCAACTCAAAGCGGATAGGCATGTACTTTTTTTAAAGTTCCCTCTCTGCAGATGCTTCTAGAGCACAGCAAAATTACCCAAATAAGACTGAGATAAATCCTACCACTGTCCTACCCCTCCACTGAATAAAGTTTATTTATTTAATAAGGACCAACAATAAAAATTTCTTCAAGTACATTAGAAGCAGAAAACCAGCCAGGGACACAGTGAGTCGGACCCTAGAGTCGGATTTCACTGGCTTTTGAGCAAGGGAAATCTTTGCCTTTACTCTAAAGCAGGCTGGTGATTTCCTCTGCTCTCTGGCTGAAGAACTAACAGCTGTGCCAGTTCCAGTAGTTTTGAAGGAAACCACATTCCTTTCTTTTCTATCACACAAAAGCCTTTGCACAGAGGCTTGTGGCTGTTCTCACTTTTGCTCCACCACATTCATTTATGCCAGAAAGATATTCCAGAAAGGCTGTCAGTTATAGACTATCATGGGGGAATAAAAGAAAAATGAATTCCCTACTTAAAAGTAATATTGCTGTTTTATCACTCCGTTTTTATGCAGTGCCATGAAATTATTGTAAATGTCACCTAGGAAGATACAAAACTCTATTTTTGGCACCATCTGCAAAGTGTTTCTAATTAGGTTGTCTGAAATGCAGTGGCATAAGTGAAGCACACCTATTAACACTCCAATAGCATATTCTAAAGTCTGAGGGAAGAGACGTATAGGGCCTTTTTAGAATCATACTGTAGGAATAGTCTGGTATGGTATGGCACTGTGTCAGTCAGCAGATTTGGAAGGTGGAACCTTCTGCTGAGCATGCTGTGCTTCTGGTGGGAACAGAGACAGTAAGGGGAAGCATGCTCGTCAACTCAAGTAAAAGTAAAAAGTCTGAAGAAGGGACTTTCTGACTCAGGCCTCGAAGAGTCAAATTATGACAGTGCTTGCAGTCTCGCATTAGCTCTGGTATATATGCAGAAAGATCTGAGGAATTATGCAGGGGTCATTTTGTAGAAAATGAGGTGCAGGAGCTCATTAACATATCTATTAGCATAACTATTAGCATATGCCATGCCCCCTGACATCACTGGAAGTGTGTCAGAAAGGGGGGGCATCTTCAAAAACCTCCCCCTTGCTTCCTCAGCTGGCCTGCCAAGGTGGGTGGGCGGGGGAGCAAAGCGAGAAGGGCCCCATAGAATACAATGGGAAGATCATGCCGCTGCTGCGCAACTCTAAACAGAAGGGGTTTAAAGTTTATCGCTTCGCTTCCTCCACAGGCCTGCTGGGAGCTGGGGGAGGGGCTTGCCACCACTGCCATTTGTGCCCACTAGGGGTGTGCAAATAAAAATGTTTTGGCCCGATTCAGATCGGGCCAAATTAGGCTGCATCTGTTCAGGCTGCCTAATGACCCCTGCATGTCAGTTTTGGCAATGCAAGCCAACTCAGGAGTCAGTTTCAGCCCCATTATACCCTATGGGCCATTGAAGTCAATGGCAAAAACATTACTTTTTTCCCACCATAGAGAACAATAGAGGGATTCAGGGCAACCTGTTTGGGGGCCTGTAGAATTGGACTCCCTGGTCCAATCTTCTTGAAACTTGGTGGGTATTTGGGGGAGAGGCTCCAACAGCTACCCTGTAAGTTTGGAGCCTCTCCCTCAAACCACCTCCCCTCCAGCTGCTTTTTAAGCCACCACCAAATTTCAGTGGGAATTTGGCAGCGGGCTGAATCAGATCAGAGAATCTGATTTGGCCCGTGGCTGCCCTAGTGTCCACTCCTGGGCTGGCAGAGTGCTGCTCCACCTCTCTATGGCCCCGAATGACCCCTGGAATTATGTATGTGTTTTTACATGTTCCATTCAATATAGAGCCATTTATATGCATGTTTTTTTCAATAATAAGGAGCGCACAGGTGAGAGGAGCCAAAGCTTGCCACTTTCACCATACCTTGAAATCTGTCATTACTTTCAGCCTGGCTCACCTGTGCTATCTGAGTTGGGCTGGAAGAAAAGTACTGAAAGCTATGCAACCCAGTGGAGTATGTAGGAGAGGTGGGGGGGGCAGTGTTAATCTCATTTTACCAGCATATTACATTTTTTTATTTTTAAAGGTATGTACCATTCTATATCAATTCATGTGTGTTTTCCAGCCATGCTTCAGGCTGGTAAGATTTATTTACACAACATATATCAAGAGACACTAAAGGAGATAGAATCTTTAGTTTTGCCAGTCAGCAATGGGCAGAAGCAAAAGCACACATGCAGCGACACTATTTCCCTTTTGTGAAAGTGCAACTACTTTATGAATTCTGATAACTTCTGCAAAACCACCTCAGAGAAAGTACTGTATGTGTGCATACATGAAATACCCCTTTGTATCCATTCTGCCTAATAAACTAAATTCATGCAAAATCCAGAACATCAATCAACTCAACCAACAATAGAATGCAAAAAAATGGTCCTCAACTGGTACTAAAACATACATACTGAAAGCACCAGGCAAATTTTATGGAGAGCTAAATGTTGCAGAGGCATGGGACCTCAACATGTCGCCCCATCTCTGGTCATCACCCACCCCACCTCATTTGGCAAAAAGATACAGAAAAATATAATTTTGGCTGAGGAATAGTTGAGTCTGCAATACAGCTGAAGAAGTATGGCTGCGATCAGATGACATGCTTAAAGTGGTCTGCTGCCACCTCTAATTTATCCAGGTTTCTTTGTAATGGAGAGTTTTAATCAGACATCCCCCTTTTAACCTGCCACACCATGTGTTCACCCTGTGGTTAATCAATCAGACGTGGCAGCAATGGAGTGGGACAGTTGGGCAGCTTTTAAAATTATTTGTCTTCTGAACATGTGCATAAGTGCTTATGGGAAGCAGCGCTTCAAATTCCTGGCAGGATGGCGGCAGCTGGTGGCCAATGGGATTGATGGAGGAGGCTGCTGGGATATGTAGTGCATTGTGGTGGGTGTGTTTTTGAAACTGCTTTTGAGAAATTCAATGTTTCAAACATTTCAAAGCCGTGGGGAGCGAATAGACAAGCCTCATCCTGTGTCCTGCTGCATTTTTATTTAAAAGCTTGGAGCAAAGCTGGAGTCACGGGCATTGTTCTCAGACTGCCTCCTCCTTCCCTCTCTGAAAAAAACTCATATTTTCAAGTAACCCCTTCCCCACCCCACCGCCACAAAGCACAGAAAAAAGCTGACATACACAGATGTCTTTCTTTGGAAGTTTTTAAAATAGAAAACACAGTTTTGAGAAGTTGCTGTGAGAGTGAGTGAGAGAGAGGGATGTAATTTTTTAACTCATAAAAAGTGAACAGTCAGTGGGCCACTCATTTACCTTTATGTACATTCCTGGCCCACTGACTGTTCACTTTTTATGAGTTAAAAAATTACATCCCTCATATATTGAGACAAAAGTTCTGAATTCAGGAATTTAAAAAAGAAATCCATAACATAAACATCCCATTTATTCATCCAGCTGACACATTAGCCTTCTTAGCCAGTATCTTTTAATTTCCACAAACAACTTCAGGTGGAAAGAGACACAGATTTTTTTTCATTTACATATTCAGGCTTCACTTAAAGCAATATAATGTTTTTAAATATGAGGGTTATGGAATTATTTTAATCATTTTTTGAAGATCCAAAAATACAAATTAATTGTTATTTGTATCCCCAAAAATTAATTCCCGTCTTCTGAATTGGGCTATGCTGATTTTTAAAAAGGAAAGAACCCACAGATGCAAGTGTGTTACTGGGGACTATCTTCACTCCATCTTCTCTTTAGGCCAAAGTCAGGTACAGATGCTATTAGAATAAAGTCATTTCAATTATTGTTGTGCACTTTCCCACCTAATGATTTGTTTAATTGTTCTAATGTGCAAATGCAACAGAACCAGTGCCATAGTGAGAGAAAAATGCATGGATGTAAAGTTTTTCCTGTCATTAACAATAAGTGAGCAGCAAATGGAAAATGAAGTTATTCTGGTAGGCCAGTTCCACCCCAACTGCATCTGGACTTAAGAGGCCATCTACTACTACCAAATTCCTCCCATGCTGAACAAAAAGCCATAGTTGATTAATCTAAGAAGTACATCCACACCTGAAGCATAGATACAACTGTAGGAATCATTTTAACTCCTTCCATTACCCCCTCTGTACCATGTATGTTCACCCCCTGCACCAACAAAACCAGTAGATAAGGCAGCCCATACATAAATGGACAAACTGCTGAACCACCAGTTAAAGAACACTGCATCCCTAATAATTAGTTCTCCCATAACACCGTTATCCAAACAACACTACTTCCCCCAAGTTAGGAAATAATATGCACCTACCTTTGAAAGCCCACCTACTTCCAAATAGAAGCAGATAATGAAAACATTCCACGTGACCCAGAGAGCAGTCCATACTGAGTACTAGGGCGAAAAGAAGAGAAAATGTGAAGATGAAAATACTGTATATGGTGTAGATCGATAATATAAAAAGATCGATAAGTACAGCACTTCTGGGAACCATCAAGCAGAGAGGAGCTGGAGAGATTTCTCTTGGCTGAAAGCCCCTAGAACTGTAGCCAATTGCAAATTCAATACTCTCTACTGCTCTAACTACACTCCAGGAAAAGTTAGATTTATTATTTATGGCTTGGTATTAGCCTACTGACACTGGTAAATTCTAAAACATTGACCCAATTACAGATTTTGTGCTTTCCCTTTTCCTCCTCATGATATATCTGTATGTACAAATTTAAAGGAACAATCACAGCACAACCTCATTTAGCTGAAGAGCCTGAGGGAAGTCCAAAGATGTTTTGTAACCAGGTAAACAAGAGAACTCCAAGCATTTGTTTATGCCTAAAAGAGGCTTTGTGAAAGACTCAGAAAATGTACAGAAAGAATAAATTCAGATAACTAAAGTATAAGCATTCTTCTCTCTGAAGGTTTAGGAGGAGGATACCAAAAGAACACAAAGAATGTGTGCCTGTTTGCTTGTGGACACATGCATACACATGAGAATTAACATACATCAGTCCATGTTCTGTTTAAGCTGACAGACACTACAGACAATACTAGGTGACACAGGAACCACCCTAGGGAAAGGCAAGTTGCATTCAGATATGTGGATTTAAATAGACTATAGCCACAATAAAGTACTGTACAGAAACTATTTGTATTTAATGCTGTTTCACATGGAAGCACTGTCCGAAGACAGATAGTAGGTATAGTATAGTACAGGAAGGTTGAGCACTGCCTATTAATTATCCAGTGGTACCAAAGTATTTACACATGATGCAAGGGAGGACCACTACACAACTCCATAATGTATATGGATGCCGAGCTGTACATTTACACATTTGTAATATTCACAGTACAGAGCTGTGGCTAAGGTCAAATTAGACACGATATGGTGCCTCTTTCCACTGACAGTTTCTTTAAATTATTATTATTAAAAGAGTCAGAGGAAAGGAAATGTGAGTGGAGAGGCCACTTTCCCCTCTACATGTTGGTTCATTCAAAACCACTACTCAAGCGGCTTTCCCATCCAGTGGGAAAAGATGCAGGCTCCCAAATAATATTTACATACAAAGGACAGAAATAGAGGATACATGCAAATGCAGCACTGTTTCAATAAGAGAACAGCAGCTTAGGGAGGAGGTGATTTGGAGCAGATTGGATTGACAATTAAAAGTGGGAAAAGGGGAATGGACCATCCGATAATAATGGAGAGGCATGCAAATTGAAGCTTAAGTTCTCAGGAAAGGATGCTCTGGCACTCTACTGGGAACATCTAACAGATACTTAGTTTAAGTATTTGTTAACTAATGGGTTTGTTAACTAATCAGTAAGAGCAATCAATTAAAACCTTTTGATCAACCTGCCAATGGCAGTCACAGTCTTAGAAAATAAATTCTCCACCTCCATTGAATGTTGTTAAAATTCTAAAACTAGCAGCACAAAAAACTCAAACAAAGACATGGGGTTTTTGTGGAAATGATGTTTGGGCTTTGGTAGTAAGATTAACAGTGCCCAATGATATTAATGGGCTTAGACTGTAGTACCTCTGCATAGGATTGCACTGTAAGGGTCAAACAAGCAGAGGAGGAGGAAATGAATGAACGGTAGCTGTGATAGCAGGGTGCTGCCACAGTGTTCCCCCATCTGCCACACCCAGTGACCAAGCAGTTTTGGTTACTGCATGTTTGCAAGTAGTCAATAAAGCTAATATTTAAAAAAAAGCATGCTGCAGTTACAGATGGGACATGGGGAGGGTAGTACAAGTGTCTGAGATAATTTTTACTCCTTTATCCACCTCCCCTTTCCTGGAGTGATTCACACTGACATCTTCTTTCAACTACCCAAGAATAAACCTATTGTCTTTTCTTTAGAAGAGTTTATGAGGAGTGATTCGGTGGGCAAGAAAAAAGGGGTCCCAATGTAGCAACTATTTACAGCTAAGGAGAGTTGCAGCTCTGCTGTAGAATAGTTACAGTATCACACACTCAAGGTTACAGAAATGACAGGCTGTCTTTGCTAGAGCGAGAGATGGATGGATTTTATTTCAAATGGCTCACTAAACCCAGGAATCTCAGACTCTTGAAATAGTGTTAGCTTCTTTCTAGGGATTTTCCTCTCAATACCCTCACAAGTCACTAACATGCTATTTCTCTGAAGTAACCTCAGGTGACACCAAATTATTCAGGGTGGTGAAAATAAAAATGGGATTGTGAAGAGCTCCAAAAGGATCTCTTCAGACTGGAGGAATGGGCATTAAAATGGCAAATGAGATTCAATGAGAGCAAATGTGAAGTGATGCATACTGGGGCAAATACTCCCAGCTTCACATATACACTGATGGGATCTGAGCTGGCAACAGACCAAGAAAGGGACCTTGGAGTGGTAGTGGATGGCTCGATGAAAATGATGACCCAGTGTGTGGCTGCTGTGAAAAAAAGGCAAATTCCATGCTGGCCATAATTAGAACAGATATAGATAACAAAACTGCTGCTATCATATTGCCCTTATGTTCAGACCATACTTGGAATATTGTGTACCATTTGGCCATGGGACTTGAAAAAGGGTATGGTAGAGCTTGAAAGGGGAGTGGACAAATTTATGGAGGTCTGGGCTATTAATGGCTTTTAATCATGATGGCATCTACTCCCTGCAGTACTAGAGGGAGCCTCTTCAAATCAATTGCTGGGGAGCACAGGCAGGATAATGCTGCAATCTGCCTGTTTGGGGACTTCCTAGAGGTAGCTGGTTGGCCACTGTGTAACCAGGATGCTGGACTAGATGGACCTTGGTCTGATCCAGCATGGCTCTTCTTACATTCTTAATTTAACCTGCCTATCACAGGATAGCTAACCTAATCCTTCCTCTCCATAGGCACTTGAGTCCTAACCACTTAGCTCTATCAATGTTTGAGCTCTATCTACTTAGAACTATGTCTGAGCCCTATCTGAGGAACAGGAATTTTTCCATTATGGTCCATTTTCTTACTAACTTTCCCCCATCTTCTTTCTCTCTCTCTCTCTCTCTGACAAATACATAGCCTTCCATTGGTTGGAAACTCTAGAGAGTGCATACACAGCAGGGAATCAGAGATTAGGTGTGCTATCTGGAGGGTGGGAGTAGAAGCCATCCATCACAGTACCACTTAAATGCAGCCACAGGGGTCACAGAATTTGATAAAAGTAATAGTACACTATTTGCAAGCAAGCAATAATGTAGGAAAGTATCTGTTTATCCCCTGTGGGGAAGAGAGCAGCAGAAATAAAGCCTGCAGTCCTCCCTTCCTTCCATCCCTGCTTTCATCAAATGTGCAATGCCCCCTGAACTGCTCCAACATCTTTTGCACTGTCTCTGGTCCTTACAGACTGTCAAAACTTGGTTCTAGAACATTAATTGATATGGACAGAAACCCAAGAAATCTTGTCTGTTACTTAAGGATGCAAGTTGCAAAGAACAGAAGGACCAGATCAGTGGCCAGAATTTTGAGGAGCAGCAAATTTAAAACTGGCAAGAAATATTTTTAGCTCCATTGGCTTTGTAGGCATACAGTAAACTGGTACCTTGAAGTTTACCAAGGGATCCTGGTGACAGCCTCCTATAACATGGACGTAAGTGCATTTTACAATCATCCCTGACCCAGTCCAACTCAGCATCTGAGTGACAAGGGAAATTACAGACCAAGCAATATGACAGAAAATGGAAGTGATCAGCT
This sequence comes from Lepidodactylus listeri, assembly GCA_029233225.1. NCBI lineage: Eukaryota > Metazoa > Chordata > Lepidosauria > Squamata > Gekkonidae > Lepidodactylus > Lepidodactylus listeri. The sequence goes on from JARCFY010000006.1 coordinate 52,540,190, forward strand.
AAAAATTTACCAAAATCAGTTTCAGAGAAAAACCTCAGCCTTATCAAGCTCTTTACAATATTTTTGAAGTCTGTGTGGAATTGCCTTCCTTGCTCCTCTTCCCTGTCTACGCTGACTTAAATCCAAGTAACCTGGTTTCACTCCTTGTGGATATTGCATTTACTACTCTCAAAAGATCTGATTTCTTCCCTCTACTAATCTAACTCTCTCTCTGTAGGCATTTTTATTACATACATTCCAATGCTGTAAGTGCACACGAGGTAAAATACAGAACAAAGTTTGAGTCCAGTGGCACCTTTAAAACCAACAAAGTTTTATTCAAGGTATAAGCTTTTGTGTGCAAGCACCAGCCTACCTTTTATCTGTCTCCAATCTCCAGCTATATTTATTCTTTATTTACTTCGTATTTATAGCCCACATTTCTCCACAGTGGGGACCAAAGTAGCTTATGTCATTCCCGTCTCCTCCTTTTTATCCACACAACAACCCTGTGAGGTAGATTAGGTTGAAAGTATGTGACCGGTCCAAAAATCACCCAGCCAGCTTCCATAGAAAGATGGGGACCTTAACCTGGGTCTTGTAGACTCTAATCTGAAGATCTAATTGTTATACCACACTTGCTTTCATAGAGTGACTCCTTTTCAACAGTAGCAAGCAGCTGGGTCTACTTGAGTCATGCAAATTAGGCAACATCAAGTAACCCAGAGGTTGCTGCCAGGCCTAGGGTTGCCAACCTCCAGGTGGGACCTGGAGATCCCTCAGTACAACTGAACTCTAACCACTACACAGCCTTGGCTTTGAAAACATATGCTTGAAAACTCATGTCCTGTGTTCGCAAAGTCATGCACACATGTTCACAACTTGCAACTGGTCAGAATTTCCCACAGTGTATCAATATCAATATATCTAATCTCAGTCTCGCTAAATGTGGACACTTAAATCCAAAGATTAGAACCAAACCAAAACCTGAAAAATGTTCCTGGTTTGCAGAAAAATCTGAAATCTGAACAAAATGGCACTGGGGGTGTTAATCCCACCAAATAATAGAAGTAGTGCCTGTAGCTTTAAGAAAATGGCCCTTGCTGGGCAACCATATAGTAGTGCCAGCCTTCAAGCCTTGTTTTCTGTCAGTAAAAGGTAAAGGGAGGGGGCAGGGTCCTTTCCAGGGTTGTTCTGGCTTTTAAGGGAGGACTCATCAGTACCAGGCTCTCCAGCAACCACTAGGCAGCTTGCTATCACATTAACTGTATGGCTCACCCAAGCCCAGCTACCTGCTACTCTTCAAGAGCAGCCACCCCACCAAAGCCAAGGTTGTGTAGTGGTTAGAGTTTTAGACTAGGATCTAGGATACCTGGGTCCGAATCACCACTCTGCTGTAGAAATTAACTGGGTGACCTTGGGTCAGTTACACATTTCCAACCTAAACTATCACAGTTAGGATAAAATGGAGGAGAGGAAAATGATGTAAGCTGTGTTGGGTCCCCATTGTGGAGAAAGGTGGGGTATAAATGAAGTAAATAAATAATAAGTATAGCTGGAGAAACTATGGGGGCTTTCAGGAAACGGAAAAAGGAAATAGCAAGAGAGGGGGAAGTGATGTGTCTCCCACAAGTCCTTGTGGGTTCCCACTTGTACTGGCCAAATGTAGTCCAGTGGCAAAAACAACAACCCAACCCAATGAAAAACAGTTTACACATTTCTCTGATACATGAAATTAGGACATGTTTTCCTTCCAGGAAAACACAGAGGATTTCTTATTTGCATAGATACTTGTGTTTTACTTAGATGCAGGTGAGTAGCCATGTTGGTCTGAAGCAGCAGAACAAAGTTTGTTGGGTCCCCATTGTGGAGAAAGGTGGGGTATAAATGAAATAAATAAATAATAAATATAGCTGAAGTTAGGGGGGGAGAAAATGTAGGTTGATGGGTGGATGAGAACAAGAGAAGGCAGTAGGGAATGATGAGGATGGGGGCTGCCAGGAGGAGGGAAAGCAGAAATAATGTGGAGAAGGGGATTCAGAGGAAGAATGAGGTCCCCTTCCACAAAGATCATAAATGACTGCCCTGGAACAGTTAAGTCAGCAGAGGGGTAGTGCTCTGGATTTTCTTCTTAGCAAGGCTTAAGATCTGATGAGAGATATAGATGCCATCGCCCCAACTGGGGGGCAATGACCATACTGCTATTAATTTCAGCATTCTTGTCAATAGAAAGGTATCCCTAAAGCCCAAAGCAGTAACATTTGAATTATAGCTGTTTAACAATTCAGTCTTACCCTGAAGCCCAATTAATTGTTCTGCAGAGTTCTGAACATGAACTAAATTTAGTATTAGTACAAATTACCTCTGAAACTATGAGTAAGATACATGAGAAATTTAAATAGAAAGGCTTTCTGTTCTTATTTCACCTGTTTCCGCTTATTTATTTACTTTTATAGGAGAGGGTAGTAGGGGATATGAAAATAAGGTATCTAAATCTGTGGAACAGCATTGAACAGCTACACTTGGCTCTGATTGCAACATTCATTAGCTGAGGTGCTAAAGCTCTCTCACAATAGGAAGTTGCTTATTCCAAGGCAACCCCACTTGCAAATTTTTGTACATTGTTTTATATTGTAATGGCTAATGGCTACACAATAAATTTTACTGTCTATCTATCACTTGCAAATTATGCCCCAAGTGTAAGGTTCTTTAAAAGGCCAGTTTGCTTATGGGTTTCATCTGTCATATTTTTATCAACACAGAAATAAATTTTAAGAGCAAGTTTTTCCAAAAAAGAAATTATCTTTACACCCCAAAAGCCAATATGAATAAAACTACAAAGGGTTCCCAAATGCTGGCATTTTCATGAGAAAAAAAAGCAATAAATGTTCAATCTTTCCAGACAGCCAAGGGTTAGCAATATGTGAAGCAAACGTTTTTTCAAGTGGTATTAGAATTCTTGACTTCTGGATGGGCTAAGTAATAGAGAGCCCTTGTTTCTCAGTGGAACTTTGAGTGACTGAAAGTTGCTGTTTCATTTTGGCTTGCAGTTGGAGGAGGCAGGGGAGAAGATCTGAACAGCAGATGGAATGTGCAGGTTAGCTGGCTCTGCAACATCAACCAAGTATTAGTAGCAATTGTAATATTAACTGGATATTATTTGGAATCAGGATTTTAGGTGTTGCGTGCAGGGACTATGGTGATCATTTTCACAGTCAACTGCAGTAAATTCTCTCTCTGGTAGACTTCATCAGGGAACGAGGAATATACAAGTGAGAACACCTGGCCACCTTCCCAGGTAAAACAGCAGCTTTCTTCTTAGAGTGCTCAGGATTTTGAACAATGTTTCCTAATACTGGAGATGTAACAAATCTTATGCAAGCCCACACTGCGGCAAGCCAAATCCTCTGCAAGCTTCTCCCGGAAGTTTGCCAGGTGGAAGGGAAGCCAGGGGACAGTGGTTTGCTGCCTTTCGGCTTGAGGCCCAGAGGAGAAAAGATTAAAAGGCTAGAGGGGCAAGTTGGATGATATGAGCTCCCTGCTGCAATCCTCTGAGTGCTGTTCTTAACCTCAGAAAGATGCTGTAAATCTGTGAAGGAGACTACCTCTGGTTTAGACTAACCTGGCCTCTGAGGATGGGCCCCTTTTAAGGGCAGTTGCCCCCCCTAACTGTAAAATGTTCACAGATCCTAGTTTGTATAATATATGTATACCCTGCATGTCTCTGGGGACTGTTTTAATCTGCAATGTTTTCATTCTCTTATTAAGGTTCAACTGATATAACATGCAGTGAAAAGCAGCATGGGAAGGAGAACTGCCCCTTACTTCTTTGCTCACCTATCATGCCAGCTTCACCTTTGGGGATGACTGCAATGGTGTAATGTACGAATGAAGCCAAAGAACAACATGAATAGGTCCCCCTACATTTGTTTTAAATGGGACATTTAATCCAGGAATTTAAGAACGCATAACAGAGATCACACATGTTGAATCTGGCCAAGACTGTGCATTATTTCCCTGTGCCTTAGAGGTAGGGGCAGCATGCCAAGTGGGCAGGACACACTGCCCCCACCCCATGTAAGGCCAGGATATAGTCCAAATCAGGCCATTTTATTTACACTTCAGCTTCCTTTCAGAGATGTACAAGAACCAATGATTAATTAAAATATTATAGCACATTAAAATTTAATTAAACCAGTTCAACAACAAAAAACACACATGCCTCTGATGCAAATAATGGTTTTTTCCAAAACTTTATGCCATTTTCTATCTTTACGAAAAAACAGATTTCGTGTATAAAAAGTGATAAAGAAAACGAACACGATGGAGAGATACGCATTACGATTCTAAACAGTGTGACGCTCTTCTAAGCACATTGATGCTAATGGAATAAGAAGAGTGTAACTCTGTTTAGGATTGCACTGCATAACAGATTGTACAAAAGAAGCAATCATTCAAATGTTTTTAAAAGGTGGGATTATATATTTTAAAGCTACTTTACCGGGGGGGATCAATGAAAATTAAAACAAAAACTTACCACAACTATATATCGAGGTCTGTATTGTATGGTTCCAAACAAACCCAAAATGACAGCTATTATGTGCAGAAAATTACCAAGGATGGGGGCCCACTGGAATCCAAGGAAGTCAAAGATCTGTCTCTCCAGGGCAGCTAACTGTTGAAAACAAAAGATGAGAGAAAATGCTGTAATTAGGATTAAATCAGACTATTATTCATAGCTATACCATCCTTCTTAAGACCCTGTGCTGATCCTTTTTAATAAAACAGGCAATTATCTATTATTATGGTTTCACAAAGGATTTATCCAGTTGTTATTCATGGCTGCAAAATGACTTTAAAATGGATCTGGTCTGTTATTTGATACTGAAAAGAGATCACATCAGATAGCCAGTTGTTTTTGTGTTTTTTAAGTTTGGTTCTCTTTATGGAATTTGACAGCCCTCGTGATCTCATACCAATCTTTTCCAAAGATACTTTTTTTCCATAACCTACTATTTGGACTGTATCCAGTGGTATACATGGTTCCCTCTTTTATCACCACAAAAATCATCTGAAATAGGTTAAGTAGAAGGAATGTGACTTGATTTGAATCTAGGTGTCCTCAGCTACGTAAGAACATAAGAACATAAGAGAAGCCAATGTTGGATCAGGCCAGTGGCCCATCCAGTCCAGCACTCTGTCACACAGTGGCCAAAAACACCAGGTGCCCTCAGGAGGTCCAGCAGTGGGGGCAGGAAGCCCTCCCACTGTTGCCCCCCCCCCAACACCAAGAATACAGAGCATCACTTGCCCCAGACAAATAGTGTCAGATACCATGGGTTGAACCCAGAATCATGGCCAGAAGCTCCACAGCCTTGCTCTGTCTGCTCTCTGAGCTGCCTGCCAGCAGGAAAAGTTTCTGGCTCAGTCTCCATCATTGCACTCTCCTTAAAAAGGAACTACACCATCCCAAGAAGAATTCAATAAAAGCTTCTGAGATCAGTTGACTAGAGGGTCCAATAAGTTTTGCCCTCTAGATATAAAGTTGGTTCTTCTGGGAGTGGGGGTGCCCATAAGTTTGATTCATAGTTTAAGACTGTGGTTTTGATACTTGATCCTGCAACATGCAATCTGCTTGTATTTGTCTTGCCTTCTCCTTGGACTGCCTAAATACAGATTCTTCACTTAATCTTGACCACATTTTTGCTCTCAAACTGCCTGCCATGGTTTCTGAACTCTGGCTTGACTCAGCATTGTTACTGTCATATCCTATGAATTTGTCATCTGTTTTTGATCCTCATTTCACCTGACCTCTGATCTGACACTAACTATTTGAACTGCTTTCATACCCATGTCATCTGGCAAACAGGAACTTAATATTATGCTGCATTTTCTCTCATGCCCAACCTAAGGGAAACTAGAGCAGATGATCACTTTCTTTGCCTATCAAGTCCCTTTGTGCAACTCACCAGCTGTTGACACTTCTGCATAACCTCATAATTAAGAAACAACCTTAGGATAGATAAGTTCCAGACCACATGGTCACATCAAACCAATTGGTACACCATAACCCCTAACAACTGTGAGATTATTCTTTCGTCCCCCATGATGCCACATCTCAACACATGCCAAAATATCCTATTGGCTTTGTGCTCAGCTTGTGCACTTCCCAGAAAAACATACTGTTTGGCCACAGTAGACTAGATGACCTGTTACATGATCCAGCAGAGCGCTTACTTTTTTAACTGCTTAGAAGACAAGTCATTCTAGTTCCTTCTCTGATCTATGTTCATATGCTTTTCTGTGCCTTGCATTTATTTCCTTTTAATACAGCTTCCTCCATCCATCAGCACATAAGTACCTAACCAGAGAGAAACTGGTGCTGGTGGTATATGAAGAGAGCCATTATATGATAGATAGGTCCTGTTGATATCACATTTTGTATCACACACGTAGTCTGTGGCTTGCAGAGAGCACATTCAAAATTATCATCAACCAAAAGAGCTATGTTTATTTCCATCCCTGTCATGAGGCCTGGACCTCGGGGAGGCTCACCTGCATTTCTCGAGCAGTGGCTGTTTCAAGCTGGGAACCACCTGGCTACCATAAACTCCACCAGGCAAAGCCCATACCCACTTTCCTGAAACATGAAGCAATGCTACATTGGAGAACAGTGCTAAGAGCCACAAGTGCCATGTCAAATAGCTACATGTGGCTCTTGAGCCACCGAATGAATATCACTAATACAACAGTTTACTGAAACCTTGGGAGCAGTACAGTAAAAGTAAAGATCTCCTCAGAGACCCATTTCTACTTGAGACATACCCCCCCAGTGTTCACCCCTGACTCCAATTATATTCCTCTTTCTCTGCCAATCTGTTGACTATAACTTTAGCTCTTCTTGAAGCTGACTGCAGGTCCAACTATAGCTTTTCTTGGAAATAACTCATGCTATTTTTTGCCTTGGGCTCCTGTTCACCACCATCATATTGCCCTGAGGCATGCCCCACAGCTGGGATTCTCACAGCTGCAAATAGAAAACACTCCACTTACTGTTGGCTTGAAAGAGACCTGGAAAGTGTAAATGTTAAAAGGAAGCAAATCTCAGGAGCATTGTTTATTCTGTCATTGTCTACCCTAGGGTGAATTTGTACCTACAGGGGTAGGTATTTTAAAAAAGAACTTGTCACTTAATTCCAAATTGAATACTTTGATGAGTACAATAACATGGGAAATGTACATGTGCTTATGACAGAACTGAAGAAAAGTTCCAGTGAAAATATGCTATTATTACTGGGGGGGAAATGTAAAAAACTGCAACACTTTTAAAACTTTATACACTTTTTATTGTCAACATGTGGGCTACAATTCTATAAGGATTCTTGGTTTTGAGGGTGTTGCTGTGCTTTGCAGGGCTACCTAATCACAATTCATAGCCTCAGTGCCTCCTGCTCAGACAAATGAACTGACGAGGTCATATAATGTCATAAGCAGGGATGAATGTAAATTCCTGTTACAGTGAATTTCACAACTGAATCTTGGTCTAACCTGTCCCTTCCCAAAATGCTTTTCAGATCAAAATCTAATTTATGACAGTTCTGATTAACATTCTGAGGGGGTTGGCAAACTTTTAAAAGGGGTTCCCAATTACTCCTTCCCAGTATCTTTAAAGACCATGAACACCAGGGGATATTTTTATGCACTTTCTGCAACCTGGAAATTCAGGGATATTAGGACATGTGGATCCATGTGCTGCAACAGAGAAACATCTAACAACATAAACTAGAGGACTGTGGACTGGACTCTAGGATAAGTAGGTGAATAGGGACCTGGTTGGAGAACTGCACTCAAAGAGTAGTTGTCAATGGCATTTTATCTGAATGGAGGGAGGTGTCTAGTGGAGTGCCACAGGGCCTGTTTCAGGGCCCGGCACGTATCAATATTTTTATAAATGATCTGGATGAGGGTCAGGCAAGCCTGATCTCATCAGATCTTGGAAGCTAAGACTATGGTTAGTACATGGATGGGAGACTTCCTTGGAATACCACATCAGGAGGACGGGGCAGGCTTTATTCAGCCACCTCTCTGAATATCCTCATTACTAGACCTGAGGCTGAATGTAAACACATACATACAATTTTGGAGTCACCAGGCCAGAAAAAAATTGGCATCTACCTGCAAGTTCCAAACCCCAGTGTACCTTTGCTGAGGTATAACATCACCTGTCTGTCTATCATGTAACAGACAACTCCTACTGGAACAGCCGAACATCCTACAAAAGTTTATTGTATATACCATACTGTAGAAATACTTCTAAGTCTTCTGGAAAGGCTGCTTACATTCAACTGATAAAATGAAGCTTTGCCTAACAAGCATGATGAGGAAACTGAAGAGGAAATCTACAGTTTCTGTAGAATATCTGCATTATAGATACATTATACAAAAGCCTAAGAGTTATGGTACTCTTCATGTTGTAGCATCCAGACAAAACAAAAGTATTGAAGTACAACTTTGGAGAGAGACAATATGTACAACTAGAAGAAAAAAGCCAACACCACTGACTAATTTGAGATACACAGGCAGGAAAATTTCTGTTTCACACATAACCTTCATTAGCTCCATCCACCTCTCCATGCCCTATTATCTCTGGGAAGAAGACACCATATGCGATACCATAATACTGGGTTCACCTCTACTGGAATCTCCTTGGATCCATTATGAGTCATCTTCCTCCAGAATGGGTGGAAATACTGTTCTGAGCTCTTTTGAGGAATGCCAGGATAAACATGTGAAAGATCTGTCTGAATATATATAACTACCTTTCATGCTGCGTCCAAGAATTCATATCTGAGCAGGGTCAACCAGAATGGAGAAAAAATCCACACTCTCACACCTCACTTTTCCTGCATATCACAGGGCAGTTTACTTCGTGACAGCTTGAAATCCCACAAGCTTTGAAAAAATGAAACTCTTGGTGACCTTTCATTTTATGGAGTAGACATAAAGCTGTGCACAAGGCAGTGATCTGTGCAGTATGCTCTTTGTGCCACAATATTTTTCATTTTCATTTATGGAACTTGGGTTATAAAATATTTGTTCTTTTTGCTTGCTGAAAATCCAGCATTCTCTATGAGTGTTCTTACTGCAAGTCACTAACAATGAAGGAGAGGATGAAGGAGAGGATGAATGAGAGGATGAAGGAGAGGATTCCTTTTTATTATTATTATTATCCCGTGATATACATTTATGAGTGTGATTTCAGCAAAGCTGGTAACATTCTTATGCAACATAGGATAAAACCTCAATAGACTAGAACCTTTGATTCATGGTAATGGCTGTAAACATTACATATTAATGTTTTTGTTTGTTTGCATTCACTTTCAAACCATAAGTATGTGGGATTTACTAGACTAGTTGTCCCCCCTGCTTGGGTGCCCTGATTTTACACTCAGTAATTCAGATAAGTGAGATATTAGGGAATTATAAGCTGACATAGATACAGTAGGATCGGTGGCATTTAATAGGGAGGATCTACACTTCTCAGCAGAGCCAGATTTTAAAAATTGTAGAGTTTTCCATTCGTGCAATCATTCCAGAATATTCTGGGCAGTGAATCAATTTTGGGGAACTGCGAAATCACGTTGCAGGAAGGACTGGAATGAAGACTAACTTGAAGAGTCAAAATAAGGGGAAGATGGTCACTACAAGTAGAGTCACACACTGTGAAATCTTTAACATAAGGTTTCAGTGATGGGGAAATTAAGACATAATTGATTACACTGCAGCACCTCCTGGAAACAAAAGTAAACTCTCCAGAATTTGGAAAGTCAATCAAACCATTTAAACAAATTTTATTTTATCACATACAAAACTTAACAAGACAAATACCTGCTGGGCTTAGCAGACTGTCCTTGGATTGTCTTGCATAGGAAAAAGTGAGTGGAGGAGTATCTTCTGGATCGATTTCAAGAACTTTGAAAAGTGTACTACAATCTTTACTTACCCTTGCATTATACTGGAACAATAGCCATACATTCAAATGAGCATCTGAATGTGTATATAATGCATAGGGATGCCAGCCTCCAGGTGGGGCCTGGGGATCTCCCGCTTTTACAACTGATCTCCAGCTGACAGAGATCAGCTCCCCTGGAGAAAATGGCTGCTTTGAAGGGTGGACTCTATGGCATTGTACCATGCTGAGGCCCCTCCCCTCCCCTCCCCAAACCCTGCCCTCTCCTGGATCCACCCCCAAAGTCTCCAGGTATTTTCCAACCCAGACCTGGCAACCCTAATAATGCAATGCAATACAGTCAGAAAGACTGTATCATCATTCAGATGCATTGGTAAATGTGCATTGATTCCTTACTAAATTTAGAGATGGAATACTCTCTCCCTCTGGCTTAAACAGAGATCTGGGTTTCCTTACTCAGCAGGATTCATCCTTTATAAATGTTAACTGGTTCTTCTCATCATGTTGTAATCACACAATCATGTTGTATTATCCTGTAATCCTTTACAAATGTTAGTTTTTCTTATGCTTAACACAGCACTATCCATGATTACAAGTTAATGTTTTCCCTACTATGGCCATCTTCTAGACCAACTCTGAATGGATTCATTACATTTTAAGTTGTATCTTCTCCTCAAAAGAGGCTGAACCTCAGACCTCTCTCATCATTCATCACGAACTACCACATCATTTTCTTTCAGAAGGTGTCACAACTGAATCACTTAAAACAGAATTTACAAAAAGTCTCTCTTTGCTACAACACCTCTTTCTCCTTCCTCTTGTAAACTGGGTTATAAAGGTGCCTATAAAATGGTTATGCTTTTTTTTTTAAGTATTGAGCAGGAGGCAATGAATTCAAACAAACAGGCTTTTATTCAGTGACATTGTTCAGCTCAAAAGACAGCTCTATGAGAGCAGCACTTTCATTTATATTGTTCCAACACATAACTTTCAACAATGTAACTATATACAAGCAATACTATTGGACCCAAGCAGGGCTCAGTGACTGGGTATCTAGATTCGCTTCAGGACCAATGGGAGTCTTTATTAATCAGCCAATAGGAATTGGAGCTTTAGGATACCAGAGCCCTTTTCAAGCTATTACTGCTTCATATTCTAAACAAACACAACACTTTTCATATGCGAAAGTTAGGTTGACACATGAAGTCTGTGCTGGAACAAATTTCCCTAGTCTTTATGCTGTAACTAAATCTCAGTTTTCCTCATGGACCTTAAGGCAACATGCATGATGCTTTCACAGTTTAGACCATTGTCTAATATGGCTTCAGGCCTGTTTGTGTAACTGAAACAGCCTTGGTCGCCTTGGTGGATGACTTGCACTGGGAGATAGAAGAAGAAGTCCAACCCTGATGCATCTCCTGGGTTGAGTTTCATCTTCAGGGCCCCTACTTCAGGTGCTCCCCAGGTGGACAGTCAGGGCATTAAAATCTGCCTGTCCCTGTTCATCACTGTCTTCTACCAGTGGGTGAAGACTTTTCTGTTTCCTCTGGCATACCCCAATTCTTCTCCTTGTTTCTTTTTTTAATTGTTGGTTTTAAATATGTACTAGGAGTAAGGCCCATTGTGGAAGAAATATAAGAGGTTCTAGAAGGAAGCTCCAGGTGAGTGTCCTAGCTGTGGCTGGTGGGGCAGCAGAGGGAAGGGGAAAATAGAAGTAAGCCATGTTTATTTCCTTCTGTTTAGATATAAGGCAGGGCTGTCTCAAGTCCTTTTGCTGCCCCAAGTGGGTAGTATGGGAGGACAGCCTCATGGTAACAGGTATGGTTCCCTCCACCCCTGACTTATGTTGATTTGGGACTATGCAGTGAAAGCTAAGGTAGAAAAGCACCTCCTCCTATGCCATGTCTTCTGGGTTCCAAGGGTCTGGAAAGTGGTTCCATAGCCAGTTACAGGGTTGCCAACTCTGGGCTGGGAAAGACCTGTAGATTTGAGGGGTAGAGCCTGGGGAGGGCTGGATTTGGGGTGCGGAGGAACTTCAGCAGGGTATAATGCCATATAGTCCACCGCCCAAAGCAGCCATTGTCTCCAGGAGAACTGATCTTGGTCGTCTGGAGATCAGTTGTAATAGGTGGGAAATTTTCTGTAGGGGAAATGATGTGCTGTGGCTGCAGAACATGGTGATTGGCAACTCCAGTGACCATTGAAGGGAAGATTGGGAGATGTATTTTACCTCAGAACATATTCAATTACTCCCAACAGCAAAAGCAAACTGTTTAGAGTGTTAGAGGGAAAGGCCATTCAGGCCACATATGCAAACGACCTGTGTTCCAACTGGCTATGGGAGGGAGAGGAACAGCAAACTGTTTAGAATCTTGGAGGCAGAACTCAAACAACGCAGTGAGTAGATAGGGACAGCTTGAGTGACACATCATGGAGTCAACTGATTTAGGAGCATGTGGAATGTTCAGGAGAGTCCATGACCAAAATGCAATTATTATGTAGAGGGATTGTTTTTAAAAATTGATTAGGATTAGGCTGGAAAATAGGCCGTGGTCACACAGCCCTTTAATGTGGGAGGAAGGGCTGTTTCCTCCTGCATTTAAAGTGACCATTCACAACAGCCGCGGCTAGTCCTGCGCCAAAGCGGGCTCAAATGCGGGTTCCTCCCGCATTTTCCGACCCTGGGAAAACACTAGTCGCGCGAGGAGCCCACATTTGAGCCATCTGGGCAGCCCTCTCTCTCAATCATTGCGAGAGAGGGCTGTCCAGATGGTCCCATCCTCCATTTTTCCCCCTTTTACACTTGGGTGCTTGGGCACTCAAGCGCCCAAGTGTAAGAGGAGATACCCCCAAAAAAACTTACCAGGCGGCCGGCGGGGCTCAAGGAAGGGTGCCTCCTCCCGCCCCCGCTGCTCACCTCCTCCACCACCGCTCACTGCCACTTGCCTCCTCCTCCGCCACCGTTGCCACCGCCGCTTGACTCCGCCACCACTGCCGCCACCACACACCTCCTCCAATGATGCCATTACCGCCACCGCCTGCTGGGGTTGGGATGTGTAAACATCCCAACCCGAACTAAAAAACCGTGGCCCTTTAAGTCCGGGAGGGCTTCCAGACTTAAAGGGCCATGTAACTGCAGCCATAGTGTATGGCCCAACTTCCTTTAGTCAGTTTCACAGCAGAACAGGATTTGGAACTGGATTTCCTGGATTTCTTCTTCTCACTCCTAGCTCAACATTCTATCTATGAAACTATAGTAGCTGTCTGCAGTTGTATGCTGTCCCACCTATTACTCCCAACCAGTGTTCCTTCTAAACTGAGTTAGTGTGAGCTAGCTCAGTTTTTTAGTCTTCACCTCACAGATTTTTGTCTCAGTTCAGGAAGGATAGCTCCAAAGCAAACTGATTTATGCAGTAGCCAAATTGCTCGCTCACAACTGTAATGCCAGTAGCTCACAAAATAGAATTTTTGCTCAAATACTCCACAGCTTAGAGAGAACATTGCTCCCAACTAGCCAATTAACTGGATTGGGAAAAAATATTTAGCACAAATTACTTTATGAATTAGAAATGGAGCCTGCAGGCTAGTTGAAGCTAAATTCCAATAGAAGTGTATTATGGAACTATTAGCAAACTAAGAGAATAGTCTTACATTAATATGGAACTAAGTGTCAATGACCCAGCACACTAATCTTGTTACTTCACTACTTTAGAGACATTAAACATAAAGAGGATTTCAACAGTAAATGCAGTAGGCAAAATTTTACCACATCTTAGAATAATGGTGCTATGCTTATACTTTCATACTGCAGACATTGTTATTTATAAACAGTGCCTTAATTCTTCCAATGAATAGGATGTGGCTGCTTCAAGGAAATTTAAAACTGCCTCTTTGAATTTAAAATACATCCTGACATCTCATTAAAATAATGGAAGCACTCTAGACAAACGGAGAAACTTGGAGAGGGGGGGGGGAGATGACAGAGTAGTCCTGCAGAAGCCACAATATTTCCACCTCAACCTGTGAACCCATGAGCATTGGATCCACGGGCAGACTTTCCCCTGTCTGATCGCTCCAGCATGCTCTCATGGCATCGAGATGGTTTGATCAGGCCATGCCGACTCCATGCCATTCCCCACCCCCTTGCAGTATGCCCATCATTGCAAACTCCATAGGGAGCCCTCAGTGTGGAGGTGCGATTCATCGATCCCTCGTTTAAGCACATGGGGAAAAAACGGGACAAAAAAACCTGACTCACCCACAGTCACGTCTGATCACACACTGACAGACTGCACCTGCAGCTTCAAAGGGAGTTATGATCATGCAACTGCAGGTCAAATTCTGCCGGAGGAAACAGTCTCTCCCCCCACATACTTTATCTCATGTGTGTGACCGCAACCACTAAATCCATCCCAGTGAACTCCATAGCAGTCCTCCTACAAGGTCTTAAATCACTGTAAACAAACCAGCCAAATGCTCCTCTCTTCATAAAAAAATGAGGGCCAAACCAAACACAGAGGGATACTTCTCCCCCTCTTAAATAAGCTACGCCCCCAGTACTGAAAACTCATCTCCATTAAAATAATTTCCAGACCCTCTGAGTCCAGATAACTGATTGAGGCTCAGTGCCACTTCTTATTAACCACTGGTTTGACTGAGGAAAAAGAGACTTGCTCAAAATGCACTCTTAGATATCTGGTACTTATTTCTTTTGTGCCCTGTATCCAACTTATGCTCTAATCATGATAATGTGTCTTTTCTGCACTATCACCTAGCTAAACCTCTGTTTTGTGTTCTGGTAAGCACTTGCATTGATTACTGCAGCCTTCTCCCTTTATCTCATCTCTGTCCCCTCACCAAAACTTGCACTGCCAAAATAGTCACCTCATCTCTCCTCCTGCCCAAATCTTCCTCACTAAAACCCCTCCACAAATCCTTATATTGGATTCCTAATATCTTCTACATTAAGCACCAATTCTTTGCCTGCAGCCTCAAATTTTCTTCTAAACGCATCCTGTTCATTCATCCTTTTTCCACATTATAGCTCTACCCAGGGGTCCTTTCGTAGAAAAAGAGATGCAAGAGCTCATTAGCATAACTCATTAGCATATGCCACATCCCCTGACATCACCAGAAGTGTGTCAGAAAGGGAATGTCAGTTTCAGCCCCATTATACCCTATGGGCCATTGAAATCAATGGCAAAAACTCATAGGGTATATGAGGGGCTGGAGGAAAGAGGGTTTGAGGGAGAGGCTCCAAACTTGCAGGATAGCTGCTGGGGCCTCTTCTTGAAATACCCACCAAGTTTCAAGAAGATTGGACCAGGAGGTCCAATTCTATGGGCCCCCAAACAGGTTGCCCCATCCCCTCCATTGTTTTCTAGAGAGAACAATGGAGGGAATGGGGGCAACCTGTTTGGAGGCCCATAGAATTGGACCCCCTGGTCCAATCTTCTTGAAACTTGGTGAGCATTTGGGTGTAAGGAGAATGTCTGATTCAACACTGGTTTTATTTTGTTTATTGTATTAGATGCACAGCCCGCCCTACCTTTGCTCAGGGCTTGTGGAGGGTAACAACAAGAGCCAACAATACATCAAAACAGTAATAAATTAACTGTTGTATAATAAAATCCAATTCATAACAACAATTTTTAAATTAATCAGATGATCAAAGATTTGATACAGCTAGTGTGTCTTCTCTCAGAAGAGTTTGTGTTTCGTGTGTGACCGTGGGTGTTTGGACGGTAATTAACAGATGGAATACCAGACCAAGGGGAGGCCAATGCAGATTTATATTTTGAGGCAGCTGTTTCCATACCTTCTCCCTCCCAGAAGGCAAAGGTACAGCCTGATACTACTTCCATCCATTGCCTATTTAGTCCACACGGGATGCGGAAGGAAAGGATTACGGCCTGAAACACTGCTTGTTCGCTCTCTCTGCCTTATTTGTTAAAATTCCAGCCTAATGAATGGCTTTCATACAGATCTGTGTCATTTGTGCAGGTTGTAATAAGAAGTATTACATGGCTTTTGTTTTAGGATATTTCTATTAATGTTTGCATTTTCCTCACACACATTCTTACCAGCATTTATTCCTTTCCTACAGCAGCTTCTGCAGCGTTGAGCTCTGTTGATTTAGGGATGTTTCTTTGCAATGCTATTATGAACCTCCCCTACATCCTGCTCCATTCAACATGGATCTAGCAATTATCACCCTGTTCCTTCCCATTACCAGCCGCACTCAATTAGCCCCACTGCTGCACTTTATACAATTCCCCGTATAGAGGGGAGAGTGGTGCTATTTAGAAGAATAATGTTCAATAGAATTCTCCATGATGTATCCCAGCAGTGTTCTCAGAGCCATAGCATACTCCAGCTGTTCTTTTGCCTGTTTCAGTGTCTAGATGACAAACAAATACACCCATTGTTGTCAACTGTTATTTCCTAAGCAATGTTCTGAATGTGACAAGCAGGTTGAGGCAAACAGATGGAGTTGGCTCAATCAGTAAAAATAATGTTTTGTATAAATGATACATGTCAGGGTTTAAAAAAAAGTGATAAGGAATGTTTTCAAAACTGTCTGACTATGAGATAAGCTCTCACTTTTTAAAGTTTATTTTCAATTGTAACTTTAGTATTGAAGAAGCCTTGGCAACAGTGACTCCCTTCTGCTCCTTAAGCCATTTAGCTGGCAAAATGGCTAAAAAGAAGAGAATGAGACAATGCAGGGAAGTAAGTAGAGGAAGTGGTGAAGGAGTAGAGCTGGCGACAGGACAGATGAGCCACAGATGTTGAAATGCAGGAACTGACCCTATCCAGGCATTCCAGGGTGGAGAATTAGCCTTCAGTTCAACTGAAGGGGAAAGACACCTCCCTGGTCCACTATTTTAGCTCCCATGCCATATTGTTGTGTTTGTTCAGTTGCACAGTCGAGTCCGACTCTTCGCGACCCCATCAACCACATCACACCAGGCCCTCCTGTCTTTTGTCGTGCTCCTGAGTTTGCTTAATTTCATGTTTATTGCATCGATAAGACTATCTAACCACCTCATCCTTTGCCAGCCCCTTCTTCTTTGACCTTCAATCTTTCCCAGCATCAGGGTCTTCTCCCATGCCATACCCAAGAGCTATTAAGAAGTTGATGCTACTATGGCTGTGATCACACACACTAAATAATCCACTTTCAATCCATTTTCAATACACTTTCCAACTGGATTTTCACTGTGTGAACTGGCAAAATCCAATTCAAAAGTGCATTGAAAGTGGATTGAAAGTGGCTTACTTTGTATGTGAGATCGCAGCCTATTTCTCTTACCAGTGGCAGATAGTTAATGTCACAATAGCAAACTTGTTCATCCACAGGAGCAACTCATTCATTGCTGGAAAAAAGGCAATCTTTAGTATTTAGTGTTTCATCCATTAATTAGAAACACACCTTCTTGAACCCTAAGCCTTTGAGAGCAGCAGCACAGAGATTTGGTCAAGCAAGGAATTCCCCAGTCATGGCTCACTGACATCAAATCCCTGGCTGAGGACAGACTGGCAATGTGGCCTGGGAGAGCTCCGCTTCAGAAGCGGGGCAAGGGAGGCAATTCAGACAGCCTCAGCTGTCCTCCATCTCCCTTCCATACTCATCAGTCTCTGAAGCGCTTCTCTGCCGCCTCAGATGGACACTGGCAGAAAGCGGTGTCCAGGGGCCTTCCTCCGCTTGGATCCCGCTTCCCGGCTGTGTGGATGGGAAGAGGCAGGATTCAAGTGGAGGAGGCAGTGTGAATGTGCTGCCGCCACGAGATGCGCATGAGTGCATGTACAAGTGGCCTCAATAGAGGAGGTGGGGAGATTTTAAATTTTTAGACTGCTGCTGCACCCATGCGCCTATTGCCGAAACGGCCCTGCCACGAGTCGTGGAGGCTGGCCCACCCAGGGCCACTCCACAGCAGTCTGAATGCTCCATTCCGCATCCATCCTGGCATGCTCCTGTGGAAAACTGGCCAGTTTGAATGGCCAGCCCCAGGCCAGTTTTCCCCCGTGGCTTTTGGCCCCACTGCCATTCCGCGACAGATTACCAGTCTGTCCTCAGCCCTGTATAGCAGATCCACCTTATTGTTATAAACAGGGAGTCCAAGTTAATGGATATCTTCCAGATGGAACAATTCCTATTTTTAGTATAGATCCTGTAACGAAATGGCTGCCAGGCAGAGGCAGCAGCTTAAATTAAAATGGCTGCCAGTCTGGTAGTCCTTTGGAGGGGGAGGTGCTCCACAGGGAACAATGGAGCTGCCATACCTCCCTGCCTACATTTCCCAGAAGCTTTAGGGGGAAAGTGCAGGAAAGTAGGGACCCACCCCAGAGGCTGAGCCAGCCGGATAAAGGCTTCTGCCCATCCAGGGAGGGGCCAGTCTCAGCCATAGTCTTGGCCCTTGCCAGCCTTGGACGACATCTTCAAGGGGGTGTGTACAGGTGGGACTCCTGCTACCTCAGACTCTGTGCACCATCCAGGCCACTATAAATCGTGGTGGAGAGCCAGAAGAATTGTGACCAGTCCTGGGGGAGGGGCTGAAGTTTCACTCCAACAACAAGGAGGGAAAGAGCAAATCCTATCCTGCAGCCACTCACTACAGAGGTAGTTAGATCAGGGTGTGTGTAGGAACAGAGGAATGGCATTTTTGATCCTGTTTACTTTATGCCTGGTTGTGTTGAAGTGCCTCTGTTATTTTCTGTGCCTGTGTACATAGTTTAAATAAACCTGTTTTTTGAGTTATAAGACCTGGTAGTGCCTTGACCACATAGTCCTCTCTGATCAGCATGTTACCAGAGGCAAAAGGAGGCCAGGGAACCCGAATGGGCCCAAATAGAAAGGGTTGCCAACTCTCCAGGGGCGCCCAAAGATTGAGGTATTCACTTTCCCGGGTTGAGGAATCAGCCAAAGGGGTCTCACTGTCCCTCTAGGAAGGCAGTGTAAATCCAGTGAGAGGTGGCAGTGAATGAGGAAGGGAAATAGTCCCACCAGACAGGGTGGGCAGGCGAAAATAGGGGCTTACAAGCCACAGAACGGCTGCTTAGTCTCCCAGGGCTGAGGGCAGGTTCCCGTTTCATCACAGATCCCATCACACTTGATGGTTTAAATATGCACCAGGGCCAATAAGACATTTTCAGTTTAGAAGAAAAATGAAGCATTCTTCAACTTGGCCTGATCTCATTGTTCATTAACATCGGGGAGTTTGAATTTGTAGTGGTTAGGAGCATGGACTAATCTGGGAGAACCGGGTTTGATTCCCCACTCCTCCACACCAGCTGCTGGTGTGATCTTGGGTCAGTTAAAAGTTGTTTCAGAGCTGTTCTCTCACGAGCAGTTCTCGAAAGAGCTCTCTCAGCCGCACCTACCTCACAGGGTGTCTGTTGTGGGGAGAGGAAAGGAAAGGAGATTGTAAGCCGCTCTGAGACTCCTTCGGGTACTGAAGGGCAGGGTATAAATCCAATCTCTCTTCTTCTTCTTCTACTGCCCTTCAAACATAGCAGTTTTATCCATTCTATGTTATTCTTCCTTCACATCTAGCACTTCCTCTTCAGAAATCTGATTCCCCCCCCCCCCCCCCCCGTTGTTTCAGTCATTACAGACACAAAGCGCTGACATAAGGTGAGGCATGTAAAATAAACCCAGGTAGCAATTGCAGAGCAAGAACAAACCAATAAACATGTCCACTATGTGCTCTAATTCATTATGTTTTTACTGACTGAAAAGGAGGATTTAATTATCTGGTGGGGCAGGGTGCTTCATTCATTACTCTTGTTAAATATCTCTGTTTCCCTTAGCAAAATCCAGTTTCTGTAGTTTTTAATGTTTTGTGTTTACACTGCATACAATTCTGAACACACACAAACATTAATAAATACACAAACATGGTCCATAGGATCTATTTCTCCATGGCTTTAGCAAGACTACTACTAAAAACAATAGGATGCCAACTACCTTCCCCAAGGATATGCAGGACACTGGCAATGAAACTCAGAATAGTTTGATATGTCAAACCAGTTGTTCATGGGAAGGGGCAGACTAATCATAGAGGTGCATGAGACATTCATCTAGGGAACCAGACTTTAAGGAGCACAAGGCTTTATGAGGTGCCAGTAATCACTGTGCCAGCCTGGTTCATAGGATACATTCTAGTACAAACTATTTGCATATTTTTAAAAAAGCCTAATACCATGTCCTGCCCCAATTTGCATGCCTACATCCCATTTTAGGGTACAGTTATTATTTACTTATTTATTTATTTATTATTGGGATTTATATCCCGCCTAGCCGGCGTTAGCCGGCTCAAGGTGGCTCACAAAAGTTACACAGAACAATATAATTTATCATAAAATTACAGCTTAAAATACACACAATTCACGAAGGATCACCAGATTTCACAGAATTACACAGAATTTGGCGGCCAACATTACTTCCAAGGCAGAGTACAGCAATTTCCAGCTCCCCAGCCAGGAGCTTACACCAGCTGATTTGTCTCAGCACTTTTCAGAGGCCCCCTTCCCCCAGTGGCGGCTCCTAATTAAAAGCCTGGCGGAAGAGCTCCACTTTGCAGGCCCTGCAGAACTGCAAAAGGTCCCGCAGGGACCTGATGTAATCCGGGAGCTCATTCCACCAGTAAGGAGCCACCACTGAGAAGACCCTGGTCCTGGTGGTTGTCAACCTGACCTCTTTCGGGCCGGGGAGGACCAGGTGATGTTGCGTGCCTGATCGCAGTGATCTTTGGGGTATATATGGGGAAAAGCAGTCCCTTAGGTAGGCAGGCCCCTGACCATACAGGGCTTTAAAGGTTAAAACCAGCTCCTTGAACCAGAGCCGGCACGCTATAGGCAGCCAGTGCAGTGTCCTCAGCACAGGCTGGATGTGGTCTCACACCAAGAGACCCATCAGCAGCCTGGCCGCAGCGTTCTGCACTAGCTGCAGCCTTCAGAGCTGAGACAAGAGCAGCCCCATGTAGAGAGGGTTGCAGTAGTCCAGCCTTGAGGTGACCATAGCATAGATCACTGTCGCCGGGTCATTGCGTTCGAGGAAGGGAACCAACTGCCTAATCAGCCGCAGATGGTAAAAGGCTGCTTTGGCAGTGGCTGCTACCTGGGCCTCCATGGTTAGGGAGGCATCTAGGAGCACTCCCAAACTCGGGACCCTCGGCGCTGGCACCAATGGCGCCCCCCCCCCCCCAAGGCCAGTAGTGGGATCCCTACCCCCAGTCCGCTCCAACTCAGGCACAGGACCTCCGTCTTCGTCAGATTCAATTTCACACTAATTGTAACCAACTGAAAAAATCTTTCTCCATGCTTTTAACTGAGCCTCCCACTCTCAAAAAAAGCAGACCAAGTACAGGCTGAGTTTGTCTGGATCTACATGTGTTTTTCCCCTATACAGGAAAAAAACCACATACACACATACACATAGAGGCCTCTGTTACCCAGGTAACATTTCAGCTCAGACCCTAAGTTTTCTGATTCAGGTCCTAGAATCCCTGACAGAGTAATCCCTACATAGTAATTCCCTTTCTGGAAGGTTTGGCTACATGAACAGATTAGTTAAAAGGTCGTTTATGGAGCCTACATAAACATGATAAGGAATTTATTGTTAATTTGGTTATTTAATTGCACAGCTGCTGGAAAATTTCATTAAACAGGAAGATCAGCCAAACTAGACTTGAAACAAAAGCTTTCCACCTTAGAAAAATATGGCTCAAGGAATTCATGAGGTGATTCTGAAAAATTACTCTAGTCTAGCTTGTGTGTGTGTGTGTGTGTGAGAGAGAGAGAGAGAGAAGGGAATAAGGGAAAATTCAAATGAGTTTTTAAAAAATATATAAACAATTCGTCTGACATTTTAATAGTATTTTATGAAGACAACTGCATTTGTTCAAGTATAATTTCCTTTCCCTGTAATATTTGTTCCTTTGAAATGTAAGTGTTAGGATGATTATAATTCACACTTTGGTATGATTTCCCTAATAAGCGCTTTTTAATGCAATCAGCTCTCATTAGGAGGCCTTTTGGCAGAAATCTCCCTACAAGACTCTCTATTAAAGCTAGGGTTGACTACTTGATGGCTCACAGCCAAAACCATTATGCCAGTGTTGATTAAAGAAGTTTACACAAGTCCACTCACCAGTCCCCCCCCCCTCCACTTTCAACATCACTCATTGCAGTCTAAGCCAAGGTGATATTAATGGATTGCTACTGAGTGGCCTCTGTTTTTCAGTGCTCTTCAGTCAGCGTTAATCATGAAGTGCAGTTAATACATTTTTAATACATCTGTATACATAGCTAGATTACACACCTGCTAGATGCATATGCGTCACCCACCCTCTGGAGAACCATGTTCATTTTCAAAATGTCAAGATGTGCTTGGAGGCAAGCATGGAGCAGGCTGTGCTCCAGACAGAATGGATGGAATGCACTTTAGAATAAAAGTGTTTAAATATCACTCTTACTATGTTTTAAGGGAAAGCCAAACAACCAGAAAATCCTGAAGGCTTTAGTATGGCACACTAGATAAATGCAGTGCTTATCTTCACAGTTTTACATAGTTATAACTGTGTGACACTATGGAGGTTAATTAATGTTTTTCAGAGTGAAAACCAAGAGTCTCAATGTATTCTGAAGGTTAATTTGTTCATTTTGGCTTCATTTCCTAAGTGAAAACCTCATTCCCCATCCCCTCTGGCTGGCAATGCAAAAGACAAATTTGTAATTGGTGTCCATCTCCTTTGAGACATTTTTTCTTTTGTCTCAGTTATTCATCAACTCAATCAATAATTAAACCAAAGACTAACAGAATGGCAGCACAAAACTTTACAAAGGGATTGTCTCGAAGAATGGCAAGCAATTAAGAAATCCTTAATTAATCCAATGTGTTTGTTTTCAAGATTTTTCTTCCCATTTGTCTGAAATAATACAATCATAATACATGCAAGGAAACAGCTAGAAGCAATCAGAATCATTTATTTGCTTGGTAATTCATAAACATTAGATACAACCCAGTGATGAGGGTTAAGGTGCTCCTTAGCCTCACAGTTGAAACAGAACTTTATTTGGCTTTTAAAATATACTCTAGTATTCTGAAATTTGTAATTAGTTGTATTAGTTAAATGTGTAATTAGTACTTTTTGGCCAAGCACCGTATCAGCTGACATTATATTGAACTGCCATTGTATCAAATATACAACTACACATGTGAATACACATAATACTGTGAAGACATATTTCTTCAAGAACAAGGCTAGTCACCCCAGGGGTTGAAGCCTTCTGACACTGGCCTCTGAACATGGAAGTTCTCCTCAGTGGTTAGTAGCCACTAATAGACCTAGCCTCCATGAATCTAGCTAATCCCCTTTTAAAGCTGTCTATGCCTGTGGCCATCACTACATCCTCTGGCAGCGAATTCCACATTTCAATCACTCGCTGTGTAAAGAAGTATATCCTTTTGTCTGTCCTGAATCTACTGCCCATCAGCTTGATTGAATGCCCTTGAGTTCTAGCATTTTGGGAGAAGGAGAAAAACTTCTCTTTGTCAGTTCCCTCAACCCCATGCATAACTTTATAAACCTCTGTTATGTCCCCCCTTAGTCATCTCTTTTCGAAACTAAAAAGTCCCAGACTTTTCAGCCTTTGCTCATAGGGAAGGTGCTCCAACCCTCTGATCATCTTGGTTGCCCTTTTCTGTACTTTTTCCAGCTCTGTAATGTTCAGAACTGTACACAGTATTCTAAAATGAGGCTGTACCATAGATCTATACAGAGGCATTATAATAATTTTCACTGCTGCAGCACACTGAACTGACACTTTCATTGACCTATCCACTACAACCTCAAGATCTTTTTCCCTCTCAGTCTCAGCAAGGTCAGACACAATTAGCCTATACTTGAAGTTGGGATTCTTTGTCCCAATGTACATCACTTTACACTCACCAATACTGACCTTCATTTGCAACATTGTTGCCCACTCACACAATTTGTGTAGACCTTCTTGGAGCTCTTCACAGTCAGCCTTGGTTTTCACTATCTTGAATAATTTTGTGTCAACTGCAATCCTGGCCCCTGCATTACTCACCCCTAGTTCCAGATCATTTATGAATAAATTAAACAGTACTGCCCCCAATACTGATCCTTGTGGGACCCTGCTGCTTATTTCCCTTAATTCCTACTCTTTGCTTCCTGTTATTTAACCAATTTTTAATTCATAAGAGTACCCATCCTGTTATCCCATGATTGCTAAGTTTACTCAGGAGCCTTTGGTGAGGTACCTTGTCAAAGCCTTTTGAAGTCACCTCTGTCTACATGCTTGTTCACTTTCTCAAAGATCTCCAAAAGGTTGGTGAGGCAAGCCTTCCCTTTGCAGAAGCTATGCAGATTTTCCCTCAGCAGGCTTTGTCCCTCTATGTCTATCTTTGATTACAGTTTCTGTCTATCTTTGATTACAGTTTCTACTAATTTGCCTGGGACATAAGTTAGCTATGTTAGCTGTGTTTCAATAAAATCATATCCTTCAGGTTCATCTGTGTAGTCCTCAGTGATGGTAACGGCTGCTGATCAGTTTGAATCGACAGAATCTTTGCCCATTTTGTTTTGGGAAAAACCGACACAGACTTGTGCAATGGGTGTTTGTAGCTACTCGGCACAAACCAAACAGATAATCCGTTTATATATGCTCATCACCTTCGAATGTGGTAAGTTCAACAGTCTGACTGACCTGTAATTTCTTGATTCCCCTCTGGATTCCTTTTTAAAATTGGTGTAACATTTGCTAACTTCAGTCTCCTGGTACAGCAGATGAATTTATTGATAAATTACATATTCACATTTCAGTTCCCTAAGTACTCTTGAGTGGATACCATCTGGATCTGGAGACTTACTGGTTTTTCATTTCTCCAAAAGATGCAGAACTTTATCTCTTTGAGTCAGTTCTTCATATTCCCTTCCTGAAAATAGTGGCTGTGGCCAAACTTTTCCACAGTGAACACAGAAGCAAAAATTAATTAGGCTTCTCTGCCATCTCCCCATTTTCATTTAGCAATCCCTTTATTCCTTTGTCATCCAAGGCCCAACTGCTTCTCTGGCTGGTTTTCTGCTCCAGATATATTGAAATAAATGTTTATTGTTTGACTTGATGCTTTTAACAACCTGTTCCTCAAATTCTTTTTTTTTTTTTTTGCACATCTAATTATTGACTTACATTTCTTTTGCCAGAGCCTGTGGTCCCTACTGTTCAATTCACTGGGGTGGACATTCCACCTTTTAAAAGAAGTCTCTTTACTTTTTATAGCTTCCTTGACTTGTGTTAATCGTGCAGGCATTCTTTTAGACTTGGCAATGCCTTTCCTAACCTGTGGAATGTATTCTATCTCTAGGCTTCATTAAATGTGCTTTTAAATAGCTTCTGTAGCAGCACACCACCCTTAAGGCTGCCAGCCCCTGGAAGTGATGTCACCTGGAAGTGACGTCATCATGTTGCTGATGTCACACAGCAACACTCTAGTTTTTGGGCAAAACTCTATGGCAAATTTGGGCTCAAACCACAGAATTTTGCCCAAAAACTAGAGAGTTGCTGTGCGACGTCAGCGATGTTATGATGTCACTTCCAGGTGACATCATTGTGTCCCACACATGATACCTGCAAGGCCCAAAGATCCCCCTGCTGGGAAGAGGGTAGGACCTGGCAACCCTAATCACCCTCCTTGCTGGTGTGACACTTGGATGTCCCTTCTCAGGAAACTTGAACTAGAGGGGCTCTCTCCTGCTCCCCCTCGACCTCTCATGTTGAACTCCCAAGCTCAATTCCCCTGTTCAAAGCACTGTTTCAAGCACCATCCTTAAGCTCCCCAATGAGCTCTGCTTTTCAGCTGAGAACTGTGGCTGTATCCCCAGGAGTCAGACAATAGCAGGCAGCTGACTCAAGTCACTCCCAGCAGAACTATGTGCTTCTAGTGCTCTCACCAAAAGTCAGGAGATTTTCACACGGGCACATCTCAGACAGCTAAGAAACCACATCACCTCAAGCAAACAAACACTTACCCCGCCTTTGCCTCTTCCACTTACAAAGTAACTACTAAATTGTAGTTCTGAGGAACAGTTTAATAATTTTTGTGGTATTAATCTTTAGAAACTCTTTGATACAGGACTGTGCTGTAGAAATGGGACACTCAGTACAGAGAAATCAATAACAATGGGCAGCATTTACAGAAAGGAACCAAACCAGGCTGGACAGGATGAAACTAAAATGCAACACAGGAGACTGCAACTTTATTCTTAATAGTACCTGAATGGGCATCCACAGAAAAAGGAATGACAAATTCATTTTCTAGGTGTACTCAATCTAACTCTAACAATATTCACTCTCTGAAATTGTGACAGATTATCCAGTTATTTGGAGCATTTGGTTAACACATTAAAGAAGACAAAAAAAATTAGTTGCTATAACCCAAAAGGCTGCAACTGAAAGAGAAATTACTGACCAATTGTGTACATGGCTTATGCAAGATACTATACATCCCACACACACATGCACACACACACAAACTTGCAGACCTGTGTGCTCTGTTCACTGTATGAAATGGAACAGTTGAGCAGGTTGTGCCTTGATTCTGTTCAGATGAACAGGTTGCATCACTGATTTTGTGTCAGAGAAAGAGTTGCTTGCATGTGGAATTCTGCTTCCAAAGAGGATCCCTGCCTGGCTGCCAGTATTTGCACTGTGGAACTAAAACAATGGTCATTTCTATCACCATTGTTTTTGCATGGATGACCTTTTGAAAGTCACCTGATGTTCTATCATCACGATCCTCTTTTATCCCTGTCTTTCCTGCAAACAACTTGACCCCTTGCTGCTTTATGACAGCCTCTTACATTGCAAAGGACGTTAATGTTGGAAGGGACCTTGGAGGTCAGTGATTACCACTGGGAATGCTGTGGAATTCACCATGACCATGTTTGACTGTTGAACTTACCACATTCGAAGATGATGAGCATATATAAACTGATTGTCTGTTTGGTTTGTGCCGAGTAGCTACAAACACCCATTGCACAAGTCTGTGTCGGTTTTTCCCAAAACTGAAAATGGGCAAAGATTCTGTCGATTCAAACTGATCAGCAGCCGTTACCATCACTAAGGACTACACAGATGAACCTGAAGGATATGATTTTATTGAAACACAGCATTTACTGATGACTGATTTGTATGATTTGTGAGTGATCTAATTGTCTATTTAAATAATTTCCTGTTGAGCTGAGCACTTACACAGCAAACTCAGTCAGATGCAAGGGGGAAAGCCAACTGTGATATACTGCACAGATAGTAAAGAATACAGTGAAACAGCCCACTGCACAACCACAAACAGGTTGCTGAACTATCAAATCAATCACCAAAACATAAGGTCTCTGTTCACAACTGGCAAACAGGAAGCCAGCCAAACCAGCATCTCTAATTCCAACTCCCTGATCTTGTCCAGGCTCCAATCCAACCCATGTCTAGATTGAGCAAAAATTTAGGGCCACATCCAGGGGTCATTTCGTAGAAAAAGAGGTGCAGGATCTCATTAGCATAACTCATTGGCATAACTCATTTGCATATGCCACACCCCCTAATATACCAGAAGTGTGTCAGAAGGCAACACCCACCCCTCAGGCTCCACTCCACAGGTGACTGAAACTGACCTGCTCTTCCTCCATTCCCTTCCCCATCCAATACTTTGTGCAATAAAAATAAGCGTAAAGAACACACCCTCATTCTCTTCCTGCTCCCTTGAAACCACCAGGTTTCAAGTAGACTTGAGATACCCAGGACATGTGCACCACCCATCCCTTTCCCTTCCCCTCCCCACAACAAGACACCCTGTGAGGTAGGTGGGGCTGAGAGAGGTCTTTTGAGAACTGCTCATGAGAGAACAGCTCTGAGAGAACTTGTGATTGGCCCAAGGTGAGGAGTGGGGAATCAAACCCGGTTCTCCCAGATTAGAGTACAACTCCTGACCACTACACCAAACTGATGGAGTGGAAGCTGCTGAAGGGTTGGTGAAATTTCTCCAGTACTTATGTGCCATGTGCCCAGATAAAAAATGGTATACTTAGAAAATTTATATGCCACCTTGAGCAAGTCTCTGGAAAAGCAGCACACAGTCATAAAAGGAACAATGCTAAAATTATCAATATTAAAACAAAACATTAAAAACAATAAAGACCCTAGCAGGGCTTTCCCCGGGGCACTGCGACTCTGCACTGTTCAGGGAAGCCGAGGAGGGATCGGGGCTTGGTCATGTGCCCACCCCCTGGGCTCCTCACTCCCGGAGCTGCGTTCCTGTGCGCTCCTGCTCCATTGGACCCCTGGCCACATCACCTCTCTCTGTTAGTCTTTAAAAGACAATTTACAGCTGCATAGAACCTTGATGGGACCACCTGCACAGTTTTGCTTAATCAATGCAATTAGCACCTTAAAGGGAAAAAAAGATGGTACTTATATTTTAGGCCACCTTTATCATTGAAAGGGCTACATGACATTCAGAGCTTGCTTTGCATTAGAAGGGTCAAACCACCTTTCGACTTCCAGCACATCTCTCCCTATCTGAATTGGGCCCTGTGCAGTTGCAACTGAGTTTAAAAACACTGGGATGATGTGATCTCCCAGTGTTTTGTCTGTTTTGACCATTAGGACTAAGCACATGTTGGTTGTTTAGAATGTCTTTATGACAGTCTTCCACAATCAACTGGAAGCTGAACTGAAATTAGGAAACTGCATCACATCTAATATAGTGCTGTATTCCCATTATCCCCATTAAAACTGTACAATGCTTTATTCAAAGTGCATTTACTCCAGTGTAAGCTTACCCTTTCCATTTAACAGGACTTTATATTTTTTTTTACTCCTGGCCACTGGCAGTATTGCAGGTGATTTTTTGCCTTTTGCTATTACAGCCACAGTACACCTGCAGAAAAATTAGGAAGAAACAAAACAACCCTGGACAGATTGGGGAAACAGCACAGTATACTGGGTACTGAAGGGAAAGGGGAAACATAGAAGAAACAATCTACCAGAATTTGCTGCTTCAAAGACAAAGAAGTAATTTTTTTGGATTTCCTAATCTCTCAGTTGGAAGAAAGGAGGACTGTGAAGCAAGGATTCTGAGCTAGTCAATTTCAAAGAGAACTTTCAAAATTGAACAAGACCAGACAGTCTTCTCAGGTTATATCTCCTGAGTTTTTACATTCTAAAAGCAACAGCTGCCAGGGAATGAGAATTATGGTTGCAATGGGATTAAAAATCTGTCCTCCCAGTGCAGCAAACAGCAGCAAGGGGCAGGATTTACAATACTTTTGACCAAATGCTGGTATGAATCTTCATTCTTTTTCACTTGTCTGCTACTGACTGAACTAAAGCCTGCAGAGATCCAATTAAAGGTCTCTGTCTTTCAATTTGAACAGTAAACTCTGACTAGATTGGAGTCTTCTTTCCCCTCACTTCCTTCCAATCCAAGGGGGAATTCCAAAAAAAATTGTTCTCTACCTTTGAATTTAGCAGATTCTGGAGGGCTGGATTTTGTCTTTCTAGACAGGACATCCCTCTGCAATGCCCCATGCTCTGAGTTTTTCCTAGTCTGTTCTTTTGTTCCTGTGGTTTTTCAGATTCACAGGTGCACTCAGGGCTTTTTTTGTAGAAAAAGCCCAGCAGGAACTCACTGGCATAATAGGCCACACCCAACAGCAGAAACACATTAGCGTATTAGGCCACACCCCTGACAGCTCAGCTCCCTCCCAGGATCAGCTTCCCCAGGTGCCCTGTGGCTTGCGGGGCTCATGGGGAACCCAAGGAGGGGAGGCACTTTAAACTGCCTTCCCTCCCTGGATTGGATTGGCTTCCCCAAGGGCCCTGCAGCTTGTGAGGCACCTGGGGTACCCAAGGGGGGGGGGAGAAGGCTGTAGGCGTGGCCAACTCAGAAGCCATCTGGAACTCTGTTCCTGGGCATTCCTGCCCAAAAATAGCCCTGGGTGCACTAGTAAAATGGACAGCTTTTCTATTCTAGTAGTAAAATGGACCGGTTTTCTAAAAGGCCCCATTGCAAAACATTTTTAAAATACCATAATTATTTTGCTCCTGATATATGAGATACAGTATACAATATTATATTTGCATGCTTTACCTGAAGAGTGTGTGTAGGCAGACTTCTGTTTTTGCATGTGAATGGTTAATTTACATTCCAGTTTAGGTGTTTGCAAATAGAAGTGAATTCTTCTTTCCTCCTGAACTTCTCACCCACTAGCGCTAGGCAATTCTGCATCATTTCAAGCCAAACGTCATAAGAAAATCATAGAAACCGGACGATTTCAGCAGAGAGAAAAAAAGGTTGGCTTTCTGAGGCAGAAAGGAAAGCCACTGAACTGTTGAAATCTTGTGCCTCTTCTGTATGATCAACCAGTAACCATATCAACAAAAAGTCAATGTGTTGTACTCCCCTTCCATAGCTCTAAGTGCACGAAAGTGAGAGGAATAATAAATCCCTGTGCCTGTGGCCAGAATATTTATTTGCAGCCTGAAGTGGCTTGGACTTTTTCTATGGCCATATACACAGTTACTATGTATTAAGAGCCTGCAGCACCCTAAACCCTATTCACAAAAAAACTTAGAATATTAAATGCTGTAATACTGAAAGATACTAAAAGCTCTACTTCTAATCCACTGGGGACTATAAAAGTACGGTTGCTTTGCCAGTCCAGGACTGGCAACCAGTGGGAAACTGGGAGAGCATGAGGGGGCAGCTGTTCAATGTTGTGATGTCACAATGGTGTGATAGGACATTAGTTTTTATGGAAGAAGAAGAGGAGGAGATTGGATTTATACCCCACCTTTCACTTGAATTCTCAGAGCGGCTTACAAACTCCTTTCCCTTCCCCTCCCCACAACAGACACCCTGTGAGGTACGTGGGACTGAGAGAGCTCTGAGAGAACTGCTCTTGAGAGAACAGCTCTGACAGCCCAAGGTCATCCGGCAGCTGCAAGTGGAGGAGTGGGGGATCAAACCCGGTTCTCCCAGATTAGAGTGTGCGCACTTAACCACTACACCAAACTGGTGTAATGATTTCTACAGAGGCATGATAACACTTCTGGGCTTTCTTGGAATTGATGTTACTCTGTCATAAAGGAATTTTTCTGACTACAAAAAAAGTTAGTACAGTCACATTAAATCAAAAAAGATACTTAAATCAGGTTACATGATACCTGGTGAAAATGTCTTTGTAACATATGTCATATATTACTAATATAAGCTTCCAATTTCACACTATTTGTTCCATACAGCAAAGGGCTTCCTGCCATACTAGCTCAGTCTTATTCCTGTCTTCTTCTTTTTTTTTGAAGAGCTGAAAATTGTATGTCCACATAGAAAACTTTGATCTTACCTAGAAAGTCTCCTTGTTGGTATTCTCTTCAACTTCCACAGTTTAGCTAATGTTAATCTAGTGGCTTCGTCAAAATCTTAACAAGAATATGCCAACAAATATAGAAAACAAAACACTTGCCCACAGACTGGAAATGGTTACTTTACATTCCAATTCCAATAAAAAACCAGGCATCAAAGATTTCAGCAACTATCAGACCATTGCATTAATTTCTCACATGAGTAAAGTGATGCTCAAAATCTTACAACAAAGACTGTTACCTTATATGGAATGAGAAATGCCAGATGTTCAAGCTGGATTCAGAAAAAGAAGAGGCATTAGAGATCATATTGCACATTTCTGATGGTTACTGGAGCATATGAGAGCATTTCGGAAGAAAATCAGTTTGTGTTTCATAAATTACAGCAGAGCTTTTGACTGTGTGGATCATGGAAAGCTAAAGTTGGTTTTAAAAGAAATGGGTACGCCACAAAATCTGATTGTTTTGATGTACAACCTGTACTCCAGACAAAAGGCTAATGTTAGGACAGAATATTGAGAAATAGAATGGTTTGTAATTGGCAAAGGTGTCAGACGAGGATGTATTTTATCTCCTTCTCTCTTCAAACTGTATGCAGGACATATCATATGGAAAACTGGATTAGATTTAGACGAAGGTGAAGTGAAAACTGCTGGAAGAAACATTAACAATTTGAAATATGCAGATGACATCATGTGACTGGCATAAAATAGTGAATTCTTGAAACAACTACCAATGAAGATTTAAGGAGAAAGTGCTAAAGCAGGATTACAGCTGAACAGCAAGAAAGCAAAATTAATATCTACTGGGGAATTACATAAAGGATGAAGAAGAAACTGAAATTGTTCAAGATTTTCTATTCCTTGGCTCCATCATCAACTGAAAGGGAGACTGCATCCAAGAAATCAGAAGGAGATACTGGCCCTTTCTGTATGCACAGTTTACTGCAGCTTACTGCAGAGAATCCAAGCAGTCAAGACTTTAAGTCTGACTTTGGATTTGCGTTCCTGCCATACACACCATTCTTTTTTCTCCTGTGTATCTATTCCATATTATTCTGTATACTGTGTATAGTTATAACCAAAATCCACAGTTTTTCCTAATTGGGGTGGGAACGTCAGTTGGGACGTATGGGGGGTGGTTTCCAAAGATTTTGAAACAATGAGGCACCATTTTAATTTCAGGCTTCCAGAGAACAGCAAGGTGGTGATGGGAGGAGTAGCAGGGCCCAATGGGAGCCTGAGTGGAAGCCCACCGAGGGCGCCCAACCCAGAGTTGGGATCTCTTTGTCCTGCACAATGAAGGACTATTCACTCCTGAAGTTCTGAGTGAAAGTGCTGAGGCTCGTATGACATCCAACTGAGATTCTTGAGGGGGGGTAAATACCAACACAGAAGGGAAACGGCATGATGGCCTGGTGGGAACCCAAGTAGAAGCCCACCAAGGGTGCCCAACCCAGAGGTGGCATCCCTATGTCCTGCACAATGAAGGACTACCAAACCCACTTTCTCTTCTGCCAGGTTGCCATCCTAAACATACTCAAAAGGCAGGAAGCTGCTTTTGTGCTCAGCTGATACATAGGGCTTGCTTCCAAAGTTCTGAGTGAAGGTCCTGAGGCTCATATTACATCCAACTCAGATTCATGGGGGCGGGGTTTAAATACCAGTATGGAAGACAGCAGCATGACAGGACAACTGGCAGGGCTTGGTGGGAGCCCAAGCAGAAGCCCACTGAAGGCGCCTGGGGATGGGCGAGAGGCCTGGGCAGGCGGTGGAGGCAGCACTGCAAGCCTCTGCACATGCATGAGACCTACTCTGCAGAGAAGTGGCGCAGCAGCTCTGGGGAAGAGCTGTGCCCATCTCGCTTTCTTGCCTTTTCCCCCGGCAGTCCAAGTTTAGCACTAAACTGATAACGCTAGACTCATGCAGCTTTAAAAATTTTTGAAATATAACACATCTGGCAGAAGGTGCAGAGTGGTGGAACAATCTCAATGCAGGCGGGAGAGTGGCCTCTGAGAGGCAGGAAAAGGGAGGAGGGGAAAATCCAAGGGAATCTGTCTGCTTTTGAATTTTACCTATGGCTTTGAAGTGAAGCTAGGGGAAAGACTGCCACAAAACTACTCTGAGAAACCCCAGGAAAACTGCAAGCAGAAAGCGAACTGAGCATTGAAGGGGGGAACACTGCAAAATGAAAAAGAAAGCCTGACGGACATGCATGGTGACAGCGGGGTAAAACACAGAATGACAAAAAAATAAACCCAAGGGTGATGCATGATGAAAGTGAAGGAAAAGACCAGTGCATAATAGGGCTGAGACTGGGAAGGGCAGCCATGAAGGAGCTACTAAGAATTTTAAAGTCTAAGGATGTGTTGCTAGTGACCAAGATCAAGATAATTCATGCAATGATATTCCCCACTACTATGTATGGGTGTGAAAGTTGGACAATGAAGAAAGTGGACAGGAAGAAAGTTGATTCCTTTGAAATGCGGTGTTGGAGGGAGTTTTATGGATTCTATGCACTGCCAAAAAGACCAATAAGTGGGTTCTAGATCAATTAAAGCCTGAACTCTCCCTAGAAGCTAAAATGACTGAGACTATCATACTTTGGTCACATTATGAGACGACAAGACTCACTAGGAAAAATTGAAGGCTGCAAGAAAAGAGGAAGACCCAGCATGAGATGGACTGATTCAATCAAGGAAGCCACAGCACTCAGTTTGCACGACCTGAGCAAGGCTGTTAATGATAGGGCATTTTGGAGGTTAATTCATAGAGTCACTTTTAAGTATTGAGCAGAAGGCGATGAATCCAAACAAACAGGCTTTTATTCAGTGACATTTTTCAGCTCAAAAGATAGCTCTATGAGAGCAGCACTTTCATTTATACTGTTCCAACACATAACTTTCAACAATGTAACTATATACAAGCAATACTATTGGACCCAAGCAGGGCTCAGCAATTGGGTATCTAGACTGGCTTCAGGACCAATGGGAGTCTTTATTAATCAGCCAATAGGAATTGGAGTTTTAGGATACCAGAGCCCTTTCCAAGCTACTGGCACAGCAAGGATGGACTTGATGGAGAATGTCCTCTTAAATCTGGGGATTCCATATGGGCCAGCATGAGCTGTGGTGGCAGACTCAAGGGGGAGCAGTCCGTAAAGTCTGGGAGCTCCGAGAGTTCCGGGGCACAACCCAGCTCTGGCAGGGGGCCTACCTTGTTCTGAGCTGGCAGTGGCTTGGCAGACTGTTCCCTTGGGATGTCCTGGGCTGGAGTTGGTGGAGGGCTGCCCTCTGTCAGGCGACTCCCCCGGGTGCCGGCATCTTGCTGTGCCAGGAGATCTCCCAGGCCAGCCTCAGGAACCAGGGTGCGTTGCAAATGTTGTCCCGATGCAGGAACTGGGGAGCATGGCAAGCGTTGCTCCGGCTCAGGAACTGGGGAGCGTTGAAAGCTTTGTTCTGGCTCAGGAACTGGAGAGTGTTGCAACTGATCCTCGGGCACTGGCCACCGGCGTCTCAGCTGGGCCAGATGTCCGCGACGGACCTGCCCCATGTTGTCCCTCACCTCATACAATATAGGGCCCGTTGAGCGCACAACGACTGCTGGAACCCAGTGCAGACCTGCCCCATAGTTCCGGGCATACACCGCGTCTCCTGGCGCAAAGGACCGAGTGGTCCCTGTGGCGATAGGATCGTGGTGGACATCCGGCTCCAGGTCGGGGTGAAGGCGGCTCAGGTGGGTGGATAGCTGGCGGCCCATAAGCAGCTCCACCGGCGACTTCCCGGTGGCGGCGTGCGGCAAGGGGTGCTGCTGCAACAAGAACCCAGTGAGCTTGGCTGGGAAATTCCCGTCACCCATCCTGCGGAGGAAGTCCTTGACTGTTCGCACCATTTGCTCAGCCTGACCGTTCGTCTCGGGGTGGAAAGGAGCCAAGGTGATGTGCTGGATACCCCGCTCATCCAGGAAGGTCTGGAACTCTGCAGAGGTGAATTGAGTTCCATTGTCGGACATGAGGCGGTCCGGCAGGCCGAAGGTGGCAAAGAGACGGTCTAGGCAGCGGGCAACAATGGCCGATGTCATGGAGGTGACAGGGATGACCTCCAACCACTTGGAATACGCATCCACAATAATCAAGAGTGTCTGGCCCTGGAAGGGCCCAGCAAAGTCCATGTGAATACGGGACCACAGGCCCCTTGGCTTCTCCCATGGATGAACAGGAACCTCTGGAGCTGCTGGCCTCGACTCCTGGCACAGCTGACACATCCAGACCCACCGCTCAATCTGCTGATCCATGCTGGGCCACCAAACATAGCTCCTAGAGATGGCCTTCATCTTAACGATGCCCAGGTGCTCTTCATGCAAGGCGTCCAGCACCCATTGGCGAAGTGGGGGAGGGACAACGACTCTGTTTCCCCATAACAGGCATCCCTTGTTTACCGACAGCTCAGACAATCTCGACAGGAATGGCTGGAATTCGGCATCGAGTGTCCCTGATGGCCACCCCCTCCACACATGGTTGTAGACTCGGCTGAGTATTCGATCCCAGCCAGTGTGGAACGCTACATCAGCAACAAAGAGCGGAGGCTGCAGCAGCTCCTCAATCAGCAAAACTTCCTGGAGTGGGACCTCAGGCGGTCCTAAAGATGGAAGTGGCAGACGGCTAAGGGCGTCAGCATGCCTGATGGTCTTGCTGGGCCTGTGGAGGAGGCGGAAGGAGGAGGTGAATAGAAGAACTGCCAAGCGCATCATCCGGGGGGACAGAATCTGGGGAGTTTGATGGTCGGCCATGAAGATGCCAAGCAGCGGCTTGTGGTCAGTGACGATTTCAAATTCCCGTCCATAGATGAAATCGTGAAATTTCTTCACTGCAGCAATGATTGCTAGTGCCTCTCGATCTATCTGGACATAGTTCCTCTCAGCGGGGGATAATGTTCGGGAATAGAAAGCAATAGGAGCCTCCCAGCCAGACGGCAACTAGTGACTCTGCACGGCCCCGATCCTGTAAGGCAATGCATCACATGCTAGGACGAGGGGCTTCTTCTCATCATAGTGCACGAGGACGGCATCAGAGGCAAGGAGGGCTTTGACGGCGGCGTTTTCTCTGCGATCCCATGCCCATGGAGCTGACTTGTCCAGTAAACGATGAAGTGGTTCCGCAAGAGCTGCTTTGTTGGGCAAGAAGGCATGATAAAGTTCAGTAGTCCTAAGAAGGACTGCAGCTCTTTCTTAGACTTCGGAGGGGGCACGTTGTGGATTGCAGCAACCTTGTCCGGAGCAGGGTGGATGCCATCTGCATCTAGGCGGTAACCCAGGAATTGAACGGTAGGGACGAAGAACTCGCATTTCTCCTTCTTCAGCCAAAGGCCAACGTCCTGTAGCCGATGAAGGACCTCTCACACCCAAGTAGCCAGTTCAAAATCAGAGGCCCCGGCAATTAAGACATCATTGAAATAGGGTACGACGCCAGGCAGACCCTGAAGAAGGCACTCCATAAGTTCTTGAAAAATGCCGGGGGCGACGCTTACCCCAAACTGCAGCCGGTTTACTTTAAAAGCACCTTGGTGCATCATCATAGTCTGTGCTTCAGCTGTGGCTGCATCTACCAGCAACTGCTGATATGCCTGGGCGAGGTCGATCTTGGCAAACACCCGGCCCCCAGAGACCGAGGCTAGAAGGTGGCTCACCACAGGAACTGGGTATGTGTGCGGCCGTAGGGCCTGGTTGATGGTGCACTTATAGTCAGCGCACAAACGGACGGAGCCATCGGGCTTGAGGGGAGTGACGATAGGTGTCTCCCACTTGGCATTGGGAACTGGTTCGAGGATCCTTTGAGCCAACAGCTTATCAATCTGCTCATCTTGGGCTTGAAAGCGACGGGGCAGTGTCTGGGCTTGAGGCGGATTGGTGGTACAGCAGGATCCAGGTTAAATGACACAGGTGGACTTGTAGCAGCCTAGCTCTATCTTGAAAACCTCTGGAAACTCTGTCTCAAGGTCCATAAAAGGCTGCGGCTCAACTTGGTTCACGCCAACAAAGTCTATGCCCAACAAAGTCTATGCCCAAGGCGGCGAACCAGTCCAGCCCTATCAGGCTTGTGCGGCGACCCTCTACCACGAGCACATTCAAACGGCTGGAGAATTTCTTATATTTGACCTGGACTGTGATGATGCCGATGACTGGAAGTCGGTTCCTCTGGAAGTCAAACAGCTGTAGGGTGCATCTTTGAAGGCGGTGAGCAGCGAATCATGGGCAGACTTGTTGGAAAGTGCTCCAAGAGACAATGGACAATGCTGACCCAGAGTCTACCTCCATCTGGCACGCTTGACCTTCGATGAAGACAGTGGTTTTGATTTTCGAACACGGATGTAGCCCCTGATGTATATATAGGCAGTTGGTGTAGTCCTCGGACACGCTTGCTTC
Organism: Lepidodactylus listeri; assembly: GCA_029233225.1. Taxonomy (NCBI): domain Eukaryota; kingdom Metazoa; phylum Chordata; class Lepidosauria; order Squamata; family Gekkonidae; genus Lepidodactylus; species Lepidodactylus listeri. Next base: position 52,578,005 of record JARCFY010000006.1, read on the forward strand.
ATTGCTGTACCTTTGTCTTTGCCTGGACAGCCGAGATGACTTGGAATGATACGATTGACTGGGGCCATTCACAGACTCTCGGGTACGCTGGAACTCATCTGGAGCATCACGACCCTGAGATGAGCGACATACTTTGGCAAGGTGGCCCACTTTCCCACACACATGACAGATGGCATTGCGGAACTGACAGTCTCTATGCGCATGCGCACCTCTGCAACCGGCACAGCCGTTTCTTCGTGGGCTTTTTTGAGAGCGGCGCAGGCTTTTGCAATGGCAGCGCAGCTTCTGATTGGCCCTCGCGTTGAAAACTCCATCATCAGACACATCAGATTGGTCGTCCCGGGCGTAATCAGACTCAGTGGTACTGCCCTGGTGTACAGCATCAGAGCAGCCTGGCGTGTGGCTTTGGGAACCCAATCGCAGTTCGCGGAGGGATAGGTTGGCAGCCTCTATTCTCAGGGCCTCTTCGAGGGCTGATTCATATGTGAGAGTCTTTAGTAAGTGTAGGGCTCGCCTGATGCTCTCGTCTCTGAGGCCACACAGCAGCCAATCTAGGAGGATGGACTTCAAATCGGTGAAGTGAGTCTCGAGCAGCCCACCTCAGTGTGGTGAGGTACTCCGTGACAGACTCGCCCTCCTTCTGGTTCCACTGATGGAACGCTCATCGATGGGTGGCAGCCGATGTCTTCGGGGTGAAGTACTCGGTCAGCCGGGCCTTGATGATGCCTAGCGGGGTCTCGAGTAACTTAGAGGGGGCAACTAAATTTTGAGCAATGTCAAATACAGCCTGGCCGCAGGTACTCAGAAAAGTGGCGCGGCAGACATCATCTCCGTCAATATGATTTGCTATGAGGTAACATTCAAACCGATCGAGGTATGAATCCCAGTTCCCAACCTTCGGGTCAAACGGTTCGATATGGCCCTTGGGTGCCATGCCCGTAGTGATTTAGCTCTGGGCACCCTTAGTGATTTCAGCTGGGCAGGCAGAGTGATTTCAGCCATTCAGTTAGGACCGGGATCCCATCCTCGTCGCCAGTTTTAAGTATTGAGCAGGAGGCGATGAATCCAAACAAACAGGCTTTTATTCAGTGACACTGTTCAGCTCAAAAGTCAGCTCTATGAAAGCAGCACTTTCATTTATACTGTTCCAACACATAACTTTCAACAATGTAACTATATACAAGCAATACTATTGGACCCAAGCAGGGCTCAGCGACTGGCTATCTAGATTGGCTTCAGGACCAATGGGAGTCTTTATTAATCAGCCAATAGGAATTGGAGCTTTAGGATACCAGAGCCTTTTCCAAGCTATTACTGCTTCATATTCTAAACACTAACACAACAGTCACCATAAATTGGAAGTGACCTGATGGCACTTAATAACAACAATCTAGTCACTACAATGACATACAGTGTTATCTCATGAACTTTTCTTAGAATAGTGGCTACCTAATTTAATCATAATAATTTGGGTGTACTTTTTATATGAAGCTCATTTTCTTTTGATAGCATTATAATGACAATTTTCCAATATTTAACAGCTCTAGTACACTTCCACTACACATGTATAAAGTCAGCATGTGGTTCACTGCAGTACCAATAACAACTGCTAATACTGCTATATATATTCTTGCCAGTGTAGATGGGGAGAGGTGCAAGTGGTGTAATATCTTGATAGCAGTCACCCTTAAGCTAAGACTAATTGAAAAAGATAGCTCTATGGATATCAGGTACTCCATACTCTATTATCAGTCTCATATCTAACTGCACATTGTAATTTTCTCATATATTCCAACCTCTATCCCCGAATACAAGTACATAGCATGTTATATAAAACAGGCAAGGAGACTTCAGCATTAGATAAATCTGCACTGACTGCCTTTTAACATGACATGTGACCACAGTTACGATCCAGCAACCTTGTGGAAACATCGGCATCATCCTGGATTTGCATGCTTTCTTGAGCAACAATGCAGCTGTCAACAGCTTGCTTCTCAGAGTTCAATTCCCTTTATTTCTACATTTATGTTCCTTTAACACTTCCCTTAATTGTTCTTTTTCTGATCATCAAAATAATGATCCTCACTTTCTCATTTTGCTCAGGAATGATAAAACAAATTTAACTTCTTTCTAGCACCTAACAGCTGTACGGACAATTTCTAACCACACTGCTAAATTATGTTTCCTAAAGACCAGGGCTCCGTTGGGGCCGGAGCGGGCCGGAGCACCGCTCCGGGAGAGAGGGGGCGGACCCCGCCCCCCGCCCGAAAGCCTCCCCCGTTCAACCCCTCCCTCCCCCAGTCGCCGGCCCCGTCTGAGAACCCGGCCCCGCCTGAGAGCCCCCTCCCTTGACCAGTCATCTTCCCCGGGGCTCAACAGGGGCGGGAGGCGGTGGCAGCGCGGGGTCGGCCTCGTCCTCTTCCTCCTTGGCGGTGGCGGCGCCTCCCTCGCAGCCCCCTCCGTCTCAGCCGGCAGGGGCGAGCGAGGCGGAGGCCAGCACGGCCGCGGTGGCGGCGGCAACGGCGGCGGCAGCAGCGACGAGCGCACCCAGCAGCAGCAGCAGTCGTCTTCCCCGGTCGTCTTCGCCCAGTCGTCTTCCCCGGGGCGGCGGCTGGCCGCCAGCCCCGGCCCAGAGTCCCCTCCCTCGCCCAGTTCTCTTCCCCGGGGCCGAGGCTGGCCCCTGGCCCCGGCCCAGAGTCCCCTCCCTCACCCAGTTGTCTTCCCTGGGGCCGCGGCTGGCCGCCGGCCCCGCCCGAGAGCCCCCTCCCTCCCCCGGTCGCCGTCCCCGGGGCCGCGGCTGGCCGCCAGCCCCGGGAAAAAAACCCTCCCTCCCCCAGTCACCATTCCCGGGGCCACCATTCCCGGGGAGGGAGAAGCCGGGCCTGAGTGGCTTAACGCCACTCAGGCCCAAGTAAGGGGGGGAGGGAAACGCCAGCCCTAGTGGGGGGAGAAGCGCCCCTCCCTCCCTCCCCCCCTCCCTCCCCCCACCTACCTACATACCTACCTGTTCCTTCCTTTCCCCCTTCCTTCCCCTCTCCCTTCCTCCCTCCCTTCCTTCCTTCCTTCCTTCCTTCCCTCTCTCTCCCCCAACTACCTACCTACCTTCCTGTCCCTTCCTTCCTCTCTCCCTTCCTTCCTTCCTTCCTTTCTTCTCTCTCTCTCTCTCCCCCCAACTACCTACCTACCTTACTGTTCCTTTCTTTCTTTCTTTCTTCCTTCCCCCTTTCTTCCTCCCTCCTTCCTTCCTTCCTTTCTTTCTTCCTTCCCCCCTCCCCCCTCCCTTTCTTTCTCTTTCTTTCTTTCTTTCTTTCTTCTCTCTCCCCCCACCTACCTACCAACCTTCCTTTTCCTTCCTTTTCCCCTTCCTTCCCCTCTCCCTTCCTCCCTCCTTCCTTCCTTCCTTTCTTCTCTCTCTCTCCCCCCAACTACCTACCTACCTTACTGTTCCTTTCTTTCTTCCTTCCCCCCTTTCTTCCTTCCCCCCTCCCTTTCTTTCTCTTTCTTTCTTTCTTTCTTTCTTTCTTTCTTCTCTCTCTCTCTCCCCCACCTACCTACCTACCTTCCTTCCTGTTCCTTTCCCTCCTTCCCCCTCCCTCCCTCTTGCCTTCTGACACACTGCCCATGACGTCAGGGATGTGTGGCCTTTTGACACTTCCGGTGACGTCAGGGGGTGTGGGCATATGCAATTGAGTTATGCTAATGAGCTCCTGCACCTCTTTTTTTACGAAAGGACCCCTGCTAAAGACCCTTGCAAACCACAGCGACTACAAATCTTGCAAACACCTGCATGAGCAAATCTTTTGGCTAAAAATTCTGTTTGGTGCAATGCTAACAGTATATGACTCAACAACACCATTCATGCCATATGTCTGACCATGGATGCACCGCTCACAAATAAATAAGACTTTATCTTCAATTCTCATAACCAGGAAACAGGTTTCTGGATCAAGGATCCCAAGACTTAGGATCAAATTGTACCTGTCAAACAATAGCAATGCTTTTAAAACACATGCAAATTAAATCACCAATTTCAGGAAGGTGGAAGTCTTCTGAAAAAAAGAATCCTCCAGATTTAATTTTGTTTGTGTAAACTACCATCAAGTTATACCTGACTTATTTTGACCCCAGAAAGAGGCTTTTAAGGCAAGTGAGAAGTAGAAGTGGTTTACCATTGCTTTCCCCTGCAGAGTCTTCTTTGTTGGTTTCCCTTCCAAGTACCAAGCCTGCTTAGCTTCTGTGATCTGATGATACTAGGCTATAGCATGCCAACACCTCTCTTCCAGATTTTATTATATTCAGTTATTTCTTGTTCACAGCTCTTGCTCTCAACAAGGAACTTTTGTATCTTACTTCCTTTTTTTAACCTTCAAAATATTACTTTCCTATTGAAACTTGTTTCAGAAATTGTTACATAAACAGCCTCAGGTCATATTTAATATATCTTGTTTCCTTCCTCCATCCCCCAATATCATTACTTCTAGACTTGCAAGACACTGCTTTAGTACTAGGAATAATCAAAGAGTCTGGTATAACTAGCCAAAACAATTACCACCATTTGATTCTGGCACAGCGTAGACCTTTTTCATGTGTAATGAACTGTGGCTTTAACACAAACTGGAGTATTACATTACGAGTAATTTAATTGATAATAACCTTTGCAAAACAAGGCAAGAGCTCTGTTGGAAGTCTGTCATCCTTTTACACAATAGCAAAGTTTCACTCATCTAAGCCAAAATGTTCAGTTTTTCTTATATATAGCCACAAGAACTATGTGAGATGGGAATGGAATCAGACTTGTGTACTGATATGCTAGGATGAAGCTGGTCAAGGAACATTCCAGATGGCTGCTCTTAACCATTTGAAGCACTAATGATGCAGTAATGTCAGTGATATCAGCATGGCCATAAATTCTGGCTTTACCTTTCGAATAAATAAATTACTATCCTTTTTGATGCTATTAGTCATTTGGAGACATTTCAGTCATGACAATAAATGAGAAATTAATTAAATTGTTAACCTTATAAGGCCCTGTGTAGAACAGGATGTAGGAATGTAGGGCATGCTCTCATTAAGCTGTCTATTTTGGCCTCAAAGACACTCAGGCCACTGAATTCTCTATATTATTACAGCCAAAACAATTATGTGGCTTGCATAGACTTCAGACTGCAGTATGCACATCTGTACTCTGCAGCCAAGGAAGTTTTATAAGCTTCATAACTGCATGAAAAAGGGGAATAAGCTCAAGGCAGCTGATGAGTTGAAAGTGTTTGGGACCCCGAAGCAATTTGTATGCTGTGGCTGAGTGTGATGTGGTACCACTGGTGCTGAACCTTGAACAAAACTTGCAGTACAATCCTATTGAAAGGGGACCCTTTAATCAGTCTGTTACAGAAAAGAGTCTCCACTTTCTTCTACAGGCTCAAACACTGATCACCTCTCCATGAAGCTTATTGACCCTACCTGGCCTGGCCAGGATGGAACTTCGATCTCTGTGCACCTGACTTCCAGTGTCCTCAGAAGGACCCCTGGCAAATATAGAAAAAACAACTCTGGTATACACACAAGTCATTTTTCAAAAAAGGAAAATAGAAAATAAACAAGCAGGAGGACCCGTGATACTCATGGGGGGGGGGGGGGAGCTCAACATTGAGGAGGAGGAAGCACCCACAGGTGAGCTTCCCCTCCAGCACCAACAGCGAGGCCCAGGCCTGCCAATCCTTCCCCCCCACAGGAACCAACAGCAAGGCCCGGGGCCACCAATCTCCCCCCCACAGACACTGGCAGTGAGGCCTGAGTGGCTCTCAGCCACTGGGCTTGCCACCAACCCCCCCCCATGGGCCCCAACAGTGAGGCCCAGGCTCGCTGATCTCCCCCTCCCCACAGGTCCCATCAGCAAGGCCCAGGCCCACCAATCTCCCCCCAATGGGCCCCAACGGTGAGGCCTGAATGCCTCCCAGCCACCAGGCCAGCCACCAATCCTCCCCCATGGGCACCGGTGGCAAGGCCTGAGTGGCTCTCAGCTGCCGGGCCTGCCGATCTCCCCCCACATACATGGGCACCAGTAGCGAGGCCTGGATGCCTCCCAGCCACTGGGCCTTCTGCCAATCTCCCCCCTGCGGCACTGACGGCGAGGCCTGGATTCCTCCCAATCACTGGCCAGCCACAGAGTTCCCAGAGCATTCTCTGCATATGTGCAGGGAGTGCTCTTTTACATTTTGGGGGGTTTATCCCCCCATATTGTTTTTTAAACTTTTAAGATTTTTCTGCACACCTGGGGAGTCCCCCAAGTGTGCAGGAAAATCTCTCTGCCCTCCATGTGCCCCCGATGTGCGGATTTAGATATCTGCATGCACAGGGGGCACTTGACTATTAGATATATAGATTAGAAAATTTTCAGCAAGCTGTTACCAGTTGTAGATGGACTGAGCATCCCATTGTTTTAATATTGCAAACAAAATAGCATATTTTTGAACATGAGCAATTCATTAAATTCAGTTAAGATTGGTGCTCTACAACCCAAAAAGATTAAAGATGCACTTAATGATTGAAGAGCCAGATCTTAAATGACAATGAAGTTTGTATCTATTATACTGAATATCAAGATTTGGTGAACATTGGCAATCACATAGGAATGCCTACAAATAAAGATAAATTTGTGAATGTCCAGAAAGAGATATTTATTTCCCCACATTTGAAGACAGACCAGTAAATTCTGACAGTGATATTTAGTGACTGTTGACTTTACATTGGCATATCTCTGAGTGTTTGGACAGTCACAGAAGTTGTTTGGCATTTTCAGCATTCACATAAATATTGGCATGCACCAGATTTCAGATTTTCATTGTAACATATCTGCTACTTCAGTCAGGTCTCTGGGTGGATTTATCATGCAGCCTATTGTCACATATACAGCAAAAGGAACTAAGTTGTGGAAAGAACTGAGCATGTTCAAGATAAAAAAAAAACAAGATACACTCTGGAAACCTAACAGGACAGGTTTGTCAAACTGCAATTCCAGTGTATTGCCTTAATTTAATTCCACACAAAATCATATTGGGAGGCAAGAACAAAGTACAGCAGTTGCCACCTCTTGCAGATATTAGCTGCATACAGAATTCTTAAGCCTTCTTGTATACTCAAATGAGTGTACTTTGCCATGCTGCATATATTGGTACATATTGAGCCATCCACAGATGCTTGCCATAGATCTGAGATTTTTCACGAAAATCTATAACTAGTGCTTTCAGATTTGTTCTAATCTGTTGAGGAAAGACAGTGGAACAGAGTCTGGATTCAGTGCCTCCAGATCAGATCATGGCCCCAACAGGTGAAAAGAAATGACAGCCTGATACATCAAACTTCTGTTTGGGCTGGGCACTCAGTACAGGAGTTTTACTTCAAGAATGCACCTATAAACTTTAATCCATTTGGAGATATGCACATCAAATCTCCCTATCATACTTTCTAGATTAAGATGAAATTTTACAAATGAGCACATTTTCATCAGCTATTGGTCACAGAATTTTTAAGTGGCTACTGAAATTATGTGCCATTTACTTACTTGTGAAGGCAGACTGAAGGACAGACTGGTACAAGACCAACATTTTCCAGACAATTTATGAGATTTGGGACTGCCAGCACGTGCACATGAATGCTCCTTATTTTTTTACGGCTTCAGATTTACCAGTGTTCTGAAGCACAGGAATTCACGGGGGAAATGTTTAATCTATAAAGAAGACTCTGAATTCTTAATTATGAAATGTGTTGACCATTTTCAGAAAAGACATGATTCTTTAATGCCCCTGTATATTAATGAAGCATATTCATTATTTGTATTATGATGGCAAATTATTGTTCAAATGGGGATGAACAAGGAAAATTGAAATATTCCCTGCTAAGAAACTAATTGCATTAAAGCAATGTGAATATAAAGAGGGATGTAAGCCTGAATTTAGTTCCCATGATTGTAATGGAACTGTATGACAATACACACTTCAGCACAAATATTTATGCCAGTCACACTATATCATATTGATAGTCTTTCAAAACACTAAGGTTGCAATTCTGTGCAGATTCAGACCCATTTAACAAGATGAGACATACTTCCAAGTAATCAAAAGATCAAACTTTAAGTGTTTTCTTTGAGGAAATTGGCATAATCAGTTATTTACTCCATGAGTTTGAAAGAAAGTTTTTAAAAAATCCTCTTTCCTAAACCAACAACATTTTCTGAAGCACACAGCCTTGCGCTGCTGGTATACAGTCCTGACTAGCAAATGTTATCTCGTATCTGATATGGGAGTAAAAAGTTCAGATGTGATGATAGCCATACTAGCTTAGAGTGGGGCTATGGCTCAGTGAGAGAACACCTGGTCCCAGTGTCAAATCCCCAGCATGTCCAGTTGAAGGTAGTAAGTGATGTGAAAGATCTCTAAAGGAAACCCTTCAGAGCCACTAGCAAAGTTGATGACAGGCCAAAGGTCTGACAATATAAAGCAACTTCATACTGGGCCACAGTTTCCTAGGTAGAGGCTACTGGGGAGGGGGAGCTTAAGACAGAAGGGCAGATCAAGGTACATTGGCAGTAGCATGGGAAGGAGATAGGGTTGCCAACCCCAGGTTAGGAAATCCCTAGATATTGGGGGGGTGGAGCCTGGAAAGTGTGTAGTTTGAGAAGGGAAGGGACCTCAGAGAGCTTTAATACCATAGATGTCACCCTTCAAAGCAGCCATTTTTCCATGGAAACTAAGGTTGCCAACCTCCAGATGGGGACTGGAGATCACCCAGAATTACAACTGCTCTCCAGGTGACAGAGGTCAGTTCTCCTAGTGAAAATGGCTGTTTTGGAGGGTGGACTCTATGGAATTATACCTTGCTGAGGTTGCTTCCCTCCCACATCCAGTATGTGTGTTCCTCATTTTTGTTACCCAGATGTAGAACTTGGTGCTTATCATTAAATTGCATCTTGTTCACATCCACCCACTTTTCCAGCATGTTCAGATCTTGTTGAATTCTATCTCTATCTTCTGGTGTGTTCGCTGTTCCTCCCAATTTAGTGTCATCTGCAAATTTAATGAGGAGCCCCTCCACACCCTCACCCAGATCATTTATAAAAATATTGAAAAGTACTGGGCCCAGAATCAGGTCCTGTGGCACCCCACAAGACACCTCCCTCCATTCAGGTGAAATGCGATTGACAACTACTCTCTGGGCATGAGTATGGACAGATGATTTTGCCTTTTGCAGGTTGGCACCTGCAAAAGAGCACAGGATAAAAGAAACAATTTTCCCTTAGGAACTAGGCGCTAAGATGGCATCCTGAGCAGATATGCCGGCCTGCCACTCCTGCTTAGACTCTGGTTTTAAGATAAGTATTTTATTTACAAGCTCTGAATTTGACAAGCTTTAGCCAAGTTGAACTTTTCTGCTCCAGGAGGATTTTACAGCGGAGTCTTTTTATCACTAACTACTCTCTGAGAGCGGTTCTCCAACCAGGTTCCTATCCACCTAACTATCCTACAGTCCAGTCCACAGTCCTTTAGTTTACCCATCAGATAACATCATGGGGAACCCTGTCAAAAGCTTTACTGAAATCCAGGTAAACAACATCAACAGCATTCCCTTGATCCAGTAAGCTCATCTCTTTATCAAAGAAGGAAACGAGGTTGATCTGGCAGGACCTGTTGGGACAAATCCGTGCTGACTTCCCCAGATCACTGAGTTGTCCTTTAGATGTTTGCAGATCAATCCCTTTAAATCTGCTCCAGTATCTTCCCTGGGACAGAGGTCAGACTGAGTGGCCTATAATTTCCTGCCTCATCTCTCCCTCCTTTTTTGAAAATTGGGATAATATCTGCCAATCTCCAGTCTTGTAGCACATCTCCTGTCCTCCAAGATGTCTGAAAGATGATGGACAAAGGCTCTGCAAACTCTCTAGAAAGTTCTTTGAGCACTCTTGGGTGTGTACCATCTGGCCCACCTTGGGTGTGTACTGGGGGATTTATACTCATTCAGTGCAGCCAGGTGCTTCTCAACTACCTCTCTGACCGTGTCAACCAGCAACCTGGACACCATGCCTTGCCTACTACCATCTCTAGATGAGCTTATTCTCTTCTTCAGGGGAAAAACTGACACAAATAGGCATTGAGCCTTTCTGCTCTCTCTGTCAGAGTTTCTCTGTTTTCACCCAAAAGGAGGCCAGTCAACTCTTTTATCTTGCGTTTGCTCCTCACACATCTGAAGGAGAGTTTCTTGTTATAGTGAGCCACCCTGGCCAGCTTTAGCTCACTGTGAGCTTTGGCATCTCTGATGGCTGACCTATTTATTTATTTATTTATTTGTTTCATTTATATCCCGCCTTGCCAGTAATTCAACCGGCTCAAGGCGGCTAACAACAACATATAAAACATATAATAGGTTAACAATATAAGCATTTAAAACATTTAAAACATTTAAAAACAAAGCTACATTAACTCCTCAAGATGGCAGCTTTCTAGCGCTCCGGTGGGTAAAGGCAGCAGGGAGCGATCAACAGGGCCAGGAGATGGTATAATCAGCCTTCTCCCCGGTGGCGGCTCCTATTTGAAAGCCTGGCGGAAGAGCTCCGTCTTACAGGTCCTGCGGAACTGAAACAAATCCCGCAGGGCCCTGATGTTATCCGGGAGCTCATTCCACCAGTAAGGAGCCGCCACCGAGAAAGCCCTGGCCCTGGTACAAGATAGCCGGGCCTCTTTTGGACCGGGGCAAGTCAGGCGGTTCTGGGTGCCAGACCTCAGTAGCCTCTGGGGCCTATATGGGGAAAGGCGGTCGCTCAAGTAGGCGGGCCCCTGACCATAAAGGGCTTCAAAGGTTAACACCAGCACCTTGAACCTGATCCGGTACGCTATAGGCAGCCAGTGCAGCCGCTGCAGTACAGGCCGGATGTGGTCCCGCAGAGAGAGACCCATCAGCAGCCTGGCTGCAGCGTTCTGCACCATCTGCAGCCTCCGGATCAGGGACAAGGGCAGCCCCAAGTAGAGAGCGTTACAGTGGTCAAGACGTGAGGTGACCATAGCATGGATCACTGTAGCTAGGTCTTCTCGTTCGAGGAAGGGGGCCAACTGCCTAGTCAGCCGTAGGTGGAAGAAGGCTGCTTTGGCAGTGGCTGCTACCTGGGCCTCCATCGTCAAGGAGGAGTCCAGGAGCACACCCAAACTCCCAACCCTCAGAGCTGGCACCAATGGCGCCCCACCGAAGGACGGAAGTGGATGCCCCAACCCCATTCCGGTCCGACTCAAGCACAGGACCTCCGTCTTCAGTGGATTCAGTTTCAGTCGACTCAGTCTAAGCCAGCCCGCAACCTCCTGCAGCGCCCGTTCCAGGTCATCTGGGGTGGATCCGGACCGGCCGCCCAACAACAGATAGAGCTGGGTGTCATCAGCATATTGATGACATCCCAGCCCATGCCTCTGGACAATCTGGGCAAGGGAGCGCATATAGATGTTAAATAACATCGGGGACAGGACCGCCCCTTGAGGAACACCACACACCAGTGGGTGCCTCTGGGAGGCCTGATCCCCGAGCGCAACCCTCTGTCCCCGATCTTGAAGAAAGGAGGCAAGCCATTGTAAAGCGAGCCCCCGTATTCCAGCATCGGCGAGGCGGTGGATCAGCAACTGGTGGTCGACGACATCAAATGCCGCCGACAGATCTAACAACACCAGAGCTGCCGTACCGCCTCGATCCAGATGTCTTCGGAGGTCATCCGTGAGGGCGACCAGAACCGACTCCGTCCCATGACCCGGTTGGAAGCTGGACTGAAACGGGTCCAGCATGGAGGTGTCATCCATGAAGCTCTGTAACTGAATCGCCACCGCCCTCTCCAGTACCTTACCCAAATAGGGTAGGTTGGACACCGGCCGATAGTTGGCCAAAACAGCCGGGTCCAGAGATGGTTTTTTAAGGAGAGGACGGACCATCGCAACCTTGAGTGCCTCCGGAACAGTCCTGCTGAAAAGGACTTGTTGATAATCTCCCGGAGCGAATCACGCAACCCCTCATGGCAAGCTTTTATAAGCCACGAGGGGCACGGATCAAGGCTGCACGAGGTTGGACGTACAGTCAAGAGCAGCCTGTCAACCTCCTCAAGACTGAGAGGACTGAAATGATCCAAGAATATACCTGAAGACGTGCATGGAGCCTCAAGTTCACACACTGTCTCAACTGTGGCCGGGAGTTCATGGCGGAGTAGCAAGATTTTATCTGCAAAATAGCTTGCAAATGCCTCACAGCCAATTTCCAATTCTCTATCATTTAAGGTGCTCTGTGGCACTTCAGTTAATGACCTAATAGTTCTAAATAATTGGGCCGGGCGAGAGCTAGCAGATGCAACCTCAGCTGCATAGAATTGTTTCTTAGCAGCCTTGATTGCCATCTCATAGGATCTCATAAACGTCCTATAGGATGTTCTTGATGCTTCGTCGCGAAAACGCCGCCACCATCTCTCTAGCCGTCTGAGACCCTGTTTCATCAGCCTCAGCTCCCCGGTAAACCAGGGAGCCAGCTTCGACCTACAGTGCCTAGCAACCCACAGATATTCTTCTTTAGAGGTATGTCCTTGCCTCCATTACTTGAACATTTCCTTTTTCTCCCTTAGCACACCACACAGTTCTCTGTTCATCCACATTGGCTTCTTGGATACCCTACCATGTTTCCTTCTTGTTGGAATAGTGACAGCTTGAGCTCCACAATCTTCACAAGATCACCTTAAAAAGTTATGCCTGGAAAATCATACAAACTACTTACATGCAACCAAAAGCCCTGTTTTTATCTGCAAGAAGTGTCATAGGGAAATGGGTGGGGAAAACTTTCCCAAGCTGAAAGTGTCCATGCTGGTTAGATAGTCAGCATCACGATGATTCAAAGTGATGTAGTCTAGTCAAGACAATGGTGATGTTAAACGTCAGAGCCAGAAACCTTGGACAATAAATCTGAACAAAGAGGTTCATCCTCTTTGTACAAAGATCCCAAATATGTCATTCTTGTACTTCACCAGCTTTCCAAGGCACCTCACTGTCTTGTACAGCCCAGAGGGACAGTTACATTAGTCACAAAATAAAAGGTCAACTCTTGTGGTATCTTAAAGACCAACAAATGTACCATAATATCCTTACATGGCTTTGAGCATACTTCACCAGATGCATGAAGTGAATTTTCAGGGGGAAAAATTAAATTTAAAATTTGAACAGTCAGTTAAAAATGTCTAGTTGTTAAATGTCACAAAGTAGGCCTTTTAACTCACTGTTTGCAATCTCCCCACACCCTTATTTTCCCTTTCATCCGTGTATAAAATCTCATCAACTTGAAATTCATTTCATAAATTTGATGGAATGGGTGCAAACCCATGGGTTCATGATACAAAAAACCCTTAAGTCTCTGAACTCCAAGCTGAGAAGACTATCAGGTTCTGAGCACTGGGCAGATGGTGGAGGGTACAGAACTAAGATCTGGAACACAGCACAAGAGGGGAGACAGATGTAAAATTTTAAGTGGTGTGGAGGAGTGCTTTTAATTTACATTGACTACATCCTCTGTGCCTGTTTCCCGGGACACAAATGAATATTCAAGCTATGTTTTTTTTTTGTCTTGGGGCAAGGAGTTCTGGGAAATACAAAGAACTAGAACTTTGTAGAAAGTTTAAGCACTAATGCAGAGATTTTGTTCATTCAGAGTCTGCTAGTTCTCAGTGGAGGTTTTACATACTTTCTAAGTATAGCTCAGTATTAAAGCATTGGATCCTACTTGCTTTTCTGCCTCATGTCTCCCAATTCCCTCCTCAGTCAGCCCTGGATTAATCATTAAGCAAAATAAGCACATGCTTAGGGCACCAAGGGAAGGGGGGCACCTTCTGTTATGGCTATTCATAAGAAATGATAGGCAAGTGGAACCATTAGCACTGAGAAGGGGTGGGGGGAGCAGGGGCAACTATGAAACAAGACAGGCTGGATGCCTTGTCTTTGCTAAGTATCGAAGCAGATTTATTACTCCAGATTATTTCTGAGGACTTGATCAAAGACTTTGCAATTTAAAAAAGTTGGAGAAAATGTTTAAAAGTATAAAGTTATAAGTAGGCAACAATAAGCATTATTTTGCATCTTTTAATCCATGTGCATTAAAAGACTATATATTTTCAAGGTTAGAAAGCAATGGAACAAAAGATTTTTTTTTTTTTTTACAAATAATGATATTTCTCTAGCTCAGGCAAGCCCAATCTCATCAGATTTTGGAACCTAAACAGGGCTAGGGTTGCCAGGTCCTTACCCTGCGCCAGCAGGGCATGCGAGGGAGCTTTACAGGAGTGGGGTGCAAAGTGATGTCACAGTGTGATTGTGTCACATGGAAGTGATGTCATCATGCCAGGGACATCGCACACTTACATTCTAGGTTTTGGACACACTCTATGGTAAAATTGACATTGTGTGGGGTCATAGCTGTTGGGAGTGAGGCTTCCCCCCACCAGCCAGCTAGCCAGCAGTGGGCAGGAGCTCATGAACTGGGTGATCCCCCACTCCCACCAGGGGACTGGCAACCCTGAGCAGGGCCAACCCTGGAAAGCAATTGGAAGGGAAACTTCCAAGGAGTACCAGAGCTTGGGATGCAGAGGCAGGCTCTCCAGCCACCTTTCTGGAAAATGTCCAGGCCCAGAGTAGGGGTCACCAGAAGTCACCATGACTTCCAGGCATGCCAGCACAAACACACACATGTCCCCCCTTCCCCGAATATCTTTTTAAAACAATGATTTTTGTAGAAAGAGGATTTTCAAAACTGAAAAGCTTTAGAGATCACGTAATTTCTGTAGAGATATCAGATCATATTTTGTCTTATAATCTTTGGGAGGGTGATTAAAAATAGTTTTCACTACATTTTTGTATTCACATTTTTCCCTTGTAACAATTTTATTAAACAATGCATTTAAAAGTGTTGAAAATCTGCATTTTTCCGGTTGTCCTAGTTACAAGTAAATAATTTGCTTATATTGCCTACTGCTGTTTAGTGTTAAATAATGTTTTGTTAAAGTTTATATACTACAGTTGTGGGATCTGGCCTGGGGGGTGGCCTGGAAGAAAACTGATGCTTTAATCTCTTATTTCACCTTCAGCACATATTGAGTCTTAATGCCTTATCAGTTAAGCAATGGACAGGCCAAGGGGTACCATTGTTGGGCTGTGTTTAGGGCATCAGTTGGCCCTAATCAGACCCTGTCCTCAGTGCAATGTCCAATGTGGCTTTTGTCCACCTGGCTCTTATGGACTAAAGTTCTTTGTTCTAGAAACATTCCAGGACTTGTGGAAAATGTCAACTTTCTTAAAAGCAGATTCCACATGCTGAATGGGCACTGTGTTTGAACTACTTCTGACCTGCCCTTTTAGAGGCAATGATGGGTAGGGGACAAACTTATGGAAGAGCCCCTATTTATACTTCCTCAGCTGCAGAAATAGGGCTTGAATCTGGATTCAATGGATGTTTCTTTGGAAACATTGCCCTAGGACTGGAGCTAGTGGCTGTTCATCATCCGAGACAGCCTTATAAGCACCCTAACTGGATTTGCTTACCCCGTGCTACAGTCCTGAAGCACATTCTGTACTGCACATCTTCAATCCAAGTCTCTGCCTTTTCAATTCCTTCTACTTTAATCAGCAGGATGGGATTTTTGGACATCCAACAAAACTGCTGCACTATTTAGAAGTCAGATGAATTATGACCATTGTCACAGGGTTTCACAGGGTAGATGTCAATAATAACTTGGAATACCACTTCCATAAAAGAACGTGGAATACCATTTCCATAAAAGAATTGTTTAAAAATAAATGTTGCGTTATTCCAAATGTTTAAAGCGTAACATACTTTATATCTTTCAGCAGCTGTATCTGGAAGCCTTGTTTCTATACCACACTGCAATCTTGATCAAATGATGAACATTAATGACCTCTTGGCACCTTCCTTTTCTAATAGCCAATGACATCAAAGGAGGAGCAATCAAACGAAATGAGGCAGAAATAATTCTAAAGCCAAAGTAACTCTAAATGTGCCATAATAAGTCAGGCAGAATATTCCTGTGCGTTATCTGCTTTGTTTTTGAGACAACTCTAGAACTGCAGTATATATATATATATATATATATATATATATATATATATATATATATATATATATATAAATGTTTTATGGCACCAGTGTTGCTACAAAGCCTTTTGTGCTGTCAGCTTAATTATCTGTCACTATTGTTACAGTACAATAAAATTTTGCATTAACAGGCAACTTGGCAGCCAGTACTGTAGATACGGAATGGATTTAGAAAACCAAGTATTAACAAGGAAAAAACCTCAGCTTTAGAAAATTGGTAGTCACCAGCAATTGTACAGTGTCCATTTTTATAAACGTACAGATTATGAATTCATGTATTTCTGGTATAATCTACTACTTAATCCAATTTATTACATGAAAAAGTAATAAATAAATAACATTGTACTTTTCTTAGTGAAAAATGCAAACTGTGTGTTTGGGAAGCAGTACCAAACTAGGAGTTGATATGCAGCTCTATAGTACCTAAAAGACCAACTTGTGCTTGGAACAAACCACTTAGAATATATGTAATGATGTGGGTTGGAACAAACCACTTAGAATATATGTAATTATGTGGGTTGGAACAAACCACTTAGAATATATGTAATTATGTGGGTTGGAATATCCCCCCACCGAAAAATCCAATGCCCTAAATAGAGCATGATCTGATTTAGTATGTTTATTTTATCATATATTTACTAACTTTTTAAAAAAAGACCTGGAAGTGGTTGTCCAGTGATTTATTTCAACTCTCTTCCATGGGGTTCACTGGGGCACCAGTTTCACTGTCACTCTCTAAAGCAAGGGTCCGCAACCTTTCCCAGACTGAGGGCACTTTTGGAATTCTGACACCACAAAATGGCTGCCATGTGAGGTGAAACCAACCACAAAATGTCAGGAAGTGAACATAACTTTAATAGTAACACTTTGCTTCAGGCAGAAGCTCTGCTTAGCAGTATGTTTTTTAAAATGAACATTTTGTTAAAAAATATACACAAAATGTGCATATTCACAGGATGAGTATACATACTGAGCAAGCTAATAAACCTTAATCTGGCAGTATCTATCCTCATTTTGCAGGCATCTAACTTGCTTTTTCAAAAGGGAGGGAAGCTTTTCCCAGTTGTCATTTTACATGAGCTCTTCTCTCATGAGCCCAGTAACTTTAACCAGCACTATTTCTTTTATCAATTACAGTAGGGGCTGGTGAGAGCTTTTTGCACGTGTGGAGTAAGGAAAGTGATTCCGGCTAGATTTCAAAAGAAACATTATTTTTTGAATCGTGAACATTAGATATAGTGTTGCTATTATCAGTTTCCATCTGAATGATAAAAATATGTTAAAACTGAGAAGATCTGATAACTTCAACAGAAGTTTCAGTCAGGTGCATTAAAATTTACCCATGTAGCCCAATTATGTATGGTCATAATCATGTCCCACTGTGCTTTCAGAATATCATTTTGCTATTTGCAGAGGTAAAGTACCTTACATAAAGCCACTGTCTGCATTATACCATAAACTTAAAAACCTAAACAGCCCCATCTGGCCCTGCCCACTCTCTAAAACTTGGCGGGCACCAACAAAGGTGCCTGTGGGTGCCATGGCACCCACCAGTACCACATTGGGGACACTTTCATTACATGATTAGGATAGGACTATCAGTGGCTACTAGCCACGGTGACTGAGGGGAACCTCCACATTCAGAAGCAGTAAACCTCTGCAACATCAGGGGAATGTCTCAGCCTCTATGCCATGTTGTTGGCCTAAAGAGGAACTGGTTGGCCACTGTGTGAGATGGGATGCTGGACTAGATGGACCACTGGTCTGATCCAGCAGGGCTCTTCTTATGTTCTTAGGATTACAGCATCCCTTCTGCAATGTCAAAGATGACCTTTGATTTTGATTTATTTTGCACCAGAGGGAGAATTCGATATTTTATTTGGATAACAACATGTATTTGTGGTTTATCTAGAAATCAATAAAACATATGTGTATTGTCTCACATAATTCCTAAGGATACTCACCTAAAAACATTGGTCACTTCTGCAGTCACTTTTGTCACTTATTTGTCCCTATTGCTTTGGGTTCCCCCTGCCTTTTCCATGTGTTTTGCTCCCTTTGGGACTACTAAAGAGAGCAAAACACATGGGGGGGGGGGGCGGGAACGCTAAAGCAACAGAGACAAATGAGCGACAAAAATGACAATGCAGAAGTGGCCATTAATGGCAGCTTTGAAACCACCAAGCTTAAGCAATATTGTATTTGCAATGGCATCCACTCATTGTTGTTAATGTTATGAATTCTCCAAGGAAAAATGAAGCTCTAGAAAATTTCTGCCCACATCTGTGATTATAAGTACAGAAGACCTAATCCAACAACTGTTAAAATCACTAAATGTCTCCTAAGACCCTACTGGATAAGATTTGGTTCATAAGCACTAGACCCAGTAAAAACTTCCTCCCATACTTTCATACCTACATGCAAATAGTTTGAATCTAACAGGTCTCTCTAAATATATCACACTACATAATACAATACATAATACACACACCCTATGGATGCAGTTCCTTCAAATCCATTGGGTTTGTACCCCACATCCAAAGTTATGTCTTTGTTTTTGCAGTCTCATATCTTACAGTTTTGACTTCCCCATCCACTTCATTCCCTCAGAGGCAAGATTTTCCCTCAATTTTTCTTTCCTTTTACCGACTGAGCCACCCTAGTAATGTGTTTTCTTCTTTGCTGGAGAACTTTAGCTGTCTCACCCTGTCACAGTATAATACTTTGGCTGTCTGCTCAGCCCAGGAACCTGAGGGAGGGATTCCTTTAATGGCACTCAAGACATTTTTATATTCCAAATTAACAAAATATTTTATTAAACGTAGAGGGAAAAGGTCAGGTTGAAATCAAGTTGAAATCAGGGTTTGAAATTTCTGATGTAAAACCAGTACATGCACAGACTTTAGTTCTTATGTTTCAGGCTAATGAGAGTTTCTTAAGCTATTCACAGTTACTTAAAATATTTAAGCTGAGAGGCTTTTGTTCCAGTGTTTCCCCAAACATTCCAGTACACTTTCTTTGAGTATTCTCTGACTCTTGGTTTCCAGAAGGCTGGTATGCTCTTTCCAGTACCCAAACCCCTTCTCTTGAAACACCAGTACTCATCTTGAGTTTTTTACTGACTCTTAAGGTCTCTAAAGGTAGTTTCTAACCACATCAGACCAGGGGTCTTTTCACTTTTCAGAACTCTCTGACTGGGTAGGGAAATTCTCCTATCACTAGAAGATCTATCCCCTTGCTTTGGCCCAAATGGGAGTCTTCATCTAACTACCCACTTGTCCCAAACAACTTTCCCCAGTTCTTCTGTCTGTGTTAAACTGCTTTCCATCAGGGCTGAATTCCAAATGACTTCTCCTCAAGAATTCAGTTCTAAAGTTTCTCTCTGCTCAGCTGATGCTAACCAATCAGATTGCTTGGAGCAGCTTGTCACTCAAGGCTCTCTGTTTCTGTGAAGAATTGACCCTTCACAATCCTTCAGCTGTTTGTACAACATTTCTAAGCTTTTTTAAAAATGCAGTCTGTTACATCCCCCACATTCTAAGTTATTTCTTTGTTTTTGCAGTCTCATATTTTACAGTTTTGCTAAACTCAGGTATGGTATTGGGCCCACTATTGTTCCTGAATTTAAAACAAACAAGTATTTCCATTTTCTTCTTATAAAATAAAAAAATCCCTAAATTCTAAGTTGGATTTTTTTAAAAAATACACATCTCCAGCAATTGTGTATTCTTATTTTCTTTTAAGTGCCTCTTCTTCAGTGAACAATTACAAATCATTCCTGCAATCTCTTTAGACACTCAGGCATGCCAAGAGCTAATTAACTAGGATGACAACTGCAAGAAGTGGAAACATAATTCAGAGGGTTTTTTTAAAAATAACCGGGAGGTGTTTAATTTGAATAAAAGAAGAATTAAGCATTAGCAGTTGCAAATGGTACCAGCAGGCAGTATGCTTATATCTTTTTACAAAAAGTGCAGGTAGTTTAAAAGCCACAGAAACTGGAAATTAGATTTAATTGGTGGGAGCTGTTTTAAAGGCATTTTCATATACCCCAATGTCTGGTACTCTATTACAGAGCTCAGCCATGTATAAAGAACAAGTTTCAAATTGATTCCTTTATTAAGTATAAGAGGCATTGCATATTCAGTATTGTATGATTTCGCATAGGAATCTTGTGTAGTAAGATATCAGGTGCCCCCCCTTCCAAAAAACGAGACAGAGAGAGAAGCAATGAAGACTTTTCAGTTAGTCTAAAAACAGACACCAAACTAGAGTTAATATAGATCATTTATCAGCACTGCTTTGAAACAATGGGAGACTATATCTACATCAAGATTTGCTTTAGAAATTCTGATTCAGATGCCCCTCAACACATTCAAAATTCAGCCAGGAGTTGACTAGGAAGAGGGCCTTTTGCCCAGGTTATAGCATGATTTCCCCTCTTAACATCTTTTAGGTGATGGGTTACAGCTGTTTCATTTACCTGTAAATGTTGACAGTGGACTGCAGGGAAGGAGGGTGATGTAGGATTGTTCTTTGCTGTCTCTCTCTGGGTTTTTTAATTGCTTTATTGTTTTGTTATTTAACAATATGTTTTTGAGATGTAAGCCATGTTGAAGACCAATTAATATCAAGGCTTAAAATAAATATAATCCTTGAAGAAAATATTTAAAACACATTTCACTACATTCGATTCATAACAATCTGTAGTTATGTAAACCCATTAACAGGTTTTCTGTCATGTACAATTCAACGTTCTTAAGTTCAGCCAACTTATGTTTAAAAAAGGGGCAGGATCTGCACATGCAGGTGAGTGATGGGGTAGAAAACTATATTTCTGAATGCTCCCTTTGCAAAAATTTCCCTGCAAGTACAAAAAAGCATAGCAAGGACTGGATAGGACTTTTATCTCTGATGTACTAATTGTCTACATTAAGGGACATTACTGTGGAAGAACATTCAAAAATAGGATCTCTACCCAGAGTCTGAACCAGTACCACTTTATGTAGTAATTAATTTTATAACAGTTTTTTATCTGTTTTACTCTGCTTCTGAATGGCCTGTGGGCCATGATAACGACTGAACTAAACCAGTACTTACTGCCATTCCATTCTGTTGCATGTGGAGACAAAGCAAATCAGACTACATGGCACAGTGAGAACTGTGGTAGCAGATTTATGAAAAAAAGAAATACGTACACATAATTAACTGTGTGATGGTTGCCATTTATCACAGGAGAAAATAATTTCTATCATATTAAACTGATACTGCAAATGTACCCAAAGAATGCCTATTTCATACAAGATTTCCCTTTCCTATAAGGAATTAATATTTTACAGCTTTAATGCTAATAGTAGGAAAGTTTTAATAGCAGCACTTTCATAAAACATCTTGAAATGGATTTTTTTTTAAAAAGCAGCTATGAAAAGATTGCCTTTAATATTTCTATATAGTGCCAATTGCTGAGATAAGGACTGTGTCAAGAGCTATTTCAGTTTCCCATAGGTCCACCTTGCTTTGATTTCATAAAGCATATAACAATAATATATAAACTAAGTTATAACACATACAAATAGAAAAGCACAGAAAGTCAATCACGTGGTGACACCACTGTTCACGTCTTGAATTATGAGGTAAGATATGTAAATTCATGGAGCAAAAGGCATTTCGCTGACTCAAACCAATGCAAGTCCTGCTATATTAAGGATTAACGTAGCCTAAATCGTTTCACATGTGTTTAGAAGTAAAAAGTCAAAACACTGCAAGGTATAATTTCAAAACAATTGTCTACCAAATAAAACTCAAATTACAACTGATATAATTGATAACTTTGGGCATGGCCAATGAGAGAGAAGGGAAGGCAGACTGGGAAGAATTCTGCTGCCACCTTCATCATGTTAAACTGTGGATTTGTGTTTTCTTCCTGGTCCTGTCCATAATTATGAAGACTGGGAATGAACAGAAGCATGAGCCAAAGGGCACATGGGCTTGGACAAGCTGTCCTGGTGGACTGAGGACTAGCCCAAGAAATACTTGGTTATTCTGTTTGTTGAATATTTAACTATGTTTTTGTATTGTATTTTCACTGCCTTCTTACTATTGTAAACTGCTGTGGGTCCCTTCGAGGAGAAAAGTGCCAAATATTCTGACTAAGCAATCTATCAGCAAATGTGTCATCCGTTTATTATTAAATTGTATATGTAGAATCATAGAGCTGGAAGGGATCTCCAGAGTCGTTTAGTCCAATCCCCTGAACAAAGCAGGAAATTCACAAATACCTCCCCCACACACACACATCCAGTGACCCCTGTTCCATGTCCAAAAGATGGCAAAAAACCTCCACAATCACTGGCCAAACTGGCCTGGAGAACAATTGCTTCCTGACCTTAAAGTGGTGGTCAGCATTTCCCTGGGAGTGTAAGAAAGGGCCACAAGAACTAACCATTGATACAACCCTTCCAGCCCCCCTCTCATGATCTGCCTAAACTCACAGAAACAGCATTGCTGTCAGATTACCATCCAGCCTCAGTTTAAAAACCTCCAAAGAAAGAGAGCTTACCACCTCCTAAGGAAGCCTATTCCACTGAGGAACCGCTCTGTCAGGAAGTTCTTCCTAATGTTGAGCTGAAAACTCTTGATTTAATTTCAACCCATTGGTTCTGGTCCAGCCTTCTGGGGCAACAGAAAACAACTCCCCCCCACACACACACACATACTATCCTCTATATGACATCCATTCAAGTACTTGAAGATGGTTATCATATCACCTCTCAGACATCTCCTCTCCAGGTTAAACATACCCAGCTCTTTCAACCTTTCCTCATAGGACTTGGTCTCTAGACCCCTCACCATCTTCGTTGCCCTCCTCTGGACACATTCCAGCTTGTCTATATCTTTCTTAAATTGTGGTGCCCAAAACTGAACACAATACTCTAGGTGAGGTCTAACCAGAGCAGAGCAAAGTGGTACCATCACTTTGTGTGATCTGGACACTATACGTCTGTTGATACAGCCCAAAATCGCATTTGCCTTTTTAGCAACCACATCACACTGCTAACTCATGTTCAGTGTATGGTCTGCTAAGACCCCTAAATCCTTTTTGCACATACTACTGCCAAGACAAGATCATGATAGTGTGCTTCCCACAACTGCTAGTTGCATCAGTTTCTTGAGAAGCAAAAAATAATTATCACAGGGATTGTATCTTTCCAGTCTTGTTTGATTTACAGTGGCTCCCAGTTTGCTTCTGGGCCCAAATCAAGATGCTGGTATTGATATTTAAAGCCCTGTATGGCTTGGGATCAGACTCCCTTAAGGAAAGGCCCATCATTTCCAGGGGGGTTGGGGGCAACACCCCCTCACTAATGCACTGTGCCTCCTATCCCAGTCCCCCCCCCTCCTCCAGGAGGTGGAGGGAGCCTTGGGGCAGGTTCCAGGCATGTCACTCTCTGGGTCCAGTCACATGGTCCTTTTGATCAGGATTCACTGCTGTTCCCTCATGGACTTAAATCTGCTTATTAGACGGGCCGATCCACCTCCTGTGCCGAAGTGGGCTCACTCCCTCAATGCTCCCAGTTCCCTGGCACATTTTTAGACCCCGGGAAAATCAAGTACTTTCCTGGTATTTGCGCTTTAAATCCGCATTTTCGCCACTCGGAACAGACGACTCTGGCTTGGATTGCAATTAGGGTCGTCTGATCAGTCTTCATGCAATTTTTTAAAAAAGTTGCCTCCTTTGAGTGCATGAGCAATCATGTGTTCAAGCGCATATATAGCTGCAGTGTTAGGAGGGAGGGAGCCCCTGTTGTGCTCCAGACAGCTGCCGCCGCTGCCGCCATCCCTGGTTTCCAGGGATCCTCCACTTTGGCTGCTGCAAAAGTAGTCTGTTCTGGAGCCCTCCTTTCTGGGCGAAGAAGAATGTGAGCCGGAGGCTACTAGGAGCGAGCTCACACTGAGGGAGCCCGGGTTGCAGGCAGAGGTGCCGGGCTCTGATGGGGCGAGGGGAGCCAGGGTTCATGGCTGCTGCCTCACATGAGCCAGGCTTTTGTCAGTTGTGGCAGAGGAGCTTGCCCGGGAGCTCAGCCAGCCTGCCTGGCAGGCACCCCCCCGCACACACACACTTTAAGCTGGTGAGAAGGAAATCCTTCAGTGGCCCCCACCACCATTTGCTTTGGAGTGAAAACCTCCTGCTCCTTGCATTGTCAAGCTCATCCCAAAGCAGGGCTACTTAGGAGTAGATCTCTGTGTGTGTGTGTGTGTGTGTGTGTGTGTGTGTGTGTGTGTGCGCGTGCGTGTGTGCGTGTGCGTGCGTGTGTGTGTCACCATGTTGCTCTAAAGCAACAGAACAAAATTAAAGAGTCCAGTGGCACAAAGAGTCCAGAACAAAATTAAAGAGAGTCCAGAGACCAGTGGTAAATGTATAGAGTCCCCAAATGGCGGGCAGCTATCTAGACGCTGCTGGAGCTGCGTCCTGCAATGGTTGTGGATCAGGGAGGGATGTTTGATCATCCCAAACCCAGGAAAAAACCTCCCGATTGTTTTTAAAGTGGGTCCAATATCATGGTTACTTTGCCATGCGACCACAGCCTTTGTTGCTGCCATCCTGCAAGTGCAGCTACCTGGATGCAAGGGTCTCTCTCCTGGTTGCAGCGAGCCTCAGCCAGGAAAAAGTGGGGGGAGTTCTCCTGGGAAGGGACTCCCTTCCACCTTTCTCCTAGCTGTGGCAAGCCGTAGCCAGAAGAAGGTGAGTGGGGGTTTCCTTCTGGAAAGGGACTACCTTTCTCCTGGTCTTGGCAAGCTGCAGTGGGGGGGGGGGAATATCCTAGGAAGGGGTTTAAACCAGGGGTTTAAACAAGAGGATTTAATGGCTTTGCCATGGCAGCCAGGATCTGCCCGTGGCCAGGAGAGCCCTCCTCACTGCACGCAGATCCTGGGGTCAGCTTCTCCTCCTGCAGTGTGGTTTAAAGCGCATGGCGGGAGAAGGCATGGCAGCCAGGATCTGCCTGTGGCTGGGAGAATGGTCATGGGAAGGTCGTTGATAGGGATGGGCATTAACCTCGGTTCATGAACCATGGTCCCGAGATTTTCATGAGGAATTTAGGTTTGTGATGAGGCTCATGCCTAACCCTAGTCTTTCGTAACCTGTGCTTGCTCCTACAGCTTGGGACCCAAACCCTGTATCCTGCACCTATTCCCAAGCCCTGGAACCAGACCCCTGAACCCCTGACCCTCCTTGCCCTGAACCTTGGACTGGACCTTCGAGCTCTGACTCCAGACTGGGTTGTAGACCTTGCTTCTGTAACTATAGTTACTTTATTTGTGTATCCCAGAAACCCCAGGTAGAGCAACAGCACCAGGCTTGGCCCTGAATGTGACAGTAGTCATCTCAGATGTGCTTGCCAACCTCCAAGTGGCATCTGGGGATCTCCCATGACAAGATCAGCTTGAAAAGGGTTCCTTTGAAGGGTGGACTCTATGGCATTATACCCTGCAAAGGTCCCTCCTCTCCCCAAACCCCACCCTCTCCAGATTTCATCCCCAAAATCGCCATGTATTTCCCAACCCAGAACTGGCCACCCTACCTACAACCTACACATAACTTGGAAATAACTTGAACATTTAATTTCAGCTGCACAACAGCAGCATGTACAAACTACACTGTAGGCAGCTTTGTTCTGAAGAGCTGGCACAGAAATGTTAAATTATAATAAATCAAGAGTATTTCATCACACTCATTACATCCTTGAGAACCATCCAGTTGGCCTGTGGACCCATGGCATACGTTCACTGGTATGCCAATAAAAGGTATGACTGATTTGACTGACATTCACTGGGGAACCTAACTTGATAATACATTAGATCCAAGGAATGAGTCTTACTATGGCAGAAGAAGTCATATTCCATCTGAAGAAGGCTTCCGCCATTAGAGCTGTTGGAACTAACTCAATGAGTTCAGGGAATTCAGGGAGATTCCTTGCCACTGAGTCAGAAATAAGTGTGGGAAGCCATGTTAGTCTGTAGTAGCAGAACAAAATTCAAGCCCACTAGCACCTCAGAGATAAACAAAATTTTTCCAGGGTATAAGCTTTAATGAGTCAAAGCTTACTTCTTCATTTCATCAGAGATAGGTCTGACACCTTGCCCAGGGATACGGTTGCTGTGATTGTTAAGCTTGTGTTGCTGTAAGTGTCACATATTAGTCCGGGGCTTTGTTTATCAGCATGTTATCTTGATAAGGGATACATATAAATTTCAAAATGAAGACGTTAGTGTTAGGAAACGTAAATGAGTAAGGAGAGTTAATCACAATGACAGATGAGCATAAAAAGAGACTGGAAATAATAATTCCCCATTTCATGATCATTATTTTTTGCTTCTAAAAAAACTGATGCAGCTAGCAATTGCGGGGAAGCAGACTATCATGATCTCCACTAACCTCCAAAGATTCCCTAAAGTCACAATCTATATATACAATTTAAAAACCTTTTCAAAATCAATAATAAATTTATTACTGTAACTCCAGTGATTTTTGACCACATGGCCAATCTACAAGAACATTATAATTAATATAAATAGCACATAAGCAGAAATTAATTGAACATTAAGCAACTCCTAATGATTACAATGCAAGAAAACAATTTGCAAGATATGACAGGTTATTAACAACAGCTGTCTCTTTGATGGTATCTCACTTAAGGTGTGAATTAAAACCAGTGATAAATTCTTCACTCAGTTGCATTATTCTTTTCTGCAAAGAAAACAGCAAATTGCTGCAAAGGAATGACACTATAGCGTAAAAAGAATGCTTTCAGGTATGTTGGTAACACATTGGCTTTGTACTAAGAGAGTGTGGGGGGAAAATGTAAAGGAAGAAGAGTAGAGGATAAGGAGACTTTTAGAAAATGGCAGAAGATAAAGGGAAGTGAGGAAAGAGACTGATGAGTGATCTTTGAGAAACTTAAGATCAGAAATAAGAGATGAAGAAGTGCAAGAGAAGCTTAGAGAGGCTGTCTAAAAGGAAACAAGGCAGTAGAATTTAACAGTGGAGACATGAAGTAAAAAAGAAGGGGGCAAGGAGGTATAAAACTGACACAAAACTTCTCATCAGACATAGGATCAGAAAGAGACTATAGGAAAGAAGCAGACAGAAAGACAGCTTGAGAGCACTGGATCCTCAGAGCCAGGCAGTGAAAGGAACGTAACATTGCTTCTATCATCTAGAATTGCTGTGTATACACATCTGTAGGATCACATTACATGGTTCAAAAAATGGCCCCTTGATTCCTGTACAAATATGAACCAATGTTCAATTATAATGTATTCTTGATACAGTGATACTTTGTTCAAAAATAATGTCATTTTTCAAATTTATATCACACCAAAAGTGCAGAATGTGTGCATGAGCCACTAGAGGCTGTTTTACTCTGAGTATAGTAAGACTTCATGAAAATCCATTGAATTAATTTTCAATAATATGTATTTTTAATAATTCACTATCAATTTGAGCTCATAATTTCCCTTCTACATATACTTTTATAATCTTACTGACTGAAACAAAGATGCTTTTTTTTAAAAAAAAAACAGGCAGCTTTTATGTTTGCTTGTTTTCAGTTTACAGAGATTCTCTGTGACATTTCAGTGATGAGAAGAAAGCACATTGCCCCAGCTCAGAATTGCATTCACCTGTTCTTACTGCATATGTTCAAGGGTTGAGACTTGGCACTACAAGCAGATCCATCTATCCAGACCATTTCAACCAAGGATTTACTCTGAATAAGTCAATTATTCGTGCAAGTGCAAAATGCTCATCACTGAGTGAGCACAAAACTTCATCACGCATGGCAGTCAACTTATATTGTAGCAATGAAGCACTGTCTATACCTGTAGGGGTCTCAGTACAGAACTGATCATTGGCATTCTGTGTCCTTGGGGGGTCAGCTGACAATAACCACATCATGCTTATTCTGAGGTCCTTTCACAGGCTGCCAATTAGTTTCCACATCCAATTCAAAGTGTTGGTGCAGACCTTTAAATCCCTTTATGGACTGGGGCCTGCACACCTGCTTCTCCTTGCATGTTCCCATGCAGCAGCTCCATTCTTCCCAGCAAGGACTGCCACAGTCCAGGGTCAGGTTTTATCAGCAACTGCCTAATGCCTCTGGAACAACCTCCTGGAATAGGTCAGAGGGGCTCCTACCCATCTGGCATTCTGGTGAGGCTGAGAAACAGTTATTCTGAAGAGCTTGGGGGCAACTTTAGCCTGGGAAAAGGGGAAGTACCACACTGGTGGGGGCATAAGGTTTATTTATTTATTTTTGGAATTTCTATCCCGCCTTCCCCATCTTACGGCCAGCTTAGGGCGGCTACCAACAAATTTGTTATACAATAAAAACACTAAAACATTATCCATAAAATATACAATACACAGTACACAGTAAAAGATCATATCCAACTGCTACAAGATGGCACACCTTTGTTCTCCTTATCTGGGCGGCGTCAAAGATGGTATCCAATTTCAGTCGGTGCAGGTTGGTTCAGATTGGCGACTTCCAATGGTGGGGCCAGGGCTATGAAGAATCGAGGCAGCCCCTACTTGAAAGCCTGGCGGAAAAGCTCCAACTTGCAGGCCCTGCAGAACTGCAAAAGGTCCCGCAGGGCCCTGATGTTATCTGGGAGCTCATTCCACCAGTGCGGGGCTGCCATCGAAAAAGCCCTGGCCCTTGTAGCCGCCAACCAGGCCTCCCTAGACCCTGGAAGGACCAGGCAATTTTGGGATCCCGATCGTAACACTCGCTGGGGTACATATGGGGAGAGACTGTCCCTCAAGTAGATAGGTCCCTGGCCATATAGGGCTTTATAGGTCAGCACCAGCACCTTGAACCTTATCCGGTATGCTATAGGCAGCCAGTGCAGTGCCTTTAAGGCAGGCTGGATGTGTTCTCGCATGGGGAGACCCATCAACAGCCTCGCCGCCACATTCTGCACCAGCTGCAGCTTCCGGATTTGGCACAAGGGCAGCCCCATGTAGAGAGCGTTACAGTAATCCAACCTTGACGTGACCAGCACGTGGATCACCGTAGCCAGGTTGTTGCGTTCAAGGAAGGGAACCAACTCCTTGATCAGCTGTAGATGGTAGAAGGCCGACCTTGCAGTGGCTGCTACCTGGGTCTCCATCGTTAACGAGGGGTCCAGGAGCACTCCCAGACTTCTAACCTCTGGCGCTGGCACCAACAGCACCTCGTTGAAGGTTGGGAGAGGGATCCCTACCCTTGGTCCACTCTGGCTCAGGCACAGGACCTCCATCTTCATCAGATTCAATTTCAATTCTCTGCCTAAACCAACCAGCCACGGCTTTCAACACCAGATTCAGATCACCCGGACTAGAGTCTGACTGGCCACCCAACAACAGATAGAGCTGGGTATCATCAGCATACTGATGGCAACCCAGCCCATGCCTCCAGGCTATCTGGGCGAGGGGGCACATATAGATGTTAAACAGCATTGGGGAAAGTACTGTTCCCTGTGGCACTCCGCATACTAGTGGGTGTCTTTGGGAGAGCTGTTCCCCAACTGCCACCTTCTGTCCCTGATCTTGGAGAAACGAGGAGAGCCACTGTAAGGCCAACCCCTGGGTCCCAGTGTCGGTGAGGCGGTGGGCCAGTAGTTGATGATCGACCATGTCGAACGCCACCGACAGGTCTAACAACATCAACACCACTATACCGCCCTGATTCAGATGCCTCCAGAGGTCGTCTGTGAGGGCGACCAGCACCGTCTCTGTCCCATGGCCTGGTTGGAAGCTGGACTGGAAGGGATATAGTATGGAGGCATCATCCAAAAAGCCCTGCAATTGGTCTGCCACCACCTTCTCAATTAATTTACCCAAATAGTGGTAAATTTACCCAAATTTACCCAAATAGGGTAAATTTACCCAAATAGGGTAAATTAGATACCCAAATAGGGTAAATTAGATACCGGCCGATAGTTGGCTAATTCGGCCGGATCAAGTGATGGTTTTTTCAGAAAGGGGCATATAACTGCCTCCTTCAGGGCACTAGGGAACACCCCCTTTGCAAGGGATATGTTGATAACCTCCCTTAGTGCCCCTTGTAACCCATCATGGCTTGCCTTAACCAGCCATGATGGTCATGGATCAAGACTACAGGTGGTTGGACGGACCGATAAGAGCAATTTGTCAACCTCCTCGAGGCAGAGTGGATCAAAATAATCCAGAATGTGACCAGAAGACGTGCGTGGGGCCTCAATTCCGTTACTGTATCAACTGTGGCAGGGAGGTCCTGGTGGAGTGACAAGACTTTGTCCACAAAATAGTTCCCAAAGGCCTCACAGCCAATGTCCAATTCCCAATTGTTTGGTCTACACTTCGGGAGAGTCATCAAAGACCAAATTGTCCTAAATAATTGGGATGGGTGGGAACTCGCAGACACAATCTCAGCTGCGAAAAAAGCTTTTTTTGCAGCCTTGACCGCCATCTCATAGGATTTCATAAACGTCCTATAAGATGATCTTGCTGCCTCATCAGAAGCGCGACGCCACCGTCTCTCTAGTCATCTGAGCTTCCGTTTTATCATCCTCAGCTCCCATGTATACCATGGTGCAAGTCGTGAACGGGGGTACAGAGGGCACCAGGGAGCAACCTCGTTGATGGCTGCCGAAAGGTTTTGGTCTTTTATCTGTTGTTTTAATGTTTATTGTTTTATTAAATTGCTTCTATATTGGTGTTACCTGCTTTGGGTCCTGGGATGCCCAAGAAAAAGCAGGTTTATAAATATTTTAAATAAATACATAAATATTCTAACATATGATCACCATCTGAGTCCCTTCACCATGTGATTTTACCACCTGAAGAATATTGGGTGGTCACAAAAGAGAGAAGACCTGCTCAGTAAGCAACATCAAATCTATAAAATGCCCTCCTTGGGGAATTTTGACCAGAAACATCCATGATAACATTCCATTGGGAGACAGTCCTGTAATTTCTAAATGTCTTAGTATCTTTTGCTACTGAACCATGAACTACTGGTCTTGGTTAATGGCGTATGATGCTGCTGATTGTTTCGATATGCTGAAGTCTGCCAATTTTAAAGTCAATGCTATTGTACAGCTATTGTACAATGTACTGTGGATTATACTGTTTCCATACTTACATGGCATAGAAAGACACAGCTCAGGAGATAAAAGCCATATAATTCTGGGAGCCTGTATGAAAATATGGCTTTGAAGAGAAAACTCTATTTGTTCTCTCTTCTCAGGATTCCTGCAGAGAAATAACCTTTAGCACCCTGTGCTCCGATTTCCATTCCAGTCACCATATCTGGGCTAATAACATTGCTTGACCAATTTATGTTCAAAATCAAGCTGTGGTTCCAGTCACGAACCCCAAGGAGTCAAATATTTATCCTTTCACCTTTTGTATCAAAGCAGGTAATAGGGAAAAAACAAAGCAAAATAAAGGGGGTGAGACCTAAGCCCTTTAAAAAAAATTCCAGTTTATTCAGAAACCCAGAACATCATCCATGAAACTACTGGCTACAACACCATTATTTAACTCATAAAAATCCCAATGGCTGCAAAGAGTTCCCTGCCTTAACAATACTTTTTCACAGTAAAGACGTTTCTTTTAGTTAAAGAGAAGTCTTTCTATCTGAAGGATGGCCACGTTATTCAGACACTGACTGTGTAATCCTATGCGTCTTTGCTCAGAAGCAAGTTCTACTGTGTTCAATGAGGCTTACTCCCAGGTAAGTATGTGTCAGACTACCCTGTGATTAACTTTACATTTAGAGTATGTTAGAGTATGTGAAATAACAGGATGCAATATGAACAGAAACAACCAAGAAAAAAAAGAAAGTTATTTTGAAGAAAATGCAACTGCACTGGGAAAATATGAAGCTATATGTAAATGCCCCTTGTTTCTACCCAAGATATTATATTCTTTCTGATCACTGCTATTAAACTCTGCTAACAACAGGCAGCAATCCTAACATGAAGGAGCCACATACAGAGAGTACTAATGAATTTCCTTTAGGGCCAAAGAGAAGTTTCCTATTATATGACTTATTTTTCTCTGAAATTTGATACTATTTAGATCATGCTGATATATCTGCAAGATAAAGATAATGGAGGATTTGCTTTTATAAAAGACAAAAACAGGAACAAAGGTCAGCTCATCTGGCCACCCCAGTTAATTTCTATTTCAAAATTATGACTGTATGCAGCAACTGCTTTGAGCAATCTCATTTTTTAAAGTGTGTCATGTTTATGGTGAAGTCCCCTAAAAATGAAACAAACAGTGATTCTAGCTATGATGGCTGTAAACTGCATAGCCAGTCACTGAACACACGGGCTAGTGATGCATGTACAGAATGGATCGCTAACAATTTGCAATGTTTCATGAACTTTAAATATTTTCTACCTTCACCATTTATTAATGCTCCCAGCCAAATGTGGAAAGAAATCAGGATGCAGTCATCTGAATGGAGCAGCCATTTATGAATCCAAATTGCTTGCAGAATGTTTTAGTGAATGCTGTGGGGTTTTGTAAATAAATACACAAGCCCAGACAAAGCCATGGCTTTATAAATTCAGGAACTCAATCTCAAGAGGGGACTTGGTACGTAATTCCCAGGAATACCCTGAACCCATTACACCACAATTGCCTTGAATTTTCCAATTAATGCCAGGGCACCACTACTTAACCACAAGCACAATTTTTCAATATTTTGAACAATTGGATTGATCACTATTTTGTTTTAGGATAAAAGCTTCCATTGTTCACTTTCCCTCCCCCGCAAATATGTCAAGTAATCTGCAGCCAGTCTAACACTGGAGGTCCTTCTCACCTACTCTACCAATATAGACACCATGTATAGATATATATTGGAAAAAAACATTCTGGTGCAAAAACTTAAATTTTTATTTATTATAAATAACTAGATCCTGCAGATGCTGCATTTTTTGTGTGTATATGTGTACATAAGCATGTTTGTATACACATACCTGTACACTAAACCATTTACTTTCTGGCAGCATAGGTGCATCCCTGTCAAACTCCCTCTTCCAAGGACTGTGGAAATGTGAAAGTCCTTCAGCAATGATATTAATGGCTGCCAGTTTGCATTACCTTTCCCTATTCTGAAGCATCTTTAACTAAGTTATGAGGAAATTCCAACTACTTTCATGTGTGGCTAGGCTGGAATAATGGCCTCCCTTTGCAATACAACCCCCTGTGTACCAAATTTGGAAGCACCCAACTATTTTTCTTTTTTTTTCTCACACACACAAAAGAAATCTTGATTTTAGGGATGTCTTAATCATTTCGCCAGTTTCTGCAGCTTGGCACGATAATTCTGCATGCTGTTTGCTCCTGATTTCTGCCTCACCTAGAAGCTTTTGTAATTATTAATTACAGATGAACTTCAATGGTAATTTGACAAAATGAACCCATCTTTTCATTCGGCAGTTCTTTCCAGTTCCATTTTCAGCGCCAATTCATTACTTAATACCAGGGCTCTTTTTGTAGAAAAAGCCAAGCAGGAACTCATTCGCATATTAGGCCACACCCCTGACAGCACAACTCATTAACATATTAGGCCACACCCAATGTTCCCAGAAGTGTGGTCATCCAGCCACATCCACCTTTTGCTTCTTATTCTGTTTACCTTGTTGTCAAAACAGTTTTGACAAAACCGATATTCAAGGTACAAAATTTTATTCAAGATATAAGATTTCATGTGCCACCCACACTTCTTCAGATGGAAGACGTGTACATGCATGCAAAAGCTTATACCTTGGATGAAACTTTGGACTCCACCTTTGTTCTGCTGCTTCAGACCAACACGGCTACCCACCTGAATTATTACACTATAATAGTTTTTACAAGCAATTATGTACCAGTGGAGTGGTTACCATGCAGAGTCTGTCCCACAGGTAAAATTATCCTGTGAACAGGTGGTCTTTACCACATAAAAGTATCACTACCATCACAAGATCACCAATCGTTGGAACTCCTCAGAAGCGGAAATCTCTCTTATTAAGAGGTTTAAGAACATCAACTTTGCTGGCCCATTAAAGGCAGATGTCAGTCCAGTGGCAAAAGAAGAGGGACAAACATCTTCAGAAACTCTGCCCACTTTTTAAAATTTCACAAAACAGGCAATTTCCAAAGGGCAGCTGACCATGCTCATTTTTAGTTACAACCCTGTTTCTCTGCAGATGTCCCCCAAAGTGCCCCATGCAACAGTCAAGTGTTCTGCCAACACACACAACAATGAAGCTACTTTTTCAGATGTTTTCTCTTACATGACAGTAAGCACCAAACCACTTTAATACAGACTTTAGACACACATATATTTGCAAGCCATTCCCAACAAGACACAACAATGAACTCAGGCGTCAAACTTACTTTTCTTAAGCAGAAGATGCCATGGGAAAACTAAAGAGATTCTCAAAAATTAAAGATATTGTCAAAAGCAGCATTTCCTGGGCTCTCTGCTTTTTTACATCCCCCCTTTTTTCAATAATTTTTAAAATAAAAACAGAAAGAACAGAAAGGAAGGAAGGAAGGAAGGAAGGAAAAGGTGGAGGGGTAGAGAGAAAGAGAAAGAAAGAAAGGAAGGAAGGAAGGAAGGAAGACAGACAGAGGAAGGAAGGAAGGTAGGTAGGTAGGTGGAGGAGAGAGAGAGAGAAAGGAAGGGGAGAGGGAGAGAGAGAAAGAGAAAGGAAGAAAGAAAGGTGGGGACAGAGAGAGACAGAGAGACAGAAAGAAAGAAAGGTGGGGGGGGAGAGAGAGAAGGAAAAGAGATGGGGAGGCACTTACTGGAGCAGGGAAAGCCAGGCGGCGTTGGCAAGCCAAATGCAGATAGCCTAGCCCCTGTGCTTAATCTCTGGGCGGGGCTTTCTCCTGCTGGCTGTTTGCTCTTAAAGGGAAAGCACTGGGTGGAGCTTTTTCCTGCCGGCTCTCTGCAGGAACTTTCCCTTTAAGTGTAAACAGCTCAGGCTGGGCAGGGAGGGAGCGGGGCAAGCTGGGATGCCAGCCGGAACGGCATTCCTGTGCGTTCCTGCTGAAATCGAGCCCTGCTTAATACTATAGTAAA
Source organism: Lepidodactylus listeri (assembly GCA_029233225.1). Lineage (NCBI taxonomy): Eukaryota > Metazoa > Chordata > Lepidosauria > Squamata > Gekkonidae > Lepidodactylus > Lepidodactylus listeri. Next base: position 52,613,281 of record JARCFY010000006.1, read on the forward strand.
AACAGCATTAAAAATTAATTTTCCCTGACCACATATAAAGAAAAAAAATCAAAACATAAAAATGGCATCCAATTTATGTGCATCATTTATAATAGAGGTTTATTAAAGCCCTCCTCTTGAACTACAAATGAGCTTGTATTTACTGTTGAGAGCCCACTCTTGCTTAATATACTTGCTTAAGATGTTTGGCACATTCCAGGTGTGTATTGAAAATGCACTGCTCCACTTCATTCTCATGCATTTGGTGGCATCTGATATGCTTGTTTTTTAAACTAATACTCCTCTCCTGCCCAAGGGCGAAGCAGTTGAAAATTGTGGTAAATCCTTCGACCCAATCTTCCAACACAGTAGTTTTCAAATAAAACAATAAGAATTCATTTTGTTACTCATGTCCTACAGCTATAAAACAGTATAATTCTTCCATGGCCTATTAATCCCACTGCTGATTTTCATCAGCAAAGAATGTGATCCTAGTAGGTAAGGGAATATGATATACAGAGTGCAATCCTAAACAGATCAAATCAGCATCCTGCTCACGTCTATTCAATGGGACTTATTCCCAGGAAAATGTTTTTAGGACTGCACTGCTAGTTAACAAAATCATAGGTTTTTCCCTCTTTCTCAATGGATATATGAAGGTTTTGAAAACACATTCCAAATACAGTCCTGGCATTATCTTCTTGTGTTGTACATCTATTTGTGCCTAGAAATGCTCTCTTACCCCTTATCTAATTGTGGCAAAATACCTTTTGAAGAGCACCACCCCAGCACCACCAGACTTTTGGCACAGTTCTGAATTCTGATACATGTGGATTAATCATAGCTGAACAACCCCACCATTAGTACACTATACACGAGCAATCTATGAATGTGCTTCACATTTCCTGAGTTTCTACAAGCACACAGAGAGAGAGAGACCTTTACTGGCATATATTAGGTTATAGGGAGAAACAAAAACAGATAGAGGTAACAAGGATATGAAAAAGCAACTGTAAAATGAACTTTCCCTATTACTTTCCTTTGAGGAAGCTTTCCTGTAATGGTGCTCTCAGTCAGATTTAACTAAATTCCGAAAAATAATACAACCTTCTTCAATGCCTGTCTAAATATAAAAATGTGATTTTACAGCAGGAGATTCACAAGAAACCTTCATTATGAGAAGCAGAAAGAGAAAAGCCACTAAGTTCTTATTTTTCCACTGATACAGATTATCACATAAAAACAAAACACGGAAGTCCATTAAAAACTGAAGAGCTTCACAGGGTTACTCGATTTTGCAGTTACGATCAGACAAGAATGGGAATATAAAGCTCACACAACTCACAATACCTGCCTGCACATACATCTGTGTGTGGAGAACACTGCCTCCTGAAGAAGTGAGCAGTGACTCACAAAAGCAATTACCCTACCACAAATTTTGTTAGTCTTTAAGGTGCTACTGGACTCTTAGTTACTTTTTTCCGCTGCTACAGACAGACTAACACGGCTACCCATCTTGAGCTAACTGCCTCCTGGGCTGTGCAAAGATCCAAGATGCTCCCATCCACTCTGATAATCCCATCCACTTTAGGGTTGGCTTCACACAAGAAGAATGGGGTTGCTTTACCTTATATCATCCCCTTCCTGTCTGGAGAGCCCTAAGGAAGTCCTCCTTAGACAAGCCTTGCAGTGATTTAAATGTTGCCCTTGACATACCCACTTGCTCTCTAGCTTCAGGGGTCCCAGCTTCACTTGGCTGTGTTTCATTGTTGATAAGAACAATGGTAACATCACTTCTGATTCTTGCTCAAGAGCTGTCTGCTGGATTCTAAGACAACTGGTACTTCTTGGCACTTGTTGGAGAGCAGTCTAACATCTGCTGACTACCAGCTGTTCTCTGAAAGTTCTCTCATTTTGTGAATTATTGGGTCACACTCTCAGCAAGAAGGGTACAGCCACAGGTGTTACCTGTAGCTGGCCACTAGGGTAACATTTGAGGCCTTGGTCTCTCCCCTTAGCAACTGCCAGTGCTTCATTATGGAGGCCTGTCCTTTGGAGAACTGAGATCTTAAAAGAGTACTAGAATAGCATCTCTTGTGGCTATACAAACACACCATAGTTCTACAGATCTATCCCATGAGATTTTATTAATAAAACATTTATTGATACCACCAAACTTCTACCATCTACAATGGGTCAGGATGGCACACAAAAGGCAGCCAAGCAAGTAACAAAGACCTTAAAAACATAACCAGTGGTTTGTCGCATCAGCTCAGGCTCAGGACAGACTGGCATTTTGGCCCAATATAGGTCCGCTTTTCAAGCGGATTAAGAGAGCCCATTCAGACAGCTGCAGCTGTCTCACCCAGTCATGAACCACTTTCATCCTGCGTTAAACAGGTACTTGGTGAAACCGGTGTCAAGCTATCTGGGTGTGCATTCATCCCGCTTCCTGGCTGTATGGATGCAAATAAGCCGTGCCTCAAGGGGTGCCAGTCATGTGAACCTGCTGATCCAGCTGCTGCGCCCATGCGCTCATGTGCCCATGCACATATGTACCTCTCGGCAAAACAGACCAAAGCCGCACACCGCAGCAGCAGCACCGCCAGGGGCCACCCTGCAGTGTGAATGCTCCATTTTGCTTTCTCCCTGGTATGGTCCCGCATCAGTCTACACAGTACGAATGGAAAACCCCACAACAACTTGGCCCGGGTCTTTTTGTCCCGCTTCCCTTGCACTTTAATTTGCCAGTCTGTCCTCAGCTTCAGTTTCTTTTCTTTTCTTTTTTCAAATTTCACTTCAGTTTCTAAAGCATGCCTAGAATCAGCCTAAATATTCAGAGGGAGTGAATTTCTGAACAGTGATAAAACTAAGGAGAGAAGCATGTTTGGCTGGAGATGAAAACTGTTCACCCATCAGGATTATTCTTTGTGTTCTGTCTACAAAATGGTATAGTTAAAATGAAGCAAGCGGCACAAACTTACCCAATCATGTCTTTTTTTCAGAAGCAAAAAACCCACACCATTTTAATTTTCTGGCATCTTCTTGCATCATTCCTGTATTTTCCTGGCTTTAGGAAATTTATTCTGGAAGGTAAATCTCATTTTTCTTTCCTAAATTATTCAGGTTACATTACTGCTTTCTCCCGCCCCTTTCAAGGAGGAAGAAGCACAAGAACATCTATACTTTGTTTCATAATTCTTCCCTGAAGACAGAGATAAGCTCCACTCTTATCTGTTTTGCTGTTGTTCTTGGAATGATAGTACTGTTCATTATACAGCTTGATGTTATCATCCCAGCTTCCCAGTATTCTCTATGGTCTGCTCACTCACTGCTGCAAGTTATTAAACCCTCAGCTTTCAAATGAGGTGATCCTGATTCATAATCTTTGTGTGCCAAAAGTTTAAATTTGCAGCAGTGATGATTAAAACAACTTCATCAGGGATAACTGATTAAGACAAGCCTCACGTGACTGGGAAGCAGCACTGGGTGTTCTGGTGGGCTCTGCTGAAAGGATTAAAAATAAGAGCTGAAGTAGAGTTGTTGAAGTCAAAATGTCTTACTTGTCATGATGACACCCATTTATTCAGTACTGTGGGCTTCATTCAGAAATCAATTTTGCAGGCTGGGAACAGTTAAGATAGGAAAAAATGTCTTCTCTGATAGAGACAGAGTACTTCTAAATTGTATGCTATTTTTTTTTTTTGCCATCTTGAATGTAGAAGTATTCTTCTTGGTCTGCCAGAGCTGTATAAAGTCAAAAAATTTTTTAAAAATCCAGGTTCTTTTATTGTACTCTCATTATCTTGATTGACAACAACATCAAAAGCCCTGAAAATATACTTAAACTTGTCAATTGGCATCCAGTTATCAACCTTCCTTCCATGTTCCTGCCCTGGGTTAACTAGAGCACTTGAAACAAAAGCCTGTGATTAAGCCTACCCCAAAGGGATCAGCCATCCAAGTACTATTTGTATCAATAGGGAAACAGGTTCTACATGTGTGTGTTGTATTTGTGTGTTTCTAAACTGCACTGAATTACGGTATGTGTCTCTCCATCCATCTGAGATGGAGAAGAATAAAATATTTTCTTGCATGGACTAGGCAATCTGAACTTTTTATAAACTGAATAATTCATGTTGTCTTTCAGCATTTAATATCTCGTTAGGTTACAATATTAGTTCAAATGCTATTGTATATTTTTAAACTTCTATATGCCTGATTTTTTTTGTTTTGCTTCTCTAAACATGCCATTCTTTTATTTTTTTGTCACAAATGTTCAGAAGCCTATGCACACAACAGCTTCCAACCACTTGAAATATCATACTGTATGTGTTATTGATAAAAACACAGAGGAGAATTAAACAGCATATTGAGAACAACATAAACCTTGAGGATTATTTCACTGAAACATGATGCATGGCCCTTAAAATAATAAGACAAATAAACCATCTATGTTAAATGAAAAAGGTGTACAAAGATCAGTGTCTGTCATTTCCCCAAATTATTCTTTTGTTGCATTATCTAAATAACTTCTTGGGGATTAAATTAATTAGAGGCAGAACACCAGCCAGGGTGGCATTTGGGCCCTTGGATGACCAAGGGGTGAAAGGATTACTAAAGGATGATGAGGAAACAGCAGAGAAGCTGAATGCTTTTTTTGCCTCTGTCTTCTTCACTGTGGAAGACGGAAGATGTCTGTCCACTCCAAAACCACCATTTTCAGGAGGGGTGTTGAAAGACCTGAGTCAGAGGTGATGAGAGAGGAGGTACTATGACTGATGGACAAATTTAAAAATGACAACTCACCAGGCCCAGATGGCATATATCCAAGAGTTCTGAAAGAACTCAAATGTGAACTTGTAGATCACCTGATAAAAATAAGCAATCTATCACTAAAAAATGACTCTATTCCTGAGGAATGGAAGGTTACTAATGTAACCCCCATCTTTTAAAAAGCTTCCAGAGGAGATCTGGGAAATTACAGGCCAGTCAGTCTAATATCAATATAGGTAAGTTGGTGGAATCCATTATGAAACATAGAATTAGTAGACACACTGATGAACAAAAGCAATTGAGGAAGAATCAGCATGGATTCTGTAAGGGAAATCTTGTCTCACCAATTTTTAGAGTTCTTTGAGGGGGTGAACAAACATGTGGACAAAACTGGACATTGTTTAGATGTTGTTTACCTAGACTTCCAGAAAGCATCTAATAAAGTTCCTTATCAAAGGTTTCTAAGTAAACCCAGCAGTCACTGGATAAGAGGGTATCAGGAGTGCTTCTGAAGACCTGGCTCTTGTGGACCTAAGTGTGGTGGAGGATCAGTCCCCAGCTCCAGAGGAGCCTCCACCTGAACCAGAGGAGGCTCAAGCAAGCACCTCTCAGGGCATTACCCCAGCACCAGCAGAAGCTGAGCCACAGCCAAACTCAAGCCCACCTAATTCACCTCCTCAGGTGGAACAGCTAAGGTCACGATCCAGGCAAGACTTAGCTGCTAGGAGAAAAGAGGCACGCATGCGTAGTCGCAGATCACTCAGCCCTGAGTTTTAGAGGGAGCCAGGACCTCACTGCCAGCTGCTAACAAGCACAGGAAGTGGCTGGGTATTTAGGCACAGACAAAGACCAAAAACTTGTGCTAGCAACAAGTCATTCTGGTTAAGCTCTGCACCCACTCGGCTCACATCAGCTAAACCTGATTCTAGACCTTCTGGCTTGTGACTTCGGCTCTGTTTGACTTCGGCTTTTGGTTGACTCCTTGGACTGGTTTGCTCATGAGTTTTCCTCTCTGACCTCGGCTTGGACTGACTCTGCTTTCGGCTTGTGTTTTGGACTTGGTAATTCATTCCTGATTTGGCTTGATCTTGGACTGTCTCAGACTTCGACTCGGTTCCTGACCTACTGGCACCCAGCCCATGACAGAGGACAAGTCCTCTTGTGAATTAAAATTTGGTTAATTAACAAGAAACAGAGAGTGAGTATAAATGGGCAGTTTTCACAGTGGAAGGTGGTAAGCAGAGGGGTACCACAGAGCTCAGTACTAGGTCCAGCATTCTTTAACTTGTTCACTAATGATTTGGAGTTGGGAGTAAGCAGTGAAGTGACTAAGTTTGCCGATGACAATAAGTTGTTGGGGGGAGTGAGAACCAGGGAGGACTGTGAGGAGCTCCAGATGGATCTGTCAAAGCTGGGTGAGTGGGCATCAGTGCAGACAAGTGCAAAACAATGCACACTGGAGCCAAAAATCCTGACTATAAATATACAGTGGGGTTTGAACTGACTAGGAGAGAGATCTTGGAGTTGTAGTAGATAGCTCACTGAACATGTCGACTCAGTGTGCAGCCATAATAAAAAAGACAAATGCTATTAGGGATTATTAGGGATAAATGCTATAGGGATTATTAGGAAGGGGATTCAAAACAGATCAGCCAGTATCATAATGCTCCTTTATAAATCTATGGTGCAGCCTCATTTGGAATACTGTGTACAGTTCTGGTCACTACATCTCAAAAAAGATATTATAGCATTGGAAAGGGTACAGAAAAAAGCAATGAAAATGATTAAGGGGATGGAACACCTTCCCTATGAAGAAAGGTTAAAGAGGTTGGGGCTCTTTAGTTTGCAGAAATGATTGAGGGGTGACATGATAGAGGTCTGCAAGCAATACAGAAGGTAGAGAAAGAAGTACTTTTCTCGCTTTCTCACAATACAAGAACTCATGGGCACTCAAAGAAATTAATGAGCAGCAGGTTTAGAACAGATAAAAGGAAGTACTTCACCTAAAGAGTGATTAACATGTGGAATTCCCTGCTGCAGGAAGTGGTGGCAGCTATCAGCACAGACAGCTTCAAGAGGGGACTGAATAAACATGAAGCAGAGACCCATCAATGGCTATTAGCCACAACTTATAGATGAAATACTATGTCTGGGGTAGTGATGCTTTGTATTTTTGGTGCCTGGGGGGCAACAGTAGGAGGGCTTCTGGAGTTTTGGCAGTGCTGGTGGACCCCCTGATGGCACCTGGGTTTTGGCCGCTGTGTGACACAGATTATTGGACTGGATGGGCCACTGGCCTGATCCAGCATGGCTTCTCTTAAATTCTTATATTTTTCTCCTCTATCACAAAGAAAGATAACACTGTATTTCATTAATAGGTCACCTACATATAAATGTTGGTTCTTTATTTATATTATCTTTGCATTACCTTTTCTACACTTCAAAATCAGTACAATGGCAAGAAATCAATGTATAAACCAAATGGAAACAAAGCTAACTCCAGAATCCAAAGCCCAAAAAGGAAATACAATGTACCTGCTTTAGCTTTTAAATTATTTTCTGACAGAACTGAAAAGGTACACAAGATTTGCAAGCTTAAAAGGAACATATGTAGCCAAATGTATATCCTCAAAGTAATGCTACTCTCCTGGGGCAACAATAGAATAGCACATTTGTCTCTGTTTCTGATCAAACTCCTTGGACAGTAGATAATAGTATTTAATGACAACTTACATACAGTTGACATTTCAGAAACCTAGTGGGACAGGGAAAGTCATCAAGATACGTTTATTTATGGATAAATGCTAGACAGGAAATACAGTGAAGAACACATCAGTGGTTCAGTGGCTCTTTATGTCCGAAAGAGCATAGGAGAGCTGATGGCAGCAACAGACCACTGCGCATGTGACAGAAGGGTTTGTGAATGGGCATGGCAGCCAAGATGAAAAAGGAGAAGAGAGATCCCAGTAGAAATTGAGGCAGACCTATTATTTCAGGCTCAGGTTTTATTATAGAACCATTAGCACAATATTTTAGTTCATTTTTGGAACCTTTTGTTAGAAATTCCATCTCTTTCATTCAAAACACCACTCATTTTATTCAACAAATTGAAGGATTGCAGATTCAAGATCGCACATGTTTTCTTACTATGGATATTAAATCCATTGCTCATGATCAAGTAAGGATTCTAACTGAAAGGTTTCTTGATACCAGGGTGAAGCTGGCACCACCTACGCATATCATCTTATATAAGAATTATTTTTGTTTTGACAGTTATGGGTAGCCCAGTGGCACCCACTGTTGCTAATCTATATACGGTGGAATTAGAAACTAATTATTTATTAAGTCCATCTATTAATCCTTGTTATCACATTAATTATTATGCTTATTACACAGATTATATTTTTATTATTTTTTGGATATTCAGACTATATTGCAATTCTATTCATGATCAAATAGTATAAATCCTCATATTCAATTTTCTCATCAGTTTAGTACCACCAACATTTCTTTTTTTAGAAATGATGGTTTATAAATTTAATTCCACCATACGTGTTAAAGGATATTCAAAACCTACTAATAGAAAGTCCATTCTTCATTATAACTGCTGTCATCCTAAATATTTCAAGGCAAATCTCCCTTATGGACAATTGTTACATTTAAAGAGACATTGTACACTCCAGAGCTCTTGTAACAATTTGACTAATTCCGTAGCTGAAAGTTCATCCGAAAGAGGTTTCTCTAATCAGGTCATATGATCCTCTAGAAGAAGAACAGAAAAAGTTCAAAGAGCCACCCTTTTCACTAAAGGATCATGTACATCAGCAGACCAAATATTCTGGTCTATGGAGTTTCATCATTCTTATAGAATAAAAGAATAATATACAAACATTGGCACGTACAGGACATTCCAGGATGCCAAAATCCCCCAGGTGTAGGTTTTTGTGGACTATCCAATTTAATTGATAAATTAGTTCATTCTGATGTTTTACAATTGAATTCTGTCTTTTGGTAACAGGATATTTATAAATGTGGACACTGGTCCTGTTGCCCACAGAATCTGAATATAAAACATTTACTAATACCAGAAATAACAGAGTATACTATTTGAGATGGTTCACTAACTGTAATTCTCAGAATGTAATCTGTGTTATTATTTGCCCCTGAAATTTCTTATACATAGGTCAGACATCCAGATATTTAAGAACAAGAATAATTGAGCACAAGAGTAAAATCCGCAGAGGTATCTGTGAGGTTAACAGAATATTTCCCAAACAAATCTCATTCAGTTTTGGACATAAGGTTTTGTTCTTAAGGAAGTTTCATGTAACTCCTTTAAATACACAAAAACAGAATAGACATTTCTAGGACATGAGGCATTTTGGATCTATTCTCTTGATACAATGTCTCCTCTAGGTCTTAATGACAAATTGGAATGGTCAGTGTTTTTATAAATAACCAGTTTTCCAGTAGGTTTTCTTAGTAGAGTTTCTTTAAGTTTATTAACTGAAACACTTTTGCCTGTAACAGCTGCAAGACATTAGCAAAAACTCTTTAGCTAGTTATAGGATTGTTTTCACTTATGATCATTTTAGGTATTGAGGACTACAGTTCTGAGCAAAAGTTATCAGCTAAGGTTTGTTTCCATTTTTAAGTGCTGTAGTTTTTTAATGAGCATGTTTCTTGCTACTCATATAACTTGTATGGATTCATTGTACAATAATATTACAATGAATATATACAATTTATATAAGTAACAAGAAACATGCTCATCTATTGTACAGTATCAGTCATCACAACTCTCTGCTCATTACTACAACTAAATGTTTTTGATTAATTCTTGTCCAAGGTAATTATTCATATTGTTCTTTATATTAATTCTGTATAGATATCAAATATTGGATTGTATCTGTTGGAATTTTAAAGTTATAGTTATCATCACACACAATCTGTTATCTCCTTGGATTTATGTGGCAAAACAGGACCAATTAATGGGAAGGTTTAGAACTAACTGAAGATGATCATTTTCTAAATGAGTAATACCTGGGAGCTCGTCCTTGGATTTTGCATTTTTTTTAACATGAAAACCATATATGCACATATATTTATGCATGTTATCAATTTGTTTATATTTTGCAGAGGTCTTTACTGGTAGTTTCTTTTTGGTGGCAGCCAAATGCCAGTCCCAAGTGGCTCATGAGCTGGACTGTCCCCCTTCCTTTTGCAGTGGGGAATAAACCAGGGAGCTTGGCCATGCCTTGTTATTATATATATATTTAGTCATTGCCTGGCACATTATGGTGATGTCAGAGCTGCACTGGAATGCCAAATGGCATTCTGCTTTTGCAGGTGCCTGCTTGGCCCAGTGGTTAGGGCGCTTGTCTTGGGTGTGGGTGCTGTGTGTTCTAGTCCAGCCTTTATCTTATGGGTTGCTAGCAACCTGGCTATGCTGTGACTTAGACACTGTGTGCTTCATGGGGAGGAGATATGGCACTGAGGAACCATGGCCACGATGGTGGGCACTGGCTGGCTGCACTCATTTGTGCTACTGAGAAGGGAGGTCGCTGACCACTGCTTCATGACTGGTGGGTGTTACTGGGGTTGCTAGGGACACTGCCACCCTCACAGTGGGTTTTGTGCCTGGCGCAAGGAACTTTTGTATCCCCCATGCAGTATGTCCATAGGGAGCCCACCAGTGGTGCTTCTATTAGGTTGGTGGCCAGCCATCACCACCTCAGCAGGGATCAGTATTGGGACTAGTGCTATTTAATTTCCACACAAGTGGAATAAGGAGTGAGTAGCAAGGTGGCAGTTTTCAGATAGCACCCATTTTTTCAGGATGCTGAGAACCAAAGTAGATTAGTTCCGAAAGGATTTCTCCAAGCTGGAGAACAACATGGCAAATAAGATTCAGTATGAGAAAGTGTAAAGTGATATATATATTGTGGGGTGGGGAGGGAGTCTAACTTAAAATACAGATTCAGACTGAACTGGCAGTGATTGACCAGGACAAGTCCTGGGGCCATGGCTTGATGAAAGTGTGCTCCAGTCATGAGAAATGAACCTCCTCTGCTAGGATTTATTAGGATGATGTTTGAAAATGAAATAGCCAGTATTCTAATACCTTTGAATAGGTTTGAAGCCCCTCCTCCTAAAAAAAAAACAAACCCTAGGGGAAATGAGAGAAACAGGTTTTTTGTTGTTTTCCCAGAAGACTTCTTCATGTAGTAAAAACTCCTGTGAAATGTTTTCATTTTTGTAGTAACAGAAATGCTTTCTAATACAAAGTTTTATTCACTCACAACATATATGTATGGATTGGTGTTCAATGTGGGTACATTTTTATATAAAACAAAATATAGCATTATAAAATTATAACTCCTACAGAATAATTTCCTACTCTAGACACATTTTCAAGAATATAATTATTATTGTGTAAATGTGACTAGTATTGCTTCCAATATACTGTTTCACAATAATGTACTCTTAAAGAGTTTAAAGTTATATACTTTAACACAATACTATAAAATGTTGATAGTCCTCTTGTGATTATAAGAGACTGTTTCTATCTATCCAGAATTCTGTTATTTTGTTCTCTACAAAATTTGTATCTTCTATTTCATTTTTTCCTTCATAAGATGATAAAAATATGTGCTTAAGCAGCACACAATTGCTGCACTTTTCAGCATTCTCTGTTTTTCTAGTACTGAGCATATTCACAGTTTTGCTTTTAGGCCTTACTGGATGGTAAGCCCATGGAACTCACTGGGATTTACTTCTAAATATTCGTGTTTAGGATTGTATTTTAAGAAAATTATTTTTAAAAAATTCATGAATATGCCAAAAAGTAAAATTTTATGAGTTGGACCCAGCTAGTTTTTTCACTTATCCAATCACTCTTGTTCCTTCTGCCATGAAACTCTTTGTACATGCAAGTCCCAGAATCTCAGCATAGCCACCCCCCTTTTAATGGTTATAGGGAACCCCTCCTTTTCAAACAATAGGAATGCTGGTTGGATCCAACTCTATATTCTAACAAATTAAGAATGATGGATTTTATTTTTTAAAGCAATAAAACAAGTTTTGGTTTGATTTTTTAAAAGTAGGTATTGCATGTATTTCCATTTGTCTTGAAAATCAAATGAATCCTGAAATAAACACCTCCCATGACTTCAAAATATCTAGAAATTATAAATTCTTCCCTGTGTAAACCTATGTTGCAGCCACATTTGGAAACTGTGTACATTGTTCCACAAAAAGGATACTGAGGCACTGAATGAAGGTACAGAAGATGGCAAAGAGAATGATCAAGGAAATGGAGAATTATCTATATGATAAAAACTAAGGAATTTGTGATTTTTAGCTTAGTGAACAGATGACTAAAAACAGGTCACAATAGTTTATAATGTTCAGAAAATTGATAAAGAAAGCTGCTGCTCCCTCTTCCATAATACTAGAACTTGCAGACAGCCAATAAAACTGATGGGCAGGGATTAAAGACAGACAAAAAGAAGAAATTACTTTAAGATTAATTAACTTGGATAATTCAGTCACCTGATGTTTTGATGAATACTAATTTAGGTGGCTTTAAAGGAAGATCAAACCTTCTGGAGTCATCTGGCTGGCCACTGTGGGATACAGGATGCTGAACTAGATGGACCATTAGTCTGATCTCACATGGCTTTTGTTACATGCCAATTCTAATAATGTATCAACTCATCATACTGTGATCCTTCTACAAGAAGTTATTCCACAATTCAGATTAGTTTTCCATCTTCAAGGCCTTGATAGTGTTATGTCCTCAAGGTGTATCAAGGAAAAACTGAACACAGTTTTGATTAATTCCTTATTATTTTCAGAAATATATACTAACTGGATAGGCCTAGTTTTTTAATTCATATATTTCTTGGAGCACTAATGAACAGAATGCAAGAAAGTCTCAAGTAACATAACTAATCTATATTATAGAACTCTTCAGAAATGAAGTGATGCCTTCACTGTATTTGAAGAAACTTCACATCATAGCAGTGGGGGGGAAAGGAGCGGAATTTCTGTGTTTGGACAATTTATGCCAAAAATTTCCATTTTCTTCACAGGATGTTATTCCTAGCACTGAACTCTGCCCTCCCAAAAAAGGATCAAAGTCAGCATGAAAAATGTAGACCATAAGCCCAATATGGCAGGGCATCAAATATCATGCTAATACACACTGTATGCACCAGATTAATTTTAATGCATATACCCTTGGGTCACCAACACCACAGAGAATTTTCTGGGTCACAAAATTAAAAGCGAGGGCAGCCTTCTCTTCTGATACAGAGGTAGTTTACTTTGCTATCAGCACCTTATCATGGTCAGAACAGATGCTTCCAAGAACATTTGTTCAATTTTTTCTGACCTAAAACAGATGGCTGTTACACTCGGACTACTTTAGCTGCAGTCTGAGTAGAATGAGATTTTCCCCTTATATGTTAAAGTTTTAGGGAACTGGTAGTTAGAGAACTTGTTGGGTATAAAGTTATTTCAAAGCCATTCCTCCTTCTCTTAAGTCCTTCTGCAGACCCAGAAATAGTATAGGACAGACAAGAAGCATATTGGGAACTTAGACTAAATGAAAAATGTTAAACTTAATTCTAAAGGAAGTGACAGAAGGCACTGGACACAAATTCTTTGTGAAGGAGCAAGTTCTAGATTGTAATATACCAGTCTATTTTCAATAGTTTCTTCAGTCCAACTGAGTTTCCCCCCCTGAAATGTATGAGCCTAGAAGAGCCAAGATTTATCATGAACAAAATATCTGTGGCCTATTTTGGATGATTAAGCTGTCCTTGCAAATAGCATTCTGTTTCAGGTAGCAGGTATGATGAATGGCCTGTCAAGTGGAGATACACTTACAGGACTACAATAAACTCCCATCATGTGCTGCTGCTTACCAGATTTTACATTTTCCTGCTCACCTCACAGGATCAAGCAGCACTATTAGAATTTGTGAGTTGTTATACATCTGTTATATTGTATTTTGGGAGGAAATAAAATCCTCTCACAGCCCAAATAATTCACATCTTTAAAACAACTGTTACACCTGTCCTTTGGATACCCTAAAATCAAGTGGAATTTTATTTTGGGATTGGATCAGGGAGGGGGATCACCTTGTGTTAGTGACCAATTTCCAACAATGGGGGGAGTCATATTTGACTTTTTAAACATTTTATTAGTGGAAAATTGCTTTTCCTTAGGCAGCGGTTCTCAACCTGGGGGTCGGGACCCCTTTTGGGGTCGAACAAGCATTTCACAGGGGTCGCCGGCTGGCATCCGAGCCCCTCCCCTTCCCACCCCTCCCTCACCAAAAGCCCTGCTCCGCTCACCCAGAAGTCCAAGCAGAGCACGCCGTAGCTTTCCTACAGAGTGGGGGGGGGGGGGGGTTCAGAGTCCTCTGCCTAAAGTTTTGCTTCTCCAGGTTGCACAACTCCTGCGTCTTCTGGTAAGCTTTTGTGTTGTAAATGTAGAAATCCTTGGGGAACAGGGTGAGATCCCTCCTCCGGTGGCCGCCCCCCCTCCTTTTTATTTTGAACACCAAAGTAGAAAGAAAGGAGGAGAGTGTGTGTGTGTGTGTGTATGGACAGAGAGAGAAAGAGAGGAGTAGAAAAAACTGTGGATTAAAAACAATATATATCTTTAATTAGGCTTCTTACTATTTTCAGCGCCCAAAAAGTTGAAGCAAAAATGTGGCTTCCGTTTCGCCCTCCTGCTCCAAGAGCAAAGTTTGATTCCAACCCAGCTCTCCTCTCCCCCACCCCCAGTCCTTTTTGAATTTCTCCAGCTTTTCTGTTCTTTGTTACTTCTTAGCTTTTATTTTTAAAAAGAAAGAAATCAATTTTTTTTCTGTTTCTGACTGCTCATGCCAGAAAGAGATGTACTGAAAGGACAGGATTGCCCATTGGAAACAACGGGAAACACTTGAAGGCCCATTGGAAATAATGGGAGCCAGGAATGCCAATTGATTTGCATGGGCTCCACTGAAATACATTACAGTACAAGTAGAGTTGCAAAGAAAATGTGGAATGGATTTTCCATTAGGGTCTCTGGGCCCATATAGACTACTCTGGGACTGGAATGACAGGCCCCAGCTTGGAATAATAGCCCCAGGGGGTAGCAGAAGTCTTCTGGGACTGGAATGACAGGCCCCAGAGTGGAATGACAGGGTCTGGGAGTAGCAGGAGAGTTCTGGGACTAGAATGAGAGACCACGAGAGTGGAATGACAGCCACTGGGGGCAGCAGGAGTATTCTGGGAATGGAATGACAGGCCCCAGCGTGGAATGACAGCCACTGGGGGTAGCAGGAGTGTTCTGTGACTAGAATGAGAGACCACGAGAGTGGAATGACAGCCCCTGGGGGTAGCAGGAGAGCCCAGGAAAAGTGGCAAAAGCCGCCGCTGCCCCACCTACCTTCCTTCCCCCCCTCTCCCCCCTTTCTCTCTCTCTCTCTCTTCTCCCTTTCTCTCTCTCCCCCCTTTCTCTCTCTCTCTCTCTCTCTCTCTCTCCCCACTACCTGCAACAGCCTCTCCCCACCCACCTACCTTAGTTTTCTCATGGCATCTTCTGTTGAAGAAAAGTAAGTCTGAAGCCTTAGTGTTCGTTGTGTCTTGTTGGGAATAGCTTGCAAATATATGTGTGTCTAAAGTCTGTATTAAAGTTGTTTGGTGCTAACTGCCATGCAAGAGAAAACATCTGAAAAAGTAGCTTCATTGTTGTGTGTGTTGGCAGAATTTTATGGTTGGGGGTCACCACAACATGAGGAACTGTATTAAAGGGTCACGGCATTAGAAAGGTTGAGAACCACTGCAATAATTACTTGTTAATGCTTTTCAGTTGAGGGAAGAGGGGCACTAGAGATATTAGTAAAGGAGTTATCATAGTGCTTGGAACTCCAGTCTAATGCTTACATTGTAAAGCTATAAGAACTCACCTAATAAAATGCACAATTCATAAATTTAATATTGAATTTATCATTAATTTCAGACATTTTAATGGAATTGTCTTCAAATAAGATTGGAAAGTCAAGAAGACAGTATTACATAAGATATGCTACTTTACCTAATAACCAAAATGATATCCCATGCCTATCATGAAAGTATCCTGAACAAGACACCTGCATACAAGACAGGAATCTCTACGTTTGTAATATTGTCTCAGTTTTGTAAACTGTAAAGAAAAAAATAATAAAGTGAAGCTTCATTAGGAATGGACATGCTCTAGAAGGCATGGTATGTTGAATGCAAGTGAGTCAGTTAAAGGGAAGTAACCAGAGGGATACAGGAAAATTATTCTGATCCAGCCCCTGAAAGCTTAATAAATCAGTGGGTAGGAAGATTTGAAAATGCGTGAAAGAGTGTGTGTGTTTATCCTCCCCCCTAATACCCCCACACACACAAAAACACCTGGAGGAAATGATTTGAGTCACGGGTGGATATTGCCTACTTGTTTATTCTCATCCTTTTGCAATTCCTCCCAGCCCCCAGCTTCTACCAAGGTAATCATGAAATGTGTGACAGCTGACAAAAAGGAAACACTGATTGGCAGTTCTTATTTCTGTTGAGTATAGAATGCTATTACATTGTACAGTGCTTTTAAATTTAGAGCATAATTGTGCCATCTTTTAAAGAAAAAAATGAATGTGTTTGTTGACCAGTATGAAAGTATAACTACGAGATCTTTCTGCTAGCCACAAGGGATGGGCAAAAAAAAAAAATCTGCCCATTTGGATTCGGCCGCATTGGGTCAAATATGATTTGGCCAGCCAAATGACCCCCAAATGCCACTTTTGGTAATGCAAGCTGACTGGGGTGGCATTCGGCCAACCAAATCACATTTGGCTCAACTATACTCTATGGGGACTGTCCCCGTAGGATATATACCCTCCTTGAAGGGGGGGTTTCCTATCACTGAAGGGAAGGCAAACTGCAGTCCCTTCAATGAAGGGTGCATGCCGCCTCTATAGCACATCTCGAGTTTTAAAGTTTATATCCCTCCCGAGTCATGCCACAAAGGTGGCATGCTCCCTTCATTGAAGGGAAGGCAATTTGCCTTCCCTTCAGTGAAGGGAACTCGCTGGCCCCCCCAGCTAGCCCTCCTCTGCCTTCCCTGGCCCACCAAAGAAGCCCAGGAGAGGGCCCTCCACCGAGGTGGGGGACCCAGGAAAGGCCCAGGAGGATGTGGGGAGGCATTTAAATACATCTCTGTGTCTCCCCCGGCCCGGCCGCTGAAGCAGGCTAGCCAGAGAAGCCTGGCAGAGCCCCCCCCCCGCACCTTTCCTGGATCACCCACTGAGGCTGGCAACCCAGGAAGGACTCAAGAGGGTAGCCTTCTCCTCACCCAGCAAAGGGATTCCCCGAACGGATGCCGAATATACAGTATCCATTCAGGGAATCCCTGTTCGGCCAGCTGAATCAGATTAGAAAATGTGATTCGGCTTTCGGTGGGCCAAATAATGTCAAATAGGCATTATTCGTGTTGTTCCTCTGAATCAAATGCACATCCCTACTAGCTACATTAGATATTTCTGGGAATCCACAAATTCCTCTTCAAAAGGAGATTAGGATATAGAAAAGATAAACAAACTGCCCTGACAATGCAGCATTTGGGCACAAATAAGACATATCATGGGACTCAAAGACATTATAACAGTTTGACGGAAGAACATTTGTGGGTAAACTTTACAGTCAAACTAGATGAGGAGGGGACTCATATAGCCTTAGAATTCAAATAAATTACAGAGAAAGATATGCTCACAATGCTAAATTTCTATTTGTAAATAAATGTACTGGGCTCTATTAAACACTGTAATAACTGCTGATATCTTTCCCACATAAAAGCTACACATAAAAGAGATGGATTTTCCCCATAGTTCAGTAAAATAAGTGAATGCTCTTCTTAGTATTTTCTTTAAGGAACTTTGTTTTCCTGTCTCTCTTGGTTTGAGCTGTTGTAGTTGGTATGAATGAGATGACAAACTGATATTACTTCTATCTGCTCCTCAGCTCACACTAATGGACATTAATAGGCAAAAATAGTTTCACTGCCTATAAATTCCCATTTGATTTTGCCACCAAGTGGCAGGCGGATAGAGCTGACACAGACAGCCTGTCTCATTATATTTATTAACATTATAAAATAAATACACATACTGGAGTAAATTTACAACCCTATGAAAATAATACAGTTGCGAAACATCAAAATACAAACCCAATGAGCTATCAAGGGCCTTTCTGGAGATTCTACCTACCTCTTCCTGTTCTTATCTGCACCACCTCATTTCTTTCTCTTTCCCATTAATATGGGGATCCATTTGGGAATGACACGCTGCTGCTTCAGCAGTCACAGCTTTTCATACCTGTGAATATGCACTCAAATACTATGTACAGCAGCAACGCTTTACATAACTAATTTTACAACTACCATTACTAATTGTACAACTACCATCAGTCTGCAACTACCATTAGCTTGCAAAATCTGTCTGCTTCCTCTGCCCAGGCGAATGGAAAATAAGAGGAAGTATAAACCCAACCATAATTTACATAAATTGCCCATGCTCACTATGAGTTGTACTGAACCATGCTTTTCTGCCTGTGGGAAAAGGGGCTAGGTTCTACTAAATCCCCCTTCTGCTGCAGACCCCCCCCACTTTATGTTCCATGCTGTTCTTGTGGGTCCACCAATCTCCAGAAGCAGAATTTGGGGGACTGAAGTTTGAAGAAGGAAGGGGGACAGTCCTGTTTCACAAGCTTTGCTCTGCTTATTGTTTGCTGGATACAATCAAAGTTCCTATCTGCCCCTACACTGGCTCTGTTGTGTTGGCTCTTTAGTCTCCCTTAAGTAACCACATTGGCTTTCAAGCTGAACAACCCACAGACCTATAGTGATCCTTTTCTACAAAGGTATAAATATGCTAAGATTTCAATTCACAGTGTGAAGTTCTTGAAAACATTTTAGTCAGATGTTTATATATCTCAAATGCATGAAAACAGTGCAAAAAAGTGTTAACCCTTCTACTCCTCAGTTCACTTGCAGGCACTGCAGCAGTTTAAAACTGCATCTCCAGGCACACAACCAGTTATTCCCCAAACCAGAAATCCTGAAGATACCCACTGGTATTCTCCTAGAAGGAATACTTCTGCTCATGTTCATATTTTAAGGTAGTGCCTAAAATGCCCCAGAGGCAGCTGTGGAGCAGAATGGCAAATGAGGAAAAAAACTTGGATAGTGTTTTGAGATCAGTAAGTATGGCTACTTTAACAATACCAGTAGCTGATACGGAATATAAAATGGTAACTGCTGTTTTACCCAAGCAGTTAAATCTCTGAAAGACATCACTGAGAAACTTACGTATGTGTTCAGGAAATCCTATAATCTGCACAAAATATATCAAAATATACATCTACACATGGGTCTCTTTGAAATGCAAACCCATGAGACCCAAACTACTTTATCAAAACTCAGGGGGTGTATTTAGTTTCTTTTGTTATTTATATTTTGATTCTCTAAAGTGTGTTAAGAAAAATATAGGAAACAATTATACAGATGATATTTTACATAATTTATTAACCATAGCTTCATAATTGTCACAAATTTAAAACAGTCACTAGTGAAGTAGGCTCTTGTAGTATTTCTAGCTTAAAGTTATTTTGGTATCAATATATGGGGGAAAACCCAAGCAAAATCTCTAATGAAAAATAGACACCTAAGAAATACTAAACTGTCACTCATATTGATAACATACCCTGAGGCATTGATCTGATTTACAAAAGACCAGCAATCTTTGTCATTCTGACTCCATGATGACCACAACTGTCTCTTGTATTCTTTTTAACCCCCTCCCCTGTTCACATTCAAATATTGCATCAACCAACATCAGCTGGGAAATATCAACAGATCTGATCATGAATATGGCCCCATCTATGGATACTTAAATGTATAGATCAGGGCCAGGTGGAGAGAAGGGAGACTCTCCTGAAAACTTGTGGGACCCCCCTCCCCCAAGATTTGCAGAATCTAAAATCTAGAAACTTACCCCAAAGGGATGGGGGCTAATCTCCTCAAAGGAAGTTCTCTGTGCTTACGTAGAACTGCCACTGCTGCCAGCCCTGCCACTGATGAATCAGAAGCAGTGAGGCAGCAATATTGTGGGTTGAGGAAGGAAGCAGCTGTGGTGCTGCGGGGGGGGGGGGGACCACTGCTGCTGCCAGCCCCACCATCACTGCCTCTCCTCACCAGCCTCTGAGGCACTGAGACAGCAATACTGAGGCAGGGCTGCCAGTGACGCCAGCGGCAGTTAAGGAGGAAGTGGCAACAGCACCAAGCCTGCCATTACTGCCTCTTCTCAGCGGCCTCAGAGACAGCAGTGCTTAATGCAGGAGAGGAGGAGATGGTGGCAGAGCAGCAGGGGAAGAGGAATCACCACCTGCCATCCCATAAGAAGAGGAGCTGCCCCCCAACTGTGGCACCTGAGCCTGCCTCCTGTCATAGTACCTGCTGTATCCATCCCCCAGCTACAGATGTGCTGCTGGCAGGTGGAATCCAAGAAAGTGATGGGGGACAGAGAGAGAGAAAAAAGAGGGAAGGAGAAAAAAGACACACATGACAGATAAGGTAAAGTAACTGAAGGGGTGGGGACAAGGGGAGAGAGACTGAGAGAAGGAGTGGGGAAGAGGGGACAAAATGAAGACTGGGTGAATGGCATGGTTGAATCCACAAGTCCTTGCTTGTATATTCATCGTCCTAATACTAAGAAGGAAGATGTTGTGTACTTTATACTTTATTATCCTTTTCATATCCTGAAATAACCATGAGTTTTGTACCCAGTTTCCAATTATTGCTTATTTTTAAATTAGTCTTCATCGTCTGGCAGAACTAGAATGTAGGATAAAATCACTATTACTTTCAGAGAGTTCATTTCACCCTTTCTTTTTATCTCATACACAGCAAGTAGGAAAAAAATGACAGTAAATTTAAACAATCATCTGAAAATTCAAATGCCAGCTCTTCTCAAAGCAGTTTAGGCACTGACTAAACATATTACAGTTTCTATACGTGATACAGCCTTCCTCTTGGAATGATAATCACAAAATGTAGGATGGTATGACTTTAAAATATGCATGAGTTGTGATCCACCTTTATCATATTTCAAGGCCAACTATAGTTATAAAAAAATTCAGTAACATACCAAGTTTAATATAAATAAATATCTTTTCAGTGAATATGATAATTTTAATGATGGTAGCTATATTTCAAATCTGATTCTTTTTAGTTCTTTTTATGTTAAGCTCATTTATATGGTTTTCCTTATCAGTGCCATTGGTTTTTTCTCATTTCAGCCTCATTTGCAACCTCATTACAGACCTAGAGGGGTGTAGTGGTTGAATCTTCACTCTAGCTTAGAAACTTGCTTGGTGACTATGGGCCAATCACACACTCTCGGCCTAACCTATCTCACAAGGTTGTTATAAGGTTAAAACGGAAGATGGGGAGAATATTGTAAGGTACTTTGAGTCTCTACTGGTGAGAAAAGAAGGGTATAACTGAAATAAATATATAAATAAATTTCCAGCACTGCATCTTAACAATCCATTATTATCTACCCTCCCTTTCATTCTGGAGCCTCAAATTATCAATTGGATAGGAGTACAGCTACAGCTACAACACAGTTGCAAAGCAGTTTATTATGATGTCCAAGTCAAATGGCAGTTAAATAATGAGATTTGAGATTCAGTTCACAAGTTACTGTGGCTGTTGTACATGGTATATATGTTGCATATGCTTGTTGTGTATGCTTGTTGAACATGTTTGCTGAAACATCCCTAGCTGGTGCAGGGGCTAGTTAGAATTTTGTTGAGAATCTGTGCTAAACCTTGGGCAGATAAATAGCTCCAATATAGTCCCCTGCAAGGATGACAGCAAGTTGGTTTTGTTGCATTCCACTGAGTGAAAAGTGACCAATCACCAATTCTCAGCCTAACTAGCATCACAGGGTTGCTTTGTCATTCCCAAAGCAGCAAAAAATATGGTGGCTTGTCAGGGGCTCATGACTCAACAGGTGTAGCTCTGTGACCTAGCTAACAGTCCTAACTCATGGACTGAAGACCACTTTTAAGAAGTGGAATAGGTTATGAGGAGTGCAACGGGACAGCTGCAAAACAGAACACCTGGATCAGTTAGAAAATTTGCTGGGAGTGACTGCCTCCCTCTTTTTACAGGTAGTGCCTTTTTAAACAAGCCAACTTGCTAAGCCAAAGTGCAAGTGCCAAAGGGCTCCTGGCCTTTGGACTCTGGGGTGCATAGGACTATAGTAGCACGAACATCACTGTGATGGAAGGGACACAAGGTATCCTCGCTGGTATTGGAGCTCAGAAATTCCTGTTCTCCCCTTCTTGGATATATCAGCATAAGAATGATAGCTACAGATGAGAGGACTGAGAGCAGAACACAAAGTGCCCAAGAGTGATCGTGTTCATCTGGTGGGTGGCACCGCCAAGCCTCCCAGATAGATTATTAACATCTTGAATCCTCCAGCAGCAGCAGATATTTTATCATGTGCCTGATATCCCTTTGATCGTTGAGTGGTGCCACTACTGATACCCTGTTGAGCCTGTTGGAGGGTGCAGTGGACTGGGCCTTGGAGTTCCCCAGAATTTTAGTTCCAGGGGACTTCAATGTCCATGCTGACAAGGCTGCCTCCTTACAAGCTATGAACCTAGTGCATTCCACGGCAGCGCTGGGACTCTCAAATTGTATCATCTCCCACGCATCAAGCAGACTACACACTGGATTTGATCATTGGAATGGAGATAAATGTGGGTCTAGATACCACAGAAGCAGTGCCATGGTCAGACCACTGTGTTCTGAAGGCTCGAGTGTCCCAAAGGCTCGAGTGTCCCAGCCTCTCCCTGCTTAGGCAGAGAGTTAATTTATGCTTGCCTGCAGAGACTGATGGATCCAATTGGTTTCCAGAAAGCTCTGTGGGAACCAGTGACCCCTAGTAACTCACTCAATGCTTTTGGTAGAGGACTGGAATGCCCATCTCTCTGAAGCCACTGACAAAATTGCTCCCCAGCACCTCTTCGCTCCCATGCCAGACTAGTCCTGTTGAGGATACCGAGATTCGTTGCCCTTGAGAACTTCAATGGTCATGCTGAGGCTGCCTTAACCGGATCAGCTCAGGACTTCATGGCTGCCATGACAACCATGGGACTGACTCAGAACATTCTGGTACCTACACATACAGCAGATCATACACTTGATTTGGTGTTCTCTGGGGATAAGGTATATGGGTTGATAATAGGGTATTTTTCACTCCACTCTTGTCATGGACCATTATCTGGTGAGATTAGTCTCATGGATGCTTGAAATTTCTGCAAAAGTGGAGTTCACCCATGGCATTTATGTTATGAGGTTCCTCAGGGTTCCATCTTATCCCCCATGCTATTTAATATCTACATGAAACTGCTGGGAGAGGTCATCCAGGGATTTGGAGCAAGGTGCCACCAATATGTGGATGACACCCAGCTCTAATAACTAAGGCAGGTGGGAAGTCCTGAAGAGATGCTTGGAGAAGGTAACAGGGTAGAAGAGGGCAAATAAACTGAAGCTCAGTTCAGACAATACTGTTGGTCAGTGGAGAAACTGCTCAGGGACTATGGAGTCAGCCTGTTCTAGACGGGGTTGCACTTCCCCTGAAGGAGCATGTTCATAGCTTGGAGTTGCTCCTAGATAATGGCCTTTGGTTGGAGGTTCAGGTTTCCTCCATGGCACTTAGTGCCTTTTATCAGTGGTGGTTCACCAGCTATGGTCATTCCTCGAAAAGTGCGATCTGGTCTCAGTGATCCATGCTCTGAGCACATCCAAGTAGATTCCTGTAATGTGCTCTGTGTAGGGCTGCCTTTGAAAATGGTTCAGAAACTTCAACTGGACCAAAAAGTGGTGGTCAGGCTGTTGTCAGGAGTCCATTAAAGGGATTGTGTCAACTCTGTCCTGAAAGATCTGCACTGGCTACCCTTCGATTTCTGGGCCCAGTTCAGTGTTCTGGTTCTTACTTCTGAAGCCCTAAATGGCTTTGGGCCAGGGTACCTGATGGACTATCTTCTCCCATCCTATCCAGCCTGCCAGTTAAGCCATGACTCTCAAGCCCTGTCCTCTGGGCACTTCAGATAAAGGGCAAGTGGCAACTAGAGACAAGTCATTTTCTGTGGTAGCACCTAACCTTTGACATGCCTTCCCCTTGAGGCTTGCCTGGCACCTACTTTACTTTCTTATAGATGCCAGGTTGTAACACAATTTTCACCCAGGCATTTTATCTTATCAGCTTTTTAATGTTCTGTTTTATGGACAGTTTTTATGTTGCTTATGTCTAATGGCTTGTGTTTTTTATGGCTTGTGGTTTTTCATTGTAAGCCGCATCAAGCAGAACTCTGATGAGGTGGCATAGAAATATTCCAAATGAATAAATAAATTTCCACTTCTCTACATAATGTCTCTTTAACTAAAGAGAAATAATAAACCTTTTTTCAGAACCAAATCTGAACTAAATGAACTAAATTAAATCTGAACAAAACATCAATTTGTTATTGTAGCAAACGAGCCTCTAAGGTTATGCAAGAGCCATAACTGAACACAATAAAAAATGTGTTTTAAAGCTTGATTTGCAATTTAGTGGCATTTCTACAAAAGATGAGTTGTGTCTTCACACAATAGATGCACCCAAGAAATCATCCTAATTGGCTTCTGCAATGTGTAAGCTAAGTGTATTTCCCACTCAGCCAAATCTTTTGAAAAATAAGATAGTCACTTCTTTAGAAATATGGCAGTAGATAAATACACTGTGTGTGGGTGGGAGATTACTGTCACAAGCTATAGAGCTGATTCTTTAAACATTTCAGTTGTAATTGAGGGTCAAATTTGATGGCACACAATGAAATTTATGAATGAATCCTCCCACACATGTTTCATTGTAAATAGAAGACACTGGGCTGGGGTCCAGTGATAGTCTAAATTCTCCAGTGGTAGAATGCCACTTTCCTGCCTCTCCTTTTCCACACAGCTCATTGATATCCATGAAATAGGAAATGGGAGACCCTAAGGAATGACATGAATCAGCATTAGGAAGGGGAAATCAGCGAAAACTGTCAAATCAGTTATACTGACACCAGTATCAATCATATCAATCCCTACTTCCCTCAGAGTCCCAAAGGATCAATATGCTAATTCAGAGGGGTACAAGGAATTCTAACACCACAGCTCATCATATTAAGAACCCTCAGGCTGGCACAAGAATCCAGAGTTTTGCAGATGTTGCAATGGCAGCCAGCAGTAGACTGGGAGGGGGAAATGGCCCTGGGAAAAAGCCCTATCCCGGACCTGCCCCAGGCCTTCAGACACACACACACTTGCCACCCCCAAAACAGAGAGAAAGAGCGTACTTGCCTGCCCACCCAAACAGCCTTCTTCCACTATGCAGGGTTCAGCCATGTGCCTCCTTTGCCTTACAGGCCTTGGCCAAGCCAAGCATCTCCTTCCCCACTCTATGAAGGGTTTGGGCTAGGCCCAGTGTGTTTTCTGCTCTTGGGCTGGAAGCTCCTGAGTGGCCAACTACCACCTGCCCCACATGGGGAGAGGATTGCCAGCTTGCAGCAGCTCCTGCCTACCTCATATGGGGAGAGGGCTGCCCCTGGCTTGGGGCTGGGGAGGCACCGGCAGGGGTTAGCAGCTACCTATGCCATCGGCCCACCTGGAATTTTCCAGATGAACTTATTGGCCAATACACCACTGTTGGCACCCAACTTTGTCATTGAAGTCCCAGTCTCACTCAGAACTTGCAATTGACAGGGGAGAGAGAAGAGGAAATAATCAAGAAAGGGCCAAGCAAAATTATGCTGGATCCTTTGCACAGAATCAATGACTTAGGGAGCAATCCTGATAAGTATACTCAGAAGTAAGTTCTACCTTATTAAGTGGGGCTTACTCTCCTCCCACCACCACCACCACAGAAAGTGTCCTTAGGATTTAGCTTTAGTGTTTTACTTGCAGGACATTAGTAAAAGATTACTGCAGATTCAAAGTTAGCAGTGACTCATGAAAGTTCATACCTTGTCACAAATTTTGTTAGTCTTTAAGGTGCTACTGGACTCTTGCACTTTTCTACTGCTGCAGATCCTCTAACAACTTTGGCAAATAAATGTAAAGTACATAAATGAGGTCCTGATCTGGATAGCCCAGGCTAGCCTAATCTTATCAGATCTCAGAAGCTAAGCAGGGTCAGCCCTAGCTAGTAGTTGGATGGGAGACCTCCAAGGAATACCAGGGTTGTGACACAGAGGCAGGCAATGGCAAACCACCTCCAATGAGGTCACCATTAAGTCAGCTGTGACTTGATGGCAAACCAACCAACCAACCAGGGTAGTTCAGATAACTTATAAATAGTAACAATATGGGGGCTTTGTGTGGATGGCTGCAACTTTCAGCAATGACAACTAACTCTGTGATGCAACTTTAGCAACATTACAGCTGCAAAATCATTGCTTGAATAATGTGGCTGTTTAAAGCCACCCTTGATTTTCTCCTCACACTTCTATTATTTTCTGAGTTAATCAAGCTTGGAATACACACCCCATTCTAGATTCTAGGTCTTTTTAAAGAGCTTCAAAGTATCAACCATAATCTTTTCAAATATTTTTTGTCTTCTAGCCAGGATCATTTCTTTCAACATTCCTATGGATTCCAGCCTAAGCAATTTTTCCAGGAACTAGTGCTCCATAACCAGACTATTTAATAAAGTTAGCAGCCTCATAAAATGGAATCTAATTTCACTAGCATGATTAACAGAAGTGTGAGTATTCAGCCTGCTGTAATTACTTTTGCATCCAGACTGCTAACCAAATCAATTACCAATTTCAATTATCTCAATTATTGATGTTACTTGAGTAAGGGCAAATGGTATAATGTCAGAGGGCACTTTGAAAATCACTGTTTGTTTCTACGATTAAGACCCGCAAATAAGAACCCAGCTTTCCTGCTAGTTACAACAGCCATTAAGTAAACAAAACTTGAAATCGGAATGTTGGTGGCAGGAAACTGTATCCAAACATTAACATAATGATTATCAAAAATAGCTGCTACACCTTGTAAAAATATTTTTTTAGTAATGAAATAACAAAATTTATTTCGGCAAAACTCACAATCATGTCCACTGTTTGACTGCAATATAATTTGTCTAAACAAAATATTTTCTAGGTATACAGAGGTGTTTGTCAGTAACTTAGAACAGGACAATCCTTGTAAGAAGACGATACAAATCATGTACCATTTGAAAAGCATTTTGATTGTTAATGCACCCACGTATTTTAAAACACCTGCAATTTGTATGTCCTTCTAGATCTACTATTTGTGCAAGGATGAAACAATGTCCTCTAGGTCTAAGGATACAACATCTGGATAGAAAAGAAGTCTATCAGAGCTTTTTGATAGATTCAGGTGGGTAGCTGTGTTGGTCTGAAACAACACAACAAAGTTTGAGTCCAGTAGCATCTTTAAGACCAACAAAGTTTATCCGCAGAATTAAACTTTGTTGCTTTTAAAGATGCCACTGGACTCAACTCAAACTTTGTTCTAGAGTTTTTTGATATAGCTCTTAAAAACTCTAAAGTCAATGTGAATGGGAGAGCTTATGATAAAAGTGCATCCAGTCTTAAAAGAAGAATGAAAAATTCACACATCATCTGACTAGGGTCTACAGAATCCCAGTGTTTACCTGCTGTAGCATTGCTGCAGTAAACCAAACAGTCTTTATGACTTCTAGGAATTTGTGGACTCTCTTGAGGCCTGGAGACCACCTGCTCAATACTGGTTATTTGTTTAGAAAATGTCTGTCCTGCCTCTCTAGAGAACCTGTATGCAGCCCTGAAGATCACGCAGGGGAATCAGAATGAGATATCTACCTCCCCATTGTTGCTGAAAGGAGGGAAGGAAGGAATCCCTTTTGGATCTTGCACGGTGCACCCAACATAGTCTCCCAACTTTCACCCCTAGTGGGAGTTCCTTCCTGATCGCTGACAGCCCAGGACTTCAGCTGTTCTTGGTCATAAAGGAAAAGATAATCTTGGCTGCAATATTATTTCAAGGTGCAGAACAAAGGAGACTGAAGAGTCTTGGGAGCATTCTCAGTTTTCTCCTAGTTGCAATAGGACAGTGGATATCAACTTTTCCCCACTTCTTTTTAATGAAGAGCTTATTCATATTTTAATGAATGAAAGGTGAATAATATTCATAACTCCATTGAATATCCATTATATCAGAATTGGGTATTTTGAGGTTGTCATTGATGTACTGACTTTTTAATTCTTAGCTATATTTTTGTATCACATGGCAGCATCTCTTTCTGTAGGCACATTAATCCACTTTCATTCCCATTTAGAAGTCATTCCCCTGTGTCAATATTCATCCATTTGTTTGCATGTAAATAATTTATGCACATCTTGGTCTACCTACTAATTTTACTGACATCTAAATGAAGACTGGTCCCAATCACATGGTCATTAATATTAAAGGAAAGTAAAACTAGGTCATAAATCCAAAACGCTTCAAGGAAATTCCTATTAGACTAGGCTATGGACTATTTCCATTGTCAGATTACCAGTACAAGAATGAAACTAGGGCTACCCAACGATTACAGTAACACATTTCAATTTACTCAGTGTTTGGTTCTGATAGAAGAATTGCTCTTTAGACATCAAGCTATCAAATGTACTAACTACAGTTATGTCTTAATAGGGAAATGGAAAAATGTTAAAACACAACAGAGAACAATTAAAACACCACAAATGCATTTTATCAGTGAAAAAAGTAATTTA
Organism: Lepidodactylus listeri; assembly: GCA_029233225.1. NCBI lineage: Eukaryota > Metazoa > Chordata > Lepidosauria > Squamata > Gekkonidae > Lepidodactylus > Lepidodactylus listeri. Next base: position 52,641,930 of record JARCFY010000006.1, read on the forward strand.
TGTAATAAATCCTATTTTTTTCCTTTAAAAAGTAACCTACTCAGTTGAGTCAAGGAAATATAAATTTGCACTTGAACGTCTCTTTACCATGGAATGGTCCTTTTGCTTTCTAATACTTCTGATGACTGAGTCACATGTTATCCTCATAATCAGGGAATCTTTTTTTGTATTTTTTGCATTTACGTGTCTGTACACGCCCATCCCCAGAAGTCATGGTGACCTCTGGTGACTCCTACTCAGGGATGGAGGATGTTAAGAGAAGTGGCTTGATAGCCTGCCTCTGCCTCCTGGCCCTGGTATTCTTTGGAGGTCTCCCATCCAAATACTTGCCAGGGTCGGCCATGTTTAGCTTCCAAGATCTGATGAGATCGGGCTTGCCTGGACTATCCAGGTCAGGGCATAATCGGGGGGGGGGGGAGAAGAAGGAGGAGGGGGCAACCTTATACTTGAGGCTAGTGAATGTGCTAAGTCAGAAGACTTCCCATGTAGTGGAAACTTCTGTCAAGCTGCAACTAATTTACGGCAAACCCACAGTGTTTTCAAGGCAGAGATGAACAGAGTTGGGTTGCCATGGCCTGCCTCTGCCATACCCTTTCTGTATCTTTGTAGAGTTATAGAGAAAAAGAGGGGAAAGAACTACCACATATTCAGCTTTGTCAGCAACTACCTTTTTTATTTTTCCACAAAGGATGGATTAGTATAGGGAGATGGTGATTCCTTCTCCTTTCTTCTCAGGAAAAAGTAAAAATCCACATGGCAATTGCTTTTTGGTCACAACAACAACTAGACTACTTTCCACCATGCTAAGTCTATAGCTGATTCACTGAGCCTCACTTTAGCTAGCAGTATCTAACAACAAAGAGCATAAAAAGGCACATTTAGAATTGTCTAGTGTCAGGGATCTTGTAAAATCTTGCCTACTGATGCCCAAATGTTTTCTATATTTTTGAAATTATCTTTGACATGATCAACACACAACATCTATTCAAATTTCTGCATGCAAACAAAGTTAACATATAAAATAAGAAGCTGCCTTATACTGAATCAGACCACGGGCCCATCAAGGTCAGTATTGTCTATTCAGACTGGCAGCAGTTCTTCAGAGTCTCAGGAAGGTATCTTTCACATCAACAACTTTCTGATGCTTTTAACTGGAGATGCAGGGATTGAATCTGGGACCTTCTGCGTGCCAAGCTGATGATCTACCATTGAGCTATGGCCCTTCCCCAATGTGCAGAGATATAGATCTGGATTTCTATCCTATTGCATATGTACAGATGATCCAGATCAGTCCCTTTCATATGAGGCATTATGTAAAACGAGAAAGTATTTGTATCTTAATTATGCTTCATTAATGTTCAATCTCAGCCTCATCAGATCTTGAAAGCTAAATAGGGTCAGCCCTGGTCAGTATTTGGAAGGGAGACCTCCAAGAAATGCTAAAGGTTGAAACATAGGGGCAGACAATGGCAAACCACCTTTGAACATCTCTTGCCTTGAAAACCCTATGGGGTTTCCATAAGTCAGCTGTGACTTGACTGCACTTGCTCCATCTGTTTTGGGCTGCAATGGCTCAAGTGGTTAAGATGCTGAACTGCAGACCGGAAGGTCGATAGTTCAGCAGTTCGAGACCTGAATGCTGCATGATGCAGTGAGCTCCCATCTCTGGCCCCAGCTCCTGCCAACCTACCAGTTCGAAAGCAATAAATTGCAAGTAGACAACTAGGTACCACTCCGGTGGGAAGATAACAGCATTCCATGCACCTCAGTGTCTAGTCATAACAGCCACATGACCACAGAAACGTCTTCAGACAGCGCTGGCTCTTCAGCTTCAAAACTGAAGATAAGCACCGCATCCCTAGAGTCATATTTGACTAGTTTTCAAGCAAGGGAAACCTTTACCTTTACCTCAATTCCAACGCTCTCATTTTAAAAAAAAATTCTTGTAAGGTTTACAAGCCAGCTAAAGAGTTTTTTGTTTAAAAGTAAAGTTGAAAGGGAGAAACGTAACAGAAAAAATAAAATCTTCTGAAATATGATGCAAGGAGATTAAATAGAAATAGAAATTTTTTTCTTTTTAATTTGTCATTTCAAATGGACTACCAGTGGTCCTACCACAAATGTCTGGGAATGTCCACGAACAAAACATGATTGTTTCTTGTCTTTGAGGATAATTTTGAAGCTTGCCTTGCACAATATAGCTTGCAGTACAATACTGACTTTAGCATACCATTCACAGAATGTGTGCATCACAGTGGGTGTCATGAAAGGAGAGCAGAAATAAGGACTGATAAGAAATGTCAACTGAAGCAGCATGGCAAGTCAGCCTTTCCCATGATATTCAGCATGTATCTTCCTATTCTAGTGGTCAGAACAAAAAAAAGTAATGCACCTTTTAGATCTTGCCCATGGCTAACCGACTACATGCGGTGTGATATTTCTTCAGCAGCAACATCAAAGAGTTACAGGTGACCTCATTTCTCAGTTATCATTAAAAAGGCACATGTTTAAAGGACTAATCGGCAATTGTTGTGTAGAGTCTCAACCTTTTAACATTTGAAAATCCCCAATCAAGACTGGATTTATTCTAAACCTCCTGGAAATTACAGTTTTAACTTATTGTAGAAGACAAGCATTGCTGTAATACTCTCCTTGATGAAGGAAACAAAACTTGTATCTTATTTCTACAGAAATCAAAATCTTGTTCACTGTTTAACTGCAACATAATTTGTCTGAACAAGGTATTTTCTAGGTATACAGAGGTGTTTGTCAACATCTGAGCACAGGACCAACCTTGTTCTTCATTTGAAGGATGTATTCTGAAATGCACTGACATCAATCAACTATGAACAAACCTGACTTTCCAACAATAACTATATTTCAAGAAGCATTCCAGCAGCAACCACTCAAATCACAGATATCTGTATATTTTAAGTAAGCATCTTCCAGACCTGGTGCCCCATAGATCACATAAAAGAAGAATGGGGCATTTGTACCACAAGGAGGATAGGACAGGGTTGTGGTATTCCTCAAATGGAAAAGTCCTTGAGCATCTTTATAGTATAGAAAAAAGGTATCATTATATATAGTTCTAAATTAGGTCACAGAGTGTGGATCAAAAAACCTATACCATGTGGGCATGGACAGACAGGGGGTATTGTTTTACAAGCTTGGGGGAAGCCCTAGGTTTGCAGAAAAGTATGAAATGTAAAAATATATATTGGGAGATAGAAAAAAACCTAAATCACAGAAGAAATGTCTGTTTCTTTAAGAAAAGTGTGCTACTAAGATCTTCTGAGATTATTTTGTGAGACCTTGGGAGTCATTTGGGGGGATGCTAGCCAATCTGCAACCAGCACTGCTGAGTCAGAATTAGAGTGCGGGAGGGTGAAGAGACAGAAAAAGTAAAACATGAGGGAGGGAAGGTAAAGCTGGAGGGGGAAAGGAGGGAAAAAAGTGTAAGTGGACAGCTGAAAATGGGGCAAACAAAACTGAGAGTGACTGAGTAAGTGGGGACAGAGGTTGCCGGGAAAGAAGCAGAAAAAGGAGGTAGGTGGGTGGAGTGGAAGGAATAGGGAGAGAGTATAAGCACTACTAGACACACAAAAAAAACAAGGAGAGAGGGAATGGAAACATAAGACCCTCTAAACATGGGTTCTCATGGTTTTCTCACTTGAAATGATGTAACCTGGTCAATTTAAAAAAATAAAATGGATTGGATCCAATAATCATCATCATTACGCTAGACGTGCCATTTTGAGAGTATAGAATAAGTAGAAATCTAACTTCTGCCCAAAAATACCATTGTGGCTGTCAACACAAAAAGGACATTTTAGAAATGTGTTATAATTATGATGTGTTACAATTGGGACAAGGTGAATACAAATTAAAATCTGTTTAATAATCAAAGGCCATACTTGCCACTGGTTTACACATTTACAAATCTTGGAAAGGTTCAAGGCTGATAGAAAGTATCATGATTTTGTGCAGAGTCTGAATTTGAAATAGAATTGTGTACAAATGATGAGCATCCTATTGCTAAAATTCATAAATTCTTATTGAAATTTGAAACTGAGGAAGAACAAATTAAAGAATGTTAAAATGGGATAAAAACTTTGGACATGAGTCATGACATACATATTTAACAATGCGAACATATGTAGACAAAGGGTTTAAAATTTACTTTAAACTCTAAACTTAAATGAACTTTTATAAGATGATGTATCGCTGGTATATGTTTCCAGAGAAATTGTCTAGAATGTACAAAGGTATTTCTGGCATATGTTGGAAATGTAATCATCATGAAGGGACTTTATATCACATGTGGAAGACTTGTAAGAAAGCCAAAAAACTTGGACACAAATACAAATATTAATACAAAAGATTTTAAAGACTAATATACAATTCCAGAGTTAGGACTAATGGAAAAATTGGTCAGAAGGAAGCAAAGGAACTTTATTTCTATATATGACTACGGCAGCAAGAATATTATATGCACAGAAATGGAAGTGTCTGACAGTACATACAATAGAAAAGTGGTTGGAGAAGATGTTGGATCTTGCAGCAATGGCTAAACTTACTGTGTTGGTTAGGGAAAAGAAAATAGTTCATTTATTACACATTGGAAACCCCTTAAAAGCTTGATGATTTGTGGTTTCGATTATTAAGATATTTAAAGAGACAAAAAAGAGAGTTCTTGTGTGCCCCTGGCAGAGTATAGTAAGTAGTCTGTATTAGATCAGAAATTAAGCTCTTTACCTTTAAGATGAAGCATCATGGAGAATGTAGTTTAAGTACTCTTTAGGTCACATGCTCTAACATAGTTCATTCTATTAGTTTAGATAAGCTCCTTTTTCCAGTGGGGAAAAGGTTTATTGCTCTTTTCTGTTCATTATTAGAAAGATCTCCAATGACTAGAACTAGCCTGCAACAACATAAAGGCAAGACCATCTCTCTTTCACTATGAGACACACAAGGGACTTTTATCACTAAATGAACTCTCTTGCCCACTCAACAGTCATCTTAAAGGGTAAAGCACTTAATTTCTGATCTCATACAGACTACTTGTTATACTCTGCTAGGGGCAGCACAGTTCTTATGCTATATACAGAGCAAGGAAAAACTTTGTAATCAAACTTATATTTGTTGTAGAGAAAATCAGAAGTCTTCTATTTATATATGTTTTTCTCCCCCCCCCCTTTTTTCCTTTCATTTTCTCAATAAAAACTTAAAATGTCAAAATAAATAAATATATAAACAAGACACTTGTGAGCAAAACAAAAAATCCTTCTCTGGGCTGCACGTTAAGCAAAATTAAGGGGTGGGGGAGAAGAGAAAGAAACCATGATGCAAATCCCAGCCTGTTCCCACACTGCAGAGTTGCCTGCCCTGCTCCTTATCTCATTAAAATAAGGGCAACACCTCATCAAGTCAAGGTGTATGTGTGCATGTGCAATCCTAAAAATGTCTACTCAGAATCCTACCAAACTAAACTCAAAGGAGCTTACTCCCAGGAAAGCATTCTCAGAATTGCACTGACAGTCATGGTGTTCTAAGCCACATCCACATACCATTGGAAAATGGAATATAATATTCACTCATTTCCTGGATCATCTTGTCCATACAAGAAGATTCAAGTGTGAAAGATTTCTATAGTGCAACATACAATGTTATGTAGGTACAGCCCTTAAACAACACTTGCAAATACTTTGCATTTGTAGCACATTATAGGAAAGGTTTGATGTTTTATGATAGGAATGCAAACACTTCCGCACATGTTCCCCAGTGCATTTGCTCTCATCATAACTCATGTATTTTACAGAGATGGAATTTCTTTGCAACCAACCTAAGAGGAAATATAAATCAGATAGTGACTCATCCCCTGTCCCTACTGAATTTCCTCCTGCTAATGCCAACACTTATTTCCATTAAAGCTATGCAAATTAACATCCTGGCAAGCTGGAAGATCTTGTGTTAAGAGACCAAATGCTGATTCATTGATTATTGGCTTGCCCTAATTAGTTTTCTAACTTTAGAGAGGCATCAAAAGCAGGAAACAGTTCACACCCCGGCCTTTATTAATGAATGCAACAAAATACCAGCCTCCCAAAGCAAAATTATTTCACCAAATACATTTGAGAGGCAAAATTATATAGACACAACCAAAGCTCTTACCGTATGACTGTATTTGAATCATAGAATCACAGAGTTGGAAGGGGCCATACAGGCCATCTAGTCCACCCCCCTGCTCAAAGCAGGATCAGCCTAGAGCATCCCTGACAAGTGTTTGTCCAGACACTGCTTAAAGACTCCCAGTGAGGCAGGGGCGTAGACTTTTTAAATCCCCGGGGGGGGCGGGGGCTCTCTCTTGTCCCCGCCGCTCTCCCCCCCCCCCGCCCCAGGGAGCCGCTGCCGCCGCTTCCCTCCCCCTGGGCCCAGCAAACTGTGCACGTAGGTTTGCGCCGGTTGTTCCGGTGGCCTCTCAGCCATTCGGGGCGGGGAGGCCTTGATTTCGAGTGGAGCGCCACAAACAGCAGAAGGCACTGCCGCCCCCCCCCCCCCCCCGCTCCCTTCAACTGGGTGGGAGACTGCCGGCCGGGGATGAGAGCAGGAAGCCGCCGCCAGGAGCCTTATCGGCGGGCGGCAGCAGGAGGGGCTGGGCCGGGGCCCTGCTTAGGCGGGCCCGGCGCTTCGTGGGACAGTTTGGCTGCGCTCTCAGAGGCGCCGCCCCCTCTCCCGCTGGGCTCGGAAGCCGCTGCGGCCTCCTCCTCCTTGGCCGGCCATTGGCTCCATGGCAGGCTTGGTTCCCCGCCTGCCCTCTTTGCTACAGCTATGGTGCCGGCAGGGCTTGTACTGGGCTCCCGCGGCTTCCCTTGGCAGGGGCTGGGCCGCCTCCAGCTCAGCCAGCAACAGGTGCCGGCGGCAGCCGCCTTCTCCCCCCGGCGTCCCCCACCTTTGCCCGGCCGCTGCCCGCAGCGCCGCCACATCTTCTTGGGCAGCCGCCGCCGTGGCGGGGAACTCGCGGAAGAAGGTGGGCGAGCCCCCTGGGGCGGCGGCGGCAGGCGGATCGCTTTCCCTAGCTCCCCCCACACACACACGCTGCTGCCGCTTCCCCCGGGCCGTGCCCGCCCGCCGCGCTCCCCCGCCCACTGCGCTCCGCGCCCCCCTCCCTCCCTCTCCCCGCTCACCTCCGGCGCTGAAATTTTCCGGGGGGGCTCAGCTACCCCCGGCAAAATGGAGCGCCCGCCGGTGCCCAGTCAGCCGGCCGTCGCCGCCTCTCTCCCCCCGCCCCAGGGAGGCAGGAGGGCAGGCCGGGGGTGGGGGGGAAGGAGAGGCGGCGACGGCCGGCTGACTGGGCACCGGCGGGCGCTCCATTTTGCCGGGGGTGGCTGAGCCCCCCCCGGGAAATTTCGGGGGGGGCTCAAGCCCTCGAGCCCCCCCGTAGTTGACGCCCATGCAGTGAGGGGGAACTCACCACCTCCCTAGGTAGCTGAACAACTCTTACTGTAAAAAAGTTTTCCCTAATATCCAGCCGGAACCTTTCCACCCTTAATTTAAACCCATTATTGCGAGTCCTATCCTCTGCAGCCAACAGGAACAGCTTCCTGCCCTCCTCTGAGTGACAGCCCTTCAAATACTTAAAGAGAGCAATCTTGTCCCCCCTTAACCTCCTCTTCTCCAGACTAAGCATTCCCAAGTCCCTCAGCCTGTCTTCATAGGGCTTGGTCTCCAGGCACCTGATCATCCTTGTCACTCTTCTCTGCACTTGCTCCATTCTGTCCACATCCTTTTTGAAGATAGGCCTCCAGAACTGCACCCAATACTCCAGGTGCCGCCTGACCAATGCTGTGTACAGCAGGATTATGACTTCTTGCGATTTGGATGTTATGGCTCTGTTTATACACCCCAAGATCACATTAGTCTTTTTTGCTGCTGCATCACACTGGCTGCTCATATTTAACTTTCAGTCCACCCATACCCTAAGATCTTCACACACACACTGCTGCCCAGAAGTGTATCCCAGAAGTGCATTCTGAAGAAGACAGAGTCAGGATTCAAAATCATCTAGATAGGCTGGAACAGTGGGCTGAGACAAATAAAATGAATTTCAATTGAGATAAGTTTAAAGTTCTACACTTAGGTACAAAAAATCAAAGGCACAGATATAAAACGGGAGGGACTTGGCTTGACAGCAGCACATGTGAAAAGGACCTAGGTGTTCTGGTTGATCACAAGCTAAACATGAGCCTGCAGTGCGATGTGACTGCGAAGAAAGCTAATCTTAGGATGCATTAACAGAAGCATTGTGTTCAGATCATGGGAGGTGGTAGTTCTGCTCTATTCTGCTATGGTCAGGCCTCACTTGGAGTACTGCGTCCAGTTTTGGGCACCACATTTTAGAAAGGATGTTGACAAGCTTGAGCATGTCCAGAAGAGGGCAACCAGGATGGTGAGAGCGTTGGAATCCAAGTCTTATAGGGAATATATCAAATATCTGCAGGGCGTTCATGTAGAAAATGGAGCAGATCTATTCTCTCTTGCTCTGGATTGCAAGACTAGATCTAATGGGTAGAAATTACAAGGGAGTCGATACTGGCTAAATATCAGGAAAAACTTCCTATCTGTAAGAGTGGTTGAGCTGTGAAACGGACTGCCTTGGGAGGTGGTGGATGCTCCTTCACTGGACATTTTCCAGTGGAGGCTGGATGACCATTTTTTGGGGTATGTTGTAGGACTATCTTTTGGCCATGCTCCTGCAGAGTGCAGGGGGTGGACTAGATGACCTGTAAGGTCCCTTCCAACTCTAACATTCTATGATTCTATGATCCCCCATCCAGTATGCATGTTCCTCATTTTTGTTACCCAGATGAAGAATTCAGCACTTATCCTTGTTAAATGGCATCTTGCTCACATCCGCCCACTTTCCCAGTGTGTTTAGATCTCTTCCGGTGCATTCACTGCTCCTCCCAATTTGGTGTCATCTGCAAATTTAATTAGTAGCCCCTCCACACTCTCATCCAGACCATCAAAACAACATCCATTTATTAGCAAGAGGATACAGGGACATGAGCAAAGGATTTCAGGACAAGAACGGCCGTCTACCAGTCTAATGAACAAACAGAACTAAGGGGCAGGGATTCCCCTCCACAAGACTAAAGCAATACAGGCAAATAATTTGGGGGGGGGGGGGGGAACAGACTGTTCCCTTGTGATGCATTCAACAAATGCACCACTGGAAATTAAGTGCAAAAAAAGGACAGGATTGGGCTGCACCATGATCAGATGTGAACACCCAACAATGAAGAAGGCCCAGAAATCCGGTCAGCCTCCGCACAGCCTTTCAGCGCCATCTGCTGGACAGGTCTGAGACTTTCCTTCACAGAAGATCCACCAGTTGTGTTCATGAAAAAGGGCTCCTTCTTTAGTATTGCCGGAGAGTGTCGCTACATCCTTTGGGACAGCTGCAAAACGCATTGAGTGCAGGTGAAATTCTGACCCGCACAAGGCATCGTTGACTGTTTTCTTCTCACTTTGTACGAGAGCCACCCACCCACACACCCTCTGAATTTGGAGCCCCTGGAGGGTGACTGGGCCTTGCAGAGCTCTGCAGGGCACCAAAGCACCTGCCCGGGAAGTGCCTCTCGGTGTCAGGGACTGTATGGATTCCAATGCAAGGCTGGAATGCCATCAAATGAAGGGGGTGTCGTCTTCTATTCGTACACCAGTCCCTGTTCCGCACAGCAACCATTCGTTGAGGGGGGGTTGTCTCACGTTCTGGGCCACCTTCCTAAGTCTGACAGCATCTGGTCCTGAGTTCAGCTATCCATGGCGAGCAGGGGGGGCAGGTCGGTCCAGTATCTGTAGAAGCGGCATGAGCAGGAGGGTGGGCCTGCCAAAAAATCCTTCAGTGGCTCCAGGGTCTAAGCAAACTCTAGGAGAAGCAGAGTTGCCACCAGGCCTGGGGAAAACATCCTGTCCCTTTGGCAAAGGCCTGATGTGTGTGAGGGCCAGCAGGAGCTTTCCAAGATAAAAATATTGAAAAGTTCTGGGCCCAGAAATGAGCCCTGTGGCACCCCACTGGACACCTCCCTCCATTCAGATGAAATGCCATTGACAACTACTCTTTGAGAACAGTTCTCCAACCAGGTCCCTGTCCACCTAACTAAGCTACAGTCCAGTCCACAGTCCTCTAGTTCAGTGTTTTTCAACCTTTTTCGAGCTAAGGCACATTTCTTTCATTGAAAAAATCCCACGGCACACCTGACAATATCTCACGGCACAGTGGTTGAAAAACACTGAAATACAAGATAAATGGGTCATTAGTTGCCTCAGCTCAAGTATTAACTATGACAGTATTACAAATACACGTAATAGCCACTCAACTTGAAATCGTAAGTTACAGATCCAAAGTGTAATGGCTCCTTCCCATAACATTGACCTGAGTTTCAGAAGAAATATAATGTGGATGTATTTTAACGCGTCCCGGAAGGTCAGCCCGGAAGGCACATTTCTTTCATTGAAAAAATCCTGCGGCACACCTGACAGTATCTCGTGGCACACCAGTGTGCCCCGGCACAGTGGTTGAAAAACACTGCTCTAGTTTACCCAACAGAACTTCATAGAAAACCCTGTCAAAAGCTTTACGGAAATCCAGGTAAACAACATCAACAGTATTCCCTCAATCCAGTAGACATCACTTGATCAAAGAAGGAAATGAGGTTGGTCTGGCAGGACCTGTTGGGGACAAATCTGTGCTGACTTCCCTGGATCACTGGGTTGTCCTTTAGATGCTCACAGATCGATCCCTTTAAAATCTTTTCCAGTATCTTCTGTGGGACAGAGATCAGACTGACTGGCCTATAGTTTCCCTCCTCCCTTTTTTGAAAACTGGAATAACATCTGCCCTCCTCCAGTCATGTGGCACATCTCCCGTCCTCCAAGAGGTCTGGAAGATGATGGACAAAGGCTCTGCAAGCTCTCTAGAAAGTTCTTTGAGCACTCTTGGGTGCATACCATCTGGCCCGGGGGATTTGTACTCACTCAGTGCAGCCAGGTGCTTCTCAGCTACCTCTCTGTCCATGTCAAACAGCAGCTCAGATGCTGTGCCTTGCCTACTGCCATCTCTAGATGAGCCTGTTTTCTTCTTCGGAGGAAAAACTAATGCAAAGCAGGCATTAAGCCTTTCTGCTTTCTCTCTGTAGAGTTTCTCCATTTTCATCCAACAGTGGGCCCATCACCTTTTTCACCTTGCGTTTGCTCCTCACATATCTGAAGATGATTTTCTTGTTGTAGTGAGTCTCCCTGGCCAGCTTTTGCTCACTGTGAGCTTTGGCCTCTCTGATGGCTGACCTACAGTGCCTAGCAACCCACAGATATTCTTCTATAGAGGTATGTCCTCACCTCCATTTCTTGAACATTTCCTACTTCTCCTTCTGTTCATCCACATTGGCTTCTTGGATCTCCTAACATGTTTCTTTCTTGTTGGAATAGTGATGGCTCGATAGGCGTAGAGCCAGTTTGGTGTAGTGGTTAAGTGTGCGGACTCTAATCTGGGAGAACCAGGTTTGATTCCCCACTCCTCCACTTGCACCTACTGGATGATCTTGGGCAAGCCATAGTTCTGGCACAGCTGTTCTTGAAAAAGAGCAGTTTCTGTCAAAGCTCTCTCAGCCTCACCTATCTCACAGGGTGTCTTGTTGTGGGTAGGGGAAGGGAAAGGAGCTTGTAAGCCGCTCTGAGATTCCTTTGGGTAGTGAAGGGTGGGGTATAAATCCAATCTCTTCTTCTTCCCCTAGGACAGCCCACCCTTCACTTGTTCTTTTCCCCTCCAGCAGTCTTGCCCATGGAATGATTCTCATCATGCCTCTGAGTTTATTAAAGTCTAACATACACATATGGCTATGAAATTCCTTGGTCCCCCAAAGCAAAAGGAATTCTAGCAGGACATGGTCACTTCCCCCTAAGGTCCCCACCACCTTCACCCCAATCTACCATCTTTTTCCTGGTGGTCAATATTAAGTTGAGCAGTATCTTCCCATATACAACCCTGTATCTTCCCATATGCAATCCTATAACTGTGGGAACAAGGATATTGGAAGAGAAGACACAAAAGGAACATGAATGTGGGAACTGTACAGTGTCATGACCCAGGATTCTGACCCTTCCCTGTTTTGGGAGCCATCCAAAAAAAATGGAGAACATGGAGGCTCAGGTTCTATCACCACCTTAAAACAAAGCTGCTGAAGCAGCCATCTGGTCTAGAGACTACTCCAGAAGAGCAGGTAAAACTTATGGGATGCCTCTACCTTCTGCTCCTAGGAAAGCAGCAGTGACTTCCACAGAGTTCTCTGCATTTAAAACTACCATGACACGTCTCAAGATAGCAGAAACATCCCAGCACATCTTTAGAAGGGATCACAGCTCCTTTAGTTCTAATTAAATTCCCCCAGAGAAGAAAGGTATGAGCTGTATACCTCCCTGCAGGACTGCTTGAGCTCTCATTTTGCTCTAAACCAGTAAGAAACTAACAGTTCAAGCTCCATGCTTGTTATGTATCCAGACACAAAACTGATCAGCAGCCCCAAAATGTCCAGCTGTCCTCAACCAGAGCCCGGGCCTTTTCTGTCCTGGCTCCCACCTGGTGGAACTCTCCGACAAATAACATCCACACCCTGCGGGACTTGATGCAGTTCTGCAGGGCTTGCAAGCAGAGATGTTCCACCAGGTTTTTGGTAGAGGACAGTGATAGGTACCAGCTCACTGGCACTCCCTCTTTCCTCCCATTTTTCCTGCTTCTCTACCTGTTCCTCGAGGCAGACACGGAATGTTGCGCCATCTGAGACTATTTTATCTATTTATTAATTATGTATCATTTAAATTGTCTTATTATTTATTATTGTTTTTACTCTTTGTTGTCCAAAGCCCTGAGCCTTATGTACTCAAGGGAGGGTGATTTATAAATTCAAATTATAAATAAATAAATAAGACTATCAAGATCCTCACTGCCTGCTTACTACCTGACTTTCTTGCAATGCCCAGCCAGTAATCCCATGTGGATATTGGCTAAGAACAGGTGAGTGAGCAGCAGATTCAGAGGGGCATGGAATCACGTTCAATTTGTATAAAATAAGGCATTCATGCCTATACATAGGAATAGCATGTTGTTGAGAAGTTCCTAAGTGAATACATTCGATTTGGACATATTTTCCCTTTTTCTAGCATGTTAATGCTTATTCAGAAAATTTAAATGCTAGAGATTGCTCACAAAGTAAAAACTAAAATGCCACAAAATCATAAAAATAACCATCTTAAAACTGTTGACAAATAAATTGCATCCAACAGACAAAAATGATATTCCTAAAACAGTCTTCAAGCTAAAAGCAGACCATAAAAGCAGCTTTAAAAGATGGAACCCCTCAGTTAGAAGCCTGGGGGAGAAAAAAAGGTTTTGGCCCGCCATCTAAAGGATAAGACACCAGGTAAACCTCAAGAGGTAATGAATCCCAAAGACAAGGTACCGCCACAGAAAAATAAAAAGTCTACTTTGATTTCTTTCAGTCTATCTTCAGCTGCTTGACCTTTTGAGATGCAGAGGTAACCAAAAACCAGTTCAATGAATACGTCCCATCCCATCCCATGTAGCTACTGGCTTCATAAACCAGCCTGAATACACAAGTCTTTCAAACTGTCCAAGAAAGATGGGCATTCTTGGGTTTGAGAAAGAATCCATAAAAAGGCAGTTTCAGAAACATGGGTGGCACAGGTAGCTGCAAAGTAAACCTCTGCACTTGCACCTCAGACCTTGAGTATGTGCAGATGTGGTATTTGTAAGTGGATATGTGATCAAATCACAACAGGATATCCAGCAGGAGATGCTGCATTCTCCCCAGTTTGTCCTTGGCTGTTTTGCTCTGTCTGGTTTTCTTGCTTGTTTCTAGCTCTTGCAGCTGGTGAATAGGGGCTCAGCTGTACTCTCTGTGGTGTCTGATTAATGATGATGTGATGATTGCATCCTCCCTAGACAGCTGTATAATGGACCTGTCAGCTCAGGCCTTGTCTTAGAACACAGACTCACTTCAGGCCACTAGGGCTCTTCTGCTTTCCTTGGCTCAAGCCTCCTAGCAATTCTTCTGAAAGGCTGCTGGCAATCTGATCAATAGCTCCCATTAGAGCACCTTGGGTGCACATCAACCCTGTTGTATTTTTGCAGTTCCCCATCTTGCTCTGCTTTTAGTCTACTTGAACCCCTAAGTCTTTCTGTATCCTTCCTGATTTCTGTTTGTTTCCTGCCCATGTTCATTTCCCTTGCTGCTCTTATCCAGTTATACTATGTTCTCAGTTGCCCCCTGACATAAGAATCCCATGGAAAGGTTAATGACTTCAGAATCAGTCAACTAGGATCAATATGGGAAGTTCTGGGTAGGATGCTTCCCAAATAGGGATATGCACTTCAAAAAGACCACTGAAAGAATTTCAGCAGAAATGACAAGCTTACTACTCATATTATGGGAATAGCTTTTTAAAATTTTTGGAATTATCTGAATATCATATTAAAGGTGATGAAGATATCAATTATCAATAGATTATCACTAACATTAGAAAAATTCTTGTTTATTCTTTTAATCATATAAAAAAAATTTATCTGCCCTGACCTGGATAGCCAAGCCTAGCCCAATCTTGTCAGATCTTGGAAGCTAAGCAGGGCTGATCCTGGCAAGTACTTGGATGGGAGACCTCCAAAGAATACCAGGGCTGGGATTATTATTTTTATTATTACTTATTAGAATTCTGAATTGCCCAACCTCACAAGTGGACTCTGGGCAATTTACAGCATTAAAACAGATAAAATTATTACAATGTGCTAAAAAAAAAAAACAACCAATCCAGATGGTGATCAACCTCTTTTTTGCTGACTGCCATGCTCTCCCTGACAGCAGAGGACGCAGAGGCAGGCAATAGCAAGCCACCTCTCTGAAACATCGAAGCCCCACTAGGGTTAGCCAGAAGTCAACTATGACTTCCAAGCACACCATTGAACTAATATCATTATTTATTTATTTATTTATTTAGACTTGTATCCCGCCTAGCCAGTACAGGCCACCTCTAGGCGGCGAACAGCATATATCATATAAAAACAAAGCATACAAAGTTTTTAAATCACTTCCATATGTAAAGCAAACCAATTAAATATAAAAGTTAAGCAGCAAGATGGAAGCAGAAAATGGCAGCTGAACAAAATCCAACACTGGGTATGGCATCCTGCATATTCCCGGCCAGGAGGTTCCACCACAGATCTCTCGGGCCAGCAAGATGTACTGGCCATACTAGTGGCCATTGCCCCCAGTGGCGGCTCCAAAGGCCTGGTGGAAGAGCTCCGCTTTGCTGGCCCTGCGGAACTGCAAAAATTCCCTCAGGACCCTGATGTTCTCTGAGAGCTCATTCCACAAACAGGGAGCTGCCACCGAGAAGGCCCTGTTCCTGGTGGTTACCAGCCTGGCCTCCCTAAGGCCAGGGAGGGTCAGGCGGTGTTGGGTGCCTGACTGCAGTGCTCTCTGGGGTATATACGGGGAAAGGCGGTCCCTTAGGTAGGCAGGCCCCTGACCATATAGGGCTTTAAAGGTTAAAACCAGCACCTTGAACCGGATCCGGTACACTATAGGCAGCCAGTGCAGTGCCCTCAGCACAGGCTGGATGTGGTCTCTCATCGAGAGGCCCATCAACAAACTGGCTGCGGCATTCTGCACTAGCTGCAGCCTCTGGAACTGAGACAAGGGCAGCCCCATGTAGAGAGCGTTACAGTAGTCTAGCCTCGAGGTGACCATTGCATGGATCACTGTCGCCAGGTCATTGCGTTCAAGGAAGGGAACCAACTGCCTAATCAGCCGTAAATGGTAAAAGGCTGACTTGGCAGTGGCTGCTACCTGGGCCTCCATGGTTAAGGAGGCATCCAGGAGCACTCCCAAACTCCAGACCCTCAGCGCTGGCACCAATGGCGCCCCCCCCAAAGGCCAGTAGTGGGATCCCTACCCCCAGTCCGCTCCAGCTCAGGCAAAGGACCTCCATCTTCATTGGATTCAATTTCAGTCGGCTCAGCCTAAGCCAGCCTGCTACATCCTGAAACGCCCACTCCAGTTCATCTGGGGTGGCCCCAGACTGGCCGCCCAACAACAGATACAGCTGGGTGTCATCAGCGAATCCATTTCCAGTAATTTTTTCAGCTTAAGGAATATTGGGCAATAGTAGATCTGTCCTGCACATGAAGGCAATAGACCTAGCGGCTGGATCCTGTGTTGGAATATACAAGGTCTATCATGCATAGATAAAGAAGATGACAAGAACATCCTGCAGGGGGGCAACCGAGGGGACAACTAGTTAGCATAGTAAGATTAGGAATTTCCTACTATTTTCAAATTCCTTCCTGTCTCCTGATTGGCTCAGTTAGAGCTCTTTCCCACGCCTGCTGAGAACAGATTGTTACTGACTCCCTCCCAGCTAGTTAGACAATTAGACTTCTTTTTGTCTCTCCTCTTTCTTACAAAGTTTGTTCTCTCCTTAATAAATCGGCATATTCTTTAAACAGCTTGTGATCCGCTTTACTGCATATCTACTCTCTGCCAACATTCTGCAGGCCAGGTCTACTGCCACAGATTCCAATGGAAGCCAAAATAACATTTTAGGATATAAATTTCAAGAATCTCAAAATTTCAGGAATGCCTTTATGCCATTTTAGATATGCCTGAACTGAAAAAAACTAGAAAATTTTGGATATAATTGCAAATATATATGATTTTAGAATTACGA
Organism: Lepidodactylus listeri; assembly: GCA_029233225.1. NCBI lineage: Eukaryota > Metazoa > Chordata > Lepidosauria > Squamata > Gekkonidae > Lepidodactylus > Lepidodactylus listeri. The sequence continues at coordinate 52,658,730 of JARCFY010000006.1, forward strand.
TTTTTATCTTGAGTAAATGATACTTTTACCCTTGGGTCTTACCCATTTGTCTTCAGAAATGCATTATAAAAAGAATGTAATCATCTTTTGGACCTGTTGAGTGTGATTTGGAAAGACTGAGTGCCCAAACTGCCACTAAACCAAACTGCCACTAAAATTTATCAAAAAGCACAAAAATTTGAAATATTGGTTGCCTAAAATATTGAACTAAGTTAGATCAGGAATCAGAATGTCTGTATTTATAACTTTCCATGTGCTTTGGTAAACATTTCCCCCCAAAAAATGAACCATACAGTAAACATGAGATTATTGTTATGTTTTTTACAAATAATCTAGAACAATGAACTGAGTTACTGAAGATCTCAGGAAATCATTTCTCTCCATAGCAACATAGACATACATAGAATTTCCAAAGCTATGATAAGAAGGGAGTGAAAAGGTTTTCGTCAGTGATGCAACTTTTCAATATTTAATCAAATATGGGAACCATAAATAGAACCAATGAAACAGATATCACTGCTGTGCTATATCAACTAATTTATAATGCACCAAAGTCTGTACTGATCATCAACTGCAATGCTAAGAGCAGCAGTTCATATCATAATTGCTATCTTCTTTTTCATCACTGCTGATTTCTCTGCCCTATCTTCTGCTGGTGCTGTAACTTGCCAATTAGAGGAGACTCCTGGATGCAAGGTAACTGTCCCATTCAACTTAATTTGTATTTTAAATCCAGTCTTTTTCACAGTTCTGCACTGGGTAAGCTGTAGTTTTCTTCAGTCCAAGCTTGCAGGCAATGGCCACACTGTGCTTATAATAAACAGGCAGTGACTGAATTAGGCAGTGAAGCCCTACTTCAGTTTCACAAAAACATGCCATGCAGCTGGTAGCCATATATATCTTTTTATAGTCTAGATTCTGTAAATTATTTGCCTCTTTTTACTTACAAACAAAACAAATATGAATATGATCAAAGGAAATAATGTGATCTGAAATGCACAGCTGATTTCTAGCTCGTCTGAAAATTCAAACACTTCCAAAGGCAGAGACACATAGCAAGAAGGATGAAAATTGAGCTGTGGGTAGAAATCGTGGTGTTCTTCATGAAAGAAATAGTGAAATGATAAAGTGTTTGGTGTGTTTGACAGATATTCAGGCGTTTCCACAATGATGTTCTCCCTCTGAGAGGAGGACATCTTGATGGGTGTTTCCCACCCTATCTGTAGGGAGGCAGGAACTAATTCTTCACTTCCTGTCCTCTGGTGGGATACGCCCCTTCAAGTCAGTTCTGTTCCTGCCTCAGTAGGGAGAGCAGCACTTAGTGGCCACTCGTGCCTTTTTTGTACTTTCACTTTCCATTCTTCTTCATACCTTTTCAAACTTTTTTCAAACCTTTTTTCTTAAATGTTTTTTTTTTCAAAAAACGGACGTGGATGATTGTGCAGGCGCCATTCTGAATTGCCCCAATCCCGGGAGACCACAGAAAATGGCGGCCCAAGGCTACGGATCGGCTGTCGCTGCATCCATAAGCCCAGACATGACTAGCGACGACGGGCAGGAGCTTCCCAATGCCCAGGTCGCACACCAGCCCCATTTGGGAGACACACCAGCCGAAGGTCTACTCGTGAGTAACTCCGGAGACAGAGAACAGACTATTTCCCCTGCCCTACTCCTGGCCCTTAAACAAGCAGGGAGGAGGTATTGATCATCCACTCATGGGGGGCCCCTTGTCACCAGGACCAACCCCATAGAGATGTGCCAGACAGGCACTACCAAGAGGGCGAGGAGGAAGACAGACCTCGCTGGCCCACTAAAGCAGCTAGGAAGGAACTTTCCTACCCCGGCTGGGTCCCTCATCACTGGATCCCACCTAATTATGAGGACAGTGATACTGGGGTTACCGGGGAAAGAGAAGAGGCTGAATTCCTCTCTGATGAGGAGGAGGAAGAGGACTTGGAGGTTCCAGAGCCCTCCATGTGCTTCTTTAAACCTGAAGAATATCCTTACCTCCTCTCCAAATCCCTGTCAGCATTAGAGTTACAACCAAAGCTGCAGGGAGAGGACCCAGCCGGATCCTCAAAAGCAGATGGCTCCAGACCCAGAGGGAGCAAAGACTACTTCCCCAGGACCCCAGGGGCAGAAAAGGTCTTCCCCTTCCCAGAATTTCTAGTAAATCAGCTAGTCAAGGAATGGTCCAAACCCATGGCAAACAAACGCTGCCCACCTAATGTGAGAAAGCTCTTTACCTTACCATATTTTATTAATAAGCTTGTACAGGTCCCTCTAGTGGATGCTCCTGTTATTGCGCTCCAGACTTCGGGTCTTCCGAGGATGGCATTGGCCTGGTCAGAGACAGTCTAGACCTCAAGGCCAAGTTTGCACTCAGGTAAGTGCATGAAGTCTCCGTTATGGCCATCAAAGCATCCGCTACAGCCACAGTCGTGTGCCACACAGCCATTGCCTGGTCCAGGAAACTAATACAGCTTATCCCACTGTCTAGTAAGCGTCTCACTGAAGGAGCTAACCACCCTCTCGAGGCCTCCTTCTTCTCCACTGATGCTACGTTCGATGCCAGGATTTTGCCTTCCAGGGCTCTGGCTTCAGTGGTGGCTGCCAGGCGTACCCTCTGGCTCAGGGCCTGGCCAGCGGACCTGCGCAGCAAATCTACCGTCACTTCTTACCCATTCCAAGGAGATTGCCTATTCGGAGATTCCCTAGACAAAATCCTAATAGAAACTAGGGACAAGAAAAGGCGATGCCACATACCCTGGACAGGCCTGATAGGAGGGGATTCGGAAATTACCCTTTTAGTTCCCAGACGACACCATTAGACCGCTTTGTTCCCTCTCCCCTGATCAAAGACGCCTCCAAGCTACAAAAACGATAGAAGCTGTCCAACACCTGTATACCATCTCAGCCATAGAACCTGTCCCTATCCAGGAATGGGGACAGGGAATTTGTTCCATTTTCCTTACTTTTCCCAAAAGGAACGGCGGCTGTAGAGCGATACTGGACTTAAAATACGTCAACAGATTCGTAAAACTAAGACGCTTCCAAATGGAGACCCTGCAATCCATCTCAGGGGCTCTACAACCGGGAGAGTTCCTTCCTCCATCGATCTCATAGAGGCATGTCTGCACGTCCCCATGTTCCCGGGTCACAAGAGGTTCCTCCAATTCTTCGTCCTAGGCCAACATTGGCAGTTCAGGGTGCTCCCATTCAGACTCTCCACTGCTTCAAGAGTCTTTTCCAAGATCCTCATCCATCCCATTGCCCTCCTTGGGGAACAAGGCACCCATGTCCAGTGTTCCCTCTAAGCTGAGTTGGTGTGAGCTAGCTCACAGTTTTTTTTGGCCTCTAGCACGCACATTTTTTGTCTTGGCTCAGGAGGGGTGGCTCCAGAGCAAACTAATTTATACAATAGCCCAATCGCTAGCTCACAACTTTAATGCCAGTAGCTCTCAAGTAGAATTTTTGCTCACAAGACTCCACAGCTTAGAGGGAGCATCATGTCTATCCTATCTAGACAACCTGCTGATTCGCTCCAGCTCTAGAAACAAAGTGCACAAAGACACTCAGGAAACCATCTGCTGCCTGAAAGCACACGGTTTCCTTGTAAACCTCCAGAAGAGCTCCCTGAACCCCTCGCAGTCCCTAGAGCACCTCAGGGTCATCTTAGACATGGTTTGGAACCGCATGTTCCTACCACAACACAGGCAGACAAGATCCGCTTCTTCACACGACAAATCATCACGGCCAGACAATCCACCCTGATGTCCCTGGCTAAACTACTGGGCCTCTTCATCTCCTGCATGGACTCCGTGCCCTGGGCGCGCCTCCATGCCAGACCACTACAATAACTCATATGGCCCTTCCAATCCAGGATAATGCCAAAAACAGGACCTCCCCGTGTCAGTCCCTCATCTAGTCAAGGCCAGCCTATCCTGGTGGATCACGCCATGAAAGAGGGGCTGCAGTGGCTCAAGTGGTTAAGACGCTGAATTGCAGACCAGAAGGTTGGTAGCTCAGCAGTTCGAGACCTGAGTGCTGCATGACAGGCTAAAAACTTTAGCTCAGGCATTCTTAGCATTGAGTTCCACAGGCCTGTGGCCAGCTTCCTCTCATGCCTGCCCTCTAGAATAAAACCAACTTATATCTATCCCAGAGGAACAGCTTCTATGTCAAGACTGGAAGCAGACTGTCAAGGATGCCAGCCTCCTGGGATGGGGCGCAGTCTTCCTCCACCTCCCTGCACAGGGATTATGGTCCAAGGAAGAACAACTTCTGCCCATCATCCTGTTAGAGCTTTGGGCCATCCGCCTAGCCCTCCTCCACTCCAGGGAACAAATCGCCGGTCATCACGTCCTCATCAGGACAGACAACATAGTGGCGAAGGCATACATCAATACCCAAGGAGGATCCAGATCCTCAGAACTCCATCGAGAAGCTCTGAAGCTCCTGTCCTAGGCAGAACGCAACATACTATCTATCAGAGCGGAACACATCAAGGGCTCGCTGAATACCAGAGCGGACTGGCTCAGCTGTCAGACACTACAGGAAGGGGACTAGTCCCTCAAAGAGGACCTATTCAACCTCATAACATCTCACTTCAGACGTCCGATGGTGGACCTATTCACATCTCCACTCAACCACAGGGTTGCCAGATTCTTGATACTACCATCAAGCAGCAGAAGAGACGGACGTCCTGGTCTCCCAATGGCCCAAGGGTCTCATGTACGCTTACCCTCTGACTCCGGTTTTACCAAAGCTCCTCAGAAAAATCAGAGACAACAAATGGAGATCATAGTGGTAGCCCCGTATTGGCCAAGAAGACCTTGGTTCTTGGAACTCCAGAGCATGGCAACTGCCCCGTTACACTCCCAGTATCCCCAGACATGCTGACCCAGGGCCCCATCTGGCACCCAGATCCTGCATGGCTCTGTTTGATCGCCTGGAAGTTGAACGGCAAAACTTGCTCAGCTTAGGCTACTCCAGACCAGTAACAGACACCATGCTAGCCTCTCGGCACCCTTCCACCAAGAGGATCTACAATGCCACCTGGCAGGCCTTCGTTCGCTGGTCCAGGAGAAAGAAGGTCAACCCGTTACACCCACACTTGTCCAGTGTTCTGTCCTTCCTTCAGGGCGGTCACGACTCGGGTCTGAAGGCGTCCACTCTCCGCTGTCAGGTAGCTGTCTTGGTAACCGTAGTTCCCAGAGTAGAAGGCTGGACCCTGTCCAGACACCCTCACATCCACCATTTTTCTGAAGGGTGCATCACTTAAGGACCCACCGGTTCCCCACAGGTTCCCCACATGGAAACTTAACCTGGTTCTCTCTGCAGTAGCCAAACCAGCCTTCGAGCCAGTCCAAGAGATTCCTCTGATGTGGCTGCGAATGAAAACCCTGTTCCTGGTAGCTGTCACCTCCACCAGAAGAGTCTCCGAGCTTGGGGCCCTCTCCGCCAAACCGACTCTTTGCACCTTCCATAAGGACAGAGTAGTCCTCACTATCGGCCCTTCCTTCTGCCCGAAGGTCAACTCAAGATTTCACCGCTCACAGGAGATCTGCCTACCGTCCTTCTTCCCGAACCCTACCCACCCAAAGGAAAAGTTGTGCCACTGTCTGGACATCAGACGTTCACTTAAAGCCTTCTACATCGCACCAGCTCCTTCTGGAAGACAAAATCATTATTCATCTCAGTCTCACCCCCCAACAAGGGCAACAAAATGTCCACAGCATCCATCAGTGCCACTCTCAAAAGATGTATAGCAGAAGCCTATAGGGCCCTCAAGATACCCCTCCTCCAGGTATCACGGCCCACTCCATCAGAAGTGCAGCGACTTCCGCAGCCTTCACCAACTGAGCCTCGGTGGAAGTAACCTGTTGGACAGCCACATGTCTTCCATTTCTACCTTTGTCAGGCATTATAAGACCGACTTCTACAACTCGACCAATGCAGCCTTTGGCCGGAGGGTCCTGCAGCAAGCTCTCATATCTGAAGACGATGTCCCACCCAGTTAAAGGGACACTGCTATGGGAGGTCCCATCAAGATGTCCTCCTCTCAGAGGGAGAACGGACCAGTGGATACTCACCGTGAGGGGTCCTTCTCCTCTGAGATAAGGAGGACATCTTCGCCCTCCCAAGATTCATCGTCTTCCTTTTCTATATTCTGAGTTTATCTTCCTTCCTGTCTTGTTCAAGCCACATTATCTGTTTACTGTTCAGACTAATTATGTTCATATTTTTCTAGTTATGGTTAGCCTTTGGTTTACAGCTGACTACTGCTTCTGGGAGTCCCCGAACTGACTTGAAGGGGCGTATCCCACCAGAGGACAGGAAGTGAAGAATTAGTTCCTGCCTCCCTACAGATAGGGTGGGAAACACCCATCAAGATGTCCTCCTTATCTCAGAGGAGAAGGACCCCTCACGGTGAGTATCCACTGGTCCGTTTTCCCCAACCTGAGTTGTACCGGGGGGGGGGGGGGGTTGTTTCCACACAATGCCATCCTCTACTTGTGTATGAATGAATGCGGCCCAATATTTCCACTGAAAACGCCACTTCTTTTTAAAACAGCATCATGATTTGAGGATTCTGGTAGTGTGCTATTCTAGAACAGTGCTACATATGAACAAAAAAATTTTTTTTACGGGGAACAGAGAATCATGACAACAGCACCAAAGAACAGATGTGATACACCTCTTGCAGACCAACAACAAAACTTCCTTCAAATACATTAGAAGTAGGAAACCAGCCAGGGAAGCAGTGGGGCCCTTGGATGACCAAGGGGTAAAAGGTGTAGTGAAGAATGACAGGGAAATGGCTGAGAAGCTGAATGCATTTTTTGCCTCTGTCTTCACTGTGGAAGATGAGAAGTGCCTGCCCACTCCAGAACCACTGATTTCGGGAGGGATGTTGAAAGACCTGAATCAGACTGAGGTGATGAGAGAGGAGATCCTACGACTGTTAGACAACTTAAAAACAAATAACTCACTGGGCCCGGATGGCATACATCCAAAAGTTCTGAAAGAACTCAAATGTGAACTTGTGGATCTCCTGACAAAAATATGTAATCTTTCCTTAAAATCTGCCTCCATTCCTGAGGATTGGAAGGTAGCGAATGTTACGCCTATCTTTAAAAAGGAGGAGATCCAAAGGAGATCCAGGAAATTACAGGCCAGCCAGTCTGACGTCGATACCGGGTAAGTTGGTGGAAACTGTTATTAAGGAAAAAATTAGTAGGTACGTTGATGAACCAAATCTGTTGAGGAAGACTCAGCGTGGGTTCTGTAAGGGAAGATCTAGTCTCACTAACCTGTTAGTGTTCTTTGAGGGAGTAAACAAACATGTGGACAAGGGGGACCCAATAGATGTTGTTTACCTTGACTTCCAGAAAAGCTTTTGATAAAGTTACTCATCAAAGGCTCCTAAGTAAGCTCAATAGTCATGGGATAAAAGGACAAGTCTTTTTGTGGATCAAAAACTGGCTAATTAAAAGGAAACAGAGAGTGAGTATAAATGGACAATTTTCTCAATGGAGAGAGGTAAGCAGTGGGGTACTGCAGGGATCAGTACTCAGTCCGATGCTTTTTAACTTGTTTATTAATAATTTGGAGTTGGGAGTAAGCAGTGAAGTGGCTAAATTTGCAGATGACATGAAGTTGCTCAGGGTGGTGAGAACCAGGGAGGATTGTGAGGCGCTCCAAAGGGATCTGTCGAGGATGGGCGAGAGGGCACCAATGTGGCAAATAGGGTTTAATGTGGCCAAGTGCAAAGCAATGCACATTGGAGCCAAAAATCCTAACTATAAATACATGTTGATGGGGTCCGAACTGGTGGAGACTAACGAAGAGAGAGATCTTGGAGTCGTAGTAGATAATGCAATGAAAATGTCAAGACAGTGTGCAACTGCAATGAAAAAGGCCAATGCTATGCTGGGGGTTATTAGGAAGGGAATAGAAAACAAATCAGCCAGTATCATAATGCCCCTGTATAAATCGATGGTGCGACAGTACATTTGGAGTACTGTGTACAGTTCTGGTCACCACACCTCGAAAAAGATATTATAGCATTGGAAAAAGTGCAGAAAAGGGCAACTAGAATGATAAAAGGGTTGGAACACTTTCCCTATGAAGAAAGGTTGAAGCGCTTGGGGCTCTTTAGCTTGGAGAAACGATGGCTGAGTGGTGACATAATCGAAGTTTATAAGATTATGCATGGGCAGGTAGAGAAAGAAGTACTTTTCTCCCTTTCGCACACAATACAAGAACTCATGGGCACTCCATGAAATTGCTGAGCAGTCGGGTTAGAACAGATAAAAGGAAGTACTTCTTCACCCAAAGAGTGATTAACACGTGGAATTCACCACCACAGGAGGTGGTGACGGCTACAAGCTTGGACAGCTTCAAGAGGGAATTAGATAAACATATGAAGCAGCGGTCCATCAGTGGCTATTAGCCACAAAGTATAGATAGGAACTCTCAGTCTGGGGCAAGTGATGCTCTGTATTCTTGGTGCTTGATGGGGGGGGCAACAGTGGGAGGGCTTCTAGTGTCCTGCCCCCACTGCTGGACCTTCTGAGGGTACCTGGTGTTTTTGGCCACTGGGTGACAGAGTGCTGGACTGGATGGGCCACTGGCCTGATCCAACATTGGCTTCTCTTATGTTCTCTTATGCTCTAATGTACCAATAATCACAACAGCAACATGATCACCACAGAAAATCCCTTTCACATGGAAGCACCCCCGGTTTAAAGAGAACGGAACACAAGAAAGCAGTATGTAAAAGTATAAGCTAACAGTTCTTGTACATGTTGAATCAGTAAAGGTTCATGAGCCAAAGTTTATACACTGAGTCACTGTGACTGAAATCTTAAGAACGCTCTCTGAGAAGAAACTGAATAAAATGGGACTTGCTTCTGACGAGGCCTGCTTATTATTGCTTCCTGTCTTTTTTAAAAGGGTGTCCACTGAAACCCAGTATCAATCCATTTTTTTGAAATGTTCAATTATGATTTGGAAAGGTTTTTAAGCACCTCTGTACTCCTGAGAGCACACCAATAACCATTATTGGCCATCCTCCCTGATTCTGGTATTGTTTGTTTGTGTGTTTTAAAAGTAAAGGTAAAGGTTTCCCTTTCGCAAAAGCCAGTCTAATCTGACTCTAGGGGGCAGCGCTCATCTCTGTTTCAAAGGCGAAAAGCCAGCTTTGTCCAAAGACTTTTCCGTGGCATGTGGCCGGCATGACTAAACGCCAAGGCACATGGAATGCTATTATCTTCCCACTGAAGTGGTACCTATTTATTTACTTGCAATTTCTTGCTTTCAGACAGCTAGGCTGGCAGGAGCTGGGGCTAGAGATGGGAGCTCACTCCATCACGCGGCACGCGGCTCTTGAACTGCTCAGCTACTGACCTTTCAGTCTGCAGCTCAGCATCTTAACCTTTGAGCCACTGGTGCTATTGTCATGATTCTCTGTTCCCCATTTTTTTAAAAAAATTGTTCATATGTAGCACTGCTCTAGAATAGCACACTACTAGAATCCTCAAATCATGATGCTGTTCTAAAAAGAAGTGGCGTTTTCAGTGGAAATATTGGGCCGCATATAATTCATACACAAGTAGAGGATGGCATTGTGTGGAAACAAATTTTACTGAATTTTAAATGTTGTTTTAATAGTTTAAATGTTCTAATGTTTTTATGTGCACCGCCTTGGGGACCCTGATCTGGTGGGAAAGCAGCATAAAATTTTTTAAAATAAATAAATAAAAATAAATCTGTCTGCATTTCATGGTTATCACTGCAGGGAAAGCAAAATTTGGTTATTTATCATCTGATATAAAGTATCTGAATTCCTCACTATCACCTGAAGTCTGCCAACACACCAAGATCTAGACTCCCACCTACAGACTTCCCTCCTCTTGGCCAGGACCATGCCCACTTGAGTGTTACTTTAAGAGCCTTAGGAGTATGATAGAGGGGCAGGACCTTATGCCATGGCACATTCCACATGACAACAAGAAGACTGGACACTTTACATCTTATTGTAAGGAACCATATTTCGTTTTGTGTTTCACTATTATCAAGTCTCATTTTTATTCTGTGCAACCAGCAAAGTCTGACAGCACGTCTCATTTCATTCTGCAATATATTCCACTTCTTGCAAGTCACTAACCACATGACCAATAACTTCACATGCTGTTCAGTAATATACGTGATCTTGCCTACAGTCCTGATGGCAAGCAGATGAGGAGTGCTGCATACAAAACCAATTTAACCATTTGAGATATTATTATTCCTACTATTGTTGCAAAGGATGGGCATACCATTTCCATTTAATTCTGATCTTCTACTTTTTAAAGGTGAAAGGTACACAGGAATTATAATAAAGAAAAATAGCTAGACCATTACAGAAAAGTTTCGCTATGCCATTCATCTTGACAAACAGAGGCAATATTCTGACAGCTAATCACCATGGGTTTTATTTTCTTTTGCATCCACCCGAGTTCCAAGCAGCCCTATTAATTTTAATAGGCTGGTGCACTCCTATTTAATGGTTCAATGATTATAATATACTGGTGCTTTCCTTCGTATAATCAAGAGGTTCAGGAAGCAAAATAACTTTTTTAAACTTAATATATCAAAATGGTTTCTGAACGCCTTACAAGCATTTCAACTTTTCTTTAGGATTATTGAAGTCTTATCTAAATTCTTCTCAGAATAATTATATGCTTTCAGACCTATGAATACACTTTTACTTCTTTCCGTTATACCTTATCTGAAGTCACAGATGTTATTAAAGATGCATATCCATAATAAAAACTATACAGTCTCATCGTGTTGGCTGCTGAATCTTTCAACCCGACTGGCATTTCCCAGTGCCATGCCCTCTTTCCAGAAGGCCTGCAATCATTTACAAGGTCAAGTTCTCCACTCTGTGAATGTCTGCTCAATTCCAAGAATACAAGTCATACTCTTACAATGTTTGGATCAGATATTAATGCACTTCTGAGGCCTAGAAAACACAGAAGCCTATGGCCACAATCTTCAATTTTCCTACCACAGAATCACTAGAATCACTACAAGTAGCTCCAGGAATACAACTCCAAGCTTCACAACGGTCAGTAACAAATTATTTGTACTTGTCTCTTTGGGGAAAAGGACACATACGTTTTTCCAAAGTATGGTTCATGGACTAATCCCAAGTCAATCATACTGAGTATTGATGTTATGACCTTTGACGAGTTTGGATTTTACAAAAAAAAAGAAAAGAATCACAGATATTAGAAAGTAAAGACACCTGGTAAATTAAAAAGGCAGAATATTTTGGTTAGGATTATAGGATTGACCTCGACAGTACAAAAATTGAATGTCATGTTCAGTCTCTAGTACATTTCTCATCCTGGACATACCATTGCTTTGCAGCTTGTGGGTCCTGAGCCCAGCCTGACAGTTCTTGCTTATGTGCCAATGATTAACCCAGAATATCAGCTTTTCCTATTTTCCAGAGTTTTGCTGAATCCTCTTTTCTGAACACAACCAACCACACAGGAGGCTCAAAGCTGGATTGGAAGTATACTGTACACACCACAAAAATGCATGAGTCATAGAAATGTGTGGTATTTTTAATCCTAAACTAAGGTATGCACTGGTAGAAAAATAATTTAAAATATCCATGGCAATTTGGAAGGCAGGTTCAAACTGGATATTTTCTGTGACAACATTAGCTCAAATTTTCTAGTCCCCCCCAAAGGCCCTTGTAATAGATGATGGCATTATAACGTCCTTTAATCCCGCACTTTGCACCCTCTGACTAGAAGGTAAAGATCAGCTGATACCAGAGAAGAGAACTTATGCTCTGGGATGCTTTCTTGAGAGAGGGATTCAAGCACACATCAAGCTGTTTCCCACCTCCTTGTTTTCCACTTGCATACAACTAGAACTACTGCTTCTCATGAGGGGGTGGGGGTGAACAATGACTAGCCCAGAGTATTCAACCCAATTTTAGAGTTTATTAAGCACAGAGGAAATACAGGGAAATGGACAACACAGAGAACACAGTTTTCAAAGAAATAAGTTTCCAGCTAAGCAACACTGGCAAACCACCTATACCATTTCCAAGGAGACAGGCCAGAGTTTTATTTATATTCCACAGGCAAACAAATTACATCATTTTCTTAGCACTTTCTAAGGGAGTTCAGGACAGAGGAGGGAGCAGAGTTTGACCAGTGCAAAAGTGTTGGGAATTAGCTTTTTGTGCCTCAGATGGTCAAAGACAATGAGCAGTTTTCACCAGGACTGGATGAGTTTTGCACTTTTCTTTCAGAATGGTGAGCAAAACCCTATCTCAGCTCAGGGATGTGTGCAAAGGTGCTGGTTTGGATCAGCAACATCTAGTTTGCCACTCAAATATTAGGAGTACTTGTGGAATATCCTTGGCTGTATGAGAAACATGGTGTGTAGAACAAAGATGGCAATAAAATATACAGGGGCAAGAAAGGGAGACATCTGTATCACAAGCTTAGAGTCACTTCCAGACTTGAGGTCATTTCATAACAGAACATGTACACTTACTTTGACAGTGCCAGCGCTTATATTCCACCTGCTATAATGCATTGTGGTCAAACAATATATCTCTTATTTTATGTCTCAGGTTCAAGGAGTTCTTTTTTTCAATTATTATGAATTTTCTAGGCATATCAAAGGTCAAAATAGCTCAAGTACTTCAGACTCATTTAATACTATCTTGATCATTTGTTGAGCGGCTAAATGGGTTGCACTCGGAACATCTAATTGTCTTCTGCATTTTTGCTCTTGGGGAGTATTTGTACCTTCCTTGCTTCAAGCAACCTGCCATGCTTTCTATGAAAAATGGCTTCCTCCTCTCTGCCTCTCCCCTCCATGCCACCTGAAGAGCAAAAGTCTTTGAAATTGTCATGTTGCATTGCGCAGTCTGTCAGCACAGTTACCTGAGCAGAGCATAACATGTTTTGGGGCATCATTCTGCTATCTTGTGAATATACAACTTTGTCCCAGTAAGATCAACATGAAATGCTCAAATGTCACTTTTGGACATAGTTCCCTTACATCTATAGCCTTAGGTTGCCTGTGACAATTGTTATTAAAGTTTTGAAGGAGTACATTTGGTTAATTCAGATAAAAACCAATGCCTCTAAACGACTTCCTAACTCTCTCAAACCTCTGTAATACAAATTTAAGTTACTTTCTTAAGGGTGTAGAGATTCTTTCTCCAGAGAAGAGTAATGTGAGATTATCCACCAAACTCTGACACAGAAGTCAATTCAAGGGACCTTGATTTTTCATTTAAGTAGATGTGTTTTCAACAACAGCAACAAAAAATAGCTGGCAGTTGGATAGTGGCAATAGTACTCTTGTTCAAGATTTCATAGACTATAATGTATGATCCCTCCACAGCAGAAAGAATGTTTCTACATCCCAAACATACTACAGTGGTATTGGTTACTGGGGAAAGCAACCTTTTTTGGGCCTGAGTGTTGGGGGGAAATGCAGCACTTACCCATTAAAAATTTTGCGTCTATAAGCCTTCATCTTGTTTGTGTCTGCAAGCCTTCATTTTTTCTACAAGCTACTAATCCTTATCACACTTACGGAACGTGAGCTTTGTTCAACTTTTCACAGAACCACTGAGGTAACTGTTTTCCCTTTCCACCCTTGGGTTCAATTCTGAGATACAGAATAAGCACGTGTTACATCTGCAAAAGAGGGGTAGGCAGATGTAACACGTTCATACCAACTTAGACTGCTGCATCTAATTATCTTTCAATCTTCCGGGAAGATCTCATCCAATATATCAAAACATAATGGAAGCTTCTCATGGATAACATTTGTAAAAGAGGGATTCACTACTGAAATGGGAGCAATTTTTATTTGTGGGAAGAAAATGTTAAATGGAGTGCTGAAATTTAAACCATACAATTTCCAGTAGTAACACATGGCAAATGAACACATGAAGCTACCTTATACTGGTCTACCAATTGCTTACTCTGACTGGTAGGGGTCCCCAAGCTTTTTGAGCCTATGTGTACCTTTGGAATTCTTGCACAGGATAGTGGGCACAACCACAAAATGGCCACAGGAGGCACAGCCCCCTCCCTCCTAGACACAGTCCAAGTGCAGGAGAGAAGAGGAGTAATTTTAAAAAAAAAACTGGGAAAGAGGAGTGAAAGAGAATAAAACCAACAATGTGGTGTCAACCACCACCAAAGCAACATTATTTTAATCTGCACAGCCAATCAGATCTCTGGCCTCAACCACTTTCTAAAAACATTATGCAGGCTCCAGGAAAGGTGTAGCGCAGGGGTGTCAAACATATGTAGGTGGGAATCAACCCATCCAGGCTCTTATCCGGCCTGCAAGCAACTGGTCACTGCCTTTACTGCCAGATGACAGGGGCTGTGTGTTTTGTCCCCGCATACTGTCCTAGTGTTTAATAAGTAATAGGCCATGGAAGTGGGATGGTAGGCTTTAGTGAGATGCTTTAAGGAAATACCATAAGAGTGGTAATGTTTTAAGCATGTTTGTATTTTGAGTAAAAATAATATTGTAAATTGGGTTTGCCTGTGTCTTTTATAAAGTTTATATCTCCTGTATCTGGCATTTTATGGTACACATGGTCTCTGGCCTGACAAAGTGACATTTATTTCAGATCTGGCCCTTGTAACAAATAAGTTCGACACCTCTGGAGACGACTGAACAAAAGCAGGCCTGGCAATTTCTGCAAAACATCTATTTGATCTGTTTCAGCATTGTTCACTCTGTTCTATCCTCCAGAATGATAATGTATGAATTAATGGCTTTATGCCAAAAACTAAATCTTGCAATATGAAGAACAAACAGATCACAGGTTTGCCACAACTATTTCAATGGGAAATTCATTCTGTTCTCATCTTCCAAGGGAACCAAATTATATGTTTTTGATGGAATCATGTGAGTTTCATGTAATTAAGCCTACGTAAGATAGCTACACCCGAAAAACTCCTGAATCTCTCAGATGTGGATTGGGTGAGATGGTCAAATCTTTCTGAAAGCATTTTGGTGAGAATCTTAGGCATTGTATTTTATTTAAGGTAATTTAAGGTAGATAAGGGGTATGTATGCTGATTTCCTTGACATATACAAGTGTTTTTTATATAATGGTGATGCTTTCATATTTAATCATTTAAAGAGTGATCAGATTGATTTTAAATAAAAAAATCTAAAAGATAACACGAGTGATCTTTGGCTGGGATACAAGGTTTTCATTTGACACCTGGAATAAATAAATTGATTTCTTTTCAGTCAGACATCTTGTAGAGATGGTTATAGGAGGGAATAATCATCTCAATACAGTCCTGTGGTTGAGAGGTTAATGAGTTCCTTCAGAACAGACAAAGAGACTCTTAGTTTCCACATGTCTGTTTTAACAAGGAATGCTTCCCCTATGTTAAGGGCTTTAAAAAAACTCTGCTTCACCTTCAACCATTTCAATTTCAGGTCTGGTTTTGAGATAGAGGTGGCTCTAGTTGCATGCAGGGGCATAGAGTTTTGGAAATCCCGGGGGGGGGGAGGGGGCTCCTTAGCGCGCGCGCTCGCTGGGACGATGTTCTTCCCCCCCCTCCGGAAAACCGCCCCACCTCCCTGGGCCCTTACGAGGCCCGCCAGCCACTGCTGCCGGTTCCTCTCTCCCCCCCCCCCGCCACCCCTTCCCTCTCCCTCTCCAGCAGCGGCCGCCGGGCCTCAGAAGGACCCGGGGAGGCGCGGCAGCAGGCGCTCCATTCTCCCAGGGGTGGCTGAGCCCCCCCCCGGGAAATTTCGGGGGTGGCTCAAGCCCTCGAGCCCCCCCATACTCTATGCCTATGGTTGCATGGATGGATGATCTCTGCAGACAGTTGGATAAGGATATATCTTCCTTACTGATTTTGTTAGACTTCTGGCTGCTTTCTACATTGGGCAACAAAGCACCACAGATTATACTATTTTATTACATTTGGCTGAAAAATTGGGAAGGGGTTACAGACAGAGGGTTTCATCATTTTCTGTCCAGTAGGACAGAGTTCCCATCAGTTATGATGAATGAATGCCTTTCCTTTGAACTGGAGGGACCCTTAGAGCACCATAGTTTCCCCCATGTTGTTTAGAATTTGTATTAGGCCATAGAGAGAAATCATCTGGAACTCTGGGGTCGGGACCTATCAATATACTGTTGATCCCCACTCTATATTTCTTTAACTAAGGCCCACAAATATAGCTTCCTCCATTCCTGGATGCAATATTCAAGAGGAGGGGGAAGAAAAAAGCAGAAATTTAATCAGACAAGATGGAGATGCTGCTGCCTGTTAGACCTGATGTTCTATAGAGGACTAATCTTCCAGTTTTTAGTCTGGGGTAAGGTTATTTCTTTCTGAGCAGGATAATGAGCCTTGGGGTGCTCTTGGATCCATCCTTCTCTTTGAGAAACAACTACATTTTGTCACCAAGAGCACAACTTCCATTACTTCTCATTAGAAAACTGTCCTCCTTCCTAGATGTGGCTATCCAGACATGTTGATCCTTGCTCCCATTTCTATGTAATTTGTTCTGCTTCTGCTGTTTATAGGGAAAGAAAAGATACACATGGGTCCCATTAAAAGGGAATCACCCCTTGAGACTTCACAAGGCACTGCCTTTCTTTATAGCTTAAAGAAGAAAAGGTTGAGCGACAATTCAGTCATTTGGCATCTTCTTCCCTCCCTGCTTTATGAATGGGTTTCTCTTGCCACCTACATCCTCTCCTTACAGTCACTTCCAAGAATTATGTTTATACTAGGAATAAGGCCCATTGTGGAAATAAATACAACGGGCTCTAGAAAGAGGCTCTGTGAGAGTGCCAAGGACTCAGTGTCAATTTGCTGTGGCAACCTCAGCAGGGTATAAGGACACAGAGTCCACCATTTTCTCCAGGGGAACTGATCAATGACATCTGGAGAGCAGTTGTAATTCTGAGTGATCTCCAGCCCTCACCTGGAGATTGGCAACAGTGGTTCCCCAAAGGGAATGGCAGGTTTGAAGGGTAGAGTCTATGGCATTGTACCTGTCTGAGGCTCCACCCCTCCTCAAACCTCACCCTCGCCCGGCTCCATCCCTCAAATCTCCAGGAATTTCCCACCTGGAGTTGGCAACCCTATCTCCTTTCCAGCCAAGCATCAACCTACCTTTATTTTCCCCTCACTGTTCAGCTTTCCATCTCCCCCCCCCCACCTGCAGCTTCTACCATGCTCTGAAGCCCCGACTGCCACATCACGTTGGTTGTCATGGGGGGGGGGGCATCTCAGCAGGGTATAAGGACACAATGAGTTTTCTCCCAAAAGCCAAAATAGCTGTGGCAAGGGCCCTTTATTGACAGGAACCAAGCTTGGTTGACCAGCAGCAGGCACCGAGGAGAAAGTAGGGTTCCCAGCTCTGAGTAGGGAAATACCTGGAGATTTGGGGGGTGGATCCTGTGGAGGGCAGCACGGGGGGGGGGGGGGATAAGGATTCAGCAGGAATTTCCCAACCTGGAGCTGGCCCCAATGAGTTCCTCACAAAGGCGTAGAAAGGGTTTTGTTTCTTTGTCTTTTTACTGACAGAACCAAGCTTGGTTGCTTACCAACAGCCACTGAGGGAAAAGTGAGAATGCTTTGGCCGCTGGCCTCTATGGCATTCTATTCAGTTGAGGCCTTTCCTCTCCCCTCCCCAAACTCTGGCTTCCTTAAACTGGCTTCCTTACCTGGAGCTGGCAACCCTATGAGTTCCTCACAATAGCCACTAAGGGAAAACTTTGTCCCCCACAGGAGAAGTGTCTTCGTCGTGAGACACAGTGCTTCTGACAGAAAACAGTAGCTGAAAGGGGAGTGGGCAGGGAAGAGGAGCAGACCCAACACCCAGCTAATAGCATGTGAGTACTCTTGAGTGGTGACTGATGGCTGAAGAAAAGCATAAATAATAAATAAATAATTTTACAGCCAATGAGAGCACATAGAATGTTGCCACCCCACCTGGCTTTTATATAATAGGGACAGATGGGGAATACATCTCCAGTCAAGTATTGGGAGAAGGGGGAAATCTCATCCTGAGACCCTGGAGAACTGATGTCAGTACATAACACTGACCTTGCTAGGCCAGGTCTGATTCAGTATAAGGCAGTTTCACATGCTCATGTGCAGAATGCTGTATATGATTTGTAGCTTCATTTTGTGTTTAATTCATCTTCTCTAGATACTGAATACCATATGCCAATTTCCAGACTTGTGAACTACAATTTCATAACCAGGTCTCACTTGTGAAATACTAACTTCAATTTGCATATCCTTTAATAATCATGTGCTGAGGTGAAGAAAAGTGAGAGTGACTTGCCTATGCCCATCCACTCATCTCCCTGGTTGAGCATGCATTGGGAACCCAGATATTATATGCTAGTCAGTAAATTACAGTGGACGATAAAAAAAGGGAACAGAGTATGCAGCACACCTTCTCATCACAATAACCATGGACAGCCTCAGCATCTTTCAGGACAGGCCCAAACTAGGACAGATACAGCTTCATTCATTAAACTTTCTGGAGTTTTTATAAACTTGAAATAGCTACTGCATGGGTCCCTGTTCAGAGGGGGTTCATCCCTTCTTGCTATACATCCTTAAAGATCGAATCCAATCTGTGGGGCACCCTGCCTAGCTACAGTCAAGTGATTTATATGGCCCTTCCAGTTTCTCATCCCCATTCCATCTGCAGCTGACTGACTCCAAAGTTAAACCCCCAGAAGGACTAAAACTGCACATTTCCCTTTTGTTTGTTTGACACAAATGGAACAAGGCAGATTCACACAAACATTAAAAACTGGTTAAGGACAATTATGCATTGATCTATGTATACAGTGGGGTAGGTCCATTCACTTTCCCACTCAATATCCCCCAACTCCTCTTCCTCCTCTTCTTACTCCAGCCCCTGTCTCACACAGCTTTTGCCCATGCAGGTCCCATGATCCCCAGAATAACACTTTTTGGTGATCAAAGGGGACCCTTTCTCCCCTTTTTTGTCAGCAAAAAGCTGGCTAGATACATCCCAGGGTTTGTATCAACAAACACCATACAATGTCTGCAAATGTTCAGTAGATATATCTGGAGGGACCTGCAACCAGTACCACACTTTCAGATTTCTCCATGTATACACAGAAAAACACCAATGGACATGCAGCAACACACTTGGCAATGTGAAATATGAACTGGCCCTCAGTAACCAGCTTGCAGCCCTCTTTAATCCACAGCTACTACTATAAGCTTCCATTAACAGCACTCTCCTCTGAGATTTCTGGTCATCATTAATTCCGTTATTTAGATGCACATTTACTAATGCACCTTATCTGTTCATCCTGTTTATATGTTCTTTTCCCATTCACAGCCAACAGCCAGCATCCACTACTATTAGTTTAATGGATTTTACTATACGTTTAGCTTTAAAAAAAATAGACTAGAGTATCCATTAATTAGTTAAGAGGAAACAGAGAAGTCATTAGATATAGCAGCTGAAAACTCTCTCTTTGCAGGCAGAAATCAAATGGCTCTGTATCAAATATTGCAATGGCACATTGCTGATGTCTTACACACAAACATAGCTGATTGGGAAAACACCTTGTACACCAGGAAAAAGTAACCACACTGAATACTTAAAAGCCAAATAACAGACAAGCAAACCAAGCTGTATTGTAGCTGTAATTCTTAATATGAAGTGGGGATTCAGAAAAAAATGGGGCAGAGGTATAAGGAAAATTCAAGCAGGAAGGAGGGCTGCTAACCTAGGCACACATACTAACCATTTATTGATCACATTATTATCCTGTCCTTCCTCCAAGAATCTCAGGGTGGCATTATTTGGCATCTATTTTTTTGTAATAACCCTGTGAGATTTTCTTGCCCAACGTATTATTCATAACAACATACGAGCTCTTACTGGGGTATAATTCCCACTGAACTCACTGAGTACATATTGCACTGAAGAAGTAATTAACAAGGTAGCAGTAATTGTACTGGAAATAAGAAACTGAATGAATGTAGCAATAGAAAACTGGAATTGAAAAAAAGACAGGAGTTCTTCTCAGCAACAAGAAAACATTTCCATTAATTTTATTTAGTTGTTTGTTTGACATTCCAACAAAGACCTGCATATTTGTATAGAAAAAACTGGGAAAAGATAATTAGGAAACAGAGGCAACATGGTAGGTTTCTATATCATGGTCAACTGCTGGAAGACAAACACTATATTATCTCTTTGAAGGTGAAAAGCTGCCACCTAAGCAAAGGACTCCACATTTCTCTCTTATCTTGACCAGATGCTACCCTACCTGGACATGCTGAAAAAACAGACACCAGCTGTATTTGCTTCCCTTCTTTATGTTGCAGCAATTCCACAATAGTTGTTTCTCTCAGGAGAATACCAATAAAATATTTTATTTTTCCCAGACTTGGTCAGACTTAAGGAGGAAAGTTCTGTGTTTTCACAGGGAGGATCTTTGTATACCCAGAGGGGTATTATTCGGACACACCGTGATCATGACCAGAGCCAAGGGTGCACACCAACAAGATTATCTACCTACCATATTTTCATCATGTTCCTTTTCCAAGAGGTCTAGGAGCAGTTCTCCCCTCCTTATCAGTTCAAAACAGCCTCATTCACTACTTAAGCAGAGAAAGTGTGACTGGTCCAAAGACATCCAATGCCACATTTTCAGACACTTTCTCCTATAAAACTTCCAGAGTTGCACTTCCACACTTCCTTTAATGCCTCTCTCAAAAATTAAAAAGCAGTTTGGGGAACCGCATCAGGATTTACTGTTGGGAAATCAGCCCCCCCCCCCCCAAAAAGCCAGGTGTACACAAACATAGGCTTGAGGATCACTGTGTATGAACAAAAAAAAAATCAGAACTATAGTATATGTTCACAAGGGATAGTTAAATAGCTTTTAATATTTATGAGGAAATTGCTTCAGTGCCCAGTACAAACACTGAAGTGTCAGCATGTTCTTAGGCTCTTACAAATGGAAACAGCCAATGCAATATAGTGGTTAAGACTAGTATCTGGGAGACCCAGATTAGAATCCCTACTCATGCCATGGAAGTTTGCTGGGTGATCTTGAGCCACTCACGCTCGCTGAGCCTAACCTACTTCACAGGGTTGTTGTGAGGATAAAATGGACAACAGCAGAATGATATAAACCATTTTGGGTCTCCACTGGGGAGCAACATAGAGTACAAATGAATTAACATACATACATACATAAAACAAAATAACTATCTTATGCCCATGAATCAGATGCTCCATTCCTTTATAGTAAAAATGATAATCATGAACTAGTAAAGCATGTTTTAGCTCTTACCTGTTCACAGCAGAGCAGCTTCATGCCTCAGATCAATCAAATTAAATAGCCACATTTTTAGAGACTTTCAAATTAAGAATGCCTGTTTCTAGCATTACATCCAACAATCATCAAATAAAATTGATTTTAAAAATTCATAGAGAGTGAAACAGAAAGAGATATAACCATAACAATTTAAAAAATAAAACTTTAGTTACTGTAGATTTCCCGGGCTGTATGGCCGTGGTTTTGGCATTGTAGTACCTGACGCTTCACCAGCAGCTGTGACTGGTATCCTCAGAGGTATGAGACCGATTACCCAGAGCCGCTGCTCCATCCCCGCTCCTCCCTTTGCTCCACTCCTCCCTTTGCCCCTTGCCTCAAAAAACAGGACCAAGTAGACACGGTGGAAATCGGGTGAAGCTCTGGGGCAAAATGCGGCCCCACAGCAAATAGTGGGAAATTGACACTTACGATCAGGGCAAAGGGAGGAGCGGGGGCGGAGCAGCAGCTGTGGGAAATTGGTCAGAAAGATAGCTTACTCTCTGTCTCATACTGACACAGAGAGTACTCCATCTTTCTGTGTTATACCTCTGAGAATGCCAGTCACAGCTGCTGGCAAAATGTCAGGTACTACAATGCCAAGACCATGGCCATACAGCCCAGAAAATCTACAACAATTAATGAACTCCAGCCGTGAAAGCCTTCAACAACATATTAAAAATAAAACTGTCTGACTTGCAGTTATCTAACTCACTCATCATTCATGGGTTGTCCCTAGTGAATAGCTGAGCCTCAGAAGAAATGTCATTAGCCTGCCACTTACTAGTCAGGACAGGCTTCATGGGAGTTATAGAAGAAAGGGTTGCCAGCCAATGCTCCCTCTAAGCTGTGGAGTCTTGTGAGCAAAAATTCTACTTTGTGAGCTACTGGCATTAAAGTTGTGAGCAAGCGATTTAGCTACTGCATCAATTAGTTTGCTCTGAAGCCGTCCTTCCTAAGCTAAGACAAAAATGTGTGAACCAGAGGCTAAAAAACTATGAGCTAGCTC
Organism: Lepidodactylus listeri; assembly: GCA_029233225.1. Taxonomy (NCBI): domain Eukaryota; kingdom Metazoa; phylum Chordata; class Lepidosauria; order Squamata; family Gekkonidae; genus Lepidodactylus; species Lepidodactylus listeri. Next base: position 52,681,163 of record JARCFY010000006.1, read on the forward strand.
ATACTAACTCAGCTTAGGGGGAATACAGTTGCTTAGGGGGAAGCTTAGGGGGAAGCTGGAGATCTCAGGATTACAACTGATCTCTAGGTGACAGAGATTAATTCACCTGGAGAAAATGACCATTTTGGAAGATGGACTCTATGGCATTATACCCCACTGATGTCCCTACCTTTCCCATACCCCCCCCTCCCCAGGCTCAGCCCCTCAGATCTCCAGGTATTTCCCAACCTGGAGCTGGTGACCCTAATAGAACGATACCTGCAGGAAAGCTTAACATTTTTAAAAGTACTACTGGACCTCTGGAATAAAATAATTTACAAATTCCCTAGTTCTTTTCTAACTAAATTCCACAGGTTGTACACTTTCCCCCAGTTACACCATAAGGGAAGCAATCAGTACCTTTCTGACTATTTCCAGCAGTTTTCTGAGCCCTTAAGAAAAAGTGTTTACACATGGCACTAGATGTTTCTAAATAACATTTCAGTTTTGAAAACAGATTTAAAAGGTTTTATAATCCAAATACATTTACATAACTAGGCATGTAGCCTACCATTCTACTAAACAGTTTACAGCATTCCTCTGGTCTAAAAAACCATTTACATTGCAAGGAGGCTCCTTGTCATGCCATCCTAAGCAGAGGCATACACTTTGAAGCTCTTTGACTTCAATGGACCAAGAAGGGTATAACTCAGTGTAGGAGTGCACTGTTATACTGGAAGAACTTCTTTCAGCCTCTGGGATGCTGCCCATTCTCTTTCTGTGTTTGTTTCCCAACCTCAATAATCATGCCTCACCCAGTACATGTCTGGATTAAATGGGTATGTAACTTATTCATACAAAATATGTCTCTGTGTGTAAAAAAATTACATAGAGTAAAATATGCACTAGCATTACTACATCAGATTCTGCCTCTGCAGACTAGGAAAACAATAATCAGTCTGATTTATCAGATAGGACTGGTGAAACATTGTGACTGGTGGCTCAGTTTTCATGCATTTTACAGGAATATCAGTATGACAAATTGACTTACTAAGTTTTCTGATACAATGGCCCATTCAATCAGGAGCTTCAGACAAAACCATCTGGGAAAGAAGCAGCACCTCAAAGAACACTATATCATGTCATACTCAGTAAATGCATTCTCAATAGATTACTTTTCCAGATCCTTTCCCAAGCACATTCTGATGCAGACTCAACAGGGGGGTTATTCAGACTCATAATTTAAATAACTATACACATTACCCTTACAACTAGCTTCCTGTTCCCACTAGGGCTGATTTCCACTGACTGTCAGCGCAGTGAAAGTTATTCAGTCATACAGGAAAGCTTGTATGATCAGGCAGCCTTTCACTTGCTTCTTCAAAGGATAAAATTTTTTTAAAAAAATTTTAAAAAATGAAAACAGGATCTGCCAAGTTGAAGGAAAATGACAGCTGGAACTAAAACTCTTGTTTTGTTTGTAACTTTAAAAGGGTGCATGTTGCTTTTGTTAATCTACATGTCTTCTTGTTTCTTCTTATTCTAGATATCTTAAAATATATATATTAAAATAGGCCAAGCCTGAAATACTCTGAACTCATCTTTCACCTTTGTCTGGTCAATATACAACTACTTTCCACTTCAAGTTTCAAGTTAGCCTTTATACAGTTTAAGGGCAAAATAAGAATGTGACCCACAGGTACATCTATGAAAGAATTATGTCCCTAGTATCCTTTGGCACAGTTTTAGAGCAGAGTAGAAAAACTTGGCCGCCACCTTCTCAGTGACATCAGAGGAGAAGCCATTCAGAAGTCTGTGCACCTTGAGTGCATCAGAGCAGTCCATCATACTGCTTAACGTAGAATGCAAATATATATACCTTAGATCCACATACAGGCGACAATGCAAAAGGAGACGAGTAATTGACTCAACACATTTTTGTTTGCAGGGGCAATATCTGGCTGAATTAGATATCTTGTTAAATCTGCCATGTAAGATGGCTGAAGGCATAGCAGTACATCTGGCCAGAGTAAACACTCTGTGTTGTTGAGGAACCTGCAAAGATAAATATGAGGCCATCTTCCCTGTGGTAAGAGGTATTTCGAAACTCAAAGGGGAGCAGGTTTTATTGGCTAAACTGTATAACCTCTGGCATTCAATGTTTAGCATCCTGTTTTTAATCTGTTGAAATGCAGCAACAGAGGGCAGCATAGACATAGTTTAGCTGGAGATTATTATTAGTGAAAAAAGCAATACAGCGGGTCAACAGACATCTTAAACCGACTCTGGAGCAAGACAGCAGCACTGTATCATCGGAATAAAGTAGCAGAGGTACATGTGTTGTACCAAGTTTTGGAATTTCTGCTTTGGGCCCCAGCTTGCATCTCAAGCAGTTAATCCAATATATGGGCGAGGGAATTAGAGGGCAACACTTTTCAACCCTGAAACACATGATACCCCACCTCTGAATTCTCACCTTTAAAAAAAAAAAAGAAAGTCCCCAGTTCTTTTTGTTGTGGAGACATAAGAGTAAATGTACACGCAGTATTGTTCAGATGGCCTGGGAAGGAATTGGGGAGAGAAAATTGAATCAGTTAACTCCTTCCTGACCAAATGCATTGTCTCATTACCTTTTATTCCTCTAGATGGGTAGCCATGTTAGTCTGTCTGAAGCAGTAGGGAAAAAAACAGTGGAGTCCAGTAGCACCTTAAAGACTAACAAAATTTGTGGCAGGGTACTGCTCACTTCTTGCTGTATGCTAACTTGCTGCCCACCCTCTACCTATATGTATGGACTGGCAACATCCATTTCATTGTATCTGAAGAAGAGTGTGTGCATATGAAGCTTACACCTTGAATAAAACGTCTTGGTATTAAAGGTGCCACTGGATTCTGACTTTGTTCTGCTGCTTCAGACCAACACGGCTACCCACATGACTCTGTTCCTCTGAAGAAGTGAGCAGTGACTCACAAAAGCTCATACCCTGCCACAATTTTTTTAGAAAGCTCATACCCTGCCACAATTTTGTTAGAAAGCTTATACCCTGCCACATTTTTTTTTTACTCTTTAAGGTGCTGCTGGAGTCTATTGCTTTTATTACTGTTTGTTTGTTTGCTGCTGTCCTCTTTAATGCCCATAGTGATAAGTGAGAACACTGGGAACAATATTTGACCAAGACTTATAATATTTAGGAGACGTCTCCTCTGTCTGTAGTGTGAATTTTGCCTCAGGAGTAGGGGGATCATGGGGAGGCAGAAGGAGAAAATGAATGCCCATACAGTTTCATACAGCTTCATATTTAGTTTTAGAAGAAGAAGAAGAGATTGGATTTATACCCCGCCCGTCACTCACTTGGAGTCTCAGAGCGGCTTACAAACTCCTTTCCCTTCCCCTCCCCACAACAGACACCCTGTGAGGTAGGTGGGGCTGAGAGAGCTCTTTCCCAAGCTGTCCTTGAGAGAACAACTGGTACAGAGCTATGGCTTGCCCAAGGTCATCCAGCCAGGTGCAAGTGGAGGAGTGGGGAATCAAACCCGGTTCTCCCAGATTAGAGTCTGCACACTTAACCACTACACCAAACTGGCTCTTTTAATCATCCATGGCAAACCACCTTGTTGTAACTTGCTTATGTAATGGAATGCATGATTCCAAGCATGGGCAGCATGCCTTTTACTCACCAATGAATAACCACTGTCAAGCTCACCCCCCCTTGCAAAACAAACAAACAAAAAGGCAGTATGGTAGGGTTACCATATTTTGAAACGCAAAAAAAAGAGGACATATTTCCCAACTGACTACTTTAAACAATTGATCACTATGACAAATCTCACTATGACAAATCTTTAAATACACCTACTATTTAAGCTGTGATAACTGCTAATAACTAGAAATATTCCTAACCTTCCAACCCCAAAAGAGGATCAGTTTTTTAAAAAGAAGACAAAACAGGACAGACCCGCAAAAAAGGACATATTCTTATGGTGATCTTGCCCTCTGCCCTCCTTCATGTACAGGATTTTCCCTTTGTTTCTTCTTCTTGCTTGCTGAGCAGCCCCTATATCTATTTTCTTCCTATTTTTTGGTCTACGGTTGTCCCACCTTGTCCTGTTATTATACACTTTGATGCTGGCCCAGCTCAGGGACTTGAGGGAAGAGACAAAATCACCTAATATACTACTCCTGTAATGGCACATGAGAGACTTTTGTAAGTTCAAAAATAAACAAAGTATTTTATGTAACTTGGAGGGGGAAAGTTCAGGTGGAATCAGGGATAGGATGTATGAGGTATACTGATAATAAAACCTGTGTAACCTTGCAGTCACATTAAATCCAGCTAATATGTTGTCAGCAAATAAGTGTTTTTGCTTTTAAACAAAGACTTTGAAAATTTGAGGAGAGATGCTTTTTTCAGTTTCTGCTTCAGTTTCGCAAGCACAGGTTTCTGAGTTTCACTGACACTTCATGTTTAGAAGGCAGGAACATACAACAAAGTTTCCAAAATCTTTCTCTCTACGCAGACCAGGGATCACTCTTTTTCCTTTTCACTAGGCAGGGATTACTTCTCTTCACTAGAATCTCTGTCCCTTTCTGGCTTGAATGGGGACCTTATGTGATCCTCTCACTCCTCTTGCCTTCTTCCCAGTCCTCAGTCAGTACTAAACTATCTCTTCTTCAACTGTCAGTTCCCAACTGTCATTTTTTAACTGATGCTCTCTACAGAATTCCATTTGAATAGCCTGCCACTTAACGGTTCTCAGACTTTACATCAACAACCTCTACATCTCTCACCAGGTCATGAGACCCACTCAGAACTAAGTCCAAGATCACTACCGCTCTGGCTGGCTCTGTGACCAACTGTTCCAATGCAGTCATTTCTAGGAATCTCATTTCTACAGCATGACTTGAGCATACATTTATCCGGTCACTGTGAGGATAGTTGAAGTCTTCCAGTATAATAACATTATCTCCTTTAGTGACCTCTCTTATTTCCTTCTCCATCTCAAGATCAGCCTCAAGGGTTGGATCAGGTGGGCGATAGTATACTGCCACTTTTAATAATGCTTAAGGCCCAGTATTTCTACCCATATTGCTTTTGTTGGAGACTGTAAAGAAATACCTTTTTTCTTTGGTGGTTTGAACTGAGCCTTCACTTTGTGTTTTAAAAGTTTTTATCTCTGGGCAGAGAATAGGCAGGAGAGGAGAAGACAGTTCAATGGTTTTCTAGCCTACCTCGGCCACTTTTTTTAGAAATGCTAACAGGTCTAGCAAAAGACAGTGTGAGACAATTCCCCCTGCACAGCAGCGAACAGAGATTTGGAGGTATTAAGTACTACAAGAACCTGAGGAATAAACTTCTGGAGACTTCAGGAAAAGCTTCTTTGACCCAGCTCGACCTGATCAGTGGGTGGAGAAAAGAGAGGTGATAAAAGTCCTGGGATCAAGGAGGAAGGGCTCTTTGGTGCTGATTCCACTGAAGCAGACAGAACTCTTAACTGAGGTCTGGAGGAGGAGGCCTTTGCCATGTGCTGGTCTGCACACATGAAAGAGGCTTGAAGGTAATGGCACTCCTGTAAAAGATCTGTAACATTCTAAGCTAAGGAACCTGCCTTATATACTTAACATCTGATAAAGCATGTATAGAGGGAGGGACAGAGGAATTGCATTTTACCCTTTTCTTTTGGATCTCTTCCTCATTTTGGTGCTGTGCTAAAAGTATGCTTGTGAACACTCTCTTTTTAATAAATGCTTTATAATTTTTGATTTTGGTAGTAGTTCTCTATGCCACACAGACCTCCACCATCTTGAATAAGCTATTTTAAAAGGCATGCCAGGAGGAAGGGGAGGGCAGTCAGTTGGCAATGGTGCAAAAGGTAGTAAACTGTCCCCACGGTAACCAGGCGCTGGGTAGCGAAAGACACAGAGACAAGTCCTCAGGACTTGAAAGGGAAATTGGGTGTCCTGACCCTCCCAGTGGGCAATTCCTACAGAGAGGTCAGGTGGCTGTGGCACTTGAACAGGTGTTGGGAAAATCCAGGAAGGCAGGGTGGAACAGGGCCTGCAAGCCAGAGCAGGACTGCTCCACCATAGGGATTTAATTCCCCTAATATTTTATAACTTATTCGATTCTATGCCTTCTTTGTTGTACCGTACAGCATTTCCACCAACCTGACCCTCTCTGTCCTGCCTACAGAGCTTATACCCATTGCCAGGCTTTGCCCAATGCGTCTCAGGGTAACCTTAGCCCCACTCAGGGTTCTCATGCATCTCACAAAATCCCTATCCATGGAACTGAACTGATGGAGGACCCTGATGTGGAGAATACACTCCCCAGGTTTAGAATTAAGAATAGGCACCTATTTATGCCAGTCTGGCTCTGGCAGGATCCAGTTGATGAAGTATAGTCCAAACATACTATTGTTTAATGAATAATGAATATTAACAAATGGTAGGACTTTAAACAGTCCACATTTCTGTTCTGATTGAAAACCAAGACAAGATCATGCAATCCTTCCTCACTTTCCCTATCCATTGCATTGCAATATAATTGCCAGCTCTAGGGTGGGAAATACCTGGAGATTTTGAGAGTAGAGCCTGGGAAGGGTGGAGTTTGGGGAGGGATTTTAGTGGGGTATAATGCCATAAAGTCCACCTTCCAAAGCAGCCATTTTCTCTAGAGGAACTGATCTCTGTAACCTGGAGACCAGTTGTAACACCTGGAGACTGGTAACTCTATGTGGTATTCAGATTTCTTGAGTATGTTGTGGATTACACAAAACATGACACAAAACATCATGCAAGCTTTTGAGCTCACAAGAACATTCCATCAGGTAAGGTGTTAACAAAATTTAAAATATAGAGGGAGGAAGCAGATCTTCCTGGTAATGAATTTAAAACCTAGTCTACCCAGCATTTGCTGTCTGAGACTCTGGCAGGCCTGTCATTTAATTGTTGCTGGTGTTAGATTACAGCACTTGCATAGGCAAAGGAGTGAACAACAAGGTATAATCCTCTCGCAGGAACAATAAAGGCCAGCCAAGTCTAAACATCATTCAAGACCCATGTGAGAAATACAGTTCCCTTTGAAGAAACTAAAAATGGGGGGGGGGGGGGGATGTAACAGCTAGGGCAACTTAATAATTCTTGGAAGTATAGGCAGAAAAAAAAGTGTTATTTGAAGGATCTTCCTAGAAATGAGATATCCAAAAAGTGGGTGCCATCATGCAAAGGGTCTCATTCTGTGCCCAGGCAAATAGCTGAGAAAGGTTTCTTCCTCTAGTATGAGAGAAAGGGATAATGTGTTAAGAGGCATTTCCATAGAATGCTCAGGGCTAGCAGAAGTATGAAACATAACCACAAATGACTCACATTGCCTAAATCTTTTTTCATAAAAACATAGGCAGGCAATGTTTGTATCCTCTAAGGAGAGCATTTAACTACATACTCATATTACAGGACAAGAGGCAACACTCAGAATAGCCAGATCACACAAGATGGAGCATCACTTTATGTTCAGCATTTCGCAGTTTACAGTCTGTTAAATGCCAGTCTTAAAAAGTTATGACTGACATCGGACTCTACCTCTGAAGGACTGAGAATTGCTTCTGTACCTTTAGATATGACCCATTCAACATTCTAAGAGAAATACACTGACAGAGGATGCCAAAGAAACAGAAGGCAGAAAATATGGGTGGCATCCCACCAATGAAATTTCACAAGGCTTCCACTTGTGCTATAATAAGAGTGCCACATTGATCCTAAAATTGCTTTGGATTCTGAGGGGAAACTTGGCACATCTGATTTTCTGCAACATTTCTTTAACAAACTGTTGTCGTTTACCTTTAAGGCATTACTGCAAATTTTATCCTGTTAATTGACTTTCCACATGCTAATTCATTTTACACCACATTAAGTAAAATTGGTTTTAATGTTCTCACTTAATGGGAACAAAATGTAGCATATATAGTAACTTACTGACACATTTGTATGAGCATCATTCCCCCCCCCCCCCCAACAGCACATAATAATTTGAGTTGCCTGTGGCAGGAGGATGAGAAGAAATACAAATTGCCATGTTAGATAAAATAAAAGATGAGCAGACATCAGTCGTGTACAGTTATACACATTGCTGGATTCTTTTAGTTCTTTCACTCATGCTGAAAAAAGAACAGTAGAGTTAAAACCTCAATTAGACATTGGACAGAATACACTGGGTATGTCAAAGAAGTAATTACTGTTTCAATTTAGACAAGGCAATCATCTTTGAGTTGTGCCTACTACTAGATGGGCACTTCGTGAAGTGCAATAAAATGAAGCAGTCATGCCACAACTCAGAATTGGTTGCAGAGAGTGGTGATTATCCAAAACACAGGCAAGTGGGGCACTTTTCCCAGTCTGATTTCCAGTGACCCCATACAGCATTTGTATCTGTTGCAGCCCCTCCCAAAGCTGAAAGGAAAAACAGTACAGTTGTTGGCCAGCAAGGCACCCTTGGGTGCTCTTATGGATTTTTATCCATAAGTTTGAACTCTGTGTCGCCAGCAGTGGAAGGGACTTGCGCTTTCTTCTACACATAGGAGCCAGCTCCAGCCCAAGCCAGGAGGCTGACACCCCAAGCAGTTCACCCAAGACAAGGACAAAGGATTCCTCTTGCCATGAGGCCTCCTTATGTCAGACATCCGCTGGTTAACCCCCACTCCCCATTATACATCTGAATAAGTTATGCTAACAAGACTGCCTAGCACCTACTGTGCCAGCCATCAGATACTTGGCTAAAACCATCAACTGACAATAGGTATGGCCAGGTGAGTCATCGGACCCTAGACTCAGTGTCTGTTTCCTGGTGAAGTCATACTTTTGCAACACTGACCAAACCCCTGGACCTCCTCCCTTTGTTCACCTTTAACCTATAGCAAGGTCCAACAGGGACGGACCGCCTAGTAGGTGTGTTAGTGGGTTGTGGTCTACAAAGCCCGCCCCAAGACCCCCAATAAAAGTCCAAACCGAGAGTCACTCGGCCTATTGAGCCATCGCCCTCTATCTTACCTATTGACCCTTCAGTCCAGCTTTCTGTCCCCAACCCTTGCCTCCATCTTTAAACCCTTTTTCTCTCTCTGGACTCGCGATCCAGGAGAACCACGTGGTCTTGCCGGTTCAAGCCTCGTGGCCCCATAGCTTTTATACCTTTCTTCCCAAATCCAACTCATCTTGACATCGGACAACGCACCTAAGGTAACGTGCTTTCCCCACCAACGAAACCTGCTCATGCAACAGTGCTATTTTCTCTCTTTATTTTATTAGTCCTGTAAGAGTGTGTGTATGATTACGATTTTTGTATGCTTGATTACATGATCCAGTAAACAACATTGAACTTGGAATCTGCCTCACGTGCCTCTTTCCTTGAGATCTCCCGGGAGGGGTGGGACCCTGGTATAGTTGGCAAGAACCCGTGTATTTTGCTGATTGCTAAACATAAATTAAAGCAAGTCGGCTAACAGAATTGGGGGCTCGTCCGGGATTTGCCCTGAGGGTTGAATTTCGCGCCATAGTCGACAGGCGTGTCTTTAACCCACAGACGTAAGGGAAAAACCACTTCCGGAACTCTTGGAGAGGCTGTATGATTGGTTTCTGTCTGCGTGCCTGGCTCTAGTGAGCAACCTATCGTGGGTGGCTTCCCCCTCTCTCTCTCTCTCTCTCTCTTATCCCAGGTCAAACTGTGTGACCGTCCGCGCGTCTATCTTGTGGGAAGGGACCCCAAAGAAGACCAGAGTAGGGCGCTAGGCCAGTTGCACCAACACCACATACACTACATACACCCGCTGAATCCGAAAAAAAAGGAACCTTTCTTTGAGCGCACCCTTGCTCCCCCCTTGCCTTACTTCACTCAACGAAGTGGAAATAATTAATTTAGGTTCGGGGTTACCCTGAGAGGCATATTGTCTGGAAACCCTACTGGCTAGAGAAAGTCCAGTGCTCAGTGAGTCCGCCATAGCTCACTATTTTCCGAGTCCGCCATAGCTCGTAGTTGTGTTGAGCCCGCCATAGCTCAGTGAGTCCGCCATAGCTCACTATTTTCCGAGTCCGCCATAGCTCACTATAGACTGAGTCCGCCATAGCTCAGGTCTGTGGTTAAAGGTAATCCAGAGAGGCTAGGAGAAGCCTAGAAACCTTATAATACGGGTTAGGAGGTAATCCCGTCAGAGAAGCGAGGCTTGGCCACCCCGTTCTCGAAACCCCAAAGTTAAGAGGTAGAGGAACCTCGGAGACAGAGGAGTCTCTTTGGGTTGGAGGCACCCGGAGTCTGAAGGAACGGATATTCCTCAGCTCCAAACGCCAGGTTTTTGGGTTAAAAAGTAATCCCTGAGTGTCGCGGGGTGAGAGTCCCCCGGCCCTAAAAACTGCATAGAAAGTGTGCTAATTAATAAGTAACGTTAGCCTCCTTGTGCTAACAAAAGCAGCTTGGAGACCTAAGAGAAGCGGAAGAGACAACTTCCCAGTTTTTGCCCCTGTTGTACGTGAAAACAGGAGAATCCCTACAAAGATGTTTCGTACCAAGGAGGACGAACCTAAGCTAGAAAAATGGCTGGTGAAAAAGGGTAAGTCTCCTTGGAAGGAAGGATCTTTCAAGGGCCCCAATCCATTAGAAATAGCCCGGAATGCTTTCCAGGACTATTGCACAAGCCAGAAACCTAGTTCCACTGCCAAGGACATAGCCGCTAGTTGGGCTTTATACACGGCTTTGCAGGACGCTGCTGCCGTCATTACACGCCTACAAGCGGATGTGGACCGACAGGAGGAACTCGTAAGAGATAGGGACCAACAATTGGAGGAACTTGTAAAAGAAAGCAACCAAAAATTCGAGTTGCTAGTCCAAGAGGCTAACCAAAAATTAGAGGAAACCAATAAGGAGAGTAATCAGAAGCAAGAGACCATAGTCAAAGAGTATCAGCAAAGGCTGGAAGAACTAAACGTTCAAAATAAGGCAGCAGTGGATAGAGAGGTGGCCAGATTCGACAGATTAGAATCTAAATTCGAGGCCACCAAAGAGGAATTAGTGGAAATAAAAAGTAAGCATGAACAAGATCTCACGTTCCAACGTACAAATTATGAGGAACTTATGGCCAATAAACAAGATGAGCTAGAACAAGAGATTACCCAGCTGAAAGCAGCCCACGAGGACGAGGAGCATAGGCTGAGGACCGAGAAACTAAATGTAATTCTGGCAAACCAGAGTCTTACTATTGCGGTCCAAGATGCCAATAAAAAGATCGAGGGCCTAAACCGTAAGGTAGAATTGACAGAGAGCGCATTGACTCAGTCAAGAGAAGAGATAAATACTTCTAAGGCTGCGGCAAAATACTTAGTGGAACAGAACCAAATTAAAATACAGCAAGCTAATCACGAGGCTTGCCAAAGGGAAATTGCCACCCTGAAGAAGCAAGTGGGAATACAGAATGCAGTGATCTCCACTGTACACCCCGGAAGTATGATAAACCTCTCAGAAATCTCGGCCATTGAACCCAGCGCCCCTATGCACCCCATTAGCACAAAACATACGGTGATCACAGAAGGCGATGATACATCCACCCAGGTTGTGACCGAGACCAGGCTCTGGAAACCCGATGAGGTTAAGGCAGTAGCTGAGCAATTGGGCCCTCTTACGAGGGAGAATTCCGTACAATGGATGGCCAATGTAGATATGATTTACAACTCCGCTAGCGGAGAAGACCTCACATTGGTGGCCCGTCAGTGCGTAGCAGCCCCCCAGCTTCCAACTCTCAATGCAGCCATTGCGAGTGGCAACTTAACTGCAGCTTCAAAGACGAAGTGGATGCAGGACGTCCTTAAATATCTGAATCCCAACACTACTTTACTTGCTCTCTATGTGTTGGAAAGACAGAGCCCCAATGAAGATCCAGAGACATATATGGCTAGGAAACAACTATTAGCTGTCCTAGCAGACCAAGTTGCTATAAAACCTACCACTGGTGCGCCTGACTATGAGGAGGACGATTTCAAGGAAGCACTTGTAAGTGGCCTCCAAACCCAAGCCCAACTATCTTTAAACATAGCAGATGGTGCGTCAACTACTTGGACAGATCTGGAGAAAAAGATTAAAAGAATAGCCTCTCTTCTCCGGGGTGCTGGAGCTCTAAAACCCCATAAAGGCAAGAAATTAAAGGATAGGGAGGATGACGAACCCATACAGGCGATAACTTACGCCAACCATGGGCCCCATTCGCAGTTCCAACCGTCTGGAAAGTATGAGCCCAAAAATGACCGATACCCTAGACAGGACCGGTATGAGAGAGGCAAACCTTGGCAGAACAATTATCAGAGAGGAGGAGGAAATTTCAGAGGAAAAAGGGAATATCGAGACTACCGCAGCAATCCTGCCCAAGCCCACCTCCAGCCTTCCGCACCACCTCCTCAAAACTATCAGGGCCCCCCTCAAGGCCAATACGGGCAGCCACAAGGCCAAGCAAACCAGCCACAGGCGTATCAGCCGTCGGCACCTGAACCGAACCCCAGCTATCAGCCTCCGGAGACGTCCGATACCTTGAGGAGGCAGGTATGGATGCAGCTTAGGGAAAGGGGCTACGAAATGGAAAGATTCCACAAGCAGCCTAATAGTGTTCTGCTTCGTGCATTGGCTGAGAGTGAGGAGAAGGCACAGGCACCAGGTCAGCCCATCTACCCGGTGCTTAGTAAGGAACTGTCGGAACTCGCAAAGCACAGCTAGGGCTGCCCGGAGTCCCGAGCTCTCCCCAATGGCGTTGTGGCTCCCTTGAAGCCCGATACATGGGGGAGACCGACCGTGAAAGCAGGGGTCGGGACTCCAGGGAACAGTAAACCTGCTACCCTTCTCATCGACACCGGGGCCGCTCTTAATGTACTAAGTCCATATCTAGCTGCCCACGGCCAACCCACTCAGGAGGCCATTATGCTCGCCGGTTTTGCTGGAGGCGCACACAGAGCCACGGTCTGGAAAGACGTTCCGTTAACTGTAGGAACTCTTTCTACCCTCGTGTCTGCCTGCGACAATCAAGGTGAGGATGCTGGCATCCTAGGGGTCCCCTTTTTCCAAGCACATGGCTTGACTATTGATCTAGCAAACGGCTTCCTCTGGCAAATTCCAGAGGGCCCTCGCGAAATCAATGCAATCCATAGATGTGCGGCCCTCAAAGCTCCTCTCCCTCTGGCCCCAATTGAGCCTAGCGATCCCTGGATCCGAGATTTTCCTGAGGTCTGGATCAAAGACAAGGCAGAATGTGGGACAGTGAGAGATGCCTGTGTTCTCATCGAAGGTCAAGATCCTCCGCCTCAGAAACAATATAAATACCCTGCAGAAGCTGAAAATGGGATCGCCAAAACCATAGAAGGCCTTTTACAATGGGACGTAATCCTCCCCATGCAGTCTATATGCAATGCCGCTCTGTGGCCAGTCCTAAAGGCTGACGGTGTAACCTGGAGAATGACTGTGGACTTCCGAGCCCTGAATGCTGTAACCCCACCAGTAGCGCCTGTAGTAGCCAAATACCACGAGATCCTTGCAGCCATTGCTGCCGGATCTCGATACTATAGTGTGATTGATTTGGCTAACGCGTTCCACTCGATCAAGCTACACGAGTCTTGCTGGTATAAATTCGCGTTCACTTTTCGCGGCCAGCAATATGCATTCAAAAGAACACCACAAGGCTTCCATTCTAGTCCCAGCATTTGCCACGCACATGTGGTCCGTATGTGGGATCGTCTCGGCCCCTCCTCCAAGGAACACGTGTTGTCGTATGTGGACGACATCTTGGTCCACGCCCCCACTGAGGAAGAAACCATGGAAGTCACTAGAGAAGTCCTCCACCTTCTAAAAGCTGATGGCTTCAAGGCCAGTAGGGACAAAGCACAGCTGGTTCAAACCAATGTAAAATACCTCGGCCTAGCACTAGGACCCGACGGCAGGACGCCCGACTCACAGAGAATGGCCGTAATCGCCAAGCTCCCCGCCCCAACAGATGTGCCTTCCCTCCGTGCTCTCCTAGGAACCTTCAATTTTTCCAGGGATTTCATGGAAGGGTTCGCTGACAAAGCCCGGCCACTCTATGCTCTCCTTAAGAGAGACGCTCCATGGGTCTGGGGACCTGACCAACAATATGCATTTGCCAGCCTGAAGCAAGCGCTTGCCTCGGCTCCTGCCTTAGCTCATCCAGATCCAACAAAACCCTTTTACATTCAGTTAGCCCACACGGAGAAAAGTATCGGGGCCACGCTCATCCAGCATCATGCCGGGGCCCCCAGGATTGTAGCCTATGCCTCCAGGAATCTTTCGTCCGTCGAAATAAAGTTCACCCCGTGTGAAAAGATATGTCTAGCCCTAGTCTGGAGCCTTACGCATTGGGAATTTATAATCGGGGGAGCCAAAGTCATTGTGCAAACAACGCACACTCCCCTTAAGTATATCCTCTCAGGAAAGATCCAGGACGGTCAGGTATCCAACGCCCGCATTGCCCAGTGGACGCTTGCCCTGGTCAATAAGGGGATTGAATATAAGAAAGAACAAAAGGAGCAACCTGCCCCATACGGTCTGCTCATCACCGGGGACGAGCACGAATGCCCCCTTCCAGACGTGGAACATCTGCCTTGGCCTGCTATATGGGGAGTGCCATTAGAAGAAGCCAAGCAAAAAGGGTTTAATTGCTGGTTCTGTGATGGCTCGTCCTTCCATATAGCTGGCACCCCACATACAGGATATGGCGCGGTCCGGGTCCACGACAATTACACCCTGCAAGCGGCTGTCCGTCCCCACTCTAGTCAAGCCGCAGAGGTCGCTGCCCTTAAGGCTGTTCTTGAGTTTGAACCTTCAGACTGCCCCGTAGCCATCTTCACGGACTCGGACTGGATGGCCAAGGCCGCCACCGTCTGGCTCCCACACTGGGAAAGACAGCAATGGGTCAATGCGGAAGGGAAGCCAGTAGCTCATTTAATATGGAGAGAAGTCGTGCGGCTCCTCCATAAACGCTCGGCAGAGACTCAAATTTCCCATGTCAAAGGTCACCAAAAGGCAGACACCGAAGTGGCTTATTGGAATGATCAAGCCGATCTCTTAGCCAAGGAAGCGGCACGTTTTACCTCACCTTCAGAGCAACCCGCTTGTCCGGTAAACCCAGTAGTGACTAGAGGCAAGGCAAAAACCCTCCACGACCGTCCTGCCATTCCCCCTGTATTTATAGATCTCGGGGAACTCCAAGCAAATGATGCCGATGTTCAGGATCTCCTCTCCAAGGGCAAAGATCCCACTGGGAGATACACCATCAAGGAAGAAGAGGGAGTTATTTGGGCTTTTGACACCACAGGGACCCGACACTGGGTTGTCCCTGTCGAAGTCCAGGCCGATTTAATTCAATTTATCCATGAGCAAGGACACCGGGGTAAAGAACCGACTCTGGAACGGGTCAGGGACGCGGGCTGGTGGCCAAACAGCCGCAAAGACGTGGCACAATGGGTGGATAATTGCCTATCATGTGCCATGGTTAACGCGGACTCTTCAGGTCCCAAAGCCCCCATTCAGCACCAGAGGGTAGAAGGACCCTGGGCTCGGGTTCAAATTGATTTTATCGGACCTCTGCCTAAGACTCGCAGGGGGAACAAATATTGTTTGACTGTGATTGATCCATTCTCGAAATGGGTCGAAGCATTCCCCTGCCACAATAACACGGCCTCTACTACGGCCCAACTACTTTTTAATAACCTTTTTTCCCGCTGGGGTATCCCTAAGGTCATCGATTCCGACCGCGGACCCCACTTTTTAGGTGAGGTCACCCAGGAGCTCTGTAAGGCTCTCGGAATTAAGCAGCGGTTCCACGTTGCCGCTCACCCTCAGTCGTCAGGGGCAATTGAACGCACAAACCGCACCCTCAAGGAAGCTCTGGCCAAGATAGTCACTTCCACAGGTCGCACCTGGGACGAAAAACTGCCCATAGTTCTCATGGCAATACGAGGGACTACAGCCAGACATGGCTACTCCCCTCATATGGTCATGACCGGGAGAAAGATGCGCATGCCTGAAGCCTTTTGGCTCCAACATGACATGCCAGGCGATCTGGAAACGCAAGTGGCACACGATATCTGGGTTAAGACTCTTATCCGAGACTTACTGGTTATTCACCTCCAAGTGGCTAACGAGTTAGGGCAGAGCCAACTGGCAGTGGATAAAAAGCTCGGCTGGGTGCGCAATCCTCAGCTTTGGGAACCCGGACAGCAGGTTCTATACCGGAAATTTAGCAGGAATCAGCATGCTCTCATGGCCAAATGGGCTGGCCCGGTCCCCATTGTGGATCGCGTAAGCCCTGCGGTCTACAAGCTTGCCATTCCCAGGAAGCATGGTCAGACGTGGTACAAGTTCTTCCATTCCTCTCAGCTCAAGCTGTGGAAGGGGAATCCAGTTCCACAACCTCCTAACCTCACTCCGGATCCCGGGGGAACTTCGCAGCCTATTGCCGCTGTTACCTTCGGACCTCACTTGCCCACGGACGTTTTTGATCTTGCGCCTCTGTTCTCCCTTGGAGAGACCTGCCTTGCCTTTTAAAATGCTTCCTCACGGCTTTAGTTGCCTTTTCGGAAGCAAGGGGGGGAGACCATGGTGTATAAACAGTGTTCCCTTTTAAGAGAAGCCGCGGGAGCGTGCAGTAAAAATCGCACCGGGCTTACGCATGGGAACCACTACACTCACCCCCAGCCTTAGGTAAAGGGAACCATACTGTGACTGCTTGGGTATGTCGACCACAGTATGGAAGTTCAGGAATTTCACTCACACACCCCTCAAACATTATATTACAGAATGCATCCAGGATCTTCCACCCCAGCAGCAGACAAATTGGTAAGACCATTAAAACTTGTATTCTTATTTGGATTGTCCTTGTTTTGTTGTACCTCAGCAACACAAATAGCCAACCATACGGTAGTCCTGACCAAATGGAGATGCGTGGGAATACACATGCCTTTTAGAATTTTTACCTGTGTAACAGGACGGCATGACAGAGCAGTCACACTTACACCTATAGATCAATGTCCACCACAGCAGCTCACACATTGCATCCACAGTCGCACCGGAGAAAAGGTGACTCTATGCACCTCCGGGAAATATTCTATGGATGAAATGGAAGTGGTCCTGTGTAAACAGTCACAAGCCAAAACCAACACCTCCACCATCGAATATACTGCTCCTACCCCCATCTCCCTATACACAGACATAGCTGTAATATCAGCTGCCGTATGGGACATTGGCGATCCCTTAAAAGTAATCATTTCCATTGGCTCCCGACACTTCCATAACGACACAGAGGTCCCAATAACGCTCACGGACCCATTTGGCGAAGACATAGACCTAGAGCCACTGGCATGGGGCAAGCTCAATTGGCATTTTAACTGCTCTGCGTTAAAGCAGCAAGGTCCCCCAGACTGGACCCTACTTTTAAACACGTCTGTCTGCCTCAATGCCACCGATACTGTAAATCTTACAGCTATCGGAACAACAATTCTACAGCTCACTCATCAGGAAGGAAATTATACTTTAATACTTGGTGATGCAAATCACACACTAAATTTGGACCCACTTATCCAAAATGTAGACGCACTGGCCTCATTGACCTACCCGGTAGTGGGAGCACACACTTTAAAATTTAATCATCAAGAAACAGTCTTGATGCAGCCGCAAATATCAGTCAAAAGGGTCAATGTCAGCTTAAATGGGCTCGGCACTTCGTTCAGCCATGCCCTCTGTGACTCTTACTTACACACGACCCAGCAAGGTTGGGACAATTGGATCTTAATGTGGCGTAAAGGAGAGCTCTCTAGAAGGACTAAACGCGATCTTTCTGATTGGGTCGCACCCGTAGGAGCGGGCATGGCAGCCATAGATGCTGCAAACATAGAAGTGATAGCGAATAAAGCCTCCAAGGTTTCATTCGACATCTCTCAAATGAGCCTCCCTCTCACGCAATCATTGGATTCCCTTGCCCACGTGGAACGCTCCACCAATCCAGTGCTGATTACTTGGGAACAAATCATGGAAAAAGATTTTACCAATCTCCTTGATGACATTCAGTCTTTACAAAACAATATCTCATTGGCTCTTGCTTGCACTCAAGCACAAACTCTTAATGTAGTCACTGCCATGACTATAATCAAACAAGCTATGGCTGGAGTTATACCTTTAGAAATAAGGGAATTGATTAAAGGAAATCTCACTACCAGTGAAATTTCGCTCGAGCACTGGTGGTCGTTGGCAAATGCCTCTTTTGATGCAGTAACCCAGACCTTGCAATTGATTATAACCACAGTGACCGCTAAAGAAATTTTCCACATCTATCCAGTAGTTCCACTGGGTATTCAAGTTGATTCGGACACTGTATTATATGCCAGGAACAGTGACCGATGGGCTAAAGTAAGCTCATCAAGCTGGCATATGATCAATCTAGACGGATGTACCCATAAGGAAAACTTAGGCTTCATCTGTGATGACGAAGCCCTAGAAAAACATCACCCATGCCTAGTTCCCAAGAAACACGCCATCTCTCACTGTCAATTTGACGCAGTCAGTGAGACCGGATCTACTATTATATATATAGGCAAAGCTTGTGTCTGTCTCAGAACTACCTGCGAACACATTCACCTCAATACACTATACTACCAACAAATGTTACCTGGAATAAACAGATGCTTTTGTAATGTTACCTCCATAAGAGGGTGTGATTTTTATTTTGAAACCCCCATTTGGACACAACAAGAAATGGCCCTATCCCCAGAATTATATGACTCGATTGCTCCAGTGCCTTTGGGGTTAGGACTGGAAGCCCTACGGAAATTGCTCTCTCACCCGGACCTCCAAGAACGCCTGGCTCAGCTAAAGAAAGCGGGAGATAAAGCCGCCTTAAACGTTTCCCATAATGGTGCCAGGATTAAGGAACTGGCTGTGGAAATAAAAGAGGCTGGCAAACATAGCTGGTGGGAATCTCTTCTTGGTTGGTCGCCGACAACGACGGGATATTTAAATTTAATGCTCCACCCCATAGTCGTCATTTTGGCCTTCCAAATTATTTTAATAGTGGCGCTACTTACATTGACTTGTTGGGTGAGAAGACAAATCCACAAATTGGAAGCTCAATCTAAAGCCACGGACTTCCAAGCCTTGATGCACGTTGCATCTAAGGTTTCGAATTCCTAGCCCCTCCTTTCCGGCCTCTGACATACCCTAACTGTTGCCCTTCTCCCTATGTTTGTCTGTCCTCCTCCATTTTCAGACCCTTATGTGTGTTTATGTTTGTGTTTCTATTCTTTAACCGTTATTGGGTGGGTCTCTTAGAAGAGACCCATGAGGTAGGAAAATTGGTCTGTAGCAGCAGTCTACCGAACCCAAGGGAACATCAGCGAGACTACAAATGCAGCCGAAAGCGGTTCAGTCTCCTGCACATACTCAGAAGACCTAAATCTTGCTGCCTTTTTGATTCCTCTGTAGCATCGCTGGCACCAAAAAAACCATATTGTCAGGCCGCCAAGAAGCCAGTGGAGCTTTCTCAGGATGACTGAGATCCATGGTGGCAATATGGTCACGTTTGGAGGCCAGCGCGACGGAGCAGGCCAAGAAAGGGAGTGCAAATGTGCAGGTCCTACTGGAAAACCAGCGGGAGAAATGCAATCCTTTCAAAAAGGTTAAAGCAAGCCCTGATCTTTTTGTACGAGCTCTCCCCTGGCAAGGACTTTTTCGATTATAGGACATAAAAGTATTGAATCCCTTTTTCCTTTGGGCTCCCAATTTGAAACCTCCTAAAGTATTTTTAATTATGACATTGGCAGTTTTCAAAATAACAACTTATTAAACAAAAATTCGGTCTTCAGAAATTGAGAACCAGCGTGCTCTGCGGCAGCTCTATTTTGCATACGCCTAGACACGTGGATCTTAAAATTAGTCCCCTCAAAACATGTGCTATCACGTTGTATATCTCTTGACCGTTCCAATCCGTGCCCCGGACTTCTTTATTTTTGGTTTCACTTTTGCAAAAGTCTCCCACCAATGTTAGTACACCCTTTTTACGGTTCATAACCAACCACATCTTAGGATCATCACAAGCCTCTGCTTGTTCCCAAGAATTTTCCTTTTTCTATTCTTTAACCAGTATTGGGCGGGCCGAAGCCCTAACGAACCATAGGGAGCAATGAGAGAAAGAAAAGGGAGATAGGGGGTGGGAGGACCGAAAGCATTTCTTCATGGGAGATCAGAAGAGCCGAGGGCGCATTCAAAGATGCCGTCGACAAAAGCTCCGTAGTTGCATTTGTGGCTAGCACGAATGTCAAGCTGAGTAGGCGGCTTCTCCCGGTGGTGCGTACAGAAGTTGGGTTCGGAAGTTACTCCGATTCTCCACCTCTCTCGCCCCATCTCCACCAGGCGTGCAATCCGATCGCCGCTCGCGGCAGCGATGGGTGCCTGGGGTAAGGCCCCAAGGTTAGCCCGCTCCAGCCAGAGCCTCCCCGGCCACATATTTCTGCATCTCTTTATGTTAGTGTGACCTCCTCCCTAACTATCTGCCCAAGCGATCCTCAACCCCAAGACACTCGGCCATCTCGGGGTGAGCTTCTTATTCGACCCTTGTGTTTCTAAAAAATATTTTGCTTATGATATCTTTTCTCCCAGCATGCCCTTACTGACGCCCAATCTACATAAACCGTCAATCATCATTAACTTATTTAGTCCTCATATGTACTTCCTTTATTTATTTATTTTTATGAGCACGTCGCCTTGTCCACAAACTTTTTTTTCAGTATGCACGGTTTTGTTTTTGTCTCCGCCTCTTTGTTTCTCTTGTGCACTATACGGGCAAGAAATAAACCGTTTGTTTGCAAACCGAGTCTTCTGTTTGCAAAGCAAAACCGGTTGCTTGCCAAAACATTTTTGCTCTGTGCTTGCTTTTCTATTCTTTACCAGTGTTGGGAGGGCCGAGGCCCAGACGAACCGTGAGGAATCATTAGTGAGCAGGACAACAAGAACAAGGAGGACATGGAAGCCCGAGAGACGGCTCAGGAGGAAGAAGTAGGACAAACGAATCCTTTGTCTCCCTCTGTCATGCAGCCCCTCCAAGCCGAAATGATCTGGAGGACATGCAGAAGTTGGGTTCGGAATTTAAATCCGGCCCATGCTCTCTTTCACCAGGCGTGCAAGCTCTCCCTGCACGAAGCAGTGGAGAGTGCCTGGGAAGGACTCCCCGGTTAGATCAGAACCCCGGACAAAGACCCCTGTCCCCTCTTTTTAACCTCTTTCTAAGTTAAAGGGAGATTTCCAATAGCTCTCTCCCTGAAGTGCCTGCAAGCTAAAACGTATCCTCGCTCCAGCACTGGTGTCCAATTCGATTGTTTTTGATTTTTAATAAATTTATTTTTCTTGAAATGTTTGTGTATCCCAGAATGCCCAAACAATCCTCTCATTTGCATACGCAACGACCTCCAGCCGTAACAGATACAGCAAAGTCCAAAACACGCGACCTTTGAGGGGTTCTGCCTAGTGACTAGCTGCCCAGTCCGCTCCTCATTGGATATGGGACGGTACCACTGGGATCAGGCTTAAGGGGGAAAGATTGTTCTATTTTTGTACAGTATTAGGGGAGGGCCCCCCGAAGGGAGCCCTCCAAGCTAAAACGGGTACGCAGCTAATGGCGTCCCCGCGGAGCCACCCGGCTCCAGATAAAAGGTCAGAGTCGACCGGACGCAACTCCCGAACCCAGCTTTTGCATGCCCCGCCTGTGTGTGTGTGCGTCTGTTTCTCTCAGGCACACATCTCACAAATGCTCCCCAGGGTTCGGGAGGCGTGCCCGGAGACTCCGCCAACCCCGAAGGG
Source organism: Lepidodactylus listeri (assembly GCA_029233225.1). Taxonomy (NCBI): domain Eukaryota; kingdom Metazoa; phylum Chordata; class Lepidosauria; order Squamata; family Gekkonidae; genus Lepidodactylus; species Lepidodactylus listeri. The sequence continues at coordinate 52,703,017 of JARCFY010000006.1, forward strand.
TGAATACCTTGCCTGTGATTATTCCAGCCAGGACCCCAAGATGATGTGTCTTTCATAATACAACGATTCCAGATGTATGACCTGTTTTGACCTTTTCCGTATTCCTTGAATGCCTTTAGACACTCTGCTTGCAAAATCACTAAACTATGTTTTATTCTAATATCCTTTTTCCTTAATTTAAGTAGATACCCATGATGCTTTTAGATAGCAAGGGGGGGCGACTCCTCAATATGCAAACCGGTCTCCTCCTTCCCGGCCGAACTGACTCGTGTCCGTGCCGAGGAGGGACGGGCATAGCCGAGAGCCTCATGAGCTATGGATTAAGACCCGAGTGGCTTCCGAAAAGCCGAAGACATACGAGCCCTGGTGTTCCATTAGATACAATGTAAAGCGCGCCTCTCTCCTGTTCAAACAGCACCAGTTGCCCTGTTCCAGCAGAAAAGCCTTGCCGCTCAGGAGAGATGGACGAAGAATTGTTTGTAACCATTTTTATTTCCTTGTACATTCCTTGTGGAGTATTTTTATTGATACAAATGTGTGCACTTCCGCTATAAGTATTAAATGCTTTATGTATAGATACTATCAGAAATTTATAATGCTTCTATAAGGCTTTTTACAATGAATTTAAAGTAAGCAATTTTTAGAATTACTTTTAATATTTCAGTTAAAGACGTTTCTGCTAATTAAAGAATTAAATATTTCTACGTAGGCTCCCTTGGTGGTCTAATGCACAAAGCCTTGTTTTTATGTCCGCCCCAGCAACAATTTGGAATTTTTATTGCGATAGATGTTTGTCATCTTCTGGGTCCGTCCCTTGCCAGCTCTTTCTTCCAGGATCGCCATCATGCAGTCTGTCTCTGTTCCATCACTCGTATTCGGAGACCTTCACCTGACGCCTTCAGGTCTCCGAGGGGGGGAAATGTTGGCCAGCAAGGCACCCTTGGGTGCTCTTATGGATTTTTATCCATAAGTTTGAACTCTGTGTCGCCAGCAGTGGAAGGGACTTGCGCTTTCTTCTACACATAGGAGCCAGCTCCAGCCCAAGCCAGGAGGCTGACACCCCAAGCAGTTCACCCAAGACAAGGACAAAGGATTCCTCTTGCCATGAGGCCTCCTTATGTCAGACATCCGCTGGTTAACCCCCACTCCCCATTATACATCTGAATAAGTTATGCTAACAAGACTGCCTAGCACCTACTGTGCCAGCCATCAGATACTTGGCTAAAACCATCAACTGACAATAGGTATGGCCAGGTGAGTCATCGGACCCTAGACTCAGTGTCTGTTTCCTGGTGAAGTCATACTTTTGCAACACTGACCAAACCCCTGGACCTCCTCCCTTTGTTCACCTTTAACCTATAGCAAGGTCCAACAGGGACGGACCGCCTAGTAGGTGTGTTAGTGGGTTGTGGTCTACAAAGCCCGCCCCAAGACCCCCAATAAAAGTCCAAACCGAGAGTCACTCGGCCTATTGAGCCATCGCCCTCTATCTTACCTATTGACCCTTCAGTCCAGCTTTCTGTCCCCAACCCTTGCCTCCATCTTTAAACCCTTTTTCTCTCTCTGGACTCGCGATCCAGGAGAACCACGTGGTCTTGCCGGTTCAAGCCTCGTGGCCCCATAGCTTTTATACCTTTCTTCCCAAATCCAACTCATCTTGACATCGGACAACGCACCTAAGGTAACGTGCTTTCCCCACCAACGAAACCTGCTCATGCAACAGTGCTATTTTCTCTCTTTATTTTATTAGTCCTGTAAGAGTGTGTGTATGATTACGATTTCTGTATGCTTGATTACATGATCCAGTAAACAACATTGAACTTGGAATCTGCCTCACGTGCCTCTTTCCTTGAGATCTCCCGGGAGGGGTGGGACCCTGGTATAGTTGGCAAGAACCCGTGTATTTTGCTGATTGCTAAACATAAATTAAAGCAAGTCGGCTAACACAGTAGCACAGATCTCAAGAAGCCATTTCCATTTTTCCCTCAGTGTCAGTCAATTCATCTCTCCTAGGACCTATGTAAACACAGGTCATTTCAAGAATTATGAATCTTATCCTTTAAATTTTGAAGTCCAATCCCAGCACAGCAAATGCTTGAAGCCAGCAGCTAGCGATCAGGGCTGTTTTCATTATTCTGACTGTGGATCAGGAACTCTTAGTGCAGAAAATGTCAGACAGGGTGTAAAACTGCAGATGCACACCCAGTACAGAAGATCATCATCACCTCAGTACAGGGTAGATATCTTTCCATCTGTCGTATGAAGCATATGGGACTTTCATTCTATCTGGTATGATTCCTCAATTTTACATCAGGTGCCTGCACCATGCAGTGGCATGCATGTATCCTATGGATCAGAATCATATCTGAACTAAAGGAGAATTCAGTGAACTTACAGTGTTATATATTTTGGCTTATTGTTAGATAGGTTTGTTAGAGACTTTCATGGAGCTTTAAAGTCAGCTTTTGGCAGCTTTGTCTGAACTGTCATTAGCGTCTAAGACAAGATTAATCAACCTTTCTTTCTGAGTGCCAAATCCCCCACAATATCTATTTATAAAGGTAGTGGTGTGCCAGTCAGCCAAGAGGAGTAAGAGAGGGAAGGATTGTCCTTGAACAGGCACACTAAAAGAAGCTGAGCCCCTGGGGTTTGCCTTAGTCTTTTAGGCAAGGGACCCTGAATGCTGATCAAAAATGGCTTGGTGTGCTGCTGATCAGCACATGTGCCAGTGGCTGCCTACCGCTATTCTAAGACTTAAAAAAGAAATATGAAGCAAATAACTTGAAAATCAAAATGTTCTGTCTTATCTGACAAGCACATTTTTAATACAAAACAATGAAACATCTGCCTTTTTAAAACTAGCCAAATTTTTATGAGTGGCACCAAACTGCAAACTCATGAAGATTTTGCTCAGCACTACTTTTAAGCTGCTATTCATGGTTACAGCAACAGAAAACCAATTTCAAATTCTTTATCTCAAATGGGACTTTTTAATATCTTTTAGAAACCATTGCATGAAAGCCCCACAAACAGTACTCTTTTTCACATCTTTGAACTTGGCCAGAAAAAAGGAGCAACTCTGGGCCTATACAAACTAGTTTTCATGTACTTTGCAAATAACAGAATGGCTACACTACAAGCGCTTCCACAATGTGCTATTTATATGACATTATTCCCCTAGCTGAAGATGCCCCATGGGAATCATGATCCAGAGCTGGGAGAACTCAGCAGCAACCTCAGTGGCTTCACAATGTACAGAGGACAGAACACTGCTGTAGTCCTCTCCTGCATCATACCACTTCTTTTCCATAAAGCATGCACCACTGATTTGTAACACCTTCTGCTGTCCTGAATGGTAGCAGCTAAAGATTTATTCCTTTTATTCCCTGCCTCCCCCTGACCCAGGTAGGGTCCCAAAGCAGCTTACATCATTCTACTCTTCTCCATTTTATCTTCTCAACAACTATATGAGGTAGATTAGGCTGAGTGTGTATGACTGGTCCCAAATCACCCAGTAAGCCTCCATACAAGAGTGGGGATTCTAACTTAGGTCTCTCAGATCCTAGCCTGAAACTCTAACCACTACACCACAAGCCTTCCAACACCACAAGGCCTCCAGCATGACAGTGAGTGGGATGCATTTGTACCAAAGGCACATTTAATATGAAATGAACAACCAAAAAAAACTCCTTTAACTTGATTAGCAGCCTTCAACAAAGATTAAAACCTTCTTTCCTTTTTACTTCACTGTATGAACATGGTATGTCAATTGGTCTTGCAATAAACCTTAAGGGCTGCTGGCATCAATAGAAGTAACATCCCAAAGAATTACTCTGTCACCTTCATATGAGAACAAGCACTGGTACTGCAACTCAAATGATAAAAAGTGCTAATGTGGGTCTATTTGTGCCTGAACATTTAATGTATAATAGAATAAAACACTTACTTTTGGCTTACATAGCACTTTGCACTTTATCAGCTACTATTAAAATGCATTAAACAGCACTAATGACAGCGCACAATTGACCTGCATGGTGTAGCAGCATTTCTAATTATCTCCACTTTCTCTCTAAATATGAAGAACAGTAATTATCAAACTACTACCTTCAGGTCTTCAGGGTACTGAGAACAAGAAACACATTAATTAGTTTCAGCTGTATGTTTCACAAAACTTCTGTAAGATATATTAGCCCTTATTTAAAATGGACGCTCTTCAGTTAATTCCAACCGCAAATGATTAAAGAGAAGAAGAAAAAGGAAAGGAGGAGGAAAGGGACGGCTTTGTTCCTGCAAGTGGTTTATAATTTATACAGGTCACAGATTGACAACACAGATCCAGTTGCCTCTGTAAAAATGTATTTTTGAAAATCTCTTCATAGTATCTAAAAGATGTAACTACTTTCATTATAAGTGATATATAATGTCCTATTTTCCCATCTATTTGTTCAGCTCTCCCTTTAAAGAGAAGCTAGAAAACAGAAAGGATAAACAACCATTTGGATATTTGGCTATATTGCCACAAATGTATTCCCAGTCAGGACAGTATGGCTGCCTTTCCTTTTAGCTGCCAATAATAGGCAAGTGCCAGGACAAAGCTGAACAAGTCCCAAGGTACATTTAAAAATAATAATGTAAAAGTTTTTAAATTAAGTTTGTTTGTGGATGTGGGATGGGAGATACAATTCTCATAAGGCTTTGCCACAACAAAGATGTACAAACTCATCCAGAAAGTCTGACAACCTCTGACAGACAGAGAAAATATTGGCTTGCATCCTGCAGCAAATTTCTGCTTGTGAAAGGGACTTTTGTCCATGGAGTGGGACTCCCTTGCCTCCCCTCCCCTGCTATTTACAAAATGCCCCCCAAAAGTCTTCTTCCGAGGGACAGGGGTCCCTGAGGAACAGCATGAAGGGGAGCTGAAAGTCTTCAGTGGAGGGACTGGCAAAACTCATCCCCTTCCACTAGGAGAAAATTTCTGCTGTATCGAACTCCTTGTCGTAAGGAAGGCAATGATATCAAAGTAGTAATTCTAAATTTTAAAGTGTCAGTTTTTTTTAATGTACCTTTAAATTGGAGGAAGCAGTGGCAGTTAAGACAAAACAGTTACATATTTGTGTGTATGCAGTGCAGTGTTCCCTCTAAGCTGAGTTAGTGTGAGCTAGCTCACAGTTTTTTAGCCTCCGGCTCACACATTTTTGTCTTAGCTCAGGAAGGATGGCTCCAGAGCAAACTAATTTATAGAGCAGCCAAATCACTCACTCACAGTTTTCATGCCAGTAGCTCACAAAGTAGAATTTTTGGTTGCAAGATGTCAAACTCAGTGCCTCATTTGCCATATGTCAGGTGGGGGGGAAGTGTGTGAGAGGAGTGCATGAGAATGCTTTGCTTAGTAACTGCCTGCGATGGAAAGCACCTCCCACATGGGAAGAAGCACGTGACCTTGGACGGCATCTCTGCTATGCCTAGCTGTAATAGATAACCGCACGGGTGAATTATAGGTGGGGAGGAGGTAGGAACGTTATATTCTGGTGAGCTGGATGCAAGGGCTGATTGGTTGGGACCTATAAGGGGGCTTGCTTGAATTGTGTATCTAGGGGGTTCACACCTAGATACTTTATTTCTGACATGGAAGTGTCCCAACTGGAACTTACCAATGCCTCAATAAACGTATCACTACCCCAGAGACAGTGTGGTTGAGAGCAAGTTTGTCCAGGAGCCTGACACAAGACTCCACAGCTTAGAGGTAGCAGTGATGCAGTTATATTTTTCTGTAAACAAATTCAGATGCCAATGAACAATATGCTCCCATTTCATCATCTATGAATAGAACATGAACTGAACCCACATCTCTGAAATCTTCCACTTCCTTATACCATTCAATCACAAGTATTCAAATTACCATGCAAAATAATCTGTAACACATGCATGCATTATGAAGTATTTTTATTTATTTATTTCCTTCAATTTGCATTCCACCCTCCCAGCAAAGCTGGTTCCAACCTATAATAATCTGCTGAGTGCAGATTTACAACATAAAAACAAAAGGAAACACCTATAGCAAAAGAAATGGTGATACTCATTGAGAAGAACAGTAATTCATTTTTCGTGAACAAAAAAGTGGATTCAAATAATACAAGAAGCAAGTATCTAGAAATAAGTGTATGAGCTATTCCCACACTTATCATGTAAAGATAAAAAAGGAACATGTTAGGCAGAAAGATGGATGGAGGCACCACTGCTTTATGTGGAAACATCTTGCACACTTGTGCTTCTAGGCTTTAAAGTAAAGCTTCTGCATTCCCTCCCATGAGCTGCTTTTCCATTTTAAAAAAACCAGAAGCATGGTAAAATGACTGACAGCCCACTTATATTCTTGTGTAGCACTTCTTGAACACCTGAAATAATTCTTAAGGCAGCTCCATACTTGATGTGGCAAATACAACTGCTCCATGTACGCTGTTGTATAAGTACACATCAGCAAGCATGCAGATAACCAACAAGTATTTTTGACAGCAGTGTAAAAACTTGGAGGGGGGGGGGGGGGGCGGAGAATAGTCATAACCCGGAGCTAAATCACAATGTATCTTGAGGTAGTAAAATGTTACCACTCCACATATAAAAAAAAAATTGTGGTAGCAGAAGTTGGAGTTTGGCAACATCCAGAGCCTACACACACACTTTCAAATGAAGTGGAATGTTTGAGTAGATACCCCCGTTACACATTGAATAATTTATACTATTATTTTCCTTTTTAAATCTATTGTTTTTATTTTACACTGTACATTGGTCACCTCTCAAAATCCACTTGGAACCTCCAATTGGTCCAGAAGGCTGCACCTTGGCTATTAGTGGGAGCTAAACACAGCATGCATATGACTCCCATTCTGCAGATGTTCCACTGGCTGCCCATCTGTGACCAGGCTCAGCTTAAGGTATCAGCTATCACATACAAAGCCCTTAACAGCCTTGGCCCCTCTTATTTGTCAGACCGCCTCTCTTTCTGTGCACCACAACTTCACTCATGCCAGCAGGGTCTTCTGCAGGTGCCAACCTGAAAATGGGCAAAATCAACAACTGCCTGTACACGTGCTTTCACCTTTGTGGGTCCTGCTTTGTGGAATGGCCTGCCTGAGGAGGTCAGGAAAGTTCACTCTCTCCTGGCCTTCTGCAAACTCTGCAAAACTTAACTATTCAAGATGGTCTTTCTGTGCAGGTGATAAATAGGGTTTCACTGTACAAAATGGTTCACAGACTTACCTGGATAAATGATTAAGGACTGTGGTCTATGCTGCTGTGTATAGATTACTGTAATAGGATCCTATTATGTAATTGCTGGACTGCTTAATATGTCATGTTAATACTTATGCTAAGCTTCAGCTCTTTCTGGTGGTTCCAGACTTCTAAACCCCTAATGCACTGATTACTGAATGTCCCATTTTGTTGATTGTTACTGACCCACTCTCTGTAATCTGCCTTGAGACCCTGTGAGAAAGGCGAGCTATTAATAATGTAAATAATAGATAAATAATAATTTCCCTGCTTCTATAGCTCAGTTACTGTACAGTTTGAAATATCCTGATCCTGTAAAAAAAAAAAATGGAGCCCTGCTTTGCAAGGCAATGCATTTACCAGGTTCTACCATTGTATTCTCCTGCAAACATAGCAGTTCAAAAGCAGGAAATTGCAAGTAGATAAATAGGTGCCACTTCGGTGGGAAGGTAACAGTATTCCGTGCGCCTCAGCATCTAGTCATGCCGGCCACATGACCACGGAAATGTCTTTGGACAGCGTTGGCTCTTCGGCTTGGAAATGGAGATGAGCACCGCACCCTAGAGTCAAATTTGACTGGCTTTTGAGCAAGAGAAACCTTTACCTTTACTTACTATTGTATTATTTTTCTAAAAGTTTAGTCTAATTGGGTAATTAGGGTCATCCTTTATAAACAATTGTTTGTGTAATATTTTAATAATGAATACTACTCTTTCTCTTATTTTTGTCTATTAACTGTGCTCTTAATTGTCCTGGTTCCCTTTTAGCAACAGTACCTTACCTGAGCTCAGGTTTGGGTTTTTTTATAAATATTTTCTGGACATGTTTCATTATATAACACTGACATAATAGATAAAAGGTTTTAAAGAGGAAGATTTCCCTTACTTGAAAGCCAGTTGAATCTGACTCTAATGGGCGGTGCTCGTCTCAGTTTCCAAGCCGAAGAGCCAGCGCTGTCCAGAGATTTTTTCCATGGTCATGTGGTCAGCATGACTAAATGCCAAGGTAGATGGAATGCTGTTACCTTCCCACTGAAGCAATACCTGTTTATCTACTTGCAGTTTCTTGCTTTTGAACTGCTAGGTTGGCAGGAGCTGGGGCCAGAGACGGGAGCTCACTCTGTCTCGCGGCACTCTGGTCTTGAACTGCCAAGCTACCAACCTTCTGGTCTGCAGCTCAGTGTCTTAACCTCTGAGTCACTGCATCCCTACGTAATAGATTACATATACTTTATTATTCCCTTTCACGTTTTTAATTTTGTAATCATTTATATTATCGATGAAATACCTTCATTTTTAAATGGAAATCAATTATCCTAATTTATAGTTTGTCATGCTTGTTCTTTGCAATAAATCATTTTAATGAGTGTTGTCAAAAACAAAACCAGTTTTATTACCAATGCTCTATGAAAGACTGACTAGATTGTTTGGTTATACATGTTGAGATGTCCTCCATGCCCCAATTTGTAAGGAAATCCCAAACCTTGGCTGCAACAACAGGTTGGCCCCAGACCACAAATCCTGCCTTTTCAAAAAAGGAGGCAGGCATTCAAAAATGCAACCCCCCCCCCCCCCAGCTGTACTAATAAATCAATTCTGCTAAATCAGAACTCAGCATCCCCTTATACTGTGTGTATAGACAATGTCCCTTTTACTCATATATAAAATCATCCAGAAACAGCATCTCTAAATCAATTCATAATGTTCAAAAATATTACCACTGAAAAATCTGAACTGGCCATTACTACTACCTCATTAGGAAACAACTAACGACAGGCAACAAGATAGCAAACAGCAACAAAAACCATACTTGATCAACTGTCCTCAATATTATGACCCCTATTTTTTTTTAAAAAAATTGTATTTAGGAAATAAAATATGTAACTTTTCTCAATATGTTGGTCATTCTATCTGTTACTTTCCAGACTAGTGTCAGTACAATTAAATAAATCCTACCTGTACTAGGATTTCTCTCTCATAAAGAAATTCTAAGGATTTTAATATATTATTTTAATACATCACAAAAATATAAGAACCAGGTAATGAAAAATGAGCAATCACTCAACAGTCCTGTCCAGTCCCAAGATACCTCACCCAGGGTGATGGTGGGAACACACCTACTTCCTCCCTGCTTCCTATACCATATGAAATATGGATGAGAGGCAGTCAAGTCCCAGAAGACTTTATCATGTGGTTTTTCCCCTAAGTCGCAGGTTTGGCTCTAACTTGACTTTGCAAAATTTGCATAGCTAAGTCTGCATCACCACCAAATCACACCAATGAAACTTTACTTGCCAGTTCTTTGTGTAGCTGACATTGGTATTCACAGCTCACTACCCTGAGGCCATACACCACAAGTCCATCATGCGCAGTGGCAAAGATGTTCAACTGTCCCCATGGCTTTGCAGAGCAAACAAACAGGACTCATCAAGTGCTGGTGAACTGCAAATGCCTGGCTGTCAAGCCACACTGTACCCAGAGGACTGCACATCATGCAGACTGACCTACAGGGTAATGCTTAGAGAACATAAAACTGACTGAGGTCTTCTAAGCACATGGCTGCTGGAACAGCAAGGGGCATTCACTGCAGAAAAATGTGGACCAGTGGTCAAGCTGTTGCTAAGCAGAAGCTGTGTATTTAATTCTATTGCTATTGTTTGCCTTTAAAAAAAAATCTTATATCCTGCCCACTCCATCTAAAAGATATATTCAGGGAGCACAAAATCACTCTGAAAGTAATTCAAGTATTCATCTAACATTACACTGTCTAAAAGAGTGTCAAATGGGGAAAATGCTACCAAAGGTATTTCACAATTATTTTAAATTGTCAGTTTTTCCTTTACATACACTTTCTACACAGAGACAGCTGCATGTTTTGATTTAATTTTTATTGTCTATTTAACTTTATAATATTTTAGTAGAGAATAATATCCCAATAAAGTAAAAGCTGCAGGAATAAAGAAAATGGTTTATTAAATCCATTGTTGGTATGCAACACAGAAGTAACATAATTTAGAACATCAAAATTGCCCAACCATAGATAGTCCAAGATACGCCATAACCATTAGCTAGAAAAAACTTAATAATGTAATAAACTAGAAGAGTTCTCTTATGTGTCAAAAGTATATGGCCATTTCTTGTCATAAAAACCAGAAAATACAACATTGACAGAAACATACTTGTGCAGTTGTCCTGTCCCAGGGGGTCCGAGCCTCTCCTCCCACCCCTGGTGCCATGCCCCCACTTACTGCAGGCCCGGACGATGACCCCGCACCCTCCGGTACCATCCGGGGGAAGGCCCCAGCCAAAGGTGGCTGGAGATGACGTTCCCGCCAGCGCGGCCAATCCCCGGAGGCCGCGCGCCGCGGCCCGGCCTCCCAGGCCCCGCAGAAGCCAATGCAGCCCCTCTGCCACAGCAGAGCTCCCGTGACACTCGCAAGGCCCCTGGCCAAGAAGGAGGAGGCAGAACATGGTGGGCGGGCCCAGCAAAAGACGCCCTCCCGCCTGACACTGCTGCGAACCCGGCTGGGTACGGCCGCACCAGAAACACTGGCGCAGCGTCCCAGCCTTTGATGGGGGAGGGGCCAGGGAGGGAGGAGGCTGCAGGGGAGGGGGCGGTCCTGGCAAGGAGGAGGAGGGGATAAAAGGGGACAGTGTGTGTGGGGCCTAAGAGGAGACACCGGACATAAAGCCTGACCCCTGAGGAATGCTGAGCAGAGCAGAGAGAGAGAGAGTGGATTCTGACGGGGCCCTAGAGAGCATACCAACGGAGGCCTGGGAGGTGGTAGAGGGTGCTGTAAACCCCCGCCCCTGGCTTATCTGAGTCCCCCACACGGCCTTGGATGACGGAGAAGTCCAAGCGCGACACACTGGTGGAGAATGCAGGCACTAAACCCCGCGTGAGTACCCCCCCAACCTCACCTTCCCACTCCACCGGGCTGGACCAGCACCTAGCACTGGCTACAGCCACCCCACTTCCACCCTCCAGTGATGACTGACATCCCTCGCACAGCACAGGAAGAGATGGAGGCAGCTCCCAACGCCACATCAGCAATGGATCTGACGCAGTTCGGACAATGGATGACCGAACACCAGGCACAGCTGCTGCGCTATTTGGCCCAGCAACAACAGGCCTCACAGGCCTCTCTGATGCGTGACATGCACCTCGCGTTGGCCGCCCAAGTGCCGGGGCTGCCCTGGCTGCTGCCCTGCATACCCCCTGGCTGGCCCTTACTAAAACGACTCTCAAAGATGACGTAGAGGCCTTCCTCAAGGCCTTTGAGTGGGCACCGAAGCTGCTGCCTGGCCCCACACCCAGTGGGCCCATATTCTGGGGCCCTATTTGGTGGGTGAGGCTCAAGCAGCCCTCAAGGCTCTGGACCAAGCGGAAGCGGCCGATTATGACAAAGTAAAAGCCGCTATGCTAGACTGCCTGGAGATCACACCCTCGGGCCGTCATCACCACCCAACAGGATGCCGCCACTCAGTGGCTCAACCCCACCACAGACTAATTGTGCCGAGTGATTGAATTGGTGGTAATTGAGCAGCTCCTGCAAATACTCCCCTTTCAGGCCCGGCACTGGGTGACCCCCTAAGCTGGCTGAGGCCCTTGAGCTATGGGAGAATCATCTGGCCATGGATGGGCAGGACCCCTCAGCCCGGAGCGACCCCGGTAAGGCTGGACGGGGGGCAGCCAACGTGGGAAAAACTCCTTCGGAGTCCTCCTTCCTCGGCTCATGGGGGGACCTTGGCTGGACAGGAAGGGCCTATCCAATGCCAGCCAGGGCCCCCTGGCTAACTTCTAGCCACGGGGACGGTTGCCAGCCCCCTCCTTCACCCAAGGAGTTGGCCCATACCCCAGCAGGGGTCTTAGTGCCACCAGCCTCGAGGCCTCAACCCCGGGGGGGGGGGCGCAGCCCTCAGGAAGTCAGCCCTTGCTTCACCTGCAGCCAGTGAGGTCACCTACGGCAGGACTGCCCCACTATGGAGTGCGACCTTGGCTGGGATGATGCTCTACAGACAGTTGCAGTGGGGCGACGACCTCCAGCTTGGACACTTCCAGTAGAGTTAGCTCGTCGCAGCATGAAGGCCCTTTTGGATAGTGGGAGCTCCCTGTCAATGATCCGCACACATCTTCTCCCGACGTCCCTGCCAGTCTTGAGAACAGTGACAGTGGTCTGTTTCCACGGGCACGAGGAGCGGTATCCGGTGGTGGTGATACTGCTGACATACTTGGGATGCCGCTGAGAGATCCCCATGGCCCAGGTTCCCAGACTCCCCTTCCCCATCCTTCTGGGCCAGGATGCCCCACACTTTACTGAGGCCCTGCAAGTGGCGGATCCCAGCATCAATGGGCCGCTACCCAAAGGTCCATGGCCCGAGGACTTTGCTGCCCCCGCCAGCGAGAGCAGCGTACGAGGGGATGAAGCAGAGCCACTGGTAGAGGAATGGGAGTTGGATCAAGACTTCCAAACGGCCCAAGAACAGGATGAGGCACTTTCCAGCCTACGCAACCACACCGCAGTAAGTGAAGGATGAATGCTGGATGAACGACATAGTCAGCACCTCCCACACATCGTAATGGAAGGTGGGGGTTGGTTCCGGGAGGTACAAGGTCGTATGGGGCCCTATAAGCAGTTGCTGGTCCCCCACCAGTATGTGACAAGAGTGTTGCAGAAGGTCCACGACCACCCCTGCACAGGATACCAGAGGGTAAAAAACACCCTCACCAGGGTTCTGGCCCATTTTTTCTGGCCTTCAGTGACCCATGACATCCAGGCTTACTGTAGGTCCTGTGGCCTCTGTCAACACCTCAATAAGAGGGGGGAACTCCGCACCCCACTCTCACCTCTCCCGATTCAGACAGTCCCGTTTGATCAAATAGCTATGGATTTCATAGGCCCACTTCCCCGGATGCCCCGGGGCGCCCGCTACCTGCTTGTAATCGTGGATTACGTGACCCACTTCCCCGAAGCGGTCCCCCTCCCCAGTCTTAAGAGCGCCAGGGTGGCCCACACCTTGGTGCATTTCTTTGCGCTGGTAGGCCTCCCCCGTGAGATACTTATGGACCGAGGCTCGCCCTTCACCACCAGTTTGATGAAACAGGTATGTCAGAATTTACAGATACAAGAGCGCTTCACTTCGGTACACCACCCCCAGACAGATGGGCTGGTAGAATGCCTTAACCAGACATTGAAGGCCATGATATGAAAGCTGGCGCATGAGCAGCCCCAGGCCTGGGATCTCTATGTGGACCCGGTGTTACTCGCCATCCAGGAAACGCCCCAAGCCTCGTTGGGCTTCTCTCCATTCGAACTGATATATGGGCGCCACTTGAAATAGGCAGTGTGGCTTCTACCATCTCTCATTCATCCTGTTCCTGTATGTGCTCCTTAATATGCACAGACTGCTCTGCTAATCATCCTAGCATGGTGTAGTGGTTAGAGCGAACCAGGATCTGGGAGACCCAGGTCTGAATCTCCATCCTGCCATGGATGCTTCCTGAGTGAACTTGGGCCAGTCACACACTCACAGCCTAACCTACCTCACAGTGTTGTGAGGATAAAATGGAAGAGGGGAGAACAAAGTAAGCCACTTTGAGTCCCAACTGGGGAGAATGTCACGGTACAAATGAAGTAAATAAAGTTTATCTGAACCAACATCCAGTTGCCAAAGTGGCCAGAAAAATATCCATGGACACTCACAGGCAGGGCAAAAAATAAATAAATCTGGGGTTCAGAGGTATATTGCTTCAATTAATTATCACCTTTAAGACCAACAAAGTGTTATTCAAAGTATAAGGTTTTATGAAGAAGTGTGCATGCACACGAAAGCTCATAGCTTGAATAAAACTTTGTTGGTCTTAAAGGTTCCACTGGACTCAAACATTATTCTTCTGCTTCTAAGTGTGGTTACCATCAAGTCTTGTGGTAGTGAGTTCCACAGATAATTTATGTGCTAGGATGGGTGGTATTGATGGAATATGAGTAATGAGTAATTTTCACTAGTTTTCAGCTTGTGTGTCACACCTTGATTTTTCACTGTCTGGTGCTGTCCCTGCAGGGGATAGAGGGGCCACGGAGTCTCCCTCCAACAGCTTGCAGAGACTGACCTTCCCAGCCAGTAAATGGAGCCACCATTACTGCTGCTGTAAAAAAAATGGCACATGAATCAAACTGACCATATATGACCATTAGCCAAGTTCTTATCTTACTCGTCTCCAGTATAAGGTAAAAAAAGGTTTCCCCCTTCCAGTCTATCTCCCTGTGGAAAAAATATTAAGACCACTCAGGCTCTGTCATCTATGTTGCCTGCATTCTCCCTCCTAATGAAAACAAACTGTACAAACTGAGATGTAAGGAATGAATTGATAGGGAGCTTGGTCTAATAAACTGACCATCTACTAGCCACAGACTGCGCTGCCAATTAATATTTCATGCCTTATGGTAGTTAATGAAGAGACAGGATTTCTAACAAGATCAAGGGTATAAACTAACAGACTAATACAAAAGGATGGTACTGCTAATAAAGAGTTAATGTTTGGGGGAGAGGTCATGTGCCTCCTGGCAGAGTCTGGCAGGAAGAACCAGGAGTAAGAGTAGATGTAACATGGCTACTAGAGTGGTTCAACATATAACAGTCAATGAGTTCCTTCATAAGAGGCTTGGATTCAGGGCCAGTGCCTCCATAGACACGTTAGGCAGTTGCCTAGAGCACTATCTTCAGATGAGTGCTGGCCTGCCAATGAGCCCCCACCCCTCCCTCGCCGCCATGGCACGCTGCTGCCCCCCTGGGGTCCTCCTGCCGGGGAGAGAGAGAAGGGTGCGCAACATGTATTGGGGGCATTCTTGCTGAACTCCAGGGAGGCCAGCTTCATGCTGTCTTTCCTGGCCCTGACAGACAGGTGCCCCAAGCTCCATGGTTTCATCTCCCCCTTGGGAGTGGACGACAAGGACGATTAGTCCCACTGAGAAGTGCAGGAGGGCAAGGAAGCTGAGGCCAAGTGGTGGAGCAACACAGAAGATGCTTACACACCACTGGCTCCTAGGTAGGTGTGGCTGGAGAGTATCATACACAGATAGATGTGGCTAGAGAGTTTCACACACACCCCACACTTGCTCAGCTTCCCGAGAGTTCTCCGTGGCCTTGCCCACTGAGGGAGAAGGTCCTGGCTCAATGCCAGCAGCCACCCAAGGAGCCTGGGCATGCTCCGAGAGAGAGAAAGAGAGAGTGCTGTCCCCTCCCCCATCCCACTGAGATTCCACGTGGGGAAGATATGGCGCACGTAGAAACTTAACAGGTGCAGCTATTCAGATGACTTCTGCTAATGGGCACTCATAGGTACGATAAACAAATTATCTAGAGGACAATCTCTAGCAGCAGGAATGCAGTCTAAATAAAAAGTAGTGAGTTGTTTTTATTGCATTTATCTTCATAGCAAGCAAGAGAGAGAGAATTTGCCCAAGCCCATCCAGTGAGGTCTTGTGTATGTATATGGGTTGAAGCTAGCTTTTCCATAACCAAGCCCAGCATTCTAGGCATTATGACGGTACACTGGTAAAAACCAAACCAAAGGAGTTCCAGTACTGCTGTTTACAACAGATGAATTGAAAGTATGCAAAGAGTAGTATTGGAATGTACAGAGCCAAGGAGGGGCCAACAAAAAAAGAAACATGGTGAATTTCTGGTGTGGACACAGCCTTAATTGTGGTCGTGACTTAGGACCAACACCATGCCTGAAAACAGTAGTCTGAGAAGTGTTGCAGTGAAGCATTGATTTACCCAGTGTATGGAGTTTTTGTCACATGTTTCATATGTTATAAGAAAGAATATGTCAAAAGAAAAAGCATGATTCACACACCTCTCCCTCTGCTATGCTGAGATCCATGAGATTCTTTCTTGTACACATGAAACAGCTCAAATCATTGCCAGGTATGGGTAAGATCATCTGAGTTTTTGTTTAGCATTTGCAGCTATTCATGCAAACTATCTGTGGTATTAGTTTTTCTGCACTTCCAGAAGAGAGAGGGTAGAATAGCCATTTCTTCAAGTATACTTTTATGATGGAACATCCTAATGAGGTATTTTTTTTTGTTTAGCCATTCAACACTTTCTAAATTTGACCCAGTCAAGAGCCAGTTTGGTGTAGTGGTTAGGAGCATGGACTCTAATCTGGGAAAACTGGGTTTGATTCCCACTCATCCACATGCAGTTGCTGGTACGACCTTGGGTCAGTCACAAATTCTTTTAGAGCTGTTCTCTCATGAGCAGTTCTTGAAAGAGCTCTCTTAGCCCCACTTACCTCACAGAGTGTCTGTTGTGTTTTTCATTGATATTGTAATGGCAGCCTACAAAAAGTTTTATTTACAGCTTATGGGAAAACTTTTAAAAGCACAAAATACAAAAACCAACACAGAGATAAAATTGCCACAGACAAAAAGAGAACCAATACACCACCAGAATAAGAGAACCAATACAACATGTGGTTTGGCAACTGTTTCAATTGAACATGCTGAAGCATCAGCGCTTGACCTGAAGGAATTGGTGACAACATTTGCTAAAGAAAAGGCACGCAAAATGAGATTCTGATGTGCCTGAAATGGAAATATTAAAGAGACTTAAATTTCAACATCACAATTAACGGGATTTTTCAAAATGTTGTGTGGTTTATGTTTTTTTGTTTGAGAGAGAAAATCAGAGATTGTGTTACTTGTTCTCACAATTTAAAAAAAAAATTAGCAATTTCAAATAAAATGCATTTATGTTGAAAATTGGTGGGCACACCGGGGGGGGGGGGGGGGGGCGCCAGAAGGTAGCCTTGTCTAGTGTGCAAAAAAACCTGGCACTAGCCCTACTTGGATTAGTTCTTTGGTAGACTTAGAGGATCCTTTTAAGTCTCCATTATAAACCACATTGGCTTCTGGAGGATTTTTGACACTTCAATACAAATTCAATGAGATTGCTGTGTACGCTGGTGGTGGCCTTTAAGTGCTTGGAATTCAGAGGAAACCACTTTGCAGGGATCATTTCGTAGAAAAAGAGGGGCAGAAACTCATTAGCATAACTTATTTTCATATGCCACACTCCCTGGCATCACCAGAAGTGTGTCAGAAGGCAACACCCACCGCTCAGGCTCCACCCCAAAAATCTCCAGGTATTTCCCAACTCAGAGCTGGTGAGCCAGCTTTACACTTTGACTAAAGACACTTTAGGTTTCCTTTGCTCTTTCAGGGAAGCTACCCTACAACAAGCATGAAAATACAGATCAAGTTAGTATGCTCTTGCTTTTTTCCACAGCGTATCACCATATGTGACTGCTCCTGGGCTTGTTATTCCCGGAACGGTGTTCCTGCACGTTCCTGCTCAAAATGACCCCTGCTTCTCAGTCACGGAGGTGGAGTCACTTCACCAACAGGCATCACAACTGAGAGTCATTCGCAATCTGGCTCCTGATCTTTCAAATTAGCCTTGATCTAGCCAAGCCAGTTGTCTGATACTGTCTGTGCAACCCTCCACTTTAAGCCCATTTAAATCAACAGACTTAGACTGAAATAACTCTGAGCAGAAATCCACTGTGAGTTATCTCCAGCTGAAGATACACAAAGCTACAGGCTAGTTAGTCTGACCTCTGTCTCGGGGAAGATATTGGAGCAGATTTTAAAGGGGACAATCTGTGAGTTTCTGGAGGACAACCTGGTGATCTGTGGAAGACAGAACAAATTTGTCCCCAAAAGGTCCTGCCAGACCAACCACCTTTCCTTCTTTGATCGAGTGATGGGCTTACTAGATCATGGGAATGCTGTTGACAGTTTTTTACCTGGTTTTCAGTAACGCTTCTGACTCTGACAGGTTTTCAGTAACGCTTCATGATTTTCTGGGAAAACTGGAGGACTATGGACTGGACTATATGATAGGTGGATAGGGAACTGGTTGGAGAACTGCACCCAAAGAGTAGTTCTCAGTGGCATTTCATCTGAATGGAGGAAGGTGACCAGTAGGTTTTGGACCCAGTACTTTTCAATATTTTTATAAATGATATTGATAAGGGGGTAGAATGATTATTCATTAAATCTATAGATGATATCAAATTGGGAGGAGCCTTCCAAGATCTTTGAACCCATCTACCACCCCCTACAACACACACACAGAAGATGGATGCTCCTTCCAGATTCTAATGATATCTTTACTGCTCAATTGGTTTGTTTATGACTATCTTAAAACATTTAAGCTGAGTTGGAAATGACGGAAAACAATATCTGAATCTGTAGGCCTATTAAGCAAACAAATCAGAAATATACACAATTCAGGAGGTGTTTAACTGTCAATGAGTTTGAAAATCCTTTGGAAGATAATGCTGAGCTTAGTGCTGTGCAGTTCAAAAACTCCATTAGTATAATAATAGGTTTGTCTGCTGGCACTGTTTCCAAGACCCAGTGCATTAAATGTAACTTAACTGTTCCACTAAATCCAGGCTCATGGGTATAATTGATAAGCATTCTCTCCACCCTGCATAAGAGTGGAAGACCCAGCCATAATAGATGGATCAATACACAATGAGAGGAGATAATGAGTAATTAATGTGTCACCAATGAAAAAAATCATTATTAACTTAATTATCTTCAAATTATAACATTTGGTAAAAAAATATATTTTGAATTAATAGCTAATTTATTATGTACAGTTATATTAGTCCTCTGTTAATATTTCAAGGGAACAATTATCAGGACTTAGTTTGCAAATAGGAAAGAACAGCTCTCTCTAAACCCAAGCAAATGTGTTCCTGTGGCATATATGAACTCATAAACAAAGCTGTTAGTGCTGTATTTTAAAAGGAAAATGCAATGTTTCCAATGTTTTTTCCAAGTTAGTGTAGAGGACATGAGTGCATTAAGAGGCTTTCAGAGGGATCATAACTTTTGGTTATGGTAGAGTGAGTTTTCAAAGGGATTGATGCTTTCACAACTCAGCTGCCTTGAACTAAACATTTCCGATTTTAATTTACTTTCTACAGCTTTGGTTAAGTACAAGCACTTCTGTTAACTTCCATCTCAGCAACTTAAGCACACTCAGCTAACACATGCAGGATAGAGCTCTTTTTCTCTTCTGCAAAATAATGGGCATATATCAAAAAATTAAGGTACATGACAACGAGAGGATCATAACTCCTGCAATCAACTGTATATGGACTACTTTAACCATTTCAGGAAGAAAAGAAGAATGTAAGCAAACTATTCAGCTACAATTTACAAAACAAAAATATTCACTTTTGCTTTCCACCAAAATACATATCAGCATTTAATGTGACTCAGCCTCTTTCCAGGCAGGATTTCAGGGCAAGACTGCATCCACAGGGCTCTTGCAGACAGCTATCAAGATCAGGAAAAAGATCTGGAAAGCCTAGGCAACATGTATTAACAATGAACAACATTCCATTCCATCTCTGGAACCTCCTTTTAACCATAAGGATATCAGCAGTGCTTTCTTGAGGTAACGGACAGTGTGTTGAACTCAGACCAGGGAGACTTTGTTCCACATCCCTGGTGAATTCAGCCATTAAGCTTTCTGGGTGGCCTTAGGCAAGTCACTGTGATTTCAGTCTTGGCATTCTTCATTTGGCTGTCATGGAAATGAAATGTGATAATGCTCCCTCTAAGCTGTGGAGTCTTGTGAGCAAAAATTCTACTTTGTGAGCTACTGGCATTAAAGTTGTGAGCGAGCAATTTGCCTTCTGCATAAACTAGTTTGCTCTGGAGCCATCCTTCCTGAGCTAAGACAAAAATGTGTGAGCTGGAGGCTAAAAAACTGTGAGCTAGCTCACACTAACTCAGCTTAGAGGGAACACTGGTGATAAGCTCTTTGGATGGCACTCTGAGCTTTTGGGGAGCGTTTACTGTCTTATATATCAGATTTCTAAGACAGATAACCCAATCTTTCAAGGATCCTTAATGTGAAGGGAGAAACTTCGTTTGCTTTTGTTAAAAATGCATATAACTAACAATAAAAGCTTGCAATACACTGATGCAAGATGATTTTATGACTGGAAAACCCCACTACTGATATAAACTACTATGCTTCCATAATATGAAGAACTGCCAGCCAAAATCTGGTAAATTCTCCATCTTCTTCCAATATTTGGTTCAATTGTCTAATGTCGGTCTGGCATCAGCTGTTTTTCCAGCAGAGAAGCAAAAGACTGCATTTTCAGGGTTCATAAAAGACATCTTCTAGAAATTGTTTCACAGTACAAATGTCACTTCTTTGTTAATTAAGCCTCACTGATTTTTGCCTCAGAAAAAAATTAGCCTATGATTCTTTTTTAAAATAAATGTTGGTTATTCAACACCAACAAGACACTTTTTCTACAAGAATTCTATTACTGCTATTCCTTTCTTATAGACTGAAATAGATTCAGGATGAATAATAAAGCACTACTGAATAAATGGATCTCCTTTTCCACAATTTTTTTTTAACTTTCTCCTTTCCTTCTTTTTGCATCTATCCTGTTTCCCTTCTCGCTTGCTCTTTCCCCCCCAGATTATTCTTCCAGTTCAGGGAATCCCTATTCTTTTACCTCTTGCTGACTCATTTGAAATTCAATGCACCTTCCCTTGTGCTAGTGAGCCAATTTCTTTTTGAAAAGCTTCCTTTACTGTTGCTTAAAATTTACTCACAGTATATAATTTTCCAATACTATAAGAAGCCATTTGAAATTTCGGGGGGGGGGAATCATTTTATTAATTAAGATCATTTTCTTGCAAAAATAAAGGTAAATATAGAATTCAACACTTGGTTCAATACCAAAGAACCAAAACTAAGGCTACACATAAGACAAAGCATACTGTGTGCATTTCAGCAATTTTCTTCTTGTCCTGTTTTTAGTCTCTGGCCTTTTGCCAGTTACTTGTTTCCTTCCTAATCAGCAAGGATAAATGTAGTGATTAAAAGGTAACAAAATCACCTCTTTTTCTCTGCTTTCTATCTGATACCAAACATACTTACCTTAATGTTACTTTATACTAAAAGCCATACAAATTAAACAATGTGCATCCATCCCA
Source organism: Lepidodactylus listeri (assembly GCA_029233225.1). Lineage (NCBI taxonomy): Eukaryota > Metazoa > Chordata > Lepidosauria > Squamata > Gekkonidae > Lepidodactylus > Lepidodactylus listeri. The sequence goes on from JARCFY010000006.1 coordinate 52,724,339, forward strand.
CACTAGAACAGGAAGTGACCTGAGCACAAATAATTGGCACTGCTCTCTGCAATTAACATGCTATACATAAGAGGTCAAAAACATTAGTCAGACACTGTTCCAGCTATTTGTGCTTTAGAAACAACATACATTAATTCTTGGCACTCATTAGCATTTCTCCAGGAAAGACTTAAGACTCTGTAATTTATATCCAACACACCACACTTAACACCTGTGTGCCTCCACATGTCTCCATCGAGACTGCCAGAATACCATCCTGCAGCAGGTATGGCAGCATGGACTTGGTCTCCCCGTTGCACCCAGGCTGCTCCTCCTTCTTGCCATCATGGTGCTCCATCCTCCACCACCATCAGGACAGGGCAGGCTGGATGGGCATCAAGTGATGCTCCTTGCCAACAGCTATTTACCCAGAAGTGAGCAGCATCATTGGAGCTGCAAGTCAGAAGTGGAGGACAAGACAGAGTCTGTTGCTGTCCCAGCCATGGCCCACCACTCAGGTAAGAGAGGCCTGATTTAAACATTATTTATTTTCATTTATTCATTTAGAACATTTATTAGCTTGTGGAACTCAAGGCAGCTTACAACTTAACTAAAGCAATTATTAATAAAAACACAATACAAGAAATGACAATAATAAAACCCCTTAAAAAGTCACAATTCAACGCAACACTGGCTGACAAGAAGAATTTACCTACATGGTCTTTGCACACGCCCAGCATCTTATTACAAGACCCTATATGCATAGGTTTCAACTTCAGGGGGGCTGGGGAGCTGGAGCCCCCCACACACACACTTTTCCAGGATGTGCTGAGCCTCCCCAGGAGACAATGGCCTGTAATGTCTCTGGCCCAGCCCCAACCCCCCGAAATGGGAAAGTCTACACTCTTGCCTATATGCTGAAGTTGCAAAATAAGCAGCTGGAAGCCTGGGTGATGAAAAGATGAGACAGATGACAGTCTTACCTGTGTCTTACCGGTGAGAACTATGTTTCAATTAGACCCTTGCAGTAAATTGTAAGGAACAGCACCCAGTACCTGCCCCAGACAGGAAACACTCCTGTAAGAACACATGGGACTCTGGAACAAACTTTCAATGCTAGATAGCAGATCGCAACTCTTGCAGCCTCCTTTTAGCCCTGCTGGCCTAAACAAGGCTTAAAGAACCATGAAAGAGTTGGGCTCCACTTGCTTCTCAAGTGAAAAGTAGAATAGATGCTTGTAGTTTCCTACCATGAGGCAGCATACTTCGCATAGCCAGGCAGATGTCTCTGGACATTAACAAGCATAACAAGAACGTGGCATTGCTCTGCTACCACTTGCTCCCACAATCTCATATTCAGTGGTTCCACTTACCACCACTATGCGCTGGATCCAAATCTCACCCAAACCTTGGTGAGGACATATTTATGTCCATTTCCTCCTCCTATTGCAAATCTTGACATAACAGCTAGGTCTCAGGATTCCCTGAGTCAAGGGTGACATTCTGGAGGTTTGGGGGAGCAGGAAGAAGTTGGAATGTTCTGTTCCTTAAGCTTCACCAGGTGATGTCCCAGAACTTATTTCCTTACTTCATTTACTTTACTTCAATGGGAACCTGAAGTGTCTTACAACATTCTCCCCTTCTCCATTTTATCTCACAACAGTTCTGAGAGGTAGGTTAACCTGAAAGGTTACCTGGCAAGCTCTGTGTCAGAGCTGGGATTCAAACCGGGGTCTCCCAGATCCTAGTCAAATACTCTAACTACTATACCACAAATCAGCCAACAAAGTATTTGGGGTCTTTTGGGGGGGGGGCTGGGCTGGGGGGGGCTGGGCTGGGCTGGGCTGGAGATTGCACTTTTGCTCTGACTGTAGTTTTCTACATAACAAAATCTAGAAGAGGAGGAGGAGGAGGAGGAGATTGGATTTATACCCCGCCCTTCACTACCTGAAGGAGTCTCAGAGCGGCTTACAAACTCCTTTCCCTTCCTCTCCCCACAACAGACACCCTGTGAGGTAGATGGGGCTGAGAGAGCTCTGACAGAAACAGAGGTATGGCTTGCCCAAGGTCTTCCAGCAGGTGCAAGTGGAGGAGTAGGGAATCAAACCCAGTTCTCCCAGATCAGAGTCCGTGCACTTAACCACTACACCAAACTGGCTCCAATCTACACTTTGAAAAAGCAATCAGCAGCATAAAACACAAGCATAAAAGTTCCATACTTTTTTTTCAGGGTTCCTTGACATGTTAACCTACAAATCCTGAAAAATAGCCATAATTTTGAGGCAATCTCTCCTGCAATTAAACACAATGATCCCTGCTGTGAAAGCTCACCACGGTTCTTTGAAATATCGTTAGGTTTCTCCAAAAACCTAATTTCATTTTTTGTTTGGGTCATATTAAAAATGCATGAAGTCAGGGCTGAGCAAGCTAGAAATTAGATCTGCAGGAAAAGAGACTATATTTCATGGGTCTTGTGATAACTTCAGCAAATTAAAATGAAAAGATCTACTCCTCACTAGAAATTGTGGCCAATTTTATTCCGTTGCTTCAGAGATAATTCGGCAGTTTCTCACATTTCATCTTAATTGTCACAGAATTAGTCATTTCAGACTACAGCTGCTTTCCAAGGAAACATTAACTCAACTAATGATTAACATATATTTGAGCACATTTACTCAAACAGATAACATTTCATCTAGTGACTAACACATATTTGTACACATTTGCTCTACAACTAGTATTTCATTTAAAAATATTTCCATTCTAGGATCCAAGATGTATTACTTATAGCAAAAGTCCATAACAAATTACCACATCTACATAGGTTTTGTGTATGCCCTTTTCCTGTGATACAAAGTAGGTGGTGTTGGAAAGTGCCATCAAGTCACAGCTGATTTATGACAACACCACAAGATTTTCAAGGCAAGAGATATTCAGAGGTAGTTCGCAATTGCATGCCTCTGTGTAGCAGCTCTGGACTTCCTTGGTGGTCTCCCATTCAAATACTAACTAGGGCCAAACCTGCTTAGCTTCCGAAATCTGATGATATCAGGTTAGCCTGGGTCATCCAGACAGGGCTATTAGGAAGGTGCTAAACTGGAAAGTCACATAATTAATTAGGAATACAAATGGTTACCTGTAAAAGTCATTGAGATGAGATGATTGGACAGTGTTACTGATGCAATGAACATGAAATTAAACTCCAGAGCATGACAGAAGACAGAAGGGCCTGACGTGATGTGGTCCATCGGGTTGCAAAGTGTTGGACTTGTTTGCGAAACTTAACCAAAAAAAGTCATTGTGGTATAAGTGGATCAAAATTCAAGCTAGAACTAACAGGAGCTAGAATCATATCCCTGCTAAGCTGTGAAGTTCACTGGATGACTAATCACCATTTTTCAGATTAACCCACCTAACAGAGCTGCTGAGTGTATAAAATGAAGCAATCAGGTGGCGACAACAGAGAGGCTTTTTCAGTGGTGGTACTTTACCTATTCAGTGCCCTTGTCTCTTGAGGTTTGCCTGTCACCCTACACTCTCCTAAGCACCAGGCCAAACATTTGTTTTTACCCAGGTTTTTAACTAGGGGGGTTGATCATAATATTTTTACAGACTGCTTCTACCCTAAAGACAGTTTTACAAAACTCATTCTAGGCTGCTAGGAATACAAGACATGGGTCTTGTACATTGGGAAACAAAGACATAGTGGGAGGAGGGGGTGTGGCTTTGTAGAGTTTTACAAGGTAAACCCTTTTAAAGGACTTTGTATTGAATTTGGATGAGAAGCCAATGTACAATTCTGACAAGGTGTTCAAATGGTCTGGATAATAAAAGAGGTGAGTGATTACTAGATACAGGTTCAGAGTCAGGTAAGGTAACTGAAAGTAGCCACTGGTGTGACTGAGGGTATGGATTTTAGGATCTAGATGGTAGGGATACGCAACATGCAAGAAGTGCCTTTCAAAATCTATGAAGTTTATATTTGTTTACCACAATTATATTATCTGTTGAATGGAGTGTCTGAGAACAGACGCAGAACAATAATGTCCTTTATCACAATATCATAACTCAAAGCATAGTAGATCATGACACCACAAGTTTTAAACCTAAAGGAGGTTCCCTATAAAAAATTGCCACCAAGTTGATCCCAGAGAACAAGAAGGGTAATGCATTCAATGCTCTGTTGAGCTGAAAACTCAATATGCTGAATTAGTACCTAAAGGGTAAGGATGAAGAAACAAAAGCTTAATCCAGACAAGACAGAGGTCGACTCAAACTGACTGGGGGTTCAGGTGCTCTGGGTTGTACTACCCAACCTGTTTTGGATGGGATTATACTTACCCTGAAGACTCACATTTACAGTTTGTCTTGATGGCCTTGTTCCTGGATGGGCAGATGTTGTCTGTGGCAGTGGTCAGAATGTGTTTGACAAGGTGAAATTGGACGCCATCTGGGACTTCTTTTTAACCTGTTTTTCTTTAATTTGTCATTCTATTTTTGTTATATTTGAATTTCTAATGTTTTTTACATTTATTTTATGGCTTTGTGCCTCTGCTGTACATTGCCCAAACAGGTTGCCCCCATTCCCTCCATTGTTCTCATAGAGAACAATGGAGAGGATGGGGCAACCTGTTTGGGGGCCCATAGAATTGGAGGCCCCATGGTCCAATCTTCTTAAAATGTGGTGGATATTTCAGGGAGAGGCCCCAGCAGCTACCCTGTGAGTTTGGAGCCTCTCCCTCGAACCCCCTCTCCTCCATCCCCTCATATACCCTATGAGTTTTTGTCATTGACTTCAATGGCCCATAGGGTATAATGGGGCTGAAACTGACATTCGGCCCACCAGAATGGGCTTGCATTGCTGAAACTGACCTGCAGGGGTCATTCAGCAGTCGGAACAGATGTGGCCTGTCGTCCTGTCCATCACAGTATCCTAACTGAATTATCCAATGCTAGAGGTTCTAGTGACATGTTCTGCTAAATAATGTTGGAATAACAGCTTCATAATATAGGCCAGCATCCAAAGCGGCCCATTCATTTAAAATAATTTTATGTGACTACAATGTACATGGAAAGAGAAAATCATTTAATCATTGCATGACTGAGTCTCAAAAGCTACTGATGCATTTACAACGTATGATACACAGATCATTGGATCTTTGCCACAGATTTTTCTAAAAGTATATTTTCACACGTAGATGTCTGTATCACTTCATTATCAAATATATCACAAAATAAAATACTAAAATATTTAGATGTTGACACTTTGGGACTAGAGTCCCCAAAAGAGACAGTATTGTGTCAACCATATAACTATAATTAACATGTAAACGCCAAAGTTAAACACATTAGAACAGAATAAAATACATGTTGATACTTTCCCCTCCTTTACCATCCCTGCTCATTTCAGCAGCTCTGGATTACTGGCTAGGATACAGGGGCTTATGCTTGCATATACTGCCTGACAAACCACATTCAAGTTATGTAGTTTATATCACTACAGCAAAGTATGCACCATCACTGTTTTTAGATTGGTCCATGGCTAACATTATTTCAAACCTTGTGTTTCGTAAACCACAACATAAATATATTCTGTGCATATTTTGGGGGAAGAACAGCTCTTGGGGAAGAGCAGCTTACATTTTTACATACTGGATAAAATTACATCTAGTGACCATGTGTGTGCAAGCATCACAGTTTTTCCTCCCAGGTTCCATTCTGTTCAGCAGCTCTAACAAGGAGCCTACAAACAGCTTTTAAAACACACTAGGGAAGAATGCAGCATCAGCTTTGAAATGTTACTATTCTAAAAGATAAAAGGGAGAGTGAAATGCAAAGCAGATTGAGTTATATCACTAGAGCTGCAGCACACCAAAAATTAAATTTTTAATCTTAAAGAGAAAAGTTCATTCACTCCAGATCATTGTCAGCTACATCTCCTTAATAGACACTGATAAGCAGGGGATCTGCAAGAACTTGCAGAGGTCAACTTATTTTCCCCTCCCACACTATTGCCTTTTCTTCTCCCCCTCCCCCATATCCTTACCTTTCCCTGCCCTCCATCCCACTCATTGACCTACCTGCTTTTTATCTGCTATATCTGTTATTTATTTAATTTATACCATACCTTTCTCCACAAGAAGCAAAGCAGCTTACTTCATTCTCCTCTCTTTCATTTTATCCTCACAGCAACCCTGTGATGTAGGCTGAAAATGTATAACTGGCCCAAGGTCACATATTGAACTTCCACGGCAGAGTGGGGATTCAAAAGTGGGTCTCCCAGATCCGAGGCTGAAACTCTACATCACTCCCACATACATGGGGTGGCTGCTGACGAACAGCAAGAAGCAGCTGCACGGGGGTGAGTCATGCAAGTTGTTTGGTATCTGGTCACCCAGAGGTTGTTGTCAGGCCTAGCCTCTCTGAGTCCTCCCTCAAAGGCCTAAATAGCCCTCAAAAGGGTCCTGCCCCCTCCCCTGCCTTTAACTTACTGAAACCAAAGCTTGAAATGCTGGCATTACTGTTGTGGTTCCCTAGCAATAGCCACTGTTTGTTTCTAAAAGCTACAGGTGCTGCTTCTATTATTTGGAGGGATTTTAACACACCAATGGTTGTTGTTTTTTAATTTCAGGTTTTTCTGCAAACCTAGGAGGTTTTCAGGTTCGTAGAAAGATTTGTCTTGTCTGTTCATGGCTCCAGTCTCTGGGTTTAAGTATCCACAGATTTGGCCACACTGAGAATTAGATTGATTGATTTGATTTGATTTCTAGGCTGCTCTCCCCACATTTCGCAGGCTCAGAGCGGCTATTGATGAGTATGTTCCCTTTATAAAGCAAATAATAAATTCTAGTTTCCAACTATGCTGTCCACATCAAATGCGGCTTTAAGAAATACACAGCTCTACCTCAATCTTCTCATCTATAAAAGGATAGTTATGCTTGCCAGATAGAGAGATGAGAGGATTAATTCATTAATATTTATAAAGCAGTGAAGTTAAGGCTGCGTAAATGCAAAACCATAGCAATCATGTTTCTTAAGTAGATGGCCTTTTCAATTATCATAATACAAATGTGCTATCTCAGGAAACTCAGTAGCCAATAGTTCCTTCCTTATCAATCATCTGCATGCATATGAAGGCTTCTTGAAATTTTCTCTCTGTAGTAGGATTTTTAAATTATTATTATTGTTTGGTTAAGCAAGACAGTCAATGATACAATATCAAGCCCAGACTATTCATTTTAGAGCCTCTTGGGGGCAAAATCTGGGTTCTAGTAAAGGCAATATCAAAATGTGCACCATGAATTACTTATTAATCATATGATACATAAAATGCTTAAGAAGAAGAAGAAGAAGAGAAGAGATTGGATTTATACCCCGCCCTCCACTCCCCAAGGGAGTCTCAGAGCGGCTTACAAACTCCTTTTCCCTTCCCCTCCCCACAACAGACACCCTGTGAGGTAGGTGGGGCTAAGAGAGCTCTTTCCCAAGCTGTCCTTGAGGGAACAGCTGGTACAGAGCTATGGCTTGCCCAAGGTCATCCAGCCAGGTGCAAGTGGAGGAGTGGGGAATCAAACCCGGTTCTCCCAGATTAGAGTCCGCACACTTAACCACTACACCAAACTGGCTTAATGTGTGTTCCCCACATCACAATGAAGCCAATCTCTTTCATTCTTGTTTTCTTGATACTGGAAATGAGTTGGATCCAAAGGTTCCATTTCAGCAACAGTGAAACTTTCCTCCAATGTAAGGAGGCTTCCTCAAGTACAAAAAGCCTTGCTGAGGCAGAAGAGGCTCTTTGGTAGAAAGTTCTACCATTATCATAACAAGCGTTGGATACAGCCCATTGTGTTTGTAAGGCATTTGTGGCATGTATTTTTATTCCTATGTTTTATAAATTAGCTTTACATTTTAAAGAATTACCAGAGAACCAAGATAATTGGGGGGTTTTCACTCTTCCTTCTGAAGTCAGAGCTGTAAGTTAGTAACACATTCAAGCTCTGTGGCCTCTGAGCAGGGTGGAGGGGAAGTGACAGAGAAGAAGAGGGAATTTCTGGTGCTTGAAATCTTTCCTTGTCTTGCCTTCTCCCATCACAATCTGTATTCCTTTTGTTTCAAGATTGCTGCTTCCCACAACTGGGTTTCATGACCTCATGAAAGGAGGAAGGAGAAACCTGGATCATGCCTACAATTTTTAATATCTACAGATTTTTTTAAAGCCCCAACCTGGCTGGCCTAGGCTAGCCTGATCCCATCAGATCTTGGAAGCAAAGCGGAATCAGCCCTGGTTAGTACTCAGATGGGAGACCACCCAGGAAGTTCAGGGTTGCTACACAGAGGCAGACAACGGTAAACCACCTCTATTTCTCTAAACTCTAGTGCCTTAAAAACCCTACACGGTTGCTGTAAGTCAGCTGCAACATGACGGTACTTTCCACCACCAGTTTTTAAGATAAAACACATTCATGTGCAAAGTTAGACATGATATTTTCATCTGATTTTTAATTCTTTCATTTTTTGTTTCATTTTTTGTTTGCTTGTTTGATGAAGCTGCTTTAAACCATCTCCACTTTCAGACCAACTAATCATGAAGTTACCACAAGACAAATGAAAATTTAATATCTCCTAGCACAAATTACTGCCTTTACTATATCAACATTTGTCAAAATATTGTCTCTTATGGAATTGCACACTCCATAAACATTAATACAGTGTACTGTACAACCTTGACAAGTTTGGTACCGAAACAATCCAGCACTCTTCAAACATTAACTTATTCCGCCCACCTTCACATGCATTTTCAGTTGTGACTACCATGGACATTGTTTTCTTTTCAGAAGCAAGCTCTGATTGCAACACCTCCCACAAGACATTTGTTTCAGTTTCATCACTGCCAAGAAGTGACTTGTTCTAAGGGCAAAAAGTCAAATTCTGCAGAGAAACTCTTACAGTGCAGATTATACATGGGAAGCGAAGCTGCTGGTGATTTCTTTGGGGGCAGGGTAGACTTTGGAGAGCAGGGATGGGTGTCCATGGGCCCAGAAAACCTACTATAGATAGCTTTACACAAGTATTAGACTAATTAAAGGAACACAGTCTCTCAACCACTATTACCTGCAATTGTTAAATGGAACCTCCAAACCCAGAAGCATAAATCTCTGAGTAGTAGATGCTGGACATAAACAAGAGGACAAGTCTGTTGCTTTCTTGCATTGCCTATAAGCTTCTCAGAGGTATTAGTTTGGCCACAACTGTAAACAGAATTCCTGACTAGATGGGACTCCCTGTATGATCTAACAGGGCTCATGTTTATACTCTTAGCCTGCAGCTGGCCCTGGAAGAGACAGACATGGATCTTCCCTTGCTGTTGTCACATGACTCACCTCAGGATGTACAGTCATGGTTCATCTTTCTATGGCCACAAACTAAGAATCCCAAACAGAGTTATATGAGCAAGAATATTGGGTAAGCCAAACAGCAATAAGGAGAGACCAAAATGAAAACACAGTGCCTTAACCTACATATGTCCTTTCTCTAATTTTTCTCTCTGAGTTTGATTCAGACTAAATTTTACTATGTCAGAATGGAGTTTCTTGCCTCCATCCTCTGACTGCAGCCCAAATCTCCACAAAATGCTTCTCCTATGGGGATAGAAAACTCTAAGGAATGACATGAGGGGGGACTGCAGCAGGAAGGGGAAATCTGTGGAAATTGCTAATTCAGTCTGGATCCAACCTTCTTTTCTTTGAGTAGGAGATAAACAGTAGAAGTATCAACCCCTTTGGAGCAGAGAAGGGAGAGCTGTTCAAGTAATAGCAGATGAGGATTGGGTAGAAAGTGAAAACAGCATCATAACCAGTTCCATCTCTTCCCTAGTGAGTTGTCTGTCTGAATGTACAACATCCTAAACTGGATGGAAATCTTCAGTTCCCATACTATTCCAGTGAAATACACAAAGAATACAGAAACCTTTAACAAACCTGTGCTTTTTTGCTATTCTCTAACATGTTTCAGTTGCAGTTCTGAATGGCAAGTTTACTTAGAACATTGCTATTTAAAGGCCTATTATACATGCACAGCTTACTGCAGAGAATCTGAGCAAACAAGCCTTTAAGCTTGACTTTGGATTCTGTGCCTGCTGTACACACCATTCTTTTCTCCGGTGTATTTATTCTTCAGCCCAGAACATATACACTGGGCTCTGTGATGCCTTCTCGTGCCACCTGGTTTGAACAGGTGACATGAAAAGACAGCCCAGCAGCGCATACTGTGCATGTGGGGAGCCAATGGCTCCTGGCAGGCACAGCTCAGAGCTGCCTTTTCATGTTGCCTGGTTGAAACTGGGCTGCAAGAGAGGGCAGCCAAGCCCAGCTCACTGTGTGCGTGGGGAACCAATGGTTCCCGGAAGACACAGCTTGGCACTGCCTCCTCTTGCCACCCAGTTGAAACTGGGCAAGAGGAAAGGACATCCCAGCTGGGATCATTATGCATGCAAGGAGTCAATGGATCCCAGCAGCCACAGCTCAGTGCTGCCTTCTCCAAACCAGGTGGCAGGAGAGGGCAGCCTACTGAGAGTCATTTTTTTTTAACAAGTAGCATGAAACTAGTGATTGTTTCCTATTGATAGACTTATGCCACTTGAAAACAAAATTAAAATGTAGGCAGGGAGTGGCTTACGAGGGGTGGGGACAGGGCAGGGGAAAATCCAAGGAAATCTGTATGCTGTTGACTTACCTTTGGCTTGGAAGCAAAACAAGGGAAAAACCACCACAAAACCACTTCCACAAAACTCGGGGAAACAGCTAACAGAAAGTGAATTGAGCACAGGGAGGAAATGAAATGCAGAATGAAAAAGAAAACCCAATGGACATGCACAGTGAAAATGAGGCAAAACACCCATGCATAATGGGCCAAAGTTAAATATAGATGTAACAGTACCTGATGATTCTGAAAAAGGACTTTAAAGAATTATCCCAGAGTACAGACCTCTATCCTTCTTGTGGAATAAGAAGACTAGCTGCAAAAATCCCTCTTTTTACTTTAAAATTATATTTTGGATTCTGTCTAGATTTTTAAAAAAACTTAAACTGTACTTCTTTCAAAACAGTCCCCTAATACAAACACTGTGTTAGAACTTTACAGCAAAACTCTAATATGCTTATAATGTGAATCTTCCATCCTCTTCAATGTGAGATAAACCCAAGGAAAAAGATTAAGAGTAAAAGGGAAATTTCTAATATCCTCAGGCAAGATGCCCAATTCTTGGAAAGAAGCTAAAATAATTATTCTTCCTAAAGAAGGAAAAGATAAAACAAAACCTGAATCTTATAGACCAATTTTGGTTCTCAACCATGATTTTAAAACATTTTCTTCAGTAATGGCCTCTCGTCTTAATAAAATTATGCCAGTTTATATCCACACGGATCAGGCAGGATTTATACCTGGTTGCTCCATTTTAGATAATGTTAGAAGAACTCTGAATATTATTCACTACTGTAAGCACACCCAATTAAGCTCAGCAATATTGGCACTGGATGCTGAAAAAGCATTTGATAAATTGATTCTTTACCTTAAATCAGTACTGGCATTTATGGGATTTGGCCCGAATTTTTTGAGGATTATTGACACCTTGTATCAAGCACCATTTGCCCAAATCACTATTAATGGCTATAGATCATAGGATGTGAATATATCCAGAGGAACACGACAGGGTTGCCCCCATCACGCATTCTGTTTGCTTTATCCCTCGAATCATTAGCTTTAGCTATTAGAAATGATACCAATATTAAAGGCATACCCATTAATACTGTAACATAAAATCAGCTTGTATGCCGATGATACTGTGATTTCTATTGGAGACCCAATGAATTCCTTGAAATATATAATAAGCATTTTATATAAATTTAGTACGGTATTGGGGTATACTACGAATTATGCTAAGACTGAATTATATCCAATGCACCTATCATTAGTGGAGAAACAGGAACTTGCAGATGGCTTTCCATTTAAGCGGGTCAGCAGATCATAGAGACATTTGGGTGTTAATATTCCAATAAATCTGAAGGATCTGTTTGACACTAATTTTACACCTCTGATAAACTGGACTACCAACACCTTGAATGCTTGGGCAAAATTAAACCTGTCTTTATTGAAAAAAACAGAATTGATTAAATCTATTGTATTTCCTAAATTTTCATTTTTATTTCGGCATATTCCTATATGTATTAAGCCGCAATTGTTTCATTCATGGCAATCAATGTTCTCTAAATTTCTTTGGAATAAGAAAAAACCACAGATAAATTGTATGCTTTTAACACGTCCCATTAAGCAGGGTGGCCTGGGAATGTGAAATTTTAAAATCTATCATGAAACGGCTCAATTAAAAGCTATTTTAAGATACGCCTCCCCAGAGGTAAGTAAAGCTTGGGTGCAGACAGAGACTGCATATAGTCAACCTAAACCTTTACATGAAGTTCTTTGGACGTTCATGAAAGACAGACCCATACGAACCCCTTTTTAAAATGTACTTTGGACATATGGGACAAGCACAGAAAAATTCTAGCCCCCAAAATTTCACCATTGGCAGCATTTTGGGGACAGTCTCGGTTTTTACCAGGAGCTGAAATAGATACTTATTCCAACTGGAGAAAAGCTGGAAAATTTTGTATACTTGACATATGTCAAAATGGCCAAGTATTGCCAATAGCCCATTTGGAACTTAATTATAATGTTAAGATCCCTTGGTTTCAGTATCGACAGATCTCCCACATGATAGCAGTTAATGATCTAGCAGAGCAAACTAACGGTCCTCTTACTACATTTGAGTCCTTAATAAAGAAAGAAATTCAAGATCATAAAGGGTTAATTTCGCTGTTATACAGATCTTTATCTCATGAACCATGGAACATGACCTCATCACAACAACAAGCGTGGCATAAAGATTGCAACGTGTCCCTTACAAATGATCAGTGGAATAAAATATGGTCTTCAAATTTGTACCTAAGTCCCTGAATATAAGACTTCAGAACTATAAATTATTCTCAAGATGGTACATGACCCCTGTAAAACTTTTTCATTCAAAAGCCATGGCAGAACCTAAATGCTGGAAGGGCTGTAGACAAAGGGGTTTATTTATAGATTGTTGGTGGACATGCTCAAAGGTCCAATCATAATAAAATTGATGAAATTCTGGGGGTACAGGTTCCAAAGTCTCCTGAATCGATTCTGCTTAATTGCTGGGATGATTTAGACCTTTCATATAACTCTAAGCATCTGCTGGCTTTAATGTTATTTGCAGCCAAAACAATTTTGGCGCAAGCATGGAAAACAGATAAAGTACCAACTGTTAAACAATGGTTTTTAAAACTATGGGATATAACAGTTATGGATAAGCTTGCAACTGTTAATGGCTGAAAACTCAGAAAATAAGTCTAATTTTGCGGATAAATGGTTTGTCTTCTTTGAATATATAACAAATAAGGAATCTGATGTTAATGCCTTACCTGCTAAATATGCCAATTTTGTTCTTTATTAATTTGAAAAAAGTTGGTAAACAGAACTTGTATTTTACTGAGTTGGTATAAATGTAGAAAGTTGTATCAAGCATATCCAGAAAACTATTTGTAACAGTTTAAATCTAAAAGTTGATGTTATTGTTGGTATGTTTGAGATATATATATATTGCTGAAAAGTTATAGAAATAAAATTATAAAAGGGAAATTTCAGGGTACAAGAAACTTTCACCAACATGCACTTCATTTTTAGCTTTTAATTATCAAAGCTATAAAGCAGAACTTTTGACATTTCAAGCTAGCTAACAAACTGTTGAAAGATGGTCAAACACCAAATGTTTTTACTTGGTCTACTGGAAATTTATACAGTAATGTTGTTTCTGTAAATCAAATTTAGAGTCTAGTGGCACCTTTAAGACCAACAAAGTTTTATTCAAGGTATGAGCATTCATGTGCATGCACATTTTTTCAATTACACATGAAAGCTCATACCTTGAATAAAACTTTGTTGGTCTTAAGGGTGCCACTGGACTCTTAAAGTTGTTTCTGTAAGTTAGGCTGGGAGGTAACATCAGAAGAACAAGATAGTTGAAAAGACCACTTTGGCCGAGGACAGACTGGCAATGTAAAGCGGGGCAGGCACGCTTCGGAAACAGAAGAAAGGAGCACGTTCAGACATGTGCATCTGTCCGTCGGCTCCGTTTTGTACTTACCCGTCTCCCAGTCGCTTTCCATCCGCTTTACCAGGACACCGGGTAAAACCGGTGTTCAGGGGCCGTCCTCCGCATGCCTCCCGCTTCCAAACAGTGTGAACCGGAAGAAGCGGGAGGCATCCGGAGGCGGCAGTGTGAACGCGCCGCACAAAGGAAAACAAAAAAAAGTGCAGCGGCAGTCTGAACGCTCCGTGGCAATCTGAACGCTCCGTATCGCCGCTGGTCCGCATTGCTCTGGCCAGTATGAACGGCCAGCTCCGTGGAGTTTTTCCCCCGCACCAGTTCCCTCCGCTTTGCCTCCGCTTTAGATTGCCAGTCTGTCCTCGGCCTTTGTCCACCACAAAGCTAACAGGTACAGAGATCTTTTTAGAAACAAAGCCCTTCATATGCATGCAACACTTTGAAAATAACAAAGATTTCTTCTTTCTTTTCCTTTTAAAGATCACCTCCTGTGAGAGATGCTAGGGAATGGAAGCAATTTAAAAGCTCCTCCACTTCAGTTTGCACGGTCAAATAACTGGCTAGATTGATTAAAAATGCTTTTCAATCAACTAGGAAGGTCTCTTTAATCAATAAATAAGTTTTTAAAATAAAATAAACTGCCTTATTTTAGAACAACTATAAACAGAAATTACAGGTGGAAGCTGCTATCAGAGAAAATGCATTTACCTTTCTCTCTCACAAACCAGGGATTGCCTCCTATCGTACAAAACTCATTGTACAAAACAGAGTTTTCTATTTTTTAATAAGCATTAGCTTCTTCAAATTAATTTACTACAACTCATACTGTCAATAAACTAAGGTGTCTTGAATGAGGTGACGGTCCTAAATAGTAGACTCAGCTATCAAAATCCAAGTTCCTTAGATGTACAGAATGATCAGAAACAGAAATACAACTGCATATTCATTGTGCAGAGAAACATTCACCTCAACAGACCTTTAGAGATTCACTCACAATTTGTTTCATGCCAACTCTCCAGGCCAAACTGTGCAAAATGATAGAAGCTCCAGGGGTTCAATATGGAATTGTCCCAATCATATTTTTAAAAAGCAATGGAAGATCTAATTTTGATAAGCAGCACGAGTTTCCAGACAGTCACAGGAGAAATCTTGCTGAAACATTTAAGTTGGTTATGGCTTCAAGTTGTAATTTGAATTCCCTTTTATGCTGGCAGTTACCAGCAGGCTTTCCCTGCGTAGCCACACAAGGTTGCATCCTTTCACACACACCCAGGATGCCACCCACATCAGCCTGACCTTTCCCAAGGGTCATACTAAATGGTACCAAGTCTACTCATTACTAGAGACAGGCTTCACAACTGGGTACTCTGCCCTCTCACACAGGTAAAATTAAACCACTCTGCCTCTCCATCAGACACAACTACCCTTTGAACTGCCTACTCTCCTACTGAAGCATGCATAAACTGACTGCTGCTGTGCTTCCCTGGATGCTGGAGCAACACTCCCATAGGACTTTGCCACATGTTATTTCATCACTTGTGTGCCCATATTGTGTCTTTTTCCCCTCTAGTGGCCACTTTGATATTTCATTGCTGTATCACCAGTTTATTCCTAAGCACTTTAAAAGTGCATGGAATAAACCGGAGATACAGTAATGAAATATCAGTGACCACTGGAGGGCAAAAAAATATGTGGGGTGGGGGGTGGGGGTGACACAGTATGGGCACACAAGCAACAAACATAAAAAGTGCAGAAAAGCCCATAGGCTCAGGAACAAAACAGCTGGTTGGCAGTTTTACTTTTGGGGAGCAGGAAAGCCTCCTGTTCATTGACACAGGCCTTTCCCCAAACATTTTTCTTTTAGCCATCTGGTACTGTCACCCTTGCTATGGGAATCACCTGGAAGGAGGTATTCTGCAGAGAAAATCTGTGGGCAGGATTCTATTGTCTCTGCCTGCATGACCCTTTGATTTTAAAATCAGGCCACTTTTTCTTCTTTTTATTGGCCAAACCAGATGTGATACCGAGAGATCTGTGAAGGGGGAAAAGCAGCTCTATGAAGTCCTCATTCAGATCAGGGCCAAGGCACAGGGAAAGAGAACATTTAATCCTTGCACCTGCGTGGTGTCACTGATTAACACTGTCCCCATTGTTAATCCTAGAAGTGGAGAACAGATAGGCAGAGGGTTTGGAGTAGGGCTGCCAAGTCCAACTTGGGAAATATCTGAGGACTTTGGGGGTGGAGCCAGGAGACTTTGGGGGTGGAGCCAGGAGAAAGGAAGTGACATCATTTTGTGATGTCACATCCTGTGATGTTGCTTCCACATGCTGACACATGAACTCATGAAGTTTCCTAATACTGAGCTTCTGCTGCTGCCTTGAGCTTTATAGGCTTGCAAGCAGCATTACCCAGACTGTGACTTTTATGCCACTGTTTTTTGTCGCTGAACAAGAGTCAGTGTTATGTAGCAGTCAGTTTGTTTCGCTGGGATCTGGGAGAGCCTGGCTCAAAACCCTGCAGTGCCATGGAATCATTTTATTTAATACTGAATCAGGCCATTGGTCCATCAAGGTCAGTATTGACTACTCAGACTGGTAGTGGCTCTCCAGGGTCTCAGGCTGAGATCTTTAATGTCACCTATGACCTGATCCTTTTTTAGCTGAAGAGGCTGATACCTCCTGCATGTCAAGCAGATGCTCTATCACTGAGCAATGGCCCTACTGAATCCTTCCTCATCTCGGCAGAATATGAAGCACTAAGTGCTGCACAAGTGCTAAATATGATTTTCATATCATAAGAACAGGAGAGAAGCCACAGTGGATCAGGCCAACAGCCCATCCAGTACAACACTCTGTGTCACACAGTGGCCAAAAATACCAGGTGCCCTCAGGAGGTCCAGCAGCAGGGCCAGAACTCCAGAAGCCCTCCCACTGTTGCCCCCCAAGCACCAAGAATTCAGAGCATCACTGCCCCAGACAAAGGGCTCCATTTAGACCTTGTGGCTATAATAGCCACTGATAGACCTCTGCTGGATGGGGACAGAGAGAGAGACAGACAGACAGACAGACAGAAAAAAGAAAGAAAGGGGGAGGGGGAGAGAGAGAGAAGGAAAAGAGCTGGCGGACCCCAGCAGCTTACCCCAAGCAGCTTACTCCAGCAGCAGGCCACATGCAAAAGCAGGCCCTTCAGCAGAAAGAGCCTCTCTGGGCGGGACTCTCTTCCTCTCTCTTAAAGGGGAAATGTCTGTTGAGGCTTTTTACTGCAGGGCAGGCTCTCTGCAGACATTTCCCTTTTAAGAGGCTTGTGCAGGCTCCGACGTTTCCCTGCTGGCAGCCATTGCCTCCCCTGGTGGCCAATTCTGAAAAAGCGGGGGAAAGCTTTAAAAATCGGTGCTTCCCCCGCCCTACCCGGGGACTTGGCAGCCCTAGTTTGGAGGCAGCATCAGGTTTGACTCTCTTGCTCTATGCCTCAGGGATACTGAAAGTCACTGCCTCATTTAACTATGTAATCAGTGTTTACTCACAAGTTAGATATGGGCTTGCCTAGACTAGTCCAGAGGAAATTGAGGTTCAAATCCTAACTTACCAGGAATCATATCAGGTGACTTTGAGGACATGACACTCTCCGAGCATAATGTATTTCACAGGGTTGTTAAACGAATCAAATGCAGTACAGGAGGACCATGTATGCTACCCCTGAGGTCTTTGCATTGTGAAGATTTATTAACACTACTTGGAAATCATGACTATGTGCCAAACTAAAATACTTGAACGGATACAAAAAGCTCTGAACTGTAAAACTGCCAAGTGCAGCAGCTCTATGGGCTCCCACTGCATAAAACAAATAAAACAATTTGCTCATTAAAATAAATGTAGTGTTGCTTACTGCACTCCATAGGTTTTTATGATCCTGTCCTCCCTTATAGGATTTTACTAACCATTCATGGTGAGTGTGTTTGCCGGGGGGGGGACAAGTTATAGTGCAAAGGCTTTTGTTACATAAACTATCCAGATTTGTTTAGTGAAATTTAAAGATGAAGATTGGGTATTTTAAAACAAAGGGCCAGGTTCTAAGCTGCCTTATAAACAGAACTCTATGGATTTTCATCATAGCAGAAAATCAAACATGGCTTCATTTGTATAAACACAGGGGAGGAAAGGGTAAAGAAAGCCACACCATTTTTCATGCTCCTTCAGCCTGTAAACAAGTGGGCATAATATTGCTGCTAGATTCTTCCAAAAGGCAACTCATTGTGCTAATGGAGCATGACCATGTTAGCCTAAGGGCCAACTTTCATCAACATTTTAGAAGCACTAAGAAATAAATGCTTAAAAGAATGAAAAAATGTCTCATGGTTAACATCAGACTTTGGTGTCAGCAATCCAGCCTGATTCTGACCAGTACATATAAATACCTAAAATAGAAAGACTGGTCTGTAGAAAATAAGATGTCTTAATTGAAAAGTAAGCCACTGTGATGGAGAATTGATTTTCTTTACCAAGGATGTTTAATCATCTGGTGTTTCACTCACGTCCTCCTTGAAAGTAGCAATCATAAGAGCTGAACATTCAATACACCATTCGACTGCACCTGAACAACTAAAATGTATTAGCCTGCAGGGGGAGGGAAGACAACTGTACACATACACCATTATTCCAGAGCTGCTGTCACCCCCTCTAAATTAAAAGGACATTTTTACAGGAAAGAGAACAACATTTGACATTTCTGAGTTGAGGCTTACTATTTTGATGTATCTGTGTGCTTCATTACAGCACTATTCAGTGTCCATTAATAACTGCTGATTGTCCAGATCAATTTATACACATGAATTCTTACATAGTCTCATAAGACTGCAGAATCTACCACACATCCACAAAATATCTTTGCTTTAAAAAGTCTCCATCACTAAATAGAGCCAGTTTGGTGTAGTGGTTAGGAGTGTAGACTCTGGGAGAACCAGGTTTGATTCCCCATTCCTCCACATGCAGCTGCTGGTGTGACCTTGGGTCAGATACAAATTCTTTCAGAGTTGTTCTCTCACAAGCAGTTCTTGAAAGAGCTCTCTCAACCTCACCTACCTCACAGGGTGTCTGTTGTGGGAGAGGAAGGGAAAGGAGATTGTAAGCCACTCTGAGACTCCTTTGGGTAGTGAAGGGTGGGATATAAATCCAATCTCCTCCTCCTCCTCCTAAAAAGAGATGCATCTCTAGGCTTGGTGCTCTTACTGTGCAGTATATTCCAGCACTGCACACACTGACAACTAAAAAGAATGGCAGCTGAAATGATCCAATTAAAGATACATTTGTGGCAATGTATCCAAAATTTGCAGGTTCAAAGAGACTACAAACTATAAAACAAAGTTTGAGTCCAGAGGCACCTTTAAGAACAACAAAATTTAATTCTGGGTATAAGCTTCCATGTCCATACACACTTCATCCGATATCCACCTGAATCTACAAATTGTAAGTGATTCTGGAATCAACAAGTAGGTCATGTCCATCCATGATTCTGAGAGGGGGTTGTTCCCTGTGACTTGGTTACTAAAATTTAGTTTGCTGATGGCACAGGCTCTAAAGCAGCAACAATTTATAAGTGTAGCTTATTTATAAAGGCCCAGCCTGGCCATGGCCCTTGACCACAGGCAGTAACTGCACAGACAAAAAGCCAATTGACTAGCATTTAAAACAATGAATATCAACCAACAGCAGTAAGGCAATCCAGGCCGGGGGGCTCAACTTGTGTATAAACAAGGAGTTTGAACAACATAAGTCTGGCTAGCAATCATATCCACGTCAAAGATCTCAGGATCTATGCTATTTACACATTACTGTGAGGCCCAAACTGTAGGCAACTCTGCAAGTTCTATTTATTTCATCCAAAACATTTTTTTCTTTTAAAAGTCAATGTATGAAGCTTCAATTTGTATTTGGACCTTGAAATGAGTAACATGGGTTTAAGTCATTTTTCCAAGGTGACATTTTCCCATCATGCTACTCTTTACCCACAGATCCAGATCAGGGTTTGCATAAGAAATGCCATGTTTACCCCAAACAAAATGCAAGTCCACAGGACTGTTCAGGTCTGGAAGCTAGTGCAAGGGAAGGTTTAAAGCTTCCTCTGCCCATATCTCGGTCCTCAATCTGAACTGATAAGGAAAAGTAACCAGGAGCTCATTCATCAAACCCCAATAATCACACCTTTTAAAATTTTATGCGTTTTTAATTCTGTATGCCTTTTAATCTGTGGTGTGTGAACTTAATGTGTGTGTTTTTAAATCCTGTTTATTGGATTGGTAGGTACACTTTCTATCCCCACAGTGTGGTTGCTGCAATAAGCCTGAAGTAATAACCTTGGCACAGTTTTCCATGATGCTGATAGAGTGAGGATACAGGAATAGATTCTTATGCCATGGCCATGCGTGGAAGAGCCTCTGGAAAGACTTTTGCAGAGTAGTAATTCCTTGTGACTGATGTAATGTGTATGATCACTCTAAATACCTGGAGAATTGCCTCTCATGGATGGTGGCAGTTTACTGACAATTGAGTTCCCAAGCAATCAATATAGTCACCACCATCTTCCATGCAGTGAAGACACTGACATGGAAGAACATCCAGGAACCTCACAAATACTTTTAATTAATCAAGAATGGAGTCTAATACTCTTCAGTGCAAATGCTGTTCTGACCCGTGGCTGCTATAAACTTGGTAACACCAGAAAAATAAACTTCTTTCCACTTTTGTTTTATTGTACAGCTGTACAATTTCCACAGCTGGGTGCCGAATCTTTTTTAAGAATGTAAACTTTCAGCAACCAGTTAGAAGCACTTGTGATTACTTGAAAGGATAGGCTCAAGATCTTAAGGTGTTTTTAGGACATCGATAGTTAGCTTGCCTTGGATACATCTTGAAGGGCAGCCTGCAGGTTCCAGCATTTGCTCTAGTTGCAAAGAAACAAAAACCACAGCAAAGCCAGATTTAGGGATGTGCACAAAAAATGGTATTTTTCGGGTTCCGGGTACACTGAACCCAAAAAATACCAGTATTTCCTGATATTACTGAATCCCAATATCAGAATGGTATTGGGATTCAGGAAATATTCAGGATTGCCAAAATTTTTCAGCTCCAGTATAGTCTATGTATGGGGACCATTCTCCTTAATGGTCCCCATAGGCTATAAATGGTGAATCAATCCAGGGGTATCTGGGACACTGGGGGGGAGGTTTGGAAGTAGAGGCACCAAATTGGCAGCACTCTTATTACCTGGAGAATTGCCTCTCATGGATGGTGGCAGTTTACTAACAACTGAGTTTCTTCCAGTGCTACAGTAACTACTCTTAACCTTCATTTTAAACATAGCTGCTGGTATCTCTCCTCAAAAAACCTGACAAGTTTCAAAAAGATTGGACCAGGGGGTCCAAATCTATGGGCCCCAGAAGAAAGTGCTCCCATCCTCCATTGTTTCCAATGGAGAGGGGAAAGGGCGTTTAAAGGGACACAGTCCCTTTAAATGCCTTCCCCAAACTGTGGCACAACTCCATGCTGTGGCGAGTGAACTTTAAATGCCTTCTTCAAGCCATGGCACAGAGTGAACTCCAAAGGCATTTAAAGTTTAAATGACCTCTCGAAGCTGAGAGTTCACTCCTATAACTGTGGCTATCCGGTGGCCCCCAAAAAATTGATGGCCCTCAGTTATTGGCTGAGAAAATATACTGAGTGTACACCCCTAGCCGGATCTGCAAGTATCTGTCAAAAGCTAAAGGGTTAAATGAGAACACAATTTTAGTCTTGCAAAATTGCTTACATGTTAATAATAGATGACCCAAGATACTCAGTATGGTGTCAATACCTGTGAAACATTACGAAGTGAAACTGCCATAGTAGTGAAATGTTAGACAATAGGGCTGGCAGATTCATGTGTGAAAGAAAAATTCCCTGGAGGATGCCTCTGTGGGTGTATTCTCAACCTCAACATTTTTAGATTAGGAAAAAAAATACTTTTGTCTCCTTGGCTTCCTAATGGTTCAATGACTTCATCCAACAGTCATATCTGATAGTGTGTATACTTACACAACACATTCAACGGCATGATTCCAGTTGTTATACGGACTCATCCTAAAAGGTTCAAGCAGCTTCTGAAAGATACTGGATATTCTATCATGGTCTGCTATTTCAAGTAAAGAGCTGAACATGTATCAGGAAATACTCAGTTCTTCTGAACCTGTTTTATGCTCTTTAAAAACATGAGTTCCCCTTGGACCAAGGGCGGGCAGTGATCATTCACTCTCCAAGCAAATAAAATTAGCTCTCTGCCCCTCCTCCAGTGCTACAGTAACCACTCTCTTAACCTTCCTTTGAAAGCTTCTACAGCAGCTTCTTTCATGCAAAGAAGAGGCACACAGCTTTGCCTTGAATGGGAAAATGACAATGTGTGAAAATGGTCCTCTCAAGGCCCCATCTCTGTCCAGTGAGAGTTCAAAAGCTTCATGACTGTCCTAAGTCACCACCTAAGTATGCCTTTCACTTCTTTACTCCCCTGTATGCACTATTCACTCAGCATTTTCACACATACCCTAACTGGAAGTGCATCTCTTGCAGTACTCCAGCACTCTTTGAGACTCTAGCACTCTTTCTTGCACTCTTGGGAATGGAAGGATCAACCTGCCCCTTCCCTTACTTCCCCTTTGATACCTGTGACTAATCAAGGTATGGTATGGGTACAGAAATCACAGTATTCAAATCATAAAGGTTTAATAAAAGAATAAAACAAACACAATTTCTTTATACCACAGAACTGAGCAAAGATTAAAAGAAAAATAAATAAACACAATCCTTCTAACCTTGTTCTATATTTGTCCCTAACAGATGTTAAAATAAGAACAGGCAATTTCCCCTTGGAAGTACAAGGCAACAGAAAAGTTCCATTACCTCAGTTTTCAGAGTTGGGACTTCTCTCATGATCAAGATGGAGTTCCTAGGTAAGACTAAGGAATACTCTCTACCCTTTAGTCACTTAAACTCTGTATTCCTAAGTGTGACTCTCTAACTGTGGTGTAAGCAAGTATCTCTTTGTCCACTGCACTTTGTACTTGCATTTGTTGGCACTAGGGATGGGCATGAATCGATAAAGGAACCCCAGTTTGTGTATGAACCAGGGTTTGGGAGAATGTGTCTCCCATGATCTGCCACATGAACCTCCATGTTTTTTTCATGGAGGTTTGTGAGGTTCATGGCAGGATTCACGTGGACTCCAAAGGCATTTAAATACCTTTGGAGCTTACTTCCAGGTCTGGCAGCCTGACTGGAAGTGAGCTCTGAAGTTATTTAAATGCTGCTGGAGCCCACCACCAGCCCATGGGCCAAACCAAGTGAAGGCATTTAAATGCCTTCAGAGCCCACCTCCGGGTCGAGCTGCCCTGCCTGAGCTCCAAAAGTGAGCTCCAAAGGCATTTATAGGCCTTTGGAGCTCACTCTGGAAGCTCAATGTAGTTGGGCCACCAGTCTAGTTGGACCAATCCAAGAGTGAGCTCAGTTGGGCCGGCCTGAAGTGGCCTCCAAATGCATTTAAATGCCTTTGAGGCCCATTTCCGGGTTGTTCTGCAGCCATGCCCCCAAATATAAGTGAGCTGTAGCCGCATGAACTTCCCAAAGTAGGACTGGTTTGAGCAATGGATAAGTTTGTGGAAGTTCATGGCTTGGGGTTTATGAAAACACCAAACTACAAACCTCCACTTTTCCGGTTCATGCTCATCCCTAGTTGGCACCAAACAACGTATATCTTTAGTCTGCAGGGCAAGTCAAAATAGAGGAAATACTTTTGGAAAGCAGCAGGTGAAAGATTTCCCCATCTGAGCTCTGAAACACTGTATTTTTATATAAGCTATTCATGTGGGATAAGTCTATCAATGGCTACTAACCATGGTGATTGAGGGCAACCTCCACATTAAGAGGCACTGAATCCCAGAGCCTCTGAATCCCAGAGCCAGGAGGCAACATCAGAGGAAGGCCTCAACCTCTATGCCTTGTTTTTGGCCATCCAAAGGAACCAGTTGGCCACTGTGTGAGACAGGATGCTGGACTAGATGGACCACTGGTCGGATCCAGTAGATGTTCTTATTTTGTGGCTGGCTTCACTCACCAAGGTGCTGTTCCGCTACTGGTTTCACCCATGGAGACAGCCTTCTGTGACTGGGAACTCCCACAGCTCTTTAAAAAAATTAAGTAGTTCCCAGAACCATTAGGTCTGCCCTCCCCTGCCTTAGATGCATGAAAGAATTTATTCCTGCAAACACAACTACATACATACACACTTCCACTGAAGAGAGTGGTATAGCTGGATTTCTGGGAGTTCGATGCATTTTTGAAAAACCACTTCCTGCCCAAATCATTCACTGGATCTTTTGTCTAGGTTCTCTAAAATCTACAAAAACCAAAGCAGATGGAAGGCAAGAAATGATACCATGGCAATAAACCAATTTTAAACAGAAACAGTACTTTTATTTGGGCTTGAAGAACTGTATTTTTCTTCTTCATCATCCTGAAGAGAACTGCTTTCTCAGATACAAATACTATCATACTGTGCATTGTTTAAATGAAAACCATCTTTCATGCTGTACTCTCAGATTCCTAAAAGAGAGCTATTTCCAATCTGCCTGAGTTCTTTCTATAAGGCATGGTGGATTCCTAAAGAATTTATATGAAAACTGGTGAATTTATATAGAACTTTGAAGGTGAAATGAACTTTATAAAAAGGAATGTAAAGAGGCAGCCTAAGGTCACCACCAAACTTATTCTGTAAGTAAAGTAGTATCATATAACTTCCTTTAAATGTAATGCACTGAAGTCATAATTTGAACACAGCCAGATTTTGTAGTGTTTAAGAAGTATCTGAATCTGCCTAAATCTTAAACTAAAGTAATCCTGTGAAAGGCAAAGCACCCTGCCATCCTCTCAAGGGTTACTATGGAAAGGAACAGGCCTAGTACATCCTGCAGGTGTTACTAACTGGTCTCTTGGCCTGTACAGTTTTTATAATCTTCAAGGCCAAAGATGATAATGGCATGATTAGCTTCTCATGAGAACCTGCCACCTGTAGGATGGCAGGGGGGGGGGGGAGGACAGGCAAAGGTGATGAGGCAATCTTCTAAAAGCTTCTTCAGAGGGTAAGCTCTGAATGGATGTCACCCTTACCTGATGTTACTGAGCCAAAAACTATAATTCAGCTAAGGCCCAGAGGAGAGAGAGACTAGCTGAGATCCTGATGGACTGAAGGCCTAAACTGTGACCTGCTTGAATTGCAATTGCTAGCAACATAGGGAATTCCTCAACTTTGGCCTGGGATTTTGGAACCTAAGGTTTGCGCCATCTAATGCAAGAACTAAAAAAGTGTTAGACAGTTGAGCTAGTCTTTCCTGTTTTCTTGCTGCGTGATGTTAAAGTATTGGCTGTTTAGTAAACTTTTCTAATCGATTGAATCTATAACAAATATTATAAATCCTTTTATAATAAACAATAGTCTGGTTACTTGTGTGCAACTGCCCTGAAGCCCCATGGGGTTCAGACCATGAACACCTTGACTTCCTGGATTTAAGATAAAATGGCTGGAGACAAGTATCTACAGGCTGGACAATATACCATGGAACAGGTAAAACCAGTACATACACAGACTTTAGTTCTTATGTTGCTTATGAGAGCTTCTTAAGCTTTTCACAGTGACTTAAATCTATGCTGAAAGGCTTTGTTCCAGTGTTTTCCCCAAACACTTCAGTAAACTTTTTTTTTTAGTAATCGCTAACTCTTTTGGTTTCCAGAAGGCTGGTACACTCTTTCCAGTACTCAGACCCCTTCTCTTGAAACACCAGTACTCATCTTGATTTTTTAAACTGACTCTTAATGTCTCTACAGGCAGTTTCTAACCACACCAGACCAGGGTTCTCTGCACTCTTCAGAGCTAACTCCCTATTTGACTGGGTAGGGAAATTCTCCACTTGCTAGAAGATCTATCCCCATTCTTTAGCCTGAATGGGGTCTCCATCACTTGTCCTTGCCAACTTTCCCCATTCTCCTGTGTGTGTTAACCTGCTCTCAATCAGGGCTGGATTCCAAAACTATCAATACTAGATTCTGCATCTCTCCTCGGCATCCAGTTCAGAAGACCTTCCCCACTCAGCTAACCAATCAGATCTCTTGGAACAGCCATCAGCAGGACCTGCAGCACCCACCCAGAAGCCACCAGTCCAGGTCAAATCAGGAGCAGAGGTCTTGACCTTGATTAGGTAATGCTGGCATTTACCTAATGAAAGACAAAATGTCTTTAAATTATACTTTTCCAGGTCTTTGTACAGTAACAAGCTGTACTGTTCTTTTCTCAATAAAAATAAATAATCCCCTCAGCAAACATTACTTAGAACATGTTGAACTTCTGAGATGGACAATGCTATCAGTGATGAATAATGTTTCAGGGACATTATTTTGGGCAAAAAGTTTATTTATGTTTGCCCTTTTCAAATTTCCCTTAGTAGCAGTATTTTTTTATGTACCAAACGACTACTTTCAATGTGGATAAACCAGAACTGTTATATGCATACTCAGTCATACTAATAAATCCATATTTTTAAAAAATGGCTTAATAGGAGCTGACAAAGCAAGCAATTCTGTGTTAAATAAAAAACAGAGTGAGAAAAATCAGAGTGAGAATAAGTAACACAGTTATGGAATGAAAGATGCTCAGAGCTGTGGTTCAACTGTACCACCAGCAGGATAGTGAACAGTCAGAATATTTGAATCTGATTAAAAACAGCATTGATTTCCAGGTGATTACTTGACACAGCAAAGTTCCATATGGTTAACAACCTGGATGAGAGTTTTTAAGGCCCAACTGTGCAATACAATTAAATTTGTTGAATGATTATAAAATATGTGCCTAATACTAGAAAGTACTAATTTCTACGCACATCTAGATTCAGGTGTAGCAAGCCTCCAAATCCCTTTTATGTAGATTTGGTGACCTTGGACTTTTCAGGTAGAATTCTCTGGAGTAATTTAGTTCCTATACTATTACTTCAAGAATGCAATACTAAAGCTACCTTTTAAAATTGACTTCACCATTGGTGCTCTCTCTGTTTGATCCCCTCATTGCATTACAATGACTGTGGTATGGAGTCTATGTGACATTAGTGGTATTCAAGAACCCTGCAGATCACATACCAGCTCAGTGCAATAAAATATAAATTATTAATAAAATAAAAACAAAATAAACAAATACAAAAATAAAATATTAAAAATATAAACAAATTATTAATTAAGACAAATTATTGTCTTCATGCTCATGGGTAAATATGAGCGCTCACACACTTACAATGCAATGGCCATTCATAAGCAGAGAAAACAATAGGAAAATTACCATCTCCAATCAGCTTTTGTGTAACTGTGGTTTTGAAATTAAGTATGTCCTCCTAATTAAACAACTAGCTATAGATGCTAGTTCATAACTATATATTAGAGGGTCTAATGGTTCTTTGTAGTAGGTTTGTACTCTTTATTAGAAACTACTATAAGGTATGGATTCTTAGAGAGCTCAGAAAGATTTCACTGCACACCCAGAAAGGAGAAAAAACAAAAAAAGATTACACTAAATACTGTGATACTGCCTCCAGCACTGTACTGTTAGGGAACTGAAATTCATATAACAGAAAGAGTACATAATTCTAAACTTCCTGTTACCTTCCAGAAAATGCTACACTTTAAACTTCATTAATTACACCTAAAATTCATCTGAAGGCTCACTCAAAGTATTTTAATATGACAAAAATTCTTAGGATTTGTTTTCCTCTGAATTTTAGATACAGATACTTCTAAAGCATTGGGATCGTCTTCCACATCATTGACTCCTGCTAGCAAATGCAGGACTGATGTCAGGCTATAAGGTAAATGTGACAGAGAAGCAGGGGTCATTTCGTAGAAAAAGAGGTGCAGGAACTCATTAGCATAACTCATTAGCATTACTTATTTGCATATGCCACATACCCTAACATCACCAGAAGTGTGTCAGAAGGTAAGAACCACCGCTCAGGCTCCACCCCAAAAACCTCCAGGTATTTCCCAACTCAGAGCTGGCAAGCTTACCTGGAGAAAGCTGCTTCAAAAGCACAAAGAAAATAGGCATGGAGGGATGATGCAGACAACAGCAAGAACAAGAAGCAGACCTCTATGCGTTGCCACAAGTAAGGGCTGCTGGGAGCGGGGTGCCGTATAGACAAGAGGCTACTAATGAGGGGGTGGGGCTGCTGCCCGAGCCCAGCACTCAGTCTCAGATCTGGGTGCACTGGAGCTGCACCAGCAGCAGGGGAAATTATTGCCATGCACCAGCACACACCATAGAGGGAACTGGGCTCTGAAGTGAGCCTATGACACTATAGCCCTGGGCTTGTTACTCCCAGAATGCCATTCCTGCTCGTTCCCCCTCAAAATGAACCCTGCAAGAGGAGAAGAATTCAAAATGGAGCTGTTAGAGGAGTTTTGGGTTGGTTTGGATATACTCAACTAAGAATGCCACTAGTACTTAATTTCATTCCCTCTTTTAATCTGCCTGTTGTCTTAACAAAGCTCAAGAGCTATTTAATACACGCATCTGTTTGGAAAGCTGATTTTATGTTTAGCAAGTGATTTCCTTTTATGTAGCAATTACTGCATCAACTGGCAGCAACCTAAAGTATTTTATGGCTTCAATGAACACACTGTATACTGCAGCTGCTCCATTAAGGAACATTGCTTTTACATAAATACAAGTGGGCCCCCCGCAAAACCCACAGGGGAAAATCCCACTCTCCCCCCTCCCCCATCGCCATCCAGCATGACTCCCTGGGAGCCCAGCCACACTGGTGGTGGTGTCTGGAGCCGCTCTGAGCCTGGAGGAGCTACTGGACTCCACTGGCACTGGGCCTGGAGCAGCTGCCAGGCTCCACCATCACCAGGGCTGGGCTTGGAGCTGCTACCAGGCTCCACTGCTGCTGTGAGCATCCACACATGGCTAATAGTATATAGATGATGGACTAATACAACTATTACACCCCCTGATAGAGGCTAAGCAGCAGTTCAAGATAACATAAAATCCAACAACTTGTCTACAAGGTTCTTGATCAGATCTTGATTCATGAGAATCTGAAAATATAGTCAATAGATTAACATGAAACAGTTACGTACCTCAACAGTACCTGTACAATCTCCTTTGGGCCATTTCCTTTGTAGATTTCACCTGAATCTTTCACACCCTCCCTTTAGTTTCTTCATTATCTTCATCTCAAAACTCTTACCCTATCATGTAGGAGGACAATAACTTGGAATTTTCTATTAGAAGACAAGCCTGGAAATTATATAGAACAGTTATAATCAATGCTCCCTCTAAGCTGTGGAGTCTTGTGAGCAAAAATTCTACTTTGTGAGCTACGGCCATTAAAGTTGTGAGCGAGTGATTTGGCTACTGCATACATTCATTTGCTCTGGAGCTATCCCTCCTGAGCTAAGACAAAAATGTGTGAGCCAGAGGCTAAAAAACTGTGAGCTAGCTCACACTAACTCAGCTTAGAGGGAATACTGGTTATAATTGCCCAGAATGAAGATGATGTGTCTGAAGATGTTTTCAGTATGTCAGATGATGATTAGGAGATCAAAGAATATCTTAATGTTATAGTTCTATTCTATTTGAAATTTGGTATGATGTGTGTTGTAGTTGTTAGACTAGGATCTGGGAGACTCAGTTGTGAACACCCACTCTGCCACAGAAGTTTGTTGGGTAACCTTGGGCCAGTTTCACACTCTCAGCCTAACCTGCCTCAGAGGGTTCTTGTGAGGATACAATAGATGAGTGGAGATTGGAAAACTATGTAAGCCACTTTAGGTCCTCACCGAGAGAAAGGAAGGATGTAAATGAATAACAATAAACAACAAAATAAATAGAAAGATGACTTTAAGATAACTTAGTGTTTGCATGCTTGCAAATGAATCACAGAGACTAGTGAGTATTATTGGGAAGAATGACAGTCAGAGATTCCAGGCTGCTTCATAAAAACGAAAAAGACAAACAACTTGACCACACCACACAATAACGGTTCAGTCCAAGAACTATGCTACCAACAATATATGTTTCAATAACTAGTCATATAACTCTGGTTCTGGTATCTCACATCTCTCATAAGAATCTATCATTATAATCATTAAATTATTCACAAATTACACAAAATCTGAACTTTTTGGCTCTGTATAAATGTGGTTGAACTGGCATTCATCTTTGAATGATCCTACTAGTTCGGGGCTACGTTAACTTTTAATTAAGCCAATTACAATGCCACACACACCTACAATGAAGAGAAAAACCTACCCTGAAAAAAATGTGTGTGGAAGGGTCACTTCACTAAGAAGCACTCCCATGAAAATACAACTACTTCAGTGAAATTGAGCTCATAATGAACCAGAGCACCTGCTTCCCTTAATTAAAACAACAGACTAATTCCTGTAATCATTACATTTGTCAGTACTATTAATCAATTCACCCCTTACACCAATGTTTGCATTTCTTTTCTCTACCCACAGGAAAATTCTTCTTATCTAGTACAAGGGTCTTGTGATTCATTGGCCCACAGCAAATATCTGCTCTGTTTATCAGGTTTTCATGTAACTGGATTCATGAAGTCTTTCCTATCAGTACGTTCTTAATAAGCTGACATTTGTCCAGTGTAACATGTACAACCAAAATACAAACATTTTGTAAAATGCACTGTAGCCTTAATGCTAATTTTTTACCACATAATGTATGCTACACTGAGATTCTATGTTTTGGTGCCCCATAAAATTTCTGGACATGGTGAAACAGGAAAGATTTTGGGGGGAAACACCCTAAAATTCTTGGGGAAACTGAAATATATGCAAAACTTACTTTCCTGTCAAGTCTAAAAATTTTACTGAACAAACAACATAAAATGCATTATTCATAACTTAGTTTTATTTTTAAATTTCATACATGCCAAATAGTACAATTCTGTACACTATCTTAGTTTTCTTTAAAAACAATCAAATGGCAATGGTACCCAATACAGCAAGACTAACTGCTCCTAAACAGCAAAGGCAACCCCATTTCACAGCTACACCATTTCAGGTGGAAGCTCAGATCGTTTAAGTGCTTTTCCATTGGGGTCTTCAAAGGTGCTCCCTGGTGAGTGTCCCAGTCCCATCTGGCAAGTGTGATAAAACCCTAGTTCCCCTCTGGAGTTTGGAGCTAGGGAAGAATGGCACATTCCTGTAATTGTGCTGCCCTTCTGACAAGTTTGAAACATGACACAGACAATCCCAGCCCTTTTTACAAGGTTTGTGGAAGTATTTGCTGATGCTACTTTTTCCAGGTCCCCAACCTGGATGGCCCAGACTAGCCTGACCTCAGATCTAAGAAGGTAAGCAGGGTACTTGGGTGGGAGGCCACCAAGAAAGTCTGGGGTTGCTATGCAGAGGGAGGCAAACCACCTTTGCTTGTCTCTTGTCTTGGAAACTCTATGGGGTTACCACAAGCCAACTATGACTTTATGGCACTCTCTACCAGTACTCTACCACCACTCGTCCCAGGAATTTGGAAGGAGGGCTGGGGCTTTATCAGAAATCATTCAGTTGAGAAGCTGCTTATCTGCTATTTGTGAGAGTTTGCTCTGAGGTGGACTCAAGCACTACCAGAAAAAATGTCTCATCTCTTCCAAAGTGGTGAGTAGGAAACATATGAAATGGTCAGAAGTAAAAATAGTCAGATGTAAAAATGGTTTTCCAGGAGAAATTTGTGGAAGAGTATTGGGATACATTTTTTTCTTGAAGATCATTCCCAAAGAGCTGGAATTTACAAGATTCTAGACCCACAAGAAATCCAAGTGACTAACAAGTAATTTTATCCTATTTAATGTTTATACAACGTGTGAATAGATCAGAAATCATTTAAGGTGTTCTATGCAAACAAAATTAAAGTCTTTATGCATGTTGAGACACTTTAAATATTTTTGTTACATACTTGAAGTGATATATTCAATCAAAACAGGTGAAAATAATTCAAAAGGACTTTGACCACTTAGGACTTTGACAAAAAACTGCATATAACAATGATCATGTTGAGGTACATAGGTTGGTAATCCCATGCCAAATCAATATTTTTGGCACAGGAAGAATACATCAGAGTCATGGATTTTGTTGAAATATTTCATTTATTACACATGTTAAAAATTACAATTATTATTATTATTCACTGAGGGAATGGTCATAGTTTGTTCAAGGTCATATTTCCTACTAAATGTATGCTTATTCTTGTTGACATGGAATAGAATATACTTTGCCTACAACCACCATTAAGGCCTCATTCTTAAAGCTCAGCAGCTTTTTAAAAAATGTAGCGCATGGCTCAAAAGCAGGAACAATGCATCAATAATAGATGGTCAAAAAATTGGGGAATTCCTAAATTTCCAGGAATTTCTACGTACATTACTTCCTCTGTACAAAAGATCAAATAGAGGGGTTAGTTAATTCACCTACCAGTGATCAGCTCATCAAGAACATTTCATGGCAATATTTTTCAGACATTCTGGGCTGCTGAATTTCTGAAAAATCCAAAAATCCCCCAGCCCCCTCCCCATCAGCATGTGTGTAAGGTACTACAGTATTCAAAATCCCTTTGTTTAGTAGTTTAGAAACTCAAAGAAAAAAATCTTTGATATTCCAGCCTGATATATCTTTCAACAGGTTTTTTAAAATGTATGTCAATATTAAGCATAATTTGTATATGTACCTTACCTTAGGCAGGAGGAAGGTCCTCCAGCCTATAGAGACTTCCCCCATTTCAAGAAGCTCATCCTTTGGAGGAAAAACCACTTCAGCTGAAAGATGGCTACTTACACTGGAAGAGGGTTTCAAGGTTTGCCCAGTGAAGTGGTAGGATACATGCCATTATATCTGTATGCATTATAGCAGTACAAGTGCATTTCAAGACACTACTTCTTTTAAAATTCTGCACCCATTTCTGCATGTTTAGATAAAGTACAGCAGAACAGTGGCAATCTTT
This sequence comes from Lepidodactylus listeri, assembly GCA_029233225.1. Classification (NCBI taxonomy): domain Eukaryota; kingdom Metazoa; phylum Chordata; class Lepidosauria; order Squamata; family Gekkonidae; genus Lepidodactylus; species Lepidodactylus listeri. The sequence goes on from JARCFY010000006.1 coordinate 52,757,578, forward strand.
CAGATATGTTCTTCATTCAGTTCCCCACAAATTTGTCAATGAATTACATTTACAGGTTGATATAGACATGGGAATATAGCTGTCAGTGGTTTTTAAATGACATAGGTAAACTAAGCATTTTTTAAATTCACATCAACATCTCATTTGTATACATTTACAATGTTGTAAATGAGAATTAGCCACTGACTCATCTCATCCTTGCCTGGATAGTCTAAATACCTGCAGGGTTATCCTAGATTTGCAGAAGTAGGTAAGGTGCAAAGTTTACTACCAGCTTGTGAGCAAGAGCAGCTGGCACACCCCAGGTATCCTTAATCTCATACACAAAATAATGCCACAAGCTAACTTCTCTGAGCCAACTATCTCCATATGAAACTTTTGAACCTGAGCTCTTGGTTGTTAAAAAGATCAATATCTGAATACTTTCTAATATCCTTACCTGGAGGTTTATTTTTTAAGGAAAAACTGAACATGTGTTCATATTGACCATGAAATGTCCCTGAAATGTTAGGTATGATCCATAACATTGGCCAGCAATTAGATGAGGACTGCAATGTATTCATATCAGGACATGGTGTGGAACAGACAAACAACTGTTTTTCAGTGTTCTTACATACCTAGTAAGAAAACACTAAGCAATCTTGTACTAGACTGGACCGTTCATACATCTAGCTCAGTAATGTCTAATAGTGACTGGCAATGGCTTCCCAGGGTTCCAGGGAAATCACTCATTACCAGAGATCCTTTGATGGAAAGGACTGAAGCTGGATATTCTGCATGCAAAGTATATAGTTTACCATTGAGTCCCTTCCTTAACTCTCTCCTACAGTGTCATTAGCCAGTGCAACTCCTGGCTTATGTCTGCCACCTGACAGGAAACCGGGCACATCCTTCTGACAGGCTACAGCTGGTGAACAGAAAGACCAAGCATCTACAGATCCATCTGCCAGATTGCCTAGGAAAATCATAGTGCTGGCCCTTTGATGACTAGATCCCCTCTGCAGAAGTCATATTTGCACAAAGGTTGTGGAGGAAGGACAAAACAGCTAGAGCCTCTTCTAAGGAGCAGAAAAGACTTCTGGTGCTTTTCAGGTCCAAGAACAAAGCACAGTAAGACCTCACCAATTCATTTGCCAGAGAAACTAAAGGCATTGGCTATGTATAATAGCAGGCTAGTAAGACCAAATGACAGCTGTGCACCCCTGGGGAATTCCTCTGTATTCTACTCAATGTTATTGATAAGTCAAGCTGTAGGACACATCCCCAATGTCTGCCTCTGCTCAAACCCTCTAGTCTGTTATATGATTACAGTTTCTTTTTCCAGCTGCATTCCACTCTTTCACTTTTTACTTCTTTTAACATCTATCATCATTCCAGTTGTGCCTAGAATTGTCACCTGGCTTACAGTGGCACCAGCTGGCAACTCCATTCTTTTGCTCCAGATCTAGAATTCATCATTCTTCCTCTGAGTCTTGATTTCTGATCTAGCTTCTTCAAAGTCACAATATGGATGTTGACTCTTAGGCTGAGGACAAACTCAGGAAGTGGAGCGAGAGAGCTCCGCTTGTGAAGCAGGGGAAGGGACCCCATTCAAACAGCCACAGCTGTTCCCCGGCTCCCTTCCGTACTTACCCGCTTCCCTGCCACTTTCCTGCTGCTTCAGAAGGACGCAGTCAGAAACCAGTGTCCAGGGGCCGTCTGCCACTTGTCTCCCGTTTCCTGGCAGTGTGGACCAGAAGAAGTGGGAGTCAAGTGGAAACAGCAGTGTGAACGCGCCATCACGGAGATATGCACATGAGTGCATGAGCACTCATGCACCCATGCGCACCCATGCCCCAATACAGGAGGTGAGAAGATTTTAAATTTCTAGACTGCTGATGCGGCCATGCGACTATGCGCATAGGCACACATGCGCATATTGCCGGAATGGCCCCGCCACAAGCTGCAGGGGCCGGCCCACCCAGGGCCGCTCTGCGGCAGTCTGAACGCTCCCTAACAGCATGCTCCCGCAATACACTGGCCAGTGCGAATGGCCAGACCTGGAGCACTTTTCCCCCGCAGCTTTTGGCCTCAGTTTCCTCCCGCTCCAGACTGCCAGTCTGTTCTCAGCCTTAGATTAACACCAGCTCTGAGCCACAAGAATCAAACCAGATTCTGATGTGTTATTACAAGACTTGTACATCTAAATTAAGATGATAAAGAGTAATAGTTTTATTCATACAAGATATTAAATTTCTATGACATATAAAATAATTTATTTTTTAAAAAGACATGGTTCAGGGTTGTTTTCAAATCCCAATGCCACCTCCCAACATCATTGGACTGTCTTTTTTCCACATGCATATATAAATAATCACAATGGGAAACAGACCTGGGATAACAGATATGAATGTGGCAAGGAAATTAGTAGGCCATTATATATTAACGTAATGATTGTTTTCCACTTTAGAGTAGCACTCCAAACACAGAAACTATAAACAACATGTCCCAAGAGGGAAATGAAACTTCTTAAACTTGGTCTGAAAGATGTTCAATTCCAGACAAGGACAAACCTATACAGCACTGACTTCTATACACAGACCATTTCTGAAACACACATTTATCCAGCAAGCTGCGATTGGCACAAAACCATATGGCACAAATTACAACTGGCAATTCTGACTTTAAAGGGAATGGACAACCACCTATTTATTTACTTCATTTATACCCCATCTTTCTCCCTAATGAAGATCAAAGCAATTAGCATAGTTTTCTTCTCCATTTTATTCTCACTACAACCCTGTCAGGTATATTAGGCTGAGAGTGTGTGACTGATCCAAGGTCACCCAGCAAATTTACACAGCAGAGAGGGAATTCAAAACTGGGTCTCCCAGATCCCTGTCCAACACCCTAACCACTGCATCACACTGGCTCCTAAACATTGATGGTGACTACACTTTTTACAATCATACAAAAGTCTAGCGTTTTCAGAGAGTTCTCCTATCATCGCCTAAATATTTTGTTTCATTTATATTAGGGACGCATACTTTTTAACGTAAGAGGATTAAACTAGTAGCTATTACACTTAATACAATGCTGACACAGAAAAGAGCAACTGTGCACAACCCTCCTTCTGTCTACATATTGAAAGATGCTCAGAGCTTGAATACATGAAGCTGCCTTATACCAAGCCAGACCATTGGTCTATCAAGGTCAGTACTGTCTGCTCTGTCTGTCAGCAACCCTCCTGAGTCTCAGGCAGAGGTATTTCACATCACCTGTTACCCAGTCCTTTTAACTGGAAAAGCCGGGGCTTGAACCTGGGACCTTCTTCATACAAAGCAAATACTCAACACAACCATGGCCATGTGCCTTATCAAGTCTCCCCCCCATGGAAGCCAGCAATATGGAATAAAAGTGGGAAAGCACAGCTATGTTGTAATGTCATGACATAAGTTAGCTCTTATGGAGAGAGAGAGATAAGTAATTGCATGGTTGCTGTTTTTGGCAGCAGTCACTCGGCAGATACCCAATTTTGTACGAAGACTACAGCATTAATCACATTTCCTGGAACTAAGTGCCACTCAACTCAGTGGGACTTACTTCTAAATCAAACTTGCATACGATAAGGCTGCAACTTTTTTTCAAAGTTCTGATGATTTCCTGGTAGACTGGGGCTTCCTTTCCTCAAGCACAAATAAATCATTTGCTCACAAATATCATTTGTTTCTGGCATCAAAGTAGGAAAGCAAAGAAAGGGATTTGGGTTTTGTTACCATGTAGTTTGGTGATTTTCCAAAGTCAGTAATGGGACACGTGCTAGTAATGTCTGTGTATGCCACTGGGTAAGAAGTGTTTTATGCTCATGAAGTCTGGGCTGCACAGTTCCCCAGCACGTATACCCAGTGGTGACAATTTCAGCAAACATCAATTCAACACCACAAGTACTTTCTTATATGGAAATACCTTGGGCTTTTTCACAGTTGGTGACTACTGGATTAGAATTTAGTTCAAGGAACATATGGGTACTATAGTTTTATTTTATTTTATTTTATTTTAGGAAAGCATATTCCTCTAAAAGCATTTGTCTTGATTGGAATGTATCAGTCGCTAAAATGACATGGAATTCGACAGTGGGATATAAATAATGCAAGCATTATTATAACAGAGGGAAGTTGTTATGTTGGCACCAGTTTCGAAAGCTGTTTGATCATTTGATAGACCTGGTATAAAATACCGTATGTTTCTGAAGCATTTTATATGCAGCCTTCTACATATTATGGGGCTATTCACATTCAGTACTACTTAAAGTCTTTACAGCTACCAAGAAATCCAACAGAATAGTAAATACTTCCACTGTAACCTTCAGAGCTGAGTTGTCATTTTTTTTAAAAAAAATGGCCTGCTTCGCTCTTTGTTCTTTCTGTTACACCAGTGAGTTGAATAAAATTAGAACTGAATGTTGTAATTAGTGAAAGGTTCTCCAGCCAGGTAAAAATCAGTAGGCAAGAAAGTTTTTATTCAATGGAAAGCACAAAACAGCCCCGTAGCCATTTTATCAAGCATGTGGGGGGAGGGGTCAGGTGTTAATTATATTAAAATTAAATTTAGAAGAAGAAGAGAAGATTGGATTTATACCCCACCCTTCACTTGTAGACTCAGAGCAGCTTACAAACTCCTTTCCCTTCCTCTCCCCACAACAGACACCCTGTGAGGTAGGTGGGGCTGAGAGAGCTCTGACACAACTGTCCTTGAGAGAACAGCTGGTACAGAGCTGTGGCTTGCCCAAGGTCATCCAGCAGGTGCAAGTGGAGGAGTGGGGAATCAAACCCAGTTCTCCCAGATTAGAGTTCGCACACTTAACCACTACACCAAACTGGCTCTTTACCTAAGTTAAATTTACCTAAGTTAATGGAACAGGAGAGGGAGTGGGGAGAGGGAGAGGAGTAATGGGCTGGCGCAGCACAGCTTTAAGCTCTTCCTCCCCTCCACTGTGCCTGCGTTGCTAGCATGATGTTACCCATCATGTGGCCTGGGTTTTAACTGTTGATTTGTTATATTGAGAATTTTATAATGGAACCCACCCTGAGCCCACTTTCAGGGAGGGCGGGATACAAATAAAAATAAATAAATAAATGACACTACCAGCGAGATCCTCCCATGCCCCCCATGCAGGCGTAGTGGAGGGGAGAGGAGAAAGAACTTAAGCTGTGCTGCACTGCCAACCCAGCCCAAAGCAATTCTCTAACCCTCCTGCCTTCTGCTCATCCCTTGCCGGCTCTTCCTGCTGCTTCTTCCTGCCGCCAGGGTAAGGGGTGAGCGGAAGGAAAGAGGGTTACAGAAATCACTTCTGGCCGGGAAACCATAACTGAGTTAAGGGAAACCATAACTGAAAAGATTGGGTGGGATATGCAGATTCACATGTCCCTCATTAGGCTATCATATCACCTTTTTATACTCAGTTTAATACTCTGCCAACTGAGCATGATACCTGAAGAGGAACTCAGTGTAGCTAAGACAATCTACAAGACAATTAAATATGAATTATTAGTTTATGCTATCAGATGATAGCTCCTAACATACTCAGGTATCCATTTGAAGGTTCCCGTTTTCCTGATTGGCACTTCAGTGACAAACTACAATTTTATGAAGTACCACCTCTGGAGAAGGTACGATTGCATGGGTTTTGTGCACTTATTGTGCTACTTCTACCCTACAAACTGCACCACCTTCAAGTGGATCTGCAAGGATCTCATTTGGTTTTTGAATCCCAAGCATGATCTACTGGGGGGAAAACCACCAGTGCCGAAGTGTAATGTTTTGAAAATTATGTACTGGCTATGTGTTATTTTTACTCTCCAAAAACACAAAAAGAATAAAACTAGCTTAAAAAGAGCTAAAGGGAGGATGTGACCAGCATTAAAAATACAGATCCCTTTATAATATAGGTCCTGCAGGTAGGGATGCCATCCTCCAGGTGGGACCTGGGGATCTTCCCAGGATTACAGCTCATTTCCAGACTACAGAGGTTCATTTCCCTGGAGAACATGGATGTTCTGGAGGGTACTCAGTGGCATTGTACCCCACTGAGGTCCCTGTCCTCCCTAGGCTCCACCCTCAAATCTCCAGGAGTTTCCCAACCTGGAGCTGTCAACCCTACTGCCCGCCAGTGGCCAGGGGGACCTGGCAAACCTTCTTGCAGGCCAAGCTGAGGCTAGGGCTTTATCACTGAGTTTTTAGGTTTATCTCTGGCAACATCTTGCTAATGTTAATAAGAGTTGCAATACAAAATAGGTAGGGAGCAGGAGCTCAAAAACCAAAAGCTCACACCAGCCCTAACATCTATTAAATTCCATGTTATATTATCACTGAGCCAAACTCCAAAGCAGGTCTTCTGTGGTTCTGATCAGTCATCCCCTCAAGTCAAAGGCTATGAATGGAACTGTAAAAATAATCCTAAACAACAAGAATCAGAAAAGGCATAGTGTGGGTTCCAGGGTCTCCTTTCCCTTTGATTGAAGGAATGATTGGATTCAACTCATAATATTTTATACGAGGTCATGTTGGAAAAGTTTCTAAGGGCTAGTGAACCCATCACATTTTTATTGCATGTCCTTGGGAGATGTCACCTGTTCCTATGTTACCTTTTGGCATACCTGCTCTAAATGGCTCCAGCCACTGCTTTTTTGGCAATGTAATCCCAAATATCTCCAAGACTAAGCCTCTGAACCTTGTTTCTCCCCCTTCCTGTCCCTGCAACCAACAGATAAAAGCAGAACACAGCTCAAGCCATGAGTCCACAGAAATGTCAATAATGGTCTAAACGACATATGTCTGACACTTTTTTGCACTGCCTCTAATTTTTTGTAATCCTAGTCCTATTGCATTGTTTATTAGATGTCTTGTGCTGTTTGACTGTATTGTTTTATACTGTGTAATCCCCCTTCAGTCTCAGTGAGAAAGGTAGGTTATAAATGAAACAAATAAATAAATAAAGACAAACCCCTGAAGGAACAATGCTCTTTTAAGTCTGCTGTCAGGAATTAAATTATCCAACAATTATTTTCATGGAAGCAATTATACTAACTTCAGTAAGCAATGAAAACCCAATAATAAATAGAAATAAAATGAGGCATACGCACATGAGTATTCATTCAGAGAAGATCTGGCAACCCACAACACCACAACCATTTAGCCATGCAGACACAATGAAGATTTACTTAGAACCAAAAAAAAATGTGTTTTCCACCCAAGGGAGTACCCAGAAAGATGTCCTGATTTTGCTTTCCCCTCCCCCATTCAATCTCCCCACCCCTCCCACCCCTAGCATTTGATGGAAACAAGCCAGTGACTCTCAATGACAAGAAAATGACTGGAAAATAAAGAACAGAGTTCCAACCAATGTAAGACAAAAATGCCATTTTTAAAATCTATGCTATAAAATGCAACTCTGGCAGGAAAAGAAATTGTCTGAGTAGAGTTAAGATTTCACCTTGTAATCGTGAACTCATTTTTAAAAGGCATCATTATCAGACCCTCAGTGCTGTCTGAACACTTTGACCTCATATTGATCATGAAGCAGTTGTAACACCCAGCCCTCAAGCAGAGACAATGCAAATAAGAGAGGTTTCCACAGAACTGTGTAAAATTTAAATATTTGGTTTAAGCACACTGAGGGGGACCCAGGAAATGTCTGTCTCACACCACAAGATACTTTAAGCTGCCTTGAACTAAAACCCAGAACAAAAGTCTGCCTTCAAAGTCCAAGAGAACCGGCAGGCATAGAGAACCGTCAACCACACTGAAGAGACCAAAGAGAAAAACCAAGCATCACCCCAGAGCCCTTTTATTCCCTGGGAGCACATAACCATCCAGAAACACAGCACACTTTGTATCAGATGCAATGAGTTTTATATTTAAATACACACACATTCTCAACTTTAAACAGAATAAGAACCTAACCTGCCATTGCTCTAAGCATGAAGGGATAACATGTTTTTTATGGGAAACATGCAGTGAGTTTTCTGGTACTATTATTTCCTACAGCTAAGCTTGTGCTCCACACTGGGTAGCCAAACCAAAAAAAAAAAAAAAAAGTCACTAGATCATCACATTTCTGGATCCTAAGAGCAAAGGCCAGCTGCCAAACAGGCTCCCCTACTGGGGGATTAATCCTTAGAGAGTTGTGACAAAATCAAGCATCAATCCACTTGAGACTCCACTTAGTTCCTCTTGCATGGGAGGGTCTCTGTGTGTCCCCCCATCCTCTGCAGCCGTCCTCTTGGAGAGGGGAGCTTTCACACGGCAGACAGAGCGTCAAAACCTAAGGAAAGGTGACAGGTTGCCAGCCGCTTCACTCCTCCCTGAGCTAACCTGCGCAGCTGGTCATGCCGAAACGGCAAGAGAGACCCTCTGTTCTTAGAGAGCACCCTGAGCATTCCGTAGAGGCTCTTCTGGGCAGCGAGAAGGGGAACAACTGCAGAAGAGTTGACAATGCCTCACGGGCGCCAGGTGGGGAGGGAAAGGACCAGGGCGACGGCATGGTTCGAGCCGCGGAAGCTGCAGATCAGCCGGCGGCGGGGGTGGGGTGAGGGGGTGTCAGTAGGACCCTGAGGACGGGGGCCGGGAGGGGGGTCCCTTTCTTATCCACGGCAACAACGGGGCACTTTGCAAAGGGCAGCGACTCACCAGCTGCAGCGTGCAGAGAAAGATCAGCGTGCAGCGCCCGGTGCAGCAGCCCATGGTGGAGGCGCCGCGCTCCCTTCCGCCCGACCCGCCTCGCTCAGGCAGCCGCTCGCCGCATCCGGACAGAGCCCGCCGCCAGCCCCTCGCCTCGTGCGCTCGCCACCAACCCCTGCCCTTTGTTCGTGAGTCCCCCGGCCCCGGGAAGGCAGGCGGGACGCCGAGCCAAGCCTCCGCCGCCCACCCGCCTGCGCCCCTGGCCGCTCGGGGAGGGGGAGGGCGGAGGGTGGGCGTGGGGCGGGGCGGGGCGGGGAGGGCGGCGCGCGTGTCTCGCCGAGGAGAGCCTATGAATGGGACTTGTGAATGGGCGAGGAGACCGGGCTGGGGGGAGTCGGCATCACTCGGCGGCGGCGGGGAAGACGAGAGAGGGGCGCTGTGAGTGGCTGCGCGGGGACCGCGGAGGGGGAAGCGCCGGGATATGGCAGGCACAGGCAGGTGTGTGCCCAGAAGGGGGGGGGGGGGGGCCGAGGGGCGCGGAGGGAGTGCGCGGGACGCCCTCCTGAGGGGCAGCTGGCAAACGCCGGGACTTCTGCTTGGGGGGGGGGGGGGCTATTGTTAGAGGGCGCGAAGGCAGGGGGCGGGGTGGGAAGGAGGAGCTTCTTTCGTCGAGGGGGGCGATGTGGCTGGATTCCCCCGAGACGGCGCGTGGCTGATTGTTCCGGGGCGCGAGAGCGGGAGCTGGCGCAAAGCAGCGGCTTGATTGGGCACCTGCGCGTGGTCAAGGCTGGCGCTGGCGCGTGGCACGAATCTCCCCGGGAAACTTGAACAGGCTGAGGACAGTCGAAGAGGCGAGGCTCCATTCCATGCCCGGGGTTGCGCTTCACTCTCCGGGGGGGGGGGGGGGGGAGAAAAGAGGACTTGTGCAGTGGCGGAGTGGGGTGGAGGACTATGGTGCTCAAGAACGCCTTTTGCAACCCAATCCGATACATCGTTTACTTAGAAGGGACAATAGTCTGGAATACAACAGCGTCTTAGAACGCTGTTCTGGAACGCTTAGAATGTATTTAGAAAATATGTGCCTGCTCTCAGGAGACCTACTGGAGACAGCTTGCAATCTGCACTACAATAAAATCATAGAAACAGGATAAAATCATAATTTAAGAAATATACAAACCATGAAAACCCAGCCAGAGCATTAAAACAGCATATACAGTTAGCAGCCTAAAGCAATACTTAGTCCCCCGGCTAGGAGCAGACTCTAAAGATAATTTGTAACCACTCCATTAAAGCCTGAGTATATAGAGTTGTTTTGCCCTGACGCCTGAAAGACAACTAGGCAGGTGCAAGGTCAGCTTCCAGAGGGAAGGTATTCCAGTGGTGAATTGCCACCACTGAAAAACCCTGTCTCTGGCTGCCATGTACCTGCAGGGGGAGACTGGCCATTAAGGCTACTGGGTCCCACAAAGGTTGGTACTGCTGGCACCAGTGCTATTTAATTTGTTCATAAATTATCTGGAACTGGAGGTGAGCAGTGTAGTGGCCAGGTTTGCAGATGACATACATTTATTCAGGATGGCAAAAACCATGGGCAATTCTGAAGAGCTCCAGGAGAATCTTCACAAATCGGGTAAGCTGTCACCTTTGTGGCGCATAAAGTTCAGTGCAGGTAAGTGTAAGATGAGGCACAGATGAAAGAAAAAAAATCCCAACTTTTAAGTATGTGATAATGAGACTGAACTTGCTGAGACTGAGAGGGAAAGAGATCTTGGGGTCAGAATGAATAACTCAGTTGTAATTCTGGGAGATTTCCAGGTCCCACCTGGAAGTTGACAACTCTAGCCATTGGTAAAAGTAAAGGTTTCCCTTGCTCAAAAGCCAGTCGACTCTAGGGATGCGGTGCTCATCTCTGTTTCCAAGCCAAAGAGCCAGCACTGTCCAAAGACAATTCCGTGGTCATGTGGCCGGCATGACTAGGTGTCGAGGCGCATGGAACACTGTTCCCTTCCCACCAAAGTGGTACCTATTTATCTACTTGCAATTTCTTGCTAGGTTGACAGGAGCTGGGACCAGAGATGGGAGCTCACTCCGTCGTGCAGCACTCGGGTCTCAAACTGATGAACTACTGACCTTCCAGTCTGCAGTTCAGCATCTTAACCACTTGAGCCACTGCATTGGTAGCCCCATCCAATTGGTAGCCCCATCCAAAGAGACGAGCAGGTGTGAGCCATAAGCAGGGGGAAGGTAGGCTCATCATGGTCAAGAGCCCACCAGTTCAGCCCAGCCTTGTCGCTGTTAGGGATTGGATGTGTCTGCCAGCTTCTTGACTGTGACTCATGGATTGAGATGTGCCCACCCAGCCACAGCAATGGACAAACCCAACTTGTCTTGTCATGCCCAGTCGGGGAGGGGCCTGGGAATGACAGCCTCCAGGTGGGACCTGGGGAATCTCTTGGAATTACAGCTCATCTCCAGACTACAGTGATAAGTTCCCCTGGAGAAATTGGATGCCTTGGAGGATGGACTCTATGGCATTGTGCCCCACTGAGGTCCCTGTCCTTCCCAGGCTCCATCATCAAAGCTCCAGGAATTTCTGAACTTGGATCTGGCAACCCTACTCTCCCATCCCCCACCAGTGGCCAGGGAGGATATGGCAACCCTAGAGTGGCCCAATCTGGCCTTGCCCCACTTGGAGAAGAATGGACCTGCCTGGCCTCCCCCCTCCAGCTTGGCCTAGAACCTCCTGCTCAAGGATGGCCAAGTAGGCTCCCCTCCATTATTATTTTTTTATTGATTTTCTTTAATTTATATCCCACCCTCCCCACAAGCAGGCTCACATAAAAGTCGTGACAATGACTTATAAAAATTCAAAGGTTAAAATTTAAAAATTTATACCAGAAGACCAAAGAGCCAGAGTGAAAGTAGCCTTGGTAGTGAGAGTCAGATGGCACCTTCTAGGTGGTGTTGTCAGACATCAGGCTGTCTGCAGGGAAGGCCAAGAGATGGAAAATTTGGACACCCACTGTCTCAACTGAGGGGGGACTAGGGTGTAATGGGGTTGTTTTCCAGAGCCATTTTTCACCTCAATCCACCCCTGCCTACCTGACATCTGCACAGAGAGCAAAACTGGTGAGGAGGATTTTATCTGGTGGTCCTTCAAGTGCTGTGGGCCCAGACAATTTAGGGCCTTAAAGGTAAGAATCAATCACTTTGAATCATGTCTGTCAATTGGGTAGCCAGTGTAGACCTTTCGGCATAGGGTGATAAAATCCCTGTATCATTCCCTGAGAGTAGTCTAGTACTTCCATTTTGGATAGACTGAAATTTGCAGACAGAACTGTTCTGATTACATAAATACAGATTAGATGGGCCAGGATGAATTGAGTAGATCTAACATCCATATGATTATTTCAGGATGGCCAGGCATTCCTCTTGTTCTCACTTACTTCAAACCAAAGAGGAGCAATAATGCAGCCCATGTAATGTGGAAGATACATGACAGTAAGACAGTTCCCCAAACAGAGCAAAATCTCCAGAATAATCAGAAAGCAAATGGGAATTCCCATCAAAAAAATACTGACCAGAGGCTGGTTTATTCTGGGACAAGAGTGGCCAGCTATTATTAGTATTGCACTACATCACAGTATCAGAATAGGTCCTATTTTAAATATGATACTTTCCTTCTTTTAAGGAAGTTGGAGCAACACATGTTTTTATATAGCCCTTTAATGAGGCTGAAAAACAGTGGCTGGTCTGTGGACATACAGGAAGTGTCATGGCCAAACAGGAATTTGAATACGGGTCTCCCTGGTACAAGCCCAACACTTTCTTCCCTAGATCACATTAGCTCACAGTCACAAAGCAGTCAAACTTTGGCCATGGAAGCTCCCAGCAATTGGCCGAGACAACACTACTTGTTCCTTGTCTGATGTCTCGTACATCTTTGGGGAAAGTTTGTCTACACCATCTTAGGTGAAGGAATTATCTGTGATTTGATAGAAGGCCGACTTCCTATAATTGCTTCTTGCCCTCAGAAACAATAAGGGGAATTCTCTGCAACTAGCAATAAATACAAAAGTGCCTTATGCTGACCTGGGGTGGTGTTCTCTATCATTCCCATTGCTTCCTTGTGCTAAATCAGCCACAGTGAGGTGGGCATCTGTGGGATTATTTGGTCATGCTTTCCACTTGTGGAAACTTGTCTAGAGACAGATTGATGTGTACTAGGCCCACAGTTCCAATCCCTTGATGTTTCTGCATTTCTGTATAATCTAGGACAGAGGTAGGCAACCCTGGAAAACATGCCAACAGTGGCATACTATGCTATTTTGTTTGACACCCAGGCCAGATCTCTGCTCAAACAACAGAGACATGAATAGTTGAGTTGAAGGCAAATCTCTGAGATGCCGGCTGCACCACTAGGACTTTGATTGATCTGAGCATGTCTACAATCACAACCCTTGGAAATCCTTATCTCCCCCTGCATTTTGTTTGCCTTTTTTTGGAGCTTGGACCCAAAAAGGTCACCAACCCATGATTTGGGGGTTGTGGTTGTATTCTCATCCTGTTGTTCTCTGGTTTCCTATTGCATAAGATATATGTTGCAATATTCTTTCTCTTCCAGTCTGAATTAATTATTCTGTGGTTATTCCCATCTGGATGCTCTGGACTGGTGGCTCAGATTCTTTGCTCCTTTTCTGCAGCCAATTAGGAGAGGGGAGTGAGATGGGAAGTTGGGATTTTTTCCATGGCAACGCCTTTGTGCCATCACAAGCAGAGGGATTAATTCAGTCACAGGTTCCCGTGTTCAGTTATGAAAAGACCCCCAGGGAGAAAGATTTAGCCGAATGAATAATTTAATTTGGCAAAGGTGAAATGAATCGGAATGCTGCCAAGTTGAATGCCTACAAGAAAGGACAAAAGGAACAACCTCTTTTGCTTCTCTTGAGGGCCTGAGCCACAGTTCTTTCAAGTAATTATTAGGAGCTTTTCCACTGCATGCAAGCAATTTTGGATCAGGAGTTGCAAGTTTTTCTAGAGTGGAGGGAATTCAGTGGTTGCAGCAGCATCTGTGTATCAACCTATCTTTTGGGTAGCAAGCTTCATGATCATCACCAAAGGAAAATGTTATGAGAGGTAAGGAATGATACAGCATATTATAATTGGAAAGAGGAAATCTTTATAAATTAAATGCTCCAATGTCTCCTTCCTATCATGGGGGCACTGAAGGCTCTTTTTGAGCAAGAGGAAGGGGGGAGCACCTCATTATCCTTCCCCAATATCAATAGCCCGCACATGAGCAGATAAATATAATCCATCTAACCTGCACAAGCCAAAATGACCAGTTTGAGTCTATTGTACTTTGGACACATCATGAGAAGACAAAACTCGCTGAAAAAGACAATGATGGTAGGAAAAGTTGAAGTCAGCAGGAAAAGAGGAAAATCCAGCATGAGATGGATTGACTCAGTACAAAAAGCCACAACCTTCCGTTTGCAAGACTTGAACAGGGCTGTTAATGATTAGGATGTTTTGGAGGACATTAATTCATAGGGTTGCCACAAGCTGGATGGCATATCACACACACTCTCTCACACACAGGTTGACTTTCCATTCCTTTTCACATAGAGAAACTTACCTTGTATATATGATGCTGCCTCGATATTGTCTACTCTAACTGGAAGCAACTCTCCAGAGACTCATGAAAAGAAAGGTGTTTCTCACAGTAGTTATCCAAGAGCCCTTTGTGATTGAACCTGGGCACTCTGTATGCAAGCAGATGCATTCAGCTTTAATACCTGGCCCCTCTTCACAGGGAAAATTTACAACCTATCAGGTAAAGGTGCCAGTTCTGGGTTGGAAAATACTTGGGCAAATTTGGGGATGGAGCCTGGGGACGGTGGGGTTTGAGGAGGGGAGGTACCTCAGTGCAGGGTACAGTGCCATAGAGTTCACCCTCCAAAGCAACCATTTCTCCAGAACTGATCTCTGTAGTCTGGAGATCAATTATAATACCAGAAGATCCCCAGGCCCCACCTGGAGGTTGGCAACCCTACAGTGGCAGGTGTACAATGCAGTAAAGGTTGTCCTGAACTGCTGGGTTTGTTCAGGGTTGCATTCTCCTGTGTATGGAACCTGCTGGATACACCATGTTTATACAAAGACATCCAAGGCTTCCTCAGGGGCTGTGTAGCCTACAAATATGGATTAGGCTCTTTCCTCTCCTTTTAAATGGTAGCTTGGGATGCCAAGAGTGAGGGAAGAACTTGATTAATGCACCATAAACCTAGGGGTTCCTGGACAAGCCCTAGTAAGGTTGGAGTGAAAGGACTATCCACAGCCAAATTTGCTGACTACCTAGATTCTGTTGTGGGTTCTACCCAGATAAATTCCCAAATCCAATTTTGAATTTTCTTTCCCAGATATTAATCTTAGCAAATTTTTTGGCTCAGGGAAAGCATTTTGTTTGCTTCATTAATTACTGGATCAAAAAATACCACCATCACTACCCCCATGCATTCTCGCTTCATGTGAAGCAATCACATTGCAAATCCCTTAAACCAAAGCCTTGAAAACTCATTAGCTAAACGGTGCATATGCAGAAGAGTTTGTGCCTTTCACTCATTAGCCAACCAGACTATCAAAAATGCAGTCAAATTGCAACCTTTTATTTGTACAGCTTTTGGATATTGTACATTTTTGTATTATTATATCACTATTTTCTGAGAAAGACTGATATGTGATAAATAGATGAATGTACACCTCTTTACTTTCCCTGAATAAAATAAATGTGTTCAGAAGCATCTACAAATCATCATTAGGAATGGAAGTTAGTGTAATTATGTATACATAAGATAATTTCACTTCTACTCTCTGTATAATCCTTAAAAATTAGATTTGCATAAAGTAATTTAAAACAGGGCAAATCAGAAGTACATAATTATGTGTCACTTTGAAATAAACACATTTTCAGCATTCAGCTGCTGTAACTCAAGTAAAACAAATACACAATCATTTTTTAAATCTACATTTCTCTTCTGTCTAACCTTCATGTATACTTATGTCAAGAAAATACCTTTCTAAGAAACCTTGACTTTGATAAAATGCCAGAGATTAAAAAGCCTCTGTTTTTCAACAGATTTTCTTGTGGAAATGTATTGAGAAATTCACTATCCGAGCTCTACCATCTCTCTGTGTTCCTAGAGCAGCCAGTCTGGAAGGGTTTAATGCATACATCAGCCTGATGCTATTCACTTTACAAAGGGAACTTTAATGGGACAGGATTTGTTGGACAGAAAAATAGTATCTCCAAAAGCCAATATCTGTGAATTGTCTGGAGCTCAAGAGACAAATTGAAATTATTTCATTTATATACCTATTCAGAAAAGTTCTATAATTAGAAAAGCTCCTCTAATTAATAAATTCTCTAGAAAAACTTGCTGGGCAAAGGAACTGACTCTGGAACAGAATGCAAGCAGTGAGATATACCAGCAACAAATGGAGAATAGATCAAGGTTGTGCTCCAAGAAAAAAAAAAAAACCATCTGCATCCTTTTAAATGTAATCTTACAGTGACTGTCTGACAATAAATATTTTTTTTTACCTTTCAAAGAAAACTCTGCATTTACCATTCTTCCTTGTTGTGGTCTGTAGTTTCCTTTCACAAAGTAAGGAAGGCTTCCTTTGCAGAAAACCTACTCCCCACACCATCCCTGCAATATTTGAAAATAGTTCAAATCTGAATAACCTCAAATTGTATGCTTTTGCTTTGCCTTCTCCAGCACTGACCGACAGAGCCATAACCATTGACTGAGGGTACCTGCCCCACCAGAGAGATATTCCACACCTCTTTCCCGAATATTCAGTTTTCACTGAAATATAATCCATTTCATCCGTTTTCCCTACAGTGGTATAAGGGAAAATACATAAGTAATATTTTGTCTAACTGCCTAGTGAGAAGAAAATCTGCATCTATTCTCTTGTGGTCTGTCCAGTAAGTACAAAGGCACCTTTGAGTAGCGCAAAGCACCTTTACATTGTAGGAATACTTAATTCAATGTCTATAATCTTCAGAACACTTTCCTGAGTGGAAGCCCATTGAACAAAATTATACTTTCTTCTGAGTAGACCTGCTTATGATTGCTCTCTATATCTACTAAAGAAGTACATATACCTCTTTAAACATGTTATTATTTGTATGTAGGTTCTAGCTGTAAGCACTGACAGTGGTCTGCCCTCTGCCCCTGCCCCCAGACCTTCTCAGCTCCACATTTCTAGCTACAGTTTTCATCAATTCTTGCTAGGCAATGGCTTAAGAATTTTGCAATAGTCCCCCAGCCATACTACCAAACAGCATTCAGTGTAATGAAGAATTTAATGAGAAAATATAAATTACACAAAGACATCTATGAAAAATACAGACTTTTCCAAGTCAGCCTATTTAATAGAAACATGCAGCATTCATTGAACAAAATTTGTTTCTAGTGCAAACAATTTGTTCTAGCTAATTATGGGCATTGGTCTAAAAGTCAAATGAGCCAGAGAGGAAATAGGGCCATTTGCAAATTGCAAATGCTTTCAAAATCATAATTTGCATATCACATAATAAAAGTTTCATCTTTAGAGTAATTCAAAGTGATCCTGAGAAATTTGGGTCTACCCAAAGTATAATGGTATAGACTCGACTAAAACTGGTGGTGGTTATGATGGTTTAAGAAAAAGTAACTCTATCATGTTGAAATTTCTACTGGTATTACACATATTGAGCTAGTGTCTTCACAGTCGCTGAAGCAGTATTCATTTGACTCAAATGATTTCAATTGAATATTTGCCTATCTAGAATTTTGATGTTACTGTGACATGGTCTCAATAGCTGCACTAGTCCCTACTTGTAAAACCTTTCTGCTTACACACATAGACAAGAGTGAGACAATTAACAAAAGATTCATGTTACACAACATTGACCAAATGTTCCCCCAAGATTCTCTGGCTTTATGAAATCAGAGGCTTGGATGAAGCCGTATTTTGATATGAAGGCAAGATGTCTCAGTTAAGCCATGTAGTTCCCCAGGCTCTTTCAGGCTTGGCTGCCTGAAATCTCCAGGGGCACACTGATTGAGGCTCTTGAGTAATGACCCACATTGCTGAGTCAATATCTGGAGCTAATATCCCTAACAATGTAGACTTCTCTGGAGCAAGATGGACATTAGCCTATCTCTTGCCCATTATCCACAAGTCTGAATCATGCCTGCTATGAGGGATCCCCTGTTATTCTCCCCACTCTGAAGCAGATTTTTCCCACCAAAATTCTTAGTTCCCTTCAGGTACTGAGCTGCCCCCCCCCCCCCCCACCAGTAGTGTGATATTTTCAGTTTTATAAATCTAAATGTCCCACCCTTTGACAGAATCTATTTTGGCTTTTGCCCAGCCCAGGAACTTGTCAGGAGAAACCAGGAGCCCTCTTTTTAGATCCCTTGAAATGGCACCAGTGAACAATAATGAATATTTTATTTAATAGGCACAGA
This sequence comes from Lepidodactylus listeri, assembly GCA_029233225.1. Taxonomy (NCBI): domain Eukaryota; kingdom Metazoa; phylum Chordata; class Lepidosauria; order Squamata; family Gekkonidae; genus Lepidodactylus; species Lepidodactylus listeri. Next base: position 52,775,760 of record JARCFY010000006.1, read on the forward strand.
TGGTATGGGGTAGTCAGGAATTGGAAAGGCTAAGGGAAACATTGCTGGCAAAACAGTATACATTTCAATTGACAGACAAGATGGTGTTGTAGCAACTTATTTTCACAGAGTCTTGGTTCTTATCAGTGAGAGATGGTTGACCAAGTACTTTGGTTTCAGTTACAATGTTTCTACATATAGTTTCCTAATAACTTCAGGTTTTCTGGAAAGGTCACTTTTTGTGTATCAAATGCTTTCCCCTTTTCTGAAATTACAATGTATCTCCTTTACCCTGAGTGTCTATAACAATTTCCTTTCACTACCAACCAGAGACTACCTGAGTGTCAATTCCCTGTATAACTGGACAGGAGAACTTATTCCCCCCCCCCCCCGAAAATATAATCCTAGTCCTTTTGGCCTGACTGGGAGCTTCAGGCTGCTACCCAGTCACTCTTTGCCAAAATCTCAAACCCCAGTTCTTGGTGTCTGTGTGAAAACATACTTTAGTGTAAACTGACACTAGATTTTGAATTCTTAGATGGAATTCTTTCTCAGGTTATGTTTAACACAGCTAAGACCAGAAGTCTCTACCTTTATTCAAAAAGTGAACCCATTTGACAGACTTTTTAGTCAGACCCTTCAGATATCCACTCCTGTAGCTGAAATTTTACTTTACTGAACAGTAGCTGCCACTGAACTCAAAATGAAGTCCATTTCCCCTTAGCACACAGCTGATCTTATATTTTCCTCAGCTGGCACTAGCCAGTCAGAGAAAAGGAGCAGCTTGTCACTCAAGCTCAACATTCTAGAGCAGAGTTAACTATTCACCTCCCTTCTCTGATTTTACTGCATTAGGAAAACAGCATTTTAAATGTAGTCCATCACACCTGCTATTTTAGTTAACTCAGTCACCGGCAACCAGAACATTTCCCTTCTCCATTAGATTAGAGTAGGTATCCCTTACTCGTATCCCCTTGCAATAAAAGTTTTGAATTATCCAATGACTGCTCAATGGTGTTTCAGATTCATAAATTTAACCAGAGTACAACCCAAACTCCACCAACAGGCAGCTGGATCCTAAAGTTTTAGCCCCATTCTAACACACAATCTAGCTCTGCACTGATATCAAAACACAGCACTCCTTTCCACATTCATGCCTATTTAAACCCAGGTCCTTTGGTTAGTTCTGCTCTTGAACCTTCTTACATTAAACTCTAAAATTAAACTCATTAGTCTTCCTGTTCTAAACAGAGTCTTTTCTCTCTCTCTCTCTCTCTCTCCCCCCCCCCATTCTGCTTCCCTTCTTGAATTGACCCTCCATGCCTTTATACACACGTCTCTTAGTCTCTCTGTTTCCCATTCTCATCCATCCAGCCTTATAGGTAACCAGATTTGCCCCACAGCATCCTCCCCTATCTGAGGACTTGTTCCCTTCCTACCATAGGCGTCAACTTTAAGGGGGCTGGGGAGCTGGAGCCTCCCCCCGAACTTTTCCAGGACATGCTGAGCCTCCCCTGGAGACAATGGCCTGTAATGTCTCTGGCCCAGCCCCAGCTCCCCCCCCCCCCCACCGGGAAATTGGAAAGTCTACGTCCTTGCTTCCTACCCTAAAATCCCCTTTGTCAAGGAGTCCAAGACTGAACCCCTTGGGTCCCCAGGGCTGTTGTACACAAATAACCAAACTCTTCTTATATTTTAAAATTATATAAAGTTTTATTTAGTTTCTGTCAAAACAAAAGGTTTAATCTGTAGGCAACACAACTTTAAAATCACACAGCAAAAAACCAAGAAAACTACCTAACACATTTCCAGGACCTACATTAGATGGCACAAACCTTAAGTATTAAGGTATTAGCTTAAAGTTGTTTTAAAAGTAAATAGTTTTATTGGATTGCCACAAGTAAATTGCTACTATAGTGTATTGCCATTTGATAGTTCAGTTTCTTTCTCTCATTTTGTTCCTTCTTGTGTTTTCTCTTTATTATGATTTAATGTTTTCTCTGTCAAGTCACAGCTGACTTATGGCAACCTCATGGGGTTTTCAAGGCAAGAGACATTCAAAAGTGGTTTGCCATTGCCTGCCTCCATGTCACAACCCTGGTATTCCTTGGTGGTCTCACATCCAAATACCGACCTGGACCAACCCTGCTTAGCTTCTGAGATCTGACAAGATCAGCAATAAATAATACACCAGGCTCATTGCATTGTACTGCCATTGTTCTGCTGTCCCTTTTGTATTCTGCATCTGGAAAGGTCAATAAAAATCACTTTCTGCTGAAGTATCTGTCCCTTTCTTCTTTCTTTCACTGGAAGATTTCACTAGACTCAAACTATCACTACCCTGAATTCCAAGTTCTAGATTTTAATGTGCCTGTCTTGACACAGGGACTAATTTGGGTAACACAATGGAGTATTTTGAAGGTTCAGTTTAAAGAGTCCCTAATTAGACAGCCAACACATTCACCTGAATGGCTTAGTATAATCTCTCATGTTTCTGTACATTGGTCAGCCACAGAAAACACAAACAGGGATTACGCCAATTTCAAGGATGACTTGGAGTGTGCTGTCCCTTTCATTACTACTCTGGAAATCTGCAGCTGATATGACTCCAGTATCTCGGAAGCCATTTTGTCTTTGCCAGGAAAGTAGACTTTATCTCTTTCAGCAGTCTTGGTTCTCAAACAGATTAGGTCCTGATCAAGATTCATAGTCTTTCCTTGTCTTAAAAAGCAAAACAGAGGATACCAGTGCTCAGGGCTATTTTGGGGCAGGAACACACAGGAATGGAGTTCCGGCTGGCTCCTGAGCTGGCCACACCCAGCAGGAACTCATTAGCATAATAGGCCACACCCAACAGCAGAAACTCATTAGGATTGGTTACTTTAGGGGTATGTGGCCTAACATGCAAATTAATTCCTACTACAAAAAAAGCCCTGGGTTTTGACAACAAACAAGGTAAACAGAATAAGAAGCAAAAGGTGGGTGTGGCTAGATGACCACTCTTCTGGTAACATGGGGTGTGTGGCCTAATATGCTAATGAGCTGTGTGGCCTAATATGCTAATGAGTTCCTGCTGGGCTTTTTCTACAAAAAAAGCCCTGCCTGTGCTGGAAAAAACAACAACCCTAGGGCAATCTCCTAGTGCTCTGTTACACAAAATACCATTTTGACAAAAAAAAATTCATTTCAAAGGCACAAGACAGTATCTATTCTGATAACAGAACATTAACCAGAACTTCCTCCCTTCTCTTTTTCTTATGAATATATCCTTTAAGGTCAGGAAACACCCACTCTTCATATCCAGTGATCCTCCATATGATGAAAAAAAGTAATATATATTCCTATTTTTGCCTTTTACAGAACAAGTAATGTAATCTGATTGAACTGAAAGCCACTTAAATACAAATACGCAGATTAGTTCCCTTCATCCTCAGCAGGTTGCTTTCTCCTGAGTCTCTATAAGCATTATTAATGTACTGCATGTGGTGGCATTCTTAAAAGACCTAATCTGTAACAGTAAAACAAGCAGAGCAATATTGTTTATACATCCAGCCATATTGTGTTATTTAAACATGTTAATGATACTTTATAACATGTTTATAACACTTTATGTGGTAGCTCATAGGTGACACACAAATAAAATGAAAAAAGTACAAATCCAGATCCGATCAATACCATAAATCCAACAGCGTGCAATAAGATCAATAATAGCAGCAAACAAAAAAATACTAAAGTAACAGTGCTAAAAATAACACTGCAGTGATAATGAATCAATCATTCAGCACCAATCAAGAGTGAGAGAGAAATTTTTTTAGCTGTCATAAAAGGCCACAGGGAAAAAGGGATCATACTGTGGTGTGTATCTGAGACTCAGGGGAGTAGGTGAAAGGAGAGTCAGTGAGAGGAGGGAGTTCATGGGAGGTAGTTTAAACATGGGAATGGGAAGGCAGAGGGGCAGAGTCACTCTGAGCTAGTGTTGCCAGCCACAGATGGCAGCCTGCCTGGAGGAACTGGGGGAGACAGGTGTACCAGCATCACGCCAGCATGCAGTGTCATTTCTGGTGAAAAACAGGATGTGATATCCTCACACAGGGGCAACACTCTAGGATTTTGCAGTGTGAAGACATTGAATCTGTTTGTGTGTTTTGCTGGAATTGACATCACACACCAGCATGATGCTGGCATGCCCCCCACCACCAATTTTCCCCTACTTGCCTGTGAAGCACCAACGGTGCATGGGGGAAACAGCCACGGGAGACCTGGCTGGCCCCCCAGCTCCTTGGTGGAATAAAAATGTGACACACTTCGACCAATGAAGAGCAAGATTTTCATCCAGTGGTATCTTGAAGGTCAAGAGTCAAAGCTCCTTTTGCCAGGTTTGCCATTGCCTGACCCTGCATAGCAACACTGGTATTCCTTGATGGTCTCTAATCCAAATACTGACCACAGCCAACCCTGCTTAGCTTTCCTATTTGTGTGTGTTTGAAAAGTACTGGAGTCGGGAGGCTGGTAATAGTGAAATCAGCATGGTAGTTTATTGTGGGTCAGATGGAACATGAAAAACCCCTGGTTCAGAGCCCTCTTTTATTCCAGTCAGAGACACACCTCCAACCTTGCCCAAATGTCCTGATAGGACCTTACAATAGTGGTTACATTGCATAGGTCCCCTGGAGGAACCTAGGTACTTGATTGATGGCCTTTCAGTATCCAGCCGGCTATTGTTCTACCTGACCGAAGCTCAGGTAGATTCTGGCCATGTGCAAATGGCCACGTGGCGGTTGCCATTACACGAGCACATGGCGACCATGATAATAATACACAACAGTGTTCATTAAGTGCCATCAAGTCACAGTCAACTTATAGTGACCCCATAGGGTTTTCAAGGCAAGAGAAGTTCGAAGGTGGTTTGCCATTGCCTGCCTCTGCATAGCAACCCTGGACCTCCTTGGTGGTCTCCCATCCAAATACTAACCAGGGCCAACCCTGCTTTGCTTCCATGATCTAACTAGCCTGGCCATCAAGGTCAGGGCATATTAATATATAGTGATGTGTTTATAAAGCAAGGTAATCATGTGGACATTACAACAACTTCTCCTCCTGTGGTTAAATTCCCCTGTACAAAATGTCATCTTTTATGACATTCTACTGCAAACTTCATTAATTCACTGAAATGAATGAACATTCTAAAGCAGCACTGCTTGGTCATTTGCTTCAGTTAACTCATGGCCAGTTTGGTGTAGTGGTTAAGAGTGGCAGACTCTAATCTGGAGAATGGGGTTTGATTCCCCACTCCGACACATGCAACCAGCTGGGTGACCTTGGGTCAGTCACAGTTCTTTCAGAGATCTTTCAGCCTCACCTACTTCACCAGGTGTTTGTTGTGGGGAGAGGAAGGGAAGGAGATTGTAAGCCACTCTTGAGACTCCGAGTGATGGGTGGGGTATAAATCCCACTCCTCCTCCTCCTCCTCTTACAAAAAAAAGGAGGGGGAAGGGTACATCCCTGGAATAGATTGCTTTCTGTAATATTTTCTCAGAAATAAATGCAATGAGGGGGAAAGGCTTTATGTCATTTGTTTACAAAACTATCACATTTTTAAAAAAAACTAATAGTTCATACTTCCAAATGTCAGTATTTAATAGGAAATGCCACTTTTCCAGAACAGAATACATACTGAATGTGTACTGAGCCCCTGGATATGAATTTGACCCCTTGGTTACTTGTTCATCTTATAAGAAGAGAACTTTATTAGCCCCAAGTAAGAGAAAATATATTTGGAGTCAGGCACATACAACTAGGTACTAATCAAAGGGCAACACAAAATGCTTTGGGCCTGTTCCATGTTTTGTGTTGGCTGGTGTATTTGACTTCTTTCAGCCAGCAAGAAAGTAAGATTTGTAAACTACAGCTAGCTAATATAGGTAATACACAATAATGATTTTTAAAATCAGCTATGGATATTATTATATCCTGTTCATCCTCCTGATTCAAGAAACTTTGGGACAGGGTTGTGTTTTCAGAATTTAGAAGAACCAGATGAAACAAGTGTTCTCCCAACTGACTCAACCTATTTTTCAACCCTGCTCCTTCTTCCAGTTGGCACATACTGCATAGAAGTGAAGCAAGTAGTTTTGTTTTCTGTAGACCAATGAACATGACTAGATTGCCAGCAGGGTCTTTTAAGAAGGGAAGGCAAAGCAGACTTTTGTTTAGTGGTGACAGAAAGGTCACATCAGAAATGGACAAACTTTACTACAGCAGTTAACTTTTCAGAGAGGAGTTGAACGAGATCACTTACATGGTGAGCACACTGGTTCTTTGAGTGTGTTGATCAATATATAATAGTTTAACCCATCATCCTACTTTCTAGGATGTGGTGATTGATCCCAGTCATGTCTGGAATGTGTTAAAGACTTTAAGTTTTTACCAAGCATTTCAGTGAAAAAAGGAAAACACTCCATCAAGGTTATATTACGTTATTATTTTGGGACAATTACTAGGTTATTAGAAACTAGAAAGAGTCCTTTCTAAAAATGGGGTCACAAAATTATGTAATTGTTTTGTAAAATTGTAATGTCCAAATTAATCTAACTTCCACAAATGTGGGGGATGGGTTCAGACAAATTTACAGCTAAACTGACAGGTTTACCAGGTGAGATCCAAACTGACCTTTGGAATACTAAATTGACTGGAGCTGTCCCAGGGGTCATTTCGTAGAAAAAGAGGTGCAAGAGCTCATTAGCATACCTATTAGCATAACTCATTAGCATATGCCATGCCCCTGACATCTCCAGAAGTGTGTCAGAAAGGGAAGCAAGGGGGGGCATCTTCAAAAGCCTCCCCTTCCCTTCCCCAGCTGGCCTGCCAAAGCAGGTGGTGGGGGGGAACGAAGCAAGAAGAGGCCCATCGAATACAATGGAAAGATTCTGCTGCTGCTGCTGCATGACTCTAAACACTTCGCTTCCTCTACAGGCCCACTGGGAGCTGGGGGAGGGGCTTGCCACTACTGCCATTTGTGCCCACTAGGGGTCTGCAAATAAATTTTTTTTGGCCCAATTCAGATTGGGCCAAATCAGGCTGCATCTGTTTGGACTGCCGAATGATCCCCGCATGTCAGTTTCCGCAATGCAAGCCTATTTGGGAGTCATTCAGCCAGCCGAATGTCAGTTTCAACCCCATTATACCCTATGGGCCATTGAAGTCAATGGCAAAAACTCATAGGGTATATGAGGGGCTGGAGGAGAGGGGATTTGATGGAGAGGCTCCAAACTCACAGGGTAGCTGCTGGGGCCTCTCCCCGAAATACCCACCAAGTTTCAAGAAGATTGGACCACGAGGTCCAATTCTACGGGCTCCCAAACAGTATGCCCCATCCCCTCCATTGTTCTCTATAGTGGGGGAAAAGTTACTTTTTTCCCACCATAGAGAACAATGGAAGGGATGGAGGCAACCTGTTTGGGGGCCCGTAGAATTGGACCTCCTGGTCTAATCTTCTTGAAACTTGGTGGGTACTTGGGGGAGAGGCTCCAGCAGCTACCCTGTAAGTTTGGAGCCTCTCTCTCAAAACCCCTCCCCTCCAGCTGCTTTTTAAGCTGCTGCCAAATTTCAGCAGCAATTCAACGGCGGGCCGAATCAAATCAGAGAATCTGATTCAGCCCGTGGCTGCCCTAATGCCCACTCCTGGGCTGGCGGAGCGCTGTTCTGCCTTGCTCCGGCCCCAAATGACCCCTGGACTGTCCACACTGTTGCTACTAGATGTCTTCTCCCAGTCTGTAGATCTGAAGACTCTCCCAAGTTCTCTAAGGAGTTGTTGGAGAAGAAACAGTAGGGATGGCAACTAGATCATGAATGGCAGAAGACTGACCTGGATAGCCCGGGCAAGCCTGATCTCATCAGACCTCAGAAGCTAAGCAGGGCCGACCCTGGCAAATACTTGGATGGGATATCTCCAAGGAATTCCAGGGCCAGGACGCAGAGGCAGGCAATAGCAAGCCATCTCTCTGAAACATCCAAGCCCCTCTGGGGTTGCCAGAAGTTAACCATGACTTCCAAACACACACACACACACACACACACACACACACACACACACACACACACAAAATGAATGGCAGAAGAAGGCTTAAGCCCAAACCCGTTGTTCATGGTTGTTCATGATTCTGAGACCATTTACATTGTTATTCTAAACCAAATTACATCCAAGCCAAGGGGCTTTGAAGGATATAACATCTTAGGAATGTGCTATCAGTGGCCTATTTCATAGTAGTAATGGACTTTTATTTTATGCCAGCATTATGTAACTGAACATTATTGTTCAGAGGGGTGATTCCAGGTGGTTCAAACTTCATTATTACAAGAGCCTGTGCAGTCAGCAGCAGTTCCCCATGATTTTTCAGAAAGTACTTTGCAGACAGAATCGCTGGCATCCAATCTTAGATGGCCTTTTCATTGTTAATTCTGTATCTGAGAACTCTGGGTCAACCATCAGTCACCATTGCTTAAATGAGTTTGGGCTGATTTCACTTGAAGATGCAGTCAAGGCATTTGGGCAGGTTTGTGCTATGAATTGCCCCCAGGATCCTTCATGGGTAGCTATATTTAAACACTTTAAACTGGCTAGCTGTGTCAACCTAATGATAAATTGTTCATTCTCAAAGGATGTCCTGAAGGAACTGTGTCAACCTCTCTTTTTAAAAACTTTAGATCTGGCTGACCTAAATAACTGTAGGCCTGTTACATAGGTGCCAAAATGATCAAAAAGGTGGTTGCTGGACAGGTCCAAGTGTTAATGGATGAAGCTGCTTATCTTGGGGAGGGACTGTGGCTCAGTGGTAGAGCATCTGCTCTGCATATAGGACATCCTAAGTTCAGACCCTGGCATCTCCAGTTAAAAGAATTAGGTAAAAGGTGCTGTGAAAACCCCTACCTGAGATGCTGGAGAGCGACTTTCAGTCAGAGCTGACAATACTAACCTTGATAAACCAATGTTCTGGGTCATACGGTGGCTTCATGCATTTCAGCTGGGTTTTCAGTTCAATTTGGAGATGGAGGCCACCTTGGTAGATAACCAGTATCAGAAGAGAGAAAGATCACAGATCTGGGGATTATTTGGCACTGGTTGTTATCATTGGTATGGGGATGGTCAGATTCCAGGAGCGGTTATTGGGAACAATTCTGTAAGTTTCTCACAAGTATGGTTAGAGCTTTTAAAATGGTCCAGAAGTATGCTAAACTACCCAGCCTCTAGGGGCCACTCACCTTCAACACAGCAAGCAGTGGCAATAGGCCTAGAATTGTCTGCCACCTCCCTCTGTAACACAGCTGGCCAACTCTGAGTCCTATGCCCTCCATACAGAAGCCACTTGACTTGGACCTGGCCAATGGAAGCGCAGGATGAAGCAATGGGTGAGTGTGTCTGTTGTTACCATAGCTGCTGTGGTGAACCGAGGCTGTGGTGCTGCAAATGCTGCTGGCCACCAGCTGCCTTTCAGATCAACAGCTAACTGGATAGTTACCCAGCAGTAAGTAAAAGGGTCTGTCCACCCCAACTTTTTCAGTGATCCATTTTATTACTGATGCTTTTCCACATATACAAGAAACTACTGCAGGAAGACAGCCAGAGTTATGGGGTGCACTGTCATTAAAGTGCAGATAATATCTACTGTATTTCTCCTTTTCATCTTCTCAGGTGAGGCAGTGATAACACTGAACATGTGCAATTCACTAATGGATCGCTAAGAGTGAATAATCAGTGGGAAAATAGAAGCTGTGTTGGTGGAAGTCTCAGTGTACCAGCTGTAAGTGGAAAGGCCTACTTTAGATCGAATCACATTTTCCGTTAAATATTAGATGAGGACACAGAAAGCAGGGCATGGCCTGAAAACTCTTGCAGTGCTTCATTAATCCAGTGGTGTTTGGTATCTATTTGAGGAGGCATTTCTTCTCTGCCTTCCAAAATCGAAGTGACAGTGCATCTAAGTCAGTGGCTTAGAAGGGTGTAATACTGCTTAGGGCCGTGCTGTATATTGACTGAACTCACCCTGGAACTCTGTAATCGTGAATCGTGTATCATGTACTAGTCAGGTAACCATCCCAATTCAGTTGCCTAAAAGTAAAGCTGAATATTAGGAAACACAAAAACACTTTTCTCCCACCAGTCCTGTATACTTTTGTGGTTTAGCCATGACTTTTGATCAGACCAAAGTTTAAATTTACTTACTTATTTACTTATGCTATTGTCCTAGAACCTTACCCAGTTGGTATAGTTCAGAACTATATCTACCTTGGAAATATGTGGATTGCTGCTAGAAGAACCTCAGTGTTTCCGAATTAGGCATTAGGTAACTACAACAGTTGAGATTAACGTATAGACAGGATGACCACTAGGTCTTCTCTGCCTTTGTGAATATGTCCTAGAAAAGTGCTGTTTATTGAGATCTTATTGCTTAACTATGCCAGCATCCCTGCAAAGGAAAAGCAAGCTCTCCATCTGGAATACTGTAGCGTGCAAGGGAATGGTTAAACAGTATACTTAATCCTCTTTTAACTATCTGGCTCCAACACAAGAAAGACAAGTTATAATCAGTGATTTGTTGTCTTGAGAAATTTTACCATCAAGGCTGTGCATACAAACAATGTAGCAAAATGAAAAGCTGTATAATCACAATTCCTTTTTGAGTGTCTCTTCAGTTTGTATATCATGGGCCATGTAAATAATGCTTCGTTTTTCAAACAAAAGAAAATATATTTATTCAGTTCAAATATTTCTCCCTTGTCAAAAATGTTTCATTTCAGGGCCAGTCATGTGCTAGAGATACATCTTAGCAACACAGTATGTAGCCTTATTGTTCAGTACAGGATCAAAGTGTCAAAAGTTTACCTGTATGCACCAGTGTGTAATTGCAGCACAGCTACAACTAATGCATGGCTATTTTAAGTTATTAGTGACTGATCCCTTTACTGCTCTATCCTACAAAGGTTCTGGACTTGTCCATCTTCAAGAACGTGTCCACAGGAGGGCAATTATGTATGCATGTATGTATGCATGTATGCATGTATGTATGTATTCATTCATTCATTCATTCATTCGACTTATATCCCGCCCTCCCCGTATGGCAGGCTCAGGGTGGGTTACATCAAATTTGATAAAAATACAATATACAAAAACTAATAAAATACCACTATATCCTTCATTCGGTGCAGCTGTCATTAAAATTAAGACCTCACAGATGCCATCTCTGGTATGCAGTTCTGACCCACTGAGGGGAGGCCCAGTAAAGAGAGAGGGATGTCTGTTGCCCTAGTTAAAAAAGCCTGACGGAAGTTTGCAGGCCCTGTGAAACTGTAAAAGGTCCCACAGGGCCCTTATCTCATATGAGAGCTCATTCCACCAAGTAGGGGCCAGGGCTGAAAAGATCCTGGCTCTAGTTGAGGCGAGATGGAAATCCCTGGGGCCAGGGACCACCAGAAGATGTTGACTGGCAGATCATAAAGCCCTTCAGGGCTCATAGAGGGAGAGGCAGTCTCACAGATATGGGGGGCCCTGGCCATATAGGGCTTTAAAGGTAAGCACCAATGAAGATGGTGAGAGGTTTGGAGACCAAATCCTGTAAGGAAAGGTTGAAGGACCTTGGTATGTCAGTAGTATGTGTGAAAAGGATCTAGGGGTCTTAGTAGACCATACACTAAACATGAGTCAGCAGTGTGATACAGTAGCTAAAAAGGCAAATGCAATTTTGAGCTGTAGCAACAGAAGTATAGTGTCCAGATCACTTTGCTCTGCTCTGGTTAGACCTCACCTAGAGTATTGTGTTCAGTTTTGGACACCACAATTTAAGAAGGATATAGACAAGCTGGAACGTGTCCAGAGGAGGGCAACGAAGATGGTGAGGGATCTGGAGACCAAGTCCTATGAGGAAAGGTTGAAGGAGCTGGGTATGTTTAGCCTGAAAGAGAGAAGACTGAGAGGTAATATGATAACCATCTTCAAGTACTTAAAGGGCTGTCATATAAGATGATGCTGTAGAGTTGTTTTCTGTTGCCTCAGAAGGTCGGACCAAATCCAACGGGTTAAAATTAAATCATAAGAGTTTTTGGCTAAACATTAGGAAGAACTTCCTGACAGTAAGAGCGGTTTCTCAGTGGAACAGGCTTCCTTGGGAGGTGGTGGGCTCTCTTTCTTTGGAGGTTTTTAAACAGAGGCTAGATGGCCATCTGACAGCAATGTGGATTCTGTGAACTCAGGCAGTTTATGAGAAGGAGGGCAGGAAGGGTTGCCTCAGTGCTTAGTTCTTGTGGCCCTTTCTTATAAGCCCATGGAAATGCTGATTGCCACTTTGGGGTCAGGAAGCAATTTTCCCAAGGCCAGTTTGGCCAGGGATCCTGGAAGGTTCTTCCCCCTCTTCTGGACATGGAGCAGAGGTCACTGCGGGTATGGGGGGAGGTATTTGTGCAGTTCCTGCACTGTGCAGGGGGTTGGACTAGATCACCCTAGAGGTCCCTTCCAACTCTATTATTCTATGATTCTAAGAATTTATTCAATTATTAGTACTTTAAAAAAACATAAAAGGAAGCCTTATGAGAATCTATCACACTTCCTATTTGAGCAATTTTTAGTTTAATTGCACAGAAAACATGGGCTTCTTAATTGTTAAATTTTGGTGACAGCTCTGAAAACACTGGAGTAATATTACTGACATATGCACTTTCTCTTTTTAGAATTAAAATTTATTTACCTTTGGGACAAGAATAGTATTGAAAACTCAGTTTCTCTCTAGAATGTCTATCAGATGTTTGACATATGTTTGCCTTCTGAACCAAAAGCAAAATTTATTCTGAACATCATAGGTATATGTCCGTGCTAAGGTTCAAGCTAAAATAATATTTGTAATGTGATAGCATAATAATTTTGTGATGAAGTAGCAGTGGTTGCTCAAAGGTTTGATGGAGAATTATCTTTAGGTTGACTTGATAAATTGCAAATATGAAATGCATGGGTTATTTCCACAGCTTTCCCCCATATGGCTTTGAACAAAAAGTACACGAATTCCAATTTTCCCCAATTCCAAGAATGCACAGGATTTTATTTTTTAAAAAACCTATTGGTATGCTTTTTATTGTTTTACCTGTGCTTTTGTTGTAGAAGGTATTCCAAAAACAGATTCTTAGTCTCTTGGCTTGAAAACCCTATGGGGTCGCTGTAAATTGGCTGTGACTTGATGGGACCTCTCTCTCTCTCTCTCCCTTACACACACACATACACAGAGAGAGAGAGACACACACAACCTGGCATAACTTCTACCTCAGGATGGGTACAATTCAGAGCATGGTGTGGCAATATCATCATACATTTATATAGTCTTACAGGGGTCATTTCGTAGAAAAAGATGTGCAGGAGCTCATTAGCATAACTTATTAGCATAACTTATTTCCATATGCCATACCCCCTGACATTGTCAAAAGTGTGTCAGAAGGCAACACCCACTGCTCAGGCTCCACCCCAAAAATCTCCAGGTATTTCCCAACTCAGAGCTGGTGAGCCAGCTTTACACTTTGACTAAAGACACTTGGGCTATCCAGGTCAGGTCATGCACATTCCAATTTGGCATCTTTTACAGTGTTATTAAGCATTTTCAGGGCCACTGAGAGGGGAGCACTGAGTGTACAAAATTCAGGGGGACCAAGTCAGATTGAGGGCATCTGAAGATGGAACCACCCTACATTCAGCAAATACACTTTAATTTCTTTTACTTTCAGTGCAGTTCTGCAACATAGCTTATATGGGCTCATGGAAGGCAGAGCAAAGTAAACAGCCAGATCCTCTGACTTCCGGGTACTGCTTGCTGCAATTTTTAGCAGCATTTTTTAAAGATACCTTTCTATAGCAGCACTAGTTTTAACAGCAAGACTGAGGCAGACACCTGTCTATTGAGAGATGTTGCTAAGCCCATCATCGAACCACGTATAGCTTTATTTGTCTCTCCCCCCTTTTCATTCTTCTGTGTTTGCCCCCCCCCCCCAATTTTCCAGTCTCTTTCCTTCTCATCCCTACCTTGCTGGGGAGTAGGACAGAAAACTTTTGTTTGTGTTATGAACAGAAGGGGCATGTGTGTATCTGCGTGTTAAATTAATAATTCCCAAGAATCTATCACTGGTTCCTGCTCCACACTTTACATGCCCTGTGATCTGTATTAATCTGTATTAGAGGTTATTAATGTGGGATAGTGGATGTTTTAGATGAATGCCTTAGCTTCAGTTTATATCAAAGCAAACAATGTGTGTGTTTAAAGTACCATCAAGTTGGCACTTTAAACCCCAGTGGGGTTTTCAAGGCAAGTGATTAAGCAGAAATGGTTTGCCATTGCCTTCCTCTGCAAAGTCTCCCTTTGCAGCCTCCCATTCAAGTACTGAGTGGTTTCCTATCCAAGAGTTTCCGAGGACTGATGAGATTGGTACCATATGATACCATTCTACATCCCAAAGCAAACAGTACTTTAGTTTAAATATGGGCATATAATTTATGTGTGTATGTTAAAATACATCTTGTTTTAGACTTAAAGCATATATGAAGTCTGATATTAGAAGTTAGAACTGCCTGCCAAAAATAATTAGAAGTGCTAATTACATTTTAAACCCTGTTCAATCAATGGACTGCTGTTGTTGCTGTTATTGTATTGGTTGGATGTCTGATATTTGACCTTTTGTAAATGCAGCTTTACTGCTTTAGGCATTAAGTTTCAACTACAACCCACTTTATCAGATGTAGACATATATATCTGTGTATGAATATAAAGTAACACAGACACATAGAGAAATACTGAGAGGCACAGGCTGGGCAAACTGAGTAGATGATACAGAGAATCCTCAGGTGCCAATATAAAGAGAACAGGAGGGTTTCCAGAATCTTTAATAGATAGCAGAGGGGGGCATTTTTGCCAGAAACATGTTGGCTGGAAAAGGTGAGGAAAGCTTCCCCTGCTTCTTTTGCACAGTTATAAAGATATAGATATATAAATTGTATACATATAGAAGCTTATAAACTAATTAGTGATGTGGAAGAAAATTAAATAAGATTTGTTTTTCTGCCTCACTGCCAGAGTTCACCCAAGTTCACCCATAGTGAACCTGATGGCAGTAGGTTCAGGAGAGTCAAAAGGAAGTACTGCATCACATGCTGTATAATTAATTTTTGAATACACTACAGGTGTGAAATCCACTGGTCTGGAAGAATTTAAAAGGGAATTAGACAGATTCATGGAGAGGACAGGTCCACAAGTGGCCATTAGCTACGATAGCCAAATAGGACCTCCCATGTTTAGAGGCAGTATCCTCTCGAATGCCAGTTTTGTGGGGTACCTGTCAGGCAACTGCATGGGGCACCTGTTTCCCTTTATTTCTGGCTGGTGGGATTTACAGAAGCATCTGGCTTGCCAGCATGGGAAATAGGACATTGGACTAGAGAAACCTCTGGTGTTATCCAGCATGCCTCTTGTCATATAAGGTACAGGGCACGTAATTATCCTAGCCTCATTTTTATAGAGCTATTTAAAAATATAATCCAATGATCCCACTCCTTCCTTCACATCTTTAAGTATGCTACTGAATTGGGAAGAATAATTAAATTTTGGAGCAAAGGCATTCTGTGCATGCCCAGAAGTATTTTCTTCCACAACTCAGCTGGTGCTGAAAACAAACTCTTGGGCTAAGTCCTTGTGCAGTTTTGGCAAAACTGAGTAAGTAAGAGAGACAAATTCTAGAGTAGCCAGTTAGTCTGTTGTGGCAAAACTTAAAAAGGAATCTTATGCCACCATAATAAAGATATATTAAGTGTCATCTTCCATGGTTAAAATCCATCAGATGCAAGAATTGTCAGCCTGCAGATATAGTACATACCATGGGAAAATGTCATTTAAATTGCTCAATCTGACCCTGCATTCCTGCTTTCTTTTTGACTCTCTAAGGAGGCAGGAGGGGAAGGGAAAAGAGACCTGGAGCTGGCTGAATTTTAGTGTCCAGGGACTAG
Organism: Lepidodactylus listeri; assembly: GCA_029233225.1. Lineage (NCBI taxonomy): Eukaryota > Metazoa > Chordata > Lepidosauria > Squamata > Gekkonidae > Lepidodactylus > Lepidodactylus listeri. The sequence continues at coordinate 52,791,760 of JARCFY010000006.1, forward strand.
AGTCACTCTCTAAAGTTAGCACAGGTGCAGGAAGACACCTGTGCTAACATAAAATTGAAGGTTTTTTTTTTCCACTTTAGTACTTTTTGAGAGAGACTGGTGTCTCACTTTATTCAATAGGGTTTATACCCAGGTAATTTCTGTCTCATCTACATTTAGTTGATAGTGCACTTCTGTGTTCTGGCTAGGTCGTCCGGCTGAAGAGTCTTCCTGCTTCTGCTTGCTCCAAGTTTGTTATTGGGTTTTGTTTTGGTGTTGGGGGGGGGGGGGGTTGTATCATATCCTATTGCAATGTGCACTGTGTAAAGCATAAATTAAGTAAAATCTATTTTGTTATGATATTTGGTTGGATCAGGATCACATGGAGTTGGGGAGCGGATCAGATGTAGTTCTTGGCAGTCCTTGGCCATGTTTGGGACCTCAGAATATAGTCCAGCCTGAGCTTTGAGTCCTTCAATCCAGCCATATTCCTGCCATAACAAAGAAGCTTTTATTTTGCAGAGCCTTCCAATGGCAGTGCTAGTCACTGTTTTGAAAGGTGAATCATGTGCTTACTGGTTCATGTTAAAGATCTAAGATCAGCTGCACATTCATTGTGAATGAACAGTGTTCAGCTGGAACTGTCTTGTATGTGACAAATGCCAACAGAGCAACATAAAACTTAACATAAACCTGGTGTGTTTTCTGATTTATTTCACAGAGGACTAAACAGCCATTACACAGAATACAAATCTGCAGCAGAGCCTGATCTTTTAAAAAAATAATTAAAGAGTGAAGATAATGAGAACACACTATATCCTGTTGTTAACATGGGCAGACAATGGAATTAAAAGGTGCTAAGGTAGCAACTTTTATGATAGTTTGAAGGCAATAATTTGACTGATAATGGAATGGCATGTGACCAGCTTTGTTCAAGGTATATTTTGATGTACCTTTAAAGTTTGTTTGCAAAAGTTCAAGCTTTATTTTGTTTGGCTTTTAGGGGGGGTTGTTTACATATATTGATCTATATGAACATTCTAAATAAAAAGATAATTTCTAAAAGCAATATATCAGATAATAATTTACACAGCCATTATAACCTTAAAGAATTGAACCAACCTGATCCAACCAACCTGATGTTTTCACGGATCGTTCTGATTAATGATGGTAGCATGGAAAATGAAGCATCTCAATCGTTTTAGAGCTACATTTGCAGTTTTGACAGCAGCTTTTCTACCCCTGTGGATTCTGACAATCTTTGTGCAGAAGCCAAAATCAGTGTGAACGTGTGGATCACAAGGGACCAATTCTTAGAATGTCAATCATGAATATCAGTCATGAAATCTGGAACTGTCCTTATAAGAGTGATCTAACTGACATATAATGGAATACACCAATACCTTGGTATAGATTTACCTCTGCTGCTTTTAGTACAATTAAAAGGTAAGCAGGATTTCACATAAGAGGTTTAAATGTATTTGTCTCACACTCTTGGTGCCCTGTGTGAATATTGTTAATGTGGAAGAGAATGTAGCTGATAATTTGATTGTATAGTCTGACTTTTACAATCAAATTACAGGAAATGTCTGTTCAAAAACCCCCAACAGGATAACCTTGTGAAAAATAATATACAAACAACTGCTTTTTTTCTTGTGAGATTAACTGAAGGGATATCTGCATAATGCTTAGTTCAAGGATCAGATGTGCTTATACAGTATAGATTAGATCTTAGCAGCTTTTCTGCTGGTAGAAGAAAAAGAAGTTAGAATTCTTCTGATCACCAAAAATGCTACGCTAGGGTTCACTGGACCTGTATGTACTAAAGCCATGTGAGACTGGGGCTGTAGTAAGTTTGAATATGGAAGGCTGAGTGAAAAAGATTTGTCTGTTTTCATCAAAGGACTAAGCACCACCCCTGCTGCCCCAGAACATCCACGTACCTGATTATGGCAGCATTTGTAAGAGTACATGGGGGGTTTGTGCTGAGTAGGAAGATACTAGGAAGTACCATTGCTTGCTTTTTAATTATTTAGTACATTTTTATTATTCCATATTTCTACTAAGGAGCACAAGGCTGGTAACCAGTGGGAGACTCTCCCAGTTGGGAGGGGGGAAAGTCAATGGCACTGCAGTGACACCACTGACAATGCGATGTCTTCACTGCTGAGGTGACCAGAAGTGATGTCATCACATCCTTGATCCTAGCTCAGCAGCAGTGGAAACAGGCAGCAGAGCACAGGAGGTCTCCTGCTGAAGTGGGAGATGTAGCAATCGTGAGCTAAAGGCAGCATAGATGGGTCTTCCATCTTCTATTTTAAATCCATAATAATTATCTGAGATTAGCTAGAAAAAAAAAGAAAGAACAATAGGCCCAAGGTGACCCAGTGAGTTTCGTAGTAAGCAAGCATATAAAACTGGGGCTTGCCAGGCATAGGCCATCATTCTTCACATCTACACCAAAGTGGCTGCATCTTTCCTCTATGTCTTCAAGCATTTAATGATGCAGGCACTGACTCCAGGACAAGGTCTGGAAATCCAGTCTCAAGAAACAATTGAATATCTTGAAGTTCTGTCTTTAATAGGAGATGTCCCAGAGCCCTGGAAATGAGAAAAAATACAACTCAAGGTTATTCAACATTTGCAGTGATTAAATATGCATGTGTTTGGTTCTTTTTGCATGATTAATCCAGTTTCTGCTACTCAGAAAGGGGGAGGAAAAGGCTATGTAGAGCACTAGAGCCTTACCTTCTGATTACTAGGAAACTTGCTGAAACAACTACCCACTAACCAATTTTAAAAATGTGACTATAGATTCTCAAGTTATTTTCAAGCTTATCTTTGCAGTAATATGAACCAGACAATTGCTTTTCAGAAAATGAAAGCTGAGCTATTTTCTTTTAAAGTGGAAGCTGAGATATTCCAGATTCTGTTTTGTAGGGATAATATCAAAGTGGGGGGAAGGGGTCTGTATGCAAGCAGAAATATTGAGGGTCATAAATAAACTTTTGGATCTCTTTAACAGTTTTATTTATTTACTAACTTTATATGCCACTTTCCTCCCCAACAGGGATCCAAAGCAGCTTACAACATTCTCCTCTACTCCACTTTATCATCACAACAACCCTGTGAAATGGGAGAGGCTGAAAGTACATGACTGATCTAAGCCACCCACCAAGCCTCCACGGCAAAGTGAGGATGTGAATTTATCCAGGCTTAATGTTTTGTCGAGTGAGGTGACTTAAATGAAAACCAACACTGTACAGTGTAAGGATGTAACCTGAGAAAGAATTGCTGTACAACCACCATTCACTTCACTAGGGCTTCTGCAGGGTTATCGTATGGGCCCTATTGAAATGAATGGAGGCTGTGTAGGAGCAATACTTGGTGGATTGCACCTGAGTTGGTGAAGTGATCTGACTCCCAGCACCCTTCTAATTATTTGTAAACACTGTTTTGACACAAGTCACTGTATTGTTCATATACGGTAGTTGTTTAAAAATAAAACAAGAACTCTTCCTTTCCTTTTAAAATGAAACTGGCTTTTTATTGGAGGGGGGGAGCCTTCATTATTTATTTATTCATGCATTCAGTTCTCTTTGCTCATGCAGGGACTTGAATAATGTCCAACCATTTTCTTTTATGCAGGAAACAAAATTCTTCTGCAGGTGATGGTGGCAATGATAATCATGATAGCCCTGAGGAATTATGGGAGAATTTTTTCTTCTCTGCCTGATGGGAGAGTTACTCACAGTACAAGATGATTTGGAACTAATAAAATGGGTGGAAATTCCTCCATTTAGGGAAATGAGTGTGACAGAAATAGGCTGCTACTTAAATAATAGAGTAGCCCCATCAATAAGAATTCTGTTCTGCCAGGCAATAGGTTCATTATACACTTCTATCTTCTGCTAGATAACAAGAGAGAGAGAGAATGAACCATGGATCTGAGCTTTGCATCAAAGTAAGTTTCACAGGTGTTTTTGTGCCATGAAACTGGCATCTAAAGGGTGGGAGTTGCTCTCAACGAATATATGAGGTGAAGAGTACTTAGAATGATAGGAGAAATAGAAATGAAAGGCAAAGTAATGGACAAAGAAGGGATTTAATAGCTGTTTTGTGGTGTTACTGGAGTGGATCCCTCAAAAGACTTCCATGCACACAACAGTCCTTACACAAACGAAAGCACTAAAACTACTCTTCATTATCTACTTGTGCTAAATGAAAGGGATTATATTCCTATTACCGTTTTCATGTACACCAGACATTACACAAGTGTTTCTTCTGACAATAAATTAAATGAAATCGTGTAAGCTGTCTGTTGTACATTCCATTGTTCCAAATGTACATGGTTATTTTATTAAAAATATTAAAGCACTATGTGTTGCTGTAGCTATGTATTGTCCTACTTCTTGCTCAAGAGGAACTGTGCTAAATGCATTTTCCCTTCGGTTCACACATCACTGACCCAACTTGGTGAGTCCCTTTTGTAAACCTCTGAAAATGCCTCTTTGGTTGATTTGGGCAGGAAGAGCATAATGGCTGCCAGTTCCCTCTGGCTTCCTACCAGGTGTAAGGCAAAGCACCTTAATTTCCCTTATGAATTCACATGAATATTAGAAGGCCTAGTCCAGCTCGCAGGTGTTCATGCTTTCCACATCCCTGCAGCTACCATCCTTATCTTTTTCAAGGCTGGACTCAAGAATGTGGTAATTGGTTAATGATGGGAACCTGTGCTCCATTGTATAACCAGATGGGAGGGAGGAATTAGGAGCAGTTGATAACATCCTCTGGAAAGTTCCATCGAAGAAGAACCCTGATTGGCCCCAAGAGACCACCTGATGCCAGAGGGTAAAAAGCTGTAATAAGGGCATAGGAAGTCATGCTAACATTATGCTAATGCCTTGCCAGTATGCTTTGATATGTTATGCTTCATCATGATGGACTGCTACATATAGAATGCTTTTATGCTAACTGCTTGGATTTTATGCTGCAGGAAGATTTGCCATCTAATACTCAGGTATGCAATGTATTAGATAGAAAAGTTAGCTTGGTTTTTTTTTGTTACTAAACTGTTGAGATGCTACTGTGTAGTGAATTCTTTTAACCATTTAATAAGCTGTTATATATTTTAAAGGCCTGGTTTTCTGGTGTGCATCCAACGTCAAGGACCCACAGGCCTGGGAAATTGTTCAGGGGTTCCATGCAGGGCCCAGGAGCAATGACTCAGGGGAGACCTGGGCTCAGATCTCTGACACCTGGCGACTTTGGTAAAGCTATAGGAGACCATGCAAGATCATGTGCTCCTGCATAAAAACCTCCTCTGGACATTTTTTCTCTATGCCAGTAAAAGTAATATGTTAATATTTTGTTTGTGACCAGAAGTTATTAAAAACACAGACACAAGGAAAGAAGGCGACTCTGAAGGTATGTAATTTAACATTGCTTCTTTCATGATCTACAGATCTTTTTAGATGTGTTTGCTGCATGGTATACAAAGATGCCTCAGGTAAACAAAGGTTGCATTGTCACATTTTAATTAATGTAATCATAGTATTTCTGTCACCAAGATAACCTTCCAATTATCTACTTCAGATTTTTCTGAAGTCGAACTAGAACTCCTCTCTTTTCTTATTTTTTAAATTATGTTTTTTTTAAATTTATAGTCCACCTTTCTCACGAAAACACATGACAAATTAAAGGGCAAGTTAATGCAGTCAACAGGATAAGCCATCTAGTATGCAACATAGTAGGAGTAGTATCACAGAAACTGAAACAAAGCATATTAGATATAATATGTTAAAGAATAAAATACCATAAATAGAAAATGATGTAGTGAGAGCAAGATAATATATACAGCAAAACAGATAATACAGACTATACATAGATGCAGGGGTCCGATGGAGCGGGAGGGCAGTGGAGCACAGCTCCGGGAGTGAGGAGCCCAGGGGGCGGGGACATGACCAAGCCCCACCCCCTCCGCGGCTTCCCCGAGCAGTGCAGAGGCGCAGCGCCCCGGGGAAAGCCCTGCTAGGGTCTTTATTGTTTTTAATGTTTTGTTTTAATATTGATAATTTTATCATTGTTCCTTTTATCACTGTGTGCTGCTTTTCCAGAGACTTGCTCAAGGTGGCATATAAATTTTCTAAGTATACCATTTTTTATCTGGGCACATGGCACATAAGTACTGGAGAAATTTTACCAACACTTTCAGCAGCAGCCTCCCACCGCAACCCAAAATGCCCACCAAACATACCAAAATAGTAGGTTTCCTGTAATAGTCTCAAAAAAGTGGTTTCCAGCAGAGGCTGGTTTGTATTTTACAGGCCTGTTACAGCTTAATGGTCTCTCCCAAAACCTGACAAAGTAGAAGTGCTGAAAAATACAGATATGCTGAAAAAGCCTATTGGAAAATATTGTATTTCTAAAGTTGTTACAGTGTTTGGTCCTATGCATATATGGACTCAGGGGGGACATTTCTAGGTAAACACGTTTAGGAACAGACTGTCAAGCTTAGAACAATATCTAAGTTTAAGAATCTTGAATTTTTGTCAAGTTTAGCAGGTCGAAAGCAAGCTCAGCTCTAATAATAAATAGATACCCAAAAATGATATCTACTTCCATATTATGGCAATATTGCAAGTATTGGTTTTTATATAAATGTTCCAGATTGGTGAGATATTTATTACCTCTTAGATCAGACTTTTGCAGCTTCAGACTTCAGAGAATCATAGTGTTTATGGACAATCCTATGTAGTTTTCCAGAGTTGGGCAGAGGACCCATTCTCATAAATTGTGTCTTTGCAGAATGGAAATGGAAACAATTTTGAGACATTCATAGTTGTCTATTTATCACACAGGGAAGCAGCCCAAGTGAGCATCTGAAATACTAACTTTCAAGGTCAGAGACACAAAAGAGTTAGAGGCTATACCTCATCAGGGAAGCAACTGAACTCCCTTACACCAACTGATAAAGCAAAACTACTAAACACTGATGTGACAACTCAGATTCTGAACAGAATGTGTTACAGGAAGGCATCTATAGAAAGAACAATGGCCAAAGGAGCTTCCAACCCCCCCCCCCCAATGCTTGTAGAATAATGCTGAACTCAAGATAACACAGTGTTTTAAAAGAGCAGGCCAGTGGGGGTGACACTGGAGAAGGACAGGTGGCAGCTTGCCATATACTAGGCAGGACATATAAATGTCATGTTCTGTGATTGAGTTTTGATATTCCGTAGGGTTTTAAAATTGTTATGGGCACTTAGCTGCCTAATTAAAAAGATCATGGAGCAGACCAAATTGGGAGTGCACACTGAAAGTATGCCTGGGGAAAATCAGAAATGTGGCTACTAGTGGCTGCCGTGAGTGACAGTTTGAGGACTGTAAATCATGGTGCAATATGCTACCATATTCGAATATTCTGGTCTCATATGGGATTCCCAAAACTTAGCACAGGAAGAAGTTAATGGCAAATGAAGTAAACTGTTGCCTTCTGTTCACGTGCTAAATTGTTTAAATGGAGCGATGGACACACACTATCCCAACTGATTAGGAAGTGGGGAACTCAGCTGAAACTCGAAGAATATACTGTATTGGGGAGATTGGTTCCCTTTAGTTTCTAGCAGGGCTTTTTTTGTAGAAAAAGCCCAGCAGGAACTCATTAGCATAATAGGCCACACCCAATAGCAGAGACTCATTAGCATATTAGACCATACCCCTGTCAGCATAGCCACCCTCCCAGGACTGGCTTCACCAGGTGCCCCGTGGCTGGGGGGCACCTGGGGAACCCAAGGAGGGGAGGCAGTTTAAATTGCCTTCCCTCCCTGGATCAGCTTGACTTCCCCAGGCACCTCGCGGCTTGTGAAGTGCCTGGGGAACCTGGGGTGGGGGAGGCTGTAGGTGTAGCCACTTCAGAAGCCAGCCAGAACTCCGCTTCTGTGCGTTCCTGCCCCAAAATAGCCCTACTAACAAGAAATTATTTCCATTTTTCAAAATGAGGAGCACACCCCAAAACACTTTTGGCTGAAAGTGGTTAAAAGTCTGTTGTCTCAGCAGAGCCCTGAAGACCAGACTAGCTATGAGAGCCAGTTTGGTGTAGTGGTTAAGTGCACAGACTCTAATCTGGGAGAACCGGGTTTGATTCCCCACTCCTCCACTTGCACCTGGCTGGATGACCTTGGGCAAGCCATAGCTCTGTACTAGCTGTTCCCTCAAGGACAGCTTGGGAAAGAGCTCTCTCAGCCCCACCTACCTCACAGGGTGTCTGTTGTGGGGAGGGTAAGGGAAAGGAGTTTGTAAGCCGCTCTGAGACTCCAAGTGAGTGAAGGGCGGGATATAAATCCAATCTCTTCTTCTTCTTCTTCTTCTATCATGGCATCAGTTTATTGTGTTCAAATTTGGAACAGCATCAATCATAAAGAAGATGTAGGGGTGGGGTTCAATTTTAGAAGCAAAAGGAATGTGTTTGGTAAAAAACTACTTTTCTGCCAGCTGAACATCATGTCTGGTACTGTGCCCATCTGTTAAAGAGAAAAGCACTCAGGGAATGGAACGGTGGGGAGGAAAGGTGTGTATGTGTGTGAGGGGAAAGACTCTGCATTCTTTATTCCCTATGCCTCTTTCGCTTTGAAAAATACATATTACAACTCTGCCTTTCTGTTTGGGACAAATATAGATTTAAATATCATTATATCATTTAAATTCCTTAGAATCAAAGAGTGGTTCCACACAAATGACCTTTTTGCACAGCTGGGTCATCCCTGCACAGCTGGATCATTCAACACAGCATTTAATATTGATCAGTATTTCCCATAAAAATCTGCTGGTGCTTATATGCTCCCTTGAGCAAGTTCCAATGATACGGCTACTTGGAAGTAATTCCCCTTTTTAAAAAAAATTTCTTCTCCCTGAATTTTATTTGTTTTTAGCCTATTTACTTACTTCCTGTTCTTTCCTAGGGAACAGGTTAATTAGCTTATGTGTGAGGGAGAGTTTTTAAGTAGTTGTTTTTACTTTATAGCAAGCCAAAATCACTCCTCCTCATTTTTATTGTACTTAATTTTGTTTACCACAACACAATTACAAAATAATGAAAACAGAATATAAGTTCTTAAGTTGCTCCCAACTTAAAAGCTGTCAATTTACCATTTCTTCTCTAGGGAAATGGCTAGCTGACAGAGAACAGGAAGTAACTAACCTTGGAAGGAGAACGATTTTAAGTTACATCTATGGGATGCCTCAGTAGCATTTTGACTGTCTACATGGAGCAGTTTGGAGATGCAAAAACTCCCATTCCCATTGCAACAAATCAGATCTGAAAAATACACAGAAAAATCCCCACAGGAAATAATGGAGTACAATGGGTTGAGCAGGGCATCATCATCTTTTTATGGATTGTCCCTAAAATACGAGCAAACAAATCACGGTGGATCCAGATTAAATTGAAAGAATGGAACCAGGCTGATTTCATGAGCTTTTCTTCATAACTACTGGCATAAGCTGCAGTGCTAGTTAAAGTTCTGGAAACAAAAAAGCAAAGCTGGTCATTTGGAAATGGTCAATCTTGCTCTTGCCAGCCAAATACAATGCTCATTAGGACTTCCTAGAACAGTGGGAAAGGTTGCAGCTTCTATTTTCCCCTGCCGAAAGCACGTGCAGGCAAAGCCTTTGACCCTGCTTAAAAATTACAGCCCAAGAGAATGAAATAGCTGAAGCAAATCACCCCAAGTCCTCCAAAAGCAATGGGAATAGAGTGAAAACGCTGCACAAACACACAAACTGAACAATCTTTTTTTAGTAGGAAGATAGGCTGACTGTTCTGGTTGGATGATACCTGTATTAGGCATATATCTGTCACTGCCCCTTCACTGACACATTGCTGGGAACCACATGAATAAATAATTCTGGTTGGATTCCAAGCATTTACAGTATTTAAGAATGGACATTATTTGGATTGTATATTCAAAACTCTCAGCTTGGAAAGATTAACTTTAAACCTCCAAAACTCATCCTCATACTATCCAAAACCCTCTCCACATTCCTTCCCCAACTGATCTCCAACGCGGCTGCTTTGATTACACTTAATTTCATTACCTCCCTCCTAGAAATAAGGAGGATTTAATACTTGAGAGCACTTTCTAAAACTAAAAGGCAGGCAGATCAATCATTTGACTGCATTTAGCAGCTCTGCCTGGGGCTCCTGCTCTTACATTCTGACTTGCTATAATGACATGCACTGCCTTTCACGCAGTATTTTGCAGATGTTGAAAGGGAACAGTTAGCAAAAGCAGGGCAAATGAAGTATTAGGTGTATCAATTTGTTAATGGAGATAAAGCTCTAGAGTGAAACGCAGGAGTGGATCATGTTTAAATGCATTGATCACAACAGTTTCATTGTTTCTGACACTCAGTTGCCTGAAGGTGTGTGTAGAATGAAGCTTAATGCAGCAGGAAATAGTACGGCTGTTCTATAAAGCTGCTCACAGCTTGCCACAGATTGCTTGCAAGACAAATGTTGGCCCAACAAAAAACGAGGGGTTGGATCAACAGGTTGATGAAAGGTGGAGGAGATTTTTGCTGTTTCCACTCCCTTCATTCCCAATTTCTACTGGAAAGTACTGGAGTCGGGAGGCGAGTTGTAGGATGATCATAGCAAAGACTTTATTAAGTGAATCAGCATGTTCAGGAGATGGTCAGATCAAGCATGCTGCCAGGGCTCCAGGGCCCTGCTTATATGCCGGCTGGAGCCACACCTCTGGCCACACCCAAAATACCTGATAGGGGCTTAGCATATGCGCATAGTTCTGATAGGGCCTTAAGTCTTAAGTTGTAGTTCATAGGTCCCCCGCGGAAGACCTAGGCTGGCTATTGGTGGTCGTTTTGGATCCGACTGTCTATTGTTCTACCTGGCTGAAGCTCAGGTAGAATCGGGCCATGTGCTCTGACCGCATGGCGGTCGCCATTCCATGACTAGTACACAACACCCCTCCCCCCATAGTTCGGTCCCACTCGGCAGACATAGTCCTGAAGGTACTCTGGCCGGCGACGTTCGCGGCCTGAGCGCCGGGGCGTTGCAGGTCGCGGGGCCTCGGCAGGCCCTGGGATTGGGGTGCCCTCTTGGTTGCTTTCGGGAGCGCTGGGCCACGGCTCGGCCGGCGCTCCGTCCACGGGCTGCTCCTCCGGTAGGGATTCTGAGGTTTCGTCCTCCGGATCAGGGTCCCATAGCTGGGTTGGTGATGGCTCCGCGGGAAGTGCTGACTCGGGAACACTTGGTGTGTGGTCCGGAGTGCGCCGCCGGAGCTGATCAATGTGGCGCCGCCAGGTTGCTCCTTCTTCCGTCCCGACCTCGTACGAGAGCGGGCCGGTTGCTCAGATGATCCATGCCGGGATCCACCCTGGGCCCCGGGCGTAGTTCCGGGCGTAGACGGGGTCCTCGGGCGCGAAACCTCAGGCGGCTGGCCGGAGCTCCGTCCTTGCGTCGGCATCGATGGCGCAGTCGGGGTGGAGACGATCCAGTATGGTGCCGAGTCGCCGGCCCATCAACAACTCCGCTGGGCGGCAACCCGTTCCCGTGTGTAGGGTGTTGTGCTGGCTGAAAAGGAATTTGATTAGCTGCAGCTCCCAGTCACTGGTGTCCATTGGTTGCGGGGTGGAACGGTGCTGAGCAGATGTGCCGGATGCTGAACAGGTCTGTGAAGCGCTGGAACTCTCCCGACGTGAAGGCCGTTCCGTTGTCCGTCACGAGCGAGTCTGGCACTCCGTGGGTGGCGAAGATGCGCCACAGGGCTCTGGTGGTCGCCTCGGTTGAGGTAGACCGCACTGGGACTACCTCCAGCCACTTACTGTAGCTATCCACAACAATAAAGAACAACTGCCCCTGGACCGGCCCAGCGAAGTCGAGATGGAGCCACGACCATGGTTTGTCAGTTGACTCCCAGGGCCGGATGGGGGCATGGGGAGGATCGGGCCGCGACTCTTGGCATTTGCTGCATTTGTGTACCCGATCCTCAATCTCCTTGTCTATGCCTGGCCACCACACGTAGCTGCGGGCCAAGGCTTTCATCTGGACGATTCCGGGGTGTGCCTCGTGGAGGGCTGCTAGTACCCCCGGGCGAAGCGGCTCGGGGATGACTACCCTCGACCCCCAGAACAAACACCCCTTGTGGGTGGAGAGTTCATGTTTCCGAGCTGTGAAAGCGGCGAACTCCTGGCCTGGATGGTCGGGCCACCCCCTCCCCACCCAGTCGGAAACCCGGGAGAGGACGCGGTCCCGCGCCGTGCGGCGGGCCACATCGGGTACCTGTACCGGGCGATCCAGAAGATCTTCGAGGAGGGCCACGTAGAATGCAGGAGCCGGGTCGGGGTCGCAGTCTGGGAGGGGCAAGCGGCTGAGGGCGTCGGCGTGGCCCATGGCTTTCCCGGGGCGGTGGATGAGGTTGTACTGGTAACCCGCAAGAAAAATAGACCACCGCAGGACCCAGGGGGACAGCATCTGGGGCGTCTGGCGGTGTGGGGCGAGCAGCCAAAGAAGCGGCTTATAGTCCGTGGCGACCGTAAACGCCCGGCCGTAGAGGTAATCGTGGAATTTTTTTACCCCTGCCACGATTGCCAGAGCCTCCTTGTCTATTTGGGCGTAATTCCGCTCCGCCTTTGACAGTGTCTGGAAGTAGTAGGCCATGGGCACCTCCCTACCATTTGGCAGACGATGGCCCAGGACAGCCCCCACCCCATATGGAGATGCGTCACACGCAAGGACCACCGGCAAAGACTCGTCGAAGTGTGCCAAGACCGCATTAGACGCCAACAAGTCCTTAACTGCTGCGAAAGCCCTGTCGTGCCGCGGCCCCCAAGCCCATTTCGCCCCTGTGTCCAGTAACCTATGGAGGGGCTCGGCGACCACCGCCTTGTGTGGCAAGAACGCGTGTAGAAATTGAGGAGGCCCAAGAATGCCTGGAGCTCCGCTTTTGTCGTCGGGGTCGGCGCCTCTGTGATGGCTTTCACCTTCTCCTTGGTGGGGTGGATGCCCTGTGTGTCCACGTGGAACCCCAGGAACGTTACTGAAGGTACTCCCAAGGTGCACTTGTCTTTTCGCACCTTGAGACCGGCGTCCTGGAAACGCTGCAGAATGGCTCGTAAGCGTGTCTTGAAGGTGGCGACGTCCAGAGCCGCGATGAGGACATCGTCAAAAAATGGCTTCACCCCTGGAATGCCTTTTAAAACAGAGTCCATTAGTTGCTGAAACAGACCAGGGGCAACGCTGACCCCAAACTGGAGCCTTTTCACTTTGAAAGCACCCTTGTGTGTCGCTATGGATTGAGCTTCCGCGGTTGCCTCATCTACTGGGAGCTGTTGATAGGCTTGAGCCAAGTCCAGCTTCCCAAAGATCGTGGCTCCCGGGACCCCTAACCCCAAGGTCCAGCATTTTGGGGAGCTCAGCAGGCTGGGGGAGGGCTGGGGAAGGCATGAAAACTCTGTTTCATGGGTGGAAATACCTTTCATCCTGTGCTCTCTGTCACCCTGAACTCATATTAAAAAGCTCTTGTTTATTTGGCGCTGTAAGGGGTGGAGAATGAGGGTCTGGTTTCCCTTCCACTCCACTTTCACCATTGGGAAGGGGGTGCTTTTCACTCCTCTTCTTGGGCTCCACATCTAGGGCCTTGGGAAACCTTGCCTCAAACTCTTGTATGCCATGATGTCTGAATTAATGTGTTTGGACAAGTTGGAGTAGGCCTGTAACCACGGGGGGGGGGGGGGCTGATAAGGATGCTGCCCCCTCACAAATATGCCCTGCCTTCTCACTAACCAGCTATGCCTTCTCCCCTCCTCTGCTTCCCAGCAAGCCATGTGTGTGTGGGTGAAGCAGGGGAGGCAGGCTGGAGGTGGATGCTGGTGGCCACATGCTAGCACAGATGCAGCTACCGTGGAGAGAGAGACAAAGGCTGTCCTGGCCCGAGTCACCTGCATGAATGGGAGGCACTTGACGATCAGCACACCTGGAGAAGGGAAACGCATTTCAGCCTGCACTCTACTTGCTGCTGGTTGGCCAGGGCCCTGGGGAGCACAGATGATGGGTGGCATGTGCCCCTCCCTCCACTGTCAGAGGGAACTGAGACCTCCCTGACTGGGACTCTGGTCTGCGGCTTCGCAACCTGCAGAGGCGATTGGATTCCCCCAGGCTGACAGGAAGCCCTTGGTGGACATCCTTCTCCCTGGGGTGGGGCTGGGCTGTGCTGGTGCCAGAGAGAAGGGCTGGGCAGGGGCTGGCAGAGCATGTGCCTCACCTGGCTTGAAGTGGCCACCAAGGGGAGTGGACCAAGGGCACGCTGTTGTGCCCACACCCTCCGCAGGAGCCGCTAAGCAGAAGACAATGTAGGGCATGCCACTGCTCCAGGAGCAGACACAGGGCCACGGCCGGAGCAAGGGCATGAGTGCCCCTGGAGAGTATGTCACTGCCGCAATGGAGTCCTTCTTTGTCAAGGTGAGCAGGAGTGGGGAAGGGGGTCCGAGCTGGCTTCCTCAGGAGTTAGCTCCACTGTACTAACCTGCTCCATTGTTGCCCCTCTAACAATTTTTTTTTTGGCAATGGGCCTGAGTTGGAGTATGTTTCCTTCCCATGTTTGCGGAGGGGAGAAAGAAGGAGCGCATGAGCACAGCAATGGGTCTTATTCATAGTCATCATGAACAACAGTCTCATGCTGATAGAGTATGAACTGGCTGAGACAAAGACTGAAAGGGAGTTACAGGGACTGACATATACAGAGACAGCAGGCCTCTAAATGCCAGTGCTGGCAGGCAGCATCAGAGGAAGGTCTCTATGCCATGTTTGTTGGCTCCCCATGGTAACTGGTTGGGCGCTGTGTGAAGAAGGATGCTGGGCTTGCTGGGCCACTGGCCTGATCCAGCAGGGCTCTTCTTACGTTCTTATGCCATACAAAAAGTCAGCTCCCTGCTTGCAACAGGTGAGCAGAACATGAGCCAAGCAGTTGCTTAAACAGCCCAGTAACAGTGCAGTTGCTGATGTTGCTTTAGCTCCAGCACCAGGCCTAGCTGACAAATGGGGGGGAAGTGCTCCCATACACTCACCTGGGAGACTTATGTGTACCCTCTCAATGTGAGTGAAAACACACAATTTAATGTGGTTCAACATATTTTCTATGTATTTCAGTGATTCCATAGTCAGTGAGGCAACAGAGAATCAGACCTTGAGCTTATAAACTGGCACTTCTGCACGATTTAAAATAAAAGTCAGTGTTTTTACTCTCTGAGTGCTCATAAACAAGTTTTATAGTGCCTTCAACTAGAATCTATTGTATATTGCTGGTGAATTACAAGTAGTTTGGGTTTAAACCTCTCTGCTAAGCCATCAAATGGAAAGAAAAATATATTTTTTATCTTTACTAAAAAGCTTCTTGAACTCATATAATTTTGGCTGTTCAGTGTGGAAGAATACATAGCCGTATGTGTGCACACACAGTATGTTATCATAATATTCAATTGTTTGTAACTATTTTGCTTAATTCTCTCCTTGCATTCCAATTAGAACTCAAATACAGCCTTTCAATCTGATTCTGGAGTTTTAATACTTTTAGTTTAAATTTATTTTCTGTAATGCAGATTTTGAAATCAACATTTCATGGATTGTTGTACTTTGCACCGTTCCTTTGGTATGTGTTTTATCTATAAATTAGTCTGTGCTTAGTTACAAGTATATGTATACCTTGACTTCAAGCAGTACATAAAATTACTTTTAGATTTTTCAAGAAAATAAATTTGAATTCAGATTTCAACAGTTTGGGGGCTGCCATATATGCTTAAGTTTTCAAGTAAAGAAATGGGTGTGTTTGATACACAAGCACACAAGTAACATTTCCTAGATCTGTCCTGACTTAAATCTCCTCTTGCCCAGGGCCACCTTCTGCCATATTTGTGAAAACATGGCAGACAGTGCAAATATGGAAAGTGTGTCTAATAATCCGAAGACTATGTTGGTGCGACATCTTCACATTCCTCCTCAAGAGCCTTTTTTTTTTTTTGGCAAAGCCTTTGGATTGATGTTTTGGTTCTCAGCCAAACCCATCCTGCCAGGCCAATGGAGCCCAACACTGGCAGAGGATCACTAGGGGTCTCGGAGCCTCCTTCCCCTGACCTGTTCCTGGGGCTCTCCACAGAGGCAAAATTGTTAGCACTGCCTAGAGACACTAGCAGTTGCTAACTCTCTTTGGAGAGGAAGACTCTGACAGCAGTGATTCAGTGGGTAGGGGGAAGCCCCCAGTTTGGAAACATTTCTGCACCCTCCCCAGTGACCCCTGTGTGGCAGAGTGCCAGGTGTGCCACATCCATGTCCGGAGGGGCACAAGCCCCCAACGCTTGTCCTCCTCCATCCTCTGCAGGCACCTGCAAAGGGTACACTACAACCCAATTATGTTGCTGCCAAAGGGAAGAGTGGCAGCCAGTGTGAGGTAGAAGAGGCCCATTCCCTCTCAGCAAGGAGAAGAGAAAGGGGAGCAGGGGGCACCTCCAAGAAAGGCTTCCACACTCAGGCTGCCGTGGGTGGGAAATCAAGCCGGACCACCCTCCAAGAGGTCAAAAGGGCTACATGGAGGCCCAGGAAGCAGTCACTTGCCTTTTCAACAAGATGATTGCTGTGGATGGCCAACCCTTCTCCCTCGTGGAGGATGTAACCTTTTGCCAGCTGCAATGGCGATGGTCAAGGTTCAGGTCTCCAGAGCGCAAGACAGAATGGTGCACTTCACAGCAGATCTCTGGAGCAGCCAGCAGGACTGTTGGGTCATGGCCTAGATCCCAGGAGGGGACAGTCCTGTGCCCATATGGCCAGCCTGGGGTAAATCATCCCCCTAATTTGAGGGATGGATCAGTTGCTGGCCTCCACATTGGAGCTGGCTGTTCTCCCACAGGCCAGGGCCTTGGCAGAGAGGCTGCAAGTGGGCATCACAACAAAGCTGAATCCTCTCTGCAATAAAGGAGAATACAAGCTGGCCTGTATCTGTGATTGCCAGATAAAAGGCAGCATAGCTTTCCTGAATGCAGAGCTCTTGCTATGGAAGTATGAGCTTTGCAAAGAAGTGCGGAGGCTACAGGCCAACAGATGTGGCCAGAAGGAACAGTGAGTGGAAGAGGCTGGGGAAGAGGAGCCACAGCCCAGCACCTCTGCCTCAAAGAGCCCAGCCAGGGAGAAGCCCCACTGCTGGTTGTCAGTGGTGAACTGGGGGGTCAGCAGTGAGAGGGATGTCAGGTGTACAATGGCAGAGGATTTGGCAAAGGTGATGGTGAGGGAGTATCTTGGGAGTACCTCAGGCAAGTCCCCTGAGACCGCCAATGCCGATCCCCTGGAGTACTGGTCATGCATGACTGTCATCTGGCCAGACCTCTCTTGCATGGCCATGAGCCCCGAGTCCACTTAGCACCCAAATTCCCGCAGGGGAGAGGAATTCAAAACCATGAGGGTATAAAACATGGGTCCTCAGCCAAGGCACTCGATGTGAGCTAGGGCTGCCAAGTCCCCCGGTAGGGCGGGGGAAACACTGATTTTTAATACTTACCCCTGCTTTTTCAAAATTGGCCACCGGGGGACAAAATGGCTGCCCTGCCCTGCCTTAAAAGGGAAATGTCTGCAGAGAGCCTGCCCTGCAGTAAAAAGCCTCACCAGACATTTCCCCTTTAAGAATAGAGTCAGCAAGAGAGCTCCGCCCAGAGATTAAGGAGGGACTGAAGGAGCTGCTTTTGCATGTGGCTGGAGTAAGGTTGCAAGGTTGCTGTGGTAAGTTTCTCTTACAGCTCTTTTCCTTCTCTCTCTCTCCCTCTTTCTTTCTTTTTTCTGTCTTGTCTGTCTGTCTGTCTCTCTCTCTGTCCCCATCCAGCAGAGGTCTATCAGTGGCTATTATTAGCCACAAGGTCTAAATGGAACCCTTTGTCTGGGGCAATGATGCTCTGCATTCTTGGTGCTTGGGGGGCAACAGTGGGAGGGCTTCTGGAGTTCTGGCCCCGCTGCTGGACCTCCTGAGGGCACCTGGTATTTTTGGCCACTGTTGTGACACAGAGTGTTGTACTGGATGGGCCGATCCACTGTGGCTTCTCTCCTGTTCTTATGATATGAAAATCATATTTAGCACTTGTGTAGCACTTAGTGCTTCATATTCTGCCGAGATGAGGAAGGGTTCAGTAGGGCCATTGCTCAGTGATAGAGGCGAGCATCTGCTTGACATGCAGGAGGTATCAGCCCCTTCAGCTAAAAAAGGATCAGGTAATAGGTGACATTAAAGATCTCAGCCTGAGACCCTGGAGAGCCACTACCAGTCTGAGTAGTCAATACTGACCTTGATGGACCAATGGCCTGATTCAGTATTAGGAAACTTCATGAGTTCATGTGTCAGCATGTGGAAGTAACATCACAGGATGTGACATCACAAAATGATGTCACTTCCTTTCTCCTGGCTCCACCCCCAGTCTCCTGGCTCCACCCCCAAAGTCCCCAGATATTTCCAAGTTGGACTTGGCAGCCCTAATGTGAGCAGAGTGACAACATGGCTCAGAGCCCTGAGTCCACATAACAACCAAACCCCAGCATGGAGAGGTGTTCACAGTCAGGAATAAATGATGAACATATTCTGCTTTTAACAAGTGCCCTGCCTCTCTATCTAACTGCCAACAGAGGAGAGGCTGCAGAGCTGATCTGATATATAGCATTCTGATCCCATAGAGCAGAATGGGAACTCTGTTATTGGCAGCCAACAGTGCCCGTTAAAACTTTGGAGGGACCCTACTGGTGTTTCCAAGGCTGGAGAATTCTGCCCCCCTGTTGCTTTGAAGTTTTGTAAACAGTTTTATTGAGCAGAGACAGTCTGTCTGGAAATGTATCAATTCCTGAACCTCATAAAAAGCATCAGTTTGTTGAATGTTCATGCTGTTTGCCCTGCCACAAACATTGCTTTGCAAACCATGAACCTGTCAGAATTTGTAACAAACTTTAGTTTTTGAGCCAGTTTGTGCCAATCCCTTTTCAGATGAATTAAGTGCAGGAGCTCCAAGCACATTTAGAAGCTTACAAGCAATTCTGGAACAAAATGGACATGGGGGACACTTAAAAAAAAAAAGCACTTGAAAATTTGATGACCAGATAAAATTGCATTCTGATGGCCTACTTGGGCCCTTCTCTTATTATTTTGATGCAAACCAGGGGTCATTTTGTAGAAAAAGAGGTGCAGGAGCTCATTAGCATAACTCATTAGCATAACTTATTTGCATATGCTAAACCACCTGACATCACCAAAAGTATGTCAGAAGGCAAGACAGAAAGACAGACAGACAGACAGACAGACAGAAAGAAAGAAAGAAAGAAAGAGCTGGCAGAGAAGGGACAGCTACTAATCAAAGCCTCAGAAATACCACTATTCTGGGAGGAGAGCTTCAGTGGTGGCTGAAGCCTTCAGAAGGCTGGTCGGAGGAACAAGGACCTTTCCAGGGGATGGGGTCATTTGCTGCAGCTATGACACAAGCAGGCATTCCCCCGCCGGGGGTGGGGGCTGGCACCAACTGCCGGAGCTGAGCTCCCCCGAGCTCCTGCTCGAAATGACCCCTGATGCAAACAGTAGTTATAACAAAAAGCAGGGATGAACATATGCAAGTATGGGCAAGTATAAAGTACCAGCAAATACATTATGGATTTCAAGAAAATGTTTGCTTATCTCCTGACCAGATAAGCACCCATGGAGGGAGGGAGACTGAGCCTGGAGGATTCACTGAACCTCCCCCTTCCCCAGTAATAAGGAGTACTGCTGAGGGAGTGGAATCAGTGTTTGCCTGCACCCATATGACCATTGGCAGTGCTGAAGACTGGAGGAAGGAATAAAGGCAAAAGCTATATTTTCCCCTGACCCCCACCCCCGCCATCAGCCACATTTGCCATCTTGTTGCAACTGTGTATGTGCATTGCATTCATTAATACACAAAACAACTACCATGGCCAACAGATACAACCTGACTCAGTTTTTTTTCCTTAAAAAAAGGATCACAGGATATATAAACTATGTAGTTCTGCCATAATGAAGAGGAAAGGATGAAGAACTCACACACCAGCATGACAGAGCAAAGAGCAGAGTTGGTTAGTGGTACTTGATGTTGCACCCTCACCCAGTCCTATGTGTGGTACAGAGATGGTTTCCTGCTAAACATTATGCCACTCCAATGACATTATTTATTTATTTTTATTTACTACTACGGCCACATTATTTCGTCAGTTCTGCTTGCCACCTGTTTTCTTTGATTGCCTTAACTTCTTCCAGCCTCTCTGCTTATAAAAGGAAGTTACAGGTGGAAATGTACTTCCCATTGAAACCAATGGAAATAAAAAATGAATGGAATAGCTAATAAGCTCTACAGAACAATTTAAAGCAAAGCTGCATCCTTCTAAGCCCATTGTCTTCAGTGTAACTCTGCTTAGGATCACACCTAATGACAAGCACAATGAAACCAAATCAAGTTTCTTAAAGAAAATCAAAAGCAAAATAACTGTTGCCCTGACCTGGATAGCTCAGGAATGCCTGATCTCATCAGACTGTGGAAGCTAAGCATGGCTGACCCTGGCAAGTACTTGGGAGACCTCCAAGGAATACCAGGGCTGGGACACAGAGGCAGGCAATAGTAAGCCACTTCTCTGAAACATCCAAGCCCCACTAGGGGTCATCAAAAGTCAACCATGACTTACAGGCATACACACACAAAAAATACTCACCCCACCCCCCAAAAAAGCAAAATAACTTTTGTAGACATCACTATTGTGACTTTTATGAGCACCTAGGGATGTCAACGGTGCATGACATATTTGTGCATACCCCCTCCTCCAAATCCAAGGCATCCCCTGAGGGTGCCTTGGCCAACACCCTTCCCCTTCTCCAGAATGCTGGAGTGGCTATTGCTTATTGGAGATCTGAAAGGAGTCGATAAAACATTTGTTTCCTGTATGCAATGTATTTAGAGTTCATTGCAGTGGTTGCATGGAAGTAACTCACTTTTAATTATAGTTGAGACAGATTTATTTTGCCGCATCATTGAGTGATAAGTCAGCCTTCGCTTTTTAGACCGTGAAGCAATTGTATTGTTCACAATCAAATCACAGAGCACAAAAGCAAGACTGAAAATGGATTTGCATGTTGTTTTAACCAGAACTTGATGTGTACCTTAAGAAATTTAAAACTCATGCTAGCTTCACAAGGTTTCTGCCTTGTCTAGCGATGGGCACAAACTGGCTCATGAAGTAAAATTCATGATGAATTTTGGCCAATTTGTGGTTCACAAACTGAAATTCGTGGCAGATAAACCAGCAGGAACTTTCCATGAACTTTTAAGGAGTTTGTGGAGGCTTGTGTGGGTTTGTGAATGGATACATTTCCAGGCAGACTGAGAGCAACATCCAGAGATCTTGTCATATGATCAGCATTTTCCAGGAACGCAGGCAAAGGCATGATGACAGAATTGCTCTCTCTGTGATTTCACCTTCCTCCAGAGTTCTACTGAGCTACTATGAAGTCTCTTCCCCTATATCTGGCTAGGGAACTAGGCTTTTATAAGCAGTCATAAGGCCAGGATACAATTAATAGTAATTACTTGCTTATTGGAAAAGTATTAGTAACTTTCTCTCATGATTACCCAGAACAAAAGGTTTGAAAAACTTGGCTATTCCATGACTCTAGAACAAATACCATTGAATATGGTTTCTATAAGCACTGGCCTAAAAGTGTAACATGCACTCTGGGGCAAAGGTACATCATTTCATCTGAAAGGTTCAACATGGCCACTGACCCAAGTTTAGGTTTGTTATACTGATCTTGTTTTAATGTTAGATTAAACCAAAATAAATTTCCAGCTATCATGTTCATAAGGATCCCCAACAAAATAATATTTGGGGGGGGAAATAAAATTGTCCAAATCTAGCACTGTCAAAGGGCCAAATGAGTCCACGTCACTGAGTCCGCCATGGGGTTGTGGTAGCATTTCAGAACTTTCTTAATTTTTGAAAACACCATGGAGATTGGGATGTGAGGGGTTTCTGCTCCCTCCCTTCATACCATTTTCAAGGGCCTAAACAAATCATCTGTTTCAACCCTTGAAAGGGGAGTGGGGCAGGAATAGGAGTCCCTAATTCCCTTGCAATTCAGTCCCTAGTAGGATCAGGGTTCTGTGGTATTTTCAGTTGTTGTTTTTTAAAACCCCTCTAAAATGGAACTGCATCCATATGGTGGACTTGAGGATGAGGTATCATCTAGTTTGGTCCTAAGATTAATAGTAGGAAAGGGTCGAACCAGACAATGGTCAGATCTCCAGCACCTTTTTCTAATAGCTCTCGAGGAAAGCCTTAATTTGGACTGGGGCTGTGGCCCAAAGGTTAAGGGGATTTCACACTTTTCTTGGGACAATTTCTTGGGACCTCACACTCTGCCCCCCCCCCCAGTTTCTGTTTGACTCATTGGGGGAAACAGGTACCCTGCATGTTTCCCACAATAAGACAAGTAGCAGTTTCAGGAGACCACCTGGTGTCTTCCTGCACCACGGCTCCAGTCTGAATTAGGGCTCTCCTTTCATGTTATCTACCAAGAAATAAAAAAACAAAACAGTGGACATCCAGTTACAAATCTTCCAATGCATCATTTAGTTTATTCATTATATTTACATGCCAACCAACTGACATTTTGTAAATGTACTATTGCAGAGTCCTGCCCCTAGACTCAGCAAATTGGCTCCAGAAGGAAAGGATGGCTCTGGGTTAGGCACAGCACTGGTACCCAAACCATGCAAAACAAACAAACACACTTTAGTTTTCCCTTCCCAGGCAGGGATATGCCCATCTTGTACTCTCACTCACCAAGTTCCTCTGGCTGCAATAATCACAGGCAAAGGAAAATAGAGCACATGTAGCTCATGAGGTTTGCTTAAGTTAATGGTGCAATTGGTCATTAGTGTGACTAATGGTAATGGCCTCCATCTGATGAATTATTTGTTCCAAAGACTCCAGCTGCTTCAGATTGGTGAGAGCCTATGAGGCATAAGATAGATAGCTAGAGCTGGAAGGCTCTCAAGGGTCATCTAGTCCAACCTCCTGCCCAGCATGGGTAATTCACAACTACCTCCCCTCCCACTTCCCCAGTGATCTCTGCTGTTTGCTCAGAGCAAGGAAAAAACCTCCAGGATCCCTGGCCAATTTGCGCTGGAGGAAAATTCCTTCCTGATCCCAAAGTGGCAATCAGCATTACCCTGGGCATGTAAGAAGGGGCCATGAGAACCAAGCACTGACTCTTGCCCTCCCTCTCACGATCTGCCTAAATTCACAGCTAGTCTCTGCTTAGAAACCAAATGAGAGCCTACCACCTCCCAAGGAAGCCTGTTCCATTGAGGAACTGCTCTGTCAGGAAGTTCTACCTGATATTTAGGTGAGAACTCTTTTAATTTCAATCCACTGGTTCTAGTCCGACCTTCTGGAACAAAAACAACTCATCCTCTATATGACCATTTGAATACTTAAAGATGGCTATCACATCACATCTCCTCTCCAAACTAAACACACCCAGCTCCTTCAACCTTTCCTCGTAGGACTTGGTCTCCATCTTTGTTGCCCTCCTCTGGACACGTTCCAGTTAGTTAACATCCTTCTTAAACAGCATGGTGCCCAAAACTGAACACAATACTCCAAATGTATCTGTTTTCTGGATGTTTTAGCAAGTGAGCTTTGTGGCACTGAATACATATTTGAGCTACGTGAGCCCCGAAATCCCTGTCAGTGTAGTAGTTTTATAGATAGGCAGGCAGGTGGTGCTGTTTGTGTGGTAGCTCCAATAGCAAAGGTATACTATCCACAACAGGGAGACATAGAAGCCCAGAAAGTAAGGAGAGAAGAGAGGAAGTCTCCAGTTCTGTTTCTTTATCAATTCCAGTTGACTTTGCACCTGTGTTCCATTCTTTCTTACAGTCTGTTTACTTGGAAGTTCTACGTTTAATTCCAGAATTCGAACATACATTGTTGCCCACAGTTTTTAATTTGTATTCCCCCATGTTATTGGTGTGCAGATGTATGTTGTTACAGCAATATATATTCCTGATATCTCTGAACATATGAAATTCAAATTCATATTTAGAGGTGTTTTACTAATGCACCCATGGGCATTTGGGAAGTGGCCATTTAGATGGCAACCTCAATAGCTGAAATGTTAAAGGACTAAAGTTTCCATAAAATGGAAGTTAAGAACATAAGCAGAGCCCTGCTGTATCAGACCAGTGGTCCATCTAGTCCAGCATCCTGTTTCATACAGTGGCCAACCAGTTCGTCTGGAAGGCCAACAACAGGGCACGGAGGCTGAGACCTTCCCCTGATGTTGCCTCTTGGCACTGGGATTGAGAGACAGACTGCCTCTGAACGTGGAGGTTCTCAGTCACCATGGCTAGTAGCCACTGATAAACCTATTGTTACCCAAGCTGGTCTGTCTCCATTTTAGAATGGGGCATTAGCAAGGAAACTGAACTGACCAAATGGGTGTAATAGCCAGTATCTACACCTGTATGTACCAGGATCAGTTTCAAAGAGGAAAACTCTCAAAATGATTGGGACTAAGTTCGAAGGAAATTGTTTCACTGATGAAAATATTGGTTAAATGTAAATCACACCCCCCAAAGCAATCAAATAACACATGCAAACAAGGATACAGAGAAAAGGAGGAGCTTAGAGACATAAAGGGAGTTACAGGGTGATATTTACCATCCAGATGTGCAGAAGTCCGTGGGAGAGAGATTGTGAACAACCAGCATATCACGAACAAAAGGGGACCCAAATTGTGAGTTTGGAGGTGCTACTCTATTAGGTGCCCTAGAGTGACACACGGAGCTGTGGTTGGGCAGCTGTTTTTATAAAATTGAGACAGTGTCCTGCAGGGCAGGATTACGGGTTGGATCAAAGGACCCAGAGGTTTCCCAAACTCTGATCAAAAAGGTGTGAGGGCACCCCAGTGGATACATCCTGACTGTGTATGCCAACTGTTATAGTTGTAAAAATAAAAAGCATTAAAAATTACCATGTTATTACATCTGGAAAACTGAAAATGTTCCTCCACAGATATATACGTATGGATCTGAAACACTCTAAGAAAATGCCGGGCCAAGGCCAAACGAAAGTTCCATTTGCAAGGAATATTCTACTTTAGAGCCACATTTTGGGTTGGAGTCCTTGTAATTCTGAATTGTGTTTTATAATAACTATTTAAATCAAGGGTATGCTTGCTTTCTACCTGGGATGTAATTTTCTTTATTGGCAAAGATTTTAGGACTCAGCTGTCAGGGTCTGTGTGAATGTCTCTTTTAAATGGTTAGAGGTATGTCGTTTTTGCTTCTGAATTTTTTTTTAAAGAGCCTAGGTCTTTAGGAGCAAAACTGACATGCAATTAACCATTTAACTGTGAACACTGACAGAGATATTAAGATGAAGGTTCTATAAGTGGAGCTGATAAAAGTTGTCATCTGAATTAACTGACATCTGGAAACTACCTTAACTAAAGATGACTGCAATTAGTCAGAAAGTAGTTCTCTTTCATTTTTATGTTATGTATAAAGTTATGTATAAGCTACCACGGGTGAATTGTAGGTAATGTATATCAAAGGGTACACTAGAAAACCCAGGACTATATTGCATCAACAACTTCTAAGGTGTATTCTTGTTCAGGTTTACTTGGGAAGTGGAATTACTATTTATTTAAATAAATGGTGACAGGATGTGAATGAAGCAGTGTTTGAGTCCCCAGCTCCAATAACTCTGTGCAGCGTCTGAGTGAGGGGGGAACAGGGACTAGGCTACCCTATCTAGTGTTGTCTCTGTGAGTGTGAGAGAGGACCTGGGATGTGAAATGGTTGTGGCTCTCTCTCTGTTTTTAAAGAGGCATAATAGGTGGCAGACAGTGACTGCCTGACCCACCTGTAATCCAGAACCCGTGTGATGGAAAGTGTGGAGGATAACAGGGACTCCAAGTGAGTGAAAAAGGGCATCAAACGCTATCATGAAGGACTTCTGCTACTACTACATATCAGTTATAGGACCACCAATGTGCATTGTGCTTTACAAAGTACACAGCCTCTGACCTGAAGAACTTATAATCAAATTCAAGAAAAGAGAGACAACATTAGAAAGAAATGGTGAGAAATAGGAGAGAATATATGTTCATTTCAATTACACATAGGCTTAGTTTTGGGGATGGGGACTGAAAGGGTTGGGCCATAACTCTATGGATAGTGTAAGTTTTAAAGAAGTATTTTAACATAATGAGACTGGCATCACACAATATCAGGGGCAGCAAGGGAGAAGTAGTGCCAGTAATGGAAAACCAGGAAGGAGGTGTTTGCAGATGACAACAATAGTAATGTCCAATGTATGTACTGCTAGAAAGGAAGGGCCCTATTTTGTAGGGCTGCAAATGTGGAAATGATATCATTTGACAGCAGACTGAATATGGGGAGCAAAGAAGACAGAAAAGTCCAAGATTAAACTAAATTTTCATGCTTGTTCTGCAGCATGGATAGTGACAACTGATATATATATATATAGAATATGAAATGAAAAAAGAAGAGTGTAACTCTGCTTAGCATTGCACTGTAAAAAGGCAGAAATTAAACAAGCATGTTTCCAGTGCGCTGGTGGCCTGGAAGGCCCCCGGCAACCAGGAACAAGCTGAATCAAGGGGCCCTTTGGTGTAGTCCATGGTCCAAGTCCGCTAGGCTTGGAACTGGGCAGTGGTGACAATGAGAAGAATACAAGCTACAGCCGCAGCTCAAGCTGCCAGAATCAGTTCCCCTTTATGGACATATCAGTGACAGTAATTTGAGGAAAAGTTACATTATATTACTACAGAAATACAGTGTTCTGCCTGTTTCAATACCTGTGCAACATTTAAATCCTGCCTGATGAAGTACCCACTATGATACTGGAGTACTAATTGTTCACTATAATATGACAACTGAAGCACTGTTATTAAAGCCTTACTGACTCTAAACTGTAGACTAACTACTCTTCAGGAGACTGAAAAGTATTTTCTATTCTGATGTTCTTTTTTATTGTTTAAAGGCTTGCTCTGAAGTGAAAGATATTCAGATTTTGCTTCTACTTATATTTTCTCTCTCTCTCTCTACATAAATTTCATTCTTCTCTTACTGTAATACAAAGCATTGTCATCTTTCCTTTTCTGCTATGCTGCAATACTGACCTCTGCTGAGTACACCTTTCCTTTACAATCTAGGATTTCTCAAACAGAAAATCATTACAATAGCCAACCTGTTATGTTATATGAACCGCCCTTTTTAACTCAATGACAATCAAAAATTTTCGTTTTAGTAAGAAGATGCCAACAAATAAATTCTCATGGAGTGAAATCAGAGTGGATCAACTTACACTTTGTTATTTGTCCACATTTCCACACAGGCGGGACCATTTATGTGTGAATCTCATCTAAAAGCAGTGTTTAATACAACCTTCTTCTGGATTTTTTTTGGGGGGGGGGGGTGTTCCTGTGTTTCTTGATACTACTAGCATATTTTCCCTGCAATTGGGAAAATGTCTGCTAGATTTTGATAAAATGATACAGGAGTACAAAGCTTTAAAGAAGCTTTAAAGAAGACCAGTTAATTTTGGGCAGCCTCATAAAGGATGTTTTTTAATTAGTAAAGAAAATAGCTGATTTCTCTCTTTCTCACTTTGCACCCCCCCCCCCCCCCCAACAACGTATTTCTTTCTAATTTCCCTAAAGGTAAATTAAAATGCTTCCTACAAAATTTTAAAGGCCCAAACACCTAACACAAATCAAGAGGAGACATTCTTATGTGCTATAATACTAATAGTGAAAATTTACAACTCTATGCTGTAATTACATTAAAATAAATGATACTATGCATTTTAAAGGGCTGGATGATTTAATGATGATTTAAATGCACTCCCAGAAAACCAAGACAGAAATACAAAGACTGCTAACTTCCATAGTGGGAGAAGCTTCAGGGCATAAACTGATTACCTTTTGAGACTGGATTGGAATTTCCTTAGCAGTGCAGTCCTATTCAAATATGGTATCAAAAATTCTAACAATTCTCGAAGCATTTTTTCCCACAGGAAACTTCAGTGAACTGAATGGCTTTGCTGGTTTATACTTGATATAAGCCCATGAGTGTCAGGACATCTTCCCTAGGGACACCTTCCTTGTGTCCAACAAGTATTTTGGGCCAGGTAGGGCTTTTGCCCAGCAAGGCTTTTGACTGGCCATTGGAGATTTGATTCACTGCTCAGATTGATCCTTTGGCAGCAGCTGACACCACAACACATGGATCTTCACTGTGTAATTGAAGGTAAGCTGCTGCAGCCATTTTGTGAGTGGCTCCATTTCCTGTAGCAGCCATTTTGTGACTGTACCCACCATGGTATGTCAGAACTCCAGATGTGACCACAGGCTCAAAAAGGTTAAGGACCCCTGATTTAAACAGTATGGGACATTTGTTCAACTAGGATGCTGGCCTTTAAGGAACCATGATCTACTGTTATTTTCCAAACCATTTCTCTTAGGATAAGCAGTTCCAGTGTTTGTGCTTCTTTTGTAATTTATACACCACCAACTTGATCCATTAAGAAGTTGAAGCTGGGAACTTTGATTTAAGTCAGCTTAACCCTCCTACAATTTATCACAAGATTCAATACAAGGGAACTGGCTTACAGTCAAATACACTGGCTGATGACTTATAATACAGAGAAATGTACAACTTTTTTTTTTAAAGACACAATTCCCTGTCTTTTGCTGTGGCAAAACATGCCTACCCTGGCCTACAGGACTTGTTCTGTCCTACCCTCCTAGGGGGTTTCCAGCTCCCTGGAGAGGCTTTTCCTTTTACTCTCCAGTAGCCGTTATACCACCACCTGATCAATATAGGGGTTTCCCACTGAAGGGATCAGGACCTTCAGCTCCCTTTCCAAGCTCAGAGGCCTTGCCTCAGTGTCTCTTGCTAGCCCAGCACCTGGTGATCATGGGGATAGTTTAATGCTTTGTGCACCCCTGGGGAACAGCCAGTTGCCAACTTCTTGCCTTCCTTCTCCTGAGGCTTCCTTTTAAAATAGTGTGTCTGAAACAGTGGGGGTCTGTGTGGTACAGAGAACCACCCCTCACATCCACTGTTTAAGATATTAAAAATAAAATGCTTAAAAGCATATTTTTAGCACCACTTGAGATTGAAGCAAGGAAGAACAAAAAAAAATTGGTAAGAAATGCAAATCCTCTGTCCCTTCCTCTATACATACCCTATCTGATGGTAAAATATTTTTATCTTAGGTGTTCTAGTTCTCTAAAGATCTTCCATTGCCTTAAAACTTGCTCCCAGCTCTTTAGGCAGCTGTGGTCCAAAATGGCTGTCTGTTCCCAACCTCAGACAAGAGGTCTGTTCAGCTCACCATCCCATAGGAAAAAGAAAGCAACTTCCTCTTGCAAGGAAGTTTTATTAACTCTCTATCTCCATCCCCTTGACAGAGTCAAAGAAAAGTTTCTTGCAATCCATTCCTGGAGATTGTATCTGGGGCTGGTCTAGCCTAAAGCCCTCCATACTCTGTTTCCTGCCTGAGGGGAGGGGGGCTTATCCATCCCATAGCCTTTCCTGCTAGTCATTAGCATTTGTAAGAAGGTGAGCTGATCTGCCAGAGAATGGACTTCCTCCTCTGACTAAAGAAAAAAAAAAGACTGGTAAAACACACAGAGAAGGCTTTTGCTGCCTCCCAACCCTACAGGAAACAATGCATTTCACCACAGCTGCCAAATCTGAAATGCAGCTCTGCATATTGCAAGGAGGGCCTTCCTGGAGAAGCACGGGGCATCGGCGGGGGGGGGGGGGGGAGGTCCTGGTGTTGATGAGAAACCCCAGTCTGTAGTTTAAGCTTAAAATGAAGTGCAAGAAGTGCTCCTTGCTCAACATGCAGCCCAAGGAAGAACTATGGCAAGCTCAAAAGTTTACCTCCCATCTTGTGATTGTTTTCCTGAGTGTAATAAAGCACCACCCTTCTGTTATTTCCTGTTTTTTCTAGTGGACCAACATGGAAACCTATGACTTTTCCCCACAAAAACACAAGTTACCTGTTTGTTGAATTCTTACATTTTCTCTGCAATGTAGCAAGGAGAATAAGCATTTCATCTGTTTAGAGGCATGTAAATGGGACAAACTTTTAGAACTTGTGTGTTTTCCATACAATAAAACTGTTGTTAAATTCCAAACATAATTCAATCTGGAATTAACATAATCTATGTACTTCACACAGATTTTTACAAAACACAGGCACAAAGAATTGGCAAGATGGAAGCAGAGAAGAGAGAGATTAGAATATGCAACACTAATGCATTATTTATGAAGTGATGTCTGTATAAAAGTGGAAATTATTGTTACAAGCAGATGGAATTTTGCCCCTCCCTTTTTTTTGTAAAGAGAAGGTGGGGGAAAGATGATAAATGTTAAGGTATGAAAAGCAAGGGGGAAGAAAAGCCTTTTTAAAAAGGAATGAAGTATGGCAGACATCAGGAAAAAGCAAATCCCATGGGTATGAAAAAAAATAAAAATACACACATACACAAAATGGGATGGCAAACTAAAAAAGAACAATAAAGTAAGAATAAAGGAGAGAAGAAGATATTAGATTTATACTTTGCCTTTCACTCAGAGTCTCAGGTAGGGCTGCCAAGTCCAACTTGGGAAATATCTGGGGTCTTTGGGGGTGGAGCCAGGAGACTTTGGGGGTGGAGCCAGGAGAAAGGAAGTGACATCATTTTGTGATGTCACATCCTGTGATGTTGCTTCCACATGCTGACACATGAACTCATGAAGTTTCCTAATACTGAATCAGGCCATTGGTCCATCAAGGTCAGTATTGACTACTCAGACTGGTAGTGGCTCTCCAGGGTCTCAGGCTGAGATCTTTAATGTCACCTATTACCTGATCCTTTTTTAGCTGAAGAGGCTGATACCTCCTGCATGTCAAGCAGATGCTCTATCACTGAGCAACGGCCCCACTGAATCCTTCCTCATCTCGGCAGAATATGAAGCCCTAAGTGCTACACAAGTGCTAAATATGATTTTCATATCATAAGAACAAGAGAGAAGCCACAGTGGATCGGCCCATCCAGTACAGCCCATCCAGTACAACACTCTGTGTCACAACAGTGGCCAAAAATACCAGGTGCCCTCAGGAGGTCCAGCAGCGGGGCCAGAACTCCAGAAGCCCTCCCACTGTTGCCCCCCAAGCACCAAGAATTCAGAGCCTCACTGCCCCAGACAAAGGGTTCCATTTAGACCTTGTGGCTATAATAGCCACTGATAGACCTCTGCTGGATGGGGACAGAGAGAGACAGACAGACAGACAGACAGACAGAAAAAAGAAAGAAAGGGGGAGGGGGAGAGAAGGGGAAAAAACTGGCAGAGGCACTTACTTCCATTTAGACCTTGTGGCTATAATAGCCACTGATAGACCTCTGCTGGATGGGGACAGAGAGAGAGACAGACAGACAGACAGAAAAAAGAAAGGGAGAGAGAATGAAAAGAGCTGGAAGAGAAACTCACCTTGCCAGCCACATGCAAAAG
This sequence comes from Lepidodactylus listeri, assembly GCA_029233225.1. NCBI lineage: Eukaryota > Metazoa > Chordata > Lepidosauria > Squamata > Gekkonidae > Lepidodactylus > Lepidodactylus listeri. Next base: position 52,823,374 of record JARCFY010000006.1, read on the forward strand.
CAGCTCCTTCAGTCCCTCCTTAATCTCTGGGCGGGGCTCTCTTGCTGTGGAAGAAGCTCTATTGCTGACTTCTTAAAGGGGAAATGTCTGGCGAGGCTTTTTACTGCAGGGCAGGCTCTCTGCAGACATTTCCCTTTTAAGGCAGCCATTTTGTCCCCCCGGTGGCCATCTTTGGAAAAGCGGGAGGTAAGCTCTAAAAATCGGTGTTTCCCCCGCCCAAGCGGGGGACTTGGCAGCCCTAGTCTCAGGACAGCTTACAAACTCCTTCCCCTTCCCCTTCCCCTCCCCACAACAGGCACCCTGTGAGGTAGGTGGGGCTGAGAGAGCTCTTTTGAAAACTGCTGTTTCAAGAACACTCTGACAGAACTATGGCTTGCCCAAGGTCGTCCAGCAGCTGCAAGTGGAGGAGTGGGGAATCAAACCCGGTTCTCCCAGATTAGAGTCTACGCACTTAATCACTACACTAAACAGGCCCTGGTAGAGGTTCCAGCCTAACATGACAGCAGATTATTACTGGGCCCCAGACTCTCCCATCCAAGCCCCAAGAGTGACACCAAAGCATTCCCTTTGGCATTCCACTATAAATGGACGCAGTCTAACTTCCAGATCTCTGCTTCCAAGAAGGGGAGCCCAGCAAGCTGCCACTGAACTAAGATGCTGGCTGATATTCAGCATCAGAGAGAGGGAGCAGGCCATTCACCAACCGCCCCTCTTATGACCACTTGAGGTTCTAGGCTCCTCCTCCTACTAGAAGTAGAGGTTCTAGGCTCCTTCCTCAAGAGACTTGGTTATAGTAAAAAAATAAGCAGCCATAATTTCCATAACTAATAGCCATAGAGTGATCAACAAGCAGATCTGCAAATACAATCAGCAACAGCCACGATTTACGGTTTTGCAAACCCAAAGAATAAGAATACACTGGGCTTCAGAAAAACTAGGAAGGTAATCTGGGAGCAACTCCCCCCCCCCCCCAAATTAATAGCAACCCCCTGCTGGAGTTCAGATGGGCACACTCAGTTACCATTTGCAACCCAAAAGGAAACTCAAACACTGGTGGCAGAAGGTGCAGGAGAGGTTGAAGTTGCACGGGAAGGCAAGCCAGAACTGGAGCAGAAGATAGTCAACAACAGTGGTGCAGGTATGGGGTGGGAAAGAAAACCAGTGGTAGGGTGATAGAGAATTCCCCACCACCACCACCACCACGACTCTTCCAAGGTCCCTCCATTCATCATTATTATTAAACACTGCTACTCTGCCAACCACCTCAGAATTCATATTTCATTAATCCTCAAAACATCTTTGTTGGTTACCAAACTTGTCAGAGCAACAAACAACATAACATGGCAAAGTCCTAGGTGAAAGGATTAGGTGGTAACATGCTGCATGGCCTACAAATACAATGAGCTGCTGTGGCCCTATTTCTGTAGCCTGGGCGAAAGAGGCAGATATGGTACGGATGCCTCGAAAGAATTCTCCTTTATCATCCCTACAGATAAAGGTGATAAAAGGAGCCCTCAACAAGCAGACATGAAGTGCAGCAAACTACTAATAGACTAGAAAAGCAAACCTGCCGCCCCCCAATCCTAAGGAAGTACTAGAATTAGAATAGCAGTGAGGGCTACATCCTTCCCTAAATGGTTTTTCTCTTAAGACACACTGTAGACTTTGCTTTGGCTTAACTATCCATGCATTCAGGAGATTATGGTAAGTGGATTCATCTCTAGTCTCAAAGAATTCTAAGCTATTTTGTCAGTTCCAGACAGTTCCTGATTGATGAAAACGTTAATAAAAATTAACAGCTATTTAAGTCAACCATTTTTTTAATCTTCAGAAACACTTGTGGCATAATTAATAATTTAATATTAGGTATTCTACAACACTGGCTTTGCTATGTTTAAGAGTTGCCAATACGTCTGAAGAAAAATGTCTGTCCTTTTAATGGATATTTAATGTGTGGAAATAGCTAGATGGAGCTGTTTATGGCATGGAGGTAAACAGCATCTGGTAAACAGGATGCCATTAAGCCTCTACAAGAACAGGACAAGACACCCCCCCCCCCCGGCCAGTTGGCAACCCTGGCTATGTCTCAAAATTTTACTTGAATGAAAACTAGAGGGTTTTTATCAGTGCTTCTCCTCCTGACCTTAAAGAACTGGAATCTTATTATATGAGAAGAGGAACTCCCAAAGACTGTACTTGAGCCACAAAAGGCTTTCTAGGTCAGAACACTTGAATTCATAGCTAAGGAAACTGATGGAGAGGGCAAATAGACTTTCTTGAGTATATTCTGATAAAAGGCATCTGATAAGAAAAAGGCAGCCACATCTGCAGAACACCAACTATAGTCAAATACAGTATCACACAGAGTCCATAGCTATAATTGATTCTAGAGGCTATAACTGTATGGATGATGGTTGCCAGGTTGCTTTTCTTTGCCCCGATCTAGGAAATATTCCAGTTTATGAATAAGATATAAATGACTTTTTAAAAACCCCACATTACTGGCACAGATACTGCATTAGCTTCCAATGCAGTGTTTGAACAACAAGGGAGAGAATAGCTCAGCAGTCTGACATATACATTACATGCAGAAGATCCCAAAATCAATTTTTCTCCCTCTCCCAAAATACTAGAACTTGAGGGCATCCAGTGAAACTGATGGGCAGTAGGTTCAGAATGAACAAAAATAAATACTACTTTACACAGAGAGTGACTCAAATGTGGAATTCCCTGCCAGAGGATGTACTGATGCCCACAGGAATAAACAGTTTTAAAGGGGGATTAGATAGATTTATGGAGAATAAGTCTGTCAACGGCTACTAACCATGGTGACTAAGGGGAACCTCCACATTCAGAGGCACTAAGCTGAAAGGATATGAGATAGTGGAGTTGGGAGAGACCTCTGCCTGAGACCTTGGAGTATGGATGTCCTTGAAATGAAACCAACTCAGCCTGTGTAGATCACAGTGCAAAAAAACAACAACAAGACTTGAGATAGGAAACTTTCACTTAACATAATGCAACTAAGAGAACCCTCTTAAGCATGTCTACTCAAAGGTAATTCCATTTTATTCAGTGAGGTATACTCTCAGGAAAGTGTTCTTAGGAATGTAGCCTAAGCCAGTTTAAGCACCAGAACAGCATTCAGAATAGCATTCAGAATTGTCATGGGTCATAGGTGGAAGGGTTCATGATCTTTCAATATAATTTTTGCTGCAGAAATGGCTGTTTAACAATAAAACGCAATTAAGAATGGAATATTTACAATATTTTAAACATAGATAAGAATGTCTCTAATAGCCAAGGAAAGATGGTACCTAACTAAACCAGTAACAACACAAACCATTACTTATTTGCCTCCTTTTGTCTGATTGCCTCATATATGTCAGTTTTAATCAAAAGTATTTTACAAATGCCCAGATAGTCTTACTACAGTTATCCTGTTAAGTAACTCATAATCTGGGATGTATTTTTGAAAATTCTGCCACTCACAAATTTACTCATAAATCATGAAAATACACTTAGTACATTACTGCTAATGGACTCGTTGAAATTACAGTTATATTCCTCTATAGGCACTGAAGTTTCATTACTATTGTGTGAGAATGTATTCCCACAACACATGAATGTGATTAGAAAAAAGGAAAAACACTCAGCCAAGTTAAGTTAGATGAAATTTTTCCATTGCCTTTCCCATTAATTCTGATTTGGTTTTTCATTTTCATATTATTAGTAATAGAAGGGTCAATTGAGAAGAAAATATAGGGTTTCTGCAAAGTGTGCATCCTAGTTTTTGTGAACTGCCATGTGTTAAACAGTTTATTGTCCAAAAATTAAAGTATTGTTCCACTTGTACAGAGAAATATTTCACAACTTCAACAATCTAGTAAAACCTCATTGGTGACTGAAGATTGTTGTTATTTCAAATAAGACTAGAATCTCAGTTCAGCTAGGACTACCAATTCCACTAATAAATCATCTTGAACAAAAAGAAACAGAACCCAGGAATACAATAATTTCAAAATCAATACAATGTTAAAGTAACAGATTGTATTAAAATCATGAACACATTCATATGAAATAAGGCTCATTAGATACCAGCTTGTAATTCTATTACCAGTCTCCCACAGCAGGCCACAAGCAAAGTGGTTTCAACAGCTCTAATATGGTATAACTGCTGAGTTTTCACCCAATCTTATACCTCAGTAGTTTTCTAAAGAATTTTATTTTTCATGGGGTTTTTTTTGGCTGTGACAAACCTCTATCCAACTGACATTGGAGGCACTGCAGAATTTCAGTACCTGATCCAAGTATCAGATTCAACAAATGCAATATAATGGATCTCCATGAACATTAGAACATGTTCTTTCAATAAACCTATTTAAATCAATATTAAGCAAGTTTTCATTACATTAATGCTGACCTGTCCAAAATCTATCAAGACTTAATTAACCCAGCAGCACCAGGTATGCCTCTGTATTTGTCAGCATAATGACCTCAAATGGATCACTGAGTATTGTCTAGTCAACTTTTCATCGACCATTGCATGAACTGAAATTCATAATGCTGCCAATAACATGGGGGGGAGGAAGTGAACTGTCCACTTAATAGAGGCTTGATAGGAGGGATTTGTTTGTTTTTACCCCTATAACATAAAAAACTTTCAGCCATCCATTTTCACATATTAAGCCCCTATTAAAGGGGCAGGACATTTTTTCTCCAGGCTGTTGGCACCCGTGAAAACAGCACACAATTCATGTACAAGCCAAACCCAAAGTTTGCTCCCTAGCAAATGATTAACATTGTTAAATTCAGGGGTCATTTCGAGCAGGAGTTCGGGGGAGCTCAGCTCCAGGAGTTGGTTCCAGCCCCCCCCCCGGGCGGGGGAATGCCTGCTTGTGTCATGGCTGCAGCAAAATGACCCCGTCCCCTGGAAAGGTCCTTGTTCCTCCGACCAGCCTTCTGAAGGCTTCAGCCACCACTGAAGCTATTCTCCCAGAATAGTGGTATTTCTGAGGCTTGGATTAGTAACTCCCCCCCCCCCCCCCTGCTGACATACTTCTGGTGATGTCAGGTGGTTTAGCATATGCAAATAAGTTATGCTAATGAGTTATGCTAATAAGCTCCTGCACCTCTTTTTCTACAAAATTGCCCCTGGTTAAATTTTACTTTTCTATGTTACTTATCAAACCCTTTTTAAAAGAAGCTGTTCCATTTTCTTCAAACAGAGGTGCCTTAACAATTTGTGTTTATTACTGCTTGTTTTACCTAAAGTCTGCTGCATCCTCTTGGATTTCCTAGTATGGGAGAGGATGTGAAAGAAGGTATTAAATTTAGACTGATTTTAAGAACTTGCAGACATATAGAATATTATTGAGCTTTTTGTCATTTATTCAAACATTTTTAAAACATATAGTTCAATTTTGAGCAGCATTAAATAATGCTGTTTTTCCTTTAGTTCCTCAGTGATCTGTTCTTTCAAAACTACTTTGATAATGCTTCTGCCCCAGCGTCTGACAGGCCATCAGCCCTCAAGCAAGTGAGTCAGGCCCAGCCCTGTTCAGAAGCTGGGGGGGGGGGGGGGGAACTGTTTTGGTTGAGGGAAACCCATTTGTCCCCACAGGAATCCCTCACTGCTCCTCAGTTCTCTCTCACAAAAGCTGTAGGAGCTTTCCCTTTAGTAGCACCACCTCCTCCTGGATCTTTGCGCCCTCACCAGTTTGGTGCCAGGAGGAGCATCAGGCTGGGGTTGCTTCAGAAATATTAGCCACAGTGAGACTACGATCATATGCACAATTAGACCCAACATAGGCGTGAATGCTGGGCAGATTTAAAGGGCGCAATCAGACAACAACATCTAGGAAGTGCCCCCCAATCGTCAGTAACCCATTCTGCTCCACCGCAGAAGTGGAGTTAAAAATCACTGGGGAAAATCTGGTAGGAAATAGGTTGTGATGGGCCATGGGCGGACTGTCCCGTCTGATTGCTCCAGCGCGCTCTCATGGCGTCAGGATGGTCTGATCAGGCCATCCTGACTCCATGCCATTGTCCCCCCCCCCCCGTCCCAGTATTTGCATCATTGCAAACTCCACAGGGAGCCCTCAATGAGGAGGTGCGATTAATCAATCCCTCATTTAAGCGCATGGAAAACAAACAGCACAAAAAAACCCATGACTCACCCACAGTTGCGTTTGATTACACACTGACAGACTGCACCCGCAGCTTCAAAGGGAGGTGTGATTGTGCAACTGTGGGTCAAATTCCTCTGGAGGAAATAGCCTTGCTCTCCCCCCCCCTTTTATCTGGCGCGTGCGCCGAGGTAGGAATGAAGGTAATCCTTTATCTCTTAAACAAATACAAGCTTTATTCTACTGGCATAACTCTAGAAAGTATACAGGCTATGGAATTATGGTGCAGAAGAAACTGAGAAAGATTGCCAATAATATTTGAATATCTGAGCTCCGCTCCCTGTTGAAAGATTCAAATAGGTGTGTTTATTTATTTATTCAATTTATACCCTGCCCTCCATGCAAGCTGGCTCAGGGCAGCTGCATGTGTATGTGAACAGAAGATGCTGTCTTTTGCATGATTATGCTCTCCTCAGTCACACACTCACACACAATCAGAGAGAGAAAGAGAACAGCTCCTTTTCAACTCTCCCTCCCACATGCACAAAAAGGTCTTAGCCAATTGACAGGAAGAAAACTGATTAGTTTAAAATATGGTGTTGGAGGAGAGTTTGACAGATACCTGCTAAAAAGACACGTAAGTGGGTTCTAGATCAAATCAAGCTGGAAATAAACATATGGAGCAGAGGTCTATCAGTGGCTATTAGCCACAAGGTATAGTTAGGAACTCTCGGTCTGGGGCAAGTGATGCTCTGTATTCTTGGTACTTGGGGGGGGCAGCAGTGGGAGGGCTTCTAGTGTCCTGGCCCCACTGGTGGACCTCCTGAGGGCACCTGGTGTTTTTGGCCACTGTGTGACGGAGTGTTGGGCTGGATGGGCCATTGGCCTGATCCAACATTGGCTTCTCTTCTGTTCTTCTGTTCTTTACTCTCCCTTGAAACTAAAATGAACTGAGGCTATCATACTTTGGTCACATTATGAGAGGAGAAGGCTCACTGAACAAGACAACTAATCTAGGAAAAGTTGAAGGCAGCAGGAAAAGAAGAAGAACCAACTTGAGATGGATTGACTCCATCAAGGAAGTCATGGTCCTCAGTTTGCAAGACCTGAGCAAGGCTGTTAACAACAGGACATTTTGGAGGTCATTCATTCATAGGTTCACCATAAATCAGAAGCAACTTGATGGTACACAACACAAGCATACAACCTGGGTCTTCTGTTCTGACTGCTTGGACCAGCCAGAATTCATTCAGTCAACAGAGAGGTGCTAGTATATCAAATAGATCCTGTGTTTTCCCTCCAGTTGAACAGTGACCTAATAGTTCTTGAAAGTACAAGTCTTTCTTTAGAATGATGCAGTCACCAGCTCACAATGCAGAGAGGAGTTTCAAACAGAAAACAGAAGGCACAGGCTCAGGAATAGCCGCAGCATGAATCAAAGGAGTGGCAATGACTAGGTTGCTTCGCCGTTTCTTAAGGCTTCATCAGGCCACTTTCCTTAGTGATGGGGCCCATCAAGCTCTGGTAAGATTCAAAATGATGCTGTTTGGAATATATTTGTAGACTATGCATCATTTTGAATCTTACCAGAGCTTGGTGGCAAAACCATTATTGTGTGTATTGTTTATAATTGTAATTAGAACTGTATAAGAAGACAGAAGTCTCTAGTGTAATTTGTACAGCATGACAGATTATTCTGTTTATTTGTTTGCATAACTGCATTTGCTGTATTTTCATTCTTCTGTGGTTGACAACCTTCAAATGATGGCTAGAGATCACCTGGATTTACAACTGATCTCCAAATGACACAGATTAGTTCCCCTGAAGAAAATGGCTGCTTTGGAGGGCAGAGTCTATGACATATACTCTGCTGAGGACATTTTTGCCCTCAGACTTCATCTTCCCAAGGTTCCACCCCCAAATCTCCAGGAGCTGGCAACACTAAGGGGAATCGATTTCTGTAGTTGGGAGATCCATTATGATTCCTGGAGAGTTGCTGCTGCCACTACTGCTGTGTGGGCATGGGGGGGAGCAGGTGGCAGCTAGGAGTGCTGCCACCACCGCTGTTGCTATGTGGGGAGTAGGAGGCAGGAGGCTGGGAGAGTGATGGGGTGAGAAACAGACAGTGATGGGGTGGAGGCAGATAGAGGGAGGATGATGGGGTGGGGAGCAGAGAATGACGAGGTGGGGAGGCAGAAAGAGAATGATGAGGTGGGGGCGGGCCCATAGCCATGGTGGGGCATTTCAGGGCCTCGCCTCCTCAGTTGTTAGCCATGCCCCACCTCACCCCACCATGCTCGGTCTTCTGGAAAGCCTCTGGAGCATCTGCCGATCACCCCCCATCTGGGCCGTGTTGCAGGGTCGGGGGGGGGGTGTCTGCCTCAGGATCTCCCTGGGGTCCTCCAGGCCAAGACCCTCACTCTCCCCTACTCGGGAGGCAGGCAGGGAGGCAGGCCTCTCTGCAGAGTGCTTGCACCAGGGGAGGAGTCATGTGATCCAATCATTTAACCCAGCCACTGTGGGTCACATGATGCTAGGTGCACTGCAGAGAGGCTTGCCTGCCTGCTTGTTCCGCTTGCTCCTCACCTGGCTGCTCGGCTCCCTTGCCTGCTGCCTGAGGGAGAGTAGGGACCATCCGATGGGAAAGGACTGGGCCTTTGGCTGCCTTTCCAATGCCACCAATACCCTGAAAGGCAAAGCTGCTTGGTGAAAGGAGGTAAGGTGCCAAGACAAGTTGCCCCCCTCAGAAACCCTGGAGCTTTCTCTTCCTCTTCCCTTTCAGCAACATATGGGATAAGATGCCAATGTCGTGTGTGAGTGTAATGATGGGTGTTTCCCTCTCCACACCCGCCCTCCCTGAATTCTGTACTGGAACATCCAGGAGAACTCTGGTGCCCAGAGGAGGAGAGCAGGCCAGAACGTGCTCTCTAATCTAATCAGGTAAAGGTAAAGGTTTCCCTTGCTCAGAAGCCAGTCAAATACGACTCTAGGGATGCGGTGCTCATCTCTGTTTCGAAGTGGAAGAGCCAGTGCTGTCCAAAGACATTTCCATGGTCATGTGGCCAGCATGACTAGATGCCGAGGCACCCGGAACGCTGTTACCTTCCCACCGAAGTGGTACCTATTTATCTACTTGCAATTTCTTGCTTTCGAACTAGGTTGGCAGGAGCTGGGACCAGAGATGGGAGCTCACTCCATCATGCAGCCTTTGGGTCTCAAGTTGCTGAACTACTTAACCACTAATCTAATTACCACTCCCCACTGCCCTGCCCCACCAACCAAAAAAAGAGAAAGAGTGAGAGACTGAGAGAAGTAAGGGGAGATGGGAGGAAGCCATGGTGGAGGGAATAGAACAGTTGCTCCTGCAAGTTTCTTGTGGGTCCCCACTTGTTCCTTCCTGATAGCATGATCATGCACTTGGACAGTGTTCTTTCCAAAAAAAATCAGTGTAAAAGGAAAGAATGTATGGGCAGGCAAGACCTGGAAGGAGTATTACAGCACAATGTATTGTGGAAACACTATAAAAGAGAAGCACTCAAATTTGGAAACCAAGGCAGAGAAACACCTCTGTTGGGCTAGGATCCCATTCCTACCATCTACTCTGAACAAAGTCTCACTGACTTCAACTTAAGGGCACAATTCATATAGGGAGTAAACTCCACTGAATTCAACAAGATCTAATTTTTAAGTAGGCATTCACATGTCTGGGTTGCAGGACACTGAAATCTGTGCCAGACGCACATGTGCAAAGCACAGGACTGTTGTAACAAAGCTATAAATAAACCTTTTTTGTATGGCTGTAGATGCAGAAACTTGATACACGTGCACGTAAAACTGTATTTTACTTTCCATACTTGAATGCCAAAAGTGGGAAATGGGTTGAAGAGTGTTTTAAATGGCATGTGGTCTAAAGATGTAATCCTTTACATGCTGAACTGAGAGTAAACTCTACTGAATACAATGGGATTTACTCTTGAGTAAACATGAATAGGACTGGATGGCAATCCAACACACATGTTCTTGGGAATAAACTCCACTTGAACTTAATGGGACACTTCACGGTAATCAATCACAGATTTGAGCTGTAGGTCATTCATATCTTTTCAAAACAGTCGACTTGCACTTTAGAGAGTAACATAATTTATTTCAGCATAACCAAGAGTCAGAGATTACTTAATCAGATGCAATAAGTGTACATCTATTAGGCCAATTAATTTATACTGAAGGCTGCAAACAATAAAAGGGTGTGTGTGTGTGTGTGTAGAAATGCTGCAAAACAAGACCAGTTTAAAACAAGACTCAAAGAGTAACCAATCCGCTCAAAGTGAGTGAGGAGAACTCCCAACTGTAGATGTATAGGCAAAGTAAAATTAATATGAAATCTGATCTGGGAAAATACAGGATGAAACATGAAGATCTAATTAGAAAGTTCCAGATAAATAAACTTTTAGGGGCAGGATATGCAAGATATTAACACCTAAAGTGAGTGATAAATTTTAAGTCTTTGTTAAGTCCGGGAATGGAACTTTCTAAATGACTGTGTTGGATTCTTCTTCTGAAGTTCTTTTGTAGGAGAACAGTGACTTTAGATCAGCCACGAAACGCCCTGGAAAATTAAAATGTTAACACACAGGTTTCTGAATGCTAATGTCACACGAACACATGAAGATGTCTTATATTGAATCAGACCCTTGGTCCATCAAAGTCAGTAGTCTCTACTAAGACTGGCATTGGCACTCCAGGGTCTCAGGCAGAGGTATTTCACATTACCTACTGCCTGGTCCCTTTTAACTGGAGATGCCAGAGACTGAACCTGGGACCTTCTGCATACTAAGCAGAGGCTCTTCTACTGAGCCATGGTCCTTCCCCGTCAGATTGTATTAATGTATTATTTTGTCTAATGTAGAAGGGCACTGTTCACACATGATGGCGTATATTACACTGGTGAATGAGCTAGTGAATGAGTCCATGATGGTACGGCTGATGTTGGTTCTGTGACTGTGTTGCTTGAGCGTACATATGGGTGATGTTGAAATCTTGGTTTGTTCCAGCATCTAGGTCTTCAGTTTGTGTCTCCCAGATGATCCACTGCTGTAGGTAGGAAGTTGTCTGAAGTGAGGTGGCAAAGAAAGGTCTGCCACTCAATGTCTGTGAGAGAGAAATATCATTATCCAGGACAGGCTGCAAATCAATGATACACTGGATTAGTCTCAGCCGCAAGCTGTAGGCGACAACCAGTGTTGTTGCTATCACCTTTGGCTCTGTCTTGTAGTAGGCTATTTACATGTTCTCTGAATAACACAAGAAAAGGAAAGCTATAGGAGAGGGAAATATAATGAAATATAATGCAGGAAGAGGGCTTGGGGATCTCAGAGGGGGAATTATGCTGGAGAAATGGACAAATGGGGGGGAGAGCCAGAGAACCCAGGGGCCTTGGGAGAGACAAAGGGAGGCTCCATAAACATTGAACCAAGAACACTGTCAGAACAATAGGGAGAGCATGGGGACCATGGGCCTCAGTGAGAGAGAGAAAATAGATCACAGGGAGAAATTAGATCATAGCTACCATTCTTGAAGAATGTATATTGTCTTCTTAGTGGTGGAGGTAGGTTTAGACAGAAACATGTGACATGAAGTGTATGGCTGAATCCGAGACCTTGTATACTTAATTTCCTACCTTTGTCGGGCTGTCCTTTAATAGTGGAATCAAATTACATTATCTTATTTGCTAATTTCAAAACAGAGGAAAGTTATTTGTTTGGGGCAAACCTAACAGTGACCTGAGATTGTGTTGATACCCCAGTGAACAAAACAATGGTTTAGTATTTGCTTACAGATGTGTTGTGACTCAGGAAATAAGTTTTTGCCATTATAACCATCTCAGGAATGAGACCGGTTTGGGGTGTTAAGACATTGTCTTAAGAATCCCTTTAAGTCTTCAGTAATATTGTCCTGTGTTGTCACAGACACTGATCTTTGTTTCTGTCTAGAATCTGAAATGATCTTGGCAAGATTGTTAGCTTTTATTATGATCTTTTTTACAAACAATACTTGGAAACCTCGCTTTGCATTTTAACAATTTTTGCAATTATTTCTGAGTTTGATCAAGCTTTTTTCCCTTCCTTGGTGTTTTGACATCTCTTCTCTGGGTATATGGGGGGGAGGGCGGCTTCTAGCTGCTTCTTCTATTTTCTGGGGTGGCCTGAAGCCCTAGATCACTATAGGGTGCTGGCATAAGCCCTACAGCTTTCATCAGGTTCTTGGTACCATACAGGATCCCCTCTTGTCAGCTCTATGATTGCTCCAAGGCAAAATCATATACATTTAGGAATTTTGTAATGAACATGCATTTACCAGTCTATTTGAGGGCAGTGGAGGCTCAGGTGTCCTCCCAGGTTTATCTTAAATAATATCCCAAACTTTTTCTTTCTTATAAAACATGAATGCATGCAAAGGCCAAACTACATGTGACATTTGGGAGTTGAGGTATAACTACAGGTGGGGGATCTGCAGAAGATGAGGTTAACTCTCCCCCCCCCCCCATTGCTTCAGTTGAAAATGTTCTTTCCTCAAGCTACTTTTAGCTCTGCTGAGGGGAAAAAGTGGAACTTGATATGAGTGGGGAGGGAGTTTGACTGGGGAAATAGCTGGTTTTGGGCACTATATTATATGGTAAAAGAATCCAATAATGGTTTTCCAACTTCATATGTAGTTTGGCCAGTTTGGTGTAGTGGTTAAGTGTGCAGACTCTAATTGGGAGAACCAGGTTTGAGTCCCCACTTACAGCTGCTGGATGACCTTGGGCAAGCCATAGTTCTGTCAGAGCTGTTTTTGAAAGAACAGTTCTCGAAAGAGCTCTCTCAGCCCCACCTACCTCACAGGGTGCCTGTTGTGGGGAGGGAAAGGGAAAGGAGTTTGTAAGCTGTTCCGAGATTCTGAGTGAAGGGCAGGGTATAAATCCAATCTCTTGTTCTTCTTCTTCAAATGAAATAGACGAGGCTTCGGTTGCATCAAATGTCTTTAGGATTGCAGCACTATCAGATAGCATGAATCTTTGCAAGATCAGACTTTATTACATTACGAAGTTATTTCACAAGAGCAAATACAAGACTCTGTGATACAATGAGCACCTACTTGGATGTGAGCCCCAGTGAACACAGTGGAACCTACTTCTATGTGAATATGCTTTGATCAGGTTCCAGAATTCTAATTCCCTCCCTCTCTCCCTCCACACTGGCTTTAAGCTTAATGTACTGACTGAGCTATACCCACTTAACAACAATAGTTCAAGCAGTTACACTGAATCTCAATCTTATTACCCAAGCACTAAACACTGTCCATTTGAGATCTATGTGGATTGCTAAGCAGTAAACTGGGTAGTTTAAGAACAAGGAAATTACAATGCCTGATTTTTTGAAAAACAAAAACGTATCTTTGTTACAACACATTTAACATCAAAAGAATTCTACTTCATTTTTTGCTGAGTTCATATCCTTAGCTATAACATAATCTTATCAAAAGAGCATTTTTATTTCGCTCATTTATACCACACCTTTTTCCTCAATGGAAACCCAAAGCAGCATACATCATTCTCCTCTCCTCTATATTAGCCTTGCTGTAACCCTGTACAGTAAGTTAGTTTATGTGACTGGCCCAAGGTCACCCTGCAAGCTTCCACAGCAGAGCAGGGATTCAAACCTAGGTCTCTCAGATCCTAGTCTGACACTAACCATACCTGCACACTGATCCAGGATATTTTCTGGATAGCAGAGGGAAGATGACATGCCAACCTCCCCAATGATGTACCGGCAAGACACACTATCCTGGCTCCTGCTTACTCCTTTCTCTTCTTTGCACCTGAGCTGTAACTGCAGGAAGGAATTTCATATCCCTTCCAGAGGGCAGTTTGATGGGCTGCTAGTTTATACTGTGCCTTTAAGAGGAGACTGAACACTTGCAAAATCACTATTGTAAAGTGATGTGGCACCCTGCCAGTCATTAAGTTAGCAAAACGGATCAACCCACAGATAAGGCAGGGGGTCTACAGACTCAGGGAAATCATCAAGTATGCCAGAAGGTACCACTTTGTGGCTTAATCACCACCCAACTGGCTTGATTGGTGTAGTGGTTAAGTTTGGTATAGTGGTTAAGTGTGCGGACTCTAATCTGGGAGAACCGGGTTTGATTCCCCACCCCTCCACTTGTACCTGCTGGGTGACCTTGGGCAAGCCATAGTTCTGGCACAGCTGTTTTCTCAAGGACAGTTGTCTCAGAGCTCTCTCAGCCCCACCTACCTCACAGGGTGTCTGTTGTGGGGAGGGGAAGGGAAAGGAGTTTGTAAGCCGCTCTGAGACTCCAAGTGAAGGGCGGGGTATGAATCCAATCTCTTCTTCTTGATGAGAACTGAACATGATCCACTAGCACAGCATATTGACAGCAGCAGACAGTTAAAGGGGGGGGGGAATCCCCTGCTCAAATCCTGAGTGAACATATAGACTCTGCCAGGGTTTGCCCTATCTTGCAATTCTTTGTAGGCTCTCAGCTTGTTTATACAGAAGTTAATTTAAAAAATTGCGACACTTGTTTTGCGCCTCTTACATTCAGCAGTCCTGACCTATCTGATCCTTAAATTAGTAGCTGATATTGTATTAGGCAATTTAATGTTTGTTTGCCCTAACAAGTTTGATCCAGTTACAAAATAGAAGTGATTTACTTTTATTGGTCCAGTTACCATCTTAATAAACACATATCCAAATTTTCAAGTCACAGATACTTCTTTGTTGGGAAATCTTCATTGCATGTAATTAAACTTTCTTCACATCACTCAGGAACTGGAACAATAGTAGCCTGGGCTAATATTTTAGCTGAATGATGCTTAAAGATACATCAATTGTTTCCAAAGATTTTTTTTTTAAAGGAAGGTTCAACATGATCTTCACGGTGAAATCCCATTTCTCCTTCTGACTCAGGCAACCATGAATCTGCTGTACTCTGCTGCCCATACTTGTTTGAAAAGGCATGGAGGTCACTAGCTCCGAATGTTGACTTCTCCCCCTTACTCAAAGTTTATCACGTTTGTCCCAAATGATGACATTTAAGACTTAAGAACAGCATTTTGGATGCCTTGTTAACTGAAGCAGCTTTTTAAAAGGGTTTTTAAAAATATATAAAATAAAACAACTACGCCGTAGAGTAAACACAGCCTTTCCCGTGTGGGAAACCCTGTCCCACTTCTCAGTAAACATGGAAAGGTCAGCACTTACTCACAGGGAAGCTTGCATAGCATCGCAGCCACAGTGATCTAGCTGGGAAAGGTTGCTCGATGGTTTGTACCTCGTTGCCTGTTTTGAAAAAAAGCAGTACTAGAAAGCACGTGTCGTTATCTCAACCATCACCCTGAGGAACGACAGGCTACATACTGCACTGTATTCTCCAACAACTCTCCTGCCCTGCGAAGGACGGAAGATTCAACAAGACCCAATCTTTCACAGCAGCATGACGGCTGGATCACCACACTAGCTCCTCAGAGTGAAGCAAGGCAGGCAGGGTCACACCATTCCGCCCAATCTTAAAAATTCACTAACTACCTGGTAAAATTGCTCCAACGTGATTACAGACCCGTCAAACGTGCCTAATCGGATGCAGTTTTACCGCCGCACTGAGGCGGCGACCTCTCAGCGTGTCTGAGCCAAACCCACGGAGTCGCCTCGCCCCCTTCCGCGCTGCCACGTTCCAATCGATCACCTCAACACGGCGATCATCACTCTCGCGGGTCTGAGGTGGTTCCTCCTCCCCGTGACCAACGAGGTCCCTCTGCGCGCCTCTTCTCTCCAGTACGATTGGCGGGTGCAGCTGCCGTTCGGCTGTCGTCACGGGAGCTGGGTGAGCGCGCACGCCCAGTCGTGCTCGCCGAGCGGGTAGAGGGGAGGAGAGGCTTCAGCGACGGCGACGTCGCCGCTGTCGTGCCAGCCCCGCCCCTTGCCCTCGTGAACGCGCCCAGCCGCTCGCCTCTCTCCCTCCGCTGCCTTTCTTTCCACGGTGCTGCCTGCCTGACAGGAGGCGACATGGCCCCGCGCAAGAACCCTAAAAGCGGCAGCCCCGCACCTGGAGCCCGGAGAGGTCGGTAACGGCCGCATGGTGTCCAGCGAGGCCTAGAGGGGAGGGAGCGGGCTGAGACGCGTATCCCGCCTTTCCCGCTCCGTGGTGCCGCGGGGCGAGAAACGCGCGCGCGTGTGTGGAGGGGTCGGGGGTCCCCTCGGTGCTGCTTGTGGAGCAGACTGGTGGTGGGGGGGGGGGAGGTGGATGTTGGGGGACGCTGCCTGCCCCCGCCGTCGTGCTTTTGAAATCTGGCGCTGCGGAGTTCAGTTTCTTCTCTCCTGCCCAATCCCAGCGCACCAGGAGCGGCTCCTCTTCGCCCCTTTCCCCTCGGTGTGTGGGGCGGCTTCGGTCTGGTCCCCTCTAGTCGAGGAGTTTAGGGAGGAGAAAATGGAACCCGGGATTTCGTCTCTTGGCGTTGCAGCGCTCCAGCTGCGAGCCCCCTCTAATCCCTCTACCTCTGACCTCCTCCTTGAAAACACACAGGCGTACACCACGAGCCCCGCTCGGGCTCTTTTTCTCCTCCCACTCTGTACACAGTTCACATCACTCTCAGCTGAAGGGCAAGGGCTGTTTGGAACACGTTCCGCATTTACTGTAGGGAGACGTTAGAGACCCATGCTGAGTGATGATCTACGGGCATGTGTGAATTGCATCTCTTCTCCCCCCCACCCACCCCCCCCCCGGTTAGATTCCTACAAAGTCCTAACAATGTGAATCCATGTCCAGCCCAGCTGAGGTCACCTCCAAGATAGTGCAGGAGTGTTAGTGCAACCTTTTCAGGGGGGTCTTGTCTCCCTGCAGATTTGTAACACTTTATGCCCCATGGGGAAATTATTGTGTTTGATCAGAATAAAAATCTAATTCTCTGTCAAAACTCTCCAGAGATACTTGTGCAGAAATCTGGCTCTTTGGTGATCACTACTTTGCTATGGGATTGTTTGTTTGATGCATCCTGAACTAAATAGTTAACCACTGGGAAAGATCTGTGTAGATTGTTGACTTTAAAGTGCCATTGCGCCATTCCCATCTTTCTCCCTTTTGCCCCCCCCCCCCAGTATTGTACATAATAGAAGCCTTTTTTTGTCAGCTGATGGGGCTTTAGCTACCAACTTCACAGAATCATGGCATCTCCTCCAAGTAGCAGATCTAGAATCCCTTTTCTTGCTAGGTATGGCATTTTTGGTTTGCTGTTTAAAGAGCATTAGAGATAGGAAAATACTTTCTTTTCTGTTTTCTTATAGTGCAGGTAAAATGAAGGCTTTCTTCCAGGATTGGATTAATGATTTAATATGGTCTTCCCCTAACACAGTCAGGCTCAGAAAAAATATTGGCCCAATGAAATAAAAATACATTACATTGTATCACGGTAGTCCTTCAGCCAAAATCCTGCCCACTTGTGCTTTTATGCCAGATGTTTGTAACTATTGTGTGACTTAGCAATAGTAAAATAAGGTTTTTGACAGGTATTGCTACTTGTAAGAGTAAATCTGTTGTGGAGGAACGTGCATAGTAAACTGGTATCTTACAGCTCATTCACTGATGCAATAGTTAGGAAGTATAACTGCTTTTTGTTAGGCTGGCATCTAGGTGTGTGTGTTTTAACCATGTTAGACCTCAAGATAGGGTCTGGTTCAGATAGTCTGGTTGCTCTCTATAAGAATCTGTAGTAGATTAACTCACTGCCTATTTAGAATCTTTTTGTTTGTTCTGTTGGTCTGATGACATGAACATCTTTTGTTTGCTGTTCTGCTGGTCGGAGAATTGTGAATTACAGGGTGTAGTTCAGTTATATAAGTTGTGAAATGGGAGTAGTAGAGGTTATGTGGATACCACTTTGTGAGCAAGCAGTGTTGAAGAGAGGATTAAATATTTTAGGATTGTGTAATGAGGGTGGTTTGCTGGCAGAACATTTAACAGTTTGTTATGTGAACTGATACATGGCAGCTTTACTCTACAAATGGTATAGATTTATTTAGAAAAACTGGCTTTTTCATCATGCTGTGGTGCTCTGGCCAACAAAGAAGTTAAACTATCAGAAAAAGAAAGCTACAACTTTCTGGTCTGGCAGCATCAGATTTCATGTAATACTTTTCTAGTATCTTCACTGGATTTTCCAGCAAGAATTGTAACTGTTGCCTTGACGATAAGGTACTATCTTTCTTTGTGTTTGGTTACTCTCTCATCTTGCCTAAAGTGTTTACGTGTCAGGCCGTGAGAAGGGAGTGAGGTAGGACCAGATGGTTTACATCTGCTGGTTGCACTTGAGTCAGCCCCCTCCCCTTCTTCCTCTCTACTGACATTTTCTAGGAGTAATGTGTGTTTGTCTTGAAACTTGCAAAATGTATGCAGAATGAATGGAAAATTCTTTACTTAACCTGATAAGAAGTGATAAGTAGATCTTGTAAGTATTTGGCTCATTTTAGTTTGAAAGATCTCACAGTTTTTGCCAAGACCATGTATTTGAATAGTTGAAAAAAGTGGCTTTAAAAAAAGGCTCCAAAACATCATGATAATGTAAACAAGTCTTTTATGAAAATGTTAGTTCAATTAAATATACTTGATAGGTGTCCCATACATTACAGGGGAGTTTAATTTATGAGTAATCATGTGTTATACTAAAGAATACTCCTGTTGATGAACAGGGCAAGCCTATGCTATTTCAGTGGACTTATAATGGCGTAACTCTCGGTAGGATTGCACTGGAAATGGTGTATGTTAGCTGTTTTATCTTGCAGTGTGGAAAATGTGCTCCCCCCCCCCCTTTGAAAATGCTTGTCAGTTTCCAATATGTTAGCATGTAAATTCTTATGGGACAACAGAATATTTTCTCTGCTTTAAGGAAATGTAGAGCTCAATCCTGGTGGTTCAGAAGTAAACCCTAGAGACTTCAGTGTTGCTGTGTCCATCATAGCATCTTTAGAACTGCAGTCTTGCAGTACATTTATTTGAAAACAGAATAGCTGGTTTTATTCCCATCAATAGTTGTTGCCTTGATATATATTTATCACATGTTGGGGAACAATCTTCATTTATTTAACTTGCAATGGAAAACTGCATATTCATGCTTATACTCTACCTCTCGTATCACCTTAGCCAGGTTTGTTCTTGCTCTGAGAGTCTGTATGAATGCTGATAATGGAATATGTCTTAATAGCTATGTAACTGTAAGGTTTTAGAATGTGATTCAGTATAGTGCCTCAGCCCTTTTACTAGTTTAATTAATAATAGTTAGAAGAAGAAAAGAGATTGGATTTATATCCCGCCCTTCACTCACTTGGAGTCTCAGAGCGGCTTACAAACTCCTTTCCCTTCCCCTCCCCACAACAGACGCCCTGTGAGGTAGGTGGGGCTGAGAGAGCTCTGAGACAACTGTCCTTGAGAGAACAGCTGGTACAGAGCTATGGCTTGCCCAAGGTCATCCAGCAGGTGCAAATGGAGGAGTGGGGAATCAAACCCGGTTCTCCCAGATTAGAGTCTGTGCACTTAACCACTACACCAAACCGGCTCTCGGTTAGGGTGTAGGTAAACAGTCACTGTTTGACTTTTTGTATATTTGATAGCATGGGGAGAATGATGACTTCTCCCAACTGAGTAAACTTAGAAGTTCTTTGTGGATGACTGCCAGAATGGGGTAATGAATATTATTTAAAATAGGAAACATTGTTCACAACCGTCAGAGAGATGGGATTTCTAATTGCTGTGGTGGTGGTGATGATGGAAATGCAGTCTTCAGGCTTCTTTATGCATTCATATTCTTAAAAATCTAAACTAAAAATATTAAAAGCATGAATATGACAGTACAGACATTTGAAAACATACATTTGCTCATCATACAGTCAGGACCAGCTGTTGTGTGAAAAGTTAATCCTAAAATTTGTGCTAGTATAATGAGGATCAAAAAGGAAATTAAATGTGACAAGAATGTTTCCTTGGATACACCTCCTAAGTTAATTACATTCACTTTCTAATTCTTACCTGTTTTTTAATAACTTCTTTATTTTAAAGTATCAGTAACGATTCATGTATCTGATATATTCTACTTGGATCTGAAATATAGTGGCTTTTGTATAGCTACAGCTTAATCTAATAATCCTCATAATGAGGCTGCTGAAGGTGTACTGAAGCAATTTTGTTCTTGAAGCATAAATATTTCATAATTATGCCAGCAGCTTTCAGGGATTGATGGCTTTTTATAATAAAGACCCAATCTGTCCTATCTCCAACAGCATCACAATTTTTGTAGTCTTAGGTGCTTCAGATTCTTTAGTGATTCCTCCTTCCTGTTTTAATTGATGTTTTTATGTTTTTGAATGTGTATTTTAACTTTGGTTTTAATCATGTGCTTTTATTTTGTTTTAATTGATTTTATGATGTTTTTATTATGTATATTTTTAATCTGATAACTGCTTTGGTGACACTGATGAGAACAGAAAGACCAGGTATGAATTTAGTAAATAAACAATGAATATCAAGAAAACAATGCGAAGCAACCAAGAGAACAATCCTAAACAGATTTTCTCAGAATGTAGTCCCATGTTATTCACCGGGACTTACTCCCAGGGAACTGTCCTTAGGCTTGCAGCCCAAATCAATCAAATTTGTGTCACACCCTCTTGCTACATAATCAGGCAGAGTGCATATGCAACCTGAAAGATTATGTGCATTTCTAGTTTTGTTAGATTTTGCAGAATCTTTGTAAAGTAGATAATAATATGCTAAACTCTATCCATTATCTCTGGACAAACACGGATGCTTGCCTCTTTCTCTCATTGTTATCAGAGAAATCCTGTAAAGTGATCTATCTGCCCAAAAGGACATTCCTATCCCTTTGAGTGTCCTTTGATTTCTACATCTCACATCTTCCATATCTTGAAAAGATTTAAGATAGTTTTAAAAGTTTGAAGGAAAATTGTTTAAGACTGGTAAAGACCCTTAGCAAAATTATGCAAAATAACCAGGGAATTAGACAAAAGGGAGGGTGCATCTGTTTCTTTATCTGTTAGATATAAAGAAGAAGGCATTCAGGTGAAATGTAAAAAGAGGCACCAGAACAGATCAGTGAACTGTGAACATGTAAGATTGATTCCGATGTCTGCCTTTAGAAATATGTGTATTGTCATCAATTGCTCTGAAAACATACTTTTCATAGCTGTGCCACATGACCGTTGCACAGATTTGTATGATGCCTACAAGTTTGCCAGATGGTTTCAATATAGACTTCATGAGTCAACTGAAGTCATGATACAAATTCTGTCTACATTATGAAGTAGTACTACCATAATTTGATCCCTGGTTCAAATGGTGCTAGTGTATCATTTGGAGAAGTAAAAGGGAAATTGAGTTAAAGGTGGGCGATCTGAATATCTTTGTTGGTGTGATCAGTGTAAGAAAGGCATATTTGAAGTCACTGTGATGTGTTACTTAGTGTATTAGGTGAAGCAGGGAGCTACAGGTTTGATTCCCTGTTCTGCCATGGAAGCTTTGGTGGGTGACCTTGGGCTAATCACTGAGGTGGATCCAACCAATTTCTCCACTCAGTCTCATCTCTTTACTGCATCCCTGTCTCATATGGCTTTCATCTATGGAAGTTCCATGACCTTTGTGTCTATTTTAGAACAGATATATTGTGTCAGTTTACAGAGTTTTTTCACCTTTGAAAAAATAAAGTTACTTGTTTTTTCTTATTTTTAAGCATTCAAAATACAAAAGCTGCCATGCTTTAAACTTAATGGCTTATTGGATTCTTCATTATAGGGCATTTATGCAAAGAAGGTTTGCTTGCACCAAGGTGACAGTTTCCTGATGTACATCATAAACTGGTAAAGTGATTGGTTTAAAAGCAACAACTGCAGTGACTGATAACCCTGTTTATTTTCTAACAATACTCACCTACTTGCATGGAGAGTTTTTGTTTTGTTTTTGATTTGCAGTGGATTGAGAGAACTAAGGCTGGAAAGTACTTCAGTTTAATGGGTACCATCATCAGAGTTCTAAACTCCAGCTTCATAATTTCTTTTAAACATATTTTCCAGTACTTGGAAGATGCATTGAAAACTTGCAATGTTAAAACTTTGTTAAGCTTCTTAAGTGGTTTTGGTTAAAGAAAAATACTAATGAGTGGAATGCTGTAACTGATCTTTGACAAAGATGATCCCTCAAATTCTGAAATTGTATTCTAAATAAGCATTATTTGTTTAAGTTAGTGAATGCAATAGAAGAAGAATCTGTGAGTGATTAAAGAGTTATGTGTATCAGAGGATTTTCATTTTAGCATCACTATCTGCCAGAGATCAAAAGAACAGATCTAAAAAGTCACAGTTCTGTGGAATGGCAACTGGGCTGAGTTTTGACAGCACTGCAGAAGAATGGGGCTGCTAACCTCTGGTTCTAGTGGGACTTCTGAAAGCTGCATGAAAAATAGTGACAGGTATTGCTTCCCACTTCAGAGGCATAGAAGCCTTGCTAGAACAAAAGCATGGCAATCACTCATAGGAACAGTTTGTCCAATTGGTGGTGGTTTTGTTGAAGACCTTGGTGGTAGTCTGCATGTCACAGGAACAGGAGGGAGGGAGATACATAAGACAATGCACAGTATTAGATAATTCATAAGTATAGTGTGAACATAAACTTTTTCAAGATTATTTTTGTTTAAATATACATAACCTTGACAATAGTTTATATGCTGTGTTTTAATAATTATACCTTATTATTAATTATTAAACAAATGCTTATATGCATACAAGCATGTATGTATGCAAACTATAATTATGCATATACAGTGATTTCAATATTATGAAGTTTAACTTAATATCTGAATATGCTGGTTGTCCTACCTACTCTGACTATATGAGAGGAAAGTAAATATTGCATACTTTTTAGTTTCTTCCCAAATTTCTGTTTTTTTTTAAAAAAAGGAAAGCACCCAGCCCCTGTAGTTTTGAGATTATCAGAAAGTTTACATCTCTGTTAGTGCAGAGAGAGTGCCGCCGCATATCACAATGGTCCCCCTTGAGTGCCATGGTACTCACTGAATCCTTTCCTGATGCCTGCCAGTTGTTTTTAAAATGTGGGTAGCGCCAGGTGGCAAAGATGACAAACAAGCAAGTAATGGAGCACATAAAACCAGACATATCATTGGAAGGAAAAATCATAAAACTGCGACTGAGTGATTTCGGCCATGTAATGTGGAAGAACTCACTAGAAAAAGCAATTATGCTTGGATTGGTTATTGGCAAAAGGAAACCAGACCGCCAGAGAACATGGTGGCTAGACACCGTAAAAGTTGATACCAGCCTGAGCATGGAATGACCCAAAGACACAGTACAAGATCGGAAAATGTGGAGAGAGCTGGCCCATAGAATTGCCAAGAGTCGGACACGACTGAATGGCTAACAACAACAACAACATATACTGGGGTTTATACGCTGCTGGTGATGTGCAGAGACAGGATCTTGAATTGGTATCCTATTCTCCGATCTGGTGGGTGGAGAAAGAAGTGTGTGAAATTATAATGGGTTCCCTCTCATCATCAATTTAGATATTTACCTAGGACAGCTATTTTGCTTTCTTTTGTGTCAAGAGAGGCAGGGCCTAGCCACAGGGAGGACAATATTCCAGGAAACTGGACATTCTTTTGATTCTTCACCACCACAGCCCTGCTATTTTCCCACATTATGCCATTGCAGCTATGACAGCACAATGCTTGCTTTGGCTCAGTTCATCGGCATAGTAACATCACTACACTGTCATAACTGGGAGTTATATCAGCACAAAAAAATGTAGCTGCAATCCTGTTCTCATCCAGTTGACATAACTCAACAGTATATTTGCACAACTATTTTTTTTTGCTCTCAAATCACAGCTGACTTATGGCTACACTGTGGGGTTTTAAAGGCAAGAGATGTTCAGAGGTGGCTTATCATTGCCTGCTTATACATCATGGCATTCCTGGGTGGTCTCCTTTCCAAATACTGACCAGGGCTTCCAAGAGCTGACAAGACTGGGCTAGTGTGGGCTATCTAGTTCAGGGTGTACTATTAGTTACTTTATGATATATCTAATAGATATAGACAGATTAAAAAAAAACCCTCTGCAAAAGGGGAAACCCTAGGCTTGAAGAAAAACCTAATTTTATGGGGAAATAATTTGAGAGTAAACCCACCAAATTGTTTCATGTGCTATCTGTTCGCATGCAGATGTATTTTTTATAAAGCCAGAGTTTGGAGGCAAAAACTGGCAGCTCGTGTACGCCACATTGCCTCTGCTGCTCATCTACTGTCCATTCCTTTACTTATTCTGATGCCTACCCCTGCACACCTACTTCCCTGTTTATTATACAATGTGGTGGTGGAAAGGTGGTCAGTGAACAAATGATTGATTGGCTAGAAAGGAAGCAAACTGAGGAGGTGGGGGGGGAAGGAACATGGCAAGGGGGGGAACAGGAGACCGAGATGGAGGACGAGCCAGTGGTGGCAGTGAGATGGAGGTAGGGAGGATATAGGTTTTCCCTTTCTCCATGATTCTTTGTGAGTCCTCACTTCTTGTATTGGAATAGCTAAAGATCTGGTCAACCAGATACAAATTTAATAATAACCATAATCTCTCGTTTTGTCTTTTTTTTGCTGTCAAATCATCTTTCCCTGTTCCACTCATGATTTTTTCAAAGCTTCTATGTCTAGCTTTGTTCTCCAGAAATGTTGTGCATGATTTTTATTCAGCTAGAGTCAAAATAATTATTAAAGTACATAGTATATTAAATTTATTTATATTAAATTTGAAATATTCAGGTTAGTATTTGGTTCAGTCTTCATTTTCTTGTTCCTCTGTATCATTTCCAAACACAGAGTTTTCACATTCTCTATATATCAGAGAGAGCAGCAAGGCACAAATTATGTTACTCAAATAATGTCATACAGCTGATCTTTCCTTCCTTCTTCCACAGGCCCTTGTCTATCACTGCCCCTTCACAGCTCAGTGTCCACTCTTCTTGTAGGTTCCTTTGTGTTAGGCTAGCTTTAGAAATGTTCTCCCAGCATGTGTATAAAGATTTTTTTTTCATTTTCAAATACTTAGTCACTGTTGAAAGCACGTAGGAGATATAGCTAGACTATGCTTTCTCCTCAGAGTTTCTTGTTCCTCGGTTGTGGAAGTATTTGGGGCAGGAAGGTATTTATATATAAATTTATGTACCTTCTTTTTCCTGCAACATTGGACCAAAAGTATCTTACAGTTTTATGTATATATTTTTCTTCTACCAGTTAAAAATTACAGGAAATGTATTCATCTATTTGAGTAGCTTTACATTTCTTTATAGTCTGTTGTATTTAGTTATGTTATTTCTGTTCCGCCTTTCTCACCGGTGGTTTATATACTGGTGAATTACACAAGAGTGAGTCAATACAATCAGCATGATGGGACATGCAGTAAACAATGAAATATGATTTGGGTTATAGAACCAACCAGAAATCTAAAAGACAGAACTGAAGCAAAGCATAAATTGTGAAATACTAGGCGATTACTTACACTGATGCATTTGAAATAGGGCACTAAAAGCTGTGACTGGATTGAGCAGACTTTAAGCGTGCCAAAAGTCAAAGCAAAGGCATACCCCTTTCTTCCTGGTGCCTGAATGCTACATTGGGAAATACCCTTTACTTACGAGATTTTGTGTTGAGTTATTTGAGAGTGAGGCTCTTGCTTGTAGAAATTAATGACTTACAAGTAAAAAAAGAAAAACAGAAAATAGATGATAAATGCAAAAGTGTAATGAGAAAATGGTGACTGCGGAAATGTAATTGTTTACCATTTATTTATTTGTGCACTTTGAACCTGCTTTTCTTCACTTAATGTCAGAAACAGAAAACTATTAAATGCCATGATTATTTAAACCCAGGTTATTTAGCAACAGTTCTGCCTGCTGTTAACAAACTAAGCCACATGGTGTGGAGTGGGGCAATTCAGGCAGTAACTGATCTTCAATTTATGACCATTGCTATCCAGGTCTTTTCCAGGAGACAGCTTCCTTCTACGCTTCCAGGGGCTGGATGGGAAGGACAGGGCAAGTGGTAACAGTTTTGCCCTTAATGTCAACAATCTTTCCTCAAGGATCCTGTCCTGTAAATAGACTAACTGTGGCACAAAGGAATGAATAACCATCTTTTGGATGGTAAGATATGAGAGAGAAAATATGACTATACATTCATGGTGGACACAACTATACATGAGGGAAAGGGCTTATGTGGGAAATGGGTGGGAATGACTTTAATCTGATCAAGGGAGAAGTTAGTGTTGTTTTTCTCCTTCAGCAGTTCTTTTCCTGCCTCTGCAAGGAGTGCAGGGATATTTGAGGTGTCCTGCTTTGCTGAACTTCTAAGACAGCTTTGGCCTCATCACTGACCTCAGCTTTTTGCTTTCTACAATCCATTCTCTCCCTTCTTCACCCTGTGATATTTTTATTATTTAAAAATTCTCTCTAACTGAGCCATTTGCACCTCAGTTGAGACTATAGCTGGGAGAAACTCTTCTGAAGAAGTCTTTGATTTCTCACCAGAGGAGCTCATGGAAGTTTTGCTGGAGCCCAAATGCAGGAGTGCTTTGTGCACAAACAACTGGTCAGAAAGCAGTGGTCAAGTTCCAGGGTTCACTTAGTCTCTGATGCAGCCTTCCTGAGAGCATTCTAAAAGGATGCTAATGGCCATTTTCATTGCCAAATCAGTGGTGCAACTGGAGTGCCCTGAATGGGACCTATAATCAGTTCAGTACAGTGTAGCTGTTATTGCCACAGAACAGGAGAGTACATTACCCTCTGTCTCCAAAATACAGTCTCCCTGCAGACAATATAATGGTTGTCATTTTGTGGCCCAGTAGCTGGCCCTAGAGCCATGGAGGAACAGACATCTATCTCCAGAGGAGGGGGGAGACTCCCCCAAAGTCTCTCTCAATCTTTTATCTGGCCAGGTCCTTAATAAGCTTATTTAGTTCAGTTTGCTCCCTAAAGGATACAGATATCAATGGCTGCAGAAGCCTTGATGATCAGCAGGGAGCAGCAAAGATAGCCTAGTCAACCAAGGGCAGTTAGAAAATTCTATTCCAGTACTTTGTCTACTTTATGCATGTAATCCAGATCTCCCATTTGGAGTTCACGGCTTGAATCACGGTATTTTTTCACAGGCAGCAAGTGGGGGGAACTCTCTGAGAGAGGAGAAGCCAATGAAAGCTTGGCCCAGGTATGTTTCCTCTGGGAAATTTTCTCTGTTTAATTACCAGAGCACTGAGAATGTTAATGCTTCTTGGATCCCCTGGAGAACAGTCCTCAACTGGGCATTTGAAACCCCATGAAGAGACCAGGAAGATATTCTCTAGTGGTAAAAACTCAGATAAACTTTTTCATTTCTAATTTTTTTAAACAAGGAGATCAAGGAGGAGTGGTCCTTTCCTCTTTGCCTGTAAATACAGCGCAGGACACATTAACAAAAATGTTTTGATCTGGTGCCTAAAAGAATGGACAACATAGGTGCTAGGCAAGTCTGAAGTAGAAAGGTATACCATTTAGGGCTTGAATGGTAAGGACCATCATGTTGAATTGTGCCCAGAAACAAATATGCAACCAATGCAGGTCTTTTAGCACTGAGGGGATACAATCACTGTATCCAACCCCTGACAATAGTGTGCCTGCTCCATTTTGGTCAAGCTGAAGTTTCTGGACTGTTTTCAAAGGCAGCCTATGTATATCCCACTACAGTAATCTAACCTGGGTATAATCAGAGCATGGGTCACCATGGCCAGATCATGCTTTTCAAGGAACAGCTATAGATGGCATATCAACCAAAGCTGATTTATTATTTTTTTATTTTATTAATTTAATTTATACCCCGCCCTCCCTGCAAGCAGGCTCAGGGCGACATACATAATTGGTCTCCAATTGAACCATTAAAACATAAAATCAGTTTAAAATTATCACAACAATAATTACATTCAAATTTCATAATCAAAGTGCCAGTGTTGTTCTTATGATTGCCTAACTGCATAAGATGGCGTGCTGAAGCTTCCCATTATTAAACCATCTGCCATTCCATGATCTTCCTGGACATAGCGGTGAAGGCCAAGCAATAGGCTGCTGGCCGGGCTTGTTGGTAGTAGTGGGGGTGGCTCCTAGTTGAAAGCCTGGTGGAACAGCTTCATCTTGCAGGCCCTGCGGAACTGTAAAAGATCCTGCAGGGCCCTGATCTCCTCCGGGAGCTCATTCCACCAGTATGGAGCTGCCACTGAAAAGACACTACATGTCACAGAGATGATCTAGGCCTCCAGTTGAAGGCCAGGATCCAGCAGCAATTTCTTCAGGGAGAGTACCACTGCTTTCTGGACAGGCTGACTTCTCAGTCCTTTAGCAGCTTTGTCATTGACCAGCAGCACCTCAGTCTTGTCTGGATTGTACTTCAGTTTATTGGCCCTCATCAGTCCTGTTACCACCTTCCAGGCACCTGATCATGATTTCTACAGACTTAACTGTTAAAATAGAGCTAGGTGTCATCCACATATTGGTGGCACCTTATCCAAATTGTCTGATCTCTCCCAGCGATTTCAAGTAGATGTTAAACAGCATGGGTGACCCATTAGAACCCTGTGGGACACCATAGCATAAATGCAATGGGGCCAGAGACCAGTCCTCCAGCACCACCTTATGGAACTGGCCAGTTAAGTAAGAGCAGAACTACTGAACCACAGTCCTCCCAACACAACTAGCCTCTTGAGAATGATACTGTGGATGATTGTATTGATTGCTGCAGAGGGATCCAGGAGAATGCAGAGATGGATTCCCCTGTCACTCTTCTAAGATCATTCGGGTGCCTAAGGTCATTTTCATCCCAAACACAGTACTGACTCCAGATTGAAATGGGTCCAAATAGTCCTTCTCTTTCAAGGTTGCCTGAAGCTGTGTATCCACCACCCACTGAAACACCTTGCCCAAAAATAGAACATTTGCCACTGACTGCATTGTGGTAGTTCAGGTCAATGGAGTCCAGGGATGCCTTTTTCAGGACAGGTTTCATGACTTCTTCCAAAGTGGTTGGAACTACATCCTCCTGTATAGATGAATTTATTTCCTCCCAGACCCATTTGACCAATCAAACAACCACAAAGGGCAAGTGTGTCCCAGTTACTTACAGCAGGCAAACAGAGGTAGTTTCCAGACATCCAGGTTTATCAAAGTACAGTTCCAAGGTCCAGGCATGGTCTAGGCAACACTCACAGCTTCAAGTCCGAGGGGGTATTCCAGAACCAGGTTTCTCAGGTACAGGCCAGAGATCAGTTCCAAACACAAGCGACAAAGTCAGCCACCAACAGGCACATTGCTTCCACACACCTACTACCTTCACTGTTGCTTTTAAGCCCCATGCTGTTAAACCACCTGTGTTGCATCATGCACCTGCCAGTTGCCTGAGTCCTGCTCCTGCAAACAGTCATCATCACTGTTGATGCTGGGCTGGTGCTGTGCTGCTAGATGGGCACCATGCCTTCTGATTTGAAGGTCTCTCCTTATCTTTCTCCAACGGCATTCCCGAGGCTCTGGTGATGAGGGGGGTGAACTGACCAGTAACTGGCTCTCTGTTGCCAGCACAGGGCTAGGAAGCAGAGGGGCTGATGTGCTGGGTCCTGGCTGAAGATCTACGTCTGGCCTCTCAGAGACCGCCTCCTCCTGCAGTGCCTCTGCCACTCGCTGTGAGTTTGGGTCGGGTCTGCTGGCTGCCTCTTCCTCAGAAGAGTCGTCTGTGTCTCTTTGCTGTGTTGGGCTTGGCTGGTCAGTGACAAAGGGGTGAGTCTAGACATGGTGGGCCACACACTTTTAAGCAGCTTGTCCACTTCATCAGGCCTCACCAATTGAAAGTCATCAATAGAACTGTGACTAGACTGCACTCCTATGCTCCTCAGGGACCTCAGTGCCACATCTGAGACTGCCTCAGTCAGCTCAGGCAAGGAGATGGAGGGTGGGGTTTGTTGTTGGTGTTCAGTTGCCCAGTTGAGTCCCAACTCTTCGCGATCCCTGGACCACATCATGCCAGGGGTGGGGTACAGCAACAGAATCTCTCAAAATTGGGTACCAATTTTGGATAACAAAACCCCTGGTGAGGGCCAGAGAAGCCCTATAGGCCACAGCCAGTTGCTTCAGTAAATTTGGCTCTTGGATAGAGACGGTGTTCTTTTGACGGGATAAAGAGCTTTGCTGCTGGGCGTGGTGGGGGGAATTGCTTAGCTAGCTTACTCAGTCAGGGACCAAGAGGCTTTGCTTTGCCCTGGGTTTCTCTGTGTTGTGATTTGGGTTTTGTTTGTTTGCTGCAAAGGGTGGAAAAATTGGGATTGAATTCTTTTTTCACATAGCATAATTGTTTAGCGGAATTTTCCTGCTGTCTGCTTTTTTGGTGGTTTCACTTCCAGTTTCTTTTCATTTTATTTCAACCCCTCCCCTTTGGGTTGCAGTAAAACAAGGGATTGTTCTCGGGGGGAAGGTTGGGCTGCTTTTGGGGGGCTTCAACTTAGTTCTCTGCGATTTTATCCCCCCTCCACACACTGTGGGCTGCTTTTCATTTTGGGGTGATCTGTGTTTGTCTTTACTGCCCACTGACTGGACTATACTGCCCACTGCTCTCCATTTGAAGTACTGCTTCTTCTTAAGGTGTGATCTGTGTTTATCAGCCTGCCTCCTGGTACCCACCCTGCCTTGGGAGACTTGTTCCAGAGTAACTGGGGTGTCTACTATAGTGTCCAGCTCTCTACTAGAACCCTCCCCCCCGAGCTGCTTCTCTTTGGGGGTGATTTGTCTTTGTCAGCCTGCCTCCTTTCCTCCTCCACCCACCCTGGCTTTATGGAATTTTTCCAGACCAGTGTAACTGGGGTGACCATTGAACTGTCTGGCTCTTAATTAGGAACTCTCCCACTGACCTGCTTCTCTTTGGGGGTGATCTGTCTTTGTCAGCCTGCCTCCTTTCCGCCTCCACCCACTCTGCCTTGTTCCAGTCTCAGGGAATGGCTTGGGGTGATTTTAATTTTAGTGCCCAGCTCTCTACGCCTAGCTTGAAACCTTCCCCCAGTTGACCTGCTTTTCCTCTGGGGGCCTGTGCCTGTCTCCCTGCTGCCCTGCTTGCCTGGCTGCCTGCCTGTCTCTCTGGCAACTTATCAAGACCCACTTGCTCAACTGTCCTGGACTGCAGTTGGGTTGGGTGCTTGCTTGGTCAGGTCTTCAGTGCCATGAGAGGGGATGGAAGGGGTCGCACATGTGACTGTGGGAGAATGTCATCACTTTCCCCTGTGCCAAGTGATTGTGGGCAGTGAGCACAGCCTCCCCAGCGGAAGACGCCTTCGGCACATCATCGGGGATCTCAGCATCCCCTTCCTCTGCGCCATCCATATCCATGGGGCTCTCAACTGCCACTCAAGAGGTTTCGGCATTGCCTCCTAACCTGTAGCACGAAACTGTTTGGAAGGGAGGATAGTGATGGCAGTGACTTGGAGGGTGGTGATGGTGAGGCATCCTCCCCTTTCACATCCCAAGATTCCCAACTCCCTGCTGCCCCCACTTCCATTGGCATATACCCATCTAGCACTCCCCAACCCAATGACAGGAAGCAGCTGCGCCTCCCACCTGGTCCAACCATGGGAGTGGGGACAGGATTCTACTCCGCTGTGTGAAAGTACTTCCCTGGAGAGTAACCCATGTGTGGCAGAGTGCCAGGTGTGCTGTGCCCATGTCCAGAGGGGCCAGGCCCACAACACTTGGCTATCACTGTTCTCCAAAGGCACCTGCAAAGGGCACACCCTTGTTTGTCATTGCCGGAGGCAGGAGTGTAGGTCACTAGTGGGAGGTGAAAGAGGCCCACTCCCACTTAGCAGAGAGAGGCGGGGGGAAGAGGAGGCTACTCAAAGAAAGGCTCTGGGCACTGTGGTTGGGACTACAAGGCAAGCTGCCCTCCAAGAGGTCATGCTTACAGGGACGCTGCCAGTGCTGGCAAAAAGGGCAAGGGGGAGGGCTCAGGAAACAATCACTCTCCTCAGCAGTGAGATGATTGCTGTGGATGTCCAACCATTCTCCCTTATGGCTTCCTGGTACACCATCTCCTCCAGGAGGACCATGAGACAGTGAATGTTGCCCTCTGTGCATTGCTCCACAGTGGGGCTGGTCAAAGCCAAGCTCTCCAAAGCACGAGGCTGAACTGTCCGCCTGACGACAAACCTCTAGAGTGGCTGCCACCACGTCTACCGCTCCCTCACTGCCTACTAGT
This sequence comes from Lepidodactylus listeri, assembly GCA_029233225.1. NCBI lineage: Eukaryota > Metazoa > Chordata > Lepidosauria > Squamata > Gekkonidae > Lepidodactylus > Lepidodactylus listeri. Next base: position 52,855,874 of record JARCFY010000006.1, read on the forward strand.
GGCAACTGGAGGAACTTCAGAGTGGGACCACAGCTATGCCCCAGGAGGGGAGCGGCCCACTGTTGCCTGGCTACAAGATGGTTCTCCTGCCCTACACTCATTTTGTCTGTGGAGGGAGGGTGGGCCTGGGTGGACCCGGGGAGACACAGCCACCTGCAACTTTGCAGGTGGCTCCTGGGGCACAGGCAGAGTAGAAGGGTTAGCCCTGCCCTGTAATCATGTTGTCTGTCTAAATAGGGAGGGTGGACCCATGGAAATGCAGCCACCCACAGCCATGTGGCCCCAGATAGGGCAGGCCCTGCCCTGCAGTCCTGTTTGCAAAGGGTGGTTGGGCCTGGGGAGTAAGCCTCCTATTGTGCAGGTGAATCCTAGGCCCTGGCAGGGCACTGCAGTTGCCCTGCCTGTGGAGGAAGTATGGACCCAGAGAGTCAGCCACTTGCTGCGTGGGTGGCTCCTGGCACAGGGTGGGAAGGTTAGTTTTGCCCTGCCTTGTGCTACAGTCGCCTACTGTGCTGGTGGCTCCCTAGCCAGAGTGGAGGGTGTCGTGAATACCTCTGAGGACCTGCCTCCTGTGGACCTAAGTGAGGTGGAGGATCAGCTCCCAGCTCTGGAGGAGCCTCCACCTGAACCAGATGAGGCACAAGCAAGCACCTCCCAGGGTGTTACCCCAGCACCAGCACCAGCTGAGCCACAGCAAAGCTCAAGCCCACCTGATTCACCTCCTCAGGTGGAACGTCTAAGGTCCCGATACAGGCAAGACTTAGCGGCTAGGAGAAAAGAGGCACACATGGGTGGTCGCAGATCACTCAGTCCTGAGTTTTAGAAGGAGCTGGGACCTCGCTGCTAGCTGCTAATGAGCACAGGAAGTGGCTGGGTATTTAGGCACAGCACAGAGACTACCAACTTGTGCTAGCAACAAGTCATTCTGGCTAAGCTCTGCAACCGCTTTGGCTTTTGTTGACTCCTCAGACTGGTTTGCTCATGAGTTTCCCTCTCTGACCCTGGCTTGGACTGACTCTGCTTTTGGCTTAGTGTTTTGGACTTGGTATCTCATGCCTGACTTGGCTTGACCTCGGACTGTCCCGGACTTCGGCTTGGCTCTTGACCTACTGGCATCCAGCCTGTGACAGAGGGGGTTGGCTTTGCATTCATCTGGTCATTGGAGATGGGATGGGCCCAGCCAGGGATGTGTCCATCTGCAATAGTGCCAGCAATGATTCTCTCCTGCATGCTTCTGGGGAAGGGGGGGTGTCCATCCCGGAGAGGTCTGCTGCAAGTTTGATGCTTCCCCTCTACTAGGTTTCATAGGGTCTGTCCTGTCCATTCTATGGTCCAGAACCCACACTTGACATTTCCCCAGAAAGCACTTTCCTGTGGGTACATTGTTTGGGGGTCTGTAACTTGGACCCCAAGTTCAGTCTGCACAAAACTTGTAGGGAATGTAAGGGGTCATCCCAGGGAGGTCCACTGCAGATTTTATACCTCTAGCTTGCACAGGGTCTGTACACTCCACAACCCGCATCTGACATCTCCCCCAAAAGCACTTTTCTGGGGGCACCTTGTTTGGGGGGTCCATAACTCGGACCCCCCAAGTCCAATCTTTACCAAATTTGGTGGGTGGTTAGAGGAGAGTCAACTGGAGATGCCCTGTGATTTTGGAGTCTCTAGGACCCTGGGGGGCCCCTCCTTACCATGTCCTGAACTTCCCAAATTGGTTCAGTTTGGCAAAGCAGCTGTTTTTGGGACATGTCCTGAACCAGGTTTTTCTGGTTTGTGCCCAGCCCTAGTCAGCAGTACTACAGTGGGAGGCATTTCTGGTATCTTAAAATAAAAGACTGATGTAAACCACCCTGAGCCTACTCGTGGGGAGGGTGGTATATAAATTAAATAAATAAATAAATATTATTGACTGATATACGTAGCAGCAGCAGCAGCCCTCAGTACAATTGGCTGGGTTGTAAACATCTGAATACAAACCATCTTTTAAGTGCAGCTATATCAACGGCATATGTATCAACATTTGTGAAAAAGAGAAGATTGCAGTAGTTGCAGGAAATTCTGATTTTTCCTTACCTCCTGTTATGATAGGAGGAATCACCCATCAAGGATTTCTTCCATATTTCTAAACAGAAGAAACAGTTCAGTGTTTTGTTTTCTGTGAGCTGTGGAGAAGTTTAATGTACTTGGTTTACATTCTGATATTTTCAGGTAGGTTTGTTGGTATCTTTGGTAGGGGACAGGCACACTTGCTGCCTCACAGGATTCTAGTAGTCTGCATGTGACTCAGCTTCTGATTCCAGGGTCAATATCCATCTCAAGGTATGAGCTTGATTCCTGCAACCTGACTTGCAGGACTATGGAGTCCCACAGATGTCTCTGGTGCGTCCTCTGCTGTACTCAGTTTCTCAAAGTAGAACAAGGCCGTATTCAGTAACAGCAGTAATAATTTTATCTTGTCTTTTCTTTAATTTTAGGTCTCACTATAATGTATCTGTATCATGAGTTTTGCATGTGCAGTCTAGTCTTGTCATTGAATATAAATCTTGAATAAATGCAGTTATATCTTACCTTTTAATTTGTTCACTTTATGAACTGGAATTTATCCTGGTATTTGAAATCAAAAGGAATTTACAGCATCATGACTCATTAATTTTACAGCCTGTTGCCCAAATTGTCTTGCCTGTTTAGTAAAACCAATGAACCATGTAGGAAAATAATGTAGGGAATAAATGACCAGAGAACTCCATAGTGGTGGCTCTTCTGATAGTTGGGGTAAAGTTTAATCTTTTTGCTCAACTGGTCTGGTTAGGAAATAAAATGTGGTAGTGTATTTAACAAAAATGTTGACCAATACAGTACATAACATTGGATTGACAAAACATTTTAAAAGCTGATGTTTGGTTAATGATTGACTGCATATTTTTTCCATATAAATGGCAAATACTGATACCTAGAATTCAGCCAACCTTGAGTAGCTTTAACACTTTGTTTCTATAAAGCCTTTCACATTATGCATATGCATATATGTTTGAATAAAGATCATTCTGTTATCTTTATTAATACCTCTTAGAGAAATACAAAGTAGGGGGAACAAATGAGGGGCCTGCAAGGACTTGCAGGGGTACTTTATCTCTCCTTACATCTCTCCCCCACTATTTTCTCTTTCCATTCTCCTGACAGTTCTTATACCCTCTATCCTTTCCCTGCTTCCTTCTGTCCTTCTCATCCAGCAACAAGCCTACCTTTTATCTGCCTCTCCATCTTCAGCTGTATTATTTATTTACTTCATTTATACCACACCTTTCTCCCCAATGGGGACCCAGAGCAACTTATGTCATTTACCTCTCCTCCATTTGGTATAGTAGTTAAGTGCGCGGACTCTAATCTGGGAGAACCGGGTTTGATTCCCCACTCTTTCACTTGTACCTGCTGGATGACCTTGGGCAAGCTGTAGTTTTGGTACAGCTGTTCTCTCACGGACAGCTCTGGAAAGAGCTCTCTCAGCCTCACCTACTTCACAGGGTGTCTGTTGTGGGGAAGGGAAAGGAATTTGTAAGCTGCTCTGAGACTCCCTTGGGTAGTGAAGGGCGGGGTATAAATCCAATCTCTTCTTGTTCTTCCATTTTATCCTCATCAACCCTGTGAGGTAGGTTCAGCTGAGACTGTATGAATGGCCCAAGGTCACCCAGTGAGCTTCCATGGCAGCAAAGTGATTCAGACCTCTGGATCCTAGACTGAAACTCTAACCACTGCACTGTACTGGCTTTTGTGTAGTGGCCACTTTTGAACTGTAGTAAGCATCTGGGCCTGCCAGTGGTTGCTGCTCAACCTGGTCCCAATGAGTCCACCATCAAAGATTAAAACAGTCCTAGAAAGAACTCTGCCTCCTCCTGCTGCCTTCTACTGACAGAAACCAAGACTTGAGGGATAGCAATATTGTTGTGGTTGCCTAGCAACCCCCACAGTGGCTACTGTAGAGGACATTTGTTTCTTAAAGGTATAGATGCTACTTCCATTTTAAAGGGTTTTAACCCCGTAATGCATTTTGTTTTTCAAATTTCAGATATTTCTGCAAACCTGCAACTGTCTTGTCTTGTCTGTTCATCACTCCAGTTTCTGGATTTAAGTATCCTCAGATGGGTCCATGTTGAGAATTAAATATATCGGCACACTGAAAATGAATGCATTTTGCATAAAATTGAAAGTGAAAGAATAAGTGGTTCAATAGTCATGTAGTGTGGCAAAGGCTCCTTTCTGTTTCATCTGTATTTGGAGAACTGTGTTTACCAGTGAACCATCTAAAAAGTAAAAGAAATAACAGGTGAGATGGACAGAATTTAGAGCTGTTCAGCATCTAGGCCTCTATATGGAGAATTTGTAAAATAAAGCTAGAATTTTTTTGCATTTTGGCACTGAAGTAGTTTTTCTTTCCTGCGATTTTACCATATCTAAGCAGCATAAGTTTGTTTTTCTTTTTTGTTAAGTTTTTAGGTCTTGAAAGAAACAGTAGAACTCTTAGGAACTGAGGGTTATGAGATATGAAGGAGAAAAGGGAGTTAAATTTGAGAAGTAGAGTAAGATGGTTACTTGTTTTGATTTGATTAATACAGTAGTTGGTTCTGTTAATTTGCCCTCTGAATGGTTGTGGCTGAAGATTAGTTTTCACTTCTGGTCACTAAGGGTTTCTTCTGGTTGCTGTCACTTTCTAATCTTTGTTTTAAGTTTTAAATTATTTTTACTGCTTTCCCCCACAAAGCCAATTCTTTTCAGTGTGGATTACAGTGTCAAGTCAACTAAAGTATAGTCTTTTCATCTAGATAAAATTAATAAAGTTATGACTATAGTTATGCTATTATCTGAGTAATAGTTAGGTACAAGTGTAGGCCTGCGATACTTGCAGGGAGATTTCCTCACATAGACCCACTTTCTTGCTGGGTCTGCACCCAGCACGACCACCAGGCCTGTGCCTCCGCTGCCTGCATGCCTGGCATGATTCCCAGGCTGTGCCACTAGCAGCTGCACACCCAGTGCGGATCCTGGGCTGCGGTGGCGATGGTATGGCTTCTAGTCTGCAGCTGCATGCCTGGTACATCTCCTCGGCTGTGGCATGCCCAGCACGGAGCCCCAGGCTGTGGAGCCACCTCCTTTGCCACCAGACCCAGTATGGAGTTCTTGGCTGTGCAGCTGCTGCTGAACCCAGCACAACTCCCTGGTGCCGCCACCACCACCAAAGTTATGTGTATTCCCTGTGCTTGCGGAGAGAAGGCTCCTTTACCTTTTGGGGGATTTAACACCTCCTGTATTTTTTTGTTTTGTTTTTAAGTGTCAGATTTTTCTGCAAACTTGGGGAGTGCCCCGGCTTTGCTGAAAAATCTCCTTAGCCTCTGTGTGGCCCCAATTTGTATATTTAGCTTTCCACAGATGGGGGCCATGGGTGACTATTAGAATATAAGATTGGGAAAGGAATGCTGTAGCCTCCTTGTGGGGGAAAAATGCTGAAGCTTTATCATTTGATTTTGGCTGTAAGAGCTATTGAGCCCAGCCTGCAGAAACGTGGGTGGATCCCCTGGATCTGTCAAGTTTGAACTACTCAGCTGTGTATACTGTTTGCAGACCATTGGAGTGAAAAATTTAAGCAGGCATCATTCTGCCTTTTCTTGACCACTAGCATCTGAAGAATTCTTAAGTGGCTGTAGCATAATTGTGAAGGACTGTTGTCCCCTCAAAATTCAAGCCTAATGACCTTTCAGGATTGTCAGTATGGCCTGGAGAAAAAAAAAGTTAAGCAGGTGAATTCATCCCAACTTCTGTGTTTTAAAAATTATTTAATATGTAATTTATACATATGTTGGTAGAACTTGGATATTCTATTTGTATTGTAAATTTAATCTGAACCTCTTGCTATCTACCCCAAGCCTTCTGGGAAAAGCTGAGTAGGAAGAAAAGGGGGTGATTTACAAAAATTCCCATTCCAGGAGTTTAAACATGAAGAGGGTTGAAACTGTATTCTTATAAGAAGGGGGACCTGTGATCACTTTAAGAGGAGGGAAATCCCTTTTCCCTCTCTGCCAATCACTAGTTTGCTGAAATCTATATCTTATCCACCCCAATGCAGTTTTTGATTCCCTGGGAATGGGTTGGAGCTTTTGGTGCTGTTGTGTATGTATTGACAGCTTAACAGTCCTGGCTCCTAGTGCTGCCATTGATGCAATATCCTTAAGAGGCTTCAATGTCAGTATAATGCTGTTCTGTGGTTCTGGTATATCTTGTGCTAATTGTAGATGGGTTTCTAGATATGCACTCCGAAAAGTGTGCAATAGCTACATGTCAGCATTATGTAAATGCATTTGACTGATGCCCAAATTGTACAGACAAGCTTTGTGCCCTGACTTTTGTTTGAGTTTGTTCAGAAGGTTTAATGCTCTTAGAATTTAGTCATCGAGGCATGCTTTCCTGCAATCATTTTTTTTTAATCTGTTTGGTTTTGCTTCCCTGGTACGTTGGTTTTAGAGATTAAATGAGATGGAAAAGACCTACTACCCAGGATGCTTTGTTAGTAGGAGGGGGCAAATTTGATTGTCGTCAGCACTGGGTTACCATATGGGCGCTTAAAAGCATTTGGCTTGCAGATGATGACACTAAAAATAGCTTCTGAACATAGTTGCAGCTGGGTCCGATTTCGGGCTTTAGCTGAGTTGGCTGTAAGAAACTTTCTTTGCTGCTGTTGCAAGGCTTATGTGAGGGTGAATTTTTGCTGATTCTATCTTGGACACTGGTTTTATAATCAGGTTTATGTTATTCATGGATAAAAGACACTGATGCCATGGCTAAAGACTCAGGTATGTTCTCTCAGCTTGGAAAAACAAGTTGTCAGTAATGTGGTGATTGTTCTGGTAGTTGACAGCAAAACTACAAATGCATTACTGTGTAACTTTAATCTGAATTTTTTGTAAAATTTTAACTTCTATTACTTCTGGGTAATTACATGGAACTGATGACTTAATGTCATATTTGATCTTGTGACTCTTAAACGAATGAAATCATGTTACACAGCAAATTATCTTAGATCCTTTATAGGAAATAGGACATGTTAACATTGCAAGTAAGTGCAATACACAGTTTGTAAGCTAGCCTTTAAAATATTGTATGACACTGTTAGAGGTTTGTGGTGTCTTTGTAGACATAGCAGAAGAAAAGGTTTACCAGATTTGGAAAGTAACCTACTTTCTACATTGCTGGCGGTATGTAAGGGCTTCAACTCTGATTTAGCTCTCCAGAATGAATTAAAATTGGTAAGATATGTTATTAATATTGGCTCATGATTGAGACTCTTATTGTTAAATGTCAGAGATAAGTTAACAACCCCTTCCATCTCCAACAGAAAGAGATACAGTTGTAATTAATTAGTAAAGAGGATTCAGTGAGTTGGCAGTAAAAGTTTCCAATAAATCACTCTTTCAGTAAATGTTTGGATTTTCCCCCCACTGATTTGTGTGTTTATAGAAATAATGGTTTCATAATTTAAAAACAATTGTTTAGAAAATAATATAATGCAGTATTTGCAGTGAATAGCATTTTGGCTGCTGCTCAGGGGAAATGATCTAACATTAACTTTGAGAGCATTTGCATTTATATGGTATCCATTATATCACTTGCTAAATATTATATGTATCATCATTGATTTTTCAGTCTGTGAAGTCACTGGGCCTCCTAATTTAATCTCCATGACTTTGAATTATGCTAGTATTTTAGTAGTAATTGATTATACCTCTTATTTTCTGTGTGCAAGTCCTGTGTGCGTTATATGAGCACCTCTATTAATATCAAGCATTTTGTGCCAGTAGCTGGTGAACAGTTAAGGCCAGGCAAAGTGTTCTCTGTGCTCCTGATGTCCTTTAAACTGATGTAGAGCTTAAATGACAGACAGTAGTGAGCTCATATATTACCTTATTTTGGTAGACTTAAAAGTTCATGATACTACATTTACATTTAAGCTGAAAAAATTGTTATAAAAGGTATTACTTGTATTATATGTCTGTAACTCTCCTTTGTCTTCTAAAACATTTCTTAAGGAACACCATCTCCTGGGGGAGGGGGGTCAATAAACACGGCAAAATTCAATTGTGAGGAAGGAGCTATAAGCTCTGCTACTACAAACTGGATCCTGAATGGAATTTATGAAAAATAGCTTGTGTACAAGGCATTTTTAGTGGCAGCTGGATAATAGACGTTAAATGGAAGAATGTGGGAGTAGCTGTTTTGCTGGAGGAGGGGAAAGTAAAGATCTTTTCATTGGGATGCTGTTCAAGCAGATTCGGTAATATAAAGTTAAATAATTCTGGCCCATAACATATAGTGAGGCCTAGTAAAAAGTCTGTCAGTTCAGATGAGAGGCACACTAATGCTGTGTCTAGAACTTTTGCAACTATTAAAATTTCGCCTTTGGCTTTTAATTGTTCTGGATTATGTCAAATAAGTTCCATTAGTATTGCATGTGGTGCTCCCATTGAAAAATGTTCATAAACTTGTACTGGCTAAGAATACAGCAGCTAGATTACTATATTTTTACATATAAGTATCCAGGAGGCAACTTATTACAAAGTAAAAACAACAGAAGTGCTTGACATAAATGAAAATAGCAATAAACAAGATAAAAGGGGATAAAAGATAAGACCATTACAGTAGCATCATAGTTTTAAAAAGGGTAATTTTAAAAAGACTTTTAATACAGCATAAAAACAGAAAGTGAACTTTTAAAAGCAACGGTATAAAAACAGGGTAACATATTTCCATTAAATAGAGGAAATTTTCTAAAATATCAATGACATAAAAGCAGGGTAGTAATCAGTGTTCCCTCTAAGCTGAGTTAGTGTGAGCTAGCTCATAGTTTTTTAGCCTCTGGCTTACACATTTTTGTCTTAGCTCAGGAAGGATGGCTCCAGAGTGAACTAATTTATACAGAAGCCAATATGCTTGCTCACAGCTTTAATGCCAGCAGTTCACAAAGTGGAATTTTTGCTCACAGGACTCCACAGCTTACAGGGAACATTTAGAACCACATCTGGGAGGTGAAGATTTCTAAGATGTCCAGAAGAGTAAATAGGTCTTTGGCACAAACCAAAGATAATCTAGCAACAGTTATTGCATAAGTATAATATGGGTCATTTTCATCTGGTAATATAATTATAGCTTTGTAATGATTTCCAGTCTGTATCGCAGCTCCTCCTTCCTCATCTCTCAAGCAGATATAGATGTTTAACTCTCTTTTGTAATTTATTCATGGTTGGAGGGGGGAGTAGATTAAATAGTGGGCTTCTTTGGTAACAAAATTTTGTTGAAACTGAGATATAGTCTGATGCTTTAGTTTTGAGAGCACAGCTGTTGACACAGTGGCATCAAGAAGTTCTTTCCCCATGTAAATCATTGAAACTACTATATTCAGGGGCTGTAGCTCAGTGCCAGAGCTTCTGTTTGGCATGTGGTTTACTCCCTAGCATCTCCTCTTAAAAGGATGTGGTAGTAGGTGATATGAAAAACTTTCTGGCTTGGACCCCGCAGAACTGCTGCAATTTGAGTAGACAGTACTGGGCCTGATGGCCCAAGCAGATGCTCTACTACTGAGCCATCACCCCTCCCCAAATGTTATCTAGTGTCTCTCCACTAGGCACCTTGGGAAATCAGAGAATTCGTTTCAGAAATTTGGATTCTAACAATATGTCAATATTGAGACATCATGGCAAGCTAGAGCTTAATCAAACTTTGAAATATTCGATAACTCTGCAAATACTAGAGCAAGAAGTTGTTGGGATGAGAGATCAGTGTGCACAAGCACAGCAAACATACTGTCTTTGGGCATGACACCTGTATGTTGCCAGAAAATATGTCAGTAGCTTTTTGAGTGCTAATTTCCAATTCAATAAGCAAAAGCTCTTCCTTTCTTGCTTCAAGATCCAAAAAGGATAAGGTTAGTAGTATGTAGATTTAAAAGATTAATCTACCACAACTTTAATTAAAATAAATATCAGTTATTAATAAAGTAAAATATTAGGGTTGCCAGACTTTGCAGGGCGCTTCCCCACCACTGGCCAGCTGGCCTGTGGGAAATCCTACCCCCAACTAGCCCAAAAGGTGATGTGATGAAGTCACCTGGAAGTGACATCATCACGTCGCTGACATTGTGTGGTGACACTCTAGTTTTTGGGCAAAACTTTGTGGTAAAATTGGCTACAAACCATAGAGGCAAAAAACTAGAGCATAATCCCCGATGTCGGTGATGTGATGATGTCACTTCCAGTTGAAGGCATTACACCACATGCACTTTATGCACGTGGCAGAAGATCCCAGAAAGGACCAAGGATCCCCCCGCTGACTGCTAGGTAGGACCTGGCAACCCTGTAAAATATAAATCTAGTGTAAGCGAAATGTGAATCATGTTGCATTCTGTGTATACAGTCTTGACTGAATCCATGATGATAATAAACCAAGTGAAGATTCTATAGTACAAAAAGGATTATGAGGAAAAACTCAGACTTCAGGTTTGAACCATTAGAAATATAATACATACTATAGTAAATTATCAATATTTATGTACCTATCAAACAGTATGGACATCTGCTTTCCATTGCCACTGAAAAAATGTTCTGCCATGAAGCTATTACCCACTGCTCATGGAATTTCTGGGCATTTTGCCCACAGTCCAGTATACTTGATTTTGTATTCAGGCAGAGCTCTTGCCAGTTTGGTGTAGTGGTTAAGAGCAGCAGGACTCTAATCTGGAGAACCTGGGTTTGATTCCCACTCCTCCACATGAAGCCAGCTGGGTGACCTAGGGTCAGTCACAGCTGTCTCAGAGCTCTCTCAGCCCCACCCTACCTCACAGGGTGTCTGTTGTGGGGAGAAGAAAGGAAGGTGATTGTGAGCTGCTCCGAGACTCCTTTGGGTAACGGGGGTGGGTATAAAACAAACTTCTTTTTCTACTTGCTTAGAGTTTTTACACAGGCACAGCTAAATGCAGATTGATGAATTCCGCAGTCCCTGCCCTTTTTACTAAGTAGATGTAATGTGATAGTGTGAAAAGTATGTTCCAGTGTGACCAGAAGTTTTGGATTATGCTAAGGTAGTATAAAATGAATGTGTTTTAATTGTTTCAACAATGAATTAGTATGCACTCTTGTTCATTGAATATTTATTTATTTATTTGATTTCTATCCTGCCCTCCCTCACAATTCCAGAATAGGAAACTTAAAATTATTTTTTCTTGTTCATTGAAAATTTATTTATTACATTTTAAACATTTCTGTCCCACCTTTGTTTTCAATTGGGTCACTCAGAACAGCAGCCAGAACATTAACAACCAACTTTAAAAACTATACATATAAGTAATTAAAAACACCAATAGGAAGGGGGTCAGTAAGGAAATGCCAAACAAACAGAAAGGTAGAAAGTCACTGGTAGAAGATAATGGTAGAGGAGGAATAGATTAATCTACTTGGGGAGGGGGAGGGGATTCTGCAGTTTTAGTACTGTGACTGAAAAGGCCCTGTCTGTGTTTGCCACCCATCGAGCCTAAGATAATGGGGCCACCTGAAGGAGGGCCCTTGAAGATGACTGTAATGCTTATGTAGGTTCATATGGGAGTCGGCAGGCCCTAAAGTACAGGGCTTTAATGGTCAATACCAGCACCTTGGATCAGGCTTGGAAGCAAGTTGGGAGTCATTATAGATGGAACTACATTGGAATAATATGATCCCTATGACGCACTCCAGTTAACATTCTTCCTCAGCATTCCGTTATCAGCTTTAGTTTCTGGACACTTTTCAAGGCAGCCCACATAGCATGTATTTGCAGTAAGCTAATCTAGATGTTACCAAGACATGAACTAAGTAGCAAGATTTTTTTATGCAGGAAGGGCTGTGGTTGGCCCACCAGCTGAAGCTGGTAAGAGGCACTCATGTCTACTGCTACTACCTGCTTTTCCAACAGTTGTCTGGATTAATCAGTAGATAATCTTAACAATTGTTACATATATGTAATGGAAGCCATTATGCTGAATTTTGTAATAAAATGACCTGTTTTTAAATTTGTAACTGTAGCTGTGCCTTCCAATAGTAATTAAATTGCTTTATATTGCAGACACAAAACATGGAAACAAGAATGGCAAGAAAGAGGGCGTTTCTGGAAGTTCGTTTTTTACATGGTTTATGGTAATTGCACTGCTGGGAGTATGGACATCAGTTGCAGTGGTTTGGTTTGAACTTGTAGATTACGAGGAAGTCCTAGGTAAGAGTTCCATATACTGCAAACTGTAAAATAGAGTGATTAAAGGAATGTGTTTATTGTTTGCAAGCATCATGCATTTATTGTTTTACAGGTTTGGTTCAAAACTTCAATGATAATGGTTGCTTTTTCATTATTCATGTATTTGTTGCCACGTAGTGCAGATCTTTATTCAATTAAGGCTTATTTGGTAACTTATAAGAATGATCAAAATTATATATACATTCCCAGTATCAAAGAATTATAAGGGGGAAATGCCTATGTTTCATATATGAGGGTCATGTACATTATTTTTTAGTTTATTTTATTTGTTCAACTTAGATCCCACCCTTCCCGCAAGCAGGCTCAGGGCGGGTAACAACAACAGAACACATCCAACAATTAAAACAAGTTATATACGCAATAATAGTTAAAAACAGTTGAAATGAGAAAATATTGGTCTAGTTAGCAGCAGTTCATGGATCTCAAGACATTATGTGTTTGGGGTGTCATGATGTGAATAATGCTTTCTATATTTTTACTATGCATGCAGCCAAAGCAAAGGACTTCCGTTATAACTTGTCAGAGGTACTCCAAGGTAGGATTATAGAATATAAACTCTGCTTATGCTTCATAGGCATGGACTATATAAACTTTTTAAAATGTATATATATATTTGTTATTTCTTCTACAGCTTGTTTTGACTGATTCTGGTGGAGTTACCATTTATATCTGAAAAGCTAATGTAACCATCATTTTTTGTTTTTGAAGAATACTTGTATAGGCTTTATTCTTGTTCCTTGTGCCTTTTCCCTTTATTATACATTATATATCCCCATGGTTTTTAAAACGATAAGCTTTTTCAAGAATTGCTGCTGCTTAATTTGGGATTTAATTGAGTAAAACTGAAATGGCAGGTGATGAAGGAAGAGTGGTACCTTGTTCACCTGAGCTATGCGTTGCTGCCTTTCTCCTTTGGGAGAAATCATGTTGGCTAGGGTGCTTCCTCATATAATCAGGAGAATGGGAGGATTTTATTGCTGACTGCTGGCATGCAGACATTTCATTCCCATCTCTCTTTGAAGCTACTTTTGGACATCTTGTTTCACTTTATCTGCTTCTAAAGATGTAGAGGCTCCAGGGAGATGGGGTTAATCTACTGAATCATATACCAGAATTTATCTGCGATTTGGGGATGTGAGAAGTGGGGATTGGAGAATGCAGATACCTCCCTTTACCACAGCAACTAAAGATCTGATTGAAATCAACATGTGGCTGTGAGTTAAGAGGCAGAGGATCAGGTTTTATTGAAAGTATAACAAATTTGTATTCAAGATAGAACTATTAGAAATTTTAACATCTATTCTTGCTGCTGGTCTTGCCTCCCAAGAATAGATGTTAAAATTTCTTTCTGAGGTTTCTTTGGTTAGTGGCTGATTGTCCATTCATACAAACTGCATATCCTTCTGAGGGATGTTCTTCTGAGATGTGTATATCCTGGTTGTATTGAAAACTATACCTGAGACAACTTGTAATAGTCTTAACTGAAGAAGAATTTTGAAACTAAGTTATTAATATCTGGAACCTTCGTATCAACTCATTGGACTACTTACCTGCTTGATCTACTTATGCTTCTTAGCATCTATATATTATTCTCATGCTTGTTGTATTTGATAGCTTTGTTATTTGTGACTTAATATTTTCATTCATGTTCTTGTATTTATTAGCTTCTGCTACTCTCAGCATCTATTGTGAACAGCTTTGCCTATTTTTTTTATTTTTTGCTGTGTGATTGCTTACTGTTTATTTACCTGCATAGATAAAACCATGTGGAATGGGGGATGTACTAAGGAGAGAGATATTAAGTGAGATTGGGTGATAAAGCTGGCAGGATCCAACCCATTGCCTTTTAAACACAGAAATTTATTCAGAAACATCTTCTCTAAATGATTGTTTTACATTTGTGTTTTAGAATAGCACCTTTTATAAAACATGACAATTATTATTTTTCCTATGTTCCAATGCAGACTTAGTTTAATGATGAAATAGATTGCTGAATTTATTTCTACCTCTCTATTGTAGGAAAACTTGGAATCTATGACGCTGATGGAGATGGTGATTTTGATGTGGAAGATGCCAAGATTTTGCTAGGCAAGTACACACTTGTAAAATTTCAGCCTCAGTATTATATTTAGTCTAATGTTTATATATTATGCCACTGTATCAGTTTGTGTTATAAAATTAAAAGGACAAATTAAATGTGATCTGAACTCTCTCTTAATATATTTCATTAGTAGATTCTGCCAAAATATTATAGAATAAAATGTTATTGGAAAACCCTTTGGAGTGTGCATGCACTGGAACAGAGAAGATCTAAATCAGAACACCATGTTCCTACAATTCTGTCTTTAAGAATTCTGTATAGTCTTAGGAAAAAGGCATGGTATTTATGTTGCTGGCAAACTGAAATCCAGTTGAAATGGTTCGAACTAGTTACTTTAGCTGATGGACAACTGAATTACTACTGCTGTTATCATTTCATCCTTGTTTTTACTGTTAACACTTCACAATAAGTATTTGAAGGTGAATTATTCCTTGGAATTGCCTTCTTTGAACCGCCCTTTTGAAAACTGCAGTCCTGTTAGCCTGATATTGAAAGGGAATATTCCTCCTCCCATGCAATTTTACAGTACAAAATACTGATCCCATCAGTTACCTTGGATAAATCCTTTATTAAGAACTTCAGCCCATCTTTGGCTGCTATTGGGCAGGTAGCCAGAATGGAACTGTGCCATGGCTTCTAAAAGGGGGCGGCCTTTATACCCTGAAATCTCAACATGTGGATGCTTCCAGCCCCTGGAATACATTTTTTGTTCTGGAAAATCTGAGAATTATTCATTCTTAAAGAGGCATGAGCTGACACATGCGTGGTGGGGAACTTGCTTGGGCCTGATGTATGATGAAACTGTCACCTTGTAAGAAGTTACAATCACTGACCAATAACACTCTGTGAAAAAGAAATTTGTGAAAATATACTTCTGAGTACAGCACTTCTCTGATGTATAGTATAGACAAGAGGAAGCAGAAGATACTGGAGAAGTTGCAAATGTGAGGGTGAAGAATGTGTAAAATGAGCTGATTAGGAAGGAAAACTAGTGAAGAAATATTAGATAGAATGGGCATGAATGAGAACTGATGCAAAATCTGAAGAAGAGTGATGAGGGATGATGGGGTACGACTCCAAGATATAATAGAGGGGAAGCTGGACGGAGAAGTAACAAGAGTAACAACCTCTGTACAGTCACTTAAAGCAAGTTAAAGAGGAATAAAAATGAAGACCTGCAGACCGAAAAGACTTGTACAATTTTTAAAAATGCAAAAAGTTGCTGAACAACCTATAGATAAAACATGTGTGGGAGGGAATTAAAACAAGCAGCCTCGTTAAGTGGCTTATGAAAATGAACAAGGTCAGTAGTAATAGAATGGTAGCGAAGCTGCACAGGAAAAGGTAAAAAAGAAAATAAGAATTTAGAAATTGAAGGAACTTTAAAAGGGTGTGGGGGGAACAGAGAGGTCTTGGGATCCAGTCTCTCTCCTGCAGATAAATTAAATTGGCAGTAGTGTTGTCATCCTCCTCCCACACTAATATGCAGTGTAAAGGTCCAGTACTTAATTAACTTTTTTGTTCACAGTAGAGAAACTAATATGGCTAATGCATACATTTTGTAGAGAGCCTTTAATTCATCTGTAACACTGTACTTGCCAAACATTTTCCAGTGCCTTCAGTCCTCTTTATTTGATGATCTCCAGATCATGTTTTTAATGTATTTTACAAGTTCAGATTCGTAAGTCACAGTAAATGTTAATAGAAATAGCAAAGAAATTAGTTGGTTCACACATATCCCAGATCTCTTCACTTCCATGGCACAGGAATATGTTCCTTCAAAAAATGAAGAAGCCCCAGGTTTGCAGAAAAAATTGAAATTTGAAGAAAATTTTTTAAAAGAGAGGGACTTTTAAAAAGCCCCCAGACTTTAAGAGAAAATTGTTGACCACTGTGATAGGCTCCTTCTACCAACTGAGGGGACTCATATAGCCTCTTATAATTTTGGGGAACCAGGTTTGTTTGGACCTGTAAACCTTCTCCTCAGTTACTTACTTAATTACAGAGTTGTAAACAGCAAACCCTCTTCCCACAAAAGAAGAATCTAAAACTCATACTACAAAAGTTATCATGTATCATATATCAGGGCCCTGTGAGACCTTCTGCAGTTCCGCAGGGCCTGTAAAACGGAGCTCTTCCACCAGGCCTTTGATTAGGAGCCACCACTGATGAACACACCATCGACGAACAAGTCCTTGTAACACCTCCTGGCCTGAGACCCTGTTGGATGCTGCCTTTCTGCTAGTTTTGATTCTGAAGGCCGCCATCGTTTGTCTGTTTTATCTGTAATTGACTTTGTTTAAACTTGTTTTTATTGTTTTATGATATTTTAACTTCTGTAAGCCGTCTTGAGCCAGCTTGTCTGGCAAGGCAGGGTATAAATAAAAATAATAAATAAATAAGTAACTTAACAACAGCTGCCAGAATTTTTGCCATACATGAAGTGGTTTGTTTATCTTTATCTCTTGAGTAATCAGGATGATCTAAATATGGAATTCCATTGAATCTTCCTAACATCACCGCTAAAGGTAGGGTATTCAGGCACACAAGCATGATTGTCCTTCTATACTTTGGAAGAGTTAGCTCAGATAAATAGTTTTGGTATTTTTGTTGAGGGGAGAATGCCTCCTGAGAAAGATGAACGCACTCTGTGGGCTCTAATCAACGTATTCTCATAATCAAAGTCCCTCAGACGTCTTTTAATGAGCTGTGTCAATTCTTACCTACTCATGGTTTCTGTCACATTATGGGTAATGCCCAAACATGATAATTTATGATTCAGTAATCTGTTCCATTCACTTGTGTGATGGTCCAACTTGATTAGTCCAAGGAGGCTTGATTCTGGGTTTGATTTTAGGATTCTAATTTTCAGACTGAATGCTCTGCCCCAGGCCTTTGTTTCAAATGATGTCTCCCCAACTTCAGCTCTCAGAGCTATTCCAGACACACATTGAGGAATTCCCAAAATATTGTATATGAATCTTAATAGTGGTCTATCGATATTGTCTGTTACTGCTCTGATACAAACCCTAGCAGCATATAGCATCTGCTCAGTGGCACTGGCATTAAATACTTTAATTGCCAGAGGAGCATCCTGGCCACCAGAGGAGTAATAAAATCTTGAGATGGCCTTCCCAGCTCTTACTCATAGCAACTCTTCCCCTCAGTTACAAGATGTTATTAAAGTAGTAAAAGTAAAGGCTTTGGGTTCAGTACCATTAGTTAAGTTTGTGGTAAGAAGAACACGAATCACTGAGACAACAGTTGTGCGCAAATACCAAAAAAGGTTTGTTTATTTACAGGTTATTTACAAGAACCGATTAGCAGCACAGGTCTCCAGACAAAGGAGAAAGCTGGCTGTGGCACTTAAGTTTAAGCTAGTCATGGGTTCAGAGTGTGGTTTGAATTCCCTTTGATGCTTGCAGTTACAAACAAGCTTTCACTGACTAGCCATTAGGTTGGATCCTTTCACACACACACAGTATTCTACCCACACCAGCCTGCCCTTTCCCAAGAGTCATACTAAATGGTACACGATCTGTTCATCACCAGAGACAGGCCTAACCACTGAGTACTCTGTTCTGTCCCAGAGGTAGAGTTGAACAGCAGCCTGTCCATTCCCAAAACTCATACTAAATGGTGTGAGGTCACCAGAGACGGGTTTAGCACTCAGGTATTCTGTTCTCTCCTACAGATAGAGTTAAACAACCCTGCCATGCTGCCAGGCAGAGCTACCCTTCAAACTGTCTGCCCTTTTCTCAGGCAGATCTAAACTATGACTGCACTCTCTGTGAAGCAGACCTGAACTAACTTCTGCTGTGGTTTCCTCCAACATTCCACCCCCCATCTGAAAGGTGAATGGATGCAGGAGCAGCCCTCCCATAGGCTCAGGGATGAAACAGCTGAGTGGCTGTTTTTCCCTTTAGGGGCAGGACAGCCTCTTGTCTGTCACAACCCCCATACAGAGGGCTGTTGACAGCTGGAGGAGTGGGGGGGAAGCATGACGATATCACCACTGCCAAGTGGGCAGGGAATGGATGAGCTTGGGGAACATAGGCAGGCAACCAGTTTACCAACCAAGGTAGCAGTGAAGGGAAGAGAAGGGCTGGCTGGGCAAAGCAGGCCATGGCAGCTGTAGAGGCCATAACAAAGAAGAGAGGTGCTGGTGAGGACACTGGTGGGTTGAGCAAGCTAGTGAGTGACGAAGCAGGAAATGGGAGAAAGAGGCCAGGAGAATGATGGAGCCAGTGACATTTCAGCCAGTGGGAAGGAGAGGACGGGGCAGTGGTGCAGGCAGGCAAGTGAGTGAGAAGGAAAAGGGGGTAGCACTGCAGCACAAGCAGAATGTGGTGGGCTCATTGTTCATTCATTCTAGGTAGTGATGTAGGAATATTTTATTGCTGAAGTATATAGCATGTACACTATTATCTGATTTCCCCCCCAAGCATTCCCTGTATATGTGACCAAGAAGACGTAGTATTCTAATTAGCAGTATTCAGCTTTAGATAGAGTTATAAATAGTATGTGTATCATCATGGTGGGGTCTGTGGCTATATAAATAATACTGTGGTTTATTTAAAAAAAAACCCTGTATCAATAAGACTTGCATGCTTTGACTTATGTTTTCTGAGAACCTTAAAAGTAATACTCTGTGCCATTTGTGATGCACACTTGTTTTGCTTTAATCCTGTTTTTCAATTTAAAAAATGTTTTCCATTTGATTCTTGCCGTCTCTTTGGAAGTTCTCATCACAGCTAGCAGGAGGGCTGGGACTTCTGCTAGATCTGGATCTAGGCAGTATGGAGAGGTGCATGGCTGCTTTCTGGCCTCACTGACAGCAGTTAGAAGAAACTGGAATACATTGTTACTTTTAAAGCATTGTTATTTTGGGAGATTTTAATATGCCAGCCATTTTTGTTTCAAAATGGATACACCTATTCTGGCAGTAGTGAAATAAAATTATAGTGCTCTACAGGGAAGGGCGGTTTAAAAATCTAATTTAATAATAGATAAATAATAATAACTACCGACATCAGTTTCCCCTTTGGGTTGGGGATGGAGCCTTGGGAGGACAAGGTTTGGGGAGAGAAGCAACCTCAGCAAGATATAATGCCATAGAGTTCATCTTCCAAAGTAGCTATTTTATCTAGGGTAACTGATCTTTGTCATCTGGAGGTCAGTTGTAATTTTGGGTGATCTCCAGCTCCCACCTGGAGGTTCACAACCCTAGTTCCCCTGGAGGAAATGTCTGCTTTGGGGTGGAATCTACAGCATTATACCCTTTTGAGGTCTCTCCCCTCCCCTGGCTCTACCCCCCCAAATATCTAGGAATTTCCTAACCTGGAGCTGGCAGCCCTATTTCCTTCCTACCCAACAGCCAACCTACCATTATCTGCCCCTCTGTCTTAAGGTTTCTCTCTCCTCACCCCTGCAGCCTCTGCCAAGGAAAACTGTGGCCCAGTTGAGCAGTACCAGCTACTGGGACACTTGCATGGTAGGGAACCCTCAAGGATTTGTGGGGGGCACCACACTTTCCCCTATATCTTTCTCCCCACACTATTTCCTCTTTGCCTCATCCTGGCAACCCCCATATCCTCTGCCCTTTCCCTGTCTTATTCTTTCCTTCACAGCCATTCACCAACCTACCTTTTATCTGCTATCCATCTTCAGCTATATTTATTATTTATTTACTTCATTTATACCCCACCTTTCTCCAGAGGGGGGACCAAAGCAGCTGACATTACTCTCCACTCCTTTTTATCCTCACAATAGCCCTGTGAAATAGGTCAGGCTAAAAGTATGTGACCCAGTGAGCTTCCACAAAAAGATGGGTATTTGAACTTGGGTCTCCCCTATGCCACACTGGCTTTCATAGGATGTCTGCTGCTGAACAGTAGCAGGCAGCCAGGCCTACATGAGTCATGCAAGTCAGGTGGTTTCAAGTCACCCAGAGGTTGCTTCCAGTCTTAGGGTTGCCAGCCTCCAGGTGGAAACTGGAGATCACTCAGAACTACAACAGAACTCCAGACAGCAGAGAAAATGGCTTGTTTAGATGGTGGACTCCATGGCATTATATCTGGCTGAGGCCTCTGTACTCCCCACCAGCCCTCCTCAGACTCCACCAGAAAATCTCCAGGGACTTTGCAACCTGGAGCAGTTAGCCCTAGTCACGCCTGGCCCTAATGAGTCCTCCTTCAGAGGCCAAAATAGGCCTGGAAAAGAGCTGTGCCCCTCCCCCTGTCTTTTACTAACAGAGCCAAGCTTAGAATGCTGTGATTGCCTAGCAACAGCCACCGGAATCCATTGCTTAAAGCTACAGGTGCTCCTTTCATCATTTTTGAATTTTTAACCTCCCACTTTGTATTTTTGTTTTTTTAGATTTCATTTTTTTTTTTGTAAACATGATGTCCCTTTTCAGGTTTGTAGACAGATTTGTCTTGCCTGTTCACAGCTCTGGTCACTGGATTTAAGTATCCTCAGATTTTGCTTAGTATATAGAAAAGAGGGAACCTGCAAGAGCTTGCAGGAGGCCTAATTTCCTCCTGTGTGTGTGTGTGGGGGGGGGGGGTACCTTACTTTCCTATGTATCTCTCTCCCACAGTATTTCCTCTTTCCATCCTTCTTTCAATCCCCATATTCTCTGCCCTTTCTCTACCTCTTTCTCTCCTAAGCCATTCACCAAACTACATTTTATCTTCCTCCCATCTTCAGCTGTGTTTATTATTTATTTACTTCATCTATACCCCACCTCTCTCCACAGTGGAGACCAAGGCAGCTTACATCATTCTCGTCTCCTCCTTTTGTCTCCTCACAACAACCCTGTGAGGTAGGTTAGGTGAGCTTCCACAGCAAGATGGGGATTTGGGCCCGGATCTCCCAGACCCTAGTCTGAAGCTCTAACTGCTATACCACATTGGCTTTCATAGGGTGGTTGCTGTTGAAGAGTAGCAAGCAGCCTGGCCTAGGTGAGTCCACCCTCCAAAGCAGCCTTTTTCTCCAGGGGAAGTGATCTCTGTCATCCAGAGAGCAGTTTTATTTCTGGGTGATCTCCAGCTCCTGCCTGGAGGTTGGTAACCCTAGTTTCTTTGGGGAAATGGCTGCTTTGGAGGGTGAAGTCTATGGAATTGTACCCCTCTGAGATCCCTCCCCTCCTCAAACCCCACCATCCCCAGGCTCTATCTCCACCTCACCTCTAATTGGCAACCCTGTCTCCTTCCAACAGGCAACCTACTTCTGCCCCTTTGTCTTAAGCTCCCACCCCCCACCGGCAGCCTCTGCCTAGGAAATTGTGACCCAATGCTGTCCACTGGGCCAGGCCCACTTGTATATAAGAGAACCCTCAAGGGCTTGTGGGGTGGGATCTTATAGTTTGCACTATTCTCCTCCCCTTTTTATTTGCAAAATAACTCTGTGAGGTAGATTAGGCTGAAAGTATGTGACTGGTTCAAAATCACCCAGTGAGCTTCCACAGCAAGATGGGGATTCAGATCTGGTCTCCCAGACTCTACTCTGAAGCTCTAACTGCTACATCACACTGACTTTCATATGGTGGCTGCTGTTGAACAGTACTAAGCAGCCAGGCCTAGTTGAGTCATGGAAGTCAGTTGGTGCCAAGTCACCTGGATGTAATTCTGAGTGATCTCCAGCCCTCATTTGGAGATTGGCAACAATGGTTCCCCAGGAAGAAACATACAGTCTTTCTCCATAGTGGGGACGAAAGCAGCTTACATAATTCTTCTGTCCCCCTTTTGATCTGCACAACAACCCAGTGGGGTGGGTTAGGCTGAAAGTCTGTGAGTGGTCTGAAATCATCCACTCAGCTTTCACAGCAAGAACCTGGATCTGGCAGACCCTGCTCTGAAGTGCTAACTGCTAAGCCACAGTGGCTGTCCTAGGAGGGGCTGCTGCTGGTGAACATGACCAAGCAACCGGACCTAGTAAAGTCATGCCAGTCAGGTGGCATCAAGTCACCCAGAGAACACTGCCAGGTCTTGGTTAGCCAACCTGCAGGTGGAGCCTGAAGATTGCCTGGTATCACAACTGATCCTTCCCCTGGATAAAATAACTGCTTTGGAGGGTGGACTCTATGGCATTCTATTCAGCTGAGGCCTCTCCCCTCCCCAAACTCTGGCTTCCATAGACCACTACAAAATATCCATGAATTTCCCAACCTGGAGCTGGCAACCCTAGTCAGGACTGGCCCCAATGAGTTCCCTACAAAGGCCAAAGTAGGCCTGGAAAGGGCCTTCTGCCCCTGCCTTTTTACTAACAGAACCAAGCTTGGTTGCCTAGCAACAGCCACTGAGGGGAAAGTGAACTCCACAGCAGGAGGAGAAGAGACTGGTTTGATGGCCAGTGGCTCACCTCAGTTGCCAGCTACCCATGGAGGAGCTAAGCAGGAGAAGCGGCAGCAGTAGAAGCCTCTTCCTGAGCAGGGAACAACCATTTCAGTAGCCAGCCAGATGTAGAGGAGTGAAACAGTGGCAGTACCAGGGCTCTTTTTGTAGAAAAAGCCCAGCAGGAACTTATTAGCATATTAGGCCACACCCCTGACAGCACAGCTCATTAACATATTAGGCCACACTCAATGTTACCAGAAGTGTGGTCATCCAGCCACATCCACCTTTTGCTTCTTATTCTGTTTACCTTGTTGTCAAAACAGTTTTGACAAAACCAATAAAAACATTTTCTGTCCCATCTATACAAAATCCTGCCTGAACCAATATCTTATGTCCAACAATTATTCCCAAATTGGATTGGAATCAGTTCCTAAAGGTTAGGTTCCCATGGAAATCAGCTTGCCTTCCTGCAGAACTAGTATGCTGAATATAATTTTTTAGGGTTGCCAACCTACAGGTGGGGTATGGAGATCTCCTGGAATTACAACTGAGGTCCAAACTACCGAGATCAGGTCAATGGCTGCTTTGGAAAGTGGAGTCCATGGCATTATGCCTTGCTTAGGTCCCTCCTTCCCCTAAACCCCACCCTCCACTCCCAAATCTCCAGGGATTTCCTCAACCTGGAGTTGGCAACCCTAGTTCACTGGCAGAACAACACTAGGAGCCAGTTTGGTGTAGTGGTTAAGTTCGCGGACTCTAATCTGGGAGAACCGGGTTTGATTCCCCACTCCCCCCCTTGCATCTGCTGGATGACCTTGGGCAAGCCATAGTGCTGGCATAGCTCTTCTTGAAAAACAGCAGTTTCTGTCAGAGCTCTCTCAGCCCCACCTACCTCACAGGGTGTCTGTTGTGGGGAGGGGAAGGGAAAGGAGTTTGTAAGATGCTCTGAGACTCCCTTGGGGAGTGAAGGGCGAGGTATAAATCCAATCTCCTCTTCTTCTAGGTTTGTGGATGCACTGGACGGGAGTATTTGTGGACTATTTTATTCAAGGTACAAAATTTTATTCAAGGTATAAGATTTCATGTGTCAGCCACACTTCTTCAGATGGAAGAAGTGTGCATGCACACAAAAGCTTATACCTTGGATGAAACTTTGGACTCCAACTTTGTTCTGCTGCTTCAGACCAACACGGCTACCCACCTGAATATTTACACTATAATAGTTTTTACAAGCAATTATGTACAAGTGGAGTGGTTACCATGCAGAGTCTGTCCCACAGGTAAAATTATCCTGTGAACAGGTGGTCTTTACCACATAAAAGTATCACTACCATCACAAGATCACCAGTCGTTGGAAGTCAACTCCTCAGAAGCAGAAATCTCTCTTATTAGGAGGTTTAAGAACATCAACTTTGCTGGCCCATTAAAGGCAGATGTCAGCCCAGTGGCAGGAGAAGAGGGACATCTTCATCAGAAACTCTGCCCACTTTTTAAATTTCACAAAACAGGCAATCTCCAAAGTGCTGCTGCCCATGCTCATTTTTAGTTACATCTCTGTTTCTCTGCAGATGTCCCCCAAAGTGCCCCATGCAACAGTCAAGTGTTCTGCCAACACACACAACAATGAAGCTACTTTTTCAGATGTTTTCTCTTGTATGGCAGTAAGCACCAAACCACTTTAATACAGACTTTAGACACACATATATTTGCAAGCCATTCCCAACAAGACACAACAATGAACTCAGGCTTCAAACCTACTTTTCTTAAGCAGAAGATGCCATGAGAAAATGAAAGAGATACTCAGCATTTCCTGGGCTCTCTGCTTTTTTACATCCCCCCTTTTCAATAATTTTTTTTATAAAAACACAAAGAACAAAATGAAACAGAGAGAGAGAGGTGAGAGAGAGAGAGAGAGAGAGAGAGAGAGAGAAGTATAGGGGAGAGAGAGAAAAAGAAGGAAGGAGATAGATGAGAGAAAGGAAGGAAGGAAGAAAGGTGGAGGAGCGAGAGAGAGAGAAAGGAAGGGGGAGGGAGAGAGAAAAAGAAAGGTGGGGACAGAGAGAGAGAGAAAGACACAAAGAAAGAAAGACAGAAAGAAAGGTGGGGGGAGAGAGAGAAGGAAAAGAAATGTGGGAGGCACTTACCGGAGCAGGGAGAGTGATGTGACGCTGGCAAGCCAAATGCAGAGCCAGGACTTTCAGTGCAAAGAGCCTAGCCCCATGCTTAATCTCTAGGTGGGGCTTTCTCCTGCTGGCTCTCTGTACTTAAAGGGAAAGCGCCGGGTGCCGCTTTTTCCTGCCGGCTCTCTGCAGGAACTTTTCCTTTAAGTGTAAACAGCTCAGGCCTGGCAGGGAGGGGGCAGGGCAGGCTTGGACGCCAGCTGGAACGGCGTTCCGGTGCATTCCTGCTGAAAAAGAGCCCTGGGCAGTACAGATGTAGAGAAGTGAAACAGACAGCCACTTGGGCAGTTTATTCAGACAGGGAAGAGTGGCCAAGCTGGCGATGGACAGGGGAGAGGGGTGGACCCAGTCCCCAGGCAATGGCATGCAAGTACTCTTGAGTGGTGATTGATAGGCCACTGGCTGATGGAGCACACAGTATAGCCATTGGGAGAGCCAGAAAGTGCCAGTACACTGGGGCTTTTATATATATAGGATAACACACAAACTGTTTTATTTCAGGGAAGTGGTCAGCTTGTCAGGAAGGTTTCTGTTTTAAGCTTGGCAAGTTAAAACAGCCACAGGAATGAGGGAAACTTCCTACAACTATATACAATGAATAGTTTGTCACAAATACATAGCTGTTTTGTTCTACCAACAGATGTTTTTAACTGTTGAGAGAGATCACTTGTTTTTCACTCCTTAGATTAACAGGTATAAGCTGTTTGATGTAGTGGTTAAATGCGTGGACTCTAATCTGGGAGAACCGGGTTTGATTCCCCACTCCTCCACTTGCACCTGCTGGATGACCTTGGGCAAGCCATAGTTCTGGCACAGCTGTTCTTGAAAAAGAGCAGTTTCTGTCAGAGCTCTCTGAGCCCTACCTACCTCACAGGGTGTCTGTTGTGGGGAGGGAAAGGGAAAGGAGTTTGTAAGCTGCTCTGAGACTCCCTTGGGTAGTGAAGGGCGGGATATAAATCCAGTCTATTATTATTATTATTATTTGATGCAAAACTGCTAAAGTCTGTGGAGGCAGGAGTATACACACAGGTTCTAATTTTCCTTCTTTGACACTTGATAGGGATCATCCCATTTTCCTAGGAGCTGTTTCCTTTAGGGAAGGACCACGGGTTCCTGTTCCCTATTTCAGGATCCTCTCCAATACTTCACTCTCTTCTCTCGCTCTACTTCCCCCATCTTCCTTCCTAACTGACGCTCTCAACTGACGCTCTCAGGTCAACTGTAGAATTCTTTTTAAGCCCCCTGTCAGTCAGGGTTCTCAGACTAGTATAATGCATCTGTAGTTAGTCTTCCATCACTGCAGCTCATCGGGAAAAGGGAAATTTGTCACAACCTTTGCATGAAAGCAAATCTTCTGTGATGTATGAGTACCTGAAACTTTTCTGGAGCAGAGTAGGAACCAGAAACAGAAAGAAGTCTTTGGAGATATTCCACCAACCAAAAAGCAGTTATTAGTCTTTTTGCCCAGATGACTAATCACTAAAGAACTGTACTTATACTTTTGGTAAACTAGCTTAAACCCAACTTGCTTGAGGGAAAAGTGGTTACTAAATATTTTAAAAAGCAGATGTGTGTGAGTCTGCCTATGGAACGTTCTCTTCATTTCAGTGCTTGTCTATTTGTTATGAAAGATCTGACTTGGTATCTGACTTGGCAGCTTCATTTGATCACCCACTTGAGCATGCCCCAGAGTAATTAAGGTGGCTAAGGCAAAAAAGTGTATGCTAGCTGGCCCAGTGATCACACTTGATATGAAACATCCATATATGTTACTGTAAATCACAATGCAATGTATCTATTGTAATGGTTTGGGGAGGTAATATTCTGTTTTTAGGATCAGCAACCAATTAGACATATTAGCTTATGGATGTGATGAATAATGCATTCTTAGAAACCATGTAGTGTCAGTCTTTATCCATGTGTTTATTACAATTATACTAAGATCCCCCCCCCCCCCCACGGAAAGATCATATGTAGAGCTAAAACTGCAGGCCTCTGGAACGAGTAAAATTGCTTATTTCATGGAAAGGCTACAAGCACTTCAGAAAAATTTTGTGTAAAAACTAGTTTTAAATCATACTGTTATTGTTTTGAAGTGGTTAATGTTTCAAGAGTTAAATGATAGTAGCCTCCAAGAAAATGGTTTCAAGTTAGCATGATTATACACAGTTGTGAACAGCTTTAGTGAAGATGAGACTCTTAACTGATCTCTGTCTTTGACATTAAGGATAAATGATTAAAAAGTCACATACTCAGCTAAGTAAATAGTATTTAATAACAGTCACAATTTTATTTTGCAAGTTCTGTCAACTGGCATCCCTTGGATTCTGCAGCTGCATAATCTATATACTAATTCCCAAGTGCCCCCTGTCCGTGCAGATATCTAAATCCGCACATTGGGGGCACTTGGGGGGCAGAGAGATTTTCCTATACACTTGGGGGACTCCCCACGCGTGTAGAAAAATCTTAAAAGTAAAAAAAAAAAAATCGGGGGATACAGAAATCCCAACAAAAGTGAAAAGCATTCCCTGCACATGTGCAGGGAACACAGTTAGAACTATGCCTCGCCTCCACTGTGGGGGGAGAGAGAGGGCTTGGCAGTCCCAGCAGTTGGAGCCACATGGGCCTTGCCATTGCTGCCGGGGGGTGGGGGGAAGAGCTTGGCGGGTCCGGCAGCTGGGAGCTGTGCTGCCCTCACATTTGGGGGTGGGTGGGAGGGAGAGGAGGCCTGGTAAGCCCGGCAGCTCTGAGCCGCACGGGCCTCACCAGGGAGGGGTGGGAGGGAGAGGAGGCCTGGTGGGCCTTGCTGTTGGGGGTGCGGGAGGGAGAGGAGGCCTGGGGGGCCCGGTGGCTCCAAGCTACTCAGGCCTCACCATCAGTGGGAAGGGGTGGGAGGGAGAGGAGGCATGGCGGGCCCAGCAGCTGGGAGCCACACAGGCCTCGCTGTTGTGGGGGGCAGGAGGGAGAGGAGGCCTGGCGGGCCCGGCAGCTCCAAGCCACGCAGGCCTCACCATTGGTGGCGGGGGCAGGAGGGAAAGAAAGAAGGCTTGGTGGGCTCGGAGCCATGCGGGCCTCACCGTCAGTGCGGGGTGGGGCGGAGAGAAAGAGAGAAGGCTTACCTGTGGTGGCTTTCTCCTCCTCCATGTGGAGCTCCCCTGCCCCCATGAGTATTGTGGGTCCCCACCTCTTGTTGTCTTCTAAAATGGTCTTTGTGTGAAACAGATGGTTAAAGGCACACCTTCTATCCTCTTTATCCCTCTGGTATTTCCTTGGTGTTGATGCACAGAATAGTTTTGGATATTGATTCTAAATTCTGGTAGGAAATCTTGTATGACTGTTCTGGTGCTTGCATTACTAATTAGCTTTTGATTGGTCTGAGGGTTGTGAGCAGACACTGTCCATGAACAATGCAAACCGAGAGCTAAATAGTTTTTGAGAAGCAAGCAGGTTTTGCCAATGCTTGTATCCAAAAGATACAAATTATACAGATATGGTAAGTGTCACCCTGAACTGGATAGCCCAGGCTACCCTGATCTTATCTGATTTCCAAAGCTAAGCAGGGTCAGCTGTGGTTAGTACTTCGATGGAAGACTACCAAAAAAGTCTAGGGCTTCTGTGCAGAGGCAGGCGATGGCAAACCACCTCTGAAAGCCTCTTGCCTTGAAACCCCTATGGGGTAGGGGAAGCCATCAAGGTAGCCAGGAACTTGGTGGGGAGTTGATTGAAACTTCTTGTTTTAAGACTGACTTTATAGTCCCTTAACTCATTTTTCGAGCTATGGGTCATCATACTAGTGAACAAAGATCTAATCTTGTATCCATTCACCCTTGGTATTGTAGATGATCAAGCCTTGAAGATGAGGTGAGCACTGCCTCTTTTGGAGTACCTGTTGTTAAATTTACAATATAGCCATATAAGTGGTTGAGACTTGTGTCAGGACGTGAAGAATGTGGAAAGTTTACCATCAGGCAAGTCCCTCTTGCTGGAGGATCTGAACCTCCATTCTTATAAGGTCTTTAAACTGGATCTAACAAATAAGAACATTACTTTTCCCAGCCTGGGATTCCCAAATTTTTTGAACCTGCAAGCGCCTTTGGAATTCTGACACAGGTTGATGGGTGCAACCACAAAATAGCTGCAGCAGGAGGTGGAGCCAACTACAAAATGGCTGCTACAGGAGGGAAAGCCAGTCACAAACCTCAGGGAGTCACGTCATGCATACTCTAACGCTTCAACATTACAGACAGAAGTTCAGTTTAACAGAATGCATTTTAAAAAGAATGGACAAGATCCTTGTTATGTGCACAAGATCTGCATAGTCAATTAGATCTCCAGTGGCCGGTCAGAAGCTCTGCTGGACCAAAGATCCATCTGACCCCAGCCACTTTCTAAAAACAGATTGTGGGTGCCAGGAAAGGTGTTGATGGGTGCCATGGCACCCAACAGGCACCATGTTGTGGACCCCTGCCCTAACTTACAATCTTGATGGCAGTACTGTCAAAGCATGGTGGCAATGATTTGTGATGCAGAGGTGTGTGGATATTTTATTTCTTTGATTGCTTTTACTGTACTGACTTTTCACTCTAGATGCTTAGTGATAAAATCTCAGTTCAGCAAACTGTTGGAATATTTTTTATAATAACCCAGGCAGGGTCATGGCAAAGTGAACTGATGGTGAGCTTTGTAGAATAACACTTCATTTCCTTGTTGACTGAAACAAAAGAATATTTAATACATTTTGCTGAATTGATTTCCTAAAGCAGTGGTTGATGAATCCTGAGAGAACGCTCAGGTATATTACATGCAGAGGAAAGGATTATTATTATTTACTTACTAAGGATCAGCTTGGATCAAGTTGAACTTGAACAAAAGAATGGCTTCATTAGAATTATCACAGAACTCGTCTATTGATGTTTAACTGACTTCTTGGGGGAAAGCTGCCTGGAATGGGGAGAATTCCATTTGGGATCATTCCTTTATACAAAGTTATGGTCTTTCAAGTCATTAAAATGAGTGCATAAACAGATAAGTGGGTTTAAAGAAATTAAAGCGTCTAAAAAGCTGCAGACGAAGAAAATTTTGCAAAGGAATGTGAAACTGGTGTCCTTGGTGCCAGAACAAGAATACTGCTATTGTGGATATATTGGGAACGAGGTGGAAGAGAATAGATGAGAATGTTGTCCTTAAATACAAACTCTATAAAAGGACAGGGAACGGATTATTAGAATGTATGAAATGAGAGAGTCAGACCAGAAAACTTAGTACTACTGTTCCTTGGAATCACTATGGGAGAAAACACTGGGTGTAAAAAAGTAATTTGGTACTGAGGGCATACTGTTGCCCCTCCCTCCATTCTCAAACCCCATGAGTGAATTTGAGATGGAGAAGAAAAGGGAGGCTTCCTTGTGTGAAAATACTATAACAATGGCTGACTTCAGTTGCCCTCCTATTGATTAGATGAACTGAATATACTGAGAAGCAAAATTTCTTCATATCATCAATTACTGTACTTGTGTCATAGAACTGAGTAGAGGAAAGATTATTCTAGTGTTAACCCTGAGTACATTTAGGATTTAGTTTAGGATTTAAGTGCTGTCACACTGCTTGGAATAGTGAACACACAAGCTAATAAATTCAAAATTTCAAGTCAAATAATGCCCAAGAAGTTTAACACATCTTATTTTAAAAGAGGAAAGTTCTCAAAAAATAGAGAGGTTACTAAAAGAAAAGTTGAGATGAAGAAGAAGAAGAAGAGAAGAAGAAGAGATTGGATTTATACCCCGCCCTCCACTCCCCAAGGGAGTCTCAGAGCGGTTTACAAACTCCTTTTCCCTTCCCCTCCCCACAACAGACACCCTGTGAGGTAGGTGGGGCTGAGAGAGCTGTTTCCCAAGCTGTCCTTGAGAGAACAGCTGGTACAGAGTTATGGCTTGCCCAAGGTCATCCAGCCAGATGCAAGTGGAGGAGTGGGGAATCAAACCCGGTTCTCCCAGATTAGAGTCCGCACACTTAACCACTACACCAAACTCTCTCTCTTGAGATGGAGTCTCAAATCTCTGTAGATGCCTGGAGAATATTTAAAGTCATGTTAATAACTTTAGCTATTACATGTGCTGCAGATTAGGCAAGATATAAATACATCTGATGTGATGCCAGCATGGTTAACAAGCAGAATCAAGGAAACTTAGTGTGAACTTGGGTTTTCATCCTCAAATATGCTTACTCATAATTGGCCTGTTTGCTAGAAATTTGGAAAGTGGCCAATGAAACCCCAACTATTGAAAAGAGGTCTAAAAGACAGCAAGAAGTTATACACTTAGTAGCCCAACATCTTTTCTAAGTAAAATAGTGGAAAACACTATTGAAGTTAGTACAAGAACAAGCCTTGCTAAAGAATTACCCATATGAGTTCTGCAAAAGAAAGCCCTGTTTTCCAGTGTGCAGTTGATGGAACTGGTCTGGAAGCTACTATAAACCTTGACGTCCAAAACCATTTTATTAACTAGCTTGCCAGATACTTCTGGGTAAATATCACAATCTTTGCTTAAATTTAGCAGGTCCTCCTGCGGTTCCATTACTGGTTAAAGAAGAGAGAGCAGATAGTAAATGACAGTTTTCAAAATGGAGGAAGCGAGTAGTGGGTTCCCTCCTAATCTGCATTGCTATCAGCAGTATATTGGCAAATATTCTTGAGTCAGGGCATGAATCCAGTTTGTGAATGACGTCAAATTGTTCTGTATAGTGAAAAACAAAAACAGAGTGCAAAGAACTGCAGAAGAATATACCCAAATCTGGTGAATGGTCAAGAGAACGGCAAATGAAACTCAGAGTAAGTAAGTGTGAAATGATGCATTTTGGGACAAAAACTGTGAACATTACATGTGTGCTGAAGGGGTCTGAACTAGTGGTGGCTAACCAAGAGAGATTTTGGATGGTTGATGGATAGCACAATGAAAACTTCTTTTGGGGGGATGGTAGTGAAAAGGGTAAATTCGATGTGAGGGATTTGGGGGGGAAAGGAATTGAAAATAATGATCAGCATTGTAATGCCCTCATATAAATATACTGTGAAGCTGCATTTGGTGTTTTCAATTCTGGTCATCCTGTCTCAAAGTATATTGAAGAGCTGGAAAAGGAAAAGCACCGTCCCCACAAAGAAAAGGACTAAAGTGTTTGGGTACTTTTTTAGTTCAGTCAGTGGATGGAGAACTCTCATATTAGAATTTCCAGGTCAACTTACCAAGTTGGGCAGTAGAAGTTGCTTCTGCAAGATGCGATGGCCAGTGTCTTAGATGGCTTTAAAAGTGGATTGTACTAATTCATGGAGTTAAGATAGCTAAATGATACCTCCATGTTTAGAATCAGTATGCCTCTGATTACCACTTGCTGGAGGCAGATAGCAGTAGAAGGCTTTCAGAAAGATAGTTGTGTAGTTTCTGTTAATGTGCCGTATATTTTCATGAGCTCACTGCCTACTTTATTAAATGCATGAACTGGTCATCTTAAGTATGGGGAAAGAGAGATCATATACTTTCTCTGTATACACAGAGAAAAAAGAAAACAATTGCCTATGTCTTCTATTAAAGTGAAGCTCATTGGCTTGAATGATGAAAGATGAATTGATGAAATGATGAAAGAAGAACTGTAGACACAGCATTGATAACTCCAGAATCTATCTAGTGCAGGCACAACGCGTGCCAAGCTAGTTGTCATTGGAGATTTTGCAGTTCCTGGCCCCTAGGAAGCAGTTGCTATCTGGAGAACTCTAGAAGGATGAATGATACAACGAAAAGAGCTGTTAGGAGAAAGGGACAAACCAACAGGTTGGGACTCAAGATATAAACAAAGAGAGGGAGCTGCATAAAGAGGAAGAGACATTTCAAAGGGAAGAGCCGAACAGGGAGAAAGGAGCAGGTCAGCAGGAGCCAAACAGAGAACAAGGAATGAATTTCTGCTTTTTCTTTATTACTTGATTGGCAGGCAGAAGTGGATATTAAGCACAGAAGAGCTCAGCAGCTAAGAATGGGGAAACATGGGCAGGAACAGCTGCATCTGAGTTTGGGGCTATGTCCCCATGATGTAGTTTTGGACCCAAACCTTGAACAAGGGGCTGTTGCCAAGAACTTGGGCTGCTCACTAAGTGATCTTGGGTTTCTAACTTCAGGACCTACTCAGGGGCAAAAATCACCATAAGGTGGACCCCATTGAGACTTCTGGCTACCCAGTATTCAACAGGCAGCCTTCCAGAAGCTCTTCATATATCCTGGGGACTGTGGTTACAGTGCTGTATAGGCATGGTTAAGGTCAATATTGCTTTTTAAAAGCTTTTTTGTAATTGGGAAATGTATACTTATTGGCTCTTTTAAGTACCTTCACATTTCTTTTCATTAATTTGCTCAAACTTACTGTGCAAATCTGTCTTTGTTAGACTGGATCATAAAACAGCTTCTCTTAAATCATTTTTCTTCCATTTCTTTTTTCCACCTAACTGCTGCCTCTCTCTCTCTCTTTCTCTCTCTCTCTCCTTTATTCTTGTGTAGGCCTGACCAAAGATGGCAATAATGAAAATATTGATTCACTTGAGGAAGTCCTTAATATTTTAGCAGAGGAAAGTTCTGATTGGTTTTATGGCTTCCTCTCATTTCTCTATGATGTAATGACTCCTTTTGAAATAATAGAAGAAGAAGAGAGCGAAACAACAGATGATGTTGATGGTACGTCACAGAATGAAGGGGTTCAGGGAAAAAAGACCTGTGTTATTGTGGATTTACAGAACCAATAACTTTGGTTCAGGCTCCCCATTCCATTGACTTGTGGAAATGTCCATGCAGTTACAACAGGGTTCTCTGACAGTGGGATGAAATCCCCCAGTGGGCTTCAGCCATCTAATGTAGAATTGACTTGTTCAAAAGCCTTTCAGAAACTTGCAGTTGAGACACAGACTGATGTGAGACAAATGTGTCTGCAGTGGTGTGATCGGCTTTTGTATGGCTTTGCTTCAGTTTGTGCAATCTTGGCACTAACCTGCACAATCTCTATGGTAGTAAGCTTTACTATGAACTTTTAAATGATTTGTCTTTCTAACAGTGTTAAATGACCATCAAATATTCTGACATGATTGACAAGTTATGTAAATATTTATATTTTACATTGTAAAGGTGGTTATTATAGTATTACGTAAGAAAATGATTATATAAATTATTTGAATTTGCTCTTTGTGATTATTCCTTAATTCACTGGTTTCCTAAACATGTTTACAAACTAAGAGAACAGAATACTGAAAAACTTCCTTGGCTTATTAACCCACTTACTGTGTAAAAAAATAGCATGTTATTGTTTGTTTTTATTGTATAGTTTGAAACAGAGCCTTCAGTCTTTAAACTCTAACGTTTCAAAGACTGTTTTAATTAATTTATAAGAGTTTAGTGGACATTTTATGGCAGTGAGAAACTGTAAATAATGTATGTCTCCTGTAATGTTGAACTTATTAAAAGAAAATCAATACAAAATGACTGTTATTTCTTGCTAAACCAAAGGGCTGACTTGGGTTTAGTTTTTTGGTCCCCAGCCTGTCGTCCTAAGTCAGGTAACTAATTATACATACCCCTCCGTTTAACAAAGCTGAATCATATATGTGCAATTAAGTTCCCATGTACAGGTTTACCTTTCAGACATACAGAAGACAGTTCTGTTGGGGAGGGGGCAGGGATCCAGTGTCTATACATCATGTATGCCACTGAATAAATGTTCAGCCTTTGTTTGATCTGAGCCTGCTGACTGACTACTTGCCACAAATGTTAGATATGGCAGTTAGCATATTTCTGGACTAGCATTTCAATCAAATTCAATCATAGTTTCAGTCCGAACATTCCTCCATTTAAAAAAAAATCCCTGCACTTAGAAAACTAGCAAGTCGAGGAACACCAAGTATGCCAGTTTCCTATGTGTAAGGGAAATATTTTTGAATGAAGCAGCATTCAATCACATGACCTACCTACCCTACAGCCTGAGGTAATATAGTTCAAAATCCCAGGGCTTTTTCTTGTGATGGTACTCACCAGTACTGAGTACTGGGCCTTTTTTCAGGGATTTCCCGAGTCCTGACCCTTGTGTGCCAGCCTGCCTGACTCAGCCAGAGAAAGAGAGAATGAACCCTCAGGGACGGCCCAGTGAGGATCTGCAGAGGGAGGAGGTAATTGGTGGAAATCAGCAGAACCTCATGTAAGAATACTGGCACCTTACGTTTTTACAAAAAAAACCCACCCCTGCAGAAATGCCCTTTTTTGTTATACAAGAATCAGGCCTAAATTTTGGCTTGGTTGAATTGTTCTGTATAGTTTTCCTTCTTTTTCCCAGTTTATGTAATCAAAATAATTAAACCCAAATGTTTGATGGGGAATATCCTTGTATGTAGTAGTAAAGCTCACTACTCGTTAGAAAATCGCTGGATTTGGTCCAAAGTTCCTTTATTTATTGATTTGTTTGGTATTTTATGAAACTGTCCCCATTTTTAGAATATTTTCATGTAAGGACTTTATTTTGGAACACTAAGTTCTAAAGAACAATAAATGTATTTAAATAAGAAAGATTTGTTACACAAAACAATTTAAAATCCGCATCATATAAGCATATCAGTTGTACTGTTTCTCTTCAGACAATATAAGTATTAAATTAATATTTAAAACTTGTATCCTAACTTTCTATAAAGGTCAAATATACAATAATTTTTAAAATAAATGAATATTTTGTGTTTAAATAGAAACAATTTCCTTTAACTTTATGTCGCTTTCAGTGTTGCTGTGGTGCACTCAGCAAATGAGTGATATGATGGAAAACTTGTATTTGGCGTGCTTGTATGTGTCTGATGCTCAGATCCCTTTTTCAGGCTGCAAAGCTTGCCTAACTTGATAATACTGAATGGATATTGCTGAAAAGCAGCTGCTGCTTACTGTGGTACAATGCTAATGCATAAATAACTTGCAGAAAACGACACTTGTTTAGTATCAGAATGGTTAAATGAACCCTGGATTTCTGTGACCACCTTCAACAGTATCTAGAGCAAAATGTGCATCCTATTAAGATTTCAACTTTTCAACATAGTTAATTCTAAATATATTTTAAAAGACAATTATTTGGTGATGTTTATTATATGCTTTTCATATTCAGCTGAAATAAAGTGCACTGATTTTTGGAAACTATAGTCATCTGGGATGTAGAATATGGTAGCATAGAATAATTTTGCACAAGATAGATTTGAATACCTGGTAATATGTGTAAAATTTTTAATCAATTGCACAGTAATATATTCTCATTTGGAAAAGGAAGAGTCATTAGTAGTCATTGGGTTGCCAGCTCCCAGGTGGGAGCAAGGGATCCCCCAATTTTGCAGCCAGCTGGTTGGTGGGGAAGGCCCCACCCCAGGAGCTGCGAGTCTGCCAGATATCCCCAATGTGACCTTAGAGTTTTGCCCCAAATACTAGAACATCACTGTGTGACATCTCCGGCTTGATAAGGTCCCTTCTGCATGGCATCATCATATTGCGCATGATGCTGTTGCCCCATGCCCCCGTGCCTGGAGAGCTCCCTCCCACCCATCCCCAGTCGACTTCCAATTCCATGTTGGTTTTTTGTATTGACTGAGAACACTTGTATTTTTTATAGAGTAAAATCTGTTTAGGAGTAGTGGGGGGGGGGGGGCTTAGTGTAAAAACATGACAGGAAAGGGTTAAAAAGCCTCTTTCCTCCTGCACCATTCAGCCTCTTGAAATAACAGCCACAGCAGTTGCATTTTGAAAAGAGGATCTTTTAAAATAATGGCAGGATTACACGTAACACTCTGTGGAAGTAGGGTGAACTGGTGGCCGTCCTCTAAGGTATTGTCTCAAGTGGACCGTAGTTATTGCTTTCAGTTACCAAAAATTAAACAATTTTCTTTTCATGTTTTGCTTTTCCTATTTATGAGAGATTCTAGAAGCTTTACATTGCATATGTTTCTTGGCTACAGGGAAAATTGTTGATTGAGTTTAGAATATCAAGGTGATTTCATCAGTTATATGATGCTACGAGTGGTAGGCTGTTCACAAACCATCTGAGGATAAATAGGTTTGTTACTGCTGAACAAAGGGCCATACTTGTTAATTCAAGAACTTGATTATTAAGGGTTATGATTTATTTATTTACTAGGAATAAGGCCCGTTGTGAAAATAAATACAATGGGCTCTAGAAAGAGGCTGTGGGCGAGTGTCCTGGCCTTGGGCACTCAGTGTCAATTTGTTATGGCGCCCCCCCTGCAGGGACTCACCAGGTGCAGCCGGCTGGCTGCAACCTGCCCAGTGAAGGCCCAAGTGGGCCAGCGAGGCCAGCCACAGCCCTCCCCCCAAGCAAGCAGCCACCAGGTGCAGCTGGCTGTCCACAGCCCACTTGGCCAGCCGCAGCCCTTCCCACCAGCGAGGAGCTCCTGGGTGTGGCTGGCTGCCTGTGGCCCATGTGGTGAAGGCTGAGGCAGGCCAGCCGTGGCCCTCCCACCCCCCCCCACCCCCGAGTGAGCAGCCAGTGGGTGCCATCGGCTGCCTGCAGCCCACTTGGCGAAGGCCGAGGTGGGCCAGCAAGGCCCTCCCACCCACCCCTGAGCAAGCAGCCACCAGGTGTGCCTGGCTGCCTGCGGCCTGCCCGGAGAAGGCCCAGGTGGGCCAGCGAGACCAGCTGTGGCTCTCTCCCCCACGTGAGCAACCACTGGGTTGTGCCTGGCTGCCCGCGGCCTGCCCGGAGAAGGCCCAGGTGGGCCAGCGAGACCAGCTGTGGCTCTCTCCCCCACGTGAGCAGCCAGCAGGTGCGTCCGACTGCCTGCGGCTTGCCCAGAGAAGGCCCAGGTGGGCCAGCAAGGCCAGCCATGGCCCTCCCCCCTGAGCAAGGATCCACCTAGCAGTGGGTGGAGGAAAAGAGTTGACCCAGCACCCAGTCTGTCCCCTTCACTGGCTCTCCAGACTGAGGCCAAGACACTGGCCGGCGACTCTGTGGGCAGGATTGAGGCAGCGCAGTGAGGGAATGCAGCCAGTCGCCAGGGAGCCCTTTTGAGTGGCGGTTCTTGCAGCCAACTGATTTTGGCGCACCATGAAACATTGCCACCCCAACTCACTTTTGTATATAAGGAAAGATTAGACTTTTATACCATCCTCCCCATAAATAGGCTCAGGGCAGTTCGCAACACAACTATAAAAACATATAAATCAAAATAAATTCTCTAAAATACAGATCTAATTAAACATAACTGTTGATAAGGTTCCTCCTCTGGATGGACTCCTTGATGCTAAAGGAGAAATCAGCTGATATAGTGACAAACCCATTCCAATCAAGCATGTAGAATATACTATATTGAACCTGATAAATGTGAGACAAGATTCATGCCTATTATCTAAAAACGGTAATGGCTTAATTGAAGCATTTTCTCCGATATGAGAATGGCATCTTTATATCAGTGCCTATTTTAAGTTGGTAAAACTTGATTAAGTTTGCATAATTATGTTAAGAATAGTATTTTAGAACTACAGATGTTTTTGAAAGTTGTTGTTTATTTCTTGACCTTAATAGTACTACTCTTTGGTGATGAAACTGTAGAACTCCAATCAGGCTTGAGGTAACTTTTTTTTCCAAAAATTTTTTATTCAGTGTTGCTTTTATTTAAAAGGAAATATAGGAAAATGTGTTACATTGTTCCTTAAAGTATTTAGTCCATAAGTTTGCTTAGAAGTTGACTAATGCATGTGAAAAAGCATTATGTTAAGTTTCGTTTTAAATATTAGATTGAGATCCAAAAATCTAGTTTAGGTTATGCCAAAGGTGTGATCTAGCCCAGTTGGTTCAGTTGTTTTTTCTTTGATCATCAGACTCTTATACTATAAGATTTCAAGCTCTCCCTAATTTCAAGGTTCCTTATTATATATGCATCAGAAGACTGCTTTTTCAAGTAATAATTTAGGCACACAGAATTGGTTTCACAGTTGTAGGTGTCTTAATTTTGAACAACATACTCTAAAGTATTTTTAATTTATTTTATAATGGTGTGCACCTACAAATTACAAAAGAATTAAAGTATGTTATATATAGTATATATGACATTTTCTATAGTTACTTTCACTGTGTCTCTAGTCTGGTTGATTACCATGGAAATTATATGTGAATCTAATGACAGGACAAGTTATTTCTATCAAGTATCAACAATATGTCAAATTACATAAAGATATTTTGAAAACATTGGTTAATGTGGGCATTAGAGAAAATCTTGTATAGGAGGTACCTTATGTCCATTAGTGTAGCCAAAAAGACCAGGAGCCTCTAATAAATGTTGTGATATAACAGAAGACATGGTACTGTCTTTTGCATCTGGTGGCAGTGTCCACAGGCACACAAATACTGGATCAGTATATTCAAAGAGAATTGTAGGTTGTAAAATAGCTTGTAAGCCTAAGGTAGTCCTCTTAAGTATCTTATCTCAAGATATACAGCAGAAAACAAAATACATGCTCAAAAGTCTTTTAGCAGTGACAAGACAATGATTAGTCCGAGCTTGGAAACAGCTGAGCCTGCCTGATATTGATGAATGGACTCATGAAGTGTGGTACATTGTAGTGGTGGATAAAATTGCTCTTTATAAGAAAATGTGAGAAGGAAAAAGTAAGGCTCAGGAGATGGTTATTTAGACATGGTATCTAAACCCAATGAATGGGTTATTCTGAGATAGGTTTGAACAAAGGACTGTCAGATGACAGGAAGTTCTATACTGTAATGCGAGGGACCACAATTTTTTTGAGCCTTTGTGCACTTTTGAAATTCTGACACAGGATGGTGGCTGCAACCACAAAATGGCTGCCACAAGAAGAATAGCAAGAAGATAAATAGGTTTGCTTCTCCCACAAGAACCACAAAATGTCAGGGAATGAGGTCAGGCATAACTCTAATATTATTATTATTATTAAATTTATATGCTGCCTCTCGCCATCAAGTGGTCTCAAGGCGGCTAACAACAGCTAAACTATTAACAGATATCAATTTAAAACAATACAAAACTAAAAGGCAGCCCATATAAACAAACCCGACTAATGAAAAGCTAAATGGAAGAGCTCCACTTTGCAGGCCCTGCAGAACTTGGTACATAGGCCCTGTGGGACTTGTCTCTGTCTGACAGCTGGTTCTACCAGGATGGGATGGGGCCACCACAAAGAAAGCCCTCATCCTGGTGGGTGCCAGATGAATGTCCCAGGGGCCAGGCACCACAAGCAGGTTGTGGGTTGAATAGTAACTCTCAACGTTTTAGGCAGGAGTTCTCTTTAACAGAATGCCTGTTAAAGCAAACTTATGGTTTAAAGATATTTTCTGACATACACACAGCTTCACTGTGTGACTGAAGGTAAGATCTTTGTGCTGTGGTGGCAGCTGTTGCCAAAACAACTTTTACAAAAATCTGCACAGCCAATCAGATCTCCGATGGCCAGGCAAAAGCCCCATCTGGTTCCGCATACTTAAAAAAAAACACTTAGTAGGCATGTAATACTTCTTAAATCTCTGTAGATATTTTTTTGGGAAACAGAGTATTATGTGAAACCGCTATCTGTATCAAACTGCTGTTCCTTAGAATCTGTTAGTTTATCTAAATTTTGCTCCATCCAGTTACCTTTATTCGTTAGAACTCCCAAAGCACCGCAGAGCTTTCACTTTAGCACAATTACATGTTCTCCCATCTGCCCGCCTGCAAGGGAGATATGCTCATACCCCATACGCAAGCCGACTCTGTCCTTGTAATTCTGGACAGGTCGAGACAATTGAGCGCGTACTTTTATCTTGTCGATTTTATCATGAGATTTGTTCTAAATATATTACACCAATAATTGTCGCCTACCCAGGCAGGTCTAATCAGTTTTATTCTACTCTTTGGTAGAGAGCCAGTTTGGTGTAGTGGTTAAATGTGCGGACTCTATACTGGGAGAACTGGGTTTGATTTCCCACTCCTCCACTTGCACCTGGCTGGATGACCTTGGGCAAGCCATAGCTCTATATCAGCTGTTCTCTCAAGGACAGTTATCTCAGAGCTCTCTCAGCTCCACCTACCTCACAGGGTGTCTGTTGTGGGGAGGGGAAGGGAAAGGAGTTTGTAAGCCACTCTGAGACTCCCTTGGGGAGTGAAGGGCAGGGTATAAATCCAATTTCTTCTCTTCTTCTCTCTTCTTTTAGCTGATATTTGTAATGAAACTACTGCTAAAGTAGCAAGATTTTGTGCTATGGCTATCCTAACCAGACAAACGACTATTAATTCTTAGGAAATGTTAAAATCCACAGTCTTAACTAAAATTTTTACCTCTACCAACTGTCTGGCTGTATTTCACTGTTAATTATATGTAACATTTTAAGGTATTTGCTGTTCTTTGATCGTAACAAATCAAATTGAGTTATTCATGTTGTGTCCTGATTTACCTTCTAATGGTGTTCTACATACCTTAGTTTTCTTCTTCTAGGTCATGTCTTCTCCTTTTCTCTGAGTGCCTGAGTAAGCAAGCCATGATTTGTATAGAAAATACTACTTGCACTCATCAGTGTGGGAAGATAACTTTTTTTGTTTTTATGAATCTTAAGCACTGCGTATCTTTTCCCAAAGTAAAGTTACTGAAATGGGCGACTCTAGTCCTTGCTTCAAGCAATGTAGCAATAAGCAGGCTCTAAAGCCTGCATTTGGTGTGATTCTGTCCTTAAGAAGCTCCCATTTATATTCTACAATCTTGGTAAAGCACACAATATTAAAACTTTTGAACAGATTCTCTCTATATAAACTTGTCTCTACTTTGTGATATGTGTACACCATAGTGCTGTACTCCTCAACTGATAACTTCTGAGTGAAAGATGTATGAATAATTCTTAGTTTTCCCGTAAACTACTTCCCCTAAATACTTTTTCTGTGTGGCTACCACCATAGTTTTTCACAATAAACTTGGATGTTTATTTTGTAGAAGGGACAAACCATTATGATTGTGCCCATATTTTTTATCGGGGGGGGGGAGCGGTTCATACTTTTCTTGTGTGTAAAGCTTGATTTAGTAAAGCACAATGGGGGGGAGGTGTGGTACAACTATATCTAGTAAAATTGTGCAATGTTCCACTGGTAAGCCTTGCTCTTGTTTAGTATGTATAACCTCTTAAAGGCAATGCTTGTAATCTGTTTCCATCTTACAAAAATCAGGACAGCCACCTGGAGGGGTAGTCAAGAGGAAAGCTAAAGCTGGAGGTACTTTGCAAAGGAACCGTAGTGACTTTTACTGAATGCTGTTTTTTAATGTTTCAAATGCATGGGTTTTTGTAAATGTGTCTACTAATACTGGATGCTGTTTGTACCAGACAGGAATGTGGCATATCTCACTTGGAATTTACATGTGCTTGTAACTCTATTGGGAATTACATATGCAACCAGATCCTGCACTTGCAGTTTCCTGGTCTAGCACAGCAGCCAGCACTATGTGACCAATCTACTTATTTAAAATTATAAAAATGTAATT
The DNA here is from genome assembly GCA_029233225.1 of Lepidodactylus listeri. NCBI lineage: Eukaryota > Metazoa > Chordata > Lepidosauria > Squamata > Gekkonidae > Lepidodactylus > Lepidodactylus listeri. The sequence continues at coordinate 52,898,349 of JARCFY010000006.1, forward strand.
CTTGATAATCAGCTGGAATGGGGGGGAGAGCAGGAGATTGGATTGAATCTTCTGGCCTGCTGTTCCCTGCCAAGTGGATGTCTGGCACAATGCTAGTGTTTTCCTCAGTTATGTCCCTACAGCCTCAGCTGCTGAGTGTGTACTTGATTGGGCTAGGGCCTTTGTGCAGACATATGAAATGAGTATGATCTTGACCATTTTAGCTAATTTGCTGATACTAGTTTTTAATGGCCATTGATATTTTATTTTTCACATGGCTCCATAAAGATCAGTTCTCCTTTATTGTAATGCTATAATACCCTTGCCTATTTCCTGGTACTTATTAGTGTTCTTTGTTAGGTGTTTACAATGTTTAACCAACTGATTTATGAGTTGAAATAATTTCTTACATGCCCTACTGCCTGAGTCAAGCAAAGCCATCATTGAATTTATTTTAGTATCTTCTAGTCTACTGTAATCCCGATAGGGATTTCACTCTAACCAGCCTTCACAAATTTGCATCCATTTATTGTTAAAAGTTGCATGCAGAATTTGTCTAGGATTGGAATGAGACGTTACAACCTACACTTATCAAGAGAGCAGGAATGTGCAGGGGGAGAGGATGGACATTAGTAGAACAGGACCCCTTCCTGCTCCTCTCAGTTCCTTTTTGAAAATATCCGCACTTCATATATACTGTTGTTCCTTGGAAAGAAGATTTTCAACAGGGAGATATCCAAAAATGGTGAAGGTTAAAAATCTTGTGTGCTGGTATTTTATTTATTTATTTGAATTTACTAGTCCATCCTTCCCTACAAGAGGGCTCAGGGCAGCTTACAACACAATAGTATACAAAATCTTAATTAAAACTAAGCTAAAACAAACCAATAAATATCAACAGATAAAACAGTATATGTATAGTATAAAAGATGGGAAAAATTCCAGCTCCCCAGCCTCTTTGGGGGGGCGAGGGTTTATGGGGGATGGCGAAATGTATGAGAGTGCCAAAGGTTGCCCCGCCGCTGTTCTCAACCAAAGGCCTGGCAGAACATCTCTGCCTTAAATGCCCTGCGGAAAGGTAACAACAACTGCAGGGCACGGATGTCTTCTGGCAGAGCGTTCCACCAAGTAGGGACAGTTGGACTTCTCTCAGGCCAGGGACCACCAGGAAGTTGTTATTCCCTAAGGCTCTTCCAGGGGCACACTGAGAGAGGCAGTCCTGAAGTTATGTAGGTCCTTGACCTATATTTGTTTGCAAATGTTCTGTTTCCATTGTAATATCTACTACATCCATGAGTCTTGAAATCTGCAATGAGTGCATGTGTGTGAGAGCTTCAGCATCTTTGCATGGAAGCTAATAAATGGTTGGATTTAGATTTATTTAAGCTATTCTTTGATCATAGTGAAAAAGTCCATGTTATTAAACACGTAATTAAGGGTTGCCATAGTCTAGTTCCTCAAATCCAGCAGGTCGGTTATGCAGTCTGCCAGTTATGCAACTATAGCACATCAATTGCTACATGGACTTATCATCTGGTGTCAGAAGTAAATTGAGGTACATTGAGCCTCTGTGCTTATTGCCCCATACACAAATTTGTCATGTGTACAACGCTAGTCTTCTTTCTGGAAGAGATGTAGCCTGCTGATCCATTATAACTGATTTCCATCATTGCCAAGAACAGTGGAAGGTGGCAGTGAACTTATTTCTTGAAAAACAAATAGTTCCTTACACCACCAGAGGATGTAGTGATCACCACTAGAATAGACAGCTTTAAAGGGGAATTAGACAGATTCTTGAAGGATAGGTCTATCAGTGCCTCATAGCCATGGTGACTGAGGGGAACCTCCACATTCAAAGGCAATTAACCTCTGAATCCCAGTGCCAGGAGGCAACATCAGGGAAAGGTCTTAATTTTGTTAAGTTTGTGTGTTTACAAGAACTTTTTGCTGTCTCATACACTCACACTATTTCTAACTTGCAAGAAAAATATGTCCAGGTGGGAATTAAGATACTCTTCTGTATATTCGGCTGGCAAGATATTTTACCTTCAACAGGGTTCTTGTATTTGCGGAGGGGGCTTCTTTTACAATAGAAAAAAAACCAAATGAAATAGACTGTTCAGCTCATTAATGGGGCCAGTTGCTTACTGGTTATTTATTTATTTCCATTATTTATAGTCTGCCTTTTTTCACTGGAACCCAAGGCAGACTACACAGATTAGATCAATACAGTCAACAGGATGGGACAGTCAGTAAACCATGCAATAGGGTTAGGGTTGTAGAACCAACCAGAAATCTAAAAACAGTTGAAGCAAAGAATAAATATGAACATAACACATTAAATGTTGCATATCACATTAAACATAACACATTAAATGTTACATAACACATTAAATGTTACCATATCAGGTAATCCTACTATATATTATTTCATTAAATTCATCTGTATTGCCCCACTCCTCCTTCTGTCATGTTATTGCAGAAGTACTGATGTAATGCAAATCTTTTTGGGCTTTTCTGCAGACCAGCAATTCCCGCATTCACAGCTGAGCCAGCACTCAGAGGTGAATGGTGGGGGGGGGGGGGGAAGCCTGCTCTAAGGGACTGAGGTGGAAAATCAGCACTTAACTCTACCATTTTGAAGGCAGAGTTCACATCCCTCCCCCTCCCCAGATTGGCTGTGAGCACTGCTTCTGTATGGAGCCTCTGCCTGTAGCTACCCTAAAGTTCAAGCAAAGGAAGTGTATCCTTTGGTCCATCCTTAAGGGGGAGGCTGTAACAGCCCCACATGTCATGCTCAAGAAGAGCATGGCATTGTTGGAAGATCCCCCAAAATACAGGGGTATATTGTATTCAGCCTGAGGAAAAATCTCTCTGTGGAAGCAGCCATTGTAGGTGATTTTGCTTAGTAGTCTCTTCATTTCCCTCTACTTATAAATCTAGAACATTCTAAAAATATCTTAAATAGTAGTGCAGATGTCAGGAGATGAAATAAAGCTATTTTGGGGTGATAAGAGAAAGCTAGACAGAAAGGGAAACTTTTTCATGTCTATCAAATTCTCACCCAGCAGTCTCTGGCTTTTGAGTTGGTCCTAGATTCTTTTCTTATCAGTGTACTTCCTATTTTATTGCATTCATATAGCCTGTGATCTTACTTGTTCAACCATGGATAATGGTATTACAGAGATCCTGGAAGAGCTTTCTTTCGGGTGACTGGCTGGAATCTTTTCCATGTATGGGCTATGCTTGTAAGTAACCCACCCTGTGGTGCTTGCTTATGAGTAATATGCTTCTGTTCTTTGCAAGTATATACCTGCAGTTTACATGAACAGAACATTCCAGGAGGATGAGGGAGAAAAATAGGATTAGTGTACTTTTATCTCCTTCTAATAAAGCTCCTAAGACTCTCAATAAAGCCATCAAATTCTGTGGTGTACAATATGTTAGTATTATGCCTATTTGTTAGATCTATTTCTAAGAATAAAACATCTGCTAATTTTTAGACACTTCCATTTCTGTTCAACAATTTCTAATGAAAGATCATAAAAACCAAATATTTTAATCAAACTGCATGTGGTGTTTTTAAATATGTTTACTTTTTGATCAGGTGCTTGCTGAGTACACTTTACAAACCAGTGCTTACAGTTTGAAAAGTTTCAGGTGGCATCAAAACCATCTGAAATCTATCTTCAGGGTTTTTTTAACACTTCAAAGTATGCAAGTCTTTAACACAATTCTTCAGGCATTACTAATACTGTATGGCTAAGTTCTTTGGAAATGAATATATGAGTTTGATCTTGAGTTTGGAGTGGCGGTATGCATTTGGCTTGCTAAAAGTAGGTCTCTTAACGTATGTTCCTTAACAAACATTTTCCCCTTTTTTAATGGGAAAAAAATGAAAAGCAAAAGAGATCAAAGAACCAGCAAGAAAAGAGAAGCAAGAATTAAAGAAGGAAAGCAAAGATGAAGAAAAGAAGAAATTGAACAGGAAAGCTGATGACTTGGACAAAAAAGAAAAAAAAGCTGCTGACAAAGCCAAGAGAGATAGAAAGGCTGAAAAGGAGAGATCAGGGTCAGACAAAACTGTCAAAAATAAAGGAACAGCAAAGGACTTAGATAGTGGCAAAGATAAAGATACAAAAAAGATAGCTAAGAACCTTTCTAAAGTGTCTGAGAGTTCAGCAAAGGGAGAAGAGAAGAGAAAAAGAGTAAAGGGATAATATTTCCCATAGCTGAGTGATAGCAAGAGAACTATTGGTCGTGAGAAAATAATGCACTAGAAGGGAAATATTTGTGAGTTTGTTGGAATAAACAAAAATTACAAAGCTTTTGCAGAAATAGCCTTAGTATATTGTATGTGTGTATGTACTATGAAATTCCAATTTGTACATAGTGTATCTGATCATTAACTCTTCTACATTCTTATTGTACTGAGATCAGTTATCTATTCTTGTTTTTGGTACTTTATCTCACACTTAAGGCTAATAAAGGAAAAGTTTGAAATACTTGAGAGTAGTATTTGTTTCACGCTGCATTACTAGGCCGTGTGTGTTCGTGTGTGTGTGATCAGAACATGGGACCAGTTCTTTTGTGCTAAATTCATAGTGATGTAGGGTTGCCAAGTCTTTGTTGGAAAATACCTGGAGACTTTGGGGGCAGATCCAGGAGAGGGCGGGGTTTGGAGAGGAGAGAAGCCTCAGCATGGTAGAATGCCATAGAGTCCCCCCTCCAAAGCAGCCATTTTTTCCAGGGGAGCTGATCTCTCTCAGCTGGAGATCAGTTGTAAAAGCAGGGGATCCCCAGGCCCCACCTGGAGGCTGGCAACCCTATAGTGATGACATATTTCATTAAGATGCATAGCATTTTACAAAGTAAACCAGATCTCTGCTAATTACTGAGAAACTAAATGCATGGAATCACAAGATGATAAAGATATAAATGGACCAATAAATAGAACAATTAAGTTATAAATTAACAATTATAGTTATAATTAAATGGCCATTTGGCTCTTTAACAAAGAAAATCATTGAAGTGGAGAAAGTGTTATGAAACAATAACCTGGAAGATATTAGCAGGAATAGGCGGGACTGCAATCAGTGTAAGCATTGAAGATTAATTACTGTAGCTCATGCTGTGTTTTGCTGGTCCTAAAATGAGATGTACTGTGTGGGAGGTAGGTAAAACTTTTGGCAGATAAAAATAAAACACAGCTTCCAATGTGATCCTGAGAAACATTTCTAACCATCACAAGGTATGACAGTTTGTATTGTTGTAAATCAGTGGCAGAGAAATTAAGGATGGAGTAAAATGTAGAATGATTGGAACAACTTATGTCCTCCTAGCATTTATATCAAGCACTACATTTTTTCATTCCATTAAAATCAGCCTTTAAGTCCAAGATGACATTTCACTGTATGCAGAGATGAGTCAAAGAGACTGGGGTTGGGGGTGGATTTCTTAGCAATGTATAAGAGATTCACTCTTGGATACATTCAGTATTAAACTGTACAGCAACAGTAAGTATTGATAAATTAATGGTTATTTTTAATAACTCACAATAACATTAGCAACATTAATCTAAAAACCCACCTTTTCTTTAAGCAAAAGTGATTTGTGCTTTTGGTATGCATCCTTATACACTGGCCTAATCCATGTTCATAAAAAAGCCATTCATTAGGTGGCACCAGTAAGAGAAAAAGGTATTCCTGAAAAGCAGTCACATCTGCCATGGTCTTAGAAGAACCACCAACTTATTTGTATATTTGAATGAACTTAATGTGCTGTGAGGCCCACCTGCTTACTTAGCCTTCACACATTGGATGTAACATTGTGCAATATAACAATCCAACGTTATCTTTATCTTTGTATTTTATATTTCATTTTGTTGTTTGTTTTAATAAAGATAAAAATAATAACTATTACCTCTAGACATGAGAGATCACAATCTTACATTCTAGGTTTCCACACCATTTAGATGTTACATTCATCACATGAAACTTTTGATGTAGTTTGTGTATTTAATACATTTTTGTGAATTTATGTATACTCTTAGAATTAATCAGACGTTCTGAAAACCAGTGTGCATTTATTTTGCAGTTGAGTATACAGAGATTGTATCAGCTTATCACTGAAATCAAGCACTTGCACGCATTCTTGTATGAAGTGGGACATTGAAGAAAATATCAAACAAATTCTATTTATTGACGGTTTCTGAGAACCCTAGTTGTTATCCCATTTTCTTTCATTGTGCCTGTTCTAGAAGAATAATGGAAAGATGAGTGAAAATCACAGCATACCGTACTTTATTTTCTGTGGCACAAGCAACCAGGAAATTCTGGAAATACTTTTCTGCACCTCTCATTTGCTTCATTAAATAAAAGAAGCTTCTAATAGCTTTTACACCAATATTGTAAATGTGTATATGTTGCTCCTTGAAAATGCTTCTGACTACTTGATTTATGGTGGAGGGCAGACAGGAATGAGAAAAAAGGGAGGGAAGAGAGGGAATAAATTGGCATGCACTATGGAGGCAATAATAGGGGAAATGTTGAACCTTCTGTTTCTCACAATAGCCCAATAGATAGTAAAATGGCTTTTTATAGTAATAGTACTACTTACTGATGTGCTAAATAATTGCAGTCCATAAGCCTCTACAGGCATCCACTGGCCTTATTTGGAAATATTTCTCCAGAAGCACTCCTCTACCAATCCTACAAGCTGTATTTTGAATTCCTCTGATTTGTGCAGCCATTACTTTAAAACAAAACAAAATACATATATAAAATCAGTGTATGTCTTTTAAAGAGACTGTTTCTCATTTAACTATTCCTATGCAAAACTGATTTTTAAATTTGGGAATTTAAAATATAGTTTGTGGTGTCAGTAGGCATGGACCATTACCTCACCAAAAAGATCCAATATCTGAATAGGCAGTGTATACCATCCTCATTAGGGGCCTTATTCTCTTACTGATATCTAGCCAAATCAAAATGATGTACCCAAAAGGCTGAACTTAACTTTATAACTGAACAATGCAGGACTCAAAGAAAGATCTGTCCTCGAACAGCCAATACCGAGAGACGCTGAAGAGGTGATTCAACAGCCTGCAGAGCAGCCACACATTAGAGCAGGTAAGTCCTCCAACAAAATCACAGAAAAATAAATCACATTATTTCATTTGCTTCTTCTGGGTGCAGAACATTATAATGTCTGATCTATAGTAAAATATTTCCCCTGCTAATCTAATCTAATCTAATCTAATCTAATCGTTTGCTCTAATCTAAATGAGGCATTCCCAAATGTGTGAGAAAACAATGTAAATCTCTTTCAGTGTGATCTTTACCGCTATAAGAATGCTTTTAAAATTATTCCAGTCACTCACAGATGTACAGTGTCATGTGAAGTTGAATCTGTGTAGGTGTTTCATGAAAGATTAGTGAATGGAAAGAATCCCGCGCTGTTCAAATGTCATGAACAAATCACACAATTTGTTCATTAGGTAAATGAGCTTCAATTCCTTTGGCATGCATGCTCCTTTTCCCTTGCACATGGATCCCCAGTTGGAGAATTTTAAGGAAGTTTTTGATCTAATTCCAGAGTGGTGTGATACCAAATTGAAGAGCCTTAACGAATTGAAATGGCTTCTCTCCCAGTAATTGGAATTATAAACCATGCTTTAATCCTTGTTTAAAGTCCAGGTTACTGCAAAAGAAACAGCTGCCAGTTTGTTCAGGAACCCACATCTCACAATAATTTTTACTTAGAGTGAAAACTTTCTAAACCAGGAAGTCTTCAGTTGTAGCTCTGTGCTTGTGTGAGGAGAGGAGGGCTAATGCAAGGCCAAAGATTAGAGTCTGCTTCATGACACAAACTAACTGTGGTCTGTTTTGCAGACCTTTGTTTCTGATTCATGAATTCATGGAAGGGCTTCATATGCATGCATATATACATGGGGGTCTATGACGACCTCGTCCCCTCCATCAGAGGCACGATTTCCCCTCCATTTTTCTTTCCCTTTTGTCACTGAGTCACCCTTCCTAGTAATGTGTTTTCTTCTTTGCAGAAGAACTCTGGCTGACCCACCCTGTCACAGTATGATATTTTACTGCTGGTTTAGCCCAGGAACCTGAGGGAACCATTGGGATCACCCTTTAACTTAGACCACTGAAAATGGCCCTTGAGACATTTTAAAATTCAAAATTAGCTAAATATTTTATTTGACATAGAAGGGAAAGGTCAGGGGTTGAAACTTCTGAAGTAACTCAATATATATAACTCTGAGGTAAAATCAGTACATGCACAGACTTTAGTCCTTATGTTTCTGGCTAATTAAAGTTTCTTAAGCTATTCACAGTTACTTAAATCTTTATGTTGAGAACCTTTTGTTCCAGTGTTTTCTGAAACATTCTAGAACACTTTCTTTGAGTATTTTCTGACTTCTTTGGTTTCCAGAAGACTGATGCACTCTTTCCAGTACCCATATCCCTTCTCTTAAAACCAGTACTTGTATTGAGTTTTTAACTGACTCTTAAGGTTTCTACAGGCAGTTTCTAACCACACCGGACTGGGGATCTCTGTATTCTTCAGAGGTAACTCCCTGTTTGACCGGGTAGGGAAATTCTCCTTTCACTAGAAGATCTATCCCTTTTCTTTGGCCTGAATAGGAGTCTTTGCCTACTTCCCAAACTTCTTTGCCAGTTTCCCCCTAGTTCTCCTGCCTGTGTTAAACTGCTCTCAGTGAGGGCTGAATTCCAAAACAGTACTTGACTCTTCTCAGCCAGGTCTAAGATCAAACTGAATTCAGTCAAGGTAGAAATCTGACTGTTTCCTCAGCATGCAGCACTCCAGCCTTTCTCTGCTCAGCTAGTGCTAACCAATCAGATTGCTTGGTGCAGCCTATCACTCAAGGTTCTCTGTTTCTGTGAAGAATTAACCCTTCACAGTCCTTCAGCTGTTTGTACAGCACTTCTAAGCTGCTTAAAAGTGCAGTCTGTCGCAGTGTCATTTCCAATATATCATCCATAGAGTCAGATAACATAAAAAGAATCATGTCAAAGGTTTAAAAAACCACTGTGTCAGTTCAGATGTAACATTTCTGCTTTATTGGGTGGCTGCTTTAACTTTACTTGGATGCATATTTATTAAAATGTTATTATAACCAGTTATCCATTCAGCATTTCGTACTCTAACATAAGCTGAATCTATCCAGTAACTCCATCTAAAACACTATGAAGTACCTTCAATATATGTGTTTTATAATATCAAACCTAACAATTCCCTTATCTTTACCATAGTAATACACTGAATTCTTTTCTGTACTTTCAGGGCTGGAATACTATAAAAAGAAGGGGGCATTTTCAGTAATGAAGTATGCTCAGTTTTCAAACTGTAGGTGTGTGATGCTTAAAACAGCTGTACCTTTAACAAGTTCCCTGATGCTTGATGTCTTCCTGTTGTTTATGCATGCAGCTGATTGACTACCATGTTCAGTATGCACCAATGTATTAGTTCACTGTTATCTTCTGTTGTCCACAAAGGTATATACAAATCATTTGAGACAGCTGAGTATACTAATACTCAGAACTTGAATGTGGCTGTTGTTACCTGCTCACTCTTTGAAACCACATTGTGTACATTGCACTCCCTTCTTCTGCATTATGAAAACTTTATTCATCTATTAGGATTGTCATCAAATCGATTGATTAAATTGGCATATAAGTAAAAACCAATAGATCTGAAATGAAAGGCATATTTAGTTTTTAGATGACATGTATCAAGCATGCGTGTGATAGAAGGGGGAATATCTCCCCCAAGATGGTGCTTGCTAAAGTCCAGCGTTTGTTGGAATCGTTTTCTTAATCAAAAGGCTTTTAAGATACCTATCTAACAACTTCGTTTTGCAACTCTATTTATCTCTTCAAACAAAATCAAAGTTAAAAGAATTAATAAATTTTTATTTTTATTTTTAAATTTAAGCAGTGCATTTAAAGGCAATTTAAAGGCAACATTGGGAACAGCATGGATTACTTTAACAAAGTTATTTTTTTAACATTTAAACAGTGAAGTTTCAAACCCCACGTTCTGTACCACAAAAACTTAAATAAATAAATAAAAACTTAGAATAAATAAAAACAAAAACTGTATGTTGGAATCATAGGTATCAGTACAGTATATTAAAATATGCTAAATGTACATATTTTTCCTGAGCTTGGTTTTTGGATCATTGCAAGAGCTGACTTGTGATTTTAACTTTGTTACTGCAGAAGGTGCTGAAACATGATAAATGACAGTGAAGGTAGTGTTGGTGGGGAACTGACAAAGGACCATGTGGAAAGTGTACATAGACTGCAAGAGAACAGAAGCTCTTTCCTTCCAGCACACTGACAAATTCACATGCCTGCTCCTCATATTTTCAAATATAGCTTTATGCCCATGAGGGCTATAACTATACTTTTTTCATCTCTTATAGGACTGTAAGGAACGTTGTGCATGGACAGGTGTTTGAAAAGCTGCCAGTACTGCATCTAATTTGACAAAATTTTCTGTGGTCTGGTCTAGTGCTAGAATTTGAAACCTAGGCTGCTATGTGGAGAGCCCAGTTATGCATATGAAAGGCCTTTGTGCATGAAATGGGCTTTGGCACTTTTTTTCTTACAAGTAAGAGGCACCATCCTGCATTACAGTCTGCCTCTGAAAATCCCCATTGTTCCAAAACTGCCTCTTATGTGGCATGCAGGACTTCTTGCTTTTTATTGTCAGTTTTTAAAGTTACATGATCTGTTGTGCATTTAGAACTAAGTATTCACTTCTCTAGATCATAATTATAGGAAAAGGCTTGTAGAAAAAGAATGAGAGTCTCATCCCTTGGTATTAGAATCTGACATAGTCTTGCGGTTTTAAACAATTTGGAGTCTGTTAGCTAAGAGGTGAAGAACTATGAATAACTCCAGCAAAGGGCTGGAGAGTGGAATACATTCTGAGCCATGTTGATGTCCGGGACATAAAGGTTCCACTTCTTTGTGCTTTTTACAGACAATGCCTGCTCATTTTCAGGCCTATTGTTTCAGTAAAAAGTAAAACAAAGTCCCTGAGGAATCCAAATAGTTCAACAGATAATTGATTCTGTGCAAGTTATGAACAGAATGTGATAAATGGATTCCAGTCAGTCCTCTAAACCAGGGGTTCCCAGTGTGGTGCCAGTGGGTGCCATGGCACCTACTGGCACCTTTCCTGATGCCCACCAATTAGTTTTAGAAAGTGGAAGGGTTCGGTCGGTCAGTTGCCCAGCAGGATCTCTGATTGGCTGTACAGATCAAAAGGCATCCTGTTAACCAGAGCTTCTGCCTGAGACCAAATTGCTATGATTAGAATTTTGTGTTCTTGTGCCTCCTCTGGCAGCCATTTGCTTATTGTGCCCACCACAGGTGCCCACCTGCTCCAAAAAGGTTGGGGACCCCTGCTCTAGACTAATCACCTCCTTTAGTTTCTTCTAGAGGAAAGATTGAGTCCGGTGGCACCTTTAAGACCAATAAAGTTTAATTCTGGGTATAAGCTTTTGTGCTCATGTATGCTTCATGCTTCTACTAGGTTTGTAAAATAAATATTTAAAAAGGTCCTTTGGTTATTGCAATCTGATCCTTGACTGAATAAAAGTTAGAGTGGATTGGGCCTTTAACTTACGAGGAAAGTTCCCAGTAAGCCACTCCCTGCAGCGCTGTTGATGGCCAGGAGCAGCCTAGCTGAGCCCCACAGAGCTGTTGACTCTAACCTGGTCAGTTGAGATGCAGGAGGATGTAGATAAGCCATTGTTACTGGCTGGGTCCAAGTGAAGCCAAGCAGCCCCAGTGGTTGGCTCAACTTGGGCCTTTTCAATATCTTGATCTTCCCTGATGACTGTTTTGTACATCACTTTTAGAAGAGACATGTCCAGGTATGGTAAACTTAACTAAATATGCTCACTTTTGTTTATAGGTAACTGATTTAATTTTTTTCCTGGTTTTCAGTTTTTTCCAGTTTAGCCCTTTTACCCTTTTACTTTTCATTGAATTCTGTTAACTAATGTAGAACACAGGAGTGCTGAAGCAGAACCTGAAGATGAAATCCAATCTCTGCTGCGTGAAGCTCTCAACTCACAACTTGGTATGGATATATAGTTTGCAGTTATTCATATAATTTCCATTTTCTGAGTTACAAAATAACTATTTCCTACTATTTAGAGAACAAGAAGTTATTTTGATTAGTGAAAGATAGTGAACAGTTAATTACAGACCTTTCTGAGTATTCTCTTGTTGCTGAAGGTAATTGTAGGTGACTGATGTTTCTTACCTGTTTGGCCAGTAATTTCAATTGACATAAATATCTCATGATATTTGTATTATAAACACCATCCAACTGATGTTAAGCACCTTTCCCACTGAAGATGTAAATGCATGCTTTACTTCTCTCCCTCTGACATCAAAAGGACTAAAAGTGGTTAACTTTGGCTGGGTTGCACTCATGTTTGTTTTTAATAGAGATAACTGAGACAAGCAGTTGAGATGTTTAGCTTTCTGTTCAGATGCTGCTTATATATTTTCAATGTTTTTGTTAAAAAGGAGAAACAGATGAAGAACATGAACATGAAGGAACACAGTTTCAGCAGGAGGAGAATAGTGAAATGCCGGAAGACACTGTTGAAGTTCCTGTGGTAGAAGAGGACTATGATAGAGAATTGGAAGATAAAATGCCAGACATGCCAGACATATTGGCAACCACAGAATCCTTCCAGGAAGGTATCTGAAACACTGAGAATATCAAGCATATTTCTCATGCATCTGTGCGACATTGGGTATTATTTTCTGATCTGTATCAGAGAAATGGTGAATTTTTAATATTTTGTGTATCCTGCATTTCCTAGGATCTTTGCTGTACTATGTGTACTAGATTTCAGATGCATAAGTAATATGCACAACAAAATGTGTACTTTAAATGTTCGTAATTGCCTTCTTTGGTGTGATGTGTATAAAGCCATAAGTGATAAAGCACTAGCATTTAGAACTTTTGCAATGGCTAAGTTTCAGTTTGTATGTTAGTATTCAGAATTTTGATAGGTGTCTGGATTAGTTCACATCCCATGCACAAATGATTTAGCACACATTAAGGACCTGTTCCATATATGTACATTTGGAGTAGGTTCTGTGCATAGGTGCTAGTGTCTTAATTGTTATTAACCCATATGTCATTGTTCAACCATGAAGCATTTTTAAAAGACCAAGGACTCAGTCAAATGTAGCACATCATAGCATCCTGTTTAAAGAGGTTGCACCAAGGCCCAGTTTCAGTGCAATCAGAGCTTAAGTTTAGTGATCAGGTAAGGATAGTGGCATTATGCATCTCCTTTATTCCTGCTCCTTCCTCCCACACTTCTGTGTGTTCCTAAATGCACTTTGAAAATCTGGTTTTAGCCAGTATGTTCCAGGTGAGTTTAGAATAATATCTGTGATGATCACATATAACTCTGGTCAGGATAGACAAAACCTGGAAGAATTATGTGAGAGGAGAGGAAAGGCACATCAATCCCATGACCTACTTCCCAATCTTTAAATTCTGATCCTTGTTTTTAAGGTAGACAAGGTCTGTAACATTTCTGAAAATTTTGAAACCACAGAAAAATACTTTCCAATTAAACCTAAATTTATTTTACTATATGAACAACATAAGATACATCATTTATAACTCAGAATATAAAATTGTCCTGTTTGGCACATGTATGGAATTTAAAACTATAAATATCTTCATTTTCTATAAGAAAAATGGCAAGTGTACCCAATACTTGAGAAAAGTTGCAAACTCTGCACCCTATGCTACTATAGGACATGTGTCTTTAATTTTTTGTCATCTAGCAGGACAAACTAAAGAAGATAGAAAGCAAATTCTGTAGCAAACAAAAGAAGGTATATTGTATGGACAAAAACTTTCTCATAGAGCTACAATAGCTAGGACTGCCAGCATGTTTGGATATTAAGTTAACTTTATAGTATTGAAAACACTGAACTCTTTAATAACGTATTATCAGTAAAACAGTTTAGCATATTAATTGTTGCTAAAATTATTTATATTTAAACAAAAACTCATGAAAATATTGTACATGTCTACAGTATAAGAGTTTTATTTTAGTGTTTCCCCAAAAGAAAATCCTCGGACTTTTTTATAATGTACAGTTGGAATTAGTTTTTTTAAATAAGATTTTAAATGTTTATTGAAAGAAAGAATAACAAATAACAGAAAATAACAAGGAAAAGGGAAAGGAAAGACTATATAAAATAAAGGAGGAGTCTTATTTTCTCTGCAACAAATATGATTACCAAATTTTCTCTTACTCTGTGGTTAACAAAGAAAAGCTCTTTTTTTCTATTATCTAAATTTTCCTTTATTCATCAAAACCACAGATCATTAGGTCATTTTTATCTGTTTCATGCAAAAATTCTATAAGGGGTTTTGAATCAGCAATAAAAGTACTTATTGTCCTTTCTCTAATCAATGAAGCAAGTTTAGCCATCTCTGCAAATTCCAAATCTTCACCCACCATTCCTCTGTTGAGGGCAATGTCGGATTCTTCCACTTTTGTGCATATAATTATCTTGCTGCCATTGTCATATATAAAAATAAAGTTCCATGACTTTTTCCCTTCTGAGTGTCCATTAATCCCAAAATATTCAGTTAATCTTTAAAATCTTCTGCATTAATAAATATCTTTGTATTTAGAATTTTTTGGCTTTCTTACATGTTCTGCCACATATGGTAAAACGCTCCTTCATGTTGTTCACATTTCCAACATAGACTCAAAGTCCCTTTATACATTTTGGCCAATTTCTCTGGAGTCATATACCCACATATGCTGTCTTATATTTTCTGTTATTTGTTCTTCTTTCTCTCAATAAAATTTTAAAATCTCATGAAAAAAATACAGTTGGAATGAGTGAAATGCTTTGTAAGACAAAAATTTTCTCAATCAAAAAGAGCAAATATTTCATATGGGTTTTTTTCATGGCTCACCAACATTTCCTCAAGAGTTTTTCATGCTGTACATTTTGAATGTGAAAAACCTTTTTTTAAGCATTGTAGTCATTCAAAAGAGAAAATATTTAATAGGATGTTTTTTTCACTATTCTCCACAAATTTTCCAGTCTTTCCAAAAGGCCTGGGGGTGGGGGAGGTGGACCCACCCCATTTCTTTTTTTTCCTGGGCTCTCACATCTCTAAGTGTATGTTATATCTGTAAACTGATACATTGGTTTGTTGCTTGTCTTAAACTCTTTGGTATTTTCAGCTAGAATTTTTTAATGTATTCAAAAACATTTCCCCCCCTGTACTTAGAACTTACCAGTGACCATGAAGTACAAGAGCCAGAACTAGATGAACCTCATGGTATGTCTTTCTGCAGTGTGTTGAATTTGGAAGTTTTCACTTGAAGAACACTCTGAGATGTTTGGGTACTCTCCTTTTCACGATCCCTGCAGGCAGGGATCTGTGGGGCTGTGACTGCTGAGACCATGGCTCTGTTGGAAAAACTAATGGAGGTCTACGTGACATCTGAAATGAAGCATACTGCTCTCTCTAGCTTACAAACCATGAGACTGGATACTCCTGGAACAATGTTTTTTTTAACCAAATGACAGAGGGCCTTGCTATGGTTGAGAACAGATTGGTAATCTGCTGCGGAATGGCAGCGGGGCCAAAAGCCCCAGGGGGAACTGGCCCGGGGCTGGCCATTCACACTGGCCAGACTCCTGCGGGAGCATTCCAGGGAGGAGGCACAATGACGCATCCACACTGCTGCAGAGCGGCCCCTGGTGGGCCAGCCTCTGCAGCTCATGGCGGGGCCATTTCAGCAGCAGGCGCATGGGCGCCTATGTGCATAGGCGCATGGGGGCAACAGCAATTCAGCCACAATCCAGTGGCACACAGAGTGCATATGCGCATCTCTCCGTGGCGGCGCGTTCACACCATCGCCTCCGCTTGAATCCCGCCTCTTCCCGTCCGGGATCCAAGCGGAGGAAGCCCCCTGTACACCACTTTCTGCTGGTGTCCGTCTGAGGCGGCATGGAAGTGCTTCAGAGACGGGTGAGTACGGAAGGGAGATGGAGGACAGCTGTGGCTGTCTGAACTGCCTCCCTTCCCCTGCTTGTGAAGCGGAGCTCTCCTGGGCCACATTGCCAGTCTGTCCTCAGCCTATGAGGCAAGTGGCCAATAAAGCCTTTATAGATAACGCCATTACTTTGTGGGGTCTAAAGAGCATGGCATCCCATTTCCAATCAGTGACATCCTTTAAATCCCTTGCCCTCCCTGGAAACCAGGCTTGCCACAGGACTGTCCACCTGCAGAGACTCAAATAAGGCAGGTGGCCTTAGGGAAGAAAGAGAACAGCTTTCTAGAATGGCCTGTATGGAGTCTCTAAGTGACTGCATGGCCCAGTCTTTATTTCTGGAGGAGAAAAAAAGAAGGAAAAGGAACACTCAGACCTCAGAGTCCTTCCTGTCTCCATAATTGTCTTATGGGTCAGGGAGCTGGTCTGTTTAAGAGCCTGAGAATTTTAAGGGCTTTACATAGACATGAGGGGAGTTCTTCCACTGAAAAAAGCAATTTAGAATGTTGTGTCTGTGTGTTTGTGACAATTCTTTTGCCTCCCTGTCTGAGTTCTGTCCTGAGTCCCTGGAGAAAATGTTTAAGGAATCCTCCTTTTGTCTCTGGGAAGAACAGGATGACTTGGTGCAGGGCTGACTCATGGAATGCTTACTAGTAGTCCTTGAAAGCCAGCTTGGCTAGAGACAAATTTTGCATCTGCAGAGCCTGTTATTTGAGAAGAAGGGGGTGGGATTATGGAAAAGCTGGCTGCTGAAGTCTTTTGCTTGTGGATTGGAGAGCCCTACTGCTCCCACTGCTGATTAGCAAATTGCTCCATCCAAGTCTGTAAACCTGTGGTGCAGAGAAGGTGTCCTCTCCCCCACTCAGTGCAATTGCAGAATTCTGAGCAGACAAAAAATGGAGAGAAGAGCTTTTTTGATAGCTTAGAGGTAGAAGATTGGAGAGAGATACATAAAGAAAAAAAGCCCTAAGAACTCAAAGGGGAAAAAAACAGGGAGCTCCTTAGAAGCCTTGTACTCTCAAAACGGCAAGGAGAAAATACTGAAGGCATGGGGCAATCCCTCCTCACTGGGAACAGAAAAGAGCAATCTATTTGCTGCCTTCAAGGATCATGGGGAGGAGAGTACCCAAATGCTCAGAGTGTCCTGTGCTTTAAGTAAGAGGAACCTTCATGGAAAGTCCAATGCTTTGTTCTGGTTTTTGATGTTTTGATTATTTACACATAGATTTTATCGAGTGATGAATTTTCATGTATGAAATGGCTCTAAATATCTGGAATCTGTATGTAATATATTCACTGGTAAATTTCATATAAGGAGGACATGAGATATGAGTTGTTTAAATTACTGATTTTCAACTAACAGATCAGTCCACTCCAAGATAGATTTCATCAATGGCTCTACTTTAGTGTCTCATGTAATTTTCATTTTATCTTATTTTAAAGTGAAATCTCTGCTCCCTGTGATGGAGTGGAGAAAGGCTTATTGGAACAGCAGTGAGCCATACAAGCAACCTAAGTGGCTCATATACACCCCATAATGCAGTGGTATCCAAACTTTTTTGGGGGAACTTGGTTCCATAAACTCTACCCCAGTGCCCCCTAACCAGTAATCCAGAATAGCGTTTTGTATGACCCATTAAAAGAATAACAGTAAAATTCAAAATAGTAACAATTAATTGTATATTTATTCAAAATCCAATTAAAACTTTTCAGTTTCCCATCAATTACCCCCCTAAATTTTCCCTTTAAAATGTTTTTTTTCTTTTTGAAAATTTTAAATTCTTTTAGAAATTTTAAATCCTTTTGTAAGTTGAAATATTAATATTGGGTGGCTGCAACAAATATAACATTTATATAGCTAATCATATTCAGGTTCTTTAATCGAGAGCACAATAAATAAATACCATGCTCAATACTATTATTTTAAGGACTTACCCACAAAAACTTGAAAAATGACAGACAAAACCACTGCTGGTATTATTTACTAAAACTTTTGATGATTTCCACCAGATTTCAGCACTATGCAGAGGCAGAAACTTGGAGTGCTGTTTGCCAGCATGGTGCCATAGCCTGGTCAGTAAATAAGCAAACATGTTTGAAGGGTCCCACCTCCCGTGCCTCCTCTGCTGCTCTCTTGCCTCTTAGAGCCCCCTAGGTAATCCCACCCCTTCAGGGAGCAGTACCGCTCACTTTGGGATCCACTGCCATAAGCCTCGTGGGTTTCTTGAATCTATGAAAAACTGAATTATTCAAAAAGACTTTTTTATGCAGGCCAGAGCTGCACTGTACCAAATGATTCACAAAGTTACTTGGAAAAAGTATTAGGGACTGTGGTCTATACTACTGTGTATAGCTTGCTGAAACTAGGATCTTGCTGTGGAATTTTGCACAAATGGTTAGTTTGTCATGTTCATACTTATGCTTTGCTGCTTGAGTTCTGTTTTTAGACTTCTGGTTGGTTCTACAAGCTTAATTGTATTGCATTGCATTGCTTATTGAATGTCCCATCTGTCGACTATATTGACTCAATCTATGAGTCCAAGTGAGAAGGGTGGCCTATAAATAAATAAATGCAAACAGTGGTGCCCTGAGAGAGGCCAAGCAGCTGTGGCAAAATTTGCAAGATGAGATTCTCACAGGCGTGGAGCCTATGTACTGTGATGAACCAAAATATAAAATATTACTTCAGCTTCGTGCTGGAGGCAGTTAGTCTCTGTGAAGCCTAAGTGGAAGGATGTAACTATACTATTTTTAGTAATCTGAGGACTCTTGGGGGATAGAGAAGCAGGTCATAAGAAGAGCACAAAATCGGCTTGAAGGGCCTACAGCTCAAAAAGTAGCATAGCAGGCAAAACCAGGAGGGTAGAAGAAAGAGAAGAACATACGAAGTTAAAAGTTAAAATTTGGCCTCATGTCGGAGTCTGGTGTTATAAATAGCATGCTAGCTTGAAATCTTTGAAGGTCACTAATCTAAACAAAACACATTGTACTTCAAAACACTTGAGGTTGATGGAATCTATATGCATTTGTTTGTTAATTCAAATGGCAAAATAAGTATGCACTAATCTTCATTATCCATCTTGGTATTTTGGTTCAGGGCTGTTAAAAGAAATGTTATGTTCTTTTCATGGCTTCACTTAAGTAGAATGGTATTCCAGGGAGAGCAGTTGTGAGATTATTATAGTTTTCTTTCAAATAAAATTGCTTCAAATAAAGTGTTGGCTTTGATGCTAGTCATATCAATGTAACCATTCCTGCCTTCATGATGGTGATGGAGATAGTGGCATCTTGTGGCTTAATATGAACAGTTTCTTAATTTTCAGGTACTCATGAATATGACACAGATGTAGATGAAAATACATATGAACCAGTAGAACCAGGTATGTCTGATCATGATTTATTAATTTAGGAATAATTTATAGTATAGATTCTGCTTTTTATGTTTCAGCAGGTTGTGGGGTGCAGGAAGTATACCTACAGAGAGAGCTAGAAAGAGAAGGGCATCATTTGACTTTGTTCCAGTAGTACATTCCCATTACATTATTTAAAAACAGGGGTCATTTCGTAGAAAAAGAGGTGCAGGAGCTTATTAGCATAACTCACTAGCATAACTTATTTGCATATGCTACACTACCTGACATCACTGGAAGTATGTCAAAAGGCAAGAAAGAAGGGGGAGGGAGAGGGAGAGGGAGAGGGAGAGGGAGGGAGGGAGGGAGAGAGAGAGAGAGAGAGAGAAAGAAAGAAAGAAAGAAAGAAAGAAAGAAAGAAAGAAAGAAAGAAAGCTAGCAGAGAGGGGACAGCTACTAATCCAAGCCTCAGAAATACCACCATTCTGGGAGGATAGCTTCAGTGGTGACTGAAGCCTTCAGAAGGCTGGTCGGAGAAACAAGGACCTTACCAGGGGCGGGGTCATTTTGCTGCAGCCATGACACAAGCAGGCATTCCCGGGCGGGGGGGAGGGGCTGGCACCAACTCCTGGAGCTGAGCTCCCCCAAGCTCCTGCTCGAAATGACCCCTATTTTAAAATAAATATACAGTGCATACACTGGGTTGTATGCATGTTGTTATATTGTTAAAAATGGTATTGGAGTGTGTGTTGCTGTGTATTGCTGCAGCTATTGCCTTATTGTTTGCTCAAGTGGAATTATGCTGAGTACATTTTCCTTTCCATTATTGCATCACTGGATCCAACTTGTTTTCATTTCAGTTTTTCAGGCTTTGTATTATGGTCCTGATGACAACTAATTTCTAACAATACCATATTTTTAATTGTGCCTGACCACCAGCAACACTTGCTGTACCCACTGATTCAGTCTCACACAAACTGAGTCATGGGCAAAAGGCTAACTCCTTTTCTCCAATATGAACAACAAGCAAGGTTTGACAGAGCACATCTTTGATATCTGAGCTGTTCACTAACATTTCCCTTGATTGCCATTTGAAGGGAGTAAACAGCTGTGTTAGACAATAAGAGGAAAGCTCTGCCAAATTCTCTTACGAAGTGGGATAAAGATCCCTTTCCCTCTGTTTCACCATGGGATGGGGCCTGGCTTTGCGAGCTGGATTTGATCCCCTGGCCTTCACTTACCTATCCTTAATGTATTTTCTTATATATAAAATACAAATCTTTTCTCATACAAATCTTTTCTGTGTAAGAATGTACATACAGTGATCAAGTTTTCCCTTAACCAAAGAGCAGTTAAGTTCAGGTCTCAGACGCAGAGGTCACACACCTGTGAGGAAACCTGAGAATGAGGAACAACTCAGAGATTTCCTCCACCCCCCCATAGATTCTATAAATTCTCAGGTTTAAATAGGCTAATCTGCCACCTCTCTTTACTTTAACTGACTCTCAGCATTTCACACTCTTGAAGATACTCCTTATCAGGTTAGATTTTTCTTTTTTGTTATTGTTAATTTACAGTCTTACATTTTTCTACATTCTTATGGAGTCTCCGAGTGTATAGAGACCTTTACCTCATTTCTGAATGGTCTAATTTTGCTGCTTTCATATTGGACAGACAATTGCTAGATATAATGATGTATCACCATTACAAAATACCTTATTTATGCATTATAATGACATCGGGGGGGGCCACAGTTGGACCTGCTAGCATCAATCACAGATTAACCACTAAACACTGTATGTAATACCTCTCAGCATGGCTTCTAACTGGGATATCTATTGGAAGGTTGTGAGAAACAGTGATCTGTGTCAACTGATACTAGAAGTTCCACAAATTCTGCAAAGCGAGACCTATAAGAGCCATAGGGTGAGGACAGACTTGTATTTTGCCGTGCCTCCACGGCGCGGCAGAATAAGGCGGAGGGAATTGCCCCTGCCGCCCGCAGCATTCAGACTGCGGGTGGCTTCCTACGGCGGCGTGCAAATGCCGCGCGGCTCCCCCTCCCAGTGCGCGTTCACACCCGCCAGAGGCGGGTGGAACGCACGCTGCAGCAGCCGGGGCACCACTTTTAAGTGGTGCCCCGCTGCTGCAGGAGGAGCGTGGCACCGGACGTGATGCGTCCGGGCCTCCTCCTCAGGGCAGATGTGGCAGTCTGAACAGCCGCTCTGCCTCCACTTTTGAAAAGGAGGCAGAGCGGGCCAGACTGCCAGTCTGTCCTCGACCATAGTTTTAACATATTTTGTGGCTTCATTGCTAGGATAACAGAACTACTTATGTAGCTCTTAATAGAAGCACTACAGCAGCAATGGGTTTTAGTTGTATTTAGAAACCACTTCAGTGTTTTAATACCATTATTTTGCACATAAGAATTTTTTTGTAACCAGAATACCTTTAGTTAGGTTAATAATAATACATTATACTTGAGTGAATTTGTGCATGTCGGAAACTGTGTTATTCCATACAGGAGAAGAAAAATAAAAATGAGAGGGCTTAACAATGTAAATGTGTTTTAGTGCAACAAAAATT
Organism: Lepidodactylus listeri; assembly: GCA_029233225.1. Taxonomy (NCBI): domain Eukaryota; kingdom Metazoa; phylum Chordata; class Lepidosauria; order Squamata; family Gekkonidae; genus Lepidodactylus; species Lepidodactylus listeri. The sequence goes on from JARCFY010000006.1 coordinate 52,920,387, forward strand.
CTGTAGAGCTGCAAAGTTGAGATTATTTTAGCAATGTAACACTTTACCTAATTGCTTGAATATGAAGCAAGGGCAAAGGAGATGATTAGTTTTTGAAAATGCTTGGTGTACTTGAATTCCCTAATCTTTTTTTAAAATGAAGTTTAGTTTTTAATTAGAGTTAATGAGAAAAGGAAATGGCTTCTAAATCTCAGGTGGTCTAAGAATGTGCTTGGATTAAGTAACAGGTGACAAGCAAAGGCTGATTTATATTACTCATTTCTTTTTCACTATAGAACAGTTTTTAAAATACAAATAATGCAGGTGTGTCAGATCTAGCAACACGCCACCTTACTTTAGTAAAGTACAATGGATTGGAAATTGGAATGGGGCCAGAGAGGCTAAGCTTCAGATTTCTCCTCAGCAGTTGATTTAGTGAGTCAAATAGTTTAGCTTTAGTTAACATTCTACAAAGTAATTTTTATGTACTTCACTGTAGTGTGGACAAACAAAATAAGCATTGTACCATAAAAACCATGTATATATTGGTATGTTGTTATTAGTAGTATATGTATCACATTTATTATCCTACCCTTTCTCTTGAGGGACTCAGGGTGGCCTATGTAGGATTTTTATACTTAAAACAACTCTGTTATACTGAAACATTGTGTCTTGCCTAAAGCTGCTCCACAAGCTCCAAGAGCAAATAGAGAGTTTAAGGCTGTTCTCCAGTGCTCAGAGTTTTATTCCAGGGCTCCCCAACCTTTTCCAGCCTCTGGCACCTTTGGAGTTTTGACACAAAATGGTGGCACAGCCACAAAATGGCTACCATGGAAGGTGGACATACACACAGAGAAGCCCAAGCACAGGGGACATGAGGAGTAACTTTTAAAAATACACTGGGAAAGAAGAGTGAGAAACAGGAAAAACCAACACTGTAATGGCAGCTGCCGCCCAAACCATGTGATTTTAATCTGTAAAGCCAATCAAATCTTCAGAGGTCAGTCAGAACCCCTGCTGGGCAGGAGGCCCAACTGGCCCCACCTACTTCCTAAAAACACTTGATGGGTGCCAGGTAAGATGTTGGTGGGCTCCATGGCACCCACGGATACCACATTGGGGGCCCCTGTTGTATTCAGTACTAACAGGTGAAAAACATGAACTTACTCTTAGTTCTTTTAATGTATGAAATGTGATTAAATAAAGGATGCTGAATTTGGGTCTAGTTTTGTTTTAAACTGCTTAGAACTCAAAAGTATTCAGTACTCAAAATAAGTTGTCCTTTTTGTGCATATTAGGGAGCCTGGCATTTGATATCTGAAAGGAGCATTCACATACAGAGGCAACAAACTTCAGAATGGCATGTTGGGAGGCAATATCATAGGAGGGCCTTGGCCTCTATGCCCTGTTGGTTTGGCCCTCCAAGGCAACTCTTTGGCCCCGGTATGAGACAGGACACTGGACTAGATGGACCACTGGTCTGATCAAGCAGGCTGTACTTAACGTTAAAAACATAAGAAAAGCCCTGCTTGATCAGACCAGTGATCCATCTAGTCCAGTATCCTGTCCCACACAATGGCCAACCAGTTACTCTGGAGGGCCAACAACAGGGCATAGAGGCCAAGGCCTTCCCCTGATGTTGCCTCCTGGCTCTGGGACTCAGAGGTTGTGTCTCTGAACATGGAGGTTCCCCTCAGGCACCGTGGCTAATAGCCATTGATAGACTTATTCTCCATGAATTTATCTAATCTTCTTTTAAACCTGTTTATTCCCATGGCCATCACTACATCTTCTGGCAGTGAATTCCACATTTTAATCACTCTCTGTGTAAAGCAGTAATCTTCTTTGTGGTCTCTGTGCATCACACCTCTGGGATATAGTGTGCCTGCGCCGACCCTGATTGGTATCTTCTAAAGTGAAAGGGATTTTCGTGCCCTTTCCCCGGTCACGTGCAGGGCTCCAGTGCGCATGACCTAGGGAGGGGCACAACAATCCCGCCAGTTCCTTCTGACCGCTGCCATCAGTCTCCAAGCAAGATAGGAAAGACCGACAGCAAGTGGGAAGGAGGGCGGGTGGTGTGAATGCACAGATGACCACTCGAAGATCCCCAGTTACAGGTAAGCAGTCCCCCCCCCCCCCAGGATTAGTTTAAAAGCTTCTCTGCTACCTTTTTTATATTGGTTGCCAGCAGCCTAGTTCCCTTTTGGTTCAAGTGAAGCCCGTCTCTTTTGTACAGATTCAGCTTGTCTCAGAAAGTTCCTCAGTGCGTAACAAATCTAAATCCTTCCTCCTGACACCACTTTCTCATCCACGCATTGAGGTCCCTGATCTATGCCCATCTAGCTGGCCCTGCATGTGGAACTGGCTGCACTATGTTCTTACATACAGAGAATACTTTGTAATTGATGTGTTGTAGGGGTGTGCACTCAGTATAAATGGAACTGAAAAAATACCTGATAAATATCTTATTGGTGTTTATTGGGTGTTTACTCAGCTGATTACTGAGTGTCCAGCTGATTTGGCTATCCAAAAATGGCCACCTCAAAAAATCCCAAAAACATTTGGGATTTTTTGGGACCACCAGATAGCTGCAGTTAAAGGGGACCTGCAGCTTGCAAAAGGCATTTAAAGGGACAGCAATCCCTTTAAATACCTTTCCCCCTCCTCCATTGGAGGAAACAATGGAGGATGGGGGGGGGCTCTGTTGGACAGTCCAGTTTAAATTGGGCTGCCCAGCAGAGGCCCAGCCGAGCCTGCGGGGAGAACTCTCCCCACAGGATCGGCTCCTTGACAAGCTCTGTTGGGCAGTCCAGTCTAAACTGGGGTGCCCAGCATAATTCCAGCTGAGTCTGTGGGGAGAACTCTCCCTGCAGGATCAGCTCTTTGGTGGGCTTTGTTGGGCAGTCTGGTTTAAACTGGGGTGCTCATCAGAGCCCTAGCCAAGCCTCCTGGGAGAACTCTGTGGGGAGTTTTCAACCGAGCTGCAAAGAGGAGCCAAACCAGGATTAGCCGGGTCTGCGTGGAGCTCTCAGCTCCTGCCACCCCAGCTGATCTTGGGTTTTTTTTCTTCTTGGTTCCATTCAGGAATCCTCAATATTTCCCGAATCTGAATAGCATACCAGTATTGGGATTCGGAGATACTGGGAAATACTAATATTTTTCAGGTTCAGTATACCTGAACCTGAAAAATACTGTGTTGGTTTGTTTGCACACCCTTAGACTGCCAGATAGTAGAACACTGGGAGAGGAGGAGATAGAAGGAACATACTGAGGATTGTTGTTATTAACAATCTCATTTTGTTGTTGTTATTGACTTTCTCACTGAGATTCAAAGCATATTACAAAATATGAAAAGCAATTTGATTAGGCCACAAGGGCCTTCAATAAATGATGCAATAGAAGTAGGATTGCAAAGCTGGATTCCATTTACACCTACACATTGGAGGTAAAGCATGTACAAGAATCTATTCACTGAGTCTAAGGCACATAGACTAAAACTGGGATTAGTAGACCATGAAATCAGAAGGTACAGACTGCTTCGCTTGACCTTGGAGATGTTGGACTGTACATATATAGACTGCTGTGTAATGGTTAGTATGTGCATGTTGGAGGGCCCCAAAAGGGAGGATAAACTGGTGTAGTTTTGACCCTTCCCCATTGTATCAATGGTAATTTGAATAAAACGGGACACTGAGTTTGTCTGTCTTTTATAGATGCTAGCGAACTAACGCTAGAAGATGCTCTTGCGCATGAAACAGGTACCAAACAAAAGTCTTGAACTTTTTCTGTTTTTACATTGTGTTCTTCTAATCTGGATTCTTTGTAATTTAAAATCCAACCTGTGCTCTACTTTTCATTTTGCATGGGTATTTCAGTAGCATATGTTTGTGTTAAAGGGATCCAAATGAACATCTTTCAGTCATCCGGGGTGGGCATAATCAAACCAAGGGGCTTCTCTAACAAAGGTCTGGTCCTGTGAGGAGGGCCTTCTGTTTGGGGAGAGGGGCTGCAAGCAAAACGGCATCGGTCGTTCCTGTCTTTCTCCAGTGAGAGGGAGGGAGAGGGTGTGAGAGAGTGAAAAACAGATTTGTATCACCAGGCACCTACTTCTGACTGTCTGAAAATTATTTTCATTTAAAAGCTGATGGGGGGGGGGGAATGGACTGAGCACCTCTCTCTACTGAATCACTGCAGTCAACCTTCATGCAGTGATTCAATGAAAAGTACTCTTAAGTATGTGAAGAAGTACCTGGGGTTGGGGAGAGGGCTTATGCATGTCCTGGTGGGAATCGCTTGTCCTTTTCATTTTTAGTGAAGGGAGTAGATTGGCCGGCATGGTACAGATAGTGCAGCATGCTGCCCGGCCAGTGTGTAAAAGCAACTGGCTGTGTCGTGAACGAACAATCTCATCAGACTGCAATGGTTACTAATGAATATTAGGAAGTTATTTAGTACATTCTGATTCTGCATTGTCTTCAGTCCACATCTCTTCACTCTCCTCAAGATTTGCTAGACAAGCTTATATCCATTTCCATTACACAAAAAACAGCTTGGTTAAGGTGCTGGGATTCTAGTGGCATTCTTCTTGGGCTCTGTGGCATTCTTAACTGGGCATTGCTCTAGCCAGCTGATTACTACTTTAACAGGATTATTTGTGGAAATATCTGGCATCTTAACAGTAAAAAGGATGCGGATTCTAAGACAATATATAGTAGCAGATGTCTTGTGTACTTTTATGAGTTACATTATGAACATTTTATTTATTTACAGAAGCTTTTTCAGAACGTGAAGAACAGCAAGATTATGTGGATGAACATGGTAAATTTTTATGGCTTTATGACGAATCTATAAGTGACTGTGCCGACAAGCTGTTCATAAATTAGTTGTAGTAAACTCATTTTGCATAATACATTTGTATTTATTTAATTCATTTATACCCCGCCTTTCTTCCCAAAGGGGAACCAAACCAGCTTATGTCATTCTCCTCCATTTTATCTGTAAAACAACCCTGTGAGGTAGGTTAGGCTGAGAAAGTATGATGGGCCCATTTTCACCTTGGGAGCTTCCGTGGTAAAAGAGGGGATTCGAGCCAGGCTCTTCCAGATAGTAGTCCAAAACTGTTAACCACAACACCGTACTGGCTCTTTGGATTAAAATGAGTAATTAAGCATCTAAAATAATTTTGTAGATGCCTTTTGTAGATCACACACTGCATTGTGTGATAGCTGCACGTCCAAAGTGAAAGTCCTCCAGACTGGAGTATTGGTATAGACCAGGGGTGGCCAACCTGTGGCTCGGGAGCCACATGCGGCTCTTTCACACATATTGTGCGGCTCCTGGCAGGGCGGCTGGGGAAGCAAAGGGGAGGCATGCTATTTCTCTCTTTCTCCCTTCCTTCCTTCCCTCCTCCCTCCCATCTATTTGCTTTCCTAGTTTCTCTCTCTCTCGTTCTTATAACTGGTTTTCCTCGTTTGTTTTTATTTTTGGCAGTCCCATTTAACGTTAATAAAAAGCAAATTTGCATATTTTAAAAAATAAAAACGTGTGTGTGATATTTGTTCCTGTCTTGCGGCTCTCAGACATCTCTATGTGGCTCTTACGTTTATTCTATGTGGCTCTTACGTTAAGCAAGGTTGGCCACCCCTGGTATAGACTGTCGTCATATGGGTGGGAACAATAGCATGGGACTTTTCAAACCAGCTAGCTCCCTTCCATGTGGCTGAAAACACCCAGATGGTGTTTGATACTGCAACGACATAGAAATTGCCACAGAAAATCTCTATGCAGTTTGGTGCATATTTCATGATAACTTATTTCCTAACCATAGTAAGGTGAAAGCCAAGGGATTTAAGTTTATTGTTCTCAGACTTCTCCCTTAGGCCCATTACTAGAACTGTTTTTCTCAGTCTCCTCTGGCAGCTGAGCCAAAGGCTAGGCCTAGGGCATCCCCCATGAATGAATGCATGTGTGCCCCTCCTTCTCCTGTTTGAAAAAAATAACAACTTTGTTGGAACACCATCCTCTTAATCTGTCACCTAGTCTTCCACATCACCATAATTACATCCGGCAAATTTTGTGTGCTAGCTTTAACTAATGAATTGGCACTGCTCTTTAGATGTGACCAGAGCAGTATTTATTGCTTCATCTTAAGTAAATGGAAATTATTTCTTTTTCATTATCAATTCGTAGCTGCTGTGGCACTCTCAGGCTTTTAATTGTAAATTCATTATTTTTCTAGAAATGGAAAATGAAGATTATGTCGAAACTCAGGATGCAGGTAAATCATATATCCAGAAGACTGAAAAATATTGACTTTGTGTTGATGGTTTGCTGCAACATCTCTTGTGCATAGATCAACCGAAGAAAAAACTTCAAAGCTTTAGAAATGAGTGGTTGCCATTGATATGTCTTTTATGTTCAGTTTCTCTGCACCCAGTAGGCGAAGCTGGTTCTCTGCAGACCCGAATGAATTTACAATTGCAGTAAAGAAAGAATGAATATTGTTGGCTTGCTTCCAATTAAGGATAGGCATTGATATATTGTAATTGTATCCTTTGAGAACCTAAGTACACATTGTATGTAAATGTGTGCAAAGGAATAACTGTAGTTTTAGAAGGAAAATGCAGATTGGGAGGAGGCAAATAGGAATAAAATAGTAGCATTAGATTCCCACCCTTTACCCAGTAGAGCTCAGAACTTGAGATGCCTCTCCCCGCTTCCCCCTCCACCTCCTTTTTACTTCCCCCATGCCTGGGATACTGTGGCAGCATCCAAGATGCACCTTGTAAAATGTAGCACTCAGGTAGTCTGAGTACCTGAAACATCACCCTGAATTTTGAAACATCACCCTGTTAGACCAGTAGGGAGAAAGACGGGGAACAGGCAGGGAGAAGCAGCTGTCTTATTTGTTGGCTGGCTTGCTAGCTGATGCCAGTCTGCTTGTCCGAGTAGGGCTCACAGCTGTTCTGGTCAGGAGATCAGGTAGGAACGTGGGAGGTTGGGCTTTCTTAGGGGGTCTTTTTATGAGAAGTGTGAAAATTCTTGGAGGAAGAAAACTTCCCTTCTCCCCTATCCATGGATGGGAATTTTCCAATGACACTTGTAAGTATTCTGTTCTCCTTTCAGATGGAGAACCTGTAACTGAACATTATTATGAAGCCTTAGAAGACGAAACCTTACAAGGTAAAAATATAATACTTATTTCAACTAGAAGAGTCAATTATGCTACAACATTCAAGCTTATTATGCCCTCTGCTCAGCAGCTACTATGCTAATGTCTCAAGTCCATATCAACATGAAGCCTGCATGGAAAGCACAGCTTTAAACACAGCATAAAATCTTCACATTATTGTATGCAATGATTGGATGGGTGCTGGGAGGCCAGAATCATTATACCCTGTGCAGATACACAAAGTGAAATATCTGTTTGCAGCTATTGCATAGTGTGATTCATACAGATTGCCTGCTGTTTCCTAAATAGCCATACTTTCAATGTAGGACTCTTGGTTTGGATCCTAAGTCTGGCCTTCGTCAGTTTCGCAGGCATTCCTTTGGTGCACAGTGTTTTCTTCTGGCACTAGTGCTTTTCAGTTCACTGAAAGCTCACTGACCTTGCATGAGCAGAATCTCCTAGCACCAGCAGAACATGCCCCATGGGAGAGACTTCCCCCAGAAAGTGCAAGTGAATCCAAGCCATTATTGCATTTCAAATGGCTTGGTTGCTTCAAATGGTTATGTTGCTTGAATAGATGAGTAAGTATTCTCATTAGCTTGATCTCATTAGCTTTCTTTTTTCAAAGCCTAAGAGAGTTTTTTTCTCATATGCCCTATAGCAGAACCAGTTGACAGTGCTGAGCAAAGAAATGAACGTGAGTATAAAAAGTTGTTCCTTTTCTGTTACTGGGGATCTTTGAGCAGCAAAGAAATATTTAAAAAATCATACTCATTTTCCCCCATCTTCTGAAAATTGTATCAAAGACACAAGGGAGGTAATGCTCCTGTTAGCTTTTTAAAGTGTAGGTTCTATCACTAGAAGACAACTCCAATAGAATAATACTACTGAAGATAAAGTATTTGGACAAGGTGAACTTTGGTGCCTGCGGTGCAGCCCCCTGCCAGCAAACCAATGAGTTTACAGAGTAAATTCTTGTCCACTAATCTCTCCCCCATTTATAAATCAGTTTTTCCTCAGAATAGCGAAGTGAGAGGCAAGGAGGGAAGAATGAGGGTGGAAGATGGGGTAGGAATGGAGAGGAGAAAATAAAGGTAAAAAAAAACAACATGAGGGAAACATTTGGGGAAATGAAAAAAGCTAGGAAAACAGAAATAGCAAGGAATTGTTGGTTTTTTAATCACTTACAGGCAGCCATTCTGAGGTTGTTAAAGTAGTAATGTTAACGTTAGTGCCTGCTCTCATTTTTTACATTTGAGAGCTTATTGCAGTTGATTAGTGACTATTTAATGCATGAAAATAAATGTTAAAATTAGGTATGTTTCCTGGGGTGTGTTAAGGTTTGTTGAACTCAGTAGGACTTGTTCTTGAGTACAGAAGATCAGGCTACATAGATGTCAAGGACACTTACAGTGCCGTTCTTATCGGGTGTACTTGGAATCCCGCTTTGATCTAGTTATTGGGGCTTAGGCCCAGGAAAGTGGTATTAGGATTGCACTGTTGAAGAAAGAGTAAAAGTTCCATGAAAACAGTAATATGCATGTCTCCAGAGGCCAAAAGCAAGAATGAGTGGGAGAAGGAATGCCCAGACAGACTGCTAAACTTATTGCTTTTTAGTTGCAGAAAATAGGCTATTAAACCCTGCCACCTCTCAATTAGATACTTGAGACAGGCTATTTTAGTATATGCTACTGGGTTCAAGGGGATCCATATGTAGCCAGGAATTTTGCCAAGTTAACATGTCACTTGCCTTCTGTAAAGGAGGAGAAGCACAGACAGAATTCATGTAGAAAAATTAGTGCTGGTTAGGGTGTGCAAAAATTTTTTTTGTTTTTTTTCGGATTCGGGTATATTGAACCTGAATTTTTTCAGTATTCCCCAAAAAACTTGAATCTCTATACCGGTATAGTGCCGATATCTGAAAATTTTCAGGATTCCTGAAAAATTTGGGTCATTATACCCTATGGGGCCATTGTAATCAATGGCAAAAAACTTCTGAAAAGTTTCCAGCGGGCTAGGGGGAGGGGGTTGGAGATAGAGGCTCCAAATTTGGACTGTAGCTGCTGAAGCCTCTCCTTAAAGGACCCCCAAAGTTTTGAAAATATTGGACCAGGGGGTCCAATTCCAGGGGCATCCAAAGAGGGTGCCCCCATTCTCCATTGTTCCCTATGGGAAAAACTAAAGGCAAACAGGCAGCAGACAGTGTCTCCCTAAGAATCTGTCTAAGAAAGTAAGTGAGGTGGTGAGGGGCATGTTTGCCAGGCCAGCAGCTGGACCTGTGCAATCTGCCCCCCAGAAACAGTGCCACTGTGCCAGTCAGTGCCCAAACCCAACAGGACACACTCAGGTCAAACCAGAGAATCCCTGCAGCAGAACATGTGCAATCTGCCCCCCAGAAGAACCTCTCTGCCACTGTACCAGTCAGTGCCAAACTCAACAGAACTCAGATGATCTCTGCAGCATAAACTGAGGAAGCTGGAAGATGTAGGACTAGCCTCTCCTACAATGATTTGCCCAAACCTTGGCTTGCTGTAAAGTGAACGATGCCCACTTTGCTGGATGCAGGAAGGGCCACCTCTAGTTAGAGCAGAAGGTTGTGCTTAGTGCATCTGGCCAAGCAAGCAGTCTATCTCAGCTTACCTCAACATACATCCGTTTGTGTTTCATGTGGCCCAAGAAGACTCTGCAGCTAGACTCATAGAGTTGGAACTGGGAAACCTGAACCCCCAAAAGCCACAAGCCACACAAGCCAATAAATAAATGAAGGAAAAGAAAAAAAATCTAACCACAAACAAACAAAACAACAGGCTGGCAAAACCAAAAAATACAAAGAATCCCCCAAGGGAAAGTCCCAGGCAAGTACATGAAGCACAGGAAGGAAAACAAATGCAAAAAACAGGCTTACAAAAACACAAAACTAGAAAAAATTTCCCCATCTAAAAAAAACCCAGAAAGAGGCCTGAGAGAGGACCTAGAGGCTACCACCCCACCTACACCTACCCACAGCTCCCAGAAATAATTTTTTTTAAAAAAAATGCCCTAAATATAATCAAACCAGTTGTAGGCACTGGCAGTCGCAGCAGCAGTCCAGGCAGGCAGTACTGGGAGGAAAGGAGGCTCAAGAGAAGCAGGGGCAGGCAGCAGAAGCCAGCCAGCCACACTCTCTAAGCTAAGCTCTCTCTCTGACTAGCAGCAGCAAACCAGGAACAACAGCAGAGTCAGGCTGCAGAAAGGTTGCTTTTATGCTCTCTGGGCATACACAGAGGATTTCAAAGAGAAACAACCTTCTGTGATTGGCCAGAAAGCAGATGCCAAAATCTTATTGGCCGCCAGTGCTCCTTCCCTGGGAAAGGAGCAAGCCAGTAGCTGGGAGTTCCAAAGATTTGCAAGCTGCAATGCATTTGGAAATGCATTGCAGTGATTGGCTCAGGCTGTCTAGGAGATCCCTCTTTCCCCCTCCCTCCTGGAAACAGGAGCAAAAGGCGGGAAAGAGGGGGAAACGGCAGGAGAAGGTTTTTTCCACCGTTCCCTTTAAATTTGAAACCCCCGCTGTGGCCAGTTTGAAAATCTAGAAAAAAACCCCAAACCCCGGATTTTTCCGGGGGGGGGGGGGGTTCGGAATACCAGGGAGGCTCTGTGGAGCCTCCCTGGTATCCGGAAACCTGAAAAAAAAACTGAAATGACTTTTCAAAAAAACCCGAATGCACACCCCTAGTGCTGGTTTCAAGATGTCGGAGGGCAGGGCTATTGAGGTAAAGCACCAGCAGAAAAAAAAACTTGGAAGAGGTGATGCCTGAGAAGGCTTGCCCATAGACATTGTTCCCCTTTGAGTTTGGGACTTTCCTTTAGTCACATCTCTACAGGTTACCTGACTACTTTGTTTCAGCCCCACCTCCGTAGGGCTTTTATGCTAGCTCGGTTTGACATCTTGCCCTCAGCTGTACTGTCGGGAAGATTTTAAAAAATCCCCTACAGAGAGAGATTTTGCCCATGTGGGAGGGGGAAAATCGAATCTATTGGTCATGTGCTTTTACACTGTAGTTTTCATAATGATATTCGTCTCGCTTATATTGAAGCAGTGATCGCCCCCCTCCGGGATCAATCCGAGGAGTTTATTATTGATGCCTTGTTGTCATCCCAGAGAGCTGAGATTCTTGAGACTGTAGCAAGTTTTTTATGTCAGGTCTCTAGGAGGAGAGCCTTGTATTAGGTTGGACTGGAAAACCTTGTTCTACCTGGCTATTTTGGGGTATATCGCCGGGTGCATTGTATCGTTTTTATGCCAATAAAGGTATTGTTGTTGTTAAAAAGAGGTGATGCTTCCAAACTCTAAATTGATTTACTCCTGTGCTATGTACAAGGGGGAGGGGAATACCTAGTCTCACACTCTTCAAAGCTGGTCCTGAGAAAAATCCCTCTTTAATGTTATCCCTGTTTTTCATACTCTCTAAACACTGAATGCATGTAGTTTCATGGTATAAATGTTATATTTGCCATAGATGAAGAAGATGCTCCAGAGACTATTAGTGAACATACTGAGTCAGGTACATATGAATAAATTGTTCAAAGATATGAACAGCATTACAATGAAGATGTAAGTTCATAAAGTTGTAATTATTTTCTCTAATAAGTATAGGTGGTTTTAGCTGTTGGCCATATATGTAACACTGGTGTTAGAGCAGTGGTTCTCAACTTTCCTAATGCCATGACCCTTTAATACAGTTCCTCATGTTGTGGTGACCCCCAACCATAAAATTCTGCCTACTCTCACAACAATGAAGCTACTTTTTCAGATGTTTTCTCTTGCATGGCAGTTAGCACCAAACAACTTTAATATAGACTTTAGACACACATATATTTGCAAGCTGTTCCCAATAGGACACAACAAACACTCAGGCTTCAGACTTACTTTTCTTCAACAGAAGATGCCATGAGAAAACTAAGGTAGGTGGGGGGGAGAGGCTGTTGCAGGTGGGGGGGGGAGAGAGAAAGGTAGGGGGGAGAGAGAGAGAGAGAAAGGGGGAAGAGAGAGAGAGAGAGAGAAAGGGGGAAGAGAGAGAGAGAGCATGAAAGAGAGAAAGGGGGGGAGAGAGAGAGGGGGGAAGGAAGGTAGGTGGGGGGGCAGCTTTTGCCACTTTTCCTGGGCTCTGCACCTCGGTGTGGAGCCCAGGGAAGGCGATGGGGGGGTTGGCTTTTGCCACCTTTCCTGGGCTCTGCGCTTCGGCGCAGGGCCCAGGGAAGGAGGGGGGCAGCTTTTGCCGCTTTTCCTGGGCTCTGCGCCTCAGCATGGAGCCTAGGGAAGGCGGCAGGGGGGGCTTTTGCCACTTTTCCTGGGCTCTGTACTTCGGCGTGGAGCCCAGGGAAGGCGGCGGGGGGGGGGTTTTTTGCCGCTTTTCCTGGGCTTTGCGCCTCAGCGCGGAGCCTACGGAAGGTGGTGGGGGTGGCTTTTGCTGCTTTTCCTGAGCTCTGCACTTAGGCGCAGAGCCCAGGGAAGGCGGGGGCAGGGGGCGGCTTTTGCTGCCTTTCCTGGGCTCTGCGCTTTGGTGTGGAGCCCAGGGAAGGCGACAGCAGAGCGCCCTAAAGGCGGCAGCGGGGAGGGGGAAGTGGCCATTGACTTACCTGCTGGCTTCTTCCTCCTCGTGGCCCCTGCTGGAAGGGCTGCTGGAAGCAGGGGGCAGGGCTCTGGCCCCAACCAACCCCTGCTCTTTGCCCTTAAAGGGAAAGCTCCCTTTGAGGGCAAAGAGCCGGGAGGCCAAACCTCGCGCTCGATCGAGCCCTGCCTAAGACCATTGGAAATATGTGTTTTCTGATGGTCTTAGGTGACCCCTGTCAAAGGGTTGTTCGACCCCCAAAGGGGTTGCTACCTACAGGTTGAGAACCGCTGTGTTAGAGGAATGCTCACAAATGATACATGAAGAACATGAAGAACTTTTGTAACTGTGAAGGAATGTCATCTATTAAGCAAGAAGAGTCATCTGGATTTTGACATTTATCTCTGTTTCTCTATTCAGATAACCATAGATCAGTAAATAAAATTAAGTATAATATGAGGAATATTGAGAGATGAGAGATACTGCATCATGTTGCACTTTTCATGCATCCATATCGTAATGGAATGGTTCAGGAAGATGCTTTAATAAAGGGAAAAGAACTGTATTTGAAAGTATTTGAAAAGCTGTCACTCTTAGGGAGCAGTTCCTGTCAGTGACAGAGGATAGGACTCACAATAATGGGTTTAAACTACAGGTGAAAAGGTACAATTTGAATATTAGGACTTTTTTTTTTTAACAGTAAGAGTATTTCAGCATTGGAATCAGCTGCCTGTGAGAGGGAACACTTGTCAGGGATGCTTTAGGCTGATCCTGCATTGAGCAGGGGGGTTAGACTAGATGGCCTTTACAGCACCTTCCAACTCTATGATTCTGCATATAATATGTACCATCTGTTTCTGTATGTAGTATCCTACTACATAATTTCTGCATTGTTTGGCATTCTCATGCTTTGTTTCAGATTTCTGCTTGTTTTCAGATTTCTGCTTTTTGGGGGGGGGGGGGGGGGTTATTGAAGTATTTGATCCTGCTTCCATATAACTCAAACAATACATAACATATATTACATACCTCAATACATTGTATGTTTCTTTCCCTATTCCCTTTCCCCCCTCCCTCTCCCTCAAAAGACCAGCAGTAATTCCTTATTTTATAACTGTAAACATAAGCACACCTTTTGGAGTTTAATCAACATATCATTGGTGCCCCCCCCCCCCCCGCTTTTACCCATTTTATATACTCTACCCACCTCTTCTTGACTTCCACAATCTTATCCTCATCTAGATTTTCCTGTTTTAATATTGTTAATATGTCTGACTGTACCCATTCATATAAATAGCCATGCCATCTGTCTATAGTCCATTTTGTAGGATCTTTCCATCCACGCGCTATAACTGCATGGGCAGCCAAAATCATAGCTTTATCATAGCTTTATCTATTTTACAGTTCCCTAAAATTCCCATAAATAATACTTTCCCTGATAACTCCCCTTTAACCTTACATACTTCTTCCATTTTTCCCAAGATGTTTGCCAGATTTTTTCCCCAGATTTCTGCTATCCTAACTCTATTAGGTTGCTTATTGGATGTCCCAACCTGTTGATTGTATTGATTTATACTGTTTAATTTGTCTCAAGTCTCAGTGAGAAAGGTGGGCTATAAATAAGATAAATGAAAATAAATAAATATTGGCCAACATATTGGATAAAAGATAGTAGTTTTTGGTGAACTCTTAAAACCTGAGGTGTAATTTAAATAAAATGCTAGTCTTTTTTGACAAAAAGAAATGCTGATATAATCTGTAGTATACATTAAACATTTGTTTGTTTATCTAAAGTTATTGAAAATACAAATAAGAATACGCACATGTAACTAGGATAATACATTTCTTCAACTTTTGTTTACTGTAGATGAGGGAGAACATGAAAAAGATCACATGAATGGTCAACCTCATGCGACAGGTTTGTAAAATATTTTCTCTCTCTCTCTCTCCGTCTCTCTCCTGCACGTGTGTGTGTGCCTGGAAGTTATGGCTGACTTCTGGCAACCCTTCATGGGGCTAGGACATTTCAGAGAGGTGGCTTCCTATTGCCTGCCTCTGTGTCTCTGCCCTGGTATTCCTTGGAGGCCTCCCTTCAAGTACTTGCCAAGGTCAGCCTTGCTTAGCTTCCAAGATCTGATGAGACTGGGCTTGCCTGGACTATCCAGGGCAGGGCCGTAAAATATGTTCTTATGCTAATCCTGTACATTTCAATTTAATGGGTGTGCACTTGGGTGTGACCAAATTTGGTCTATTAAAGCATGCAATCCCCCCCGCCCATTTTCTCTGCATTACAATATACTTGGATAGAACTCCTTTTCTAAACAAGTTTTCTGAGAAACTGAAATGCATACAGCAGTCCATTGGATGTTCAAAGATTTCTGATCTTTTAAGGATTCAGTTCTGCAGCCTAGCCTAGCATAGTGGGCAGGTAATGTCTCTTGAAGTTAAGAATGCAGGAATCCACCCATGAACAGGAACCCAATTTTCTGTCTTAGGGAAGGTGATAATATCAAATAAAAGATATACAGTAGACCCCTGCCATTATCTGGGGTTCTGTTCCTGGGACCATTGTGAGTAATGAAATCCATTAATATGGGGAGGCAGGGGAAAGGCTCTTGTTCCTTCATTCACCACATTTCTCTCATGCAGGGCAGCCAGGCCTGGCTGCAGCCTTGTTGTGCAAGTCATGCAGGAGTCCTCACCTGCCCAGCTTAGGCAAGTCACATGGCAGTGCTGCAACCAGGTGCTTGGGGCCGCCTGATCTGGTACCCACCACACAACTCACCCAGCATGCCACATTATGTTGTTGGGCTGTGGACCACAAATAAGTGGAACTGTGACTCTGCAAAGGGTGAGGGTCTGTAATTACTGATATAACACATACATTAAACGCGTACAATAGTCTGACTCTATGTTAAGAGCAAAGGGTGGGAAACAGTGGTTCCAGTAATGAACATTTGAAACTTGCTCAATACTCTATCTGACCATTGGTCCTTTTAGTCTTATTATTGTCTACTCTCTGACTGGCAGCAGCTCTTCAGGCTACCTGGGTTTTTCCTTGCCTACTACTTTGGATCCTTTGAATTGAAGATCCAGGGATTGAACTCAGTGCCTCTTGCTTACAAAGCGTGGGCTCTGCTACTGAGCTACATTGTCTCCTGCAATCTCTGCACAAATGATCCTTAGATTTTTTTGAAATGACAGAGATAGTACATAAAACACTTCTGTGTGGAAACTAGTATTCAGCCTCAGTATAAGTAGTAACACTTGACAATTATATACTTGTTTACTGTGAAATGTGTCAATACTACTTTTGGATTGTCCAGTGATTACTACATGAACATACATCTCGTCACATTTGAAGAAAACGTCTGTTTCAATTGATTTGGAATTACCGTATTTTTTGCTCCATAAGACTCACTTTTTCTCCCAAAAAAAGTGGAGGGGAAAGTGTGTGCGTCTTAAACCCCCCTCACTTTTCCCAAGCCACGGCACCGAGTGGAGCTAGGTGCATCTTATGGTCAGGTGCATCTTATGGAGCGAAAAATACGGTACATTGTTTCCCCCCCATGGGAATTTAAATCTTTTTTATCCCATACAAGTTTTGAAGGAAAACTTGTAATGGTCTTGGTTTTTTCCCAGTGAAGAAGAGGTCATATCTTGTCAAATAAATTAAACAATGGTAAAAATGCCTGTGAACTTAATTTTTACTAAATGATGACTTTTTTTTAATTACAGAAGTTCCTGTTCACACTGAGGTTCATTCAGAGGATCATCTAGTGGGTAAGTCAATTTACAGAGGTCCTATTCTTCCATTAAAATTCATTGTGCCAGTATGTTTGCACAAGGAGTCTTGACATTTTTAAGAAGTTAAGAAATGGTTCATTAACTAGGTTCTTAAAAATTATAGCAAAAGGTTGACAACTACTGGTTGTTCCTTATGAAACAGAAATTTCAAGGTTTTTGGACATCCTTTCTTTGATACAGTTAAGAAAGCATGTTTATGCAGGTTCCTTCAGTGTCTTTCTTACATCTAAAGCAAGGTCAAACAAACATTTTTATGCCCTTTGTCCTTAAACTTAAGAGCAGAAAATAGAACAAGGACAGTTTAGGGAGACAGATGCCATTTTTGGTTGGTGTCTTCATACACTGTAAAATAATTTTTCTCTCTAAGCCTTCCTCTCCTAAGTAAGAAAACAGGAGTCCAGTGGCACTTCAAAGACTAACAGCATTTATTCCAGCATAAGATTCTGTGAACAGATGAAGTGAAAGCTGCCTCACAATAGCTTATGCTGAAATAAATTTGGTTAATATGTAAGGTGCCACTGGATAGGGCATGTTGCTGCTACCAACATGCCCTACCCATCTGGAATTATCATCACAGAACACATACCTAAGGAGTCTTCTGTGTCCCACTTGCCTGTCACCTGTTGTGCTACTGAACTTGGGTAGGAGTTCATTTTGCCAACCAGTACAGTGTATCATCAATTCTCACCTTCAGTAGTAGTTACAGTGTACTTTTGAAATAACCCTACTGCAGCATTATCAGACTAAATGGGAGGGTTGGGCAAGCTGAAGAGAGTTTCCCATCAAGTTCATTAACTGCACGATACTGCTGAGATTTGGGTGGGAAAGGTCTACCATGAATTTTTAATTGCCATGTGGACTAACAAAAGACATGCTTGAATTCCTGGCAGCCTTTACAAAAACATGCCCATTTACTGCAGTAAAATCTACTTTTTGTGTATGGATCATGTTTGTTATAAGTACTGATCTGATTAAGAACCTGTTATTACACAATGGGTTTCTTGGAGTTAACTAACACATCATCACAAAGACTAAGACTTGCACAGGCTGTTGCCCAATGAAATTTGATGAACAATACACTCAGGACAGAAAAAAGGAAGTAGTTCTTCAGATAATATAACTAACTTAAGGAAATTCACTACTGGATTAAGTGGATTTTAAAAGGACATTAGAAAAATTCATAGATGATATCTAGCAAGTGCTATTAACCATACTAGCTCAATGAAGTATACTTCTGAGTACCATTCACTGGGGGGAGGGGAACAGTTCACCGGAACAGTTACTGACTTTGGGACTTCCTAGAAACATTTTGCTAGCTACTGGTACAAACAGGATACAGGACTAGATGGTCAATTGGCTTGATCCAGAAGAACTTAAAAACTACAACCTTTTCCAGAGCTAGTGGCATTGCCTCATACCTCCATGTTGTTCAAGGTCCATTAAGGCAGACCCCTAATCCACAGGCCTGTGTTCTGGCACAGCTGTTTACAGAGCCTGACTTTAATTGGCAGGAAGCTCCACCCCTCTAGATCACATGTGTTAATCATCCATTCACACCTGTCCCTAATGCTAGCTTTGAAAAGTTGATGTTCAAAATTGTAAAGCTGGGAAGTCATTTTTGTTTCACTTGTGCACAAGAATAATTTCTTGTCAGTGCTTTTCATATGAACATTTCTTGGGCAGTATTCTAGACACTGTTCCTTGCCATACAGCGGCTACATTTTATAACCAAAGCTTTCATGGCACTCTTTCAAATCATTATTTCAAGCTCTGGAAAACACCACCTGGGCCAGATCATCAGGCCACCTAAGTGATCCTTTAACAAACTGTGCCCAAGGCACTGAACTCCATGATTCCATGTCCAGTGCAGTTGAAGCCTGACCCAGTCTCATTAACATACATGTTCTGAAACAATGCCATAGAGCCTCCTCTGTATAGTGATGGTGACTTCTGAGGAAAGAAAGTAACTTCTTGATGTGGTATTTCAGTCACTGTCCAAGTGTCTAGGAAAACAGTAATCTTGTGATTACAGACACCAAGACCTAGCTGACAAAAAGCAGCAAGGCAGAAGGCAGCCTCTTGTTAGAGCTGGAGCCCAGTCCTTCTCTTGAGCTTCATTTCGGGGATCTGTATGCTAATGCTGGATTGTGGCTCTGTGGCTGAGCCTCACAAAAATACATCCTGTGCTCAGAAACAGTTCCCATATCTGTGACAAATGATGTCATTACAGAGCTCATCTGTGACATCCTGAATCAGAATAACCTGTCCACCTTTAGTTCCAAGTGGTCAGCCGTGTTGGTCTGAAACAGTAGAACAAATGTAGAGTCTAGTGGCACCTTTAAGACCAACAAAAGTTTATTCAAGGTATGAGCTTTTGTGTACAAGGCACCTTTTCTCTTTTTTGAAAAAGTGTGCCTTACACACGAAAGCTCATACCTTGAATAAACTTTTGTTGGTCTTAAAGGTGCCACTGGACTCTGCATTTGTTCTTCTGTCCACCTTTACTCTGTCACAGAGAGTTTACTCTTTGCCAAATGTTGAATAGTGAGATACACCAATGATAATGTAGTTCACCTGTCAGGACTTGTGGTGTGAACCATGAAGCTGGGGGGATGTCAGGCAGAGTCCCACGTGTACATCACCACCAGGCTCTGGCCAAAGGAGGAATCTGCAGAGTAACTGGACAGAGGAGCCAAGAAACCTCTGGAACTGTGGAGCAGGTCATATGCGAAGCATAACCCTTATAAAAACTTAGAGATGAAATTCATGCTGCTGCTCCTTTACCAGATTCCTGCCTTGCCCTCACTAAATTGCACCTAGCATTGTTTCACATTTAGTAGCTTGCATCTCGGTGTATAGATGGTGTCTCATTTAGACTCCAGGTAAAGACGTTTTATTCTCAGCTGCTGCATTCAGATGTTTGTCTTAACTGTGGATTAGGATCTTGGTACGGGAACAGGTTTTGGTTAGCGTGTGATTCTGCATGAGGAGGTAGAAGGGAGCAATATTTGCAAGCCTGGCAACAAGTTGAATTCATGCATCTCTTAACTGAGATTAAGTAAGGTGTCTGAATGCAGCCTTAAACTTCTTCTGGTTGCTTTTTTCTGTTTCTGCTTAATTTTTTAAAATATTTACTGCTATGGAACTTTTCAATATTGCTTTATTATTGTATTATTAATAGAAAGCGAGATAGAAATATCTTAAACTTTATAGACTGCTGCATAAATAAAGGACAAATAAAGAGGTGGGTGAATGATAGAGGGTTCAAGAGGGGTAATCAGGGAGTTTAGTCGTGCGTCAAATCAAAGAGAAAGATAACCATTAGGAGAGAAAGACAACCAGAGTACCTTTTTAGAAAGAGTTTTGCTTACAGATGAGGATTTCAAGTGTGTAAAGATAAGTGGGGGTGGTTTGGGGGGGTGTTGAGCAGTTGAATGGTGTTAGGTAGCAGGCCTCAGTTTAGCCTTTATGTTTGTAGCCAGTAAATCAGATTTTGTCTTTTCCCTATTCATCTGAGTATGTATTTTCTAAAATTTACCAGCCTGAAGATGTGATGGATGGGCAAAGGTTTGTCAGGTGGAAGCTGGGGTAGAAACCATGCTGGTCAAACTTCTTATCACGATTTCTCCACTGTAGCTTCACTTAAAACCCTAGCTTTCACAGAAGTTGACTCCAAAGGAAAGATCTACCTAGTGTTTTGGTTGTTGGTGCTTTCTGCCAGTTACTCAGCACGTTAGCAGTGCTGCTTGGATTTGTATTGGCAAAAAGCCTTGGTCTTATGATGGACTTAGCGGCTGCATTTGCAGAAAAATTTCTGGAGCCAGTAGAGAGAACACAATGAAAAAAAAAGGATTCCCGAACATGCACGGAGTCAGGAACAAGAGTAGCTTGACATGAACATGTAGAAGTAGAAAAGAGCAAGAGTCCAGTAGTACCTTAAAGACTAATAAAATTTGTGGCAGGGTATTTCGGATCACATATTTTGTTAGTCTTTAAGGTGCTACTGGACTCCTGCTCTTTGCTCCTGCTACAAACAGATTAACATGGCTCCCATCTTGATATATAAACATGTAGAGACGTTTAGGGTGGTATGAGAGGATTTGTATTCAGAAATAGCTAAATAAACTTTATGTAAGCCCCCCTAAGCCCGCCTTGGCGGAGAGGGTAGGGTATAAACTGAATAAATAAATAAATAGTTATGCATCTTGGTTTGGGAGCAAGTGTAAATAGGCTTAGAGCCAGACAGGCTATTAGCCATGCATAAGCAATGTGAATGCTACCCCCCCCCACACACACACACAGAGTAGAGTGGATAGGAGAGAACAAATATTATTTTAAAGACCACTAGAGGAAATTACTGACTTTGATTTTTTTTAAAAAAATGAGGGATGTGGATGATTTTCTCCTAGGCAGGCTTGTTGTAAGACTCCTATGTCCTGGGAGAGCCAATGTGGTATAGTGGTTAAAAGTGGCAGACTCTAATCTGGAGAACTGGGTTTGATCCCCCACTCCCCACATGGAGCCCACTGGGTAACCTGGGTTAGTCACAGTGCTCCCAGCACTTTCTCAGCCTCACCTACCTCACAGGGTGTCTGTTGTGAGGAGAGGAAGGGAAGGCAATTGTAAGCTGCTATGAGATTCCTTTGGGTAGTGAAGAGCAGGGTAAAAAACCAACTCCAACTCTTCCCACTCCTCCAACTCTTCTTCTTCTTCTTCATCTTCTTTAAATTGGCCATCTGTAACAGGCTTATTACAGCACTCATTCAGTATTTCAGTTCATTTCTGTTTGGGTGCCTTGCCTATTTAGCTCTTAAATATCAGTAGTAGAATCTAAGTGAGACTTTAGCCATATGTAAAGTGGTTGCTCACATATACATATAGCTTTGTTGAAAATGGTTGAGTGTAATAAGGAAATCGGGCGTGAAGGACACTGCAGTGAGGATCTCAGTTATTTACTTTAATTATTTATTTAGTAATTTACTTTATTTAGTTATTTACTCTGTTATTTAGAGGATCTCAATTATTTACGCTTAGCATTCCACAGTTAAGAAGAATACATTTACACATTAGTCTATTTTGACATAGTTATTTGTTCCATTGTGTTTCCCCCCATAATTAAATCCAAACAAATGGTGACCATATAAACTTGTTATTTCTGTTTGGTCTTTGCATTTTTTAAAACATCTTCATTATGTTGTATGCTAATTTGCTGTTCACCATCTGCCCATATGTATGCACTGTTAACTTCCATTTCAGTATTTCTGAGGAAGTGTGCATGCACACGAAAGCGCATACCTTGAATAAAACTTTTTTGGTCTTAAAGGTGCCACTGGATTCAAACTTTGTTCTAATGCAGTGAGTTGTTAGCTTATGGTCAGTTGTCTATGTAGTATTAATTGTTTAATTAAACACTTTAAAAAAACCCTAATGTTATTCACATGGTAAACCTACATCCTTAGTTAACAAGAATTATATTGACTAAATTTTTGTGCGCGTATGTGTGTGTTAATTTTTTTACGGTACAGCAGAGAAGTAGTTCAGATCACCCTGCAGGAGTTGGTAATGCATTTTGCTTTTTATGTGTGAATAATGATAATACTTAAAGTGCCTTTTGACTGTTCAAAATGCTTCACACAGCCCTCAGGATAGTTTTACATTTTTCAGCAAAACAGGGGAAGAAAGAAGAAATGAGGCAAACAGTATCCACTTGTTGTTTATAATAGTACAAGTGGGGAACTGCAAGAAACTTGCAGGAGGAGCTATCCCATTTCCCCCACCTCTGCTTCTCCCCCTACTTCTTTCACAATCTTTCTCCTTCCTGCCACCTCTTTTCTTACACACACTCTCTCTCTCTCCCCCCTCCATGCTTGTTAGTTCCTTTCTGCCCCCACCCCATCACTCTTTCTGCCCGTCACTTGCAGCTGCTAGATGACCTTGGACAAGCTATAGTTCTGTCAGACCTGTTCTCTCAAGGATAGTTCTGGAAAGAGCTCTCTCAGCCCCAGCTACCTCATGGGGTATCTGTTGTGGGGAGGGGAAGGGAAAAGAGTTTGTAAGCCACTCTGAGAGTCCTTTGGGTAGTAAAGGGTGGGATATAAATCCAATCTCTTCTCTTCTTCTATGAGGTCAGTTAGGCTGAAAGTATGTGACTGTTCTAGAATCAGTCAGTGAGCTTCCACAGGAAGATGGGGATATAAACCTGGGTCTCATAACCCCTACTCCGAAGCTCTGACCATTAGACTACACTGGCTTTCACAGGGTGGCTGCTGTTGAACAGCAGCAAGTAGCCAGGCATAGCTGAATCATGCAAGTCAGGTGGTATCAAGTCACCCAGAGGGTGCTGTTAGGCCTGGGTTGGCCAGCCTCCAGGTGGGACCTGAAGCTTACAGCTGAACTCCAGACAATTACAGCTGAACTCCATAATTACAGCTGAACTCGAGACAACAGATCTTCCCCCTGGAGAACATAGGCAGATTCTGTGGCATTATATCCAGCTGAGGCTTCTCCACTCCCCAAACTCTGCACTCCTCAGACTTCACCACAGAATCTCCAGGAATTTTCCAACCTGCAGCGGGCAATCCTAGTCCCAGGCCTGGCTCCAAAATATGTCAGGAAAGTGCCTTGCCCCCTCCCCCAATCCCAGATCCAGTCCTGCTTTTGCTTCCTGCCTCTTGGTCTCTCTCCTCTCATTGTCGATGCAGTGGGGCCTGAAGTAGATCCCTGCAGTGGCCATTTCAAAAGGTATGAGGGGGGAATTCAGTTATCTCCAAAGTTTTTTGTTTTGTTTTTTTGTTTTACTTTTTGGATTTTTCTGCAGACCCATGGAGTCCCCTGAATCCGTAGAAAAATCTGTTGGGGTAGAGTGTGCCCCCTGTCTGTGGAAATAAGTATCCACATGCAGAGGGGACTGTTGAGAATTAGATATACAGATTTTATACAGTAATATAAGCAGAAGACAAGTTCCAGTCTCACATTTTAATTATCATGGTAGAGAAGTAAGCTTGACTCTGAGTGGTACTCAGCAAGAAAATGCTTCAGATTATATTTTTAACTATATGGGGTTTTTTAAAAAAAGAAAAGGATTTGAAGTAACTTGCAGCTCACAGATTATGGAGCACAAAATTGTGTTCATAGCATTTAATGATTCCCTAGACAAACTGTTTGCTAAAATTATGCAGCGGGGGGAGAGAGTGAGAGCCAGAATTGTGTATATATCTTGGAAGTGGTTTGCCATTGCAAACTGCTGCATATGGTATATGGAGGGCCTGTCTATAGGTCTTGGAAACTCTTCCTTTCAAGCTAGTGTTGCAACTTGGTGTGTTCCAGTAAGAGTCAGCTGGTGCATACCACTCTGAGTGACATAAGAAAGCTGAATGCCTCCCAGCCATTCTGTGACACAGTTTTATGGCTCCAGTTGTTGTTGACTTGTCTGATTTTTGATGCAGGTGGTTGTAGGCCACATGTTAATAAGGCACATTTTCCTTTGACCCTTGATTGGCACATGGAGTTCTAAGTTTCATTCCTTTCTTTTTCACAGCCCAGGGATTGGGGTCGTTCATATTCTCATTGTTTCTGTTTAAGAAAGCTTGGTACAATCTCTAAAGTCCAGTCCTGGGAAACAGGAGCTATTGTTGCAGATCTGCTGTTTCTGGTCAGCATCAGCCTTTTTCCTGCTCTTATGCTTACAACCTGATTGATCACATATGTTGTAATGACAGTTGAGGCTTGATCAGCTTACTGTTTGGTTCTGTTTTGATCTCGATTCTTTCACTGTTTCCTTAATAGTCACCACATTCTCAGAGACACAATTTAATATAATTAAACAGGAGTCCAATGGCACTTTAAAGATGAACAGTTTATTCCAGCGCATGTTTTCATGAATCAGAGTTCGTTCCCTGAGATGCAGGAAGAGAAGAAGTAAGATGCATCTGAGTGAGCTTTGACTCATGACACTTTGTGCTGGGATTGTTAGTCTTCAGGTACTGGACTCCTGTTTCCTGTTTAATTTTGATACAGCTGTCTAACACAGTTGCCTCTCTGGGAATTTTTTACAAGGTGGGGGAAAGGGAGACAATGCTAACAGCACTTCTTAATTAGCATTTTTAATTAGTTGACCATAATTATTTTCCAAGCTTAGTTTTTAAAGTATATCAGTGTATTGTTGATAACTTAAATGGTCGGTAGTGCCTAATTATTTAATTTTCAGTGTAACTTTTCCTTTCATTATTTTATGTTTATAATTTTGTACACACACTCGCAGACACAGGTATCCTTTTCTCCAACCATTTCCTTATACTATAACATGTCCGGGAAACAGAATCTAATATGGGAATATGTGAATGAAGTGTCAGGTCTGGGCAGACAGACAAGGCTCCATTCTCAAAAGCAGGTTTACCCCTGCTTTCCATGTGCACTCATTTATTCTGCCTGCCCCCCCCAAAAAAATATGTGAATGGGTGCCATGTTCATCTATGGGGGAACATTGGACACATTACACTTGGGGCACTGTTACAGTGAAGGGAAAACCTGTCCTTCACCCTAATCACTGGGTGGTCTAACCTTTGCTGATATGGATATACTTCCTCCACACATACCAGCCATTATAACAGTTGGCTTTTTTCTAGTGTGTGTATTGTCCATATGTATGTTCATAAAATAAATTTCCATTTCTTGTTCAAGTTTAGCACAAAAGAGGCTGTCCTTCCTTCCTTCTTCCATAGATAGCAACTTTGTGGTTAATTATTCTGGTTCTAATAAAAGATTTCTACCCAATTTAATACTGTTACAAAGTTGCATAATCTTCTTAAAGATTACTTCTAAAATAATTTGTATCTTGGTTGGTCCTCTAATTTAGATTTCCCCTTATTTTTTCAGATACTTAAAGCTTCAAAAAGACTGTCCCTACAGCAAGAGGACCAGCCTAAACCATACTCCACAAAAGGGGAGCAGATGCTTGTTAGAGACCTTTTACGATGTAATTAACCAAGCAGTTCAGAAACCTGGGGAACAAACACTAAAGTCATTTTCACAAGTGATGCAAACAAAGCTTTTTGTCTGGAATGCATCTCTCGTGAATGTTGTTAGTATGGTATACAAAGCAATAGAAAACTATTTTTGAATTGAATATATGTTCTGGTCAATGTAGATTTTACCTCCTTTCTATAGATATAATAAATTTTTAAAAAGTCATTTGTGAAACCCTAAGAACTGAGAATGTATAGCACTTGTGACATATTAGTATACCTTTAGCATCCATTTAGAATCCTAATATACATTCTTATTTTTGTCATATTTAGTATACAAGATGATTTTATTTTCTCCCTAGATCAAGCAGTTTGTTAAATATTTTATATAATTGTTGATATGCTATTTATAATGTAGCAGTAAATGATTTGAGAATTTTTAATATATATATATGTGTGTGTGTGTATGGATACATTAAAATTTGGATGCAATTAAGTTAGCTTAAAAAGCTTAAAAACAGGATAAAGTAACTTCTGGAAATATTTTCATTTATTGTGGTGAATACTAACTAGGAAAACAGAGCTGTGAAATTTTGACTTGGACCTGTTCACATACTTGTTTTGTAGGTGATTTTTCTGTTTGAGCTTCAGCTCACTTTAAACTATGTGCAGTGCAGGAAAAAACAAATAGTTAATCATGGCTAAATATTAGATCACTATTTTTTTCCTCTATTTCACTCTTCTCATAATGACTATTGAATATTAAAGCAAACTCTGATGATTTCAGTAGCATTCTGGAGTATGGCCGTGTTTTGACTGAAATGTCCCTAAAATCCATAGCGTCTCAGTGGCAGGTGTTTTCTTTTTTGCCCATGGACCTGGCGATATCATAGACACAGTTTCAGTGAAATGTTCATCAACAAACCTCTGCCATTCAATCTGCATACATATGCATTTGTGCAACCACCTGTTCAAAAGTGATCCTTCTCTCAGATGTGATACTCTAGAACTGGTGATTTCAGGTTGCAGCTGTTCTCAGAATTTGATTAGGAGAAAAGTGGGATCTAGGTATTTTAAATAAGTTAATGTTAACTTGCATACTTGACCAAAAAGAATAGTTATAAATTGAAGTCAGTATTGATTACTGAAGCCCTTATTTTGATCATCAATGAAGATGAACTTTAACAAGGGTGGTGTGTTAGTTAACTGTTGCATGGTGCTATTCCATTGCTTTGTGCCCTCTAGTTCAGTCCACATTAATTAATTTTGTTCTCTTTTGGCTCAGGAATAGTTTGTGTGATAATGCTTGTAAAAACAAAAATACAGTTCCAGTTTAAATTTAGAATTTAATAAGAACACTAACAAGAATACAGTCCACAACATACTGAAGAGCAGTTTGAAGTGCCGTTGAAGTCAATTGCGATGTTCTAGAACTTTGTAGAATGTTTTTCTTGTGAACTGAAGTCAGTGCTTAAACTTAAAGGATTTTTTAAAATCCTAAAATGAGAAATATTAAGAAGAAATTGTGTTCTATTAATTTTTTGTGCTTGGAAATCCAAGGTATTAATATAAGTTCAGCAAAGTGTGTGTATATCTCATACTTCTGTGAGATTATTCTTCCCTGCATTGGTGTGCATCTATGCACAAAGAGATTTCCATGGGGCATAAAAAAGCCAAGTTTCCCCTTCTTCCCTCAGTACATAAGCACTACTCAAGACTGTTATTGGGAATGGGAAGCCTGTTCAGCCTTCTCTTGCTGCTTAATCCTTGGGCTGGGGAGGGGGGTAGGAAAGGTATGCACAGTGGAGGGATCATAGGTATTAGGCAAGGTCTTAGTTCATAGGTACAGCATTTATTTTGCATGTTGCAGGTACTAGGTTCAATCCCTGACAATCTGTTGGTTCAAGAATAGTTTGTGTGATATAGCTTGTTCTGTTGTGTTATGCAAATCCTTTCTTTCCTTGAGAGACCTCAGTAATTGCTGATAGTAGTGCCTGCTCTAACTGAGTAGGATTGTCGGCCAATCCTGGCAACCCACCAGAAGAGTTTGGGGGGCAAGGACTATCTTCTTGCTTCCAGCAAAAAATGAAAGCAACGTCATTGTGCCTGGGTCATGCTCTATGGTTAAACCTGGCTCCCCTAGTACCGAGTTAGACAGACCAATGGCTTGACTTTATATAAGGCAGCTTCTTGTGTTCACAGGCCTCTTATTCCCTGTATTGGCCTGGCCTGGTGCCTGAATGGGCACACCAACAGAGAAACAGGGCTCACTTCTCCTCATGGGAGTCACTTCACTCTTGGGCACAGCATGTGTGCAAGGAAGGGTCATCCCGTATGAATTTACACGATCAAGAAGCAATACTCCTCTAAATCTGTTGATGGAAGTAGAGACAAAGTATTATCATTCATGGGAAATTGTGTGTTTCTGAATGACAGAGCAATACTTTTTTATAAGGCCATCCTTTTAAGAACACTTGCGTGAAAAATAGGATTGTATTTGGCTAAATGAACTGTTTTGTACACTGAATCTATTTTTAAAATACTGTAATAAAAGTATTTCTATGCTGTGATCAAATTTTAAAAAGGCTTATAATTATAGGATTTTATAATATTCATGTTTACACAAGTGTGCCATGGTGGGCCGGGTTCAGTGGACTTGATGTACCTTTCTTCTGTCTTAATGTTTGGCTGCAATAAAAATACAGAAGAACCTTTTCATTGATTGAGTAGTTATTTCCTGATACACAAACCTGCATCTTCTTTTTACTTTTTTTTTTTTAATGTTATTAATTTTATCATAGAGAATGTGGATGCAGAAAGCTGGCGCTGTTTTTATGTTCCACATTGGCTTTATTGTGCATTTGCCATCAATTGGTCAAATTTGAGGGGGTTTGTTTTGTTTTGATTTTGGTTTTTTTACTATGAAGAGTTTTATCCTGTGATCTTGGGAACTGTTGTAGCATCAAACAAGACAGACAAATCTCTTCCTTGTGGGACCACAATATACATTGACAGCATCCTTAGATGACTTACAAGTTTTAGTGCAGCAAGTTAGTTAAGAAATAGCATCAATAACAGCACACAGTGTAAGCAGTGATTTACAAAGTCCAGAAACTGTTATTAGGCCCAGAGACAGAGAGAAGGAAAAGCTTATGTAAGGAGAAAGGTGGGAATGGAGACAGCTCATGGGCTGTCCTTAATGCCATTGGGACTAGTGGGATAGCAATTATATTGTTTGCAGCATATGGCCAAGCTGTATTATGATTAAGTTGCGATGGATATATTTAACATAGCTGGAGAAATTGCTGTGAACAACAAAGATTCTAGTGACACTTTGGAATAGTAACGGGGCCACAAGGCTCCTTGGGGTTTTCTCTACACAAACAAAAGAGCTACTCACTGGAATCTGCTTTGAATAGTATGTTTGATAGGTGGCTGTGATGGTACAAGCAGCTCTGTATGGTGGAATTCTGGCACACTTATAAAAATGGATTACCAGCCTGCTACTAGGCAATGAGACAACCACAGGTTACATGTATTTACCCTGAAGCTAAAGGCTGCTGACTAACAATTATAATAATTTTGTGAGAAATGACATTGGTGAAGGAATGTAAATATCTTATTCATTACTCTGATTTTCCAAATTTCTTTCCCTGGGTCACTTAAAGTGTAATTTGACCATGTGAAACCTCCATCCCGCCTAGCTGATTTCTGTGTCTGCCATCACTGTTCTAAAATCTCAGAAAACTGAAACTAAAGCTAACCAAACAGCACAGATAGTGCAAAAACTACTCATATTGGTTTCTGTATGTTTTCCCCTATGGGGCAAGTAGCATTCACATCAGGAACAGGGTATAACCTCTGGTGCCAGTCCAATTTGCCTTTTCCCCAACTGCTCTAACTACAAAACAAAAGCCCGGCAGGGAGTTTCATCCCTGCATCTTATGTTTTGTTTAGCTTGATGCTTACACAAAATGCGGGCAAACCCGCTTGGCTG
Organism: Lepidodactylus listeri; assembly: GCA_029233225.1. NCBI lineage: Eukaryota > Metazoa > Chordata > Lepidosauria > Squamata > Gekkonidae > Lepidodactylus > Lepidodactylus listeri. The sequence continues at coordinate 52,949,895 of JARCFY010000006.1, forward strand.
ACAATGCTCATATTCATCTTGGATTAAGGAAAACAAATCTAATGCAAAAGGAGAGAGCTGGTCTACATTCCGTGCTTTGAGTTCCCTACTAGTGGTATCTGAGGGCAGACTGTGTGTGGAGTTTTGCACTTCTTTTTCCCCGGTGGCTTTTTTAAACAGTGCAGCAACAGGAACAGTGATTTAAAGAGAGAAACCAGTTGGGGAGGGGCTATTAACTCCCCTCATATCTTTATACTGCTGACACCTTCCCCCCCCCCCCCCCGCTTCTTTTATCTCTGTTACAGGAAATGACATCTCTACATTTTCCCCATCCAGCAAGGGTAAAAGCAGTGTGGGGTGGTAACTTCCAGTGGGCAAATGGTGTTGAAGGGGAAGGGCTTAAATTATACTTCTGTCCTGCCCTAGTGTCCCTCTTTAAACTGCAACTTAAATAGCTACACTCTGTTAAAACCAATTGTTGGGGTACAGAATCATGAAACTTCTGCCCATACAGAAGTCAAAACTTGTGAAAGTCACAGGTAGCTTCTAGACTGTGCAGTGACCCAAGTGTTGACTAGACTTCAAAATTCTTCTGAGCTAGAACACTCATTTGGGCAAGCTAGAACACTCATTTGGAACACTCATTTGGGCACTCATTTGGACAATAGCCAATCCTAATTCACAGAATTATTGTGTGGCTACAATTCTTCCCTGAGTTTAAGGGTAGGTAAAATACGGATCTACTTAAATAAAAATGGGTCCACAGCACTGCCAATTGACGCTGGTGGGGGTATGTCACTATATGGAAAGCACTGAAAGAGCTTTGAGGAACAGTAAGTCTCCTTCGTGAACTGTCCAAGCTTTTTTTCTGAGAAGCTTGTTTCTTATATACAGTTCATCCACCTATCTGAATGAAGTTTCTTTATATTGTATCGGGACCCAAGATGATCACATACTGGGAGTAATGGCACTGTGCATTGTGCAATTTCTGATTCAGCTTTAGAATGTGCAGCAAAAGGACTGTTCCATCAGCCAGTGACTACCATGCAATAGCCGCCAAGGCTGCTCTAGGCTTACCAGAAGGTTGGAATCCTTGCCAGAAGTATATCAAGACAGGAATTTGTATAAACTCCCATATCCACATGGGCTTTATATGAACCCATGAGGTTTGCTCAAGAAAGAGCCACAGTGATGATCACACAAACTATAGTCATAGAAGCATTTGTCTGTAGGTTCTTTGTGAATATTGTGGTTTGCGCAGTTGGTTCCTACACATGATCCCAACTGATTCTCCATCTGAGGAATTCACATGTGGGCCACTCACTGCCTGTAAGAACCAAATCATGATCTGAAACACTCTGAGTAGGAAAGTATATTGCTGACTTTTTAAAAAAAAATTGGCTAACAGTTTTGTATTTAAACCAGTCAACTGCAGGAAGGGGGGGGATGTCAATCGGTTGGGCTCAAAGATATAATTGCTGTGATACCTTAAAGTAAGTTGAGGTTACAATTGCAGGCAAAAACCTCTTTAATCAAATACAGGTAATGGACTGAGGATATGATAAATAATGGTCTTGAAAGGTATATGGGAAATCAACATACTTTACAAATAACTGTCAGCATGAGTCCCCATCCGTGATATGAGGGTAATCCTGCTCTCTTCTCTAAAGAGCCAGTATTCTCATCCCCATATTGTAAAGTGTCTAGTGATAAGAATATAAGAAAACATATATATAATAGTCTGTTGGACTGTTTCCAGCAGAAGGCCCACAGAAGGAGGTTCAAAGCCTCCCACTGTTGCTACTGTCTACCAGTGTGAAGAGTACTGGACTCAGGAGACCAGGAACGGTGAAATCATGAAGCCTTTATTGAGTGATTCAGCATGCCCAGTAGATGGTCAGAACAAGCATGCTTCCAGGGCTCCAGGGCCCTCATTATATGCTGGCCGGAGCCACACCTCCGGCCGCACCCAAAAGACCTGATAGGGGCTTAACATATGCGCATGTTTGTCATAGGTTCCCTGGAGGAGCCCTTGATTGCATTGGCTCCTCAGAGAGAACCTAGGTCCCACATTGGTGGAGGCTTTCAATCCGGATGTCTATTGTTCCTCCAGATTCAAGCTCCCCTCTCTGCCTGACCATGTGCTCTGGCCATGCGGCGGGCGCCATTACCTGGGAGCACATGGCAGGCTGATTGCTACACAGAGCATACTACATTACACAATGGATATTCTGAGGTATGTTGATTTCAGACATGGAAGTCCCACTCAGCCATCATAACTAACAGCTATTAACAGACCTTTTGGATTTGCCAGTTCCATCCCACATAATATGACTGATGTGCTTCGAACACTGAAAGCAATACATAAATGCCAGTAGTCATAACCATATAGACATTAAAACTGAACTATACTATATTTGGGCACAGGCTATTTAAAAATAAGATACCATGACCTTGTAAAAAAAAGAGAGAGAGGGAAAGATACATTAAAAAGTGCTTTGTATATTTTCCAGGGCAAGGTGAAAAAGAAACTCAGCAGAAGGAGAAAGGTAAGGTACCGCAAATACATGTTGCACAAAATCTGGACTTTTCTACATTGTGACCAGGATAGAATGGAAGTGGAACAAGAGGTCTCATGCCCTGTCACATTGCCACGTTTCGCAGCCTCATCTTAAGCCAAAGATAGCTTCAGAGCCTTGGCATTTGAGGCAAGAGTCCCACTGTGCTTCCAAATGCTCCATATATTTTAGAATTTTAACTGTCATTATAAATCTTGTAATAAATTTACTTCAAATCTGACATAGCAGAAACTCGGTCTGCATTCTGTAGTGCAGTGGCTACACCGAATGGATAATATTTTTATTTCATAGAGTCCACTTTTATTGTACTGAGTCCACAGTTGTTTTATTTGATGATTTTATTGACATGAATGAAGAGAACCATGAACTAAAGCAGACCGGGGGGGGGGGGGGGGGGCGAAGATTTCTGCTGATTCCTTCTAACTGCAGCTCCAGCACACATCCCACACTATCCTCTGAAGTCTCCCATCCTCAGGGGGGCAGCACCGGAGCTGTAGTGGGAGGGGACTGGCAGAGTTCCCTTTTCAGGCTCCACTCAGGGTTCTCTGGATCCAAGCTATTAATTTTCATTCAAATAACCTGCGTTTTGGTTTAAAAGTAATGGTATAGAAATACTACCTACAAAGAAAACTTCTGTCAAAACAAAAGATTCCCACCCACACCCTTAAATGTAAGCTGCAAGATTTCCTGTTAGCCTCATGCTGAATTAATGGAAGGGTTTTATTTTCTGCTGCTAATTCTTCTAAAATTTATCTTAACAAATGAAGTGGTTATTTCACTGAAAATTAGCAGTACATAGTTTATTGCAAAGAGACTGAAGAACTGAAATATATGTCAAGTTGGATCTGGGTGAATTGCAGGGAACTGCCAATAGGAAATAATTGTGTTTGACTAATTTGTGCCTGTGTTAACCTTCCTGGTCTTGGAAGACTTCAGTCAAACTCCAGTTTGCCGTGATGTCGTAATCAGTCCTCCCTCTAAGCTGTGGAGTCTTGTGAGGAAATATTCTACTTTGTGAGCTACTGGCATTTAAGTTGTGAGCGAGTGATTTGGCTACTGCATCAACTGGTTTGCTCTGGAGCCATCCTTCCTGAGCTGAGACAAGAACCTGTGAACCGGAGGCTAAAAAACTGTGAGCTGGCTCACACTAACTCAGCTGAGAGGGAACACTGGTCCTAACATGAGCTCCTGAGGCATTGGTTTCATCCCTGCAAACCAGGATTCTGAATCATGTTTTAATCCTTGTTTAGATTCCGAGGTTGTGGGGAAGAAAATAACTTCGGTTTCTGTATTGGGACATCATAGCTAATCATAGTAAACTAAAAGTGGAAAAATTTAATCTGCATTGCACAGCAGGCAGGAGTGACTAGATGAGCCCAGGTATGCCAGGTCCAAACCCATCACAAACAATACTCTGGACATCTGGAGAGCGCTTCAGGGTCCCAGATAAATACTCCTTAGGGGTTCATGATTCGTTTGGCATGTTCTCTTCTTGCTTTTTCTCCTAGAGAGCCTTGTTAATTAGATATTATGGTTGGTAGCCACTTGTCTGCGGCTGAAAAAGCCACCTGCATCTTCCCTGATAATATATAGTACTACAAAACATATAATACCACCATCATCATTCTTGAGTTTTTCTGCACCCAGTTCTCAGTAGCTGGAAAATCAGAGATGCAATGAGATTTTGTAAATTTTGAGGAGAAAAAGGAGGGGAGGTGCAGGGCAGGGCTTCTGGTTTTGTCTTCCACGGCACAGCTTTCTGCGTGTCTCATGGCCTGGCTTCCATTCTAAACTGAATGAAACAGCTTCACTGCAGCATTAGGGGAGAGAGAAGTGGTTTTATTTTGTTTTAATTATCCATTATTCAGGTCACACTCCAGGAAAATGCATAGATTATGTCTTGCTATCTTAAGGATAATATGCATCCCAGTGTTTTCTTGCTTCATGCTGCTGCCCCATTAACACTGGCAGAGGCAGGAGCCTGCCCTTTATTAGCCCAAGAACATGCACCCATATGGTGGACTGCCAAAACAATATCCTGAAGCATATGGGTGTTCTTGGAAGCAGTCCCATAAAAACATGCCTTCAAAATCTTGGGAGCTGTGATCAACTCGTCTTCATTTTCTGTTTTGCAGATTTATTGTCCTTTCATGATAATAGTCCTAACTCTACTGTGCTCACATATTTAACTAAAAAGTTTTGACTTCTGTCTGCGTTACTGTGCTGCTGAGCTTCCCCACCCTCCATTCATGCACCCACACAGGGAGCTGATGGACCTTCAGCAGACCCCAGAGATTCCTGAGGCTTGCAACAGATTCAAACTGCTGTGGCTTGTCAGACTGGCTGCAATAGCTCCTGATCAGGAGGTGGGGACCAGGCCTTTCAGTTCCTGGCCAGAAGCAGGTGGATATGTTCTGACCTGTTACCAGACCACTGTAACTGCAAAAAGATTATAAACTACTAATTAATCTGTATCATCAGTATAAAAACCTCGGGTCTCCCCTTGCATTTCTCTTCCTAGCATTTGAATTTATCTTTCTTTCTTTCTTTTTTTTTTGCTTTTATCATAATCGGTTCCTGTGTTTCTTCAAAGGAAATCCCTCCATGGTCAATACTGAATTCTTGAGGCAAGTCTTTATTGTTTCTTTTTAATATACTTCTAGCTAAGAAGAAGAAGCCTAAATTATTCAACAAATTTGATAAAGGCATTAAAGCAGAGCTTGAAGCTGCAGAGAAGCTGCGTAAAAAGGTAAGTCTGAAAGTCATCTGAGCTCAAGTTTCTGGAGCACCAGAGATTACAAGACAGTCAACAACAAAATTCTGGTCATACAAAATCTCAAGGGGCATGCTGCCATTGTCCCCAAAGACCCTGAACTGTAATCCCATCTAAAGGCATCCTGGCATGAGGCAGGCCATGCCATGTAGGAGATACACAGATGTATAGCAAAGGTAGTAGTGGGTAAGTGCTATGGACTATGGACAAAAGATACCATCTCTCCTACCAAATGCTTCAAATCAGTCCCCTATACACACACACACACACACATTTAATCTCTGTCTCTCTTCCTCCTAGCTTGGTTCAGACTCAATGGCAAACACAGATTGTCTTTACATAAACAAGCCTGGAAGAGATTGGTGGTATATATACCTTGATCCCCAGTCCTGTATGACAAGCTAATTAGTTAGTTTCACAGTTTGCAATTAATCTGACTCTACTAACTATAGTTTGTGCTCAACTTGAAGCCAAGACAGAACTCGCGGGGAGGGCGGGATATAAATCCCAAAATAAATAAATAAAACATTTGTGTGGCTTTCTCATAGCAGCACCGTTTAGAGAAGCATTTGCAAGACGTCATCCTCTATTTGTCTTGTTTTCATGCTTTCCGTCACTTGCTGCAGTCTTTCCTTAACTTGGTTTGAGACGATCCTTTTGAAAGATTGCAGTCAAAATGACTTTGGCATACTGTGTGGATAGAAACATGAGCCTTCACGTTCTTTCCACATAAGTGTAATTTCCTTACTTCAACCTTTGCAACTATACTAGTAAGTTTTCTTCAGGCTTTAACAAAATTAATAATAGCTATATTCCTATAGCATTATAATGTCATAACTAGATTCTGATGCAACAATGTACTATTTCTAGCTATAATTTCAAAAATTAAGTCTTTAGCCCTTTTTGTTTCAGAGTTTTAAGGGGCAAGGTACTGACTGCACATTTCTTCATATAACCTTGCAACCAAGAAGTGTAGAGATTAACTTTTTTGTAAACGAAAGGGTGAATTAGTACATTGGTGCAATGGATTGTTACAGCTATTACTGATTTTTTAAAAAAATCCTGAAGAAGTCCTCTGACTGGTGGTGGGGGGGGGGGGACAGATAGCAATCATGGAGGACTGAGGCAAGGAAAGTGTATGGAAGACTTCCATGTGGATGTACTGTCACCACTGCAAATGCAGCAGGTTTCCAGATTGTGCTTTATTTCTAGTTTAGGGATTTTAGTTTGTATGGAAAGTATTAATCATAGCTATATGACCTACAGTACAATCTTAAGCAAGTGTATGGGCTTTAAGTCCACTGAAGGACTTCTTCAGAAAGGTGTAGCTTCATTTACGATGGCATTGCCAGTGATCTGGAGGATAGTTTAATACTTTTGAAAACTCTGGTTTAGTTGACAATGATGCTAATAGTTCTCCTTCTCAATGTATTGAGCAATTTTCTCCCTATCAAAGCACAAATTATTTCAGATTAAAAGTATCTGTCTTTCAGGGGAAAGCAGAAGAGGCTCTGAAGGCATTTGAAACATTAGTAAACAAATATCCTCAAAGTCCACGGGCAAGATACGGCAAAGCACAGGTAAAAAGTGAACAAACCAAATGGAAAGACACGTTGTCTGGTTATATATGTCTTTATTTATATTCTGTACTTGAGATTTATTCTACTTTTCAAGTACAATTCTGAAGAAAGGATGGCAGTGAAAACAGCTTTTGATTTTGGAATAGTGTAGTGATTTTATTTACCTCTAGATCGCTTTTGGGACTTCCTGGCAGTGATTTCACTATGTTTTCCAAAATTGAAGCTTAAACTGTACTTCATTTATTCTCACAGGTTTACCTCAGGTACATGTGGTGAAATTGAACCGCCAATTTTCAGATGCTTAGAGAGATCTGTGGCAGTGATATGCCTTTGTTCAGGCCATGGCAGCAGCATATTTTAGTGCAGACCGGCAGGGTTTGCTGTTGTTTTTGAGTGCATACAATGAAGCACCAAAGGCCTGTCCAGGCTGAAATCTATAAATGGGCTGCAGTAAGATATATGCGTACAATTGGTTCAGTACAGCATGGATGAAAATTGCCCATCGTCTTCCTGAAAGCTACAGGAGATAAGAGCTATTCTGAGTCTGCAAAAGACCTCTCTTACTTAATATGGCCAGGATACTTCCCTCTGAGCTGTGAAAATTGCAGACGGTTAGCTGTGTCTTACTTAAGGTCATCACTGATTTAATCCTGTTCCCTTAACAGGCTCTCCATTTTGAGAGAAGGGAGCAGGTGATATTAATATTACACTTCCTTTCTCCAGATCCCTTCCCTTAGCTTCTCCTGTTACATGTGATTAAGCACAGCATACCTGGTGTTATATTCTAACATGCCGCAGCATACGTAGCCCCAAAATAACATCAGTACACACCCTGCTCAGCTTGCTTGAAATTACAGGATGGAAATATGAGGGTTTTACTGTGTAATTGCTTTGATAACAGCCATCTAACAAACAAAAAGCCAGCAGTCTTCGCTGTATAATCCCTTAAACCATTATAAACCATTCTACTAAAATTTGAAACAAAAAAAGATTATACTGCTTTTGAACTAGTTAGTCTCCAGAAGATCTCATCTTGTTTCCTGCAATGCAGTTAATGGAGTTCCTAAATAAAAAAGCATAATGGGTCCTCTTTGAAATTTATTTATGTACTTTAGTTACACCCCACCTTTCTATCCAGTGGGGCCCCAAAGCTGCTTACAGCGTTCTCCTCCCTTCCATTGTATTTGCACAACAACCCTGTGAGGTAGTTTAGATTGAGAGTATGTGTGGCTGGCCCAAAAGCACCCAGCAAGATTCTGTGGCAGAGTGGGGATTCAAACCTAGGTCTTCCAGAGCCTAACCCCGCACTCTAAATAAACATGCAACTGATGTGACGTTACTTTTTCTTTTAGCTACTGTGGCTAGCTATAAAGGTGCTTCACCAACTGTTAAAATATTCTTGCTAACCATACTTTTTAATGTTAGCCAAATTATAGCTTGGACTAATTTTAAATTTGGACTATCGGGGATGCTATGCATCATCCGTCATTTTGAACTTCTGGTTATTTAAAACTTGTCCACTTGCCTTTCCAAAGCTCACAACTGCTTACAGTCAAATAGCAAAATTGCAACAACCAATGTATTAAATATGTTTAAGGAAAGTGAACTGTTTGGTGATCATTTTGGTACTAATGAATGCTTTATGATCATACTCAGAGTGAGGATGACTTGGCTGAGAAGATGAGAAGCAATGAAATACTGCAGAGAGCCATCAGCACCTATGGAGAGGTTGCTGGTCTACCCAGTGTCCCTGATGATCTTATCAAACTGACTCTGAAACGACGGGCAGACAGGCAGCAGTTTCTTGGTAAGGTTCAGGAACCTGTTCTGACCCACAAGAGAAATACTCAGAAGAGTCCAAAGGGTTTTATTGGAGCTGAAATGTTCACTCCCAGAAATTCAACCCAAACCTTTGTTCTGCAAACGCTGGTCCTGAATTGTCTCCAGATGTTGCTTTAATGTGTTTCAGCTCTGAATGTTGTCCATCTGTCAGGGTGAAGATGCTGGTGGGGGGTGGCTATACTTTAGGAGGGCCTGAGAGTCCATAGGGGGCATCCAACTTTGCAAATCCATTGCCAAAATACGGGGTTAGAGCATGTGGATCTGTTTTACTACTGAAGGTGCTTTCCTACAGCAGAAGCCATTCCTCTGTCACAAAATGCTCTTTTGAGAATCTGACTTCTGGGGAAGGATCCTCCCACTGGAGGAAAGTGCTCAATCCCCTGATTTATTTGTGTAATGTCAAAAATAAAATACAGCTATTTCTGTCATGTCCTGACTTAATGCAGTTCCACAGGGGTTGAGGACATCGACAGGTACCATCTCATCTGGCACTCCCTTCCCTTCCCCTCTGTGTTTTCTCTACCTTGCCTACAAGACAGTGGCATAATCGGGATTCTTGAAGTTTAATGCCACTTGAGAATGTTTTAATTCTGTACTATTCAAATTGTTTGCACTGTTTTATTATTTTATGAGTGTTTTTATTGTTGTTCACCATCCTGAGCCTTGTGTACTCAAGGGAGGGCAGTTTATAAATTTAATTTATAAATAAATAAATAAATAAATACCCGGGCTAGCCCAGTCTCGTCAGCTCTTGGAAGCTAAGCAGGATCAGTTCTGGATAGTATTTGAATGGGAGACCTCCCAGGAATACCAGGGTTGTGACGTGGAGGCAGGTAATGGCAAACCACCTCTGAATGTCTCTTGCCTTGAAAACCCCATGGGGTCACCACTTGGTGGCACTTTCCACCAACATTTCACTCATGTATGAGGTTGGTGCATATGTTTGGAGAGGTCTGTGTTACACATTTATACTGGAGTCAGAGAAATGATAGTTGGGCACTGTTTTCTATATTTGGCAACCAGTCTTATTTCAGTGTTCAGCATTCAACGGTTGATACTTTACAATATTGAATAGTTGGTTTACAAAGTTATTTAATGTTGGGTGATCTGATAGCTTGATGTAAAATGATTGGCCGCAATGTTTTTCTGACTTCTTGTTTTTAGTGAACACTTTTCATATCAGCATCTGCCAAGAAGTCTCTATGTGCCTGTCACCAAATCCCTGTGCATTGCAGAGAATTCGTACTTTTGAGAGCAAGTGTGGAACAGAGGTTAAGAGTGTCGAATTAGTATCTGGAAGACCCAGGTTCAAATCCACACTTGTGCCATGGAAGCTTGCTGGGTGACCTTGGGCCAGTCACACTCTCCCAGCCTGACCTACTTCACAGGGTTGTTGTGAGGATAAAATGGAGGAGAGTAGAATGATGTAATTGCTTCAGAGGGTAGCTGTGCTGATCTTCAGTAGAACAGCTAGATTTCAGTCTGGTAGCTCCTTAAAGGATAACATCATTTTCAGGGTGTAAGCTTTCAAGAATCAAAATTTGCTTCATCAGATACAAATTGGAATTAAGGGTGGGTTAAATGCAAATGAAGGAAGAGAGAAAGCAGCATAGAGGTGAAGGCTGCAGCTGATTCTGTTCCATGAATCTTGGTCATAAGGAGAAGGGACGTGAGAGTTTGGAAGGCACAAAACTTCCATTGATTGTCTGCTTCAAAGCATTTGAATGTGAAGTTAAACATTTTGCATTCAATATGCAAATGTGAATGTTGCTTCAGAATTTCTGACTGAAAAACAGTGCTTGATGAAAACTGGTGAAAGTTGGAATCTTCAGCATTAGTATTTGTGAATATTCATTTCTGACCTAGTGGAGATTCCTCTTAAAACCCTCAAACTAGTGTCATATATTGTTTATCACCTTTTTTTGTTAACTCACAATCTGTGTCCCATGAAAAAAGATCATTACGTAAATATATACCCGCCCAGGCAGGATGCTGCCCACTGCATCTTTGCTTGAGTTATTGTCCTGGTTTTGCTTTCTTCAATTTAGCTTCAGCCTCTGATTGATAATTCTGATCACATTTGATTAGACTGTTCAATCACTGCTGTTAAAGGGTGTCGTCGGAATTACTGTATACTGAGGAGAATGTATGCAGTCACAGAGGTTTGGGCATGGCATAATCAGAAGGCACTCTAGGAATAACAATACTCAAAGAAAAACAGTGAAGTGAGCTTTTTTGTAGATTTATGATTCTGGCTTATATACACTCCAGATCTTTTGGTTTGCACTAATAAAATGTGCCTGTAATTATCGTTTTTAAAATGTGTGTCTGAGCTCTCAAGAAATGCTGCAACAGACAATACAAAATTCATGCTTAACGTGCTCCATCCTTTTAAAAATGAGAGAATGCTTTGAACACCATAATTAAGGAGTACAAGTGAGGACCCACAAGGACTTGTGGGGAGCATCGAGTTTCCCCCTCCCCAATTATTTCTACTTTTTCTTCCCTGGCAGCCCTTGCAGCCTCTTTCCTTCTCCTGCTTCCTTCTCTCCTTTCTACCAAAAGCTAAACTTACCTTTATTTGCCCCCCTGTCTTCAGCTGCCCCACTTCACAATCTCTACCTGGGAAAACAAGCCCCATAGACAGAAGATTTTTGGGTGGGGGTGGAGGGGTGTCAGGCCCCTGATGTGGTGATGTCGCTTGTGATGTCACCCCAAAGTGACTCTCCTCCCTTTCCATTTGCAGAAGAGCCTCCTGCACACTGGGAATGGAGAGAGAGGAGGATTGCTGAGAAGGCAGGCAGGCAGGCAGGCAGATGCCTCTTTCTGCTCACCACCTGTGGCTCTGCCTGCCTCCCTCCTTGGCTCTCCCAGCAGCAGCATGGTGGCTGGGCTGCCATGCTGCTGCTGAGGGACAGGGAAAGCTGAGGCAATCCATTCTCTATGTCTTGTGCGGCAGGTATGTGAGCTAGTGGTGCCACTTGCTCCTCTTACTCTTGAGAGTAAGAGAAGTGAAACCACTAGCTCGCTGCTGCAAAAGGCAAAGAGAATGGCCCACCCTGGTGCCTCACTGCGCCTGTGCCTCGCTGGCTCTTCTTGATGCTTCCTGCTGCAGCTGAGCAGGAAACAGCAGGAAGAGCTGGTGAGGCCATGGCAAACAGGATAAGGAGTGCAGTGCACTGGGGGTGGGTGTCTGGCATCCTCCCTGGGGGTGCAGGGCTCATCCATGGGGGCACAGACACTAAATGCCTCCCGTGACTACAGGAAACCTATATCCCAATTATGTGGTGCTGGCTGATGGACCAGCCCCACTTGCATAGTAGGGAACTCTCAAGGACTTTTGAAAGGGCACATCACTTTCCCCTGTAAACCCCCCCCCACACACACACACACACTATTTCATTTACCCTCCTCCTGGCAACCCTCATATCTTCTCCCATTTCCCTGCCTCATTCTCTTCTTCTCTTCCATTCACCAACCGACCTTTTATCTCCTTCTCATCTTCAGCTATATTTTTCTTTATTTTCTTCATTTATACGCCACCTTTCTCCACAGTGGGGACCAAAGCACCTTACATCATTCTCTTCTTCTCTTTTTTATCCTCACAACCCTGTGAGATAGGTTAGACTGAAAGTATATGACTGGCTCTACCTCACCTAGTGAACTACCATGACAGACTGCTGATTTGAACCTGTGTCTCCCAGGCCCTACTCTGAAGCTCTAACCACTTCAACACACTGGCTTTCATATGATGGCTGCTGTTGAACACTAACAAGCCACTAGGCCTAGGTGAGTCATGCAAGTTAGGTAGTAGCAGGTAATCTGGTGGTTGCTGCCAGGCCTGGCCCAATGAGTCCTTCCTCACAGGCCAAATAGCCCTAGAACAGGCCCTGCCCCCACCCCCTGCATTTTACTGACAAAAACCTAGCCTAGAATGCTGTGGTTGCCTAGCAACAGTAACTGAAGGCTTCTGTTCCTTAAAGCTACAAGCACTCCTTTTCTCATTTGGGGTTTTTTAATGCCCCCAATGTACTTTCTTATTTCACATTTTTCTGCAAACCTGGGGCATTTTTCAGGTTTATAGAAAGATCTGTCTTGTTTTTTCATGGCTCCAGTCACCGGATGTAAGTATCCTCTGATTTAGCTGACTTGCCTATTAGAATATCCAAGTGAGGACCCATGATACTTGTAGGTGAGAGGAATCCTCAATAACCTTTATCCCCCCTCCCACTGCAGGACCCACCGAGTCCCCCCTTCCAACACCAGCATTAGATGCTGAGACCTGCACAGCTCCTGACCTTTGGGGCTTAACCCCCGACACCAGCACTGGAAGCCAAGAGCCACATGGCTCCCAAGGCTTCTCTCCCCAATACTGGCATTAGAGGACAAGAGCTGCATGGCTCCCAACCTACAAGGGTCATCCTGACACTAGCATCAGAGGCCAAAAGCTGTGTGGCTCCCAATTTCCAAGGCTTCTTCCACACACACACTGGCATTGGAGGCTGAGAGCTGCATGACTCTGGACCTCTGAGGCTTTTTGCCTCCCACACTGTCACCAGTGATGCCAGTGAACCCTGCATGGCTTAGATATCCAGAAAATATATAAATGGGACCACAGTGTGCGCTAAGTGCATACAAAAATAAACCCCATGTATTGTTACAATAAAATATTATTTGCAAATATTCAGTCTTCTAATTGTATTCTTTCTCAATAACTATACAATTGTTACATCACCACACTAAATATAGTGCATCCAAAGAAATTCATCCACAGAGAAGTGTTCCCTATATTAAAGGAACACAGAATTTCTTCGGATTAAATTTTGTGGTCACTTTTTGAACTTCTTGATATCTTCCATGTAGAATTGATTTATGAATATGGGGAAGTGTTCTAATTGTATATGAATATTGAATTGTTCAGAATGTACTATATTGGTGTGATTTAGTGTAGTGATGTAACAATTATATAGTTACTGGAAAAGAATACAATTAGAAGATTGTTCATTTCCAAATAATATTTTATTATAACAATACATGGTGTTTCTTTATTTTTTGTATGATATTTAAATATCTGCAGATGTGAGCCACACTTTGCTATTAGATATATAAATGATGTCAGTAGAAGCCTACCTAAAAGTCAATGGATTGAATCCAAAGGCGGGCTTCTCTTGACACATGAACCTTCTCTATGTGGAAGGAGTTTCCACTAATGTAAAGGTCCTGTGATGGAAGACCCCCTTCTATGAAAAGAAGATTCCTCCATCAAGTGAAGTACTAAAGTGTACCTTGGCACCCAACAAACTGTGTATACATTGGTAATAGAGAGAGAAAGGAATTACAGGAAATAAACTCCAACAAAGATCCTGTACTATATGCTGACATTTAGAACATTTTATAAGTTAAATTTATGCAATAGTATGTTACAAATGACTGCATGTAGCAAGCACCAGGCCAGGTTTAAATTGACAAATTGTAACTCATTTTGGAGGAAAGTAGCAAGGTTCAGACTTGTCAATTGCAAATTGATACCAATGAAATTGTGACAGTCCCACAGATGAAATTTGATTATAATTAAGGATATTCTGGTGTGGGGTGTAATGCAAAATATAGTAGCCAGATACATTTCTACCTGCTGGTCTTTTTTCCCAATGGTGTTATGTTGCAGCTATAAATTGGAATTAATCTATCTAGATAAAATTATCCATCTTCCAGGCTCATGGGAAAATTAATTTGGCATTAATTCAAAGGCTTTCTAGAGAGATACTAATAAAAGGAGATATAATGTCATAGAGTGGGCTAATGTCATCCTCATGAGCCTAGTCTTTTTAAATTTTTTCTACTTGAATTTAACTCTCTTTATGTCTTAATGAAATTGGAAAAGGACAGCAACTTCAGGCATACACTGTAAAGAATTGGGGATTAAATGGAGACATACCAATTACTTATGAATCCACATCACTGTCCTAAAGAGCTGTGATGTGAATGATACTGTAATTGTCCACAAGAGGTCTCCCAAAGACTGGTTGATATATTCCATCACTTGTTTTGCTAAATAGTACCTATTTAATATCAGTAGTAAAAGTGATATGTTAAATTCATGTGAACTATATTCATTTTCATGTCCTGTATTATCACTGGTAAGTAACAGGAAATGTACATTTGCATGTTTTTACTAAGTTTAGCCTATATACTTGCTAAATATTCCATATTCTAGCCTCTGCCACTTGTAAACTAAGTTGTTGTCTGATCAAATTAGGTCGCATGAGAGGTTCACTGGTAACTCTACAAAAACTAGTCAGTCTATTTCCTAATGATACTTCATTGAAGAACAACCTTGGAGTGGGTTACCTTTTGATTGGAGACAACAGCAATGCCAAAAAGATTTATGAGGAGGTGAGTTTAAATGTATATAAGTTTTCACAGTGGGGGAAAGCTCTCTACTTAGTCACTCATAGATCACAAAGATGCTGGGGGGAGGCTTAATTCACCTGTTCTCTCATGCTGTGTCCCTGATTGAAATTGGTGGCCCACATGCTGGTAATAAATAAATAAAAATTCTGGAAATGCCTGGCAGAGAACTCCCCTCAGTGTCACCTAGGTAGGCCCTAGATAGAACTGGGCACAATAGTGTATCTCTTGGAGACACAAGAGAAGTGGAGTGTATAATTCACTAGCATGCAGTGATCCAGGTTTCGGTCTACCTCAGTGTCACCTATGGCCTATGGCCAAATGGTGGGGCTTCTTTAAACGGTGCCTAAAATGCGGCAGCAGAATCGCCCCCCCCCAATAGACACTCACTTTGCCTTTTGTGCCTTGGGGAAGCGCACCGGGTAAACTCCCGTGCTCACTGTGCCAGGTTCTTGAAGCAGATGAGGAAGAACCGAGCCGCAAGACTCCACGTTGCTTTATTGGAACAGGCTCTTTCTCTGATGATGTCTTCGCAAGAGATGTCTGGACATGCTTCGCTGTCGACCCCAGTTTCAGAATCGGCAACTGCACTTTCTCCGATTCCGAGCATCATCGATGTCGACAGATTGGTGCCAAAACGACCGATGTTGACTCTCCAGTCTGAAGCCCCTACTCCTGCCAAGAAGCAGAAGGAGGGCAAGGACAACAGGCAGAGCAAGCACAAGAAGCATAAGAAGGGTACCTTCTCTAAAAGTGCTTCGTCCACACACGTTGCGTCGGACACAGCCTGGTGGGGGCTGCAGTGCTTGACTCTGTGGGCCTTGGGCAGCTACAAGGTGATTCCACCTCACCTTTTCTGCGTCCTATCCATTTCACAGACTCTGAACTGGATGTGGATTTAACCCAAGTACCCCGGCCGCCCAGTGTCGAAAGTCTACACTTAGACAGGGACACTGGTGCCTCAGCCATCTCTCCGCATCGATCGGAGGATCAGGATCGATCATCTCAGCATTGCCCCCTGGCTCCATGGGACAGTCGTCAGTGGCAGTACCTCTATGGAGCTTATCTCATGCCTGCTGTGCCCTGGTTCCCTCCGCGCGCCCCGGCAGATTGGGATCACCAGTCAACATCCTCCCGCCTGTCTCGGTACCAAGAGCACCCTCCAACACCGGAATTTTACAGCTACAACAGTTGGTGCCAATAGGCAGGAAACACAAACCTGCTGTTCTGCCTCTGGGGCACCATGTCGAGCAGTCGGCACTGATGCCATCAATGCTGATGCAACCCATTGCTTTCTCTGAGCCTTCGGAGCATTCTGAACCATCAGGATTGTCTTCATCCTCCTCCTCCGGTGTTGAAGCCCCTACCCAGGAACCCTCCCCACCGCAACAAGTGGCGGATAACCTCCCCATCTTCCCATCCGAGGATCTTAAATCATATGGGGATTTCATCAAGAGGATGGCCAATACACTGACGCTCTCCACTGTTCAGCCTCCACCCACTGTGACAGACTCAGTGTTTGACATAGTACAGATGAGCACTTCCACAGCTGTTGTGTTACCATTAACTTCGGTCTTACTGCAAGCGGCCAAAGCACCATGGTCTCATCAGGCTTCTACTCCTATGTCTGGCAAAAGGATTGATCACATGTACAGTGTGCAGGAATCGGGAGCTGAATTTTTATTCATTCACCCTAAACCCAACTCCATTGTCGTCATGCCCTCGTCTCAGGGCAGACGCAGCCACTCCTCTCATCCTGACAAGGAAGGGAAGAAACTTGACCCTTTGGGTGCAGATTCTATTCGGCAGGTAGGGCTGCCAAGTCCAACTTGGGAAATATCTGGGGACTTTGGGGGTGGAGCCAGGAGACTTTGGGGGTGGAGCCAGGAGAAAGGAAGTGACATCATTTTGTGATGTCACATCCTGTGATGTTGCTTCCACATGCTGACACATGAACTCATGAAGTTTCCTAATACTGAATCAGGCCATTGGTCCATCAAGGTCAGTATTGACTACTCAGACTGGTAGTGGCTCTCCAGGGTCTCAGGCTGAGATCTTTAATGTCACCTATTACCTGATCCTTTTTTAGCTGAAGAGGCTGATACCTCCTGCATGTCAAGCAGATGCTCTATCACTGAGCAACGGCCCCACTGAATCCTTCCTCATCTCGGCAGAATATGAAGCACTAAGTGCTACATAAGTGCTAAATATGATTTTCATATCATAAGAACAGGAGAGAAGCCACAGTGGATCAGCCCATCCAGTACAGCCCA
This sequence comes from Lepidodactylus listeri, assembly GCA_029233225.1. Classification (NCBI taxonomy): domain Eukaryota; kingdom Metazoa; phylum Chordata; class Lepidosauria; order Squamata; family Gekkonidae; genus Lepidodactylus; species Lepidodactylus listeri. The sequence goes on from JARCFY010000006.1 coordinate 52,967,329, forward strand.
TCCAGTACAACACTCTGTGTCACAACAGTGGCCAAAAATACCAGGTGCCCTCAGGAGGTCCAGCAGCCGGGCCAGAACTCAAGAAGCCCTCCCACTGTTGCCCCCCAAGCACCAAGAATTCAGAGCCTCACTGCCCCAAACAAAGGGTTCCATTTAGACCTTGTGGCTAATAATAGCCACTGATAGACCTCTGCTGGATGGGGACAGAGAGAGACAGACAGACAGACAGACAGAAAAAAGAAAGAAAGAGGGAGAGAGAGAGAAGGGGAAAAAACTGGCAGAGGCACTTACTTCCATTTAGACCTTGTGGCTATAATAGCCACTGATAGATCTCTGCTGGATGGGGACAGAGAGAGAGACAGACAGACAGACAGACAGAAAAAAGAAAGAGGGAGAGAGAATGAAAAGAGCTGGAAGAGAAACTCACCTTGCCAGCCACATGCAAAAGCAGCTCCTTCAGTCCCTCCTTAATCTCTGGGCGGACCTGTCTTGCTGTGGAAGAAGCTCTCTTGCTGACTTCTTAAAGGGGAAATGTCTGGCGAGGCTTTTTACTGCAGGGCAGGCTCTCTGCAGACATTTCCCTTTTAAGGCAGCCATTTTGTCCCCCCCCCGGTGGCCAACTTTGGAAAAGCGGGAGATAAGCACTAAAAATCAGTGTTTCCCCCGCCCCACCGGGGGACTTGGCAGCCCTATCGGCAGGGGAGTTAGGAATTAAAACTTCCAATTATACGGCCTGCATGGGTAGATACCAGTATGCCCTCTGGGAGCAAATGACTGAGTTTATTGCTTCCCTCCCTGAAGACATGAACCGTCAAGCCAGGAGGCTGCAGAAAGAGGGTATGATGCTGGCAAAACATCAGCTTAATGCCACTAAATACAATCTGGATGTGGCAGCCAAAACACTCACATCGGCAGTCACACTCAGATGTCATGCCTGGCTATGCTTCACATCCCTACCTAGTGACTCTGAAGCCTTTGTTGAGGATCTACCTTTCGAGGGTGAGGGGTTGTTCAGTTCCACTACAGATGCAGTCTTACAAGATCTAGACAAAAGTATCAAGACTTCAGGTAATCTTGGAGTCTCCCAGCCCCCCAAACAATCCAAGTCGAAGTCCTGGAACAAATCATGGTCGTCACAGAGGGCTATCGTATAGAGTTTCTTCAGATGCCTATGGAGTTGTATTTCATCCCTACACCCAGCTCTGTCAGACTACTAGATGAAATCCAGAACCTCCTTCAAAAGGACGCAATAGAATGCATCCCTTGGTCGCAGTTCCATCATGGCTTCTATTCCCGTTATTTCACGGTTCCCAAGAAGGATGGAGGCCTCAACCCTATTATGGACATCAAAAACCTCAATACCTTAATTGTGTACAAAAAGTTCCGGATGACGACCCTTCAGAACATCCTTCCACTCCTCGAGAACGGGGTTTGGATGGTGACCCTGGATTTGAAAGATGCTTACTTTCATGTCACTATACATTCAGATCACAGCCGTTTTCTCCACTTTGCTGTGTGGGAAGGTCATTCTCAATGCAAGGCCCTTCTGTTTGGCCTTTCCACCGCACCCCGCATATTCACAAAGCTCATAGTTGTCATTGCGGCCTACCTTCGCCTGTAAGGTGTATGGATCTTTCTGTACATTGACAGCTGGTTGCTCGTGGCAGACTCAGAGATCACTCTGTGAGACTACATTGCACTGACCATGCACACTCTAGAAGCCTTAGGACTCACCGTCAACCTGGCAAAGTCTATGCTCATCCCTGCAAGGCAGGCCCAGTTCATAGGGATTCCCTGGCACGCAAAGCCTTCCTCCCTCCCAAGAAGGCAGACGACATCATTACCCTGGTACGCCTCTTATATCAGCAAAAAGAGGCTACAGCAAGGCAACTCCAACGCCTTCTGGGGCTGATGGCAGCAACTACAGCTGTCACAGTTTTTGCCAGACTGCACTCGAGACTGCTCCAGCTCTGGTTTCTTCATTGTTTTCGCACTCGGTTTCATTCCCAGTCCAGGACATTTCGCCTTATGGCACCAGTATTGGACTCCCTCAGTTGGTAGATGAATCCACAGAATCTACTGATGGGAGCCCCTTTCCACCCACCCACCCACCCCATCTGTAACTTTGACCATGAACACCTCCCTCTGGGGGTGGGGTGCTCACCTCATGGGACTGTGTGTCGGGGCCAAGTGGAAACCCCATGTGATTCACAATCACATCAACTTTCTGGAGATGCTCATGGTGCGTTACACTCTCCGATCTTTTCAGCACCTAGTGTGCAACAGCACTGTTGCAGTCCTAACAGACAGTATGACAACTATGTCTTACCTCAACTGCCAAGGTGGGACAGTGTCCAGAGGCCTCTGTCGGCTAGCCCTGGAGATTTGGGATGAGTGTCGTTCCTGGGGTGTGTTCCTGATGGCAGCACACCTCCCCAGCTCCCTGAATGTGTGGGCAGACTTCCTGAGCAGGGGGGGAGTGTCGCTGCACGATTGGGAACTCAACTGGACCTATCTCCGACCAGTATTCGATCATTGGGGTTACCTGGAGATAGATGTGTTTGCATCCTGGCACAACACGAAATTTCACCTGTTTTGCTCCAGGGTGGGGAGGGATCCTGCCTCCCTGGGAGATGGACTCCTTTACCCATGGGCACGCAGACACGTATATCTGTTCCAACCAATTCCTCTGCTTACCAAGGTGATCAACAAAGGGATGAGGGACCATCCTCGTTGTGTTCTAGTAACCCTGTGTTGTGTTCTAGTAACCCTGTGGTGGCCCAGACAACACTGGTTCCCCACTCTCCTACACCTGTCCAAGGGCTCCTTTGTCCCCTTCCCAGTGGTGCCCGATCTCCTCCTGGCACAAGGGGGACAAGTGTTGCACCATGATGTGCCTCATCTCAGGATGACAGCGTGGCAGATCCTGTTTTGAAAATAAGTGACAGAATAGCGCACATGCTCCTCAATTGCCAAAAGCCTTCTACACGTCGGTCCTACGACGGGAAACGGAGAAAGTTTGTGGCTTACCTTAGTTCAGAAGGGTGGCCCCCACCGCCTACGGATCTGAATGCTGTTTTCAGTTTTCTCTTCTCCCGTATCGACATGGGCCTCAGTTGTGCCTCTCTATGGGTCTATTTGGCCACTATTTCTGCAAATCATCTTGAAATAGAAGGTCATTCGGTTTTCTCCCACCCAAGGACAAAACAATTCATGAAGGGCCTCAATCACTTGTTTCCCCCGACCCGAGGCCCTATGCCAGCATGGGACTTACCTCTGGTTCTGACGAGACTGTTGGGCAAGCCCTTTCAACTGATGGCCACCTGAAGTCTGCAACTCCTCTCATGGAAAACCACCTTCTTGGTGGCCATCATGCCTGCTAGGTGGGTGAGTGAATTCTCTGTGCTTTGTTATGACCCGCCTTACCTTATTTTTCATCATGATGGTGTTACTTTGGCTCCGGACGTCTCCTTCTTATCCAAGATAGTCTCGGAGTTTCACATGAGAGCGGATATCACCCTTCTAGTGTTCTTCCTGACCCCCTCAGAATGAGGAAGAGTATCGTCTTCATGTACTGGATGTGGAAAGAGCTCTGCTCTTCTACTTGAATAGGACTAGGTCTTTTCGAAGATCTCCAGCCCTCTTTGTCTCCCATGCCCTACCAGGGCAAGGTTGGAAGCTGTCATCTCAGTGTCTGTCCAAATGGATTGTGGAGATGATCAAACTGCTACTTACTGGCAAAGAAGCCGTTGCCTGGTCCGCTTCGTGCGCATTCCACCAGGGCAGTATCTACTTCCACAGCCTTCCTCAGAGGGACGCCTTTGGGAGACATCTGTAATGCAGCTACTTGGGCATCCCCTCACACATTTGTGAGGCACTATGCCCTTGATGTCCATCTTCACCAACATTCCGCGGTGGGGCAAGCTGTGTTGCAGGTGGTGCGAATTTAAGATCTCCAGTTCCCTCCTCCAGGTATGTTTGTGGGTTTTTTCTCACTTGTTAATCTCCCAGAGGTGTGATGCACAAAGACCACGAAGAAGATACAGGTTACTTACCTGTAACTAAGGATCTTCGAGTGGTCATCTGTGCATTCACACCACCCGCTCTCCTTCCCCTCTGCTGTCGGTCTTTCCTATCTTGCTCGGAGACTGATGGCAGCAGTCAGAAGGAACTGGCAGGATTCTCGTGTCCCTCCCTTGGTCATGTGCACTGGAGCCCTGCACATGACAGGGGAGAGGGCGCGAAAATCCCTTTCGCTTTAGAAGATACCAATTGGGGTTGGCACAGGCACAGGCACACTATATCCCAGAGGTGTGAATGCACAGATGACCACTCGAAGATCCCCAGTTACAGGTAAGCAACCTGTATTTCGGACCCCATCAATATGTATTTATAGTTAGGATTTTTGGCTCCAATGTGCATCACTTTGGACTTGGCCACATTGAACCCCAATTGCCACACTGATGCCCATCCTCGACAGATCCCTTTGGAGTGCCTCACAATCCTCCCTGGTTCTCACCACCCTGAACAACTTCGTGCCATCTGCAAATTTAGCCACATCACTGCTTACTCCCAACTCCAAATCATTAATAAACAAGTTAAAAAGCATTGAACCGAGTGGTACCCCACTGCTTACCTCCCTCCACTGAGAAAATTGCCCATTTATACTCACTCTCTGTTTCCTTTTAATTAGCCAGTTTTTGATCCACAAAAGGATTTGTCCTTTTATCCCATGACTATTGAGCTTACTTAGGAGCCTTTGAAGATGAACTTTATCAAAAGCTTTCTGGAAGTCAAGGTAAACAACATCTATTGAGTCCCCCTTGTCCACATGTTTGTTTACTCTCTCAAAGAACACTAACAGGTTAGTGAGACAAGATCTTCCCTCACAGAACCCATGATGAGTCATCCTCAAGAGATCTTGTTCATCAATGTGCCTACTAATTTTTTTCCTTAATAATAATTTCCACCAACTTACCCGGTATCGATGTCAGACTGACTGGCCTGTAATTTCCCGGATCTCCTCTGGAACCCTTTTTAAAGATAGGAGTGACATTTGCTACCTTCCAGTCCTCAGGAATGGAGGCAGATTTTAAGGAAAGATTACATATTTTTGTCAGGAGATCTACAAGTTCACATTTGAGTTCTTTCAGAACTCTCAGATGTATGCCATCTGGGCCCGGTGATTTATTTGTTTTTAAGTTGTCTGTCAGTCGTAGAACCTCCTCTCTCATCACTGCAATCTGACTCAGGTCTTTCTGTCATTAATGAGTTAAATGATGTAAACAATACATAGATTGTCATCATGGCTTAGATCCTGTGGTAAATCTCTGCTAAAAGAAGGCATTTCTGTTACCAGAGTAGAACTTCCTCACTTTCCATCTCTGCTGCAGCCCAAATGCTGCTCTTAGGTGACAAGAAATCTACCAAGAATGCCATGAGATGGGAGACAGTCTGCAGCAACCAGGGGCACTTATCAAACATCTTACACCCTCCTACTCACATAAATTTACCACAAGATCCAAGTCCATGTATGTAAATAAAATAGGAATAAGCAGATTCCAGTCTGGTTGTTTTTCAACAACATATCAGAATTTTAGATTTTTGATAAGGGATTTTTTGTAAAGGGTTTTATTGAGGAAAAAAATGTTAACTAGAACTTTTTAATTAAAAAAAGAATTTATTTTTATGGCCTTTCCATGCAAATATTTGTAATACAGTTACAAAATATAAATAAATGGGGAAACCGCTTCCAAGAACCCAAAACACTGCTTTAGTGTCAACAAATAATTTTATTTTTATTCAGTTATTGTTTGTAAACAATTTTTCTAAGTCAGGAAGATTTTTAAAAGGCACATTCACGTACTTCCTAAATCCAGTGCAGTAACATTGGTTAACTGGATGTGCAAGGATCAGTTTAATTTTTCTAAGGTATGTGTGGGCAACACAGCACGATCTGATGGGATCTGTGCCACTGCCATGTATGAAGGCCCCTGAAGTGTTTCCAGGTGCTGCTGGCCACTGAGTTGCAGGGGATCCCTTCTCCCTTTCTCTCCTCTGAGCTGCTTGTGTAGGAGAAGTTCTGGACCAGCAGCCCAGATAACTTTTGAGAAAACACTTTCCGCAGATGACCTAATTTTTTTTTATACCCTCTTCAGCCGTTTAGTCATGTTGTGAATGCTTTTTTATATTTTGCGCTCCTTCAGTGAGGAACCTAAACACTGAACCTTAAATCAAAGAACTATAATGTCTATAGCCAGAATTTAACCTGATGGGAAACGTGCCCTCTTTTCAAGAGCTATTTTATCAGTCCCTTCATAGCACCGCAGCTTGAAGGCAGTGTCAAGAAGTGGATAGCATTTCATTTTTTTCCCATTATATGTTTTTCCTTTGAATCACATAGTCCAGAACTGAGACACAATACATTAAATACAGTCTTTGTAAAAATCAAAGTGTCTTTTGTATTCAAAGAGCAATAGATCTTGGTTTTACTTTTTCAGGGGATTCCTCTTTAGTGTAAGAAATCTGAAGACAAATTTTCCTCCTCTTGCACCTTGTGCCGTAGACAAACAGGTGTTCTGAATTAGTTTATTTTATGTATTTAAAATTGAAAAGTGTTGGTAGTTTTAGTGGATTTTTAGATTCTAATGGTTACCTATAGTTTTTATGTTATATTGTACGCTTTTTAAAATGTTTGCTGTGGCTGGAAGATGACACAATAAACATCTACCTACCTGAATTAGCTTAAGGTTTAGTCCTGAAATCTAGATTAATCACTGTTCAATTGGATGAAGAAGACATGGTAGCACAGCAGCATTCCTCCCTTCTGCGTATTAGTAGGAGTTTTCATAAAATAAATGTTGCATATATAAAACCTGACATTGGAACACTGGGGAATTTCACACTACACCTTTAAAAACATTACTGAACTGGCTTGGAATAAACCGGTACAGTGACGGCCATTTCAGACAGCCCTTCCCCTACCGTTTTGGAGCTGTCTTTGAAGCGGTTTGCCATTTCAGACTGCCACTTTCTTTTCAAGCCTCTTCACCACACACACACACAAACACACACACACACAAACACTTGTCATCGGAAGAAGTGCTTCGGGGCATTTCCCACAGCACCCTGTAGCACTTCAGGACCAGTACAAAGAATTGAAGAATGCTTGGGAGGAGGTTTCAAGATAAACCGGCTCAGGAACTCTTCCCCAATGGGAGAGGCACGTTTCTGTGTGAAAGGGCCAATATATTCTGTTAGGGAACCGGTACAAAAACGGTTCTGTGTGAAATTCCTGACAGAAACTGTTACTGAAGAGTTCCTGAACAGAACATATTGGCTGTGTGAAATTCCCTACTGTTTGAGAATAAGAGTTGCGCAGTGGATATTGGCACAATTAAGGGTATTCTTTTTCACGGAGGCTGCAACTGCATCATGTGTGCTATTGAAAGAAGCACCTCCTATGCTGAATTCACCTCATTTTCCTGGTACTGTTTAGAACCACTGGCCACATATAAGGACATGAATGGATCTAGAATTTGCCTGGCTCTACCAACTAAGGCAAAGAACTGTACAAAACATGAGAATGCAGGGTGAACTTTCCTAAGGGTTATGGACAAGAGGAAGAAGGGTTGACATGGAATGCCATTTTTGAAGGCATGAGTCAGCCTGAAAGAGTTTGCTGAATTAGACCATTTCTTCCATTTTTGAGGTGGCCAGTGTATACAACTAAATGTGTATTAAAAATGGGACTTTAGCAATAGGAAGCTGTTAAATGTAAAATAACATCTTATCATAACTCACTTGACATCACTGAATGTAGAGGCAAAATAAGGCCAATTTGCAATGTATTTCTTTCTTTACTGCATTTATTCACCGTCTTTTTTTCAAAAAATTAGAGAACAATCCAAAGCAGGTCTGCTCAAAATCCTACTCAGATCTATTCAATGTCCTTGGGATTGTACTGTCAGTGTTCTCTTCAGGCAAGTGGTAACAAGTGTATCTCTCTGCATGGGGCTTCCATTTCTGGACAACCACTTCAATAGATACGAGATTCAGAATGGGTGCGAAATGAACAGAGTCCAGGTCTTGGGAAACATGCCGCACTGTGCTGTGGAGCAGAGAGGAAAAGAGAAAGGGTTGCTGGCCTTCAGTGGCATCCAGGCATTCCAGTGGCAAACAGCAAGTAGTCATGACCATGGGTCACTAGTAGAGGAGTGGGTTTCTCTCAGCCCCTGATCCAGTGGGCTTGTACATTGCTAGCTCCATTGTGAACATTATAAATTAATGTTCCAAATCCTTTCAGAGGTTAAAATTCTCATGATAATTTGTTTTGCTTTCCATGTAGGTCTTGAACCTTGCTCCTAATGATGGCTTTGCTAAAGTACATTATGGCTTCATCCTGAAAGCAGAGAACAAGATTGCAGAAAGCATTCCTTATTTGAAAGTAATATTTATATTACATATATATTATGTTTATATATATTGTGGGATATGATGAAACCAACAGTCCTGCACAATTGTTACAGTATTTAATACAAGAGACCCCTAAAAATGAGCATAAATCCACATCCAAATCCCATTCATAAATAGGCCACTTCCCTTTCTCTCTCACCTTCCCCCCCTTATAATATGGGGCTTCTGGTTGGTTATTACCACTGCATTTTACTTCCTGCCTCTTCTGCTACTGAGGGCCAGTTCATACTTATGAAAGTAACCCACCCCATGTGGTAAAATAACAAGTTACTCTTTCACAAGACCATTTCACCATGTAAAAAGGGAGGAAGAAAAGCCTCTCAGGGTAACTTTTTTCCAGTTGAAATGCTTGTGTGAGTTGGACCTCAGTAGCAAAGAAGGAAGAGCACAGGGAACTGGCAATCCATAATGAACCAGAAGTCCTCTGTGAGAAAAGGAACATGAAAGGGTGCTTGCAAAGATTACCAAGATAAACTAGGGTTGCCAGCTCTGGATGGGGAAATACCTGAAGATTTGCGGGTGTGGAGCCTGGAGAGGGTGGGGTTTGGGGAGGGACTTCTGCAGAGTACGATGCCATAGATTTCACCCTCCAAAGCAGCCATTTTCTCCAGAGGAACTGATGTCTGTCATCAATTACAATCAATTGGATATCAATTGTAATTGCAAGAGATTTTCATGCCCCACCTGGAAGCTGGCAGCCCCAATAGACACTTGGGATAACCTTTCCTATTATATAAAGCTGTTTTCAAGATTCCAAGGGACAAGATTCCATGGGGCCCCAAAATCAGTAGGCTGGACGGACTGCCACTCAGAAGGGGGTCTCTGGCCATTGGCTGCATTCTCTCCTTGCTTTGCCTCAGTCCCACCCACAGAGCCACCGGCCAGCATCCCGGCCTCAGTCTGGAGGGAGCCAGCAAATGGGAAGGACCGCCTGGGTGCTGGGTCCACTCTTCTCCTCCACCCACTGCCAGGTGGGTCTAACTGTCCCCTCAGTGGCTTGCTTCTGTCAGTGAAAAAACAATGGACTATCAGCATAACCCCCTCCACCGCACACTGCCAGCGTGCCCAGAATAAACTGTCAGAAACAGGGGGCATTTCACACAGCACCCCGTAGCGCTTCAGGACCAGTACAAAGAACTGAAGAACGCTTGGGAGAAGGTTTCAAGGTAAACCGGCTCAGAAACGTTTCCCCAATGGGAGAGGCACGTTTCTGTGTGAAAGGGCCACTATGCTCCGTTAGGAAACCGGTACTAATACGGTTCTGACAGAAACCATTACTGAAGAGTTCCTGAAATGGAACATATTGATTGTGTGAAATTCCTCAGACTCTTTCTCCTGCTTAGCTCCACCATGGCTGGCTGGCTAATGAGGTGGGCCAGCAACCAGCAAACTGTTCCCTTCAACCCCCTGCAGTGTGGCTGACTTTCCCCCTTGGGTTGCCAGTCTCCAGGTGGGACCTGGAGATCTCCCGCTGTTACAATTGATCTCCAGATGACAGAGATCAGTTCCTCTGGAGAAAATGGCTGCTTTGGAGGATAGACCTTATGGCATTATAGCTTGCTGAGTCCTTCCATCCCCCCCCCCCCAAAAATGCTGTCCATCAAAGAACCCCCCAAATCTTCAGGTATTGCCATCATAGGATTGCCAGGTCTAGGTTGGAAAATCCCTGGATACTTTGGGGGTGGATCCAGGAGAGGGTGGGGTTTGGGGAGGGGAGAGGCCTCAGCATGGTACAATGCCATAGAGTCCACTCTCCAAAGCAGCCATATTCTCCAGGGGAGCTGATCTCTGTCAGCTGGAGATCCATTGTAAAAGCGGGAGATCCCCAGCCCCCACCTGGAAGTTGGGAACCTTATTCCATCATCAAAGCCGGCAAATATCCTGTCAGTGCCTGTTGCTAGGCAACCAAGCTTGCTTCTCTGAAAGCCCCTGTCCACACCTATGTTGGCCTTTGGGAGAAAACTCATTGGGGCCAGCTGAACAGAATGCCGTAGAGTCCACCCCCCAAAGCAGTCATTTTCTCCAAGGGAGTGGGGAGGATCTGTTGTCTGGAGTTCAATTGTGATACCTGGCGATCTTCAGGCTCCACCTGGAGTTTGGCTACCCTAGGTGTTTGTGTTTGTGTGTGTGTTTATGTGTGTGTGTGTGTTTGCATGTGTGTTTGTGTGTGTTTCTGTTTGTGTTTGTGTGTGTGTGTTTGGGTGGGGGGGGTGTTTGTGGTGAAGAGGCTTGGGGGGAAAAAGGCAGTCTGAAATGGCAAACCACTCCGAAGACGGCTCCAAAATGGTAGGGGAAGGGCTGTCTGAAACAGCTGTCACTGTACCAGTTTATTACAAGCTGGTAAGCAGGATCTGCTAAACCCATTGTTGCCAATCTCCAGGGGAGGGATGGAGATCATGCTAAATTACAACTGCTCTTCAGATGGGCAGAGATCTTCCCATGGAGAAAATGGTGGACTCTGTGTTATTATACCCTGCTGAGGTCACCACAGCAAATTGACGCTGAGTGCCCAAGACCGGGGCACTCTCCCAGAGCCTCTTTCTAGAGCCCGTTGTATTTATTTCCACAACGGGCCTTATTCCTAGTAACTGTATAAATACTGTAGTTAATGCAGTTTACACTCTTTGCTGGACGGAAACTTTTTCTTGATGAGACTACTGACACTACAATCTTCGACTTTCTCTAGGAAGGTCTAGAATCAAGAGACCCTGGCACAGATGACGGGCGCTTTTACTTTCATCTGGGGGATGCCATGCAGCGAGTTGGAAACAAAGAGGTAGAATTTGATCTCTTTGAAGTTTATCTGAAAAATAAAACAGAGTCTGCAGGAAGGAGCCTGGTGCTAATAGACAAGAGAACTGGATACTATACCTTGTTACCATTTGCACTCCTTTTTGTCTGCTGCGGAGGTGATCATTCCTCTGTTACATGTTCTTTCAAAGAGGTCTTTCAAAGAGGTGAACAATCTCTAGTGCTGGGAGAAAGCGCTCTCATGAACACATTAAACCACCTTACACTGAGTCAGATCATTGGTCTATCAAAGTAAGTATTTTTACTCAGACTCACAGCAGCTCTCCAGGTAGGATTGCCAAGCATGGCCTGGCAACCAGCAGGAGATGGGGGGGGGGGAGCGGGTAGTTACTGTGGGCTGGGGGCAGTGATCATCACTGCCGCATGATGACATCATGTCCAGCATGACATGGAATGCCAGCATCATACTAGAGTGATGCTCGAGCACTCACTCCAAAAATCTATAGCAATCACAGAGCTTTTCTAGGGAAGTGCTAGAGCATTGTCCTGGCATGATGTTGATGTTTCTGGGTTGTGCCAGAAGTGACCTCACTGTACTGGGGTGGCAATTGCTACACCCTGTTTGTCTGGCCTGTTTCCATCTGCTGACCAGCTGAGCACTGGCAGGCTGTGGCCAAAATTGCTAGGAGTTTTTCCACGAGAAGTGGGCACCTGACAAGACTATCTCCAGGGTCTCAGGAAGAGAGCTTTCACATCACCTTGTATGTTACTTTTTTAACTAGAGATGCCAGGGATTGAACCTGGGACCTTGGGCATGCCAAGCAGATTCTTTGTCACTGAGCCACAGTCCCTCTGCAGCAGAGGGCCACTTCCTCAGTTTACAAAGAGGAGCACAAATAAAACATGGTAACGTGGAAACAATCTGGGGAAAATAGGAGAGGCTATTTGCAGCAGCAATGGCAGCTTCTCTCTGGAGTTGTTAGCCCAATTTCTTTAATTTAAGATGAGTAATTGGCAAATTACCGGTTCACAGCCAACTATACCAGGGTTCCACCCCTCCCGGGAGTTCTTCAGGAAAGAGGCACTGAGGCTGAGGTCTATTTAAATGATGTTTACTATAAAATGTTGTCCAAGCATGCACAAAACAGAATCTCACACACACACACACACAGGTCTAAGGAAATTTAGATAGAAAATAGCACTGTTGCATTAGCAGGAGTTTCACTGATGGGTGATACTTTACCTATCCTGGAGATGGATCCTTGTTCCAACAGGAGATGGGGATCAGAAAAGGAAAAATGGGGAGCGTGATCTGAACCTGCAGAAGCCTCTCTCTGGCTGCAGACTCAGAGATTAAAGATGGAGGGAGGTTAATGAGATAGCAAGCGGGACCTGAGAGGTATATAAAAGTAGATAGGGGTTGTGGATGCTCAAGAGACCGATTGCAGGCTGTGCAAGGTCTTTTATTAGGTGGCCTCAAGGGTGGTCAGCGCTAACTACATCCCCTTGACCCACCTCTCAGGTAGTCTGTCCCTTCAAACCCTATCATTGGTCAAGGTAAAAAGAGAAGGGGATGCAGAGGGGTGGCCAATATTGCAAAACTATGAGCTAAACAGGAACTGACACCTGGGCAAAGTCCGATGACTCACTGGGGCCATGCCATTGTCTCTTAATGGCTCTAGCCGGCCAGTTGATGGGTGGAAGATTAGTTGCCAGGTAACCTCACTTATCATAATCCTTGCAGATATGTTGGAGGGGGCAGGGGTTGACCAGCGCAATGTGACAGAAAGAAACCTCATTGCAAAAGGAGTCTTTGTCTCTGTCTTGGTGAACTAGCATGGGTGCCAGCCTCCTGGAGTGGACTGGAGCTTCTCCCAGCAATGGAGAATGCCTGTAGCCCTTATAGCACAGCAACCCAAGTTCAAACTTATGAATATAAAAATCCATAAGAGCACTAGCAGTGCCTTGCTGGCCAACAGAGTTGCCCTCTTCAACTTGTGCTTGTGGGGAGATTGCAGAGAGCAAAGGGAAGTCTGGGTTTATTGCAAAGACAGCAACAGAATATGGTTTGGTACACTAGCTAACTTTCAGTGTGACCGAAAATGTTTATGAAGTTGATGCTTCCTTTAGCTTGTGTGGATAAAAAAATGGGGTTCATGAAAAATGAACTTCTTGGGGCAAAACGTACTGTTAAATTTGTCACTCACTTTTTAAATTAAAAAAAATGTTGCTGGATCTGCTGAAACTCAAAATTTAATCAAGGAAGGAAATCAATACATAAGCATTTGTAATCAGTCACTGACAGTGAGCATTCATCACCAGAGGCTACAGTGAGAACTGAGAACTCAGCTTTTGAATGTTTTAATGATGGTTCAGCTTCAGGAAGAGTACCTTCATGCCGCCAGCTTGCTTGTAGAACAGAGTGCACTGAACTGGTAATCTTTAAAAATGCTGGGACCTGCAATGTATTGAATTGGTGACATCAGGTTGCTAAACTGGTGATGCAAAGCCAAGTCTACATGTCAGCTTCCCAAACTCTTGATTCAGCGTGGACTGCAGAGGACAAATGTAGACTGAATACAGACCCTCCCCCCCCATATTGTTCCTCACAGCATCCTGTCTCCCCAGAGCAGCATTTCATGGAGATCAGTAGGCTGCAATGGGAAGGTGGAGCTAGGAAAGTTCTGTTCAAGAGTTGGAAAATTTACTCTGGATCTAACCCATCATCTGGAAAACTGTCCTTTTCCCAGCAGCTGCAAATGAGTTTCCCATTACTTTTAAAAAATAATAATAATAGAATTTGGTACACACATTTTTAATAAAGACATACAAAATGATGCAATTAAGGAGGGAGCATCACACAAAGGGCCGTTTTAAAATAGTTGCCTAGCAGTGAGAAATTAAATGGGTGTATATTCTTACACAGCATATTATTGGGAGAAGCCATGTTCTTAAAAATTTCTTTGCAATATTGCTATCTAATACACAGATACAATCAAGAGCTGGCAACCTAGATCTCAATAGTCTTTGATTCCAGTCTTTGTCGTTCATTTACTTTGCCACATATACTAGTCCAAGCCATCCCTAATGGGCTGCCTGCAGGCTCAAGGAGACTGGGGAATCCTCCTGTACTAGTCAAAACAGGCTATAATGTTTCTCTTCTTTGAGCAGCACATCTGGAATGTCTTCAGCTAGGACCCATCACTAATCTCTGATATAGGACCAAAAACGTCTGTAAAGTTGTGAAGAAATGCATTTTTTCTTTGGAGTTTTGAAATGAGCAAAACCTCCACTCTGCGTTTTAAAAGTTTTTTCCCCCTCTCTTAGGTAGGGAACAGGCAGGAAGGGGGGGAAATCAGGTCAGTTGCTTTCCAGACTTACCTCAGCCCACCTTCATACAAATGCTAATAGGTCTAGACAATGCGATGGTCAAGCTCCCCCCTCTTCAAGTAGGGAACAGAGACGTAGAAGTTTTAATTACCAGGAAAAGAGTCTTGATCTGGCCTGACCTGGTCAGTGGGTGGGGAAAAGAGAGGTGATAAAATTTCTGAAAGCAAGGAGGAAGCTCTCTTTTATGCTGAATCCACCAGAGCAGACAGAACTCTTAACCAAGGTTTGGAGGAGGAGGCCATTAGCCATGTGTTGGCCTAAAGAGCTGGAGGAAACTTCAAGGCCATGGGAACTCTAGAGAGATCTGTAACTTCCTAAGCTAAGAAGCCTGTCCTATATTTTAACATCTGATAGTGCATGTGTGAGACAGAGGAATTGCATTTTACTCATTTCTTTTAAATCCCTTGCTCAATCTGGTGCTGTGCTAAAAGTATGCTTGTGAGCATTTTCTTTTTAATACATACTTTATAACTTTTAATGCTGGTAGTGGTTCTCTGTACCACATAGACCTCCACCGTCTTGGACACGCTAGTTTAAAAGAAGCACCGGGGGAAGGCAGTTGGCAAGTGGCTATTCCTCCAGATGTGCACAAGGCAGTAAACAGTCTCCATGGTGACCAGGCACTGGGCAGCAGGAGACACAGAGTCAAGGCCTCAGAACTTGGAAAGGAAGCTGGGAGTCCTGACCCTCCCAAGTGGGTAATTCCTTAAGAATGTCATGTGGAGGCAGTGGTTACCCAAGAGAGAAAGAAAAGCCTCTCCAGGTGTTGGGAAAACCTTGGAGGGCAGTGTGGAACAGGGCCTGCAGACCAGAGCAGGCCTGTTCCACCACAAAAGTTATGCTTCTAGTTCAAAGGTTAATGCCCGTAGATGGTAACTCGTAATAATATATTGTAAATTATATAAGGGAGCTTGTTATAAGCAATGTTCCCTCTAATGTCTTTTCCTACTGAACGGAGCAGTTCACATCCTGAGCAGAATATAGCTGCTGTAGTCTTAAAATGAGCAGTGGGCCGGTTACTGCTGAGCGGGGCTTCCTGTGTTAATGAGTGTCCAGTCA
Organism: Lepidodactylus listeri; assembly: GCA_029233225.1. Taxonomy (NCBI): domain Eukaryota; kingdom Metazoa; phylum Chordata; class Lepidosauria; order Squamata; family Gekkonidae; genus Lepidodactylus; species Lepidodactylus listeri. The sequence continues at coordinate 52,983,004 of JARCFY010000006.1, forward strand.
TGTGCACAGCTTAGAGGAATCACTGGTTATAACACTCAGACCCTGGAGGAAATCTCCATTTAGGACCATCTCCACTGAGAAGCTTGAGCTTGTTTAATAGCAAACTTAAAGAAGAGCTCAAAGAACCTGTCCACTATTACTAAAAATACCATTCCTTAGAGCTTTAGATGTTTACAGCATTCCAAGGCATTTTTTTCCTTTCATAGATCATTAAGAGTTATACAAGCTAGACTAAAACAACATTACAAGCATGAAGAGAATGGGAACATAACTCTCTCTGTGCATAATTATTTCTAGCTTTGCTATGTGGTATACAGGCTATTTTTACACGTGTATCTTGGAGCTACCGACCATCAAATAATGTGAAGGAGACTTTTGGTGCATAGTTCACACAAAAAAATAGAAACTGATGATTAGAGTGATGCTTGAGACTATTTGGGATTTTGTTTGTGTGGGAGATCTACCTTTATCCATTACAAACCGGCTTAGAACAAAATGCTTTCCAGTTGCTGATGTTCAAATAGGATTCCCCTACCCTGGTTTGGTTTTTTTTTGGAAGGAAAGGAATAAGTGGAAATGGATGTTGGGTGTGAACTTATTTAATTGCCTCTCTATTTCCTTCTAGGAGCCTGACTACAAAGTCAAATAACATAGATTCCCCTATAACTCAATATCTTTAGAAGCTTGTGTACTGAGTCCTTTCTTTGTGTTGTAGGTGTGATGCTTAGTGAATAATACTTGCTTCTGTATGCAACCATGGATTTATTGCAGCAGAGAGAAATCTTTACAAAAACATATTTATTCATACATTTATATCCCACCTTTCTGTTCAAAAAAAACACGCAAGGCAGCTAACTGATATGAAACATCCAAATATAATACAAACACCAAATATTAACAAAACAGTACCAGGTTTCAAGTTCTTGCATTATTCAACCTTTTTACTAGCTCAGTGTTTGCGTTAGGTAAATTGCAATTTTCTATAATGCACATCATTATGTTTTGTATACTATTATACAGTATAATGCATACTACAATATCACTGGTGTTTTCTACCATGCATGAAGATGGAATTGGTGAAGAGGGGTGGGGGATAATTTTTATTTATTTATTTGAAATGTAGGTATGCCTCCTTTCAACCCAATCTAGGGTCCCTAATTCATATACCATCCTGAACAAATATATAATCACTTGTTTAGATTAATATTTATCTTACAGATGACAGTACTTTTAAATATTTTTGATAATTGACTGGGAAATACTATGACCCAGAAGCACTGATACTTGGACAACATTTATTTGGGGATTAAATGACGGTAGTCTACAAATTCATGGTTTCCCCAAGTGGCTTTGTTTTTAATAGTCCTCTGTCAAAACACAAAGCATTAGTTTAAAACAACTGAATAAAGGATAAACCTTGCAGTTTTCCTATCCTATGTGGCGTTACCCCGTCTAAGTCCTCTGCAATCAGTGTGTTTAGATGGAAGTAACTGCTTAGGACTGCACTGTGGGTGCAGTGCGCTGTGGGTGAGCATGAAAGGACGTGGAACCTGGTCTTCCTTTCAAAACAGATTCTTACCCAAATGGACTTGCCCATTTAGGGTGGAAAGGATAGTCATGTAAACAAGCATCAAGCTTCTTCTTTTTTCACTCTCCAACTGTGTTTTCCTTTACTGCTGACTGTTCAAAGAAAAGACATACATTTTAGAGGGAAGGAAGCTCATAAGGAACCAGTAGCAGGGCTAGGACCATGTCCTGTTGGGACTTTTTCAGACTGAGTATACTCAGGGCCAGCCCCAGGTTTTTTTGCGCACTAGGCGAGGCTACCTTGTGGCGCCCCCCCAGGTGAGGCTGCCATAGGCTCCCCCACTGCAGAGCCGCCCTCTCCACTGCCAGAGACCCACCCGCAAGGGACACCCCCTCCCCAGCCCCAGTGCCCGCCTACCTGCCTGGGCTCATGAGCTCTCCAGCCCCGCCAGCAGCCACCTGCACCAGCTGGCCGCAATGCCTACAAGTCTATCTGCATTGGCCCAAGGCTAAGTTTGGTTCATAGCCTGAATGGAAAGCTGCATTCAGACATAATGGTAAATCATGGTTTGCATAAAGCACACTATTTTCTGGTTTGAGTCTCTCTCAGTCTCTCCGCTGCCCCGTTTGCCCGCTGCGTCCCTAGGCGGCCGCCTAGTTTGCCTCGTGATAGAGTCAGCCCTGAGTAGACTGGCATATCCAGTGGGATGGCACTAAAGGAGGAAGGGTTCACAAGGACTGTATGTCAGGGCAGAAGGAGGGATGGGCACAGCTGACACAGGGCAATGAAATACAAGACCTCGGCAACTTAATTCTTTTTTCTTTTTTGCAACTGCTTTCTGCACATCTGGTTGTTCTTATACACCTTCAGTGACGATGCCATACAAATAATATAGACTGAGCTAATGTTTATTGATTTATAAACAGCTGGACTGCAATTTACTAAAGTTCCCTTAGTGTTAGTGTGGGTTCCTAGCATTTGGGCAAAACAACTTAGGCTCAAAGTCTGGAGAATAACAGCACTTTTCTTGGACTTGCACACCAAAATGTGCTGAAAGATGCTGTTCATCAGGACTGTTCCCCTACACTGGTCAGTGTGTCAGTTCAGATGATGATATTCAACACTGAGAGACTATTCTCCCCAGGTCCTTGGGCCAATCATCCCACACTATCTTGTTGGACTAGCTCCCCCGTTCACAGATGACTCAGAGCCAGTTTGGTGTAGTGGTTAAAAGCGTAGACTCTAATCTGGGAGAACCAGGTTTGATTCCCCACTCCTCCACATGAAGCCAGTTGGGTGGCCTTGGGTCAGTCATAAAGTTCTTTCAGAGCTGTTCTCCCAAGGGCAGTTCTCAAAAGAGCTCTCTCAACCCCACCTACCTCGTAGGGTTTCTGTTGTGGGGACAGGAAGGGAAAGGAGATTGTAGGCCACTCTGAGACTCCTTCTTCATCTACCAATCTAATTAAGTCGAAGCACCAAAGTCTGTAGTCCATTCATAAGGTAGGCATCTTTCTCAACCATTTTGTTATAGCCTAACTTTTTTTTGACATCAAGTCACTGCTGAGTCATGATGACCCCATAGGATTTTCAAGGCAAGAAGCATTCAAAGGTGGTTTGTCATTGCCTGCCTTCATGTCACGACCCTGGTATTCCATGGAGGTCTCTCATCCGAATACTAGCCAGGATTGACTCTGCTTAGCTTTTGAGATCTGATGATATCAGACTAGCCTAACTACTTGCGTTAAATAAAATCCTCTTGAATAATTCAGTTTTATTAAGTTTTAATTGGTAATTTAAGACAGTGCTGAATTATAGGAAACTAGTCATTAAATTCTGAGCCCTAGCCCTTAGGCTACACAGAAGAATTGCCTGAATATTGTATTTATTATTGATTTATCCTTTTCTGCTGAACTGTAACTAATGTAAATGAGTTGACAAATCCCAATCTTCTAGGCATACAAATGGTATGAACTTGGCCACCAACGGGGTCACTTTGCATCTGTCTGGCAGCGTTCTCTATACAATGTCAAGGGCATAAAGGCTCAGCCATGGTGGACAGCAAAAGAAACAGGTTATACAGAACTGGTCAAGGTAAGTCATATTGCCTTCTTTACTATGTATCATTATCCTAAGTAGATACTAAGGATGTGATCTTGTGAATGCTTACCTGGAAGAGAGCCGTAGTTAATGTGCATAAGATCGTGGTGGTGGAAAGTACCATCAAGTGTAGCTGACTTACAGCAACGCCGTACGGTTTTCAAGGCAAGAGACATTCAGAGGTGGTTTGCCATTGCCTGCCTCCATGTCATAACTATGGTATTCCCTGGAGGTCTCCCATTCAAATACTAGCCAGGGCCAACCCTGCTTAGCTTCTGAGATCTGAGGAGATCAGGCTAGCCTGGCTATCATAAAACAAGACTACACTATACATCTTTTCATTCCTTAAGGCTAGTATCTGGAATTCATTATGCAAAATTCACCTTATTCATTCTGGAAATCACCACTGGAAGTTAAACTGATAATTGTTCAAGCCTTGTTCATATTGTTTTACAACTGTGTATCGGAAGGAATGGATTGCAGAGAAGCTAACACAAGAAATTACATGCTAGCCCACTTGAGTTCATCAGATGAAGATGACCTTCGTAACTCAGTAATTCACACTAATTACTGGGAGGAGAGCCTTAAATTGCTGGATGTTGTAATTAGTGGCAACGTGCTGATCCATTTTCTTTTGTGCTCTCCTAATTTTCAGAGGCTTCAATGGGAGGTTTAATTGCATAAGGTAGGCAACAGTCAGGCCAGCTGAATAAATACAAAAATCAAACTACAGCTGAAGTAACTCCTTAGCGTTTCTATAGCTCTTGAGACAGACAAGTAAATTATTTATAATTACTACTCATATGGTATTCTTAAGGAACAATGTTGTGAAGCATTAAGTGGAGGATCTGTTATTAAGTTATGCATTGGAAGCAAATGCAAAGATGCTTATCAGAATGTGGATTGGTGGGATTTCAAGTTTAAATTATGAATATTTACTTCAAGGTCCTTTGGAATCTCTTTTATTTATTTACTGTCAGCATACATTCCGTTTTGTTTCTGAGTAAAATATATTTAACTGTTAATGCAGTTACTGTTGCCATGTCAGAAACCTTGATGCAAAGGTTATTTTAGTGGCAGCCATCAACAATGAGGAGGACAAGCTCAAGGCCATACCCCTCACACCTAAGGAGGCTAGATGGTTGACCAGGACCAAGCTGTCTACTGTGTCAAAAGCAGCTGACAGATCCAACTGTATCAGTAGCACCACCCTGCCTGAATCAAGGTGTAACCAGAGATCATCAACCAGAGTGACCAGAGCTTTGCTATCCCAGTCCTGAACCCCAGCCAGAAGCCGGATTGAGAGGGATCTAGGGCAGATGTCTCATCCAGGAATTCTTGGAGCTGTTCAGTCACTGCTCACTCAGTCATTTTCCTCCAAAATGGATGATTAGATACTGGCTGGTAACTGGCTAGTATCTAATGATGACTTTTTGAGGAGGGGTGTCACTGCTGCCTCCTTGAGTTGCCTAGTGAAAGAGCCTTGGGAGAGTGAGAGATTTATAATGTCTCCCAAGGCTCCTCCTACCACTTCCCTAAAGGCTTTCACCAACTAGGAAGGCCAGAGATCCAAGGAGCAGGTAGTAGGCCGAACAGCTGACAGGACTGCCTACTCTGACTGGCAGCAGCTCTCCAGATTCCCAGGTGGAGGTCCCTTGCATCACCCATTACCTGATCCTTTGACTGGAGATGCCAGGAGCTGAACTTCTGTATGTAAAGCAGGTGCTCTACCACTGATCCATAGCCCATTTCTATTTTCAACATAAATCTTTAAGGTATTCTGTTTTTTTCTTAGTTTTTAAATATTACAATAATGCAGATTTTTAAAAATCAAATGTTTCACGCAAGATCTCTGATAATAAGGCATGAAAGATCATAACACCAAATGTGCCTTTCCATATGCAGTAGTAGCCTCGTAATTAGCCTGATAATATTTGCTAACTACAAAAGAGGAGCTTAAGTGAGATTTATGGAACATCATGATGAAACAATACAGTGATATAGTACTAGAGGAGATGGAAGAATGTGTTCCTTGAGCAATACTGGCAACTGATTCTATCCATGCTGGTTTGTATTCATAACAGCATATGCTGCTGCTGATGCACATATATATTTTGTTTTAATTGGTGCAATGTTTTGGATCTCTAAAGTAACTAACCCAGTTGGAAGCTTGCCTAAAGAATTAGAATTCTAACTTGATAAAACATTTCAGGGGTGAAATTTTTTTGCAGTCTGTGTATTTTTCATGTTAATGTTCCATAAAATTATTTCAATATTTGAAAGTAATTCCAATAATGAACTGTGTTTTGCTACAAGCAAAATGTGCCATAACATTCTCTTGAGAGTGGTAACAAGCTCAATAAGGACAGCTGTTTCATTAATTTCCAAGGCATTTGTGCTTCTACTCATATTGTTTGTTAAAACTGGGGCGTTTGGACAAGTTCTTTTTTTCACACAGTTCAAGTTGTGACTTAAAAGGAACAGCAACCAATCCAATTTGGCAGCATTGAACTTTAGTTTGTAACTTGAACTGCAGAAGATGTATTCTTACTCAGATCCTCTCCATTCATTGTTGAACCCAGGCCAGCTTAGAAGTTATCTAAAATCACCCAAGATCAGGCCAAAGCTGCACCTGATGGTATAACCCACTTGTGTGTAAAGCAGAGCACTTAACAATACAAAAGTTTTAATTTAAGTGGACAAAGAATTGCACAAGTGAAGGCACTGGACCATCTCTGCAGCTCCCTTCTGCTTTTAGAGCCAAGCTGGGAGAGTCCTGTCAGGGAGATAGACTGCAGAAATAAGAGTGGTAGGTATGGGGAAGGCTTGGTGTCTCTTGCCAGTGTGCCCTTTGGGCCCTTTAAATCTCACCCCCAACTTGACTTCATATGTTAATGGCGAAGACCCACATGTACAGACTCAGGTATGCCACTGTGATGGGTAAAGTGGCTCTCAGTTCCATCTTCTGGAAGTTAATGGTGCTTGTTGTGGAGTTCTTAATGCAACTTTCTTTGAGAGAATACAAGCCAAATCATTCTATAAGAGCTCCTCCCCCCACACACACATTGACCTGTTTACAACAGACCAGTGTCTGTAACTTGGGCTGTTAACAACCAGGGCCAACAACACATTCAACCACTTTGGAGTACTTCTCAGCTGTCACAGGTGTTTAGATGTGCCTAGTGGTAGATTTCCTTCCTCCCCTTGGAAATAGCTACTTGCTAAGATACTCCTGAAAATCCAGGCAGTTTTAGGAGCAATATGACTCTTTGGAATTAAAATGATTCTAGAATTACGGCAAATCCTTTAAATATTTGTTTTCTAAAAAGCAGTTTCCAAATTTCATTTTGAAAACATATTTTAAAGAGAAAAGGTTCAGTCAGGAGAGACTAGAATTCTATTTATTGATTTATTTCAGGTTTTCTTAGTTGATACATAGTAAATTTACATTTTGTTCATAACGGTCATAAACCCACCCTGGGTGTATGTATGCATATAAAGCATTTTCCTCTTTTTTGTGCCACAACCCCAAGTTATAAGTCCAGCCTCCCATGTTATCAGTGACTTGGAGGACACTAATAATGGCTGCCTCTGAGCAAGTACAAAGGGCAGAGTTTCTCGGTTACTTCATCCTTTCTCTTGTTTGTGTGTTTAAATGTGAGAGAATGATCTAGGGCATGCAAGAAGGAACTGAATCACAGTCTACTGTCTTAAACAGGAAAAGACTATTGCTATGGGTTAAGCTAGAGCACAAAACAAAGAAAGTGCTATCATGCTTACTGGATTAGAGATCTAATGAAAAATAACAGAAAAGTATAACACTAAACTTATTTACTTATTTATTTCTTTGATTTGTATCCCACTTTCCCCCACTGTCATGGAGCTCAGAGCAGGTCACAACATAAAATAAGCAAAATTATAATATAACAAGAAGGGGGACCCGCGATATTCACAGAGGAAGGGAATATTCCAATCTTCCTCCCCTCCCCCTCCCCAGCAACAGCGGTGGTGAGGCCCGCCAGTCCTCCTCCCACCCCCCTTGGGCAGGACAGTGGCAGTGGCAAGGAGGCCCACCAACCCTCCTCCCACCCCCCTCGGCTGGGACAGCAGCAGTGGCGGCAGCGGCAAGGAGGCCCGCCGATCCTCCTCCCACCCCCCTCAGCTGGGACAGTGACGGCAGGGGTGAGGCCCACTGATCCTCCTCCCACCCCCCTCGACAGGGTCAGCGGCAGTGGCAGCTCCCACCCACCCTTTCCCCAGCAGCAGCAGCTTCAAAGCCTGCTGATCCTCCTCTTTCCCCCCCACACTGGCGAGGCCTGAGCGGCTCACAGCCACCAGGCCCACTGAGCCTCCCCCACAACAGCATGCGCAGGGAACGCTTTTACTTTAAATCCCCCCAAAGTTTTTTTTAACTTTGAGGATTTTTATGTACATGGGGGGAGTCCCCCACGTATGCAGAAAAATCTCCCTGCCCCCCAGGTGCCCCCCACACGAATTTAGATATCCTCACGCCGGGGCCACTTGGCTATTAGATATATAGATTAAAACATGCCAGTTTAAAACAATTAAATACAGTTTATCAGATGGTACATAATAACCCGTCCCAGGGGAAGAAAGAGGGGGAGGAAGAGACAGGAGAATCTGCATAAATGGGAATGCTCCTGGCCTTACCCATATGCCTGGTGGTATGTTTCCATTTTACAGGCCCTGTGGAACTGTACCAAGTCCCACTGTCCCTAGACTTAACAATACAGAAGATTTACTTCTGATATTCCCCTCCCCCATGATGTCTATGGAACAAATGCACAGCCTGAAACCCCCCCCCCCCCCCCCCCCAATGCAGGGGAATCCAACCTCTTGCATTTGAGCAAAAACTTTTAACCTTTCCTGCCTTCATTGATGAGAAGCCACTTCCAATCAGTCAAGGAAGCAGTCAACAGATGCATCTTACTAATTAGTGTAGAATCTCCATCCACAGAAGGAAGAGAATATAAAGACTTCATCATTGAGGACACTCCTATTTGTACAGTAGATAGGGTTGCTAACCTCCAGGTGGGGCCTGGAGTGCTGTTGGTATTACAACTGACTTCTGGAATACAGAGATCAGCTACCCTGGAGGAAATGGCAGTTTTGGCAGGTGGATTCTGTGGCATCATATCCCTGTTAAGTTTCCTTCGCTCAACAAGGTCCACCCTCCTCAGGCACTACTTCCAAACTCCAGGAATTTCCCAGGCTGGAATCGGCAACCTGAATATTTTAAGAGGAAGACTTTCAGAATGGCAGTCTTCACTCACTTTAGTAAATGGTTGTAGATGGCCAGCTTGTTTGCTGTGTTCAATGTTCTTGCAGGCTTTGGTTGTGCCTAGGTGGACTGGGTAACCTAACAAAGAGATTTTATTATTTACAAGTGTAACCAGGTAGGTAGATTTTTGTAGTCCTAGTTATTTTTAAAGACTCATAAAAATGAAGATGCATTTAAATTGTGTGTATGGGGGGCTCCAAGCACCTTTACCAAACTACCCTGTACCAATACTGGTTCCTGCAACAATCTTCACTAAACCAGCCTATGGTAGGTGACACAGTCCATTCAGAATGAAGTTTCACAAATTCACATGAAACAAATTCATATGCACAAATTCACACTCCAGTTGACTACCAGATCAGCTTCAAGGTTATGCTAAAGCCCTTTAAAGCCCTTTGCCGTCTGGGACCAGCATATCTGCAGGACTGTCAAGAGCTGTATGCTTGTCAGAACAACATTTTCTAGTGATCCCTGGCCCAAAAGGCATCCACTTAGCTTCGACCAGAGCCAGAACATTTTCAACTCTGGCTCCGGCCTGGTGGAACATTCTTTCAAGTGACAACAGGGCCCTGTAGGACTTATTGCAGTTCTGCAGGGCCTGTAAAATGGAGTTGTTCCACCAGGTCTTTGGTTGAGGTGGCGGGTGTCCAATTACACCGGCCTCCCCTGCTCCACCATGTTAGTGCTATGGGAGGCCATTGGTGGTGACTTCTGCCCATCTGTCCAGTACTTTGATCCATCATGGGCACACATACAGGGAGCATCTGGGAGCATGTTAAACTGTCTGTTCCCCATCTTGTGATCTATATCATCTGGGTTTTTATAGGTCTTAATTGTAATTATATTGTAATTGCTTTAAACTGTTTTACTTGTCTGCTGTAACCCACCCTGAGCCTTGCGCGGTGTGCTGTGGAGGGCAGGACAGAAGTTCAATAAATAGAGAAATAATAAACATGGCATCTCATTTTTGTAAGTGCTGTTTCTCACATTTGTGCTGTACTGGTTTAGAATTTATAGCTTACCAGTCCCAAAGGCACTTAAAACACATTACTAGTAATGTGGTAAGCTCCCATATCAATATTCCTGTGTATGACAGCTATCATTGTAGTATGGATGTTTCCTGAGCATTGTGGTTGCCTGTTTGGCTCTGACGGTCATGGAACCTTCTAGAACAAGATAGTATAAAAGTCAGGGACAACCAAAAACCTGTGAGGTGCCCCCAGCATCTTGACAGGAGGCATGGCATGATTAACTCCAAGATGGAATCTGTAGAAACATATGGTTCAGAAACAAGTTACAACTGGGTCCAGAAACAGTAGGACCGGCAAGTAAACTGACTGAACAACAATAATGGAGGCTAAACAGCAGACTCAATGAAAAGTAATGAGAAGCAAAGATCCAAGAGAGGCTGTCAGCCAAGTTAGAAGGGGACAATTCTAGTATATAATAGCTGATCGACCTGCTGACACCCTTTTCATGCTTCTTTGTCTAGGGAGGCTGGGGCTAGTAAAACCCGGGAAACAGTAATCTCCGTTGTGCTTCATTCTAGGGCATCTGATGGTATTGGGAGTGAATCCTGATAATAGGAACAAGTGGCCTTGATCCCACTTTGCCCCTCCCCATTGCAACTGGTACTGCATGGCTATCATCTAATTGAACTACAGTGCATCACAGTCCTTAAGGAAACTGCCATTTCTTTGTGACATTTCAGGAAAGGCAATACTTTCCCCTAAACACAACTGTTTCCTAAAAAGGCAGATTGACATTCCCTTACTTGGTTCCATCAGCCTGTGACAGATGATTATTGATGCAAGTAGATAATTGGCATTCTTTGTATGCCTCAGTAGGGATTTAGGGTTCAGAAAAATATCTTTTTAAATTTTATTTTAATTCCCTTGAAAATGCTACACCAGCAACTACATATTTCTTCTCCTAACAATGTTGGTTTGATATTTAGAAAGGATCCCAGTAGCATCATGCTAATATGATAACAAAGACACTGGAAGTGATTGATTACTCTACATCCTCTATTTTCAGTTGTTAGTGGCAGTCTGGAGGTTAATTAGGTAGTGCGAGTCAACTTATTAACATGCAACAGATATCTTTGTACACTTCTGGTAATTCATGGAAAGGATGCTACACATGCTTTCAGTGAATGGCAGAACTTGTACAAGCCTATGCCCAAATTCAAGAAGAATTGGAATTAGGGTTCAGCACAGAGAAGATAATAGTTCTGTAGTAGTTAGAGTAGTGGTTGAACTACGATTTCAGAGACCTGGGTTCAGATTCCCACACTGCCATGAAGCTTGCTGGGTGAACTTGTGTCAATCACACTTCTTCAGCCTAACCAACCTCATAGAGTTGTTGTGGGGATAAAATAGGGGAAGGAAAAACATATACCCTATAGTGAACTTCCTGGAGGAAGGATTGGGCTAAAAATGTACTAGATAGAGTTCCATTTCCTTGACTACCTCTTCCTTTGGATGCTGTCAGATGTTGGAATGTTAGGTCAATATCCAAGTAATACATTTGTATTACTTGGAGGAAATCATTGTGAAATGAAAGAAGTTCCCCATTAATTGCATGACTGTAGCCCATAAATACAGGCTTTGAAAAAGATGCCTGTGTTGGGGGAAGAAATCAAGAAACAAATGATAAAGGTACCATTTTGTTGATAAAATTTAGTAGTAAAATTAAGAGGATTAAATCAGCTTAACAGAAGTAATTGGATGGAGATCCTTTATGTTAAGCTATCACTAATAAAACAGGAAGATAGTAAATGCTCCTTCTTCTTGTGTTAGCTGTGTCTGTGGGGGGGTGCCCCCTCAGGGGGAGGTGGGACATCATATTTGACTTGCTTAGTCAGCAGACACAATGTTGTTTCTTAATTGCTCCTTTATTGGATGTAGCAAAGTCCACACAGGTTTCCGCACAAGTGCAGTTCCCTTCACTCGCCCATTTCTGCCCCTTCAAACCTCAGGGGGCTGAGCTTTGCCTCTGCCTTGGGGCAGTTCCACCAGCCCTGTCCCAGTCTGTTAGCCTTATCTTGCCCCAGGCCCCAGCTCCTCCTTCAGGTTCCTCTGCCTTCTTTATTTGCACCTCCTCAGCTTTACTCAGCCAGCTTGCATTTCTGACTGACACTGCCCTTTTTATCCATGCGGCTCCGCCCATGCTGGTCAAGCCTAGCACCACCTCTCCCGTCTCAGAGCCTTGTTCCTCTCTTAACCCCTTCTTTGAGGAAGAGAGGAGAAGAGATTGGATTTATATCGCACCCTTCACTCACTCAGAGTCTCAGCGGTTTACAAACTCCTTTCCCTTCCCCTCCCCACAACAGACACCTTGTGAGGTGGGTGAGGCTGAGAGAGCTCTTAGACAGCTGTCCTTGAGAGAACACCTGGCACAGAACTATGACTTGCCCAAGGTCATCCAGCCAGGTGCAAGTGGAGGAGTGGGGAATCAAACCTGGTTCTCCCAGATTAGAGTCCGCACACTTAACCACTACACCAAACTGGCTCTCTTTGCCTTGCCCCACTCCAATTGGGTTTGCATAAGGCTGCTACTTGTCTTCTTGTGAGGTGCCCTCCCTACCCTGGAGCATCTGTTGCCTTCTGCCCAGTAACTGGAGCCACCTCTGGCCTCCACTGCTGCCTTTGTGCAATAGGGGGAAATAATTGTTTTTCTTTAAGGAAGATGAGTAATGCCAGTATAGGCCATTAAACCTTGGGAAACGTAAGTGCAAACAGATTTTACAGAAGTTTCTTCCAGTTTCAGTTTGATACTTCAGCACCAAACTGGATATTTGGAGCAAATGTCCTAGAACTATACAGGGCAGCCCTGGACAGTGAGAACATGCAGTTTGCATTAGTTGGTTCCACTATTGTCCTTAACTGCTGGGAAGAGAGATGGGAAGCCAGCATGGAATAAAGACCTACAGACCTATGACCTGTGGGGATCTGATGAGCACATCTGTAAAACTCCAGCACCACCAGTGGAACTCCGCTTCCAATTTGACCTTAGAGGACAGTCCAATTCAGTGACCTTTAAAGTCATTCCAGCTTGGACTTTTATAACCTCAATAACCTCAGCAGGTCATGGCTTGTTTCCTGACTTGTGACCCACCGATCACTTCTAAACTATTTCTGGCCAGTGCAAATATTTGCATTTGAAAGAGCTTGGGTGACAGTTCCCACCAGCACTGTATTTCAATGGATGCACAGAAACTACATAGCTGCTAGTACTGAGCTAGAAAGAGGTGATTTGTATTTGGACTTCTCCAGGTACGAACTGAGCACCTTCCCTAAAGAATCGTCCTTGTCACTGTGCTGGCTTGCCAAAGGCACACATTTTTTGCTCAGATGCCCTTGGATAGCACTAGTGTCACTGAACAATCAATCTAATCTGCTATGCAGGCTAATTCAATTGCATAAACATCAGTTTGGCAGTAGCTCTCTGGGGAAGAAACCCTTCCAGTGAAGATGGATAAACCTGTTTCTGGCTTTGTTCCAGCAGTTTCACTGACAAATCTCTCTAATGTGTTAGGTATAGATGTGAGTGGCTGCCAGGAAAGTCATGAGCTTCACCCGTCTCCCCTCCTGATCCAGCATGACAGTACTAGGCAGTTTGTTTCTTGAAAAAAACAATCATATGGTGAACTGTTTAGAGCTTTGGTCTAAGACTGGGAAGACATACTTTGAAACCCCCACTCACCAGGATGCTCATTTGCTGATCTTGAAATCACTGTCTCTCAGCCTAATGTAAAAGGGTTGTTGTAAGGATAAAATGGAGAAGAGCAGAATTGTGTATACCACAGTAGGCTCCTTGGAGAAAGGGTGGGAGGGGGGGAATATGGTAGATTCATAGAAGTACAAAACTGAAGGTGTTCCCTACTCCCTGCCTGCTGCTTGAGATGTCAGTGGGAGCAGCTCTTCCTAGTTTCTGTCTTCAGGGAAGGCCAGGTGCTGTCATGTGGACAAGTAAGGCGATGTTATAATGGACCCCTGCTGGAACACCCTCCCCAGAGGGACCCACCAAACTACTTCATCATTCAACTTTAGGAAAATCACAAAGGGTGTGTTGTTGTTGTCGCTGCTGCTGCTGCTGCTGCTGTTGTTATTATTATGAGGCAGTGTGGGGCTCTCAGCTCCTACCGCCCCAGGTGATTGTCTCTTGATGCTCTGAGCTTTCTTGCAGCTCCAGGGTGACAGGAGCTGCAACAGGAGCCAGCCCCAGCCAAGGCAGTGTGGAGTTCTCAGCTCCTGCCGCCTTGGCTGATCCTGGGCTAGTTCCTCTTACAGCTTGATTCTCCATTATACCCTATGGAGACCAATGGTCCCCACAGGTTATAATGGAGCTGAAAAAATTCTGGTTTCCTGAATATTTCCAAATCCCAATACCCAATTCGGGAATATTGGAAAATACCAATATTTTTCAGGTTCTATCGATACCAATATTTTTTTGGTTCAGTGTACCTGAACCCCCAAAAATACTGGGGTTTTTTGGCACATCCTTAGCTAGTAGTTATTGGTACATGTTTCATCCTAGAAAGTCTTCGTTCCCTTTTACAGCAGTCTAAGCTAGTAGCCATCACTATATCTTGTGGCAGTGAATTTTGCAAGTTAATTATAAATGGTCTGAAGCAGGTTTGTTTGTTTCTTTGTCTGTCATAAATCTACTGCCTATCAACTTCCCTGGGTACCCCTGGATTTTAGCAGTAGGGGAGGAGGAGCAAAAATATTCCGTGTCCACTTTCTCCACCCTATGTATCATTTTATAACACCCCCCCCCCGAACTATTGTGGAGATCTGCTTGTTTTTGAGCATGCTCATGTGCTATGATTGAAAAGATCAATACTCTTGTTAGCGCATGGCATGAAATGATTGGGCTGAGCACTCCTTTGGCTAATCAAGAGCAAATTAAAGTGGAGGCCAATCTGGCAGGTGGCTGGGGGATGATTGGAATGTTTGTGTTACAAATGTAATTGAAGCTGAGAAACTGCATGGAGTTGATTTTCATGTTTGTTGTTTAAAGCCCCAAATGGGTGGAAATGGAAAATGCAGAACCTTGTTAATCATGATGAATGCTTTTGATACTGCTGTTGAGCTTGTTAAAAGGCAGAACCGTGAAAATGTACTTTAAATTCTGTCAGAACAGAGAATGCCTTTGAATTCTTTGCTTCTTCAGTCCTTAGAAAGAAACTGGAAAATGATTCGGGATGAAGGGCTTGCTGTGATGGATAAGGGGAAAGGACTCTTCCTCCCTGAAGATGAGAACTTGCGGGAGAAAGGTGACTGGAGCCAGTTCACCCTGTGGCAGCAAGGTACATAAGCTCACCTGTTCCCTTTCCTCCTGCCACCAGGTTGCCATACGGCAGCTGTAACAAAGGGAAATAACTGTGATTTTAATTAGGGTTGGACAAATATTTCTTTTTGTTTCCATATGTTGTCCTCCAGTTTTTTCAGTGCCAGTATTAAAAATGTGTTTGTATCTGTTGCACTTATATACAGTATTTATATGTTAAAAAAAATACTTGGTGTCAGGATCTAGAAAATGGTGCAAAGATAAAGGTCCTATTCACATAAGGGAGAAGCAAAATCAGAACAGGGATTTTGTTAGTCAACAGAGGAGGTCAGGGGCATCAAACAACAGTAGAAAAATTCTGGGAAAGCCAAAAAGGTGCAGAGGGAAATATTTAATAAAAAATGTCTTTTGTGTAGTTCTTGAAGCATTTTGAAATCATCTGGGGAACTTATAAAATTCCTGGTTATATGATCAGTAAGGGTTGAGCAAAAATTTGAAATAATAGAACACTGACATGAAAAGATGTTTAAAACCACGACGTAGTAGAGAGCTAGCTCCCAATATAATCTATAAAAATCTTAATTAAAACTAACTCCCCAGTATGCTGAATACATATGATAGAAAAATAGCATAACTTATTATATGGCAAGCCACTTTCTCAAAGCTGGAGAAAACGATGATATGCTTATCTGCAAGACAGAAGACTCCCTATCCCTAATCCCAGTTGAAATAGACTACAAAATATATCTTGGTAATCTAGGTGGAGGAAAGATTGGCCCCCAAAATCTTGTATAAGAGTGTGAAATAATTCTTTCTGTATTACACCTGCTGTCTGCTTGTGATCTAGATTAGGTCTTCATGGAGGTGGTAGTTGGGATTTCCTGTATCATGGTAAGAGAAGGCAAGCAGAAGGAACTGACCATTTAGTAACCTCCACCCCTGTGATTTTTGAATGTTTCTGTGTTCAAAACGTAAATTCACATGCTTTATACGGAATCGTATTTCACTTGTGGACTCACGTGCTTCTCCTTGGAAGGCTTGTAACTTGCTTTATATTTAGCAAAGTGAATGATAAGGTGGCCTAAAGAAAAGTGAGCTGGCAAAAACAAAAGAGATATCTTCATGTCACTAACCAGATGCAAATATGTAATTTGGAATTAATATGACCCACAGTTTTAGCGATACTGTGAAATAGGGCCAGCTAGCTGTGGGCTACATATGAAATAGGAGGCCTAAATGCTTGAATTGCTTTTCAATAGGATAGAAGTAGGAGCACCAAACCACTGGAAAAGATTCACTTTGCTTAGTGACAGAGAGGTAACTCTCACTAATCTCCATTTGCTATCACGGCTGCAATTTGCATAGGCAGCTGTGCTCTGGTTCAAAACATGAGTGCTCTTTTCAGGATTTTCATGGGGTGGGAGGATCATGTTGACAAGTTCCACCCCCAATCTCTTTGGGATGCCTCCACATGGGTGTGTAGAAACATGCCCCTGCCATGGCATCATCATGGCTTCTCCTATGTTCTTATGTCTGGGGCAGTGATGTTCTGTATTCTTGGTGCTTGGGGAGCAAGAGTGGGAAGGCTTCTGGAGCTCTGGCCCAGCTGGTGGACCTCCTGATGGCTCCTGGGTTTTGGCCACTGTGTGACATGGAGTGTTGGACTGGATGGGCCATTGGCCTGATCCAACATTGGCTTCTCTTATGTTCTTATAAGGGGAGGGGAGGGGAGGGAATGGCATCCATACCATCTGTATTTACCTTGTGCCACTGTTCCCACTTCCTGTTCCTCCCCCCTTTCTCATCATGCCTGCACAAAACGTCAGGCATGACATCAATAACATGCCACCCTTTGCCCCTCACTTTCCCTTTCCTTAGCCCTGACCTGGATAGCCCAGGTGATCCAGTCAGATCTTAGAAGCTAAGCAAGGTTGGCCTTAACTAGGGCAACCTCCAAGCAATACCAGGGTTGTGACATGGAGGCAGGTAAAGGCAAACCAACTCAGAAATGTCTCTTGGCTTAAAAACAAGTCTAGCTCACCAATGAGTAGTGCATAATGCTAAAGAGCTAGAACTTCTGACTGCCAGACAATTTTAGGATCTCCTGGCTATACTACACACACCTCCATATGATAATTATTATTATTCCCTTTCCTTGCTGAAACACACTGTAATACTACAGCACAGATTGGCAGGGAAAGGGGGGGAGCCCTTTAAAGGGCTGGTGTGTGTGTTTAGCCTTGTGTTAAGTAGAAGTTAAGGAGGTAGGCAGGCTCTGCCTATAGTAACACACAAGGGAGAAGAGAAGATTGCTTCTTGCTCTCTCTGGCAACTTAGACACTAGGGCCATTTTTTTTTAAGATGCTGAGGAAGCTGGACATGTAGCTTTTTTGCCACAGTCGTTATATTACATATCTAACCATTTCTGAATTTCAGAGGGTTTGAATGGAGAACTTTATGTGTTTTGTTTGTGCGTTTGGTCTTTTGTGGTCTTTTTGTGCTTGGAATATACATGACCAATGCCTATGCTGTCCTCTCCCCCCCCCCCCTTTCTAGGAAGAAAAAATGACAATGCCTGTAAGAGTGTTTCCAAAACATGTGGATTATTGGAACGGTTTCCAGAGGCCACTGGATGCAGAAGAGGACAGGTATTTAATGATCTATAGTAAAAACAGCTTCAGCTTTCCAAACATACAGTGGGAAAAAGAATGACCTCCTGGCTTGTTGTGAAGATGTATGTGCAAAGGGTTCTTCATATGGGATATCAAAATGATTAATAATTTATACCATAAATAAAATGTGAGCAATTAAATTTGAACCAAGAGTTTTCCCTGGAAAATGCAGATATGAATGAACCATGAGCTCAGTCACTCCCATTTTTCCTTTTTTGAGAGTTTATGAATGGGTTTGAATAGAATTTACTGTGTAACAGTGAAGTAGTAAGTTTTTAAATGCAGTTCAGGCTGTCAAAAACAAGCAAGATTCCATCAGATCTCAGAAGCTAAGCAGAGCCGACTCTGGCAAATACTTGGATGGGAGACCTCCTTGAAATATCAGCAGTCGGGAGGACAAGGGCAGGCTTTATTCAGCCACCTCTCTGAATATCCTCCAGGCCCCCAGTAGGGATCAGTCACCAGAGGTCACCATGACTTCCAGGTGCACATGCACACACAATAAAAATACAAAAACACCCAAAACTTTATTTATTTATTTATTTGACTTATCTCTGGCTCCTTTTCACAAGCAGGGGTCAGGGTGGCTTAATTAATGCTGATTGTGTTTGGATGCTGAAGTTAATTGTAAGCAACAGAAGGGGACATGTCTGTCATCATTCACCAGAGAAAATAGAAATTGTTTTTAGCTGAATCTTATTGGATCTCAGAAGCTAAGCAGGGTCAGCCCTGGTTAGTTCTTGGATGGATGACCACCAGGGAATTCCAGCGCCATTACACAGAGGAAGGCAATGGCAAACCACTTCTGAACATCTCTTACCTTGAAAAACCTACAGGGTTGCCATATGTCAGCTGCCACTTGATGGCAGAAAGAAAGAAAGAAAGAGAGAAAGAGAGAGAGAGAGAGAGAAAGAAAGAAAGGTTCAGGAAATGCATCTGTAATTAAGATTGTCATTTTCTATTCTGGAATAGTTCAGATGTCTTCACACCAGTGAAACTGGCTTGAAGTGTGTAACTAAGAACTGCTGATACAAAACAACATTAAAAGACTGGTTTGTCATCTGGGAATGGTTCTAATGTAATCTTCTGTTTTCTTCTGATGGCTAGAAAAGTGACCCGGTTCTAAAACAGATACTTCTCTTTGCAGATCAAGTATTCTGTCATGCATCCAGGGACTCATGTCTGGCCTCACACAGGGCCTACTAACTGTAGGCTGAGAATGCATTTAGGGCTGGTGATTCCAAAAGAAGGCTGCAGGATTCGGTGTGCTGAAAAAACCAGGTAACTTTCCCCTACCTTTCCTCCAGGATTTAGCATTAGCACATTTACAGTAGTACAGTGAGTGCCAAGGGGAAAAGCCACTGCAAGTAGAACTGGGGCAGATCTTCTGGTGTATCTGGTATGCTAGTTTGAGAAATGGGATGCTAGAGTAGATGGACTTTTGGTCTGATTCAGGAAAGCTCTTATGTCCTTATGGTGGGTGAAGGGTAGAGACAGGATTTTTTTGTCTATGGGTGGTGTTGGAAGTTCCAGGTGTGATGTCCCTGTGTCTCAGACCTCCAGATTTCATGGCAAGATAGATAGCTAGATAGGCACACTGACCTTTCTTCCTATGTTTACTCTTCTGCCACTGTCCCCTTTGAAATGCAGACTGTGTTCTCAGGGACCATTTTGCTGTCTTCCATTCTCTCTCTCAGATGAAGACAAACTCTCTCCCTGCATGCACCGAGAGGGGCGACAGGCTGTCCTCTCTTGGCACCATGAGGCAGATGGGCCTCTCGCCATCTGCCTCCATCCTTTAGCTAGTAAGTTAGTACTCCCTCCTGTCCCTGCTCTTTTCTATCCAAAGTGTACTTCTCAAATAAAGAGAGAAGTATTTCTCTTCTAAACTGGCAATGTGGCTCTGTGTAGCTTTGTAAGCTGGGTGACCTGGTAAAGTAACATTGCTATGTTTGTAGCTTTATTCAAGCAGTCTGCTAACTAGTGGTAATTGGACTAACCACACCAGTTAACCCCAATAGGTGGCACTTATTCAGCTGTCTTACAGGATCAAGAGTCTCTCTGTACCATCTGGGTATACATAGATGAGAAACCCAATTTTGTTAAAGGCCTTTCCCAGAAATGTAAGGAAAATATCCCTGCAGGTCATGATTCAGTTTAATTAAAAAGTGCCATCATGAAAATAGATATCCTGGGCCAGTTCAAGGGATACTACCACCCAGGACTTGGGGGTGGGGGGAGGTGCTGGAACTCTCAAGGGGGAAATGAAGTTTTCAATCTGAATACTGAAAACTCATGAACTTTTCAACATTTTTAAAAGAATTTTGTCAAAGAGGTCTGAAACTCTGTTCTGGTGCTTTGTTTTCCTCACAAACCTTTTTTTTTTTTTTTAAAGAATTTTATGTGCGTCTGTGTGCATGCCTGGAACTCATGGCTGACTTCTGGTGACCCCTAGTGGGGCTGGGAGGCAAGGATGTTCAGAGAGGTGGCTTGCTCCCTACTTTTGCATTACAGCCCTGGTATTCCTTGGAGGTTTCCCATCCAAATACTTGCCAGAGTCAGCCCTGTTTAGCTTCCGAGATCTGACAAAATCGAGCCTGCCTGGGCTATCCCGATCTGGGCCATTTTCCTCACTAATCTGGACAACCTAAACAATCATTTCCATACACATCTTTTACCTTGGCAGAGGGCAGCCACTTCCCTTGGCTGTGGATGCTAATATATTGCAAATTCCACACTTCTTGACACCTGCGCTGCTTTTTGATACAGAACAGGGGAGAGGCCAGCCTTGATGTTTTCAGTAACTACCATTCTGAGGTGAAACCCTGTGCTGTTCTAGCAAAATTACTTCCTAGCCTCCAAGATTGTAATTGGTGCGGAGCATGGCAAGGGTGCCTCATAAGCTCAGCAGTCGAGTTCTACCAGTTCAAGCCCCCTGTTCACAGGTAGTATTTAAGTAATCCTGTGCCACCTTATTAGTTGCAGCTCAAGAGTAAAATATTCAGCTCATAAAATAAGTTTCCCTGAAAAACTATATTTAGTCTGACAGGTACTTTGAATGCACTTGTGAATTAATCAACAAATCTATTCAATTTGTCCTGACACATTTGAACAATTTGATTAATTTAGGCTTTTAGAAGCCTGACGTTTCTTTCTTGATCTTTAATGTTCTGAGCTGGAAATCTCATCCTGGACATTTAATGCTGTCATATGTATCCCCCTCCCTCCATATTTCCAGGCAAGCCTTTATATTGCTTCCAGCCTGCAAATCCTATGGAGACTGTTAAAATTGTATGCTTATAGAAAGATAGTTAGAGGTGGTTGGGAAAAAACAACACATCTGCCAATCATCTTCTGTGCATGTCATAAAAAGAAATTTTCAGGGGAAATGGAAAAACCATCATAGTTAGTAACTTTGCAATATTTTGAGGGCAGGCATTTTTTGGAGATTAATAATGAGGCAGTTTTGGGACACCTGCCAGTACATACTTTATTTAAATACTGTGGCGCACACATCACTGCTGTAGCCATTAGCTAATCACAGCCCAGAATGTATGCACCTCATCTTATAGAGAGAGCTTAGCAGCTGGGTGGGAAAGTAGGTGCCGGAGGGGAGATGATATTGCTCCAAGAGCTGCTAAGGAGTTGGGAAGCTTTTTTTCCTTTCTAGTCACTATGCTTCAGGGTAGATGTTGGTAAATGAAAGGTGGTCCCATTAGCTGTTCTCACCACCTGTTCTGACCTCTCTAATGTGTCCTAATTGGCACTGATAGCTTTGTGAAACAAATGATCACTGCAGAAGTAATGCTGCTGGTTGCTTAACCATGGGACTTCAGAATCACACAGTCCCACCCTCTCCTTCCTGGAGTACATACCCTCCCGCCTACTCGGTGGGCCTAGAAACTGTTTTTGACTGCACAGGCAGTGGTGTTAATCTCTGTTAGGGCTAAAAAGGAGCACTCCTGCTTTGCATCCTGGGTTACAATGGAATCTCTGTAGCCTCACTGTACTGAATGTTAGGCTCATCCTTGGGGAATTTCCTCCTTCAAAGGAAAAGGATGGCAGAAGGGAGTGTGTTTATCATGCAACCTGCTCCCAATCATTTAAACAATTGGTAGTGTTACACCAGCCTGAGCAAATGAGCAGCAATCACTCTGCTGCAGATACCTTAGTACAGTACCACATACAAGCAAGACTTTGAAGGCCTCAGTCTACAACTAATCCAAGGTGTATGTAACCACTGGATTTGCTTTTAGAACTTGTTACCTAGTGTGCATTAGCAAGATTTCAACATGCATTTGGAATGAAAAATATGTACACTCACCTGATGGCAGGAAACAGGAGCTGGGGACAGGGGGTTAACTGTCCCCACCAGGACCTTTACAGCCCTATCAGTGGATGAGTGGGCATTTGAATTTCTATCTCCATAGTCCTGGCCCAGCAACTTTAACCATGACAGCACAGTGGTGGATAATAAAAGCCTGCATGGCGTACTGGTTAGAGTGTCAGACTAGGATCTGGGAGACCCAGGTTCAAATCCCTACTTTGCCATGGAAGCTTGCTGGGTAACTTTGGGCCAGTCACACTCTCTCAGCCAAACCAATCTCACAGGGTTGTTGTGAAGATAAAATTGAAAAGCAAAAAATGGTGCAAGTCATTTTAGATCTTCATTGGGGAGAAAAGTAAGGTATAGATGAAGTTCATAAATAATAATAAATTATTATTAACAACAACAATGATGATAATGGCATAGTTAGCAATTTGCAAATCTCACTGCCCAGGCCGCACAGTCACTAAAATATTTTTGAGTCATATTTTATACAAAATAAGACAGTTACCATAATCAAGTTTCATACTTGCTAACAGTGGAAACAACTGATGATATGCAAACCAGCATGGTACAGGCCTGATATCCTTCTAGCATCTATCTTTAGCACACTGAGATGCTTTTTCTTGCACAGTATTGTCTGGAGCAAAACTATTTATTTGTATTTGTTGAACAATACATCCCAGAGGCCAGTTAATAGCCCTGGCAACACTTTGCTCTTTTGCTTTGTTGTATATTTAAAGAGCTCTCTCTTTGGTATGCAAATAGAAGAAGCCTGCTAACATTCTCAATAGCAGCACTCCATGGGAGTCCTTTGAAGTTTTATTGCTGGGTAGTTGATGAAATATTTCCAAAAACTCCGTATCAATTAAAGCAAGTCATTGCGCTTGACTCCTGCCCACCACCAGTAGAATCACCTGGCGATGACAAAATTTTTCACCCTTATAAAACTAATATAGTGACAGCAACAATGCTGTGTGATTTGGGTTTTGTGATCTGAGGTTGTACTGCAGAAGTGTTGAATACTTCTTTGCACAGAGTGTGACTGAAATATGGAATTCGCTACCAGTGGATGTAGTGATGGCCACGGGAATAGAGGGCTTTCAAAGGGGATTACATAGATTCATGGAGGATAGGTCTAACAGTGGCTACTAGCCATGGTGACTGAGGGGAGGCACTAAACCTCTGAATCCCAGAGCCAGGAGGCAACATCAGGGGAAGGTCTCGGCCTCTATGCCCTGTTGTAGGCTGTCCAGAGAAACTGGTTGGCTACTGTGTGAGACCAGGATGCTGGTCTAGATGGATCACTGGTCTGATCCAGCAGGACTCTTCTTAAGATCTTATTGGGCATCTCTCATGCATACCTATTACTGTGGGGATTACTGCAATGTAATATGAACACATGCTCCAGGGCACATGGGGCAGAATGTGCGTCTGAATGGCTTTCAGAGTTGATGCAGAGCCCATTTGTTTCTGATGGGTTCTGAGCCCTTTCAGGAAAAGTAAGAGGTGGGTGCAGCATGGCTGTGCTATTCCCACCTATCATTTTTTATTTTATTTATTTATTTGAATTTATATCCCACCTAGCCAGCACAAAGCGGCAGGGAAGTGGCAGAGACATCATAGAAAAATAACAAATGCCAATAAATACAGAAAGTGATGAAACATTCAAAGCCATAGCCAATCAATAATAGTGTCAGAGGTGACAATTAAAATTAAAAAAAGAAAATTAAAAGTTAAAGCAAGCTCTTACCAAATTGAAAAGTATTCCAGTATCTGCTTAAGATGTTTTAGCAATCTCACACTCTGATTCTGATCCGTGATCCTTCCTGCACTGTTTCTTTCAGCACTAGTGTGATACTGTGTTTTGTGAGAAAGCGCTATTGTTCTTCTCTGTTGCATACTGAAGTAGCCATAGATCTGCTGTAATTTTTTTGTCTTTTTTTAGTTTCATCTTGTTCTGAGTAGCCATCAGTTTGTCTCGGTTTACATAACTGTTATCCTTTATGATAATATTTTGCTGTATTTTCATTCAGTCAAAGTATAGCCAAACTCAGCTGCTCAGGGCTGACTTCTGAACTTACTTGAAACCAGACCCCCAAAGGCATTTTAACTAGGGCATCAACAACAGAGCCATTCAAAAGATCTTCGCTATTGTTTAGGTAAATCCTTTCCCCTAATTGCTTCCTCTGTTTTATTGCTGTCCCCTGGATTTCTTTCTGTTGTCTAAATCTTTATGGAAATGTGATGTCCAGGACTGTTTGCAGTATTTAAAACTTAATCTTCTCATCAGAGATTAATTATAAAGACTATTACTTCCTAACATCACAGATTTAGGGTAACATCAAGACAAGGGGAGTGATGAACTGAGTCAGTTATGGCTCTGTGCTTCAATAGGTAATCTGTGAATTGGGGGCTAGGGTGAGGGAATGGGGGGAATTACTTCAAAAGTAACTGCTAATCCTTTGGAGGGAAGAGGAGACCCTCAGGATACACTGACCATTTCACCTGTAAGGAGGCATGGGAAAAGGAGGTGATAGACATGATGGATTCACAAAAGCCTTGAATCAGATCTTGGATAACTAATATTTAAATAATTCAGATTACTATGTTTATCCCTATATACATTCTTACCAACTAAATTGGTAAGAATGCATGGGATAGAGCAGGTAGAGAAAGAAGTACATTTCTCCCTTTCTCACAATACAAGAACCCGTGCGCACTCCATGAAATTGCTGAGCAGTCGGGTTAGAACAGATAAAAGGAAGTACTTCTTCACCCAAAGTGTGATTAAAACGTGGAATTTACTGCCACAGGAGGTGGTGGCGGCTTAGGGCTGCCAAGTCCAACTTGGGAAATATCTGGGGACTTTGGGGGTGGAGCCAGGAGACTTTGGGGGTGGAGCCAGGAGAAAGGAAGTGACATCATTTTGTGAAGTCACATCCTGTGATGTTGCTTCCACATGCTTCCACATGAACTCATGAAGTTTCCTAATACTGAATCAGGCCATTGGTCCATCAAGGTCAGTATTGACTACTCAGACTGGTAGTGGCTCTCCAGGGTCTCAGGCTGAGATCTTTAATGTCACCTATTACCTGATCCTTTTTTAGCTGAAGAGGCTGATACCTCCTGCATGTCAAGCAGATGCTCTATCACTGAGCAACGGCCCTACTGAATCCTTCCTCATCTCGGCAGAATATGAAGCCCTAAGTGCTACACAAGTGCTAAATATGATTTTCATATCATAAGAACAGGAGAGAAGCCACAGTGGATCGGCCCATCCAGTACAGCCCATCCAGTACAACACTCTGTGTCACAACAGTGGCCAAAAATACCAGGTGCCCTCAGGAGGTCCAGCAGCGGGGCCACAACTCCAGAAGCCCTCCCACTGTTGCCCCCCAAGCACCAAGAATTCAGAGCCTCACTGCCCCAGACAAAGGGTTCCATTTAGACCTTGTGGCTCATAATAGCCACTGATAGACCTCTGCTGGATGGGGACAGAGAGAGAGAGAGAGACAGACAGCCAGCTTTTTCACTTACTCTTGCCCAATTCCCAGGTTTTATTTCTGGCCCTTGTTTCACCCAGCTGTTGTCCATGTAAGTCCCATAACTTCTCCCCCCCCCCCCCCCCCAGCATAGGCTTTTTGGTGGCTAAAGAGGACCTTTGTCCTCCCCTTTTCTCCAGCAGAAAAGCTAGTTGGATCCATCCCTAATTTAAAATACCGGTTACTTGATGTACAAATGCTTTTAAAAATGCAGATTTTTACTGCTGGAGGGGGGGACACGGTTGAAAGAAACAGAAAATTGGCATAAAAATGAGGAATCCCAACTTTTATTTGCAGAAGGGAAATGAGGATTGGTGGGACCCAAGCAGCCACGACAAGACATTTTAAACAATCCCACTCCCAGACCTTCTACAGGCAACCTCTCCTTGTGATGTTTACCTCTTTGGAAGTGACAGTTTATTCCTTTGACAAAACCACAGTGGACAGACAGACAGCAAAAAGAAAGAGGGGGAGGGGGAGAGACAGAGAAGGAAAAGAGCTCGCAGACCCCAGCTTACCGGAGCAGTTTACTTAGCAGCAACCTTGCACGCAGTAGAAAGAGCTTAGTCCCTCCTTAATCTCTGGGCGGGGCTCTCTAGCTGGCTCAGCTCTTAAAGGGGAAATTTCCCTTTTAAGAAGTTCAAGAGGCTGGCCAGGGCAGGCTCCGAGGTTCCCCTGCTGGCAGCCATTTTGTCCCCCCGGTGGCCAATCTTGGAAAAGCGGGGGAAAGCTTTCAAAATCGGTGTTTCCCCCGCTCTTCCGGGGGACTTGGCAGCCCTAGGCGGCTACAAGCGTGGAGGGCTTCAAGAGGGAATTAGATAAACATATGGAGCAGAGGTCCATCAGTGGCTATTAGCCACAAGGTATAGATAGGAACTCTCAGTCTGGGGCAAGTGATGCTCTGTATTCTTGGTGCTTGACCGGGGGGGGGGGCAACAGTGGGAGGGCTTCTAGTGTCCTGGCCCTGCTGCTGGACCTCCTGATGGCACCTAGTATTTTTGGCCGCTGTATGACAGAGTGTTGGACTGGATGGGCCATTGGCCTGATCCAACATTGGCTTCTCTTATGTTCTTAAAGGTTCTCATGAGACTGAATGCACCTCAGCTCATAAAGAATGGCCCAAGCCCAGTTTTGCCTAATTCCTAAACCTGCTGCCTTGGCTGGGAAAAATTAGCACTGTTCTGGTATTGTTCAAAATTTGGACAGTATATGCTTCTGCGCAGAAGTATTTGTCAGGACACTAGAATTGTTCTGGAAATTGTTCCAATCCAGGACATCCTGAAGAGATACATGACACTGGACTGTCATGAAATTCAGGAAGATTACAAGCTTTAAAGGCGGTATGGCCATATCAGTGAACTGAATGCTGGTATAAGCTATAGCCACTGGCTGTCACTGATGCTGCCTTTTTTCTTTTAGAAATGGAGCATCCTGCAAGTGGTTGCCTGAGATGCACATCTCAGACAAAATAGGGTCGTTTTCCTTTGTAACAACAGTTATAGCAGGTGGTGGAAATGGTAGGGAAGCCTGTGGAGGTGAAAATAAAACATTCCCTGGCCACTTTCTTTTCCGCCTTCATTGCCTCCTTCTCTTTTTAATAATACAGATATCACCACTCTTTCTTCCTCCTCTTCCTTCTGGGAAAGAAAGCATCTAATAGCTGAGTACCTGATGGAGGCAGCCTGCCCTAGGCAATCAGCATCAGGAACTTTGTTTTTCCCTACAGAAGGAGGAGAATGGAAGCAGCAGTGATGGAACTACCAGCTTGTCCCAATCTCGGGTGTTTGGCTTGCTGATGAGCCACATATACATGACAAAGACAGCTCAAAGCACGTTCATAGTGCTGTGAGCCCCTCTTTTGGTATATGTGTATGAGACCTTTACTTGAGCCAGCCAGAAACAATGTTAAAATAGAAGCTGTATTCCCAGTTGACCTGGTCCACTAGGGGTTCTTTGAGGCCAGGGATAGGAAGCCTGGAAGATACTTGCTGTTAGTGTTTGTGATTAAAGAGACAAAAATTGCTGAAGAGCACCAGTTGGACCTTCAACTTCTCCAAAGAGTTGAGGCCTCTCAGCAGCCTAATTTGTGGAAGATACATGCTGTTGGTGTACAGCATGCACAAAAACCACAAGGTGAAGGTGATTTCTCTACAGAGATTGGAAAACTGATTAAGAAAATCAACTGAATGAATCATGACATTTATGTGAATGTCTTTCCAAAATAGTTCAGCAATACCAACATGAATGCCACCGGAGTTGGATGGCTGAAGAAGCAGGTTCGGTTTGCTGCAGGAGCATAGGCATGTGTGAAGTCAGTGCCAAGCTGGAGAAGAGTAGTTTCCTTTAATCTCTTTCCTGTTAAATAACTTCCAGCAAAAATGAAACAATTAAAATGGAGAGGATTGTTTGGAGTGGTAAATGTAACTGAAGGGAAAGACACACTGAATACTGCTAAAATTTTACAAATGGGAAAATGCAATGCAAACTATGTAAAGAACTTTCTGAACATGAAAAGAGTGTATGAAGTATAGGATCTGCTGTCCCCAAATTAGGGTTGCCAGCTCCAGGTTGGAAAATTCCTAAGGATTTGGGAGTGAAGCCTGGGGAGGATAATTAGCAGGGATATGATGCCATAGAGTCCATGTCCCACAGCAGCCATTTTCTTCAGGGGAGCTGATGTCTGTCATCTGGAGATCAGTAGCAATTCCAGGAGATCTCCTGGCCCTACCTGGAATTGCCAACCCTATGCCCAGTGTAGGCAGTCAAACTAGTTGATGGATCAGAGAGCAAAAGTAAATTGTTAAATGATGCAAATAGATAAAAATCAACATTAATTTTGAGAGCTTTAGTGTGCCCTAGAGCAATATAGTTAGTGAGCTACACAGTGCCAATTTTCTTGGAGTTCCTGGCTCGTTAAAACAGTACAAGAATTTGGTGTAGGTCAAAAAGAGCAGAGAAAGTGTAAAATTATGCAAGGATGACTGCACTGTTTCACATAAAAGTGTCCAAACAAGACCAGGGTATAGCCTGAAGGCATGAGATACAGGAACCTTACAGAAACTAACCAGGTCTTGGTTTGGTCACTGTTTGGGAAGTATTCCACCTTGGATTCCATAATGGTGGACAAATGTGATCAATAAATATAATGTAATTATCTGGCAATTTGCAGAAGGACCTTCATTTAGAGAGCAGAGAGACCATCATGTATTACGCCTGTCCCGCTGCGGGCCTCCTGGGAGCCCTGGGAACCTTAGTTCCCGCCGTGGTGGGACCTCGCCAGACTTACCTGGGGCCTCTTCCAATGACGGGGGTCCCTCTTGCAGCAACAGGGAGTCATTGGGAGGGGAGGGATCTTTTGGCGGGGCCGCTCGGACCCGGCTGGGAAACAACCCGAGAGGCCAGGTGGAGGACGGGGCCACTGGGATGCGCCCAGTCGTGGCCGCGGGAGCCGCGAGGACCTGGGGCTGGCCTGGGTGTGCCTGTAAGAGGGGAGGAACTAGGACCCCAGATGGGCCCAGAGGGGTCTGTGTGGGATGGGACGCCAGGGGAGAAGGCAGAAGGGAGACACCTAATGGAAACCCCAAACCCGGAGACGGAGAAGGGTGGGGCCAGCTGGGACGCCCAGGGTCGAGGGAGGGGTGGGAACAAACAGAGCCAAGAGGAGACAGAGAAACCAATGGGGAAAGGAGGAGGGGAGAGTGACAGGGGGGCGCACAAAAGGGATGAGGGAAGGAGAGGGAAGGCAGAGCACCGAGGGGAGAGGGAGGGGATAAAAGGAGAAGGATATGGGACAGCCAAGGAGGAAGTGGTGCGGGAAGAGAGACACCAGGGAGTTGCAAGGGGCTGCAAGACACACACACAGAGAGAGACAAGGCCTAGCACTCTCACGGGTCACTGACCGTGCAGGGGTTGAGGCCTGGTGACGTTAACACCTATTTTCCCACTTCTCCAGCCCACCCCTTGGGGGGCTCCAACGAGATTGTAGCGGAACGCCCACCAGGCCTAGGGGGCGCTCAAGGGCGTGACAACGCCTCTTGCTATGGCATATGTTATGGGCTGTATCCAGACCAGCATTTTTTCAGGTGCAAGAACTTACACCCACGGAGAGTGATTTTGTTGCCCTTCTTCCTGAAGCAGTCTGTAATGCCCATCAAAATCCCTTCCCCTGGAACAAAAGGGAGGGTGAAGGTAGGAAAATTGCATTCTGTGCAGAAGTCCTTGTGTCCACGAAAATGTTAATCTAGAACCAAACCAATGTCTGGTGCTTCTTGTGGTGAAATACTTTACACTTCAGGATTAGTGCCAGAGTTTACAGCCCAAAGGGATAATAATTGGGGTCTGTGGTCTGTACAGGCTCAGTTTATAAAGTACCTCTTTCTAGCAAGCAGAACTGAAACAGGAAGATACAAATAAGTATGAGTCATTTCTCAAGCACAGACATTCAGTGCTTTAAAAATGCAGATGACTATAGCAGAGGACAACAACAGGCAGCCAGGTCCCACCTAAACCACAGTTGCACCTGGACTATAGCTGCAGGAGGCCAAAATGAAGATCTAACTGTGAACAGGGGCTGGGGAGAAGGGAAGATTATATAATCCCTGACATGAGGACAAAAGGGTATTTTGTCCACTTTGCCATTTGCTGTGAGGTCTTAGCCTTGTTGCTGTATGCCAGTTTACACAAATTCCCTCTTAAGCACACGTTGCTGATACCACATGGGAGGGAGCCCCAAACACTGAAACCAAGGTAATAGATGATTTCTAAATGTGCGACACTCCAATAATTATATTCTCCATCTCTAATTACCTTCTATTTTAATATGTAGGTTAGGAGGGATCTGAGGATTGCTATTTTCACCTTTTCTTTTGTTCCTTGCTCAGTCTTTTGTGTTTTTATGTGCTATTTGTTCTTTTTATTTTCTTAGTAAGTCTCTTTTCATCCTTAATGCGATTAGTCTGATCTTTGTGACCCACATTAAGCCACAAGTATTGGGAGAAAAGATGGAAGGGCAGCAGTTAACCCTATTTGCCTAGAGAGCATTTAATCAGATATGTCAGTCCCCTGGCAAGGAGTAAAGAAGTGAGGGGGATGCAAGATGAGACTTTAAACAGCAGTGCAGTAGAGGGAACATACCCTAATAATTGGCTTGATGGTAGTGTGATACACAGAGAGAAAGAATTAGGGAATAGAGAAGGCACAGTTTCACTGGTAGGGTTGCTATTCCCCAGTTGGGGGTGGGGATTGCCCAGTTATGCGGGCTCCTACCCACCCCTGTCCAACTGGCTGGTGGGAGGAAATTCCCCCCCAACAGCAACGTCACATGATGAGCCTACAACACTACGTTGCTTCCAGGTGATGTATACACAGCGTGCAACATCACTTCTGGTGATGCTGGTATGTTGGGGGCAATGCTCCTGGCTCATGGAATGTACCCCCCCATCCCCCACCAGTGTCTCCAATGGACCTGGCAACCCTATTAACTGGACAGGAGACCAGGGGCAGCTGCATGACTTTCTCACTCCTAAGAGACAGAAATGAGTGTGTGGAAGCCCTGTTTCCCAGGACTTCTCACTACAGGTTGATAAATGGAACATTTTGCATTAGGAAAAGTTTCTTGACTTGGGTGAGAAGAAAATAGTGGAGAAACAATAGCCTAATTGCTGGCATGAAACACCTTTAGTATTTTATTTGATGAAGAGGGATCTGATGGTAATGGATCTAATATGTCCTACAAATATGAGCTTTGTGGACGAGGAAGCATGGTGTGTTGGGGCTGCATATGTACAGAAGCTATACAATATTGGTTTTTATTCAGTGAAGCATCAACACAAGGCATGCAGAGTTTTCCTCCATTCCTCTTTACACCTGCATTCCCTTTCATCCTCCCAGAAATACTATTCCTGGGTAAACCGCCACATCCTCTCTCTTCCCCAGCAAAGCTATGCTGATACAAGAGGGAAAGAAGGATGGTCTCACCTCTTTCCTCCTTCCTCCCAGCAGCTCACTGATCCAGCCATCTGTGTCCCATGACCCCAGAAATAGTCTTTTGGGGGGTCAAAACGGGCTGCAGGAGCAGAGAGGAACTTGGAAAATTAGGCTTCTATTTTACACTTCATTGGAGAAAAGTCATTATCTGGGAATGGGAAGTTATACACAATTTATTTTAGGATGAAGTTGCATTAGATTCCTTTTTGAATACTTGCATCCTGGTGGCCAAGTCACTTCACCTCCTGTTTGTAAAATGATAGAGGACAAATTGTCTTGCTCCATTAAAAGATCTGGGACAATACAGCTGAAAATTTGCCATACACTCCATCCCATAATAACCCTTGAAGTGTAGTAAAATTCTCCTTCTCTCTAGCAGGATGATGCGAGATGATCAAGCCACCCCCAAGAGCTCAACTTAGGATAGTACAGTTATCTGCCTGGGGTCTTCTTCTGGAATGGAACCATGGTCAGAGAATGTCCCTTTTTCAAGCTCTTACAGGCAATAAATCAAGGATGTCCTGTTTTTCTCTTACAGGAGTTGGGAAGAAGGGAAGGTCCTCATCTTTGATGACTCCTTTGAACATGAAGTTTGGCAGGATGCCAGTACTTATCGTCTAATATTTATTGTGGATGTCTGGCATCCAGAGTTAACAGCACAGCAGCGACGTACCCTTCCAGCCATTTAGAGGCGCCATTTCCAAAGTGCTAGACACTTTCCCCTTGGAGGTCTAGATTTTGCATTGGAAATGCTATCCTTATAAAGACTGGACTATAGGAAGGCTTCAAAGCAAACCACCCTGTGTATTATACCATTTTACAGCACTGATCTGATAGCTCTGTAATCATGCTGCAAGAACAGATACCTTAAACTGTATCAGCCAAAGAACTGCCTGTGCCAGTGTTTTGTTGTGCCTGTATTATGTGTAACAGTGCTTTGGCATACACTTGTTGTACCTGGCACGCAACTACTTAAAGTTATGTGCAGATGCAAGGGATGACATCTTCCAGAGCCTGTTAATGTGCAATTTCTGTTTCTTTAAAGGAAGCTTGTGCTGCAGGAATGTTTGGTGGATTGCATCCTACATTACAGTCTACATATCCATCCTAGAAAGGTCACTCATAAGCACTTATGTGCGGGCAATTTGGAAATTTGTCACAGTGGATAATAACTCCTTTGGATCTACTTTGATACATTTTTAGCGTGAGCTGTAGATAATGTGAGTGGGTGGATCTATTTTGTATTTGTAATAGATAATTGTATTTTTCTACCACAAATGTATGGACATGTTTTCGCTCTTTATCAACCACTTTGTTTTTTAACTTTCTTTTAATTTGTTTTGCAAGAACAGCACCTCATAGCCATTTAGCTACAACAAAGCCTTATCTGAATGACGCTTTGTTTCCCCACATGTGGCTTTCTTCTTCCAGCTGGGAAGGCAAATAATCTTTTGCCCATGTTCCATTCATGCCTAAGGGTGTTTATTTCTGCTACTGAAAGATACTTTAAGCCTTAAGTGCACTGATTTTTCCAACTGTATGTAGCTTCTGCCTCCAAGTTTGTTGGGCATCCATTAAAAAAACAAAAACAAAAGACACAACCCTTCATATAAATGGGAGTTGCACAAACTCTCTTTGGATATGCCGTTGTCCCTTTTCTTTCCTGTGCTGTGGTGAAACATCTTTGTTCTTGCACATTTTCAGAGGCTGATGCTAGATTAATTTTGGGAGACACTCTACATGGCAAAGTAAACACCTTAAGCTGGGAACAGTTACAGTGAGATAGATTGTGTTTTCGTATGTGTGCCTTCTACAGTGGAGAAATAGCCTGTGGGGAAGGAGTCACACTTGGAGCCATATGCTTCCAGTGTTGTTGTACTATCTTTATGTTCTCAGCTCTGGCCAGTTTTCCTTTTTGCAGGGTGCCATGACTAAGAAAGTAAACCATATTGTTGTGGCATGGTTGCAGCGATCTCAACCACACTAGCTTATCTGTCTAAAACAATTAGCGAGAACTGACATTTTCATTCTTATTCAGTAAAAGTTGGTTAGATCTGTATTTTCTGTTTGAATTCACTGTGAGTGCCAAGCACTGCCCACACCAACCATTGCTGCTATCATTTCCCTCTGTATTTTTTTTTCCTTTTTGAATTAGTGAAATGAGATGATTGTCTTGTTGTAACTAAGATCACCAAGCCTTCAGTTATATTCTCTAAATCAGCGGTCCCCAATATTTATGAGCCAGCAGGCAGCTTTGGAATTCTGACACCGTGTGGTAGGAGTGGGTGCAGCTAAAAAAATGGCCACCACAAAATGGCTGCTATGGAGGGCTTGCCTTCAGTCACACAGTGAATACCCTGTCCTGTGATGGTAGCTGCCGCCAAAGCAACATTTTTAAAAGTCTGCACAGCCAGTCAGAAGCCTTGCTGGGGGAAAAGCCCTATTTGGCCCCACCCACTTCCTAAAAACACTTGATGGACATGAGAAAAGGTGTCAGCAAGCACCAGGGTGGGACCCCTCCTGTGAATTGTGGCAAACAGTATGACATGCTCTTGTGAGTAATTCACGTTTCATGACCGAAACATATGATCAGATTTAATGCATTATAGCAATATATGTTGGATGGATTTTGTAGAACTGTATATTTGAAATGTTTAGAGGTAAACTACTGAGATACTCTTAAGCCAAGGAAAGCTGTTTGGTCTCAGCTTGCCTAAATAGTATTTTCTGATGAAATAATATAGTCAGTATTTTATAAAGATTGAATCCAGGGCCTTTTTTATTTTTTGTGAATGGAAAGAAGTCCTTTGAAGAATGTTTCAAAATAGTTTCTTTAAACTTTTCAAAGTGCAAGTTTAAGAACTAAAATGAAAATGTGGAAAGTGATGTGGAGTTTTATTTTAGGAAATGAAGCCTATGTTTTTCAGTAGCACTGAAGATTTCGGCATTCTTCAAGATTTGGGCCTTTGAGGGCCTTTCCCTCAATTTTGCCTGTAAATGGGTACCAGGATTATGTGACTGGCAAAAAGGATGAACCAATTTCTCCCCATACATACAAATATATTGTTGCCCACTAGTGTGTCGTGGTATATTGTACTATCATGCATTAAACTTAAGTGCCTTCAATGAACCAGTGTGGATTATTATTTTGCAATAACAGTTTCATCACTGAAATTTCTTCTGGGGTTTGCAATAGGAATCAAAGTGCTACTTTCTGGGGTTTGCAATAGGAATCAAAGTGCTACTTTCTATGATCTATAGCTGCTAAAAGCTGCTGAAGTAAAAGACACGTATATAAAACTTTGCAAACAAATATAAAATTTTATACATGCCTTGACCTTGACCTTCCCATGTAGGCACCATATAGTTCTCACAGTTCTGCACTCAAAGCGCTAATATCCTGCAGCAGGATTCTTAAAGAATTTCCCTTTTACACTGTGACTCTATATAGATTGTAATCCTTATCCCCAAAGACTAAAGTGCTATTTATTTTTCTCTAATTTCAGATTTATTATATGAGCTGAAAATATTAACTAACTTAGATGGCCATAAATGTGTTTCCACAAAGCTTTTTAATATGCTTGAGCTCAGGAAATCAATTTCACAGATCCTTAGCTAAAATTTTAATACTTGCAACCTTTTTTTACAATGCATTTAGATAACATTTTGTGAGGATATAAAGCCCCAGGCAGCAGTAGTTGTTAAGTGCAATATACATGTCTTGGACAGGGGCATTGGTGCAAACTAATTTTCTGTGTTATGAATGATAGGTTGTTTTAGTTGTTGGCCCCTATGGCAAAAGGCAGATCAGCAGGCAAATCTGGTTTTGGCCAACATAAGCAACTAGTTAGCCAGCTAAATCCAAAATCGCTCATGCACTGTAAAGTGGCAGAAGTTGAAATGCAATTCTAAATCAACCTTCCTCCATAGGCAACAGTTAATTCAGAAACCTGCTTACAAGCTCACATTTTCAGCTGCCTTTTTTTTTTTGTTCAGACATGTACATCAACAGCAGAAGAAGGGCTGAGAAGTATTCTAAGTGATGCCTAAAGCTGTGGTCTATATAAGGGGCCCTATCATTTCACTGGGGGGAAGATAAATTGCTTGATTTTTCAGTTGAGTATCACTGATTTTACAAGAGCAGTAAGTTTCCAAGAGAAATCAAATCCAATATCTATTTGGCTCTTGGGAATAACATAAATTATAGCTTTTTGCAGAAGTCTGTATAAGTAACAGCTCTACATAATAGACAAAGTGGTTCCTGAAAGATACACATAAAAGGAAAACATGACAGCAGTTAGAAGGAACACATCATACTTTCATTCATTACCAAGGACCAGACCCAAATGTGTGATGTCACTGAGTTACACTGTCATCCTTAAGACAATGAGCGATCCCTCTCTGGCCTGGCGTATGGCTTAAATGTGGTGCTTTGTAACAGATTGCTAATGGCCATTACTTACAGTTTTATAAGATTTACAATGATCGCAGAAAATAAAGCCACAGCCCCCCCAAAAAAACCCTTCATAACGATGGAATTTTAAAAATCTATTTTAATTTTGATGTAGGGATGGGTTGTTTTTTTTTGCAAGTAGAGCAAAGATAAGAAAAGCAAATTGATCTTTGGCATTTCAGTTCCACATTTTTCTGTTTTTCCCTAGTTCCCTTCTAATGGAGGCATATTGAATAATTCATTCTAAGTTTTCTCCCTTTCAATTATTAAGTATAGGCTATATCTGCAGTCAGCCAGGCCCTCTAGCTACACTTTTAACTGACTGCAGGAGGGAAGATGGTTAAACAGCTCTGCTGAGCTTTCATTTGCAGGAGTGACCTAAATGAAAGGACCTGAAGTGGAACATTAATCACTAATAAGCATTTCCATTGAGTTCAGACACTTCCTTTCCCTCTTTCTCAGCCACCACATCTACCCCACATACTGCCACTGCCTGTGGAAAAAAAAGAAACCCACATTGTTAAGATTAAATAATTGCTTTTCAAATTGCCTGTGTCTGTTTCCCACTCAGCTCATTATACAGAGCTGACAGTTTTATAGGGACTTTCACAAGTTAGGAATAAATTTTTTTCAGGGGGCTGAAATAAACGGTCCCTGTAAGTAGCTGGGGGTGATGAGATCACTTACTGCAGAGCTGAACAATTTTTCTGCTGGTGATTGCTTAGCAATTTTTACCAAAAAAAAAGATGGGGCTCTTAAAGGTTTAGAGGCATTCTGTCTGGTCTGCAAGGATTAAGCCTGTTACTAAAATATTTAAACTCAAGACACCTTTACTTTAACATCTGTTAACTTGGTCTAAATTTTATTTTAACAAAACCGGAGTGCATTCTTCCTTAATCTCAGCTGATACATCTTTGAGTGTGTGAACCTAAAAAGTAGTCCCTCTTGTTTCAGTCTCAGTTCATATTTATACATCATAAAAGGGGGGAAAACATTCTCTGTTATACAATCAGACTCTTCTCTCTAGCTTAGTATTCTTGGCCATAAGGAATGTCCCCTTTGGCTTTGGCCACACAGACAGATGGCTGGTGATGATCATTACTTGCTCAGCGAAGATGGAGAACCTGACTTCAAGCTGAATGTGTATTAATATGTGTGAAACCTGTCTCTTACTTCCTAGATTTCTGGCACTATTGAAGTCTGGTGATGCATTGGCGTGTCTCGATGAATTCGAACTCAGTCTAGAGCCAGCAGTGGCTGGGTGTTCTCATTTTCATTCTGATCTTCATGTTTCAGCATCCCAGGCTCCACCACTGACTGAGACCTAAAACAGAAGTACAGCTGTTAACTTTTCTTAAGCGAAACATGTTTGCTCATCATTTCACTTCTCTAGAGGTATCATGTTCATAAATCTTAAGTACATATTCATGATGTCCAGAAATTTTGAACCCATGGGAGAAAAACAAGATTTTTTAAAAGCAGTTTCTCTTGAAAACCAAAAATGTTGGGGAACATTGAAATATATACAATACTTGCTTCTCAACTCCAAGTTTATGTTACTGCTTTTACAACATTTATAACAACGCATAACATATTATTTGACAGGTTTATGAAATTTAAAAGGATAAATTATGTTGGTTTCTACAATTTAAATAGTTAATATACCCAGTATTACAGAGGGAAGGTTGTGAGCTACTTGTTCCCTATGCTACTTGAGCACATACGTCTTGTCAGGTAAATTCCTTTAAGGTGCAGGTCCTCTTCCTGGGCTAATATCAGGGAAGAGAGAATAGAACTCTCAAAGGAAATATGAAAAAAAAAGTTGAACATAGCAAACACTCATTTTGTAATAAAAGAATGTATACTATTTGGCCAAAAGTAGAATCATGCAATCCCTTGTAATACTCCAGTGAACAATGAATTCATTTGTGTCCTATGAACAACAACTGTAGACTTCATCACACTTTGGACCTCTTCACCCTAGTTCTTCTTGAGTCCCACCACATCGCACTTCAAAAGTCAATGACCTTTAGGCACAAAACCAGGTGAAAGAATGAAGTTACAGGTTATAACTGGATTGAAACAGCATCCTCATGGTTTCTTCTCTGTGCCTTTTTGTCACAGGCATCACTGTTCATCTGCTGGTTCTTCTAGACTGCATTGAGAATTTCCAAATCCAAGATTCCAACAATCTGGAAGGGTCACATGATAAACCACACTGCCTGTTACAGCCGCAGCACAGAAAGGCCAGAACATAGATGCTTGTGTCAAGCTAGCTATGCCCCTCAGAGTTTATTTGAAACAAGTTCTTTTGGGCATGTGACTAGTTCTGTTTCGAGAGGAGTCCCCATGTTTTCAAGACCCTTATAGAGAAAGAAGCCCACATATGTTGTGCCACCTACTACAGTCTTTGAGTAATA
Source organism: Lepidodactylus listeri (assembly GCA_029233225.1). NCBI lineage: Eukaryota > Metazoa > Chordata > Lepidosauria > Squamata > Gekkonidae > Lepidodactylus > Lepidodactylus listeri. Next base: position 53,021,630 of record JARCFY010000006.1, read on the forward strand.
CAACTGCAACCTCACCTCTGGAGCTATCAGTCTTGCTTTCACAGATCACAGAAGTAGTGTGGCAGAATCAACTATACATGCTAAGTTCAAGAATTTTGGGGGGAGGAGAGGTGGTTGTCAGCAATTGGCAATCCTAAACACTCAAAGTATCACTGCACCCAGATGCTACAACTGAAGGTTCTAGTGGAGCCAATACTGGGCTAGGTGCTACCATATGTCAAAATTGGCATATCCTCCTTAAGGCCTCCTATGTTACTATATTACTTTGCCAATTAAATAATTTAGGAAGCCTGGAGTACATTTCAATTAACAATAACCTTCATGAAATATTTTACCATTTTTTCCAACTCAGGACTGCTGCGATCGATGGTGCCAAACAAGTGGTCTCTCCCTGTTGTTTTCTGCTAGTCACGGAAATAATTTATTGTAGTTTTTCTAGAGTAATATACCCTATAGCAGGCTGCCTGCAGAAGTACAATTTCTGAAGACTGCTTTTAGGAGCATTAAGGAATTGCTGTACTAGATCATCAAATCAAATTCAGACCAAAGTCCATAGCCTCATTGAGCAATCTGATTTCTAACAGTTTCCGGCTAGATATCCCCGAAAGCTTACAAGCAGGGCATGAAGATACCCTTGTAAATTGGTGTCACATCTGGAACTTAGAGGTATCCTGTCTAACACAGCTATTCAGTTTAATTATCATGACTAATAGTCATTAATTGACATATTTTGTATGAACTTGTCTGATCCCAACAGACATCTTCATCCCTTCTTTCATTCTCTGTGCAAGGGGTATCCAGTAGAGTGATCTGTGATGGTGTACTTGGTTGCATTTAGGAAGCACCGTGGCCTAAACATCTCCTTTCTTAACTTACTTAGGTAATGTATTACAGCATAGCCTGAAACCTTGGCATCTTAAAATACAATTAAAAAGGTGGCAATTAACAATTAACCAGACTGATAAAGAGGTGGGGAGCAAGAGACTAGGACCCAGGAGAAGAAATAGGCTGGAGCTGAGAAAGTACACTTTATTTATGCTTTTCTCCCAGAGTATTTTTTTAAAAAATAGAAGTTACCCCCAGAGCCTCCAAACTGTTTTAGAACACTCTTGCAAAAGGAAAATACTGCAGCCACTCCCCTCTCCAGATTCATAGCATTTGAAGCAACTATTACATCCACTCCCATTCTTGATGCTTGAATCAACCATTAGCTAGTAACATGAAAATAATGTTAAATGATTGTTAAACTTCAACACTGTAATATTCTAAATGTGTCCCTTTGGGTTTCAGGTAATGTCTGTATTAATAACTGAACACTGTGTTCCAAATCTATTGTAGGATCTACCACACACATTTGAGTCAGTCAGTGATTCATTCACACTGAATGCCTTCTAAACATTAGCTAGATTTAGAAAGTACAAATTATGTTCCTCATAAAAATCACCAGCAGTTACTCAACAACACTGCTGAGTAAAAATAGCACAGCTAAACAGAACATTGGTGGGGAACAATGTTATGCCTCCTTGAAAAACACTAATCTAAAAGAGTTCAGATTAGGGGTTGAGTTCTAGCTGGCCACAACTCTTTAGCTATGTCTCCTCTCCCCCACTTAGAAAACAGAAGGCACCTCTTTCTGGAACATTCTGCCCCACCAGGTAACTCTCCATACATTTGTTCTTAACTGAGGGTGGTGGTTAGAAAAACTATTTTGGAGCAGTTTATAAAATATTAAGTCTAAACTTCAGACTGCTACATATGAATAATTTAAACACAGCAGGGAATGAGAAAAAGCTTAAAGACATTAGTAGCTTGTTCATTAGAGACCCCCAAAAAGTGTCTTTATATTACTCATAAGCAAGCAAATACTAGAAGGCATCTCTGCTAAGAAGAAAGCAGCCCTAATATACTGCTTGTTAATGGCTGCCATTTTGTAATCCTACGTGTGGCCAAGTATTTGACTAGAAGCCACTGCAAAAGACCAGAAATTACACCACTCTCTCTCATACATACCCAGCCACTGCATCTGTATTCAGTCCTGTCAGTCTTAAAATGCCACATGGCATGAATTTGCAGGTTTAGGCATTGTGAGGCTAGAAGTAGAACTATACACTACATTCCTTTGTGTACAATAAAAATCTGATGGCTGTTCTTTCTAGGCAAATATACTTCAGGAAGGGCAGTCTGAGCTGTGAAGGAACAGGGTTGTCAACCTCCAGGTGGGGCCTGGAGTTCTCTTGGAATTACAACTTCCAGAATATAGAGATCAGTTCCCCTGAATAAAATGGCTGCTTTGGAGGCTGGACTCTATGGGATTATACCCTGAGATCCCTCTCCAGGCTCTGCCACCGAATCTCCAGGAATTTACCAATCCAGAGTTGGCAACCCTAAGAAATAGCAGAGGAAACAGAGTCTTAATTCACCCTTACCCCCTTGCTGTCTTTCTCCTGCAAATGCCTCCATCGGTGGGGGGGGGGGGGGGTGTCTGGCAACCTTATCCATTCCCCTAACACTTCAACTGCAAATCAACCCTTCAGAAGCACATTTGTTTGACTGAGAAAAAGGGATATAAATATTTTATGCAAACTAATTATCAAGATGGTTTTCAATATTCTATAGTTAAAACATGTTTAAAATATATCAAGTTGTCAGGTCTGCAGCATTTCAAATTGTGTTATAGGCAGGGTTGCCAGTCTCCAGGTGGTAGTTGGAGATCTCCTGGGATTACAAGTGAACTTCAGGCCACAGAGAAAATGGGCACTTTGGAAGGTGGACTGTATGGCATTATACCCCACTGGAGTCTGTCCCCTCCCCAAACCCCATTCTCCTCAGGCTCCATCTCCAAAATCTCCAGGTATTTCCCAACCTGGAGCTGGCAACCATACTCATAGGGTGGAGCCTTGTGATATATTAAGATAGGAATTGGTGGTATCACACTGAATAGCAGCACTAAAGTTACTTAACAATACTGAAGTACACACTGTTAGGAACTGTACCATAGCGTGTCTGTTGGTGTGTTGGGGGTCTGGCAAGTGGCGGAGAGATTGGGCAGGGACACAATATCATGTGCAGCCCTAATGTGTCTAAACACAACAAATGTAGCTTTGAAGAAGAGAGAGCTAGTGAGGTTTCACCACACAGTTTTAAAAAATAAGTACGCAGTAAACATGAAATGTAGTTGAGCTCTTTGTGCCAGAGTATTGCCACCAATCTCCAGTTTACATATGCAGTAGTCATTACAAGCAGGTATGCTTAGAAGTCTTTAAAGAATCTGTTAAATGTGTGGGCCAGCTGACTGTCCTGAGGTTTCAACTTTCTGTCCTGAGAATGCACCCCAAAGCCTGAGTTTCAAGGCCCGAGGCAGAGAACTGTCAATCCAAAAAATCAATCCAATAAAATATTTAAAGGACTAACAATAAAATGAAGAAACGAAGTTGAATACTTAAAAGGACAATTAGTAGCATGGTCAACATGGATGCCAGTACAGAAGAAAAATCAACCATGTAGAAAGGGTGTGGGGAGGGGGAGGCTCCACAACGTGACAAAAGGCCTGAGAAAAAAGAAATGTTTTATCTGGCAGCAAAAAGTTAATAAGCTCAGCACAAGGCACATGATTCTGGTAGGGGAGTTGCAAGGCCATGGCACTGCCAGAGAAAAGGAGAGGTCTCTAGTGGGCACACACCTTGAGCAAAGCAATGTGCATTTTATTTTTGTTCTGTAAATAAAATGTTTTTCTTTATTAGGTCCAAACTGAAGGAATATTGGCATATAGATATATTATTAGACACTGGGTACTGAGTCTTCTGCCCTCTCTTGGTTATGACTCTACAACATAAAAGCTACCCTTCTTCTGCTTGTATCTTTGTGCATATATATCTGTTGCCAACTGAATGTGACACTTCATGCATCTGATGAAGTGTGGTGCATGCAAGCCTTCAGATAGGCTGCAGACCGCCAGAAATGAGGGCCCAGTGCTAAAGAATCCTAGTTGCCTTGGCTAGATCTCTGGCTCACAGAAGGAATGCCACAATTCATTCATTGGTCTTTAAGATGCCAAAACAATTCTTTGTTGTCATGGGTTATTTGTTTTAGTTTATTGCAAAACTTTCATTTTCCTTTGTTGTCTTGAGGCACCTAAAGTGCATTACAAGCAGTCATAAAAACAAGATAAACTCATATAATACAAGAAACACAGTTTCCCTCCCCTCCAATATACAACTTCAGCAGCAGAAAACTAGCACTTTCATGCCTACTGACATATCAAGCTTTTTCAGATTTTTTAGAACTATGAAGTGATGCGTCTTGCCACTTGAGTAAGTTTTATATAACTGCAGTGTCATAACAGAATATCCTGCTTCTTACACTTGCGGATTTAGCTTCTGTTCCCAGCTTTTAGAAGGCATAAATCTGGCAAGGGGTGAGGCCCACCTCTCCATGGACAGAGGGATCAATGGTCCCTCTGGAAGGGTCAGTGGGGCAGGACTGGGAGTTAGAAGGGTGAAGCAAACAGGGAATGCTTTCTTTAACCCAGATGCACAGCGATCCCAACTGCTTATAAACCCTCCTAAATAGTATACCCATATGCTTATTTGTTTATTTATTCACTTCTTTTATGCCCTAATTATCTCCCCAATGGGGACCCTAAGTGATTTACAACCTTCCCCCTTTTCCATTTTCACCCAGCAAGCTTCCATGGCAGACTGGGAATTTGAACATGGGTCTTTCATATCATAGCTGAACACTCTAACCCCTACACTATGCTGATGCTCAGTATGGCTCTTGATATGTAATAATAGGCTAGCACAGATAAAACTAATACAGTCTGGATGCCTATTCTTCCACAAGCACAAAGCAAGAGCTGCAAGGACATAATTCACACAGATAAGAGCACCTTAGTTACATACAGAACTTATGCAACATATTAATAAGGCTTTAAGCATTTAGAACACATTCTGGATAACAGAACTGAAATTCATGATGATCAGATCTCTCTAGAACATGGGCCACGATGCACACAACCATTCAATCCATGGCAGAGTATTTAAAAAACCTGCAAAGCAGTTCATTCAAGACACTGAGCCAACCATAGAACAAGAAAAAGCATATCATAGAGTACCCAAAACCCATGTACAAGATACACGTTCAGACGGCGTGCTGGAGCCCGTTCAAAACGCCCCACTCCGGACAATTGCGATCACACTTACCCAGCGTCGAAGCGTATTCAAGCGGCTCCCCGGTGTCTACACTACTGATGCGCAGGAGTGTGTGGGGTTTTTTTTTTGGTTTTGTTTTTGGTTTTTTTACAAGTTTGTGCATGCGCATAAGCAATCATCTGGAGCTACAACCTTGCACATGCGCAAAGGAGACAAGCAAAGCCTCTCAAAAGTTGCACAAGCACCGTGACTTCCCCACCATGAAAGAACATGTCCCTTTAAACTTTCCCCCCAAAACTGGCCTCCTTGGGATCCCGAACTCAGAGGTAGTGGCCATTTCAAAATATATATATATATTTGCCATGGAGGCGGAGATCGGTGAGGCATATCGGTGAGGCAAAAATAAAAATGGCGGGCAAAATAGCGGAAGCCAGAGGCTTCCATGGGGAGGGGTGTTAAAGACTCGGAAGTGGCTCGACGACAGCTCCGCAATCAGACAGGGGGAAATGCGGCTTGAACCGGGAGAGGACGGGAAACACCACTTTGGGACCTGGTATCAAAATTTTACGCTTCGCTCCGGTATTTGCTACAGTAAGCACCGGCTGGGGACAGGAGGCAGCTGCAGCTGTCTGATCACACACATTTGATCCATTTTGAAGCGTTCTGACAGCCGGATCAAATGGCGCGTCTGAACACACCCGTAGAGTATCTCCCCATGCCCTGGACCCTCTTGGCTGACTTGCTCTGCCAGCTGCTTCTGGTGACCAGCTTTCACAATTTGCATTGGTAGTGCTGGCAGCAGTCTTGGGTGCCAGGCAGGAAGACTACCTGCATTACCAACCACCCCATCCAGGAAGTGTATGTGGGGGAGAGAGAGAGAAGAGGACGAAAACTTACAAGAGAAAAAGAATAACCTAGCTGACCTCCCTGTATTTTACCACCATAATCCCAGTCTCCAAAAAACTACTCTAATCCCACACTGCTTTCATCAGTGGATTGTATGAGTCCCAAGAATCCAATTTATGCAAGCTACGTGCTTCTCTGTAGGCAAAATAGAGAGGCCGTGATCAAACAGAGAAAGCCTATGCATGTGGAAGCTGAATGCTTCTACTCAACTGCAGTTTAGAACTATGTGTGATGCTTTTCTTCTGTAACTGAAAAAGTTTCCATTCAACATGGAAAGTCCAAATTCTGTGATGACCAGGTTGCACTTAATAAATGCAGTTCCTGCAACCTGCACACGCCTGTTCTCAGTCTTTTACTTCTCCCCTGTTATTTTTTCCCTTTGTATTATTAACAACCTTATTTGCTAAAGCCCATATGGAAAAAACCATGACAGTCCTGCTGGGCTTTCCCCCTCAAGCTGAGCGTTGTGCCTTTCAAACCAGTACACTGTAACCAATCAATCAGACCACACTGCAAAGATCTATTCACTTGGCTGGCACCGCCCATCTGCTCATTTCCCTCTAATTCTTTGCCCATTCCACCAACTCCTCCAGGCTATTATTGTTCAATGATTCATTCCTTCTGCAGAAAATAATAATGAGGGAAAATGTTTCCTTCTAACATGCACATATTGATTTTCTTATTGATGGAGTGTGAAGGATTTTATATTTCCAATAGCATTTAAGGCTTCTTTATATTTGGTTCTTGAGCAGCCCGGAGTCTTATGTCTCAAGAAACTTGATCTCTCAGGTAGAAAGGAAAAATCCTTCTGTTGTATCTCTAAGCAGGAAAAGAATCATTAGTGGAGACAGTAGTGAACACGAGAAGGGTTTTCATTGGAACCCAACAACTAACTAATTAAACAGGTCACAACTTAGCCTCAGTAATTCTAACTCAGGAACTCTAACTCAGGGATGTAATGAGGGTGAGGAAAGTGAGGCACCTGCCTCAGGTGCATAAAGCCAAGGGGCGCATAAATGTATATAAAATATGCGTCTACTATCCCAAGCTACTGTGCCACTAGGAAAGGACACATTTCTATAAATTCAAATTGAACCGACCAAGCAAGGGCAGCTGGTCTATTAGAGCAAAAGAGGCAGTGCCCCACAAAGCTCACCTCCTTGCTGCTTGCTTCCTTTAGAGTAAAAGTTAAGTAAAACAAGACCCTTTCTGAATTTAGGTGTGCAAAAAGAGAATCTGAGGGACAGATTGCTCCTCAAGGAGGAGGAAACCAGCCGGAGCAGCAGTTGGGCCTTTGGATGACCAAGGATTGCTAAAGGAAATGGCAAGATGGCAGAGAAGCTCAATGAATTATTTGCATATGTGCTCACTGTGGAAAGTGTGGGAACATGTACCTACTAGGACATAGCCACTTTTGTCAGGAAAAGTGTCTGAAGAACTGAGTCAAACTGAGGTAGAGTCGCCAGCCCCAAGTGGGACCTGGGGATCCCCTGGAATTACAGCTTATCTCTAGACTACAGAGATCAGTTCCCCTGGAGAAAATGGATGCTTTGGAGGGTGGCCTCTATGGCATTATATCCCACTGAGTTCCCTGTACTCCGTAGGCTCTATCTCCAGGAGTCTCTCAACCTGGGTCTGGCACAGATACAGCCCCCACCCTCTGCTGGTGACCAGGGAGGACCTGGCAACCCTAAACTGAGGTGATGAGAGATGAAGTTCTAGACCTACTGAAGAAATTAAAAACCAGTAAGTCTCCAGGTCTAGATATACCCGAGAGTTCTTAGGGAACTCAAATGTGATATTGTTGATCTGCTAACAGAGATACATAACTTATCACTAAAATTAGCCACTGTACCAGAAGACTGGAAAGCAGTAAGTGTTACATTGATTTTGTAGAGGGGTCCAGAGGGAAACGAGGAAATTACAGGCCAGTTAGTCTAACGTCTGTCCAAAGCAAATTGGTAGAAACTGTAATCAAAGACACAGTTATTAGGCTGATAGAGGAACAAAGCCTGCTGAGGGAAAATCAGCATGGTTTCTGCAAGGGGAAGTCCACCAACCTTTTCGAGTTTTGAGAAAATGAACACATATGTAGATAACAATGACTCTGTAGACATTATGCTTGAACTTTCACAGGGCTTTTGACAAGATACTTCACCAAAGACTTCTGAGTAAGGTAAGCAGTCAACAGATAAGAGAATGGGTCTTTTATGGGTTAAACATTGATTAAATGACAGGAAGCAAAGAGTAAGAATAAATGGACAGTTCTCACAATGGTGGGAAGTAAGCAGATCAGTACTGGGGCTGGTGGGGTTTAGTTTGTACATAAATTATCTGGAACTGGGTGTGAGTGGTGTAGTGGCCAGTTTTGCAGACAACAGAATTATTCATGATGGTAAAAACCAAGGCTGACTGCAAAGATCTCCAAGAGGATCTCCACAAATTGGGTGAGTGGGCAACAGCAGTGTCCTACAGAGGTAGGTAAGTGTAAGGTGATGCACACTGAAGGGGGGTGGGGATCCCAGCTTCAAGTATATACTAATGGGGACTGAGAGAAACCTTGCTGTTGTAGAGGATAGCTCAATGAAAGTGTCAGTCCAGTGTGCCACAGCAGTGAAAAATGCAAACTCTATGTTGGGGGTTATTAGGAAAGGGACTGAAAATAAAACGACTTATATTATAATGCCCCAGTATAGATCAGGGGCGTAGACTTTTTAATTTTCTGGGGGGGACTCTTGTGCGCGCGCTGGGACGATGTTGCTGCTGCTGCTGCTGCGGTTCACCCAGGCACTCCTCCACTGTCTCCCACACAAGCAGGCCGGCCGTGCAGCCCCAGCCCCGGGGAGGGCCGCCCCCGGAGCCTCTGGGGGAAGAAGGCAGCGCTGGAGGGCCAGAGGAGTGCGGCCTGGGTTGGAAGCCCGGCAAGGAGAGCAGGGAGCTGCCGCTGGCGGGCCTCTCCTGCACTCTGGAAACCTTGGCGGGACCCGCCAGCAGCAGCAGCAGCTCGGCCGAAGCCGCCCCAGAGGCGAGGCAAAGCCGGCAAGATCCGGGTGCCTACATGGCTGCCGCGGGCTCCCCACGCCGGGCACGCTTCAGCCCAGGGGCCAGTGTGGCAAGTCCCAGCAGCCCCTGGAAGGCGCTGCCCCATGCCCTCCCCCTCCCCGGGGGAGAAGAGGAAGCCACGCCCGTCCTCCCGAGGCTCCTGGATGCCCCCCTCTCCGCCGGCTGATCCGCAGCCCTGCCCCTTCGCTCCCAGGGGTATTCTTTACAACCCCCCTGCCGCGCTCTGTGGAGCCCGCCTGCAGCTGCCGCCTCCAGGGAGGGGAGCCCGCACAGAGGGAGAGAGGGTGCAGGGTAGCTGGGGGGGAGACCAGTTCTTGCAGCGGGGAGCCGGTGGGCTTAGGAAGGGGCCCTGGAAGGCGGGGAGGCACGGGGGCGGGTGGGCACTCCTTTTCGCCGGGGAGGGGCTCAGTCCCCCCCGGGAAATTTCAGGGGTGACCCGAGCCCTCGAGCCCCCCCGTAGTTGACGCCTATGGTATAGATCTATGGTACAGCCTCATTTGGAATACTGTGTGCAGTTCTGGTGGTCACTGTATCTCAAAAAGGCCATTACAGAGTTGGAAAAAGTACAGAAGAGGGCAAGCAACGTGATTAAGGAGTTAGGGCACCTTTCCTATGAGGAAAGGCTGAAGAGGCTGGGACTTCACTTTAGAAAAAAGATGACTAAGGAGGGACATGATAGAAGTTTATAAAATTATGTATGGCATGGAGAGAGTTGACAAACAGAAATTTTTCTACCTCTTCCAAAATACTAGAACTTGAGGGCATTCAATGAAGCTCATGGGCAGTAGATTCAGGACAGACAAAAGGAAATATTTCTTCACACAGGGAATGATTACAATGTGGAATTCATTGCCAGAGGATGTAGTGATGGCCACAGCCATAGACAGCTTTAAAAGGAAATTAGAGAGATTCATGGAAAACAGGTCTATCAGTGGCTACTAGCCATGGTGACTAAAGCGAAGCTCCACATTCAGAGGCAGTAAATCCAGGCCCATAGCCATGGGGGGGCTCCTGGGGGCAACACCCCGTCAAATGTGCTCTGGCCCCTCTCTGGCCCCCCTCTTCTGGTCTCCGGACCCTCTCTCCCTTCCCCATTCCTCCTGGGAGCCTGCAGGCAACAAACGTGCTTGCCTGTGTACTTGGGATTACCTTTTGCATTCAGCTATTGAGCCAAGGGATTGAGCTAGGGAAGTAGCCAGAGGCCTCTGGCTAGGTATGGCTCAGCTGCTGGTGGTGCCAGAGCCCTGCTGGGAACACCTGAAGCCAAGCAAAGGGGCCTCATCTCATCTGCCAGGCTGTCCTTCTTCATCTGACTCCTAGCAGGGCGGTAGGCAAGCTCGGGTGCGGAGAAGGCAGGCAGGGCAGCAGGCCATGTCCACGTGGTGAAGAGAATGGCAGAGGAGGCAGGCAGAGCAAAATGGCCTGCCCCAGGGCCTCACTGCACCTGTGCCAGGGCAGCGGGGGAGGAGCTTCCTGCCAGTGTCATGTGACCCGGTTGGCTTCAGCTGAGCAGGGAAGGTGAGCAGTCATTGCGCAACTTTTCTTTCTGGCTTTCTGCAGCTGGCTGGGTGCTGGACTTGCTGAGCAGCTGATGGATTATCCTCCTTTCTATATGATGCTCTCTTGCTTGGTTCCTCTCCACAGTGGAATTCTTTATTTTAGAGCAGGGCTCTTCTTATGTTCTTATTGTATGTATTAAAGAAATTAAGCACAAAATTGAGAGAGTGGTATTATCAAGTGGTTAGAGGTCTGGTTGTAGATACAGGTGGTTCAAAGGGGTGGTGAAGACCACACCATTTTCCCTTTAAGGGAAGCAAGTATGACAGTACACAGGCGTACTGAACCAAGGTAAGAAACTCTTCTTAAGTTCATTTACACGTCATCTGGTAAAAAAAAAACGGATTACTGTGATTGTTCTTAGTGCGCAAGGGACAAAGATGGGAACAAAATCAGAGTTATTTTACTCTGGCTAGGCCCACCATTTTTTGCCCTCCACCCTAGCTGCCCCACTGGACACCAGCCACCACTGCAACCAAGTGCTGCAAATTTCAGATTTCATGTGGTATCTTGTGTGTTTATAGATCCATGCTGCCTCCCCCACCCCACCCCGCTCTCCACTCTTTCTGAGAATAGTAGTAGGTAGATTTGTGGATCAGAGAAAGTTTAAAATAAAAATGGTTATGACCGTTCAAGTCATCAGCACTAGGTGACTCGTGTTTCTATGTTCCTCAGTGGACTTTAAAAATAAAAACAAAGTTTAAAGTGCAACTGTAAAAATGTTTGCACCTGATGTAGTTTAATTTTGTACTTTTAAAAAATAGTATGTTAAATAGCCACTTGCTTATGCATTAGTTAGATTGTGTATGCAGATCTCATGACTAAAATAAACATTATGTTATTATTATGCTTGTTATTATTTATGTGTTTACCTTTTTACCAAAATAACCACTATGGAAGTACAGGAGGGCACAATTTTGTATTCTTGCCTCAGGTGCAAAATTAGCTAGTTACAGCTCTGCTCAAACTCTTTCTCTAGTAATGGTCACAACACTTGAGCCTTTCCTTTCTAGAGTCTCTGGGAGTTGGCTTTAAAGTTACAGCACCAATATGCCACACTTTCCTTCTCTTACAAGGGAAAGGCAGATGTAACCAAGATCCCTACAGAAGATGGCAAAGCCAAAGCAGAGGAGTAAGGATGACTTGCTTACTGTACATGATCTCTCAAATAGTTTTACATGTTTCAGTGCTACCAATGCTACTCTTTACTTCAAAGTACTGTATCGACTTGGTAGGAAATAGGCTCCTACACTGAAAGAGCACTGTTTGTAGCAATAAACTGCCAGCTTTGGTTGGGAAATTCCTGGGGATTTGGGGGCGGAGCCTGGGAACTGCAGGAGAGGAGGGACCTCAGCAAGGTATAATGCCATAGAGTCCACCCTCCAAAGCAGCCGTTCCCCCCTCCCCCAGGAAACTGATCTCTGTAGTCTGGAGATCAGTTATAATACTGGAGGGATATCCAGTGCCCACCTGGAGGTTGGCAACCTTAATGGTGAGGTAATTTTTATTTGGGTGGCAACCAACGCTCCCTCTGAGCTGTAAAATCTTGTGAGCAAAAATTCCACTTTGTGAGCTACTGGCATTGTGAGCAAGCGATTTGGCTGCTGCATAAATTAGTTTGCTCTGGAGCCATCCTTCCCGAGCTAAGGCAAAAATGTGTGAGCCGGAGGCTAAAAAGCTGTGAGCTAGCTCATACTAACTCAGCTTAGAGGGAACACTGGTGGCAACTATTTGATATGGAAATCATATTCACCTACATGAAGCATGAGATGTCTCAGTACAGGCTGTACCATGCCATTTCAGTATATTTGAACTCATCCTCAGACTGGGGGAAATTGTATGTTGTTGCTAGGCAACCATCCATTTGCACAGGTTACTCCTTGCTGAAGTGATGAGAGGGTCTGCAGGCCTGATCTTCCTTTCTCCCTTCCTAGCACACACAGAGGCTGACAGGAAGCTGTTACAAAGCCATAGTTAAGGAGGAAAACAAAGACTATTGCTGGAGGATTCGGAGCTGGAAAATGGGGCAGAGAACTGAAGAGTAACATTTGACCCTTTAAATGATTTGCAGAATTGAAAAATGTTGCTGCCAGCCAGGAATACTCATGTCCCTTTCATTTCAGATTACTTAGACGTCTTCTCATTTCTTATAACTGGTCATACGGTATATACAGATGTATACAATGAAATTTAGAGCAAGAATATAGACTCTGGAAATCATTCTAAACTCCTTCCTTCCACAGCTATTTTTGCCTTGATTCCATCCACTGAGGTAGCACTGTCATTTGGCTTGATCCTGTCATGTCTTTCATCTTGTATTTATTTTTTTGTGCTGTACATTGTTCCCCTGGCCTCCTGAATGTATGTGCCACACACAAAGGAAATAGAGTCGTCATAGTAACTTGACGTGGAAATGGTATCCTCAAGGCTGAGTAAAAATGCCAGAGTGCCCTTCTTCTCTCATCGCCACAGAATGCATTTTGCACATTTGATGACAAACTTCACTGATTGAATCCTCACAGGCTTAACATACTGTTAAAGTATTGTTACTGTCAGATCTCTGCTTCTGTGATTAGGGATTCACCATATTTATGGTTTCATACATCTCCAAGAATATGGAACAATGCAGCCTTTGGTAAGAATATCAAAAGACTGCAGATCTATCACTAAGTACATAACAGCGGCTATAAACACCTTCTATTGTGCCAGGTTTATAACAAAGAAAGGCGGGGAGCTGCTGTCGAACACATGCAACATAAAATACAGAACAATGTATGATTATACCAAAATAATAGTCCAGTGGTTCCCAGTCTGTGGACTGGGGACCCCTGGGGAGCAGAGTCATTGTAAGGGGTCTGCAAATCCTAGGGTTGCCAAGTCTGGGTTGGAAAATACCTGGAGACTTTGGGGGTGCAGCCAGGAGAGGGCAGGGTTTGGGGAGGGGAGGGGTCTCAGCAGGGTACAGTGCCATAGAATCCACCCTTCAAAGCAGCCATTTTCTCCAGGGGAGCTGATCTCTGCCAGCTGGAGATCAGTTGTAAAAGTGGGAGATCCCCAGGCCCCACCTGGCGGCTGGCAGCCCTAGCAAATCCATCCAGCTTGGGAAGGTTTCTGCCTTCTACTACTTGTGCCTTCCTCCCAGGCTTGCCTCCATGGCTGCCATGCCCACCCAACTCTGTGTCACTGTGGGTTTTATCCGCCAGCTGGGTTGCCATAGTGCAACCCGCCTCCCCAACTGGGTCCTCCTGCTCTGAGCCCTATTCCAGGCAGGCAGCACTGAGACATTCTCAGCTAGAGGCCTGCAGGTGTGCACTGCCCCAGTCAGGGCTGCTTTCCTGCTCACAAGGAGAACCACTCTTCATGAGAGGCTTGGGTGGGGCATATTAACTGCAATCGACCACCCCCTCCCATCTCCAGTGACAGGTGGAAATACCAAAGACTTGAATAGTGTTTGGCTGGTGGCTTCCCTAGGGCCCCCACCCAAGGGCCCCCACCCACCCACATCTGGCAATCTGGGAAGGCTCCAACTGCATTTTATTCATTCTATTTTTGTTTGTTATTTCAATTTATATACTGCTAGGGTTGCCACCACCACCCCACTGGTGAGGCCAGACAAACCCCCAATTTTGGGGGGGGGGGGAATCCACCACCAGCCAGCTGGCCAGCGAGGGAAGCCCCACCCCCAAACAGCAGTGTCCCACAGAGACACTGCCTATGCAATGACATCACCGGTAGTGAAGTCATCATCTGGGGCCATTGCGCAGCATTTGGGGGGAAACCCTATGGTTACCATACAAGGAGGCAGGAGCCCCCTGCTGCAGCAAAGGTGAGACCTGGCAACTCTATATACCGCTCCTCCTCCATAAAGTAGGGCTCAAAGCAGTTCACAACAATATTAAAACAGAGATAATAAATATAGTTAATACAGTATAAAATACCACAGAGTTTAAAAAGTAAACAATTTACAACTGATAGCAGTGAATCCAGCATTAAGCCCCCAAAATACACTTAACTGGGGAAAGCCTGATGGAAAAGCTCAGCCTTACAGGCCCTGCGTGTTGGAGTGAGCGACTCAGCATGCCTGGTGGGTGCCAAAGTGAGGTCTCATTCAAGAAAACTCAAGTTGGAATAAATTTTAGGAAGAGGAAGAGATTGGATTTATACCCCACCCTTCACTAACCAAGGGAGTATCAGAGTGGCTTACAAACGCTTTTCCCTTCCCCTCCCCACAACAGACACCCTGTGAGGTGGGTGGGGCTGAGAGAACTCTGAGAGAACTGCTCTTGAGAGAAGAGCTCTGACAGAACTATGGCTTGCCCAAGGTCATCCAGCAGCTGCAAGTGGAGGAGTGGGGAATCAAACCCAGTTCTCCTAGGTTAGAATCCGCGCACTTAACCACTACACCAAACTGGCTCTTACTTGTTAAACTGTCACTGGACTTCCCATTTATTTTGCCACCTACATTTGCAGTTGTGGAAAAGACCTGCAGCTCAACATCTGTGCCCTGGGATGTGACAGTGTATTCTGGAGATGAGGTCCCCTTTCCTTCAGCCCAAGCGCCATTGCTAAGGCCATGCAGATAGGGCAGCCAGGCTTCCCTTGATGATGCCTGTATTCAGCACTACTGAGGATTCTCTCCACTAGGATCATCTTATATTTCACTTTAATCATTATTATGATATCTGTGAGCTTCTTTGACAGCCAACTTACCACTGAAAAGCAAGATTAAAATAAAAATAAATAAGCTTCCTCCAACTGTTCTGTCAAGGAGTGAAAGCTTATTGTGTATCCAAGTGAATTCCCATGAGTTCAAACAAATAGTTGTATTAGTAAAGAGGTCATTCAAGGCAGTTACACCAGTAATTGCAAATTATACAGACAAAAAAAAACGTGCATCAATGTTATCAGTAGACCTGGCTGCCTGGGAGAAGACCATTGCAAAAAGATGACAATTTCCCTAACAGCTGGTCAGTTTCAGATCTCTCCCCTTGGCAGCCCAACACAGGGCCAGTGATACAGATTATCTTGACCTGTTTTACTCAGGTTTCTGGCCTTGAAAATGTCTTCATCATGCTGGTGAGACTCAGAGGGAATGCAACTCTCCTGATTTTCCTGTATCTCTCATAGCTTTCAATACCATTGATCCTTCTAGATTGCAGGCATGATATCTGTGCAAACTGCTGAGAATGGTCAGCCAGGTCTTCAGTAAGAAATCTGCATTATGCTGTCATTATCATCAAAATATTTAATTCTCAACATAGCCAAATCTATGGATATATAAATCCAGAGACTGGAACCATGAACAGAGAAAACCACAAAAATAACCCAGTTTTGCAAAAATAAATAAATAAAAATAAATCAGAACCCTAAAAACAAAACACTGCGGGGACATGGGTTTACATGGGGGTTAACATAGAAATTGTTGTTTTGTGTCATTGCCATTATTCTCTGGAACAATAACACAAATCCAAGATTCTTAGGTATTATGAAAACCCACTCATAGAACCATTGAATCACAGAGTGGGAAGGGGCCATGCAAGCCATCTAGTCCAACCCCCTGCTCAATGCAGGATTATCCTAGAGCATCCCTGACAAGGGTTTGTCCAGCTGCTGCTTAAAGACTGAAGTCCTAATAATACATCTGTGACAAAAATGATGATGAGTCAATAAAGGTATATTTACAAAAAATATTTACTATCACTGAGCAATAAAAGAAGATATTTTCCTACAGAATCACAACTGTGATAGTAAATATTTTTTGCAAATATATATTGATTCATTGTCATTTTCGTCACGGATGTATTGTTTAGACTTCTGTCTCCTCCAGTGATCTCTCACTTTTGGCTGTTGTTTAAAGACTGCCAGTGAGGGGGAGCTCACCACCTCCCTAGGCAGCAGATTCCATTGTTGAACAACTCTTACTGTAAAAAAGTTTTTCCTAATATCCAGCTGGTACCTTCCCGCCCTTAATTTAAACCCATTATTGCAAGTCCTATCCTCTGCTGCCATCAGAAACAGCTCCCTGCCCTTCTCTAAGTGACAGCCTTTCAAATACTTAAAGAGAGCAGTCATGTCCTCCTTCAGCCTCCTCTTCTCCAGACCCAACATTGCCAAGTCCCCCAGCCTTTCCCTATAGGGCTTGGTCTCCTCTTCATTCTCCTCTGCACCCATTCCATTCTGTCCATGGACCATATCCTTTTTGAAGTGAAGCCTCCGGAACTTCAGACAATACTCCAGGTGTGGCTGACCAATGCAGTGTACAGCGGGAGTCTTTGACATCTTATGATTTGGATGTCATGCCTGTTGATACACCCGACTGTTTTTGTCACTGCATCACACTAGCTGCTCATATTTAATTTAAGTCCACCTGTACCCCCAAGATCTTGTTCAAGCACAGTGCTGCCCAGAAGTCTATTCCCCATCCAGTATGCATGTTCCTCATTTTTGTTAGCCAGATGAAGAATTCGGCACTTATCCTTGTTAAATAGCACCACTTTCCCAGTGTGTTCAGATCTCACTGAATTCTCTCTCTATCTTCTGGTGTGTTTGCTGTGCCTCCCAATTTGGTGTCATCTGCAAATTTAATGAGCAGCCCCTCTATACCCTCTTCCAGATCATTTATAAAAGTATTGAAAAGTACTGGACCCAGAACTGAGCTCTGTGGCACCCAACTGAACACCTTCCTCCATTCAGATGAAATGCCGTTGACAACTAATCTTTGAGTGTGGTTCTCCAACCAGTTCCCTATCCACCTAACTATCCTAGAGTCCCATCCACAGTCTTCTAGTTTACCCATCAAAACATCATGGAGAACGCTGTCAAAACCTTTACTGAAATCCAGGTAAACAACATCAACAGCATTCCCTTGATCCAGGTAAACAACACCAACAGCATTCCCTCGATCCAGTAAGCTCATCACTTGATCAAAGAAGGAAATGAGGTTGGTCTGGCAGGACCTGTTGTGGACAAATCTGTACTGACTTCTGTGGATCACCAAGTTGTCCTTTAGATGCTCAAGGATTGGTCCCTTTAAAATCTGTTCCAGTATCTTCCCTGGGACAAAGGTCAGACTGACTGGCCTGTGGTTTCCAGGGTCATCCTTTCTCCCTTTTTGAAAACTGGGATAACATCTGCCCTTCTCCAGTCTTGTGGCATGTTTCCTGTCCTCCAAGAGGTCTGGAAGATGATGGACAACATTCCACATTGTTTTTCGTCTGGAACATTCTGCACTGTTTTTCATCTTTTGTGCTGCTTGTGGCTACAGCATGGGCTTGTTTTTTTCTTTGATTCCACTGATTTCCCAAACAATGGACTTTCTCCTTTCCAATCAGATCTTTGAAAAGAAAGATCACAGACTGCTTGCAGCCAATTGCCCTTGTAGACAAGATGCAGAGAGCTGCAGTTCTCTTTTCCTCCCTCCTGGGTGGGGGATGGAGTTCTTTTGCCGCCGGCCTGGGAGAAGCCCCGGGAGTGTGAAGCTCCGAGGAGTCTGTGGGGGCGTCCCCAGTCTCTCCCCAGCCGCCCTCTCCCCGCCCGGGCAGCTTTCCTGCTGGCGGAGCGGGGGGTCCCCGAGGTGGCTCACCGCAGGAGAATACCTCGGCGAGGGTCCTCCGCTTCCCGGCTGTGGTGTTTCCTGCCTCCTTTTTGGCGGGAAGGGCACCCCCTCCCCTCAGGGCTGGCCTGGAGGCTGCTCGTGCCGCCGCCACCGCTCTGCTCGCGATGGCCACTTCACACTTTCCTGAATGCATCCTGCTGCTGCTGTTCCTGGGGAAAGTGTCCCCCCCCCCGCTGGGTGAGTGGCGGTTGGGAGGGGAGAGGAGGGGGCCGGCTGCGCCCCTCCAGCCCGAGCTCTTCGCACGTCCCAGAGCTGCCAGTGTGCTGCTTCACCCCCCCCCCCGTTTCTCTGCGATTGCAGCGCTCGTCTGGAGGTGCAGGCCGGACCTTCCCCCCCGCTTCCCCCGGCGCGGTGGCGCCTCCCGAGTCCTCCCGCTTCCCCCGGGAGGGCCAAGTCCTGTGCGCAGTTCCCCTTTCAAGCGCAGCAATGGCCGGGCGGCACCCTCGAAGGGTGGTTTCCTGGTCGCTCTGCAAGGGAGTCCCGGGAGGAAATGAGGGAGGCCTTCCTAGGAACGACATCGGAGGATGGACGGGGGCAGCCGGCAAGCGGGGCCATTCTCAGGTTTGGCAGCCCAGACGGGGGTTGCACCGCGCAAACAAGGTTTGGTGGGGGGGGGTTGGGCGGGGGGGAGGGCTGCGACCCAACCCAGGTCGAGGAAGGGAGGCACAGATGAAAAGCCATCCCTCCACAGTGCAACGCTGTTTGAATTGGAGGCAGCCTGGAGCAGGACTCTGAAGAGCCTCAGAAAAGATTCAGTGCATGGGGCATAGTGGTCAGAGGGTGGGACTAGTTCCCCTGGGAGACCTGGGCTCAAATTCCAGCTCAAGCTGTGGAAGCTTGCTGGGTGACCTTGGGCCAGTCACAGGCTTTCACTCTAACCTAACCCACCTCATAGGCTTGTTGTGAGGATAAAATGAGAATGAGGTTTGTGTCCCCACTCGAGGAGAAAGGTGGGGCATAAGTGAAGTAAATTAACAGAGAGAAATGCCCAGAATAAAGAAATTCATGGGAAAAAACTGAGGAGGCCTATGAATTGTGCTAAAGGTCCTCTAGACAGCAGGGAAACCCAAGTGTTTGTTTAACCTCTGGAGGAGACCTTGTCCCCCCCCCCCCAGTCTCCATTTGTAGTTCTTTAGCTGGAGTGATAATTGGATTGGCTGACGCACAGTGGCCTCTATTCTCCTGAAGGGCAAGCAAATCATAGAGTTGGAAGGGACCTCCAGGGTCATCTTGTCCAACCCCCTACATGGAGGGGCCCAAGATGGTGGAGCTGGGCTTCTCTGGTCTAGGAGTATAATTCTCGCCTCAGATAATTGGGGGGGACCAAAACAGGGTCTCTGAGGATGGCCAGAGTGAGTGGGAAGGTTTGTCTGGCGGGGGTGTGATCCTTCGGGTCTATGAGTCCCAAACTGTAGGACAGGGCCTTAAAGGTCAAGACCAACTCCCTGACACACTTCCGGTGATGTCAGGGGGTGTGGCATATGCTAATGACTTATGCTAATGAGCCCCTGGAGCTCTTTTTCTACGAAAGGACCCCTGATTATAAGTGATGGTTTACTCATAGAAGAGATAGCGTATGGATGAAATAATGTATCTGAAGATGGGGGGGTCAGATAAAAGGCAGGTTGGTTGGCGGGTGGGAATGAGAGAAGGAAGCAGAGAAAGGTGAGCATTTGGGGATTGTCAGGTGGAGGGAAAGAGAAAATAGTGTGAGGAAGGGGATACGGGGGAAATGAGGTGCCCCACTACAAGTCCACACAACTGAGCCTGGCCTGGCAGTCAGCACCTTGCATAATTTTCCGGGGTATAGGCTGCCAGAGGGAGGAAAGGGCAGAAAACTGAAGCCAGAGGGGCAGTTATAAGTAGGTTGGATGGTGGGTGGGAAGGAGAGAATGGGGTAGGAAAAGGAGAGAAGCTATGGAGGCTTTCAGGAAAGGGAAAGAGGAAATATCAGGGGAGAGGAAAATGAGATGTCCCCTGCAAGTTCTTGTGGGTCCCCTGCATGTTCTCAACATGCCCAGATCTGTGGTATATATAAAGCCAGATACTAGAGGCATGAACAGACAAGACGGATCTTAAACAACAACCATGATATCTCAGAAAAAAAATACATGTGGGAGGGTAACATCCCAAATATTTGAAGCAGCACCTGTATCTTTAAGAAATGAATGCCTTCTGAGACCTCAGTAGCCATTTAGGGGGATTGCTAGTAAACCACAACAATATTCCCAGCCTTCGAGTCTTGGTTTCTGTCAGTAAAAGATAGTGGAAGGTCACAGGGCACTTTATAAAGATGTTTGGACCTCCCAGTCCACCCCTTTCTCTTCCCCCTGCCCTGGAGGGAAGGCTCATCACTGGGTGTGTAACGTCTATAACGGAACGGCCACGTGGCCACCGCTGCGCACATAGTCAGGCTAGAGCTGAAGCTTCGGTCCGGCAGACAATAGCCGGCCGGATTGTAACTTTCCCCCTATGGTGTGCTGAAGATTTTCAAATGATCCTATGACATGTAACTGCGGGAACGTTAACCTATCTAGCAGACTGGGCAAGGTCGGGGGTGCGGCTTTACTGTGTATATAAACAGGCCCCTGACCTCCGTTTTCCATGTCATCTTCTCCCTTCAATGTGCTGATTTCCTACATGTGCTGATTTCACCCGTAATGCGTCTCCGACTCCAGTACTTTATAGGGTGACTTGCAAATATGTGACTGGTGTGGCTCACCCAAGCCCACAGCAACTACTTGGCCACTTGCTACTATGCCAAAACAAACACCACAAGACTTGTAATTTTTCTGGGCATGGCTACCAGATGATTTAGTGCCATACAACTTGCCTGGACCCAGCCACAGCCATCACCCAACTCATCTGAGCAACCTTCTACTGTACAACTTGAAATTTGCTTGGGAAAGCTGACAGCCAGCGTGGTGCAATGGTTAAGATGCTCAAGGATCTGGGTGATCCAGGTTCAAATCCTCACTGTCCCATGGAAGCTTGCTGGATGATTTTGGGCCAAGCATATTATTTTAGCCTCACCTACCTCACGGGATTGATGTAAGGATAAAAAGGCAGAGATGTAATCTGCTTTGGTCCCCAGTGGGGAGAAAAGTGTGGTACAAATGAAATAAATAATAAAGCTGAAGAAAGCTTTCATTGGCTGATGGGTGGGTGGGATGGAGAAAAGGAAGTAGAGAAAGGGCAGAGGATATGGGGGTTGCCAGGAGGAGAAAAAGGAGGAGGACACAGGGAAAAATGAGCCCCTCTACAAGCTATTGCTGGTTCTCTGTTATATCTAATGCTCAACATGACCCCAGCTGACTTCAATTGACTAAAACTATGGTGAAGTTATTAATTGCATATAAAACCTGGCAATATGGTAAGAGTGTGCATCTGGGATTAAGTCAGGCTGCTCTAGATTGGATTGCACTCACCCTGAAAAAGTACATTAGAAAAGGGATTCTATTCTGGAGAAGTTGAGAAAAGAGACCATATAATCCTAACTCCCAGTCTTGATCTATGAAACTTGGGGGAAAACACCCTATGATATCTGCATTGGCCCTCTAGAAAGTCTTGTTTCAGAGCTCAGCCAACAGTGGATGCAACAACATATACAATTCAATTTTTATATTCTACTTCAGAGAATAATTATAGCCGTTAGAGCTTATTTTACCTCTCATTATGGGGAGATATTTTTTCCCCTTGGCTTAACAAACATGGTCAGATACTCCACAATCATCAATTATACATGAGACCCAAACCGGTAAGAAGCAGGCATGATGCCTCGTGAAAGGGTTTTCCACTGTGAGCCGTTTAATATCAAACCATTTAATACATTCTTGCTGATCTCTTTACTGTCAATCTGTTTGCATCACAACCAATAGTAATGAGGCTCTAATTGCTGTTCTTTCATGGCCAGACAACACTGTCTCTTCAAGGTGAAATGCCCTGTCTTTTCCATTTCAACAAAATGACCGCTTTTAGGCTGGAAAAAAATTATTAAAATATATTTTTCAATAGGATCCTGTTTCTTCATTCTTACCTCTTCATAAGCTTTGGCGAGCATTCCCTCTCCAAGTTGGAAGATGCATGCTTCACGTGCATGGCATTGTAGGATGTGTGAGTGTACTCATTTTCATCGCTGTAGTCAGGGCCAAGCAATGTCCGAGCCCAAGTACCCATGTCATAAGGAGGAAGTGTCCCTCCAAACTCCGAAGGCAGGCAGTCAGGATGTATTAGCTGGTGAAGGCTGTTCAGATTGTTACCATGAAGGAAGATCTTTACAAAAAATACAGAAAGCAAACAAAAAACACTGCTAGTTCATTGTGATCAGTGGTTTCATGGACATTAATGAAATATTAAGGACCAATTGCAAGGGAGGAGGGTAACTAAATCTATCTGACTGCTGAAACACACATGACTTGTGGAATCCTAAACGTTATTCCAGCATAAGCTTTAGGTGAACTAGAGCTGATATCTTCAGATGCAATGAATATCTGTCTATTGTCCACTATGCACTTTTCAGCTTCCTCCATGTAAAAAGGCATAATACAAATGTATATTGCACTAAGATAGACAGTAAAAATAAGCAAAACAGATGGAGCAAGTGCACTTCCCTCTAGACTCTAGAGAGTGGAAAGTACAGTCAGGTCACAGCTGACTTAGGGAAACCCCATAGGATTTTCAAGGCATGAAATGTTCAAAGGTAGTTTGCCATTGCCTGCCCCTGTGTCACAACCTTTAGCATTTCTTGGAGGTCTCCCTTCCAAATACTGACCAGGGCTGACCCTACCTAGCTTCCAAGATCTAATGAGATTGGGCTAGCCTGGGCTATCCAGGTCAGGGCCCTCTAGAGAGGATCAAGGACAAATTTGAGCTATGGTTCTGAGATGCTCATTGCTGCCTAAGGAAAACCAGCTAGGGGAAACCAGCCCATCCTTGTAATGAAACCCCACATCACCTCACTCACTAAAATTGGGAAGAGCAAGCTCTGCTGAAGAGCCTGTCCTTGAAGACTGAGAGAAGAGCCCCAAGGTACTGCAAGGCCTTTCGAGTAGTTGCTTCAATGCTGTAGAACTGGCTTCCTGCTGAGGTCAGAAAGAGTGCGCCCGCTGCTAACTTCTCATAAAAATGCAGTGTGTTGGTTTCAGCAGACTGATTCTTGCTTATATTTTTAGGTGAATAATTTCAATCTAATATGTTCTTGTTGGAAGTCTCGTTGAATTTTATGAATAAGGCCTGACATTTTTTTAAACATAAACAACTAACGAAAGACTTAAATAACATACCAAAGGACAAGTTTATTCAAACAAGGGAAGCCAATATAGCTTTTTTTTTTTTGCTGTCAAATCATAGCTGATTTATGGTGACCTCCCCCCCCCCCAGAGTTTCAAGGCAAGAGATGTTCAGAGGTGGTTTGCCATTGCCTGTCTCTTTGTAATGACCCTGGTATTCCTTGGTGGTCTCCCATCCAAATACTAACCAGGGCAGACCCTGCTTAGCAACTGAGAGCTGATGGGATCAGGCTAGCCTGGGCTACCCAAGTCAGAGCTATAGCATAGTGACTAAAAAAAATGAGCTGTATGATTCAGAGGGATGCCAAATCAAATCTCACTGCAGCCACAAACACACTAGGCAGCCTTAGCCAAGTCACTGTCAGTCTCAGTCTCCCATTCTGCAATATGGTCTACCTTATATGGCTGTTGTGATGTTATTGTGATGATAAGACATATAAAGCACTTTGAACATCAAAAGTTCTACTGGTGTTCAAAGTGCTTCATATATATCAGCTGCAGCCCTACCTTGACACCAGCCCTGATAAAAATGATATACAATAGAAAGCAATATTTGCAGGCTCTTTGCCACAACGGAGTCCTGTTTTCATTCTAACTGCATTTGAAATTTGTATGCTTCAGGCCACATTATTTCTTCCCCTTTACAAGGAGGTGAATCAATGAAAGAAGTAAAATGGGAAATTTCTCTCAAGGTTAAAATGACTGCAATGGGCAGAAAGCATACAGTCAAACAGTTCCAGTTGGAAATTTCTCTGGTCCTTATCTATCACAACTCTGAAAATGCTACATCTTCATTTAATCTATGAGTGTTTATAATATAAAATGATGTCCTTTGTTTGTACACGATGAAAGGGCTGTTTTTGGTGCCTGGCTGTGATTCTGAAAATAACTCTCTCCTGCTGAAATATTGATTAAATGTTGGCTTTCGGCAAACTCCAGCTGAGGCGTCAGGCCTTGCTGCTGTTCTGCGGCCACACAAAGCACACCACAAAGAGACTAGAGGAGGAAGCAGAGAAAAAACAGTGTCACTGCAGGCACTGCAGATGGGTTTCATTCTCTTAATTACCCTTTTCCTTGTCTTGTCTTTGAGAAAGGGCTTGATTAGCGTGTACAGGGCATGGATGTACCAAGGCTGGTTCACAAAATGGACACCTCCAAAGCGAGCTGGAAAGCTGTCCTGTGGAGAAGAAAAGAATGGAAGCCAATTAATAGAGGCACCCAGTTAGATGGGCAAGCAGCAGGGCTCTAGTCAGGAGAACGTTTGCATGTTAATTGGTGCATTATGATCCAGTGTCTCCTTTACGACACACACAGACACACAGCTTCTGTTTTAACAAGTTCTTGCCGCTTCTTTATACAATTACAGGGGTTGTGTGTGTTTGAAACCAGCCAGATCTCAACCTGCCTTTCCTCAGACTCATCCGGGCTCTCTGTGTGCATCCTGCTTTTCAAAAAGCACAGCATGAACGTGGAAGGGAACGTGTTTTCTAATTCCCCATTGTGTCACAGAGCCAAGTTCCCATATACCTCTGTGAACACAGCTCACCTCTTCACCCCCATGCCTTCTTCCCTCCCCCAAGCCATCATTACAATAGCTGAACTTTCTGGGTGAATGAACAGCACATTATGCAGAAGAGGACGGGTGGAAAATGTTGATAAGTGAAGCTGTCGAGGGGGGAGCAGCGTGACAACACCATGGAAACTGACACAGACAAGAGCTTGCTTTGGAGGGTTTGTACAGATACTCAGCAAATTATCATGCAGGTAGGGTAGCCTCTGTCAGTGATGGCTGCAGTCGCATGCAATCCCAGGTAAGCAGAATGGCATGTTTAGGAAAATGGCAGGCTTCTGGAGTGCCTTTACAATAATTCACTATCACTAATGACATCTGTACTCAGAGTCACAGGGATGTCAGAGAACAGTCTGGTTCCTCTGTCTTTTTTGAGCAGCAAGGCAGGAAAGCAAATTGTCTCACTCCCTGAGAAGGCTCAACATTAGATTTGCTTCCTACAGGATTGGGGGGCGGGGGAGGGATTGTTGTGTTTTTTTTTTAAAGAAACTATTAAAGACAGTTTACTTGCAAAGGACTCTCTATAAAGTAAAGGGATAGCAAAGTTATGACAAAAAGAGGTCCTGGCTCTCAGTGCAAGATGTGAAAGATTCAAAAGGTTTTAAAAGTGTGACATTCCAATCATTCCTCAAGGGGAGGAGAGAAGGGGAAATGTTTACCCAGTGTCAATTTCTACTTCTTTTATTACTAGTTTATACTGGACTACCCCTAGATTCCTGGTACACATGTCAGCATCATTTTGCAAAGAGTCAGCTTTAAGATACTGTCACATTCAGGAATACTTTATCACCTTATTTTCCAAATGGCTAACTGTTGGCCCTACGGGCACTATCTTCTAGCAAATTTTACATTGTGGTACAGCAAATAGTTTGCTCACAGTTCATTCATAAGAAAAATAATCATCATGGTTTTAAGTTGTACAAAAAAGGAGGTATTCCCACACTTCAAGGTTATATCTCATTTCTTCATTTTCTGTGCTAACATGCACACAATGTGTCACATTTACCTGAAACAATGGCCCTGAATGTTAGATGATCCCCTTTAAAAAGTTATACACAAAAAAGTTACAAAATATACAAAAAAAATTAAGTTGTAACAGTTGTAACCTATAGCGTGTGTGAATTGAAGAAGGCCCCTCTCCTTTTCTTAATGGCACACATGGGGAGAAAAACTAGTCTTCATTTCTGGTAAATGGTAAATTTGTGTGAAACATTATGAAAGCCTGTTTTCCATAAGTGACCAGCCCTTACCAGTGTTCCCTCTAAGCTGAGTTAGAGTGAGCTAGCTCACAGTTTTTTACCCTCCGGCTCACACATTTTTGTCTTAGCTCAGGAAGGATGGCTCCAGAGCAAACTGATTTATGCAGTAGCCAAATCGCTTGCTCACAACTTTCATGCCAGCAGCTCACAAAGTAGAATTTTTGCTCACAGGACTCCACAGCTTAGAGGGAGCATTGGCCCTTACTAGTTCATATTACCAGCTTTATTGTTGCAAATGGGCTCAGTTTGTACAGCAAAACACCCATCTGGCCCTTGGGCCACTATAAAGAGAACAGAATAATACAAAATTTGGGCTTCAATAGCTTAAAGGAGATCAGTTATTCAGATACATGAGAAATATCTTTAAGGAAAGCCATGATGAATGACAGTTATGCAGGACTATTTCAATAGGCAGTTCATGTATTTACAAAGGTACTCCATATGAGTCCATGTCCCCAGCACAAATTTACATGGAGAACTGCAGCTTGTGAATTGTCCTTCACAACTCTAACAACAACTTCCATGCAATGATTCCCATGATTTCCACAGCTAAAAAATGAACCACGATGACTGCAGAATTTGACAGTAAGAAGTTGCAGCTGTATCACAGAGAGATGAGGTAACATATGATTCAAGTCATCAGGCAGTTATGATCCTGCTCCATTTTTCAGGTACTTATTCAACCAAGATCTGTATTCAACTATCGAAGTAGCCACCCCCGAATAAAAGCCAATATTATTTGGCTTTTATTTGGGTTCGGCTATTTGTGGAGTCTTGTGGCCCCTGCTGTACAACTCCCTGGTGAAGGGAAGGTATTTAAACTTTAAATACTTTCTCTTCCTGCTTGAGCTTGTGCTGCCTCTGTGGCATGACTCACCACTGAAGGGAAGTTAGTTTAAAACGCCATGGAGGCAGCATAAGCCCTAGAGGGAAGGGGAGGTATTTAAAGTTAAAATAGCTTCCCTGCACTCACCGAGTGAAATTCCCATTATAATCCATGGGGACAGTCCCCATAGGGTATAATGGATTTCAATATATTTGGATTCCTGCATATTGACCTGAATACCAGTGGAATACCAATATTGCTATTTGGGCATATTCAGGTGTATGGATATTTTTCAGGTCCAACAGATCCAAATCTGAAATAACTTGAATTTTTTTTTTGCACACCCCCTAATGGTGTGATATCCCACTGAGGTCCATGTCCTCTCCAGCCTCCATCCCCAAATCTCCAGGAATTTCCCAACCTGGAGCTGGCAACCCTACTCCCACAACCCCACACAAGTGGCCAGAGAGGATCTGGCAACCCTAAAAACAAGGCACATGCTGATTTCTCTCTCAAATCTATACTCTTAGAAAAGGGTGGCTGTAGGGAGATAATGAAGGAGAGAGTGGAAGGCTAACTTTAAGAATATTCAGCTACATAAGGCTTTCCCCCCTGATGTATTTATTTTCAAAGGATTTGTGAACATATTTCCCCCATTCTGGAAATTGTTTATATTCAAGTCAAATAAATATTAAAAATATAGTAAATTAAAATAAATCTGTGTAGGAGTTGTCACGCAGAATTAAAATGTGGTATTTTCCAACAACTGATCTGGTACTTATTTGAAGTAGTACCCCAAAATGGCCAGATATTATTTCACAGTCTTAGGGCTATGGTTCAACAGTAAAACAGCTTAAAAGAAAGAAAATTCCACTTCAGTGGTGAATGAACTTGTCTGTGGTTTTGCTCATCTCTGTAAGGATGCAAGACAGATACATTGTATCCCAATAGGAAAACAAAGAACATACAGGGGGCTGGGGAAAGCTACTACAAAACAAGAATTTATTATTTTACTGTCTAGGACAGGGTGTCAAACATATGGCCCACAGGCTGGATCCAGCCCCTGCAGAGCTCGTATCCAGCCTGCAAGCAGCTGGCTCTCTCCTGCTTCCTTCTCTGGGGCTGCTACTGCATCACAGCTTGCTTTTGCCCAGCTCCCTCTGCTGCTCTCTGCTTCCTTCCAAGCCTCATTCCTGCTTCATTCCAAGTCAAGCCTCCCTTCCCTCCATTGGCTGAGGGCTCGTCCTTTAGGAAGAAGGGATGGGGAGGCAAAGAGTGAGAGAAAGCCCCGCCCAGGAGAGAGAGCAAAGTCTGAGTCCCATGGCTCATTTAAGATCAGCAATGTTTTATTTCAGGTATAAACTTTCATATACTCCTTCTTCAGTGGGAGGGTGGGTAGATGGATTCTTCTGACAAGCAAAATTTATGCTGTGATCACTGTGCCCTGCTGTTTTCTTTGAGACTAGATAGCTCTCTTTCTCTGTCTCTTTCTCTCACTCACATACATGCACAGGTGAATTTGTGTTAAAAGGAAGGGGCAGGTTGGGATAAGGGGAAAAGAGAACTAAAAAGAAATTATTTCACCTTATTCTAAAAAGGATTTTTTAAGATCGAATTTCTCTGTGCCTATCTGGGATTATATTTCTTTCAAAAAGACACTGATTAGGAATTAGAACACTTGGATTGACTTCCTTTAATAATCCAAATCCATTGGATTCCATTGTTTATTAATGGAAGTAGATGGCTTAGTATTTAAAATACATTTATGGTTCCATATGTTCTAGTTCAACACATCTCCCTTTCTCCCCTCCCTCTCACTGGCTGCCTTTCTTCACTCCCCCTTTGCTTTCATCACTAGCACTTGAGTGGATTTCTCCCAATCTAAAATCTTCATTCTCACATCTGTTTGTTAACTCTTGTATTTGTATTTTAATTTACTGCTATTTACAGATCTTAACAACCACCTCATTCCAATCTTAGCTATAATCACCCAGTTACTTATGCATATTCTCACTAGCCCTTTCTGGCACCTAACCCCACCCCACCCTCTTTATTCCTACATGTAATGTATGAGGAAATTCTGTTTCACTGTATCTGAACAAGTGTGCTTGCACATGAACACTTATACCTTGAATAAAACTTTGTTGGTCTTAAAGGAGCCACTGGACTCGAGTTTTGTTCTGCTGCTTCAGACCAACGTGGCTACCCACCCGAATCATTCTGGAAAATATTAGGGGACAGAAAAGTCAGGACAGTGAAAGGAACCCAACTTGGTGGGCAGAAGTTTTGGCACCAGTTTTTACACAAGTTAATGTAACAGACATAATGCCTAGGATTTGGCATCATGCTATCATTGAGCCAGTGCACAAGAAAGGAGACCTATCAGACCCTTTTAATTACCACCCTATCAGCCTGTTGTCAGTTGTGGGTAAATTATATGCATCCCTTCTGTATGGCAGGTTGGTAAGTTGGTTAGAAAATTAGATGGAGAAAGAACAATCTGTCTTCCAAAGGGGAGTGAGTGCAATCGATCATTGCCATGTTCTTCAGTTTATTATTGATAAATATATGGGTAATAAGAAGGGATCACTAAGTGTAGCCTTCATGGATCTCAGAAATGCCTTTGATACTATATCTAGAGATAAACTATGGGCAAAAATGGGAAACTATCCATAGATGAACGTCTGTTTCTTAATCATCAGCTTAATGACCATCCAATAACCCAGGGGTGGGCAAATGGCGGCCCAGGGGCCACATGCGGCCTGCCACAGAGTTTTTTGCAGCCCGCCAAGAAGATTTCAGGACTTCAAGAAAATTGAGCCTAAATTCAATTTGCTCTCTTATCCCATCACTGCTGATATTGATGCAGCACCTGAGGAGCTGCAGCTTGAACTTGTTGACATGCAGTCAGATCACACTGTGAAAGAAATGTTTAATGCTGTGACATTAGTTGACTTGTACAAATCTTTGTCTGCTGAAAAAATTTCCATGTATGAAGAAATTTGCTGGGAAAATATCCTCTATATTTGGGTCTATATATATTTGTGAGCAAAGTTTTTCTTGCATGAAGATCAACAAGAGTAAATATAGATGCTCTTTGACAGACATTAACTTGCAGGTTGTGATGAGAATCTCAACAAGCAATCTCACTCCTTATTTCAAAAAAAATTGTAGAAAAGTGTGATAGGGTACATTTGTCTCATTAAACTGATTCTAAAATTAAATGTGCTTGCAGCTATAGATGATATGAAATTAGCACAATAAATAAATTGAATAAACTACCACTATTTTATTTAATTTATATTTATTGATTTTTATGATACAATTTATACCTTTTCTGAAATGCAAAGTTAACTAATGAATGCAATCATTTAAAAGGTGCGGCCCTCCGCTAACCTCCGCTCCCACAAAGTGGCCCCCGAGCCAAAACAATTGCCCACCCCTGAACTAGTGTGTGGATTTGATTAGAAGATTTCCAGTTAGTCAAAGCAAACCATCTGAAATCATTCTGAAGATGACTTAATTTCTAACACTCAGAAACAGAGGCAATCACACCTGTCATAATTCAGTGCTGAGAATCTGTAAGCATCTGGACTTCTTTTAAAAAACCCAACTTTAGAAAGCTTTTTGCCAGAACTCGTCAATTTTCACTTTGCAAGACTCCAAACATAACAAACATAGTAACTTTTCAATTTGTTTTTGTAAGCAAGGATTTAATAACTGTTACATAAGGCATTTTAAAAAAACAAACAAACAGACAAACACTTTACAATGCACTCTCCGCTAGGATAAGTTGGCTCATACTGGGGAATTATCGTACTTGATTCTCCAGCATTAAATATCCTGTATATTTTCATAGTGTTTGTATTCTTGTCTTGCTCACTAAGCTCAGCGATTCACAATGGTTTTCCATAAGGATAACCACAATATAATGAAGCCTTCTGTACCTTCTGTTTATTTTGCACTTGCCAGATGGTGTCAATAAAACAAGTTACAGAGCAAAGGATTCATCTGAGACACTTCGATCTGTCTTTGCAAAATGATACCATATTTCATTATGAACTAAAATCAACTGTAGCTTTGGGGTTTACGGCTGCCTTTTCATTAGGCAGAAAAACTTCGATGTGCTAAAGGTGCGCCTTCAGTATTATACAGTTGCAAGCTTGGATTCTGACTTTTGTCATGACCATCACTGAGATGGCTCTGGACTCCAAACTCAGAAGCCTCAGAGGAGGAGTCAGAAATATAGGAACATACGAGAGTCCTGCTGGATCAGACCAATGGTCCATCTAGTCCAGCATCCTGTCCCAGTTCCTCTGGAGGGCCAACAACAGGGCATAGAGCAGGGTGACAAACCTATACCCTGGGGGCCGGAACTGACCCGTCCAGGGCTCTTATCCAGACCGCAAGCAACTGGTGTGAGGGAGAAGGCAGGAGGCTGCTGGGGGAAGCAGGCATATGATTAAATACATTTATTGTGGCTTTTGTGGATTCCCCAGTAAATCAATTGCTTTCATTCCTAGGAATCGATAGCTTTTGTTTGTATTTTGAATAAAAAATAATATCATTAATTGGGTTTCTCTGTCATTTATAAAGTTTATTTCTCAGATGCCTGGCCTGGCCTGACAAAGTGACATTTATGTCAAATCCAGCCTTCATAAATACAGGTTGCTTACCTGTAATTGGAGATCTTCGAGTGGTCATCTGTGCATTCACACCTCTGGGATAAAGTGCGCCTGCGCCGATCCCGATCGGTAATCTTCAAAGCCTAACGGATTTTCGCGCCAGCTCCCCGGTCACGTGCACGCCCCACTGCGCATGACCCGGGGAGAGGCACGAGGATCCCGCCAGTTCCTTCTGACCGCTGCTAACAGCCCCCAAGGAAAAAGTGAGGGAGACCGAAAGCAGAGGGGAAGGAGGGCGGGTGGTGTGAATGCACAGATGACCACTCGAAGATCTCCAATTACAGGTAAGCAACCTGTATATCTTCTTCGTGGTCTCTGTGCATCACACCTCTGGGAGAATAGCGAGCAATAAACACCACATACCTGGAGGTGGGTGCTGGAGGTCTCACATCTGAGCTGCTTGCAGGACTGCACGGCCCACCACAGTACGCTGATGGACACGGACATCTAGGGCGTAGTGCTTCACAAACGTGTGAGGAGACGCCCACGTTGCAGCATTGCAGATGTCTCCCAGGGGAATGCCCTTGAGGAATGCTGTGGAAGTAGCCACGGCTCGAGTGGAGTGTGCCCGGAGGGACGCCGGCAGTGGCCTCTTGGCCAGAAGATAGGCGAGTTTTATCGTCTCAACTATCCACTTCGAGAGTCTTTGAGACGACAGTTTCTGTCCCTGCCTGGGCAAGGCATAAGAAATAAAGAGAGCTGGAGACTTGCGAAAGGATTTTGTCCGGTGCAAGTAGAAAGACAAGGCTCTCTTGACATCTAAAGTGTGTAGACTACGTTGCGTTGGGTCCTGGGGATCAGGAAAAAATACCGGCAAGGTGATATCTGCCCCTATATGGAAGTCCGACACTATTTTAGGCAGAAAAGCGACATCTGGAGCCAAAGTGATGGCATTATGATGAAACGTGAGGTATGGTGGGTCGCAACGGAACGCCGAGAGCTCACTCATGCGTCGAGTAGACGTGATGGCCACTAAAAATGCAACCTTCCATGATAAAAGTTGAAGACTGCATGAGGCCATGGGTTCGAAGGGTTTTCCCATCAGCTTAGTGAGAACCAGGGGCAAGTCCCATGCCGGGACTGGTGTCCGCACTGGGGGATAGAGGCGATTCATTCCCTTAAGGAATTGTTTCATTGTTGGGTGGGAAAACACCGAATAGCCATCAATCTTAGGATGATTGACTGAGATGGCTGACAAGTAGACTCGGATAGATGAGTGACACAGTCCCCTGTCCTTACATGACAGGAGGAAACCAAAAACATCTTTAAGTCCAGCGGGGACTGAGGGTCGTCCCACAGACGCCAGGAAAGATAAAAATTTAGTCCATTTTGACTCATATGAACGTCGAGTGGAGAGTTTGCGTGAGTTCAGTAGCACTTGAGCAATGCGTGATTCTAACCCTAAGTTTGGATCAGCCACGCTGTCAATTTTAGCTTGGGCACATCGTGGTGCAGTACTCGGCCCCCGCACATCCCGAGGAGGTCCGGGTCCGCCGGGAGATGGAGATACGTCCCCCGTGAGAGGCTGAGGAGCGTGGGGAACCAGGGTTGTCTCGGCCACCAGGGGGTGACGAGAATTGCCCACGGTCGCTCTGTCAACAGCTTGTGGACTACTCTCGGAATGAGAGGGATTGGGGGAAATAGGTACAACCGTTTCCCTGTCCACCGGAAGAGGAGACCGTCTCCGAGAGAGGTCGGGTCCGTTCCTGCTCTGGAACAGAATAGATGGCACTTCTTGTTCTCCCGAGAGGCGAATACATCCACGGATGGATGTCCCCAGTGGTCGAAGATCGGAGTCAGGTAGAGGGGGTTCAGCTCCCACTCGTGTAGGGATGCTCCTCCTCTGCTCAGGAAGTCCGCTTGGACGTTGAGTAGTCCTGGGAGATGAGTCGCCACTAGGTGAATATCTAGCGCCTGGCACTCGTTCCACAGTTCTATCGCTAACCGGCAAAGTCCACGGGAGACCGTCCCGCCCTGGCGGTTGATGTAAAACATAGTGGTGGTGTTGTCCGTAAGGACAGTCACCGTTTTCCCCGTTAGGGATTGGCGGAAAGATCTCACTGCGTAGAGAACTGCCAGCAGCTCTAAGAAATTGATATGGTTGTGCGCCACAGAGGGGTGCCACCTGTCTCCCACACCTACACCTTCCAGGTGAGCTCCCCAGCCCCATAGGGATGCGTCCGTGGTGACGGTCGCTGAGGGGGGTGGAAGCCGGAAAGGTGCACCGGAGTGTAAATTCTGGGGCACAAGCCACCAACTCAGGGTCTCCAGGACCTGGGTAGATATCTGGAAACGTTTGGAGAGGGAGTGGAATTTGGGGCGGAAACGCCTCAAGAACCAAAGCTGCAGTGGTCTCATTCGCAATTTGGCGAAGGGAATTACTGCCGTTGTTGCGGCCATCAGGCCTAGCAGGCGAAGGACTTGTTTGGCTGTAGCCTCTTTGGTCTCTTGGATAGCTTGGAGAAGGGAGACTATGTCCGCCGCTCTGTTGGGGGGTAGGAATGCCCTGCATTGCAAGGAGTCCAGGATAGCTCCGATAAACTGAACCCGTCTGGAAGGGATAAGCATGGACTTTTTGAGGTTTATAGTCAACCCTAGTAATTCTAGGGTGTGAAGGGTAGTAGAGATGTGGTTCTGTAGTTCCGTCGTAGAAGGGGCGACTAGAAGCCAGTCGTCCAGGTAGGGGTAAAGGTGGACACCTTGGAGTCTCAGATGTGCCGCTACTACTGCCATAAGCTTCGTGAAGACACGAGGAGCTGTAGAGAGGCCGAAGGGTAGGGCCTTGTAATGGAAGTGACGCGGACCGATCGCAAAGCGTAGGTACCGTCTGTGTGACGGGTGGATCGTCACATGAAAGTATGCGTCCTTTAAGTCCAGCGTCACCATCCACACGTTGGCTTCTAGTAGCGGTAGGATGGTCTGTAGAGTGGTCATACGGAATTTCTTGTAGGTGATGAACGCATTGAGGTTCCGCAGATCTAATATGGGACGAAGTCCGCCATCCTTCTTTGGGACCGTGAAGTAGCGGGAGTAGAACCCCCGCTAAAGGTGTTTTGTTGGTACCTGTTCTATGGCATCCTTTAAGAGGAGGGCGTCGACTTCCGACGATAGGGTGTCGGAGGGAGGGGTGGTTACGAAATGCGATTCTTGTGGAATCTGGAAAAATTCTATTCTGTAGCCTTCTGCTACAACCGACAGTGCCCATTTGTCTGTCGTGATACGTTGCCATGCTAGTAGGAAGGGGGATAGACGGGTGGGAATATCGGAGCGAATGGGAGAGTCAAAGACTCTGCTTGTTCGGCTTGGGTGGTTTAGCCTTAGAAGCGGAAGCGGACGGGAATCGTGGCTTATGGCCATAAGGTTTCTGCTGATAGACAGTAGACGGTGGTCTCTGCCATTGGGGTTCAGTGGGAGATCTTCGCGGTTGCTGTTTGGACCAGGATCTCTGCCATGTCTTCTGCTTCTGTTGTCTTGGTTGTGAGACACCCAAGTTACGAGATGTTTTGATGCTCTTATCTAAATCATGAAGAACTGTGTCCGTCGTGGAGCTGAACAGTCCTTCACCCTCGAAAGGGAGATCTTCCACTAAGGACTTAGTGTCTTGTGGAAGCGAAGTCGACCTCAGCCAGGCGTGGCGACGAAGGGCGACTGCTGAAGTGAGTGTCTTGGACGTGACGTCCGCAGCATGCTTGGATGCGTTAAGCTGATGCTTTGCTAGCACCATGCCTTCCCTCTGGATCTTCCTTGCAAGGCGTTGCTTATCCTCAGGAAGCTGAGCCAGAAGAGGTGTCATCTGTTCCCATAGGGAGTACTGGTACCTGCTCATGCAGGCTGTGTAGTTTGCCGTTTTTATGCCCAATGCACCGGCTGAATAAAATCGTCTTCCGAAAGAATCTAGTTTCCGTCCCTCCTTGTCCAAGGGGGAGGAATGTCCGCTACGTCCCCTAGCCGAGGGGGTCACGACGACTGAGTTGGGCTTGGGGTGGATGAATAGGAATTCTGCCCCTGGCTCTTGGAGCCTATACATGTGGTCCAACCTCTTGTTTGAAATTGGGGTTGAGGAGGGGTGGCCCCAAGATTCTTTGGCAGTGCTCAAGAGCACCGAAATTAGTGGCAACGCTACCGCGGTGGATGTGTCCATCTGTACGATATCGAAGATGGCATCGGTAGCGGTCGGCGTTGGTTGGACCGTGGCAAGCGCCAATGAATGTGCCATTCGTTTGATAAGTTCTCCATAGGATTTCACGTCCTCGGAGGGGGAGATTGGTAGGTTTTCAGCCACATCAGGGGATGGTGACGGCTGGATAGGAGATTCGTCATCGGATGATTCGGGAGATTCGGGCATCGAATGGTCGGAATGTTCGGAGGGAGACATAGGGGTCGACGGATCTGGCTGATAAGGAGGGAGGTCGATATCGGGTGATGTGGGTATCGGCATTATTAGTTTCGGTATCGGTTTCGGTTTCGGTAACGGTATCGGAGTCGGAGGCGGGGCCGGGGGATCTCGGCATCGGGAGACTCTTGACGACGTCGATTGGCGATCCCACTCCGCTGGGTACCATTGTGGAGGTGGCGGGTAGGAAGAACCATACAGGTATCGCCATTGACGGACGTCCCACAGCACCGAAGATGGGGGAAGGCGCCAGTCTCGCTCGCCTCTCAGTGCCGGCATCGGGTCAGGCCCTGTCTCGGGACTGCTGTGAGGGATCTGCGTCAGCTCGATGTCGGGTTCCGAATCCGTGAGCTGGATGGGTCGCGGCATCGGGGAGACGGGGCTGCCCTGGGGTCGCTCGCGCCCAGGAGGGTCAAGCTGTGGAGACCCGTGCTGGGTCATGTCAGACGCGGGATGCGTCGACGAAGCACTCGAGGTTTTGTGCTTCAGCTTGCCCTTACCCTCTTTGCCCTCCTTACGCTTCTTAGCGGGAGTTCGTGGCAGTGAGAGGGGTCGTTTCGATGCCGACTTCTCGGTGCCGGAAGGGCTTCGCATCGGTGGCGACGTCGGGCCCGTCGGTGCCGATGGGGATGTTGCCGAGGCGTCGGCTGCGGACATCTTCGGTGACAACGCTGCCTCCAAGAGGGCCACTCGGAGTCGGGCTGCCCGGTTCTTCCGAGTTTGTTTGGAGAACGCGGTGCAACTCGAACAGGAGTCGACGCGATGCGACTCGCCTAGGCACAGCAAGCAGAGGGAGTGCTTGTCTGGGGGGGGGGATTTTACTCCCACACTTAAGGCAGCGTTTAAAGAAACCCCACCGCTGGGCCATAGGCCGGGCGGGGAGTGGAAGGAGGAGAATCCAAAGAGAGTCCAGAAAACAGTCCGTAGGTCAAGTAAAGTCCAAGAAATCAGTCCGAAAGGCCTTTCCAATAGTTGGAAAAAGAAGAAATGAAAGTTAACTACCGACCGGAGCGGAGAGGGGGTCCTCACGACGCGGCGGTCAGAAGAGAACTGGCGGGATCCTCGTGCCTCTCCCCGGGTCATGCGCAGTGGGGCGTGCACGTGACCGGGGAGCTGGCGCGAAAATCCGTTAGGCTTTGAAGATTACCGATCGGGATCGGCGCAGGCGCACTTTATCCCAGAGGTGTGATGCACAGAGACCACGAAGAAGATCAAATGAGTTCAACACCTCTGGATAGAGGACGAGGCCTTCCCCTGGTGTTGCCTCCTTGCTCTAGGATTTAGAAGTTTAGTGCCTCAGAATGTGGAGGTTCCCCTCAGTCTCCATGTCAAGTAGCCACTGATAGACTTATCCTCCATGAAGGATATGTCATGGGGCATGGGGGAGAGCAGGGAATTCCATGAGACCCCTGCATGGTAGATACCTCTGGCCAATTGGTTTCAGAGGCTGTCCCTAAGGAGCCTATGGTTGGAGCTCCTCCATCAGAAGTTTCCTCTGTCACCTCCCAGGTCCTGGAGCAATTAAGCCTCAGCCCTGAAGACCACTAGGACCTGCCTTCACTCAGCAAGAGCACAGAGGCAGCAGGTTTGTGCCAAGATAGCCCAGTGGAGACACAGCACCAGGCTGGCAGCCTGTGTACATCTCCTGGGCCAGATCATGATCCCAGTTAGGGCTGCCAGCTCCAAACTGGGAAATTACTGGAGATTTGGGGGGTGGAGTCTGGGAACGGCAGGGTTTGGGAGGGGAGTGAGCTCATCCAGAATGCGATGCCATAGCATAGAGTTTACTCTCCAGAGCAGCCATATTCTCCAAGGGAACTGATCTCTATGGTCTGGATAGCTGGTGTAATTCTAGGATGTCACCAGCCTCCACCTGGAGGTTGGCAACCCTAGTCCCACTGGATGTAATCTGTCCCACTGGAGGATTCTGGCCTCAGTGAAACCTGGACAAGATGAGTCCCAAAGTGCTGCTTTCACAGCAGGTCGGGCTCCTTCCCTTTCAGCCTACTTAAGCCTTGGGCTGGGAAGGGACGCTTGCTGGATCAGCTGGCCCACCAGGCATAAGGCTAGTCTTTCCGAGTTCCTGCTCTTCAAGCCTGGTGAGCTCCATGGCTAAGGATCTGGTACCACTCGAAGAGGGTGACTGGCCCTGTGAGCAGAATGCAGGACAGCTATTGTGGATCAGTTTATCCAGTGGGCTTGGCTTAGGAATCAGAGCCTGTGGCAAAGGGAATGGTAATATTTCTTAACTAGCATAGGGATCACAGCGTAGAGAAGTGGGGCGGGGGAGTGAGTAACAATATTGTTTAATACCCCAAATGTAAACTCTACATTATTTCCAAATTATGTGCTTTCAACCAAAGTATAAGGGTGGAATTATCAGCGCTTGTCCCTTTTACACACACACTTTTTAATACTATGTGTCTTCCAATATGATCTCCAGTCAATAGAATTTACACATGAATTAGTTTCAACATTTATTTCATTTTGTTAAACATGCAGCCTGCTCCATGCCAAGTGTTCAAACAGGTAACAAAGCTCTGATCCTGAAAAGTAAAATTCCCATAAAACACCCGTGAGATAAATAAAAATGGTGGGAGAGCCTCTGTGACTCAGTGGGCTGGATCACAGTGGGGGAGACCAGGGTTCAAAACCTTATTCAGAGCCAAACTACCCATTTGGGTTTTTAACGAGTTGGGTCCAGGTCCAGTTCCCCACAGCCACACAGCAGCAGCGGGGAAGGGGTTCCAAATAATAAAGGAAAGCCTGAATGGGCTTGGAATGCCACAGCAGGAGGGCAGAGCAGCAAAAGCTCCTTCCAGTACCGTTTCTGCACAAGAAAACAGAGCTTGGGGTGAAGGCAAAAGCCCTTCCTCTCTCCGTGGCAGCATTCCAAGCATACTTGGGCTTTACTTTTTGAAACCCAAACAGTATATGTATCACCAGGGCTATTTCTGGGCAGGAACACTCAGGAATGGAGTTCCGGCTGGCTCCTGAGTTGGCCATGCCTACAACCAAAACCTCTGGCATGCGTGGCTACAGAGCACACTGCCCTCCCCACATTACACACAAGAGGGAAAGGTGGCATGTTAAAATGCCCTCTACCCCTCTGGGGAGTCTGTAGGGATTTCCTTGTCAATTTCACTCCCCACCAGTCAGCTGAGAATGAAATTGACAAGGAAAAGCCTCTCTCTGCTTTCCCTTCTCTAGTTGACATGTGGCAGCTGGAAAGGGGCAGGCAGGGAACCCAGGCCCGTTGAAAATGCCTTTCTTCCCCTTCCCAATGTGGGGGAGGGAGAGAAAGTCATTTAACCATGCCCCCCGCACTTCCCCAAGTCTCTCCACAATAGCCAGCTGGTTGGTGGGGGGAGACTAAAAAGGTGATGCTGAAGTGCCTGGGATCTTTCAGTAGCGCCTTTCCTCGGGCGCCTGGTTTGGAGAGGAAGGTGAAGACTAGAAAGGTGATGCTGAAGTGGGGTGGAGAAGCTCAGGGGGAAAGAGGCATGTTTCCATGCCTGCCTGTGCTTTCCCAGCCCCCCTCCTAATGAGCTGCGCTGTCATGGGTGTGGCCTATTATGCTAATGAGTTCCTGCTGGGCTTTTTCTACAAAAAAAGCCTTGTGTATCACCAAACAGACGGCAGACACAATCAGCTCTGATAGTGCTGATCACCTGCTGGGTGGAGGGCTGAAACCAGGATCCCCTTGGCCTTCTAACAAGTCATCTTTGCCATAGCAGAAAGATCCAGTGGCTTGCGAGATGTCTCAGATATCTTTCAGCACACTAGCATGCTTCTGCTTCATGCAAGAAGGGCCTATGGAACAGAATTATAGTTCACCATGTGGGAATGACATTCTTGTAGAGGTCAGCGCATCTTCAGGAGAGGCCCAAAGAAATGAAACGCAGTGTAATCAGAGGTTCCCCCACCCCAATTTATAGCTGGTCTCGTTTGGGTCCCGCATGAAGGGGAGAGCCAGCAGGCTGACGGGCAGCCACGGTGGCCATGTCCTGCAAAGCAGGATGGGTTGTGTGGGCAGCTTGGGGACCAGGAGGCAGCAGCGATGGAAAAACCTGGCCTTCCCCTTCTAGGCGGGCCTATAACAGGGCCTAAACTGAGCCTGAGGGAGGGGGAAGGGGAGAGACCACCAAGGGGGAAGTGCACCATTCTGCCCAGCCACCTCACCTGGCCATGTGGAACTGCTTGCCCACCCATCCCTCCCTATGTTTTAGTGCTTGAGGGGAAGGTTTGTGGGGTTTGCAGGTTATGTTCCTGTTCACAATGCTTTCTGTTTCATTTATTTTCATTTATCTATCACAGCCTTAGGGCGATATCAGCATTGGGCAGGATCCATTTTAGGAAAACCTGCCTGTGTGCCTGTTTTCCCTGCATTTGGGGATTTTCCTAAGGGATCTTGAGGTGAGGGCTTTTAGGGGCATGCCCAGCTCAGAGGCACCCAATGGGTTACCCTCATGCTCAGGTGGCAGGGGAGACCACTTAGGGGTGACGGTCCTTGTGGAATCTGGCAACCTGCCATCCCATGGTTCTCCCCACCCCAGCTGGCATGCTGGGTGGGACAGGGTACATCAACTGGCAGGCAGGTCAGTCAATGCCAGGATCCAGTGGAGCCATGCTGTGATAAGGTTTCTTACAGCTGTCACCAACAAAAGCTGGGGCCATTTTATTCCACACTTATTCCGAAACGCCATGTGTGGTTGTGTTACTGGTGGGTTGTTGTAAAGAGGTCCTGGCCTTTGCTGCCCTCTCCCCTCCTCTAGGCCCTGGGACTCCAATTATAGCAGAAATGATCAGATCTGAGAGTCAGAATCTGAAGCCACATCATCTTAGGATAATGATTATCCATATCCTCCTCTGACATGCTGGCCTATATAATGAATGCTATTGCTAGACTCAGGATCTCTAGCCTTCTTTTAATTTTTACAGCACAGCATCTACAAGC
The DNA here is from genome assembly GCA_029233225.1 of Lepidodactylus listeri. Lineage (NCBI taxonomy): Eukaryota > Metazoa > Chordata > Lepidosauria > Squamata > Gekkonidae > Lepidodactylus > Lepidodactylus listeri. The sequence continues at coordinate 53,062,899 of JARCFY010000006.1, forward strand.
TAGAAAGCTTCAGGGTCATTGTGACCCATTAGTCTATCGCTGCTCATTTAAAGTCACCAGACCAGCAACAGATAATTGTCTCAGAGAAGCTACAATTCTAAGCCAAATCAGACTGTCCAGGGAATAGTAACAACCCTGGAGGCTGATGATTTACTGCATGTCTAGTCTGTTGTCCTGTATTGTGCAAAGTATAGCATAAATAGAAAAACATGAGTATGAAAAGAAAGAGCCAGTAGGAGTTACAACACTGTGCTTATAGAGGACTATAGGCATGCTTGATTTCTGTTAATGGATGCTGCTCGCTTATTTGGTTTGCCAATTACAGTCCCTCCCATGTGGTGCACCAACAAAGAATTTTTGGTACATCCACCTTTCCTTACAATCCATAATAAATGATTACACATTTAGATGTCATGCTTGAAGTTCATTTCAGTTGTCGTGAAGCATCCTACTCCTAACACACTAACATTTTTTAAATTTAGTATTTTGAACACATTTGTTTCCGGGCAGAATTCACACTGCTGGTTATTACCTTTACAAGGGTCTAAAATGCATGGTCCCAGAAGAGCAGAAGGACCACTTCCTCTTGTACTGTCTACCCTCCAGTTAGATCTTCTTAAGATGCTCTCTGCCTGCAGAGGTGAGGCAAGTGGTGGCCAGAGACAGGAATTTTTCAGTGGTGGTGTAACCCTGAGTCCGGTGCGGGACCTAAATAGTTGTGGCATTCCTCATATGGAAAAAAAGGTGCAATTTTCCCTGAGGGACTGGAGGGCCTGAAGCTGCAGGTAGAAGTACTCTCACCTATGAAGCACTCCTTTCTATAAAACTACATATTAATATTTTAAGTATGAAAATTTCTTATACTGATTACTGGAAGGGAGGATTGTATTTGTATTAATTAGCTGTTAGTCTGTATTTTGATTGTTGTTGTTGGGAGGGGACATGGCTCAGTGGTACAGCATTTGCTTGGCATGCAGAAGGTCCCAAGTTCAACCCCCGGCATCTCCAGTTAAAAGGACCAGGTAGCAGGTGATGTGAAAGACCTCTGCCTGAGTCCCTGGAGAGCTGCTGTCAGTCTGAGTAGACAGTTCTGACTTCGATGGACCCACGGTCTGATTCCATATAAGGCAACTTCATGTGTTCAGTATTTGAAACGTACGTTAAAGGAATTCTCCCTGAGAGATTGGAGAGCCTGACGCTGAAGGCAGAAGCACTCTCACATCAGAAGTACTCCTTTCTATAAAACTACATATTAATATTTTAAGGATAGTGTCAAAAGTCCCCAGTCCAGACCAGGTTAAAGACCTATGAGTGGAAGAGCTGCAGCACAACAAAATTACAAAATTCTCGTGTGTGGCTACCCACACACTAGTCTGGTAGACTGCCACCAGCCCTTTTAAACTATCCCACCGGCTTAGAAACAAAAGGGCAAGTTCTTAGCCTTTCTGGGATTTAACCAGATGGTCAACTCTGCAAGGTAGACCTGCAGAACGAGTTTCCAAACAAAAGACAAGCTATCCGATAGGTGGTCACTGGGCCTAAAACACTGGAATTAGACTGAGGTCAGTTGAAGGCAAAAACCATAAACAAGTAAAATATAATTATTTTTATTAAGGTGCAAGAATATTTTTAAAAGAACAAGACTGTGAGGGAAAACAAGAAGTCTAAGAAGTAAAATGCTAGCACAGTAATACAATGGTTCCAAGTCACCAGATGTTACTCCATCTGAAGCTGAAGGCTCTCAGCATCAAAGCCGCTCTCTCTCCAGAGTCAGCCAGGGCCAGCAAGCTGTTTGGCCCTCTCAAGCAGGCAATCAAAATGGCTGCAAGGAGCATAACAGCTACTGCATAGTGTGGTAGCACACAGTCACCATCAAGCACACACTAAATTGAAAACCTAAGCTTTTTAATGAGTAAGGGTCCAATGTGATCCCAGGCTTGAAGAACCAACAGTAACCCTTAGAGATGATGTAACTCCCTGTTGCTGGGCAAATGACATATAGGGTGGCTTGACCAGGATGAAAGGAATCGAAACTTACTGGAGATTGGCCCCTCTCCCACGGGTGAAACCCACAGACCTCAATTGGTTGGAGTGTGTTAATTTGAAGTTGGTGCTAGGTGCTCAACTCCTCTGCAAAGCTACATGTTATCAAAGGCCGAGGACAGACTGGCATTTTGGCCCAATATAGGTCCGCTTTTCAAGCGGATGAAGAGAGCCCATTCAGACAGCCGCAGCTGCCCAGCATTGCCATGCCGTACTTATCTGGTCCTGAAGTGCTTTCATCCTGCGTTAAACAGGTACGTGGTGAAACCGGTATCAAACCATCTGGGTGCGCGTTCATCCCGCTTCCTGGCAGTGTTAATGCAAATAAGCCATGCATCAAGCAGCACCAATAATGTGAACCTGCTGATCCAGCTGCTGTGCCCATGCGCCTCTGCGCTCATGCGCATAAGCGCACCTCAGCAAAACAGACCAAAGCCACATGCTGCCACCAACAGGGGCCGCCCCGCAGTGTGAACGCTCCATTCTGCCTCCTCCCCAGTATGGTCCCACATCAGTCTACGCAGTGCAAACGGTAAGCCCCGCGACAACTTAGCCCGGGTCTTTTTGCCCCACTTCCCTTGTGCTTCATTTTGCCAGTGTGTCCGCAGCCTAAGAATAACAAGGTCAGCTTACTTTGCTTAACAGTGTCTCCTTCAATCTCTGGGAACTCACACTAGGCCGCATTTGAGACCTGAACCAACAATTTCAAAATGGCCAAAGTTTCTAGGAAACCATTTCTTCACAGATACCAGAAACTCCTGTAAAGAACAGATAACATCCCAACACAGAACAGAGCTGCAAGCTGATGCATCTTCAAGGGACTGTCTAGACAAAAGTCAGAAAGACTGAGACCATGGTCTACTCAAATAAATACAACAGGTTTGTATTGTTACATGTTGATTGTTGTTGTATATGCTTAATTATTGTTCCAAATACTATGTCTTTTGAAGCTTGCCTATTGTTATTTTCATAAATGCATTACCGCTAACAGTGTCGGGCTTTCATGCTCGCCAGATTGAATATCTTTCCGTCAGCTGTTCTCTCAGGTAGATATCACAATATCCCCTTTGAGAACAGATTATGTAAATATTGTTCATTGGAACCTGATTCAGTTACTCATATTCTGCTTCACTGTCCTATGTTTCGTAAGATTCGTCAGCAATATCTTGACCCTGTTATTTCTAACCTTTCTGGCTCTTCAGAAAGAATTACCCAGTATTTACTTGTTGATATTTTCATAAATACTAGTGTCACAAGGTGGGATCACATTGTCATACATGTGAACTCTCTTAGTTCTTTAATTTTAAAAAAAAATGATATTGCTCCTTGAATTAAATAGAAGTTATAGTGGCAGCCTGCCTGTGTAGAATTCCCTTCAGGACTGCCATGTTGCCGTTTTCAAGTGGCAAGATTCCATGGGGCGCCAAAATCAGTAGGCTGGATGGACTGCCACTCAAAAGGGGGTCCCTGGCCATTGGCTGCATTCTCTCCCTGCTTTGCCTCAGTCCCACCCACAGAGCCACCGGCCAGCATCCCAGCCTCAGTCTGGAGGGAGCCAGCGAAGGGGAAGGACCGACTGGGTGCTGGTTCCACTCTCCTCCTCCGCCCACTGCAAGGTGGGTCTAACTGTCCCCTCAGTGGCCTGATTCTGTCAGTGAAAAGACAATGGACTATCGGCATAACCCCCTCCACCGCACACTGCCAGTGTGCCCAGAATAAACTGACAGAATAAACTGTCAGAAACAGGGGACATTTCACACAGCACCCCCTAGCGCTTCAGGACAGGTACAAAGAACTGAAGAACGCTTGGGAGAAGATTTCAAGGTAAACTGGCTCAGAAATGCTTCCCCAATGGGAGAGGCACGTTTCTGTGTGAAAGAGCCAATATGTTCTGTTAAGGAACCAGTACTAATATGGTTCTGTGTAAAATGCCTGACAGAAACCATTACTGAAGAGTTCCTGAAACGGAACATATTGGCTGTGTGAAATTCCTCAGGCAATTTCGCCTACTTAGCTCCACCATGGCTGGCTGGCTAATGAGGTGGGCCAGCAACCATCAAACCGTTACCTGCAACCCCCTGTAGTGCGGCTGACTTTCCCCCTAGGGTTGCCAATCTCCAGATGGGACCTGGAGATTTCCCGCTGTTACAATTGATCTCCAGATGACAGAGATCAGTTCCCTTGGAGAAAACGGCTGCTTTGGAGGGTAGACCTTATGGCATTATAGCTTGCTGAGTCCTTCCATTCCCCCCCCCCCAAAAAAAATGCTGCCCACCAAAGGATCCACCCCCAAAATCTTCAGGTATTTCCATCATAGGGTTGCCAGGTCTAGGTTGGAAAATCCCTGGATACTTTGGGGGTGGATCCAGAGAGGGTGGGGTTTGGGGAGGGGAGAGGCCTCAGCATGGTACAATGCCATAGAGTCCACCCTCCAAAGCAGCCATATTCTCCAGGGGAGCTGATCTCTGTCAGCTGGAGATCCATTGTAAAAGCGGGAGATCCCCAGGCCCCACCTGGAGCTTGGGAACCTATTCCATCATCAGAGCCGGCAACTATCCCCTCAGTGCCCGTTGCTAGGCAACCAAGCTTGCTTCTCTGAAAGCCCCTATCCACACCAATGTTGGCCTTTGGGAGAAAACTCATTGGGGCCAGCTGAACAGAATGCCATAGAGGCCACCCTCCAAAGCAGTCATTTTCTCCAAGGGAGTGGGGAGGATCTGTTGTCTGGAGTTCAATTGTGATACCTGGCCATCCTCAGGCTCCACCTGGAGGTTGGCTACCCTAGGCGTTTGTGTGTGTGTGTGTGTGTGTGTTTCTCTGTGTGTGTTTCTGTGTGTGCGTGTGTGTGTTTGTGCATGTGTTTGTGTGTGTGTGTGTGTGTGGTGAAGAGGCTTAAAAAAAAACCCGGCAGTCTGAAATGGCAAACCGCTCCGAAGACGGCTCCAAAATGGTAGGGGAAGGGCTGTCTGAAACAGCTGTCACTGTACCAGTTTATTACAAGCCGGTAAAAAGGATCTGTTAGACCCATTGTTGCCAATCTCCAGGGGAGGGAGGGAGATCACGCTAAATTACAACTGCTCTTCAGATGGCAGAGATATTCCCCTGGAGAAAATGGTGGACTCTGTGTCATTATACCCTGCTGAGGTTGCCACAGCAAATTGACGCTGAGTGCCCAAGGCCGGGGCACTCTCCCAGAGCCTCTTTCTAGAGCCCGTTGTATTTATTTCCACAACGGGCCTTATTCCTAGTCACAGATATGTGCATAAATTCTCTTAATTCCTTTTTACCTAGTTCCTCCCTGAAATGCAACAATCCATTTCTTTTTCTCTTTTAAGGAATCTGGAGTCGGTTTCGAATCAGTTCCATTTTGATCAAAAGAGAAATTGGAAGAGAATTGGGGGGGAGGCAGGAAGGGAGGTTCTGCAAAATTTCAGGATTTCCATCTGTAAAGGCTCAGAGGCAGGCAGTGTTTTCCCAGACCTTCCTATCCTCCTGCTAGAGCACCACCTGTAGTTGTAGTATATAACCTCAAAAAAATACAAGGGCTAAGAGCCAGCATGGTGCAGTAGTTCAAGTGATGGTCTGGGAGACCCAGGTTTGAATCCCCACTATGTTGTGGAAGAAGGGCCAGAACTGAAAAAGGTTGCACAGAAGTGTAACAGAATCCTACAACAGAAAATCGAAGATAAATTCCTTTTAAAAAGAGAACAAAAGAATAAGAGGAATCAATGTCTATAAAAAAGAGAATTTTGGAAAAAGAAATTCCACTCTTTATAACACTATTTCAAACTAGACAAAAAGGGAAAGGGAAAAGACAACTTTGCTCTCATATAGATCCTAGCAGCACCATCAGTGGACCCAGCAACATCAGCCATACTGTCTCAGGTTCATACATCTGCTCATTCTCTAATGTGATTTATGCCATCACATGTCAGCAATGCCCTTCCACACTCTACACTGGACAAACAGGCCAGTCCCTTTGACAAAGAATTAATGGGCATAAGTCTGACATTAGGAACCACAACATTCAAAAACCAGTGGGGGGACATTTTAACCTTCCAGGACATTCAGTTGCTGACCTAAGAGTAGCAGTTCTCTTACAAAGGAATTTCAAAGGGAGATTAGAGAGACTGCTGAATTGCAATTGATAATGAAGGTCAAGATAATGCATCCACCTGGACTTAATCAAGAGCTAGGTTTCCTGTCTCATCACCAATGCTGATTTCTCCATGCCTACTCCCTCTCTGTATTTCACACCTAATCCAATGACACCTGCTTTGTCATTCACCCACTATGGTCATTTGCCTGCTAAAGTCATTTGGCATCTGAAATCACTCCACTTTCCAATATATAGGACAGATGGACTCACATTCTAGCTGTATGTGAAGAAGTGAGCAGTGACTCACAAAAGCTCACACCTTGTCACAAATTTTGTTAGTCTTTAAAGTGCTACTGGACTCTTGCTCTTTTCCACTGCTACATACAAACTAACACAGTGACCCATCTTCATCTATCTTGGTAAACAGCAAGATGTTGATGAATGTAAAAAATTTGATAGGCTAAAAGTTCTAAGGAGCCTGACATTATCAAGAGTGGCTCTGCTCTGAGCAAGCACGGCACTAGCATTAATACAAGAAATAAGCAACCTAAATGTCAGTGATTCAGTTATGATCTTTGATTACTATATAGGGGAAAGAAGAATTGGTGGCTGAATGTTGAGGGACAACAAGGCAGATACAGGCAACGGCAAGATGTAAAGGTCGGCAGAAGGGTTGGTTGGAGAAGAATACAAAAGTCAGAAAGCAGAGGGTCAAATGTCTTGTGCAAGTGGAACTATAAAATTATAAATTGTGCTTTAAAAAGACAAAGGTACATTGAGAACTTTCTTTTGATCATGCATCATTCCTCTGCTGAGCCACATTACCAAAGGAATCCATACTACTTCCATAGCAACTTTTATTGGATATATTTGTGGCTCTGACCTAGGCAATGTGTGCACATTCAGTCTTCCAAGCATAGGAACACGAGCACCCAGGGACTTTTCCTGACATGTTGCACAGAGGCTAACACCCCCGGTTCTGTTTGAAAATCGATAAAAAGTGGAAGACAGAAAAGGCCTAGTGAGTGGCACTTGCCTTTCATATACAACCTAAAAAACTAAAGCCTCTCCCTTTCTTTTTGGTTGGTCCACACACATTACACAGTATGAATTAATGGAGAGAAGCAGGAGTGTTGATTTGTGGCATTCAAAATGAACTGAGCTGCATACTTGGGAATAAATGTATTAAAATAGAAATTCATCCAAATAACTCCTTACATACATAATAAACAAAAATGTTGCAATAAGTTCTGGATTTAGAGCAAACCGGTATTTGCATGTCACACGCACATATCAAATATATTTAAATACTCATGTACACTCACCAGGGAATACTGGCTTAAGCAGGTTTCCCACATGTGCTTATGATGGTGAAAGATGATAGTCATGTTAAGTGTTTGCTGAGGCAACACCAGTCTTTCCCACAGAAATTGCAACATGTAGATCTGCTCTTACTTGTATGGAGTCTTTTCACTTGTTTCCTCCCCTTGCCCAAAAGAGACCAATTACATGGAACAGATTCCTAACCCAAAGCAGGAGATTTACAAAATGAGTGTGATGATTCTTGCATCTGAAACCATAGGTCAAGTTTGAGGGTAATGAAGTATGGACACACTTTTGTAAATGTTGATGCATTACATTTATGATTGTTTTTATCATCCACACACATTTTAGCTTTTAGGTTACTTTAGTCTGCTGATCATTGATACTTTTGATTTATGTTGTCTCCCTTTTATCCGTAGGTAGGGAAGCAATGGAAGACTTCCCAATTTCCCATGCATATGTTAAATGGAATTTTTATGCTATTGGAGAATACAGAGATTGGCAGAATTATTTTTTCTTCTTCTAGAACTCCTCCTTGAGTCTAATAAAATGGTTTGCAGAATATTGCTGAAATCATAAATGATTAGTTTTATCTGGTTAGTAGTGACTGGAGTATGGTAAACCTGACAATGAACAATCAGCATTCCATCTTTATGCAACTTTGATCCAGTACATCAATTTTGTTTTGGGGTTTCACTGTGGAACCACCTAATCAACATCCTGTATAGTAACAGGAGATCATTAAGAACAAGCTATCAGAACAAAATCCTATATATATAATTCCCTTATGTATTGGCCATTTTCAGCTCTCTGATTGGCTGTGCTTTGTGCTCCATCAGCCATTGGCCTATCAACTGCCACTCAAAAGTACTAATGTACCATTGGCTGGGTGCTGGGTCTGCTCTTCTCCCCTGCCCACTGCCAGCCTGGGCACTCTTCCCTCAGAATTAACTGCCAAAATGGCTGGATTTTTGATGAAGACACTTCTCCTGCAGCTGGACCATTCACTTCAACCTCTTGCTGTGCAACTGACTTCCCCTAGGGTTGCCAATCTCCAGGTGGGACCTGGAGATCTCCCGCTGTTACAATTGATCTCTAGATGACAGAGATCATTTCCCCTGGAGAAAATGGCTGCTTTGGAGGGTAGGCCCTATGACACTGTACCTTGATGAATCCTTTCCCACCCCAAACACTGCCCTTCACAGGATCCGCCTCCCAGATCTTCAGGTATCTCCCTACTCAGAACTGGCAACCCTTCTTTCCCCTCAGTGCCTGTTGCTAAGCAACCAAGCTTGGTTCTGTCAGTAAAAGGCAGGGGGAGGCCCTTTTCATGCCTATTTTGGCCATTGGGAGAAAACTCATTGGGGCCAGTCCTGACTAGAGTTGCCAGCTCCAGGTTGGGAAATTCCTGGAGATGTTATGATGGAGTCTACAGAAGCCAGAGGTTAGGGAGGGGAGTGGCCTCAGCTGAACAGAATGCCATAGAGGCCACCCTCCAAAGCAGTTATTTTCTCCGGGGGGGGGGAGGAGTCTGGAGTTCAGTTGTGATACCAGGTGATACCATAGCCAGTGTGGTGTAGCAGTCAGTGCTTCAGAACAGGGTCTACCAGACCCAGTTTCTTGCTGTGGAAGCTGAGTAGGTGATTTTGGACCAGTCACAGACTTTCAGCCTAACCTACTTCACAGGGTTGTTGCACAAGTCAAAAGGGGGAGAGGAGAATGATGTAAGCTGCTTTGGTCCCCACTGCGGAGAAAGACTGTACTTTTCCTCCAGGGGAACCATTGTTGCCAATCTCCAGGTGAGGGCTGGAGATCACTCAGAATTACAACTGCTCTCCAGATGGCAGAGATCAGTTCCCCTGGAGAAAATGATGAACTCTGTTTGGTGTAGTGGTTAGGTGTGGGGACTCTAATCTGGGAGAACCGCTTTTGATTCCCCACTCCTCCACTTGCACCTGCTGGATGACCCTGGGCAAGCCATAGCTCTGTACCAGCTGTTCTCTCAAGGACAGTTGTCTCGGAGCTCTCTCAGCCCCACCTACCCCACAGGGTGTCTGTTGTGGGGAGGGGAGGGGAAAGGTATTTGTAAGCCGCTTTGAGACTCCAAGTGAGTGAAGGGTGAGATATAAATCCAATGTCCTCCTCCTCCTCCTCTCCTCTGGGTCATTATATTCTGCTGAGATGGCCCCCCTATGTCAGACATTGTGATGCAGCAGTCAGGGCTTCAGAGCATGGTAGAGACTGCAGGTGGGGGGAGAGATGGAAAGCTGAAGTCAGAGGGGCAAATAAAGGTAGGTTAATGGTTGTCTGGGAAGGAGATAGGGTTGCCAACTCCAGGTTGGGAAATTCCTGGAAATTTGAGGAGTGGAGCCTGGAGAGGGTGGGATTTGAGGAGGGGTGGGACCTCAGACAGGTACAATGCCATAGACTCCACCCTCCAAACCAGCCATTTCCTCCTAGGGAACCATTGTTGCCAATCCCAGGGGAGGGCTGAAGATCATTCAGAATTACAACTGCTCTTTTGGTAGCAGAGATCAGTTGCTGAGGTCGCCACAGCAAATTGATGCTGAGTGTCCAAGGCCGGGGCAGTCGCCCAGAGCCTCTTTCTAGAGCCCACTGTATTTATTTCCAAAATGGGCCTCATTCCTAATACTTACATAAAGATCTAAACTTCCACACAATGCAACAGAGAGCCTCAGGGAGCCTTAAAGATAACTGGATTTATTAGGGTATTTCTCAAGCCACAGCCCTCTTGGCAGCACTTTTCAAAACCAAGGCAAGTTATATGTAGCACACACTTTGCTTATCTGTGCAAAAATGACACAAAACTATCAGAACTACAGATGAGGTCCCACCAGCCTTACCTTTAATCTATCCTGCCCCAAGCTGAGCCAGATAGAGCAGGACCTATCTCAGGAGTTCCCCATATCAATTCTGCAAGCACGATGCAGTTCTGTGGAGACCTGCTGTCTCATTTCTATCAGCTACAAATCAAAGAATACACATTCGAACAGTGTGCCAATACACAGCAATGATTATCTATGTGCTTCAAAAGTATTCTTCATGGACCCCCTCCTCACAGCCACAATTCCAAACCAGAGTTTATACAATGTGCATCCATCATCATGATCAGGAGGAGGTCGGAAATAACACAAACTGTGGTGACTTCTTTTACTCTTCACCAGGCAGAACCTGACTTCAGGGACAGCCTCAAAAACAATTCTGACATCATAATCACACACACTGACAAAGCGGTTTCTCTGAAGATCATAAACAGGAGGGATTACACAAGAGAGACTCTTTATCATTGCATTTTATGGGCCACTATCATTGGACCCCACTAAGGAATCGCAAAAGCAATTACATATCCTGCCGAGAAGACTTAACTATAGAACTGCAGGAACAAATTTATACCGACACAGCCTAGGAAGCTCAGCCTTGAATATATTCTGTTTTCTGTCCAAATTCACAAACTAAATAACCTTTATTTTTAATCAACCGGCATTTCTCACAGCAGGTTGCCTGGCAGAGTCTATCCTCAGGACTTGTGTACCACTTGTCCTGGTTATCTGTGAAGCAAGCACACTGCAGCCCAGTGATGATCTTTCAGCAAATGCCATTCTGACAACCTGTAAGGTACCAGGGCAGGTCTTGTTTGGGTCCAGTCCAGGTCCATTGCAGTCTTTACTGTAGAGTTAGCTGCTGAAGCCTGCAGTACACAACTGTGCCTCTTGGAACATTTTCCCTCCTAGGACTGAGATAACCTGACTGGGTTCTGACAGGTGACCCAGGGAGCCAATCACACAGTTTCAGGCCCAATAAAGCCTGCAGTTGCCAAGCTCCAGATGGGACCTGGAGATTTCCCCGCAATACAACTGATGTCCAGATGATGGAGATCAGTTCTCCCAGAGAAAATGCTGCTTTGGAGGATGGACTCTATGGCATAATACCTCACTGAGGTTCCTCCTCTTCCAAACCCTCCCCCCCCCCCAATCTCCAACACAGAATTGGCAACTCTATGTAGGCCTTCAGGATGCCTCCTCAGTCTGGATTCCTTATCAGCAAGTGAGGACCTGGGCCAGACTCAGTTTTACAGGACCTTCTTTCTTTGTCTTGCCAGCCTGAATTTGTGGGACTCAGCTCTCCTTGTCTTCAATTGTTCTCAATACCCTAGCCTTTATAGTTCAGGCTGATCGCTCAAAATCCTGACCCTTGGCCTGATCTCAGCCCTGCCTGTTATCCCTGGCCCTGCTACAACCAAGTACCTGAACTGACAAGCACTACATACTAACATCTCACACAAAGATGGACAACAATCCGCCAGGAACTTTATACCTGACAACCTGACATCAACCTGGCTATTGAGCTTTATTACTTTGTTCTTAATATTATGAAGTTCCCTTTTGCTTGCAAATTAGGAATAAGTTACTCACACAGGATCCTGCTCTTGGATTCATGCAGCAGATACAGGTGTGTCCAAAACAACACCATTCATCAGCAAAAAAGATATATAGTGATGGAAGTGAGTGGCTTCAGGAAAAAAGGAGCTCATGCAGCCTACAGTTATAACAAATAGTACTAAGGAGCAGGGACTCCACTCCATGAGATTAAACCAACATACAAATATCAGAGGCAGGAAAGGGACTGTTAATGTGTATAATAAATGAACCACAAGTATGTTTCAGATTTTTGGGTCAACATATCTTTAGATTACTGTGCTGCTGTGGGCACCTATATGGTTTCACAATATTGCAACCTATTTATGACTTCCATAGAATAGTGATGCCTCAGCCTCTACCCCCTCGGGGCATCTTCTTTGCTGAAGACATGCGGATAACAACAGATGCTGCCAGAGCTCATATGCCCTGTGCTCAAAATGTGGCAGCTCACATTGCTCAGCTTCACCATTACGGCACTGAACTCTTCTCTAACATTTCTGTGATACCGTGCTGCTCTGTCTTGCATTGTCTGTCTTTGTGATCACACTTCTTTCTATAGTTGCCTCCCATTCAGCACATGAAGTGGGGTCTAGCCCATGAAAGATGATGCCAAAATAACTTTGTTAGTTGTTGATGGGGAAACTGGTCATTTAACTTACGGGGAAGTTTCCTGGTATGCCATTGCCCTACAGGGCCATTGGTGACAGGAACAAGCAGAGTTGAAGCTCCATCCCTTCTACTACTGCCTCAGAGGTCTTTCCCAGCAATGGCTCAGCAGTTGCCACCTCTGCACTGCTGCTGGTTTGTGGGAGGAAGCAATTGTGGGCTACTACCCACTGTTGGTGGTGCTGAGCGGAGTGGCCCCTTCAGCACTGGCTTGTAGCCCCACAAGGGCTGATTGGCTTAGCTTGTTCCAGAGCCATTTTCATGTCCCAGTCCTGGTTGCTGAAATACCACAAGACAATGGTTGTATTTGCTGTGACAGTCCAACAGAAAAGAGGCACCCTGAACTAATAGGGGAAGAATACCCCTCTCCTTGAATCACAGAAGCTATTATTTTTACAAAAGAAAAGTGCATGTCTTCCCTACAGCAATAAGCAATATCCTGGTTACTTTAAGCTTATCAAGAGGTAGAAATCCTACTGAGCCCTTCAACTTTTCTGAGAAACAGGACAGCACACCATGTTCTATCATTATAACATAATTCAGGGTCATGCAACCAGGGACATGACTCATGTTTAGATAGCGGAAGGACAGCTTGTCCCCCTGCGCTGAAGATTCCAGGCAGTGATTTATAACCTGCTTGAAAGATCTGCCAGAAGAGCAATGGAACGATTGGGCAACTCAGAGTCATTCCCCCTCCTTTATTATGGAGCATAGCCCTTGTTAGTTCTAATTAGAGCTATGAAGGTCGGGGTGGGGGAGAGGACAGAAAATGTTGAGGGGGAAATTCCCTCTCCTTATTCTGTCCCCAGGACATATCCCACCCCCCCCCCCCCAGTTTTTCAACAGGGAAAAATGGAAATTTGGGGTACACTGAAAATATTTCTGAGCAAATATTTCCTTTTTTGGAATGTGTGAAGGTTTACAGTGCCATCCTAAACAGCATTACACCCTTCTAAGTCCACAGAAGTCAATGGGCTTTGAAAAGTGCAACTCTGCTTAGAATGACATTGTTACTCATTCAAAATGCATGGCATGAAGATTTTTATGTTAAACAATCTATATAATTAGATTATGATAATTCTTTTGTATACTGCAGACATTTGTAACATGTTGTCAAGGATATGTTTATTGTTTAAATGTGAATAATTTTGTCAACAATTAATTTGCTTTAACGTGGGTGATTATTATTGAAATTATTTAATACAAGTGGAGACCCGCAAGAAACTTGCGGGATAGTTATCCCATTCCTCACACCTTTGCTTCCTCCCTTCTCCCCCTACCTCTCTCACACTCTTTCTTCCTTCTGCCCCCCTTTCTTACTTTCTCTCTCCTCCATGTATGTTACTTCCTCTCTCTTTCTGACCTGTCATCATTCTCTTTGTTTTTCTGCTTCCCCACCTCATCACTTTCTCTCTCTTTCTGCCCCCCCATTCTATCACTCTTTCTGCCCCCATCACTCTCCCAGCCTCCAGCCTGCTTCCTCACCCCCACAACAGTAGTGGCAGTGCTTTGGGAATCACAATGGAACTCCCAGCTGCAGAGATCAATTCACCTTAGGGCTGCCAGCTCCAGGTTGGGAAATTCCTGGAGATTTGGGGGCGGAGCCTTGGGACAGTGAGGCTTGGGGAGGCAAGCAGCCTCAGCAGTGTATAATGCCATAGACTCAACCCTCCAAAGCAGACATTTTATCCAGGGGAACTGATCTCTGTCACCTGGACAACAGTTGTAATTCTGGGAGCTCTTCAGCCCTTGTCTGGAGGCTGGCAATGGTAGTTCAAGTGAAGGACATGGCTGGTTTGGAGGATGGAGTCTATGGCATTATACTGATCTGTAGTCCCGCCTCAAATCCCATCATCCCCAGGCTCCACCCCTCAAATGTCCAGGAATTTCCCAACCTAGAGTTGGCAACCCTATTTCCTTCCCACCCAACAGCCAACCTACCTTTATCTGTCTTCAGCTTTCCATCTCCACACCCCTCCTCCGCAGCCTCAACCTAGGAAAATTACGATCTTTCTCCACAGTGGGGACTAAAGCAGCTTACATTGTTATTTCCTCCTTGTTATCTGCACAACAACCCTGTGAGGTTGGTTAGGCTGAAAGTATGTGACTGGTCCAAAATCTCCCAGTCAGTTTCCACCGCAAGATGGGGATCTGAACCTGGGTCTCGCAGATCCCCATCTGAAGCTCTGTTACATCACACTGGCTTTCATAGGTAGCTGCTGCTGAACAGTAGCAAGCAGCTGGGCCTAATTAAGTCATGCAAATCAGGTGGTATCAAGTCACACAGAGGGTGCTGCCTTGGGATGCCAGCCTCCAGGTGGGACCTGGGGATCCCCTGGAATTACTGCTCATCTCCAGACTACAGAGATAACTTTCCATGGAGAAAATGGATGCTTTGGAGGGTGGAGTTTATGGCATTGTACCTCACTGAGGTCCCTGTCCTCCCCAGGCTCCACCCCCAAATCTCCAGGAGTTTCCCAGCCTGGATCTGGATCCGCTGCCGGTGGCCGGGGGGGGGTACTTGGCAACCCAAGACTGCTGCCAGTAAAAACCCTGCCTTTTACTGACAGAAACAGTTAGAAGCCTTCACCTCCCCAGAACATTCTAATCTCTCACAGTTGATGCCTGGAGTTGATGCCATTTCAAAAGGGGGGAATTCAATGGTCCCTGAAGTTTTTAAAAAACTTTTTGGATTTTTCTGCAGCCCGAGAAAGGCCCCTGACTATGTAGGAAAAGCTGTTGGGGGAGAGTGCGCTCTCTTTTGGCAGATATAAGTATCCACACAAAAAAAAAATCTCTGGGAATTAGTATATAGATTTACAGTGTTACAAACTTTAAGTTCAAATCCATATGTGCTGTTTAAGATTGCATTTGCTCAAATAATACAGTATTTTTTGTTTACTACAAAACTTGTATTTGCTATTTTCAGCTTTTATTTCCCACTCATCTCTCAGATGGGGAAAAAACCCTAAGATACATGTGCTCGGGTGGCGAAAGGCACTGCAGTTCACATTCCTCTCTCTGTAGTATTGAATGTTTTCACAATTTTGATTGAAGAAAACAAAGGCACTTATATTTTTAAATTTTATATATATGCCATTCTATATATTTCCTGCATTTCAAAACCCTTTGATCCTGCTGTTTACAACAATGTTGCTCCCTCATAAAGGTAAAAGTTTCCCTTGCTCGAAAGCTAGTCGAATCCGATTCTACGGGGTGGTGCTCACCTCCATTTCCAAGCCGAAGAACCAGCACAGTCCAAAGACTTCTCCGTGGTCATGTGGCTAGCATGACTAAATGCCAAGGCACATGGAACACTGTTACCTTCCCACCAAAGTGGTACCTGTTTATCTACTTGCAATTTCTTGCTTTCGAACTGCTAGGTTAGTAGGAGCTGGAGCCAGGGATGGGAGCTCACTCCATCACACAGCACTTGGGTCTCGAACTGCTGAGCTACCAACCTTCCGGTCTGCAGCTCAGCATCTTAACCTCTCTTGTCTATATGTCTGCCTAGAGGAGACCCACTATGAGCACAGGTCCACCTCAGCACTAGTCCATGAAAGCTGATGCTAGAATAAGAGCTAGTCAGTCTTTAAGGGACCCCAAGATTCCTGTTAATTTCTGCTGCGGCAGAGTAACAGAGCAGAGTTGTTGGAATTAATGGGGGATATGACCACATCAGGTCTTGTGAGGGCTGCTGTGTGGACTCTGTGTCTGAAAGGGCGTGGCTTCAAGTCTCAGGCTTATGTAAGTGCCCCCCCCCACACACACAGAACTCATCATGTGAGAAATGTTAGTTATACATCAGCCTTTTGTATAAGCATATATCTTGCCCATATAAACTACGCTTTTTATGGTAAACAAATTGCATGTACAGCACAAGACATAGGTGACACTCCCTACCTGCAAACAAGGTTCACACGAACCTCACTCCAGCATCCCTCTTGCATGAGGAGTGTAAGTACCAAGGAAAGCCTGAACTGGGGTTAATTGATCAATTCATTCACATTTCTTATTCTAGCACTGGTTTATAGAAGATCTGTCCTGAGCTTTGCATTGTCAGTACTCTTACTTCTCTGGCTCACCTCTCCAGTGCCTCTGTTTTCTCTCCTCTACGGCAAGCTGAAACTTATTTTACGCAGTTGCATGTGTTTTAATCACCAAAATGCAACCCAGGACAAATAGCTAAATTTGCTTTGATCCAACATACTCTTTCTCCCCTTTTATTAAAGCCACCCTACCCTTCTTTTAAGAACCCAGCAGTAAGTAAATGTCCTAGCTATACATTCTGAGATTAATGTAATTCCATGAATACCCACAATTCATTGCAAAGATAGCAAATTACATAGAAAAGCTGACATTGCAATGATGGATAACATTGTGAGCTTCAATAATTTTATTTGCCTTTCTATGCAATGCATTGAAATTGCCCATGGAGGGCATTCAGGACTAAGAAGCATTCTTCTTTAAGGGGGAATGAGAGCATATGGTTCTTCATGTCATTTCCAATGTAATTGATTATTTTGGGCACTTCAGAATGGATATTACATAAACGCATGCAGTTTATAAAAACAGAACAGACATTGCACTCACATTGATCTAGACATTTCCTGAGACAAGAATCACAGAGCCACTATAAATACTTTATTTTTTCTGATGTTTTACTAACATTTAAAACATGCATAGCTTGTGGCATCTTATACATATATCAGTCACAACAGAAAAAGAAACAGGTGTAAATGAGACATTTCTGCAGGATAAGAAAATCCTCACTGTGAATTGTTTACATATATTGTATAACATCCTGGTCAGTTTGGGTATGTCTGTCTATCGGCCCATCTTCTACTCCTGCACTGCGTTGCCAGCCTTTATGGGAGGAGAACCAGCAGGAGGAAAAGTTAAAAACCCGCTGTTGATAAAACGGTCACCTTTCATTTTCAATATATCCCCAACAACATCTGAACACATGAAAGCTGCCTTATACTGAATCAGACCATTGGCCCACCAAGGTCAGTATTGTCTGTTTTGGCAGATGGTGACTCTCTGGGTTCTTTCACATCACCCACTACCTGATCCTTTTAACTAAAAATGTTGTGGATTGAACCTGGGACCTTTTGCAGGCCAAGCAGATACTTTCCTAGTGAGCTATGGCCCTTTCCCTACAAAATTAGAGTTCCTTTGTTCTCACTTCCAGTGGGTGATTCCTCACTTTGAGCCCCCAACACCAGCCACTTCTCATTAGGCTGGAGGAGGAAGAACAAGACAAAAAATTGTCACACTGAGGCCATGATGTCATTTTTAGGGTGAACTCAGAAGTAACATCATGCTGGTGTAGGAATCAGCAGATACTCTATGGCAAACCTTTCAGGTTCCCCTGAATATCATGTCATATCACCAACATGATGGCATCCCCCAAGTCCCAGCCCCCACTCTCTCATTGTGTGCTAGACACTGGCTGGCAACCCTATACAGAATCTATATAAGAAAAAAACCCAACAAATCTTTCAGCATGTTCCTAGGCACATTTATTCAGAAGCCAGCCCAAATGTGCTCAATAAGGCTTACTCTCTAATGAGACTAGTTAGGGTGGCAGACTTGCAGTGCAATCCTAAACAGAGGTTGCGATCACACACGCGAGATAAAGCAGGAGGGAGGCTGTTTCCTCTGGCGGAATTTGACCCACAGTTGTGCAATCACACAGTCTTTCGAAGCTGCGGGCACAGCTGGCCACTGCGTGATCAGACACAACCGCGGGTGAGTTGGGGGGGGGGTTTGGCCATTTGTCTCCGATGTGATTAAACAAGGGATCGATAATTTGCACGGCCCGGGGGAGGGAAGCGGCGGCAGCGGCTCCCTGGGGCGGGGGGGGGGAGCGGCGGGGACATGGTCCCAAGCGCGCGCGCGCTTTGCGCGCACGCACGAGACAGCCTTCGCCCCCCCCCCGGGGATTTTAAAAGTCTACGCCCCTGATCGCAACTAAAGTTACATGGGTTTAGAAATGCATGTCTTCACATTGGATTGGATTGTTTGTGTCTTTGTGACATCAGTGAAGGACTTGCACACGAGACAAGTGAGTTGGAAGGACAAGAACTCCAGTCTGCCCAACCTGAGCAGTGGTGGTTTATTTCAAGCCTGCTGACATTCTTGCAACACACTTACAGCTACGTCAGCATTCAATACACAGTACAGTAAGAGAATCATTATAAGGATTTCAACATGAGGAGACAGTCTGTTATTTGCCAAAGGAATTTACCAGTAGCCAAAGGGATTTGCCATTGTTCAAGAGAACAATGCTCTTTGCGAGTGACGAGAGAGGAGAAGTATGGACTTTGACCCGGCTAGCATCCCAGTCTCAGATCTTCCCTACACATCAGGATCCATTTCTCTCCTCCTCCTCACACCTCTTTGCATGACTAACTGACAGCACTAAGGCTGCAGTCACATGGCTCTTTAAATCTGGGACTCCTCCTGGATTTAAAGGAGCCGCTCCCCCCACCCCCCGGGTTGGGATGATTACACATCCCAACCCCAGGTGGTGAAGGAGACGGTGTGCGGCAGCTGCGGCAGCAGCGGCTGCCAGGGGAGGCTTCCCTGAGTCCCGGCGGTGGTGGGAGGCAGTGGCGTGCGGCGGAGGCATGCAGCAGCGGCACGCGTCGGAGGCTGCGGAGGCAGCTGGCAACGGCGGCAGCCGGGGGAGGCACCCTTCCCCGAGCCCTGCCGGCATCCTGGTGAGTTTGGGGAGAACGGGGGAAGGTGGCGGCGGACGTCAGGGTGCGGATCGGACCGGGGTTTTGGTTTTTTCCCCTTTTGCTCTTGAGTGCCCAAGTGCAAAAAGGGGGGGGGGACCCAGGAGGGCCAATCTGGACATCCCTCTCTTGCAATTATTGCGAGAGAGGGATGTCCAGATTGGCCCATTGTGGGTTCAAAGCGCAACTCCCGGGGTCGGAAAAAGGGCTTTGAACCCGTGCTGGAGCCCACTTTGCCTCGGGAGTAGCTGCAGCCGGTCTGATCAGCCCCTTTAAATGCGGGAGGAAACAGCACTTCCTCCCGCATTAAATGGCCGTGTGGCCGCAGCCTAAGTGACAAGCAATTGCATTCCATGCTGCTCAAACTATAGCTTCTCAGGCTCTCATCTCCAATTTGGCCACTCATGCTACTGCCTTCAACAATACTTCACCAGTGCTTCACCAATACTTGGAGGAAAACAACAACAACAAATCTGATTGTATTAGCAAGAAATTGTTGTGAATCAATATGCCAAGAGAAGGAAACAGGAGGCAAACCCATATAGTTGTCGAGGGCCAGGGCAATGACTGATAGACAACACAGACAAGGAAACAAGAATAAATGTGGGCACACAGAAATGAATAATAGTCCATTACAATTAGTAAGAATTAACCCTACAAAAACCCTGAAAGAGGACAGGAAATACATTAAAAGTACAGTTGTTCCCGACGATGGAGACAGTATAATCACTATATCTAATTCCAAAGTTCTAGTCCACATGTTAATACAGGGCACAACTAGTTGTGATGGAGTCTCTGGGTCAGACCCAGGGACACTGCTGCCATTTTAGAGTCTAATATGGGCAATTTTAAAATGCCACAAGGGGCCAATCTAGATTTAGCCCATGGTGTGAAGGGACCTGGTGCTCATTTGCCCTATGCATTTTCAAGTGCCAAAATGCCTTCCCCCCACATGGCTGTTTTGCAGACAGGACCTGCAGCACAACAGAAGCTGCATATGTTGGCATCTATCAGGTTGCTATGACTACACAAAACAGCATCCAAAATCTCGTGAGATTATCTTATGAGAGTGTGGGTGCTGTTTGGGTTGCTATAGCAACCCATTCATGAAAGGACAAGAGGAAGGGGGACGGGAGGTGATGGAGGAAGGAGAGATGAAGGGGGAAGGGAGGGCAAGGGGCAAGCCTCTCACCACTCCTCATTCATGGATCACACACTTTAATCATAATTGGTTTGGATTTTGCCCAAGTTTAGCTTAATGTGATTTAGCTTCCATTGCTGTCTCTCTTTGATTCCCCAATTGTTATTTTTTTATCTATCTCAGCAGGGGTCATTTCATAGAAAAAGAGGTGCAGGAGCTCATTAGCATAACTCATTAGCATAGCTTATTTGCATATGCTACACTACCTGACATCACCGGAAATATGTCAGAAGGCAAGAAAGAAAGGAGAGAGAGAGAGAGAGAAAAGCAAGCAAGCAAGCAAGCAAGCAAGCAAGCAAGGGGGGGGGGGGGGCAGCTACTAATCCAAGCCTCAGAAATACCACTCTTCTGGGAGGATAGCTTCAGTGGTGGCTGAAGCCTTCAGAAGACTGGTTGAAGGAACAAGGACCTTTCCTGGTCGTTTTGCTGCAGCCATGACACAAGCAGGCACTACCCTGCGGGGGTGGGGGGGCTGGCACCAACTCCCGGAGCTGCGCTCCCCCAAGCTCCTGCTCGAAATGACCCCTGTATCTCAGTATTACTGGGCATACAACATGTGACAACATATTTGTGATGATCTTTAGTTCTGAACAAATAAACATGGCAGACTGGCAAATTACATTGATCTGATATCCATAATCTTGATTGAGAACTTCCTTACACCCATTCAAAATTCTAACCAGCATTCATTTCATCACTATATCATTCCTAATCTTTTTTTTAAAAAGGTGAATAATCACATTCTTGTTAACATTAGGGATGATAGGCAGGACTATAGGTTAAACGAGGTCAGCACTAAATTTTAAAGGAAAAAATGCAATGAATTAAATGAATCAGATAAGCATGGGATGAATGCTTTCTAGTTGTTTGCTCTGTGAATCATGTTGAGGCAGGTGGCAGCCATATGAGGTGACCCTAATCTTTTACCAGAGTAGCTGTACATGGACAGAGAAGCATGATGCTGATGTAACGGAACACTGGGAATCATTCTTTTTTTCTGGCAGATGCAAATAGTTGAACATTTTAAAAAATATAGATGCTGACTACAATGAAAAAATGTAAACTTATATAGAGTGCTTGATGACCAACACATCCTCTTTCTGAGATCGCTCAGAAGGAGCATGGGCTGTGTTAGGGCTCAGTCAGGCAGTCAAGGTCCAGGGCCCTCCGTGATGAGGCACCTCACATTAGACACCCTCTCTATCAGACCATGCCTGGCCTGCATTGGTTTTAGCTTTAGAATAACTGCATACACCCCTACTTTTCAGCTGTTGGGGAGGGAGAATAGATCTGGATCCTAACACAGCTACTGTGCAAGTCTAAGCCCACACAGCTTGAATAGAGGGGTGCCACTTCTTCCAGTGCAACTTGGCTCCTAGAATGGAACCGCAGAGGTTGGGGTAGACTTCCTGAACCTTGCACTCACCATGACCTGCATTCCAGGAATCATCACAGGCAGAACCAGGCTCTGCCAGGGGCAGGATTCACTGAGCTCATCAGGGACAGCTTGTGGAAGCCCCAGGTCTGCTGCCCTGCAGTTTCCATTACCATGGAGATTGCAGCAAGCACATCAGATTGAAGGTTGATGCTCAGGTGTCCCACTTGTGTTCTCATCCACCCATTCTCCATTTACTCACTTGCTCACTTCCCTGGCTGGGCAGAATAGGAGGAGCAGCCAGCCCTAAAGCACAGGTCGGACATGAGGTTGCAAATGTGTGTGCGCATGAGCATACATGAACATGTAAAAATGTGTGTGAGTGAGTGAGTAAGAGAGAGAGAGAGAGAGAGAGAGAGAATGCCTCTGTGTGTTGCAACCAAGCTAAACTTCCCACCAATGGACTGGAACTTTGCTGCCTCTCCCACTGCAGCTCACAGACTTCCACAATATGCTGCTTCTGGGGACCCTGAGGAACAGCATGTGAGAGGTATGCCCCAAGAAGGGGCAGTTGGGGGAAAGTAACCATTTTGTCTACATCCAATCCTGTGCAAGGAGGGAGTATCTTCTGTTTGCACTGCTACAGATCCACTCATTAATCATATTGTTACCAATATCTAACATAGGTAAGTGTGGGCAGGAAGGCCAGTAAAATGTTGTAATTTCATAACTCTGTGACTTTATTTGCATGTTCGTGTTTTCTGTTATGTACAACATACCAACAAAACCATTTCAGCTTAAATCCATCACATTCTATTAGCAAGCACAGTATTTCTTTGTTTTCTGCTGCCATCACTGAGTTTGTGATCTTTGTCACCATGCAGCTATTGAATCAATCTAATATAGAGAAGTTAATGAAAAACAACACTTAACAGTTCGGCAGTCACTTTTCAAGGCACCATCAGAACAACTGCAGACTGTTCACCTCTACACTACAATCCCTTTTCTAGCACATCTTTAAAAAGAGGGATCATTCCTTTTGTGTATGTAAAATAATGCAGCATTAGAGGGCTCCATCACTACAGCAGCAAGAAGAGAATAGCAAAGGCACCTGAAAAACTTCACCCCTCTCAGTTTCCTTTTTGATCTTTATCTCTGGGGAAACAAATGTAATATCAAGAAAGTGAATTACAAATGCCACCTACACTCTTATCCCAGTTTAGGAGGAATGAAACAATTTCCCATTGAAATGGAAATGATGTTGAGGACTGATCTTATATCACTAAAGTATAGTGTTGTGTTTGTGTTTAGAATATGAAGCAGTAATAGCTTGGAAAGGGCTCTGGTATCCTAAAGCTCCAATTCCTATTGGCTGATTAATAAAGACTCCCATTGGTATTGAAGCCAATCTAGATACCCAATCGCTGAGCCCTGCTTGGGTCCAATAGTATTGCTTGTATATAGTTACATTGTTGAAAGTTATGTGTTGGAACCAGGGCTCTTCTTGTAGAAAAAGCCAAGCAGGAACTCATTAGCATATTAGGCCACACCCCTGACAGCACAACTCATTAACATATTAGGCCACACCCAATGTTCCCAGAAGTGTGGTCATCCAGCCACATCCACCTTTGCTTCTTATTCTGTTTACCCTGTTGTCAAAACAGTTTTGACAAAACCAATAAAAACATTATTTTCTGCCCCATCTATACAAAACCTTGCCTGAACCAATATCTTATGTCCAACAATTATTCCCACACTGGATTGGAATCAATTCCTAAGGGTTAGGTTCTCATGGAAATCAGGTTGCCTTCCTGCAGAACTAGTACGCTGAATATGAATTTTTAGGGTTGCCAACCTACAGGTGGGGTCTGGAGATCATCTGGAATTACAACTGAGCTCCAAACTACAGAGATCAGGTCAATGGCTGTTTTGGAAAGTAGAGTCCATGGCATTATGCCTTGCTTAGGTCCCTCCTTCCCCTAAACCCCACCCTCCACTCCCAAATCTCCAGGGATTTCCTCAACCTGGAGTTGGCAACCCTAGTTCACTGGCAGAACAACACTAGGAGCCAGTTTGGTGTAGTGGTTAAGTGCGCGGACTCTAATCTGGGAGAACCAGGTTTGATTCCCCACTCCCCCCTTGCACCTGCTGGATGACCTTGGGCAAGCCATAGCTCTGTACCAGCTGTTGTCTCAGAGCTCTCTCAGCCCCACCTACCTCACAGGGTGTCTGTTGTGGGGAGGGGAAGAAAAAGGAGTTTGAAAGACGTTCTGAGACTCCCTTGGGGAGTGAAGGGCGGGGTATAAATCCAATCTCTTCTTCTTCTAGGTTTGTGGATGCACTGGATGGGAGTAGTTTGTGGACTATTTTATTCAAGGTACAAAATTTTATTCAAGGTATAAGATTTCATGTGCCACCCACACTTCTTCAGATGGAAGACGTGTGCATGCACACAAAAGCTTATACCTTGGATGAAACTTTGGACTCCAACTTTGTTCTGCTGCTTCAGACCAACATGGCTACCCACCTGAATTGTTACACTATAATAGTTTTTACAAGCAATTATGTACCAGTAGAGTGGTTACCGTGCAGAGTCTGTCCCACAGGTAAAATTATCCTGTGAACAGGTGGTCTTTACCACATAAAAGTATCACTACCCTCACAAGATCACCAATCGTTGGAACTCCTCAGAAGCAGAAATCTCTCTTATTAGGAGGTTTAAGAACATCAACTTTGCTGGCCCATTAAAGGCAGATGTCAGTCCAGCGGCAGGAGAAGAGGGACAATCTTCTTCAGAAACTCTGCCCACTTTTTAAAATTTCATAAAACAGGCAATCGCCAAAGTGCAGCTGACCATGCTCATTTTTAGTTACAACTCTGTTTCTCTGCAGATGTCCCCCAAAGTGCCCCATGCAACAGTCAAGTGTTCTGCCAACACACACAACAATAAAGCTACTTTTTCAGATGTTTTCTCTTACATGGCAGTAAGCACCAAACCACTTTAATACAGACTTTAGACACACATATATTTGCAGGCCATTCCCAACAAGACACAACAATGAACTCAGGCTTCAAACTTACTTATCTTAAGCAGAAGATGCCATGAGAAAACTAAAGAGATTCTCAAAAAGTAAAGATATTGTCAAAACCAGCATTTCCTGGGCTCTCTGCTTTTTTACTTCCCCCCCCTTTTCAATAATTTTTTTATAAAAACAGAAAGAACAGAAGGAAGGAAGGAAGGAAGGAAGGAAGGAAGGAAGAGGTAGGTGGGGGGAGAGATAGAGAGAAAGGAAGGAAGGAAGGAAAAGGAAGGAAGGTAGACAGACAGAGGAAGGAAGGAAGGTAGGTAAGTGGAGGAGAGAGAGAGAGAGAAATGAAGGGGGGAGGGAGAGAGAAAGAGAAAGGAAGAAAGAAAGGTGGGGACAGAGAGAGAGAGAGAGAGGGAAAAGAGAATGGAGAGGCACTTACTGGAGCAGGGAAAGCGACGTTGGCAAGCCAAATGCAGAAAGCCTAGCCCCTGTGCTTAATCTCTGGGCGGGGCTTTCTCCTGCTGGCTGTTTGCTCTTAAAGGGAAAGCACCCGGTGGAGCTTTTTCCTGCCGGCTCTCTGCAGGAACTTTCCCTTTAAGTGTAAACAGCTCAGTCCGGGCAGGGAGGGGGCGGGGCAGGCTCGGACACCAGCCGGAACGGCGTTCCTGTTGAAATCGAGCTCTGGTTGGAACAGTATAAATGAAAGTGCTGCTCTCATAGAGCTGTCTTTTGAGCTGAACAATGTCACTGAACAAAAGCCTGTTTGTTTGAATTCATCACCTTCTGCTCAATACTTAAAATATAGATAGAGAGGATTTGTGCTGGCTGTGAGGAGGTGAGGCCACCCAAGTTGGATTCAGCAGGTAGTGTTACGGAGTACCATCACAATGGCTGAAGCCCACAATGCAGGTACTGTGAAGTAGTCTGGTTGACTGTCTCCCACAAAGTGAGGAGCCTTGCTGCAGTGAAGGAAGGGAGTCAAAGGATCCAACCCTATATATGTACTTCCATCAAAATTATATTTCTGATTTACTACAGCACACAACCAAGCGCACACTATCCACATTTTCTATTGGTGGAACAAACTTCCAACAGTAGAAAAGAGGGAAGTTTTTCACAAATTCCAGTTTCCCACTACATATCAAACTGATCCCAGACTGTTCCCAAAGGGCCACTATGAAGGGGCCACACTTTGGAGCTGGCTCAGGTGAGAAAGTTCACTTCTGCAAGCACTGTTCATGCTAAATAGGATGCACCATCTTGGTTGCTTCTGGAAGACAATGGTAGCTTATAAGCATCCATAAGAATGTGACTCCTCTTAATAGCCTGAGTCATCCAGGACTATTTTTCTCTGGGGCACATTCTGTGATGTGTCTGGTCCTTGATAATGGCAAATTATTATCCAGATTGTATTCACTGCTGGTGGCAGGAGGAGTGAGGCAAAGCTAAAGGGTGAATGGTCCTTCTTTATGGCAGAGGCAATTAGCTTTTTGGTTCATTCCAGCTTTGAATAATTAAAGCCTAAAACAACTCAATGACTTCCACAGGCAATCATTTGCAAAAATGTATTTGGAGTGTCAATTCTCCTAAGGAACCTGAGTAACAGTATTTTTAAAATATATAATATTAAAATTAATCTACAATTCAGATTATTTTATATTTGTTAGTATTTATTTTGAAGAACATCATTCCAAATTAAGAATATTTCCTGCCTCTGGATTTTCTTTAGATGGCAAGTGTCATATGGCTTCTTCCATGTTTGTGCCTTTTGTAAAGCACACTGACATATATGATTAACAAAAAGAAAGGACAGTGTGAGCAAGGCATTACTAAAAAACCTGACCTATGGCTCTTCAAACAGATCTATACTTGCTGGATCAATGACAAAGCAGGTCATTACCCATTTAGAACAAACAACAGAGCTAAGCAATAATAATCAGGATGGGGGGGGACGACACACACTCCTGCAACTCGCAGGCAAGACCATGAAAAGTAGTTCACCCCAAGCAACCCCAAGTGAGGAGGGGAAAGTTTCAGCGAAGCCTGATGAGGACTTCCAGCTTCAACTGCTGTGGATGGACACTCCTATGGAGCTCTTACTCACCAAAAATTATGCTGGAATACATTTTGTTAATCTTTAAAGTAATCCTGGGATCCTATTAATTTTTGCTACAAGACTAACAAGACAAATCCTCTGCAACTTTGTCAGGACTCCTACCTTCAAGAAATTATCCAGTGTCACCCCAGCCTAGTCACTGCACAACAGAATCCCCTGCACACATGATGCAAGGAAAGCTTGTATACAACTGCATGCACACAGACAAACCGCATATATACTGAGTATGTGCAATGAATAGACACAATCAGACTGAAAGGATGCTGTACTCCTCCACAGATCCACCAGCATTTCCACAAATGTGGCATCTGGTATGTAGGAACACGATGGCTCCATCCCATGGTTTATTTATTTATATTTATTTATTTGAGTTATTAGATTATTTATTGTTATTATTATTTATTTGCTTTATTAGATACAGCCCTAACCTCTAAGCCCCCATTATTTATTTATTATTTATTTATTTATTGGATTTATATCCCACCCTCCCTGCGAACGGATTTATATCCCGCCCTCCCCGCGAACTTATATTGTGATCCTCCAAACATCCTTTGACTGACGGCACTGACGGCATATCCAACAGCATCTAGGACACTAGTGGCGACTTCAATAAGGAGTCAGAGCACTGGCCTATGCTAGAGAGGCTTCCATTAGTATTATAGGCTATAGTGCTGGGTTCTAGGATGCATTCTGGGATTCCACAGAAGGGCAGATGGAGGAGCTCAAAGTTGAAACTAAATGATGCTGGCAAGCCTGATGGAGGCATTCAGCAAGATAAAACTGAGTAACAGTGCATAAAACGAGTCCAGTAGCACCTTAGAGACCAACAAGAGTCTCAGGGTATAATATTTTGAGAGTCAGACAAAGGGAGCTTTTACTCTCGAAAGATTATACCCTGAAACTCTTGTTGGTCTCTTAAGGTGCTGCTAGACTCAAATATGTTTTATTGCAGACTAATACCGCCACCCTCCGAAACTAATTAATATAAAAATGATGAGAGTTTGTACTCTTAGTAAGGCCAAAGACTATTTTCATTGGGGAATTAATATTCTCTGTTTTAGTTATGAGAGAGCAGAAAGGAAACTCGAATGATGAAGGTTACAGCATGCTCCTTTAATGGGAAATGTTGTACAAAAACCCGTGGATATTTTGTGCAGCAACTACAGGATTCTAAAGCCAACAGAGCAAAGAATATGACGTCAACTTGACCTGATTCATAACGAAGATTCAGGAAAACACTGCAGAGCCTAATTCTTGACATATGAACTCTAGTCAAAATCCAGGGTTAATTTTGGGTGAAAAATTAGGCAGTAATCCCCATTCCTGATAGTTGTTGATGGAAAGTGATGTCAGTCACAGCTGACTTATGGTGACCCTTCATGGGGTTTTGCAGGGCAAGAGATAGGCAGAGATGGTTTGTCATGGTCTTCCTCTGCATAGTGACTAGGGTTGCCAGATCCTCCCTGGCCACCAGTGGGGGATGGGGAGGCCTAGACTTGCCAGATCCAGGTTGGGAATCTCAGAGAGATTTGGGGATGGAGCCTGGGGAGGACAGGGACTGTAGTGGGGTACAGTATCATAGAGTCCACCCTCCCAAGCATCCATTTTCTCCTGGGGAACTGATCTTTGTAGTCTGGAGATG
Source organism: Lepidodactylus listeri (assembly GCA_029233225.1). NCBI lineage: Eukaryota > Metazoa > Chordata > Lepidosauria > Squamata > Gekkonidae > Lepidodactylus > Lepidodactylus listeri. Next base: position 53,091,578 of record JARCFY010000006.1, read on the forward strand.
AGCTGTGATTCTGGGGGATCCCCAGGTCCTACTTGAAGGCTGGCATCCCAGGCATTCGAGAAATTCCTTGGTGGTCTGGCTCCCATCCAAATACTAACCGGGGCTGACTCTGCTTAGCTTCTGAGATCTGATGAGACTGGGCTAGCCTGGGCTGTCCAGGTCCAGGTCCATATAATTACCCTACAAATATACATATCACATTGTCATACCGAGACACACCCTCATACATATTGCACTTGACCTCTCTGAGCTCATCTGAAAAAATTAATGGCCTCTTATTTGAATAAGCTCATGGTCAATCAGCAAAACGACGAATGCACAAGTAGATCTACAACCTGTAGAACCATGCTTCAAATGAATGCTTTCTGTTCTTCCTCCCTTCCACATACCAAAGCAGTTATATGATAAAAGTTTATTCTCTTAGACACAGCATTCTCTTTTCTTGGGAGGAGCATACTGTAAACACATTTCTATTCTTATTTATAGAGTCTTATCTGTATATTATTTCACCCATTGGCTTTTTTTGTCTTTTTCTGCCAGACTCTTTTCCCAAAAACATTCAGGGACAGGCTTAAAACTAAACTACACTCTCACTGTAATTAGATTTGTCAAAAGAGGGGTGCCTAGGACAGGGAGCAAATTGCAACATACGATTTGCACCAGGAAGCCCATGGGACCCATGGGAAGGTAGACTCTTACTCATAGGCTTGGGGTTATGATCTGAAGGCACATGATGCAGACTTCTTGCTGAAGTTGAGCAGGTCCAGGTCTGGTCGCTGACTGGCTAGGAGACTTGTGGGATACCCTATGTATGCACCTTTGAATCCCAACTAACAAGTCTGCACTGGAGGAAAGATTCTTTGCAGACAGTTCTGGGCCACCTGAGTTGGGTTTCTGTCTATTGCAGTGGTTCTCAACCTGTGGGTCGGGACCCCTTTTGGGGTTGAACAACCATTTTACAGGGGTCGCCGGCTGGCATCCGAGCCCACCCCGCCCCTCCCTGCCAGCAGGAAAGGGCCTTGCGCTCGATCGAGTGCGAGGTCTGGCCTCCTGGCTCTTTGCCCTCAAAGGGAGCTTTCTTTTCAAGGGCAAAGAGCAGGAGTTGGTTGGGGCCAGAGCCCCGCCCCCTGCTTCCAGCAGCCCTTTCAGCAGGGGCCACGAGGAGGAAGACGCCAGCAGGTAAGTCAATGGCTGCTTCCCCCTCCCCGCCGCCACCTTTAGGGTGCTCTGCTGTCGCCTTCCCTGGGCTCCACGCTGAAGCACAGAGCTCAGGAAAGGCGGCAAAAGCCGCCCCCCACCGCCTTCCCTAGGCTCCGCACCAAAGCGCAGAGCCCAGGAAAGATGGCAAAAGCCCCCCCCCCGCCTTCCCTAGGCTCCGCACCGAAGCGCAGAGCCCAGGAAAGGCAGCAAAAGCCACCCCGTCACCTTCCCTAGGCTCTGCACCAAAGCGCAGAGCCCAGGAAAGGCGGCAAAAGCCACCCCCTCGCCATCTTCCCCAGGCTCCGCATCAAAGAGCAGAGCCCAGGAAAGGTGGCAAAAGCCCCCCCCCGGCCTTCCCTGGGCTCCGCACCGAGGTGCAGAGCCCAGGAAAAGCGCAAACCCCCCCACCTACCTACCTTCCTTCCCTCCTCTCTCTCCCCCCTTTCTCTCTCTCTCTTCCCCCTTTCGCTCTCTCTCTCCCCCCTCTCTCCCCCCTTTTTTTCTCTCTCCCCTCTCTCTCCCCCCTTTTTCTCTCTCTCCCCCCTCTCTCCCCTTTCTCTCTCTCTTCCCCCTTTCTCTCTCTTCCCCCCTCTCTTCCCCCTTTCTCTCTCTCTCTCCCCCTACCTTTCTCTCTCTCTCTCTCTCTCCCCCCCCACCTGCAACAGCCCTTCCCCTCCACCTACCTTCGTTTTCTCATGGCATCTTCTGTTGAAGAAAAGTAAGTCTGAAGCCTGAGTGTTTGTTGTGTCTTATTGGAACTAGCTTGCAAATATATGTGTGTCTAAAGTCTGTATTAAAGTTGTTTGGTGCTAACTGCCATGCAAGAGAAAACATCTGAAAAAGTAGCTTCATTGTTGTGTGTGTTGGCAGAATTTTATGGTTGAGGGTCACCACAACATGAGGAACTGTATTAAAGGGCCACGGCATTAGAAAGGTTGAGAACCGCTGGTCTATTGCCATCCTTTGCCTTAACTCTTCAGATTTATTAACTCAAAGATTAATCTTTTATGAGATGCCATCCTCTGTCTCTAGAATACCGTGATCTAGTTTGAAAGAGAAAGCAAATGATGGGAAATGTTTGAAGTATGAGGGGAATTGCAGAAAATTAACCCTGGGCAGCTCAAGAATTTAGAAACCAACAAAACAAATAGCACATGCCCTAGAGACAAACTGGGATTTGAGTGTAATCCTTAGTTTTAACACCCATCCAAATATAAAGCAGTTCTTATTCAATGACAGTAACACTGACTAAACTGAAGCAGATTAGAGTAACATTTGGGAACTATTATGCAAATATCTGCCACAAGAATCCCGTTAGAGTTTCAGCGTATCTGGGACACACAATTCTACCATTCTTACTCAATCAAAACTTCCGTTAGTTATAAGGTCTCTCTTATAGAGTGAGGAAAAATCAGGAAATGGCGAACTGTGCTGCATTTGCATCTGGCTAGGGCCTGTCAGGATTGAAGAGTATAGCAGCAGCTTCACTGTGCCAATATCCAAATATATGCAGGTGGGGCAGTCAAAGTCTGTGCATGCAGAACCCTCTTTAAAAATCAGTAATTGTGCCAATCAGCTCTTTTGCATGGAAGAGGGAGACAAAATTCATGATCATCACTTTTTGAACCACCAATAGGTACAACTGGTTTTATTTATTTGATTTATATACTGCTCTCCCGGCAAGGACAAATTAAAACATAAAATCACAACTCCCATGTAAAATAGCCTGTTCAGGTGTCAGTCATATCTGAGTATAACAGTGGTGCCCCGATGTCAAATTTGAACCAGGCCACTGGTGGGCCTTTCTTAAAAGGCCCTATAGCTAGATGCCACAGTTATGCTCAGGAGGCAGGGGCACCTGCTACACAGTGAGTGTTCCCCTTTTTGCACACCCTCATCATCAGCTATCGTGAGCCCTTTGCTTATTCGTCCTTCCACACACTGCTAAAGAGTGCTGTCCATTTAACTTGCATCTGTAGTCTTAAGTTCCATGATGGAAGAAAGGTGGAATCTACACAAGTAAATGCATACTAAACAAATCTCAATTCTCTGAGTTCTACATGAGGTCTGAATACATTTGAATCTCTTCCATAGTGTAAGTGGATCCTATTCATTTCAACAAAGGGCTCATCCACTTCATACCAAGAAATGCATATGAAGATTGCCTCCTGCAATTAATAGGGAAGACCTTGGAATGAAGTGGGACTCCATTCCATATGCCCCTCCATCCATTTGCAACTGCAGGGTTGTAATATCTGTTCCAATCTCTGTTACTCAACTAGTAAAAGACTCGCTACAGAAACAATTCTCATTCCCTTGGGTTATTTCAGCGTGGAGACACCTTGGTATCCAGATTCCTTTGGAGCTTAAAAATCTAACAGCTCATAATTTTCACAAACTATTCGAGGACATCAAACCCCATATACAGGAATGGAACAAACTTAATCTCTCACTACCAGATCGTCTACACCTCATCCAAAGTTTTGTGTTTCCAAGCTTCTTTTTCCTATTCAGAGCAATACCGATCACTCTAATGGACACAGACCTCAAATCGTGGCAAGATATGATCAACTCCTTCATCTGGGCCTTCAAAAAATCAAGAATTGACAGACGCATTCTCACAAGATCCACCACCAAAGGTGGCCTGAACCTACCTAACTTTAAAAAGATATTACCAAGCAACAGCCATCGCTAATTCTCTGAGGATGCTACATGGTTCCACACCTACAGACTGGATGACCATCGAACAAACCTCTACAGCCCCCTTGACTCTGCAAGAAACACTCTGGAGCACAAAAACACAAAGAGCCAAACACACTCTAGACAACCCATTCTTAAAACATACAGTTACGATATGGGATACTCTGAGAAAACGCTTAACACCATCCATATCTCCACTCTCGACTTTCACGTTTTAGGATTGGTTCCCTCCAGGCCAAGCTCCGGGAGCTTTTCAAACCCGGACATCGGCAGGTGTTATCTGTTTGCAGGATCTCTCCAAACAAGGCAAAATTTTATCAAAAGTACAACTTGAAGAACAAATACAAAAACCAATTTCTTGGCTCAGTTATTACCAACTTGGGAGCTTGATTGCCCGCCTTTCACAGGAAGGAGTTTTTAGACATCAACTGACAAAATTTGAAGTATTACTGAAAGCCTTCTCAGAACATACAAAATGCCTTCTATCAAACATCTATAAAATACTTACAGAACAGGATAGCAACCCAAGACTAAGATACCAACTAGCATGGCACAAAGATTTAGGAAAGTACTTGACAGAACATCAATGGTCCCTCATATGGTCTTCACCCGCTAACAGATCTGGGACCTTTAATGTTAAATTTCAATTTTTCAAGCTTTTATCCAGATGGTATTACACACCAGAACGCCTTCATCGTATCAATGCATGACACTCTCGTCTTTGCTGGAAAAACTGCAGAGAAACAGGAAATTATATACACTGCTGGTGGGCCTGCACTCACATCCAACATTTCTGGAAATCTATAATCGCAGAAATATCATGTATAACATCAGAATCTCTCCCAATGGATCCAACAGTTCTTCTCCTCCATCTTAAGAGACCCCTCCATGGGGGAGGAATCTCTTTCCCGTCTGACAACCTTCCTGCTTTCTGCAGCTAAAACCACAATTGCTGCCTCGTGGAAATCATCAACACCCCCGACACTGGAACAATGGAGGAAGAGAGTGTGAGATCAATTTATAATGGATAAAATAACTGATAATTTAAAGGCTACTAGCACTCATACTGATGTTAACTTCTCTCGCTTCGTGCGCACTTGGTACTCATTTCTTCAATATATGACAGAACACAAATTGCTACCACAGGAACCCAGTTATGCCTCCTGGCTTCACTTTTGACTCTTAGAAATCAAACACACACACCACGCAACTTTCTTTTAAGTAGTTTCCACTCACTGCTTTCATATATAGACAGTTTCAGGTACTGACTTACTATATATTAACAGATGATACATTGTATATCTTTGACATACTGTCATCCCACTTGTTATATGAAAAAAGTTTTTGACTTGTATACTTACTCTATGTTTGTATTAATAAAAAAATATTTTTTTTAAAAAAGGGTTGTAATATCTGTGAAGAACTGTACAGTTTCCCTATGGATCACCATTGTGCAGAGTTTCCTGCTTCTGAGCATGGGTTCAGAATTACTAGTGATCCATCATCATCCTTTATTTATGTTATTAATCATGTATTACTTACAGGATACACTAGGTGCTCCTGTTTTATTTACAACTCACATTTTATTTAGGTGCTGTACAGAATCAAAATAGATTTGTGCCTACAGGCTCCATAAGTTATTCAAGTCTTTTTTACATCCCTAGAAGGCTTCCACAGAGTGATTATACAGTGCATGTTGAACAATATTAATATTGTAAAGAGAACAGCAACCAACATTTTGATAAATGATAAAACACACTCCTTCCCTTGCAACACACTCTTAATCAGCACCCTGTTAGACATCTCTCTCTCCCCTCCTCCTCACCTAATGCATTCATCCTGCTGATGGTGTCACTCATCTCTTTCTTGCCCTGCATCCTTCTCTCCACTCTCACTGCCTCACACATGCCTACCGTGCACACTATCCACCCTCTGTTTTTTCTCATTCTTTCATTCTCACAGACTAGTATTGCCTATCCCTCCACCCACTGGTGGTTCTCTCCTTTCCAAGATGATGGATCATGACAAGACTGCATGTCCACAATACAACTGATATGTATTAATAGCTCTTGACAGGAGACTTAACAGTTTTAAAACTAGAGCCCATCGCAATTTGCGTGCACTTTCATAATTTCAGAAGAAACAAAAAAGCACCTTTTCAACACCCAAGTGTCCTGGTTTGTCTTGACAGTTCTATGAAGAAAATCTATTTGAAGGCAACAACAACCATTCACCACTTGAGTTCATGCTAGGAATGTGACAGTTACAACATTAAAACAAGTGAAACAGCCTGTTTTTCTGTGCCTTTGGCAATTCAAACTACCATACGTTTCATTTAAGTAGAGTATCCTAATGGGAAGCTTATAAATATTTAATACACTGCTATAAATAATATTTGCATAATTCTGGAGCTGAACAAGGCATGAACACCAGCTCTTGTGTTTCAAGAAGCTTTGCCTTTATTAGGTAAATTCATTGATTGGTGAGAGCACAGCAGCTAAGAGAATAAACTGTAACCTGGAAGGCACCCAGTTGAAATTTTGCTGGTACCTTGAACTCACTAGGAGAGTGAGGCAAACTAGTCTCTCTCATCTTTGACGCCATCATCTACAGGGCAGTTGCAAAGATTACACCAAGATACTGTGTGTGAAGCCCTTTGAACACTGAAAATACAACAATCTACCAAGTATTATTCATATAACCACATCATATTAGGGGAAGTGCTATGGCTCAGTGGTAGGGCATCTACTTGGCGTGCAGAAAGTTTCAGCTGCAGATTCTCCAGTTAACAAGACCAGATGATGTGAAAGACCTCTGTCTGAGGCCCTAGAAAGCCACTGTAAGTCAGAGTAGACAATAGTGACCTTATTTATTAATTTATTCGGATTTCTAGCCTGCAGTTCCCTGCACAGCAGGGCTCAGGGCGGGTTACAACGTTAAATGTATACAATAAATCAGGGGTCATTTCGTAGAAAAAGAGGTGCAGGAGCTCATTAGCATAACTCATTAGCATAACTTATTTGCATATGCTACACCACCTGACATCACTAGAAGTATGTCAAAAGGCAAGAAAGAAAGAAGAGAGAGAGAGAGAAAGAGAGAGCTGGCAGAGAGGGGACAGCTACTAATCCAAGCCTCAGAAATACCACTATTCTGGGAGGACAGCTTCAGTGGTGGCTGAAGCCTTCAGAAGGCTGGTTGGAGGAACAAGGACCTTTCCAGGGGACGGGGTCATTTTGCTGCAGCCATGATACAAGCAGGCAGTCCCCCACCGGGGGTGGGTGGGGCTGGCACCAACTCCCGGAGCTGCGCTCCCCCAAGTTCCTGCTCGAAATGACCCCTGCAATAAATTAAAATAATTTAAAACGCAATCTGCAATATTTAAAACCTATACAGCATCACATAATGCATAAGATGGCAGTCAATTACAGTTAACAGGCAGACCCAAAGAACTTTCAGCATGTATACCCATAGATGGAACCAGGTGCTGGGCAGATGGCAGAAAAGAATGAACAGGCAGCATCACATGGATGGTGTAACGTGGGGGTAGGAGAAGGCGATGGAGTTGGATCTCTGCTGCTTCAACCACAGGCCTGGCAGAACATCTCCATTTTACAGGCTCTGTGGAATTACAACAAATCCTGCAGGGCTCTGATCTTACTTGATGGACCAATTGTCTGATTGATGGACCAAAGGTCTGATTCAGTATAAGGCAGCTGAGCAGTGAATGAATCTACAGTAGGATTGCCAGCCTCCAGGTGGGGCCTGGGGATCTCCCGCTTTTATAACTGATCTCCAGCTGACAGAAATCAGCTTCCCTGGAGAAAATGGCTGCTTTGAAGGGTGAACTCTATAGCATTGTACCATGTTGAGGCCCCTCCCCTCCCCAAACCCCACCTTCTCCTGGCTCCACCCCCAAAGTCTCCAGGTATTTTCCAAACTGGACTTGGCAACCCTAATCTACAGCAATGCTGAGAGGAAGTAGGAAAGAAGTCATTTCCCAACAGCATTGAACTGGGGCAGATAACCCATATGAAAAGAGTATTTCCCTCTTGCTTAGTCAACCAGACTGATGCTCCCAAACTCAGATTCAATTAAACATGGGCTGTTTTCATCAGGGGGCTGGAAGTAGCAGGGGAAAGATGGAGGTCAGCAAAGATGTTGCCTGCATGCCCTTTTGCTGCAGTTGCCAGCCACCAACTCATGCCCTCAAGATGAGGAAAGGGACAAGAAGGAGAAGGGACTTGGATTTATACCCCACTCTTCACTACCCGAAGGAGTTGCAGAGCAGTTTACAGTCTCCTTTCCCTTCCCCTCCCCACAACAGAAACCCTGTAAGGTAGATGGTGCTGAAAGAATTCTTTCGAGAACTGCTTCTGAGAGAACAGCTCTGAAACAACTTGTGACTGACCCAAGGTCAGTCAGCAAGCAGCTGCATGTGGAGGAGTGGGGAATCAAACTCAGTTCTCCCATATTAGAGTCCACGCTCCTAACTACTACACCAAACTGGCTCTCCACCACTACATCAAACCATACCACTACACCAAACCACTGCACCAAACATAGCAGTTTTATTTCCACCCTGCTTCCCAGGAACCACAGGCCTATTATGATACTCTGAATGCTACACTTGGAGGGAACAAAATGGCAAACAGTGGGAAAACAACACAGAAAGGGGGTGGATTTTGTGTTAACAGGTAGGGGACAGGTTGGGTTAAATGGGCTGAGGAGCAGGGGGACCCAAAGTTGTCAACTTGAGGACATAATGAAAATGGCTCTTTACTGGTCTATGTATCTGGAGGGAGGGAGGTTCCCAACTAATTTATGTGTTTAAAACTACCCAGGAAGAGGAAGTATTTTCCAAGAACGCCCTGCTCCTTAAAATGAGACCTTGCCTAGTGAAAATATAGCCACATGAACCTCCCAATTTAGTATTAGCTGCTTCACATAAAAATTGGCACAGATTATAGATCTGAAATCCAAGCCCTGCTTCAAATCAAGGTCTTGGTTAGAAATACACTTCCTCGAAGAGAATCTCCATTTATTGATAGATTGATTTAGATTTTTAGGCTGCCCTTCCCTGCTTACAGCACAGATAAATATCATAAATAAATTAAGTTAAAACCAGAAGTAAAATACATAATACATATACCAACAAATAAAACAATCTATTCCAAGATGGCAGAAAAAAATCCAGCTTCCACCAGCCTCCTAAGGGGTTACAGAGAACGGAGGGTGTGAGAGTGCCAGACTATGTGTTGTCCCATTGCTCTCCTCAACCAAATGCTTGGTGGAACATCTCTGCCTTACACGCCCTGCGGAAAGGTAACAAATCCCGCAGTGCATGGATGTTCTCCTGCAGAGAGTTCCACCAGGCAGGGGCCAGGGCTGAGAAAGCCCTGGCCCTGGTTGAGGACAGTTGGCTCTCTCTCAGGCTGGGTACCACAAGGAGGTTCTTACTTCCTGAGCATAGTGCTCTTCTGGGGGCATACTGAGAGAGGCGGTCCCAAAGGTATGTGGGTCCCTGACCACTAAGAGCCTTAAAGGTCAAAAACAGCACCTTGAACCTGATCTGGTGCCCCACTGGAAGCCAGTGCTCATGCAGCACAGATTGAATATGTGCCGTCTAAGGGGTCCCTGTAAGGACCTGTGCAACCACATTCTGGATGAGTTGGAGCTTCCAGGTCAGCCTCAAGAATAGGCCCATGTAGAGCGAGTTACAATAGTTTATCCTGGAATCAAGTCTGTGTTCCTTAATGTTTTCTAGGGATTATCCCTGAATGAGTTGGCCTACTTCAAGAAAATATTTCCAAATGAATGCATTAATTGGTAATTTATTACATTTTAAAACTTCCTTTTTGAGATAGTTACAGCCTCCCCGCCCCCCCCCCCGGATGCCTCCCATACATTCTTTAGAACTTAGTCCAACCAAAGGTGCCCATGGAGCAAATATCTCATTATAAATTATTATTTAGATTCAGCTGTATAGGATGAGAAGAGAGCCCAAGTGTTTTGTGCTTCTGAAGATGGACTTCTGGAGGGCATAAAGAGGGCATTAACAAATGCCTTTGGCAAGCCAGCCAAATTATACCTTGCTGTTTCTTGCAAACCACAGTCATTCTTTATAGTCCTTGCAGTTCAAAGCACCTCTGTATCTCATTAACATGTATAAAGGAACTTGTAATAGCCAGAAAGCATTAGATTTATATAATAATTAAATCTGTTTGGGCCATGGATATTAAATTGGATTGAGCCACACTGTAAGTAAGTTATTCATTTATATTAGCTGTCACCCCCACACCCTCCCTGCACCCAAACGTTTCCCTTCCCCGTCTCTGGAATTTGGAGTTGAGCTGTTTGATTCCTGGTCATGGGCAATAAAGGCATTTTGAAAGCCAAAAAATAATAACATAACATTAAAAAAAATTATATTAGCTGTCTCTTTCACTTATTTCTTGCAGAACAATGGCATTTAATTTTCCCAGATATGGTTTGTGCGGTACTCCTAGGTCGTAACTTAGACAGAAGAGTCCAAACAGACTAAGAGTACAATGGCATCAATGAACACAGAATTTAAAAAAATTAAGCAGACCAAGTAGGGGTTTTAGATCTCTTAGACCTTTGGAAATCTAATGAGTATCCCCTGAGCTTACCCTACATATACACCCTAAACACCCTGTTCTAGTACCATTAACCCTACTGGAAGCAATGTCTGAAAATCACAGTCCAAAGTAATGACTATCATTCCAAGATTGCTTCTTGTGCATGAAGTCTCTTGAAATGTATCTTTTCTCCATATCATTTACATTCTAATCTAGTTTGCCTCTCTGATATTTTTAACCAAATGCTGAAACTACAAACTTAATGATGCAAACTCCCCTTTCTCACAGGCAAGATTTTAGAGGATTCTGTCAGTCACATGGGGGATTGTGAGGGTTCTAAAGACATACATTTTGTTTACAGCTGCTTTCACTACATTAATGCCACCTCCAACCTGAATGCTTGGGTAAAAGCTCACATAATAATTAAAATGATTTTTTAAAATGGTTGCTCTAATACTGTTCAGTTAATTATGTTCTTTGCAATTCATGTCACGTTTATCTGATGCAAATCATTTGTAACAGAAAAGCTGGATATTGTTGAACTCTTTCATATATATTTTTATAATTGAAAAACAAGTAATGACTGACTGGTGGAGCAGGCTGTAACAGATAGACATTTTCACATACTCAGATGTCAGGCATCAAGTGTTGAATAATTATCAAGTGAAGAGAGATCAAATTATGTACCATCATAGGACACTGTCCAAACACAAACAGTATTTATTTGCAGTAATTGTGCAAAACATGTGGACTCCAGCTCATCACCGCCATGGATGAGTGCACAGCCATTATCTATATGAAATATTAAAAATACTTTTAAGTGGACAGTCATGAGCCTGTAGACATGACTAAACTTTTTATTATCCCATCAAGTGATCAAGCAGAGTTTTACTGCACATTGGCTGGAAATGAGCAGTAAATTGGTCATCTGTCTCTATACAATGTTAGATGTATTGAGTGAACATGTACACCTTCTTGCTCCCTGCAACTGAGCACTGAAAAGCAACATATAGAAACAAATGGCTATATGTGGGTCAGATCCACCATCAGTATCAAACAGATGATCAGTGTTGCCACTTCTAATACTATCTCAGGGGGCTGACTGGCAAAGCAAGCACCATTCTCACCCCAGACACAACCTTTCTCTTGGCAAGCAACCACCACTATTGACTACTAGCACAGCAAAAGGGCCGCAGTGGCTCAGAGGTTAAGACACTGAACTGGAGACCAGAAGGTTGGTAGCTCGGCAGTTCGAGACCCTGGTGCCACATGACGGAGTGAGCTCCTGTCTCTGGCCCCAGCTCCTGCCAACCTAGCAGTTCGAAAGCAAGAAATTGCAAGTAGATAAATAGGTACCGCTTTGGCAGGAAGGTAACAGCATTCCGTGTGCCTCGGCATCTAGTCATGCCAGTCACATGACCATGGAAAAAGTCTTTGGACAGCGCTGGCTCTTTGGCTTGGAAAAGGGAGATGAGCACCACCCCCCAGAGTCGGATTCAACTGGCTTTTGAGCAAGGGAAACCTTTACCTTTACTAGCACAGTGGTGGCCACACATCCTTCCCCAGACTGAGACGACTCTGTTTACTGCCCTGTCCCCAGAACCAGTACTGAGATAAGCAAAACATCCTGAATAGATGTGTGAATATAACAACAGGTAACAGGTATCTAAATTCTATCAGATAGATACAGCTGAGTCAAGCGGGACATAATACCACTCCCAATGAAAACTCTTCACAGCAACGTGTGACGGTTTGGATCAAATAAATAGAAATGTCTCAACTAAATGATCAAGTTCTTTCCTTCTCTGGGACCTAGAACTGAACTGAAGAATTGAATTGAAACCTGGATACTCTGCTGTTACCAGGCAGCCATCAAAGAGGCCCAGACTAATAATGTGATGAACTTTAGTTTCCAACTTCTTATTTGAAAAGACTGAACCACTAACCTGGACTTCTACACCCAGTCCAAAATGTCTTAGAAAGTGCCATTCTCACTTCAGACTCCCAGAAGCGAGGGACCTGGCTTTGACAAGAGTGCTGTTGATCAAATCAGATAAACCACCTTGTGGTCTGTGGGATTCCTGAGTCAGCATTCCCTCAAACCACCTCCACAGAAGTGTCCTGTGAATTAGGCTGTGGTCAGATGAGATCCAACTTCATTGCTGTTGCCTGCAGATTTAAAATGCAGGTTCAGACAGCAACATCTGCCTCCCATCCCCCAGTCAATGGCACCCCGTACTCGCCCGTCTTCAAGCCAGAGTTCTCAGGCACCGGGGAAAGTCCAGACTCACCCCACATTTCCAGATTTATGATCACTCCACTGCAAAATGAAGCCGTGCACACAGTTGTCTGGCTGCCTTTTTTTAACTTCAGTTAGTGATGTGCACTTATTTGGGAGCCCCGGGGGGGGGAGTTGTGTTTGGGTAACAACTCCCCCCAAATAATCCCTCTTTCCTGCTTTTGGGGTGAGACAGTGTTGGAAATACTCTGTTAAGGCTCCCATATCGGCAGCTTTTACTTCCTGGTTTGCTTCTGTGCATGCATGATTTTCTGAAATGTAAAAAAAAATGCCACAGGCTGTCTGCTCCACAGGTGCCGTGCAGCACGCATCTGGACAGTCACCAACCAGAGTGAGCGTGCAGTGAAGAGAGCATGTGTGATCAAAAATCCCCAGGACTAAAAACCCTGGATCAAAAAAGAGGCACAGCCACAACGCAATAGCACACTATCTAACCGCAGCCTTAGAATCACTGTCTGAAGCATCTGGTGTGCGATATAATGATGTATTCTTTTAACATCTCAAAATACCTTATGAACTACTTCATTAAATGTTTATTAAACTATAATGAACACAATCCAACACAACATTAAGTACTGTTAAGGTAATCAATCGGCTTAAGTGCTCTCAATGCAATGTTGTACCATCGCCATTATGTATTGTTAGAAATATGAATCTTCATATCAGTCCTAAAATTTCCATTAGACTTGAGGAACATCAATAGCCTATCACTGTCAACTGTTACCGATTTCCTGCCAACTGTATGAATACTGTACAAGTAGTTAATCCCACTCTACAAGTAGCAAAATCAAGTCTATTGCCTGAAATCTTTTATTTTTATTTGTACCATCTAGATTCCATGAACCAATTGGCAGACAAACAACATGATCCTTCATTTGCTGTAAGCACTTCCTTACTTCTTTCAGAAAGAGTAGGCTGCATTACCAGCTGCTTGAAACAAAAGGCTCAAAAGGTTTGGGAAATATGTCAAGCTGACCTTGTTTCAGTCAGTATGAAAATGCTCTCCACTACCACTTTAACTAGCTGTTCAGTGGGGTTGGCTTCAAAAAGGCATATAAAGAATGGTAACTTAAAGAGCAAATGTCTCAAAACACTTTTCAAATATATTTTTCAAGGCTAAGGCTACCTTTAAACAATGCCCTCAGAAAGTGCAAAACAGCAGTCACATAAGCATCACTGTGGTACATAACACAGTATTTGCCTGTTATGTAGTTTCAAAAATTTCTGATCAAACAAATTGACCAAGTGGCTCTAATATGATTGAATGTAGTCATGAGGGTGGCCGACACAGCAATGATCCTGCATCAAGCAGGGGGTTGGACTAGATGGCCTGCATGGCCCCTTCCAACTCTGTGATTCTATGATTACAATTCTGTGAATCCCAACTGGTGTGTTTCTGTGGGATCAAGGACTTCTGCTTGCAAAACACCATTTTCCTGCATCCCCCTTCCTGTGGAAACCAAAATGGAGATCTCCAGGAACAGGATTTCTGGGGGGCCTTTCAGATGCCCATGAGAAAGAGGGAAATCATACTCTGTGGAAAGTCCTTGTGTCTGCAGAAAAGGTAGACTGGGTCCAACCCACTGACCTGATGCATAGGGCATAGTGTTATTTCATATCACCTCACCTCACACTAACACAATGACAGTTTCGGTTTTGTATTAGAAACAAGAATTGGAAGGAATGGATGGCCACATATCGATACAGATATTGCAGAGTCTGTTAAAATGAACATGCCCATGCACGGTCCCTTTTGTCAATAAAAACGACTGCCTACAGGAGCTTGTTATTCAGATTAGTGTAGGTTAAGATGTCTGTTTGCAAGCAAAGGTATCAAAATTAGATGAGCCGTTTCAATAATGCACAGTCAGCAGGAGACAGTTATTCTGCTGGGGCTGGGGAATGCCATTCTGCAAAGAGACCACGATTCACAACTTCAAAGGACACTGCATGTCCAAGTAGAAGGGTCTTTTGCTGCAGCTTTTTTCATAACCAGCTAATTGCCTGTTACGGTGTGAAAGGGCTTAACTAAATGAATGCAACAGAGCTTTACTAATTCAGACTTCTAAATCAAGGAAGGTTTTTGCTGATGATTTAAACCCCTCATAACATATCTTCCAAACCCCTGTCTTCAATTCAAACAAGATTCACACCACTCAGGGGTTTATTATTTGGAGGGTCTGGAGAGGGGAAGGTTTCTGCGCACCCAACTGATTTTTAGAGTTCAGACTTCAGAGACAACTGCCTGCTTACGCACAAGCTCTTTTAACTGGTGTTACTATACTGCTTTTGGAACAGCACCATTCCTTTTCCTGCTCCCATTTCCAATGCACCACTTTATTTTGTCATATATTGACTTCTGGCACCTGCAATGCCTAAACACTCTCCAATGCAATACGTACTAGAATGAAACATAACTTTTAAAGACATATATATAGTAGATAGCCCTTTGTGACTGATGACAGACCTTATTAGGTCTAGCTAGCTTAGGTTTGCTATTAGAGTTGCCAGCCTCCAGGTGGGCCTGGAGATCTCCCACTTTGACAACTGATCTCCAGCCAACAGAGAGACACTCCCCTGGAGAAAATGGCTGCTTTGGGGAATGGACTCTATGGCATTGTACCCTGCAGAGGCCCCTCCCCAAACCTCACCCTCCTCAGGCTCCACCCCCAAATCTCCCAGTAGTTCCTAACCCAGAGCTGGCAACCCCATTTGCCATCCTCTAGTTGGGGCCTAGATTCTCACATATTTATTTATTTGTTTGTTTGTTTGTTTGTTTATTTATTTTAATTTATACCCCACCCTCCCCACCGAAGCAGGGTCAGAGCAGCTTACAGGCCCATTGGCATCATAAAAACATTTAAACAGTAAAACAAATTAAAATCATAAAACAATTCATAAGGTGCTACATTTATACGATGGAGGAGTAACTGTCCTTAATGATCATCCACAATGGGGAATTCAGTCATTGATTGATCTCCAGATTAAAGAGGTCTGTGCTCCTGAAGGAAACAGCAGCTCCAGGGAGCGTCACATTCCCTACAGAGCTCCCCCCTCCCCAAGCCCTGCCCTCTTCAGGCTCCATCCCCAAATATCCAGGAATTTCCCAAGCCAGAGTTGGCAACTGGAGTCTTAAACTTTTCAATGACAAAGCTATATTTGTGCAGTGCAGACATATCCTTAGCTGCTCTGGTTTTAATTGCTCACATTTAAAAAAAAAAGAAAAATGGCCTTTTGGTAATACAAACACATTAAGAAACTGAGGCTCAACAGGGCCTCCAGACGCCACGCAGCACATATGCAGAGATACTGCATGTGTGTGTGGCATGTGCTTCTATCAGGCAGATGTCACAGATTTTTAATCCTCGTAAAGTCTCTTGTGGATTAAACCTCAAATCTCTATACATTATTCTTAACGGCTGTAGTAAGTAGTGCATCCCTGTTTTAAGAACAGCTCAGAATCTAAATGCAAGTAATAAGCAAACAAATGTCTGGTGTTTTGAACAAATTGCAGCTGCATAATATTCAAAGGATTTTCAGATTGATTTTCTCTTCTTTGGATAATGAGAATGAAATGTCATTCTTCTATTAAGCATTAAAATCATATGATTCAGAGTAGCATATGCGTGCTTCTCCCAGTCCACATACCTGTAAACCTTCAATGGCCAGTTTGAGGATAGAAGGTGTTAATTTGGAGGCTTGCTTGAAGGAGAAGTTGCTCCAGTCTATAATTAGAACGAAGCCATTTATCTGAAGCTCTTGGTCTTCAATGAGAACTTCTAAGGATAACAGAATAGCCCGTAAAATGTCTATGAAAGAATTCCTGGGGATGGAATAAGAAAGACAAAGGAAATGCTTACAGTTATCTACAGATGGCAAGAAAATGTTGTGGCCTTTTAAAAATACGACCATGAAAAGTGCTCATTAATTTCAGTATAGTCCTTCAGGAACTGCAAATATTTCAGAGGTTTATAGGAGCGTTCTGTGAGAAAATCCATTAAGTTATTTGATCGCATATAAGTCAGTAAGTGTGCAATAAATCTTCTAGTTCTTGTTTCACTAATTGTAGCAAATGTTTAACTCAGCTGCATTTGAAAAACATTTGTCATTGTTGCCTGGGATTGGGACCTCCCCAAGACTTACCCAGTGGCACCTGGACAATTGGGATGAGGTCCACCTGGGCAGGTATGGCACAGTCTGAGCCCTTTAAGGCCCCGATGCTACTGCTGCTGCTGCAAGTGGCCACTCACAGCCTGATGTGGTGGCCAAGGTGAGAGTGGGGCTCTTGCCTATGAATGCCTGTGCCAAATAAATCTGTTGATCTTTGAGCTCATGTTTTTGATGCAACAGACAAACATTGCTACTCTTCTGGAATTAAACATATGGAGACAAACTGGTCAATTTTCTTAGTTTCCTTCTAATCTCACAAACGTTCATGCACTGTTTTGTTTTTCCTTTGACTTTGAACCATTACTGAATGTAACACAGAAAGAAAACTGTAATGATGTCAGATCTACAGCCAGAGTCACCAAAGGCAACAAATCAGAGCTATCAGCAGCAAATCTGAAAATTCATTTTCATCCAATTGATACATTCAGTGATAACAATGAGAGAACTTGAATAAAAAGCATTTTAAGGAATCCCAGCAGTATTTCTTGACTGAGGAAGAAAGTGCTGATGACAAACTATAGAATAAATTAAACATGCAATGGAAAGTGAAAGTTTTCAACTGAAAGCCAATATACAAGCAGCAGAATAGAAATCCTCCCAGTAGGCTGACTGATGAAAAGAAAATTTACTTTTAATGATTGCAATTTTTCTTGTAATAAATTGTTTATTTATAAATACAACAGGCATTCTTGTTGTTTGTCCCATCATCTGGTATTGAGTAGGTTTCAGCTGCAGTGTGTTTTTCTCTGGCATCAAGGTTAGTTGGCTGAAGCCATTTAGGTTTATACTGGCATCTCGCTGTTTTACAAAGTGGTCTTTTAGGGTAAGTAATTTTGACTTGTGCTGTGGTCATATGAGCAGTTTGCACCAATATCGTTGTGGTTCCTTTGCAGATTTAAAAAGCATGATCAGACAGCAACATCTGCCTTCTGTGCCCCAGTCATTGCCACCCTGTTTTGCCTTGCTTCAGAAGCGGAGTAATCAGGCACCAGGGAAAGTCCAGTGTTTATGGATATCAGTGCTTTCACCCTGCATTTCTGGATGTCTGAACTCTCCTAGTGTGAGCTCAACCCGGTTGGGAATTCTGATCACTCTGTTCCATTTTTGCTCCTTGTTTTTTTAAGTCAGTTTGCAATGTGCACATAACTGCATCATCATGCACTGCAGCATCAAGCTTACAACTGTCCTCTGAGGTGAGAAGGGAAGAGCAGGCTGAGAAGCCTCCC
This sequence comes from Lepidodactylus listeri, assembly GCA_029233225.1. NCBI lineage: Eukaryota > Metazoa > Chordata > Lepidosauria > Squamata > Gekkonidae > Lepidodactylus > Lepidodactylus listeri. Next base: position 53,109,775 of record JARCFY010000006.1, read on the forward strand.
TTGTCTTTTTTTCATGCCGCTCCCTCTGCCTACAGCTTTGCAGCACACAGGGTGGGGAAGGAGTAAATTGGAAATATGAGGTTTTTCAGAGGAGGAGGCAGCCTCTTCCAACTGTCAAAACAGAGTGGGGCTTCAAATAAGTGGTCATGTGCATATGCAAAATATAAATTTTAAAAAAAGAAACCACCTGATCACTCACTCCGTGATTACCCCACAGCAATAATCTGAACAGTCAACCATGGGGCAAGTGCACAGTGAGGCAGGTTCAGGGTGTGCTGTCTGGTCACTGCTTCCCACCACGATTTAAATTGCTGCAAACAGAGGCGCTGCCAGATCGCACCAAGCCTCAAGTGTGACCACAGCCATGGCTGAGAAGAAGAAAACAAGTCAGATTCAGAAACTTTACAGCTTCCTTAACCCTTGTGGCAAACTTTGTCTTTCTACTGTTAGAAAGAGGAGGGAATCCATGAAGAATTCACCCTAGACTACAAACACATTATAAAGTTAGTAGAAGAAGAGATTGGATTTATACCCCACCCTTCACTACCCAAGGGAGTCTCAGAGCAGTTTACAAACTCCTTTCCCTTCCTCTCCCCACAACAGACCCCTTGTGAGGTAGGTGGGGCTGTGAGAGCTCTGACAGAAACTGTTCTTTTTCAAGAACAGCTGTGCCTAGAACTATGGCTTGCCCAAGGTCATCCAGCAGGTGCAAGTGGAGGAGTGGGGAATCAAACCCAGTTCTCCCAGATTAGAGTCCGCTCACTTAACCACTACACCAAACTGGCTCTCTACACCAAACAGTGAAGAATAATGTATAATGTATTTGTTTACAAAACTGAAAGAGGTTTCCTTCATAAAACCTTTCTCACAGTATTAAGAATAAGAAATGAAATACCATAAAACATGGAAGTAAACTAATGTACAAAATAATCAGAAGCATGCAAAGAATTAATAAGAGCTGCATGATAAAGCAATAAGATACAGGAACTCTACTATTCAGCAGTTCATAATTCTGCAGTAGAAAACCGGAACCCCATCATTCACCAAAGACCTTGTTAAAAAATCATTTATATAAATATTTTAATAATTTAATACAAGCCCTTATAACAGATAAAGAGAAACCTAGACATATCTGTGTATCTAACTCTCAATGTGGCCCCACCGTTGACTTGCCACCTCACAAAAGCCAGCATGGTATAATGCTTAGAGTTTCAGATTAGGATCTGGAGTCCCAGGTCCAAATTCCTGCTCAGAAGCTCACTAGGTGACTTTAGGTCAGCCTCAGACTCTGAGCCTACTCTACCTCATAGGGCTGTTGTGAGAATAAAATTGATAGAATGATGAAAACTGCTTTGGGTCTCAATTGTGGAGAAAGGCAGGATGCTGTGAAGTGCTGCTGGAATCAGGCCTTCTGTTTGATAAACAAGCGTTAGTAGTGGCTAGGGGTGCCTTTTACCAGCTTTGGCTGGTATGCCAGCTGTGGCCCTTCCTGGGCAGGAAGGATATTACCATTGTGGTGCATGCCCTGGTAACATCTAGATTAGATTACTGCAATGTGCTCTACATAGGGCTACCATTGAAGACTGTTTGGAAACTCCAGTTGATACAGAATGCTGTTGCCAGAATGTTGCCTAGAGTGGGTCATAGGGGCCATAGCACCCTGGTCATGTCCCATGAAGAACACTGTTAGGACCTACTCATGCCCAGGACCAACATGAGATACAATTTCCTTAGAAGGAATTTTCCTAGAAGGAAATTTTCCTTGGAAGGAATTTGGCTAGACAACTTCCTTGCTGTTCAGCACTCATGCACCACCTACACATCAAAGTTCTTGTGTTTGTTGAGAAACAACAGAAGCACTTTGTATCACACATGTGATGGGAGTTTTGAGCCCGCCCCTCCAATACACACTGGCTGTTTTCTGTTTGAGACCAAAGGAGGTAGTGGGAAGCTGCTTTAGCCTCTCCTCCATTTTTCTGATCTGCAAACCTCCTCACAGAGCCACTATTGGCATAGCTGTAAAAATTAAGTTATTTACTAGGCTATGTGCAAGGTTCACAACAGAGCCAAGGGATAGTGTGCAGATTAGAAAACAGCAGGGAGAGAAGTTAAAGCTGCTTCTCCCTGCCTGTTTTGGGCACAAACGGAAAACAGCTGGAGCGTGTATGGGAGGCACAAAAGTGATAGAAAGCCCTTGTGCTGTTCCCTGACAAACACAAACACTTTATAATGTGCAGATGGAGCCTCAGTCCTCCTGAACTCATGGCTTTGCCAAGCATACCAGTATTGCTTGGCAGTTCCTCTACCTAGAGGCGTAGCCAGACAATTCCAGTTGGTGGGGCATTGGGAAATCCTGTAAGGCACTTGCTCATCCTTCCAAACTAAATGCTCAACCAGCAAAGGTTTTTTTTTGAAAAAGCAACTAATGGGAGAAACATCTCTCATATTATATTGGACTTACTTATACAAAACTTACAGAAAATGACACAACCAACAGTGCTGTGCAAGAAACTTGAAGGGGGGGAGAAGCAAGGACAAGAGTCGAGCATTCAACAGAGATGGGTTTTTGGTTTTTTTTGCAAGGGATGGGTGTCTGGAAAAGCAATCTTGCCCTCCTGCTTAAGGAACAAAGTGTCCCAAAAGGGGTTTTGAAGGCAAATTCCAAATGGGCCAAAAGACAAGAGGTGGTGACCCTTTTTCACAGATGCCTCCTCCCCAAGCCCCATCCCATTACCTGGCCCAGGAGAAATCCCCCAGGCGGTGGCAGCTGCCACATCCCACAGAGCTAGATGAGACAGGCAGGCCTCACTGCAATCATGTGACCCAGTCATGTGACATCAGCACATGACTGGGTCACATGATTGCAGTGAGGCCTGCCTGCCTCATCTGCCCGCTTGCTCGGCTTGAGAGAGAGAGAGAGAGAGAGAGCGCTAGCAGGGTGGTGCAGTTAATACTCAATGAGGCAGCTAACAAGCATTCCAGCCACACTCCAGCTATGCAGTCTGTGCCTCCTTGCCCATTGCAGGCCAGCATGTAAGGGCATGGCTGGGGGCAATGGGAGTTGTGGGGCCCAGGCCATGTGTGATGGGACACATGCCCCTAAGAGCCCCACCGTGGCTATGTGCCTGCCTTTACCCCTAAGTATCTGGTTGGCTGGCCTCTACTCTTGACCACCCATTTTGACCTAGCTGGACTTCATTAAGCCTGGCCTAGAATACTAGGAACATGCCTAATTATAAATGTCAAAAACTTGAATTTTAAATTGGGCTAGGAAGTTATTTGCAGCTGGTGAAATGACTGCAGTACAAATCAAATGGCATGAACATTAGCTAGTATGAATGAAACTTATAGGATTTGTTAATGTCTGCAAGGGTGAGGAATTGATTTAAAAAAACAAGGGATCCCTATGAACTTCTAAAAGCCATTGAGGAGATACCAACGTAGATTCTGTTGAGGTCTTGGTCAGTTCCTGGAATAAGACCTGGGCTATTGACACAATTACTCCTAGATGTCCTCTCCCATTCTATAGATCTGAAGTTGCTTTCTGCTGAATTACTGAACTTGTTGGGATGAAAAGTAGAGCACAAATGGTAGACTATTCAGACCAAATCCCATTTAAAGAGGCGGTGCTGGTTGCACTGGAATTTTAGCTCTCTCTATCACATCCAGCAGACCTATTCCAGATGGTTAAAGAGGGTCTGGCTATGAGGACTCCATCCTCAATCTCTATTCTACCAGTATTCCTAGATGTTTACAGGTCACCACTATCAGGGTTTTCCTGACAACATTCTGCTCACCATGGTTACAATACAATACAAACTATACTTCAGCATTCCACATAACAATAGGCTACAAACCATCAAGAATGCCGCAGAAAAGCCAGTTGTTGAGCTGTATGACTTCAGCTACAGCTGTTTCAGATCTGGCCATGATCTATGTCTTCAAGTCAATGGGACTGTGGTGGGTATCCTTATAGTTCCACAGCATACCAGCACAATTACAGCAGAATTACAGTAAGGCTTCCTCTAGAAGCAGACCATAAACTCCTCTCCTATAGCTGAGGTTCACTGATGACACCATTATCATCTAGATCCAAAGGATCTTGAGAAATTCCATCAAGGTTTTCCACCCTAGGGCTGCCAGCCCTCAGGTCCAGGCAGGGGTTCCCCCACTTCTGGGGGCTCCAATCCACTGCCAACGAATTGCTGGAGGAAATCAACCCCACACACTACAGTCCCTACGCCACTTGCAAAAAGTCTCTTTAAAGGGACTTTTTGTGAGTGAAGCTGCAGCCGGCGACAGCCGCTCTCCCTTCCTACTGAAAGATGCTGCCCACTGATGATTATGTCTACTGCTCAGCTGAAGCCCTTTAAATCTCTGCAAGATGGGAGGGAGAGGGGTGTCTGTGACATGGGGCTGGGAGCATCTCTCCCCCCCCCACACACAAATCCCTCCGCCAGAGTGACAAGGAGACCTGGCAACCCTGTTCAACCCTACCATTAAGGTAAACCAGCAGGACACCAATATATAATGACATGATGAATACAAACACCACTTTGTACTGGAAAACCTACATGCTTCAAGCTACCATCTACAAGATCAGTTGACTATAGACAAGCCCTATAGCCATGACTACATCTGCACCAGTCTTTCAGGCAAGGACAGATACCTCCAAAGTTTACACTAAGCATTCCTAGAATTACAGTATCCAGTTGCAGGCAGATAGACAAGGCTACTCAGATACTGTCCTGCTCATGAGGCTGAAGTCATCCCAGGCCACACCAGATCTGTTATCAACAGTTCTAGGGTCCCAGCCCAAAGTCAACATCCAGTAGCACAGTCCAGAATCACAGTCCAAAAGGACTCCAAGTTTAGGCAGCAAGGTTCCAAGAACTTAAGGCAAGTAACTGATAGTCTCATTAGCAGGACTAATTGAGTCCACATGGGCTACAGCCTTTCCTCAGCCTTATATATGGAGCTCTGTACAGGTGTTGTTAGGTCCCACATTGGCTTCTCACAAAGAGAGTCAGTACCCCTGCTCATGAGGAATACTGAGGCCAGATCCTAAGGTGACTTATCTGTCTCTCCCCTCTACACTTGGCCCATGCCTCAACCCTAGCCCTTCACAGGATAACCCAAGAGAAAAAAATACTGAAGAACACTGGTTGTCCCCTATATTTAGACATTTCTAGCACATCATCAAGGATATATGACTTCTAGAAGATATTTGTTCCCTCCCACAGACCTTGGGAGATAGACCTTACTTGCGGACCTCCATCTTGAAACAACTACTCAACAGCAACAACAGTTCACCCAATACCAAGAGTACCTTTGGAACAATTACAAGAGTACCCTTGTAAATTCCAATGCCAGCTCTGTCTTCAAATACACTTAACTCAAATAATACTATCACAGGACCCAGCATCAGCTATACCATCAAGGGTGCATTCCCCTATACATCTTCTAACATCATATATTTGCTACCATGAACTAGCAAGGCTCTTATTACATTTGCCAAACTGGAATTTTGCTTTGCTAATCCATCAACAGTTGGTGATAATCTATACACACTTATTTACCTTTTGATTGAATCTTGTTCATCTGTGCAACATTATGCAGCACACCTAGTGTAATGCACAGTGGTGCAATAACTATTTCCCCTTCCCGCAGCTTGTAATACTGCCTACGGAATACACCTGACAAAGTGCACTCTGGCCCATGAAAGTTTATGACACACAATAAATACGTTAGTCGTTAAGAATCCCCTCAGGCTCTTTGCTGGTTTTCCTTAGGAAAGTGACTTTAAAATGGTTCATCTTACTCTCCTTTTCCCTCACACAATCACTCAACTATAAAACCATTTTCTGAACAATATCACCAGAAACTTCCTTTTGTTTTCCTCGGTTCTTGTCATTCCTTTCCCATTCTCACCAGCACTAAGATATGAAACTATTTTCTCAACAAGATACCAAGAATTCCATTTGTCTACTAAAGATTCTTATTCAGCAATTAGCACTATGCTGTTAATAGTGGAAACCCTTCTATGTGGTGACTATCCAGTTCCGATTGACCTCTCTTATCTGGCAAATTTAGCTTCATCCTATAGTTTATAAAAATCAGTACTTGTAAACCTGAAGCAAAATTCAAACCTTCTTCTCTCGTGGTGCCTTTCTTTTCAAATAAAATATGTCACAAACCATACCAAAATGTTTCCACAGAGCACTCACACTGTGTACAGTTGTTTTATAAATTGGTGGGATGCCAAATTAATAATTAAAAATATATATTTAATGAAGAAGAGTAATTTATGTTTAGCTTCTGCCTCTGAGAAAATTCTTGCCTCCCTATTGGCTATAGGATGAAGCAGCAGGTAAAGAAACTTCAATTGGCCATGAGTGACAGGCAATTCAAACAGAATTCTGTGGAGAGAGTCAGTTAAAAAATGACAGTTGGGAACTGACAGTTGAAGAAGAGACAGTTAAGCACTGACTTTGGACTGGGAAGGAGGCAACAGGAGTGAGGATCTGTGAGGATCCCTATTCAAGCTGAAAGAGGTAATTCTTTTAGTTAAGAGACGTAATCCCTGCCCAATGAAAAGGAATATAGTTCTTAAAAGAGTAGTGATCCCTGGTCTGTGTATATCGAAGGATTCTGGGAACTTGGTTGTATGTTCCTGCCTTCTAGACTTTAAGAGTCAGTGAAACTCAGGCCCCGTCCACACTGTCACTTTTGTCACTCATTTCTCCCTTTTGCTTCAGGTTCCCCCACCCCTCATATGTTTTGTTCTCTCTAGTAGTCCCAGAGGGAGAAAAACACATGTGGGAAAGGGGGAGGAACCCAAAGCAACAGGGAGAAATGAGCGACAAAAGTGACAGTGTGGACAGGGCCTCAGAAACCTATGCTTGAGTTTTGAAGCAGAAACTGAAAAGAAAACCTCTCTCCTCAAAGTTTTAAAAGACCTTTTTGAATAGCAGGAACACTTATTTGTTGGCAACAAATTATTTGGAGTCAGTATGATTACAAAGTTACCTCAGTTTTATTAACAGTTCACCTCATACATCCTTCCCCTGATTCAACCTGACCTTTTCTCCTCTATGTTAAATAAAACATTTTGTTTATTTTGAACTTTCAAAAGCCTCTTGTGTGCCATTTCAGAAGTTGAATATAAGAAGGTGATTGTGTCTCTTTCCTAAATACTATGGGCTGGGCCAGCATCTCTCTCTCTCTCTTTCTCTCTCTCTCTGTGTGGTGACTAGGTGGGACAGCCATAGACAAACAAATAAGAAGATAACAGATATAGGGGCTGCTTAGAAAGAAAGAAAGAAAGAAAAGGAAATCCTGTGCATGAGGGAGGGAAGAATGTGAGACTGCCATGACATGCTTTTTGCATCTCTATCCATCCTAGTTAGTTAGACTAGATTTGAACCCTATCTCTACTCCATCCTGTCTAGAACAGAATTCATTACAAAAAAGGACTCATGTTAGTCTGCTAAAAAAAGGCTCCATGTGTTACTTTATTCTCTATGTGTGCAGCCCACCTCCCTGCTCATTCCTCTGTGCTATGTGCCTTGAGCATTCTGCTAATCTAATATTCCATCAGTTTTGGCCTGTTGAGCCAAGAGAGCAACTGGGCCAAGAACCACCTGCATTATGGCACACTTTCAGCAAAGATGACACGCAGTCACAAAGACCTGGAACACAGCCACATGCAGCATCAGAACCCCCCCCCCCCCAAAAAATTCCATCACAGAAATAGGAAGGAAACCAAAGCTCTCTCACAGATATATAATTTTCTTTTAAAATGCAGTGGGGGCGGGGTGGCAGCTGCAGAGACTGAGGCAAGGGAAAGGGCACCAATGTGGGCAGGATCTTCAAACATGTTCTGTCCATATGGCATGCAATGGCATTTCAGCTGTAATCTTTCCAAAAAGATCATATCAAATTCTGTTTGGGAAGGCAAATCAGAGGAAATTCCAAAAGGTGGATTATTGAGGGATGATGTCATGTGGATGCTAAAAACAAACAAAGAAAAAAAGCTACCATCCTGGATGCCTAACTGGAGAAAAACCACTGTTATAGAACCAACCTTCTTTGCTGGCTATCAGAAATCATTGGAAGTTGGAGGGAAGGGACTGCCTAATTTTCCATGCGTCTTCCATCTGCTATTAAAAGTTCTCCAAGTCCCTCCCCACAAAGTGTAACACACCAGCTGGAGACAATTAAGAATCAGTGATCTAAGTTAAGCCTGTCTCAGGCTGCGATCATACACGCTAAATAATCCACTTTCAATCCACTTTCAATGCACTTTCCAACTGGGTTTTGCCAGTTCTCGCAGTAAAATCCAGTTGGAAAGTGGATTGTTTAGTGTGTGTGACCGTTCTTTCCTTTACCATATTTGTTTGTTTATATTCCCTCCCCCCACTTCTGATATAAATTAGGTCACTTGACCACCTTCTTTGGATATTTCCATGTCTGTTTAGCGTGCATCTTTTCCAGATCAGATGATAAAAATGGTATTAAGGCTAGTAATACAAATATCAGTATGCATAACTGAACATGTATTTTACTTTTTCATGTCCTGTGTTGCTCTTTGTTAGCCATGTTTTCTTACCAACTGCTCCAGCCATCTCTATTTATTGAACTGATTTTCTTAATTGTCTGGTCCCTGTCTAGTTTTTTTTAAAACAAAAAAAACAAAAAAAAAACAGTTACAAGCAGTGCAGACCTCACGAAAGCTTACAGGAACTGGAAAAACAATTCTCCATATTCAGGGCATGATTGATCTCGGTTGATCATTGTAGTATCCTGTTTCATAAATCCTTGTGTTTTCCACATTGTTCTGAAGATCCTCTCTTTTCTTCTTAATACTCTGCATTAATCTTACTTAAGCTAACTGTGCATTTTACTATCCTTTTCTCATTTATACTGTAAAACAGAAATTATTTCTGCTGGGGCAGTATGGATTGGGCTATCTGATAATTAAATTTACAGCTACAGTTTTCCAGTCTCTTGTACTTAAATGAGCACATAAAACCATTAGGACTAGAAAGCACTTTCGCTACAGTCTTGTACACCCAGCACCAGGATGGGGGCCCAGTCTGCATCCAGCATTTGCTCTGTTGCTTTACCAAACCCACACTGGAACAGAAAAAGATGTGGCTCAAAACCACATTCAAATACCCCAGGCCAATGCCGTCTTGATTGCAGAGTCACCCCTGAATGGCCATAAAACGGCCATAAATCTATGCAGACAGCCACTATAAAACCAAGAGCTCAAACGAAGTGAAAGCGGCATGCAGTCTGGACACTGCCATAAAATTCGACAATCAATCAAAGTGAAAGTGGCATGCAATGCAGATGGGAATTTCTGTTCCAGTGTGGGTTTGTTAAGACAGTGGAGCAAATGCTAGATGCAAATTGGGCCATGGTGCTTAAGAGGCAGAGAGCAGGAGCAGCAAAGTCCTACTATGACAGGCCTGCTCTTAATACAAGGAATATACTTACAGGGCAATCCACAACACTTCTAACTCCACTGAAGTTAATGAGCTTGGAAGGGTGTAACTCTACTTAGGACAGCACTGTTAGCAAAGCACAGCCAGGTGCCTTGAGCATGCAACAGACAAAGTAGAAAATACCAAGGTTCACGAACCAATATAACTTGGGGAAACTGATTCTATGCTCCAAATATATAAATGGACACATGTTTAGTAGAAGTTCTCCTAGCTCAGTGGTTCTCCAACTGTGATCAGGACCCAAAAGCAGGATGTGACTGTCTCACAGGTGGGTTGTGACACAGGGAAGGAAGGGGAACAAGATGCCACATTAACAGGCCACCTAGTAAGTTTATGGCCAAGATGAGATTTGAACTGGTGGCTTCCTAGGTCAGAGCTCATAGCAATTCTTTCTTTTTCATTGCACCATTTAGTGGGTTCAGTAAACAATGTCTCAGTCAACTGTTATTCCTCCAAGAAAGAAATCATATCACTGTTTTTCTGATACTGCATTGTTTTTAAATTGTACACGTGATGACATACCAAGAGGGTACGAGGACACAACAAATTCTCCCACCATGCTGCCTCAATGGCTGGCAGGGGAAAAATAACTTTAAAATTTGCTGTTGACAGAATGGCATTACAGCACTTTCAGAGACAACTTGGACGTAATATAAGTCCACTCTAGGAATCACCAGAAACTATGATTTCACCATAGAGTTTCTGGTGATTTCTAGAGCAGTATGACACCACTTCTGGATTTTTCCTGGAGGGGACTTAAAACCATTACACTTACAAAGCTCCCAGCTCTTCTGACTCCCAAATATCAGTCATTGCTGATAATCCTATTCTGGCCACCTGATCATGAATCCATTATTATTGACGTCTAGCTGCATGTTTGGGAGGGGAGGCAGCATGGTATAGCCCGATCTTGTCAGATCTTGGAAGCTAAGCAGGGTTGGGTTTGCTAATTTACCAGGAGGGTATGGTAAAGGAGCAGGGCAGGTAGGCTGGCCTTTGTATTCCTCAGACTCCAGTGTGGCCAGGTTGGCTTGAGGACTTTTGGGACCAACTTCCTTATTAGTTCCTTCCCTTGAAATATGAGGCCTTCCTAGTTTTTTCTTGGTCAAGACACAGGAAGAGGCCTAGCAATAAAACCTCTTCTCTGACAACGCTATGCCAACCCTGCATACAAAGAGGGGAGAGATCTATACCGTACACCATTTGTGTTTGTGATAATACAAATATGGTGGACACACATATCTTTTCTACTCAGTGAAACTATCTCAAAATGACACCTATCATTTTCTTTATAACATCTTCCCGTGTGTAAGAAATATATGTCATTACCATGGTGAAATTGATTTGTGTTTGCTGCTACAGGCTAGAACCTAGGGTTGTCAGCATGTAGGTGGGGGCTGGGAGTTCTCTCAGAATTACAACGGATCTCCAGAGATCAGTTCCTGTGGAAAAAATGACAGCTTCAGAGGGAAAACTCTACAGTATTCAGGGTTGCCAGGTCCCCTTTGGCCACCAGCAGGAGATGTTGAGGGGAGGGGAGTACAGTTGCCAGATCCAGGCTGGGAAATAGAGTTGCCAGCTCTGGGTTGGGAAATACCTGGAGATTTCGGGGGTGGAGCTTAAGAAGGAGTGTGGCTTCAATGGAGTGTTTAGGAAGGAGTGTGGTTTTAATGGAGTATAATGTTATAGAGTCCACCTTCCAAAGCATCTCTGTTGCCTGGAGACCAGATGTAATCCCAGGAAATCTCCAGTCACCACCTGGAGGCTGGCAACCCCATTGGGAAACCCCTGGAGTTTTGGGGATGGAGCCCAGGGAGGGCAGGGACCTCAGTGGGGTACAGTGCCATAGACTCCACCCTCCAAAGCAGCCATTTTCTCAAGGGAAACTGATCTCTGTAGTCTGGAGATGAGCTATAATTCCAGGGGATCCCCAGGTCACCACCTGAAGGCTGGCATCCCTAATGGTATACCACAGATACTAAGTAAAATGTCTTCAAATTCCCTTCTCCATAGGAACTAAATCTCCAGGAATTTCCCAAGCCGGAGTTGGCAACCTTACTAGAAGCACTTGGTGGGCTGGATCCAGGCTAAATTTTCTAGTGGCAGCATGGAACTCTTCTGCCTCCCCCTTCTCACTCTAGTCTGCTCATCTCCATAAAATTCTGGGTAAGGGGCTCAGGAATCATACAAAGAGGGTCTGCAGCAGGAAGGAGAATAGATGGAAACTACCAAGTTAGCCTGGATCCAATCCACTATCAAATTTGAGGAAATTTTGGAAAAGTGCTTTTGTATTAGATTTGCTCCCTTTATTTCATTTTTCAGTTTTGTACTATCAGTTAAAATATTTTAAAATAATTTTTTAAACTCTCAAACAATAAAATTAAATTAGATAATAGTTATTAGATTATTCTTAATAGTAAAAAAGCCTCCTGCCAATGGCAAAAGCAATGCATTAATTACACCAACTCTCTAAAACATGGTCTGAACCCTGCAGACTAAACCAAGGATCAGAGGACACCCTCCCTCCAACACCAAAGTTACCAACTGGGAACATAAATTCTGCCATTTGTTACTCTGCTCGTGTAACGTAGAATGCTCTGTGTAGCAACCAGCCTGCCATGTGCTCCCCGGTAATGGCGCCCGCCACATGGCCAGAGCACATGGTCAGGCAGAGAGGAGAGCTTGAATCTGGAGGAACAATAGACATCCGGATTGAAAGTCTCCACCAATGTGGGACCTAGGTTCTCCCTGAGGAGCCAATGCAATCAAAGGCTCCTCTAGGGAACCTATGACAAACATGCGCATATGTTAAGCCCCTATCAGGTCTTTTGGGTACGGCCGGAGGTGTGGCTCTGGCCAGCATATAATGAGGGCCCTGGAGCCCTGGAAGCATGCTGTTCTGACCATCTACTGGGCATGCTGAATCACTCAATAAAGGCTTCATGATTTCACCATTCCTGGTTTCTTGAGTCCAGTACTCTTCAGATCTGATGGCATATGGGAGGAACACATTCATCACAAGATCAGGAGATACTTGCATAGGTTCCCAAACTTATTTGGCCTACCGCTCCCTTTTCAGAAAAAAAAAATTACTCAGTGCTTCCCTGGACATCTGCCTTCAAGAAGTGGACAAAAAAGATGCAGTTTGTGGATTTACACCTGGATTGTTCCAGCCCACCTGGATCACTCCAGCGCCCATGAGGGGGCAGTAATGCCCACTTTGGGAACCAGTGCGCCAAGCAAGAGCTGAATGCAGGCATAATGTGGACTTACAAGGATAAGAAAATACCCTGGAAGTACATTTGTCCCCCACCCACTGACCAATAACCAGCACAAGAATGTCCTTCAGAAGGGCTGTTCCTTACCTTTGAGAGAATCATGGCTCTCACAGGGGAACAGGATCTGAACCAGGAGTGTGTTCTACTGCACATAAATCCCTATCCTCCTTTCTAGTCATATGTTTCAATTGCTGGGAAATGTCTTCATTTTTAAAAAATTAAGAGCACAGTATATGAATACACTGCAGGGAAGGTGGCATGGTATAGCCCAATCTTGTCAGATCTTGGAGGCTAAACAGGGTTGGTACTTGGAAGGGAGACCACCAAGGAAGACTCTGCAGAGGAAGGCAATGGCAGACCACCTCTGCTTTTCATTTCCCTTGAAAGGCCCTTGCTGGGGTTGCCATAAATTGACTGCAACTTGACAGCACTTTACACATGCACAAACATAACAAAACAAACAAAAACCAAACATAAAAGACAGACTAGAACACCAGTATCATATGCTTGGAAATACTGGTTCTGAAGAGACAAATGGTAGCCTACACCCAACTCCAGTTGGCTGGCCAACAGCACCATCACTGCCAACTGCCCAAGCAACCTAAATCCAGGACTGAATTTCCCATTCCTCAGACAGGACCAGCTCATGATATTTTGCTGTACAATCTGACATGTGTCACCACAGGATCTCTTGCAATGACACAGGATGCTGGTGTCTACATATCACACAGTGCCTTCACTGGCACCTCTAAACGACTTCTTGGCTACCATGTTTCTTCCTAAAGTCTGTGTATTCCTCATGTAGTTCTCATGCATTCTGCTAAACATACAGTACTTAGGACATGAATACATGAGAGTTAGATCCCTTCTGGATTTAATCCGGGTTTTTAATATAACCCTTCTTGGCTTCTTATAAAACTGTGTTACAATAAATAAGTGGATAGTCCTTTGGATTGCAGTTTACACCCCATCAAAAAACAATATTTGGATCTTCCTGTAGCAGTGTTTTTCGGAAGCTGGTGATCATGATTGTGGGAATGGTGATCAACACCAGAGATTAAGGTTTTACTGTTCCTTTTCCTTTGGAAGTGAACCTTTAAAATGGGGACTTTAATCGAGACAATCAAGAAATGGTCTGGTCTGGGTCATGCCTTGTATCATTTATCTGTGCTACAAAAGATGCCTAAATTATTGTTTACAAGAAGTAATAAGACGTAATGTCTAGTCTCTCTTCTTACTAACAACACAAGAAACACTCCTGTGGTAGGGTGAGCATTCCTTTATGTACTTTGGAAGACTTTCCCCTAATACATTTAATATTGCTGAGCAACCTATATTTATTGGTACCTGATTGATACTCGAACCTTATAAAGCGTAAGATGCACTGTTCAAGTAGTTAATACAGTGAGTATAGCTCTATGCATATATATAAAACTTTTGATGATTCAATTGATTTCCTTTTCCCCCACTCTAAGTATAGATATTAAACTTCCCCCTTGAAAACATTTTCAAGAGAATTCAGTAGAGTACAATGCAATGGTAAAAGAAAGCAACATTGCATGTGGATCCCATAGCGAGTGGTTTGCCCTCTCGCCTGAGCCCTCTAGAGTGGTATGCTCCAGACTTTACAAGTTTGTTCCTATGCTTTATAGGATGACGTTAGGTGAGTTAGCCTTCAAGGCATCTAGTTTACACAGGAATCCTTATGCTAGCTTTGCTCAAGTCCATGTGATCTACCCTTCCATGCTTCTGCTGTCTCCTGTTTTAGCGTGATATGTTCCTGTCACTGCTGTTTGGTAGGGGGAAGCACAAAGGGCCACCTGTCTACTGCCTGTGCCACTGAAGACTGTACAAAGGTAGGACCGAAAGGCCTGTCTTCAGGGACCATCACCAACTATCTCAATCCTGGCCAGTGCATCATGCAAAGAGAAGAGGAGGACAGCAGTTGCTGGAGTCTTGTGTGCCCCTGTCTTAACTACCTTGTCAATATGCTTATGCTTCTGTCTCCCATTTTAGTTACAACTCCCTTTGATCCAAAGGAAAAGACAAGCAACAGGGTTAAGCTCAGCAGAATTAATAAGCACATCATTTCATATCCCTTACAATATCCATTTGCATCCCTTCCTTCTTTCACATGTCATTGCATCATTCTGTTTAAACCTCCCTTCTCCCACCCACAGGAATGATATTAATACCACAGGCTGCAAAATATGTAATTGTTCTAACTAAAGTGTAATTGCTCTGAACTAATGGCTGCAATCTGTCACATATAACTTCTCTGCCGATGTCACAGACAGCAATTTTGGCTGCTCTGGGTCTAACAGAAAATGCAGAAGTAAAACAAAAATGGAATTTGAGGGTTTGCAGAATCCTTTCCCATTAACTGTGTAACAAGCCCCAAGAATGAAGTGGCACAAAAGTTTGAAATGATGGCAATTATTTCTTGGATGTCTGCTAAGTTCCTCTAGCCAGTCATTTACTGTTTTGTATGATATACCAGAGATGATCACAGGCATCTAAAAATAACTTTCCAGTTTAACAACATGTGCTGATGATGGCATCCGTAGATCATGGAGGAGTATTCTTGGTAAGTATGCTACTTGGATTTGATCGGTATCTTTTACAACCATTAGTATGTTTGTGTGTGTTGGGGGTTTTGTCCACCCCGCCACAGCACACATCAGTAATGCTTTTCTCTGTAAAACCAAGTCTCTGTACACTTTCCTGCAGAGCAGTGAAGTGTCTGATGTTTACAACTGTTGGGTTAATAAAACAGAAATTATGGGCACCAGCTGGTCTGGAAAGACTGGCTGCTGTGAGCAAAACTTTATCTCCCTCCCCCTTGACTATTCAGGTTGTTCATTTAGAAATCAAAGCGCTCTCATAGTTATGTGGCACCTATCGACACAATTAAATTTGGTTTGTTCTTTCTAGTTTTTAAAGCACAGGTTTGTAACTGTGGCCACAACTACTGTATCATATATCCTGATATTTAACTGTGTACAAATAAGCACTGAAGTAATTATTTTGTATCATGCCTACTGTATGTATGAGGACGTGTGAGCCGTTTGTCTGAAGCAGGAATGAAGTAAATTCTTCAAGGGCAGTGTTGACTATCATATTTCACAAATGTGCATGATTTGGACACAGTTTTATCAAATGAATTGTATGGCTGAAAATGTAGGGATGGATATGAGGGGTCCCTTCTGCTGAGTGAGGAACGTTGTACAGAAAAAGAAAGCTTCCTCCATCTAATGGAAGGGAGGGCTTAGATTCTACCCACAGTATTAATATGTAATAACAGTTGTATATAAAAAGAGAAATACACTATCTACATTTACCTACTCTGATCCCAGTTGGCTGCAAAAAGCAAAAGTATCTTCCGACCATAGTGATCTCTGTTTTCCAGCACTCCAGGAAATCCATCAATCAGAGCCCGTTTGATCCCTGGATCATCAGCCTTGAAATTTTTGAACATATCCAGGTTCATTTGACGGTACTGAAAGTACTGAGCCAGTAACCTGAAGGCATCTGTTTGGTGAAACTTTCTGGCTCGGAGAAACCTCAAGATGAAGGCATCATCTGTACGTAAAAATCCAATGTCAGGCCTTGTGATGATCATATCCCTGACTTGTTGGATGTCCTGGTGCAAAACATCTGGGTTTTCATTGAGCTCCAGGCGGGCTTTCTCTATAGTTTCTGGACTGAGTCCAGCATGTAAATGAGTCATCTTTGTAAAAGTCTCGATTCCAAATACTTCAGTTGTATGATTAGCAGATAAACTGGTCCCATTCAATTAGTATTCTGTGAGAGGGATGATCCATTCATCTGCTTGAATTATATTGAAGGACACAACTGGTAATTGTTTTCCACATCCATGCAAGGCGGTCTCACATTCAGTCCATATTCAATGGACCCCATCCAACAAAGTAGCCACTTGTGTGATCAGTCACTGAAAAACAAACACAAAAAGCACAGATTACTTGTGTGTAAACGGTGTGTGTTTGAAGATATTTTCCACTGCAGGCGCTTTCTTCTTTATTGTTACTGCCAATCTGATTAAAATTTTAAAACTCCAATCTCAACTGTTTTAGAATGGGATAGTTAGTGCATACATAATATAAAGGCATTATGAACACAGCCTGATGAATTTACAATGGGACAGAGCCTTTAGCCCTGCTGAAACTGCACTGATTTCACACTATATTACAATTCCTTATGTAATTGAATGCAAACAATAATGGAAGACATTGAGAGATCCATCTAGATAGGGCAAGGCTGTTCTCACAGCAAAAGGTCATATCCAGTGCCAGGCTGAAGAAGCAAAGCCAAAAAACCTTTTTGTTTATTAGTGTGGAACTCCATTACAGACAAGACCACAATTTTTGAAGAGTCACATACACAGCATTAAAAATGACCACTAGTTAAATATGAGGTTGTTCACATATTAGGCTACTGATATTGCTTGTATCAAAGACAAATTTGCCTTAAAGTTACATGCAGGCTGTGTGAACACCTATCGTCTTAAATTGCCCTTTGTGCAAGTTATCTTTCAGATGATACAAAGAAGTGCTACCCAGTTAGTACAAATCTCACCTCCATAGCAATTCTTGCAAAAGGAACTTGCAAAAAGACAGCTAGTGTAGTGCCATGACTACACTGCTGGATCTGAACACTGGAGACATAGTTGCAAATCCCTATTTAGCTAAGCCTATTAAATGGCCTGTTCTGAACTGGATAGTCCAGACTAACCCGTTGAGACCAGATCTCAGAAGCAAAGCAGGTTTGACCCTGGTTAGGATTTGGATGGGAGACCAGCAGTGAAGCCCAGGGTTGCTACGCAGAGGCTAGTAATGGCAAGCCACCTCTGATCTCTTGCCTTGAAAACCCTACAGAGTTGCTGTAAATTGCCTGCAACTTCATGGCACTTTCCACCATCACTGAATGGCCTTCAGCAAGTCAAACTTTCAGCCAAGTTCACCTTAGAAGCTTGTTCTAAAGCTAAAATTACAGGATGTAGATTAACCAATTAGAGTCTGAATCCAATATACGCTATTCTTAAATATCATTTTTATAACTCATCCTAACTGGAATACAAGCAATAGTTGGTAATATTAGAAAGCCTTAGGATCTCTCCATTACCTGTCTGATTGACTCAGAGTTCTAGAAGGTCAACGTGAGAACGTGAGGGAGGAGAGAGACTACGGCTCCATCTACACACTGCAAGTCCTTGTGTTCATTGGGAAATAACACGAGGACTTTGTGTTACACATGCTATGGAAGTTTTGTGCCTCCCAAATGCACACCAGCTCTTTTCTGTTTGTGACCAAAATGCACAGGGATAGCAACTGTGATCTCCAACCTCTCCCCCTTGCTGTTTTCATATCTGCAGACTGGACCATGGAGCCACTACTATTTCTATGGTAAAAATCACATTGTTTACATGGCTACATGTAAGTTTCACAACAAAGCCAATGGTGGCTTGATGGGGTGGTTGTGGATGTGAAAATGGCATGGGGGGGGAGGCAAAAGCCACTTCTCCCTGCATGTTGCAGTCACAAACAGAAAAAAGCCCGCACACATCTGGGAATCACAAAACTGTGTGATCCACAGTCCTCATATTGTTCTCCCAATAAACACAAGGACCGATTTCCCACAAGCAGCTGTCCTGCCATCACTCTTCCATTTGCTCTGGTTGCATTGGTCAATTTCACACTATTTGCCCCACAGCAGCATTTTGATCCACAGCTCCCCCGATTTCCCCCACATCTTCTTGATCTCAAAAAACAAGGATCGAGAAGACGTGGGAGAAATTGGGGGGAGATGCAGGTCAAAATGCGGCCATGGGACAAATAGTGTGAAATTGACCAATGCAACAAGGGCAAATGGAAGAGCAATGGTGGCACAACTGCTTGTGGGAAATCAGTCAGGGACTTTGTAATGTGAAGATGGAATCTAATTTGGCAGATTTGTAAGTGACAGGGACATTTCCTACTCCACAGAATCACACACAGACCTTGCCACCAAAAAGACTGCACTGATAGCTCTGTCCTTCCAAACTGCTGTTTACACCAATCACTGGTTTGGGATTAGGACTTTAATTCAGTCCTACAGAAACACAAATTTTGATGTGCATTTATTGATATTTTTGTTTGCTAGGCAAATGTTTTGGCATATAGGCCAGCTCCAGTGCTGCTAGACAAACCTGGCAAAAATTTTGCTTGCATATGCTGGCCATTCAGCTCAACAGGGCTGAAGGCTATTCCCACCTCCACCCCAGGTGATTGGTAGCATCTGCTGTGCTGACTTAATTTGTGTGCCCTGCAATCAGTAACACAGAGAAAGAAAGACAGAGGCTAAGGCCAAACCAGATAAGATGCAAGAAAACCACCAATGAAGATGTTTGTGATATCTTCTTTAATTTCATTTAAAAGCAGTTGCATTGTTTCCCTGAGTAAAATTGCTCTCCCTAGCTTAGGCCTCAGCAAGGAACAGGGACAGGCAAACCCCTGTTTAAAGAAAGTGTGTGTGTGGAGGGGGGGGGGCGTGTCTGATCAGTTTTCAGACTGGAATGGAGTGAACAGGAGAGGGCAGCTAAACCCTGACCCTTCCTATACGTTACCTCACTATGCACTATTTCATTTCAGCATTTTTCTCCTATCCTGGCTGAGCTGGAGAAAAATGCAGTTGGACTATAAGAAAAATGCTCCAAGTGTTACATGGCACTACGGTGAAGCCTGGAAAGTGGACTTAGCATTCCTCACATTGTCTTTTATCTAAAATTAGATCTCTCACCTCCATACACATGAATAGTTGTACTCATTCATGCAGATTACTGTAGTATCTGTTATTTTGAGCTGGGTTGGCAAACGTCTGTCTATGCCTGTTGTGCAAGGGTGAATGCTAACTGTCTTGGAAAGTCTAAAAAAACCAGAGACCCTTTCTCCTATCTGATTTTAATCTGGCAGGGAGGCCCCCTTGGGGAAGGGATGCAGTCATTGAGAAGTGAATCCCAGTTGGGTGGGAAACAAAAAGTTATGGGCAGAAACGTATTTCCCATTGAAAACTCTGGAAATCAATAGAATAATCAAATCAAGAATATGAATATGAAAAAAAGAAAAAAATGTTTTTGAAAACATGAACCTAAACTAAAAATGAACATACTCCTATTAAACATGTAACATTTTTTGCAGTTTCTGCAATACACCGATGCACATTTTTCATTAAGGTTCTGGATTTTATTACAAACAATATTTTTGCAAGTTTTTATTTGATTGTTGATAACACTTATTTACAGGCTCAAAATGTACATTTCAGTGGCACTGGTGGTATTCCGTCTTTGTTTAAGTAATTATTCCACCTCTGGAAATATTTTTCACTGAGGATGTAAAATTCATTTAATGGCTTTATTCATCCAAAGTTACAATATGATGGCTCTGTTCAATCAGCATACTAAGCTGGAATTAAACTTTAATTTGCCATGGCAGGCAAATACTTTCCTCACACCAGCTGAAAATAAACCCCACTTATCCTGGATGACTGAATGCAGGTACCTGGATAAAATGGGATTTGTTTGTCCCTTACGTGCTAGGATGCTAAACCAAAGCTAAATCCTAGTTTATATCCATAATGCATTGTCTCCTCTATTTTTAAAAAATATTTTAATTTCAGCACATTAGAGTGCATCTGTATGGGGCAATTTTCTATACTTATATGCATTCATTCATCCGTTTCCATTACTGCAAGCTATAGATACACAGAATGGGAAGAATTTCTATGAAGATATGCAACATCACTATGCTCCAGCTATTGTAAACATGCACAAGAGCTCCAGTTTGCTTATAGAGTTCTGCCACCCACATGAGTTTTTTAATTTTCCTAAAAAGAGTATAGGAACCTATCTATATATATAAAAGAAAGTCCCCGCACCATAAAATCAATGCCCAGGCCAAACCGCTGGACCTAGAAACACCAAATTCGGGGAGAGCGCTCCTACCATGCCATAGGTGCTCACTAAGAAGGGATTTTTAGAAAGTCAACCCCTAAGTGGGTCAAAAGGGGTAAAATGTGCTCTCCCATTGATTCCGATATGGCTGTCAGGCTGCTGCCACCTTGCACCTCCCACTCTCTGATTGGTCAGCTGCAGAGCTCAGTATTCTGAGGGGGGGGGAACAGTTACAGGAGTCTGCAGACAGTTGAGGACAGTTACAGAAATCAGCGATTCAAGACTCCTGAATAGACATTTCTCATAACAGCCAGCATGGCAATTGAATTTATGAATGTTCATGGGGAGATTGTAAAGGACCTTTCTAGGAGCCATTTCAATGCATGGCTCCCTCATGAACCTGAAGAAATGTCCCCCACATCACCACTCCCTCAGACCAACTCCCCCTCACACCTCTCACTGCCTCCAAGAAAGCTCCAGGCAAACGTCGAGCCAGATACACCAACACTACAAAGAGGAGGCAATTTAAGAATGCAGCAAAGTTCAAGAGGCTGAGTTTCTCCTCAAGGTCTGCCAGACACTGAAGGTGGCAGGAATTAACAGATGACTGCTTCTCACATGGACAGTTCTATGTGGCCTGCTCCAGAGTGAGCTCACCAAGCAATCTGGTGATCCTAGCACCTGAGGGCAGAACCACCAGTGTGGTCTACAGAGAGGTCCTTCAGTAGAAAGAAAAAAAACAATAGATATGTCTTACTTCGTTTTTTACACTACAGTCTTCTCCATTAGAATTCCTACAACAAATGTTACATTTCAAACTTCACATCATCAGTATTATAACTAGATTAATGGAACTTAAATACTGTAGCAAAGCACGGGTATCAGACTAGGAATGTATAAACAGTTACTAGTTTTCTCCACTGAAATAAATGGTCATGCATTTCTACATGTACATTCATGCCTCTTCGTACAGAAGCTGTAGATACTCATTAGACTGCCCATGGAAATGTGAACCAAGGTTGTCTGTTTTAAAAATTCCCTTCCATTATTCAGAATATTAAAAAATGTTCACCGCACATATATTGATGTTTGCAGTAGTAAGCATGCACAGTGTGAAAGAAAGACAAACATCTCCAAACACCAACTGGGCACACACCATCGAACCACGGCCAATCAGCTTCCTGGAGCATGTTCACTGCAGATTTGGAGAGATGTATTTCCTTTTCACAATGTTATGTGTTTCTTGCTTTAAATGCCATTATAATTTTAGGCAAACCATGACAAACATGATTGCTTCTTAACGTGTGAAATGGCTGTCCAGTTATCCACACAGAATCATCTCTGTACTGAACATGCAGAAAATGAGTGATAGAGTCATCACCTAACCCCTATTCTGTTTCTTCCCTCCCTTCTCTGTCAGGGCAGAACTATACCTTACATGTAGCTGTATGCTCCGTACTAAGGCAGCTTTTTACTTAAGGGAGCCATGCTAGGCCCACTGTTGAGGAAAGACAGCACAGATGGCCTGGCATTATTTCCCTTCAGGGATATAAACAAAATCTTTCCCTGTCTGTCCATCCCAACAGCAGTGCTGCCTACCACTGCAGACAAGTGAAGTGATCACCCCTTTGCCTAGCAGGCACAACCCTAGAGAACAACAGAGGAGCTGCTGCTTATGGAACCTTCACAAGCCAGGGAGCTAGCAATGTGACTGGGCAAAACTTTGGGGGAAAACAGACCTATGGTGCAATCCTGGCTGCTTCCACACAGAGATCTCCCCCCCCCCCTTGCCGGGTAGAGCTTAGCATGCTCCCCTTTTGGGGGAGGTTCCACATGATGCTGTGCTCTTTCTGAAGCTGAACACGACTTGTGCCACTCTAGGACTTTCCCTTTAAAGCTAAAGCAAAGGCTCTGACTAAAAGGAGAAACAGCTCCCTGGCTGCAGGCTTGTGAAGCTCTACCCACAGCCAGTCTGGGGAAGCAGAGCTTAGCACTGCCTTCAGACTTGTGATGCTCAGCTCTGGCATGTCCCCCACATTTTTAGGAGGTGGGGAGGCAAGAGATGTGAAGGGGTGTGTTGGGGCTGCCCTAATGCACCTCTGTCTTGCTTGCTGTTGTTTTCATGGGTGGGGGGACTTCTTTGATAGCAAAATCTGTCCAACTCTGCTGTTTGGTAAATGAATGAATTTAAAATATTTATACTCTGCACTCTACAGAATACGACCAAGGAGACTACCTTCATAAAATAAAAATACAATTTTAAAAATCATAATTAAAACAGTAAAACTAAAACACCAATAATAAAACCTACCAACAATCTTGTAAAACAGCAACCAGTAAGATCAACATAAAGGCAGGCAGAAAACAGGGCAGGGAGATACAGCCTGAGGTCTACAAAAGACCATTTTGGCATGATGCCTAAATGCCAGTAATGCAGGTAATAAGCTAAAAGGTGGGGGGGGGCATTCCACAGGTGGGCAGCACCACTGAGAAAGCCCCTCTAGTTGTCCCTGGCAGAGGCCCCAGGAGTAGTGCTTGAGGTGAAGGCTTTCACTGGTGAGCTACATGTTCCCATCTGCTACCCGTCCCACTCATTCTGACATCCATGGATTTTAAGTCACCTCAAGCAGGATTCTCATGAGGAGGCACAGAAAGCTCCTAAATAAACACAATAGGGTTGCCAACCTCCAGGTGGTGCCTGACTTTCTCCTGGAACTGTAAGCAATTTCCAGAGATCAGAGAAAATGGTAGCTTCGGGGAATGGACTCGATAGCTTCACATTCTTGTTGAGCTCTCTCCCCTCAGCAAACTCCGCCCTTCTCATATTCTACCCACAAATTTCCAGGAATTTCACAGCATAGGGCTGACAACTACACTTAATATTTTTGTTTGGTTTAGTTATAACAATTATTTATGTTGAATAGAAGGGTTTGGGGCTTGGGTTCTAAGTAATTAATACGCAAATATACATCCCTGCACTGTAGCTTCCTTCTATTTAGGAACCACCCTGATGGCCAGTACAATAACTACCCTCACAAAGTAAAATGTCAGAGGAGTGACTATGCAGAGCTATTCTAGAGAATAATAACATGGGATTTTATTGTACTCACACTATTCCCATGGCAATGAAATCATGAGCTAGTAACATGATATGTTATAATACATATAAGAGAAGACAGACTTACTGCAGTGAGAACAATACACCACTTTTTTTAAAAAAGGCAGGAAGATGTATGTGCTTCAGAACAGATGATAAGCAAACAGAAAAGGCAAAGGTTCACAAAATGGCAGAGCATTTCTATGGAGTGGGTAGGGTAGTTGCTGTGCCTGAGGCTTTGGCACAGGCTTCATTGTTAGCAGATTCGAATAGGATGCTGTCAGGGCAGATAGGACACCCCTAGAACCTCATTTAAAGTGGGATGCTATGCGTGCCATTCTGCTGACATGTGCATTGTTATCAGGGCAGCAGAAAACCTACTCAGCCTACAGCTCTCTGGTGTGCTAACATCCATTATATGAGCAATGGGTTAGAGCTGTGTTATGAGACAAAAGTGTGAGCAAACTTATGCCAACATGCAGGCCTACATCTCCTACATCTCATTGACTTCAATGAACCTTATTTCATAGTTATATGAACGTAGCTCAGATTTGTAGTTCCTATAAAATATCTCAGATTACACATATACTGTAATGCTCCCCCCCCAAAATGACTTTCAAGAAGGAACAAGCGGCTGAGTAAGTAAGACACTAGAGTAGTTCAATTATACATTATTTTCCAAAAGTTACAGCAAACATTGCTTAAGAACAAATAATAAATTACAACGATAACAGATGAAAACAGCACAGTAGAGCAGTGATAATACAGCAAAGCAGTAGCTAACGCAGCAAAGCAGTAGCCAATACAGTGAAAGCAGTGGCTCAGTAAAACAGTAACTAATACAGCAAGGCAGTAGCTAATAAAGCAAGGCAGTAGCTAACGAAGAATCCGGATTATTTTTCTCCGTTTCATTCTTAATACTTTGCTGTATTATCACTGCTCTATTGTGCTGTTATCATCTGTTATTGTTGTAATTTATTATTTGTTCTTAAGCAATGTTTGCTGTAACTTTTTGAACATAATGTATAATTGAACTACTCTAGTGTCTTACTTACTCAGCCACTTGTTCCTTCGTGAAAGTCATTATAGCTGAGGGGGTCTCTTGTTTTTTTAATCTATTTTTGACCCCACCCCAAAAAAAAATGTGCACCCAGGCCTATCATTCTTACAAAACTTTTTGTGTTACCATCTGATTTTAAGCCAATAGTGGTTTGAGAAGCAAGGCAGAACACTGTCTTCATTGGTGTTTTCATGTATAAAAATATGTTCATGCACAGTAGACTGTTTCTCACACATCATTCCCCAAGGAATCTTTACCTTTCAATTACATATTTATACTGAAATCCAGTTCATCATGGGCACAGCACAGGCATGGAAGGGTTCCCATATTTTATTTAAGAAATTTATGTCCACTTTTTCCCTTAAGGTGCCACAGAATAGTGTCTCATCTCCCATTTCCTTTCTGTTAGATGCATGGGTTCATGTGCACTGATTGTTATGGGAATATGAAGTTTGTGAATGCCTCCCATATCTGAAGCATTATAACATTAATGATCTGTTGCCATAGATTACTAGTTCCTCTGACTTCCCAGCGTTCACTTTTTAAAAAGACCTTTTCATTGTGGACTTATAAGGGGCAAAGTGTATCTCCATGACACAGTCATTACTTATTTATTTTAAAGGCTTAAAAATAGTCTTCTGGTCCAGTGGCACAGTGGGGAAAGTGGTAGCCATGACGGCCTGAGGGAAGAAAAATGGGGCTGATGTTGGTGGAATCTTAGATAACACATACCCAGGGGTCATTTCGTAGAAAAAGAGGTGCAGGAGCTCATTAGCATAACTCATTAGCATAACTTATTTCATATGGTACACCACCTGACATCACCAGAAGTATGTCAGAAGGCAAGAAAGAAAGGGGAGAGCAAGAGCGCAAAAGAAAGAGAGAGAGAGAGAGAGAGAGAGAGAGAGCTGGCAGAGAAGGGACAGCTACTAATTCAAGCCTCAGAAATACCACTGTTCTGGGAGGATAGCTTCAGTGGTGGCTGAAGACTTCAGAAGGCTGGTCGGAGGAACAAGGACCTTTCCAGGGGACGGGGTCATTTTGCTGCAGCCATGACACAAGCAGGCATTCCCCCATGGGGGGGGGGCTAGCACCAATTCCCGGAGCTGCGCTCCCCCGAGCTCCTGCTCAAAATGACCCCTGCACATACCTCCTGCCCAGATTACCTGATAACACTTGGTCTGTGCTTTTCCCAAAAAGATCAGGAACAAAGCAGGTTTTTGGGGAAAGCAAACTGGAAAGGATGGTTGGAGCATGATAAGACTGTGATGTTGTGAGGATGCTCCCCCTCAAAAAAGTGCCATAGGTTGGTAGCCAAAGTAGAGATAAACATCCATGAGGAAGCAGCCCTGTACTTTTATAGTATGTAATAGGAACTTTGCTATGAGTTCATAAGCATTGTTAATATGTTTTGATAGCACTGTTGACCGATTGGCCAATATAGCTGATTAATTCCTTGCCTTTTAAAAGATCAATTAATTAATGTTTTATGTGAACTGGAATAGCATCCAAAACCTCACCGTAAATTATTGTTTAAGATATTGAAGTGTGAGATACCATTTATTTGATGCGAAGATTGTTGGCGGTGAAGAAAGACTGGCAAGAGCTTCTAGTTCTAAAGCTCTGCAGCCTCCATTCAGATGATTCCAGCATTTTTCTCCCACCCAGTTCCAATACTGAAAGTCAGCAGGGTTGGAAGAAACATTCTGAAAACAACCAAGCAGGAGTCAGTTTATGAAGAGGCAAGAAGGGGCAGGGGTTAGCTCCTCTCTATTTTCATTTACAATCAGGACCCCCCACACACACACACACACTTCACTGCTGTATTTACTTTGTTCATAAATATACAGAATGGATCAAGACTGCCTGTCTCTGCTTTTTCCTGTCCCAGTGCAACACCCCCAAGCCAAATCACCCCAGTGGCTGCTTTTAAATAATAAACACATTGGGGACCTCAGAAGGATCCTCATAACTGATCTGTTTCCTTACCAAAGACGTCTTGCATCTTATCTAGCTTGGTCCTAAGTTTCTGTCAGCCTGTGTTCCCCTCCCCCCAAAGGAGGGGTGTGGCCACCTGCCTCTCAAGCAGGATGTTTGCTCCTCTATGCCTGCCTTAGACAGAGCACCAGAGCAGACAATGCCATAACAAGCTCACTGGACTCACTGCTTATACAGCACCAAGGAAACCTTCCCTAACTTACTAACCGTGCAAGGGCTGGTGAGTAGCAGAAAAGTTATACACCAAAATTTCTTTTGAGACCATTGTTTTCGGTGGGAATATCTGCTAATGTATCTGGTTGGAAGAAGCCTCTGTTGCCTTTTCTACTCAGTGGCTACCCCCTCACCTCTCCTCCTTCTGCTGCTCTTGCTAATGCAACTGTGGAAGGACAGAAAGGTGCCAGCACGGCTCAGAATGACCTACTGTCATTACATTTAGCACTTGGATTCAGCATATTAAATATACTAAACACAGTTGGTAATTTGGTTCAGATTTTAATAATTTCTGAATGCATATTTATAACATCTCAGTGAGATATTAAAATGTTCACTGAAATATCTGCTATTAAGTCAGATGCAGTGGTGGAAGTAAGCTGGAACGGCAAAGTATGGGGAAGGGCTGTAGTTCAGTGGAAGAACCTCTGCTTTGCATGAAGAAGGTCCCCAGGTTCAATCCCTGGCATCTCCAGATAAAAGGATTAGGCAGTAGGTGATGTGAAAAATCTCTACCAGAGACCCTGGAGAACCACTGCCAGTCTGAGCAAACAATACCGACCTTGATGAACCAATGGTCTGATTAAATATAAGGCAGCCTCGTGTATGACAGTGTGTCGCATCTACAGAGTTCACCGGTGATGTGAGAGTTATAAAATTTATAAAAAATAGCACTTTGATTAACTTAGGAAAGCCTTGGTGGCACCATTTTACAGGTTCCTCCAGAAAGACACTGCTCTCACCACTTGCTTTCCTTTGGACTATGATTCATTCACTGGCTTCTTCTGCCTCCTCTAACAGAGCTGCTACATGGCACAGTGGTTGCCATTTTCTCTATTGGCAAAGCACTGGGAAATTACGTTTCTACCACGAAATGCTAAATGTGATAATAATTTCATTTTATTATAATAATTGGGGGCTTTTTAATTGCTTGATGGAGGTGTTTAAAGGAGGAGGAATTTTTTAAAAGATAACAGCCTTGCTCCACAAGTGGTAGAATGCATACAGATGTGTCATTTGTCAGCTGTTTGCTCACATGTACTTGAAAGGGGTATGTCTAGTCAGGCATTCTTGTATATGGACTCTAGCACTGTACTGAGAGAAAAAAATACTTTGTATGAAGTGACCTTCAGCAATGATTTACAACTATTATAAGATTATGTGGCTTTAAATAATGTAATGAAAATGTATCACCTGGGCTGCACCAACTAAGGCTCCAGCACATGGGTGATTGTTCAACAAGACATTGCAATGATGCCAGAAGGGAAGTGTGTGGGCAGGGAAGGAAACCAGATGCTACTGCAGAATGAGTCAATCTAGTACAGTACAATCACTAGTTTAATGAATACTTTGAAGCCATTTCCATTTTGATGGCATGACGTATCAGTGGGGCTAGTGCCTAAAAGTCTAAAAAAGAAGATCTATTCATTGTTTCCCCAAGGAAGAGGAGCTTTTTTTAGGGGAGATGTCTGTTATGCAAGCAGACCTTATGCCAACACAAATATGTCAATCCTTCAGGAAAAAGGTACTTTTTTGTACAACTGGGTGTCAAAGTTGGCCTTTAGGGATATGGAACTCCACCACCTTTCCAGAAGCCTCAGCCAAAATGGCACACTGATGGACCAGCATGGTACAGTGGTTAGAGTGTTGAATAAGGACCATGGAGCGTCCCTGCCATGAAGCTTTCTGGATGACCTTGGCCCAGTCACTGCCTTTCAAGCTAACTTGGCTCAAGGGTTATTGCAAAGAGAGCAGGGGGACAGGAGACAGAGACCTCCTAAACTTCACTGAAGAAAGGAGATAAAAATATAGATAAATGTGCGCATAGTAAATGTTAGAAACTCAGGCTGCAATCCTAAGAACACTTTCCTGGAAGTAAACTTCACTGAATAAAATAGGTCTTACTTCTAAGTAGACTGCTTAGGATCACTCCATCAGGGAACTTTCATTGGTAGACATATGTGAGATTTACCTTGCTGTAAATCTCAAAACAGACTATCTGATCAATGGCTAGATTTTATTTCCAGTTTCATGAATTAGTAGAAAATTATGGCATATACCATATGGTGGTAGAAAATGCCATCAAGTTGCAGCTGACATTGTGACCTCCATAGGGTTTTCAAAGCAAGAGGTGACCAAGTAAAGGTGGCTTGTCATTGCCTTCCTCTGCATAGCAATCCTTGGCTTCCTTAGAGGTCTCCCATCCAAGTGTTATCCAGGGCTGATCCTGCTTAGCTTCCAAGATCTGACAAGACTGAGCTAGCTTGGGCCAACCAGGTCAGATCCATATACTATATGCTACTGGTTGGTAAACATCTAGAATAAACTTTGAGCCAAATATCTCTTACTGGCAAATCTCAAGGCCAGTGACAAAAATTTGTATTCATTCCTGTCATTAACTGATGCACTATAATGTTTACTATGACATATTAGTAAATATACAAAGAAAACATATGATACCATCATTTCTGACTTTTAATAGAGAATATCAAGAACCACAAAATGATTTTAGAAAATGACCCAATTTCACCCTGATTTTCTCAGCTGTACCTTATTCTTCATTGTGTGCATGCCGTTTGTATTACTCTTAAATGATGTCATACATATAGATTGTCAGACTCCAGCACTTGGCTGGAGTCCAGGGCTCTCTCCTTTTCCAGAGTTCCTTTAGTAGGGCTTGCCCTGGGGGAAGAACCTCAGAAAAGAGCGAGGAGGGTTTTTTTTTACACAGCATCCTCTTCCCGCTCCCACCAATAACCTATCCCTGGTTGCCTTAGATGAGGTCTGGCCCTTCCCTCCCTGGTTCTCCCAGGGTGCACCTAGGGGTGGGAAAACTCTAGCCTCACCCACTCCCTCTATTCTGGGAGGATGAGCCTATGGAAGCGGCGGGTCCTAGGCCCAATGGGCAGCTGCTTGTCTGAGATCCCATTACCTCTGCCCCATGAAAAGCCTTATAGGGCTCCTCCTGCTGGCCTGTTTCCTGCCCTGCCCTTCCAAAGAAGTCTTCCTGGCTCCACAACATATGAGGAACAGCCCGTCACTTGTGGCAGGCTCTGCTACTCCTCTGCCACCCTTGTGGCCTTGTGCTTCTGCTGCTGGCCCTTGGGGCTGGCTGCTTGCTGGCCCTTGCCTGCCCGGCATCTCTGAGTGTCGTGGTGAGCTGAGAAGTTACTTCTGTGGCATCACGTTGGGCTTCTGTGGTCCTTCCCTTGGCACTGTCTGGAGGCCTCTGTCTCCTTGGAGAGAAGTGTGGAGGTGGGAGGTCTGACCTCGGACACACATAAATACATTGCAGTAGCTGACAAGGAATACTTCAGTCATTATACACTTGGATGTTTGACCTACTGATAACTAACTTACTTCTAAGTAAGTACTTTAAGAAAACTTCAATTTTGGTTGCTTTAGTTTTGGGGGAGATGCAAAGCTATTTACCCACAAAGTGAACAAAGAATTCTGACTAGATGGTTTCACATTACAAACTGATATGATGGTGAGCAGGCATCTCAATGTGAGCAATTGCTTTACAGGCCCAGTTCTGCTGATTCTGATCATGGGCTGTTGCTATTCTACATAAATAACTATGGCAAACAAAGGATCTGTTTGGGAAAAAAAGATTTTAAAAATCCTTTCCTTTGAATGACCTGGTTTCTATATATTCCCAGAGATTTTCAGACCAGGAATGAGTCAACAAAAATGTGACGATTCAGAACCATACTTTCAAAATGACCAATTGTGCAAAAATAAAAAGAACTCCATAATCTTGGAGACAGATCTTTCCAGATTAAAGGTATTTGAAAGGATATCCATCCTACAACCAGCAAAGAGAGAGAGAGAAGCCATACCTTTGCTGTTTAGGACATGACATCATGCTGTTATATAACGTCATTTACTTGTTGGCACTGCACTAACTTTTAATGTACCAGGAAAATCTGTGCTATCATCTGCTTATACCCTGAAAGCTCAGGAAATCTCAGTCTCTCTCTCTCTCTCTCTGATCTTGCCTTCCAAATATAAACCAATCACTCACTACCGATGAACAAAGACCAACCATCTGTTCTTTAATTTTCATATTATTTTGTCTTTCCCCCTCCACGCCACCCCGCCCAAGACAGCCATTGGCACCAGCCATCAGAAAAGATCTTCAGGACTGGAAATGAATGTGAAGTGATGCCAATTAAAATACATAGGTGCATTTGGGGGGAGGGAGTTTACTTCCTTGACCTTAACTCAGTTGAACACACAAGAAACAGATATTGTTTTACTTTCTGCAGTAAATAATATGAGGATAAATGTCTCTCTCTTTCCCCACACCCTCCTCATATTAATAGTTAATGAATTCCCATCGAGAAAGCTGAAAATTCAATTGACCCTGTTTGTTTTTCCCAGCACATCCTCCCACCCCGTGATTAATATGCCTGATGGAAGCAGACAGCAATTTGCTTAGAAGAAGCAGATACCTCCCGGTCTGTACAGCTACCCTATTTCTCTTTTCCTGCCAGCCCCTGGAGACTCAGCCTTACCCTTATCCCCAACTCTCCCAGGTTCTCCCTCCTGTTTTCAGTTTATGTCACCTTCACCTGAACTTTCCCCCTCTCAACTTGTGCCTTGTCCAGTGATCTGGCGTTCATATGGATGTTTTTCATTTTTCACTGACCTCTTGGGAAATGCAAGATATGCTCAGTTTGAGCAGAAGGGGTGGGTGGGTAGGGGGATAAAAAGACAGAAAAGGTTAGACTTGAGGCAGGGAGGAGAGATGGGGGGGGGAGTGCAGATGGATTGCAGAAAAGAGCTATCCACATAAGGTAGTGCTGAAATGCTGCAGCCATGGCATTGCAACAAAAAGAGGGGAAATGGGGAAAGAGACACTACGGCACACATAGAAAAGAACAGCCCAAATACCTTTAAATGCTGTACAACCTCTCTTTGGCTTGTGTTTTCTCCTGGAGTCCTTGCTGCTGAGATGGGTGGGGAGGAAGGTTTCTTTCTGTTAGCGTCAGCCTAAGATCCCTCTCAAGAACTGTGAAAGAGTGAGCCCTGGCTCTACGGGGCTATGAAAATTTTGGTAGGATGCGTGTGTGCCTTCTCCACACAGCGGCTGTTCTCCCCCTGGGTCCTAAATGCCTTCTCTCTTCATCCCATTCCTGTAACAGGAGAGCACAATGTGAGAGCGTTTGATGAGATCCCGCCTGTGACAGATGCTACCCTAAGCGTTATTCATGACACACTGAAAATGATATAGGAATATGTGACAAAAGAACAGACTCCCTATGCAAAATGCCCTCCTGCTGCGTTGCTGAGGGCGAAGCGTCTGAAAATTCATCCTTTGCAGATGTTTAGCATTAAACGTCTAGGGTAGCGGAAAATACGATAATGGGAGAAAGAAATTGCAGCTGTTTTGCTAGACTTTCATGCTAGAAACGGCACCTCTTAAACCATGACTATGAAAAGCAGAGAACTGCAGCCTCCAGCAGAAGATGCAAATCCCCCCTGTCCCATACACACAATGTACACTTCTCAGCACCCAGCCATTTACTAACAAGCACAGTGTCCTGAAAAACAAAGCAACCTTCATGAAATGTCTGCATTTCATACCTTCTTGCTTCCAGTTGTATTTGCTGCTTGCACATGGGCTGGGGAACTGCGGCATATGTCAGTTTCCTAATCTGAGCATATGCAGCCAAAAAAGGGACTTGTGCAATTCATGCACATTTTTTCCTGACATAAATATTTGAAGTGTGTACACACACGAGGAATATTAATTGAAATGTAAGTTGCTCATGTATAACTGTACAGAGGCTACAATGCTACTCCCTTGTTCTGCTTCTAATTTGACACCCTAAATGAATACTTAATTTGAATCAGGGCTGTGCCTCAGGACCTGCCCTCCTCGGTGTTCTGTAACATGTGCAGCAATAACAATAAAGGGGAGGATCTTTATCCATGTGCAGAATGCTTTTTGAGTATATTGCAACCAGTTTGGGATCAAAGAAAAGGGCTTCCGAGATAGAATACTGATTGTAAGAGTGCAACCCGATGAATTACACCAGGTAAGCAGTGTTCCCTTTAAGCTGAGTTAGTGTGAGCTAGCTCACTGTTTTTTAGCCTCTGGCCCACACATTTTTGTCTTAGCTCAGGAAGGATGGCTTAGTCCAGAGCAGTGGTTCTTAACCTGGGTTCGATCAAACCCTAGGGGTTCGGCGAGTCAGTCTCAGGGGTTCGGTGGGGCCTCCAACTTAGTACTATTACTAAGTACTAAGAATTATTTTTCACTAAGAAGGGTTCGGTGAATGCGCATATGAAACTGGTGGGGTTCGGTACCTCCAACAAGGTTAAGAACCACTGGTCCAGAGCAAACTAATTTATGCAGTAGCCAAATCGCTTGCTCACAAGTTTAATGCCAGTAGCTCACAAAGTAGAATTTTTGCTCACAAGACTCTTCAGCTTAGAGGGAGCATTGCTGGTAAGCCCATTGACTTCAACAGAAGGATGTAACTCTGCTTATTGATTGCACTGTATGTGGAGTTGAACACTGGCAATGTGTTATTTTAGAAACAGAGCATGTGCATATCAAGCCTCACGTAACCTTTGTCTTCTGTATAACACCTGAGCTATCTATCCCAATGGCTTTTGGCATCTATATACGCTACTGGATGAAAGACAGAAAAAGAAGATATTGGAGTTATACCCGCCCTTCACTACCCAAAGGAGTCTCAGAGCGGCTTACAAGCTCCTTTCCCTTCCCCTCCCCACAACAGACACCCTGTGAGGTGGGTGAGGCTGAGAGAGCTCTTTCCAGAGCTGTCCTTGAGAGAACAGCTGGTACAGAGCTACAGCTTGCCCAAGGTCATCCAGCAGGTGCAAGTGGAGGAGTGGGGAATCAAACCAGGCTCTCCCAGATTAGAGTCTGTGCACTTAACCACTATACCAGACTTTCCTTGGCCATTTAAAAAAGATCTGTAACCCACTCCTTCTGCTTTGACATGGTAGGAGGCTGAGGAAGAATTGTGAAGTACAATTTTGGGAAATAGGTGTTTCTCCTGAAAGAAGAATTTCTACAGGTGATAAAAACTGATGATCATCACAATTATTCAAAATGTTTTACTGTAAATTACATTTTTAACTGTCTCCGGAATGTGCAGCATTGTATGAGAGATTTATCTTTGCACTCAATACTCTGAGACTGAGAAGACTCTCCTGTGATGAACACCAATATAAGAGTATTGTTGTTGCTATTATTGTTATTATTATTTAATTTATTTATTTGTACTCCACCTTTCTCCCCAGTGGGGACCCCAAAACAGCTTACATCATTCTCCTCTCCTCCATTTATTCATCACAACAACCCTGTGAGGTAAGTTAGGCTGAGAGAGCGTGACTGGCCCAAGGTCACCCAGAGAGCTTCCATGGCATGAAAGGGGATTCAGACATGGAACTTCCAGATCCTAGTCCGACATTCTTAACCACTGGCTCTCATTATTTGCAGAAGTGGTTATTCATTTATTTCTTTTCCCCATTTCTATCCCATATCTCCAAAAAAGCTCAAAATAGGTTGCAACCACTAAAACCCCAGTCCAGGTTTCACACATTGTAGTGAAGCTGCCCTTTTGTCCCTCCACATTCTCTCTCCACAAACAGCTTCTCCATGTTTTCAAACGGAGGCTGGACGGCCATCAGACATCAATGCTGATTCTGTGAACTCAGGCAGATCATGAGAGGGAGGGCAGGAAGGGTTGCCTCAGTGCTTAGGTCTTGTGGCCCTTTCTTTCTCACCCAGGGAAATGCTGATCACTACTTTGGGGTCAGGAAGCAATTTTTCTACAGGCCAGTTCGGCCAGGGATCCTGGAGGGTTTTTTTCATCTTCTGGGCATGGAACAGGGATCACTGTGGATGTGTGTGGGGGAGGTATTTGTGAATTTCCTGCATTGTGGAGGGGGTTGGACTAGATGAACCTGGAAGTCCCTTCCAACTCTATGATTCTATGTTATCATTTTGGTTTTCGGTGAACAGAGTTGACTCCAGTCCATGTTGGGCATGCTAAAATGATCTATTGATGTAAATGTAATAACAACACTTCCCCAAACTCTACCCAACCAAATCCTACTCAACTGTCCTGGGCAGGTTTATGCTAATCCTAAATGCAAATATAATATTTAAATTCAAAGTTAATACAATGTTTATTGCTTGTTATATTAATATTGGTTAGTGGGTGGCTTCATAGGTACTGAAGTACTTTTGACCTCTACCACAACAGTAACAAAAGACTGTTACAAATAAGGATCGGTATGAACCAGTTCACAAGCCAAAATTCAGGCTCAGCTTGGACCGGTGCAGAGTTTGGGAACTGATATTTATGGTAGGTGCATTCCCCAAACATTTACTGGACTTTTGGCCAGTTCGGCTGTTCAAACCTAACAGCTGAGTGGGGTGGGGTCCAATGCTCAGCTGCTAGGTTTAGATGGCTGGCAGCCAGGGAGCAAAACCAAAGGGTAAAATGAAGCCCCTTTCCAGGCAATCCCTGCCCCAACTCCCAGCAGTGGTAAGCTGTGGCCAGCAGGAAAAGGAAGGAAAGACCTTTCCTGGGCAATCCCCATCCCCTTTCTCCCAGAGGCTGCAAGCTGTGGCCAGCAGAAAGGGGGAAAGGAAGTCCTTTCCTGGGTGACCCCCCCCCCAACTTTCTCCTGGCCATGGCAAGCCACCACTGGAAAAAAAGTGGAAGGGAAGTCCCTTCTCAGGCATTCCCCCTGATAAGTATTGGAGTCGGGAGTCCATGGAATAGTGAAACAGCTAGATCTTTATTGCTGGTCCGGATGAAGCATACAACCCAGGGCTCCAAGCCCTCCTTTTATGCTGGTCAGGGACAATCCCCTGACCTCACCCAACTGGCCTGATAGGCTATTAGAAGTCTATTTACATTTCATAGGTTCCCTGGGAGAAACCTAGGTACAGGATTGGTGGCCGGTTTGAATCCACCTGGCCTTTGTTCTACCTGGCTGAAGCTCAGGTAGTTTCTTGGCCATGTGCTCTGGCCATGCTCTGGCCATGTGCTCTGGCCATGCGGTCGCAATGAAGAGAGCACATGGCGACCGCATGGTCAATACATAACACCCCTCCCCCCATAGTCCAGAACCCCTCTGCACACATAGTCTTTGAGATAGTCCGGGCGTCTGCGCTCACGTCCAGAGCGCCGGGGGGTTGTAAGGCGGGGCGTGTTGCTAGTGTCGGCAGGTTGCGGTGTGGGTAGTTGTTCTGCTGGCGGGGCCTGTCTGCTCGGGGGTTGTTCAGGTGTGGATGGTGCGACTGCTTCGTCCGCGGGCAGGAGCGGCATCTCCGCAGTCTCTGGATCAGGGTCTGGCGCTGCTTCTGGAGTCGTGTCGCTGTCACGGTCTGTTGGTGCAGGGAGTTCGGGGGCCTGGGTATTATCGTGGTTCTGGGTACGGCGTCGAATCTGGTCAATGTGCCGTTTCCAGACTACGCCATCTTCCGTAAGGACCTCATAGGAATAAGGCCCTGTGACTCGGACGATCCTCGCGGGGAGCCATGTTGGACCCCGCGCGAAGTTCTTTGCGTATACGGGGTCTTCGGGAGCAAATCCTCGGGCAGCTGGCCGGTCCTCCATTGTCGGGTTCCCCTCGATTGCTCGGTCGGGATGTAGGCGGTCCAAGACGGTTCCCAGTCGTCTTCCCATCAGAAGTTCGGCTGGCCGGCGCCCGGTCCCTGAGTGGGGTGTGTTCCGTTGGCAGAACAGGAACTTGTACAGCTGCTCTTCCCAGTCGCCATGCTCCATCTTCTTTAACGCGTCCTTCGTTGTCCTCACCATGCGCTCGGCCTGGCCATTGGTTGCGGGGTGGAACGGAGCGGAGCGGATGTGGCGCAGACCGCAGGCTTCCACAAACCGTTGAAACTCGCCGGAGGTGAAGGCGGTCCCGTTGTCGGTCACGAGAGTTTCTGGCATTCCGTGTGTCGCGAAGATCGGCCAGAGACTTCTTAAGGCAGCGTTGGTGGAGGTCGAAGCTACCGGCACTACCTCAAGCCACTTGCTGTAGCTGTCAACAACGATAAGAAACAACCGGCCCTGGACCGGTCCCGCGAAGTCTAGGTGCAGGCGGGACCAGGGCTTGTTAGTAGATTCCCAGGATCGGACAGGAGCGTGTGGCGGATCTGGCCGTGACTCCTGGCATTTGGTACACTTCTGGACCCGCCCCTCAATGTCTTTGTCCAGGCCTGGCCACCATACATAACTCCGGGCCAGAGCTTTCATGCGCACAATTCCCGGGTGAGCCTCGTGGAGGGCCTCTAGCACTCGGGGCCGCAGGGGCCCGGGGATCACCACTCGAGATCCCCATAGCAGGCATCCCTTGTGGGCCGATAGTTCGTGCCTGCGTGCCGTGAAAGCGGCAAAATCTGGTCCCGGTTTTTCCGGCCACCCCCTTCCCACCCAGTCTGAGACACGGGAAAGGATGCGGTCCCGCCGCGTGCGACGGGCCACATCTGATACCTGTACGGGGCGCTCCGGTAGATCCTCTAGGAGCGCGACGTGGAAAGCGGGAGCCGGATCAGGGTCGCAGGACGGGAGGGGAAGACGGCTGAGGGCGTCTGCATGACCCATCGCCTTCCCCGGGCGATGTACCAATTCGTAGGAGTAGCCTGACAAAAAAATTGACCACCGCAGGACCCGCGGGGACAGCATGTGAGGGGTCTGCCTGTGGGGGGCAAGGAGACCCAGCAGCGGCTTGTGATCTGTGGCCACGGTGAATGACCGTCCGTAGAGATAGTCGTGAAATTTCCTGACGCCAGCTACGATTGCTAGGGCCTCCTTGTCGATCTGGTCGTAGTTCCGTTCTGCCGATGACAGGGTCCTGGAGTAGTAGGCAACTGGTACCTCCTTTCCGTTGGGTAGCCGGTGTCCCAAGACCGCCCCAACGCCGTAGGGGGATGCGTCGCAGGCCAGGATGACAGGGAGCCTCTCATCGAAATGCGCTAAGACCGCATTTGAAATTAATAAGTCTTTGACGGCCCGGAAGGCTGCATCATGCTTGGGACCCCAGGCCCAAGCCGCTCCCTTGTCCAGGAGACGATGCAGGGGTTCAGCGACCGCCGCCTTGTGCGGAAGGAAGGCGTGGTAGAAGTTCACAAGTCCCAAGAACGCCTGGAGTTCCGCCTTTGAGGACGGGCGGGGTGCACCTGTAATTGCCACTACCTTCTCCTTTGTAGGGTGAATGCCGTCTGCGGTGACTTGGAACCCCAAGAAGGTCACCGAGGAGACTCCCAGGGTGCACTTGTCTTTTCGAACCTTGAGACCCGCGTCCTGGAACCTTTGCAGCACCATCCGGAGGCGAGCTGCGAACGTGTCGGCGTCCGGGGCGGCGATGAGGACGTCGTCGAAGAACGGCTTCACTCCTGGAACATCTTTTAGGAGAGAATCCATTAGATTTTGAAAGATTCCAGGTGCTACGCTGACCCCAATTTGGAGGCGTTTTACCTTGAACGCTCCCTTGTGAGTCACAATCGTTTGTGCCTCGGCCGTTGCTTCGTCTACGGGAAGCTGCTGATAGGCTTGGGCCAAGTCTAATTTTCCAAATATTTTGGCACCCGCGAGGGAGGCCAGAACATGGCTGACCACCGGTACCGGGTACGCGTGGTCCTGTAATGCCTTATTAATTGTACATTTGTAATCCGCGCAGATGCGGACTTCCCCGTTAGCTTTGAGGGGGGTCACAATGGGAGTCTCCCACTTGGCGTGGGAGACCGGCTCGAGCACCCCTTGTGCTACGAGCTTTTCCAACTCTGCCTCTACTTTGGGCTGGAAGGCGAGTGGTGGCCGGCGGACGGCCACGCGGATGGGCCGGACTGCCGGGTCCAGGTCGAAGGAAACCGGGGGTCCTTTGTAGCAGCCCAATGAGCCATCGAAAACGGCGGGAAATTCCTCGCAGATGGATGAGAAGTCCGTAGAGCCCATGCGGTGTATTCCGGTCCACTGCACTCCGAGCGGCTTGAACCAGGCGCGACCTAGGAGACTGGTTAGATTGCGCTCCACCACAAGAAGGTCCAGCAGGCCATTAAAGGCATGGTACTGGACCCGGACCCTGGCTAGCCCCTTAATAGCCACTGGGTTTTTCTGGAAGTCCCGGAGGACCAACCCAGCCGGCAGCCGCAGCCAGCGTGCCCCCTTCGGGCAGAGGCGGCGGAACGTAGCTGCGGACACAATTGAATATGCTGACCCTGAGTCCAGTTCCATGGAGCAAGGAACTCCCTCTATTCGGAGAGACACGGAAATTGCGCCCGGGATGGGCTGAGGCAAGTTCATTACCGTGGCCGTGGGAACGACACTACCCACTTCTTCGAAGTTCGCTGCTGGGGCACGGTGGCTGTTCCTCAGGCGGCAGGCCCGGGCGAGATGTCCTGCTTTCCCGCAGGCGCGGCAGATGGCATCACGGAAGCGGCATGTCCGTCTGTCGTGGGGGTCCCCACAGCTGGCGCACGTTGGGGCCTGCCTGTTGAGGGAAGCAGGAGAGGGAACAGAGACAGATGCTGGGCGCCGGCCCTTGGGCCTGGGGACGCCGGGCTCACCCTTCTTCGAGCGTGGTTGCATCCGGTGGACGTCCTCTTCTTCGCTTGAGTCGGGTTCGGGAGGAGCCGCCTGGTGGACTTTGGTGGCTGCCTTGTCCTTTTGCGTTGTCTCGAAGGCTGCCGCAGTTTCGAGCATCTTCTCCAAGGTTGGCTCCGGCATTGCAATGAGGCGCCGGCGGAGCTTGGCTTCCCGGACCCCTCCCATGAAGGCGGTCTCCACGTGGTCATCCATGTGGCGGAATTCGCAGCCCACGGCTAGTCGACGGAGTTCAGCCAGGAAAGTGGCGGCTGACTCCCCCGGCTGCTGCTGGCGCTGTATGAACTCCCAGCGCCTGGCCAGTTTTGATGGCTTCGGGGCGAAGTAATCGCCGAGGGTCTTGGTGAGCACGTCGTAAGACACCTCGGTGGGGTCTTGCGGGGCTAGTAGGTTCTGGGCCACCCGCATGACCTCCACCCCTCCGGAACTCAAGAGCCAGGCACTCTTCAGGTCCGCATCTGTGATTCCGCGGACCTTAAAGGCACAACCCAGCGTCTTGAGCCAGGACTCCCACGTCTCGGGGCGAGACGTATTGAAAGGGGTAATTGGTCCCGGAGCGTTTGCCATATTTACCAGAGCAGGAGCGGCGGCGGCTGTTTGAGCGATGTCCTCGTGTCTTGCGGCGGTGCCGGGGAGCGCTGAGGCTTGGCGCTGGCTAGTGCCGGAGGATTGGGCTCAGAGCGGCTTGCGGCGAGGCGTTGGAGCGCTGGAGCTCGGAGATGCCTGCGGCCGGCGGGACGGAGCTCGCTGTGCTGCTGTGGTCTGCTGGAGAGTCGCTCATCGGGATCCCACCTTCGTCGCCACTGATAAGTATTGGAGTCGGGAGTCCATGGAATAGTGAAACAGCTAGATCTTTATTGCTGGTCCGGATGAAGCATACAACCCAGGGCTCCAAGCCCTCCTTTTATGCTGGTCAGGGACAATCCCCTGACCTCACCCAACTGGCCTGATAGGCTATTAGAAGTCTATTTACATTTCATAGGTTCCCTGGGAGAAACCTAGGTACAGGATTGGTGGCCGGTTTGAATCCACCTGGCCTTTGTTCTACCTGGCTGAAGCTCAGGTAGTTTCTTGGCCATGTGCTCTGGCCATGCTCTGGCCATGTGCTCTGGCCATGCGGTCGCAATGAAGAGAGCACATGGCGACCGCATGGTCAATACATAACACCCCCCTTTTCTCCTGGCTGTGGAGAGCCATCATCAGGAGAAAGGTGGAAGGGAAATCCCTTCCCACGAG
This sequence comes from Lepidodactylus listeri, assembly GCA_029233225.1. Classification (NCBI taxonomy): domain Eukaryota; kingdom Metazoa; phylum Chordata; class Lepidosauria; order Squamata; family Gekkonidae; genus Lepidodactylus; species Lepidodactylus listeri. The sequence continues at coordinate 53,150,719 of JARCFY010000006.1, forward strand.
ATCCCCCCTCTCTCCTGGCCATGGCAAGCCACTACTGGAAGAAAGGTGAAAGTGGAGTCCCTTCCTGGGTGATCCCCCCCTTATCCTGGCCACGGTGAGCCACCTTCAGGAGAAAGGTGGAAGGGAAGCCCCTTCCCAGGTGATTCTCACCCCCTTTCTTCTTGTGGCGGTGAGCCATGGCCAGCAGAATGGGGGTAAGGAAGTCTTTTCCTGGCTAATCCCCCAATTTCTCCTAGTGACTCATCCAGGAGAGAGGGAGATGGGAAGCGAGCCTCAGCCAGGAGAAAGCTGGAAGGGAGTCCCTTCCGGGCAATCCCTGCCCCTTTCTCTTAGCCACAGAGAGCCATGCCAGGAGAAAGGGGGAAGGGAAGTCCTTTCCCAGGTGATCCCAGGCTTGCAGGACTGCAGCAGAATGGAAAAGTAGGGAAGCCCTGTTCCACCAGCTTCATTCTGATTTTATTGTTTACAGTTTCCCTCCCAATGGGAAATAAATAATTTGAGTGCACTCTAGATCTAAAATCCATCACCTTTGGCCCTATAGTCTTGAAGTGAATAGAAACAATGGCATTCCTTTTATGTCTGAAGAAGTGTGCTTTGCACATGAAAGCTTACACTCTGAATAAAACTTTGTTGATCTTAAAGGTGCCACTGGACTCAAACTTCGTTCTGCTGCTTCAAACCAACATGGCCACCAACCTGAATTTATCTTCTATGCCAAGAAATTTCTAAGGCTTCAGTAACAGAAACATCAGTTGTTTGGATGGAAGTAGATAGATATAGAACAGCATACGGAATTTGTCAAAATGTATATTTATTTCTACTCCACTTCTCTCCCCAATGGTGACCCAAAATGGCTTACAGTGTCATTCCCTCCTCCTCAGTTTTCATCACAATGGTAACAGCTAAGAGAGTGAAAGGCCCAGAGTCACCCATCAGATGTAAATGGCAGAGTGGGGATTTGAATATGGGCGAATGTGGGTGTCCCAGATAATAGTCCCACACATTAACCCACTATAAGGCAATTATAGAATGGTTTCAGGGTGTAGGTGCGGTTACAGAATGAGTGACTACTATCCTGCATTCAGCAAAGCTAACGAGTGACTTTGCCACTACCTTTATTTTCCTTTAGCAAGGTAATGATGAGACCTAACTTTTAAAAAAACTAGCATGTCCATAAAGATAAGGGGAAAAAATACAGTAATTGTGCACTGTCCTGGAACTTTAAATGTTCATTTATGAATTATTTGCTTTGAGCATCTGAAACTGATGCCTGAGTTTTACTGACCAACGAGAGCATTTTTCTTCCCTAATCTACAGGTGTCACTTGGAATTATTTCCTCTCCAATTAACTCCTTAGTTTCAGATTAGAAGGAGACTCACAAACCTCTAGGAATCAATAACTTCTTATTCTTCAGTGAAGCTACGTGTTTTGTCACGTTTGACAATATCTTCCAGCTTTTTTCACAATTGAAACAACTTTTGTTAATATATAATGAAAAAGATATATTGAGGATATGCTGGGAGGACTGGATTTAAAAACCCAGATTCTTTCATTTTTATTCAAAATGAGTAATCTTGTGCCATTGCTCTTTGCTGGATGCCTGTGACAAGCCCATTTAGGTAACAAGCCTCAACTAAATTCTCACAATAGCCTTTAGGCAAGACATAAACAGTGTCTTAGTGTGGTGTGAAACCTCTCTGCTTCTGTGTATATTTTACCTGAGAGGTATGTATGGAAACCTTTCTGTTAACTATGGTACGAGGTTGTAAAATTATATGGTTACCTTATTCTATGAAATTGTTGTTTGCATTTACTTCCTAGTAAACTTGCAGAATACAGAAATAATCACATCCTGACCTGCATAGCCCGGACAAGCCCAGTCTCATCAGATCTTGGAAGCTAAACAGGGTCAACTGTGGTTAGTACTGGGTGGGAGACCTCTTTGGAATACCAAGTTGGGAGGACAGGGGCAGGCTTTCTTCAGCTACCTCTCTGAATATTATCCAATCCCACTTATAGGGGTCAGTCACCAGCAGTGCTTCCTCTAAGCTGAGTTAGAGTGAGCTAGCTCACAGTTTTTTAGCCTCCAGCTCACACATTTTTGTCTTAGCTCAGGAAGGATGGTGCCAGAGTAAACTAATCTATGAAGTAGCCAAATCACTTATATAAAACCAACTCCTCTTCTTCTTCTTCCTCCTTCTCTTCTTCCTCCTCCTCCTCCTGCTGCTGTGATTACTGATGATTCCAGGCAGGCAGTATGTGGCATTTTCTCCTCTGCTTTCTGGACCCTTCATATATACCTGTTTTCATTCTGGATTAAATATAGCTTGTTTTCTGTCCTGCAAAACTCAAAAGGAAACAAGGCACAGGAAAGTACAGATGGTCCCAAAAGAAGGAGGAAAATCTAAGTGCAGGCAGGTGTGCCCCCAAAGGGAGGCAATCAACAAGAATACTGTCTAAGTAATTCATCCCTCATATGCAAGGCAGAAAAAAATGAAGCTGGTTATAAACTACATCTTAGTGCACTGTTTTATCTTGTTTTTAGTGCCTTTGTTTTTCTGATTTTTGTAATCCAATTTTTTATTGTTTATGGCATGTCATACACTGCTTTGTATTGCATCATTTTCTGATTTTGTAATCTGTCTGGAATCTCAGTGAGACAGGAGGACTACAAATAAAGCAAATGAAATAACTGGATGACATCTTTCCTTGTTTTGCTTCACTTTGCAGGGATCCGTTTCCACTCTGAAGCATCTGCATGTTTGGGAGATTTTTTAAGTCACATCTCTTTAAAATGTTTTGAACCTTGTAATGTTCATGAAGCTTTGGCTAGAAATGTCACAAGTGTATGGTGCTTATTATGCTAAGATTTTAGCTATATGGAAGGATAACTTCATTTTATCTGATTGGCACTGGAGGTGCAAAATAATTTCTAGTATTTGAGGCGCTCCATTGTACAGGGAACTCATGCCCCTGAAATAAACAGATAGGGGACATGACCCTATTTGGAACAGAGTCAGTTTGTACAATTGATGTTGAACAGCCACTGTGCAGAATACAATCAGTATGGCACCAGTTCTTAATGTTTGAATCATAGAAAATCAATAGAGCTACAGTGATCTACCCTCCTGAGGATTGATTTATTTTATTTACCCACCCCTGGGGAGAAATAGACTCACCAATATCACAAAGTATGTTAACACTGCATAGGAGAGGAAGTGAAGGCAACATCAAGCTTTTGAAACTGAATCCTAACTGAAGAGTACTGGACTCAGGAGACCAGGAACGGTGAAATCATGAAGCCTTTATTGAGTGATTCAGCATGCCCAGTAGATGGTCAGAATAAGCATGCTTCCAGGGCTCCAGGGCCCTCATTATATGCTGGCCAGAGCCACACCTCCGGCCGCACCCAAAAGACCTGATAGGGGCTTAACATATGTGCATGTTTGTCATAGGTTCCCTGGAGGAGCCTTTGATTGCATTGGCTCCTCAGGGAGAACCTACGTCCCACGTTGGTGGAGGCTTTCAATCCGGATGTCTATTGTTCCTCCAGATTCAAGCTCCCCTCTCTGCCTGACCATGTGCTCTGGCCATGCGGCAGGCGCCATTACCTGGGAGCACATGGCAGGCTGGTTGCTACACAGAGCATACTACATTACACTAACTATTTTTATACTCCAAATATACAAGTTAGAATCAAAAGGCTTAGGGGCACTACACAATATTATTGTGTCTGGATGGCTTTCTAGAACCAGCATGTTCCCTTCTATGAAAAGTATGGAGGATATATGCCCTGATCCTAGACAAAAGTCCTATTGCTTCCAATGGAACTTCTTTCAGTGCAAATGTTCTTAGGATCATGGCCCTAGGGACCAACAAAACATCAATGGCCATTTTATACTCCCTGATGTGCAAGAGACATTTCCATGTTTTACAATGAAAACCCGGCAAGTCCCCCAAGACCTCAGGCTGCTGCTATCCTCATTTCAAGCACATACTGATTCATTCATTAAAATGTGCATTCATCTTCCTTTTCCCCAGACATAATGTTGCACAGTGGGTTTAACTAAACTGCCAAAAAGAAACTGACATAAATCATCCGGAGCTGAGACTGGCAGCATTAGCAACCCACATGGCGGATAGATCCCTGGTCCATATGGGGGAGAATGTTCTGTGACACAGGCAACTCTATGTCTTTTGCAACACTGACAGGTTTTCATTAGGGATAAACAAACAAGCAAAAAGAGAGGTAGTGACTAGGAATGCCAAAAAGAACCAGGTGCTATAATCGCATTAGAAATCCACAACAAAGGATTGTGGCTGTCCAGGTCTGCTCATTGTATAAAATTCCTCCTTAAACACTCTTTCTTTTGCTTTCTGGGATCATGGCCTGTCACAATTCCATCAGGTCTCTCTTCCCTCCGCCTGCACTGTCACTCGTCACTGAAAGAGAGAGCGAGAGAGAGAGGTGCCTGGAGGGAGCTGTGGTGTTTTCCCCCTTAGGATCTCACCGTGCCTTGGTGAAATACTTTTATTCTCCTCCAGGACTCTGGCTGAGCCTTTGGAGCCCTTCAGTAGTTGCTTTTACCTCCAACGCAATTCCTTACCATGTTCTTCTGGCATGGGGGGGGGGGGCACCAGAAAGGGAACTTTGCAGAGTAGAACAACGGTCTGGGCTGTGGTTAAGAATCTGTGCACGGGGAGGCCCAGTCTCCCACCATGGAGAAAGGCCTGTTCCCAGGCTTCTGTGGAACAGTGGGAGCAAAATGAGAAAAAAGCAGCTTCACTACAACATTACTTCTGGTTATGTACCTAGACATAATGTCACAACAGCACAGGAACCCTCTATAAATTTTCCAGATCTCATATTTTTCCCCATAGAGATATGGGAAATTCCTAGAATGACACCATGACACTACGTCCAGGTATATAAGTTGCATTCTACAGAGTATCAGCTCAGAGGAATAGAAAGTTACACCCTACAGGAATAAGTATAGCATCTTAGAAAAATAAAGCAAAAAGAGAATAACAAACCTACAGTTGGTATGTCAGTACCTGGCATCCCTGTTTCTGAGGGGTGGGCGTGGAGCTCACAGGAGTTGTGATAGAGATGTTCTTGATGCATTGCTCCTTCCTCATGAGCTGCTGCACTCACTCCTTGATTCACATGCCCCTTTGCTCACAGACTGAGAGGATGTATTTAACCCTCACCTTCCTGGTTACATGGAAGGTGGAATAGTCAATCCACATTCTGGGGGACTGGCTTTCTGTAGCCTGCCAAACCCCATTAGCCAATCCTATGAGATTTGTGCATCAGAGAGTTAGTGCCATAAACTGTGGATATGAAATCCCATCAATCTTGGCTTCATGTGATACCCCAGAATGCTGTTCCCAACCCATCAATCAACAGGTAACCTTCCTGAGTGAACAAATGGCATTTGATGGCAGGGGCTCACACAGATATGCCTCCTAAGGGCAAGTGGTTCTCATTTGCAACACAGACCACAGCTTTCCTCCCACTCTTAAGAGAGTACTCATCAGTTCTTCTGCAATGGTCTTCTCCATTCCACACCTTTGTTATCATTTACAGCCTTCTTTCCCCTCCCACTATTCTTTATTTTCTACCCAATACCCCCATGGGCTTTCTTCCACCCTGCATCTGAGGTCTTACCATCCTTCTGGGCATGACTCAAACTTTTATTCCGGTCATTTCAAGTTCATTTTGTTCTATAATACTGTTTACACGTTTGCTTTGTTATAACTTATTTATATATTTATTTATGCTTGGAAGTTTTAAATCTTTATCCATTTCCTTTAGATTCATTGGGAAACTCATCTCCAGTGTAACTTGTCTTCCACCCAACCAAGTGAAATTTCCAGGAACTTCTGCTTCAGCACCAGAGCTAGGTAAGTTGCCTACTTCTCAGGTCTTTTGAAATTGAAGTCTCATTTGGCCTGTCACACTTTCTCTCTCTTCTCCTTACACAGTAGAAGCACAGACGGAAATTTTGCTCTTCCATTGCATTTCTTTGGTACAAACACAACTGCTTCAACAGATACTTTACCGACTAATTTGCTTTCTGGATCAAGTTGCTTCCCAACATGTATGAACTAGCACAAAATGAGAGAGAATGCAATAACAGCCTATTTCTGGCAAATCTCCATTTACATGAGACTCTACACTCATATTCCTCACTAGTATTATTTAATAAACAGCTACCTTCACTGTTGGCTTGTTCTTGTGGCTGTGATTTTCCCTTAGGATTATTTTATCGGAGTCCACCTGTTTGGTCTGCAATTGGCATAAGAGACCAAAGTCACTGGGGAGTATTAGGTGTCTGTGGCTGTGTATTAATCTGTCATCTTTAGTAAGTCTTCCAGATGGAGATGGGTTTTTATTCGCAAAGGAGACACAGAGCAATTAGTGGAGGGAAATTGAGTGATTAATAATAGAACTACAGATCAAATCCCTTTAAAACTGGAGCAGGGGACATTTATTTCTGCAAGTCCCCACCATATTGTTGGGCAACATACCTGTACCTGTGCAACACTACTGGCTGGGCCACTGGGCCTCTGTCCACGTGGGCTACTGGACAGTTCTTACAATGGAGGGAAGTGAGCAGTGGGGTACCACAGGGATTGGAACTGGAACCAGTGCTGTTTAATTTATTCATAAATCATTTGGAATTGGGGGTGAGCAGTGTAGTAGCCACATTTGCAGATGTTACCAACTTATTTAGGATGGTGAAAACCAAAATGAATTGTGAAGAACTACAAGATGATCTATCAAAATTAGGTCAGTGGGGAAAAATGTGGCAGATCTAGGTAAGTGTAAGGCAATGCACACTGGAGCAAAAAAACACTAACTTTAAATATACATTGAAGGGTTCTGAAGTGGGTAAGACCAAAACTGAAAACATCAACTCAGTGTGAAAAAGGAAAAATCTGTCCTGATTACTAGGAGATAATTTTTCCTCTCTCCCAAAATACTGGAACTCAAGGGCATCCAATGAAGCTGATGGGCAGTAGATTGAGGACAGACAAAAGGAAATACTTCTTTATAAAGAGAGTGATTAAAATGTGGAATTCGCTGCCAGAGGATTTAGTGATGACCACAGGCATAGACAGATTTAAAGGGGCATTAGACAGATTCATGGAGGATAGGTATGTCAGTGACTCTACCAGCTATGTTGACTAATGGGAACCACAATGTTCAGAGGCAGTAAACCCAGGGGTCCATTGGAGCGGGAGCGCACAGGAGCGCAGCTCCGGGAGTGAGGAGCCCAAGGGGCGGGCACATGACCAAGCCCCGCCCCCTCCCCGGCTTCCCCGAGCAGCGCAGAGGCACAGCGCCCCAGGGTAAGCCCTGCTAGGGTCTTTATTGTTTTTAATGTTTTGTTTTAATATTGATAATTTTATCATTGTTCCTTTTATGACTGTGTGCTGCTTTTCCAGAGACTTGCTCAAGGTGGCATATAAATTTTCTAAGTATACCATTTTTTATCTGGGCACATGGCACATAAGTACTGGAGAAATTTCACCAACCCTTCAGCAGCTTCCACCCCATCAGTTTGGTGTAGTGGTCAGGAGTTGTACTCTAATCTGGGAGAACCGGGTTTGATTCCCCACTCCTCCACATGCAGCTGCTAGTGTGACCTTGGGCCATTCACAAGTTCTCTCAGAGCTGTTCTCTCATGAGCAGTTCTCAAAAGACCTCTCTCAGCCCCACCTACCTCACAGGGTGTCTTGTTGTGGGGAGGGGAAGGGAAAGGGTGGTGCACATGTCCTGGGTATCTCAAGTCTACTTGAAACCTGGTGGTTTCAAGGGAGCAGGAAGAGAATGAGGGTGTGTTCTTTATGCTTATTTTTATTGCACAAAGTATTGGATGGGGAAGGGAACAGAGGAAGAGCAGGTCAGTTTCACTCACCTGTGGAGTGGAGCCTGAGGGGTGGGTGTTGCCTTCTGACACACTTCTGGTATGTTAGGGGGTGTGGCATATGCAAATGAGTTATGCTAATGAGTTATGCTAATGAGCTCCTGCATTTCTTTTTCTACGAAATGACCCCTGAGTAAACCTTTGAATACTAGTGCCAGGAGGCAATATCAGGGGAAGGCCTCAGCCTCTACGCCCTGTAGTTAGACCTCCAAAGGAACTGGTTGGCCACTGTGTGAGACAGGTTGCTGGACAAGATGGACTACTGGTCTGAGCCAGCAGGGCTCTTCTTATGTTTTTATAGAACAAAATATAAAACAGAAGGTATTTTGCCTGCACATAGCATCACTTCTGGTACAGTTGATCAATAGCTATAGCATTTTGTCAGTCTTTAATTTGTATTACTTTTATGGGCTAATGGTGGGTCTGGAAATGGCAACAAAAGAAAAAATATGAAGATGGAAGAAGCAGCAGATAGATGCATGTATCACCAAGGACTGATTCAAACATGCTCGTGCATCCCCAGATGCCTCATCAATTGCCGAATGTGTAAACTGTATCCACTGTAAAGTTCTGTAATACTCTATTATAATATAACATATAATACTCTATTATACTCATATAGCACTTTCGGTGTTTAGAGTGCTTCACATCCTGAAAACATCTCTGAGATGTAGGGCAGTATTCTTACCCCCATATTGCAGATGCAAGAGACAGTAAGTAAATTCCTAGCAGTGGTGGAATTTGGACTGGGGACTTGTTGGCCAGGTCTCAGTTCATTTTATTAGTGATCTGCTATATTGTAATGGTTATCTCTCATACCCAAAGCATCACCTAATCAGCATGAATGTTTGAGCTTGCCTCAAGAAGTTCACATTGTGTGCACAAGAGACCCAGTCTCATAAAAGTGGAATGCTTCTTCCTGAACTGTATCAAGTATGCTGAGCATTCTTAGTACCTTCCAGAATAAGACTCCGCATCTCCTCTGGGAGTAGGCTACACAGAGTTTTGAAATCCTCAGAATGAGTGGATGCTTGACAGTAGTAACACACGTTTTTCCTGCATCCATTAACGTACTTATGAAGAAGATAGATTTTCCTTACACAATTGTGGCAAGATTGGTTAGTGGGCAAAAATTGCCCAAGAACATTAATCAATTATTACTGTAGCATAGAATCTGTTGTAATTTACAATTTAAAGCAGCTGAAAAGACCATACACTGAAGGCCAATGTCACGGCTGTATTATTCCACCCTTATATCACTTATTAGTTCTAATGGAGGAACATTATCCTAAAATGTAAATGATCTGGACTGTGGAGGTGAGTGGGCACACATAAATCAGGCTGTTAATTTTATTTTAACCTAGAATTATGTTCCTGACATGTTTGTAGTCCTACATCTGGATAAAAAGAAGTATTTCTTTGACCAAAGACTATTGGTTGATCTACAACTATTCATTCAGTTCAGAAAAAAATTCTAGTCTGAATCCCCATGGTAAAATTCTCATTTATTTTTTAACTCAATATTTTTGTTTGCTTTCCATAATGTTGTCCCTGACTTTCTACCGTTCCTGAAACATTGGTACTATGTACATTCTAAGATACCCTGAGTAAATTTTCTAAGTTGGACACAAATTGCTATAAACTGTTGTTTCTTCATATGTTCCTGTGGGGGGGGGGGGGGATTTTGAGATGGGATTGTAAAGTAGCTCAGCTGCAGGACTGTTAAGTATTAGAGAAAATTCAATTATGCTACAGTATTAGCATAAATTCACCATCTCCTCCAAGTTAAAAAGCAGTGATAGTGATGGAGCAGAATGTTGCAATTTCCTGCTTCTGGAAATTGAAAATTGGGGTAATATAAATTGTGGCTTTTTAAAACAACAACAACAACTTTTGGAGTCACATTTTAGGGTCTAGAATCCACTGGATACTGCACCTAAAACAAATAACAGTGGTAAATAGTTGGTTTTGGAGTTATTCAGTATATCTTCTGCTGAAATATTAATTAATTGATCATAAGAAAGGATAGTTTTGTGGGATTAAAGCTCATTGGTTATTTAATTACAAAGCAGCCTAAGTGCCAAATGACAAGTTATAGTTTTTAATGTGTCAGGTCTTTGAGTCAGTCAGTAACCCATCACCTTGGTGGGAACTCATTTCCCAAGCAAGTAAGTCAATTGGACCGCAGTGTATGGGGAGAAATGGCTTCATTTTCTCCTCATGCCATTCTTTTCAACCTCAAGAGACTCCAAGATATGTTATTTGCCCTGTTGGAACATATGTAAGCCACTAATATTCAAGTAGCCCCCATGGGGCAAATAGCACCCCCAGGACCCTTTAGGGTCAGGAAAATGGGATGGGGAAGGCTGAAGCCCCTTTGCACACTGCAGTTCTGATGCAAATTAGGGCCACATACACTTGTGAAGTGACTTCCTGGCAGGGTAACCTATTACTGATTGATTCAAAGTTAGATTGGGGAACCTGGACGCATCAAAAAAATCATAATGTCATTTGACCCTAATTTCAAAGCAAACATAACATCAGAGCATCATGAAATATTGCAAAGTTAAACAAGAGGAGAAGCAGTGAAAACACAAGTGAGTTGCCAAGATTGTGTGTGAAGTACACACATAGGGTTGCCAACTTTGGGTTGAGTAATACCTGGAGGTTTTAGGGGTGGAGCCTGGGGAGGGCAGGGCTTGGGGAGGGGAGGGACCCCATCAAGGTACAATGCCATAGCAGCCATTTTCTCCGGGGTAACTGATCTTGTTCATCTGGAGATCAATTATAATCACAGCAGATACAATCAGGGTGAGGAAGAGAGGATGTACAAGCTTAGCATGGAATGTTTCAAGCAAATATGGGAAGGAGTGATGCGCACACATTTTCCCTCCCCCCAACTTTTTTAGAATGTTCCAAGTCCCTCTGTTTTTTTAGGATTTGTTCCTGCCAACCTAGCAGTTCTAAAACAAGCAATTGCAAGTAGATAAATAGGTACCACTTCGGTGGGAAGGTAACAGCATTCCATGCACCTCAGTGTCTAGTCATGCTGGCCACATGACCACAGAGACATTTTTGGACAGTGCTGGCTCTTTGGCTTGAAAATGGAGATGAGCACTGCAACCCTAGAGTCAGATCTGACTGGCTTTCAAGCAAGGGAAACCTTTACCTTAGGAGGAGTTGTAGGCTCGAGATGAAACTTGAGACCATTAATCTCAACCCTTAAGTAATCTATAGGAAATGTCCCACATCGTGTTAACAATTAGAATTTTAAGTTTTAGTTTAAGAATGACAATCAGCTTTTCAGAGACAATGGCTCAATATAAGGTATCACAAGCTTAGCAGAAAGATGTGCATTCATTGCTACATTTGCAGAGCCCTTGCCAAAGATATAATGAATATTTTCAGAGAAGGAGTTCATAACAATGTTGCTCAAATATCCGTATAAATATATGGTTATTATACTATGTGTAATGATGTTCAGGTGTAACGATGTAGAAACAATTCATTGACCAAACTAGCAACATGGCCATCATCATTATCATTACAGTTGACAAGAAGGGCCATATAATTCAAGAACTGTTGGCATTATAATATATCTTTGTGAACTCTGTGACCAGAGATACGTTGTATCCTACACATACCACAATCATATTCCCACTTGCAAATCGCTGGTTTTGTTCCATAGTACTAAATGGGACCCACTGAAAATCAAGTCTGTACCTATCTGCATAGTCTTTCCTTTTCACCAACATAATCATTCTTGAAAGTATGTGTGTGAACATATATATGACTACATCATAAGGAAATGGTACAGAATCAACATCTTGCATCCTAATCCTGACTTCCATTTACACCCTTGTTAGTCCATAATGGAGGCAATCTCCACTGTGCAGCACTTTCTGTGGGCATTGAGTGCTTTGGGGTTCACTGAAAGACACTAGTCTAGCATGAGTGGAAGCCATAGGACACCAGAGAAACACACCCTGCAGTGAAGAGCTGCCCCTGGAAAGCAAGGCTCAGGATTTGTAGTATCCTCTGGAGTCTGGTGGGTAGAAGTAAGCTTACCTATCCAGATAGCACACAGGAGACTCTGGCCACTCCAACAGTATGCTTCTTTATTGCCTCACACACACACTTGGATCTACCACCTACATGCACAGAACTAGAACTAAGTGAGGTCCCTCCCATGCAGGCCTAGAGGAGGGAAACAGAAACTAATTTGTGGGGGCTTACTTCAAGGCATACATACATATATACATCACATCCCCCTTCTTCAACCTAACACTGTAATCTTATTGATAAGTATTGGAGTTGGGAGTCCATGGAACAGTGAAACAGCTAGCTCTTTATTGCTGGTCCGGATGAAGCATACAACCCAGGGCTCGAAGCCCTCCTTTTATGCTGGTCAGGGACAATCCCCTGACCTCACCCAACTGGCCTGATAGGCTATTATCAGTCTATTTACATTTCATAGGTTCCCTGGGAGAAACCTAGGTACAGGATTGGTGGCCGGTTTGAATCCACCTGGCCTTTGTTCTACCTGGCTGAAGCTCAGGTAGTTTCTTGGCCATGTGCTCTGGCCATGCTTTGGCCATGTGCTCTGGCCATGCGGTCGCAATTAAGGGAGCACATGGCGACCGCATGGTCAATACATAACACTTATCAATTAATTGTTAACTTATCAACCACTTGGAGTCAGAGGGCACTAGCACTGGACTAGCTGTTGGGGACTAGTTTTTACCACTGTCCCATAACAGTGCCACTTGCCAGTATCCATCTTTTTCATTCTGGATGATGAATAGCTTTTTGCCAGCCAGGTTCCTCCACACATCTTCTAATGTAGGAATTGAGAAGTGTTATTGCTTAACTTGAATGATCCATTTTTTTTTAGTTATCACCAGGCTGTTAACCCATGCTGTTGGCCTGTTCTCCCTTGTGATAACCCCTTTAACCTCAAGATCTTCCAGGACTGATTTGAGGGGGGCAAGGGCACCATATGGGATCTTTCTGCAACCCATGAACCACTGGATTCCTCATTTTCTATGACCTCTAAAGTGAGATTGTATGTGGCAGACCCACTCTTGAAATGAGCCTTTTGGCTTGATTCTTGCACCCCCAAAAGGCAGTTCATGTCACAGCTGTCAATTTACTGCCTTGCGTTGCAGGTGTTCTGCAACGTCCTGGAGAACTGTGTTGACCTAACTTGAACTGGTAACTGGTAAACCAGCAACAGTGACCATGCCATACTGAGCATCATCTGAACTCCTCATATGCTTAGCTTGATCATGTGCATTGCACGTTTATGCAAAATGATTTCTCCTTGCACATTTATAGCAAGTTTCTCCAAAAGCTGGGCATTGCTGTGGCTTATGGACACACCCACATCTTTTCCAAGAATTACCTTTTGAAGTCGCAAAATTCTCTGCTGGAAAAGAGTGTCCTAGTGGCTGGCTTGCTTTGTGGGGGTATCTGATATGGTTCTTTCCTGTGTTGAACTGCTGGAATTCTGGGTTCCATACACACTGCAGATTCTTGAACTTTGGTTTGCAAATATCAGTTACTTTACCCAAAGTTAAATTGCGGTATTCCAGGAGCTGTTCCTTGACCTGGAGAGCCACTGCCAGAGTAGACTATACTGACTTTGATGGACCAAGGCTGCGGTCACACACACTAAATAATCCACTTTCAATCCACTTTCAGTGGATTCAACTGGATTTCGCCAGTTTGCACAGTAAAAATCCAGTTGGAAAGTGCACTGAAAGTGGATTATTTAGCATGTGTGACCGCAGCTCAAGGGTCTGATTCAGTATAAGGCAATTTGGTGTGTTCATGCATTCATTCAAATTACTTTGCTATCTGAAATGCTGAAGACAACCTTGTCTCTGAGCATTGTAACAAAGGAGTCTGTGCTGGCTATTTCATCATGTTGAGGTTGCCAGAACAGAAACTGTTCAAAAACAAAGTTTTTATGGGCTCACAATAATTTTTGAATGCAGCAGTGGCTTCAGCAAATGTTCTGTTTGCAGGTTCTGTATAGATATTGAGCAGAATATATATATTTCCAGTGCCTTGTCTCCTATACGGGGCAACATTACAGCAGTTTTATAACCCTCTGACTCATCTTCACCTTTGGTAACTTGTAGATACAGTTTTAATTTCTGCTCCAATTTTCTCCAGTTTTCTCCTAAATTTCCAGCAAAGCTTAGCTCAGAAAGGGGCTTGAACTGTTCCATTCTTTCTGTTGTATACAGGATTCCCAACCATAAATCCCTTTTGCAAACTCTAACTTCAGGCACCATGTAGTATCCTCTGGGATTTGGTGTGTAGGTGTACACCTACCTATGCAGCTGGTACACAGGAGGCTGACAGCTTCAATAATATGCTTCTTTATTGCTTCACACACTCTTGGAACTACAACCTACACACACAGAACTAGAACAAAGTGAGGACCTTACCATATAGGCCTTGATAAGGAAACAAACTTGTTTATAGGGGCTCACCTAAAGGTGATGTATGTACATCACAGGATCAATGTCAGTGATAACCAAAAGGTTACAAAATAGTCAAGGTCCTCTTTCTTTCTCCCTAAGAAAGAGCAGAGTATTATTTAGAAGACTTGCTTGGTTAAATGTCAATGCTTTGTTTTAATATGCTACACAACATTAATTCTAATACCAGTTTTTGCATAGTAGTTGTTGAAGGACAAGAGATGGGCTAAAGAAGCCTTCTATATTGGGTTGATGCTTCCTCTCAATCACTATTATTGTCAGGTCAGGAGCTATCAGCAGATGAATGTCAGTGATTGGTTGATATTTGGGGTTGGGAATAGTTCATTTCCTTTTATTGAACTAAATATTGCTATTATATGCCTCTGTTCAGCTATGTCATAATTTTGTCCATTATCCACACTCCTGGAGAATTAATATCCTTTCCTTTGTGACAAGTTGAACTAGAATGACTTATTTTGTGCACAGGAAGTCTTTTACAAATATCTTGTCAGCATCAGTTGCTTCAGGGAACGGAAGACATAGACTTCAGTATTCAAAAAGGCTTTTGAAATTGTTATTAAGATTTTGAGAAAATATTCAGTGGGAACAAATATTTCAAAAGCCAGTCTAACGACAGCGTTTCATAGTACTGCTGTATACCACAGATTAGGAAATGTAGCGTCAAAATGAAGACTACACCCAGCCAGCATGGTTACCCAATAAAATCAAGGAAACCATAAAAGTAAAAATGGATTCCTTTGAAAAGTTGGAGCATTAGCAAAACAAATGTAAGTTTAGGATGGCAAACCAAAATGAGAATTTGATAACCATATTGTTAAAACACATTTACAATTCCTTCCTTCCTTCCTTCCTTCCTTCCTTCCTTCCTTCCTTCCTTCCTTCCTTCCTTCCTTCCTTCCTTCCCCACATCTCCAAAGATCTACTCAAATCAGCTTACAACTAATAAAATAAAACCAATTAAAACACAGCTTTTAAAAAAATCAAGGCATTAAAGCACAGCATTTGGGGGGGGAGGGAAGCCATTAAACATAAGCATTTAAAAACAGGCCAACTCTTTCAAAGCACAAGCAATAAAAGACAAGCCAATGCTATAAAAACAAGCCGAGGGTATAACAACAGCATAAACTTTGCAATGAGTAACCTAGAATGATGTAGCCAAAATAATCATCAGGCCAGATGCAGACAACAAAATACGTAAAAAAATAAAACTGGATAAAAGGGAATGTTTAGCCTAGTGGCTATAAGAAAGTAAAGTAGGTGCCAGGTGAGTCTCACAGGGGAGGACATTCCAAAGGTGAGGCACCACTACTGAAGAAGCGCTGTGTCTGGTCACCAATTATCTCACCTCTGAAGGTGAGGGCACAGACAGCAGGACTTCAGAAGAGATCACTTACACTTACACAACCTTTAAAGGGTCCTTTTGTGAGCCCAGCATGCGGCCTGCGACCACACCTCTCCCTTCCTCCTGGTAGATGTAAAGGGCCCTCCAGCTGATCAGCAGGCCACATGGTCCCCACTGATCAGCTGAA
Source organism: Lepidodactylus listeri (assembly GCA_029233225.1). Lineage (NCBI taxonomy): Eukaryota > Metazoa > Chordata > Lepidosauria > Squamata > Gekkonidae > Lepidodactylus > Lepidodactylus listeri. The sequence goes on from JARCFY010000006.1 coordinate 53,166,698, forward strand.
GACCTTTAAATCTGGCAGGAAAGGAAGGAGAGGGGTGGCCCAGCAGGTGGTCATGCTTGGCAGTGGGGCTTGGGGGCATTTCCCGGGGGGGGGCTCAGGGGAAATTGGGGGAATTTCCCGGGGGGGGCTCAGCCACCCCCAGCAAAAGGGAGCGCCTGCCGCCGGTGACCAGTCAACCGGCCAGCTGCCGTCGCCGCCTCTCCTTCCCCCCCACTCCCGGCCTGCCCTCCTGCCTCACTGGGGCGGGCGGGCGGGGGGGAGAGGCGGCGGGGACATGCTCCCGTGCTTCGCGCGCGCGGCCGGCAATCAGCCGGCCAGCTGGCTGCCGCCGCCGCCACCAAGACTGCGCCCCGAGCCTGCCTCCCTGGGGCCGGGGGGGGAGGAGGAGCGGCGGGGACATGGTCTTTGGCTCCGCGTGCTCATCTGGAAGGAGCACGCTTTGGAGCAGCTTTAGTCTGCGGGCCTCCCTCTTGGGAAGCCCCGAGGACGCGGAGGTCGAGCGGAGGCGTTGTTCGAGGAGGAGGCATCAAGTACAAGCGGCAAGACTAGGGCTGCCTTGGGCACTTGGCTTGACTCCCCCCCCCTTTATAAATTACCCAGCTCAGTCGGCCTTTTCACAGTCAGCGGAAGCGGCCCTTCAGGCGGCCAGGCGGCGGCCGCCCTTGGTTTTTGCAGTGGGGTCGCCCATTCATCAGTTGCCCCTCCCGTCTTTCTTTCCCGCCGAGACTGCGCCCCGAGCCTGCCTCCCTGGGGCCGGGGGGGGAGGAGGAGCGGCGGGGACATGGTCCCAGGCACGCGTGCACACGAGAGACCCCCCGCCCCCCCCCCGGGATTTACAAACTCTACGCCTCTGTACTGGTGTACGTCTTGAAACTTGCTGGGTTCAGCTTTCCAGAGATGCTGTACTTCTTCCTTGTCTAGTCCTATTTAACTTTCCCCCCATAGATAATACAATTCACTTCCTCCAATGCTGCTTCTCAATCTATTGACTGAACATGTATATTGATGTATTTAGTAATCTTCTACATACCCAGTTAATTAATGTAGTCACCTAAAACAGACCCCTTGCAAATTATTTATTGATTTCATCTTTTCTAGCTTTGCTGAACCCCCAGCACAGTTGCTGCTCTAGTATCTTTTTTAGTTATTGATCCTTCTTGTATCAATACATTCACCAGCCATGGCTTCACAACTGTTCCTACTTTGTAGCTTTCATAATGAGTTTCACCTAATTGCAGAAGAAAACAGATTAAAAAGTAGATCTTCAACAAGCCACAGCTTTACTGAAGGAAAATGGCATAAAAATGCGGGAACAGCATGGAGCGTATGGTTCTAACCTCTCCTATTGAAACAACATCTCGTGAAAAAATAAAGATGCATTAAGCCAACAAAAAACTCCTGTTATGATCATCTTCTTTTTCCTGGATAGCTGATGGTACTCCACATTGCAGATATATGGCTTCTTCTTGCACTTTTATGCATGCCTTCTTTTGGCAACATGTAAACTGGAGATAAGGGAAACTGATTGGCACAAAATGCTCAATTGCCTTTTACATTCAGCACAGTTATTTTTTAGTATGGTATATAGCTCATTTCTTCATAAACCCATAATCTTAAGTATGCATGTATACCACATGAAATGTAGTTAATGGTATATTGAAGTAATACTATTATTACAGCTATTCACTGTGATATCACCAGGTCCCACTCCATGACACCTCTGGGGGCCACCCATAAAACCATCAGGTCCTGTCCAATGGGTTTGGGATGATGGGATCTTGGAAACCTATATCCCCCTTAGTGTATTCACATCCACCCACCATAAAATTTCTGGCTTGTGATGATCATTCTGCCAATAACCACAAAAAGTTGTGTTTGAGAGAGATAGCGCATCTGGAATCCTATGCATTTTAAAATTGCATTTAAAATTTGCAATGATGGTGGTGGTGTAGCATTTAGATAACAGTTTGCCCCATGCCAAGAGCAATGCCAGTGTGAAGTGTTCATGTCACATCATTATGGTTGGGGGGGCAGGGATTGGAATCTACTACTTCAAGGTTACAGATACTGCTGTAAAGCACAAGTGGTATTCTGGGTATTTGCATCTCAGGGCAAAATCGTGCATCGATTCACTGGGTGGATTATAAATGTAATAAATGAATGAACACTAGGAGGAGGAGAAGTTTTCGCTCTGTATGTTGAGTCAGCTAAGGATACAATATAATGCTAAGTTGGGTGTGCTTGGACCCCTTGTGACAGAAATGTCTTAATAATAAGGTAAGTAGTTGATCCAATCAGGAGCATATTGAATATTTGGTCTGCAGCTCTTTAAGGTCTTAGGGAGATTTCATGCCACCCGAGATCCTTTAATGAGTTATGCTGGGGACTGAACACTGGGACCTTCAGCATAAAAAGCTCGTTATCGGCCACTGCATATGGAACCCATCCTTCCAAATCCATTATTAGAATGGGCTTTGTTGCTAAAGCAATGATAGAATCAGGCCATGTATTTTGGGAGTATATGAGGGCACAACAGGGACAGAAAAGACCTTCCATTTTCTTCACATTTTCTTATTTGAAAAGAATCTACTGGGGTTCACCAGATATGTAGCTAAATATGGTGTTACACTGATGTAAGAAACTGCCTAGGCTGAGGGCATAAAATCTTCCCCTAGCCATTTTCCCCTCTTAGATGATGGATTGCTAATCCAAAGAGATCTGCTGTGCTTTTAATGACTTTCTGTACCCAGCCCACCATGACCTTTACTTCACCATCTGCCCTACTATGTTCCACTTCAACATACTAGGAACATCAGCTGGATATGTGAAAACCCCAATACACAAAGAAGGAAAAACAATGCTGCAGTTTTATGAACACCCATGCAGCTGTTGCCTTCCAAAGGCCTAGCTTGAACTGAAAAGATGGATGACATGAAGGGTAAATTATCCATATAACAGGTAGGGGTTTTAAAATATCTATAATGATGGAACAAAGCCTTTAATGATCAAATCAACACTAATATGAAAGGTTTGTTTTTTTAAAAAAATTAAGGTGAGGTTGAAGCAGGGCTCATTTTGTAGCAGGAGCTCCTTTGCATATTAGGCCACACACCCCTAATGTAGCCAATCCTCCAAGAGTTTACAGAGCTCTTCTTACAGGGACTACTATAAACTCTTGGAGGATTGGCTACATCAGGGGTGTGTGGCCTAATATGCAGAAGAGCTCCTGCTACGAAATGAGCCCTGGGTTGAAGTAAGAATCAGGTCAGATATAAAAGAATTCTTGTTACTTGTGAAGATATATTCTGAGATCTAATCCCACTGAAAATATAATTTATAGGTGTACAAGAGAAGAGTCATATTTAGCTCATCTGTCATCTGAAAAATGAAAGTTGCCTTCTTAAATATAGGAATTACAGTTTATGTAAACTATTTCCACGGTTTCAATGGCGATGGATTTCTGGGTATAGCTTAGCTTCTTGTCCCCCTATTACAAATTGTATTTTCAGGGGCTTTACCTCAGAGATTTCTGGGGTTGCATCCCATAGACTCTCCCTACCAAATGTAGGCGCATAGAAGCAAGGCTGTTTCTGCACCTGTCATTTCCTCTGCTTTCTCTGTCACCTTTTATGTTGCGTTCTGAATTTCCTCCTGCTGTCACCTCACATGCATCAGCTTTTGTTGCTGCTTCTGCATTCCTTTCCCCCCATTCTGCTTTCAGTTTGTGGTTTTTAAATTGTAACTGCGGAATAAATACACCAGATGAGGTAAGACTGGTGCAGATGGCAGGAACAGAAATCCAAAGTCAAGTTTAAAGGGTTGTCTCCTCAGATACTCTGCAGTAAGTTGTGAGTGCAGAAAGGGCCAAAGTATCCACATCCTATGGAGAATTAGGGCTGCCAAGTCAGCCCGGGGGGCGGGGGATCCCCCGCTAAAGGGGTTCCCAATCCACTGGCCAGTGGGGGGAACCCCACCCCCGACATCATCCAACGAGGACAACATAATGACATCACCGGAAGTGACGTCAGCACATTGGGGGCGTTGCCAGGGCGACACTCTGGCAATCGCCCCAAAACTCTATGATACCATAGAAGAAGAAGAAGAAGAAGAAGAGATTGGATTTATACCCCGCCCTTCACTCACTTAAGAGTCTCAGAGCGGCTTACAAACTCCTTTCCCTTCCCCTCCCCACAACAGACACCCTGTGAGGTAGGTGGGGCTGAGAGAACTCTTTCCCAAGCTGTCCTTGAGGGAACAGCTGGTACAGAGCTATGGCTTGCCCAAGGTCATCCAGCCAGGTGCAGGTGGAGGAGTGGGGAATCAAACCCGGTTCTCCCAGATTAGAGTCCGCACACTTAACCACTACACCAGACTGGCTCCCCAAGAGTTTTGGGGCGATTGCCAGAACGTCGCCCTGGCAACGCCCCAACGTGCTGATGTCATTTCTGGTGACGTTGCTGGGTGCGCGCGCAAAGCGCACCCGCCAGGAGAAACTCCCAGCCAGAGGAGGACTCCCCCCCGTCAGTGAGTTTTGAAGACTTGGCAACCCTATGGAGAATTAAAATTCTGATTTCCAGAATGGGCACAGGGAGACATGGATTTATGGGGAAGTGGGTGTTTCCCTCCTTAGAGGGACACAGCTGCCAATGCCAAATTCCTTGATCATTTCCTCTTTCACCTTAAACAGTAGCTTATTTCTGTCCCTTATGCCCAAGGTAGTTTTGCAACCACACTCAAGTACAGCTTTCTGCCTCTGGGCTCTCCCCAGTGACAGAATTTTTAGTATCTCCTTACCTTTCTGTCATTGCATCCAAAACTGTTTACAGTTCTTATTAACTGTCTATAACATAATACATACACAACAGAAAAGGAAAAAGGGGGACTGTAAGGGAAGAAAACAAACAAGCAAGCACTTTTAGATATCTTCTATAACGGCTCCATAATGACTAGATAACCAGTAAGAAATCTAATTCTATACTTATTTCGTTCTCTTCAAAGGCAAGGGGACTATCTGTCAAATACTAATTTATTTTAGACCATATGCCACAACACTGTGCAGAAATACAATTGGAGGAGAACTTCCTTAACAGTCCATTTTCAAAATGCATTTGTTTTGCACGGAGTTAAAATAAGCTGCACTGTTTAACTATTTAATATGCCTTTCCTGCATTATTTATTTTCTTTCTGGTTTCCCACTATTCTACTTCTGGATTAATTAAGTCATATTACAAACATAGAGCATCTGTGAATCTCAGTATAAATTAGATCTCAAGAGCAGGCAGCCCTGCTTGCTAAAAATTAGATCTTTTCAGCCTCAGGAATTGCTGCTACGTATTACTTGGAGAGCAGCAAAAGATATATTATTGCACATGATGTACTCAGACACCATCCAACATTATCATAGCTTTCATCTATCCTAGGCTGCAACTCTCTGTTCCTATTTCTTTCAGTCCTCTTCCCCTCTGTGAGAGGCCTGGTCTCTTACAGGTACACTGCACATTTGTTTATAGGTTACTATATACGACAAAACTTAAAATAATTTTTTAAAACTATAATATACATGTAAATAGCCCTATAACACTCTCTCAAGGACTTTGATGAGTGCAGGAGCAATATTAAGCAGGTCTACTCAGAGGTAAGTCCCGCCTTACTCAATAGGCTTATTCCCAGGAAAGCATAATTAGGCTTGCAGTCTGTCTCTATGATACTTGAAGTTAATTGTTTGGGGCTTCTAACATTGCATTTTTGGTCCCTTATGTTTATATCCCCTGGTATCTTCAACTGATTATTTGTTTTGTCCTTAACAAATAGTTGCTGAATTATCTTGAAACGAAATACATTTCTGCTTATTGCATAATCTCCTCTATGTACTCTGACTATTGGTACTTTAACTTCTGTTACATTATTGGATTTGCACTGAAAAGAGCAAACAACTTTCATTCCTCCTTTTACTTTGGTACGACTAGAGTCAGTTCTCAGTGAGGTAGACAAAGTGTGTTCAACTTGTTCCACTTATTTTTTTATTTAGCTTATTCATAACCAGCCTTTCTCACTGGGACTCAACGAGGATTACAGGGTGTGGGAATCCCACCCCACAGGAATGTAATCATACAGTGTAGGACATCAAATGAATAAAACAATAGGAAGAGGAATCCAAAATTAAATGGCAATTCGAATGGCAAACTGCCCAGGCTGCAACTGAGCAAAGCAGAATGTGGGATTACAAAGATACAAGCATTAGAGATGAATTCAGTTACAAGAATGCCCTCCAAACAATTTCTGTTTGAGCATTTTGCTAAATGTTTCTACTGTGGCAGCCTACAGAGTCACATGAGTGACTGTTTCTCCAAACACCCCCCCTTCTTCACATAGAAAGCTAGATGATAAGGAGATGCTAGATTAGAAGAACCCTATCCCTGTCATCTAGCTTTTTATGTACAGCCAATTTTACTAGAGCTGCCAAGCCTCCAGGTTCCATTGCCCACTGTCACTTCTAGTGAAGGGAGAAAAATCTAAAAAAAAAAAAAAGGCCTCATCTATTTTCAAAAAATCTTACAGGTTCTTAGCATTTCCTAGTGCTACCCCAAAGTGACAAAAGGTAGCTCTAGAAATCACTGGAAACCCTGTGATAAGAACTTCCAGTTTGACCATAGCACTTCCAGAAATTGCTAGAGCTATGCTTTGTAGCTCCGGAAATCACCAGGAACAGCCTTATTTTTTGTTTTAATTTTCCTCCTAAGATGCTGCTCTCTCTACCCTCCCACTGGTTGCAGGCAGTGCCTATCAAACCTCATTTTTCTCACACCTGTACCCTGAACCGACACAGTATACTACAATGAAAAGAAGGCATGTATATCTCCCTGTTTTATCATAGGTTTCTGGGATTGTGGCGTAACAAGCAATGATAGGTGGAAAGTAATCTGACAAATTGGGTTGCCATATTGTTCTGTTGGCCAGTTTTACCTGAAAACTGGGCATGTCATAAAGTGCCCATTTGGTCTATTAGGTAGCCTAGTTTCACATATATTTTTTTAAAAAAAGAAAGAGCACAAGAGCAACCCTAAGCAATCTTTTTTAAAAAAGAGTACAAGAGCAAGTTTACCAAGAACCCTACACAAGTCTATTCAATGAGACTTACTGAGTGTTCTTAAAATTGTACTACAAGTTTCTAAGCCTTCTGACACATAGCAAAATGTGCATAGAGAGCTTTCTACTAATTTATGCAGTGGAAGCTGGCTCACATACCCTTTTTTGTTCTACCCAATTAGGGAAGTTGTAGCTATGATTGTTAGATGTGAGAAACAAGAGAGAATGCTTTGCTTTCCTGATTACCCTGAATAGCTTATTTTCAGTTTGCTTTAGGTCCTTTCCTCACTTGCCTGCCACTCCGGATTTTCTCAGTGTTCGAGTTGAGACAATTTAAGTCCTTGGCAAAACCGCAGGTGATTCATTCCACATTTTTTGGGAGGGAAAAGTGCAGCTCAAAACCATATTCAAAAACCTCAGGGCAATGCCTTACTGACTGCAAAGTCACCCCTGAACAGCCATAAATCTATGCAGAAAGTACCATAAAACCTAGGGCTGCCAAGTCCAACTTGGGAAATATCTGGGGACTTTGGGGGTGGAGCCAGGAGACTTTGGGGGTGGAGCCAGGAGAAAGGAAGTGACATCATTTTGTGATGTCACATCCTGTGATGTTGCTTCCACATGCTGACACATGAACTCATGAAGTTTCCTAATACTGAATCAGGCCATTGGTCCATCAAGGTCAGTATTGACTACTCAGACTGGTAGTGGCTCTCCAGGGTCTCAGGCTGAGATCTTTAATGTCACCTATTACCTGATCCTTTTTTAGCTGAAGAAGCTGATACCTCCTGCATGTCAAGCAGATGCTCTATCACTGAGCAACAGCCCTACTGAATCCTTCCTCATCTCGGCAGAATATGAAGCACTAAGTGCTACACAAGTGCTAAATATGATTTTCATATCATAAGAACTGGAGAGAAGCCACAGTGGATCGGCCCATCCAGTACAGCCCATCCAATACAACACTCTGTGTCACAACAGTGGCCAAAAATACCAGGTGCCCTCAGGAGGTCCAGCAGCAGGGCCAGAACTCCAGAAGCCCTCCCACTGTTGCCCCCCAAGCACCAAGAATTCAGAGCATCACTGCCCCAGACAAAGTGTTCCATTTAGACCTTGTGGCTATAATAGCCACTGATAGACCTCTGCTGGATGGGGACAGAGAGAGAGAGAGAGACAGACAGACAGACAGAAAAAAGAAAGAGGGAGAGAGAGAAGGAAAAAAAACTGGCAGAGGCACTTACTTCCATTTAGACCTTGTGGCTATAATAGCCACTGATAGACCTCTGCTGGATGGGGACAGAGAGAGAGACAGACAGACAGACAGACAGACAAAAGAAAGAGGGAGAGAGAAGGAAAGGAGCTGGAAGAGAAACTTACCTTGCAAGCCACATGCAAAAGCAGCTCCTTCAGTCCCTCCTTAATCTCTGGGCGGACCTCTCTTGCTGTGGAAGCTCTCTTGCTGACTTCTTAAAGGGGAAATGTCTGGTGAGGCTTTTTACTGCAGGGCAGGCTCTCTGCAGACATTTCCCTTTTAAGGTAGCCATTTTGTCCCCCCGGTGGCCAACTTGGAAAAAGCGGGGGAAAGCACTAAAAATCGGTGTTTCCCCCGCCCTACCGGGGTACTTGGCAGCCCTAATAAAACCTGATGATCAAACGAAGCGAAAGTGGCATGCAGTGTGGATGGTACCATAAAATCTGATGATCAAAGAAAGTGAAAGCAGGATGCAATGCAGAGGGAAATTTCTGTTCCAGTGTGGGTTTTGTAAAACAACAGAGGGCAAAGCCAATGTAGAACCGCCCATCAGCTGAATAACCTGGAGCAACAGCAGTCTGAAACCGGGCTGAACACAAGGTCTTTGGATGTGGAGTTTGGAAATATATGTGTGTGTGTAAAGTGTCATCAAGTCACCACCAACTTATGGAGTCCCTGTAGGGTTTTCAAGGCAGGAGACATTTAGAGGTGGTTTGCCGTTGTCTTCCTCTGCATAATGTCAGTTTTGCTCAGGCTAACTGCCATAAGTCTGGGTGACTGTCTTGCTATGATCAATGAAGTTGCTGTGTTACATGTTGCAATACTTCCTGAGTTGCCTTGATGTTCACTGTTTAATTCACAATGCTTTGTGTTCCAAGGTTTCATTTAACCTCTGTAGGTCCCGCCCAGGAGATAGCATCGGGAACCCGACTCCCACCTTTGGAATGCACGCCTCGCTTGCTTTGCTTTGCGCATGCTCATTACTCATTTGCTTTCTTTTCCCTTTTATCTCTAGCCTCCTTAGCAAACGACCTTGAACGAAAGTGCCTCCTGTTATGTGTTACAAGAATCACAGGTGTTATGTATTCCTTTTGCTTAGTTTCTCTGGGAACTTTCCCCCCCAAAATATTCAACAGTATTTCTCCCTGAGAACTCATTTTGCCATGCTTTCTATGGGAATATTGGGCCAGTATATTTGGGCACCAAGAATTCTCCCTATTGATTGGTAGAGGGTAGTTAGGCCATATTTCATACCAAGTATAATTGTAATTGCAATTCCAAGCTTGAGCATTACTAACAGGAAAAGTGTTTGATCAACATGATCTTTTCTGCAAATAAAGGACTTTATGCTTAAGGAGACCTGTTGTGGACTATATCTATTGGGACAATCTCACACATAGTGACCCTGGAATTTCTTGGTGGTCTCCCATTCAAATGCTAACCAGGACTGACCCTGTGTAGCTTCTGAGATCTGATGAGATTGAGCTAGCCTAGGCTATCGAGGTCCAGGCACAAATAATTAGACTCATCAGTATATCTAATTAAAAGTGACTGGTTTTAACTTTTCTCTCTTTTTTTTGCAGAGCCTAGTTTCAAATGTTGGCCAGGGGTCAGTAGCACTCTGAATTGGGGTTGCCAGTAACCTGGGGAAAATGTCTTATCTCTTTAATAGAGGCTTAATGTGTGCAAATAGGCAGGTGAACCTTTTCATGGCAGAGGTAAATAACATCACCTGGTAAATAGCTGTTTATTGACTGTCTATTAAAGGGACAGAACACTTTCCCTCCAGGATGCTGGCAAGCCTACTCTGAATTCTCAACAAACTTTTCATGTTTACACTAAATTTCTGCATAGTAGGACTCTTCCTTCTAGTTGTATATTACTATAAAACAAGGGTATTATTGCTGTTCCTTATACTGGTCTTCATCCTATGCTTATATGGATTATGACAAAGAAAAGCATATTCCAGTTCCACAGACTTGGGATAGAGCAGCAGCACAGCCTGCTAGTGGCATGGAACCTGCGACAGTGCTTCTCAGGAGTTTAGTTATCTGGATTAGGTTATAGATTGATGGATTAATCTAGTCAGGTTCTTAAGTACTTGTGCAGAGAAGCTCCTAGACTCAATATTACTCTGTGTTTGTAGGGAAATAATCAAAATGTCTAAGCCTGCTATACATGCACCATTTGCTTCAAAATGAGTCCTATCTAAATGGATAAGCTTTGCTTCTGAGTATGCTGAGATTAGACTTTAAGGCTGAGATCCTATTGACAATTCATTTAGGGTAAGTTCCATGGAGTGGGGGGTCTCCATAAGTTGGCTGTGACTTAATGGCACTTTACACGCTCACACAATTTTTATGGAAACAGATGAAACTCCACTGAAAACAATAGGTGTGCACAGAACAGCAGTCTGAATCTTACTTCAGCTGGCTAAGAAGGCTTTCCATTTCTGTAACTGGCAATATGGAAAATGGGGCTTCACAGTTGCTTGCCAGTTTCAGGAAAAGTCTGGTCAGTTTCAACAGTGGGATTTTCCCCTTTGCCTACCTTCCTTTCTGGTCCCTTTCATTCAAGAACTAACACTAAAATGCAGGCACAAAACCTAAACCACACTGATTTAAATGGAAGGTGCTTGCTGGATGCTACTGCACAGCTGTGACAGGGCAATTGCACTTTTAAAACAAAAACAAAAACACAAAACTTTGGATACCACCCCATACATTTCACAAGTGACATTCCACCCCGATTTAGAAATGTGCTTTTCTTATTGTAGCTGCAGAATAAATACACCAGAGGAAAAAGAATGGTGCAAAGTGTGGGCACAGAGTGCATGTGTAATGGGCCTTAGTTCTCACATCTGTTTAACTCTTGTATTTGTACGCTAATTTGCTGTGATTCACAGGTTTTACCGACTGCTTTAATCCAATTACCCAGTTACTTATACATCTGGAATTTAATTTGTCTTTCCTGGCAACTAACCCCCCACCCCCATCCCGTAAGGCTTGAGGAAGTTTGTTGCAATATATCTGAAGACATGTGCATGTACCCAAAAGCTTATACCCAGAATTAAACTTTCGTGATTGGCTCTGCCCACCAAGCCACCATTTTGTGACTGGTAGCTCCCAAGGCTCTTAAATAATAACTAAATAGCTCGCAGAAACATAATATCTGTGCTTCCCTGTAGAAGTAATAATCTTAATGGCTCATTGTCAGTGCTGCAGTGCCTCATCTGGTATACACACTTTGGCCTATGAGGATTTCAGGGATGGAAAATTTCAGGCTTCTCGTCTATAACTTTTGCACAGCTCATCTCAATCAACGTTCTGAGTAGTGCAAAAATTTAATGGATTCAGGGGGTGTTATTTCCTCCTAGGGTTGCCAACAAAATAAATAAATAAACAGCCTTGAGGGGAAAGTGTCCTGTCCCTTTAACAGAGGCTTACTAGATTGCTATGTACCAGGTGATGTTATTTACCTCAGTGCCATGAAAAGTTTCACCTGCCCATTTCTAGACATTAACCCTTTATTAAAGAAACAGCATTCTTTTCCTCCAGATTGCTGGCAATCCTGTTTCCTACTGTTCTCTTTAACACATGTCAAATTCGAAACAAATGTGTTAGATTATCTGTAGCATTGAAATTACTATAATAGGAAGGAAGCCGGCATTAAGAAACATTACAATGGTAAGATCTGGCATGGCGGACATTGCCCTGATGCTGTTGGTTGAAAATCCTCTGTTTATATTAATTTTCTGTACGATATCTTTTTTTCCATTTAACATAGCCATTTTCCAAAAATGGTGGGAAAATAAGAAGGGGTTAGCAAAGAGTAAAAGTTTAAAGAAATAGGGACAGGTAGAGGAATAAATCATTCTTTTTGGCAAAGTTATTTTCCTTTGTTCCAAACATGTCCGTAGTTGATGCATGCCATGATGTTTCAAAGAGATGTTTATGGAGGAAAGAGGGTAGTAGGAGAAACCAGTAAGATAAGAAATCAGATTAAGACTTCTTCAAGAAAGGAACTCAATGTACAGTGACCTCCAACACTAGGCAGCCAATGTATTTTTAGCACTTCTACTAGGGTCATCCTGTGACAAGCTGTATCTTGGGCTCCTGCTCCATGATACCTCTGAAAGGGGGTATGATGGAGCACTGCTTCTTCTTCTCTGTGAGGCAGATTTTCCTGCCAAAACACTATTCCCCACTCTGACTGAGCAGCCTCTTAGTAGCATATTTGAACTATAGAATTATAACTTTCTGTGTGTCCCACCCTGTGATAGAGAAGTTATTTGGCTTTTGCCCAGGCAAGAGATTTATTGAAACTAAGCAGGAGCTCTCTCATCAATCCCTTTGGAAATGGCATGTGACACGAAGTAAAGTTCAAACAGAAAGGTCGATTGTATTGAACAAGCATGGTTGAGTTAGGAATATGGTTGGGGACAAGAAGCTGAGGTAAATTTGGTTGTTAATACAAATTATAGTATTTTGAACAGGCAACAGAGTATAATTGAAGCTTATATTCTTAGAGACTCAGTTCTTAACTGTGAGAGGTTTGTTTGTCTTGGAGATTTCTTTCAGCAACAATATGTCTTAATAAAATAAAACTATTTTAATTTTCTGGAAGTTAGTACTTTCTTCCTGTATTTAAATACTTCCCATGTCAGATTATAACTTTCCCTTTTTTACTCTTGAGGAGTGTAAGACCGTTTCCCTTTTCACACATACCAGGGGTCCCTTCTGAGTTGAACCCTCTGAATAACTGGGTAAGAAATATCCTCTTCTTTCTAGGAGTGATAATCCTTTTTCTTTTTGGCAGTTTTCAACCTTCTTTCCAGTCTCTTCTGTAAAACCTAAACCCCCCAGCCTACAAATATCATTGGACAAATAAATATCATTATCAATATCTATTTTTACCCCTTTTGTGTTTATTTTTGGCAGTTTAATTTAATGTTAATAAAAAGCATATTTGCATATTTTTCAATAAAAACACATTTGTAATATTTGTTAATGTCATGTGGCTCTCAAACATCTGATGTTTATTCTATCTGACATTAAGCAAGTTTGGCCACCTCTGGTCTATGCCAACTGAACACCATTGAAACAGCTGAACATATGTTACATCACTGTTTGTTTTATAAGGATATTCATTCCCTGTGTATTACTCCTATTTTATCTAAGTTTCCAAGTATATCTGATACATTTTCTATATCTACTCTCCTTGAGCATTGTCTTAATGAAACCACTCTTAAGGTGGCCACATTTTGAGCTTTGCCTCAGTCAATAAGGAAGCAGATGCTTCAGTCTTTTTATTAACTGCCTTGTATTACTAAAATTACTGCTTAAAAATAAGAAATGCTATTGTTTTATTTGTGTTTAGCTTTGTGTCCTTATGTTGGCTAATCTTTGATTGTAATAAATGAAATGAATGAAAGACTGGAGAAAAAGTGTGGGGGCAAGGTCTACGTACTTACTTTCTGTGTGCCAAGGACCTGATCCAAGTCAGGCCTGTGCATGTCTTGGAAGCATGGAACTTCAAATTCACCTTTACACCCAGCCCTGGGATGTCCCCAAGCAAAACATAACATATAGTTAGACCATCATTTCCAGTCCATATCCCCATGTCCTTTTGAAGAAGAAGAGGAAGAGAAGAAATTGGATTTATACCCTGCCTTTCACTTCCCAAAGGAGTCTCAGAGCAGCTTACAATCCCTTTCCCTTCTCTTCCCTTCCCTTCCCCACAACAGACACCCTGTGAGGTAGGTGGGGCTGAGAGAACTTGTGAGAGAACAGCTCTGAAAGAACTTGTAACTGACCCAAGGTCACCAGCAACTGCATGTGGACGAGTGGGCAATCAAACCCGGTTCTTCCAGATTAGGGTCCACACTCCTAACCACTACACCAAACTGCCTTTGATCATGCAGAGGCCTGTGTTGTTCTATTCCTCACAACTCATGCATTAGCTCTTGTCTTTAGTAAGTAAGGATGGTGGGCTCTCCCACCTTTGGAAACATTCAGTAAGTGAATGGGTGGATACATTATATGAAGGGGGATAAATGTGAGTATTAACTGTAAGATATCTTCACTATTGTGTGTAAATTCCCCTTCCTTTGTATATACTGAGGGCCATGTACTCTACTACCAAGCATTCCTATAAAATGTAGTGCTCCCCAGCATGTCTCCAGGCACTTATTTTGTTGTACTTTTCTTCCCTATTCTCCTGGTGGCATGTTAATATAACTGAGATTAGATGAACACCAGGATTCAGTATGTGTATTCAATAAAAGGGAGGAGGCATGCTGAGAATGGGAATGCATGCAAGCAGTGATGGAGAAATATATCATTATAAATTGCTGCATTAGGAAAACCAACCAAATGCACCTCATTTTATCAAGAAAAAATGCCACCCAGCCCCATTCTTCCAAATTTAACAATGAAGCAGCCCAATTTCACATATGATTACATATCTGGAGAATTTATTCCTATTCATCATGATACAATTGTGCATGCATTACTTTCAAGGAGAAAAATAGCTACATAATACACAATAAAGAACCCTTCTTGCTTCAAAAGAAAACCTCCACAATCATTGTTGTATTTTTTAAAACTAAGCATTCTATGTGCTACTTTGACAGCAATCCTAAGGAGGTCTACTCAGAATGCTGCTCAGGGCCCATTAGCACTCACATCTTACTGCAGATTTTCTTGACTACGGATTCTATACTCACCTTACGCACTATTCTTTTTCCTCCGGTGAATTTATTCTGCAGCTATAGTTTTTAACATGTACTTTTCTAAACTGGGGTGGAACATCACTTGTGACATGGGGGGTGGCATCCCAAGTTTTTAAAAAAAGAATTACACAATTGCCATATCACAGCTGTACAGTAGCATCCAACAAGCACCTTCCATTTAAATCCTTGTGGATCAGGTTATGTGCCTGCATTTTAGCATTAGTTCATTTGGAACAGAAAGGAATGCAGGCAAAGAGGGGAACTCACTGTTGAAACTGACCAGACTTTTTCTGAAACTGACAAGCAGCTGTGAAGCCCCCTTTTCCATATTGCTGAGCAGTAGAGCATTCTCTGCTGTGTTATCAGCCAATGTGAAAAATAAGAGTCACAGGATCTCATAACGTGTGGAAACATGTTGAGTGCACAGAAAGCAAAGTAGAAGCCACTGACACTGTCATTGCATGCTGTGATTGTTGGCAAAGTGTGTGTGTGTGTGTGTGTGTGTGTGTGTGTGTGCACCTGTTCAAAGCTGGCTGCAACTCTACCACACTTTACACAGAGCTGAGATTTGTATGGGGGAATCCCTCTGGCAGAAGCTCTGGAGAACTTTTTTAGTCTTGTGCCACTAAATTGAAAAACAAATTAGAGGGTATTTTCACTGATGTCCTAGCACAGCTGTATAGTAACACTAAGTTCCTGCCCTTCCTTGCAAATTTGTATGGTTTTCTCTTTGTGATTCTCTAATTAGATCCTGCCCATTGGTCATGATCTTGGTAGTTTTTTTAAGCTTGTCCTGTGTGGATTGCACTCTTCCTCCAGATGGCTCAATCCCAAGCGATTCTTAAGTTCAGTGGTTCTCAGAAGGTACATGTGGCTCAGCCGCCATTTTAATGTTAGGCTTCCAGAGACTGCCAAAATGGTTCCTCACCCCCCCCCCCAATTTTGTTGACTAAGGCATTATTAAAGAGGGAAATGTTTTCAAAGCTTTAGGCTTCCCATCCCAGTGTCTCTTTATCCTCACATCTTATGTAAATTTCATTTCATGCTGATGATCACCCTGCTTTATTTTGTTTGCATGCAGCACCGAAATCCTTTTTTTTTTTTTTTTGCACTGGGGATACTGCTGTTTGCTTCCTCTCCAATCCCCCTTTCAAGTCAATACCAGCAGGAAACTAAACCACATGCAGTTCCTTTTAAACACCCCCCCCATCATTTTAATTTTTTAATTCAGTGATCTGAGACTAGTGATAGTCTCACTACAAAAAGGAATGTGGAAGGGATGAAAAGTCCATCTCTCCAGAGATGAGCTAATTTGAAAAGGGGTGTGTGTGTGTGTGTGTGTGTGCATGTGCATTGTGGAAGATAGTTTTTCTTCTTTTGCATTACAGGTAAAAGTATCAAGGAGAAGTGTTCTTTAAGGGAGAGTTTAGATAGGCAAGTAGATGGCTGAATACTTTACTTGATGGAGTAGGAGGAGAACACGTCCCATCTAGCATTTAAGATAAGGAGGAGAGGGCTGGGGCTGGCCTGTTGTTCATTGTCTTGATTTTTGGGGTCATTATTAAGGCCAGATTTTTAGAGAGGGAATCCCTTTGGTCCTTGGGGGAAAGGCCTTTTGGTTAACTCCCACCAGATATGGCTTTTGCATGATTAATGGAGGAGTTGCTTCACATTCCTTGCATGCCCTCCGCATGAGTCATTGTCATTAGTTTGATCCAGACTCCATTTTTCATTGCTAGGCCCATGCTAAGATGTGCAAGTGTGCAGGGGTCCAAAATGGAGGTCCCCTGTGAGGGGGAGTCCCGAGGCATCAAAATTTCAAAGACATGGGGTTGTTCATGTGTACTAGAAGAACAGCTTCTCATGTGCTATGTCAGCACTTTTGCCCCCAACCCTTTTTGTAAGCAAAAAGCAAAAAAGGACAAGAATATTGTATATGAACTAAACACACTCACAGAGAGACAGACTTTTTTCAGTCCATAAAATGAGGTGTTTCCAACTGCTTTGCAAATGTAGATGAGAATGGGGCATCTGCTTTGTTCACCTTTTTATCTAACCAGACCATCCCTATGGTCTCTTTTTTTCCTTTCTGTGTGAAATGATGTGGAAGGTTTCTCTTTCCTAGATATCAGCAGAAACACAAGGCAGCTTTTCTTTGGTGTAAAGCATGCCTGCCTCTCCCTGAGGTTAAATGATTTATTATACCAGGCGTACTTTCTGCAAAATGATGCATGAGGCCAAGTTTTCTTAATGAAAAGTGATGCCTAAAGCAATGTGTCCCTAGTGTAAAGGCTACAGGATGCTACTTGGGGTTTTTGCTATCTACAATGATGCATGAGGCACAGTTCTTCTAATATCTAATGATGCATGGAGCTCTGCTTCCCTAATGTAAAGGGTTTTCCCCTCCACTTTCCTATCAATAACATGAGACAATTTGTCTTCTACAAAAAGGGTTTCTTTTTAAAAAAATTGTATATAGGCTTCCTTGATAAAGCAGCAATATGTGATACCAGGGCATTTCTGTAACTTAACTATCTGTATTCTGTTTCCTAAGCAGGCCTAGAAGGCACAAACAAAAGAAGCAATGAGTGTTGACTCATAAACTGAAGACAAATTGAAGTTTGTTTACCCCTGTAAACTGGGATTTAACAAAGGTTTAGAATCCCAGTTTGTGTGAGGACTGGGGAAACAAGTACATATTTGCTTGAATTGGAACATAATGGTAAATTGGAACTTGACTAAAAGGGAAAGTCTTCAGTCAGTCTAATTCCATGAAATGGGGATTGAAGAAGCAAAAGGAATGGGTGAACACAGCAGTTAACAAGTTGTTTTTGTGTATGACACTGACAACCCTCTGTTAAATTTGAGCTTGTATGCCATCTGACTGCACCTTTGGTCTTGGAACATATCCCTGCCTCTTCAGTAGTTTCAGTACAGATATGGATTGTCCTGCTACCAAGGAATGTAGTAGAAGGAGAACTTGTGAGTCTGTTCTTGCCATCCAGATAATACAGGTACAGGATCCCTCATTGTTCAGGAACAAACAAGTAGATTGTACCTTAACAGAGCAACCTAAACTCAGAAACAACTCTCACTGAGTTCAGCAGAATATGGATCCAGTGCAGCAGTTCTGTGGGTGCCAAAAACTTCTATCCATGGAATGGGACCCTGTCAGCTCCTCCATCCTGTGGCAGGCCAAAATGCTCCCTGAAATCCAATTCCTGGGGGAGAGGGAACCCTCCATGGAACAGGATTGGGGGGACATTTTGGAGGGCAGTGGAACGGGGGAGCCAAGAAATACATGCTCTGCTGTGTTATTTCATCATGTGTACCACTGCATATCATGTCATGGACCAGGATGTCCGTGCTCCAAATGAAGCTTCCTGTATCTTTTTGTACTGCAAGAGTCCAGTGCCATAAACACCGGTGATTAACAAACACAATTTACATCATAAATATAAGAATCTGACTTGTACTCACGTTTCTTTTAAGGAGGGTGATGGAACTGAAGCTTACATGCATTGTGTTCAATTCTACTTCTCTACTGTCTGTCTGTATCACACAAAGTATCCTCACTTATTAGTGAGATCACAGAATCCTAGCAATTTCCATAACTTTGAATCATGACCAGTTAATATTGTTCACCCTTCTTTTGAATGAACTGTTCCCCCTGCAGTTTTACAGTTTCATCACCTAGCTATACACATAATTATCCTGTTTCTTGCATTCCCTTAACACACACTGCATAACTTTGTTCACAAGTGCTCTCTAGAGTGGCTCCCAGCTTGTGGAATGGGCTGCCGGAGGGGATCAGGAAAGCTCCTGCCATTTAATCATTCTGCAGAATGTGTGAAACTGAAATGTTCTGGAGGGCAGTTTTATAAAGGGATTTGAACTGTGGTAGAATGGAACAGTTTAGGAGGGCACGTTTCTAATGGAATAGGTTTGTAGTCTTGCATTGTAGGTGTTGTGTTTGTGTTCTTGATTATGCTGCATTAACAACTATGTTTTACCTGTGAAAGGGCTCTGGTATCCTAATGCTCCAATTCTCATTGGCTGACTAATAAAGACTCCCATTGGTCCTGAAGCCAATCTAGGTACCCAATCGCTGAGCCCTGCTTGGGTCCAATAACATTGCTTGTATATAGTTACATTTTTGAAAGTTATTTGTTGGAACAGTATAAATTAGAATGCCGCTCTCTTAGAGCTGTCTTAAAGCTAAACAATGTTATGAATAAAAGTCTGCTTGCGGGATTCATCGCCTCCGTCTCAATACTTAATACTGGCGACGAGGATGGGATCCCAGTCCTAACCAAATGGCTGAAATCACTCTGCCTGCCCAGCTGAAATCACTAAGGGTGCCCAGTGCTAAATCACTACGGGCATGGCATCCAAGGGCCATATTGAACCATTCGACCCAAAGGTTGGGAACTGGGAGTCATACCTCGATCGCTTTGAATGCTACCGCATAGCAAATAGTATTGATGGAGACGATGTCTGCCACGCCACTTTTCTGAGTACATGTGGCCAGGCTGTATTTAATCTGAATAAACCAAAGCAGGGATCACAGTTACAGGAAATATATCAAACAAACAAACAAGCCCTGTGATAAAATGACAATAACATTTAATCACTCTTATAAATATCAATTATTTTATAAGAAAAGTCCAACATCCTCTTAAAATGACACTAACATTTAATAACTCTTATAAATAACAATTATTTTGTAAGAAAAGTACAACATCCTCAATGAGCACCCGGTTACACATTCATTTCATCAGTCTTCCTCAGGAGTAGTCTTATATTGAGTAAAAGGTGTCAGCATCTAGAATCTTCAAATTTTTAGAGTTTATAAATTAGAATGCCGCTCTCTTAGAGCTGTCTTAAAGCTGAACGATGTTATGAATAAAAGCCTGCTTGCTGGATTCATCGCCGCCGCTTCAATACTTAATAGTAGGTACATCTTGCTTTTACAGTATTGTCTTCTACTTTTGTAATTCTACTTTCTGCCTTGTTTATAGTACAGATCGCTTCAGATATTTTGTTGCTCACATTGTTTTCTAACTCGGTAATCCCAGACCTATTGCACCATTCATCGTTTGTTTTGTCATATTCTGTAATCTGCCTTGAGTCTCAGTGGGAGAGGTTGGCTATAAATAAAGTAAATAAAAACAAATTTGTCTACTAATAAACAATAACAAAGTTTTACACAGCACTTTACATATGATGGATTTTTCAAAAAGGTTTCACACACCTTGAGGATAAAACACTGCCCTCCCACAGTTAATGAAAACTTCATCTGTGTTTTCCAAAACCGGTTTTAATCTGTTTGTTTGATTTTTGTTATTGTAATGTGCTTTATCCTTAAGGTATGCGAAACCTTTAAAAATCTTGTTTGCCTTCAGAAGCAAAAGTAGGTTTAAAGGAGCCCATATAAAAGGCACCATAGTTAGACTAGGATTAATGAAAGTGTAAAGTATAATTGCTTGCACAGTATTAAGACAAGTTATATCATTACTGGGAGAAAAGATGTGGCTGTGTGGGTTGTTTTGTTCTTTGTTTTTTACACAAAAAGGGATCAGTGAGCCACAGTTTTTCTCATATAGTTTTATTTACTGCAAAAGCACTTTTGTTTACTGCAAAAGCACTTTTTGAGTTTTTATAGTCTCATACAAACCCTGCATGGCCCAACTTTTTGAGACTAGAGACATGAGCATCCTTTCTTTCAGGGTTTTTCCTCACCTTGTTTTAAAATAACCGGACAATGTAAAAAGAAAGAACAACCAACAGGGAGCTCAAGCAAGAGGCTGAACGAATCCCTTAATCCCTTGGTCTGAAACACACTGACCTCTGGCGGTTCCTAGCAAGCTGGATTTCTTAAATTCACCAAAGAAGCAGGAACAATAAAATGGGGGACTGCCTTTTGTAGCTAGTTTGCATTAGCTGTTTGATTATTTGCATGAACATAAGCATAGTAGTAAAAAGGAATGGAAAACTACAACTTTCCCCAGCGTCTTAAATGCTTCCTCATGTCAAAAACTCTTTGTTCAGATTAGGGCTAGGTTAGATGGTTGACGCAGTGAGCTTGTGACCTGGGAGAACATGCAACATCATATCCACATTCTACAGTGGCACAGTCATCTCAAAATGGCTGTACTTTGAGCATTTTGAAATTGGCCTCTGATGGTACCACACAGTAATATTAATGTACTGCTCTGTGCTCTGTTGCTGTCATAGCACTGGGGTGCAAATAGCAATAAAACTATTTTGAGTAACTGATTGATGGGGGATGTGGAATGGTATAGTATAGCATAGCCTAATCTCATCTGGGTCTTTGGTGTAGTGGTTAAGTGCATGGAGTCTAATCTGGGAGAACCGAGTTTGATTCCCCATTCCTCCACTTGCAGCTGCTGGATGACCTTGGGCAAGCTGTAGTTCTGGCACAGCTGTTCTTGAAAAAGAGCAGTTTCTGTCAGAGTTCTCTCAGCCCCATTCACCTCACAGGGTGTCTGTTGTGGGGAGGGAAAGGGAAAGGAGTTTGTAAACCGCTCTGAGACTCCGAGTGAAGGGCGGAGTATAAATCCAATCTCTTCTTCCTCTGGGTCGGTACTTGGATGGGAAACCAACATGGAAGACTTTGCCGAGGAAGGCAATGGCAAACCACCTCTGCTTAATCACTTGCCTTGAAAACCCTGTGGGGTCGCCATAAGTCAGCTGAGGCTTGATGACACTTTACACACACACAACTGACTGAAAATAAGTTCTTAGAAAAGTAAAAGTGCTTTCCTAAGCAGAATTATACCCAACTAAGTCATAGATCAGTGCCATCCATTAGCTACGGCAGATGTTCTCAAATGTCATCCCATATCAAGAAGACATGTTCTTTCTGAAAGAAAGCTATATAGAAAATTGATAGTGCCTAATTCTGTTCTAGGTCCAAAGGTAGGATAATGAGACAGATCATTGGTGTGATTTCCTCCTTCATAAAACTCCAACCCCAAACCTCCTAAAATATAAGAAATTGCTATGTATACTGAGAGAGTTCAGAATCATTAGTCCATGTTTCCAGGGAAGTGAGACTATTTCTTTATCTGAAGGAGATTGTTCTTAATGATGCTACCCAGATAATTCAGGCTTAACTATGTCACAGTATTGAAATATTTACCCAGTTTTCTGGGTGTGTGCCTATATGGCACTAAACACCAAGAAGGCCAGTGCTGAATTAAGTGAAGGATGAGTTTCTCCTTTTCCTAGCAACCGCCTGCACCTTCCTATAACTTCATGATATGGTTCAGTGCAGCATATAACGAGGAAAGTGCCATTTTAGTTTGAAGGGTATACCTCAAAATGTAGCCATTTAGTTATATGTACTGATAGTGTGCATTTTCCTGAACCTTTCAATGGATGTTGGCTTTGAGCAGAACTGAGTGTTATCTAGGGTTGCCAACCTCCAGGTGGTGCAGGAGTAAAATGAACATTGTGCACAAAATGTTCAACATTGAACCATTTTACTGAACTGAAGTTGATCAGATAGTCATTATGGTCAGGATGAAGCGTCTTATGACTGTTATGCTTAATTAATGAAGGCTTTGGTTCCATTTGATGTTGTGATCCTGACAAAGGTCAAGGAAACTCACTGACACTCTGGAATATTGTGCTGGCAGCCTGGAGTCTTCTTAAAACTCTGAAATAAGAGACTTTGCATAATTATAGGTAAAGGTAAAGGTTTCCCTTGCTCGAAAGCCAGTCAAATTCAACTCTGGGGGCAGTGCTCATCTCCGTTTCCAAGCCAAAGAGCCAGTGCTGTCCAAAGATGTTTCCGTGGTCATGTGGCTGGCATGACTAGATGCCGAGGCGCATGGAACACTGTTACCTTCCCACCTAAATGATACCTATTTATCTACTTGCAATTTCTTGCTTTTGAACTGCTAGGTTGGCAGGAGCTGGGGCCAGAGACGGGAGCTCAATCCATCACACAGCACATACCACTGTGTAAACTGACTCAGTGGGGTCTTTTTCATATATGCAATTGTGCTTTTTGGAGCTCTTCAGGATTTTTTCAGATGTACTCTTGAGAATATTGGTGTGAATATGGAACATCTTATATATACAAAAGCCCTAATGTATTGGCACTTTTCAGTTTTCCCACTGGCTGTGGTGTGCACTCCATCAGTCATTGGCCCATCAATGGCCACTCGCATGCCAATGGCTGTTGGGTCTGCTCCTCTCCCCCGCCCACTGCCATTCCCTGTCTGAATAAACTGCCAGAACAGCTGTGTGGCTCACTTTCTCCTCAGTGACTGTTGCTAGGCAACCAAGCTTGATTCTGTCAGTAAAAAGGTGAGGGGGAGGCCCTTATGGCCTTTGTGGGAAACTCACTGGGACCAGTCCTGACTGGAGTTTTTGTGGTGGAGTCCACGGAAGCCAGAGTTTGGGAATGGGAGAGGCCTCAGCTGAATAGAATGCCATAGAGGCCACCCTCCAAAGCAGTTATTTTCTCCAGGGGGAGAGAGAGATCTGTTGTCTGGAGTACAGTTGTGGTACCAGGCGATACCACAGCTAGTGTGGTGTAGCAGTTAGCACTTCAGAGCAGGGTCTGCCAGACCCAGGTTCTTGCTGTGGAAGCTGAGTGGGTGATTTCGGACCTCACCTCACCCCAACCTACCTCACAGGGTTGTTGTGCAGATCAAAAGGGGGAGAGGAGAATGATGTAAGCTGCTTTGGTCCCCACTGCCGAGAAAGAATGTACTTTTCTTCCTGGGGAACCATTGTTGCCAATCTCCAGGTGGGGGCTGGGGATTACTCAGAATTACAACTGCTCTCCAGATGGCAGAGATCAGTTCCCCTGGAGAAAATGGTGGACTCTGTGTCATTATACCCTGCTGAGATGGCCACCCTATGACAGCCAGTGTGATGTAGCAGTTAGCGCTTCAGAGAAGGGTCTGCCAGACCCAGATTCTTGCTGTGGAAGCTAAATGGGTGATTTTGGACCAGTTACAGACTTTCAGCCTAACCTACCTCACAGGGTTGTTGTGCAGATCAAAGGGAGAGAGGAGAATGATGTCAGCTGCTTTGGTCCCCAATGCGGAGAACGACTGTACTTTTCATAGGTAGAGGCTGCAGGGAGAGGGGGAGGAGATGGAAACCTGAAGTCAGAGCGGCAGATAACAGTACATTGATGAGTGGCTGGGAAGGAGATAGGGTTGTCAACTCCAGGTTGGGAAATTCCTGGAGATTTATGGGGTGGAGCCTAGAGAGGGTGGGGTTTGAAGAGCGGTGGGACCTCAGAGAGGTACAATGCCATAGATTCCACGCTTCAAATCAGCCATTTCCTCCTAGGGAACCATTGTTGCCAATCTCCAGGCGAGGGCTGGAGACCACTCAGAATTACAACTGTTCTTCAGATGACAGAGATCAGTTCCCCTGGAGAAAACAGTGGACATTATACCCTGCTGATGTCACCACAGCAAATTGACGCTGAGTGCCCAAGGTCAGGTCATCTGCCCAGAGCCTCTTTCTAGAGCCCATTGTATTTATTTCCACAACGGGCCTTATTCTGTCCCTGAAATCTCCAGGAACTTCCCAACCTGGAGCTGACAAACCTAATTTATCTGTAATTTCATGACTTGTTTTACAGATTTTAAAATTCTGTACAAGGAAGCTGCTGGCATTGCAGTTTAGAGGGGCAGATTTTTATGAGGTGGGAGGGTTTTCTTAACTCTTTCCTCTCATGACATTTCCTTCTGAAAACTGTTCTCCAAGGTACTTTTATACCTACTGAGGAAAAAAATTACACAAGTCTTCTTTGAAGCAACACACAAAACAAACATACAGGAAAACCACTGTCTTAGGCCAAACAGACTTGAGGAAGGACACAGATCTCTGTCAGTCTGTAAAATGTGAACTGTGCAAAGAAATTCAGATCAGAGTCACATGGGGAGGGGATTTAATTCTTAAAACCAGTGCTCAGTTTTGTTAACCACAGGGGAGCAGTTTTGGCTAGGAAATTGTAGGAGGATATTGTCTCCCATTCCCCAGTTTTGATCCATATCATACCAATGTTAAGGGACTGTCAATGCTATTTTGGAGGCTTATACTACAATCCTATGGACACTTACCATAGCTGCACCAAATACCATGGACCTTATTTCTAAATTAGTAAAGATGCACAGGATTGTACTGAAAATTATACTTTAGGTGATCCAGTCACAGATTCAAAGCATCATAAGCATTTTGGCTGCTAGCTGAGCTTTAGAGCAATTACAGAACTACACTGAACCCCAGGAAAACTAATGCCAAAAATATATTGGTCGGGTGCCACAAAACTCTGTTGCTAACAAGTTTAGTTCAACAGTTTCATGCTGTTGCTCCCTTTGAAGTTCTGTTGTTGAAGTATGGTGACATGCCTGGAATGAGAACTAGCCTGTGTGTTGGGGGGGGGGGTTGGGGGGATAACACAGACACACCATGCTGGGAGGAGTCAGAGCATAACTTTATGGATTACAGGTACCTCAGGTTTTGACACAGCATAGGCAGGGATAATGGGCGTGGCTGACAGCCCAACTGCTGTTAGCTCCTTCCCCAGCCTGCCTGTTGGGGGTATTAGGCCTGGAAGCAGCAGTTTTTGATCCCTTCCACACAAGCAAGATAAGCCGGAGGGGAATCGAGGCTTTTTTGCCCCAGAGCAATTTGCCCCACAGTTGCGTGATCACACAGCTCCATGCACCTGCCGGGGCAAACTGCCGCTGCGTGATCAGACTCAACCATGGGCAAGTGGGGTTTTTTTTGTGGTGGGTTTCCAAGGAACTTAAATGGGGGATTGATGCCTCGCTAGAAGGAAGGAAGGGGGATTGATGCCTCGCTGGAAGGAAGGAAGGGGGATTGATGCCTTGCTGGACGGAAGGAGAGGGGATTGTTGCCTCACTTTCCCCCCCCCCCTACGGGCTTTTGATGATGCGCACACAGAAGGGGGACAAAAAACCAGCGTGCCGTTGGGATAGCATGTGATCACGTTATCTGCGACACCACACTTCTGGGCTGGTGTGATCACATGGTGAAAGTCTGGCTATGGGCTGCAGCAAACCATTTGATACTGGACTTTCACCAGTAGCTTTTTACCCCGATTCTCTGCTGGATCAAATTGGTTCGCCCCGGCTTGCCGATGGTTCTGGGACACCTCCCAGATGTTCTGGTGTGATCGCGCCAGTTTGATCCATCGATGAAGCATCCCTCTTGCATGGCAAATAGGTGCGTATGTTCACACCCTTTGAATATTGTGATTTCAAGCATTATTTGTTTACACAGAGATTAACTTGTTTGTCTGATGTAGAAAGCAGAAGGGTATTGCTGACACTTGATGGCATATATATCACATCACAGGATTCCCAGATCGTAATGCTGATTTTATTAGGCCCCATAATAGTACTGCCTACGGGGACAAAGCTGGCATCTCTGTTTCATGAAAGGTCTGGTTTCTGTGGTCAGTTCTCTGCTAGGTGATTCATTGTTGTCGGTAAGATGATGCTTTAAATAAGGGACTGTCTGTAATGGTCTCTGCATTTTAGGTAAAAGGCTGTCTGTGGGAATAGGGCCATGGCTCAATGACAGAGCATCTGCTTTGCATGCAAGAGGTCCTGGGTCCAGTCCCTGGCAACTCCAGTTAAAAGGATCAGGTACCAGGTGATACAAAAAACCTCTGTCTGAGGCCTTAGAAAGCTGCTGCTAGTAAGAGTAGATGATATTGTCCTTAATGGATCAATGGTCTGCATCATGTAGTTTCATCTGTTTGTATGTTCAAACAAGGAAAGACTACCTCCCAAGACCTATGTAAGAGACATTTAATTATCTATGACAGGAAATAGAGCATTTATGATGCAACAGACTGGTGTGAACCGGGAGCTGTAAGTGACAGTGATGTTCTGTTGTTATTGTCAGAATTGCCTTGGAGTGGCTTATTTTTCAGTCTGACTTTGCTGATTTTTAAAGAAACTTTATTAAGTGGGTATTGTTATCCTTAGAATGCATATTGTCAGGGGTCCATTGGAGCGGGAGCGCACAGGAGCGCAGCTCCGGGAATGAGGAGCCCAGGGGGCGGGAACATGACCAAGCCCCACCCCCTCCTCGGCTTCCCCGAGCAGTGCAGAGGCGCAGCGCCCCAGGGAAAGCCCTGCTAGGGTCTTTATTGTTTTTTATGTTTTGTTTTAAAATTGATAATTTTATCATTGTTCCTTTTATGATTGTGTGCTGCTTTTCCAGAGACTTGCTCAAGGTGGCATATAAATTTTCTAAGTATACCATTTTTTATCTGGGCCCATGGCACATAAGTATTGGAGAAATTTCACCAACCCTTCAGCAGCTTCCACCTTATCAGTTTGGTGTAGTGGTCAGGAGTTGGACTCTAATCTGGGAGAACCGGGTTTGATTCCCCACTCCTCTACATGCAGCTGCTGGTGTGACCTTGGGCCAGTCACAAGTTCTCTCAGAGCTGTTCTCTCATGAGCAGTTCTCAAAAGACCTCTCTCAGCCCCACCTACCTCACAGGGTGTCTTGTTGTGGGGAGGGGAAGGGGAAGGGATGGGTGGTGCACATGTCCTGGGTATCTCAAGTCTACTTGAAACCTGGTGGTTTCAAGGGAGCAGGAGGAGAATGAGGGTGTGTTCTTTACGCTTATTTTTATTGCACAAAGTATTGGATGGGGAAGGGAATGGAGGAAGAGCAGGTCAGTTTCACTCACCTGCGGAGTGGAGACTGAGGGGTGGGTGTTGCCTTCTGACACACTTCCGGCATGTTAGGGGGTATGGCATATGCAAATGAGTTATGCTAATGAGTTATGCTAATGAGCTCCTGCACCTCTTTTTCTACGGAATGACCCCTGCGTATTGTAAATACTTTAGGTATGGGACCTTGTTCAAGCAGTTGGAGGAAATGTGGCTGGAATGTAGGGCATGATTGTAGACAACAGATTATATGGTGTATTGAGGGTGGTAGCTGGAAGTGTGTAGATATGTGTACTGGGCTGCAGTCACACACAAAATAATCCACTTTCAATGCACTTTCCAACTGGATTTTGCCAGTTCACACAGTCAAATCCAGTTGGAAAGTGCACTGAAAGTGGATTGTTTAGTTTGTGTGACCACAGTCCTGGTGAGTTTTCAGAATAAGGTGGTGCTTATCTGCCCATCATGTAGTTGTAGAGTAGTGCCTGAAAAGGACCTGCTGTGTGGACTGGTTTAGACGCAAGCTAACAGTGCCGAAGGTGAAATTTAATTGAGACCTTTCTTCTCATGTGAACAGGTGATGAAAGTTTGAGGTCTCAAGTACATGAGAAGCACTAACAGCTCGAAGCTGAGGAAGCAGTGCTCTAAGTCAGCCATGCTTGCATGCTTTGGGCCATTTGGACACCCATGACTTTGCCACTGATAGAAAAGTATAGGTTGTTGCCAAATCTGGAGTAATTACAGGTGATGACAAAGTAAGGAAGTTTGGTAGCAAGGTGTACTGTCATATTTTCAATGATAATGTTCCAGATAGCTTTTAGTATTTGTGAGAGATGTTGGTATGTAGAACCTTAACATCTATAGTGACCAAGATGGTATTGTTGTAGCCAGTCAACTCTGGAGTAATTGTACCAGTGCCTGAACCACTGAAACATCTTGGGTCGCCAGTCTTCTGCATTTTAGGCAGTAAAACAGAAGCTTCCCAGGTTTCTAGGATGTGTCTATATTTGTTCCTGGACATATGAGGGATAATCCGCAATTATTTTATTTGGTATTCCTCTGTCGGTTCTGAGTATAGTGGCTTGTAAAATGTGGTACTGGAGAGTTGTCCCACAGCCTCTTCTGTGTAGTCATGATGACAACTGCTCTTCCTTTGTCAGCCTCTTTGACTAAAGAGGTCAGAATTGTTCTTGAGGCTGTTTATAGTGTCTTATATGGAACAGCTGAGATTGTGTTGTAAAGCTATGTGGTTTGCTAATTACTTCAGCTAGGACACAGTGCTGAAAGCGTTCTATGTAAAAATCCAGTGAGGCACTGAATTGCACATGATTACTTTACTTTTCATGCCATACTTCCAGCATTTCATGCCCCCTCTGACCTGTGTCTTTTGTATTTTTTCATACCTCCTACATAACTGTCAGCTTAGTGCAGATATCTCATTGCATCTGAAGATGTATGGAAGCTTATGCTAGAATAAAGTTTTGTTAGTCTTTAACAAGGCCCCTGTTTATAATGCAGAGTGACATTCTTTGGAGGAAAAAAAGGGAAAAGTCTGAGTCCAGTGGCACCTTTAAGACCAACAAAGTTTAATTCTGGCTTTTGGCTTTTGCATGCACACAAAAGCTTATACCCAGAATTAAACTGTGTTGGTCTTAAAGGTGCCACTGGACTCAAACTTTGCTCCCCTTGCTTCAGACCAACATGGCTACATACCCACCAGAATCTATTCTTTTGAGGGATTCACATAGTTTGATTGCAGCCTTTCATCTCTATTTATGACTGTAAGAATGATTTTAAGAACTGGCAAGGAGAAACACACATTACAGTAACTCTTGTGTAACAAGTGTTGAATGCATGAAAGCATATTGGGTGATGCATATCTTATACCGGGAGAACTGTTTCCCAAGATGGTTTTATGGTGGCAAGAGAAGAAATAGATTGGAATGATGTCCTGAAGACATATCATAAGACGCAGGCAAAGAGGACATAATGCTGTAGCTTGAAAAACGCCTCTCCCTCCCCCTTTGGTTTTTAACATCCAGCCAGATGAAGAGTTCTGCTGAACTGAAAAGCTTACATATTGCTTAGCGCCATTTTAGTTGGTCCTAATGAAAGATATTGCAGATTTTTGTACATTACCCTTCACTTCTCAAGAACTACGTCAGATTCCTAACATTTGTATTATTTCCAGTCAGTTCTTGCCTGAAATTTCCTGACCCCTTTGCCTACTGTGAAATAATGAAATAGCAAGCCAATCCCTTATGATGATTAATGAACCTTTTCAAGAGAAACCTATTACTTGATTCAAAGTTTAAAAAAATAATTCACCATCAATCATTAAAAAGAAATAGCTTTACTGGCTCATAACTCTAAAGTGAGCCCATTTCATTAAAAGCACTTATTCTTGCATACGGAGTCCTTCTATTTGCTGTTGCTTCTTGATCAGTATTCTGGCATCCAATTCACAGAGACTCGTGTGTTTCAAATACAAACAAACCTTGAAATAGTTTAAGGTACAAACATCTGCTCAGGTTTTGAAGGTTTCAGGTTTCATAAGAAAAATGCCAGTTTATCAAATATGAGACAACATTGGCACCCAGTGGCTGAACATATAAATCACAGATGATGTTCCCTGGAGGTTCATGTGGCCATTTTTGAAAGGCTACCTGTGCCATATAGACCCTCAAGACATTTTACACCAGTTCAGCTGAGTCCAGATGACACAGGTGATTGGGATTACTTGATTATAATAAATAAATAAATAAATAAATAAATAGGCCTGCTTGTGTCCTGGTTTTAATTTGGTACATCTTAGTTTAATCACAGTTTGGGCAAATTGTCATAATTATTTAAATTTACTTGGAAAGCTAACACAGGGAAGGCATGAAGAAAAAAGAAACACCATGCACCAATCAGAAGCTTTAAAAAAAACTGGAGTAGTGCAGAAAACCAAAGTGAAACCATTTTGAATCACAGTTGTTTTAATGGAATGCAAACACATTTATCAAAATCAGTGGCGCTTAACAGTGTTATAGCCTTCTAAACCTGTTATCCTACTGTTAAATGTAATTATAAATGCTTCAGTTCTAAGTGTGTGTAACTTTAGTAGGTGGGATCTAAATGTTTTAATGTTAGTTTTTCTGGGGAACATGTACCATGGAATACTGC
Organism: Lepidodactylus listeri; assembly: GCA_029233225.1. Lineage (NCBI taxonomy): Eukaryota > Metazoa > Chordata > Lepidosauria > Squamata > Gekkonidae > Lepidodactylus > Lepidodactylus listeri. Next base: position 53,197,653 of record JARCFY010000006.1, read on the forward strand.
CAACAGAAGGAAAAGGTCAGGGTGGAGTATAAGGTCAAATCATGTAGTGGAAAGGTAGCCACTGCAAAAATAGTCTCTCTCAGTCTGTCTTCACACTGTCATCCACAATAATGAAGGCATTTTAGGGTTGCCAGCCTTCAGGTGGAGTCTGGAGATCTCCCAGAATTTCTCCTGATCTCCAGAATGCAGAGATCAGTTGCCCTGGAGAAAAGGGCTGCTTTGGATGGTGGACTTCATGGCATTATACTCTGCTGAGATCCCTTCCTAAACTCCACTCCCAAATCTCCAGAAATTTCCCAATCTGGAGTTGCATTACATCTGATAGAAGCTACAGGAGCACACCTTAACCCAAGAATTCCTTTTGGTGGAAAGTGAGCAAAGAGTTGTTGAGCCACTTCTTCTGGGATAAATCATGGTATCCACATGGTTGGAAGTACCACCACCCTCCAATATCTCAAACCTAAGAGTGACTTCACTATTTCAGCTGCTTGTCTGAAACTATCCTACCTTGTTCTCCTTTAAATTCTTTCTTGCTCAATCTGGAGCAAGAAATGAATACCTGGGAGAACATATGGGGTGAAACTGATTGGTAGTCTGATGCTGCAGGGGGATGACCTAATAGTCTCCCTCAATACAGTATCCTACACTCAGGATTCGCAACCTTGTGGAACTTGTAGGCTCTTTTGGAATTCTGAGAACAGGTAGTTGACACCTCAACAAAATGTCTGTTGGGCAGGGTGGGACCACTCATAAAATGGCTGTCGTAGGGTTTGAGTTTAATCACAAAATCTTAGTAGGTTCCAAACCAAGCTTCTTCTTATGAAAGAAGCTGATATTCCCAAATTGGTACTTCCTTCCTGTTCTCTTCTATTCCAATGAAGTGGAGAATAGGCAGGATTGCTTTGAGTAAGAGATGTTTTGGGAAACTGGCAGGTAGGCATCAAGAAACACATTGGCGGGCACCATGGTGCCAATAGCCTAGACGTCAGGGGTTATGATTGCCCAAAGACAGCAGCTCTGGCAATCTTTATATCTGCTTGGCTTATTAATGTCACCTGACTTCACAGCTCATGAGGATTATAGACTGCTGAATAAATGACCCAGTGAGAACAACCAACAATTCTCTCTTCTGACTTAGGTTGTTCAGAGAGAAGGAAACTCTGCAGTACTGGAAGCCCTACAGTACTGGATACGTTTCTTTCCAGACAGACAGACTTGCTGCCCTGTCTCCAGTTGTGCTTCCTTCTTTCTGCCCTTCTGCAAGACTTGCTTCTTCTCCTTAACTGAACTTTTCCAGCCTCTCTAGTCCTGTGCCGTTACTTCTCATGATTCTTTCAGATCTATTACATTATATTCAGTTCTATCTTGATGGTAAGTATGCCATGTTTCTCTGCCACTAGGTTATGTATGTATGACTGTATGCATGTATGTATGTATGGCTTAGTGTTGAATAAGTGGATACAATCAGTAGTGTGGCCACCTAACTCCTTCCATTTATTTATATGTTTTAGGTAAAGCATTACATTTAGCACTATCTAAACAGAGAACTTCACAAGAAACTATTTTTTTGCTCTTGGTTTGGATGTTTTTCTCTCTCTACAGAGATGTGTGCTTTGTAACCTTTGCCCTCCTCTGTTTGTTTTCCATGGTGTGGTAGGAAACCCTCAGCATAAGACAGTGCACTCACACCATGTAAAGATGGATGTACCTCCAGCAAGATTCGGGTGCATTTGTTTCCTGCTGCTGAGAGTTTCACCACTCTCTTGCATGCTTCAAGCAGGGCTTTTTTTGGTACACTGAAATATTTTTGGAAACGTCATTTGAGCATGTTCATCCAGTTAAACATTCGTTGGTATTTTTTTCCCTTGAAGACACTCCCTTTTTAAAAATTTGAAGCATGGCTGTAGGTGGGGAGGCAATGAGTAGTACTGCTACAAGAGTCTGGCAGTTAGCACCCCACACTGCTTCTCTTGCAAGCGGGAAGAACCAATTGCTTCTTATCCTGACTGAATTTGGAAGTTTACAAGACTGCTACTTAGGACCAAGTTATTGGATGGGAGAGAGAGAGGGCAACATGTAATTAGTCCTGGGGGTCCAAGGGTGGCCAGCCTGGGCTTGCAACCTATTTATGCCAATCCAGAAGCAAAGTAGATTTATTTTCTCTCATGACATGAGGTTGTATATATGAGTCAAGATGTGGGCTCAGCAAAAGGTTTTTGGTAGTGAACTGTGGAAAGTGTCAGGTCTGGACTCGGAGAGGGACTCTAGCTCTTTGGTAGAGCATGTGCTTGGCATGCAGAAGGTGCCAATCCCTGGCATCGCCAATATAAATGATCAGGGGGGTTGGTGATATGAAAGACCACAGTGTCAGGCCCTAGAGAGCCACAGCTAGTTAGAGAAAACAATACTGATCCTGATGGACAAGCAGGGGTCATTTTGTAGAAAAAGAGGTGCAGGAGCTCATTAGCATAACTCATTAGCATAACTTATTTGCATATGCCACACCCCCTGACATCACCAGGAGTGTGTCAGAAGGCAACACCCACCGCTCAGGCTCCACCCCAAAAATCTCCAGGTATTTCCCAACTCAGAGCTGGCGAGCCAGCTTTACACTTTGACTAAAGACACTTTAGGTTTCCTTTGCTCTTGCAGGGAAGCTACCCTACAACAAGCATGAAAATACAGATCAAGTTAGTATGCTTTTGCTTTTTTCCACAGCGCATCACCATATGTGCCCGCTCCTGGGCTTGTTACTCCTGGAACGGCGTTCCTGTGCGTTCCTGCTCGAAATGACCCCTCTCATTTAGTATAAGGCAGCTTCATGTTTCAGCTTCCATGATCCAGCAAGGAGACCTGCTGCAAAGTGGTGAAAATGAAAGAACCTGAGCGGGCGCTGTATTTCAAAATCTGGAGATAATGCAGGGTGGCAAGCCTCATTTGCCAAAGGTACAGGAAGTTGAAAGGATGAGAGAATGATTCACTGCATTACAGAAGTGAGGTTCAGGAGCCAAGCCTCTGAAAGAGAAGATGAACACAGACAGGGTTGGGTAAGTTCAGATGAATCACAGGGACTCTTCTGACCCATGCACCAAGTGATGTTAAGGCCAAATGAGGTAATCAGCTGTTGATTTCACCCAATGGTGAAAGCAGGAAGAAGTGACCTACTGGAATCAAGAGGAGGGTGTGAAGACAAAGAATAGCCAGGGCAAGACATAGGTTTCACAGATGGACATGAGGAGTAAGCCATATAGCCTGTCAGATAAACAGATAAAAATAACCTTTTTTTACTCTGGAAGTGTGTAAACATACCAAGGGTCATCTGGGGCCAATTGTCTGCCTCAGGGTGGAGCCATGCAATCTGGCAGTGTTCTTGTGTCAGAGCTTGTGTGAAGTAAACCCTGTAGCAGCTTATCAAGGTAAAGTTTCTGTGAAGCAACAGACTCCATGGTCATTATGACTGACCATCAATCAGACAACAAATTCAGAACTTCAAGTCTTTGAGGTCATTGCCAGATCTCATACAAATGGCTTCTTCCTTACCATGCTATGAAAACTCTTCTATGCAGTATTAAAGGAATTTATTTTCTGAGGGCAAATGTTAACGTGTATGCATATGCCTCAACTGGCACCCCTACCTGGCTACCATCCTAAGCTGTAGTGCACTTACTGCATAACAGCCACTAACTGTGCACTGACCTGTGGTAGGAGAGACAAATGCCTAGGAAGTCAGTATCCATTTTTAAATAATAGGAGTAATATAGTAACACAAATATGGACAGTGCAAAAAACAGAGGGAACATGCTGGTGGTGATTTTCCTTCTTTCCTTTAGGTGGCAGTGTGAGTTTACTGCTCTTCTGTTCTACCCTGCGAGGAGCTGGAATTGTGCAGGACAATGGCACCCACCTGCTCTCTCATCTAGGAGTTGTTGTTTCCTGAATAAGTGATGAAATATTTTTAGAGGAAACGCATCTGTGGCTGATGCAAATGTGTTCTTACTGAAGAGGTTGCAGTCTATTAATTCTGAACAAGGGAAACCGATTGGAAGTTGAAACCTAACTGAGGAAGTGTGCATGCACACGAAAGCTTATACCTTGAATAAAACTTTGATTCTGGACTCAAACTTTGTTCTGTTCCCCTTCCAACACTCCTAGCCTCCCCTCCCCCACAAAATCTCTCTGCCACGTTGTCCTTCAGCATTAACAACTAACTGTGAAGCCATTTTAATTAATCAATGTATGGACACAAACACTTGTTCTTACCTTTTACTGCCTTGGAAAGGTGGCTTCAAGTGGGCACTTTTACATGTTCTATGAAAGCACCCTGTAAGAGATGATGCTAAGAGGAGCTGGAATTGTGCAGGACAATGGCACCCACCTGCCATTGTGCTGTGCTGTGCCTGAGACCAAAATAAATGAGGTCAAGCTAAATGGGCTGTTTCCAGCACTTTCCTGCACTCAAAGGAGCCTCTGATAACCCTAAAAAAGAATTGACAACGATACATCTATTTAAACATTCAAGTTCTGCAACAACAGAATTTAAGACAGAATAATTAAATGGCAAAACAAAATTCCCATTATCCAATACCATCAAATGAAACAACATACATGTATTCTAAAAGGCCCCACAGAAATGTACAGTTTTGCTGGCTTTGTAAAAGCCTGCCAACAATGACAGCAACCTCTGTACTTCTGCCAACATGCCTTTTCACAGCATCAGAACCACCTTGAAGGAGGCAGAAAACTTCACCAAGGGGGACTCTTTATCTACACATAACTAAGTCCTTGTGCTTGTTGGGGAAGAACAGGAAGACACCGCATCCGATGTGCAATGGGAGTTTTCTGTTGGCTCCGCCGTTGAAATCATATTACGTGGCTACACACAAGTTTCACAGTGGAGCCAACAGCAACTCCACCCAACAGTTTATAAATGCAAGAACAGCAAAGGCTCTTCCCCTCAGTTTTGCTGCCACTGCTTTCTGCCTCCTGAAATGGCTGCAAGCAGAAAAAAGCTAGTGGGGGAGGGGGAGACAGAAAACTCCCATGGCACACCTGATGCAAAGTCCCTGAGTTCATCACCAACAAACCTGAGGACTTTATCATGTGGAAAAAAACCTACGTGAGCATATAGGTTCACACAGGGAGAGGTAGTCTTCAGGTATCTTTGTGTACCAGGTTTTGAAAGCTTTTAAAGACAAGGGCCAGTTCCTCGACTTGAACTTGGAAGCGAATAGGTAGTCTTTGAAGTAGTTTCAAAACTGTCCCCATACAGTCATGCCACCCAACCTACTAAATATGCAAGCAGCTATGTTTTTTTTATAACTTAATTTTTTATTTTCAATCAAAAAATGCATATAACAAAACTATATATAAACTACTTATAACTTAGCTAGTAGGATTGTTCAATTCAACTTCTATGCAAGTATAAATATATCATTTTCCAATAACTGTTTTTTCAATAAAATACAAAGTCAGCTACATTTTTTACCCACCAAAGCATCCTGATTGTCTTCAAGGGACGCCTGATATGCAGCATGATAAAATAATCCAGACTGGAGGTTAAAATTGTAATATAAATTCCATGTTTGTTGTCACCTAGTTATAAAGATGCAGATTTATTAAGGCTTACTTCCTCAGGGAGGCTGGCTTTAGGTGGTTTAGAAGAATGCCTGGCAAAGACCAAGATATGCCATAGTTTTATATATATGCATTTGTTCCAGTTTCCATCACTGTTTCTGACTACCATAGAAACTATTAAATCTGGTACTGGCAGGATAGTCCAAATCCAGTCCTTTGTGTCCTGGAATGACTCCACTGACCCATGAGCCTGATTCCATTTTGCTGTCTGAGGCATCTAGGCACTTAGCAGTCATTCCAAATCTTTGCCAGGTGACATGCCAAGTCCCTCCAACTAATTGAGGGTTTTTCTTACACTTTTCCTATGGGACACTGCCACTAGCTTGACAGTTTCAGAAATTCCTGCCAGGAAGGCCAGTACTCCTGGTTTCTCTTCCATGTTGATGTTTAAAGGCTCTGCCTAGTGTCCACGTCTCCCACTACCCAATGATTGGTTACCACAGGGCCAGTTTATAACACCTGCATACTTCTGAGGAAACAGTGATCTAGCAACCAACCATCTCCCTTCCTGGGAACCCATTTTAGATAGAGTGTTAGAATGGTGGAGGTCTATGTGGTACAAAAGCAACTACCAGCATTTAAAATAGAAAACGATTTCTTGAAAAATAAAATCCCTTGCACATACTCTGCACAGAAACAGATCAAGCAAGGAATGCAAAGAAAAGGTGCAAACACACAGTCCTCTGTACCTCAGCCTTACACATGCCCTAGCTGGTCTTGTTCTAAGGCAGGCTCTTTAAACTTCAACATTACAGCATTCTAAAACCTTCCCTTGGAGTCTTTGTCCAGGCTGCCTGCCCTTTGTCTCCTCCACATGGCAATGGCTGCCATCCAAGATGGAGCTCAATATGAGAGCACCTTCCTGCAAGCTGTTTGCAACTGGAATTAGCCAAAATGGACTCTGTTCCCTCCATAGCAAGGGAATTTCTTTCCTCTGTTTGTTCACACCCCTATGGGTAAAATCATTCCTACCTGAGGTCTCCACTAGGATACAATCTAGCCTCCTGCATCCCAAGCCTCTGGCACCTTCTAAGCGTCAGATTTCAGCTAAGATGTGAGCTGGCTATTTAATTGTCTTAGGCTGGGAGAGCTATTTGCATTTATAAAGCTTTGATGGTGACAGGGTGAGCAATACTTGGGAGGAATCAATTTCCCCCTTCCTGCCTGTGTTCTGCCAACATTAAAAAAACTTTTAAAATCCAGGTGCGGGAGTTTTGCAAGTCCCATACCTCAAAATATTGGGATGTAGGCCCAAACTAAACGGCATTTTTCCACATCCTGCATGAAAAATGAAAAATAATAATCTCCTGGCTTCTTAGCCATGTTCTTGCTTCTTATCTTGTTCCTATATTTGGTTTTTCACTTCTTCCTTTCATACTTCTTCCTATCCCCTTACCAGCTTTTGTCTTTCTCAGTCTCTTGATTACTAACAAGGTAATTTCCTGTCCTAAAACAAAGATCACCTGTATTTTCTCCTTTCCTTGATTACAGTCCACTCTCAGCTCCTGATCCCTATCAGTGAGGCATTTCTCATTGACTGATTCCCCACAACCACTGCTCCACCCCTGCTCTTCCCTTTGCCCCAATTGTGTCAATTTCCCACTATTTGCTTTGTGGCCACATTTTGCGCTGCAGCTTTGCCCGATTTCTGCCGCATCTACTCAGTCCTGTTGTTCAGGATTGTGTAAATGCAGCGAAAATCGGGTGAAGCTGCGGGGCAAAATGTGGCCGTGCAGCAAATAGTGGGAAATTGACACTTAAGACTGGGGCAAAGGGAAGAGCAGGGGCAGAACAGCGGCTGTGGGAAATGGGTCATTGCCTTTCTAAACTGGATGGTATTCATTATTGGCCCATCATCTTGTAAAGCGATACAGGGATGGGGGTTTCACACACTGATTTTCTTCCCATTAATAAACCATCACTGAAGCATTATGGCCATTTCAAACTGCACCACTTTTTTCTCACCATTTTTTGCCCTATCTTCCTTGGAGGTTTTTTTTAAAAAAAAATTCTATTGGGAGTCCTATGGTGCTGAAACAGGACTGCAAATCAATGCAATAGTGACCCCACTGAGATAACTGGACTCCATTGAGATAGACTGTGATATGCGATCGCAACTGCTGTCACCTGGAAACAAGTAGGACAGAAGTAATTCATTGGATAGTGAGTCTAAGTATGAGCTTTGGGCTTCAGTGATTGGTGTGATACATGTTTCCAGGTGACAACAATCACAATTGCATGTATTTCAGTGTGTCTCAATGGAGTCCAGGCATCTCAGTGTTGCTGCTATGGTGCCGTTTTGAGGTCCCGTTTCAGCACCGTAGTGCTCCCAATAGAACATTAAAAAAACCCTCTGAGGAAGATGTCTTGGTGGAAAAGGGTGAGCAAAATCGGCAAAGCAGGAAGCACTAGCAGGCATTTCATAGAGCACACCATAGTGATTCAGAAATGCAAGAAAGGGTTGAAAATGGGAAGAAAGCAGTTTCTGTCAATTATGTCTCAGGCATGCTTCACCAATGGGAGACAACCAGGATTGTATGAAAAGGTAAATAAATTCCACTAGCAGCTGGTTACTAAAATGGGTCAGTCTGAAATGACAGGGGAAAAACATTAATAACCAGTTACTGAAACAGAACACATCAGCAGTCTGAAAAGGGCCAGCATAATTCTAAACACAGTTGTGTCCTAAGTCCAAGGAAGTCAATGGGTTTAGAAGAGTAACTCTGTTTATGGTTGCACTGTTGGTCAACTAAAACCTTTCAGTCCCTGACACACCTTAGCATGATCTACAGCTCTATTCTCAACAAGGTTACTGACAATCCAGATGAAAATACAGCTCGGCTTCTTCAAAATGCAAAACCTTTATAAACTCTTATGAAAATATAACCTAAACAAAAGAGAGAACTGAAGATGGATTTTGTTTTCCATTTCAAGGAAAATAAGTGCTAGCTCTTCTGATTACATAGCTCTTAGTGGCCTCATCAGAATATGTGTGCCCAAGTAAAAGGATTGCCCAGTTTGTATGCAGAATGGTTACAAAAGCACACTCTTGGGTAATTTTGTGTGCAGGCAGGAAAGCAAGAATGGAATTATATGAAGATTATTTGTATGAATAATTTTCCTAGCAATTACTTGTGAAAACAAGGCCCATAAAAAGAATACAGAGTTCATGACATAAAGTACAAAGTCCAAAAAAGAGAGAGTAGCTTCATCCTTTGCATATGTTATGTCCCAGTGGCAACTGCGCATGTGGTCAGAGAAACGTACGTGGCCAGGATGGCTACCAGAGCTTTGCTTCGGGAGACAATAGCTCAGGCAGATTGTAAATCAGACCAATCGGCCACCCAAGATCTGCCAGGCAATCTATGCCATAGGGTCACCTGTAATTAACCCTATCAGGGAGATTGGGCAAGACCGGGGGTGCGGTTTAGATGGACATTTAAGCAGACCCCCAAGCCCCGTTCTTCAGTCATGATTTGTACCATCAATAAATTTATGATAAACTGATTTCACTGCAATGCGTCTCTGGACCCAGTACTTTATAGCATAGGAATACTTGTTAGAGAGCAAACATGTGGCTATTGTTGGAAAAATGAGTATGTAAGACAAGACCTGACCATTTTAGTCATTATAGGGTTAACCTATGTAACTTGTTGTTTCTAAGGCTAACCTGGAAGAAGTACCTGGCACCTGGCCAATTAAGTGCAAGCCCAGGAAACCTAGAGGGGTATTGTTGTACTGATTGCTGACTGATATCAGGTATTTCCTTTCAGGGGTTAAGAAGAAGGAGAGATCCTCCATTGTAATCTCTCTCTTTGTTGTAGGATGGCTTAGTGTGCAGACGGAGCACAATACTGCTCTTAGGAAAGCAGTATGTTTTGTTTCTTTTGTAGCTAATCCCGTTTCCCTTTATCCTTTAGTAATAAATATTTTAAACTAGAGGAAGCAGCCTCTTCTTTCCAAAAGGCAAGATCTATAACTCTAAATTATCACTAATATTGGACAAAAAGTCCTAACAGCTATAAGTATATTACTAGGCCTTGGTATGAAATATTTGGCATTGCATCTCATTTTGAGACAAGGATATGCCATTTCTTAAGTTGTTAACGGATCATGTGAAGCAGGTTCAATGTGAAATATATCTGAAAAGACGAATTGTGAAGCTGCAATACCGCAGTATGTTTAGTTTCGATGTAGCTAATACAAGTCGCCTTTTCAAAGAGAAGACAAAGTCCAGCCTGTTTCTTCCAGTATACCAGCCAAAGACAGAACTGTGTGCAACTTAAACAGTTCACTGTTAGCAATGAAGGATGCTCACACATGTTTAGACCACAGGAGAAACAGATGCATTGCTGTGGAAACATGAATATGAAATGGAAGTCCAACGTTCATGGGACTACATTTGGGACTTACCCTCTCACTAAAGACAGAAGAGAGTTTTCCAGTAGAAATTTTAAAGAAAGGAGCCAAAACTGTACGGAATAGATGCAAGCTGAGATCTGTTTAATCTTTTAGCAAAGTGCTGCGCTATCTAATAATTTGAATTTATGCCTCTGTCAATTCCTAAAGGGACTTAACAGTGACATTTAACTCCTGCACTACTCCTTTGAATCCCATTTATTTTACATTTCTTCTGAATAACATAAAATAATTATTCAGTTTCATTAATGACCATGCTATAACGAGATACTTTTTCTTCACCATTCAGGAAATGCCCAGATTAGCTGAGATTATTTGAGCATTAGCCTGGAAATAAACTGTAAAAATAAACTGATATGTCTTTCACTGTCTGTACAGCAACCTATGTGCCCATGTGGATGGCCTTCTCCTAGAGTGGATAGTTTTAGTCTGAGTTCTGAGAGAGTCCCCTCACCAATTCTGTTGGGCTGGACAGTCCATACAGGAATTAGGCAAAAAAAAAAATCAACTGACAGACTTATCAGGATACTTACAAATTAAATCTTACACTTTCACTCCCAACTAGGCTTACCAGGCCCCTGCTGGGAGCAGGGTTTCCCCTGCTGCCACTCAGCTGGCCAACGGAAGGGAAATGGTGGGAAACTGGGGGGAGATAGTGGTAGTGTCCCAACATGCTGATGTCACTCCTTGTACACCCAGAAGTGACATCTGTGTCACCGGGGGATTCAGGGGATGCTCCAGCATTTAGGCAAAAACTCTATAGTTAAACCATACAAGTTTGTAACAGGCCAGAAAAAAATAATGCTTGAGCTCTGGCCATAAGAGGGGTATAACCTAGCTTAACACCCCTTTACCTTCAAGTCCTGCAGACCTTGCTGTAGAACAGCTAAGAATATATTACAACCTACCTGAAAGAGAGGTATGTCATCATCTTTCTAAAGATGTGGCAGTGTGAATTTGATGCCCTAGTGGTGAATAACAGCCTCCCTATTCAGCTTCCATCTGATTTTATCCATGTGACTTTCCACCATAACATTATCAACCCTGGAGACATGCATTTAATTAACTTAAAATCCTTGTGTTTCTTAAAGCTCTGTGAATAAGCAGGACGCGAGAGTCCAAACCAGCTCCAAAACACTGGTACAGATAAGGTGGCAGGTGGTTCCATAGCAGCACTTTCTATGCCACTCAGTACTGAAAAAGTTGCTGGTGCCACTGGAGCTGCTTGCCCTCCGGTGTGACCAGAAAAGTGTGGCTGCAAATAAGAACTTCTTGGTGGTTACCCCAGTTGCATGTCTCCCGTAATTAAAAAACATAAAAATTTCAGGTGCACATGATAGCCTCCAACAGGGAAAGTTAAACCAGCTGGTCAAACTGTGTAGCTGAAATTAAGGATTGCAGTCCGCCATAACTTTTGTCAGCCCTAGAGCTGCTCACACCCCTTATTTCTTGAGCACAACAACCCAAGCCGAAAGCTGTGCATGCAGCCACAGTTCAGAAGGTTTGAATCCTCACATGGAGAGGCCATACCATCTTCCCAACTGCAGTCCTTATCACTACTCCAAATAGGTAATATGTGACACACCCTGATGTTAGAACAATATACCAGGGGGCCCTCCCTTCTTGCTCAAGCAAACTCTTTACAGGGCCCTGTTCTATTCCTCCAGCCTGGTGTATTCAACTGTATGTTTTCTGGACCTCCTGATCAGTCTTGCATCTTTGCTGTCTGATCAAAACCTCAGTCTTAAAGGTGCCACTGGACTCACACTTTGTTCTGGTGCTTCAGGCCAACACAGCTCCCCCTCCTGAATCAAAACCTTGTTCATCTTAAATTGAACAGGTCTGAAGTAATAGGACTCCTGAAATTCTACCTTGCTGGGGTCTCTCCATCCTTCCATCAGTTTCTTAATTCTAAGGTTACTAGAGGCATCTTCAAAGCTATCTGCTTTGAATAAAAAGCTAAGGTGGCTAAGGTACATCCTGACTCCACTGATTATTTTTCATTTCTTTTTATTGATGTCAATTGGAACTATGCTGTACTCCCACTATTCCCCACTTAGCTTGTAAGATGGTTTCCTCTAGTCACAACTTGGCTTGTAAAGAATGTATTATATTACTTGGGGTGAATCTTATCCAAAGTATATGCATAAAGGCACAGGGATGCCAGCCTCCAGGTGAGCCTCCAGGTGAGGCCCCCCCACCCATCCCCTGCCAGTGGCCAGCAGGGACCTTGCAACCCTGCTTTTATAAGATCACTTCACCATTTGGTAGCTTGAAAAAGCAGTGGGTTTTGGTGCCTTGGCAGATTCCTGCACTCTTTATGGCATCCTCTGATTAATGGAAGATCCTGGACTTCCAACATTCTGCCTATGACCACCTATTTGGGAACCTCCCTTGTACAGCCTGTGATAGGATTCCAGGTAGCATTTTGAGCAATAAATATAACAATGCCACTGCATACTGACATATGCATCATGTAATATAAAAGTCTGTCTTGATCAAATGCCCCAAATAATCTGGATAGACAACAAGCACACAAATTGCTAGTACTGTACACACTAATAAATACAATCCTAATGCCTTGTATATATCTGATCTGCAGCCCATATAGTTTTGCTGATATGAAATGAAAAACAGATGTGTGTGTGTGTGTGTGTATAAAATAGAAAGGATTCAAGAATGAAAAAAATCCCAGAATTTGCAAAATGTGAAGACTTCCAGGGATAATTTCATGATGTCAGTTGGTAAACTTAATTTAAAACCAAAGGTCAGCACCAAAATGCCATATGAAATAAGAGCATTAAAAAAGCCCTGCTGGATCAGATCAGTGGTCCATCTAGTCCAGCACAGAAATAGAACAGGGACTTCAAGATGTGCCACATCAGTGGGACAATATTCCGTTTAAACTAGGTTTAGGTGTAAATTATACTAAATGGCCTCTGCGGCAGAGAAGAACAATCAGTTGGACACATTTATAGTTAATCTTACAGGTTGCCGCGGAAAATAAAGAGACCCTATAAATAACGTTTATTCAGATCATGGAGCAAAAGTCATCTGTATCCTTCAGTCCAAGTAGCTATCAAGGATATTCTCCTAAAACCTAGCTCTAGAGGTAATGAATAGGGCTTAATATATGATATAATGTACAATGTCATACATTTTCTTTTGACCTCACATACATAAATTTTGCTCAGCTAGAATATTAAGTGTATTTTACTTCAAGGTAAACTGAAAGCATGGCCTGAACTCTAAGCCCTGTAAAAGCTTTTTCTGGAAAAGTAAAATGTTGAACCTTGCAGAGATGTGTTTTGGGTATGATCAGTCTTAATAACTTGATACCACAGACAAGAGTCAGCCCTGACCTGGATGCATATTAGAAGTTAAGCAGAGTTGTCAAATATTGGAAGATAAGCAGGGTTGGACTTGGTAAGTACTTGGATGGGAAACCACCAAGCATGTTGATGGTCGATACACAGAGGCAGACAATGGCAAACCACCACTGAAAACTCTACAGGGTCACCAGCCATAAGTCAGCTGTGACTTGAAAGCATTTTCCACCACCATCATATAGAAGAGTGGCATTCTTAATAGCCTGCAAATCAAAATACAAGACCATAATAAACTTGGCTTTTATTCTCAAAGGAGACAGTTTTTAAATGTGCTATTTTCTAGAGATATACTGTAAAAGGTAACAAATAGGGAGGTGTGTTGGGGTATCTGATTTGGCTACCAATATAGATGATACCAAATTATTTGGCTTTACTCTTTCTTGGAGTTCTTACCTTTAAAGCCCTGTATGGTCAGGGACCTACTTACCTAAGGGATCGCCTTTCCCCACACGTTTCCCAGAGAGCACTAAGATCGGGGTTTCAAAATCACCTGGCCCTTCCATTGCCTTCTAAAGAAGCCAGGCTAGTTGTGCCGACGGCCAGGGCCTTCTCAGTGGCGGCCCGTACTGGTGGAATGAGCTCCGGGAGGACATCATGGTCCTGCAGAACCTTTTACAGTTCTGCAAGGCCTGTAAAATGGAGCTCTTCCACCAGGCTTTCGATTAGGGTGCTGCCCTTCTAATACCAAGGCCCTGGCCCCAATACCAACATCAATTTAACAAAAGGATCTATAGCCTGACAGCACCCAGGATACAGTCGTAGTTAATCACATGGATGTTGAGAATGCCGCCATCGGCTATGAATTGTACTACCACTTTATTCAAATACTGTGTTTTAATGGTTTTAACATATTGTCTGTGAGCTGTCCTGAGCCTGCCTTGGTGGGGAGGGCGGGATATAAATTAAACAAATAAATAATAAATAAATGAATTTACTGAACAGCTGCTGTTGGAGAGGTTTAAACTTTAAAGAGCTACAAAGTTACCTGTCACTTCTGTCCTCTAGGGCTCTTTCCCACCTTTTGCTCTGGTTTCCAGGGCAACAGGAGGGAGGGGGAAGAGGCATCTCAGCAGCCCAATGGCCCAAAGGGGGAGCGTAGTGCCTTAGAGCCACTCACTGCAATGCATTTGCAAATGGCATTGCATTGCAGGTTTGCAACTTTGGAAGCTTGTTGCTGGCTTCAAATGTGAAGTCCAGCCAACTATCTTGCTTTCTCTACCCATTTCCCAGAGAACAGGAGGGAGGAGCAGTGGCAATATGGCAAATAGGATTTCAGGATTTCAGAACACTGCTCTTTAGCCAATCACAGAAGTTTGTTCTTTTTTGAAATTCTTCTGTACATGGGCAAAGAGCATAATAGCAAGGGTCTGGCTGAGCTAGACTCCATTGCTGAGAGTGTGTTGCTGGCTTTGGCTTTAGCTGCTGCTCTGAGTCTGACCCCTGCTGCCTAAGAAACTCTGCTGTGGATTTTGGATCAGATCCTGCCTGCCTGCCTGCCTGCCTAGAGAAGACTGAAGACAGTGACTGATTTGACTTAGCAGCGTTGTTTTAAAAGTTTTCTTATTTTACTGCTAGTTGTTCTTTGGGCTTGGTGGGTGGTAGGTTGTGGGTGGGGGGTCAGGTCAAGGGCCTCAGGGGGTCAGGTCAAGGGCCTTGGGAATATTTGGGAATATCAAGAAATGCCAATATTTTTCGGGTTCAATATACCTGAATCTGGGGGGAAAATGATTTTTTTTTCTTGCACACCCTTAGTAACAAATTCTCACATGGCCTAGCTCGCTTATTGGACACTATTTGCTCAAGCATTGTGGATGGGGGGTCAGGTCAAGGGCCTTGTTTGTTTGTTTCCTTTGATTTTATTCTTAGGTTTTAGTTCCTTCTGGTTTCGTGGCTTAAATTCGGAGTTTTTTTCTTGTTGTTTGGGCCTGGTGGTTGTGTGGGGAAGGTGAGGCTAAGGGCACTGGGTTCTGCTGCTGGGCACTAGTAGGTTGGCACTGGGCTGTGCTGCTGGGCACTATTGCACTGGTTCTGCTGTCCTTGCAACCACCTTTTCCGTCACTTGGATTGTGATTCTGTGTTTGACATCAGTCCTGTTGAGCTGACATTTGCCACAATGGCACTGGGTTCTACTGCTGGGAACGAGTAGGTTGGCACTGGGTTCTGTTGGTGGGCACTAGTACACTGCACTGGTTCTGCTGTCCTTGCAGAAATGCCACCCCTCATTGAGATTCTCAGATTTGATCTTAGTCCTGTTGGGTTTTGGTACTGCCACAGTGGCACTGGTTCTGATGAGCAAATTGCACTGGTTCTGCTGCTGGCCTTGCAAAAATGCCCCCACATACTTCACTTGCTACTGCAGAGATTCTCTAGGACATTCTGCTGGGCTTGTATTGCCTAGCTATCCCCCCCCCCATTGGAAGCAATGGTGGGTGGGGCACCTTCTTTGGGTGCCCATAGAATTGGATCCCCTGGTCAAATCTTTTTGAAACTTGGCAGTTCTTATGAGGAGAGGCTCCAGCAGCTATGCTGCAAATTTGGTTCCTCTACCTCAACCTCCCCCCCCCCCCCCCAAGACCACTGAATATACCTCAGGAGATTTGCCATTGACTTTAATGGTCCCCAAAGGGTATAATGGACCAGAATAAATTCAAGATTCCTGAATATTTACTGAATCTGAATACTATACCGATATTGGGATTTGGGAATATCAAGAAATGCCAATATTTTTCGGGTTCAATATACCTGAATCTGGGGGGGAAATGATTTTTTTTTTCTTGCACACCCTTAGTAACAAATTCTCACATGGCCTAGCTCGCTTATTGGACACTATTTGCTCAAGCATTTTTTTGAAAGATTATTATTGGCATCAGACAAAGCTTTATCTGAATACAACTATATACTTGTGTCATAAGCCAAGGAAGCCCAACCTTGGGGGTAAGCAGTGCAGCTCAGATTCTTCAGAAAAGATTTGAGATGGTTCTATGAAACTGATTTTGTATGACCTCCAGATCATTTAGTTTTCTGTGCCTCACAGTTCAGCAAAACAGATGATCTGCAATACAGTTTTCCCCATAAGAACTTTGGTGGTTGGAGAAATGAAATTCTTATCTTTATCGGTTAAATAATAATTAGAATGGCATGCACTGGTTTGTATACCATTATTTCACAGGGCAGAAAAGTGTTTCTTCCAAGAGAAGAATTAATGGAAGAGACTCTCTAAATATTTAAGAATGCCTTCCTAAGCAGAGTTACATGTTTCTAAGGTCACTGAAGTCAGTGCCCTTAGAAGGGTGCTATTCTTAGGATGGCACTGTAAAACTTGTTACCTAGCCATTTGGAAACATTTGTGTCTGGTGAATATCTTGCTGAACACAACCACCTTTGTTTTGCTACAGCTAATCAATAAATTCTTGGTCTTACAAATACCCCTGAATGTATAAAGTAAGGATCTATCATCTCTCTGAGTTACCTACAAAATGGACTTATTATTTACATACATAAAAATTGGGATCTTACTATTATTAACAGATGCATGAAAAAATCAAGGTGCCTCAATTGTTCTACAGTATTATTAACATAAGAGTTGAATGAGGGAGACACTAAAACGATTGAGAGACTAATAGTTCTTTTTCAGTCGTGTTATAGCGACCCCATTGGAATACCTGGGTTCCACCGAGCCAACTGGAGCCCAGGCATTCCAATGGGGTCGCTATAACGCTAAAGCGTTATATAACGCTAAAGCGTTATAGCGCTCTAAATCGGCTCTTAAAAAAAATGATGGAGATTACCTGCATGGGCAAAAAGAGGTGCAAGAAAGCGGCAGTCTGAAATGGCAAATCGCTTTGAAGATGGCTCCAAAATGGTAGGAGAAGGGCTGTCTGAAATGGCCGTCACTGTACCGGTTTATTCCAAGCCGGTTCAGAAACGTCTTTAAAGGTGTAGTGTGACATTCCCCACTCTCTCCCCACTTCCCGCAGGACATGATGAAGTATGCTCTGCTGATCACTAGTGTAAGTCCAAGCTGGCTTTCAGGACCAGAAAGAAATAGTTGGGCACCCAATATGGAAGAAGTGTAGTTGAGGGATGGGTGAAGATTAATGACGGGGCCAGATCAGGCAGCAAGAAACAGAGTTTAAATTTAACTAAAGACTTCCAGCTGGAGTCCCTCTCAGCAGATAATGGGTTGTGTATACAATGAATCTTCAGCAGAAGCTTCACATCTCTCATCCATTCATCAGTCTTCTCTCCTCTGCCCTGTGAACTGCTAACTGCTGAACTATCATGCAGACTGCTGTGAAGGCAGAACAAGGCCAGGACCACGGCCACTGTATAGGGATAACCAGTGCTTGTTGGCTGTACTGGCAGTGAGTGAAGTACTCTGCCTAAAGACAGACGTGATCTATGACCTTTAATCTGTCCCTGTGACATTTATGTCATCTTGCTCATTGAGGATGCAAATGTTAACTACTGAGCTTCAGTTTAACCAACCACCAAATCTACCATCAGTGATACCTTCTTGTTAACACCTTTCCCATTTCAGGCATCTTTGGATACGACATTATAAACAATTCCTCATCATTTCTTCCAACGAGCTAGATAGAAGTGTTGTAATACGGAACACAATAAATGTCTGTTTGTCCTAGAAGACCCTGGACAGCCCTTTAGATCCATTTTGCACAAACAGCATTATCTTCAAAGCAGGTATAAACCTGGAAGAGGAAGGAGATAGCCATGACCTTTAGCATTTTAAAAGAAGCTAAGGCCCACAATTAAAATATCATAACTTCCTAGAAGTGGAGAGAAGTTAAGCATTATTACCAGCTGTCAGCACCTGAAAAAACTAAACAGAATAGCTAGAGGAATGAGATATGAAAACTAATGGAGGGAGTTATATGTGCCTGCATACTTAATTGCTGAAGTGTCATAGGATATATGTTCTACCAAATTAACCACCCCTGAGGAAATAAGTGCTGTGGGATGAAATGTACCTCTCTGCATGTGAACAAGGACATTTAAAAGAAAGTAAGCAATAAAGTAAGATTCCTACAAACATGAAGTGTAAGACTAATTAACTCACAGATTACTTACTCTGCTTTTGCAGTTTTGTAAAACACCTTGGTGGTTCACATAGGTGTAGACTATGGGGGGGCTCAAGGGCTCGAGCCTCCCCCAAAATTTCCCAGGGGAGACTGAGCCACCCCCCAGGAAAATGTAGCACCTGCCGCCGCGCCTCCCGGGGCCCTTCCGTGGCCAGCAGCTGCTGCTGCTGGTGCCTCTCCCCCCCCCCCCCCCGCCTGGCCACTCTTCCATCCTTCCCTCTTCCTCCCTCTTTTCCCGGCGAAGGGAGAGGGAAGGAGTGGGGGGGGGAGAGAGAGAGGCTCCGGCAGCAGCGGCTGGTGGGCCTCGGAAGGGCCCGGGGAAGCGCGGAGGTTTCCCGGCGGGGGGGACATCGCCCCAGCGAGCGCGCGCATGAAGCGTGCACGCTAAAGAGCTCCCCCCCCCCAGAATTTACAAAACTCTATGCCCCTGGTGGTTCAGTATAACCACCCAAATAAAGGGCCATGTTACACACTGTGAAGTCCTTGGCTGAGTTCAGACTGGCAGTTTGGCCCAATATAGGCATGTTTCTCAAGTGGATTAAGTGGGCCAGTTCACACAGCCACAGCTGTCTGGCATTCCCGTGCTGTACTCACTCCATCCTGAAGCATTTTGATCCCGCTTTTAAAAAGTACCAGGTGAAAGCTGTAGCAAGCCGTTTGGGTGCATACTGATCCTGCTTCCTGGAAGTGTGGATGCAAAAAAGCTGCAATCAAGCGGCGCTGGTAATGTGAACCCACTGATCTGGTATAACTGCCCATGAGTGCTATGCGCTTGAGCACACAACTGCCCGTGGGGACGCTTCCAGCTCACGGAGTTAAAGTTCCCAGCCATGGGATCTTGCCCCAACTGCTGCTGCACCTATGCGCCCATGCGCAGTTTGGCGAAACGGACCAAAGCCGTGCACAACTGGGGCACTACCACCAGGGGCCACCCTGCAGTGTGAATGCTCCATTCCGCCACCTCCCTGGTATGGTCCCACATCAGTCCACACAGTGTGACCGGAAAGCCCCGCAACAACTTGGCCCGGGTCTTTTTGCCCCCCTTCCCTTGCACTTCATTCTGCCAGTCTGTCCTCCACCCTCGTGTCTGCCTTGGGCAAATAATCCAACATTGGACATATGTCCTGAAAGCAAAATTAGCACATGGGGGATGTGGCATTTCAGCAATATGTCTCATATAATTAATTGTTTCACAGATTAATAAAATTAGCAACAACCTGCAAAAAGAGCCACTGAAAAGCCCCTTGATCACACAGAGATTTCTAGCCATCAGAACAGAAAACAGATTTTCAGAAGGGAGAAGAAGAGAGAAATGGCCTTTTAAAAAATTCTAAAGATAATTTACTATTATTTTAGGACCGGCCTCTTTGAGCCAGTTTTTAAGAAGTCACCAGATTTTAAAAACAAATCACACTGCACCACCCAGCATCTCCCAGCCCCTCACCGATGCACGCTTCCAAAGCACTTGCAGCTTGTGGCTGGGAGAGCCAGTCAGAAGGAGCATGCCCTCTTTGAGCCTGTTGCAAAATGGCAGGGTGGTGGTGTTACCCCAACAACATGTTTCAACTGCCAAACCACATGGCTCTAAACTTCAGCCTCCAAAACAGTCACCTTCTTCCAGATCTCACTCTGCATTTTCTAACAACTCTAGCTAAGCACATTCCTGGAGTGGGGAGAGAGAAGGACAGTGAGGAACACCCTTGATTTTCACAGAAATCTGTAAAGTTGAAGACAGTTCTTTTTCCCCACTGGCAGACAAAACTGCAACCAGAGGGTGGGGAGGGTGTGCTACGAAGTAGATTCCAAAAGCCTGAATGCCAAATGCAGACCACAGAGAGTAAGCAAGTGAGTGCTCTGGTGGGCGGTCAAGGCAGCCTTTCAAACCCTTGGCTGCTCCATGGCCAGGGAAACAAGAAGGCAATTCTAAAGCCAGCGGAAACGGGCTGTTGATGCCGGTGGTGCCACTTGCCAGCCTGGCCAAGCTGCATGCTCACCATGCCCTGGCTGCCACTGCCTGGATGCACGACCCTCAGCCATTCACCAAGCCAGAGCAGGCAGTGGGTCTTCTTGTACTCCCACTTCTCGGCTTTCAGTGACTTGTTGATGCTTTTGCTCCGCTTCTGGTCAGCTTTGATCTCACACTCCAAGATCTCTACATCTCCCGGTATGTAGGGAGGGACTGGTGGGTGGGCACAGCCCAGCAGCCTGAGGTGGAGGGAGTAGCTTTTGGCCCTATCCACTTCATTCATGGGGGGGGGGGAGCGAAGAGAGCCCCAAAGTGCACACTCCCCTCTGCAGTTGGCAGATGAAAGCATGGTTCCCTCTACTTCTCTCCCTCTCACCACTTGCTCGTAGGCTAGATTAAAGCCCTGGATGGTCCAGTTCTGGCCCATGGGCTGTAGGTTTGACAACCCTGATATAGAGATTCATGAAATGTGTAGGATTCTATAACTCTCTGGATTTTTTTCCAGTGATCTCAATAGTCAATTGACTTCTAGAATAGGAGGCTAACTATAGTCAAAGGCTTCAAGTTCTAGGTGCCCTTTTACTTCATTTCAGTGTTATCCTGCCAGCTGTTTCACTGGTGAACCAGGGTTTCCAAATTGGGAAAGAAGACTGCAAGTGAAAGAAAATTTGCACAAAATCTGACTGCATACAATGTTGAGTTCCTCTCTGCCATGAATGCATTTGTGGAATGTTGTCCAAGCAGAAGTATTTAGTATAATCAGATTCAGGCAACTCTGATATTTATCCAGCTCCCTGTGATGATTTTCTGATAAAAACTGGTGATATCCATTTTTATTTGGATGCTGAAAAGGTGAGAAGAGCACTTAACTCATAGAGAAGGATGGGGGAGGGGTGAGAAATACTTCAGTGTAACAGAAATGCTTACTCTCCACAGTATTACTATAAAATAATAAAATCTGCTGCAACAAATCTGGAAACTTATACTTACCAGTTTGTGCATTCATACATAACCTGAGTCTGAGAGAACAAGGCCTAGGTACAGAACAGAGTTTCTGTCCCTTGTCCTAACTCACACACATTCAAGAACCAGTGTGGTGTGGTGGCTAGACACATCTCAGACACACAGGTTTGAATCCCTACTCTGCCATGGAAGCTATCTCTCTCTGCGTATCTGCCTGCCAGGGTTGTTGTGAGAATAAAATGAAGGAGAGGTAAATGATGTAAGCTGTTTTGGGTTCCCTCTGGAGAGAAAGGCAGGGTATAAATGAAATGAATAAATATACATTCCATTATGAAGTTTTGATCCCAAGTAGTTAGCTCAGTACCATATGATTTGGCTGGTGGTGTCTCTCGAAGTCACCAGACTGACGTCTTCTCCAAGTTCTACGACTCCATCTTTTCTCAGCCCTGTTACCTAAGCTGACCTGAGTCACCAGACTCACTGAAACACCTGTGTAGGATTCTGACTAGACCTGTATAGGGCTGCACTGCTAATTGCCTTTTAGCTCATGGTATCACACCACCTGCAATAGAGGAATTAAATACACACCCTGGCATATGTTTACATTCCACTGTTTTTCCATTCACAGATTGTTCTGATAAAATATTTATTGTTTGCATGAAAGTTTCCTTTGAAGTCAGGGTTGCCCAATGTGCTGCTTTCTTACACAAGGCCCCAGGCCCTTTCCTGTATTTTTGTTCTGCTGGCCCAGCAGAATGCAAACATCCTCTTGCTAGCACAACCCCATACATACTCTGATTCCTGCCTATAAAATTAAATTGGGGGGGGGGGGGGGCGGATGGAACATACCTCATGTATGCCACTTTCCCACAGTTGGGCCATATCAATCTTCATCATGTTTTTCACTGGATTTCTTCCAGGGTGGCAATTGGCCCTGTAGAGTCACAGGAAGGACTTAGAACACAGAACATCTTGTGTCTGTGTAACCATTGATAGGCATTCATCTTCTCATCACACCTAACTTGCCTCCTCCCTATTACTCACTCTTGGAGTGTGAAACCACAAAAGAGTGTAGAGTCACGCTGGAGTAGGGGATTTTCCGCGTCCCAGATTCTCACAGATTTTTCAACAGTCAGCTAGTTCATTCGAGAGCCATGCTGACGTTAGAATGAAAAGCACTGTCAACACTGCCTACCACCACCTGTGGATCCTGTACAGATCATATGTGAAATCTGTTTTCTCTGCATTAATGCACAAGGTATTTTAAAACACTTTTTAGTTTAAATCCTGTTGTTCAGCTGAATGAAAAACACACACACACTTTCTCCCATTTTACTGTGCCTACACTTCACACTCTTGTAGGAACGGAAGACACCTGCAAGGAGAAACAGAGGTACAGAATGAAAACAGAGAGGGCAAAGAACACTTATGGATCTATCAAGCCTGTCACTTCTTTGGAATCAGCCCATGCTGATGGTTCATGTTGTGGGGGTGGAGGAACCATTGCTAAGTGGAAATCAGGATTCTTGAAAGAGCCAGTATATGCTACTAAATAAAAAGTGCAGATTTTTACTCCCTGTTAGGCCCAGATATTTGATTTAATTTATGTATACCAGTATTTATGGGGTTGCCAACCTCAAGGTGGTGGCTGGAGATCTACAAGAAAACAAGAGACCCCTCAGCTATAATGACTTTCAAGAAGGAACAAGCAGCTGAGTAAGTAAGACACTAGAGTAGTTCAATTATACATTATATTCCAAAAGTTACAGCAAACATTGCTTAAGAACAAATAATAAATTACAACAATAACAGCTGATAACAGCACAATACAGCAGTGATAATTCAGTAAAGCAGTAATTAATACACAGTGGCTAATACAGCAAGGCAGTAGCTGACGAAGAATCTGGATTATTTTTCTGCATTTTGTTCTTAATACTTTTTCAAAACTGTAAACACAGGCAACAGAGATCAATTCATCTGGAGAAAATGGCTGCTTTGGAAGGTGCTCTATGGCATTAAACCCCATTGAAGTTCATCTGTTCCCCAAATCCCACCCTCCTTAGACTCCACCCTCAAAATTCCCAAGTATTTCTCAACCCAGAGTTTGCAACTCCTAAGTATTTACTAGGCTGCATTCAGTACCTATTTTCTCAGCATATATAACAGTTATTAATGTTTGACAAATTTCACCAAATACTGGAGGATATTATCCAGCTGTAGTAATTCAGGTTTGGGGAGCTTAATTTTTATAACACCCTGTAAAATATGTGGAATTATAGTATCTGTATGTGAAATATCCATGTGATAAAGTAATACAAATTTAAATTTAGGATTTCCAAAATTCCTTAATGGATTTTTGAAGGGAATGACCAAAGCACGTAGTATTTGGTGAAAACTGTAAATAAACATCACCTTCCTTCCAACAGCAAGTTACTTACTCACTGTTAGGCCAGTTGTTTTATAAGATCTACTTCCATTTGCTTAATCTCTGAGGCTGTTTTAATTTGCAAAACCTGGTAAGCTTTTGGGGGGAGGCCTTTAGATTCAGAATGATTTCTCTATAACAGATTGTTTTCATGCACAGAATACAGGAAAAAGAGTTACTGTTCTTTTTCCTTTTTGCAGTTTTCACTTTGCATTGTTCATGAGAATATTACAGCATGCCATGAGAGATGACAGAGGAAATCACAACCCCCTTGCCCCATAAATAGCTTGCTGCTGCCCATCTATAAACTCCACCTGTTGACGCACTGTCATGGGTAGACACACTAATATCACCCTAGGGAGGAAGAGGGAAACCAACAGTGAGACAGGAAGAGGTTTGGCAAGATACAAGTGAGTGTGCAGGAAGCAATAAAAGTCTGTAGAGAAGAAGGCAATTGAGTGTGTGAGCTAGCAAATCCACTAGGGTGTGATCTGTTGGTGGGGGAAGAAAAGATTGCTGGTCACTTCTGTAAGTTTCTTCAGATTCACTTCAGTTTTCACTTTGCACTCATTTCCATTTCAGTCAGTATACGTTTCAAAGCCTTGGACAAGTAGGAAAGGAAGACGTTTCCATGGCCTGTTTTTAGCTGTGGTTCATAAAATTGAATTAGGCCTAATTTGTTCTTTGAGTTCTTGCCTACAGCTAGCTTTAGCAGACAGGTGGTGTGTTGCAGGAGGGCTGGGCTGACAATTTGGGCGAGGCCGCAAAGCTGCCTGGACATGTAGGATTTGTCTGTGCAAAACTAAATCCAAGTTGTTAAAGTTTAAGTAGGACAGGCAGCAAAAGTAGGATTTTTTTTTTAATGCCTTTATTGGGAGACCAGCTTCCCAAACTGATAAAGGGAATAAGGCCACCCTAAACTTTAATGCACTATGTTCTGTAAATCAGCTCCAAAAAGTCAACCTCAAGCATATGTGCTCGATAGCAGCCAACTCATGTTCGTGATCAAGGAAGTATGAAATTAACTTTACTGACCAACAATCAAGGCTTCTGTTGCAGGCCGAGCACCTTGGTGGTTCTGGGAAAGATGTTTGTTTATTCAGCCTTCCCCCAAATTTTGCAAAGTCTTCACAAACTGTGTGACCATTTCCGTAGCAGTGAAACTCCCCACAGTGATGTTTAAAAACTGCACATTATGTGAAATTTTCCACAGTAGACTTTTCCTCACCAGGTGCAAACCCGAAGTTTTATCCTTCTTACCCTGCGTTTTCGGAACTCACTAAAACTAGGGATTCCAAAAATGCGGGGTAAGAAGGAGAAAACTTTGGGTTTGCATCTGGTGAGGAAAAATCTCCTGCAGAAAATTTCATACAACACCCAGTGGAATGGTCGGGGGGGGGGGGGGGTGGAGACGCACATCAGCACTGCTGCCCCGATTCTTCTCTGTCTATAAACTGAAAGATCAAAAACTGGGGCAGCTCCTCAATGAGAAACTGCAGACTACTATATCCATCCCTAGAATCATAGGAATTTCTATGCATGGCTTTAAACAAAACCGAACAGCAACTTTCCCAGCATTTTTAACTCTGGGACCGATTTTCCACAAGGCTCTGCCCAGGCGTCGTCCTTCCGTTTTCCATGACTGTGTGCTTCAATTTCTCACTATTTGCCACAGGGTGCGTTTTGACCCGCGGCTTCGCACGATTTCCCCCGTGGCTTCAGTGATCCTGTTTTTAGAGGATCACTGAAGCTGCGGGGAAAATCAGGTGGCGTCATGATTCAAAATGCACCCTGTGGCAAATAATGGGAAATTCAAGCATGCAATCGGGGAAAAGGGAAGAATGATGCTGGGGCAGCGCCTTGTGGGAAATGGGTCTGGATATTCCCATTCTTTTGCTGTAGTTTTCATGAGGCAGGGAGACCTACATTATAAGAACATAAGAACATAAGAGAAACCAATGTTGGATCAGGCCAATGGCCCATCCAGTCCAACACTCTGTCACACAGTGGCCAAATATACCAGGTGCCCTCAGGAGGTCCAGCAGTGGGGCCAGGACACTAGAAGCCCTCCCACTGTTGCCCCCCCCCAACACCAAGAATACAGAGCACCACTTGCATCTATATGTAGATTTTTTTTGTTTTGTCTCACGCTAAAATAAATTACTTTCTTCACACCCAAGAATGTCCCTTTGATTCTTTATTATTACATTGCATAAATTGTAGCACCTCGTTTCAGCCTTTTGAATACTTCCCAATCACTGACAAGTCTTTTAAGATCCTACCTCTGTACTACTATCTCAATTGTGCCCTCGTCCTGCCATGAACCTTATCATGCTTCTCCTCCCCACTCAGGAGGCAAGTCTGGCTGTTTCTTTCCTGAGGGAAAAGCACCCACAGACTGGGTGTGTGTGTTTGGCTGCTGCTATCAAAGAAAGCTAGGCTTGTGGTGGATGATGCATTGTGCTGGGAACACCCAGGGATTGCCTTTGCCGGGAGCTGAGGGCAGGGCAAGGCACAGGAAAATGCTCTGAAGGGATTCTCTGCATGCTGCACTGTAGAGTAGGGCTTCTGCTTGCTTTTTCCAGAGGCTGAAGTTGCACAGAGACATACCTCTCTACAGGAAAAAGCAGTTTTGTAGGAGAAGTTCTCCTCCTTCCGCTGCTGTTTCTCCATTGCCATGTGTTTCAGGCTCCAAGTCCAGTGTAGATTTTTGCTCCCACCCACCCCTCCAATTCAGTCAGCCTTTTTTTTAACTTTTTAAAAAAATATTTGTTTGTTTATTTTAGGTGTTCATTATGTTTATCCTGCTAAACATTTATTTGGCACTTTGAGGTGGGGCTGAGGCTCAGCGGCAGAGCATCTGCTTTGCATGTAGAGGGTCCCAGATTCAAACACTGACATATCTAGTTTAAAGATTCATGTAGCAGGTGATAAAAAGGACCTTTACCAGAGACCTTGTAGAGTTGCTGCCAGTGAGAGTAGGCAATACTGAGTAATGGTCTGCACAGTATAAGGCAGGTTCACGTTCTCATTTTTAATAAAACAATTCATTTAAAAAAACCCCAAACTCTGGAAACATTGCTCCCAGCGGTAGGATAGTGTGGATACACAGCAGACTCACAGCTATAAAGTCTGTAGGAAGCCTAATGCAAGTAGCAGTGGTTTGAGTAACTGACGATTAGACATGTTTATTAGTCCAGGAAGAAAAAAAGTATATTGTTTCCAGAAATTCAAATGATCCCTCTGCCCACTTTCAGACAATCCCTTGGTTTACTTGGGTATTGAGAACATTCTCCGTCGAGAGCTGAGAACATGCAATCTGGTGAGGTACTATTAATAATTGGAACCTGTGTCTCCCCAAGAACTCCTTGCTCTTGCTATATGGCCTCACTTACAAAATGAAGAGTAGCGGTGGTGACAAAATAAAGCCTTGCTGGACTGTACAAAGTCCAAATATTTACTACAAATATACAGTGGCTTTTCAAAAAGTAGGAACAAAGTTGGTCCAAGACAAGTATACTTTAGCCAATGAAGACCATCAGTTTAATAATTTCTCCATGGCAAACAACACTGTCCTATCCAACACTATCAGCATGAACATCTGACCTTTGTCCCTTACTTAAAGAAGATTACCTGGAGTATTTTATTCTGTACTTTAGCTTAACCCCGAGCCAGTCAATGATATGGAAAAATACACAAAAGCCTAGGGCTGTGCTAGAATAACTGGTTCCAATGCCAAGAAATTTCTTAGGGGGCATTTATTCTGACATCTCACCCTCCTGACTGGAAAATCGGTTATTTAAACCAAAATGGATCCAAAATGATTCTACAGACCAAGAAAACCTGGGGCAGTTAGTGCGTGTCTTGGTCAAACAGCTTCCAGTTTGACTCTGTGAAACGCCTTCCTTCAATGCCAAAGTCATATTACTCTAGATAGGTCGTCTGATTATTGTGGTTCACTACCACTATGATTTGACCTGGAGTGATACCAATGATGAGGCTCATGGCCTAAAAGAAAAGAATGTTAATATTCTTTAAGGACTACAGATGTTTTTTTCCGATGTTTGCCAAGAGATGAACATAGTTCTCTTTTTCATGGACCCATCAGAGCTTGGAGAAGATACCCCTGTTCTCAGCTGAGAGGAGGGACATATGTGTGAGTGTGCATGTAAAAACAGCAATTTGGAGTTGTGGAGTTGTGGGGTGTACAAAGAGTAGGGTTGCCAGCTCTTGACTGGGAAATTCCTGGCGATTATGGGGCAGAGCCTGGGGAGGATGGAGTTTGGGGAGGTGAAGTAGCTCAGCAGTGATGTGATGACGTGGAGTCCACCCAAAGCTGCCATTTTCACCAGGGGAACTGATCTCTGAAGTCTGGAGAATAGTTGTCATTCTGGAAGAACTTCAGGCCTCACCTTGAGGTTGGCAGCCCTAACATAGAGGGGAAAATGCTGTACATAGGTGGAAAGATGGAGCACCTTGGGGCTCTAGCTGTCTTTGGCTGGAGAGATTATGTGGTGCTGCTGATTAACTGCCTTTTAAGAGTGACTTCTTGTATCCACCTATGCACTGCTTGCATTTTTGCAACAAATACAACATCTCTTGTGTTCTCTCGTACACAGGAAACCAAACGGAGGCAGCACTTCTCACTGGTTACTGGTTAGAGAAATGAGGAACATGTAATAATACTGTAATTGACTTGTGTCTGTAAATCCATTTAGCAAGGAGCCTTTCATTCACCACCCATTTTGACACTGTACTGAAGGTAGTCTTAGCATTACTCTATTAGTGATGGGTAAACACTCCCACACTTGACCTGAAGCTACTCACATTTTTGCAAGCCTACCTGACAAGTACTCAGAAGTTTCTGACAGGCATTTGTGAGTGTTCAAGGGGGTACATGCAAAACACATGCACAAGAGGTGAGGTGTCACCTCTTCTCTGTCCCCAAAAGACCTCAGGTCATGTCCAAGTCTACCATGAGCTGCCCTGAACCATGAGAAAAGGTGGGATATAAATGCTTTAATAAATAAATAAATTTCAATCAGACATAAGTTGCAAGTTCCCCACTGAGAACTCAGTCTCCTAGTGCGTGGGAGGCCCAATTGACGTTGGGATCTTGCTACATGAGGAGAGGATCCTTAAGGCTTTTGTCACCATTTTCCCAACCTGAAATGGCCCCTGAAGTTGCTGTTTGCCCCACCATGGGATCAACATATACTGAAGGGGTACATGCTGATTTCTTCAGAGGAGTACATCGTTCCCCAAAGGCTGTTTTAGGTCAGGAAAATGTAATGAGTCAGGCTTATTGCATCCTCTCTCAGTGTGCCACTGTCCCAGTCTGAATTGTGCCCCCCCCCCCCAATAATTGAGTTTCCAGTGGAGAACTGACAACTCACATCTGGCTGAAAGTTCTCCTGATGGACCCAGACGTGACCCAAGGACTTTGTAATGTGTTGTTAGATCCCCAGTTGTAAAGCTTGAAAAGGGGGAGAGTAACCTGCTGTGGGGAGGGCTCTTTAAACAGGGGACGGGCTCTAACCAAGGATTATCTTTCCAGTAAATTGTCTTCCCACACTTTCACAGCATGACTTGCTGCCAGGGTTGATAGGAGCTGTAGTTTCTGTGGTCTCCTGAGCTGAATCAGAATGCTGAGAACACTGCAGCTCCCCTCGGTCCCAGCAATCGGCCGCGTTCTGAGCATGCACCAGCAGCAGCTTCTGGATGGCTGCCTATGTGATGATGAGTGCTGTCAACTGTGCAAATATATTTGAAAGGCTGTTTGTTTTAAACTGCAAGCAAATCAGCAGTGGAGCATATGGGCTGCTTGACTTGAGAGAAAACACTGTGAGCGGAATAAATTCAGTTCTCAGACACATTTGTGAAGCTTGCAGCATCACTACTAGTTATTGGCAGAAATACATTTTTTTCCAAATAAATTGATAATTTGCTTGAATTACCAGCATAAAGAAGGAAAGGAACTATACCCCCAAAAAGGGGGGGGAAGGGGGGAGGATTCAGGGTGTGAATTCAAGCACATTTGTTTTATTGAAAACCTGCATAGAGTCCAAAAGTCGAGTTGTGATCCTGTATTCAGTTACATTGCTTAAATCCTGTTTCATCTCCAGGATTTGGGATTTAAGCAATGTAACTGTATACAGGATCACAACCTTCAACTTTTGGAGTCTATGTGGATTTTCAGTCTCCCCCCCCCCCCAGTTATTTCTGAAAGAAAGAAAGAAAGAAAGAAAGAAAGAAAGAAAGAAAGAAAGAAAGAAAGAAAGAAAGAAAGAAAGAAAGCCACTTCTTAAATCCTCTTTAATTTCAGTGGGATTTAAGCAGCACTGCTGTATACAGGATTGCATCCAAAGCCTTTGTTGACAATGAAGCTTGGGCAATTTGAACAAATGAGATGTTGAGACGGGCTAGAAACACACAGTAAAATGCTTCATTGATAAAGCTGCACTTTAAAACTGCTTAAAGGAACAGAAAACGCAAAAGGAGAAAACCACCAAACGATGTTGGGAGGGAGAGCAGAGAAAGGTGAAATGGGGGTGGAGAAGAGGCTGCAGGAGTATGTTGGGGGGGGGGGGGCGAGAAAGGGAAATGCATGCCCTGAGGAAGTGCCCAATAGGAATTCTGGAGCAAGATTAACGGCGGCGGCAGCAATAGACTAGAAGACAAAAGATTTGATTTCAATTGATGCAAGTTGGTTTCAAGACAGAAAGAAGAGACAGATGGCCCGGACTCTGCTCTCTGTCTCACTCTTGTAAATTTGGGGTGCCTTAACTGACTCTGGGCAGAATTACTCTGCACTTGCTTTGATTTAAGAAAAGGAAGCTAGTTTCAAAACCCAAACCACATCTCTCCCAGCAGCTGGGATCCATACTAGGGCAAACAGAAATCACAGAAATTAAATCCACATATAGCTCCTAATCATTATCTCCTCCTGAAAATTTAAAACTGATTTTTAAAAAAAAAAATAAAATAAAAATTGGTTTGAGTAGAAAATTGGTTTTTCAAAAATGCTGGATTAAAGTTAATCTATATAGGATGAATTTACTATAAATAATCGTTACCAATGCCATTTATTTGCTGACAGTTGAAAACAGAGGGACCAGTGTTTACCTCTCTGTTTTCTGGGGCCTCTCCTCACTTTAGCTGGCCTGGTAAGAAGAAGGACAACCCCAAGCATGGCTGGGCTGCTTCAGTAGGCCTCTCTCTTCCCCAGAATGCACTGTGACAGCTTCCCAAGCACAGGCTATACGGCTTGGTTTCAAATCAGTAGAAAAAAGGAAGGTTAGGCTAAGCACTAAAAACACAGATATATAAGAAAACACAAAGAAAACTCTGTGAAGGGGGAAAAGGAGAATGAATGGAGTGGTATTACATACTCGCCAATATCTGACAAAGAAAAATAGGCACATTTGTTTCTGTGTCAAGTGAACAAGGGACTCACAGTACAGTAGTGAGAAAGCTGCTTCCATAGGGTCTGGTGACATGCTCTACCAATGAATCTGTGGAATATTAACTTTAAAATATACTTTCCCCTACAACTCTGAATGCTCATTTTCATGTTTTGGTGCCATAAATCTACACTTTTTTATTGCCACTCAGCATCCTACTCCCATAATACTAAGGCATTCAGAAGTTTCAAATTATGTACACACAGCAAAGTTGTGGGATCCAGATCCCAGGCAAAGCAAATGGCATCCAAGCAGTCAAACAGGTAATCTCTGTGGGTAACCTCCCATATTAGGGACATATTCAACACACAGTAGCCAGGGTAAATATAACAAGTAGAAATAGATGGGAATGTCAGACGGAGGCCAACTTAAGGTATAGCTGCACTATATGTTTAAGCCAGTTTTACCTTCAGGATTTTTGACCTGTGTTGGGAAATGTGGTGTTGCGACAACTCAGGCTGAAGACAGACTGGAAAACTGGAGTGCAGTGCGAGCGGGCGAAAAAGCCCCGGGGCCAACCCGTCCCGTGGCTGCCCGTTCGCACTGGCTCCAGTGCTGCAGGACCTTACCGGAGAGGAGGCGGAGCGGCGCGTCCACACTGCCCACCGTCCTCTGGAGCCTCCTGTGCTGCGACGAGTGGCTGCTGGCCGGTCCGGGGACGCGCGCCTGTGCGCAGCGCGTCCAAACTTCCGCCGCCGCTTCCTGTGCACCATAGAGGCGTCCACACCGGCAGGAAGCGGCAGCAACGTGCGCCGAGACAGCCGGAGACCAGTTCGAAGAGGTCTCCGGCTGCAGCGCTTGGAGAGCGGCCCGCATGCGGGTGAGTGCGGGCCGCCGACGGGGGACAGCTGCGGCAATCTGGCCACCCTCTCTGCCTCTGCTTTAGAAGCGGAGGCAGAGCGGGGCAGATTGCTAATCTGTCCACGGCCTCTGTTTCTTTAATCCAGGCCAGTGTTTTAGACTGCCTTAATCCATTCCAGGATTTGGTGTGGGCAGGAATGGAGAGAAAGGAAGTTGTGTTCAGTACTGTAGCTTCAGACAGCATTGGAGTTATTAAACTGTGCTCCTGTCTGAAACCATGCTGCCTCCTCATTTTGATACCAAACATTAAGAACACAACTGGAGTTTTGAGGGTAGAGCCTGGGGAAGGAAGGGTTTGGGGAAGGAAGGGACCTCAGTGAAGTATAATGCCATAGAACCTACACAACAAAGCAGCCACTTTCTCCAGGGGAACGGAACTCTGTAGTCTTTTTGGAGATCAGTTGTAATTCTGGGAGATCTTCAGGCCCTATTTGGATGTTGACAAACCTATACCAAAGACCTCTGGGAATCAAAGTTTGGTGACAGTACTAACTCACAAAAGTACATTCATAAGGGAATTCATGAAAGTTAAATTGGTTGTCAACCTCCAGGTTATCAAGTACAGCCTCTTGAGAAACACGATAATAGTTCCATCTCATCACAGTAGCACTAGTG
The DNA here is from genome assembly GCA_029233225.1 of Lepidodactylus listeri. Classification (NCBI taxonomy): domain Eukaryota; kingdom Metazoa; phylum Chordata; class Lepidosauria; order Squamata; family Gekkonidae; genus Lepidodactylus; species Lepidodactylus listeri. The sequence goes on from JARCFY010000006.1 coordinate 53,230,487, forward strand.
GATAAGCTTACCAAATGGAAGTGGGCAATGTCCCACTGCCATGCTCATATTCCTGCTACCACTGATTTTCAGGGCAGGAGGGGAAAGGGAGGGAATGGTATCTGACCTGGAAGAGATGTAACTTAAAGGTTATACTCTAGAAATCCTCTCAGCCTCCAAGGTGTTTTTTTTAGCATAGAAATATTGGGGGATTCCCAGAGGGTCATTCAGAAGTGACCATGCTTTGGGGTCAGACGCAGCCCTCCCCAGGCCCTACCCCAGAGATCTCCCAGGGTTTGCAGGCAGAGACCTGGGAACCATATCCTTGAATCATGCCCAATTTTATGTATATAATGCCATCACTGTATATGGCACATAGAATACAAGATCTTCTGAGCAGGGCCTTCTTCAGGTGCAACACTGCAAATGGGCCAGATCAACAACTGCCCAAACTCATACCTTTTCTGTTATGCCCCCCACACACACACACGTACACTATGAAATGGCCTGCCTGATGAGGTCAGGAAGGTTCCCACTTATGGTTCTCAGGTTCTCACTGAGAGCAGACAATCCCCTGCCACTGGTTCCTGTTTCTGTGGCCAATGGGAGAAAAATAGTATTAAAAAATTAGTCACGGGTGATAGCATGATGTCACTTCCTGGGAAAACCTGTGTGTGATGTCAGTCTGCTCTAGGAATCAAAGGAAGAAGAAGAAGAAGAAGAGACTGGATTTACACCCCGCCCTTCACTACCCAAAGGAGTCTCAGAGCAACTTACAAACTCCTTTCCCTTCCCCTCCCCACAACAGACACCCTGTGAGGTAGGTGGGGCTGTGAGAGCTCTGACAGAAACTGCTCTTTTTCAAGAACAGCTGTGCCAGAACTATGGCTTGCCCAATGTCATCCAGCAAGTGCAAGTGGAGGAGTGGGGAATCAAACCCGGTTCTCCCAGATTAGAGTCCACACCACCAAACTCTATGGTTTATGTGATGTTATGCTGTGATGTCCTGGAGAGGTGTGACATCACATCTGAGTTTTCCCCAGATGTGATATCATGTTGTCTGCTGGGCCCTCCCCCTCTGGACTCCTGTTGGTTGCTAGGCTGTGCCGCCCTCTTGGCATTCCACAAACTATGTAAAGCTGTATTATTCAGGAGGGTGTTTTTACAAAGGTAATAGGGCTCTATTATAACATAATGGTTCAGGAAGATGTTGTAATAAAAGGAAAAGGATTGTGGACTATACTACTGTGTACAGTATGAACTATTTGTTGCTGTATATAGTTGTCCCATTATGTAATTTCTGCATCATTTAATATGCCATTTTAATACTCTGTTTCAGCTTTGTTCCAGATTTTTACTTGGTTTTAATTTCTGGGATCCTAACCATATTACATTGCTTATTGAATGTCCTATCTTATTGACTGCACTGAAATCCTATGTAATCCACCCTGAGCCTCATCGATGAAGGTGAACTATAAATCATGCCAATAAAGAAATTAGACAACTACCTTCCTGGTGGAGCTTATAGTCCAAACATCTGACATATGAGGGACAATGAAGAAAGGAAATAAATAAAGAATATTGATTCATTATGGTTACATGGTGCTTAGGCTAAGTTTCGATAGGAAAGGGGTGGCCAAAGGCTTTATGGGAAAGGGTGAGTTTTGAGGCAGGGTAAAAACAAAAACGAGTTACATGATATCATTTTTCCTGATAAAAGGGTACCAAGGGAAAAAGGAAGAGGAGGAGAGCTGGATATCGGGGGGGGGGGGTGTGGAGTTGGTAGGCCAGCGGGCGCAAACAGAGATGTTTTTCTATAGCCATGGTGATACGGTCATTTTTATCAGGTTTCACCACTGTTCCCTCTTGCATTTAAAATTGCTGATCAGATACCCACAACCGTCTACCAGCACCTGGAAAATCAAGTACTTTCTGGATACTTGCGCTTTGAATCTGTGATTTTGCTGATCTGGACAGCCATCTCTTGCAATGATTGTGATTAAGTCATCTGAACATCCTTCTCGCAATGTCCCCCCCCCCCAGCTTCCGCCATTGTGCGCACAAGCAATCCTGTGCTGAATAAATTCTATGTATAAATGTTCAAGCGCACATATAGACTCCAGCACTCGGTTGTACATCGCTGGTTAATTTTGTTCGCTGTTGGGGGGGGGGGAACCTGCAAAAACAAGGGAGTACGGTGAGTCCCAGTGGGAGTGGTGATTTGGTCATGTGCATATGTGCATGCGCAAAGCCAATTTTTTAAAAAAATAAGCCACGCTGCCACTTGGGCAGTGTGGCTATCTGGATGGTGCCCAGAGCCTCATCGCACAATGCAAGCGGTTCCGGAAGGGATGTGTGATCATCCCGACCAAAAAAATATTCCCAATCAAATCAATAGCGTGAACAAATCAGGATAAGCTTGCCATGTGACCACAGCCTGTGTGTTCCATCACATTAACATGACAGACTGCCAGGGGGGTACCTTGCCTTACTTCTTACCTCTGGCATGTGTCTTCTGCACTCTGCTGCAGCCACATCTATATTTTGGTTGGGGGCTTTCTTAGTAACATAAAGATAGCTAAAGGAACTTTACTGAAAAGGAGAAAATGTCCCTTGTCCCCCAGAACGGTATTTTGAAGATCATTGCAGAGAAAAGGAAGAGGCAAGGAAGTCCCTCTGATGGAAATCCCTTCCAAAGGTGGCAATTTACTGTGGGGCCCAAGCTAATATGAGTCAATGACGCTGTAGTGGTAACATACTGTTATATATGGCCTGAGTTAAATATATTCCTTTGAAAGTTTTCACCTGTGTTGGCCAGAGTTGCCTTGCTCAGGCTGCATGTCACTACAACTTCTTTCTGGCTGGTGTTTTCTGATACTCCAGGGCAAATCCACCACAAACATATACTGCCTGTTGCTGGGACAAGCTCAAATCTAGCCCGGTCTACAGTTGCACCTTGCTGGTTTACGTTGGGGGTTAGGCTAAAGGAAGATGATGCCAAGTTGGAAGGTTTTGTGAACATTTTGGGAGTAGAAACCTCACTTGGGTTAGAATAATCAAATTCATAGCTATACAGTTTTTGACAGCCAGCAGATCTGTTCATATGAAACACTCATGTGGTATAGAATGATACTATGATAAACAACTAGCAAATTGGTTATTCTATGGTATTTGTATGCATGGAATGCTAAATGCTCTGTCATTATTAATTCATTAGGCATTCATTGTAATTATCCCTCTTGTAATGAATTCATTTAGTATTAATTTGGATGTCGTATGTACAGAGCTGCTATAGGAACTGCCATGCAATTCAGCATTAATTAATCTACCTTTAAAATGAAATGTTAATAATCAATTCACATTATCGGGATGCTTAAACTTCTGGCAGCATTTTTATTATGATTATTATTATTTATGAACTGTAGGGAGTAGAATATTATGCAGTTGCTGTTATCTCTCTTCCTCTCCCTGCGTGGCAGTACACTTGGTCCGTGCTCCCATATATCAACACAGCCTTGCCTACCTGATTTGTGTAATCAATACACAATGTCCTTATCTCTAAGGAAGTCACCTTGTATTTACAGTCATTGGCAGATTATTATACATGCAGCATATGTACTAGTGTTTCAGCCAGTTCTTTCTCTGTGTTTCTGAAAAATACACATATACATGTATAAGAGCAACACATTATAAAGAGTTGCTGGAGTTATTCCAGAATCTGAAGGAACAGTGAGTGCTTGGACAGTGTCCTAATGTCTTTAAACACTGATTTTCAATGTCTGGATTCATCTAATAAAAATGAGATTTCATATAGTAGGGATTCGATACAGATTTTTGGCTGTCAGCAATAAGCATGGGTTTTGTGCCTTCAGAAGAGACAGTTCTACATCTTCATTTTATTGCTTACTTCCTCATATTGCTTGCTGTGTAGTCTGCTTTTTGAAGCAGGTTGTAACTTAGGAAAGGCTTTACTGTATTTTTAAAGTGGTTATTCAGAAAAAAGGAGGTACTGAATGCCTACTTTCCAACTAACATGGCTATCCAAATACATTTGGATTCAGTGGATTGAATGGTATGATCTGCCAGAAGACCTCAGTCATGGAATGGAGCCTCCTCCCTTCTGCTGCAGCCCCTGGGCCCCTTGAAACACTTCCCCTGGGTTCTGGAGAACCCAGGAATAGCACTGGGTGCCATGGGGGTGGTCTGCAGTAGAGGAGGGAGTCAAAGCACATCAGTCCTTTTCCTCCATCTGCAGAAATGAACTCCAGGATCCAGCTCAGTTTTTCCTGCTCTTTGCAAAGGTGAAGAGGTCATGTCATCCAAATCATATCCCCTTTAAGAATCTGGTTGTGCCCCACTGTGTTTTCCATCAGTATTCTTTACAATGGCTTTACAGCAGTTTTGCAGAACTTTAATTCAGTGGGAGAAATGTTGCTTTCAAATTAGAAGCCATTTGCTGTTTTGGTCTAAAGCAAACAGGAGAAGCTAGACCACCAAAAGCCAAAATAGAAGCAGAAAAGTATTTTGTCATCTGTTTGTTCCAACTTAAGTTTCCTTCTGTATCTCTCAGATAGTGGGTTGGAGGCCCTGTGCAAAACTTCCATTGGTGCTGGAGCTTGGATTGCCAACCTCCAGATGGTGGCTGGAAATCTCCAGCTATTGCAACTAATCTCCAGGCAACAAAGATCCGTTCCCCTGGAGAAAATAGTTGCTTTGGAAAGTGGACTTTATGGCATTATTCCCCACTGAAGTCCCTCCCCTCCCCGCAAACCCATCGTCCTCAGGTTCCACTCCCAAATCTCCAGATATGTCCCTACATGGAACTGGCGACCCTAGGTGAAGCTCTTTCCTAAGTATAAGAAAAGGACCATGGTAGTTGCTTGTGCCAAGTCAGACTTATTGTATCCCCACTTGTATTACAGCTTGTGCAGGGTCTTGTGCAACCAATTTCTGGGCTCTTTAATATATAGGGAAGAAAGTGCTAAGTGTTGCACAAGATCTTGTGCAAAGGAACAGCACTAAGGCCATTTATGTTTCTGTTTGTGCATCTAAGACAGTATTTGTAAACAATTCCTAGCATATCACAGAAGCATCTCATTGGTGTTGTGCAACTCTCAAAACACAACAGATGCTATTAGAGTCAAATGTGAATCCAACCAAAGTTCGTACAGAAAGATTTTACTGTGAATTACAATATAGGCCCCAGTCCAGACATTCAAGTCCCCCTGAAATCAAGAAGATGTGTTGGTATTAATCAGCTTAAATCCCATTGATTCAAATGGGACTTAAATGTCACTAAGTTTCTGCAGATCAGTATCACAGGCTGTATGTTATGCCTATTCCAGAATTGAATTGTTGCCTCTATTTTTATTTTATTTTTTTAACGCTTGAGTTTTGAATCCTAGAAAATTTTCTGACTTTTTTTACATTTAGGATTTCCCCCATTATACTACTGCGGGGGGGGGGGGGGACAGAAAAATATTAATGCACATTCTTAGTAGCTTTTATCAGGAATACAGTGTGAGCCGCCTTGAAAAAAAAATTTTGTCCTGTTCTTGGGATATGACAGCATGATGTATATGACCTATCACGCTCATTTCCTTCATGCATTCTTAGCTCTACAGGAGCAGGCTCAGACTGATGGTTATCTTATGAAAACACAAAATGATTTGTTTATTACTAGGGGTTTATTTAAGACTGTCACCATGACCTATATCCATTAGTAACCTCAGGAATTCTTAAAGGGACACTGGTCCCATTACCTGCTGTTTTCAGCTCTGCCCCGTCATTGTAGAGAGCTAAGGCAAATGCCTCTAAGAGCCTTTTATAAATTATATATATGGAACCCACCCACTCCATCAACCTTCCTTCCTATATGAGAAATCTTGTCTGGACAAAGATCAAGCCCATTCAGACACCCACCACTCATGCATCTAAAGTAAGCTCCCCCCCCCCCCCCGCATTGCTAAATACATCAAACTTTCCTTCCTGCTCTTCTTCTGCCACAAGAGCAAATCTTTTGGTTCAGTTTATTCAAGAGGTTTCAATGAACAGAAGGACCTGTCTGGGAATTGCTGGCTCCTCCTGGCCAGGAAAAGAGAAGATCCCTTTGAGAGTAGGAGTGCGCATAGAAATGGTTTTGGTCCATTCCTTATTAGTATTCATTTTCATGTTTTACATTTTTCCTGATTTATCCATTCATGGTAAAATGCAGGGCTTTTTTTGGGCAGCAACCCACAGGAATGGAGTTCCAGCTGGCTTCTGAGCTGGCCACACTTACAGCTCCCCCCCCCCCCAAGTTCCCCAGGTGCCTCACAAACTGTGGGGCGCCTGGGGAAGCTGATCCAGAAACTGCCTTTCTTCCCTTGGGTTCCCCATACGCCTCGCAAGCCGCAAGGCACCAAGGGAAGCCAATCCTAGGAGGAAGCTGTGCTGTCAGGGGTGTGGCCTAATATGCTAATGAGTTTCTGCTGTTGGGTGTGGCCTATTATGCTAATGAGTTCCTGCTAATGAGTTTTTCTACAAAAAAAGCCCTGGAAAAATGTATATGCCACTTCTCCAAAGATGTGCTTGAGGCCACTCATAAGGTAAAAACAACTCACAGAACTAACAGCATAAAAACAAGCCAGGGCATAAAAACAAGAATCACCACTCAGCTACCTAAGAGGAGAGTTATGAAATGGCCCTCAAACTAGAAGCAGACTTTTAATGCAGCTCAAAAAAAGATGTAGCTCCTCACTTAAAAGCCTGGGTCAAAAGAAATGTTTTGGCCTGACATCTAAAAGACAGTGAGGGAAGTGTTGGGTGAGCCTCAAGGGGGAGGAGCATTCTGAAAGTAAGTTGCCCCTACTGAGAGAGCACTTCCTCTGGTTGGCCTTCTCTCTAGGTGGGAGCACAGAGAGCAGGGACTGGGAATAAGGTCTTAATTGGTGAGCTGAACAGCATGGGAGGAAGGGTGGTCCTTCCGGTACCCCAGCCCCAAACCATTTAGGCTCTTAAGTATAAAAGACTTAATTCCAGCACTTGGAATTGTCCCCAGAAATAGATGGGTAGCCAGTGCAGACTGTTCAGCACAAAGGTGATATTAACCCTGTATCCAGCCCCCAACAATAGCTTGAGTGCTGTATTTTGAACCAATTGACATTTCAAAGCAGTTTTCAAAGGTAGCCCCATGTACAGCTCATTATAATAATCTAACCTGGATGTGATCAGAGCATGGATCTCTGGGACCAAATCATGCTTTCTGAGGAATAGCTGTAGCTCACATATCTGCCAAAGCTAATAATAATGGTTGGAGGAGATCTGAGCATCCAACCATCACCTAGGATCCAGGAACACCACCAAGTTATCAACCAATGGAGTCCAGCACCCTCCAGGACAAGCTGACTGTTCAGTTCTCAAATGGCTTTGTCATTGACCAACAGTACATCAATCTTGTCTGGACTGAGCTTCAGTTTATTGACCCTTATTCAGCCCATTTCCTTCTCAAGGTATCTGCTCTGGACTTCCTGTCAGGTTCCCTGTCATTTGTATATTTTCTCCTGGCTGGGGAATGGCGACCCAGCTCCCTCTACATCATAGTGCTCTCTACCGCCCCCCACCCTGTTGCTTTGCTTCTGTTAATCTGGCTCTGTGAAGTTTAGCCTTGAATTGTTTATGTAACGAAGGAACTCCAGGTGGCTGAATGTGTGAGAATAACAGGGAAGGAGTTGTGGGAGAGGGAGGCTAGTCGCCAAGCCTAATCATTGCAGGCTACGCGCCTTTTTGGTGAGAATGCAACTGCTAGTATCTTTCGCGCCTTTGCTGTAGTTGCCCTAATTGGTGACAAGCTTTGATCCTGCTGTTTGAAATGTGTATAATTGACTCTTGCCACATTCACTGGCATCACTAACACTGGACATGTATACTGAAGACCATTAAGAAATAAAAAGGACTTTGTTTCACATTAAGGCCTGGCTTATTGGATCTATCAAGTTCTCACATTTCCACAGACCCACCTGACTCAGCTATTAAGGAAAAATAGAACATCTCCATATGGGGAGTACTTCACTACAAACTCCTGGACAATCGCAGTTTCACCGGGGGGGTAGCTATTTAGACTGTTCTGGACTCAGGATTGTAGGCAGGCGGGCTGTATGTGTCTAATTTTATGAGTAGTTTAAAGAAAAACATATTTTCAGCTTTGACTTTTCTGTTTTTCATCTAATCTCAGGGACTGTGTCCCTTACCCAAGGGATCTAACCTGCCAAATCTCAAGCAGATAACCAAGGACAAATAGCAAGCAAGTTATAGATTAGGAATTTATGCACACATTCTCAATGGGAGAAACATACACATATATTTGGGGAAAGGATTAGTCTTGCTAGCTTACACAGAATCTAGAGCAGAGATGTCAAACTTGCACCCCCCTGGGCCAGATCAGGCCCTCGGAGAGCTCATATCAGCCCTGTAAGAAACTGGCTGTCTCCTGCTTCTTTCTCCAGTTCTGCTGCTGCTGCATCACAGCTTGCTTTACCAGACTCTCTTCCCATATTATCGCAAAGCAAACATGCTTGCATGCTTTAATGTTCTGCCATCGGAGGTGTTGTTAGGGAGGTACCACCAGATACCTTATGTAGACAGACTTTGTCCTTACTATCTAAAAGATATAGAATCCACTACACACACCACTCTTCATTGCCCCTTTTACTGGGACATTCAATCCCATTTTATTACTCAATTTCTAGAGGGTAAAAGCTGGCATTTGGACGACACAATTGTTGACTTTCTTCTGTTCAATTCTAATTGCAAAATAATTGTTGTTGCAGAATTTTTATATTATGCAATTAGAAGACATGGCTTGAATAGCCAAGTGTATGTGTCTGATGCATCTTAGTATTTTGCTGTATTTCCAGGGGTCCGTTGGAGCGGGAGCGCACAGGAGCGCAGCTCCGGAAGTGAGGAGCCCAGGGGGCGGGCACATGTCCAAGCCCCGCCCCCTCCTCGGCTTCCCCGAGCAGTGCAGAGGCGCAGCGCCCCGGGGAAAGCCCTGCTAGGGTCTTTATTGTTTTTAATGTTTTGTTTTAATATTGATAATTTTTTCATTGTTCCTTTTATGACTGTGTGCTGCTTTTCCAGGGACTTGCTCAAAGTGGCATATAAATTTTCTAAGTATACCATTTTTTATCTGGGCACATAGCATATAAGTACTGGAGAAATTTCACCAACCCTTCAGCAGCTTCCACCCCATCAGTTTGGTGTAGTGGTCAAGAGTTGGACTCTAATCTGGGAGAACTGGGTTTGATTCCCCACTCCTCCACATGCAGCTGCTGGTGTGACCTTGGGCCAGTCACAAGTTCTCTCAGAGCTGTTCTCTCATGAGCAGTTCTCAAAAGACCTCTCTCAGCCCCACCTACCTCACAGGGTGTCTTGCTGTGGGGAGGGGAAGAGAAAGGGATGGATGGTGCACATGTCCTGGGTATCTCAAGTCTACTTGAAACCTGGTGGTTTCAAGGGAGCAGGAAGAGAATGTGGGTGTGTTCTTTATGCTTATTTTTATTGCACAAAGTATTGGATGGGGAAGGGAATGGAGGAAGAGCAGGTCAGTTTCACTCACCTATGGAGTGGAGCCTGAGGGGTGGGTGTTGCCTTCTGACACACTTCCGGTATATTAGAGGGTGTGGTATATGCAAATGAGTTATGCAAATGAGTTATGCTAATGAGCTCCTGCGCCTCTTTTTCTACGAAATGACCCCTGTGTATTTCCATGATGTTTGTACTTTCATGCCAATAAAGGTTTTGTGTTGTATGTTACCAGACTCTCTCAGTTACACAGGAGAGATAGACAGGCAAGCTTCTGTTTCCTGCACTGGCTGAGGCTCTTCCCCCTCTTCCTCCTGGGGGGGGGAGGGCACAAGCCAGAATTTGCTTCCTGGCCAGGTTGCCTCAATTACACAGGAGACAAAGGCAAGCCTTTCTTCCCTTCCATTGGCTGAGGCTCCTCCACTTCCTCCTGCCTTGTTTTCTCAGCTGCCTCAATTGCATGGGAGAATTAAAAAGCATCTTTAAGACCAACAAAGTTTTATTCAAGGTATGAGCTTTTGTATGCCTTGCTACAGTGTGTATTTTGTTGGGCTTTTTATCCCAGGGCTCTCCTGGGTGCAACTGGGTTCCCTCCCCCTTTTCACTGTATTCATGCCCTCATGATCCATTCTTTCTCAGTGGGAAAGCAATGTGAACTATAGATGAGGAATAACAACAAGCCAGTGAAGTGGATCAGGCCGAGAGTGTGTATCCAGACCAAGTTCACCCAGCACATTTCTTTGTAGACTGGGAGTTTTGAACCTAGACTTCCTACATAGTAAGCTGATACTGACCACTATATATTGCTGTCTCTATTCTTGCACTGCTTCACAGGAGTGGTAGTTATTTCTCTGGAGAAGTCTATAGTTTTGTAGACCAACACATAGTCTTCAGTCTGTGTCAGGATGCCTTTTCATGTTCTTGATCCGCACACAAAGCAATTTATGTACAAAAGCTTGCAATGCCCAGCCATTTCCTGTTTTCCCCTGGGTCCTAGTTTCAGAACACTGAGCATGAGATTTCTGTAATGAATATTAATAAATCAAAAGTAGGTTTGCAGCTTACAGATATACACCTGAACAGCATACTCAAGATTGCTACAGCACAGACATTTTGATGCAATAATTCAGAGCAAGAGGTGTCAGTTATCAAAGACTGCTAAATAAAATATTGCAAGAGTGCTAGTGTTTTAAGCATGTTTTATTTAAAGTTTAAAAAAACCCTTTGTGTTTGTATCCTTTATAAATTTTATATCTTCTCTACCTAACATTACGTTTTATGACACACATGGTCCGGCCCAACAATGTCTCATTTATGTCAGATCCAGCCCTCATAACAAATGAATTTGACACCCCTGATCTAGAGCTTTTCCCTAAACCACTGAAACAGTGCAATAAGTGATGGGATAGTGTTAAGAGACAGTCCTATCACTGCAATACTCTTCAGCAGGAATATTTGCTAACCCTTCTTGTTGGATAAAATGCCTGTCATTTAAATTATTCCAGCTGAAGTCTACTGATTTCAGTCAAACTTCTACATAGGATTGTGCTGTTAGTCTCTGTGCTCCATCTCCTGTCCTACTGAATCCCTGCTCTGCCTCTCCCACCTTCATACAACTGTTGAAAGCAGGTACCCCAGGAACCAAAACTTACAATGGACATTTCTGAAAATTTCTGAGAATTACCCATTGTCAACATTTTGAGTAACTGGATGAGTTATATTACCAAAAGTAACAAAAATGGCTTTTATTTTGCTTGCTAATCTCCACATGTACACACTTATTTGTGACTGTGCCCTTCCTTTCCAAAGAGAATCTTGATCCTCCATCTATGTCCCCAGTATAATATGGTACCCCATACTTGAGAGTGCAAGCAAAAGTGCAAGTGTGCTTGTCAGTTTCAGAAAAATTCTGGTCAGTTTCAACAGTGGGTTTTCCCCTTTTGCCTGCATTCCTTTCTGTTCCCTTTCATTCAAGGAACTAATGCTAAAATGCATATACAAAAACAGAACCAGGAGGATTTGAATGGAAGGTGCTTGCTAGACACTACTGCACAGCTGCAATACAGCAACTGCATAATTTATTTTAAAAACTTTGGACACCACTCTCCACACATCATTAGTGAAATTCCCACCCTGATTTATAAAAGTGTGGGTTTTTAAAATTGTAGCTGCAAAATAAATACACCGGAGGAAAAAGAATGGTGTGTAAGGCAGGCACAGAATTTGAAGTTAAGATTAAAGACTTACTGCTCTGAAAAACTGCAGTAAGATGTGCGTGAGTAGTGGGCCATCGTCCCCAAAATACATCCTCCCCAGCCACTACCTCCCAAATCACCTGGCATGTACTGGACTGATGCTGGCAACCCTATGTGTACAACCTTGGGACAGTCACTTTACCAGAACAGAGCTCAAATCTGAGCCAGCTTGTCTCTAGCAAGGTCACTTCCTGCAATGGTCACCAACTCTGGGTTGGGAAATTCCTGGAGATTTGGGTATGGAGCCTGAGGAAGGTGGGGCTTGGGAGAAGGAGTGACCAAAGTGGGTATAATGCCATAGAGTCCACCATCCAAGGCAGCCATTTTCTCCAGGGGAACTGATCTCTGTCTTCTGGAAATCAGTTGTAATTCCAGGAGATCTCCAAACCCCACATGGACAGTGGCAACTGCTTCCTGCCCAGAGCCACTGTTTCCAGGTTTGCCATCTGTCTGGTGGCAGCAAGCAACCTTCCACACCTGCCCTTATTTCCCTGCCACTTGCTAATTTTAGTGGTGGGAGAAAAATGAGGGGGGATGACACAGTCAATGGTAATGCTATAGGAATTTCCCCCAATCTCTATGGTAAAACATCATAGAGACTGGAAAAATTCATAGACCATCTGTGACAGACTACATTCAAACACTGTTTTCCTAATGCATTAAAATCATAGAAGGGAGGTGAATAGTTAGCTCTGCTCTAGAATGTTGAGCTTGAATGACAGGCTGTTCCTTTTCTCTGACTGAAACCGAGAAAAGGGGGGGGGGGACTCAACCCAAAATATGTCTGTGATCTAAGAGGGTCAAGCTAACAAAATAAATTATAAAAATACAAATATTTATTATGGTGTACACATTAATAAAAGATAAAATAGGTTAAAAGAAATGATCCAAATATCAGACTCTTAAAACTTTTGACACACAGAGCTGATAGTTTACATATATAATTGATGGGTATATCTTATGGGTATATCAATATGGTCTATTGGTCATAAAATATACCCATCAATTGTATATGTAAACTATCAGCTCTGTGTGTCAAAAGTTTTAAGAGTCTGATATTTGGACCTTTTCTCTGATTGGCCAGTGCCAGTTGAGGGAAATATAAAATCAGCTGTGTGCTGAGGGGAGAGTGAGTTGATTTTGAGTTCAGCGGCAGTTACTGTTCAGTAAAGTAAAATTTAGCTACAGGAGTGGATGTCTGAAAAGTCTGACTAAAAAGTCTGTCAGACAGGTTCTGAATAAGGGGAGAGACTCCTGGTCATAGCTGTGTTAAACATAACCTGTGAAAGAATTCCATCTAGGAATTCAGAGTCTAGTGTCAGCTAAAGCATGTTTTCACACAAACAACAAGAACTGGGGGTAGCAGGCTAAAGCTCTCAACCAGGACAAAAGGAATAGGATTACTTTTTCAGGGAAGACATATAAGCCCTGTTCAGTTATACAGAAAACTGCACTGAGGCAGTGCCTGGCCAGTTGTAAGAGGAAATGGTTATAGACTACTCAAGGGAAAGAAGACACGTTGTGATTTCAGAAAAGGGGAAAGAATGTGATACACTATGAGAAGTATTGGAGTCGGGAGTCCATGGAGCAGTGAAACAGCTAGATCTTTATTGCTGGTCTGGATGAAGCATACAACCCAGGGCTCCGAGCCCTCCTTTTATGCTGGTCAGGGATAATCCCCTGACTTCGCCCAACTGGCCTGATAGGCTATTATCAGTCTATTTACATCTCATAGGTTCCTTGGGATAAACCTAGGTACATGATTGGTGGCCGGTTAGAATCCACCTGGCCTTTGTTCTACCTGGCTGAAGCTCAGGTAATTTCTTGGCCATGTGCTCTGGCCACATGGCGGTCGCCATTACTGGAGCACATGGCGACCACATGGTCAATACATAACACACTAAAAGAGTGACCTTTCCAGAAAACCTGACACAGTTATTAGGAAACTATATGCAGAAACACTGTAATTGAAACCAAAGGACTCAGTCAACCATCTCTCAGTGATAAGGACCAAGAAACTGTAAAAATAAGCTGCTGCAACACCATCTTGTCTGTCAACTGAAAAATATACTGTTTTACCAACAACATTTACCCCAGCCTTTCCAGTTCCTGACTACCCCATACCATCCCTGTCTATTTAATAAAATCTTTATTATTGTTTACTGTTACAAAGTCTCCAGTGCCATTTCAAGGGATCTAAAAAGAGGGCTCCTGTTTTCTCCTGACAAGTTCCTGGGCTGGGCAAAAGCCAAATCAGATTCTGTCACAGGGTGTGACATTCAGATTTATAAAGCCACAAATATTATCACGCTAATTGGGGGCCAGATCAGCACCTGAAAAGAACAAAGAATTTTTGCAGGAAAATTTGCCTCACAGTAAAGAACAAAGAGGGGGGTCCCACCATACCATCACTTGGAAGTGGTCATGGCCAGCGGGCCCCTTCACCAGGGAGTGATATCACAGATCCCTCCACCAGGGAGTGTTGTCACTTCTGGGTGTTACTCTAAGAATTCCTTCAATCTCTCTGGTAAAGAGCATAGAAATGGAGAGAATTCCTAGAAGGACATGGAGGAAGTGATGTCACCCGAACACCACCTTTCCAGGTACTGCTCCCCCAAAATTTTCTAGTCTTTGCAGGAGCAGGGTTAGCCATCCTATCTGTGTCTCCTTGCAATCAAATGTGTCAGCTACTCTTCTCTCTCCTGCTCCTCTGAACTGGCAACAGCTCTGTTCTTTTCCCCTTCACCTCCCCGCCCCCACAGCAGAGAATGATGAGGAAGATCAATGACCCTGTTGTACTATACTTCTTTTGCTACGGCAGTCATGATTGCTGAGCCTGGCCAACAGGGGAAGTGGCAGTGGTTGCGTACTTGCATACATCAAAGAATATTGTCCTGAGTCTAGCATCCAAATGCAGTGTGTGTTCTTAGCTAGCATTCGTTAATGTTATTTCGTAGCTGTTGTGTCTTCAGTGCTTCCCTCTCCCTTCACATTTATGTGATGAGAAAACTTGAGCAATGACCCTGTTCACAGCTTTCCTTGAATTCTGGTATGTTTATATAGCCTACATTGAAGAGGCAGCCCAGAGTGGGAAGATATGGTAGGGCATCCAATTATCCAGGACAACATATTTGCTTTCATATTAAAACAGCATTAGAGACATTTGCAGAAGTAAAAGTGAGTGGATGAGGCTTTGTTGGCAGATGAACTCTACTTCTCCCCACTAATTCCAAATTCAGTGAGAAGGCTATTTTTTAAAAACAGACAGCAAAGTTATCTTTCTGTGTGTATGTGTGTTTTAAACGCTCCATTCACTCTAAGGAGCTAGAAGTATATTTTACTTTTTTAAAAACCCAATATTTTAGTGACAATGCTTTTTAGTGGCAGGGAAAGCCACATACAATTTGATTCCTAAAATCTTTAGCCCTACTCAGTTGTGCCTCCATTTCAGGCACGGCAAATGGCCTGCAAAGGCCATCTGTTGCTCTGTTGAAATCTTTGAATAAGAGGGAGAAAGAGGAGGAGATGACTGATAAATCAGAGCTCTCCTGAAACATTTATATGCATAAATATTACATCTGAAATGGCTCCATGTGACAGATGAGAACAAGGAGTTCTTTTCATATCTCAGAAAGAGCTAGTAGAATGCCCCCTATCTCCAAAACAATAGGGAATCCTGGGTGTGAAATAACACTGATAATCACTATATTGCTAAAAGAAACACACCTGAATATCCTGTCTGAGGAAGAGTGGCATAGTACTCTGGACAGAATGCTGACTTTGACTGTGGGAGTCATGGGTTCCAGTCATTACCAAGTTATGAAAGTCATTAAATAGCATTAGACTATCACTCTATTCTTCCTCACAGGGTTTTGTAAGGATTCCTGGAATGAGAATTTAAAAACACTTTGCATATCTGGCACTCAAAGACATCCTGTATCAGAGTTTTAGCAATCATAATAAATAGCTTTTCAATACAATTTTGCCTAAAATTACTTTTTTAAAATGCCATCTAAAGGAGTGGCCATCACCATACCTGGTAGTGATTAATTCCTTATGTTAAGAGCAAATCCCATGAATTGGCTCACTCCAGTTGGATACACACACCCACACACAATTCACATACCTTGTCTACCTCTGCTGCAGCAATCTGATGCCACAAGGCACACTCCATCCACAGAGGAAGAAGAAGCTGATGGGCTATGGTGGGCTTGAGAAATGGCACAATGGAGTGTCAGTAGTTTTGCCTTCCCATTTGGGGGCGGGGGATCCCCTTGTCCAGTGTTGGAGTGCTGGCTCAAGGGGGGCTGCTTTTGCTGCCTTTTCATAGGTCTGGGTTGCAGTGCTAGACCAAGAAGATGAGCTGTCCCCTTGCTACTACACAGCAGAGCAAAACAAGGGATGGAAAGGTATTGATTTCCTCAGCATAAAATAAATGAATATAGATTAAACAGACAATGCAACAACAATTCCATTAGTTACAAGTATACAAAATCAACTTTAAAAAAGTGTAACATTTGTTTTATCTGCCTAAAGATAGACAATTTCCTTCTGATGTAAAAAAAATGTATTTTTACTAGTAATGCATTGATAGTCACATAAACCGCATTGTCACAGAGAGACCTTTTCAAACTTGCAGCCTCTGTCTCTAAAATAAATGGCCTTTCACCAACTCACGGGAAAGATTGGCACCTGGTAATGAAAGTATTGCTTCCTGGATATGTTGGGTAAACATCATTTTGATTAAATCGTTTGGGGTTTAATAAAGAAGAATTGAGGCTACAGCTACACAACAAGATTGGTTTGCCATGTGTCAGGAGCAGAGCAGATCTTTCCTTTCATGAATTTCCCCCAGCTATCTCAGTATTTGTATATTCTAGGATAATTTCTGAAAACAGCTTCCAGAGATGCTACCATGAAGTTGATCTAGGACAAATTTAAGAGTCGTATAACTTGCTGAGATGAATGTGCATCTCAGGCTATCTGGATTCCTGAAAATAGTTTCTCCATTCCATGCCATGTGACTCAGTCCACTATTGTAGAGTTGGGAATTCAGTGACAAGTCATAATTTTTCTGTACTTGACCTGCCAGACCCTAAACAGCTCCAGTGCCAGCATTAAATCCAAACAATACAACTGGAACTGCAGCTATTTGCAAGAAGTGGCGAGTAAAAGGAAATAGCTGCAAGATGCTAATAAGATGCACAAAATACTACTACAATTTAATAAACAATAGAAAAATATATACGTGTATGTCCATAAGAAAGTTTCAAGTGATGAACATCCGGTTATTATTTTTGTTTCAAAGAAGGTTCTTCATCAGAAGAGGAGCATCAAGTCAAGCCGTGTAGTTACATTACATACAAACGTTTTCCATTGGATCAGGCCATTCCACAAATTTAACAATTCAATATAGAAAATTTCAAAGGTTTTAAAGTTCTAGCCAACAGCTTCACCATCTATGTGTTCATGCAATTGCTTATTTTACCCAAGAATTGTTGAATTTGTGGAACGGCCTGATCCAATGGAAAACATTTGTATGTAATGTAACTACACATTTGCCCTTGTTTAGCCAATTCACACATTATGAAGTCCTTGTGGCCACCCATAGATGCACAACAACTTTACATTAGATCTGCCATCAAAGTTTTTACCTAATGGATGTACCCGGATTCAATTCTAATCCAAAGTTGCAAAAAGGGTATGGGCTGAAGCATGGTCAGAATTTGGCTTGGGTGTGCCTGAGAGATATAAAACTACTATCATAAGTCTGATACAAAGTCCTTGTGATGGCACAGGCAGCCATGAGGATTTTGAACCATGTGGATTAGCCCCTGTAGGTGTGTCAAAAGTAGTGTTTGTTTCCTGCTGAGGAGACCACGACACTGCATATGTCTAAAGGGCACTGCAGTAACAGTAAGGACTGTACAGATCCCTTAGTTCAGGGGTGGGCAAACTATGGCTCGGGAGCCGCATACGGCTCTTTCACATATATTATGTGGCTCCCGGCAGGACGGCTGGGGAAGCTAAATATCATTAGCAAACAAATATCATTGGACAAATTCATATCATTATCAATATCTGCTTTTACCCCTTTTGTTATTATTTTGGCAGTCTCATTTAATGTTAATAAAAAGCAAATTTGCTTATTTTCCAATAAAAGCAGGTAATATTTGTTCATGTCTTGTGGCTCTCAAACATCTGATGTTTATTCTACGTGGCTCTTACATTAAGCAAGTTTGGCCACCCCTGTTCTAGGTGGCTCTTACACTGAGCAAGTTTGCCCACCCCTGCCTTAGTTCAATCCTACTCAGAAGTAAAAACCACTTTGTTCAGTGGAGAATACTCCCAGTTAAGTTTGCATCAGATTGCATCCCCAATGTGGAGAAGGGGAGAGGGTTAAGATTGCAATCCTTGTAACTCAAGAAGCCACTAGCAACACTGTCCCAAGGCACCCTTGTACTGCCTGTGAAGTAGTTCTTCCTGCAAAAGTGACTGCCTGTTCTAGATTTAATCAGTAGATGGTGCTGAAGTCTACAAACTTAGCTGGCAAGCTCTACACACATTGGCTGGCACATAAGAATATGGCATTTGGACTCATAAAGAGCCTACTGGAGGATTAATAACAGGAAAATGATTGCTCCATTTCTCACCCGCACACGCGCATAACATTTGCACAGAAGATGTTGCAGGTAGTATACCTGTTTAGTCTAATTTACATGACTAAAATGTGTTCCATTTTTTTTTCATTTTTCCTTATTTAGATAGTACAATTTCTAAGGACTTTGGTTTAATATGAACTTCATTCCCATGAATAGTTATTGTTTGTACCTTTTTTTTATTGTACACATTATAAACTATATTAAATATACAAGCATAACAAAGGTGACAGTATGGCTGGCGATGAAAATATTAAGACGAGAAGGAGCAAAGTAATTTTTTTAAGTGGGTTAACGCATCCGTATGAATAAACAATGCTCTTGTGTCACTTCAAAGACTAACAAAATTTCAATCTGAGTGACCAAAAGTAGATGGAAGAGTCACTTACATAGATTATGAGTCTACAACATTCACTTTTATGCCATTCTTTTCTTAGCTTAATGATTTTTTTTTAGTTTGCCCTTGTACAACAGTGTTGTTTCTATGTAAACTGAACACACAGCACAACAAAGGGGAGTGCAGGTGCAACACAGTTTTTAAAAAGAGAATATAGCCAATGATAGCCCAGGAAGAAATTCAGTACGCTCCTGTTTAAAGGTACTATTAGCGATGCATATTTACTGAGGAGTAAGTGCCAGTGTGTTCAACAGGATTTGCTTCAAAGGGTGCACAGACCGCAGCTCTAGTCTCCTTTGGTCAGCTTAGAATCTGAATGTAGCTCAACGCGGAAGAGCTCTAATGTATGCACCCATTAGGTTCATTTCCAGTGTACTACTTCAGTATACAGAAATATGTCCAACTTTTTGTTCAGACTCCTCCTGCCCCTTAAAGGAATGGACAAAAATCCTATTTGTAAGGGCTTCTTCCCTACACACAGGGGCACACACTCACTCACTCACTCTCTCACACACGCTTGCACGCACACACACACTGGATTGGCTGTCTGTACACCACTCCCCTATTGTTTTCACTATAACTGATTTTGGCAACAGCTCTTTAGCACTTTGGAAGGGCCTTCATTAGCACTGGGACCCTGTCCAAAAGGAATCTGGGGGAAAAAAAATCAACACATGGCTGCTCTTGTTCTCATGATAAATGACAGCTTTGGCTGAAAAACAACAACACTAAGGAATCAAAATACAACCTAAAAAGCAACAAGGGTAGCCATCATGTGAATAGAGGAAGTCAGACATGACTAACTCAGCTGAGATGGAGAATGGGCTGAGGAGGAGTTGGGGTGGGCTGGAGAGTCTCAGACGGGCACTGTGGCTTTTTTGGAAAGAGTATTCTAATACTGATATGGTGGGTTATCTATGGAGAGGGGAGCTAGATGTACGGATAAATGGAATGCATCCCTCCTCTTGGAAGAATGGGAATTAGGTCACTTTATATACAGATGAAAAATTAGAAACTGAAAAGGAGTAAGCATCTCCATCCGGTGTACACAAAGTGGGGGGGGGGGAATCTAGACTCATTATTCAGCTGACCAGCCAGATCCCAAAATTAATTGCGCAACTCATTGTAAAGGAGATGCATCTGGCTACACACCAATGTGCAAACAGTGACAACATAGTGATGTCACAATTGTATCACAAGCAGATAAACTACCAGATAAGAGTGGAGACATTTTTACCATTTCCAACAACAGGTGAGTTTTTTTAAAGGAATAATTCAATTATTTGAACAATTTGTACATGCTTTAATAATATCTAGATGGTTGTAATGAGCTTGTAATTATTTTGGGATATATATTTATGGTTTTTTAAGGGAAATTTGGTCAGAACATTTAATAAAATGTGTGTTAACATTTATTCATTATTACTAATTTAGAACTAATTAACTAGACACTGTAAAAACCACATCCTTCTATAGGAACTTTTCCGAACATCACAATCTACTTCAGATGCCTTGTTTAGCACATCTCCATTTTCCACAGTGGGTTGCTTGGTCATGAGGGTATAAATATGCCATTCATTGCTATGGTACAGTTAGCTGGCTGAAGAGGCATCTCATCCCTGCTGTATCTTCAAGGTACGCTGGTGTTGGGGATTCCATGCAGAGTAACTTCACAGAAACTGCTCTGTAATATTATGCTAGCACCAGAGTAGCAGGCCCATGGTGTGGCTCTCTTAGTATGCATCCTGGTGAATATATTTAGATTATTATAGAGTTCTGAACTAAACACACAGATCCTCATTCTAGACAACTAGCAGGATTGGCGTAAAAGGCAAACAATGGTGGTAGCGCTAAACCCCAGAACAGGAAGCGTCTGTTTTACCGTTACCTTCACTGATTAGAGTAACATACAACATAACGTATCAGATCTTCAGACATTTGGGGTGTTGTGGCATGTGCTCTACATCACTAGGTTCATAAATACATACCAAAAATTGTAGTAGGACTGAAGGACTATAATGAAAAAATAATCACCTCTTCTTACCCCTTAGGTACTCTATCTCCTACAAAATTACAAGCAAATCTGAACTGAGTTTGATTTTCCACTAAACATAAAACTGGGATGTTGTTGACTTGAAATGTCTTTCATTTTAGGCCTGGAGTTTGTCAAGATTCAGAATGGGCCGAGTTCAAAACAAAGCAAAGATGAGCATATAGACCAAGGCAAAGAAATTCCCCACCGCTGCCTCCTGCAAAGCGAAATTGCTCACAACAACCCGTCAATATATACTTCTAGTTTCCCCTTCGCATTCAACCAATTAAATTTTCATCAAATTGGTACGTCCAGTGATATGAAACAGAAGTCTTCCCTAATGCAATCTGAAGTTGCGGGCTGCCTCCTGGGAGAAGGACAGATGCCTGATGTGCCTTAACGCAAAAGGAATGGTTGCTGTTTTCCCTGCGTTGTGCCATTAGTACACTTGTTCACTGACTCTCCCACCACTGTGCCATCAGGAAGGGTTATGTTTGGCAGCGGGCAGGGATCCCTGCCTCTAAGCTGAAGGAGGTTTCAGCTATTTGCAGAAATAATGCTTTCCAGACTCACTAAACAGCACTCTTCTTTCCAGATGGAGCTGCATCAGTGTTCCTTACAGCCATTTATCCACCTTCTGTTCTAACTCATTCCTCTCCTCTCTCACCCCCGTGTGGTCCACTTGCCTGGTGATTGGGAGACTCTTTGTACATTCAGAAATTCTCAGAGTTCTGTTTGAATCACACCCATCGGAAGATGCTGCAGATTGTTGGGAGAGGGCAGCCCCCACCCTGACAACACAACAGATTGCAAGCCAAGGGAAGTGGGAGGGATGAATAGAGCAATATACTGAGGAACCCCCTTCCTCCATTTTCATCTGATATTCTTCTGCCTAAAGTAATTGAGGACAAACAGGATTTGGCACATACAGTGGCTGCTAAAAGAGAATTCTGATGGGAGCCAACTCCTAGGGAGGGAAAGAAAATGAAAAGTAACCAGGCGTTACGGTGCTGCAACTTTTAACTGTCCCACGAGGCCTGCAGACTGTCTTGTCCAATGAGTGAGGACTAAAAGCCAGGCCTTGAACTCGATGGTCTTGTGCAAGTAGCACAGCAGGCTATATCAAGTGTGACTGGGTCAGCTGAGTCACATGAATGCTTAAAGTCAACCTGCCAATTTTTATCATTTTCATTATGGAGGGGAGATGGACTAAACGTGCACTTTGATTCAAGCAGAAGAGCGCACTGTGACTCTGAGCCAGAAGTGAGCTGACAGGTGTAAATTCAAAGCTTCCCATTTCAGTTAATGAAATATTTAGGATCGTGTCTGAAGATATTTATGTATGACCCGGAAGAGAGAAGAAGGGATGTGTGGATAGTATTTGGAGGACCACTGAGGACATGAATCTCAAAGCTCAGGGGAGCTGCTTTATTGCAGCTAGGCCAAGTACAATCTTAAATCACCATTCACAAAATTGTGGCACCACAATTGTGCTGATCCTTCATCTGATATTGGCTCCTTTCACACAAACAGCCACAAGCCAAGAGCGGCTGATCAATCCAACCTGAAAACAGACATAATGTGCAAGATTTATATAAATCAACTGATACACCAGGTTTGGGTAGGGTTTTTTTAATTATAATATAGAATTTTTTTGTTTTTTAAGTTATGGTGGATTAAGTGGATTATCTAATGAACTGCATGGTAGAAAGGAGAATGAAATTCAATTGCATTAAGTGCACATATCTGAGAACCAAAAAATATATATTTGTGTAATCAGCAGGAGCTCACCAGTTGAAGATTAGAGACCTCTGGATACCAGTGTTCACAACATGATCAGGAGGGTAAATCCATCCTTATATAATCAGATGAGGCATTTATTTTCTACTAGAGATAGGGAAGAACTGGCAGCATTGTATGGGGGCACCGGTATATGAAGACTGCTGAAACGCCATGTCCAGCTTTTGCCAGGCATATGCCAGGAGATGAAAGTCAAGCATCAATATATACAAAGAAGTGCATCAAAACTACCACTGGAAGTGGAAACTCACTTTATCAAGAGCGATTAAGTGCTCAACCCATCCTGTAGTTGCCTAAATGTGCCTCCCATATTGCTTCTACCTGCTAATGACTCTCAGGCTCTTATTATGTTAAGCATTATTATGTGAGTAGGCCATGGTCATATTTTGTGTCTCTTAATCCTGACAATGACAAAATGCTGCTGTCCCCAACCATTTCTCTAGCTTTTTGTCCTTGAAGTCCCTTTATGGCAGCTGTACCAGTGGAAGCAGGATGGAACTCTGAATGAAGAAGGTTTAGGAAAAGAGTAAGCAAAATTGACTGAATATCTTGCTCTGTGTCCATCTTTCATCCAATCACTTGACAAAATTAGGTTTCATTGGCACCAAAGTCTCCTGTTCTCCTCATGCCAGGATGAACAGTTGATGTCGAGTTATAGTTAAATGCTATGAATATAGTTTCTTCTGCAATGAAGGGCACCTGTAGAGGTCCAATATGATATAGTGGTTAGAATGTCGCTCTAGGACCTTGGAGACCCAGATTCAAATCCCCACCTTCCCCAGGAAACTTGTTGGGTGGTGTTGGGACAGTCTCCTTCAGCCTAACCTATCTCATAGGTTTACTGTTGTGAAAATAAAATGGAGCAGGAGAGAAGGATGTTTTGGGTCCCTGTTTTGGGACCCTGTTAGGGTGAAAACTGTTTTGGGTCCCTGTTAGGGTCCCTGTTAGGGTGAAAACTACGGTATAAATATCTAAATAAATAAACAAATAGCGTTTCCAAGTTATAGCCTGAAATAAGAACTATATCCTTGAAGCAACGAGTACCCTTCAAAGGGCATGTCATAACTCTGAACATGTCTAATTTATATAATGATTAAAATAAAAATAACTAGTTTTTGTTTTGTTTGGGTTTAGGTTTGGTTCATGTAAACAGGTAGGTACTTCAAGGCTAATTCACACAGGTAAGTATATCACTTGATATCAGTTGATTACTCAGCATTCTGTGATTTGCAGGACAAAGTGTGAATTGTCTGGTCTTGTGGTCATGTGAGCTGATATGAAAACTCTATTTGATTTGTTATTGACCGGATGGTACATGCAGGGGTCAAGGAATTCACATGCATGAGCTCATCTTGGGAAGAACAAGAGTCCGTGCTCCTGAAGTCCAAATCTTGGTCAAGAGAAGTAAGGTGCAAGGACCAAGAGTTCAGGGCATGGCTTTGATCTTTTTTGCACATGTGGAAAAACACACTGATTCAAGCTCTGACTAGTTTTTTTAAAAGCTTTCAGGGCCTCACTGAATATGGTGAGGTCCTCTCACCCCTCCTTCTGAATTCCAGCGGTACTATTCCTGATATTCAAGGTATTTAAGGAAAATAGAACATTTTGCTGCAGGCAAAAACCTCCTGCCTCCCTAACCCAGTCTGGTGCTTGATGAGTCGCCTGCTATCCTGCTATAGAAATGTGCAGTCAAAATTTGAAATGACACGTTCTGCTTGGAGGGTTTGAAGATTCTTCCTAATAGACCTTTTACTAGTAAACAAAAAGTTATCCATACTGCGAGGACGCTTGCTCTGACCTGCAAGTTTGCAGACAATAAATCTTAATTACGGTTAAATGTTCGAATCTGCAAAGACGGAGGAAGCATTAGTCAACTGTGAATTGGTCCTGACTCCTGCTTCTACTTTGCCTGGAGATGCAGCTGCAGGAATACATAAATTATGGGGGGGGGGGGGGGGGTGTTATTTGTTTGCGTCTGTACAATCAGTCGTAGCTGCTGCTTAAGAGCATTTCCAGTATTAGTGGGCTTACTGGCATTCATCCTATTAGCATTTCAGATGCAGGTGGCATCTGGAAAGTTTTATTTTAAAGGACTTTTAGCATTGTGCTTAGGTTAATGAGAAAGCGCTACTTTAAAATATCTCGGCAGTTTTCCAAAGTGCAGCTCAGTCTCACGACATCTGCTCAGTGGATACTTGTTACCTTTGGGTTTATTCAAGCAACCTTCTGAATAACCTTTTTGTTAGCAGCCTTCTTTATAGGCTCTGCCGCAGGATAGCACTGGAGAGCAAACAGAGTTGCTGGCGGAGGACATTTTCTGGGCTCTCTTGAAAGCACAAGTTCTTTGGAACTAACACCCTGTAAAGCTAGCACACTCTACTTACCTGTGCCGCCACCTTTCTCTGTACATGGGGAGTGTCCCCTCCTTCGTTAGGGTGACCACAGGAAAGGATGGCATGGCTGCTGCACTCACCATTGTTTTGGGAAGAGCTGCCTTTTCTCCTCTGGTACGAAAATATCCCTTCATTTACACCACTATCAAGCCCTGTCTGTGAATCTAATTATTCTCTACATTTTATTCAAATAATAAAAATTTACCCTAAAAGTTCTGGATAGTGGATTTATTCCTTGAACCTTTTGAAAAAAATCTTTTTAAAAAAGGATAAGTTATTAAGAAATTCCACATGCTTCACTGGCTCTCAGTAACCACTTTTGCAAAACAATTTTTATAAAACTGTCTGTGAGTGGAAGAAGGTGGCATCTGGTACAGACAGAATAACACACAGCCCCCTAGAAGTCCTACAACTATCACCCTTGTTCCAAAAACTTCAGGGCATAATCCTGTCATCAGAGCATAAATGTTAAACCACAGCAACAACCACGTTAGAGTAAGGTCAGAGATACTACTTTTTCACACGTAAGCTTCTGACATATGCAGGAAAAGGACCTCACCTAAATTTAGTAGCAACAACACAATGAAAAGATTCTTTCTTGAAGGTTAAACTATAACCTTTTATGCAATTCTCCTTTATGCATCATCACAAATAACCTTGCATCTCATAAATAAGAACAGGTATTGCAAGACTGTTCATAAATTAAATGAAAAGTATAGCCTGTCTTTACTAGAGGCTCAGACAGAGATTGGATTATTTGGAGTTGTTCCTCTCAAAACACTAATCCATACAGTACAGATTAAACTGCTATAGAGCCATAAACATAAACTAAATCAAGGCTGCTGAAAAGGTCATTTCTCAACACGATGCTGCAGAAACTGGGTTAGGAAACCTCATGTTGCTCTAGAGACATAGCCGTAGAGCTAATCCTCAACTGTTAAAAATGGCGTCTCACCTTTACTGTGGTAATAGAGTGAAACAGGGATTCTAAAAGCAAGATCTCCAAATGGCTATACAGGGGCAGTTACTCACATGCCAGATGATTGCAGGGGATGAAGCTCTATACTAGGCTAAAAGGTGGAGTGCCCATACAGCTGAGAACCAAATGAGACATTGTGTGAACGTATGTCTATAAGGGATGGCTGGAGCATTGTAGCAGAGTAGGGCCTGTTCCCTGCTTTGCATGGTATGGCAAGAGGTGTTACCTGCACATGAAGCAAGTTTTGATGTGTACTAAGTTGTCAGACACACACACAAAAGAAACCCTTCAGGCTACAACCATATATACATTACCTGAATACACCCAGCTGAACTCAATGGGACTCTTTTCTTCCTAAATATTTATAGGATCAAATGGCACTTCTCACCTTTATTAGAAGTGGTACTGGGGGGGACGACTATTAAAGAAATACATGCTACTCCAAGTGATTCATAGCATCAACATCTGTTTTGGATGGGAACTATGCTTATTGTATTGAGTTTCTGCAGTCTAGCCAAAGAGGAGGAGGAAAATGGAGGAAGGGCGGAGGTGTTTTGGGCAAAGCTTTCACACAAGGAAGGGTTGCCAGCCTCCAGATGGGGCCTCCCCAAACCCCACCCTCTTCTGGATCCACCCCCAAAGTCTCCAGGTATTTTCCAACCCAGACCTGGCAAGCCTATTTCATACACATCTTGAACACTTCCCCCCAGTGCAGACCTTTGACTGGCTAGATATCTTGGGGAGGAGGAAAAAATGGTTTCACAAAGGCAGAGCCGCATCAGGCTCATCTACTTTGTCTCTTTGAAAGGCCCAGTTGGGGACTCTGATGGCCTTGCTTTCTTCCTTTTTTTGTAAACGTTTCCAGGTCAAAGTTCAAGAATAAGGAATGTGACAGAATTGTCAGGTTGGGTACAATGAAATCTGAAGAATGGCAATATTCTCAGAAAAGGAATGTCTGTTACATTCTGTGAAAAATCTGAGGATTTGTCAGTTAAAACAAAAGTTATCCTCCAATGAAGGGTGATCGGCTAAAACTCCATCTATCTTTTGAGGGAGAAATCAATTGTCTTCTGCTGTGAATTCAATGGTTTTCAAGATTTCAGTTACCTTGTACTTAAAACTGCCTATCTGGTGCCCTTGGGTGATTTTTGGTACAAGACTATAATAATTCTGAATGCTAAATCACATTGACCTTGGCACAGCATAAATAGTAAACTTTTCCTGTGCCATACAAAAGAAACAAACTGTGCTTGTTTTTGAATTTCTTCTGGGAAAAGACACCCAATTAACCTCTACAGAGCCTGGTGTTGGCAAGTTCCTGCTCTTCAGGAAATCAAGCCAGCCATCTGTGTATTTGGGGAACATATTGTTGAGGCCTCTTTGGAAACAGACAAGTGATCTAGATTTAGATCCAAAGGCTACCAAAAAAGTGATGCCCGCTAGGATATCTCAGAGTCCTGTTCCATGACCATATATCTGCTGCCAGAAAATATTCACCATGTACTGAGTTTCAACCACAACAGCATATGCTTAGCGGGTTGTGAAACTGCCACTGGGGCATGTGTAGCTCTATGTGGATTGGCTTTTTGAATGCTGCTGCAATCAAATGGAATTGGTTTCTGCCTTTGTGTACTAGCTAATCAACATGGAGCTCAACACATTCTGGCTGTAGTCAAACAGCGCCCTCAGTGTTTATTTTGCAACAGCCACACTCTAAGATGGTTGTGTTAAAATGCTGGGCACTAAATCCTGATGAATTTAAAATCACAACACTCCTCCCAATGCTGGATATTTACAGTGGGTTGCATCAACCCATGTTTGACAGCCCCCCCCCCCCCCATCCCCAGCGGGCACTTCCCTACTGCTGCTTAGGTGGCTGGCAGGGAGAAAATGACAGGACACTGAGGACATCCTGATGTGCTGGTGACACTTCCTGTGCCCCTGGAAATGATGTCAGCATGTTGTTGACATCACAGAGTTTTGTCCAAATGTCAGAGCATCCGTGGCATCCCCTAGCAATGTGCTGATGTCATTCTTGGGCTCACAAGGAGTGATGTGAGCCTGTTGCCAGCAATGTCATTACATCAGTAGTGAGGGCCCCCTCCACAGGTAAGTCCACCTGCTGGTTGTCAGTCCCCACCTAGCAACCTTAATCTAACCACTCACCAATATGAAGCTCTGCTCTTTTGAAGGGGTGATTTTGCCCAAATCCCCCCTCACACCAGGGACCTAACCTATGTGTCTTTTTGTTTAGTCAGGTCTTGCAGATCCAGGGATTACTTTTCAGGGACTGCTGTGGGATGTGTGTGGGAGGGAAATCTGCAGCGGAGGGGGGGAATGTGTGTCAGCTAACTCGTTCTATTGGTGGTTGGTTGGCTACAATCCTATACATCAGAGGGAACATGGGTTCTTAGGGTTACCAGCCCCCAGGTCCAAGTGGGGGATCCCCTGCTTTTGGGGGCTTTTCCTCACCATGGACCAGTTGGCCAGTGGAGGAAACCCCGGCTCTAAACAGGAACGTCACACAGTGGGGACATTGTGCAGGGATGCTCTGGATTTGGGGCAAAACTCTATGGTTTGAGGGTGAATTTACCTTAGAATTTTGTCCAAAAACCAGAGCATCACCCCCGGTATCACTGACGTAATGATGGCACTTCCAGGTGACATCATCACATCACACAACATCCCTGCCCACCCCTGGAACACTGCCAAATCCCCCTGCCAGATTGACGAGGGGACCCGTCAACCCTATAGGTTCTTCTTCACTTGTGACAGTGGAACAACAATAAGTTTGCCTGCTATTTCATTTTTCAGAGCTCTGAGGCCTATAACAGGATCACAACAAAAATTTAGAATGTGAAGCTTTCCCCAGCATGCAGTGCAAAAACAAGAAGGTGCAGCAGCAAAGAATATGTGTAGCATTATCTCCTACAGTCAGATACTTTTCCAGCAGTTTGTCTGTTGGATCTGGGTCTCTCAAATATAGGATACTCAGCATACCATTGTTGTCCTATATCACAGGTCTACAACCTTTGTAATTCCATTTCATTTTAATTTCATTTATTGGATTTATAACCCAGTCTCCCCAGCAACCAGGCTCAGACACCATTTATAAAAACATTCAACTATCTAAAACATTATAATTCTGGTACATAATTACAGTAAATACAGTAAAATACATAATGAGTATAACCAGCTATACAACTAAAAGATGGCGTGAATTCTCAGGGGGGAGTAATGTATGACTTTCTGATAAGAAGAAAAGAAGAAGGGAAGGAGAGAAAGGGAGAAAAGGGGGAGGCCTTGAGCTTGCCGGCACCCTTGGAATTCTGGCTCAGGGTGGTAAGTGCAAATACAAAATGGCTGCCACAGGAGGAAAAGCCAATCACAAAAATGAGAGTGAGGTTATAACTTATACATAACTCTTAAGAGTAAATCACATTTCAGGCAGAAGTTCTGTTTAATAGGATGATCTTTGATATGAACATTATATAAAAACATTTTCTTGCATGTACACTCTGGAATGTAGTGAAGATTCTTGTGCTCCAGTGGCAACAGCTGCTGAAACAACTGAAAAAAATCAGCCCAGCTAATCAGAAGCCCTGCAGGGCAAAATCTCCACCTGGCCCCGCCCACATTCTAAAATCATTTAGCAGGTGCCAGGAAATCCATTCGTGGGTGCCATGGTGCCCATGGTACCATATTGGGGTCCCCATCCTATGCTATGTACTGTTTTACAAATGTATACTGAAGGTTACTAAATCAGAACAAACTGGAAAAAACTGGTATGTAACATGGAGACCAACTGAACAGTGAACCCTGCATTCCTGCCACGTACATAAATAAAGGCCATTTTGCATGATCTGCAGCATCCATCTTATTTTATTCTTTCAGTAAGCAATATATTGTTGACTTCAGTATAGGACTGCTTGGAACAGATGGAGCACATGCAGCACCATGGCCTGTATTCCTTCTTTGATTTGACTTTAATCAGCACAGACGGAACAAATGCACTTTGGGGACAGAAATTTTTGTTTTCCTTCACTTTCAGGCTCATGCTGCTGTATTTGACCGCTCTGCTAGTGCTCAACAGAATGAAGTATTACATGCAAGGATGTCCTACAATTGCCTCATAGATGCTAATTACTAAACTTCCCAAGATGCCTTTCCTTGCCTGCATCCCAAGACTCTTTCAGAGCTTCTAATCATTAGAATTCCCTGGGTTTCTAACTCCATTCCTTGCAAGCCATCTGGTCTCTCTGAACTGCAGCTGTAGCCAGTCCTCCTCCCACCAGTCACACCTGATCTTTTGACATGTGCACCTGAAACAACCATAGCTCTATCTATCAAGCATCATAACCTCAGATAATTAGCTGGGCTTTTCCAAAAGCTTGTGTTGGCGTTTGGGGAACAAAAGAAGATGCTGGGGGGGAACGGCTTTCTCCCTTCATAACCTGTTCTTTTCTTTGTGGAATGGGAAAAAATTGTTTTTTTGTAAGCTAAGGCTTCCCAATTTAAAAAAAAAAATCCCTTAAGGGGCAAATAAAAATGTTTGGTGTTGTGATAAGAAACCACTCGACACGGCTGGATTTTTTTTAAGGGACTGTTCTCTTTCATGCTGGCTGGTGGGTGCTTTAGTTGACGCTGGTCTTCTCCTCCTACATCCAATGGTGGCATTGAAAGGATCGGGCAAGGCGGAGAGGGGGAGGCTGACTCAGTGGCGCTCAAACAGCAGCAGAGGAGGGTGCTCAGTGGGAGTGTGACTAAATGAAGGCACAAGGTAGGGCTGAGGGGAGGGGAGGGGAGGGGAAGGAGCCACCATCATCTGTCCTTTATTTTGTCTCTGAGCTTTTGATTGATGATCTTTACAATGCAGCTGTTTTGGCACTCATTTTGTCTCTTGCTTCCCACATTATGGGACAAAATGGAGACATGGGTTGATCTTAACAGTTATTGTTTGCAGGAATGAAGGAAGTCGTTTTATCCTCTCTGTCTCTGTGGGCTTCGGGCCCACTCGTGTCAGTTTAGATGAAGATATTACTGACCTCTGGAACTTTACCCCAGCCAAATCCAGAGTATGCCTACATGATCAGAGGTATGCTGAGCTGGCAAGGAGACAGGTATACCTGTAAAGCTACAGGCTTGAATTAGTAGGTATTCCATCTGGGTGCCACTTCCTCTACTGAGTACATAATGCCTCAGTGCAGATAATGAGAGTGCACCATGGAAGCACCTAATTCTCACAGTCATTTTGTGAGGAGGAATTGTGCAAATTAGGCAGCTGCATTAATTTCCTCTCCTCCATCTGAGTTGTAATTTGATTGCAAATTTGAAGAAACATCCTTGAATACCCAAGAAAGCTCTAGATTTTTATAGTGCTGTAAATTGGATTGCATTGGCAATGGTTTTGGTCCTACATGGAGCATAGGTCCCAAGATGGGGTGCTTGGAGACTTCTGTTCTGTCCCTGCAGCATGCGGTAAGGTTCCATCTTGTCTCCCATGCTTTTTAACGTCTACAAGTAACTGTTGGGAGAGTTATCCAGTGTCTCAGTACCATGATGAAGCATAACTGTATCTCACCTTTCCACCTAAATTCAAGGAGGCAACAGAGAGCCTAAACCAGGTTCTGCAAGCAGTCAAGGGCTAGATGCAGGTGAAGAAACTGAAGTACTGTTAATTGGGGGGGGGGACTGAATCAGAAGTAGGTTCATCATCTGCTCTGGATGGAGTTGCAGTCTTCTTGAAGGAGCATGGTTTGGATCCACTGGTAATTTCCATGGATGGAAAGGACCTCCATCCATTGAGTGCAGCTTCCTCATATCCTCCCTCCTGCTGCTACCCAAAATGCCCCTGAAATGCTGCTCTTTGGGGTCAAGGGACTTCCAGGAATAACACTGGGAAAGATAAAGGTCTGCAGCAAGAGTCTGCAGAAATCCTCCATTGGCTCTAAGCCCATTTTTGCTGCTTTGTAGTTCTCCTGCAACCTGCCCTGCTACTTGAGAACAAATAGCACTGGTAGCTAGGAGTGAGTTTTTCTGGCTAAGCAGCTATAGATGCTCCTGGAATTGATGTAGCTAGACTCTGGCCTAGTACTTTGCTTTGCAACCTGAAACTATGTGGGTCCAGTTCAGTAGCATAGGAACATTGCAGAGTTAATTGTCCCCATTTCAATCCTAATCCTCTTTTTCTTGGAGCTCCATCTTTCAACAATGTAAAGGGGTATTGTCCCTGGCAAAAGTTTTCTTAAGAAGGCGATCTTGTCATAGCCTCTAGCAGAAAATGTGCAGCAAGGGAGAGAAAGCAGCCAGTAAGCAACTACGCAGAGGTTGGTTGTTTAAAACTAAATGTAGTTACCGCACTCCATTTTCTATCAAGGCATGGATCGAGAAAAGCTTTGTTCCTCTAGAACTGAGTCA
Source organism: Lepidodactylus listeri (assembly GCA_029233225.1). NCBI lineage: Eukaryota > Metazoa > Chordata > Lepidosauria > Squamata > Gekkonidae > Lepidodactylus > Lepidodactylus listeri. Next base: position 53,262,959 of record JARCFY010000006.1, read on the forward strand.
CCCATTGGAGAGCAGGACTTACAAATACTTTATCATAGTCTTGAGGATTGGCTCTGCCTTTTGAATTGAACCTTTAAAGAGGTTTTCTTCAGTGATGATGAAAGCCTTGTGCTTGATACTAATATATATACCCATATATACCCCAGAAAGCACTACGGTCAGGCACTCCACATCGCCTGACCCTCCCTGGCCCTAGAGATGCCAGGTTAGTTACCACCAGAACCAGGGCCTTCTCAGTGGCGGCTCCTCACTGGTGGAATGAGCTCCTGGAGGACATCAGGGCCCTGCAGGACCTTTTGCAGTTCCGCAGGGCCTGCAAAGCGGAGCTCTTCCGCCAGGCCTTAGTTAGGAACTACCACTGGGGAAAATGGCCACTGGATAAGCAGCCAGTTGAATTCTTCCGGCCTGGGAAATGAGCTGATGGAAGCCTCCTGGCCTGGGATACATGGGCTGCTGCTTTGCGCTGGAGGTCCTGTATGGCCACTATCTTCTGTGTTCTTACTTTGCTGATTTTATGTAAATGGATTTTTAACTGATGTATGGTTGTTGATTTTAACTGTTGTTAGCCGCCTAGAGTCGGCGCTGCCGGTTAGGCGGGATATAAATTTAAATAAAATAAATAAATAAAATGGACAGCATGCAACCAATTTAGTTGGTAGAAAATAGCCTCTAACCCAATTATAGATACAACTAGTCCTTCAGCTACTCTCGATATTGGTTTAGGCGATTCAGACTGTTTTTCACTAAGGAAGACCCTACCTCTAGAGCTCTAGGGTTTTTTGTTTTTTTTTAAATGTAGGCCAAGAGAAACAGGATTCTGTGATGGTTAAAAATAATCTACTGAGCATACAATAGTGTGATACATATCGCTTATTCTATGACTTTTAGTTGTGGGAGAAACAATAATTATGGGGAGCATGGGAAGCTCTGTCCTTCCAAACATGGGAATTCTGTTGAGCTCCGCACCAAGCCGTTTGCCGCTCTCCCTTCCCCTAGAGGGCACTTGGGCAAACCACATTCCTTTGCCCTGACTTGATGTTTTCAAAAACCTTCCATCGTTCCAGATGCCTTTCTTATAGGAAAGGTATTATCAATCTCCAATACACTTGGCCTTTACTGCTTTGAATGTAACCATTAAAAGAAAACCTTTCTAGGGTTGCCAGGTCCCCTCTGGTCACTGATAGGGGATGGGGGGGGGGGGGTAGGGTTGCCAGATCCAGGTTGGGAAACTTCTGGAGATTTGGGGATGGAGTCCGGGGAGGCTAGGAACCTCAGTGGGGTACAATGCCATAGAGTCCACCCTCTAAAGCATCCATTTCCTCCAGGGAAACTGATCTCTGTAGTCTGGAGATGAGGTGTAATTCCAGGGGATCCCCAGGTCCCACCTGGAGGATGGCATCCCTATCTGCTGGGGTTTTCATACATCTCAGGCTCACACACTATCCTAGTTGCTCTGTCATTGTGAAAGGATGAGTGACTGAGGGAAACAAAGGCAAAGGGGAGGAAGACGCCCTCCAGCTTCATCCAGACTAATAACTCTCCAATTATCTGGAATAATAGTAGAGGGGGTGACAGGGATTTTGCTTGTCCGGAGGTTAATTGGGGGGGGGGGGGTGGAAAGGAACGCAGAGGGGCAGGGCAGTCTGCTGCCCAAGATGCTGCCCACTCCTGCTGCATCCATGAACCCCATTCTAACAAACCTCCTAGCTGCTTGATCTCTGGGGAAAGCAGTGGCACAAACAAAGGGAGACTAGTTTCTATGGGAATGCATATTCCACAAGAACTTCTCATCCAAATGGCCATGGTGTTCCTTCCACAGCCTCAGGCTTAGAATCTGCAAATGTGTCAATTGCCCTGCATGGTCCAGAACACAAGAATTCCATTCTGACAGTAAAATAATCACAGGAAGGGAGATCTCATTGATGATAGACCCTCTTGTTTATTTGAAGTGACACCAACAAAAATCAGGACTTAGACTCATCCATGGATGATCATCCAGATGCATCTACTTTAATGTTAAAGGAAATTGCTGGAAGTAGCCCCAAATTGAGTTGCTAGTTTTGGAATTTTTGAAATTATCATATTTTATACCATTTTATATTTGAAAGTATAAAGGAGTTGAAATATTGAGAAAGGGTTTTCTAAAGAAGGGGGGGATACGGGTTGTTCACTTATGAATTTATGTTAGCATGAAGGTACTAAAATCAGTGTAATTACAATACAGTAGCCAAATGGAACAAAGGGAAATTAATTCTAATAGGTGACTCTTCAGATTTCAAACTCTGCAACCTTCCAGGAGTGGTACTCTATGCAAAGCTGTAACGTTTCAAAACGGATCATCACCTGAAGAGTATCCACTCAAGCGCATGGGACATAACCACTCCATATCCTCTCCTGGGCCATGGCGTCTCCAAATGTGTACTGCTCATATGGAATTGGAGCCCATGTGGTGAACCATTTTCCAGTGCTGGGGAACTGCAGTGCCTGAAGTAATTGTATTTCTATGGCTCTCACATGGAAACCATAGCATTTGAACAAGCTGCAAAATATGCAAAATGGATTTTGACTTATAGATTTTATTCCATTTCAATTTGCACGTTCTTCAAATTGTAACATTTTAATTTTTCTCAGAAATTATGCATAAATATTATAGTATACCATACACCAGTCTTTTTAAAATTAGCATGTTACTCAACTTGTCTATCATCACAATTTGCATCCCTTTGCATTATATTGTGCATTCCAAACACACAAACTGTGAAATTACTATGCAAAGGCAGATTATGATCAACTGTCTTTCAGAATAGAAATCAGTATATGTTCTATAGATTTTTCATATACACACAGGGATTTTTGCTATATCTTTAGAATCTGCCTTGTCATTTCTTGCAGTTCAGATGACCCTGACAACTCTGCAGGTTCTGCCCTTTTATGGCCAAGGGAATTTTAGAAGATTGGTTGTCCAGAGGAAAAAATGCCTCTGATAAATGAGGAAGGGCTGTTTCTTCTTGTCACATATGATTCTGCCTCTTTTTATGCAACTTGCGTTCTTGGGCACTAGCAGAGTTGGAGTCTCCAACTGTGTGCACGATTCAGTTCAGCAAACAGAGCCACAGATACACTCAATGTGCGGCATTACGGTTTGTAAAGTCATTCACACAAAGAAACCTGAATAATATTAATTCCCATAAAGCCACAGTGTCTCTCTTTTGGAGACATTAGTCAATAACAAAATAGAAAAGTCACAAAACAAGCCATGCAAAACATTCCTTTCCACTACCATAAAGTCAGAAATCCGTGGGTTTCACATTGTATTGCATGTAAAGCTTTAGGGAACAATAGTTTTACTTTCCTGTTGCTTAGCATATTATCATTGTTTAGAATCCTCAGGATTTCAGGGAGGGAGTGGCATTTTGAGCTGCCCATGGGAGAGGAGAGGTGGAAAAAAATCACATTCCATTGCTGGAAATCCTTGCACCCACGGAAATGTTAGTCTGAATCCAACCCTGTAATGACAGTCACTTTAACTATGATTTCCCCACTATTCTCTCTATGGACTGAAGGTGCTGTATATAGAGTGGTGGTCAGAGTTTGATGCACTATGGGTACATTCAGACGGGCAGCTAATCCCGCCATTGGCCTGGCTCTAATTTGATCCTGATCTTTTTTATTCAGAGTTGCACGACCAGACAGCTCCCCCGGGAATTGCCTTGCCACACGCAGACTCCATGGTGGATTGTCTAGACAGTGTCCACCTAAAGGAGCCGCACGGTTGGGGGTTTTTTTAAAAAAAATTCTGTTTGTGCATGCGCATATGCACCTCACTGTTACTTGTTTTTCCATGCATGCGCGGACTTGAATGATAAAGGCACCACCAGTGGTACCTTCCTCTAGGTACCATTTCAATTAACAAAGTTCATAAATTTTACAGGCCATTCAGAAACATGAAATTGTCCGGAACATTTGAGCGGAGCTCTGCGGCTGTTGCACGTTTATGCACATATTGCTAAGAATTTTTTAAAATGGTGGCTGTTCAGGATGGTCTGGAGTCAGACCATCCCGACAGGCTGATTGTGCACTGGAATGATCAGACGGAGGAAAGTTCGCCATTGGCCTGTTGGCAAGCATTAGCCTGGACTTTCACCGGTATTTTTAAAGTACGGCTCCCTGGCAGAGCTCAATGGGCTGATCATGGAAACGCCACCTTTCCCAGATGTTGCTGTATGGATGTTCCCTTTAAATCTGCCAGGCACTCGTGCTTGGATCGAATCTAAAGAGCCATCTGATTGCGACCTTCGATTATCTGCCAGATGCACATCCAGTGGGGAGGAGCTCCTGTTCCCTCCCTCCTCAATGCCATTTTCAAGAGCCAAAATCATCTCATCCTCCCTATGCCATTGTCCCTAGTAGGACTGGGCCCCCGCAGTGATTCTAAAAGTTTTAAAAACAAGCTGTAATATGCACCATGCTCCAGGGTGGACTTGGGGATATGGTATTTTCTAGTTTGGCCTTGAAACACTGTCTTACTCTGCTCAAAGTTAGGGCTGTCCCTGTACCTAATCATCAGAGAAGCATTATTCTCTCACTCACAAATAGAATGTATGAGGTTCCACTGAAAGTAACTCAGTGGAATAAGTTCCTAAAATCAGTAAAAGTCATGAATTGCCAGATATTTAAAATGTTTATTTCCACCATTATCTCAATGGGGGTTCTTTCTATGAAATTCTAAGCATCTGAAATTTTGTAGAAATATTTGCCAAAATTGTTGCTTGCTGCTCTGTGCTATTTCTCATGCTTTCCCTGCTTTTTGAGGTGTTATTTCCCCAAGGCTATAATATTTAAGAAACTGCACACTAGAAATAATCCCATTATAGCCAGAATTTGTATGGTTTATTTATTTACTTCATTCATACCCCATCTTTCTCTGCAGTGGGGACCCAAAGCAGCTTCTTTTGTTCTCTTGTTCCATTTTGTCCTCACAGCAACCCCGTGAGGCAGGTTGGTCTGTTGGTGTGAGGCTGGCCCACAGTCACCCAGCAAGCTTTCATGGCAGCGAGGGGATTTGAACCTATGTCTCCCTGATCCTAGTCAGGTACTCTACTACACCACACATATTAGGGATATAGCTATAGCAGGAGGCCTCCTGATAATCCCTTTCATTACTCATTGGGCGCTTCTTGGGCGCTAGCAGGAGGAATTGGGGTGGGGGGAATGTACACTAGTGTTGCCCAAGCATTGCCCCAGCAAAATGCAGTGGTGCACCTGCTGACTGGGACATCTATGCAGAAGCACATTCAGCCAGTGCTGTGCCAGCTGTATTGGTCACCAGTTGAGTACTGGATCAGATTCAAGGTGATGATATTAACCTTCAAGGCCTAAGGGACCAGCATACCTACGAACTTTACACTCAGCTAAGCAGCACCATTTGTCATTCCCCAGCCCAAAGGATATCCACCTTGCCTCAACCAGAGCCAGGGCCTTTTCAGCCCTGGCCCCCGTCTGGTGGAACATGCTCCCAGATGAGATCAGGGCCCCGCAGGATTTATTACAATTCTGCAGAGCCTGCAAAACAGAGCTGTTCCACCAGGCCTTTGGCTGAAGTGGCGGATATCCAAACGACACCTGCCTTCCCTGCCTCACTTGCTTAAACTGCCCACTTTGCCTTCCTGCCTTAGGGCACTGCCTTCACCAACTTGGCACCAGCACCAGCTGACTTGGGTCTCTGTAAGAGAAATGTGCCCTTCCTAGCATTAGCACAGCAGGCACTGTAATGGGAAATTATTAAGCTGCCATCAGGAATTTTAACTGCAACGGTTGTTTTTATGTTTTATTATTTATTGCCGAAGGATTAATGGTTGTTTTACTGAATGTTGTAAGCTAGCCTGAGCCTGCTTGCAAGGTAGGGTGGAATACAAACTGAAATAAATAAATAAATATATCAGTCACTTATGATTAAAACTAAAAGTGCCATAGCAGATGCTCTAGCTTCTTGCAAAAAGGTCAGTGGTAAAACTGTAAATTTTTGTGCTATGCTGGAGTGCCCCATCTGTCATCTCTTTCTCTTTTTCTAACCGGAAGTGACGTAAGTGCGCTGGTGCAGCGTCAGCATCCCAGGCCCCATCCCCAATTCCTCCCAGGGGTTGTTGGCTGCGGTTTGGTGACTCTAACAAATAGGGATACACTATGAGCACGACTGGAAATGAAATATAAGTCCAATATATTTGAAGTGACTTAATTATTGGATGGGCAGAACGTGGCAGAATGTCTGCCTTGCATGGCTGAGGGTCCCACTTTCAGTCCCCACCACCTCCAGTTGAAGGATCAGGCACTAGGTGATGTGAAAGACCTTGGCCTGAGACCCTGGAGAGCTGCTGTCAGTCGGAGGAGATAACACTGACCTTGACAGACCAATAGTGTGACTCAGTTATAAGGCAGCTTCAATTTAAATTCCTCTAGATCTGAGTGTCAGGTGCCCAGGTGCTGGGTATTCTAGGGTGACCATGGATGAATATTCCATTTGAAACTGAAAGGTAATATGCGTCCAGTATGTAGCATTTCCTGCTTAATTTTTTTGTATTTCACCCATATAAAACTACAACCACATTAGTGTCAGTAATTATATTTTATCCAGCTATGGTGGTAGGTAATTGAAAGGTAAGTAATTGAAATTGATGGAGCAGAGACATAATGAAGATCTGGAAATGTGTCATTCGGGGGGGGGGAGGCGGGGGACTGATCTCAGGTTTTCAGGTTTAATCTCTGGCCCTGTTATTCTCCCTCTTTCCTCACAACAAGGCCAGAGATTAACATAGAACAACATATCTTGCTGTATGCTTTCAGAAGAAATTTATGGTTTTACTAGTGAATTCTTAATTTAAAAAAAAATCTGTAAAAGGTTACCATTGTAACCTCCAGTACCATGAAACCACAAACTGTATAAACTGTAGGCACTTAAAATGTAAGCTCATGCCTTTGGGAACAGGGCTGTCATTTTAACATCCATGAAAAATCTGCAAGCAGTCCCATCTCCCTTAGTGCTCAGTTTATTGTATATCCAATTCTGTTCTTATTCCATTGTTTTCTAATTTTGCAATCCAGTTTTACTGCAGTGTTCTATGTATTATAATGTGTTGTTTCCTTTTTTAAAAAAAATTGCAATCTGCTTTGAGTCTCAGCAAGAAAAGCAGAACAGAAATGAAGTAGATAAATAAACTTTCTTGTAGTCGTGTTCTGAACTCTTTGGTGACTGTCATGGTGAAACTATATTCTTTTCTCAAGAAACACTGCAGGGGGGAGTCCTGGACTGGTGTGATGGATAGAATTCAAAACGATATTGAGAAGCAGGGGGAGGGAGCATTTATTTATTTACTGCCTTTCTCACCAACAGGGACCCAGTGTGGCTGACATTGTTCTGCTCTCCTGTAGTTTATCCTCACAACAACCCTGTGAGGTAGGCTGGGCTGAGAGTGTGCAGCTGGCCCATGGTCACACTGCAGGCTTCATGGGAGAGTGCAGAACTGAACCTGGGCTCTAGTCTGACACTCTATACCACACCCACTCGCATGGACACACTATTAACCTGTGCTTTAACTACTAAAATGGGAGACGCCAAAATTGCACCTGCCCTCAACTCACTCCATCCAAACCACAAACTCATCCCTTAATATCAGAGAGTGAGTGAGTGTGTGGAGCGGACAAGGTACTCTGCCCATAACATCATGGAATGCTCTTGTCTCTTCACCTGTTTGTACTGGCATAGAGAACAGGGGATCAAGAGGGCATAGAGAACAGCTCAAATTCATTTAGAATATGACATCTTTTTTTTCTGTAGAGAGACGTGGTGGGGCAGAAGACTGGACTTCATGCCCTTTCAGTCCTTTGATACTGGGTGATGCCGTTTTTCTTTTTCTGTAGCAAGATAATAGGTGTGTCCAGGGCCAACCCTGCTTAGCTTCCAAGACACACAAGATTGGGCTAGCCTGGGCCATTCTGGTCAGGGCAAGCAGAGTCACAACTAAGTCCACTAATTGATTTTTTAAATAATACCAAATTGGCAGATCCAGAATATGTGGAGAACATATCTAAATATAAATAAACTATCCAGTTACACCAAATAGGTAGCTGCATTGCAGACTTATACCTGACTAAGGCCATAAAAACAAACATACAGTTCTAAGAAGTCCCATTGAACACAGTGGGATTTACTGCCAAGTAAAAGTGTTTAGGATCTGCCTGTCAGTCACACTCCCTGTCATTACAGTCATTTATAACCTAGCCCAAATACTACACAGACAGCTTGCTGATAATATAATGCTCCACTAGTACTTCAAAAATTAAATAATTGTTAATTGTAATTCAATTAGTTTGATCTAATTGCTTTGCTCGGTAATGGGGCATTTTATTGTTATTGTGACATCTTCACTGTTCTTCATGGGATGAGCTTGACTACAGGTTTTCTAATTGCTGTTTCTAGCCTTTACCATCTTCCTGTTTGTACCTGGGAATCTGCCAGCAGAGGTTTATCTAAATTTTGCAGTTTATCACAGATCAGTATAATCACAAATTATACATATCATCGACCACTCTGATAATTTCCCAATTAAGAGTCTGGAAGCAGACTTGGCTGTGCCGTGTTCCATAGGTGGCCTCACAGGCAAGCTTTCCCCCAAGGGTGAGGATGCGACACCCTGAAGAAACAGATTGAAGGTCTTTCCCCCAGCAACATTTCTGCCTGTCTTCTTGCACAATGCAAGGAAGTTTCTCACAAGTATAGTTTTGTTGTTTAATTTTTAAAAAGTGTTGGTCCCTAAGCAACAAAACAATTAAGCAATTGATTTTTTTAATGTTGCCATAAAGTTCACTCCTGACCATGGGTTTGGAAAATGTCTTAGGGATTATTCAAACAGGACTGGTAAAGGAACGATGTTCTGACTACACTTTCACAAGCAACAGCCTGAGCTAGCAAGTTTATAGCCAGATCATCTTGTTTGCTTAGAAGTAAACCCCAGAGTTCAACTGAGCTTACTCCCATAGGACTGCCGATTTATAGGCTTCCTTTATTGATCCTGGCAGAAGGAAAAGAGATCTGCTGGTGACCATGTCATCAAGAAATTCTGTCATTAATTTTCTGTTCAGAGATCAGGACCAAGAGAGAAAGGAATCTGTGACAAAAAAGTACCAGGTAACAATTAAAAGGGAACCCGAGCAAGCAACGGAAAAGAAAAAGAGCTGGATGCAAGTATTGCTCCGTCTTGCAGTAACAGAGGGAACAAGATGAAGGACACTTCGACTCACAAAAGTTTATACCCTGGAAAAATTTGTTGGCCTTCAAGGTGCAACTGGACTCAAACTAGGTTCTTCTACTACAGACTAACACATGAAACTATCTTAGTGGAAACAAGAATCACACACTTGTAGTTTAAAGACTTACCATGAGTGTAACCATGTGAAGAAGCCCAGTCTGCTTTTTCAGAGTTATGAGCAGCTTCTGGAGGACTGGACCTCACACTGGCCATTAAACTCACTGGGAAATTTCCCAATGAGCAGCTGCCCTGAAGGGCCAGTGGAGACAGAAGCCTCTCTGGTGCATCCCCAGATATCTTCAGGGTTTAGCTATTAGGTACTCCCATGCTCCTGCCCCTTTTGCCACACTGACATAGCCCCTCCCTGTTCTCCACCTCCCAGATGTGAGGAACTCCTTGGTGGCAGAAGTAGTAACTGGGTGTGTTCCAGGACAGCGTCTGGCATCATCTCCAGTGGAACAGAAGCTGGAGGGCCAAACTAGACATGATGGAACCCATGGATATTGCTGCCATTTTAAAGCAATTTTAAAATACCATGAAGGCCCAATCCCGATCTTGTCCACAGCACCAGGAAGCCAAAGGGAGGTTGGAGACAGAGCATCTGCTCGGAGCCTATGCAGTGTCTAGCGCACCCCCTGACCTAAGCTGGACTTGAGACACCTAGGAAGGGCTGATACAGGCTCCCTCAAAGCACAGCCAAAAACTCACCCAGCCCTCTTTGAGGAAATCTTCACTAAGACATGCAGAGCTGTTGAATGTCTTCAAGGCTGCATTCCCACTGGCCATGGCAGGACTTACTTCAGAGTAGTCATGCATGCAGTTCAACTGCAAGTTGCTTCATGAGCCCCATCTTGGGCTCAGAAGCAGAGTACAAACACAGAGGGAGGCACTGTGATGCTTAATTTGAGGGCCACTTCAGCTTCCCAGTCCACCCCTTCTAGACTAACATGGGCGGACTGGCTCTTTAACTTATCATGAATAGTGTGGCTTGCATCCCAGGAAGACTGCTGCCATTGGCCAGGAGTAAATTAAGCTGAGAGTCAGTGACAGAAGTGCTGCTCAGTGTGGGCTGCTCAGTGTGGACTCACCAAAAGCAGAACAACGTACACCACCCCTTGCTGAGTCCCAACCTGGATGTGGTCAACAGCAGTGCAAGAGAAGGTGACGGGCAACCTTCTGCCCATTGTTGCCACCGCTGACCAGGTCCAGGCTGAGTGACCTTTGCAGACTGCTAATGCTGCAGGGGCCACTCAACTCACTCTGGGGTCATTTTAAACTTCCCAATCACTTCTGTGGACTTAACAGATGACCATATCTCTGTGTTGTAAGAGGCTAATGTATGGATCTTAGCTGGTTTCCAGCCAGCATAGTGTAGAGTGTCAGACCAGGATCTGGGAGACCCAAGATGAATCCCCACTCTTGCCATGGAAGCTTGCTGGGCGACTTGGTGCCAGTCATGCTCTCTCAGCCTAACCTATTTCACAGGGTGGTCATGAGGATAAAATGGTGACGAGGAGAATAATGTTGCAAGTGGCTTCAGGTCCCTACCAGGGAGAAAAGCAGAGTATAAATGCCCAGTAAACAAGACAAATAAACCCTTCATGTATGCTGGCACTTGGAGGATGCCTGAAGGCTACAAGTCAATGCACTTTTCTTTGATAACATCCCACTGAGTCCAAGAGTCTTAACCTCTGAGTGAATATGCATGGGACTGAGCTATAAATCACTTCCTGTGCCAGTTCTTTCCACCTGGCAAGCCATCCACAGCACTTACTCACCATGTGGATCAAATGATTATCTTCATGCTGCTTGAGAACGCCCAGAACATTTGTTCCACACACAGAAACTTTCATGTATACTCTAGAGAAGGGGGCAGTTTTCCTCCTTCTCTGTTAAGATGCTGTGGTATCTGACTTGGGAGCTAACCTTCCAAATGAAGTGTGGCTGTTCATTCAATGGCCAGTAGAGACTTTGGCTTCTGTAGAATTATGATCATCTGGGTTGAGCTACTGTTAACAAGCATGCCTACATTCCAGAGTAATTTTGAGGCACTTTGTGTGCTTGTGTGGGTGACGATGATGACCTCTGGCATTGTCTGAGTAACGCCGGCCGAGAAGGAGGCTGAGGCTTTTGTTTTGTTAGAAAGGAACTTGGAGAATGGCCTAGATTTATTTATATTTCTCACACTTCTGATCTAACAGCACCCCAAATCTAGGGACACACCATTTTTCAAAGCTTATACCTTTTATGGAGGGATATTACAGTTTTGCCCACAGTCTTGTACCCACAATATCCATAAATGAAATTTAAAAATATTTCATTTCTGACAGAAACCATACAGCAGTCCTTGGAAGGGAACCCTTTAGACTGCCTTTGAACAGGTAGATTCCTGACCATTGTCTTGGGTGCAAAGCATACGATTACAATTTGAGCCTGACTTTGAGGTGGTGAGAGCCACTGCTTGGCTTTTCCCAGAACGAAATTTGTTTTCAGGTTCTCTGGACACTTAGAGTTGAAAATGAGCTAAGTATAAATCTTGCCTTAATATCTGTTCCAGGCAGAGTATGTAAGTCCTGAACAGGAGGAGGATTTTTCTCCCCTCAATGAATCTATTTATGTTCTGATTATTAACCACATTCACTCTTTTTTCATTCTGAGCTTAAGTCTCCACCATTTACTAGCTGTCAAGACGTGCCAGTAAAAAGTTCAGGCAATAGCCAAAAGGCAAAGTTCCAAGCAAGTAAAACCAGGGGTCATTTCAAGCAGGAACGCGCAGGAATGCCATTCTGGGAGTAACAAGCCCAGGTGATGTGCTGTGGAAAAAAGCAAAAGCATACTAAGTTGATCTGTATTTTCATGCTTGTTGTAGGGTAGCTTCCCTGCAAGAGCAAAGGAAACCTAAAGTGTCTTTAGTCAAAGTGTAAAGCTGGCTCACCAGCTCTGAGTTGGGAAATACCTGGAGATTTTTGGGGTGGAGCCTGAGTGGTGGGTGTTGCCTTCTGACCCACTTCCGGCGATGTCAGGGGGTGTGGAATATGCAAATATGCTAATGAGTTATGCTAATGAGCTCCTGCACCTCTTTTTCTACGAAATGACCCCTGAGTAAAACACAAGGCTTCTGATATGGCACATATAATTCACACAATATTACAGAAATGGGGGGGGGGGGAATATATGTGCACAGAACCTGGCAGGAGAGGGCTTTATTAAGTAGTTTTCAGTTAGCAGCTCACAGAAAGTATCCCTTTCAGCCACATTGGGATGGTACAGCAATAATCATAACACTGCCACTACCACCCCAGCACAAATTTCTATCGATCTGAATATGGATCTTATTTCAAGACAAGGAACAACTTGCTTTGTTGCATTCCGATGTAGACATTTTAGCATTTCCAAAGGTTTAAAATGTTCTGCCCTTGTGTTTCCCTCTTACAGTTCCCAAGGAGAATGAAACATCCCATTGCTGTCTTCCGGAAGGCTGAAAACCCCCTCACACATCATCTGCTGCCTGTGCTGCCCTTCCCATCTCCAGGCCTCAGGAGTTGGCTCAGTTGCGCAAGGTAGCTCCTAATTATCTCTCTCCTGGTTTCTCCCCCCCACCCCACACCTCCCCCCCTGAGGACAGTCTTTCCAAGAAATAACACACATGCACACCTGGCACTGTGAGATAGGGAGACTCACCATGGATACCAGGCTCCCATTCCCAGTCTGGCTGGTGCTCCTGGGACCCCAATAACTATCTCTAGAATGCTGCAAAACTCCAGATGTGCATTAGTTACTGCCATGAGACACTGTACTTCATGCCATTCAGAAACAGCTACCCGTATCATCAAGCCCTGAGAAAGCACAGGAGGAGGGGGAATAGCCTTTATAATCTTCCTTTTACTATGCTGCCCCATGCCAGATAAAGACAGCTGTTCACGCACGATGTGTTCAAACCAGAAGTGATAAATAGCCTGAAACAAATGTATGATACATAAATGTTTTTCAGGGCGTTCATTTGCAAAAGAAAGGAGGCTCTGGCAATGTCGTTTCCCTCCCCCCCCCCCCCCACCTCTCCCAGCATGTTCTTAAAAAGCTGCCTGAAATAAACAGAACCTTCCAGAGCAGTGATTGGAAAGGAAATGTGAGGACGCAAACCTGCCCAGCCAACCCAAGGGTTAATGCAGAGAAACGCACAAACACAGGAGATCCTCTTGTAACATTATAAGTACTGATTGGAAGGAAGAGACCACTCTAGGTCAGCATGTCCTTTATGTTGTGAATAGCTTGACAGAGGCTAATAAACCCAGCCGCCTATGGCAGAGATAATTGACTTCATATGCCTAGACACCACATGCAGTATTTTTAAAGGAAGGGTTAGGACAGGAAACGGGGAGCCAAGGGGACGTGAGACGTCTGAGCCCCAATAAATGGCTGTGCTCCGTCTGCACTGGACTGTGGCACACAGGCTGCCACCCTGCCTGAGCCCGCCCTCCCCTTTATTTTCTTAAAGAGGGGTAATTGTACATCCTAGGCTGGTGTGCGGCATGCTGCTCAGAAGTCCTCCAGAGGGTAAATGTAAATCCCCTGAGACAGGAGCCTCCCAGACACCGAGAATACAGTCCTATCCCTGTCATAAAATAAACCCAGTTGATTTATGAAGAGCCCCTTGAGTAGGGGTAATTATAAGACTAACAGATCTCAAGTTTATTTCCTGAGTGGTCCAGTCGAGGACAGCTCCTCTGCAGCCTCCTAATGAGGAAGCCATACCCTGGAGAGCTCTGCGCTTTGCTCCCCGTCTTGCACTTGCTACATTTCACATGGATGAGGTAATTTGACTGCAGATGAGGTAACCGTGTGACTTGCCCATGAGCTGGAAGAGGTTACCATATGATCATTCATGTAAACATACAGACCGATCCCCTGGGAGGCTGACTGACAGCTGCGTTCTGATGTTGTGCTGCACTCAGAGAGGGGGAACCGGTGGGAGTAACACGGCAGCCTTGGAGCCTGTCTGCTCTCTTAAAGGAGACAGATCGCTGACGGAGGAGCTGTTGCGTACAGTGGGCACCAGGGTAGCCTGCAGTCTCAGATCCAGGAACAGCACTGGCAAGAGAGGCCTCCTCAGTGCCTGCTGTGCTGGAAACCAGCATGTGACTCACATGGCAAGCGACAGGAGCCACGCTCAGTGGGACGGCCTGCCTGCTCACATTGGTTGTGCTGGGTGAATCTGGAGGCGTTACCATGAAAGCACAGGACCTGTTCCTCATTCATTTTCATTTATCCCTCATTTGTTGCCCTGTTTGAACATGCTTGCTAGGAGAAGTCTTGTGCTTTGTTTCCAACAGCCAGTATTCCATGGAGGTCCTTATAACTCAAAACAACTATCGGGTCCTACTAAATGCAAGATTATAGAGTTCATCCCTGGCATTTCTTTGTGCGCTCACACCCCAGCTCACGAGTGATTCTCAACTCATCTTCCTTTTTATGGCTGCCTTCAATTTTCACCTGCCTTGGGGTTCCTCTGTCATCCTCTCCAAGGCAACTTTGAAAGCATATGGAATGGTTGTCCTGTTATGCCACAGCAATACCAATGATAACGGCACGCAGAAAGACATTCCAAAGAGTTGCTGCACTGGTGTAGAACTCACACCCTCCAGTGTTGGAACAAGCGTTTATGTGGCATAGTAAACCCCTTGCCCCCCTTGCCTCAAACTGATAAAATTTGCAATCCTAAACAGTTACACCCTTCGAAGGCCACTGAAGTCAGTGTGTTCAGAAGGGTGTGATTCTGCTTAGGATTACGCTGTAAGAGATTTCACAGAAGTGTTTCCCAGTCCACAGAGAATGTCTGGAGATGCCTACATAGGTCCATTCCTGGAAGCCTGTTCAGTACCTGGATGCACACTATCCTGAGCAACAATGCACTGTTCTGAGGCTGAAGCAAATAAACACAATACGTTTTTCACCAGAAGTCTGTTGTTGAATTATAGCAAAGTCTGACATCTACAGTATTTCACACGTGCTTCTACTCCTCGTACCTGCCATGCATTTTGGTGTTAGCCGGTGAATTAAGGAACACTGACCTACTGTACGTCTATGATTTCTTTAAATGCATCCTCATTTGATTTTGTCCTGGTCATTTTAATCTAAACTAATGTTTTTTAAATGGGAAGACTGATCAAAGCACCTGAATGGCCAGTCATCCAGCATCACTGGTCTTTCCATCCAATGCATGAGCATTGAGAACTGTTAGATGCATTCTAAATGTATTTTCTGTTCACTTATGGAGATGGCCAGGCCATCCCAAGCTGTACCTGTAGCCCCTGTGCACTAGCAATGCACCCCCTAAAATGTACCCAACAATCTGTGATGACCAGGGGTTTACATTTAATTATATATCTAAACCCCACCTTTCTCCCCCATGGGAACCCAAAGCAGCTCACAGCTTTCGCCCCTCCTTCATTTTATACTCACAGCAACCCTGTGAGGTAGGTTAGGCTGGGAGTTTGTGACTGGCACATGGTCAGGCAGTGAGCTTCCATGGCAGAGTGGAGATTCAACAACGATTGTCCTAGATCCCAGTCCAACACTCTTAATCAACCCACCACGCTGGATCATTCCATGGCAGATGCTGGAGAAAGGATTTTCTAACTATAAGAAGTTTGGTTCTGCTGTTCTGAAGCACCAAAGCATGCTTCTATGCAAATTTAGAATGGATTAAGCTAACATGGCCATGTGCTGCCTGGCACTGTACTTCTCAGTGCCCTCCACGACTGTAGCTGTTACAGTACAAGCCTCTGCCTGCACTACAATTAGGGTTGTCAGTCTCCAGGTGGGGCCTGGAGTTCTCCCAGAATTACAACTGACTGCAGAGATCAGTTGCCCTGGAGGAAATGGCATTCTATAGCAACACATCCATGTGAGCTCCCTCTGTTCTCTAAATGCTACCTTCCCCAGACTCCACCCCCAAATCTCCAGGAATTTCCCAACCTGGAGCTGGCAGCCCTAACTACAAGAGCCACAGCAGTCAATGATTCCTAGTCCTATTTGCTTGCGCCCAGTTGGAGTAATCCTTTTCAGATATTGTCTTCATAGAGGTGCAGGAGAAAGGGGATAATGCATCGCACTGGAAGCTCGGGACCAGACCCTGCACTATTGCCACTGCAGAAAGGAACATAAAGAGTTTCTGGCTTTGTAGAGTGATATCATAGGCATTTTCAGAAAGTTCTCAAATGCATCATGTGTGTCTCGTGCAGTGCTTTACTGTGCATGTAAACCTTGCAGAGAAAAAACCAGGTGGGGAGAGGAACTGGCAGACAATGAGTTAACCAGAGTCAGGCCATTGTTAGCTCGGCAGGGTTGGCACTGACTCCCCTCAGAGAATAGAATGCCACAAACTCCATGCTCAGCTGTTTTTGGTGCATGGTATTGTCAGGAAACCACCTGTTACTGGGATGCGATTAAAAAAATTAAGCCATAATTAAACAATAATGGAGTTAAAAACATATTGTTATGCAGCTATCAAACCCCCTGACAGATGTGGCGTTTAAGTCTCCTCATGACTGGTGCAGTTAATTTTACACAACATATGATCAAAGATCATCTCTGGTTCTGCATGTTGTTGTTTTTTCCCCTTTTGGGTTCTGGCTTGTGTGTTCTCGCCAGACAGTTGTGGTTTGTGCCATACAGCACAAAGAGCTTATTTTACACAGCACTTAAAACATTACTTCCGCCGTGCCTCAAAATGTCTCAGTCAGCCCATCAGAACGAACATATCATTTCACTGAGAAAAGCAAAACAAGTTGCACGTAAAGGGAAAAAGGGCACAACAGCAGGCAAGAGATGCACAAGGTTTTTGCAATTCCAATGTACCTTCAGAACTAAATGGCACCCATTTGAAACCACGAAAGCAGCTGAAGCAGAAATGCGCTTATCCCTTCACTGTATAAAATAAGAAACCCTTCAAGGTAATATAAGTGCTCAGTAACTCTTCACAAATTACATTTTTTCAGAATCAGAGTGTTGTGTTCTAATGGCGACCGCCATGCGGTCAGGCCATGCGATCCGGGGCAAGCACATGGCCAGGCGCAGTCAGAGCTTAGCTCCAGAACACAATAGACTGGCCGGATTGTGATTTAGACCTATCAGTCAGCCAGGATGCAAATAGGGGCCAATGATCTGAGGAGACTTAATTGTAATCCTATCAGAGTGTGTGGGCAAGGCCGGGGGCGCGGTTTAGGTGTGCATATAAGCAGACACCCCCCCCCCCTGAGCCCAGCTCAGACATGTGTTCCTGACCCTTCAATAAACCATGAGCTGATTTCACTTGAACACATCTCTGGACTGAATACTTTATACAGAGCATACTTGCATCCAGGGATGGGCAGGCTTACCATTGGCTACTTGCCTATTCAAATGGGGCAAGTAACATTTCATTGACAATCTGCACCTACCCTGCCTAAGGTGCACCTCTTCTCCCATCCATTTCTATACTGAAAGAACCAACAGACATTAAAAGAAGAAGCAAAGCCATGCGGGAACACCAAGGCAACAGCACTGGGTGACAAGAACAGCAGCAATTCAAGGAAAGTGTGCTGCCATGCTCTAAAGCATTGGTACTCATTCCATGGTTATTATATGCCCTGCACGCCACCCCCTAAATGCACACACAAAATGGTGTAACTATTTAATATATAACCATAACGATAATCTTTTTAAATTGCCAGATCACTTCTGAGCATTGTAGGGTTGTTGCTTCCCACCACCGTAGAACCTCAGCCAGCTTGCTGTTTTCCTGTGTGGCTGCCATGATGGTGATTTTAGTCTCTTTTCTCTGCTGCCGGTTTCCTCTCCTCCCAGCAGGCATCCATGTACTGGGATGAGAGTGCAGAGCGTGTGGAGAACAGGATGGGCATGAACTGGGAAAATGTGGTTCATTTCGGTTCATTGTTCATGGCATGCCCAGTTCATCAGCCACAAACCATCGTGAACTTTTAGGCACCAAATGAACCATTCATGATCATTGTGATGCAGTACAATCCCCCCCCCCCCCCGCTGGTGTGCTAGACACACCAACTCATAGTGGATCTCTGGATGACTCTCCTCTACCTGCCCTCCAAGTTTGGTGAGGACTGGATTTATGGGGTCCAAGTTTCAGCCCCCTCTCAAAGGTGCCCCTAGGAAAGTGGTTTCTGGGGAAGAAGAAGAAGAAGGGATTGCATTTATATCCACTACCCAAGGGAGTCTCAGAATGGCTTACAAACTCCTTTCCTCTCCCCTCAACAGACACCCTGTGAGGTAGGTGGGGCTGAGAGAGCTCTGAGACAACTGTCCTTGAGAGAACAGCTGCCCAAGGTCATCCAGCAGGTGCAAGTGGAGAAGTGGGGAATCAAACCTGTTTCTCCCAGATTAGGGTCCACACACTTAACCACTACACCAAACTGGAAATGACAGGTGAAGGTTCAGGAGTGTATAGAACAAACCCTGTGCAAGCTACAGATATCAAACTCACAGGGGACCTCCCCCTGATGTTCCTCTTACCCCCTCCAAGTTATGTGCAGATTGGACTTAGGGGATCTGAGTTATGGCCCCCCAAAGAAGGAAAGTGCTTTTGGGGGAAATGTCAGGCGCAGGTTCAAAAGTGTATAGAATGGACCAGTGTTCCCTCTAAACTGAGTTAGTGTGAGCTAGCTCAGTTTTTTAGCCTCCAGCTCACACATTTTTGTCTTAGCTCAGGAAGGATGGCTCTAGAGCAAACTAATTTATGCAGTAGCCAAACTGTTGCTCACAACTTTAATGCTCACAAGACTCCACACCTTAGAGGAAGCACTGGAATGGACCCCCTGCAAGCTACACACACCAAACATACAGGGAACCTCAGTCTGCCACCCTCTCCTCTACAATCTCTCCAAGTGGTGGGGGATTACATTTCTGGGGTCCCACTTACAGACCCCCCAAAAAGGTCTCCCCAGTGCTGTCTCTGGAAAAGACAGCTGCAGTTACAGGATCCTATGGAACAGCTCACGAACAAGCCAATGACACCAAACTCACAGGGGAAGTTCACCTGGACAGACCCCTCCCCTCAGCCAGACACTGGAAAGGAGGAGGAGGAGACTGGATTTATACCCCGCCCTTCACTACCCAAAGGAGTCTCAGAGCGGCTTACAAACTCTGTTCCCTTCCCCTCCCCACAACAGACACCCTGTGATGTAGGTGAGGCTGAGAGAGCTCTGACAGAAACTGCTCTTTTTCAAGAACAGCTGTGCCAGAGCTATGGCTTGCCCAAGGTCATCCAGCAGGTGCAAGTGGAGGAGTGGGGAATCAAACCCAGTTCTCCCAGATTAGAGTCTGTGCACTTAACCACTACACCAAACTAGCAAGCATCCCCCCTACACTCACAGCCCCCCCCCAAGTCTCCAAAGGCAGGTTTTGAAGGACAGAAAGGCAGACACCACAAGAGTTTCGAAAGGGGCTTCCCAAAGTAACCCCACGGCAGCTTGGCAGAGACCCCTGGCAAGCACTGGAACCCAAAAAGGTGTGCCCACAGTGCTCCCAGTCCCCCTCAGGCCCAAACACATAGATCTTCTGGTCACAGCCCACCTCTAAGTGAAATTTCTGGTTATTCACCATTAGCAGAACACATTGTACAGATAAGAGATCACCTGTTGTGATTTGTTCAAATATAATGGAAAGAAGTAGTCAAACAGGGGCTTGCTTATACAGGAAGATGGTTGTTTATGTAGATGTTGTTCCATGAGGTAGGTGCTGTGTAGATGTTCTTTCATGAAGGTAGATGTTCTTTTATGAAGTACGTGTTGGGTGAGGAAGATTTTCTTTGGAAGGTAAAAGTAAAGGGGGGGGTATCCAGGGGTTTTCTCAGTGGGGAAATTTCAGTGAGAAAGGGTTGGGTGTGGGGCCAGCCCACCCCCACCTGGTATAGGTGGCCATCCTCCAACCCAAGCATCAAGGGCACAACCTACAGGCCAGAACACCCAAAAGGAGGAGAAAGAGGGGACATGCAGGGGGAAAACAGGAGGCCTGGATCTTACTTTGGGTGTCTCTGGGGAACAGAGCTCAGTCCAGAGAGGGGTAGCTCAGCAGGGGGAGTTTGACCTTCAGGAAGGCCAGCTCATCCAACTTTGGCCGGGTCTAGGTGGGAGCAGTGGGGGCTGAGAATGTCTCCCAGGTGGGAGAAGACCCACTCACTCTGGACACTGATGGGAGGGCAGGAGAGGAGACTCATGGCCACGCAAGAGAGGTCCGGGCAGCTGACAGCCTTGCATGACCAATACTCCAATGGATTGGCATTGGTGGGCTCAGGGGACTCAGCAAGGTACTCTTCCACCATCACCTCTGCTGAATCCTCTGCCATCGCACACTTGACATCCCTACCATTGCTGACCTCCCAGTTCACCACTGACAACCAGTAGAGGGGCTTCTTCCTAGTTGGGCTCATTGACGCAGAGGTGCTAGGCTGCAGCTCCTCCTCCTCCTTCCCAGTCTCTTCCACCCGCTGTTCCCTTTCCGTCAGCCTGCAGCCTCCACACTTCTTTGCAGAATGCACGCTTCCATTGCATGAGCTTTGCATTCTGAAGAACAATGCTGCCTTTTATCTGGGGGTCACAGATAAGTCCAGCTTGTACTCCCCTCCTTGCAGAGAGGATGTACGCTGGTGGTGATGCCCACCTGCAACCTTTCTGCCAAGGTCCTGACCCATGGGAGAACAGCCATCCCCTCAGGGCCCAGCTCCAGTGTGGGGGCCAGCACCCAGTCCAGCCTTTGGATCAGGAGAATGACTTGCCACAGGCTGGCAGTGTGAGTGCAGAGCACATCAGTGGTGTCCTGGAAGGGCTTGAGGACACACAACACTTGGGAAGAGGGTCATATATTGATATATTATAGATTTACCTGTTGGATTGTTGATTACATTGTGAATTTACCTGTTGGATTTTTGTAATACTACACTTGCAGTATTTTCAGCTAGTACTACCAGTTGTTGTTACTCATTAGTAAATTGTTTTATTATTCTGTTCTATTCTTAGCGCCCTTCTGCAGAGTTTGTCTTGGGCTTATCATGGTTACTGTGTGATCGCTGATTGCGTCCTGTCCTTGTATTGGGCCCACGTGGAGAGAAGAGAGATTTTTCGCCACACTTGGGGGGACCTCCAGGTTTGCCGAAAAACCTTAAATTTGTAATAAAAAGGTGCAGGAATATAAAAAAACCAAACAAACCAAAATGCAGCTCTGCTGCCCTGGAGGAGGGGAAGATAACAGGAGACAGCAGCACTGGAAATGTGTGGCCAGGTGTAAAGAATCCTCTCCCTCCACAGCAGCACCTCTGCTTCTCCCCAAAGTTTCCCCAGTTAGAAGCCGGCAGGAAAGTTTAAAGAGGGCTGCACTATGGAGGCATGGGGATGGGGGTGAGTGAGGAGTGGGTTGAGGAGGGAAGTCCTCAGCTGCCCTCTTTAAACTTCCCTGCCATCTTCAGACTGTTAGAAGTGGAGGACTTGGCGCTGTCTCCTGTCTCAGACTTGAGAAGATGGCACCAGAGAGTTTAGACAGATAGAGAGGTCAGGACACACAGAGCATCCTTTCCTTCCTGCTATCTGATACTTTCCTTTGAAGTAGAATGCTACTCTGAGGGGCAATTTCCTCTGCTTCCGTCTCCCCCTCACACTCCTCTCTCACTCTCTCTCTACTCTCTCGCACGCAAGAAGATGGAGCCTGGACATGCGTCCAGCATCCAACACCATCCAGCTAGCTAGAACAGGTAATCTATATCTATCTCTCAGCTGCACTCTCAAGCATGTATTTCCTTTAATAAATACTTATTAGTTTTTAGACTGACGGCTGACTCGGTGTGATTCTGTAAATCTGTTCCCTGGCAGTACGTAGCCCAGTGAATCCAACACAGACCTGGAAGACTGTGAGAACTAGTACTGAAGTTTGTGTGTGTGTGTGTCGGGGGGGGGGGGGGGTGCTGAGGGGGAATGTTTGCTCCCACTCCCTGGTTAGAAGCCGGTAGGAAAGTTTAAAAACAGCAGCTGTGGCAACAGCTATGGAGCCTCCCCTCCCCTCCCCTCCAGGCCTCCACAGGCACAGTACACAACATTTTGCTGCGGGTGACCACTGGCACATTCTAATAGTGAAGTGAAGACCAATCTGCAGATATCTAAATCGGAGGATCAAGCCCACACTGATGTAATGGAGCTTTTCCTCCAAATTTGGGGGACCCTCCCCCAGGTTTGCAGAAAAATCTTAAAACTTACCAAATTATATTGAAAGGGTTAAAGCACCCCGAAAACAATAACATTGCATGTGCATGTGCAGATGACTTATCTGAGCAGCCAGCACAGTGGCTCTCAGGGGCCCTGTCCGTTGACACAGCTGCTCTCTGAGCTCCAGTGGCCCAAGAGGAGGACAAGGAAAGTAGAGGAGGGGGAGAAAGAGAGATGGGGGGATAGTGATAGGGGGAGAGAGAGAATGACAGGGGGTAGATTGTCAGAAAAGGGGAGGGGGAGGAATGTGGGAGGAGATCCACAAAGAAGGGGAGGGGAGAAAAAATGGGGGAAGATTTTTAGAGGAAAGAGGGAAATGGAAGGAAGCCAAAGTGAGGGGGATGGGATATGCTTTCCCTACAAGTATCTTGCAGGTCCCCATTTGTCATATATCTAACAGTCATGCAAGCCGATCTGGGGATACTTAAATCATGGATTCGACCACACTGAAAGAAGGAAGATTTTTCTCCAAACTTGCCCCCTCCAGGTTTGCAGAAAAGCTGAAACTATCAAAAAGGGGGGGGGGTGTTAAATCACCCCCAAACTGAGGAGATGTTGTCTGATCATGTACAAACATCAGCTCCTCTGTTTGAGCCACTGAGGGGTGTGGGAGAGGCTCCCTGCATCACTGAGCCCAGCACAACTCCCAGCCTGGCCACTGCCCCCCCCCCCGCTCCCGGCCAGCAAGGAGGTAGGTCAGCAGGTTGGCAAGTAAAGGGAGCCTCTGAAGCCCTTTGGGACAGAAGGCTTGTGGCCAGAGTGGAGGGGAGCCAGTTTGGTGTAGTGGTGAACTCTAATCTGGAGAACCAGGTTTGATTCCCCACTCCTCCACATGCAGATGCTGGGTGACCTTGGGTCAGTCGAAGCTGTTCTCTCAGAGCCCTCTCAGGCCCACCTACCTCACAGGCTGTCTGTTGTGGGGAGAGGAAGGGAAGGAGATTGTAAGACACTCTAAAACCCCGAGTGAAGGGCGGGGTATAAATCCATTATCCTCCTCTCCTTACAAAAAAGTGGCTGAGCTGGCAGAGATGTGCTGCAGGAGTTGGGCCCATCTGAACCCCAGCAGATCCCAAAGCCAGCAGTGAAGCAGTGTCGGGGGATGGGAGCAGTGTCAGCTGTGGGAGACTCCCAAGGGCCAGCACAAGGTGAGCTCCACAGCTCCCCAACTCCTCATCACTGCTGAGCCCATTGTGGCTCCCTGCCTCACTGAGCGGTGGTGAACTGCAGGCGGTTAGGGGGAGAGCCCCCACCTCCCCTACCACTAGCTTGGTGCCTGTCTCTCAGGCAGGCTCACTCCTGCCCTCCCATCGTTGCCACCGCCACCCCCCATCCCTGCAAGTTTCTTGTTGATTTTTGTTTTCATGTTTTTTAATGATTGTGTGCAAGTCTCCTTGGGCATTTTTAAAGGTGAGAGCAGATTATGAATACTTTAAATAAAGAGCTATTTGCATAGTGAACAAGGCAAGATCTTCTTTGGGAAATATCGTCTTAATGGAATTCATGCAAATAAACATCACACAATGAGTTCAGTGTTCTGAGCACTGCTGCCATTTGGTTCTTGTGCAGGAGCAATGGCTTCAAACACAGGGAAGAGCAGGTTTTCAGCTAGTAAGTACCACCCCACTCTCACCTGCCTGTCACACTAATGCTGCAGTTTCACCTGGACATAGGCAAATGCTCCCCCTACCTCTCCCCAATCTTGCTATATAGAAAACAAAGACATCTTGCTTCACATGCTGGGCAGATTGCCAGCATTTTAAATTTCCAGAAACCTGGGAATATTACTACTGCTCTCTTGACACTGTTAATGCCAATGGCCTGCCTCATTGTTGGGGAAATTAGCAGGGAAGGCCAGAGGGTTATCAGGGATTGCACACCAGTTTATACCAAGGTCCAGTACAGTAGGAAGACTCCCATTTGAAGACTAAATTGAATAATTTTTATTAAAGAATTTCCCTAACTAAGCATTCAAAAAGAGCAAGCAATACAGAACTAAGAAAGCAGAGGTGATTGATAGCAAATAGAGGGGTCAGTTATGGGGTAACTGTCCAGATGTGAAGAGGTCCTTGAAGAGAATAGTGCCAATGGCCAGCGTTATGCACTATGGGAAGGCCCAAAGAAGAGACTCTAGGGAGGACTCAAAGTATATGCGCCATCCTGAGTGCACATCTTGATGGTCATGCGCGTGGATGGATATAGACCTTGGAATACAATGCAGACCAATGGGAGGTCTTGAGGGGCTTGTCGCAGGAGAAGACAAAAGATTACCTGAACCAGTGAGGGGTCCCGGGGGTAGGGCATCAGGAGGAGCAAGACCTAGGTGTGACCAGTGAGGCTTCAGAGAGACAGAGCCTGGATTCACAATAGCACTGATGGGATTAGCCAGGTGCTGGGTGGCTGTACTGGGGCTAGCTGAATGGGTTTGATGACCACTGATGGTCCTGCCAGGACAGGTTGAATAGGTTCTCAGGTTTAGACAAAAGGTGGGAGATGGGTCCCTGATTAGTGTCAGGAAGGATCACTAAACCTGCTCTGGTGGGGAGGGCGAAGTATAAATTTGAGAGAGAGAGAGAGAGAGATAACACTTGAATGTATGATTGGTTTATTTCGGTATCCTGAGGGATGGAGCAGGAAAGACAGTTTGTGGAGACAAAGGATTCTCACATAGACATAGGTGCACACAAAAGGGCTAGGACAGGTGAAGTTCTAGAGACAGAAGGGCTATTCTCCAGGTGGCATCTGAATAGCCTTTAGAAATGTAGATACTTTACCTGGTGGAACGCATTGTTATTCCATAAGCATACCTCTGCTGGTCAGAGGGGGAGGTTGGAGATTGCCTTGGAGGGCTGCTGTGTGTCAGCCATGTGCTGTGAAATTAAACCCTTTTCAGAGCTTTTGGCTAGCTCTGTGTTTCAGGCCTTCACTCTGGGTCTCTGGTTCAGGTTAGAAGTGGGGTGCCCTGCTATTTAGGGCTACCCATGAGTAAGGCAGCACCTCTGGGCTGCAGACATGCACAAGAATATGAGAAAATTTAACAGTGACCAGGGCAGGATTCTCTCCAAATATATTACAATGGGGAAATCACAATTTAATTGGAGCCCCAGTCTCTAGTATGTTTAGCAGAACTCATTATTTAGCCTGGCATATTAGGAAAGCAACTAGGAAGGTTTCATAAAAATTATCTGTATTAGTCCCCTTAAGAAAAAAAATAACAGAAATTGTTCTGGCCCTTTGTATCTACTAAAATATTTATTTTCATGACAGCACAGTTTAGTGACCTTCCAGCAAACCTCATTCCAGCGTAAAAGTCGTCCCTGAATTTGAAGCAGAAGCAAGTTAAAGGGTTGTAATCTCAGAATTAGAGGTAACCTGATTCTGTCCCTGCTGCTGTGGTGCAAACAGCTAACAGCCACAAACATTCACAGTCTTCCCTAGGGAGATGGAGCAGAAGTACCATTGGCAGCTGCTACAGCAGCACAGGATGTGAAATGGACTTGGAACAGCATAGCAAGGAGAAAAGGTGACTCTCTGCATTGGCAAGGCGAATGTATCACATAATTTAATGCTCTACAACCATCACACAGCAGAGCAAGGGTTCAGGCTACTGACAGTCGTCAGAAACTAGAGTGTTCGTTCCCCAGTACAACTTTTTTTATTTCAGTCTCTTTTAACAATAGTTCTCTTCCTGGTCCATATTTCATTGCCAACTGTGCAGGAATGCCTTTAAACTTTTTAAAACTTAAAATAATGTTTTTTCAAATCTCAAAATCATTACTGGGTATGTGGAATTAATTACATGGTTCCTTGCATCATGGCCCATGTAAGCAAGCATTCATGTGGTAAGAAAAGAAACATAACTGAAGCAAATTAAAGGAGATGAAAAGACTGTTCTCAGGATTTCTCACTCTTCTACAAAAGGCAAAGGTCAAGGTTTGCAGGTGACAACTCCAAATGATCTTACCTGACAATGAAAGGTGACCTAATGCTGACAACTTACAGCAACAAATCAACTGTCATTATCAGGTAGCAGAGAATATTATTTTTTAAGAATAAAAAACACTGCCCCTTGTCTTTTCTCAATGGGATGGCATCTCCAATACTAAGCCATCCTATACATCCCCGTCCCCCCGTCCCATAGGTGTCAACTATGGGGGGGCTCGGGGGCTCAGGCCACCCCTGAAGTTTCCCAGGGGGGACTAAGCCCCCCCCCCGGCAAAACGGGGCACCCGCCCACGGCTGCACCTCCCCACCTGGTTGGACCATGTCCCAGGTTGGACCACTTAGACCATGTCCCTGCTGCCGCCTCTGACTCCCGCCCACCCACCCACTCGCCTGGCCGGCTCCCCTGAACCCACTTGCTCTCTCCCCCCTTCCTCCCTTCCGGGACCACCTAGCATGATGATGTCACCCGGAAGTGCCAACAACTGGATGCTCATTTGAGATCTGGTAGGTACAGCCTGAAGCAAAGATAAAAGTGATCTCTTACTGCTGGATTTGTGCATGGTGCCTCCCGTGGTTGGGTGGCCAGATTAACAAAGATTTTTAGAAGCCTGAACTGAGGCATGACTTACAAACAGAATCACATGCCAAAATTCTAGAATTCAACTACATACACAGTGCAAGATGGGGAACCAGTCACAACACTGGAGTGACTCTTTTTTGGCTCAAGTGAAATGGCTTCAAAGAGATTATGGACCCAAACTCATCATGCCATACAGGAATAGCAGCAAGGTAACAGGATCCATTTTTCTGGTCTTTGGTGACAGTGGGGCAGAAAATGCATCAATCTGTACATAGCTTCTGCAGTATGGAACCTTGTAAACTGAGTAGGGGGGTCATGAATTTATTTGATACACATCTGTAATACACACAGTTTAATTTACAATTTCAATCAAGCTACTTTAGCACAGATTGGCATGGCTGGTATAGGAGTGAACTTCAGATACAACAAAAACATCTCAGAATGTCTAGACACATCAAACACTGAAAATCCAAGATAACTAAAGGCTGGGGGCATGTCAAAACTGCAATGGAAACCGTTCACTACACTGCAGTGTATTCAAGACATCAAGACAGAAGTTGTTAAAGGCCTGTGTCCTCTGTATCTTTCTTCTCATAGGCCACATTCTTTCATTAAAGTCTGTGGTGCCACAGAAAGACCACACAACTGTTATTACCCATATGCCAGACTTCCCATGCCTTGGATTACTGATTCCCCCCTCCCCAACAGCTGCCTGATGAGCAGAAAGTGACACTTTTCTTAGAATGGAACTGCAGTGATGGAAAACGCTCTGCTTGTGTACATTTCTGCATATCACGCAGCTGTTAAAAGCCAGGGAACCATCCAGAAAATAATGCTGGTAACTGTGACAACCCAGGGCCCTGTGTATAACCCTTTCCCAAATTTCAGTTCATTCTTGTTTTACAAATCTTGATTTGCTTTTGCTAATTATTGAAGTTATTTGTTGTAGTTGGTGGTCAGTTTTCATTAGGGCTGCCAAGTGCCGGCGACTTACCGTTGGGGGGGAGTTGTTCTCCCCCTGGGAGCTCTTCTGGCGCATGCGCGCCACGGTGATGTAATGATGTCACCTCTGGGTGACGTCATTACACGGGGGAAGTCGTCCTCACCGGACGACTTCTGGGGCGGGGTTCCCCCCGCCAGCCGAATGCCGGCCGGCGGATTGGGAACCCCTATAGCGGGGGATCCCCCGCCCCCTGGCTGACTTGGCAGCCCTAGTTTTCATTAAGGGGAATTGCATTACCACCTGCAGTTCCTCCTGATTCTCACCCCTCATCAATGTAATTTGTCAGAAATTCCCAAGGATGGCTCATAGAATCATAGAGTTGAAAGGGACCATACAGATGACCTAGTCCAACCCCCTGCTCAGTGCAGGATCAGCCCAGCGCATCCCTGACAAATGTTCGTCCAGCCACTGCTTGAAGACTGCCAGTGAGGGGGAGCTCACCACCTCCCTGGGCAGCTGATTCCACTGTTGCACAACTCTTACTGTAAAACTTTTCTCCTAATAGCCAGGCAGTATCTTTCCACCTGTAATTTAAACCCATCATTAGGAGTTCCAGGAACAGCTCCCTGCCCTCCTCTACGTGACAGTCTTTCAAACACATAAAGTAGGCAGGCATGTCCCTGCTCAGCCTCCTCTTCTACAGACTGAACATTCCCAAGTCCCTCAGCCTTTCCTCATCGGGCTTGGTCTTCAGGCCCCTGATCACCTTTGCTGCTCTCTTCTGTTCCCACTCCATTCTGCCCACACCATTTTTGAAGTGAGGCCTCCAGAACTGCACACAGTACTCCAGGTGTGGCCTGACCAATGAGGTGTACAGAAGGACTATGACACTTTGCAATTTGGATGTTATGCTTCTGTTGATACACTCCAAGACTACATTAGCCTTTTTTGCTGCTGCTCATATTTAGCTTACAGTTAAGGTTGCCAGGTCCTGCTTTGTAGCCAGTGGGGGACTTTGGGGGGCATTCCTGTAGGGGGTGGGGACATCCCCAAGGTGATGACATTGCACAGAAGCAACATCATCATGTTAGGGATGCAGTCCCATTGAAGGTGCCATTGGCACCAGCTTACAAGAACCATTTAAAGGGAACCTTCTCTTTAAATGGTTTTTGCAAGTGGGTGTGCCGGTACCCCGCATGCCTAAACTCTAAGCAGCAAATTCACCACTTTGAATTCTAGTGCACTGCCCCCTCTTGCAAAAAGTATTTAAAGGGTCCCTTTAAATGCTTTTTGTAAGTGGGGGCCATGCACACCTGAACTCCAAGCGGTGAATTCGCTGCTTGGAGTTCAGGCATGTGGCCAGTGGCTGCCCTTCTCCCTCCCTTCCACTCCTGCAAGATTTAAAGGGCCCTCCAGCTGATCATCGGTCCATATGCTCCCGCCAATCAGCTGGAAGGCTCTTTAAATTTCACAGGAGGGTGGCCACCAGTGGCTGCTGTTGGGGGCAGGGTTTCCCCCACTGGCCAGCTGGTGGTGGGCAGGAGCCTGTAAAATCGGGGGATCCCCCACCTAGGGACTGGCATCCCTACCTACAAACCACCCATACCCCAAGATCTTGTTCACACACATGGCTACCCAGAAGTGTGTCCTCCATCCAGTATGTGTGCTTCTCATTTTTGTTACCTAAATGTAGAAATCTGCACTTAACCTTGTTGAATTGCATCTTATTCACATCTGCCCCCTTTCCCAGTGTGTTCAGATCTCATTGAATTTTATCTCTATCTTCTGATGTGTTCATTACTCCTCCCACTTCGGTGTCATATGCAAACTGAATGAGTAATCCCTTCCACCCCTTCATCCAGATCATTTATAAAATATTGAAATGTACTGGGCCCAGAACCAAGCCCTGGCACCTCACTGGATACCTCCCTCCCATCAGATGAAATGCCACTGACAACTACTCGTTGGGTGTGGTTCACCAAACAGTTCCCTATCCACCTAACTATCCTGGAATCCAGCCTGCAGTCCTTCAGTTTACTCATCAGAACATCATGGAGAACCCTGTCAAAAGCTTTGCTGAAATACAGGTAGACAATGTGGACAGCATTCCCATGATCCAGTAAGCTCGTCACTCAATCAAAGAAGGAAATGAGGTTAGTCTGGCAGGACCAGTTGGTGACAATTCTGTGCTGACTTCTCCAGATCACCAAGATTCTCCAGATGCTCACAGACACTGAATCCTTCAGATGCTCAAAGACTGGCCCCTTTAAAATTTGTTCCAGTATCTTCCCTGGGACAGAGGTCAGACTAACTGGCCTGTAGTTTCCTGGGCCATCCTTCATCCCTATTTTAAAGATTGGGATAACTTCAGTCTTGTGGCACATCCCCATCCTCCAGGAGGTCTTGAAGATGATGGACTATGCCTCTAGAGGAAAGCTCAACCCCTGGGATCCTGCCTATCAAATTTCAGACAGGAGAAAGGATCTCCATTTTAATGGCAGAGCAGAGAAAAGGGAAATGTTTGGGAACCCAAGAAAACGAGTATCATGGCAGAGTGGACACCAATAATATATAAATAGTAAAACACCGCTGGGCACCACATTTAACAGCAGTAAAGTGCCATCTGTGTACCATGCATACAAGGATTGGTAAAAATAGGGCACAGTGGGCAGAACAACCCCCCCAACTCCTCTGCAGGTTCTGAGATACTGGTGTGTGAGTTTTTACTCTAAGAGGTCCTTACGGAAGAGAAGCAAAATGTTTGTCTCTTTCAGTGGTAGCATGCCCTATAAGGACACAAGAGTATCCTTGCTGGATCAGACCAGTGGCACATCTAATCTAGCATCCTGTTTACAACAGTGACTAGTCAGATGCCACAGGAAGTCCACTAGCGGAGCCCATAAATTCAGCCCTCATCTGCTGATGGCTTCCCAGAATCTGTCAGCAAGAGGCATTCCTCCTTAAACCCAGAGATTTAATTTGACTATCATGATTAAGACAATGGTACACCTATCCAATCCACCAGAAATCTGTTCAACCACACAGTTTATACAGAATCAAAGCCCTCCCTAAGCCAGAGAGCCACTCTTTGAAAAGACAGACCGATCAGTGCAATCTTCTTCATTTCATATCTGCTGTCTCTCTTCTTTTCCCTTTAATCTTCACAAATTCTGAGGCAGAAAGCAAGTGCTAGGATAACAACCAAATATGGATCTGTGAATTTTACCAACTGGAAAAAATTGAAAGCTTTTATGCAAGTGTCCAGGAAGAAATTGATCACACACCTACACAAGATGTGCTGATAATCAGAGGTGATTTGAACACAAAAACAGGAAACAAAGTAGAATCAAATACTGTTGGAAGATTTAGGCAGGGAGCATGAAATGAAGCATGACAGTGACTCACAGAATTCTGTGAAGATGACTATTTGTTAATTGAGATGTCCCAGGCAACCAAAGAGATGATTGTATACGTACACATCAGTTAATGGCCAATATAGAAATCAAATAGATTACATAATCGGAAGAAGGAGAAGCTCTATCTTCTCTGCTAAAAGAAGACCAGGAGCTGATTGTGGTACAGACCAGTGTTCCCTCTAAGCTGAGCTGGTGTGAGCTAGCTCACAGGTTTTTAGCCTCCAGCTCACACATTTTGTCTTAGCTCAGGAAGGATGGCTCCAGAGCAAACCAATTTATGTAACCAAATCACTCACTCACAATTTTCATGCCAGTAGCTCAGAAAGTAGAATTTTTGCTCACAAGACTCCACAGCTTAGAGGGAGCATTGGTACAGACCCTGAAATGTTAAGCTGAATAAAACACCAAAACATTCATAGTGCTAAAAAACAATCTAAGCAACATTCCTGAAGAGTTTAAAGACCATGTAAAAAACCAATTTGCATTACTAAGTTTAAGTGAATGTGAACCAGAAGAACTATGTACTGAAACCAGAAACATGGATGAAGACTATTCCTGTAGCTAAAAGAAATTAAAAGCCTTGATGGATGACTGATGAAACTCTAAAAATTGCTAAAGATGGACGAGAAGCAAAAGGCGACAGAAACAGAATCAGAAGTCTAAATGCAGCATTCTATCAACTTGCACAGAGACAAAAAGAACTATTATAATAACCAGTGTAAAGAAATAGAAGGGAACAAAAAAGGAAGAACAAGATACCTATTCCATAAGATCCAATAAATCAAAGGAAATTTGCAGAATGATTAGCTACGCTGAAAGATCAAAACAGAAATACTTTAACTGAACAGGACAAAATAAAGAAAAAAAGAGGTGAAAGGATGAAAGATTCCTTCAAAGAAGAATCTCTTGGAGAAGAACCTGCAAACACTCAATCTATTCCAATTCTGAAAAAGGAGACGTCAAAGACTGACATGACTATTGGACCATCACATTAATTTCTTGCACGAGTAAAGTGATGCTCAAAATCTTATAATAAAGACTGTTACCATATCTTGGCTCCATCATCAACCAAAAGGGAGACTACAATCAAGAAATCAGAAGGAGACTGAGACTGGGAAGGGCAGCCATGAAGGAGCTAGAAAAGCTCCATAAGTGTAAGGGTGTCACTGGCAACCAAGATCAAGATAGCTCATATCACAGTATTCCCTGTTAATCTGAAAGTGAAAACTGGACAATGGAGAAAGCTAGCAGGAAGGAAGGTGATTCATTTGAAATGTGGTGTTGGAGGAGAATTTTGCCTCGGGATCTAGTCATGCTGGCCACATGACCACGGAAATATCTTTGGACAGCACTGGCTCTTCGGCTTGGAAATGGAGATGAGCACTGCATCCCTAGAGTTGTATTTGACTAGCTTTCGAGCAAGGGAAACCTTTACCTTTACTAATGTACAGACACATTAGGTATAGTGGCTGCTGGATGGCTGGCAAAATGAGTGCATGCTAACACCTCCCATGACCTAGTTCGACACAGATTTCCACAGTGTGTATTTCACAAAATGCTTCATGGCAAATGAAGGAAATAGACAGTTGCTTAAATCCCACCTAGAAGAAGCACATAGTAGGCTAGCCTATCAGCACTCTCCTATGGTATCAAAGGGGCAGGTGACTAGCATTTTTGCTTTGTCTTTCTTTATATGAGCACTGGGCTTCAGATCTTGCCGAGTAACCACATCCTGTCTCTTCAGCTGCTCATCTTTTCCTGCCAGCTAATTACTATTCAGATAAAGTCACACAGAGGCTATACAGGACACAGCCAGCCAGAGGGAACAGATTCCATTGACCTTGGCCCTCTTTCTTTCTTCCAATAAGATCCTCTCTATCTGCATCCACCCATTTTGCCTGAGAGAGAGAAACAAAACCCTGCAGCTCCCCAAACTTCCCTGGTGGAGACCAGTTCCAGTCCCATGGCCCTCCAGGGACCAGAACTCAAGCAGATCCTTTTCCATCATAATGACATGTCAAACAATGCACTGAGTCACAAGACATCCAGCAAATGCAGGATGAGTCACCTGAAGTAAATTGGGGAGGAGGGAAATGATTGCTTCCCAGAATCACTGTTCTTTGAGTTGGAAGCATGATTCCTCTTTCAGCAGAGGAGAGCAGCTGTATGGACTCGGCTTCTAACCACAAAGGGCAGATTGACTTGTCTGAAAGAAAGAACCAAAAAAAAAAAGAAAATGAAGAGAGAGTAGAGAGCCTTGGGATTTTCTATTATTTTTAGCAGCACGTATATATATATATTTAAAAAACAGCATGTAAGAGAGAAAATCAATACAGCCAGTTAGCATATAGGTTAAGGTTTCCCTTGCTCGAAAGCCAGTCAAATACAACTCTAGGGATGCAGTGCTCATCTCCATTTCCAAGCTGAAGAGCCAGTGCTGTCTGAAGACTTCTCTGTGGTCATGCGGCTGGAATGACTAGACGCCAAGGTGCAAGGAATGCTGTTACCTTCCCACTGAAGTGGTACCTATTTATCTACTTGCAATTTCTTGCTTTTGAACTGCTAGGTTGGCAGGAGCTGGGACCAGAGACAGGAGCTCACTCCATCATGCAGCACTCGGGTCTCAAACTGCTGAACTACCGACCTTCCGCTCTGCAGTTCAGCGTCTTAACCACTTGAGCCACTGCAGCCCTAGTTAGCATATAGGCAACCAGAAATTATACACATGCAGTGAGACATTAGAAGGCTATATTCCTCACATTTCCATATGTAACATGCCAAGTACAACTCAGTTTGCATCTAATTCCTGTAATCCTCTCCCTTCAAAAAACTGAAGAAGCACTGCAAGCACTAAGTGCATAGAACAATGACCATACATATATAAACCTGGCTTTAAGGATTAGAGCGAGATGCCCAACCTTGTTGGACCTGGAAGTGATTCTGGAATTTTGAGAACAGGTGGTGGATGCCACAACAAAATGGTTGCCATTGGGAGTGGAGCAATCAAAAATGTTGAGAGGTTCCATGTCAAGCATCCTCCTAGGCTGGAGGCAGCTGTTTCCAAAAGCACAAAGATGGCGCTTCCTGGATTCTTCCTTCTCCAGTTAAGTAGAGAAAATCTCATTTAGAGAAGGGATGCTTTGTGGATGCCAAGAAACAGATTGGTGCCCACAGGTACAACGCTGGGGGTTGCCGGACTAGATAATATTATGAGGTGGGAGACATGTTCATGGTCTGAATGCCCCAGTAGGCATATCAGATCTACAGCCATCAGTTATATAGACCAGCCGTTAGAGCAGGGGTGCTAACATGTGGCCCGGGGGCCGGATTATGCTCCCAGAGGGCTTCTATCAGGCCCACACTGGAACTGGCAATCTCCTGCTTCCAGTTCTGTTGCTGCTGCTGCATCACAGCTTGCTTCACCAGACTCTCAACTGCTCAGCCATTTCATGTTTTCCCCTGGGTCCTAGACTCAGAACTCTGAGCATGAGATTTCTGTGGTGAATGTCAATAAATCAAAAGTAGGTTTGTAGCTTACAGATACACCCCTGAACAGCATACTCAAGATTGCAACAGCACAGACATTTTGATGCCACAGCACAGACATTCAGAGCAAGATAGATCAGTTATCAGATACTGTTAAATAAACAAAATATTGCAAGAATGCTAATGTTTTAAATATGTTTTTATTTTAAGTAAAAGAAAATCTTCGTGTTTGTGTCCTTTATAAAGTTTATATCTCTGCTACCTGGCATTACATTTTATGACACACATGGTCTGGCCCAGGGGTATAGGGTTTTGTAAATTCCAGGGGGGGCGGGGGCTCTTTAGTGCGCATGCAAAATGTCACCCCCCCCAGGAACCCGCCGCACCTCCCCGGGCCCTTCCAAGGCCCACCAGCCGCTGCTGCCGGTGCCTCTCTCTCCCCGGCCCCCGCCCTGACCACTCCTTCCCTCTCCCTCCCTCTTTTCCAGGCGAAATGCCCAGCGGGGTGACATCACCCAGAACTGATGCCATCACGCTGGGCACGTTGCCAGGGCGACGCTCTGGCAATCGCCCTGAAACTCTATGGTGCCAGAGTTTCAGGGCAATTGCTAGAGCGTCGCCTACCAATGTGCTCATTTCGCCCGGAAAAGAGGGAGGGAGAGGGAAGGATGGAGGAGTGGCCAGGCCGGGGGCGGGGGAGAGAGAGGCACCGGTAGCAGCGGCTGCCAGGCCTCGGAAGGGCCCGAGGAGGTGCGGTGGCGAGGCATGGCAGCAGGCGCTACGTTTCCCCCCCCGGGAAATTTCAGGGGTGGCTTGAGCCCCCCTGTAGTCTATGCCTATGGTCTGGCCCAACAAGGTCTCATTTATGTCGGATCCAGCCCTCATAACAAATGAGTTTGACACCCCTGCCTTAGACAGTCTCAGATTGGGAGGAGGAAGAATCAGGAAGCACAAGCAGTGACTTACACTTCCTTTAACCTGCATCGTGAAAAGTTCAGACTCACTGTTAAATAGAAGAACAAGAAGCTAATGCTACCCTCTCTCCTTTTCTTCAGCTTCCAACGATGTGTGGAAAACGGTACAAAACTGTACAGCAATGAAACACACTTTGGTGCTGTAAAAATTAATTTTGCTGCATGTGCAAAACACATTTTGGCAGACAGGAGACTGATAGTAGTCTTCTGTGCTAGTGTTTTTGCCACAGTGATTGGAAGGCATCGAAGGGGTTAAAGAGACAGGAAGGGCTGCCGAAGAAGCTTGGAAAGCCTCCAGAATGAGCCCTGTTTACTCAAAGCAGGAGGAGAATTAGTCAGGCTCCAGGGCAATAAAATAAAGATGTGGAAGCAGGAAGGGGCCAATTCATTAAATTGCTCTCACTTGAGTGATGCCCCTTAAATTCCTTCCCTGGGGACTGACAAATCGGAGGAGACCCAAGGCCCTCTCAGTCTTGCAGTCAGGCCCGGCTGGCCTATCTAAGACAACGTTTTCAGGAATCGGAGATCAGTCATGGGGATCACACTCTGTGACACAGCCTGGGCTACCAGAGTGCAAGTGTGAAGACTGTTGCTTGTGTCCCACTGCTTGGCACATATTGAGCTGGAGTTGCTGGAAATTCATGTGGGGAACCGGATGCTTCCCGCTCTGTGACAAATGGCAGGCTCTCCTTTACTCCTGTTGAAACAGGAAACCTCCGTCTACTATCCCAAACACTCCTGCCACCACAAACACACATTGTTTTTGGATGCATTTCCCTCTTCATCCAATTTTTCTACCTCCCTCTGTTGCTACAGGTCAGTCAAAGTATGCTTAAAGTTGAACAGGGAATGACAGGAAAGAAAACCATCAAATGAATTTAGGGGCCTACATGCCCCACCCCCACCCCCAATGAGTTTGAATTTTTCAGGTAACGGGTGTGTATTTGGACCAGGCTGGAGGTGCTAAGCCTGTTGGTACCAGCAGGACAGATTAAGGAGACGTGTGGACTGTCTTTGAGACCCCGCCAGGAGAGCAAAGCACATACAGAGTGATACACTGAGATATGGTTTCTTGGAGTCATAAAGGACCGTCAACAGCCAAATCAGATGCGACTGTGTTGGAGAAGTAATGGGAAAACTATCCCCTCCCCCTAAAAAACCAAGGAACAGATGA
Source organism: Lepidodactylus listeri (assembly GCA_029233225.1). Lineage (NCBI taxonomy): Eukaryota > Metazoa > Chordata > Lepidosauria > Squamata > Gekkonidae > Lepidodactylus > Lepidodactylus listeri. Next base: position 53,300,038 of record JARCFY010000006.1, read on the forward strand.
CTCTTTAAAGGGTTATGGATGTCAGAGAGAAAAAAGATACTGGGGGAGGGGCAGCTTTCCACACAGGCACCTTCTGCAGCAGCAGATGGAGAGGGAAGTTGCTGCCGATTCCTGCCGAGTCAGGAAAGGAAAGAGATGACATAATAATGAGGTGATCACAGGCACAGAGAGCCAGGGGGAGAGAACAAAGCCGAGATGCCAGGGAGACAGAGACCCAGAACTCTGCATCAGGGGCATTAGCATCAGATGTTGACAGAAGATGTGGTAGCCAGATGAATGCTACAAGCAGAAGCCTTGGCAAAAAACAGAACAGAATAAAAGATGGATGTTTCCGGGGAAGCAGATGGGAGAGTGGCAAGACCATGTCAGATTTCATGGGCTGCTGTGAAAGATGAAGCCAGCTGAATATGTGGTATTTCCTAATGGAGTCAGTCTTCAGACCCGGCCGCTCAGGGCTGCCAGATTCGTACAGCCTCTTCGTGGTTGCTTACCAGCAGGGATGTGCCATTTCTGGCAGGTGCAGTTTCTCCCCAGACTGTGACAGGGGAAGATTGCACATGATCAAGATTCTCCTTTCAGAGTGACCCTTGAAGGCACAGAGGCCCTGTCTCCCTTTGAAATCTGGCTGTTGTCAGGGCAGAGAATTGCCACCCAAGGGAACTGCTTCGTATTGCCTTGGAATACCTTTTACTAGGACAAACCAAACTGACAGAAACAGAACCCTGATCACTCCCTGGCTTTGGCTCTGGACTACCTGCTTCGTATGAGTAAGGAACCCTAAGGGTATAGCTCATCATTTACCTAGCGCCTAGTCAATGATATAAAGATACAGAAAAAGGCATTTCTAATATTTGAAAAACAGAGGCAGTCGTCACAGCATGAATGTGAGCACAGTCCAGCACACATGCAAGCATTCTGAGCTGTGCCCTGGATTGGGCTGCGTGTGCCCTTTTTTGCAAAGAAACATCTTACAGAAGCAGATTTTTGGAGGAGATACTGTAATCTAATATAATTCTTTCTCACACACAGCACACTTTCTCAGTTTGGGCATATTTGCTAACCAAATATTATATATATAAATGTGTCTTTTTCTTCCAATTGGTTTTAAATAAGCAAGATGCACATAGCAGAGTCGACATGCCATTCCTTTCCCATCCATCCCATCCATATAATCCAAACCAGATTTTCAGCATCTCTCTTACAGTGACTTTGGGCACCACACTGTGAGAATCAGTGTGGAAACTAGACAGCTAGGAAAAACTACCTCTTTGGTCTGTGTCCAGTTGCCTAACTGAGAAGCTTTCTTTGTATTCATTACAGCAAAGCCCTATCTCAGCTCCATTATGACTATTAACACTGGGGGAAAAATAAAAATTAAAAACCTTGATGCAACATTTAAGTTACACTTTGAAAATTTCCAAGATAAGAAATACAAAATGTCCTTCAGGAACATTAGCTCAACAGATATTTCTAGTTCATATTTCATGGCACATTTTGCAGCATAAGATACATATTGCATATTCATAAGATATATACTACATATTTTAAAAATCCTGCAGTTTAACATAGCAGTCACAATAAAGGAAAACATGGGATACAGATTCAAGATTTCTGATCCTGCATGGACAAAGTCTTTCATGATAAGGAACGTTTGCAAATCTTCCAAACAGAACTGCTGTGGGGAGAGCATTAAATCTTGCAAGCATAAAAGCTCAACATAATTGAGGAGTTGTTAAGTATCAAAAATAGGATGCTGGAACCCCAGGATCAGATGTGATACTAAACACCAGCGGGGAGAATGCCGTTTGCAAAAAAAACCAGAGAGTTGTTTTTCAATATCCAAAAGTCTTTATCTCAATAATCTAAGTACTTGAGATTCTTCTAACATAGGGAATCAAGAGGAATACCAATCAACTGTATTTTCCTCAAAATTAAACGTGACCAGTTAGGGAGGAATCAGACTGCATGTACAGCACATAGCTAGGGGATTCTGCCCTATAATTGAGACATAGCCAAAATTTCAGGGTTAGGAGCCAAGCTCTGGTCTCTAAAAGGCTCTGCCTTGTCTCCAAATACATGGCTGCATAGCTGACACAGATTGGGACCTCCAAAATACAGCACCGAAATGTTGCCTGAATTTGCTCAACACATTGGTTGATAGCGCTAATCCAAACGGGAATCCTGTAAAGTAACTGGGATACCGATTTAGCATTGAAAACACAGATGGCCACAGGTACATATTGGCCACCTTTACATAAATGAAACATACAACAGCAGGCATACTGCCCTTGGCCAAATTAATTGCTTGTTTCTGCTGTGCTGTCCAACTATTAATCTACTGAAAATGTACTCCCAAATACTTGACATATTTTACTTGTTTAATGTCATTGCCTTTAATGCACCAGTTAAAACATCTCCAAGGCCTTGAAAACACCATGATTCTTGATTTCTCAAAATCAATAGATAATAGGTTGGTCTCAGATTAGGATAATAATCAGGGGTCCGTTGGAGCGGGAGCACACAGGAACGCAGCTCCGGGAGTGAGAAGCCCAGGGGGCGGGCACATGACCAAGCCCCGCCCCCTCCTCGGCTTCCCCGAGCAGTGCAGAGGCGCAGTGCCCCGGGGAAAGCCCTGCTAGGGTCTTTATTGATTTTAATGTTTTGTTTTAATATTGATAATTTTATCATTGTTCCTTTTGACTGTGTGCTGCTTTTCCAGAGACTTGCTCAAGGTGGCATATAAATTTTCTAAGTATACCATTTTTTATCTGGGCACATGGCACATAAGTACTGGAGAAATTTCACCAACCCTTCAGCAGCTTCCACCCCATCAGTTTGGTGTAGTGGTCAGGAGTTGGACTCTAATCTGGGAGAACCGGGTTTGATTCCCCACTCCTCCACATGCAGCTGCTGGTGTGACCTTGGGCCAGTCACAAGTTCTCTCAGAGCTGTTCTCTCATGAGCAGTTCTCAAAAGACCTCTCCCAGCCCCACCTACCTCACAGGGTGTCTTGTTGTGGGGAGGGGAAGGGAAAGGATGGGTGGTGCAGATGTCCTGGGTATCTCAAGTCTACTTGAAACTGGTGGTTTCAAGGGAGCAGGAAGAGAATGAGGGTGTGTTCTTTACGCTTATTTTTATTGCACAAAGTATTGGATGGGGAAGCGAATGGAGGAAGAGCAGGTCAGTTTCACTCACCTGTGGAGTGGAGCCTGAGGGGTGGGTGTTGCCTTCTGAAACACTTCCAGTATGTTAGGGGGTGTGGCATATGCAAATGAGTTATGCAAATGAGTTATGGTAATGAGCTCCTGCACCTCTTTTTCTACGAAATGACCCCTGATAATAATGCAAGTTAAAAGTGCTTAAAACCCTTCTGGGAGCAAGATAGCACTACTGCGCCATCCTCATATAGTAATATGTGGACAGAGTGGGGGGCAGGTTTAGGAAACTGTTCATCTACCACTCGCAGAGTAGGAGCTAGGTTATTCATAAATAAATTGAATAACTAAGGAGTCAAAATACATCCATTCTCATCATGTTCAACTTATTCCATACAAGATTCCTAGTATACAATCAAAAGCACCCTTTAGTTTACATGCTTGTCTATTCATGCACAACGCAGTGACTCATCACTTGATGGCTGGCAGTTGAACACGTGCATTGACTCTTTGTATTTTATCTGAGGTGTAAAGTCTGTGATGACTCATTCACACAGCAAGTCATTACTTGATGCTGCAGTTACAGAGTGAGACACTCTTGCATGTACAGGCCAGCACTACTGCAGTGGTTGGTGTAATTCTTCTTTAAAGTATTCAATACTGAAATGGCAGAGCAAAGGGAAAGTTGGTAACAGGTATCTTACTGTTTCCTCTGCTACTTTTGACCAATGCAAAGGGAAAGACTGCCCGTTGTGCATCTGTGTGCCTAAGAGAGAGAGAAACAGACAGAAATAGAACTCATCTGTAAAATATATACATACCTACGGAGACATGGGAGGGAACTCATTTTGATAATGAAAGTGATGAACAATTTTTTTCATCTTCTTTGTTCACTTTTTAAAAGCTGAAAGGCCTGCATAAAGCAGAGTTGCCAACCTCCCAGAGGGGCCTGGAGATCTTCTAGAATTACAGCTGGTCTCCAGATTATAGAGAACAGTTTCCTTGGAAAAAATGACTGCTTTGAAGGGTGAAGCCTGTGGCTACATTATACCATGCTGAGGTCCTTCCTGAAACCCCACCCTCATCAGGCTCCACCCTCGAATCTCCAGGAATTTCCCCACCTGGAGCTGGCAACCCCATGTAGGCCTTTTTGTGGCCTAATTTACATAGTCTGCTACAGCTTCCTGCTTCCTTTGTTTGAAAGACCTGCATCATTCAGCACCTAACTATAAACCCTGGAGTTTCTTTTCTTCTTCATGGCTCATAAAAAGAACACACTCATCAAACTGCAATAGGTTTAACTAAATTTGTCCAATAAAAGCTGTCATCTCACTTGCTGTGCTATACATTTCAACGCAGCCTGGTGATCACTTAAAAATTGATACCATACATTTCATACCCATCATAAATAGAGCTTTGTTATCACTCTAGAAACAAAGGCCAGGATCAGGTCAAGAAATATACGCCACATCACTAGATCCTGTGGGAAATGAAATTAAGATTGAAAGCAGAACTTGAACGTGGTAGGCACACATTCCTTTAAAAGTCTGAATAAGTGGGGAAATTCCTCTCTGTGTTATTTCTCCTGTCACCATACCCCCCTATGGTGGAAGAGCTGCACCTGGTGAATTCCTGCCTTGAGTGAAACTTTGAAAGAAACAGAAGCTCTCTCAGGGTCAGGACCTGGCAATCCTAAATGAAATAGTGTACTGGTTTGGTTATTGAAGCTTATATAATGCGGTCATTCATGTTATGCTTTCTAAAGGGTTAGAACTTCCTTTTTTAAAAATTTGCAATTCAGTGTGAACAGCTGTCACTGACATTTCAATCTTGCATTAATCAAAACCAGATGGAAAGCGCAGACCAAGGAGGCCGAAATGCAGGCCCATTTTCCAGTGCTCAATTTGGGGAAATGGGAGCGAGGCAATTTCAAAGAAGCAGCAAGATTTCCCCGTCGCAGTCGCAGGCCGGGCCTTCGCCTTGCCTTTCCTCCCGCCCCCGCTCTGCACGCTTGTCACACCTGCCTTCCCCACCTCTTGAAAGGCGACTGCGGAGACAAAAGATGAGCTGCACAGACGAGCCATTTGAAGCCGGCTCTCTGCATGGGATGGTTATTTCACATGCTCCACAGCGCTGCTGCCGCCTCCGGAGCCCCTTTTTTTATCCTCGGCCCCTTGAACGACGCAGCGTTTACCATTTCTCGTATTTACACATTTGCAGGGCAAGAGATCAAGAAAGATCGACAAATGAATCGTTGTCCGAGTTTCTTTTTCTCTTTTTCAAATGATCGAGACCCGGAGAGCGGCAGTTGTTGTTCTGCCACCACGATGCATCGTCTCCTGAGGGAGAGGAGAGCCGGCTGGCGCCCCATGGCCACGCTCTCACACGGCACAGAAGGCGTTAAAAGGTTTAATAGCGGAGGCCACACAGCAAAGCAGAAGTTAGGCCCAGCTGCACCCCTCCCCCAGCCTTCCCTTTGCCGCTGTTGCCGCCCTGCCCCTTCCCACTCAAGGGCTCCGGCAGGCCGGCATTACTCAAGTGCCTCTTTTCACCCACTGTGTCCCTGCCCCACTTGTGTGATGTAAAACAATCCTTTTGTTTCCTCTTTAAGACATTAGCCTCAGGGGCCATTATGGGAAAGAAAGGTAGCTGGGGCGCTTTTATCTGAAAGAATCCATTTAAGAGTTCCTCGGCTGTCCAGCAATCAGCCTCCCCTTCTATGTCCCGCTAGCTGTTTTCCTCTGCTTTGCTTACCACACGCCCCCCCTCCCCCCCAAATCCAGCAGGCCCAGCCACCGACCTAGAACGCCAGCCTTCAGCTACTACATCCACATTAGGCAATCTCCCTAAAAATCATTAACATACTTTCAATATAATGCATTTTTGTGTTTATTTTTTTTAAAGAAACAAACATGATTTTTCAATTATTAAATGCTATGTATACAAATTTTCCTCTACATTTGTGAAAAGAAAGCGCTTAAAATAGTTTTAAGTTCAGCTAAGCAGTCAAACGCAAGTGGCATTTGATTTCTGGGGTGGGGATAAACACTTCTGCTATGTGAGAAAGATCGTGTTTTTGTAGGTAGACAGTTCTGCATTGAAAGGGGCAGGATGCATTCTTCAGTTGCTTTTCTTTCTTTGAAGTCACAAACTTGATGCTGAGTGTCTCTTGCTGGTTACAGTGCAAAAAAGAGTCATGAATCTCCACAAAGTGACATGGAACAAGTGTCCATAAAAATGTTTGCTAATACTGAAACATTAGCACATAAATGGTGAACCATTATAACCAATGAAGTCAGCATCCTATGTCACCCCTTCCCCACCACCTCTTAGTTCTCCCCAAGAAAGGGGAGTGGCCAGCCAAAGTGTCCAGTAGACGGTCCCAAGGTAAAGTTATCTGGAAGTGCAGGAGCTTCTGCTGCTTAAGCTCTTTGCAAATGTGTGCTTACAAATGCTAGGCTGTGCTTACAAATGCTAGGCACAGAATGAAAGACAAGATAAACTTTTTGTCTCAAAATAGTTTCATGTGATTTTATATTATAGTTTTTCAGATCACTGGTACTGGCTGACACTTGCCTAGTCCAGGGGTGGGCAATTGTTTTGGCTGGGGGGGGGAGCCACTTCGTGGGAGCGGAGGTTAGCGGAGGGCCGCACCTTTTCAAATGACTGCATTCATTAGTTAACTTTGCATTTCAGAAAAGGTATAAATTGTATCATAAAAATCAATAAATATAAATTAAATAAAATAGTGGTAGTTTTATTCAATTTATTTATTGTGCTAATTTCATATCATCTATAGCTGCAAGCACATTTAATTTTAGAATCAGTTTAATGAGACAAATGTACCCTTTTCTACAATTTTTTTGAAATCAGGAGTGAGATTGCTTGTTGAGTGCAGCTTCATTGCCTGCGTAGAAAAGCCCTCTTGAATAATTCAGTTTTGCACAGTTTGCGGAAAGCCAGGAGAGAGCAGGAGCCTTCCTGACCTTCTCAGACAGGCCAGTCCACAAGGTGGGGGCCACCTCATTAAGATTATCAAGATTAAGGCAGAATCCTATGAAACCTTGAAGACTACCTAGTTTCTAAACTTTCCCAAAGAACATTGAGGGTTTCAATCTAATCACTGAGAAGATAAGTGACACTGAGAGACATTTGCTGCAAGAACGCTCGTCCAGCACGGGACTCCTTACTCACAATGGAGGCTGTGGGCATGGGAGGGGGGGCTGCAGGGACCAGCAGACAGAGCGATGTGCACACCCGCCAGGCTGGGGCTCTCCATGGCTAGCCTGGCCCTGCTCCAACGCCCTGCATGTGGGGGCGTCTGGGGATCCCTGCGCAGCGCAGCTGCAGCGGCACCACCAAGTTTCGGGGCAGGGAGGAGGGGAATAAGCCCCAACACATGAGAACATAGGGACAGAGAGAGAGGAAGACACAAACAGACGGATAGAGAGACAGATAGACAGAGACAGAGAGAGACACACGGGGAACATAGGGAGAGGGGGAGAGAGAGGAAGACACACACACAGACCGACAGAGAGAGACACACGGGGAACATAGGGAGAGAGAGAGAGAGGAAGACACACGCACAGAGGGACAGAGAGAGTCAGACAGACAGACAAAAACAGACTCAGAGGGACAGAGAGAGACACACAGGGGAACATAGGGACACAGAGAGAGAGAGGGACACAGAGACACACACACATGCAGAGGGACACAGAGAGAGTCAGAGAGAGAGAGAGCCGAAAGCAGCTGCCTGCCTGCTGCACCTCCATGCAACCCAGGTAAGGCGAGGGTGGGAGTGTGCAGGGCTTCCCCAGAGCGCTGCGCTTTGGCGCGGCCAGGGAAGGCAAGGGTGGGGGCGGACAGGGCTTCCCTGGAGTGCTGTGCTTTGGCACGGCCCGGGGAAGGCGAGGGTGGGGGCAGGCAGGGCTTCCCTGGAGCACTGCGGCCCCGGGAAGAGGAGGATGGGGGAGGGAAGGTAACTTACCTTCCTTCTTCTGCCTCCTTGTCACCCAACAGGGCTGCTGGGAGCAGGGGGTGGGGCTTGGTAATGTGCCCGCCCCCTGGACACTTCACTCCCAGAGCGCCGCTTCTCTGCGCTCTGGGCCCAACGAAGGCCTGACTGAAACCACGTGGCCGACTGTCTTGGCGGGCCTCAAAAAACTCTGTGGTGGGCCGCATGTGGCCCGCGGGCCGCAATTTGCCCACCCCTGGCTTAGGCCCTTTGCAACACGCTGACTTCTCTGGAAAGTATCTGAACAGAAGGTGATCCTTGGTGGGTGAGCATGATTAGCAACAGTAATAAAAATAGAGGCAATCCCCCCCCCCCCCACACACACACATACTTCCACAGAAACAAAAAACGTAATTTGAATAGTTCAGAGGAAAAGTAAACAGAATTGTAGGTGAATAACTGCTGACCTATGTATGCAAAGGCAGCTGTAAACTTTTCCTCTTCTACGGTTTTATGAAGATAGATAAAGATGGGCAGCTGTGTTAGTCTGTCTGTAGCAGCAGAAAACTCGCTTCTTCAGTGGCTCATGGAATATCATACCCTGCCACAAATTTTGTTAGTCTTTAAGGTGCTACTGGACTCTTCGTCTTTTCCTATGGTTTTATGATTTATGTACAGGGACTCTGTACCTAACCCCACCCCAACCAAATAAAATAGTGCTTCAGATTTTGTACCAGGAGAAGGTAAATGCCATTGATTTCTGAGACCTATAGAAATTAGACAGTTTGGGGAAATGTTTAATCTCTCTTATTTATTCTTCAGTTGTTACTGTTTTCCCATAATGGGGAAGCTTGTACCACCTCTTCCACTGTGAATCTTATCCAGGTAGCCCTGTGGCTCCTGAGATTTCATTCCTCACTGGCCTCACGTTTTCAAGCATGCCCTCATAGTCCTATGGATTGGGAAAGTGCTTTTAAAAAAAAGGAATGCTGAGATTTTCAAGCAGCAGCATTCAGTGCACTGATGTTCTGATATCATGGTGTACAAACAACTCTGGCTGGTCACAGGAGCCTTTGTAAACATTTTTAAAAAGAGATGTTTCTCAGCCATTTCCAGGAGGAGTTCTGCAGGATACAATCACCAGGCAATCCTCAGAGAAACCAGATTTGGAATGATTCACACAAATAATCAGAAAACAGTCACACACTGATCAGTTGCCCCAAATGCACTCTTTGCTCGCATACAGCACATTATCTTGTCTCTTTCTCGAGAGGCTGGCAACAGGCAGGGAGCAAGGGAATCACCTCCTACAGCTTTGAATTGTGGGTCTGAAGAGGAAGGGAGGGGCGGAGAAACAATTTTGAGCCATCGGAGCTTGCATCACCCTCGGGGGAAGCACAGAGTGTGGTAGGCTCTAGTCTGCGCACTTGCTTTTGATGTGGTCGCTTTAAGGAGTGTGCCTCAAAGGAAAGGATGCTGGAGGGGGAGGGGTCCCAAACATTCTTCTATTCAAAATTCTGCCCTGCTCCTCCTCAAAGCAATGGGTTCCCGCAATGCTGAAATATTGAAAGGTTGTGAAATGTGGCAGGGAATTTCTGAGGAGCATTTTCCACCGATGGTATATAAAAGTGTAATATTATCTTTACACATCAGACCAGAATCCTTGTTGCTGTAAAGGGCTCAGGTCAAGACCATTTTGTTCCCTTTCTTTTTAAGCAATATTAACATCTTTCTCAGTTACCATATGGTACACGTGTATTTCCTGGACTCCAGTGACACAGATATGCTAGGCCGCAGGCAAAGGGAGAGGAATGGAGTGGCTTCCTTTGGCCCTGGAATGGGGGGGGGGGGGGGAGGAAAGAGCGTGCATTCAAGGGACAATGTCACTTTCCTCTTAGTCAAGACTCTTTGTCAATTGCTGGGGAAATAATTGACCTCAAGCTACTTCAGTCACAACCAATAGAAAAATGGAACAGTGATGAGTCCAGCTGTTGAAAGGGAAGCAGAAAGGACGAGTAGAAACAAAGGTAGTGAGAACAGAACTGACATGGAAAATATTTAAAGCTTCACAGTGGAATTCTTGTGCAGGCTGGGAAATGGGCTCCAAATGACAGAGAGAGCTATTTGGGGTGACCAATCCTAAATTATTGCCCTCCCCTAAAATATGGACATACATTTTGCTGTTGTTAATACAGAGATGTAAGAAAAAAACCTAAAGCATACCTAAATAATAGAAACCTGCATCTTTATGGGTGGGTTTGCATTTCTGTATAAGTGCAGATAACACATGTAAGTCCACCTGCCTGCCCTATAACCCATTTTTGTTTTCCATAGTTAACTTGTCAATTCAAGGTATTTTGTCACATGCACACATCCAGTTTGTTAACAGTGCAACAGCACTTTTATGGGAAACTATTTATTGTTTCCAGAAATAGACCTTTAAAAATTTCTTTAACTACATAACACTTGTTAATCCATGTCAAATAGGGTTGCCAGCTTCGGGTCGGGAAATACATGGAGATTTTGGGGGGTGGAGCCTGTGGAAGGCGGGATTGGGGGAGGGGAGGGACCTCGGTGGGGTAGGATGCCATAGAGTCCACCTTCCAAAGTGACCATTTTCTCCAGGTGAACTGATCTCTGTTGCCTGGAGATCAGTTATAATAGTGGGAGATCTCCAGGCGCCACCTGGAAGTTGGTGACCCCAAATTATCAACGGATCCTAGTTCCATGTTACAGTTGATGTCCTCCCTTATAAAAGCAGTTTTATGGCACCTCAAAAACTAGCAGTGCCATCTTTAGCAGAATTACAGCCTTCCATCACCAAGGATTTCAGTCTATTCTAACAGTTCTATTGTAGCCTATTGTATTCTAAGGTTTTACTGTAGTCTAGGGTTACCAGCTCCCACTGGGGAAATACCTGGAGATTTAGGGGTGGAATATGGGGAGGGACTTCAATGAGGTACAATGCTATAGAGTTCACCTTCCAAAGCAGCCATTTCCTCCAGCGGTACTGATCTCTACTGCCTGGAGATCAGTTGTAATTCTGGGAATAATTCAGCCCCTACCTGGAGGATGACTACTAGCATAAATATGTACTTGATAAAGAATAGCTGGATTATAATTTAATCATACATTTAATTTTATTAACTACGATTAAAACAGACACCATTTTTAAATATAAAATGTTTATACATTTCCTTATCTCTGCAACCTCAAGGCAGCATTACAGTATAGCTGTTATAAATAGTCTCTGTCCTTATCTTGTTTATTTTAGTTTTGTATGAAAAAGTTAAAAACTATATTTCTTACACTGCATGACCTTTAGCTCCAGTTTTCACAGGACTCCACTCCATATCCATATCTGCTGACTGAGGATTCATTTCACGCATCTAATCAAACAGGTTATATCTGTGAAGCTCACACTACAATAAATCTGTCAGCCTTCAAGGTGAGACAAGACTCTTTTTTGGTTTTGAGACAACTGATTAATATGTCTAATCCTTCTGCAATTTGTCTCCACAGTTAGGGAGTAATTCTAAACAGGTATACTTGAAAGAAGAAAAGAGATTGGATTTATGCCCCGCCTTTCACTACCCAAAGGAATCTTAGAGAAGTTTACAGTCTCCTTTCTCTTCCTCTCCCCACAACAGACACCCTGTGAGGTAGGTGGGGCTGAGAGAGAGTTCTTTAGAGGGCTGCTCTGAGAAAACTTGTGACTGAACCAAGGTCGCACCAGCAGCTGCATGTGGAGGAGAAGTAGGGAATCAAACCCGGTTCTCCCAGATTAGAGTCCATGCTCCTAACCACTATACCAAAGTCCCATTTTATTCAATAAGTTTCACTCCCAGGAATGTGTTCTTAGGACTTAATTTGGGCAAAGACCTGTCTTAAGGTTGCCATTTGCTTGTGACAGTGGGCAATCTCCCACACCCTCCCTCAGATTCCTTACATATTCATCCATCCATCCATCTGATTTTTTTAACTATCCTTTCCTGCTTTCTATCAAGTTGCAACCAATTTATAACAACTCCAGCATGCGGCTTTCAAGACCAGTGAGAAGCAGAGGTGGAAGCCATTGCCTTCCTTGCAGAGTCTTCCGTGGTGGTCTCTCATCCAAGTACTGATCCTGCTTAGCTTCTGATATTTGATGAGACTGGGCTATAGTACCATGCTGCCTTCCCTCACTTATTTTAGTGACAAAACAAAATAATAAGGGATAAAGACCATAGAGATTGGGGAAATTCCTAAAGCATCACCCAGAAGTGATGTCATGGCCAGGATCCCTCCATCAATAGTGACATCACTTCTGCTTTGCTGGTATAGGAATCCATGGTAAAGACCATACAGATTGAGGGAATTCCTACAGCAACATGGCGGAAGTTATGCTCTTCTCCCAGAAACTCCACCCTTCTCTGATACTGCCCTCCTAAACTCCTAACATTTGCCAGAGACGGGCTGGCAACCCCAACCTACAGGAACTTACCATGAAGTTATTTTACATGCAAAGACTGAATCCTGGAAGAAAATGCATCTGAGCAAACACGGAGTACCTTTCCCTCACCACTGAACAAGTGCAGTCTACTGCCTTCTTCACATTTACTAATTCAGGAGATTGCCCCTTGGAACACAATCTGTTTTAGAAAATCAACTCATGATTTTCCCCCTCCTCAATTCCTTAAAAAAAATACTGTATTTTAACAGTTAAGTGTGAAAAAAACTTTCCCATTGGGAACCAAGGGCGGGGCAGGGGTATGGTCAACCTTGGGAGCAGCTTGAGGAAGGCCATTGAAGGGGGGCCTTGAAGACAGAATCATGCTGCATCCAGCGAACTTCTTTCCTTTCCTTATTAAAATGCAGTTCTGGCTGCAACCACTAGGGGCGCTGGGAAGTCGGAGCATAGCAAAATGCACTCTAGGATTGGCTAGACTTCCCTTTCTCCAAGACTGAAGCAACAGATCCTACAACTGAGCCAGCATGCTAATAGCTGCTATAGTAATTGCCAGCCTGCAGGTAATTTTCTCCACTAGTCTAGCTTTTCTCTCTTCCTTTCCTTGCACCCAGTTCAGCCAGATCTTGCAAACTAGTAGTTAGGGTGCTGCAGCAAGATGAAACAAGCTCTCCCTCTTTTCCACACATTTCTAATTCATTTCGGTCTCCCTTCACCTAATTTTTCCATGTCCCCTCCCTTTCATTTTCACTTTGTCTCAAGACCTTCTCATCCCTATTCTGCTTGGTGACAGGATGTATTTAAGAGTAGCATAATAGCAATCCTTTGTTAATATTATGAACAGAAGGCACTGAGCACAGTAAATTGTACTGGTTCTGCTGGGCTACCAACCTCCCCCCTCCTCCCACTTGAACTGTGATTCTGTGTTTGACATCAGCTGGCATTGCCACAGTGGCACTGGGTTTGCTGGACACTACATTGCACTGGTTCTACTGGGTTCCAGCCACCAGCCCCCAATCCCTGCTTGTACTGTGATTCTGTGCTTGACATCAGCTGGCATTGATACAATGGCACTGGGTTTGCTGGGCACTGTACAGCACATTGGTTCTGCTGGGCTTTGACCCCCCCCCCCTTTAGGATTGCCCCATTAGTGGTATATGCTTCCATGTAAACATGTGCAGGATCGGGCTGTGAGTAAGGGGCACAAGCCAGCTAGGAGTTCTTCTGCACAAGCTAATGGAAGAGCATTTCACCCCCTTCCCAGTTATTTTGGCTTGAACTGCCTGGAAGTGTGTGTTGCACCTTTAATAACAACAGCGCACATATAAACCATTGGGCATCAGGAGTTGTCAGGCCACCATTTGGGCGCTGTGCCGGATCTTCGCGATCAATGGGTTGCCGGACACCATTATCTCTAACAATGGGATGGCATTCACATCAGAGGAATTTCAGGACTTCCTCCATAGCAACCTGATCTGGCACATGAGGTCTGCACTGTTCCACCCCACAACCAGTGGCCAAGCAGAGCGGATGGTGCGGATCGCCAAAGAAGCCCTCAGCCACCTTATGGAAGGTGACTGGGAATTCCGTCTGGCCTGTTTCCTCTTGGTGCAACGGACCACTCCCAACCCGGTCAATGGCCGCTGCTTTGTGGAACTTCTGATGGGCTGGTGGCCTGCAATCCTCTTGGACAGATTGCATCCAGACAGGGGTCCAGAGTCGTGCAGCCTGTCTGAACAACGGAGGACCTGTGCACATCCACAACTTTGGCAAGGGCTCCCCGTGGCTAGCTGGCCAAATCATATTCCCAACAGGACCCATGTCATATGAGGCCTCAACGGAAGATGGCCAAGTCCTGTGGAAGCACGTTGACCAGCTAAGACGATGCCTGCTTCCTACTTCAGCCAACAGTCTGGCTCCCAGGAACCTCGACAATGGTCTGCTGGACAACCCCAGACCCAACTCTCCTGAAGAGCGGACTCCGACAGCTGGACACCGGTCTCTAGCCCTGCACCAGAAGAGGGTTCTCTGCCCCTGCAGCCAAGTGCGCAGGCAGATCCGCCTGACAGGGCTCCAGTAGCCCTGGTTCCTGCACCATGGCGTTCATTGCGGGAGCGCCAGCCCCCAGCCTATTTAAAGGACTATGTCACCTAGGTTGGGCTCGAACTATGGGGGGAGGAGTGTTATGTCTGCTGACCACCACCAGGCATCAGCAACATGCTATCCGAGCTTGGCTCCTGGAAACAATAGGGGCCAAGGATCCTGAACCACCTAGAGTTCACCAATAGGGACTTTGGTGGGAGATTCAAACCCTCCAATGGGACTGTGGATGTGTCTTAGGTGGGTGTATATAGTTGGCCGCCTCAGCTGGGAGAGGGTTGTTGTTGTGTACCAATAAACTATGCGCTGATCATCATGCTGTTGTCCAGCTTCTCCATGCATCAAACCCAGTACGCAACATTGGTGACAAGGATGGGATCCCGCTGAGCAAGCCGGGCTGCTGGGACCCCAAAGAAGACTAAGATCTCTGCTCCAGCCGATAAGCACCGAAGGCGAGCAGGCCACTTCCACGCCACAGTTGTGCAGCACTATGGCAGTCACTCCGGGAGTGGGACTTGTCCCGCCATTCGACCCTACTCTCCCTCAACAATGGAAAGCCTGGGTCAAGGGACTCAAGTCCATCCTGATCTTCTATCAGGTTACCAAGAGGAGCGGAAGAAGGGTCTCCTCATCAGCTCTTGTGGCCCCGGCACCGTTGAGTGGCCTGAAATCTGCTCTCTCCCTACCAAGTTAGCCAATGCCACATTTGAGCAGATTGTCAAGGTGCTCCAGGACCACTTCATTCCTCGGCCATCGGAGATCTTGCACCATGTGGCATTCTACTACTAGCTGCAGCAACTGGGAGAAACTGCCGCAGAATACTTGGCAGAGCTTCGCAGGCTTGCCTCTGAATGCAACTTAGGGGCCCAGCTGGAGATGGCCCTCTGTGACCGGTTAGTCTGTGGCCTATGGGAGGAAAAGCTCCGGCAACGAATCATGGAGGCAGAGACCTGCGCCCTCGCATCCATCCTCTCCACTGCCACTGCTTGGGAGAGGTCGCATCCGTCCACGACCGGGTCCACTGCCAGTCAACACGAGGCAGCCACACACCAGGCAAGCACTGACCGCATCGACTCAACTGGGGAGGAGGTCCAACAAACCTAACAGCCCACCAGGGGCTGTGCCATGCTCCATCCCTGTCCAGGAGTCTGCCAGACTGGAGTGCGCCAGGTGCAGGGACCGGCATGACCAGAAAACATGCCGGTTCCGAGACACCACTTGCCGGAGCTGCAGCCACTGTGGCCACATAGCACACACCTGCCGTTCCGGGGGTCCATGTGTCAAACCCAGTATGCAACATTTTACCTTCAATCTTTCCCAGCATCAGGGTCTTCTCCAGTGAGTGCTCCCTTCTCATTTGGTGGCCAAAATATTTGAGCTTCAGCTTCAGTATCTGGACTTCCAGGGAAGTTCCACCCTTCTAAATCTGTTGAAACCAATGGGTTTAGAAGGGCGTAACTCTATTTAGGATTGCATGAAGACTTCCTGTGCCACCACAGGTACCCAGCTAGCATCAAATAAAGCTGGTTTGATATTTTAAAAACAAAACCTTGGTCCAGTCTAGAAAAAAAGGAGGGGAGGTTTAGATATTTCTGCTTAACCTAGAGAAAAACAATTTCTTCATTGCAGATATTAGGCTGAAGGATTTGTAACATGAGGTGGGTGGGAAAACCCCGCCCTGGAATAGCCCAGGTGCTGGGATTTGCAAGTGTCTTTCCTTCTGTCATGAAGGGGTTAAACTGTTGTTTACGTATGGTAATGTCAGTTAGTTAGCCTAGGGCCAATTAGCTGTTGTATAGAATCTTCCTGCCAAGAAGGGAGATGTATTGTTCCTAATGAAGTGACCTGTAACTTTACTATTGGCTGATCAATATATTGGAAGGTGGTAGATGCTGTTTGTCACCAGCTTTGGGGGGAAACTTTCCTTTCCTTTGTTCTCTGCCTCACAACATTTTAAGACTTTGCACACACGCCAGCAAACAAACAAGCAAGATATGGAACTAGTTAGGATGTTATTATTATTCTCCCTGTAACTCTTCCCTATTTTCTAGTAAACTTTTCTTATAAGCTAAACACACACGTCTCTGTGATGCTTTATTTCCGCTGTGCAACATTGCTCTGCAAAATTTATCCAACACCAGGGAATGGTATGGAGAGAAGAATCAAAAAGGCACGGGAGTGCTCCAAATTCCAAATTATCCAAACTCCCCTCCCTCCATAAATGGAGTTATCTGGTCATGCATTATTACGCATCTGTATCTGGCATAACTGACAGAGGCACCTGCAGTAGCAACGCCTTGTCCCGGTTCAGCCGGATTTAGCTGCCACTGGTGTTAACTCGGATTGATTTCACCGCCCTTCTGGGCAGGCATTCTTTAAAGGGCCAGCAGCTCACAGGATGGTTGCCTAACCCATCCCAGGCTGCTGCATGGGAGAACTTCCCGCTGGGTGGAGTCTTGTGAGCAAAAATTCTACTTTGTGAGCTACCCGTGTTAAAGTTGTGAGTGAGTGATCTGGCTACTGCATAAATTAGTTTGCTCTGGAGCCATCCTTCCTGAGCCAAGAAAAAAATGTGCGAGCTGGAGGCTAAAAAACTGAGCTAGCTCACCCTAACTCAGCTTAGAGGGAACACTGGTCATGAGGTAGGGGGAAGGGAGATTAGAAAAGTTGGATCTCCATTTCTATCCATGTCTAACAATGGGCGCTTTGACTCTCAAAATCTTATTCCCTAAAACTTTTTTTGGTCTCCAAGGTGCATTTATTTTATTATTATTACTGAAAATACTTTTTTTTATAGAGGAGGGGGGTGTTAAAAAATGATCTGCTCTGAGTGTCAAAAATGCTAGGTATGCCACTGCCCTACAGGGTTGCCATAAGCCAGCTGTGACTTGATGGGGGGAAAAGAGGGGGGGAGTTAAAAAATTATCTGCCCAGGGTGCCAAATAGGCTAGGTATGCCACTGCTCTTTCCTTACCCATCTCGGTCATTTTCCACCTCTACAATCTTCCACTGTGTCCTCTGGTTAGTTTCCTTAATCTGAGTAGTCTGGAGCCAATATACATCTACTTTTCATTTAACATGAAGAGACTGGGAGGGGATTTCAACCAATTTATTTATTTAAAATTTATTTATTTTAAGCTAGTTTTTGCATGCCTCTGTAACTTATACAATCAAGTTAAAGAGGAAAGATAACTTCTTGACAGGTTCTTGGCCTCAGCTTTAGGCACTGTCAATAGATTTAGAGGCCCTGACCTGGATGGCCCAAGCTAACCTCGTCTCATTTGATCTCCGAAGCTAAGCAGAGTCAGCCCCGGTTAGTACTTGGATGGGAGACCATTAAGGAAGGCCAGGGTCACTACTCAGAGCCAGGAAATGGCAAACCACCTCTGTTCACCTCTGGCCTTGAAAACCCTACAGGGTCGCCAGAAGTCAGCTTTGACTTGACAGCACTTCCCGTCACCAATAGGTTTGGAGAGTGGTTTCCATGGGAGAGTTGGAGGATAAGACAGAGGAGGCCTCCAGCATTGGCCAGACAGTGGGATGGGGGAGGCAACAGCTCCTTCCATTATGCCGCCCTTCGTGTCGCTTGTACAGAGAGCTAACCTATTAAAAGAACTTAATTTTTATTCAAATCATAGATTAAGAGCTCAGACAGGGTCTGGCCTATTCTGCATGGCACTAAACATGGAGAACTGAAGTTATTTAAAGGATTATTCCTGATTTATGGAATATATGCCTGCCTGTCTGTCTGTCTGTCTTTTAAATGTACTAAGCCATGGTGGGTGGGGCAAGGCACCATTATAGCTGAAAGTGGTTTGTTAAAAACACAATTGTAAATCATGTTCCACAGAAGAAGATGCTCTGTTTACTAAATATGCTTTCAGAGTTCTTTTTGTAAAATGCAGAAGCCACATCAGCTTGATCCAGACACCAGCCTGGAGATATCTAAGAAAGGATCCATTCCCCCGGCACTGTAGTACAATATTCCTCAAGCACTGAAAGGATGATGCTGACCCAGATTGTTTCCAGGTTATCCCAGGGAATTATATGTAAATAGCCCTCTAATCTGCAGTAAAATTTCACACTGTCGTCTAGGTCAGCTTTAAAGAAGCATGAAACCCTAAAAGTTCTATACCATCTAATCGATACATGGGAACACACATTTCCTCCTTCAAAATGCTGTACATAAGAAAATAACAAGCCTCATGAGAACGATAATAAATTATCAATACAGAAGTCTTTCAAGTTTGCTCTTTGCCATTTATCAGGTTTCAGTAGGTATGTAGGCAGCTGATGGCACTGGAGTAAAAGCATGCTCATGCATCCCACTAAAGAATTCTGGAAATCCTAAATTCAGAA
The DNA here is from genome assembly GCA_029233225.1 of Lepidodactylus listeri. Lineage (NCBI taxonomy): Eukaryota > Metazoa > Chordata > Lepidosauria > Squamata > Gekkonidae > Lepidodactylus > Lepidodactylus listeri. The sequence goes on from JARCFY010000006.1 coordinate 53,319,053, forward strand.
GCCCCAGACAGGTGTAACTGGACAATATGCTCCAATCTTAAAGGCAGTGTTAAGTCAGAACCGGGGAGAAAATTAGGAAATTGAAGAAGGGAAGACTCATAGCTCATTGGTAGATTACATGTATTTGGATGGTGCAGTTCAGTGGAGAGCATATGCTGTTCATGCAGATGGTCCCAGATTCAATCTCCAGTTAAAAAAAAAGATTCACATAATAGGTGCTGTGAAATACCTCTACCCTTGATGTGGAAGAATTGAATAGTGGCGCACTTTCCCCACTACAAGACCACAGGGAATTGCTGCCAGTCAGAACAGATGATACTGACTAGATGGACCAATAGTCTGCCTCAATCTAAAGCAGCTTCATTTGTTCCTGAACACACTACATTGGATTTTAGAGATGTATAATAAGAAAAGGGAAAGAAATGCACCCAGGGTGCCTGATTTTGCTATGACATAGCTTTTCCCAGCTATGACTTCAGATGCAGAGCCATTGTTTGGACATAATTGCAACAGTAGAGACTGATACGATAACACCAGTATTGTTTCCTTTTTGGAGTGACCAAGCACTGTGGTAGGTGTTCATGAGGTGAAGTAGCTGGGTGTAGTTTTTTATCCAATTGTGCCTCTTCCAACCAGCTCTTCCTAACTATCCTCTCTGCTTCTTTGGCATGCTGAGCATAAGCCAGGCCAATTCCCTCTGCATTTATTGTAAAACCTTCAAAGGTAGGCAAGCAGATGCAAACTACATCCATCTTGGGAGGACTATCAGGGAATGCCCATCATTTTGACCCCACTCTCCCAGTTCCATGTGGGTCTACTGGCACTGTGGACAGATTATAGATTGTGGCCTGTGTCTGGGGTAGCTTTAGATGAGGTTAGGCTAGAAATTAAGAGGCCTGAGATTCAACCACATAGGTACTGTCTTTGCAATGTGTGCAAAAAAAATGAATGCTACAAAACAATAATAGCATCACTGCTTGCACAAACATACGTTAACAACACAAACTGCTCAAGGCCAAGGGGTGGCCAGGGCCTCCCGCATTAGCAGATATGCTGCTAATGACAGAAGTAGAAAACATTTTCATTGTTCCCAGATGCTTTTTCCTGCCATATGCCCTGATTTACCAGAGAGTGTGATGGAGCTCATTGGAGGAGAGAGAGAGAGAGAAACAGAGGCTTATTGAAGGGCTAGGCCAATGCAGAAATGCTTCCAAACGTTCCCATGAAACAATATCTGTCTCAACCAGCTGCTCAGTGCCACATGACACATGCAAAGTGCGGTGTTATGGCCAGCTTGTCACCCTGCACCACCCGCTCCCCTTCTCTTACTTCACCTTGATTAAATTGGGAACTAAATACACATGAGCTGTGATGTGTTGCCAATATCTTTCAAGGGACTCTTATATATTTGTAAAAAGCCTATCTATTTGGAGTAGCCAACTAGAAATCTGTTGTCCTTGACGCCTGGGTACTCACAAAGGAGAACGTCCAAATGACTAGCACAGCCCTGTCCACTTTTCTCCTCCACCCCCTCCTTTTTAAACAAGAGCAACAAATCCAAACTGCAGAAGCTGGGGGACTTAGACAGTTCGAGACAGAAAGGTAAGTACTTTGTTGCTCAGAAAAATAATATCTGATGTGTTGGGCAGAGGGGTTTCTTCCCCCAAGGAATTATCATTGAAAACACCAAACACCTGATCCTCTCTTGACAGGACCACTTTGCACTCTGTAATTATTTCAAAGGAGTCTCAGGACATGATCTTCCCCAGCAGGGATGATCTAGCAATATCTACCAAGCAGATGACTCCATCCATATCAAGGAAATCATCCTGGCTTGGCCTTCAGCCTGGCAGCAGAGTTCTAACAGGCAGCTCTGCTTCTCTCCAAGCTCAGTGCAGGCTTCAGTCCAACAGGGTTCTGTTGCTGTCCTCAGCTGATCCCCTTCAAGACAAAAATCAACTGTTTTCATAGGCGGTTTATCAAGCTTGACTGAATAAAAATCTGATTACACACAGGAAAGCAAGGGTTTATTTTTGGGGGGGACACCAAAGAGAACAAGTCTGGTGGAAAACAAGAAGCTGGAGATATAACAGCTCACTGTACAATGTGCAGTGATGGCTTTGTCAGGGTCTCCACTGGAAAGTTTCCCAAGGATTTACAGCTCAGCTATAAACCTGGGCACTGGTGTGGAACTCTGGCTAGCACGGCATGGGGGCAAAGTTGTGACTTTATTGTTGGTCTCACATTTAATTTAGCTATTTTAACCCTTTAGGCAGTCAAGAAGAATGTCTTCGCCCACACATTATATGCTGAAGTAATTAGCTTACCAGTGAATGGAAACCTTCCTCAAAGGAAAGAGAAGAAAGGCCCTAACCGCTTTGATACTATTGCCTCTCACCCTCAAGAAGAGCATGCATTGATTGGAGCTTTAAATCAAACTCCCATGACAGACAGCTTTTACGTATATGGTGGGATGCAAATATTAAAAGCCAAGGGTTTCTAATGGACAGAGTTATTGATAGTTATGGAGATCAATCAGAGGAGTTCCTCCAAAGAAAAATATAGTGGCTTCCTATTCCTTCTTTGTGCCATGATGGATAGTCAGGCTGATCCCCCCCCCCCCCTTTTAGTAGCTGATGTTCTTTTTCAGGCTATGCTAAGAACCCATCCTTCCTGCTCACCCGGTTCAAGACAGAACAGCAGGTGCATCACACCTGTTCATTCACTATTGTATCCTCAGGCCCACACAGAGGAACCAGGGGATTCCCTGTTATCTTTTCTTTTCTGCCTTTCAGCAGACACAGAAGACATATTTACGCTTCTTAAAGGACAACATCATTCCTCCCCCGCCAAAGTCTAAATACATTTGACCAGTGAAGAACAATCCTGTGGTCTTGCTAGGCCAAAGGTGGCTGCACCAACATTATATCACTGTAATGTGGTGTGATCCTGTGCACTCCCAGCTGCAAAGTAACAAGCAAAGCAACACCTGTAGAAACAACAGATAAGGCAGCCACACAGGCACTCCCACAGTAACTATGGCAACTCTGCTACAACTCACCAACCAAAACATTGCACACTGGCTACACCCACACCTTTGACTTCATGTAGGAGCAGTGCATTTTTGTGTTTTTTTTAAAAAGTGCTGGTATATATAAGGTTGTGCCAATTTCCACCAATTTTCCCCTGGGGACTAGGTAGAACCCTAAGAAAAGACGCTGGTACTCAGTACCAGCGAGTACCATCACACACACAAAAATTGATTTTGGCTGTGGTCACAGAAGCAGTTTGCATCAATATCGTTGTGGTACCTTTACGGATTTAAAGAATATGATCAGATGTAACATCTGCTTTCCATGCACCAGTCATCATCAGCCCATTCTGCCCCACTATGGAAGCAGAACAGTCAGGCACCAGGGAAAGTCCAGTGTTTATGGATATCAGCACTTTCACCCCGCATTTCTGGATGTCTGAACTCCCCTAGTGCAAACTCAACCCAGTTGAAGTCTGATCGCTGTGCTCCATTTTTTTAAAGTCAGTTAGCGATGTGAGCATAACTGCATCTTCGTGCACACCAGCAAGCTGAGAAGCCTCCTTTGTCTTTTTTCATGCCAGTTCCTCTGCCTACAGCTTTGCAGCACACAGGGTGGGGAAGAGGTTAATTGAAAAGATCAGTTTTTTTTCCAGAGGGGGAGGCAGACTCCTCCAGCTGTTAAAAAACAGAGCAGTGTTTTCGTTATGCACATATGCAACAAATGAATTTTAGAAAAGAAGCCACCTGACCACCCACTCCATGGTTGCCCCACAGCAATGATCTGGATGGTCGAGTGTGCAGTGAAGCCACTTCAGGGTGTGCTGTCTGGTCACCCCTTTTGTGCACTGATTTAAACTGCCACAAACAGAGGTACCACCAGATCATGCCAAGCCTCCAGTGTGACTGCAGCCAAAATCTATGTCTGTTTTATTTGTTAGCCATCTTGGTGGGCTTTATGAGGGCAGAAAGGCAGGATGTAAATTTGTAAAATACGTACATAAATAAACTGTATTCAGAGTTTGTTCAAAATGTAATACTTGGCTGTGTTATTATTTTGAGTATCATTTCCATGGAAGTTCTCCTTTGGATTGGAATGTAAAATGAGCACTTGAGCTGACCAACTGCTTTGGAGGTATGTGCACAAAAGTTCTTTAATGTCTGGCTCTTTCTCTCAATGAAATCCCTTTTGAAAGTCTCATTGGTCACAGGGAAACTATATGAAATATGGAGCCAGCAGCTTTGTAGGCACAATCACAGAAATTCTTTAAGGTTAAACTCTCACTCTTGAACCTCTTTTGAAACTTTTTTGGAAATGCCTGGTGATCACCTTGACTTACATGAAAAGGCCATCCAACTGAGCACCTTTGCATTCACTGAAGTTGTTTCTGTAATGTTAACCCCTTATTCTTGATGAAATTCTCATTGCACCCAATGGAATAGTCTTTTGTTTGCTAAAAATTCTCTCTATTTGTGTTAATTCTCTTTTCAGTTTTTTGCCATCCCCCGTCCAGACTGCAAGTCCTCTCTAATTTCCACCTATGTAGCTTTGGAGGGGGGGGGGGGGAAATAGAATTTATAAATCCCAAGAGATACATTAGTCCTTTTCAGTTGTTATGTTTGACCACTTGTGTGGGACAAACATGCAACATGCCATCCTTCCAATACATACAATCTCCATTTCTTCTGATTCACATAAACCAGGTCTGAAAAAATCTATGTGTTGTCCCTTTCAGAAGAAATGTCAATTGTGTGAGTTTTTTCTTGAGATTTCTCAAAGAAATCTCATAAATGCCAAACCTATTCTGAACCAAGCTGACCACTAACCTCAGTAGTTTGAACCAAAGGGCTGAGCTCTTGGCCTGTGGCTCTTAGACTAGGGACTCTTAGACTAGGGGCTTGTGAGAAGCCAAGGAAGAGCCAGAATACCAGGGCCTTAGGCTCCTTGGGTTCCCAGTTAAGGTAAGTAGACTTCTACAAGGAGAATACAAAGGGTTTAAAAGGGGATTATATTAAATTATTTTTAAAGCAATTATGAAGCCAGAATGCCAGCAGGGTAGGGCTGCCAAGTCCCCCGGTAGAGCGGGGGAAACACCTATTTTGAAAGCTTTCCCCCGCTTTTCCAAAATTGGCCAACGGGGGGACAAAATGGCTGCCAGCAGGGGAACCTCGGAGCCTGCCCTGCTGGCCTCTTGAACTTCTTAAAAGGGAAATTTCCCCTTTAAGAGCTAATCGAGCAAGACAGCCCCGCCCAGAGATTAAGGAGGGACTAAGCTCTTTCTACTGCGTGCAAGGTTGCTGCTGAGTAAACTGCTCGGGTAAGCTGGGGTCTGCAAGCTCTTTTCCTTCTCTGTCTCTCCCCCTCCCCCTCTTTCTTTTTTCTGTCTGTCTGTCCACTGTGGTTTTGTCAAAGGAATAAACTGTCACTTCCAAAGAGGTAAACATCACAAGGAGAGGTTGCCTGTAGAAGGTCTGGGAGTGGGATTGTTTAAAATGTCTTGTCGTGGCTGTTTGGGTCCCCCCAATCCTCATTTCCCTTCTGCAAATAAAAGTTGGGATTCCTCATTTTTATGCCAATTTTCTGTTTCTTTCAACCGTGTGTCCCCCCCCCCCCCCGGCAGTAAAAATCTGCATTTTTAAAAGCATTTGTACATCAAGTAACCGGTATTTTAAGTTAGGGATGGATCCAACTAGCTTTTCTGCTGGCGAAAAGGGGAGGACAAAGGTCCTCTTTAGCCACCAAAAAGCCTATGTTGGGGGTGGGGGGGGAGAAGTTATGGGACTTACATGGACAACAGCTGGGTGAAACAAGGGCCAGAAATAAAGCCTGGGAATTGGGCAAGAGTAAGTGAAAAAGCTGTCTGTTTGTCTGTCTGTCTCTCTCTCTCTCTGTCCCCATCCAGCAGAGGTCTATCAGTGGCTATTATTAGCCAAAAGGTCTAAATGGAACCCTTTGTCTGGGGCAGTGATGCTCTGAATTCTTGGTGCTTGGGGGGCAACAGTGGGAGGGCTTCTGGAGTTCTGGCCCCGCTGCTGGACCTCCTGAGGGCACCTGGTATTTTTGGCCACTGTTGTGACACAGAGTGTTGTACTGGATGGGCCGATCCACTGTGGCTTCTCTCCTGTTCTTATGATATGAAAATCATATTTAGCACTTGTGTAGCACTTAGGGCTTCATATTCTGCCGAGATGAGGAAGGATTCAGTAGGGCCATTGCTCAGTGATAGAGCATCTGCTTGACATGCAGGAGGTATCAGCCTCTTCAGCTAAAAAAGGATCAGGTAATAGGTGACATTAAAGATCTCAGCCTGAGACCCTGGAGAGCCACTACCAGTCTGAGTAGTCAATACTGACCTTGATGGACCAATGGCCTGATTCAGTATCAGGAAACTTCATGAGTTCATGTGGAAGCATGTGGAAGCAACATCACAGGATGTGACATCACAAAATGATGTCACTTCCTTTCTCCTGGCTCCACCCCCAAAGTCTCCTGGCTCCACCCCCAAAGTCCCCAGATATTTCCCAAGTTGGACTTGGCAGCCCTACAGCAGGGGGTTGGGGGCTACCCAGTGTTTTGCACAGTGTGTCACATGTATGATTATCTGCCAGTGGGCAGAAGTCTTGGGTGTGTGCCCGGTGCAATGAGCTCCTGGTTCTCAGGGAATGAATTTGTTCCCTTGAGGCCAAGGTGGCTGACCTGGAGAAGCAGAGACAATCAGTTCGGCGCATGGAGAAGTGAGCAAGCAATTTGGCTACTGCATAAATTAGTTTGCTCTGGAGCCATCCTTACTGAGCTAAGACAAAAATGTGTGAGCCAGAGGCTAAAATACTGTGAGCTAGCTCACACTAACTCAGCTTAGCGGGAACACTGATCAGGAGTCTCAATGCATGGATGAGACGATGGTGTAGAGGGAAGGGTTAAAGTTTGTTAGGCACTGGGATGCTTTTTGGAACAAGAGGGAGCTGTACAAGAGAGACAGTCTCCACTTGTTCTGAGAAGGAACCAGGCTGCTGGCACTTAAAATCAAAGAGGTGGCAGTGCAGTTTTTAAACTGAATATTGGGGGAAAGCCAACAGGAGATGAAAAATCTCTGGTTCTGGATGGTTCATCTCAAAGAGATGAAGGGGTAGCTGTTACTTTCCTACAAGGAAATGGATTAGAATTGTCCACTAAGAGTGTGGCTAATGATAGGGACTGCCTGGCAAGGTCTCGGGGCAGCAAGAGAAAGGTTGTGGGCTTAACATGTATGGGAAACTATAGATGTTTATATACTAATGCTAGAAGTGTTCAAGGTAAAATCGGGGAGTTGGAATGGTTGATGTTGAGGGGAAACATAGACATTGTGGGTATTTCAGAAACTTGGTGGGATGAGGAAAATCAGTGAGACAAGAAGGGGGGGACCCACGATACTTGCGGAGGGGGAGAGAAGGAGCTCCATCGAGTGGAGGAAGCACCCACAGGTGAGTCTTCTCTCCCCCCCCCCATCCCCCCTGGCTGCCGCAGTGGGCCTGAGCGCCCAAGAGGTGCTTGGCCTGCTGCTTCTCTTCCCCGTGCCATCCCCCTCCCACCGGCTGTTGCGGCGGGCCGAGCAGCTCTTGGGCACTCAGGCCCGCAGCTTCTCTCCCCTCTGGCTGCTGCGGCAGGCCTGAGCACCCAAGAGGTGCTTGGCCTGCCACTTCTCTCCCCCCCACCATCCCCCCCCAGCTGCCACGGTGGGCCGAGAACCTCTTGGATGCTCAGGCCCACTGCTTCTCCCCCCTTGGCTCCCATGGCGGGCCTGAGCATCCAAGAGGTGCTTGGCCCGCCCCTTTTCTCCCCTGCCATCCCCCCCAGCTGCTGCAGTAGGCCAAGCACCTCTTGGGCACTCAGGCCTGCCGCTTCTCTCCCCGATTGCCGCAATGGGTCTGAGCGCCCAAGAGGTGCTTGGCCCGCCGCTTCTCTCCCCCTACCATCCTCCCCAGCTGCCATGGCAGGCTGAGCACCTCTTGGGCACTCAGGCCTGCTGCTTCTCTTCCCCCCTGGCTGCCGTGGTGGGCCTGAGCACCCAAGAGGTGCTCGGCCCGCTGCTTCTCTCCCCCCGCCACCCCCCAGCTGCTGCAGCGGCCAAGCACCTCTTGGGCGCTCAGGCCCGCCGCTTCTCTCCCCTTGGCTGCCGCAGTGGGCCTGGGCACCCAAAAGGTGCTTGGCCCGCCGCTTCTTCCCCCCCCCCGCCATCCCTCCCAGCTGCTGCGGTGGGCCAAGCACCTCTTGGGTGCTCAGGCCCACTGCTTCTCTCCTCTCCTGGCTGCCGCGGCGGGCCTGAGTGCCCAAGAAGTGCTCAGCCCACCACTTCTCCCCCCACCTCAGCTACTGTGGCAGGCCCACTTGGCCTGCCGCTTCCCCCTGGGCACCGGCAAGGCCTGAGCGGCTCTTGCCAGGCCTGCTGATTCCCCCCCCCCCCATGGCTCTGGCAGTGAGGCTTGGATGCCTCCCAACCACCAGTTGCCGCAGTTCTGAGAGCATTCCCTGCGCATGCACAGGGAACACTCTTTAACTTTTGGGGGGATTTAAATAGCCCCAAAAAAGTTTTTTTTCTTTTAGGATTTTTGTGCACACCTGGGGAGTCCCTCAAGTGTGCAGAAAAATCTCCCTGCCCTCCAGGTGCCCCCCCCCAGTGCGGATTTAGATATCTGCATGCAGGGGGTGCCTTTGGAATTAGATATATAGACATGGTGATTCCTGGTTATAAATTACATCAGAAGGATAGGGGAGCGGAATTGGAGGTGGATGGCTCTGTATGTCAGAGAGGGTATATAGTCCAGTAAGATTGAGAGGGTAGGAGAATTGGATTCACTTCAGGAAATGCTGTGGGTTGAATTAGTGGGCCCAAAAGGAAGCTTAACATTGGGAGTTTGTTATTGCACACCAGATCAAAAGATAGAGGTGGATTATAAAATGATGAATGAATTAAAGATAGTGGCTAGACAAAATAAGTGTGTTGTAATTGGTGACTTTAACTACCCACACATTGATTGGGTCAATATGTGTTCAAGTCGGGAAAAAGAGATTGAGTTTCTAGACACTCTCAATGACTGCTATGGAGCAGATGGTTCACGGAACCTACCAGGGGAGAGGCGATCCTGGATTTGGTCCTAAGTAACACCCAAGATCTGGTGAGAGATGTTAAAGTGATTGCACTGCTTGGGAACAGTGACCATAATGTTATTGAGTTCAACATTTGAATAAATAGGGAGTTGTCCAAAAAGACTGACACAATCACTTTTAACTTTAAAAGGGGGTAACTTCTCTGATATGAGGGGACATATGAGGAAAAAACTGAAAGGAAAAATAAAAAGGGTCAAACCATTGGGGAAGCTTGGAGACTATTTAAAATTACAATCCTAGAGGCTCAGAGAAAATATATACCATGGGTTAGGAAAGGCACAAATAGATATAGAAAAAAGCCTGCATGGTTAACAAACAAAGTAATGGAAGCTGTAAAAAGGTAAGAAGGATTCCTTTAAGCGGTGGAAAGCTAGTCTCAGTGAGGCTGATACAAGGGAACACAGGCTGTGGCAAATAAAATGTAAGTCTGTGATCAGGCAGGCAAAAAGGGAATATGAGGAGCATATCGCAAAAAACATAAAGACCAACAATAAAACTTCCTTCAAATACATTAGAAGTAGGAAACCAGCCAGGGAAGCAGTGGGGCCCTTGGATGACCAAGGGCTAAGAGGTGTACTGAAGGATGATAGGGAAATGGCTGAGAAGCTCTGTCTTCACTGTGGAAGATGAGAAGTGCTTGCCCACTCCAGAACCACTGATTTCAGGAGGGGTGTTGAAAGACCTGAGTCAAATTGAGGTGACGAGACAGGAGGTCCTATGACTGATAGAAAACTTAAAAACAAATAAATCACCGGGCCTGGATGGCATACATCCGAGAGTTCTGAAAGAACTCAAATGTGAACTTATGGATCTCCTGACATGATGGGGTCCGAACTGGCGGAGACTAACCAAGAGAGATCTTGGAGTCGTAGTAGATAACTCAATGAAAATGTCGAGGCAGTGTGCGACTGCAATGAAAAAGGCCAACACTATGCTGGGGGTTATTAGGAAGGGAATTGAAAACAAATCAGCCAGTATCATAATGCCCCTGTTTAAATCGATGGTGTGACCTCATTTGGAGTACTGTGTACAGTTCTGGTCACCACACCTCGAAAAAGATATTATAGCATTGGAAAAAGTGCAGAAAAGGGCAACTAGAATGATAAAAGAATTGGAACACTTTCCCTATGAAGAAAGATTGAAATGCTTGGGGCTCTTTAGCTTGGAGAAACGATGGCTGAGGGGTGACATGATTGAGGTTTATAAGATTATGCATGGGACAGAGCAGGTAGAGAAAGAAGTACTTTTCTCCCTTTCTCACAATACAAGAACTCGTGGGCACTCCATGAAATTGCTGAGCAGTCGGGTTAGAACAGATAAAAGGAAGTACTACTTCACCCAAAGAGTGATTAACACATAGAATTCACTGCTACAGGAGGTGGTGGAGGCTACAAGCATGGATGGCTTCAAGAGGGAATTAGATAAATGTATGGAGCAGAGGTCCATCAGTGGCTATTAGCCACAAAGTATAGACAGGAACTCTCAGTCTGGGGCAAGTGATGCTCTGTAATCTTGGTGCTTGGAGGGGGAGCAACAGTGGGAGGGCTTCTAGTGTCCTGGCCCCACTGCTGGACCTCCTGAGGGCACCTGGTGTTTTTGGCCACTGTGTGACAGAGTGTTGGACTGGATGGGCCACTGGCCTGATCCAACATTGGCTTCTCTTATGTTCTTATGTTCAGTACTAAGGCATGGAAGTCAGTCATTACTGTATGGCATTGCTGGCCATCACAGTGCCCAGAACACACAAGGCACTGCAGATGCAAGGACTGTTGGATAAGCGACAGCCTGCTAAGAGTCTGATTTTTGTGTGTATTGCTGAGGGAGTGGTTTAGTCCACTAGTACCCAAGGGGGAACTGTGGAGCATTCTCTAATATTTTAGGGGTTATTGAATGTTCTTCTCTTGCGGTTCAGCCTACCTCTTTTCTGCTGTGTAGTAGTATGTGTTAGTGCTTGTGGTTTGAAGGCCTTTCTGTTTTATTGGTGGCCTGAACTTTGCCAAAGAGGATCGCAGATCTATGCCATGTTACTCTCCCCCCAGCAGCCATTTCTGACCCAGGAAAATTTACTACTGGGGTTGCAGAACTCACATAGACTAAAAACATGTTGGTGAGATGCTGCAGAAGGGAGGGGAAAGGGGATGAAATCACCCTTTCTTTCATCAGCAAAAGGAATCTTAGTGTGCATGCAGGACTTTGAAAACTATATGATACGGACGGACGGACGGACGGACGGAAGGAAGGAAGGAAGGAAGGAAGGAAGCTGTCTCAGTCATGGCATTTCATGCACAGTACAGTTGCCCTTGAGCCACTGGGAGGCAATGTACAGGGGAACAGCTGGGTTTCCACAAGCCACTGCTGCTAATGATGTTGCTGTAAGCCTAGTTCACAGTCTGCATTGTTCTGGTAGTGAGAAGCAGCTTTACATTTGCATCTACTGGAGGGCTTCCTTGTTGTTTCTGGAATGTGGAGACTAGAAATGGAGGAACTGTAATGAATCACGACCACCACCTCCAACAGTAGTCATTCCTAGATGGCCATTATAGGTGATCAAGCAAATGGCAGGGAGGGCTGCCCTCTCAGTCCTCAGCAGTACACTCCCACACCCAACTGATGTTGCCCCTGAAGTCCACTTTGGAATGACAATACCCGCCTATCCCATAAAGGAGCTGCAGCTCCAATTACTTTGTGCTGCTAGCTCTGCCTCCAATCCTGTATAGAAAAGGGTCTCTTGCTATTTTCCCAGTAATACTGATTGCTTGAGTGCAGAGCCCAGAGTTTCCCCAGCCAATGGCTAGGCTCCCCATAGCCTTCCCCATCACTTGCAATAATTGGGGAGTCTCTCTTTCTGCCTAAGACATTTTCCATGTCCTGTGATGTTGGATTGTCTGTCCAGTGAGAAAAGGTTGTTTAGTAAGTGTCCTATTCTCCCCTCTTGTGGAGGTGGGGGGGGGGGGATATACAGGAGTGGGATGTGCAGTCCCACCAACAGCCCTGCCTCCCTGTTTCTGGTGGGTGCCTCCTCCTTTATTTGTGTCAGGTGCCTAGTTCATCCACCACAAATTGCAGCAGTGAAGTGGAGGGTGCTGTTGGGCATTTGTATCTGAATTCCTGAGGTGGCAGATCTTAAAGAGTTCTTGAAAAGTCAGATGTTAATTGTGACTGTTATTTGTGCAAAGTGCCCTTTCACCAGTCTTTCTATCACCAAAATCCCCACTTAGGTTTTCTAGGTTCTCCAGATGTGGGAGCAAAGTCCCATGCTGAATGACTTGGGCTGCTTCTGCGGGAGGGCAATTCCCCATTTCCCTCTCATTGCTGCTGTGAATGCAAAGACACATTCAGCAATAGTGAAGGCTCTGCATATGGGTTTTGTCCATGCTTCCTCCTCCTCATGCCCATCCCTTCCTCCCCTCACTTCTAGCAGGCTTTTAACCATGGGGTGAGATCAGTATAGCTATATCTTCACAGTGTTTTAAATCATATATCCTACTATGGATAACTTTAAAAAACAGCAAAAATCTAGTAGTAGAAGGGGAAATACAGGCATGAAGGGAAATGATGCTGGATGTGGGCAAGGAGGTGTGGAAACCCATACCTTAACTACTACGCTTTCAACGCACATTTTTTTGGTAGGACCTCAGATCTACCAAAGTGGGTTTTGGAAAACCTGCAGCAGATTTGAAGGAAACCTGTATGGGAGAGAGAGAGATGATGATATTTTGTAGGAGCCAAAATGAAAACCACTGTGTTTTTGCCAGGTGTGGGGTGTGGAAGAACTCAATGTGGATGCAATCTTGACGAGTAAGATGTGTGCTCTTTGAATTATATACTGCTGGTGGTATGACATGACCAGCTGCATGGCTAGTTGGAATCCACTGTGGTTGTGGGGTGTCAAGATAGGAGCATTTGTGGGATGCCTCCCATCAACTTCAGCTGGAATGATTTAACTTTCACTACCTTTTTTTGTAAATTTGATGAAAAGAAAGATTTGTTTTACTTCGGGACATTTTGCCCACTAAAATTCAAAGGGAATCTATAGTGCTTACTGCCTTTAAAGTATTTCAAACCGTTGCACAAGAAGAAATGCAGGATGGTGGAGATTTGATGGTATACTTGATTCAACAATAGACAAAACAAAAAAAATAGGAAGCTGCATCTGCTTCACAAAAAAAATATTTCATTCTGCAGTAGACAAATTGTGACTGGCTGATGACTGGAGGTTTTATGAGCGGAGTTTATTGGAGACAAGCAGATTTCTTGAATGAGCTGCAAACTGTTAAATCTGTCCTTTCAGAGACCATTTCCGCAGTAGTGAAATTCCCCACATGGAAGTTTTTAAAACTTCACATTATCTGAAATTTTCTGCAGTAGATTTTTCCTCAGCAGGCACAAACCTGAAGTGTTATCCTTCTTACTGTGTGTTTTTTGGGACTCGCTAAATCTAGGGATTCTGAAAATGCTGGGTAAGAAGGAGAAAACCAGGTTTGTGCCTGATGAGGAAAAATCTACTGTGGAAAATGTCACATAACACACAGTTTTAAAAACATCAATGCGGGGAATTTCACTACTGCAGAAATGGTCCAAGCCTTCAACTCCAGTTTCAGCTAAAAACTTTCAACTCTGTTTTATTATGCATCTGTTCATTCAAACACCAGACTCCATGCACACAAACTCTCTGTCACCTGCCCCACCTTTTATGCGCTCATCTCAAATCCCAGCCCTACCAAGAAATTGCCCATTCAGGAAGCTTTAAGAAGCATGAACTCTGAACATTCATTCACAATGATCAAGCTGGCCCAAACTCACCTTTCAAATTCTCAAAGCAATTATTGAGGGGCAGATTTCTTGCATCTCCATAAGACCTGTTAACATTGGTTGGTTGGTTGGTCACCAGTGTCTCAGATGACACACATGTAAGCTTGGAACTGAAACTAGCAATTAGAAATTTTATGAAACCAAGAACATGTAGATTAAATATATTTTTGTTACAAGATTTTTAAAAATTGACAGAATAGTCCAGGATTTACAAGCTTTGAAAAAGTGTATTCTTAACATGTGTGTGCATGAAGTGCTGTCAAGTCGTATCCAACTTATGGCAAGCCCCAGCCAAGGGGCTTTGAAGGCAAGGAAGAAGCAGAGGTGGTTTGCCATTGCCTTCCTCTGCGGTGTCTTCCTTCGCGGTCTCTCTTCCAAGTGCTGACCCTGTTTAACTTCTGAGGTCTGTAAGGACGCCTGCCTACAAGTGGGACCTGGAGATCCCCCAGAATTGGAACTGATCTCCAGATGGCAGAGATCAGTTCTCTTTGAGAAAATGGATGCTTTGAAGGGTGGCATTGTATCATAAGGTCTTCCACTAAATCTCCAGGAGTTTCTCAACTTGGATCTGGCAACCCTACCCCCCATCCCTTGCTAGATTGGTCTATATCCTGTTGCCTTCCCTCCTGCATTTTCATTGAGTTATCTACTACGACTCCAAGATCTCGCTCTTGGTCAGTCTCTGCCAGTTTGAACCCCATCAATGTGTATTTATAGTTAGGACTTTCACTTTGCATTTGCCCATGCTGAACCTGATTTGCAATGATGCCCACTCATCCAGTGTCAACAGATCCCTCTGGAGCACCTCACAGTCCTCCCTGGTTCTCATAGCCCTGAACAACTTAGTATCATCCACAGACTTAGCCACTTCACTGCTTATTCCCAACTTCAAATCATTAATGAACAAGTTAAAAAGCACCAGACCTAGTACTTAGCCCTGCGGTACCCCACTGCTTACCACCTTCCACTGTGAAAACTGCCCATTTATACTCACTGACTGTCAGGGCTTTTTTTGTAGAAAAAGCCCAGCAGGAACTCATTAGCATAATAGACCACACCCAACAGCAGAAATCTATTAGCATATTAGGCCACACCCCTGACAGTGCAGCTCCCTCCCAGGATCGGCTGCCCCAGGTACCCCGTAGCTTGCAGAGCTCATGGGGAACCCGAGGGAAGGAAGGCAGTTTCTGGATCGGTTTCCCGAGGCACCCTGTGGCTTGTGAGGCATCTGGGGAACCCGAGGGGGGGGGAGGCTATAGGTGTGGCCAACTCAGAAGCCAGCCAGAACTCCGTTCCTGTGCGTTCCTGCTGACTGTTCATTAACCAGTTTTTAATCCACGAGGACTTGTCCTCTTATCTCATGACTGCTGAGTTTACTTAGGAGCCTTTGATGAGGAATTTTATCAAAAGCTTTCCGAAAGTCTAGGTAAACATAATCTGTTGGGTCACCCTTGTCCACATGCTTGTTCAGCCCCTCAAAGAACTCTAAAAGTTAGTGAGACAAGATCCCCCCTTACAAAATTCATACTGAGTCTTCCTCAATAGCTTTTGTTCATCAAAGTGCCTAGTAATTCTATCTTTAATAATGGATTCCACCATCTTACCTGGTATCAACATTAGACTTACTGGCCTGTAATTTCCCGGATTTCCTCTGGAACCTTTTTTAAAGATGGAGGTGACAATAGCTACCTTCCAGTCCTCGGGAATGGAGGCAGATTTTAGTAATAGACTGCATATTTTTGTCAGGAGATCCACAAGTTCACATTTGAATTCTTTCAGAACTCTTGGATGTATGCCATTTGGGCCTGGTGATTTATCAGTTTTTAATTTGTTCATCTGTTTTAGGACCTCCTCTCTCATCACCTCAATCTGACTCAGGTTTTTCAATACCCCTCCTGAAATTAGCTGTTCTGGACTGGGCAAGCACCTCCCATCTTCCACAGTGAAGACAGAGACAAAAAAAAGTATTAAGCTTCTTTCCCATTTCCCTCTCATCCTTTTACCCCTTGGTCATCCAAGGGTCCCAGTGCCTCCCAGGCTGGTTTCCTGCTTCTAATGTATTTGAAGAAATTTTTATTATTGGTAGTTATGTTTTTTTTGCAATATTTTCCTCATACTCCCTTTTTGCCTGTCTGATCACTAACTTGCATTTTATTTGCCAAAGCCTGTGCTTCCTTTTATTTACCTCATTTGGACTAGCCTTCCACCGCTTGAAGGAATCCTTCTTACCTTTTACAGCTTTCCATTACTTTTTGTTCATTAACCATGCAGGCCTTTTAGAATACCTATTTGTACCTTTCCTAACCTGTGGTATACATTTTATCTGAGCTTCTAGGATTGTAGTTGTAAATAGTTTTCAAGCTTCCTGAAGGGATTTGACCCTCCTTACCTTTCCTTTCAGTTTCTCCTTCACAAGCCCCTTCATTTGGGTAACTTTTTGGGCAACTTCCTATTTACATCAATAGCATTAATAGCATTATGGTCACTGTTCCCAACCAGTGCTGTTACATTTACATCTCTCACTAGGTCTTGGGCATTACTCAGGACCTAGTCCAGGATTGCCTCCCCCATGGTAGGTTCAGTGACCATCTGCTCCATGGCACAGTCACTGAGATATCTAGAAACCTAGTCTCTTTCTCCTGACTTGAACATGTATTGACCCAATCACCTATTACAACACAATTATTTCATCTAGCTGCTTTGCAGAAATCTAAATGCAGAAATCTAAATGTAACCATTGTCTGGGGCCTCAAACCAGGTGCCTGACCCCAGACTGGTGGTCAGTCCCCTTGATAATCTTCCTGACATTCACCAGTTGCCAGGTGCTAGTGTCAATACCACCACTGTGCTTCCCCATCTTGCTGTCTACTCCATGCTCCCCTCACAATGACATGCCTTCCAGCCCCTGTAAGACTTCTGCTCCATCCTCCTTGGCTGCCTCTTGGAGCACTGTTGTGGTTCAAAGCCTCTTGGCTGCTCCACGTTGTCTGGAGCTCCAAAGTGCGGAGGCCCCTCTGTTACCTCCTGCTCAGCCTCTGGAGTCCCCTCCTGCCCCCTTGCTTTTGGGGGGGAGGTTCCCAGTCCTCTGCTAGAGAATTATGGGGCTTTGCTGCCTTCCTATGCTGCTCCTGGCCCCTGAAGTTAATGCCCAATCCATTGGCGGCTCCTATCACCTTATTAGCCATGGCTCACATACTCAGTTTGGCTTTCTCCTCCCTGTGCCAACAGCTGCAGCTCCCCAGCTGCTGCCACCATCTCTTCTCCACCTGCTGCCAGCCCCTAGCTGCTTTTTACCTGTGTTGCTGGGGGGTGGGTTTCACTCTCCCACCATTATCTGGGTGTTCCTTCTCTTGCCCAGCCACATTAATCTAGATGTAATCAGGGCATGCACCACAGTGGCCAGATCTTTTCTGCCCAAGAAAGGCCACAGATGACTAACCAGTCAAAGCTAGTAAAAGATAATTCTGGCTGTGGCTATCACCTACTTATCCAGCAGCAGGCCTGGGTCCAAGAGCACCCCCAGACTATGGATCTGTTCCTTCAAGGGGAGGGCAACCCTATCCAGGATGGGTGATACCTTAAATCCCAGGTCAGACCTTCTGGTCACTAGTAGCACTACAGTCTTGTCGGGATTAAGCTTCAGTTTATAAGCCCACATCCACGCCAAAACTTCCTCCAGGCACTGGCTCAGGGTTCCATTTTATTCTGCCTTTAAATTGCTTCAATCATGGATTTTTGACTTCATAATGTAAACAAATCAGAGTGAAAATATAGTTTAAGTAAAAAAAAAAAAGCACAAATAATACCTCAGTCATCTTCCTCTGTAAAGAGAGATGAATGTAAAACCCTGCCTTTTAAAACCCACAGTTTAATAATCAGCAATATCATCAAAGTGCAATCTCTTTAGAAAATTAAAAAATTGCAATATCCCACATGGAATTAAGCAGGATTTTCAGGTTTGTAAGGAGGTAAAAGCAGAGGAAGGCAATGGCAAATCACCTGTGCTCATCTCTTGCCTGGAAATCCTTTCGTCCTGGGGTTGTCATGAGTCAGTTACAACCTGATGGCACATTATTATTATTACATAAGAAAGTAAACTGGTGCCAAAAAGATAGCTGGCTTGCAGTGCCTCTTAAGCAGAATCACACCCTTCTAAGCCCATTGACTTCACTGGATTTAGAACTGTGCAACTCTGTTTAGCATGGCACAGCTGGAAGGGAGAAAGTTGTTTTAACTCAGTACAGAATCGAATGTCAAAGGCCTTTGCCAGAGTGAACATTACTTTGTGTCAATGAGAGGTCTGCTGTTTCCTTGAGCCACATAGACTTTAGTTTTTTTCATTCCAGAAGACCTTTGTGTGCAAAGCAAGAATGATTCATTCAAAGGGAATTCCCAGTATTTCACAGAGTCCATTTACTTCTGTCCCATTTGTAAAGAACTGTTCCCATGGTGAAGCAGTGTGCACTGTATACTCTTCACTTTTAGGGAATATCTCAACGAGTACATTGTTCTTTGGCTTTATCTGCTTTTCCTTTGAGTCTCGTGACTGATACCAAGTGTGATCCAGGGGCAGACTAGGAGGGGTGGAATGCCTTAAGAGTCCCACCCCCAGTCAACATGGATCTCACCCCTCATACCACCCTGTCCCATGGCAAGGCTGAGCCATGAGGCCAATTACCTCACCCTGCTGAACCCTCCTTACCCATGTCCACCCCTCTCTTTGAGCTAGGGTTGCCCTGGTGGTGTGTGGCTCCCAGGCCATCGGCCCACTGGGACTTTTCCTGATGGCCTTGATGACCAATCCAACCCTGCTGTGAACCCTCAGAGATCCATTCCATTCCACAAATCAGAAAGTAAAATATTAAAGAAATGCGGGTCTCAGAAATGAAACCTTGTTGAGCCTTTGTTGCCCCTTCCCATCTCCTCTTTAGTTCTTCTCCCCATTTCCTTTCAAACACATGGATTCTCTTTCTTCCCAAAATCAAATTAAGGGAAGCCTGAAGTGTATTTTTGAACAGATGAAGTAAGTAGGGGTGGGGGAAGGACTTCCATAATTGGATCACTTAGAGTGTGAATAATCACAGTCATCTGTAACCACAGTGACTGTGGCTTTAACCTTACTTGGTCATTTCTAAACCACACAGACTACCCAGCCATTGAGGCAGGGCGTCTGTGAATTCACAGCCAATTCTTGCCATGTCTGGGAGAGTCTTTCCTGTAACTATGAAAGAGAACTGAAACTGGCTCATTCACAGTAAAGCCTCCAGCAAGGGGCAATGATGTGATAGGAACTGATGGGACTTTACAAATCTTCTCCACGCCGGTCTTTTGCCTGCTGCCTTCCAGATACTTTAGTGAGAATGGTTTGTTGATTGCAAGGTCTGCAAAAGTGAATTGCATCAAAAGTATGTAAAGGACTGGATATAGGAGGACCGTGCTGTGAATCAGTTTCAAAAGCACCCTGATATTTCAGAATCAAAATGCTGGGATAATAAAGTACTTTAGTTATTTGAATGCTACAGAAAAATGGGGGGGGGGACCTGTAAAATAACATTGTGGCATCTGAGCTGTGGTAATTTTCCATCCTATGAGGATATGACCCTTCAATTGCAATTGATGGGGAAGATTAGGTTTGGGTTCTTATCTGTGCAAGGAACAATCCATAAAAGCTCCGATTAACCTCTTTAATCAGCCAATTGCTGAAAGACCCAGGATCTCTGCTTTTGCCAGATGACCCAATGAACTCAGCTGCAGTTCAAGGCCTAGCCAGTTGCTGCTGCTGCTGCTGCTGCCGCCACGGCCTCTGCTGCCCATTTAATAAAAGAAGCTAACAAAACTAATGAGCATGGTTCAGATTATTTCTATGTCCATGTAATAAACACAGGGGGGAGACTGGTTTTTGGAATCTCTCCTCCATTTAACCAAGCTGCAGCATCCACAATAATCCTGGTGCCTCTCATTTTTAGCGCTGAGTTCGAGTGCCAGAGTTAAATCTCCTGAAACAGGGACGAAAGGAGGCAACAAATAGGAAGGAAACTGGCCCTGGCTGGCTTGTGAAATCCAAAACCGGATTGGTAGGAAAAACATCATGAATTATGGATCCCCTGGAGCCGCCGGCAGCCTGTCATTGTGCATGATCTGTCTCCATTGTACTTCTCTGTGCAGGCAAAACTGTTGTCAGCTAGCACAGGGCAAGCCTTTACTGCCTAGGATCACTGCCTGCTGCTCAAATGGACCTGTGCCTTCCAGCACAAACAGTCCATTGGAAACCAAATGTTTCATGTAACTGATAGTGGCCCCAGTGGATAGGGAAGCCCTTGAAGGGGGGAGGATGAAGGGTAGCGAGGCTTTCAGCTGACCTTGTTCGCTGGAGCTTAGTACTGGTAGAAGCACCAGCTGCAAGGACAGGGACACAGAGTCTCCAAAGAGAGCACAAGACTGGCTATTGTTCCAGATTAGTTTCAAAAGCAAACAGATTGGGGTTGTTTTAGTGGCACTGGCAGCTTTGTGTGCTGTCAGAGATGGGGCTCCCGATGCAGGAACAGCCATGGTCCCCCCATGCTTGGAGCCAAAGAACGCAGAGGGATCTTAACTGTTTCTTTTTTATGACCCAGGAAGGGCAGGGAGAGAAAGATTGATCACGGGCTTCCTGGGGCTTTACTATGAACACTTCTTTTCATTTCCAGGAACTGAACTTGAAAATTAACAGCAAAAAAGGAGAGAGAGCCTCTGAGCATCTGAAAAGGGCTTTCTGTGCTACCACGTTATTCCCACACCCCTACATAAGAACAGGGTTAAAGGCTTCCAGGCAGGCTCAGGAATTTCTGGGTTTAGAATTCAAGCATTGCATAGTTTATATATCCAGAGGCTTTAAGGGAGAGCTAAGCACATCAAAGTGAGAAAGTGGACTTGCAAGAGAGAAGCTATTTGTATGAAAGAGTTTTGAGGGACCCCAGCTGCATCTTCCCCCTTTGTTTGATTGCAGATGCAGGGGTGGGGGTGGAGGAAAAGTGAACAAAAACAAACTCAAGGTCAAATGCTGATGCGGAAGTGGTGGACAGAGCTTGGGGGGGGGGGGAAGGGACGAGAATAAGGCACAATGCTGTCTGGTTCACTTACAAGCACATGTGTTCTCACAGAATCTTCCATCAGAATTATGGGCAAACGCACGGGTAGAAGTCAGAAGAACTACAACTTTGCACATCCTCCTTCTTTCAAAGAGCACATCCATGCAGCAGGTTAAGATCACTTTTCTAAAATGTGGGACTAAGAATTCGAACTATATATAATACAGAAGGGGAGGATTTTGCTATAAAACATTTGATTAAACAGATTGTGATCATTTGTAAAATCATCATTCAAACACCATGGGTTAACTGTGAGACTCTAAAGCAAAGCCAGGCATTCAAAAACAGCCAGGTAGGAACTTGAGGGAGGTATCTAGTTTTCCTCTCAACTACTATTTTCTCTCCCCCTTCCCTGAAAGACTCATAGCAACTCCCCTTTTTTCCCGCTTCCTTTTCTCCTTCCCACCCACCAACCAAACAACCTTTGTCTGCTCTCTTGTCTTCAGGTTTCCCCCCTCTCCTTTCCACACCTGGCAGCTTCTGCCTGGGGAAATTATGGCCTAGTTGTACAGTGCAGAACTACAGGGACTTGCAGAGGTACCTCATTTTTTCCTGCTAGGGCTGCCAAGTCCCCCGGTAGAGCGGGGGAAACACCGATTTTTAAAGCTTTCCCCCGCTTTTCCAAAATTGGCCACCGGGGGGACAAAATGGCTGCCAGCAGGGGAACCTCGGAGCCTGCCCTGGCCAGCCTCTTGAACTTCTTAAAAGGGAAATTTCCCCTTTAAGAGCTGAGCCAGCAAGAGAGCCCCGCCCAGAGATTAAGGAGGGACTAAGCTCTTTCTACTGCGTGCAAGGTTGCTGCTGAGTAAACTGCTGGGGTAAACTGGGGTCTGCGAGCTCTTTTCCTTCTCTGTCTCTCCCCCTCCCCCTCTTTCTTTTTTCTGTCTGTCTGTCCACTGTGGTTTTGTCAAAGGAATAAACTGTCACTTCCAAAGAGGTAAACATCACAAGGAGAGGTTGCCTGTAGAAGGTCTGGGAGTGGGATTGTTTAAAATGTCTTGTCGTGGCTGTTTGGGTCCCCCCAATCCTCATTTCCCTTCTGCAAATAAAAGTTGGGATTCCTCATTTTTATGCCAATTTTCTGTTTCTTTCAACCGTGTCCCCCCCCTCCGGCAGTAAAAATCTGCATTTTTAAAAGCATTTGTACATCAAGTAACCAGTATTTTAAATTAGGGATGGATCCAACTAGCTTTTCTGCTGGCGAAAAGGGGAGGACAAAGGTCCTCTTTAGCCACCAAAAAGCCTATGCTGGGGGGGGGGGAGAAGTTATGGGACTTACATGGACAACAGCTGGGTGAAACAAGGGCCAGAAATAAAGCCTGGGAATTGGGCAAGAGTAAGTGAAAAAGCTGTCTGTCTGTCTGTCTGTCTCTCTCTCTGTGTCCCCACCCAGCAGAGGTCTATCAGTGGCTATTATTAGCCACAAGGTCTAAATGGAACCCTTTGTCTGGGGCAGTGAGGCTCTGCATTCTTGGTGCTTGGGGGGCAACAGTGGGAGGGCTTCTGGAGTTCTGGCCCCGCTGCTGGAGCTCCTGAGGGCACCTGGTATTTTTGGCCATTGTTGTGACACAGAGTGTTGTACTGGATGGGCTGTACTGGATGGGCCGATCCACTGTGGCTTCTCTCCTGTTCTTATGATATGAAAATCATATTTAGCACTTGTGCAGCACTTAGTGCTTCATATTCTGCCGAGATGAGGAAGGATTCAGTAGGGCCGTTGCTCAGTGATAGAGCATCTGCTTGACATGCAGGAGGTATCAGCCTCTTCAGCTAAAAAGGGATCAGGTAATAGGTGACATTAAAGATCTCAGCCTGAGACCCTGGAGAGCCACTACCAGTCTGAGTAGTCAATACTGACCTTGATGGACCAATGGCCTGATTCAGTATTAGGAAACTTCATGAGTTCATGTGGAAGCATGTGGAAGCAACATCACAGGATGTGACATCACAAAATGATGTCACTTCCTTTCTCCTGGCTCCACCCCCAAAGTCTCCTGGCTCCACCCCCAAAGTCCCCAGATATTTCCCAAGTTGGACTTGGCAGCCCTATTTCCTGCATCCCCTTTCACATACTATTTTCTCTTTCCCTTCTCCTGGCAACCCCTATATCCTCACCTTTCCCTGCTTCCTTCTGTTCTTCTCACCCACCAATGAACCCCTCATCTTCAACTATATTTATTATTATTTACTTCATTTATACTCCAGCTTCCTCCACAATGGGGCCTCAAATCAGCTTATATCAGTCTCGTCTCCATTTTATCCTCACAACAAACCTGTAAATTAGGCTGTGACAATTAGGCTGTGACTGTGTGTTTCCACAGCAGAATGGGGATTTGAACCTGGGTCTCCCATATCCTAGACTGAAACTCTAACCATTACACCACACTGGTTTTCTTGGGGTGGCTCCTGTTGAACAGAAGCATGCAGCTAGGCCTGGATGAATCATGCAAGTCATGTGATAGCAAGTTGCCCATGATTGCTGCTGGGTGAGTCCTCCCTTAAAGGCCAAAACAGCCTTGGAAAGGGCCCTTCCTCCTGCCTTTGTGACAGAAACCAATGCTTGAAGGCTGGCAATATTGTTGTGGTTGCCTAGCAACAAACACTGAAGGCATTCATTTCATAAACCTACATGTGCTGCTTCTATTATTTGAAGTGTTAACCCCCCCGTGTGTTTTTTCTTTCTTTCAGATTCATCTGCAAACCTGGGCTGTGATCACACCAACTAAATAATCCACTTTCAGTGCACTTTCCAACTGGATTTTACTGTGTGAATTGGCAATATCCAGTTGGAAAGTGCATTGAAAGTAGATAGAAAGTAGATGATTGCAGTGTGTGAAAGTATGTGATCGCAGCCCTGGTGCATGTTTCACTCTAGGTTTACCTTTTCATGGCTTCAGTCTTCAGATTTATGTATCCATAGATTTTACCATGTTAAGAATTAGATATATTCTGGGCTTTTTTTCTGGAGGAACACACCAGAACAGAGTTCCAGAACCTCTTTGACAAAATCTTTTTAAAATGTTTAAACGTTCATGAGTTTTTAGTATACAGATTGAAAACTTCATTTCCCTCTTGAGAGTTCTGGCACCTCTTTTCCAAAAAAGAAAAGAAAAGAAAAAACCCTGAATATTTTGATGATAAAGAGCTGATTGGATGTTTTCAAACAGACACATCTTCCTTTAGTAAAGAAAAGTTTACAAATAAAGCATCTCTTTCTCTGAATATGGTTTTATCTCAGTAGCACTACTTTCGAAAGGCACATTTTCCTTCCCTGTTTGGCAACATTTCAACTGCTTGTCATAAGGTGAGCAAGGCCCTCATTTCAGATTCAAATGCGAATGGCTGCCAAATTGACCTGCTGTTCACTCCCTTTCAGCTACTGTAACCAACACCACACAAACAATGAATTATGAGATTAGAGTTACAGAAAAATGGACTCATTCTGCAGATGTTATGTCTGGAACAAGCTGCTTTGTCTAATGTTTGTTATGCCATGTTTCCTCCCCCCACACAGACACCAGCAGCCCCACATTTGCTGGGTGGTGATTTGTGCAGAAGCCTTCTTGTGGGGAAGGGTTAATTATCAGCTTCTTTAACAAAAAAAAAAAGCACATAAAGAGAATAACAGAAACCTTATCTCTCTCACACAAAAATGGCCATTATAAGGAATGAAAGAGGCAGAATGTTGACCTGCAAACAGAGACAGAGGCCAGAATTGTTTTAAATCAGAGGAGAGACCAAAGCTTCTCAGGGAAATTGAGAGTTTGAAAGCAGGATTTGGTACAATTTTGTTTTAAACGGAAGCTGGAAAGCCAATCCTGGAAAAAGAAATCCCATTTGTGGGGTGGGAGAAGATGCCCTCAGAGAGGTCTGGACGATTTCTTTGTTTTGTGTGTGTGCTTACAGAGAGGGGAGGAGGGGAGGGAAGAGGAGGGAGAGGGAAGGCGGGAAGCGTACTTCTGTCAGCTGTTCAACACTTCACAGCTGGTACCTGTAGACTAAAACCCCACCGCCTGCTTTAGCTGCATCATGGTTACCTCACAGCATTCGGGTGAGAATGGGCTTTTTTGTGTGAAAGTCACGGCATCTTAAGCTAGCCCTAGTTTGAAGTGACAATGGGACAGCTTGCAAGGCACACACCCCTCCCCAGAGCACTGCAGAGCTACGTTTTCCTGACACTGGAGGCCCTGTCTCTCTCCTCCCCCTGCCCCCCAGTACATTGTCTCCCAACAACCACAGGCAGCTTGTTGTTGCGTGCCAAGAGCACGAAGAGGATGAGAATAGAGGCTCCCTTCATTCACAGGCAGGGCTCTCCCTGCATATTGATTCTTTCCTCTACTTCCCCCCCCCCCCCCCCCGCAGCACCACACACACAGTGCCTCATGCCTCAACCCTGCGAGAGGAGGGAAGGGCAGCTGCTTTCTCAACAAACAAGGTCCCTTCTTTTCTCTAAATTCTCTAGAAGAGAAAGAATAAGATTCGGGGGGAGGGGGCAGGAAGGAAAGCAGGCATGCTTTCCTCCTTTCACAAAGTGAATGTTTGTAAATGGGAACGTTAAATGTGACCTCTTTCAGGAACGCTCCGGTGAGCTACCAGGAGGACCCTTGCAGGAGAGTCTCCTGGGGTCTGGGGGCCCACTGGACTCCCCAGTAAAAGCCTGTGTGCTTCCCTGTTGGTGTGGAGGGAGTAATCAGTAATGCATTGTCTCTTGAGGGATCCCAGCCTGCTGCTGCTCTTGGTGTTTACTTAGCACTCCCTAGTCATCACCATTACACAACACTGCTAGCTGTTATTGCTATAGAGACAGAAGGGCGTACTTTCACAAGCTGCTATATACTAGCCTCCACCCGACCATATACCTGGACTTGGTCCTGTTAATGCCCTATGAGAAGGGATGCCAGCTGCTTAGCTTCAGCAGAGTTGTTCTCAAGGGCTCTGTGGAATGCACCTGCCCAGATAGGATGCATAAAATGTCCCCTTATCAAAAGATCAAGTAACAACTCTCTTCCTCAGTTGCCAGTTGTAAGTCATAGACTCATAAGCTTATTTATTTTATTCATTTACTGTATTGATAGTCCACCTTTCTCACTGAGGCTCAAAACAGATTATACAGTGTAAATTGATAGCAATCCATATGAAGAGATATCTAATATGCACTGTGTACATTGATACAATAAATATGAGGAGATATCAAATGAGTGACGTATAAAGGCTGAGATTACTGAAATCTGAGGGAGCAGGGCATATTAGGCATGATACAGAGTATGGCTATAATCAAGAGAACTGGTATTACATCAGTGGAAATGGAAAACAATGGCACAACAACAGGGTGATACATGCAGCAACTGATAATTCACTCTATACATTGTGGTATAATCCACGGTCCTTTCCCTTTATAAAGCACCTTTCTGAACTACTTTGTTATAGTACAGCCCTGTTACCTTTATAAAAAGGCTCTGCTGAACAACTTTATTTTACATAGTTGCAGAATGATAGGAGTGGGGGAGGCCAGGAGGAGCAAGTCATTCCATACGATGGGGGCCACAGCAGAGAAAGTGTATGTATGGGTTGTTGATCCTGCCTGTTTCCTGTCAAGGTGGAACAAACCAGAAGTGGTCCTGCAGATATGAGGGTCCAAGGTCATGTAGGTTGTTTTTTTTAAACAAAACAAAACAGGACCTTGATAGCTGATGGGCAGCCAATAGAGCGGCTGCAGAGAGTGTGTCCCGTCTAGTTCCGGGTAATAACTTTGCTGCAGTATTCTGTTGTAACTGGAGTCTCTGGGCTGACTTCAAAGGCAGACAACAGTCTAATCTTGGTGTTACTATGGCATGGATCCTGGTGGCTTAATTAGCTGAGTCCAGGAAGGGTGCCATCTTACAGGCTTGGAAAAGTTGGAATAAAGCACTTTTTTTTTGCAACTTCAGTGCTTGTTGCATTGTGCACAAAGGACTAGGAGCCTCACACATGGTAATGGCATCCATACAATGCCACCCAGCTGTCCCAGTGTAGGGATTGTGAGGCTCTATGGAAACCAACTGTACATGGTGAAATATTTCTGATAATAACAACAAAGTATTTATATATTAATTGTCTTGAATGTTTAAAGTACATTTTCTCAGTAGCCTAAGAAGGTTGAAGAAATTTTACCTTCACAACAAACCTGAGGTAGACTAGGTTGAGAGAGGGGGAACAACTGGCCCAGAGTCACCCCATGAACTCCATGGATGAGTGAGGAGCTGAACCTGGGTCTACACAGTCTTAATCTGACCCTCTAACAATCACACCAAACTGTCCCTCAGAGATAACCTTGTCCATTTACATTTTCTGTGTGTGTACACTACAACCAGGAAAATATAGGCAAGTCCATAAGAAAAAATAATGTTTGGGGCAATGAAGAAATCATTCTGGTGTGGGGGTGGGGATCTACCGTGGAGCAGTTTCACACATTCAGTGCAAATGTCCCACTAGCAAGCCCCAGGCATCTCTATAGATTGTTTTCCCACTTAAATCTCCAGTGCATAAACACAACAAATTCTAATCAAAACAATTAGAATGTTAAATGTACAGAATGTGACTGAGTATATGTGTCTGTGGCAGGCCTGTTTTCATGTGTAGAGATATTTCTCAACCACCAGTGATTCTTAATAGCCTAAATAGGACTACATGAAAATATCAGTGTTATAACTATCTTTTATCTATTGCCTAAATTGTTCTTTTCAGCAGCCTGGGGCTTGGAGAATGGGTTTTAGTGGAAGAACTGAGGCAGACCAAAGCGAGGGAGCAGAAGCCTGTGATGTGGTTTATATGCTCGCAGTCCCAAGTGTTCCAGGAGCAGGTAGGAAAGCCAGGCCCCACTTTCACAAGATGCTCCACTGAGTGGATGTTCCAGACATTCTGACTGTGCAGGTCTACTCCCATTTGTGTGAACTGACACTGAAAGCCAAACCTTTTATTCTTTGATTCGTCCCCTGGGATGTTAGGAGCTGCTCATTTAGAGCACAGTACAGTACCATTTTAGCTTTGGGACTTCCCAGCTGTGGCACTTCAGCTTCCTCCAGGGATAACACGAGCACTCCTCTGTCACTAGCAGTGACAGTGTCGTTGTCACTGGTTACCATAAAACCAGATAACAGCAGAGTTGGGAATTAAGAGTTCAGGAAGCCTGAGCTCTGAGCATTGTGCTCACTTCCCAGTTTATATTCTCAGAAGTCACCGTCTCTTGCTGTTTCCCCAGAGATTCCAGAGTCTTTGGGGCTTGCCACAGTCACTGAATTCTTAAAGCTTCCAATATCAGTGTTCAAATTAAGGTACCCCAAAGCATTCTGAGAATAGGACGGAAATTATCCAGAGTAACACTAGTGCAGCATCACATCAAAAGAGTGAAAAAAATAAACAAACCACTAACCCTACTTGAACAAAAATTGTAAAAAAATAAATAAATTGCCTTTTCACATTCCACAAGGAATATAGACCCAGGTGGGTGCTTCAGGATCTTTTGCTCATTAGCCATCCATAAATCCATCCCTAATGATCTTACGTAATCTGTTTATGAATATAAATATAAATGTAATCAATTTATATTAGTAGTAATCAATATAACCTAAGGCAATGAATTCCTTAGGTTAATTATTCCAGAAGGGAGAAGAATTGCTGCACTGGTAGGCTGCGGAAGAAAGGAAGGAAGGAAGGAAGGAAGGAAGGAAGGAAAGAAGGAAAGAAAAGAAAAGAAAAGAAAAGAAAAGAAAAGAAAAGAAAAGAAAAGAAAGAAAGAAAGAAAGAAAGAAAGAAAGAAAGAAAGAAAGAAAGAAAGAAAGAGTCACCTTAAAGATCAACACATTAACAATGCAATACAAAACAGATTTACACCCCTCTGAGCCTATTGACTTTGATGGACCTAAGTGTAACTCTGTTTAGGACTGCAATACAATGGCATTATTTATTTATTTATTTATTTATTTTTAATTTAGAAAATGTTTATGCCAGTTGTCCAGGAACCTTCTCAAGGTAGCTTACAAAACAAAAAATAATTAAAAAACAAAACATTAAAAGATATTAAAATCAAGCATAAAAACATAGACCATAGAAATAGACCGTTTACAGTACCAGTTTCCAGACTAAAATAGTATTAAAAGATCAGCCCCTTAATTAAAAGCCTGGGTGAACAGAAGTGTTTTGGCCTGGTTCCTAAATGAAAGTAATATAAGTGCCAGGTAAGCCTCAAGGAGAAGGGCATTCCACAAGAAGAGAAACCACTACTGACTAATTCTTGTGTCTGGTTCCCACCTGCCTCGCCTCTGAACACAGGGGGACAGAGAGCAGGGCTTCCGAGGCAGATCTTCACTGGCAGGCTGGACAATGTGGGTAGAGGCAGTTCTTCAAGTACTCTGGTCCTAAGCCATTTAGGGCAGGAGTGTCAAACCTACAGACTGCAGGCTGGAAGTGGCCCACCCAGGCCTTTAATCTGGCCCAGGAGTGGGGCTCTCTTCTCTCCCCCTCCCCTGCCCACCCTCACTGTTCTGAGCAGAGGGTGGGGCTGTCTTTGAGACCAGGACGCAGAGGGCGGGGCTGCCAGTCTCCATAGTCCTTCTCACAGGTAGTAGCGGGGGGGGGGAGTCCTTCTGCTGTGATCCTTATGTCCCATCAGGACCCTATTAAAGGGACCAGGCAGTTGGCAACCCTATCACCTCCAGGCAGCTGGCAACCCTATCACCTCCCTCCTGACCCTACTCCTTTCATCCTGAGAGGCAAGATCTTGTGTGTCCTCCTCTTTCAGTTTCCCTTAGCTTTAAGAAGGGCCTGGCCTACCATGAGGCCTACCCTCCACCTCTCTGAAACTCCTGGGAGTCTGGGGAGCCCTCAGTTCCTCAACAACAATAATTCCCTTTTCATTTTCTACAGTAATTTATTTCATACTAGGAATAAGGCCCGTTGTGGAAATAAATACAATGGGCTCTAGAAAGAGGCTCTGGGAGAGTCCCAAGGCCTTGGGCACTCAGCATCAATTTGCTGTGGCAACCTCAGCAGGGTACTGGGCTGCCAAGTCCAACTTGGGAAATATCTGGGGACTTTGGGGGTGGAGCCAGGAGACTTTGGGGGTGGAGCCAGGAGAAAGGAAGTGACATCATTTTGTGATGTCACATCCTGTGATGTTCCTTCCACATGCTGACACATGAACTCATGAAGTTTCCTAATACTGAATCAGGCCATTGGTCCATCAAGGTCAGTATTGACTACTCAGACTGGTAGTGGCTCTCCAGGGTCTCAGGCTGAGATCTTTAATGTCACCTATTACCTGATCCTTTTTTAGCTGAAGAAGCTGATACCTCCTGCATGTCAAGCAGATGCTCTATCACTGAGCAACAGCCCTACTGAATCCTTCCTCATCTCGGCAGAATATGAAGCACTAAGTGCTACACAAGTGCTAAATATGATTTTCATATCATAAGAACAGGAGAGAAGCCACAGTGGATCGGCCCATCCAGTACAGCCCATCCAATACAACACTCTGTGTCACAACAGTTGCCAAAAATACCAGGTGCCCTCAGGAGGTCCAGCAGCGGGGCCAGAACTCCAGAAGCCCTCCCACTGTTACCCCCCAAGCACCAAGAATTCAGAGCATCACTGCCCCAGACAAAGGGTTCCATTTAGACCTTGTGGCTAATAATAGCCACTGATAGACCTCTGCTGGATGGGGACAGAGAGAGAGAGAGAGAGACAGACAGACAGACAGAAAAAAGAAAGAAAGAGGGAGAGAGAGAGAAGGAAAAAAACTCGCAGAGGCACTTACTTCCATTTAGACCTTGTGGCTAATAATAGCCACTGATAGACCTCTGCTGGATGGGGACAGAGAGAGAGACAGACAGACAGACAGACAGACAGAAAAAAGAAAGAAAGAGGGAGAGAGAGAAGGAAAAAAACTCGCAGAGGCACTTACTTCCATTTAGACCTTGTGGCTAATAATAGCCACTGATAGACCTCTGCTGGATGGGGACAGAGAGAGAGACAGACAGACAGACAGACAGACGGACAGAAAAAAGAAAGAACGAGGGAGAGAAAGAGAGAAGGAAAAGAGCTGGAAGAGAAACTTACCTTGCAAGATGCAAAAGCAACCCCTTCAGTCCTTCCTTAATCTCTGGGCAGACCTCTCTTGCTGTGGAAGCTCTCTTGCTGACTTCTTAAAGGGGAAAAGTCTGGTGAGGCTTTTTACTGCAGGGCAGGCTCTCTGCAGACATTTCCCTTTTAAGGCAGGGCAGGGCAGACTCCGACTTCCTGCTGGCAGCCATTTTGTCCCCCGGGGGCCAATTTTGAAAAAGCGGGGGTAAGCAGTAAAAACCGGTGTTTCCCCCGCCCTACCGGGGGACTTGGCAGCCCTAGCAAGGTATAATGACACAGAGTCCACCATTTTCTCCAGAGGAACTTATCTCTGCTACCTGAAGAGCAGTTGCAATTCTGAGTGATCTCCTGCCCTCACCTGGAGATTGGCAACAGTCATTCCCTAAGAGGGAATAGCTGGTTTGGAGGGCAGAGTCTATGGCATTGTACCTGTCTGAGGCCCCACCTCTCCTCCAACCTTACTCTCTCCAGGCTCACCCCTCAAATCTCCAGGAATTCCCCACCTGGATTTGGCAACCCTATCTCCTTCCCAGCCAAGCATCAAACTACCTTTATTTTCCCCTCACTGTTCAGCTTTCCATCTCCCGCCCCCACCTGCAGCCTCTACTGTGCTCTGAAGCTCTGACTGCCACATCACATTGCCTGTCATGGAAGGGGGGGGGCATCTCAGTAGGGTATAAGGACACAGAGTCCATTTTCTCCAGGGGAACTAATCAATGCCATCTGGAGAGCAGCTGTAATTCTGAGTGATCGCCAGCCCTCACCTGGAGATTGGCAACAATGGTTTCCTTGGCTGGGCGGGCGGGATAGAAATTTAAATAAATACATTTACCAGGAGGAAAAGTGGTCTTTCTCTCCTCTCCCCCTTTTGACTTGCACAACAATCCTGTGAGGTAGGTTAGGCTGAAAATCTGTGATTGGTTCAAAATCACCCACTCAGCTTCAACAGCAAGAACCTGGATCTAGCAGACCCTGCTCTGAAGCACTGCTTGCCACGCCTAGGGTACCCAACCTCCAGGTAGAGCCTGAAGATCGCCAAGGATCACAACTGAACTCCAGACAACAGGTCTCTCCTGGCCAGAGAAAATAACTGCTTTGGAAGTTAGACTTTATGGCTTTCTCTTCAGCTGAGACCTCTCCCCTCCCTATACCCTGGCTTCCATAGACTCTACCAGAAAATCTCCAGGAATCTCCCTACCTGGAGCTGGCAACCTTAGTCAGGACTGGCCCTAATGAGTTCTTCATAAAGGCCTGTGAAGGGTTTCCTTCCTTTGTCTGAACCAAGCTTGGTTGCCTAATGTGGCAAAATGGGCTCCAGTTTTCAACTCGGCTGTTCACCTTCCACCCTTGTCCCGTGGAGGTACCTCATTCCTTAACTTCCCTGCCACCAGTCACTGAAGTGTCACTCACTTTTCAGCGGGACAGTGAGACCCCTGTGGCCAAATCTCCCTAGTTGGAGATGGAATCCCCACTCTTTGGGGGATCCCTTGAAAGTTGGCAACCCAAGGGTCTGGCCTTTCCTTGCTTTCCTGAGCTACCCCCTCCCTTTGGTATTGGCATAGTGGGGGAGACTATGGGGTCAGAGCACAACACAGATTATTGGTCCAAATAGAATAATTTATTTTAGTATTTACACAATTATGGAGCACACACACACACACTAAATGAATAAGGGACAACTAAATAAAACAGGGGTTAAACACAATCCTCCCTGGATGGGCTGGAATCTATATTGATGGTGCCCTGCCCCTTGGGAGGGTCCCTCTTTTCCCGCACTTTTTGGCCTTGGGGCCGCTGGAAACTGTAGGCCAGCAGATGAGGAAGCCTCATTCAACCGAGTTAGTGATACCCCTGCAGGCCCCTCTCTGGAACTACAGCTCAATTGAACCTTATGGGGGAACATTTTAAACAAACCACAGACAGCAGCTGTTTTATAAGCCCAGGTAACTGCCATTTCGTTTCACCTACCAACAGCCACTGAGGTAACAGTTGAACATTATGGGGGAACATTTTAAACAAACCACAGACAGCAGCCATTTTATAAACACAGGTAACTGCCATTTCATTTCACCTACCAATAGCCACTGAGGTAACAGTTAATTCCCCCCTCCAGCAGGGATGCCAGAGAAGCATCTTCGTCAAGAGAGAAACTTGTCTGCCAGGAATTCTGACAGGACACAGAAGCTGAAGGAATGAGCGGGGAAGAGGAGCAGCACCCAGCCAATGCCATGCGAGTATTCACAGCCAGTGGATAGGGACAGCTTCTGATTGACATGCCAGGGGACCAAAGGCTGGGGTGGCGTGTGGAATGTTCAGCAGCGTGCCACCACCAACAGAGAATTATTATATAAGGAAAGATTATTAGAACCATAAGTAATGCCTGGGTACACTGCATACACAACCCCTGTATTCTCTTAATCAGCACAGCTGCCTTGAAAATGTTAACAGAATATTGAAAGGGAAAAATAACCAGATAGATTATGGAATAGCTGAACACCATTGTGAGCTGGAATGCTTTCTTTCATCATTTAACGTGTTTATAACAGAATTTCTCTCTCATTTACAAAATCTCCTTTCAGGTAATAAATCCAGAAGCAACAAGTGTTGTCACCATTTCCACACATATTTGTATCATTTCCAGATTGCCAGTTTTCATAAACCACAAATATATTGCAATTCTCTCAAGAGCTGTCATTAATCTCTGCCACTCTCTCTCAGTGCAGACCCTTTGAAGAACTTGCATTCTATCAGCATGCTGACAGCTACTGGGCAATCTAGCTGAAGAGGCTTCAGGCACCACACTACAGTGCAGTCTCAGGATTACTCCAAGAGCCAGAATACAGTGAGATAAAACTATAATTTAATGAGACCTATATGATTTCTGCCCGCCATTAGGGTTGCCAAGTATTTATGTTAGTGCAGCGGGGGGAGTCCTTTCGCCGCCAGGAGTCTCCACCTGGAAGTGACGTCATCACATTGGGGGTGGGACTTCTCAAATTCGAGGGAAAACCATAGAGTTTTCCCTCGAATTGTAGAGTGTCCCCCCCCCCCGAAATGTGCCTGATGCAATGACGTCACCTCTGGGTGATGTCATTGTGCCGGGCACGTCTTTGCAGCCTGGCAATTTGGGGGCAGGGTTCCCCTCAGTGGCCCAATCCGGGCTGGTGGAAAGTGGGCCGCTGAAGCAGGGGTTTCCCCACCACCCGGAGGAACTTGGGAACCCTACCTGCCTTGCATACTGTCACAGGATACCTGTAGCAAGGTCTCCATAGGGTTGCCAGGCCCTTACCCTTTTCAGGCTGGGGGGGAGGAGGGAGAAGCTCTCCTCCTGGGATTTTCTGGCGCATGCGCCACGATGACATCACCCGAAAGTGATGTCGTCATGCTAGGCATGTTGTCAGGGGGACGCTCTAGCATTCAGCTAAAAACTCTATGATACCATAGAGTTTTCAGGCCGACAGCTAGAGCGCCCCTCCCCCAACAATGTGCCTGGCACGATGACGTCACCTCCAGGCGATGTCATTGTGCTGGGCACATCGGCCACTTTGGGAGCACGGTTCCCCTGCTAGCTGTATCTGGGCCGGCAGATCAGGGGGCCCTAAAGCGGGCAAACCCCTGCCACCCCCCTAGGGGAATCTGGCAGCTCTAGGTTCCTGGAAGCCTCTTCCTATATTTCAGGACATTTCTTTGTTGTTCCTTGAACCCTGAGGCTTCCATGTCAATAAAGGCCAAAGTCTTAGACCGTCAAATCAATTCAAAAATTCTGATTTTTTTAAAATTAAAAATTCTACCCCATTTTTTGGCCAAATGGACTCCAAAGTTATGAACATGAAAATATGAACTTGTCAGGGATGCTTTAGGCCACATGCGGGGGCCACATGCGGCCCACCACAGAGTTTTTTGCGGCCCGCCAAGACAGTTGGCCACGTGGTTTCTCAACAAGCAATCTCCTGATTTAGGCTGATCCTGCATTAAGCAGGGGGTGTACTAGATGGCCTGAATGCCCCCTTACAGTTCTGTGATTCTATAAACTATACAAGGCATAAGGGCTCTTTTTCAGCAGGAATGTACCGGAACGCTGGCGTCCGAGCCTGCCCCACCCCCTCTCTGCCGGGCCAGAGCTGTTTACACTTAAAGGAAAAGTTCCTGCAAAGAGCTGGCAGGAAAAAGCCCCACCCGGCGCTTTCCCTTTAAATACAGAGAACCAGCAGGAGAAAGCCCCACCCAGAGATTAAGCACGGGGCTAGGCTCTTTGCACTGAAAGGCCTGGCTCTGCATTTGGCTTGCCAACGTCACGTTGCTCTCCCTGCTCCGGTAAGTGCCTCCCCCATCTCTTTTCCTTCTCTCTCTCTCCCCCCCCCCACCTTTCTTTCTGTCTTTCTTTCTGTCTTTCTCTCTCTCTGTCCCCACCTTTCTTTCTTTCTCTTTCTCTCTCTCTCCTCCACCTTCCTTCCTTCCTTTCTCTCTCTCCTCTATCTATCTATCTATCTATCTATCTATCTGTCTGTCTGTCTGTCTGTCTGTCTGTCTCTCTCTCTCTGTCCCCACCTACCTTCCTTCCTTCCTTCCTTCCTTCCTTCCTTCCTTCCTTCCTTCCTTCCTTCCTTTCTTTCTTTCTCTCTCTTTCTCTCTCTCCCTCCCCCTTCCATTCTCTCTCTCTCTCTCCTACCTTCCTTCCTCTCTCTCTCGTCTCTCTTTCTCTCTCTCTCTCTCTGTTTCATTTTGTTCTTTGTGTTTTTATTTAAAAAATTATTGAAAAGGGGGGGGATGTAAAAAAAGCAGAGAGCCCAGGAAATGCTGCTTTTGACAATATCTTTAATTTTTGAGCATCTCTTTCATTTTCTCATGGCATCTTCTGCTTAAGAAAAGTACGTTTGAAGCCTGAGTTCATTGTTGTGTCTTGTTGGGAATGGCTTGCAAATATATGTGTATCTAAAGTCTGTACTAAAGTGGTTTGGTGCTTACTGCCATGCAAGAGAAAACATCTGAAAAAGTACCGTATTTTTCACTCCATAAGACGCACCTGACCATAAGACGCACCTAGCTCCGCTCGGTGCTGTGGCTTGGGAAAGGTGAGGGGGGTTTAAGACGCACACGCTCCCCCCCCCACTTTTTTTGGGAGAAAAATGAGTCTTATGGAGCAAAAAATATGGTAGCTTCATTGTTGTGTGTGTTGGCAGAACACTTGACTGTTGCACGGGGGACTTTTGGGGACATCTGCAGATAAACAGAGATGTAACTAAAAATGAGCATGGTCAGCAGCACTTTGGAGATTGCCTGTTTTGTGAAATTTAAAAAGTGGGCAGAGTTTCTGATGAAGATGATATTTATTTATTTATTTGGATTTATATCCCGCCTAGCCAGCACAGGCAGCTCTAGGCGGCTCACATTGTCCCTCTTCTCCTGCCACTGGGCTGACATCTGCCTTTAATGGGCCAGCAAAGTTGATGTTCTTAAACCTCCTAATAAGAGAGATTTCTGCTTCTGAAGAGTTGTCTTCCAACGATTGGTGATCTTGTGATGGTAGTGATACTTTTATGTGGTAAAGACCACCTGTTCACAGGATAATTTTACCTGTGGGACAGACTCTGCATGGTAACCACTCCACTGGTACATAATTGCTTGTAAAAACTATTATAGTGTAATAATTCAGGTGGGTAGCCATGTTGGTCTGAAGCAACAGAACAAAGTTGGAGTCCAAAGTTTCATCCAAGGTATAAGCTTTTGTGTGCATGCACACTTCTTCCATCTGAAGAAGTGTGGGTGGCACCTGAAATCTTATACCTTGAATAAAATTTTGTATCTTGAATAAAATAGTCCACAAACTACTCCCATCCAGTGCATCCACAAACCTAGAAGAAGAAGAGATTGGATTTATACCCCGCCCTTCACTACCCAAGGTAGTCTCAAAGCGTCTTACAAACTCCTTTCCCTTCCTCCCCCCACAACAGACACCCTGTGAGGTAGGTGGGGCTGAGAGAGCTCTGAGACAACAGCTGGTACAGAGCTATGGATTGCCCAAGGTCATCCAGCAGGTGCAAGGGGGGGAGTGAGGAATCAAACCCAGTTCTCCCAGATTAGAGTCCGTGCACTTAACCACTACACCAAACTGGCTCCTAGCATTGTTCTGCCAGTGCACTAGGGTTGCCAACTCCAGGTTGAGGAAATCCCTGGAGATTTGGGAGTGGAGGGTGGGGTTTAGGGGAAGGAGGGACCTAAGCAAGGCATAATGCCATGGACTCCACTTTCCAAAGCAGCCATTGACCTGATCTCTGTAGTTGGAGC
Organism: Lepidodactylus listeri; assembly: GCA_029233225.1. Classification (NCBI taxonomy): domain Eukaryota; kingdom Metazoa; phylum Chordata; class Lepidosauria; order Squamata; family Gekkonidae; genus Lepidodactylus; species Lepidodactylus listeri. The sequence continues at coordinate 53,356,569 of JARCFY010000006.1, forward strand.
TCAGTTGTAATTCCAGGAGATCTCCAGACCCCACCTGTAGGTTGGCAACCCTAAAAAATCATATTCCGCATACTAGTTCTGCAGGAAGGCAAGCTGATTTCCATGGGAGCCTAATCTTTAGGAATTGATTCCAATCCAGTGTGGGAATAATTGTTGGACATAAGATATTGGTTCAGGCAAGATTTTGTATAGATGGGACAGAAAATAATGTTTTTATTGGTTTTGTCAAAACTGTTTTGACAACAAGGTAAACAGAATAAGAAGCAAAAGGTGGATGTGGCTGGATGACCACACTTCTGGTAACATGGGGTGTGGCCTAATATGTTAATGAGCTGTGCTGTCAGGGGTGTGGCCTAATATGTTAATGAGTTCCTGCTGGGTTTTTTCTACAGACTTATAGTCTCAATTTATAGTCCTGGGTGACTTCAACGTCCACGCTGATGATGTGGCCCCTGGGCTAGCGATGGACCTGGTGTCCGCCATGGTGGCACTAGGACTCACCCAACTTGTGACGGTGCCTACGCACCAGGCCGGGCATACGCTAGATTTGATTTTTGCGGCGGAAGTTGGGGTGGGTCCGATTACTGCTTTGCCAGTACCATGGTCGGACCACCATGCTCTGAAGGCCCGTCTGAATGTCCCACTCAGACGCCGTGTGGGCAGTGAGCGTATTTCGGCTCACCCGCAGAGCCAGATGGACCCTCAGCGGTTTCAGATAGCTCTACGGGATCCCATGCCCCCTGGCGGCTCGTTGGATGAGCTGGTTGAGGACTGGCACGGCCGGCTTCGGGCGGCCATCGACGAGATCGCCCCCAGGCGTCCTCTTCGCCCTTGTTCTAAGCAGGCTCCCTGGTATACCGGGGAGCTGCGGCAGATGAAACAAGAGCTTAGACGATTAGAGAGACGGTGGCGGCAAGCCTGCGACGAAGCATCAAGAGCATCTTACAGGACGTTTATGAGATCCTATGAGATGGCTGTCAAGGCTGCAAAGAGACAGTTCTATGCGGCTACGATTGCGTCTGCAAGCTCACACCCGGCACAACTATTTAGAACTATTCGGTCTTTAACAGAACTGCCACATGGCGGACTAAATGATAGGGAATTGGACATTGGCTGTGAGGCTTTTGCGAGCTACTTTGCAGATAAAATCTTGTTGCTCCGCCGTGATCTCCCTGCCACAGTCGAGACAGTGAGCGAACTCGAGGCTCCATGCACGTCTTCTAGTTCTATTCTGGATTCTCTCGGTCTACTCAGCCTTGAGGAGGTTGACAGTTTACTCTCTGCTGTACGCCCAACCTCATGCAGCCTTGATCTGTGCCCTTCATGGCTGATAAAAACTGGCCGTGAGGGGTTATGAGGTGCCCTTAGGGAGATTGTCAGCAAGTCCTTCCAGGAGGGACTGTTCCCAGGGGCACTCAAGGAAGCGATGGTCCGCCCTGTTCTGAAAAAACCATCACTGGACCTGGCCGAATTGGTCAACTATCGGCCGGTTTCCAACTTGCCCTATTTGGACAAGATTTTGGAGAGGGCGGCAGCGATTCAGTTGCAGAGTTTCCTGGATGACACTTCTGTGCTAGACCCGTTTTAGTCCGGCTTCTGGCCAGGTCATGGGACAGAGATGGCACTGGTTGCCCTCACGGATGACCTCCGACGGCATCTGGATCGGGGCGGAACGGCGGTGCTGGTGTTGTTAGATCTGTTGGCTGCGTTTGACATGGTTGACCACCAGCTACTGATCCACCGCCTCACCGACATAGGGGTTCAGGGGCTTGCGCCTGGGCCTGCGTCCAAGGTCGGGGACAGAGAGTGGTGCTGGGGGAGCAGATGTCCCAGAGGCACCCGCTGGTGTGCGGTGTGCCTCAGGGGCAGTGCTATCTCCCATATTGTTTAACATCTATATGTGCCCTCTCGCCCAGATTGCCCGGAGGCATAGGCTGGATTGTCATCAGTATGCTGATGACACCCAGTTGTATCTGTTGTTGAGCGGCCAGTCCGGAGCCACCCTGGATGACCTGGAGCGGGTGCTTCAGAACATGGTGGGCTGGCTCAGGCTGAGCCGACTGAAATTGAACCCAATGAAGACGGAGGTCCTGTGCCTGAGTCGGAGTGGACCGGGGGTAGGGATCCCACTACCAGCCTTCGGGGGGGCACCATTGGTGCCAGTGCTGAAGGTCCGGAGCCTGGGAGTGCTCCTGGATGCCTCCTTAACCATGGAGGCCCAGGTAGCAGCCACTGCCAAAGCAGCCTTCTACCATCTACAGCTGATTAGGCAGCTGGTTCCCTTCCTCAAACGCAATGACCTGGCGACAGTGATCCATGCTATAGTCACCTCGAGGCTAGACTACTGTAATGCTCTCTACATGGGGATGCCCTTGACCCAGCTCTGGAGGCTGCAGCTAGTGCAGAACGCTGTGGCCAGGCTACTGATGGGCCTCTCAGTGAGGGACCACGTCCAGCCTGCACTGAGGGCGCTGCACTGGCTGCCTATAGTGTACCGGATCCAGTTCAAGGTGCTGATTTTAACCTTTAAAGCCCTATATGGTCTGGGGCCTGCCTACCTAAGGGACCGCGTTTCCCCGTGTACCCCCCAGAGAGCACTGTGGTCAGGCACTCAACATCGCCTGACCCTTCTGGGCCTGAGGGAGGCCAAGTTGGCAACCACCAGGAATAGGGCCTTCTCGGTGGTGGCTCCCCACTGGTGAAATGAGCTCCCGAAGAACACCAGTGCCCTGCGGGACCTTTTGCAGTTCCTCAAGGCCTGCAAAGCGGAGCTCTTCCGCCAGGCTTTTGGGGCTGCCAACGGAGGGAATGGCCCTTAGCAGGTGGCCTGGTGAGTCACCTCTAGAACATCTGTGGTGGAAGCTTCCTGGCCGGAAATAAGTAGATTGCTGCTTTTGGTGTTGGTTTTGTATCTGCTGCCATCTGTTCGATTTTATTGCTTAAGCTGTATTTTAATGTGATTTTACATGTTGCGCATTTTAACTCTGTGTTTTTGATTTTATGCTGTTAGCCGCCTAGAGCCGGCTTGCTGGCTAGGCGGAATATAAGTTGAAATAAATAAATAAATAAATAAATAAATGAATGAATAGAGCCCTGCATAAGACTACTACAGGCAAAAGTCAGCCTTCATTCTAAATGGTACCAAATCAGCATCAATAAAATTGTTTCCGCTCTTTACTAAAGGAACAATTCTGCTGTGGACACTTTGGCTTGAACTAAACAATTATTGGAAGGCACTTTTTGGACCAGAAATTATTATCAGTGAAACATCATTTGGCGTGTGATTGCATTTTTTGAGGCCTCATTGTACTTTTATTCTTTGTCTAATGGTTTCACTTTGGAAATCAACTAATTGTGTTTCCTCATTGTGTTTGACCTCTGAAGAAGGCCTGAACAGGCCAAAACGCATCAGGTCTAGTCTATTGGTCCTTGTGTTTGATGTGTAATTTTTGTATGCGGTGTAATTGGGCCCTTATATGTTTTTTAATTCTTTGCTAATAAATACATGTATTTTTATATTATATATATTAAGTTTTAATTGATGGCCCTCTGCTCTGTCTGTTTGAGGACAGCCAGATGTCTTTTGGGCTGGGGATCACCAATAGATTGTTTTCTGCAGAGCGTAACATTCTTTGGGGGACATACCAGAGGAGATGGTCCCGTAGATACAAGGGTTCCTGACCACTCAAGGATGATTCTGAAGTAGTAGTCTTTTCAGATATTCAACCCCCCACTAACCCCTAAAGGACAACATGGGCTTACTTCTTAATTTTGATTGAAAATGTCCTTCTTCCAACCCCATCTTTTTCCTCTTAAAAATGAAAGTGGTAGTGGCATCAGTGCACCAGGGTGCAACCCACTCTGGGACACAACCCATTCACTAAAAGTGGATATAGTAAACCACAAGTGAGAACCCACAAGGACTTGCGGGAGGCATCTCATTTCCCTGTTTCCCACTATTTCCTCATTTCCTTTCCTGAAAGCCCCCACAGCCTCTCCCCTTTTTCTGATTCCTTCTCAACTTCTAAAGTTGCCAGTGTCCAGGTGAGGTGTGGAGATTTCCTGGAATCACAACAGATCTCCCAGCTACAGAGGTTAATTCCTCCTTAGGGTTACCTGGCCCATGCTGGGAAATTCCTGGTGATTTGGGGGAGAGTGTTGAGAAGGCAAGGTTTGGAGAGGGAAGCAACTTCAGTAGGGTATAATGCCTAAGGGGAAATGATCTCTGTCATATGCAGCAGTTGTAATTCTGCTTGATCTCCAGTCCCTATCTGGAGGTTGACAGCCCTAGTTTGCTGTAATGTTTAGGAGCGTCTGGGAGAACTGGAGAGAACTGGGAGAACTGGATTTGTTTCCCCATTTCTCCACATGCAGTCTAGTCTGGGAGAACTGTCTGGGAGAACTGGATTTGTTTCCCCATTTCTCCACATGCAGCTGCTGGTGTGACCTTGGGTCAGTTGCAAGTTCTTTCAGAGCTGTTATCTCAAGGGCATTTCTCAAGAGAACTCTCTCAGCCCCACCTGCCTCCTCCTCCTCCTCCTTCTTGTTCCCCTGGTGAAACAGTTGCTTTGGATAAGAACATAAGAGAAGCCAGTGTTGGATCAGGCCAGTGGCCATCCAGTCCAACACTCTGTCACACAGTGGCCAAAAAACACCAGGTGCCCTCAGAAGGTCCAGCAGTGGGGGCAGGACAGTAGAAGCCCTCCCACTGTTCCCCCCACCTCATCAAGCACCAAGAATACAGAGCATCACTTGCCCCAGACTGAGAGTTCCTATCTATACCTTGTGGCTAATAAAAAAAGCCGACTGCACAGCTCCTCATGGTGGATGCCATCTAGGCAATCCACCACAGGAGTCACATACGGTGAAGCGCTTCACAGGTGGTCTGTCTGGTCGTGCAACGCTGGATCAAAAAGATCTAGCTCAAATTACAGCTGGGTCAATGGCACGATTAGCTGCCCATCTGAACACACCCTCTGACACCATCCCTGGCTATGCCTGTCCCTGTTTGGCTTATCTAGCCCATTTGATGTCACTAGGCCACCAGGGACAACCTGCAAAGAACAGTCCAGTGTTCCATTGCTCACTCAGAAGGGGTGGGGGAGGGATGCAGGACAAACACAGAGATTTTGTCTCAAGGAGAAGGCTGAATGGGCAAGACAACCCTCTTTCAATTACAGCAGAGTCTTGACAAGAGAGTGTCTAACTTGTGTAGAGATGTTAACTAGAACAACAAAAGAGGAACAAATTTAAGCTGATGCGTTAATGAAATATGACAGTTTGCTTTTTCTTTAATATGATATGGTCATTTAGTCATGCAATCTGTATGTGTTTTTTAATCAGAAGCTCATTTATGTGGAATTGTGTGTGCGTGTGCAGTGCCACCAAGTCACAGGCAACTTATGGTGACCCCAGCAAGGGGCTTTCAAGGCAAGTGATTAAACAGAGGTGGTTTGCCATTGCCTTCCTCTACAGAGCCTTCCTTGGTGGTCTCCCATCTAAGTACTGACCCAGCTTAGCTTCTGAGATCTGAGGAAGTGGCCCCCCAGAAGCAACTAAAGGTCTCTCATAAAGTCAAGATTGTGTTTTGACATTTGAGCTGACTGGCTGTTGAAGACCTCATAAAGTCATAAAGAGATTGTTCACAGTTTTCCTTGATCAGGGCCACTTCAAATATTACAGTTTACATTCACGAGACCCTGAAAAATATCACAACATAGCAACTCTTTATGCCTCTGACTGACTTACAAGTAGACATCCTTCCCAAAGGATGTTTGTCACACAGAGAGACTTGCCAAATGCAAGCTATCATACCAGAAACAGCTCAAGTGGTTGAGTTCATCAGCGCTACATTTTTCCATCGTATAATGTAGGCAGAATTCTTTGCTGGGAAAAAACGTTATGCAAAAAATATTGGCCAGAATCCAAATAACGGGGAAACTAATTCTGTGAGCCTGAGGGAGATTCCAGTTTGGTTTTCTCAAGCAGCAGCTCCCCATGCTTCATGGCAAACCTCTATTGACTGGGGTTTTTTCAGAAGTAGTCAGTGATATCACATTAGCTGTTTAAAGAAATAAGTTTTTAAAAAATCACCCTTCTGCATGAGCCCAAACATCACTTTGGATGCTGTGTTTCATACAACATCACAAGATCTTTTGGTATGTTTTATTGTACTTAAAGGCTCACTGAAAGATGCTCATCCAGTTTCTTCAAAACTTTCCTGAATGGTTTGTTTTATACTCAACCAGTTTTACAGTGAAGTGTTTTTTTCTGAACCGAACCTTAAATCTGCTGTGTTACTGTGTTGCTCAAAGTTCCCTTTAACTGAGTTAGTGTGAGCTAGCTCACAGTTTCTTAGCCTCTAGCTCATACATTTCTGCTCAGGAAGGATGACTCCAGAGCAAAGTAATTTATGCAGTAGCCAAATCCGCTCGCTCACAGCTTTAATGCCAATAGCCCACAAAGTAGAAGTTTTGCTCACAAGACTCCACAGCTTAGAGGGAGCATTGGTTGCAATATGTACTTGCTTTGTCCTTCCCTCAGCAATTCTGGTAAATGTTCAAAGATGCAGCTTCAAATAGCAGTAAAAGAGAACCTTTTGTCATTTTATCAGCCTGGTGATAAACAGAACACACTATAGGTCTTCCCCACCCCAACTCATGGGGTATAAAGTAGCCATTTTAGGACTGGTTCTCTTCCTCACTGGCATTTTGTGGATGCACATATGTATCACAAATAAGTTTATTCATCATGTACGTATATATATTTACTGGCTTGGTTCAGAAATAATGTTTCCAATCCTTCAAACATGGGTTGATGGACTGGAGTCATGCTGCCTCTTCCTTCCTCCTCTCATGTGCTTCAATTCCTTCTTTGACTTCCTGAGGCAGTCAAACCATGCTCATCATACCATTATATGAGAACCACAGAATTAAAAAGTTGGAAGGGGCCTAAAGACCATCCAGTCCAGCCCCTGCACTATGAAGAATGGCTTAAAGTACCCCTGACAAATAAATGTCCAATCTCTGCTTAAACACTTCAGAGGAGGAGGAGGAGGAGGAAGAGGAGGAGGAGATTGGATTTATACCCCGCCCTTCACTACTCGAAGGAGTCTCAGAGTGGTTTACAATCTCCTTTCCCTTTCCCTCCCACAACAGAAACTCTGGCTGTGGTCACACGGTCATTTTGATCGGGTTTCACTGCTGTTCCCTCTTTCATTAAAAATCGCTGATCAGATGGCCACATCCACCTCCCGCACTGATGCGGGCTCATTTGCACAATCCTTCTAGTTCCCTAGCGAGTTTTCTGACACTGGGAAAATCTAGTACTTTCCGGGTGTTTGCGCTTTAAATCTGCAATTTCGCCAATCTGGACAGCCATCTCTCGCATAGATTGCGATTAGGGTCATTCTTCACATGATGAGGTTCTTTCCCCCCCAGTTTCCTCCTTTGTGCGCATGAGCAATCCTGTGCTGAACAAATTCAGCATTTAAACATTCAAGCGCACTTTAGCTCTTGATAGTATGTCACCGGTTCATTTTGTTTGCTGTTGGGGGGGGGCTGTAAAAACAGGGGAGTACGGCGAGTGCACGCGGGGGCGGTGATTTGGTCATGTGCATGTGTGCATGCACAAAGCAATTTTTTTAAAAACCCTCTATCTAGACCAGGGGTCCTCAAACTTTTTAAACAGGGGGCCAGTTCACTGTCCCTCAGACTGTTGGAGGGCCGGACTATAGTTTAAAAAAACCCTATGAACAAATTCCTATGCCCGCTGGGGAGGGGGTGGTGGCAAGCCTCGGGAGTCCTAGGAGAGGGCTCCAAGGGCTGCATTCGGTCCTTGCTTCCTCCTCCTGGGAGGTCAGAGGACGCTTCCTACCGGGAAGGATTGAAGCCTCCCCGGGGGAGGCTCAGTACCCTACAGAAAAGTTTGGGAGGGGGGCCAGCTCCCCTGCCCCCCTGAAGTCTATGCCGATAGCTGCTTCCCACCCCCCTCCCCCGGAAAACATCCCCACCCGGCTCCTGGGCGTCCAGGACTGGCGCAGGTCTCCTAGCTCTGAGCCGGCTAGAGAACTTGGGGTCGGCCGGAGCGCCTGCCGCCACCACTCCCCCCCCCCCGGAAAACATCCCCACCCAGCTCCTGGGACTGGCGCAGGTCTCCTAGCCGGCTCAGAGGCCTCTGAGCCAGCTAGGGGACTTGAGGCCGGCCAGAGCGCCTGCCGCCGCTGCTTCCCACCCCCCACCCCGGAAAACATCCCCACCCAGCTCCTGGGCGCCCAGGACTGGCGCAGGTCTCCTAGCTGGCTCAGAGGCCTCTGAGCTGGCTAGGGGACTTGGGGCCAGCTGGAGTGCCTACCCTTGCACACTTACCCTCTTCCTTCTGCCTCCTCCTGGCCGACTGGGGGGAGGGGGTGGGGCTTGATCATGTGTCCTCCCCCCAGGCTCGTCACTCCCAGAGCGGCGCTCCAGTGAGCTCCCCCTCCAACGGACCCCTGGCGGCACACCCGGCGGGCCAGAAAAATGCCCTCGGCGGGCCGCATGTGGCCCGCGGGCCATAGTTTGAGGACCCCTGATCTAGACGGTGCCCAGAGCCTCGTCGCGCAATGCTTGCAGTTCGGGGAGAAATGTGTGATCATCCCAACCTGGAAAAAAATATTCCCGATCAAATTTATTGCAGGAACAAATCTCAAAAACCTTGCCATGTGACCACAACCTCTGTAAGGTTGGTGGGACTGAAGAGAGCTCTTTCAAAAACTGCTCATGAGAGAACTTGTGACTGACCCAAGGTCACACCAGCAGGTGCATGTGGAGGAGGGGGGACTCAAACCTGGTTCTCCCAGATTAGAGTCAGCTGCTCTTAACCACTACACCAAACTGGCTTCATTTAAACTACTTATTCACTTCATTTATAGGCTGCCTTTCTCATATATTTTTGCCAAGGCAGATGACAAAAATGCAATAAATACACAATAAAAACCATTTAAACATTTTCAGCAATAATTAAAACTACAACAGTATCCTTTTCATAGAAATACTATCTTAAAAATTTCCATTTTGCACATTCTGTGGAACAACATTCGTGTAGGAGTGTCTGCCCGGCGGGGCCACAACAGAGAATGCTCGAATACGGGCAGCTGCTGCTCCCATTCGTTTGCAGAGCACAACCTTCAGAAGACCTTGCTCAGATGAATGACCCTGTCACAGAGGAGCAGACGAGGGGAAGCAGTCTTGCAGAGATATGTGAGTCCCATGCCATGAAGGATTTAATAGCTAGTAAACAGTACCTTGAACTGAAATTCATTGGTAAATGATGAGATGACTGCAGTAATGGGTGTAATGTGCTCATTCTGCCTAGCCCTGATAGTAACTGAGCTTCAAGGGGAGTTCTGTGTAGAACATGGTATGATAGTCTAGCCTTGGGGTTATTGTAGCTCAGATCCACCTGGCCGTCAGAGCTGTCCTCCATGCTGAATGGAGATGAAAGGGAGATTTTTAGCAGTTGAATTAACCTCTCCAGCAATGATGCTGGATCAAGTATAACTTCCACATTCCTGACCAACTCCTCCACAGTCAGCTGAGCCTCATCAAAGGTGGAAAGCACAATACCCGCCTTGTCCTCATCCTTACTGCCCAGCATCACCTCTGTCTTGTGAGGATATAGGCTTAACATGTTCACCATTAGCACTTTACCACAATAGCCAGGCACTGGTGCAGGACAGCTACAGCCAGCATCAGGTGGTCTCCTAGACAAAGAAACATGGAGCTGGATGTCAGCAGCATATTAGTGAGTCCCAACTCCAGAACTGAAAAAAAGGAGTGATTTAACCTATGGAAAGAGGGCAAGCGCAAACTATGGCTTGCTGATTTGAATCTGCTTGGGATTTGCTCAAACCAGCAAATTACAGTGGGAATCAGAAACATTCAGGAAGATGAGGGGGTGGAAAGGGTGAGGAGGGTTGGACCTGAGAGCCAAATCATGCTCTGGCTGTTATGTCAAGGCCAGGCCACAGAGAAAGGGAGTGGGGACAAGCAGTTCTCCCAGGTGCAGTCCCGCTCTTAGCAGAATCAGAGCTGTTCCGTATTTGACTGCTGCACTATAAAAAGACAGTTTTCACATGGGAGAAGATTTGTGTACCATCATGTCTCATATGCAGTGTGGAATTTGATTTCACTGCCAATACCTGGAAGGGGGGGGGGACATTAGCTTAACAGCTGTGAGCTCTTCATATCACATATGTGGTTTTGGGTACTCCAAGGAGCAGGAAAGCAGTATATCGATGAATTAAGTAACAACTTAATGGAATGATAATAATTCTTACAGAGTTTATATCCATGAATGGGGGGGGGGGGGGAAATCTTACCATTGAGGTACCCGGTCATACCCAGAGTACAAGGATAAGTCTGCACGACATAAGGATATTTATTTGGGGGGGGGGGGGGGAGTTGTATCTTCCAAGATACATGAACGTGCTCACAGTTACAGTGTGGGAGATTGCCAGATGGAAATGTCTAAATGCACTTGGTACTTCACAGTTAGTTCTTTCACAGCACAGAATCTCTTGGGGTGGGTCCCTTCCCGCCCCCCCTTCTTCTTGGGTTGTGTTTGTTCAGGTCCATTCATGTTTGACATATTTACAGCACCAAATCTGGGTTTTGTTCCTGAGTGCACACCTAACAGGAAATTGCAACCAATCCTGGCTCGCTGGGTTAGACACATAATAAAGATATTAACCAGCATGTTTGTTGCATTCAACATTTATGTGTTTTAGGGACACACATTGTTGAACTGGTAGGCACTTCAGGTGTACAATCTAAAATCATAGTGAGTGAAGCTGTCCTAATAGATGTAATAAAGCTATGAGCTGGGTATATCACTTGAGATAAAAAGGGGATATGTTTTATGACCACCCTTTTTGCCAGATTCTATCTAATTAGTCCTTGATCTGGTTTTGCCTTCCCTTGAACCTGGCTCATCCTTGAACCCAGTCCACATGTCCTAAGAAGTGGTGCTCTTTTTATATTTTACCTGGTTTAATATTTATGAATGCTTTTACTCACTTATCAAAACTATTATGGGAATTAAGAATGCAGGATATGGGGCTTTTCATTATTGGTGTGAATTTCCCCTTTCATCTATCACAGTCATAATTAATTCTGCAATACAGGTAGAGGCTGAGATTTAAAGCCCTGCTTATAAAATGAATTAGCCCCTTTCCTCATCTTATTTGGACATTCTCATAGTGAATATACTCAAAGTGTAATAGAGAGGCAATTTATGAGAATGAAATCTCTTCAGTGTCCTAGGCTCTGCCCTCTCTCCAGTGGTTTTATGATGTTGGGTCTCCTCTTTCCATTTGTTTAGAGGACAGACGACATTCATTACTTTAGGCAAATTCAACAGGTTGTTAAAGAGGCCTTTGATATAGGATTTGAAATGCATGGAAGCCCTACAAATATGTCTCTGGTATAAATTCACACCACTCTGCTGCTGCAAGTGAAATTCATTTCTAACATGACATTACAAAATTGAACATTACTGAAGATTTGAGGGTTAGCTTTGGTGCAAAGACAAGGCTGAATTTTGCAGTGATTTGACCTGTGAAGGTTGTCAAGCATTCCAGGATTGGCTTTATTTTTGGCAGGGCTCCTGTGGCTTTAACAGGCTGAAATCTAGTAGGCTGCTTGTTTGTATTTCTGTGCTGGAGAAAGGTTTCTGCTCTGTTGTTGATTTTGACTTGTTATGCATCTATCAGAGGTAAAATTGCTTTTGTTGTTGTTGTTCAGTCGCACAGTCGAGTCTGACTCTTCACAACCCTATGGACCCCATCACGCCAGGCCCTCCTGTCTTCTGTCGTGCTCTGGAGTTTGTTTAATTTCATGTTCGTTGCATTGATGACACTGTCTAACCATCCCATCCTTTGCCATCCCCTTCTTTTTTTGACCTTCAGTCTTTCCCAGCATCAGGGTCTTCTCCATTTGGTGGCCAAAGTATTTGAGCTTCAGCTTCAGTATCTGGCCTTCCAGGGAGCAGTCAGGGTTGATTTCTTTTAGGATTGACTGATTTGATCTCCTTGCAGTCCAAGGGACTCTCGAGTCTTCTCCAGCACCATAATTCAAAAGCATGTATTCTTCGGCACTTGGCCTTCCTTATGGTCCAACTTTCGCAGCCAAAACAGCTTTACGGGGTGGAAATAGGTTGTTAACCATATATGGCCATGTGTAAAATAAGGACAGATATAAATTTAGTAAAGCAATGAAATTACCTTACATTGGTCTGTGTAAGATAGTATTGTCTGTTTTGACTGGAAGTGAACTGTCCAGGGTCTCAAACTCAAAACCAACCTGCCCAAGAGCTGCTACTTGAAATAATTTCATTCGAGATGCCAGGGAATGAATCCGAATGTTCTGCATGCAAAACACGTGGTCCATTACAGATCTCTTCCTCAGATTTTTAAAGTTACAGCCTCTGTTCCACTCAGGCAGGCCTTGTCTTAGTGTAACTCCAGTCAGTCCCCGTGTCAGGACAAGCACATAAAGAGTGTCTTCTACCAGCATAAGTTTAGAATACAGATTTCTGGATAAGGATTTTTAGAGAGTACTGTATACGAAGTTCTCAGTTTGATGCAATAACTCTACTGGAGGGAAAGGAAAGAATGAAAGGGGGACAAGCAAATAACTTTATTGCTCTATCCAAGATACAGAATAGAAAGGGAAAGCAAAAAAGTGGTAACCAAGGCTGAACTACTCAAAAGGCAACAATACAACAATTTACTTATGGCAATCCAATAGAACCATTCACATTTGCACAATCTCAGTGTTCCATTGTATTATTTTTATTTATTATCAATCAATCAATCAATTACATTCAATTTATATCCCACCCTCCCCACCAAGGCAGGCTCAGGGCAGCTTGCTAGGCTTCCCTTCCCTACAAGTAGAGCTCGGGGTGGCTAACAACAGAATAATAACAATTAAACAACATTAAAAACATATCAATAAATGAAAACAAAACATATACCAGATGGCAGAAAATCAGCTCCCCTAACCTTCTTGGGGGGAGGGATTGCGAGGGATGGGGGAGTAGATGCGAGTGCCACATGTCCTCCCCCCCGTTGCTGTCCTCAGCCAAATGCCTGGCAGAACATCTCTGCCTTACATGCCCTGCAGAAAGGTAATAACTCCAGCAGGGCATGGATGTCTTCTGGCAGAGAGTTCCACCAGGTGGCCCTGGTTGAGGGCAGCTGGATTTCTCTCAGCCCAGGGACCACTAGGAAGCTCTTATTTCCTGAGTGCAGTGATCTTCCGGGGACATACTGGGAGAGGTGGTCCTGAAGGTATGTAGGTCCCTGACCGTTAGCCTTAAAGGTTAGAACCAAGACCTTGAACCTGATCCAGTGCTCCACCAGAAGCCAGTGCAGTTCACGCAGCACTGGTTGGATATATGCTGTTCGAGGGGTCCCAGTTAGGACCCACATGGCGGCATTCTGGATCAGTTGGAGCTTCCGAGTCAGGCGCAATGGTAGGCATGAGTAGAGCAAATTACAGTAATCTATCCTGGAGGTGACTGTTGTGTGGATCACCATGGGTAGGTTGGGGTGAGACAGCCAGTTGCCTAACCTGGCGCAGTTGGAGAAATGCCAGCCTGGCAACCTTTGCAACCTGGGCCTCCATAGACAAGGAGGAGCCCAGAGTCATGCCCAGGCTCTTGATGGTCTGTGCCAATGACAGAGGCACACCCTCAAGAGTCAGGAGTTGGCAGCCCAACCAAGCGCCCCCCCCAGCCACAGGACCTCTGTCTTACCTGGGTTCAGTTTTGGCTGACTCTGCTTTAACCATCTCCCCATGGCATCCAGACCGTTGGCTAGATTCCTGGGAACAGTAGTCGGTCGGCTGCCCATCAGCAGAAATAGCTGGGTGTCATCGGCATATTGATGGCACCCAGCCTGAAACTCTGCACTAGCTGGGCAAGGGGGTGCATGTAGATGCTGAATGACATCAGGGAGAGAAGTGCCCCTGTGGGACCCCACATCTGAGTGGGAATCTTGAGGACACTGTCCTTCCCAGCGCCACCCTCTGTCCCCAACCATGGATGAATGAGGTAAACCACGGCAAGGCTACCCCATGGATTCCAACGTCGGTGAGGCAGTGGGTCAGAGATTGTGACTGACTGTGTCAAACACTGCTGTAAAGTCAAGTAATGACTGCAGTGCCGACCCGCATCAATCCATCTGTCTGCGGAGATCATCTGGGAATGTGACCAGCACCATAGCTGGGGTGGAAGCCAGACTGAAATGGGTTCGACTTTAAGCTAAGGCCTAATTAAAGTTACATTTAATGCAAGTTGAGTTCCATGTTGCTAGTCCGGAGAAACCAAATCAGAGAAGAGGTGTGTAAGGGGTTGCCCAAAGGGGGGCAAAAAGTGCAGAGGGCTAAATGTGAATATTTGAAATAGGAAGGAGGAGGCCCTTAGTCAATCGAGGGTGCTGTGGGGAAAGACTGGCTGGCTGTAAGGCTGGCCAGCTGAAAATCAAGGAAGTGAGAAGATAAGAGACAGGAGAGAGGATAGAAAGATATGGAAGGGAAGCTCAGGAAGGGAAGCAGAACAGGAGAGAAAAAAAGCATGTGCTGCCAGTCTTGTCTTAACAGTCCAGTGATTTTAGCTCCAGCAGTAGAAGGTGGCTCAGAAGTAGAGGCATCTCCAGGAATGGAATATCCCTCTTATGTGCCTGGGCACAAATAGGGGAAACTACTATTGGCCGAAATTGGTGTAGAAGTAGAAAATATAATGAAACTGGGCAAAAGCTTCAGGGTTCAGCTGCCGATTGGTTAAATTTGGCCTTGTTGTGAACCTGATCACTGTGTGAGGCAAGACTCACCACTGCCTTGCCCTCTCTTTCACAGTCTCTGCCACCACCTCAGGTAAAATCCACCCCCCCATGGGCCTCCCAAAGCCAACACCAAAGGGTATATTACTATAGCATGCCAAGTAGGTAAGACAGAGGGGTAGGGACATGTGCGAACTCTCTGTAATTAAACACCTTTATTTCTGCAAGGCACAAACTAAGGATATTACAAGAACAGATCTAGGTGCCCTAAGTAAAATGAACAAAAGGAAAGTTATTAACTAAGTACTTACAATCCATGGTATATCTGGTCTTTGTTAGTTGCATGATCCCACCCTGGTGTATCTGTAACCATCTTCAGCATCATTCCCTCTGTCATCCTTTATGGCAAAACACACAGGAGAAACAGCTTCCCTAATGTACTCCAAATGCACACACTAACACACATGCAGACAATGGAACAACTCCCCTTTTCAAACCCTGCCCCATGTGTGCTCTAGGGCCTTTAGCCAATCTGGGTGCCAGCCCACCAGAACATGGACCCTCCAATCAAGAGGTGTTAAAACATCAAAGACTAGTGTGTTTCCCTCTGTCAGTTGGAAAAGATGCTCTCTGTCTGGAGGAGAGCACCTTTCCCACATTCTCCCAGTCACAGAGACACCGGTGTCCCCTTCCATCACTGTCACTATCACAGATGGATGAGTCCCCCGCATCTCATCCATCACAGGGCAGTACTGCAATTGGTGTAAATTTGGCATAGACGTCAACTATGGGGGGGGGGGCTCAAGGGCTCGAGCCACCCCCGAAATTTCCGGGGGGGACACTGAGTCCCCCCCCCGGGAAAATGGTGCACCCTCCACCGCGCCTCCCTTGGCCCTTCCTAGGGCCACCGCCGCCGTCTCTCCCCCCTGCCTGGCCACTCTGACCCTCCCTCTGTCCATCCAGGGGCCAGCTAAGCAAATGCCCAGCTGGCCCCTGGACGGACGGAGGGATGGGAGCAGGAGTGGTCAGGCGGGGGGGAGGTGGTGGTGGTGGTGGCGGCAGCGGCGGAGACATGGTCCCAGCAGGCGTGCGCACAGAAGAGCCCCTGCCCCCGCCCTGGAGTTTTTAAACTCTACGCCCCTGAATTTAGGATCCCCCCCACTGGTATAAGGGCTCAGATCTCAGCTGTTGTTGGCCAAGTCAAACTTTCTTTCATAAGGGGCCACTAGTAAGCAGTACCTAGACAATGTCATGGAGAAGGAAGATGAGTCAGGTTGAAAATGATTGAATTAGCTTTGGTGGCAGGTTCATCTCAGACCTGAGGACAATGGCTAGGTTCCGGCTAACAGTCCTTCCAGAGTTCTTGATTTAATTACCAGAGAAGTGGAGGCAGCACCCCTGCTAGGGTTGCCAGGTCCCTCCAGAGGTCCGGGTTGCCAGATCTCACCAATGACGTCACTAGTAGTGATGTCATCACACTAGTACCATTGAAAAGTGATGCTCTAGCATTTGAGGCAAAAATTTTATGACAACCATAGAGTTTCCCCCCAAATGCTAGAGCACTGCCACATGATGGCCCCAGCATGATAATGTCACTACCGGTGATGTCATTGCATTGGCAGCATTCCTGTGGGACACTGCTGTCTGGGGTTGGGGCTTCCCCCACTGGCCAGCTGGCTGGCAGCAGATTGAAGCCCCCAAAATCGGGGGATCCCCTGGCCCCACCAGAGGGATGGCAACCCTAATCCCTGCATTTAATGACTCAGTTGGAGGCTGCCCAGCCAAGGGAGCTGCCCAGCTACATGCCAAGTCAGGCCCAAAGGATCCTGGGGGCATGGCAACAGCCAAGTTGGGAGAATGGGACCCATCCTAAAACAGGGAAGGCCCAGACAGGGAGGCCAGATCCAAGGCAGAGCACCTGGTGGGGTGGAAAAGGGGTCAGGCAGTCCCAGACTCAGCCCAAGAAAACTGGAAGCAAGTTCCTCTAGAGCAGTGTTTTTCAACCTTTTTCGAGCTAAGGCACATTTCTTTCATAGAAAAAATCCCGTGGCACACCTGACAATATCTCACGGCACAGTGGTTGAAAAACACTGGAATACAAGATAAATGGGTCATTAGTTGCCTCAGCTCAAATATTAACTATGACAGTATTACAAATACACGTAATAGCCACTCAACTTGAAATCGTAAGTTACAGATCCAAAGTGAGCCTCAACGGCGGCTCCCTCCTACCTCAGGCTGGCCACAGAGCGTGCGAGCGGAATCAGTGAGAGCGCGCCACTGTTCTTTCCCGCATGCGCAAACGCATCCCGGAAGGTCAGCCCGGAAGGCACATTTCTTTCATTGAAAAAATCCCGTGGCACACCTGACAATATCTCGCGGCACACCAGTGTGCCGCGGCACAGTGGTTGAAAAACACTGCTCTAGAGGAGGCTAGTGGGTGGGGTAGGGTGTGTCTACACCTAGGAGGCAGCCTCATTGGCCTTGGCTCCTGACAATCTAGAGGGACTAGTGGCTGGCCTGGAGGGAGAAGGAGAAGCTGGGGATGTCCCTCCCCCAGGGAACCCTTCAAAAAGTAGGGCCAGGAAGGGCCAGGCCAATCCTCAGGCTACAAGGGAGAGGACCATGGCAGCTGGAAAAGAGCAAATAGGGGGCAAGAAACTCCCCTCCTTATGGTAACTGAGGCATTCTCAAGGCCTGACATGGAAAAAGGGGGAAACTGGAGGATACTACATCCCCGGACTCTGCCCCTACAACAAAGGAATTGGACATCTACATGGTGAAGGAGATTCTGAGAATCTCAGTTATTGTCTTGCAAACTTACATCATTACTCATGGCCAAGATGTGAGCTTTGGAGAGCCACATGAAAAAAACCTTGATTAATATGCCCCTGGAGTTCTTATGCAATTAAGTTACTTCCTCTTAAAGGAACCTGGAAAAGTACATGTCTTAATTGAGAGAGCCCTACTGGATGGCCCAGGTTAGCCAGATCTTGTCAGAACTTGGAAGCTAAGCCTGACTGGCCCTGGTTAGTGCTTGGATGGGAGACTACCAAGGAAGTCCAGGATTGCTACACAGAGGCAGGCAATGGCAAACCAATTCTGTTTGTCTCTTGCCTTGAAGACTCTATGAGGTTGCCATAAATTGGCTGCAACTTGATGGCACTTTCCATTACCACCAGTTGAGAGACTCTTCTTTGGGCCCTGACCTGGAAAGCCCAGGCAAGCCCGAGCTCATCAGATCTTGGAAGCTAAGCAAGGCCAATCCTGGCAAGTACTTGGAAGGGCAACCTCCAAGGAATACCAGGGCTGGGACGCAGAGGCAGGTAATATCAAAGCCACCTCTCTGAAACATCCTAGTCCTACTAGGGGTCACCAGAAGTCACCATGACTTCCAGATTCACAAGCACATACACATACTCATACACAAAAAGAGGAAGAAGAAGAAGAAGAGATACCCTTCTTTGCTGTCAAAAAGGACTCTGGAAGGCTAGAAGATCTTGGGGTGCAAGGTGACACTGGGAGGGGCATACAGGAAATATTAGGATATTGAACCTTAAGAATACCAGTCCTCAATAAATTGTATTTGAATCAGAGTTGATCAGCATCTTTTTACACAATCCCTATTGTGGTAATGCATGATGACGGATCCCAAAGCAGATAGAGAATGCTCATATACTTTACATTTGAGAAATGAATGCTATTCCTTCCCTCTGCACAGCCAGGTCACAAACAACTTTTCCTCAAGAAGTGTGAGTGGGGTAGATATATGAGAGTCCACATTAGTGTTACTGTTCCTGTTCCTACAAAAGTATTCTAAGCCGACGTGGGAATGTTAGACTAATCCCTACTTAGACGGACTCCGTAATAAGACAATGTTCACCAGGTACAGTTGTCCCAGGATCACATTTTTATAGGAGAAACTGTAATGTTTTACTCTTCCTTGGACAACAGTTCTGTCAAATTTAAAATATGGTTGTCACAGTAAGACTTCATTTTATTTTAACTACAAGAGTTGTATAGAGCGAGAAACTCAGGGATCATATGTTGTCAGGCCAGCATTTCTTCTTTGTGTGCAGAAATAGCCTCCTGGGGTATTTTTGGATCATGTAGAAAAATTATTTTGCTTACATTTCAGAAATTCTGCTAGCCAAACACGTTGACTCTGGGCAAGAATTGCCTCCCTTTTCCCCTGGCAGGGGTGTAAGAGTTTCATGCCAGTAAAAACAAAATAAAACAGCAAAACAGCAGGTAAAGCTTTCCCTATGCTGCAGGTGTTTTCCAGAAAAAAATGCACCGGTTGAACATCTGCACTTGTAGCAGCTCTTAAAATAGGTGCTGTGCTGGGTAAATGCCCACAACACTTTCTCCTCAGGAAAACAACATCAAACCCCCCCCCCCCAAATCCCTGTACCCAACACCCCACAACAATCAAAAGCAGCCCTCCAGATTCCACTCCAGAGGGTCAGTATCCTCCTGTGTGGCCCATTAGTGCCTTCTTAGGCCTGCAGCCTGCAAGCGAAGGCAGTCTTCTGGAAATGCCCTCCCCTGGACCAGTCTCATTGCACTGGCCACTGTTTGGGGCCACTTGTCTCATGAGCAAGCACAGTCACACAGCTGTTGAAAAAATGTCCCGAAAGCCAGCTCCAGAAGGTTCTGATTTAGAAATCTGAATGGACACAGAACCCGCCAGTGTGATGCACAGAGCCCGTGAAGAATTCACATTCTGAAAGCCACTAGGCATGCTGTTATATCTTTCCTAAAGTACCGAAAGTTTGAACCATGCAGCAGTAGAATTCAGTGAAATGGTGCAAGCGCTGCATACAGTCATGTGCCTTGGCATCAGGATTGTTCTTTTTGGCAGGATTATGCCCCAGATTTTCCCAGATGTAAAGGCTCTTGCATACTACCCTCAAAATAAAGGCCCATTCTTCCTAAAAAGCACATCCTCCTTTGGTGCTCCCCAAACCATACCAATTTTGGCTAGCCACACACTCTCAACCTAACCTACTTCACAGGGTGGTTGTGAGCGGAAAAATGAAGAGAGGAAGATGATGTAAGCCACTTTGGGTCCCCATTGGAGAGAAAGGTGGAATAGAGATAAAGCAAATAAATGAATAAATAAAAAAGAAGAAAAAGAAGAGATTGGATTTATATCCCGCCCTTCACTCACTTGTGGTCTCAGAGTGGCTTACAAACTCCTTTCCCTCCCCCTCCCCACAACAGACACCCTGTGAGGTAGGTGGGGCTGAGAGAGCTCTTTCCCAAGCTGTCCTTGAGAGAACAGCTGGTACAGACCTATGGCTTGCCCAAGGTCATCCAGCCAGGTGCAAGTGGAGGAGTGGGGAATCAAACCCGGTTCTCTTAGATTAGAGTCCACACACTTAACCACTACACCAAACTGGCCCTCTATAAATACATAAATAAGATATGTATACTGTGCTATACAAAAAGAATGAGAGGTAAGAAGTATGGAAAGGAGCAATCCAACTGGAAAAGTTATTTTTATGGGATTTGAAATCATATTGTACCAAGAAATTGTCAAAAATATTGGGGGGGAAAGTTGTACCTGAGCACTCCAATGGAACTTTGCGTATTTCAGATTGGACCCAAGAAGGTAACATTTAGGTTTTTTTCAGTTGGCCACATACCTTTTTTTCTAAAACAATCAGGAGACTTTTTAATTTGCAACTGCTTAGTAATATGTTTTATGTGTATTTTAGATCCATGGACAAAGGAAATATTTTACATCTAAATGAGATGCCCATGTTGGATCACAAGAAAATTTGACACCACTTAAGATAACTATCCTGGTTCCTTGTATTTCAAAATTTTAAATTAATTGTGTTTCCTGTCATACATATAATTATTTCTTTTTTCCTTCATTTCAGGTCCATTCTGTGTATGATCAATTTTAGGTCTCTCTTTGTTAAATTAATGCAGTGCTCAGTTTGAATTATACCACTGAGGAAGGCCTAGTGCCGAAATGCGTTTGGTATTGGTTCTTGCATATGGAGACAATATGTACTTTTAAACCTGTATTTATGTAAATCAAAATTTGTCTTTATATTGGGATTAGGTACTTATATGCTGAACTATAGGATTGTTGTTCTTAAATGATATATTAGCACTTTTGAATATTATTAAATTATATATATATATATATATATATATATATATATATATATATATATATATATATATATTGTACATTTTGCACTATGTGCATAGTTATTTTTTACTTTCTTTTTCTTTGTTCCAACCTTTTTGGTTACCTTTCTCATGCAGGCTTGTGTTTTTCTCCCGTTTTTTGGTTGTACTCCTGACCTGTGGGAGAAACAGCCATCCCCTTGGGGGTGGCAGAGGCCAGCACCCTGTCCAGCCCTCGAATCAGGGGGATGACTTGTCCCAGTCTGGCAGTATGGTGCAGAACACATCGTTGGTGTCCTGGAAGAGCACACACCATTTGGTAGAGGGTCTTTCCCATGCCGGGTGGTCATGGAGGAGATGACATCCTGCACCACACTCTTCTGCTCCACCAAATGCACAATTATGGCATAAGCTGAGGAAAAGCTGATGTTCAGGCTCATCCCCTCCCCCTGCCTCTCATGCAGCAAATGGACAGACTTGATGCCATGCAAGAAATGGGCAGCCAGGCGCTAGCAGGTGTCCAGCAAGAACCGCATCTTGAGGGTAGCAGCATTCCAGGTGGCCTTGATAGTGCTCCCCAGCCCCATCATCTTCACCACCAGCTGAAGCATATATGCCAGGCAGATGATGCCCTTGAGGCAGACAGCCTTCACCTCTGCCAGCATGTTGGCGCTGGTGTCTGTGACCATGTAGCCATGGACAGTGATCTCACCACCCACCCACTCCCTCAGGCTACAGTGGTGATGTTTTGCGCCATGTGGTCTGCATCCATCCCCTGCAGAACCACTTTGTAGCCTGGTTGCAGGACTGTACTCTCCTGGGGCCTAAGCTGTACCCCAAGAGTCCAGACAGAGAGGTCCTCTGGTTGCCACCAGTGGGCGGTGACGGAGAGGTAGCCATGCTGCTGGCTGCTCCAGAGGTCTGCTGTGAAGTGCACAGTTCTGCCTTGTGCTCTGGAGAGCTCAGCCTTGACCATTGGCACTGTGGAGTAGTGCATGGCATGCAAGACTCATTGGCTCATGGTCCTCCAAGGGGGGATGGAGTACCAGGGAGCCAGATATTGCAGCAGCCAGTGAAAGGCTATGTCCTCCATGAGGGATAAGGGTGGGCCATCCACAGCAAACATCTCACAGATGAGGTGATTGCTTCCTGTGCCTTCTTCGTAGCCCTTCTGGATGGCAGTGCTGGCATCCCCGGGGGAAAGACCTCTTGGAGGATGGTCTGCCTTGATGTCCTACCCACAGCACCCCGAGTGTAGGGAACCTTTCTTGAAGGGCCTCCTGCTTCTCCTTGCTGAGAGGGAGTGGGCCTTTCCCTCCTGCTGGCTGCCACTCTTTCCTCTGGCAACAACATAGTTGGGTGCACCCTTTCTAGGTGCCTATGAAGGAGGACAAGTGTTGGGCATTTGTGCCCCTCTGGACATGGCCGTGGCACACCTGGCACTCTGCCACACAGGGATCATCTGGGAGGGTGCAGAAGTGTTTCCAAAGTGTGGGCTGGAAATGAGGCCCCAGGACAGGAGAAGTTGGGAGAGACGGCTGCTTTCTGGTGCTAGGCAGGGAGGGGCCACAGAGGGCTGTACTTGAGGTGGGAGCAGCAACAGGGAGGTGTGCTGTGGAAGGGGAGGATGCATCCCCCTCCCCTCTGAGCCACTGCTGTCAGAGTCCTCCTCTCCAATGAGTGCTAGCAACCAATGCTCTCTCTAAGCTGTGGTCTTATGAGCAAAAATTCTACTTTCTGAGCTACTGGCATTAAAGTTGTGAGCGAGCAGTTTGGCTGCTGCATAAATTAGTTTGCTCTGGAGCCATCCTTCCTGAGCTAAGACCAAAATGTGTGAGCTGGAGGCTAAAAAAACTGTGAGCTAGTTCACACTAACTCAGCTTAGAGGGAACACTGTGAGCAACTGCTGTTGTCTGGGCAGTGCTAACAACTCTATTGCCTCTGTGGAGAGCCCCAGGAACAGATCAGGGAAAGTTAGCTCCGAGACTCCTGGTGATTCTCTGCTAGGGAGGGACTCCAGTGGGCTGGCAGGATGGGTTTGGTGTCCAGGGATGGGGGCCTGTGGTAAAGGTAGTGGTAGAGGAATTCTTCCTACAACTAGCACCCTTTGCACCCACTTTCACCCTCATGGCACAGAGGTGATCACAGCCAGGAGGGTATAAATGTGGGTCCTCAGCTGAGGCACCCAGTAGCTAAGCCCATCTGCTCAGTGTGAGCAGGATGACAGGGTGGCTCAGAGCCCTCAGTCCACTGGCATCCAAACCCCAGCAGGGAAGAGGAGTTCACAATCAGGAGCGTAAGATTCCTCAGCCAAGGCACCCAGTACCTAAGCCTCTCTGCTTGGCATGAGCAGAGAGATGGGGTGGGTTAGAGCCCTGAGTCCACCTAACATCCAAATCCCAGTAGCAGAGAGGTGTTCACAATCAGGACAGTATGTGTCCTCAGCTGAGGCACCCACTAGCTAAGAGGAGAGGACAGGAGAGGATGTGGGTATATATAGCATTCTGATACCATAGAGCAGAACTGGAACTCTTCTTTTTGACAGCCAGCATTGCCTGTTAAGCTTTGGAGGGACCCTACCGGTGTTTTAAAGGCTGGAGAATTCTGCTCCCCTGTTGCTTTCAAGTTTTGTAAAGAGTTTAACTGAGCAGACACAGTCTGTCTGATAATGTATCCATTCATGAACCCACAGAAACCACCACAAAGCATGAAAATGTGTGGAATGTTCATGCTGGTCACCCTTCCACAAACATTACTTCCCCAACCACGAACCGGCCAAAATTTGTGATGAACTTTGGTTCATGAGCTGGTTTGTGCCCATCCCTAGACAGAAAGCCAAACAATCAGCAGATCATTTCCAATAGCAGGTCATGAGGAAACTGTTGGAGAATATGTTGCCTTAATGAAATAAGACTCCTATTTTTATTAGATCGATTACTATAACCACACCCCTCTCCCTAAACCACCCTCCAGAGAGAGCCTAGTCACACAACAGCCATTAGCAACAGAGCAGCAGCTATCAAGAACTGTTCACTCCCTACCACCGTCTCCTCTGGAGCCATTAATGAGTCATCTGGGTGAGAGAGATGATTCTTTGCTCTTCAATAAAGAGACCGGGGGAAATGTAAAATGGCAACATGCCTTTATCTTTTCTAACAGTGGAGAATTAATATACACTGAAATTATGAGACAAGTACAAAAGGACATCAGAAAAAGCGAGAAAATGCCAAAAAAGGTACATCGCTGGCAAAGTTCTTATTGACACTTCGAAAATTAAACTCAACTGCTTGCAACCCTAATTTCCTATGCAAAATATGTGCATCTCTCACCATACATATGCAAGTATACAGTGGTGCCTCTATCTTCTCTTGATAGCACAAATCTGGCTTCAGTTTAAAACCTGAAATTCAGGCAGTGTGCAACACCACTCTTTTTGTACCCCTATGAGGACTATTGTCCGTCTCTTTCCACAAGAAAGAATGACAAATTCTTGTGAATTTGTTTTCTAGGAGGCTTTCCGGCTAGTGGTCATAAAATACACGAGTGCTCCTTGTCCTGCGGCCAGTAGGAAGTCAACTTGCCACAGTTCTGACATCCCAGGGACCTCCTCTCCTGTCATCTCCAGTCGAACACCTCCAGAACTGGATATTTTCAATTAAACTGAAGTAGTATATGGGTCACATTACCTGTGATAACACTTACAGTGATTATTGTGAGGTTTTCATAGATCTAGAGAAAAGGTAAAAGTATGGCTTTATTAGAATGAAAGGCAGTACAAATAACAACACTGGGTGAGCCCCGCTGTTCTCTTTCATGGCTGTTTCCCCAAGTCTCACTTTATTTAGATGGAGAGACAGATGCTCAGTGTATGGGGCGGCCTCATATGCATCCACTGAGCATGCAGGGAAGGAGAGCAGACACAAGTGTGCTAGCCCCACCCCCTTCCTTCACACAGTTGCCTGGCCGTCTGTGGGGACTACTGCACAGAGGTGACCCTGTGAACTCTCCCTTCTTGCAGGGGAAGTGGCTGTGCATACCCCCATTCCTCATGACCTGTAACACAGTTTTCCAAATAGTTTCAAGAGCGTAGCCATGTTGGTCTGCAGTAGAGCAGCTATACTCAGGTCCAGCAGCACCTTAGAGACCAAGAAGATTTTTCTAGCCATAAGGTTTTGAGAGTCAAAGTGCCCTTCGTGAGATACACAGTCTCTGACAAAGCCAGCTTCGACTCTCCGAAGCTTGTACTCCCCAGATCTTGTTGTTGTTGTTGTTGTCTAAGGTGCTGCTGGACTTGAATCTGACTGCTCTACTGCAGACCAACATGGCTACCCCCTGAAACTATTTGGGAAACCATGCTGCTGACCGCGGGGAGTAGGTGTACGCGCAGCCTCTGCCCCTGCCCAGTTGTACCCTGCAGAAAACAAGGCAATCCCATGGAGACACTCTTCCTCCCTACATGTGCACTGAATGCATGGGGCTGCCCTGTGTACCAGGATAAATACTGAGCCACAAGTAAAATCAGGGCTGAAATTGCTCCAGATTCTGGTGCACTAGATTGAACTACTACAAAACATGGAGTGGACCAGCATACATCATTGTTTTGCTTCTTTTCAGTTTTCAGGTAATGCCACCAACAAAGATATCTTAAGGTAAAGAAAATGGCTTTAAAAATGCACAAAATGAGCACACAATCTAAGTGGAATGAAAATCTTAGGGAGGCTTTTTCAGACCATCCCAAGATTCTGAGTTCTCTGATATACATGACAAAACAGATGCTGTTTATATGCTGGGGTGGTGGTGGTGGTAATTTTTTGGGTTTTTTTTCTTTGCATAGCAAGAAACAGGATTCTTTTGTATACAGATTCCTCCTTATGCTGCTCAGAATTGTAAATGTACTTTACTACCATTTTAACTTTTTATCAGTCAGTCAGTTATGAGAATTTTCTTCTCTGTAAGCAGGACAGTGACCACACTGAACATGTTAGCTAAGGGAAGGTGCTGATGTTGCACTTTTGTTTTTAAGAATATTCTTTAAGAACTGACATTCGCAAATGGCCTCCTGCTGTAAATGAAAATCTGATCCACTTATGTAATGAATGTGAAAGCATAAGTGAGCAGCTTTCAACTGGCATTTCTCTTTCAAAAAAATCAAAGGTGGCTGTTCTTTAATTTTACTTTAACTTTACTTTGTTGAAATACAGAATAGATGGGTCTAATTAATTAAATCAGCACACACAGTTCCAATGCTGCACCCTCCCATTACTGAACTTCTAACCTGACATAAATACATTGCATACTCTAACCTGTTTCTCCTGATTATTAACCTTGAGCATGGCAACCTATAAATCATCTATGGAACAGCTGGTGCTCAGCATTGCCCTAAAGGTGTATGATTACCATCGTGTGTGTGTGTATGTATGTATATATATATATATATATATATATATATATATATATATATATAGTATGCAGACATGAAAAATTCATCGAAGAGCTTGGTATT
Source organism: Lepidodactylus listeri (assembly GCA_029233225.1). Classification (NCBI taxonomy): domain Eukaryota; kingdom Metazoa; phylum Chordata; class Lepidosauria; order Squamata; family Gekkonidae; genus Lepidodactylus; species Lepidodactylus listeri. Next base: position 53,383,043 of record JARCFY010000006.1, read on the forward strand.
GTAAGACTTATTATAATGAATTTCCACAAATCGTAGATCATGTTGGAAATAGGTGTCCGCTTATTATAATGCAGCCATTTATATCTTCCTGAATTGCCTAGTCTGTGGCTCAGCTGTTGTCTTAAAAGTCAAATGTGATGATTCCTGAATAGATTTAAAGTGGTCAGTTTGCATGTACTTCAGGATGGGAACTTGCATTTAGTCACTGAACAGATAGTAGAGCAATATGATCTAGAAACATACAGTAGACAGGTTATGAGGTCAAGAAACCCTCTTTGCCAATGGTATTCAGCACATGGGTTGGCATATTCAGGTGGGCTATGTGCCCCGGTAGAACTGTAATTTGTTCATTGCTTTTTGGAAAGAACAGCTGCTACTGTGCATGCATAGATAGCAAGCATGTTGTGCTTCTTGCTCTGCCTCTCATTACATGTTGTGTCACATTTTACAGCAAATGTACATACAGCCTGTATGTAAGAAACAGCCAACATGTGTTCACTTTACAAATTAAACTATGGGCCAGCACCTGGATAAATGTGGGAGTTCAATCACACATAAAGCTGTACATGCATTGAATGTAATGTCAGACGTACTCAATGCACATAAACAATGAAGTGTGCACTGTACACAGGTTGTACATGTGCTCACTGTAAGTTGTGAACAGGGCTCAGCAGGAACAGTGGGGCAGTGAGATGAGGCCAAGCAGTGATAGAGGGGATTCCCTTTTAGCACATGCAGGTTCAGGGAGTGGTCATGTGACTTCCTGCTGCATGCTTTCAATTCCATTAAATCTGTGCTGGCAACTTGAGGTAAAGGTGGATCCAAGGTCTGGAAAGTCTGAGGACTGCAGTTTTATGCAATATGGACAGCATGTTTACAAACTTCTCTTAAACAACAAACATGAACTTGCCATATACTGAATCAGACCATTTGTCCATCAAAGTCAGTACTGTCTTCTCAGGCTGGCCACCAGTGGCCCTCATGGGTCTCAGGCAGAGATCTCTCACAGCACCTACTGCCTGGTCCTTTTCATGGGAGATGGTGGGGATTGAACCTGGCACCTTCTGGATGCCAAGCAGATGCTCTGCTCCTCCTGAGCCACATCACCTTTGCCACATATTTGTGAACCACCACATATTCTTGAGGCAATTACCAGTGTCATGGTTGCTGGCATGTTATGGACTAATTGATGCTGGGACCAAAAAGCTGAGTGTAGAAAGGCTTTTCCAGCCCCTTATCTCCCTTGCCGGCCACTAGGGGAAGAGAGAACTGGAATCACGCTTTATGAGGCAGAAAGGATGCAGGCAAGGGGGAAGTCAGCATACACTTTGTCCACATGCATAAAAACTTTCCACTCTTTCAGAGCGCTCTCTGGATTCGGAATAGTTATTTGCTGGAGGCCCGAAACAACCAAAACAAAATTTCAAAAATAAAAAAAAGATACAACAAAGCTGCAGCATCTTCCACAGAGCTCACCTGAACTGACATGTTCTAAAATAAAGGATGTTAATCAACTTCAACTGGCTTGGGCTCTTTTGCAAGAACCAAACATCCTTCAAAGTGAGGGATATCTGGCAACGCATTCCTTGCCAAGGCCCAGACTGTAGCAGATCAGACCATTTTTGGATAATCCCTAAACTCTCTCAAGAGAAGTAATCCTATTCAGTTGCTTTGTTTGGTGTACTATAGATAGACACACACATATGAAAACCTCACATTGTGTGTGCATATATATAATGACAAGGCTTATCAATCTTGGAACAGCACATATGTGGCTGGAATAGCATGGGGAAGAATAGTAGTGTTGTCACATTTGTATGCATTAGGTCCAGCAGGCTCAACATCAAATGATGATGTGCTGATGCACAAAGCAGCTTTCACAAAGCTATCCCACAAGTCTGTTCACACATTCAGCTTCAGTGCAATATGTGTGAGTACATGTGGGCCTGGTTGGCCCAGTCTCATCAGATCTCAGAAGCTGAGTAGGGTCAGCCCAACTTAGTAGCTGGATAGCAGACCACCAAGGAAGTTCAGGGTCGCTACACAGAGGCAAACATTGGAAAAAACCATCTCTGTTCATGTCTTGCCTTAAAAACTCTCAACTTGATGGCACTTACCACCACCACCAGTAAAGTTTCAAATAATAGGCATGCTTTAACTTCAGTAAAGTTCCCAGTGGGCCAGTGCTCTGCAGACCATGGAAAGCCAAGTCTCTGTAGCTCTTCTAGCTGGTGGCAGTGCAGGAGGCAGCAACAGGGAGCTGGTATCCATTATTGACACCACTGATCAGATCTGAGCAGCTCCCACTGTATGGGGAACACTGCTGGCTTGCTCCTGAGCCACTTTAACTTCCCAAGCCATTGATGCTGGCCCCTGCATAATTCTAATGCAAAGATGAGAACCTGGAGGTAGGAAGGCAAGATTTAGATTTCTCAGGCACTAGAGGAACACTTTGGGGCAAGTGGGGGGGGGGGGGGAATGTGCTATAGAACCAACAGGAGAGAAAGAAATATTTGATTTAATCTTAAACTGTGCCCAAGTCTGGTAAGAGATGTGAATGTTGTCAGTGGTATAAAATTCAATATGCCAGTGGGAACTTGCCCAAAAAGCAGTTACATTTACAATTTCTCCTTCCAACACTGAAATAATTGAATAGGAGCTGAAAAGGACAGTCAAGAAATTCAAATCCCAGTCCTGACCTGGATAGCCCAGGCAAGCCTGATCTCGTCAGATCTCAGAAGCTAAGCAGGGTTGACTCTGGTCAGTACTTGGTTGAGAGACTCTCTTGGAATACCAGCAGTCGGGAGGTGGGGGCAGGCTTTATTCAGCCACCTACCTGAATATCCTCCAGGCCCCCAGTAGGGGTCAGTCACCAGAGGTCGCTGTAATTTCCAGGTGCACACACACCAGAGGTTGCCATGATTCCCTCTCTCACACACATATTAAAAAAATACAAGATCAAATCCCTTCAGGGATGTTGTTTTTAAAGCTACTATAATAGAGACAGGTAGAACCTATATCACAAATTTGAAAACTACATACAAGCTGCCTTGAGCTGTCGTATGCTGGCTAGGTGGAATATAAATCCAATAAACAAACAAACAAGTTCAAGAGGATGCTAGCCGGGTTAAATAGCAAAGAGAAGCTTTGCCTAACTGAAAACAATAAAAGAGGAGCACAAACTCAGGCTAAGCAAAGGCATATTGACATCAAGGCAGATTAAGGTATTTGAGAACAAAGGGCTAAAGATATGTGGGCAAACCTGTGTTGAGGTACATCAGATGGCAAAGAAGCATCCAGAAAGGGGCACCATTGGATGATGAATGCATAAAAGGAAGTTGAAGGCAGGGAAGCTGCAGAGGAGGCATCTGTGTTCATTGCAGGATATTCACACCTGAACCACAGATTTAGGAGTGGGGATCTAATTAATTCTATCAACTACAAATGACAAACCACTATGTTTTAGAGCTAATACACACATTAAAAATTAAACAAGTCACTGGGCTCATATGACGTTCACCCAATAATTTGTAAAGAACTCAGGGAAGTTCATTATTTTATTTTATTACTTTACTTATATTCCACCTCTCTCCCCAAAGCAGCTTACATAATTCTCTTCTCCTTTATTTGATCCTCACAAGAACCCTGTGAGGTAGTTTAGAAAACTAGCATGTGATCCGCCCAAGGTCAGAAATCAACTGAAGTGCCATGACGCTCGTGGAACGAACAGCACTTTTAGATGCAACCCAAAAAATATAACACTAACATTAACATCCATATTGCTGGCCTCCTGCCAATATGGACATTACCTCTGGAAAAGGCTAATTAAAGTAGCAAAGCACTAGCTTGTGGAATTCACTACCACAAGATATGGTGATAGTCACTTTACTAGAAAAAGTTAGAGACAGTAAGATTCATGAAGGGTGGGTCTATTAAATATTAGCCACAACATTTATTTACAGTAAACACTATACAAGAATTGTACAAAAACCTTGTAACAGAGTCACTTTGTTCAGAGGTCGCATGTATCTGAAATCCAGACAGGTGGGGAGGCTATTACGTTCATTCCTTGTGAACTTCTCAGAGGTGTCTAGCTAGCCTATCTGGCAATGCTAGGCAAGATGAAACATGATTTGATCCAGTGGGACAACTTTTGGAGCTATCTCATTTTTTTTTTTGTGGCCTCTGCTTCTGTCCCTAAACTCTGAATGAGTCCAAATGGCACAGATCTCTCCTTCGATCTGCCATCCCCAAGGCTCAGTGAAAGACTGTGCTGCCTGGCTCAGGAACCCATGCAATTTGCAAAACCCTAACCCTAGCCAAACACCAATCCACGACCATTCCTAGCAAGAGATCCAGCTGTACTCCAGTCTGATCCCAATAGTCACACAACCTAAAATGGTGCCCAGTGTTGTCAATATGACATGAAAACAGTAACAACATTGGCCCCAAGACAGCAGCAAAGGCACATCAAAAGAAACTGAGGGACCATTTGATTGACAATAGCTTGAGGAAAATAAACCCTGTAATCACACTAATCAGTATCAGTGAGTGGAAAGAAAAATCCTCAATGGGAAAATGGCACCAATGCAATTTGTGAGCCATACTTTTAAATTGAAATGTAACCAGCCCCTCCCCAAAAGTGGGGGGAGGAGGCAAATACAGGTGGATCATCTATGCTGCTACTCTACAAGGTAGAGGGAAAACAAACTTATACATAGCGTCAATAATAACTTGAGTCTGGACTAGACACTTAATATTTAAAGGATGAGACAGCTGCAACAATGAGCTCATTTAAATCCCACCCTTTCCCCTAGTGAGGACCCAAAGCAGCTTGTATTTCAAGATCTCCACTCTGTAGTAAATGTAATTTCCTGGTGGATCTTGCAAATGGTATTCTTGCAAATGGCATTCTTGTCCACCAATATGAGTGAGATGTTGCAGGGATGATCAAGAGATCAAGGGTGTCACACCTGATGTTCCAGGGGTGGGATTCTGCCACTGAACATGACGGGGTTGCTGGTGATTCTGCCTCTTGCCTGAGAGTGGGGCTGCGCATAACTGGAAATGAATTAGGCTGATGTAATCTGTCATGGCTCTCCAGGCAGCCTTTAAGAATAATGCCATTTTATTGAAGGTCACACTGTAAATTGGTGTACAGCTCCAGCAGCCACTAACACAAATGCATCGCTGAGTCAATAAAGCTGAGCGACCTGTTTGTGCACAAGCCCAGTGCACGATTCATTTTAAAGCAAGGATCTTTCCATCTCCTCCCCACCCCCCAGTGAACCTAATTGTTAAATATTTAATCAGTAAGGTGACGCTCACTCTGCGGCCAGACTGGGGAATCTATGTCAGAGTGGAGATGCTTCTAGGACAAATCAAAAGAATATCAAGCTATAAGTGGAATGCTCTCACAAACACAGGACACAGGTACCCCACTGGCCTCAGCTGTCAGCAAGGGAAAGCTGAAGCAGCAAGAATGGATTGTGATTCTAAGTATGAAGTACCCACCCACTCTCCGTAGGCCTTGCATTTAAATAAGCATGCCCGTATGACTGGGTGGTTATCTATTTAGCACTTGTTAAAGGGGACAGAGCAGTCTGGCCAACAATTGGATCTTTGCTCTGTTAAAACACGGGAGATTGGAAGGGTCATGTGAGATGGCGTAAATACACATCTTCTGGTAGCACCCTGTGCTTTCCGAGAGAGCCAGGTCACACTTTCTGAACCAAACTGGATGTGGAAATGAAGTTGTATTGTCTGACATATATTTGTTTTAGTAGTTTTGTTATTTAGTGGAGCATCACTACGTTTATTTGATGTAAGCCACCCTGAGCCCTGCTTGTAGGGAAGGGTGGCCTAGCAAGCTGAATTTAATAAACAAACAAATAAATAAGGATGTATGGCATTTTTGGCAAATGTAGGATCCCACTGATTTTTTTTTAACACTAAGATAGCACAGAAGTGTGATCAGTATTTACAAGTCCTTAATAGAAATAGCACTTTTCCATCTAGCATTAGGATGAAAAAACCATATTTTAAGTACTTAATAGTATTACTGCATGAAAGCAAGACAAGTGAGAGAACCTGGTATTAATCTGCAAAGCCACAAAATATTCCATGCAGCTTTGTACCAAAGCCACTTAATGGAAAACCTTAAATAGTATTGCATATCAGATGAATTTTTAAAATACAGAACTTTGCATCAGATGTATAATAGCAACCATAATTTCATTTAGGCAGCATCTCTGTCTAAATTCTTCTGTGTGTTACAGGGTGTGTCACTTGGGTCCTTCAAGCGCTATGCTGACATCGAGGAATGGATGCAGAAGTTCTGTACCACTGAAGGCTGGAGTCTCCCACTTGTGAATACAGCTCTTCTGCGGCAGCAAGGGTCCTTGAGTCTGAGGAAGGCTCAGCTCGTTGGCAGAATGGAACCTTTGGATCCAACCCTAAGAAACTACTTTTAAAAATAAAAATGGCAATGTCCTACCTTCCACACTCCATTTAATTTCTCTCTTTCTTTTCATCATACATACATTCTCCTTTTCCCTGAAGTTTTAGTACTATTTTAATAATATTTAAGAAATACTTGTTCACATGTGGGAAGACCGCACAGGTCTCAAGAGCGCCCTGCCCATGCATGTATGACAGCGCACCAAAGCAGTAAAGGGAAAGGTACTCAACTTGCCTTCTACCACCTTTACTTCCACTCTGTGCAAGCGACATAGGATCCAGGAAGAGCAGGATGGCAACCTAGGAAGCACATGCACCATTCCTCGGACTTCTCCTGTGCACTGCTCTGTCCGTGTGCACAACTCCATCGAGCCCTGTGGGAATTCTTCTGTGCATGCTTGCCATGCACTTACACAAGAGGATTACGCCACCCATGAAAGTAAGCTTTATGCTTGCAACCTGCGTTTCCTATCAAAGTGACTTCTTCCAATCTATTGGATAAATTTCCCAAAGACAGTGTTTTTGGTACAGCAAAAAATGTTATTTATACTTGACTTGGTCAGTATTTAAGAGTGCTCATGCTGTTGTGAAATGGACATGGAGCAATCAGAAATAAATGATGCTAGGGACTGGTGGTGCGTGTGCATGTGTATTTGTTTTTAATTGCCTTTGCTCTTGACAATTAAAACTCCTTCCCCAGAGATATCATTAACCTTCATTAAGTTCCTTACTACTAGTATAAAAATGAATGCTTTTCTAAGATTAGAGACAAAGACTTTCACAGTGGTACTTTTACAATAAATTCCATAGTCAGTTGAAAATGAGTAATTAGAAAGTGAAAAATTTAACAAGCTGATAATATGAATGCATACACAGGATATGCCACTCTTGATCAGATTGATGACCCCTCCAAGTTGGTTTCTAGATGTTTATGATAGGCAACATATGTGAGGCTTGACAGAAGAGAATAATGCATTCAGTCAACTATGCAATAATGTGTATAAAGAAAAGAAATCTTTCCTGACCTCTATTAGCTTTCTATGATCTGTTAAAGTGAAGGTAACAAGACATTTTGATCTTCACCATTTCAAATGATGCATTTTTCATTCATAACAATATTCATTTTGCAGCTGTTTGTTCCTTTTTGTTCTCATTGTTCATGGGAACGTTTTTCTTCTGCATACTGCACTTTCTCATAAACATGTGACTCTAACTGAACCATGTTCTTAGAATGGCCACTTTAAGTTCATACTACCGGGTGCTCCACATCCACTAAATATGCTTACAGCTAGTTCCTAATTGTAAAAATAGATCTGTACTTATCAATTTCTGGGGCTTTCTGGAGTATATTAGCAGGAATTGTGCACCTGACAGATCTAGCTTTTCACCTTCCACAGTGAAGTGCCGAACCCTTTAACTTCATGTCAGGGTTGCTGTGTGCTCATTCTGGTGACAGTGCAGTGAAAACAATAACTCTCAAATGATACATTATCAAAGGTCACAAAAAGGTCCAAATCAGTGGCTCCCCAGAAGCAGCTCAAGTCTTCTAAAAAGTGGGTCAGTTTTAGTTTCCTGTAGGCTGCCTGACAGTAGTTTCTGGCATCACAGGCTCTGGTCCACAGGATACCACAGAGCCTTTATGTCCCTGCTCAAACTACAGCATTGTGTTTTTCTACCCATTAACCAAGGATAAATGACCTAGATATTGTGCCTATCAAAGCCTCATTTCTCTTTTACCCTTTTGTTCTTTAATGTACCACATTATCACATGCTGAACACATTGGAAAGTATTCCTAGTCTCACAAGCCCCTTTGAGAGAGTAATGCAGGGTTTTGTGTGTCTTTCTCTAGCTTTAGCTAAAATGGAATAATACGAGAATAATTCAGGATTCTTCTTCTTGTCTACTTCTCATACACTCCCGATTCAGTATATTTCTGAATAGCAAAGCTGGCAAGAAATGATATACAAAAGAGAAAAAAACAGAACCAAAAAATAAAAAACCCACAAGGATGTATTTGCTTCTATTGTGAATACAAAAAATAACAAACACCAGTTGTAATTTCTCTAAGCACTACATTCTATAAATTACATCTCTGCATATCATGAGTCACTTTTATTAAAAGCATCATTACTACAGTTGGCAGCAATTTACATCTTATCTTACATGATAGCAGTTTCCAAGGAAAAAAAATAAAAAGACATCACAACAAAGAAAAACAAATACATTTACAAAGTCATGTCTGTAAACTTCAAGGCTAGTTTAGAGTTGAGGTAACGCTGTTTAGCTTTGTGGCTAAAGTAACAAAGTCCTTTAATTTAAAAAAGGTACCTGATTTTTAAAAAATTTGTTTTACCAGTGCATTACAAGATCACGAGACGATTTAACTGTAGTTTTTATCCTGCAAGAACCTTTTCAGTGGGAAATTTCCAAAAGGTACTCTTCACATTCAACAGCTGCCTTATTATTGCTGTGTCTCAAGACAGAGAGACATTCACACTATCATGGAGATTGTCAGAGAATGTGTGTGTGTTTGTGTGTATGTGCACGACTGAACTCCCATATAGTCACAATGATGCGCAAGTATGATATGTATGGTAAATTTCATCTTGACCTTCACAGCAAAGAATAAAAATAAAAAATTAAATATATAACTTCATACTTCCTTTAAGCAGCACTTCCTTCTATTTAGTGCCACTCTATTACAAATTGCTGCTTTTATAATACCAATGGTACCAAAAGGAAAAAAAAGCAGAGCATTATGTCAATTTCCTTAAAAAGACATGATCACCTCTCAATTTCATCTCTCCTAGGGATAATAAATAATGCACTGCACAATACTTAATGACCAAGATACCTTTTGACACATCTGTATAACATGACTTGAACGTTTCTTTTGCTACACTATGTTACAGAACAGCTTATAAAAACTAATTATGGACATTAACTGTGAGTGTAAACAGTAGGACTACCACTTGTCAAAATTTAAAACACTTTAACAGTAACTGGTACTGCTTACTCATCATTTTCATTGTTTTCTATTTCTTCCCCCCCATCAAGTGAGTCTAATTCTTCACCCTGTGCTATTTCATCTTCTAAAGCGGAGGAATTTGCAGTTTTATCAAGGCTCTCCTCTGCATCACTGCCTTCTAGATTTTCTTCATCTTTAAAGGCAGCTCCTTCAGTTTTATCAGTAACCTTCACTTCACTGGAGCCCACTGAATTCTGAAGTCCTGCTAATGCTGGGAAACCAGGTAGTGTCAATCCTCCCAGTCCTGGAGGTAGAAACATAGATGGATAGAATAGGCCAGGAGCCATGGTGGACAGAAGGAAAGGATTGAAAGTCAGAGGGTTGGCAGGCAATCCAGTGTTGGTCGTGGTAGAGGCAGCAGCCGCAGCAGCAGTCGCACTGACAGATCCGTTTGCAGAGTCAGTGGCAGAAACAGTGTCTGTGCTTTTCTCAGAGTCTTTGTTCTCCTCTTCATCCTCAGTCTTCTTCTCTTCGACTTTTGAAGTGCCATCTTCAGTTTCTCCTTGACTGGAAGCCATAGTGGTGTTTCCAGAAGCAGCTGTTATTGGGTTATTCAACAATCCACTTAGTCCAAACATGTTAGGCAACCCTGCCATACCTGGCAACATCAGAGGCAGCATGGCAGCTGGATTTTTAGAATCACCTCCAGCAGCAGCAGCAGCTGTCGCTAGTCCTGGAGGGAAGCCCATGAGACCTGCAAGCTGGAGAGACTGGAGGTTCTGTAAATTCTGAAGGCTCGTGAGATCCATTCCAGCGAACAGACTGTTCATTAGCAGTGGGTTAATTCCCGAAGTTGAAGCTACAGCAGCAGCTGCTGCAGCTGCTTTGGCAATTTCGCTTTTTGGCCTTCTCCCTCTTCTGCTTGCTCCCTCCTCCCGCACAACAGGTCCTGTGAGAAGACGGTCAAACATGGACTCTGGAACAAAACCCTGCATTCAGGAAGAAAACAAAGTCCATGCCGTTAAGCTTCAAGTAATGTGGGGATGCCTGCGGACTCAGCGTCTCGTGCAGGGCTGTTCACAAAACACAGCATAACATGTAATACCAAGGATGGGGGAAACACTGGGCATTTTAGCAGACAGTTCTTATTCACATATTTTAGTTTGTTTCCCATTAGAAAACAGCAGAAAATATAAGCATGACCCAGAAGAGTGTTCCATTAAGCTTATTTATTTAATTATTTATTTTAGATTTATATCCTGCCTAGCCAGCACAAAGCGGCTCTTATCCTATGACACTGTCCCTGTCATTTAAATCTGTGAGTGATCACTGATATCACGTGCTAAGCTGCACCTCCAACACACCCACCCACCACTACACAGAAGCAGCAAGTGATGCTCAGAAGAAAATAAGTTCTAAGGAGAAAATTCATCAGAGAATTTACTTAAAATAGCACACATTTGATGTGGAGAGATTTAATAATAATAAAAGAGGATGAACACCTAAAAACATTTATTCCAAGAACAAGGGTCTCTTATAGGTGTGAAAAGATTTAATCCAAAAATCAATCGGTCTACCAATTTTGCATTTAACAAGCATTCATATTTTTTCCCAGGAGAGGAATCCACTAAGAGAGAATATTACAAAATTCTGCTATGTACAAGAAGTCTCAAATTCTTTGTCTGGGTTTTTCATATCACTACAATAAGCATTTCATTGCTTTTTAGAGATACACAGGGTACAGGTATATAATCAGCAAGTTTTTAAAGAATTTGAGATAAATTCACATTCCTTACAATGGAAAAAAAGCCTTAGAAATAAAACTACTTACAGACTGTTTAACTATGTCAGTCCAATCTGGAGCAACAGCAAATTCTGGATTTTCTTCCAGCCATCTAGGCAGGTCCTTCATTGGAGGGGCCATCGCTCCACCCATCTAATTAATTTTTTTAGAAAAAGAAAAGGAAACTAAGCATGCTATCACATATTTGGTATAGATATTTTTTTCAAGTACAGGGTACTTTGTTAAAATTTGTATAGAATACTAAGAGTGTGTGCCAAGTTCAACTAAAGCATCACTGGACAGGGGAGCATGAGCTGATGCTGTGGTTACCAGAACGGGCTGCAATCCAGGTGGTCTCTTGCTTCTGCCATTAATTCGTTAAATAAACGACTTTCTTCCAAGTTACAGGTCCTCATTTACAATATGGGGATGATTATACTGACCTACCTTACAGTGCAGTTGTTAGGATTAAAATAAGGTAATACAAAGCGGTTAGAACCCTGAGAAGAATCCTAAGTAGCTCTATTCAGGATTCTACTGAAATCTATTCAGTGGGGCTTGCCCCCAAGAAAGTGTTCTTAAGATGGCATTGTGAAAGTGCCACATAATTGCTATGAAGAATAAAATGGTTTTCCAAATATCCTTGAAAAATTTTGCCATTCAAAATCAAGAATGACAAGTGGGGCCCGCAAGACTCACGGAGGGGGGATCCCATCTCACTGGACCCAGTGTGGCCCCCCCCCCCCAGACTCCCCTGGAGCAACTGCTGGGCTGCTGCCTTCCCTCCCGTCCCACTGCTCTCTGTGGCTTGCCAAGAGTAGCTCTGGGTGAGCCAGCAAAGCTTCCTTCCCCTCTCCCCACTCTTGGCAGCTTGTGAGGAGCTGCTTGAGTGAGCCCACTGAGGTTTCCTAACCCTCTGCTCTTGGTGGCTTGCTCCCTCCCCTCCCACCACTCTGCGGCTCACTTGGAACAGCTTTGGGTAAGTCAGCCGAGGCCTCCTCTCCTTCCCCACTCTTGGCTGCTTGCCTGGAGCTGCTCTGAGTGGGCCTGCTGAGGCTTCCTTACCCCCCTTCCTGCTCTTGGTGGCTTGCCCAGAGTTGCTATGAGTGGGCCTGCCGAGGCTTCCTTCCCCCTTTCCCCATGCTTGGTTGCGTGCCTGGATCTGCTGGCAGATCCGAGGCTCTGTTGCTGCAGCAACCACAAGGCCCCCTTTCCAGCCACTCTACAATAATTGCATTGCTTGCACATGCGCAGACAACACTTTTTATTTTGAGGAAAAATTTAAACCCCCAGTATTTTTTTAAAAAGACTTTTCAGATTCTTTTCTGCAAACCCAGGAGGTCACTCGAGTTTGTAGAAAAGCCTGTTTGGGTAAGCGTGCCTCCTATCTGTGGATTTAGATGTCCGCAGATGGGGGCACACTTGGGCATTAGATTCATAGACACTGTGCTCAAAGTGAGGCCGCATGCTTAACAGGACTGAGATCATGAAAGACTGGTTTGTTCATAATGTTCCTTATTTAAATTTAAGTGCTAGTTTGAAATTACAGTGAGTCAAAGAGCAGACTATTCAAAACTTTACCTTCTTGCCATTTCGCTTATTTACAACAGGTACCCTCTCTTCTCCAGTTAATGTATTTATATCCAGTTTATTGGGGTTTCGACATCTGTGCCGTTTCTGCTTCGGCTTTTGAAATGGGGAAAACAGCACATCTGCACTCTTCTAAAAAGGAGGAAAATACAATGAATTACTTTTGGGGTTATGATCTAGTCTGCACAAAAACTAATCAGGCTAAAATGCATTTTGGCCTCTTAAAAGTTAACAATTGTTTCTATTAGATAACATTGTTTTATATTTTAAGCAAACGGTACAACCCAAATTAAAAACCCTCATATTATAACTGGTGCTGTTTGCTGACATGATAGCAAAACAAGGGGGAACTTGCAAGGACTTGAAGAAATGCCACTTCCCCCTCTCCGATTTCCTCTTTCCCTCTGCTTGCTTCCTTCTCTCCTTCTAGGGTTGCCAATCTCCAGGTAGGGTCTGGAGATGTCCCGGAATCACAACAGATCTCCCAGCTAGAGTCTTCAGAGGGCGAGGTTTGAGGAGGGAAGTGACCTCAGCAGGGTATAATGCCACAGAGTCTACCCTGCAAAGCAGCCATTTTCTCTAGTTGAACTGATCTCTGTCATCTGGAAAGCAGATGTAATTCTGAGTGATCGCCAGTCTCCACCTGTAGGTTTTGGCAACCCTAGTTCCCATGGAGGAAATGGCAGCTTTGAAGGGTGGAATCTCTGGCATTATACCCCTCTGAGGTCTCTTCCCTCCTCAAACTCCACCGTACCCAGGCTCCACCCCCCAGATCTCAAGGAATTGCCTAATCTGGACGTGGCAACTCCCATCCGACAGTCAACCTACCATTATCTGCCCTTCTGTCTCAAACTCTCCCACAGCAGCCTCTACCTATGAAAATTTGGCCCAGTTGTGTGATGTTGGCTGCTGGGCCAGGCCTATCTTGCATGGTAGGAACTCACAAGGAGTTGTGGGCTGGCACCTCAGTTTCTCCTATATCCCCCTGCCTGCAGTATTTCCTCTTTCTGTCTCATTGGCAACCGCCATATCCTCTCCCTTTCCCCTGCCTTATTCTCTCATTCTCAGCCATTCACCAACCTTTTTATCTGCATCCCATCTTCAGCTATATTTATTATTTATTTACTCCATTTATACCTACCTTTGTCCACAGTGGGGACCAAAGCAGCTTATATTATTTTCCTCTCCTCCTTTTTATTCACACAACAATCTTGTGAGGTAAGTTAGATTGAAAACATGTGACTAGCCCTAGATCATGCAGTGAGCTTCCAAAGCAAGATGGTCTTGCCCTTTCCCACCTTTTCCCTCATATAAACTGAGCCTGGAATATTGTGGTTGCCTAGCAACAGCCACTGAGGGAATCCCATGCTTAAAGCTACAGGTACACAGTTGAACATTTTCGGCTTTTTAAACCCTCCCCAATTTATTTTTTCTGCAAACCTGGAGCCATTTTCAGATTTGTAGAATGATTTGTCTTGCCCATTTACAGCTCCAGTCACTGAATTTAAGTATCCAAAGATTGTTCAACTTTGCTATTGAAATATAACATGTTAAGAATTATGGAGTATGCAGGTCCTATCAACTGACTAATAAATATAGTTTGTCCTAATTTCAGCCCCCGTAACTAGCATCCACTTACTGGTACATAACTTGGCATATCAACAGTGTAAGAAGGATGCAGTTTAAGCCATTCAACTAAATCCTTGTTTTTAGGAGCATCCTCTCCCACCAGCCTGGTCCCATCCTCTATGTTAATGACAGGGATGCGAGTGTCAGGGTCCAGTTGCCCAGGAGATGGAATGTTTCTTGGTGGGGGGGTTTCCATTTCTTCATCAAACACTTTGGTCATTTCTGCATCCTCCTGTAAAAAGTTGGCAGAATTACATTTGAAGGGAATACTAATACAAAAGAGTTTATGAGGAGTTAAACACAACTAATAAGTCACTTGATAAACTTTTGTATCTGTACTGATTGAATTTGCTGAAAATTCTGTACAAATTACTTTACATTCAACTTCTTTATTATTGTCACTCAGTGTTTCCTCCCATTTTGAGGACAAAATCTTGTTCTATTGCTGTTCCTATTACCAACACGACACCTTCAACAGTTGTTAGTGAACTATATAATTGAATGTCTTTCAAATCCCAAAGGCTAGTCCAACAGTAAACTGATACAGGCAAGGTTTTTCTCCATGGAAATCACACACTAACAAAGTTGTTATGAGTGGGTGCTAGATCTGAAAGACTAGTTAGGAAGAGAATTTGCCATCTGAACAGTATATATATTTAGCTTATTGGTGATGCAATAATTTTCTCCTATTAATTTTGGATCCAGAGGAAATGAACTACATTCAAAGACACCCTTTTACTCATGGAGAAATCCTCCTGTGAAAAGAAAAGCCTTCCATGAACAAGAGGAACTTTCAGTTCCCACATGATTCCTCTGTGAACAGAAGGGCACATTTGGATCCAACCCACTGAATTTGTGGTTTCTGAAATATAAGATACTATAATCAATTGTAGAATCACAATGAGTTGGATCTAAAGGTAACCTTCTGCTGCTGGAAGGTACTTTAACCAGTGGAAGAGAGTGATTTTCATTGATTCCTGTGAGCTTTGCCTGCTGCCTTCAGGGGCCACTCCCTTTCTCTGTTGTTTTGGGCGTGGAAGCTCTCACAGCCTCAGAAAAAAAATTAGGATGGAGGAGGGGGTTGACAGCATCCTCTTACTGCTTTCCCTTCCCTTCAAGCCTTTTTCTTCACACATGAGCAGTGTTCCCTCTAAGCTGAGTTAGTGTGAGCTAGCTCACAGTTTTTTAGCCTCCAGCTCACAGATTTTTGTCTTAGCTCAGGAAGGATGGCTCCAGAGCAAACTAATTTATGCAGTAGCCAAATCGTTCGCTCACAGCTTTAATGCCAGTAGCTCACAAAGTAGAAGTTTTGCTCACAAGACTCCACAGCTTAGAGGGAACATTGCACATGAGCTCTCTTCCTTCTCCCCTGTTGGTCACAGAGTGCCTCCTTTTATTAGGGTTGTCAGACCCCTCAGTTTGGCAGGGGTTGCCCAATTTGGAGAGGCTCCTTCCCACCCACAAGCCAGCTGGCGGGGGGGGGGGACACACCACCCCCAAGAGCAACCAGCCGGCCTCCTCCCCACCTCTTCCCAACAGTGTTTAAAAACATCCTTTAAACGCTGCTGGAGAAAGGCGGGGGCTGCATGCCTGCACTCTAAGCCCTGAATTTGGGGCTCGGAATGCAACCGTATGCGACCTTCCCCCCCACCTCTCCCCAGCAGCATTTAAAAATGGCCTTAAATGCTGCTGGGGAGAGGAGGGAGGGGGAGGGAGGCCGTGTGCACCTGCATTCCAAGCCCTGAATTTGTTGCTTGGAATGCAGGCTTGCCCCCCCCCAGCAGCATTCCCCTGAATTTGGGGCTTAAATGCAGATGCACATGGCCTCCCTCCCCCACCTCTCCCAGCAGCATTTAAAGGATGCCTTTAAATGCTGCTGGTGAGAGGCGGGGGCACTGCTCCCCAACATGATGATGTCACTTCTGTGTAAGTTAAGGACTCCCCACCCCCTCCAGTAATGCCCCCCAATGCCCCTCACTGGGGACTTTGAGGGGACCTGGCAACACTACCGTTTATAGACCCGTGCTCCAGTGGCTCCTCCCCCTTGCTGGTTTGGACTCCTCCAATCCCACGGCTACCCTCCTTATAATGCTTCCATTCTCTACCCCTTGCTCTCTTTCCCCGCTTGCCCCTGCCATATCCCCCGGTAATTTCTCCACCTCCCTGCAGGCTACCCATGACCAGTGCTCCCTTTAAGCTGTGGAGCCTTGTGAGCAAAAATCCTACTTTAAGAGCTACTGGCATTGAAGTTGTGATTTGGCTGCTGCATAAATGAGTTTGCTCTGAAGCCAGGCTTCCTGAACTAAGACAAAAATGTGTGCACTTGAGGCTAAGAAACTATGAGCTAGCTCACACTAACTCAGCTTAGAGGGAACACTGCCCGTGACTAAAGTAAGGCCCATGGGAGCAGTTCAGAGGCAGGGCCACCATCTCTGGACAATTGCCCAAGCCACTACTCCAGATCTCTGAGAGACCCTTGTCCCCCAGAGGCAGTATTTTGGGGAGTTCACTGGACTGCAACAGAAAGTGGGGTGGGAAACTTTTGTCCCATCAACAGAGTTTTACTGATGTACCATGAATGGAGAATGACAATGTTATTAAAAAGTCTGTCTTGCAAAGTGGTTTTCATATTTCAATTCACAGAGCTGGAAACATGGCTGGGCTTTTCCTCAGCATTTTATAACTAAAATGTTTTATAAATAAAGAACTTGTATCTTTCCTTGTAGTATAAACCTTAATACTTATATAGAACATTAGAATGTTCAAAGCACTTTACATACCTTTTTTTATAGTCCTCATGGAAATCAAGGTCAGTATTCACTAGACGTTATATACGGGGGGGGGGGGGGAACCTCATGAGAACCAACGGTTGCCAAAGGCCATCTAGCAATGTCATGGCAGAGGCAAGACTCAGACCATGACTTCTCTATTCATAGCACTCTTTTAGCTACCTCCAGCTCAAAATGAATCCTCATGATGACCAACTGAAGTGGAACCTACTTTTTCTAAAATTATTTTTGGTCTGAAGAGGTAAAAAGATGTTATTAAAAGGTGTTTCAGTGTGTTCAATATGATGAAGGATCCCTGCTTATGAACAAGGAAGATTAAAAAAACCTTTTTCATACGATAACCTTACATGCTGAGGTTTACATAGTAAGAAACAAGTATTAAAGAAAAAAGTCCTTCCTTACTGCTGCCAATGATGCTCGCTTGTTGCTCAGAAATAACAGATCGAGACCTTCGACATTTTTCCTTCTTCCTCTCCTCCTTTTCATAGGTGGTTCTACATCAATTAAAGAACCATTTAGCAGATGCCTTGTGGGTGTGCGTGAAAGACCTGCTTGTAGCAGTTCCATCTGAGTTTTAAAGGCATCAGACACTGGTGTGGAAACATTAGGTAACAGAAACTTTGAAGGAACAGCTGAAAAAGTTGAGGTAGAACATGTTGCCTCTCGTGAGGCCTTTGATAAGTCCACAATTTTTTCTTGTCCATTTTCTGAGACAACCTGCGATTCTCGTAAATGGGCAACCATTTCCATGAGATTTCTCCTCTTGGCTGCCCTTTCAGCCTCAATTTCAATCTTTCTTCTCCTCCTCCTCCGCTGGCGTGGGACTGATAAATTGAGTGCATCTTCCTAAAGAAAAATCAACATTTATCATTACTAGCAAGAACATTACCTTTTTAAAAAAAACTTTTAACTTTTCAATTTGTTTTTAAAAATGTTAAGTTTTGATTATTACTGTAAAACCCAGCTAGCCACATTTTGCCTGATTCCACTTCTCTAGTTAGGGGCAATTATAGATTTTACAAGTGGGAACCCGCAACAATTTGCAGATGGCATCTTTCACCCTCCCCCACTATTTCATCTTTCCCTCTCTTGAAAGCCCCCAGAGCCTCTCCCCCTCCCTTTCTTGCTTCCTTCTCTCCCTCCCACCCATCAACCAACCTACCATTGTCTGCCCTTTTGTCTTTAGCTCCCTCCCAACAGCCTGAATCTAGGAAAACTGTGGTCAAGTTGTGTGGTGCTGGCCACTGGGCCAAGCCCACTTGAATGACAGGGAACCCTCAAGGACCTCTCTGCTGTAACCTCTTCCCTGCACTATTCCCTCTTTCCCTTCTCCTGGCAACACCCATATTCTCTTTTCTTTTCTTGCCTCATTCTCTCTTTCTCAGCCATTCACCAACCTACTTTTTATTTGTGCCCCACCTTTAAATATATTTTTTATTTACTTCATATTTACACCCTGCCTTTTGCCACAGTGGGGACCAAAGCAACTTACGTTATTCTCTTATCCTCCTTTTTATCCTCACAACAACCCTGTGAGGTAGGTTAGGTTGAAAGTATGTGACTGGTCCAAAATCACCCAGTGAGCTTCCACAGCAAGATGAAGATTCAAACCTGGGTCTTCAGACCCTACTCTGAAGCTCTAACCACGCTGGCTTTCATAGGATTGCTGCTGTTGACAGTAGCAAGCAACTAGGCCTAGCTGAGCCAAGCAAGCCAGGTAGTATCAAGTCACTCAGGGGTTGCTACTAGACCCATGCCTAGCCCTGATGAGACCTCCTTCAAAGGCCAAAACAGCCCTAGAAAGGGCCCTGCCCCCTCCCCCTGCTGTGGCTGCCTAGCAACAACCACTGAGGGAATCTGTGTTTTAAAGCTACAGGTGCTCCTTTTATTATCTTTTTTAAACCTTTTGATTTTGTTTTTTTTTAGATTTCACACTTTTCTGCAAACCTGGGGCATTTTTTCAGGTTTGTAAAAAGATCTGTCTTGCCCACTGACAGCTCCAATCATCAGATTTAAGTACGCTTAGATTTGACCAACTCGGTTATTAGAATATACGATTTTGCTGAAGAATCTAAAATGAAACCTATTTTAGAACGTAATATAACTTGCTTTATTTTTTTTCTTTCAGAAACTGGGCCCTTTTCTGTTTTTTTTCTGGGCTGCTTACATACAAGATAGGTCCTGTTTTATTTCTCCTAAAGCAAAATTAAACAACTTTTAAGTTCCCTCACATAAAACTTGCCTTGGATAACTGAGGAGAGACTGTGATATCTTCATTGCCACTAATGTTCGCTTGCCCAACCATGGAGAGCTCTGCAAAGCTCCTTTTCTGCAGAGGGCTGTCCACAGCTGTTGGCGTATAGCCAGGTATAAGCCCTTGGAAATCAAACATCTGGCGTCTATTTACTGGCCACTTCCCTTTCAACACTGCTTCACAGATGTTGTCTAATCGGTTGATCATTACTCGATCCTATAGAAAGGAAAATACATAATGAACGTCCTGTGAAAGTAGCCATTTGGGCTCAGTCAAGCCATGAGCTGCTGTAACAGCTTAGCAGGTTGTATAATGGAAGTAAAACTTACAACTGTAATTCCACATCAGAAAAATATTCCAAGTAATTCTGAAGCTCTCTTTCGTACAAAGAGGTAAGTGAAGAATGAATTCTTGTTAATGGGAATAGTAAGAAACATGAGCCTTCAGCCTAAATGTATGAACAATCTAACACAAATTTATTGAGTTCTCAATATTGTTTACACATAGCAAAACTAGACATCATCAGTTAAGTCAGCAGTATTACAATACATGTAACTCAACAACATCTTTGCCTTGGGTATGTCAGAGCCAACAGGCTGCATTCTGCAATTCTGTCCCAGGAAGTGGTTCCTCATTAGTGTCACTATTAATAAAGTTCAATGTTATGAAATGGGCACCAACTTAGGGACATCTAATAAATGTCAATTTTCATTCCACGCCCATTATCACTTCAGGTTCCTTTGAAGCGTGTACATTAAAAATGTCTAATTACAGTTCAGTCATCTTACAATACAGATAAACACAAAACGCATGTTGCTGCACCCAGAATGGGGCTCATAGGAGAATATTTTTGGTGTTTTTGGGAACATGATTCATAAAAAAATATGCTGGCTTAGCATTTCACTAGTTAATAATGTTGTGTCTTAACTTACCCAAAACAGTAGCAATGTTTGGAAATTAGCTATAGATTACTGCACAAGATGATCCTTCAGCTCCCTGAACTGCAGAACAGTGCAAAAGCTTCTAGCAGACCTCAGCAGCTGCAGCTGGCTGCTTGCTTTCCCCAGGAATAAGCCTATTACAGCAAGGTCCCCCCCACCAGATGGCCCTGTTATGGTGATTAGGAAGCTTAAGACTATTTCTACTGTATTTCTTTCTATAGCACTCTCTAAACCCAGGAACTGAGTTGTATACAGAAGTAGTATGGAATCACTACTACACAGTTCTGTCAACTTTGTCGACTGAAACATTCTTAGACACATTACAAAAAATAAAAGCTGAAGGATGATTTTCCGCTAATAGAGCCATTTATGTTTAACAAGAACTTAAGAACTTAACAAAACCACAGTCTGTTTACAC
This sequence comes from Lepidodactylus listeri, assembly GCA_029233225.1. Lineage (NCBI taxonomy): Eukaryota > Metazoa > Chordata > Lepidosauria > Squamata > Gekkonidae > Lepidodactylus > Lepidodactylus listeri. Next base: position 53,403,875 of record JARCFY010000006.1, read on the forward strand.
TACAAAATGGCCTTAATCAGTAGTTTGCCCCCAGGTTCTTTGAACCCAAAAGAAAATTGCTCCCTCAACCTTAGTTTATGTCCTTATTTTCCACTGAAGCATGATTATATAATTTTATTTCAAACAAGCATCAAGGCAATATTACATATTAAAATAGCTATCATACCATCTTTTTAGCCACTTCTTGTATGTTGATTTTTAAAATTTTGCATTTCCCTAAAGCTCTAGTCATTGTGCTGGTGCCCCTTCAACTTTTTCAAACTAATACCCTCTTCTGAATTTGCTCTACTTCCAAACATAGGTTAGGATCCAAAAAGCTGCACACAGAGCTCCATGCACACATCAAGGACCTCCCTTCCCTCCACAGCCCCCCCCCCAACAAGGCCATCTAAGAGCTGCTACACAAAGCTGTAAAGTAGACAGTGCTCAAGTATTCTGCCCCTGACTGAGTCCCTTTGGTCTGCCACCATTTGCTCTGTTGTCTAGAGGCTGAGGAAGCACTTTTGTTCTTCCTGCCTGTTGCTGCTCTACTAGAGAGTCTGGTATGCTCCCTATTAAGATGTCTAGCAGAGGAAAACTGCAAGTGCATTAGCAACTGAAGACCAATTCTTCACATACTGAGGGTCACAAGCATCTCCTCATCCCAAAAGGCCTTGCCCTGTTGCTTAAGAAACACTGCATTATGTAATAAACAAGGCTTTAAAGCTCATCAGTTCTCAGAAATGATAATTTTGCAACAGTTAGGTGGCAAGTGTTACACCAACACTGAACTAACCTTAGGCCAGAAAGAAAAAGCAAATGTTCTTTCCTGAAGCAGCTGAGCTACTGATGGATCTCCATCTTCCATATAGAATCCATCACGCGTTTCATCCCTTGCAGTGCTCAGGGATGCATTGCTTTCTTCATCAAAATTCTTACCCTGAGAAATTGTTCCTGCTGAGAAATATTAAACATCAGGAATTAGCTACAAATGTAGATCACTAGTGACAGAAAAATGCAATTATCAAATAAAAAAAGAATGATTAGGATTATTTATAATATTATTGTAGTTTTGGTCTACTGCGTATAAAGCCTTTTATGAAGTGCTTTCTGTATAGCATAAATTACGAATATTGTGAATGTTATGCTCCTTTTCACTACAGTAGTGTAGATAAAAAAAGCAGTGATTGAACTGCAGGTATATTTCCAAAATAATACAATGCAATTAAATACGCGATGCTATTTTGTTATACACATTTCAGAAACATGGTTAAAATATAAGACAACAGCACAATAACTTGCTAGATGCTTTATGATTATAGAAGTTGGGACAAAACACTGTATCTTCTGGTTTTCATGCTCCATTTTTATCACCATGTCAAATGAGCACAAGTGTTTTGCCAGTCAACTCATGGCTGTCTATAAATTCAGATGTGAGACAACTGTTGCTCCTGAGACCCCTTATGACTAGCTCATATTAGGGGCAACTGATATTTCTGGTATTACATCAGAAATATCCGACACCATGAAAAGCACTCTGATATTTCCTATATTTATTAAGAGTGAATTATGTAGAATAATGTTGGGAGGTATTTCTGGTGTTCTGCAAGCAGTACATCAGCCATTTAAACTTTAAAGGGCCACTTTCAATGGCTGGTAGACTGGCATACCGAGGCCAGGTCTACCACCCACTGAAAACAATGGCCCTTTAATCTATAAAGATCATTTAAAGGGACTGATGAGGCAGGGACCAGCTCCCCCCCCCGCCCCCAGCCTGGGAACAGGAGCAACCAGGGAGAAAGCAGAAGACCAGAGAGAGTATGCACTTCTTTCAGACTTTAAAATCCACTGCAGAAGGCTGGTCTTTGGAGGCCAGATCTACCACCCATTGAACTCAATATGTAATAGGCCTGATGTCCAGACTCAGAGGCCAGGTCTATCAGTTTGTATTTTGAGGCTTAAAGGGTCCTGGCCTGGGCCTGGCCCAGCTAGGGAGTGCTGTTTCTCCCCCCTCAACAGTGCCGGGGGTAGGGGGGGCCCTATTACATGGTGCACTGGCTGCTTTAAACTTTAAAGAGCCATTATTGTTGATGGGTGGTAGACCCGGCCTTCGAACACTAGGTCTACTGCCCACTGAAATAGCAGCCCTTTAAAAAGTTGACACACTACCAACCAGCTTGGGGGGCTCTTACTCTTTACCCCCATGCCTGCTGCCTGCAAGTACATCAAAAGTTATATTTTAATTTCATATAACAGAGACTTAAATGCCAAGGCAGAAGTTCTTGATATGGTAGAAATAAGCAGAACTATGATTTTCAAACTACTTTAGGAGAGTTCTTGGCCACTACTACTGATTTTCCCTTGTACTGTGCAGCCACAAGATTCACATTGTTTTCACAGAACAATTATAAGGCCAAACAGGCATGCCAGTTTTATCTAGAGAACGTATTACAGAATCCTCTAAAATGTAAACAGTTTTCTGGGCAAGTCAGTATGGAAAGGGCTCTCTAAAGCAGTGGTTCTCAACCTTCTTAATGCCGTGATCCTTTAATACAGTTCCTCATGTTGTGGTGACACCCAACCATAAAATTATTTGTTGTATTGTCTAAACGGCTTTGACAAAACCAATAAAAACATTATTTTCTGTCCCATCTATACAAAATCTTGCCTGAACCAATATCTTATGTCCAACCATTATTCCTACACTGGATTGGAATCAGTTCCTAAAAGTTAGGTTCCAATGGCAATCAGCTTGCGTGGGGCCCTTTCCTGCCGGCGGGGCAGCCTTGGACGCCAGCTGGCGACCCCTGTGAAAGGGTTGTTCGACCCCAAAAGGGGTCCCTCCCGACCCACAGGTTGAGAACCACTGCTCTAAAGGGAGGAAGTTGGATAATCACTGAACTCCTGTAATCCTAAAGTTGCACAGTCCATATCTGTGACTGACAAAAGGTCTGAAGAAGACAAACATCAAATTTACAAATCTTTTGAGCTCATTCAGACCCTGGAGAATTTCCTGAACACGGCTGGCCAAACAAAACCAGTATTACTTATTAATTTATATTTTCTTCACAACTACCTTCAGGTTGGGATGACTCTTCTGATTTATCATCATCATCAAGTTTTTCCTCTTCATCGTCTTCTGAACCTTTCTCAGAAATAGACTTTGGATCTACTTCTGTACTCAATTCTATGTCTTTAATTTCACATTTAACAGGACCAGGCTCAGCCTCAGCATCACAGTCCTCCTTGTCATTCTTTACTGCAACATCAGGTGCTTCCTCTTCTTTACCGTCAGACTTCTCTTTGGCTGCTGCTTTTTCAGGTCCTTCCAGTTTAACATCAACTTGTTCCACAGACTTTTCATCTTGTGCTATTGTTGATGGGACGATGGAGGACACCTGACTACAGCAAACACTCAGTGGATTTAACAAGGACACAGTATTCAGACTACCTCCACCCCTGCTTTGAGCGAAGTTTTTGTGAGAATCAAGAAAGGAGAGCTCAGGGTCATTCAAGATGTGATAATCGGTCCTGCTGACTCCATGTTTAGCAGCACCAATCAATAAATCTTTGTCATGTTTGCCACATTCCCACCATTCTGGCAGATCCAAGCTTGGCTGGCACAGTTTTAGCCTTTCTGCCAGTTGTGGGTGATGAAGAACCTGCTCTCGGACTTTCCTCAGGAGCTCTATGCGATACAAAGTTCGAGAAGCGCGCTCTTCAGTGATCGGCTCAATCACAGTTGAAAGATCAGGGGGTTCTGTAGGAAAAGAGATGGATTTGGGTAGTACAAAATTTTTTTAAATACTACACTTAAGTCAAAGCCACCTTTGGAGAACGTTCCAAAGATGTCTACTATAGTTACCGAAAGTTCATTAAAGAACTGAACATGTAGATTTGCAGACAAAATGTAATTTTGCCAATTTAGACACTAAGATTAGTGTCAGCTGAGTTGAGTTCTTGTGGTGGGAAGAGATGCAGCCGAGAAAGGAATGGCTGGCTTTATTACACTATTGGTTTATTGTATTTGTGAATGGGGTGACCCATCTCTCCTGAACAAAGGTTGAGTCCAGTGGCACCTTACAGACCAACAAAATTTTATTCAAGGTATAAGCTTTCATGTGCAAGCACACTGCATCAGATAGTGTGCTTGCACATGAAAGCTTACACCTTGAATAAAATTTTGTTGGTCTGTAAGGTGCCACTGGACTCAAACTTTGTTCTGCTGCTTTAGACCAACACGGCTACCCACCTGAACCCATCTATCTTGAGTTTTCTTTCAAATCAGAAAACAATCACTTGTCCAGCTCTAAGCACCTCTCCTCCAACTCTCACTGTTCCTTGTCATTCATCTCATTTGATAGAAGTGGAGGCAGCAAAAAAGCATAATGGCACCTCTTTATTTTCTCAGATTACCCTCTGTTAGAAACCCTTCATGTAGTTCCAGGTTGCTCAATGTCCAGAGGATGTCAGGAGGCCTGAAAAAACTCCATGGCAGCATTCCAGGCACCAGGGAAAGAGAGAATAACGGAGACCTGTGCTCTGTAGCCCCCCACAGTGTGAAGAGGAGGGAAGGAGAAGTTTTTCTTTGTTCAGGATTATGAAATCTGAACTGGAAAACAACTCTGTGTTCCTAATGTTCACCTTGGATTGGAGGCTAGCATTATGAGGTTTGTGAGACCAAGAAATTACAAAATTCAGTGACTAGTTATGTGTGCAAGGCAGATCAAGATGGGCAGCAATGTTATGCATGACAGGTATGTGAGTATGAGTAGCATGCACTGCATATGGGTAGTGTGAATGGAAGTGTGTGTATGCAAGGGGAGAAGACATGAAACAGAGAAGCAGAAATGAACATGGGAGAAGGTTATCGTGACACAGATATGTATCTGTAAATTTACTTACATGTCTGCTTGTATTTCTCAGGTGTTAATGTCTTACATTTAACATCATTTGCTAGAATTATGACTATCAGAGAACATACCTTCATCTGGCTTGGCGGGCATTCGGCAGACTCTCCTGCACATAGCTACAAAACAGCTGAAGTACTTCTCTAAACTTTCATCAGACTTCTTATCAAGCCTGGCAAAGGCTCTAAACTGGTTCCAATCAAATTGCTGCTTTAAAGGATCAAAAATAACCCCAAAAGTAGAAACAACACGATAAAAGTCTGCTTCTTCTCGTCTTGTCCATCTGGAAACAGAAAGAATTAAGAACAATTCTAAGTGTTTATACACTCCAGTGTTGAACGAGATACAATGAAGATTTTTTTTGATCAGTTCAGCCTTTTCTCTCAGGAGGAAGTAGACAGAGTCCTGGCAGCTGTGAAACCCACCACCTGCCTCCTTGAACCATGTCTGTCCTGGCTGGTTAAGGCCAGCGGTGACAAAATTTGGGTTCCCCTGGGAGAGATCACCAACTCATCCCTCTTGTCAAATAATTTCCCAGGGCTTCTAAAGGAGGCAGTGGTGAGATCGCTCTTGAAGAAAACCATCTTTGGACCCTATGGTCCCAGTCAACTACCGCCCAGTATCAAACCTTTAGTTCCTGGGCAAGGTAGTTGAGAGTGGTGGCAGAACAGCTCCAACTCCTGACCCTTGGTGAGACAGTTCTAATGTCAACACCAATGGTGAGCAGCTTGAGAGTGACCCTGGATGCCTCACTTTCAATGGAGGCCTAGGTCACAAACTGCCAGATAGCCAATGGCCATATACAATAAACTGCATTCATGACTTAGTCTGTAGGTCACAAACACTTCCAGATCAACCTTTTATCATCTTTGGCTGGTCAGGCAGCTGATTCCCTTTCTCTCCTCCTGTGACTTGGCTACAGTGATCCATGCAATGGTCACTTCCAGACTGGATTACTGTAATTTGCTCTACACAGGGCTGCCCTTGAATCTGACCTGAAAACTCCAGCAGTGGCATGCCTCATGTCTGGGACATCTGTGTGGGCACCCATATAGCCAGTGCTTTGCCAGCTGCATTGGTTGTCAACTGTATACCGGCTCAGGTTCAAGGTTATGGTATTAACCTTTAACGCCCTGTGTGGTCAGGGTGGGACCAACATATCTGCAGGACTAACTCTCTCAATATGTTCCTTGGAGAGCCTTATGCTCAGCAGAACATTTACTGGTAACCCCCAGCCCAAGAGACATCTGCCTAACCTTGACCAGGGCCAAGGCCTTTTCAGCTCTGGCCTGGAGGAACAAGCTCCCAATTGAAATCAGGGCCCTGCAAGATTTATTGCAATTCTGCAGGGCCTATAAAACGGAGCTGTTCCGTCAGGCCTTTGGGTTGAGGTGGCAGATGCCTCACTATATTTGGCCTCCCCTGCTCTAACCAGTCTCCATCCAACTAGCCTACGCTGTTTGTTATACTGATTTGTATCACAGGTTGAGGGCTGGCCCAAGTATTACTTTGATAGCCTTTCCTGAGTTATACTCAGATATATCCCTGAGGTCTAGGCTTTACCATCTTGCCATCATGTAGGTTTAGTTGGGTTTTTAACTTAAATTATATAAATTGCTTTTATGTGTTTGTGGTGTATTGTACCCCACCTGGAGACCGCTTGCGGGGGAGGGTGGGACAAAATTATCATAAATAAATAAACAAATAAGATGAAGGCAGACATTCATACAAATGAAGATGCTCACTTTTGACGTTTTTCTGTTATTATCGCTTCTCTTTCAGCCTCTAATGCTCTCACTTCTTCACGAGGTCGCCGTCGACGCCGGTCAGTCTTCATTAGTGCCTCTTGCCTCATTTGTTGCCTTTTATAGCTACGCTGATAGGCAGTAATGAGGCGGCGCAAGCGGGTAGTCAGGGTTGAAGTGTTAGGCCAGTAGAGTTGGCCAAAATCAGCATTGCTTTCACTGTGCTTGCCTACAGATTAACAAAATTGAGATTAGGCATTCTAGACTAAAAACAAAACACTAATTTTGTCATGTATGGAAGAACACTGACCCAGAATCATCACTAACTTCCAGTATCCTTCAGAACAGAATCGCCTCAGAGTAGAGAAATTATTAATTACATACAGGCCAAGAACTGGCCATGAGCAATATACTCAGTGAAATTCTAGTAGCAGCACTGAGTTATATTAGAAGACTAGACAAAATGGTCTTCCCAAATATATGGACTGGTTATGAGTGATATACTATACAATCCTAAACAGTTATACTCTTCTAAGGATTGCACTGTTAAGGTAATAATCCTTTGTAAGCAAAAAGAGTTGATACATAGAATCTTACCTAAATTATTCTGGGTGCTCTCTAGGAAGCCACACACCCCTATCAACATCAGATAATACAAACAAAGAACCTATAAGGACTAGTGGGCAGCATCCCACTTTTCTCTTCCCCACTATTATTATTACTATTATTTACTGGATTTATGAATTGCCCATTCCCTGCTATTGCCAGGCTAAAGGCAATATAAGGTAAAGGTTTCCCTTGCTTGGAAGCCAGTCGAATACGACTCTAGGGGGTGGTGCTCATCTCCATTTCCAAGAAGAAGAGTTTTTTGTGGTCATGTGGCTGGCATGACTAGACGCTGAGGCGCATGGAACGCTGTTACCTTCCCACCGAAGTGGTACCTATTTATTTACTTGCAATTTCTTGCTTTTGAACTGCTAGGTTGGCAGGAGCTGGGACCAGAGACGGGAGCTCACTCCATCTCGCGGCACTTGGGTATCAAACTACCAAGCTACTGACTTTCCAGTCTGCAGCTCGGCATCTTAACCTCTGAGCCACCGTGGCCCCTCAACCAATGTACAACATATAAAAATACAAAGTAATAAAAACAGAATGTACAGATAAAATTAATACAAAAAAATCTAAAAATCAGATGGCGAGTTTATCATTATTTCCTATTCTGGACTACCGACCTCCTTGTAGGCAGGGAGGAAGAGGAATAAGTAAGTTTGGAGAGTAGGGGAGTGGGGTGCCAGCCAGTTTGAAAACCACCGCTGCCCTCAACCAAAAGCCTGGCAGAACGTCTCTGCCTTACAGACCCTGCGGAATTGCATAAGGTCCTTCAGGGTCCTGATGGTATTCGGCAGAGAGTTCCTCTTTCCCTTCCAAGAAAGCCCCCCCAGCCTGGCCCCTTTTCCTGTTTCCTTCTCTCCTTCCCATCCACCAGCTCAACTACCTTTATCTGCCCTCTTGTATTCAGCTTTCTCTCCCCTGGCAGCTGCTTCCTGGGAACAGTTTGGTTGAGTTGTGCGGTGACAGATGCTAGGCCCTGGTTGTATAGAGGAAACCCTCACTTCCCACATTATTTCCTCTTTTCCCTCTTCTGGAAGCCTTTATATCCCCCTCTCTTATCCTGCTTTATTCTCTCATTCCCACCCACAAAGCAACCTACCTTTAATCTGCCCCCACCCATTCAGCTGTATTTATTGATTATTTACTTCATATATACCCCAGCTTCCTCCATAATGAGGACCCCATGCAGCTAACATCACTGTCCTCTTTTCCATTTTATCTTCACAACAACTGTGTGAGGTAAATTAGGCTGAATGTGTGTGAGTAAGGTCACTCAGTTAGCTTCCACAGCAGAGTGGGGATTCGAACCTGGATCTCCCAGATTGTAGTCTGAAACTCTAACCACTACACCAAGCTGCCTTTCATGGGGTGGCTGCTGCTGGACAGGAGCAAGGAGTTGGGCTTAGATGAGTCCGGGTGTCAAGTCATCAGAAGTTGCTGCCATGCCTTGCCCTGATGAGTTTTTCCTCAAAGGCCAAAATAGCTCTAGAAATAGCCCTGCCCCCACCTTTTACTGACAAAAATCAAAGCCTGAATCCTGGCCATACTCTTGTGGTTGCCTAGCTATAGTTACTGAGACATTTGCTGCTTAAAGCTACAAGTGCTGTTTTTATTATATCAGGAATGGTTAACCCCTCATGTTTTTAAAAAAAAGAAATTTCAGCTTTTTATGCAATCTCAGGGCTTTTCTCAGGTTTGTAGAAACATCTCTCTGGTCTGTTCATAACCCCCAAAGTCCAGATTTAAGTATTTATTTACTTCAATTTATACCCTGCATTTCTCCCCAGTGAGGATCCAAAGTAGCCTACATCATTCTCCTCTCTTCTCTTTTATCCTCACAGCAACCCTGTGAGGTAGGTTAGGCTGAGAGAGTGTGACTGGCCCAAGGTCACCCCGTGAGCCTCCATGGCACGAGTGGGGATTCAGATCCGGGTCTCCCAGACACTAGTCCGACACTCTTAACCACTACACCACAATGGTTCTCGAGTATCAACAAGTGCAGCCATGTTGAGAATTAAATAGATTGATTCACATTACTCAAACTTCTTGTCTCCCTCTAATGATTTATGAGCTTTCACAAAATCTTACTTGTGTGGAGCTCTATGGATTCTTCTTTGTCAGAAGGTGAGTTTGCAAATTCCTTTGAAAAAAAAAGAATTATTTAGTATTTGCATTTTCAACCATTTCTTTTTAAGGGAACTGGGGAAGTGAGTTTCTAAAAATCCAACAGCATTCATTTTCTACACAATAAACTCCCCTATTCCTATGTAAGATAACATGCAATATATAAGTTACCCAAATATATAAGAAAATTATATTAGTAGAATAGTATGTTGAGATTCTTACATCAATTTCATCTTTGAACGGAGTCCTCGTTGGTTTATATTCAGGATCTTCATCCTCTCTATCAAAATCACCACTACATGAAATAAAAAGCATGAGACCAATGATAAGAATTAAAGCACATGTCCTACCTGCTTCTTATTCTCAGTTTCATGAAAGGAAATGCTAAATGACATAAAAGGTACAAAAGAAACGAACAAATCAACTATTACTGTCTAATTACTTACCCATATAAATGCTTTCCAAACTTTAAAAAATTACTTCTATATAAAAATTACCTTTTAACATTATTACAAGAAGTAGTAATTATCATTTAGAATTCTCAAATATCATGCAACTAGTGAAGCAATGCTAGTATTTATGATAACACCATAAAGTTTATTAATTTTTATAATGTCCTTCTTACCCATCACCACCATCTGTTAACATATCTGTCCCTCTCTGTTCAGCAGCTATGGCCTTGGCATCAGGCATACCAACACGTTCCAGAAAACACAGAGTAGAGTCTGCTCTCATCGAATTGTACTTCTCATAGCCTGCACCCAGACAGAAAAATACTAAGCTCTCACAAATGTACTAAAATGACTGTTACGAATGATACTTTTATACTGCTATGAAACGTATAAAGCATCCATATTGCTAGAAACACGGTTCTTTTCAGTTTTTTCAGTAACTTAGAAGAATATGCCATTCAGATGTGACAAATTAAATTTATTGAAGTTTTCCAGGAAGTAGGTAGAGAGTAAGATAGAGAGTATGAGTATGTTTGTGTGAGAGAGGGAGTTTTCTTCTGACCTGTGATATCACCGCCTCTCTCATTTCTTTCAAGTTCCTCTTCGAAGCACATGTGTTCTAAGAACTCTTTAGTGCAACCCTGTCCCTACTGAAATTAAGCCTTTTCTGCTGAAACTAAGCACGAATGGAATGAACAGGTATTCTCCTGATGATCCTTGCTTTACCCTCCATCCCTTCCCTTTGTTGCCTCCTTTAGGTCAAATTCTATATTGTAAGCTTCTTGGGGCACGGATGTCTTCTTGTGCCCCATAATGCTCCAAGCACACTGAGGGCAAACAATCAAGCATCCTCCTATCCCACCTTCTTTAAAGCAGCACAGGTCCTCCTAACTGAAAGCTGCACTTTGTGCTTGGAAATGCATACATGGCCAAATACCTAAGGGTAGCAAACCTGTCTCATTTGGTTTAGGATGATGCATGTCAGTAAGATGACACTGTTCCTCCATGGTTTTCAAACTGCTGTTTGCTTTCTCTTATTGCCCAAGCTGACTAGATGGGAAATGGCAGATCCCAACAGTGCACGGCAGGGAAATGATTTTTAGACTAGACTTGCCTCAGCTGAGCCCACAAAACAGAACTGCTGTACATAGGCAGAACAGCACAATTCAATTAGGATTTGTACTACAACACACTGTCCTTAACTGCTGTAGAGCCTCAAGCCAAACTGTAATCATGAAAGGTTTTATAAGCCATCATTCTCCCCTTTAGTCAGGCTGGGCTGCTGAGAATACCTCTGCAACCTCCAGAGAATTGGGATTATAATCAGGAATTGCTCACTGTATATATCATGCCAGCTCTGCATCCCCAGCCTTTCAAAGTTAACAAGGCTGCATCCCACTCAAGGGAGCCGGGAGTTCTCAGCACTGACATTTGTGAAATATTGCTTGGAACAAAGCCCAGGAGGCACTTGTACAGATTAATAGCAGAGGTTAAGCCCACCGTCCACTTTGACACTGGCTGGCAGAGTTAGCAAGTGAAACAGTGCTGGAAGCAGAGTTTATGGAGATCTATAATACTACTTGGCTATTACTTAAACAAATATGGTTTTGCGTTAGTTACAGCCAAGAAAGTAATGTTTTCTTCTGAAATGTTCTGCAAACATTTAAAAACAGCATCTGATATTTACAACTCAAATTAGTTTAAAAAAAAAAAGCAGAAAGCAAAAAGGAGACAGAAGCCAACAGCTCTTTGGAACTATACTTGCTAATATTGTGACTGAATATTGGTATACACAGAAAGCTTTACTAAGAAGTTCCACTGAAAGTGAGACAGCACTTACCATGTTTGAACACGCCAATTAAAAGGGATTTATCTGCTTCTTTATCCCACCAGTCTGTAGGAACTTCAGCATGAAATGGTTCAGGAATCCAGATATCCACGTCACTATTAAAAAGGATTACGTATTTGGAAACTCTTTTGAAAGTTTAGATACAGTTAAATATGTTAATGATAAAAGTTAAAAGGGCAACTTTGTCTAAAATGACAGAAGAAATTAATATATTTTAAGATTACATTAGAAGTAATTTTGTTATGATTAATGACATTTCTTTTAATATTTATATCAAATATTATACTTTATACTGTGCATACAGAAAGTATTGATCTTTTTCACCACCTGATGAAAAATCCGTTGCCCACTTTTATATACATACCCGCCCCAAGTACTCAACGCATGCAGTGATGATTTAAGTGGCTTGAACCCAGATAAGCAACTGCTAAATTTTTAAACGTCTCTGATAAAGATAGCTACAGATTACATTGAGCATAAACCAACGAATAAGCTAACATTTGCACTAACCTTGAATCAGCACCCTCTAAGATCTTGTCAGCTTGGTCCCCTATAACTTCTTGCTTCAGATAGTACAGCATGCGGACACGCAGCAGGACCCTGGAGAGGAAGGCAGAGAGGGGAAAAAGTTCTTAACTTCAGGACTGTTTGCCAACAGTGGCTTTTGGCAGCTGCTGCTGTTCATCCATCATCCTGCCAAGGCTGATTAGCCATGCTGTATGGTAGGCTTGAAGCGTGACAGATGGTGGCACATAATCACCTCTGTGTGGTGCTTTCTGCTGGCTTCCAACAGGCCTGCCTGGCAACCGCTTAGACTGCACAGAGAGGGATCGCGCTCAGCCCAACCCAGGCGCATTTCATTTAGTTCTACCTAGTGCAGCTTGTGAAGTTTAGACACGTACTCTACCACTGCCTCTGAAGTATTGAAGCAAGTTTGTAAACAACTGAGCAGATGGCTTTCAGTAACTGTTCTGCTTCATTATCTCATAAAATTTCCTCAGCTGCTGCCTTAATACCATTTTTGGAAGCACATCAGAAGTTGTAGGAATAAACGAGATATAAAATCTGGTTTTACTACCTTACAATAAACCCCCAATATGGAATGTCAGCCTTGTTAGATTATACAAATTTTTGCTTCTGAGAACGAAGAAAAACCAGTGTTTTCTGAAGGTAGGATTAAAAAAACACCCCCCCCCCAAAAAAAAACTTTAGCCAAATTTACTATTGCACTTTTCTGCATCCCTAATGATAGAAAATAATCTTGATTGGGAATGCACTAGAATTTCTTGGAATCATATATTCCCAAATCAAAGGCCAAACTGATGGGACTAAACATGTATTCATTTTCATTCTCAATGCTAGAAAACCATTAATCAGAACATACGTATTTATGAAAACTCTGTACTTGAAATACTCATCACTGTCTCGTGCACTGAAGGCCAAATGGCAGGCAATGAAATGTTGTTGATTTCTGTAGGCCACACCATTCGAGAGAGTGCCAGCCAACTGGGAAGGAGGCCCCACATCAGTTCTTTCTTCTTCTTTTTTTTTGGTCACTGATGCTCTTTAGCATCATCTCCCTGCTATGCTATCACATTCTGAGGCATCCCCCCAGGCCTTCCCTTCCTGCAGAACAATGACAAAATGCCCTAAGGACTCTGTGAAGTTGAAAAGGTCTCTCAGGCACCTGCAGATTTAGCACAGGACACAAGCTGTACAAAAACCACCACAGTGAGGCACTAGTTCTGATCCCTGCGAAAATGTAGTGTTCTGTCATTTCACATGAGTATGTTCCAGGTCAGAACCAATACCTTCATAGTGCCTGGCAAGTAGGTAAGGTGTTGCTTCTTACCCACTAGCTATCCCATGTAAAATGAGAGGACACTGAAGTGCTGGACTGAGACGTATTGTCATTGGTTTGGAGAATTGGTAGGAGGGACAGATGTGTTTTCAAAATCTCTTCCAAATGGTCATTATCCCTGTTAGTGCTAAAACAAGAGGGGGTCCTAACAAGGTATTTCTCCATGCTATATCTGTTGCAACATTCCTCACTTTTAGAAGGTTTTTGCCATACAGAAATGGACCAGTACCTACTGTTCAAAGTACCATAAATTGTAATATTTTGTACAGTGCCTTAACAATCTATACAGCATCCTAGGCACTTTAATTGTTTATTATTATTGAGCAATTATATGGATCCTGACTTTGGCTGTTAGCCATCATATGTTATACAACTGCAGGTATTTTTGCTGTCAAGTTACAGCCAACTTATGGTGACCCCCCCCCCCTAGGGTTTTCAAAGCAAGAGCTCAGAGGTGGTTGCCATTGCTTGCCTCCATGTATCCACAGCGCATACCCACAAGATGTTACATAACTCAATCCTTCTCCTGACTGGCTGACAGGATTCAGGTTCATCACATGGTTCATCACCAAGAACAAGCAGGATCATTCCAAGAACTCAAGACAAACAAGTTTTTACATGACATCATTTTAACCAAAGTTTGGAGGGCTGAATAGTTGCCTTACCTCACCAAAACATGAATACTCCTAACACAGTGCTTAACACACCCAGAAATACCACAAATCTATTATGAATGTTTGTGCATATCTCTTCCAAAATACCGAAGAGCAATAGAATGAACAGAGCAATTTAGGCAAACTAGACTGCAGAGAATTTGAATAAACAGTCATATTTACAGTACCAGTGTCATTTCCAGGGCTTTTTTTCTGGGGGAACACACCGGAATGGAGTTCCAGAACCTCTTTGATAACATTCTTTTAAAAATGTTTAAAAGTTCATGAGTTTTCAGTATACAGATTGAAAAGTTCATTTGCCTCTTGAGAGTTACAGCACCTCTTCTTCAAAAAAACAACCCTTGACATTTCTAAACAGTACTGTTAATTTTGGCTGAGGGAGGTAAGTCTGAAGAAAGAACCTTTTTTTTCCTATGACCATTATCAATATTTTAGTGATATCATTATACACTGCCTTCTTTTTTTAAAAAAACCCTTTTTTAATTTTCAAAGTATGCAAATTAACACAACAGGTATAAAGTTATCAACAATAATTGTCATATACAAACTACTAACAGTATTAAAGTATGATAGGCAACTTCAGACAGAATAATAACATTTCATAAACAAGTTAATAAAATACAAAGTCTACATATCTGGTAGGTAGGGCACTAACTTCATTACCAGCATTTGCAACACAAGTGAAAAATGCAAACTCTCTACTAGTAGCAGTTGTGATGCTAACTTGTCCATAACTATGATATCCCATAGGTTTGAGAACCACTGCTTGAGAGTTGGGACTTTTCCTGTTTTCCATACTTGTGCTATTAAGGTTTTAGCTGCAATTAACATTAAAAAGATAAGTTCAGCTTTATTATAAGAAAATGAAGTGTTTTCCTAATAATTGAGTAACAAAATTCTGGAGTGTTAGGAATCTGTATTCCAGTGATATCTTCCATTTTTGGTATAAGAGAGTTCCAAAATTCCTGTATTCTATACACTGCCTTCTTAAAAGGCTCAATATAAGCTAAATCAAACAGAAAGCTTGCTTCAGTGAAACAAAAATGAGAACTGATCACTGATATACCACAGTAATGTTGTAAGCTGCAAAACAATTATCACAGTAATCTACATGACTTATATCATGGTACTAGTATCCTGTGGAAACACCCATTTCTGGGTCAGAACTGGATTAAGAAACTTACTTGTTACAGTGGTGCTTAAGGTGCTTCTTATAGCTATCCTCTTGAAACAAGGCATCTGGGTTACAGCTTGCTAGCCAGTCAGCATTCTGTAGTACTGGTTGTGAACTCTGAGCTTTCACTTTTTTGCCTTTTCTTCCTCTGGGTACTGGAGCAGACAAGCCTAAGAAACACACACACACACACAGGATTTCTCGGCAGGGAGTTTTTTTTACTATACTTCCATGTCAGAAGTGGACATCTGTCTGTAAAGTCACTTTCAGAGCCCATCTTTCAGCTCATGCACTCCAGCCACTGTTATATTATCTTCAGTGCTGACTAATCAGCACTGCATATAAAGTGAGATACTACAAAAGTATGTAATGATCGCAGAATGAGTGGTAGCACCACTTGGCTTCCTAAACATCTGAGGTTTCATTTAAAAAAATTCTAGTCCTTGTACAAAATAGGTTTGAAAGTATACAATAAATGCCTGGTGAAACTATAAGTCAATTTGCTGAAAAAGATTTTTAATGGTCAAACTGAAGGGTTCCACACCCTGTGTAGCTTTCTGCTATCCAAGAACAGAAGTAGAGTTATGCAAAGCAATAAACACGAAGAACAAATTGAACACAAAATAATCTGTAACCAGTTTCTTAATTTATATCATTTATACAGGTTGTGGAATTCAGCATTTCTTGTAGCAGCATTTGTGCTACTTTGGCACACAATTTTGATGAATTTTTAAACAGTTGTAGCTGGCACAATTTAACCACAGTTTACTTCACTAGAAGGCAATCAAGCATGTGCTTGATCAATGGTTTTTAAAAGTGTTCATTTTGGGAGGGGGGGGGGGGGAGGAATTTCCATTCTGTTCAGTCTCCTTGGAGGAACTACTAGTTTTGCAGCCTTGCTACAGCCCTGACTGGTAAACTAAGCTAAGTGAGTGGCCTCCCAAAGTAATACTGGGAGTTTCATAGTTTTAGGGAGGACGTGGATTTCTCCCCATAAAAACAGAGCATATCACTGTACTACATAACTGAATCTGGGTAAGCAGAGAATAAGCAGATTTCATGCAAAGGGGGCAGGTTTCATCTAGTTGATATTTGTTTTCTTTAAACATTCTAAGGGCAGTCTAGAAATCTATAATGTAGAAAATAATAGAGAACTGCAAATGCAAAGTTCTGTTGACACGGTAATGTTTTACCTTGCAAAAAGTTAAAGTTGGATACAACGATACCGGTGGTATGGTTTCTATTTTCATAAAACTATTTATAGAAGTGGGAAAGATCAGTTAATAGCAAGGTACCTTCAGCAGCAAAGCGCTGTGTGAAAGCACTAATATACTTATTCAAGGTGCCTGAGAGGGAGCTCAAATTACTTGCTGATCAAAGATAAATAGCAACAGCAAATTTTTAGATGTTACCCAGGAAGTATTGAGCTACTCCTGGCTTAATTTCCAAGTCTGACAAGATCACACAGCAATGTTTCACACAAGAGAATTTGTCATGAACCAGTAATATGAAGACACATACCAGAATGGTTAACCAAGGCTCGTGTTTGTCCATCTGCAGTTGGAGTGATCAGATCCCAGATGAAACTTTTGATATTTTCATCACCTTTGTAATGATTAAGACAATACACAAGGATAGTCCGGCAGATGGTTTCTACGTCTTGTTCTGTTAGCTGGCGTTTGTAGCGCCCATGCAAGAGAATATCAGTCCAACGTCCCCAGCTACAAGAAAAATACAGAGCATACAGATCCAGAACTGGATTTCCTGTTTTTACAGTATCTCCTGAATGCCAGGTAGATTGTGAATTGCTGTGGTAACACAATTGTATTTTGAATTTGCAGGTCATGCCAGGGAACCCAGCTTCTAGTACCAAAACATTAAGAATATTTATTTTACTAAGCAGGCAATAAGTTCACTGCTCATAAAAGCCACAATTTAACTATACTGGAAATAATAAAATGCACATGTGTAACACTAATGGTCCTGGGTAGGCTATGAATAGGACATTCTATCCCATAACAATTTCTGCAGCATTGAAATTTTGGAATCAGCTTAAGTGTGATCCTGTAATCCTCAAATTGTAAAAACTGTACACTACATCATAGAAATCACCTTTGGACATGAGCTTACTATACCTCAGTAAGGCACCGTGGTTCAGACAGCGAGTCATTTGGGGCATTATTTCAGCTGTGGAAGCGCTCAAGTTTCACACAGGCAGGAACTTGCTGAGCTTCAAGACAAATGGTCCTAAAGCACAAAAATGATGGTTTCCTATTCTTTCCCTAGAAAGTATCACTATTTATACTATCTAAGACTTAGGGGATGTCACAGCAAAAGACAGGGTTTTTTTAAAAAATGAAAAATTCCTTCTCTATTTTGACTTTCATATTATAGGGCTAAGTGCTCATACAATGTAACTAGGATACAATAGCAATTTTTACAGGCCAGCTGCATCTTCTAACTTATGAGGACCATCATGACAACTAAAAATGGAAGATCTGGGGATAAATACATCTAATAGTCAGCACAGCCAAAGCTGCAGATACATAAATCTGTGGATCATAGCCACATTGACAAAAGGGATAATTTTCTTCAAACTTGGAGAAACCCCTCAGGATTGATGAAAAATATGTTTCCAAAATGCCTAAAAACAGTCTCTGGGGAGCCTTCTTCCTGCCTGCTGCTCATGTGGCCCCAGTGAAAGCACACGGGGAAGCTGGACAAAGCTCCGATGTCCCAAATGCTGCTGAGGTGGCAGCATGGATGCAGGTGGGTGAGTGAACAGGAATGGGAACCTATGCCACACCCAACTTCCCCCACTGCTGCTGAGGCAAAAGCACTGGAGGTGGGTGGACAGGTGAGGTGGGGAAGCCTCGGCTGCCACTACCTTCTTCGGCTGCCAAAACTGCCACTGAGTTGGGTGGCCGGAACATTCTAGATGGGGATGGCTGGGCAAGTGAGCCAAATCTCCTTTTGCTGCTACCTCCAAGGGCAGCTGAGGAGGAGGAGGAGCTTCCCTCCCCCACAAAATTCCATCTCTGCTGCCACCGCAACATGAGGTGGACAACTGGGCCACTGGGATTAGTAGAGCAGCAGTGGGGGCATGTGGCCAGAGCAGTGTGTGTGTTTGTGGGGGGGGGGGTGGACAAGTAGGCACAGCAGCACAGAGGAGGCAGATGAGTCAGCCAACCTCCATAAGTCTCACCGGGAGTGGGGGGAAAGAGAAAGCAAGAATGACAAAGAAGGGTGGGGGAAGACAGAATGAGATGGGGGCATGAATGACAGAGAATGGATGAGAGAGAGGGGAAGAACAAAAGGCAGGGGAATGGGATGAGCCCTCCCTGTAAGTTCCTTGTGGGTCCCTGCTTGTCAGTATATTTCATTTTCAATGTGGCCCATTTGTAGATACTTAAATCTGGAGACTGGAACCAGGAAGAACAAGACAGATCTTTGTACAAACCTAAGAAGAGCTCCAAGTTTGTAGAAAAATCTAAAAATAAATAAAGTGGGCGGTTAACCCCCTCCCCCAGTAACAAAAGGAGCACCAGTAGCTTTAAGAAAAAGATGCTCTGAATGGCTGCTGTTAGGCAACCACAACAGTATTGCTAGTCTTTCAGGTTTGGTTTCTGCCAGTAGAGAAAGGGGAAGGAAAAGGGCCCGATCTAACATTACTTTGGCTTTTGAGAGGACTCACTGGGGCCACCACTGAGTGACTTCCTGCCATTTGACCTGCATGATTCACCCAGGCTCACCTGTCTGCTTACTACTGTTCAACAGCACCCACCCCACAAAACTCAATATGATGCATTTGTCAGAATTTCAGATTAGGATCTTGGGAGACCTAGGTTCAAATCATCAGTGTGCCATGGAAGCTTGCTAGATGACCTCTGACCAGTCACATACTCTCTCCCTAACCTACCTCACAGGGTTGTTGTAATGACAAAATGGTGGAGAGATGAATGATGTAAGCTGCAAAGGTGGGATATAAATGAAGTTAATAAATAATAAATATAGCTAAAGATGGGGTGTGGACAGAGCAGCGGTAGGGTGGTGAATGGCTGAGGAGACAAACAGGAAGGGGAGAGAATATGGGGTTGCCAGGAGTAGGGAAATAGTGTGAAGAGGGAGATACAGGGGAACATGAGGAATCACTGCAAGCCCTTGAGCATTCCCTATCATGCAACTGGCCCTGGCCCAGTAGCTGGCACCATACAACTGGGCCACCAGTTTTCCTGGGTAGACGCTACTTGGGGGAAGGAGGAAAAGCTGAAGATGGAGGGCAGAAAAACGTAGGTTGGAGGGTGGATGGAAGAAGAAAAGGAAGCAGGAAAAAAACAGGTTGCTTACCTGTAACCAATGGTCTTTGCGTGGTCATCTGTGCATTCACACCCATGGTGTTAGGGCGCCTGCACCAATCCTGATCGGTAACCTACCAAACTGGAAAGGATTTTTATTCCTTTTCCCCAGTGTCATGTGCAGGAGCCCTACCACGCTTGCTCACGGACATCCCGCCAGTTCCTTCTGACTGCTATATGACCCCTTTGAGTGCCAGAGGACTCCCCAGCAGTGGAGAAGGAGGGTGGGTGGTCTGAATGCACAGATGACCACTTGGAGATCATCAGTTACAGGTAAGCAACCTGTTTATCTTCTTTGTAGTCTGTCTTGCAAATCTCCTGTGATGGTGTGCCTTTAAGGAAAGCAGTCGATGTAGCCAGAGCCCTAGTGGAATGAGCATGTACAGATCAGGGAAGTGAGCGTTTAGCCAATAGATAGCATAGTTTGATAGTCTCCACTATCCACTTTGATAAGCTTTGAGAGGAGATTTTGTATCCATGGGCCATGGGTTCGAATGGTTTCCCTGTGAGTTTATGCAGAGCAAGGGGAAGAACCTATGCTGGTATAGGCTATACTGGTGGGTGCAAACGAAGTAGCCCTTTCAGAAAATGTTTAGTGTCTGGATGAGAAAATACAGAATAACCTTCTACAGGCTGATGATAAGCTGAGATGGCAGCCAAACAGACACGGAGTGAGGATTAGTGTCACGACGGGGTGGGGACCCCAACCTGCGTGCCATTCCCCCATCCAGGAAGAGGAGGTCGAGGACAGGGTGCCATACCCCCCCTGGGAGAGGCAGAGGGGCCCGGGTGAGCCTTTTTCCGATGACAACCCAAGGGCTACCCCTGGGCAGGATTCCCTGAAGGTCCCAGAATTCTATCCCAACGTCCATGCCACAGAACTCCAGCAGGGAAAGGAGAGCACGGAAGACGCCGGCAAACCCAACAACTGGAGATTGACCAGAAAGAAGCTGGCTGGTCAGAGTTCAATGGAGCGCAGGCCGGCGTTGTCACCAATCCCTGGGTTCACCTGCTCTGAGGGCGCCGAGGCAGGGCAGGGGCTGGGGAAGGGAAAAAAAGAAGGAGGACAGAAGAGGCCAGGGATGCTATGCCTGGCCCCTATCCTGTGTCAGGAGGAGCAAGAAGGAGACCAGAGAGACCGCTGTAGAGCTCGCACCCAACTAATAAGGGACAGGAACCGGGTCGGCCCTTGGTGAAGTAACCTGGGACCGACCCAGACCAACTGAGGCCTCTCCTACTCGCTCATTCCCGACCCTGGATGCCCCCTCACCACCGCCATCACCACCGAGGAATGCCAGAACTGACAACTTGGTGGCCTGTCTGGGGAAGCTACGGATACTTCCCACACTACCACAGGCTGGGTGCCTCCGTGGCAGACGGGACCTGTGGTCAAGAACCTACCCTCCGGGATGATCGAGACCGGGGCCGCGACACCCGCCAGCCCAGCTTTCGGCCTAGCCCAATTCCCACAGTGGATGGTGGAGCGGCAGGACCAAATGATGCACAGCTGGATGCAGCAACAACAAGAGGTGCAGGTGAGACTTGTCCTCGAGATGTGCAAGGCTTGGGAGACGACTTGCCTGGGACCTGCACCCACTATGCGGATGCTGGCGCCTTTACTGACTAAACTTACTCAAGATGATGACATCAAGGAATACTTGGGAGTCCTTTGAGAGGGTGGGCGAGATGGCCCAGTGGCCTAAGGAACAGTGCACGTATATTCTGGGAACTTACCTAACGGGCAGTGCCCAGGAAGCTATGTGGGCCCTTCCCCGTTTACAGGCGGCAGATTACACCTTGGTGAAGGAGGCTATACTCGATTGCTTTGAGATCTCAGAGGAGAGCTTCAGACAACGGTTCCGACAGCGCTGCTGGCACCGCGGGGATTGGCCCTGGCTAATGGTAGCAGAGTTAATCGAGTGGACTGAACGGTGGCTAGGGCCCAAAATGTCGGATGAAAAGGCAGTGATGCAGAAGATAGTGACCGAGCAGGTCATCCAGATACTTCCCCCAGACATGAGGACTTGGGCCCTGCGGAGTAAGCCCAAGGATTGTGTGGCGTTAATGCTCCTGCTGGAAAATTTCCTGGAAGCTGAATACCCCCGCCGAGCCGGGGAAGGCCCGTGAGTGTTCCCTGGCTCGGGGGGGGGGGGGGGGACTTGGAAAAGACCCGGGTGCGGGGCCCGGACCAGGGGCAGGATGCGCACGTCCAGTAGCAAGTGGGAGGAGCAGAGATGCCCCCTGGAGGGGCCCCTTCCCAGCGACCCCGGGGCTCCAGCAAGAAGGTGTGGCTCTAGAGGAAGGGGAATCGGGAGAAGTTCCGTGCCGTAGTACAGGGCCGGGTTCAACAAAAGGCCCGTGTTTCTCCTGTGGGCAAATGAGTCACTTTCAGCATGAGTGCCCCCTGATGGAGTGCAAGGCAAGCTGGGGCTCAGCATTCCCCGTCTGGGGGCCGGGGCAAAGGTGGGACCCCTTTGTCTTGACTGTGGAAGTGTTAGGGCAGAACCACGAGGCCCTGCTGGACTCGGGAAGCTCCCTTTCAAAGATTAGGGATGACCTCATCCCACCCCAGGTGCATCCCTTTGTGGATGCAAATCAACTGCTTCACCAAGCACCCACACCACTGGCCTGTGGTACAGTTACGGTTATCATAGAGGGAGAGAATCTCCTATTAGCACTAGCCAAAGTATCGGCCCTACCAGTCCTCCTATTACTGGGCCAAGATCTGCCCCAGTTCCAACAATGGCTGTACGAGCTGACTGGGGGGGGGGTGGGCAGAAGGTTCTGGGGGCCAACTCCTCACCCCGTGGGAGGGAACCAGAGTAGGTGGGGGAAGAAGCAGAGGAAGAAAAAGGGGAACACCTATGCCAACTCCACGAGCAATGGGGGCAGCGCTTGGGGCGGCCCAGGAGCAGGATGATATGCTGGAAGAACACAGACGCAGGACAGTGGTAAGTGAAAGGCAAGTCCGTGATGCACGGGCAGTGGCAAGACTGCCTCGGTTCGAGCAGAAGGGCCAGCTGTGGTATCGGGTGGCGAGGGGTGACAGAGCCAGCGCCAAACACTGGCAGCTATTAGTGCCCCAAGAATACCAACCCCAGATCCTCAAATTTGCCCACAAGCACCCGTGGGCGGGGAACCAGGGCTAAGACCTTGGCCCGCATTCTACAACGGTTCTTCTGGCTGTCCATGTATCAGGCTGTGCATGATCATTCTCGGTCCTGCCCGGAGTGTCAGAGGCAGTCCAACCAACATCCGCTACGTGCTCCTCTGCAACCCTTACCCCTGATACAGGAACCATTCTTTCGGGTCGCCATGGACTTTGTGGGACCTTTACCCTGGACCCCGAGGGGGTAACTGTTATCTGCTGGTGCTGGTGGATTATGCCACAAGGTACCCCAAAGCAGTACCGCTCTGAAACATGTGCGTTGGCGGCGTGGCCAATACCCTGTTCCAACTCTTCACGCAGTTCGGAATACTGCATGGGATCCTGACTGACCAAGGGATGACCTTCAGAGCCGGCTTGTTGTGACACCTGTGTGACACATTAGGAATCCGCCAGGTGTTCACCTCTCTCTACCACCCTCAGACGGATGGACTGGTAGAGAACTGTAATAACACCTTGAAGTCGGCCCTATGGAAATTAGTGGAAGACAAACCAGCCCAGTGGGACCTATTCATCAACCCGGTGTTGTTCACCCTCCGAGAGGCCCCACAAGTTTCGACGGGCTATAGCCCCTTTGAGCTCTTATTCAGTTGAAAGCCCCAGGGTATCTTGGCGCTAGTGGAGGGTCAGTGGGTGGAGCCTCAACCATCTCCCCCCAGGCCCCGAGGGAATACCTGCAGAAGCTACGTGAACGGTTAAGACTATGTGTGGGTGGTGGCATGGGCCAATGCTGAGCAGGCCCAACATGCACAACAGCATTATTATAACCTGGGTACATGGTTGCGAGTGTTGGCAGAAGGGGACCGAGTCCTGGTCCATAGGTCAGCCTGCCCAAGCCCACAGGGACCCCCCTGGGAGGGTCCATACAAAGTCAGATGGATCTTTAGCCTGGTCACCTATGAAGTCCAGTGTGGACCCTGATGCCAAGAGTGCACATCAATGTGCTGAAAGAATGGAAGCCCCAAGAAGTGGGTGCGTGGGCAGCTCCCCTGGAACCCCCCAAAGATCTGGACCTCCCCGAACTGGCTTGGAAGGTAGAGGCTGGGGCTGCCCCTCTTCCGTAGCTGGCTGACGATCTGAGCCCAACCCAGAGAGATGAGCTCGGGGCACTCCTCCACATCACCACGGAAAAAGGCCAGATGGCAAGGGCCACTTGGAAACCCATACCCCACACCTGATGGACGGAGGTTGAGAGGGAGGTGGGAGACATGCTGCACCTGGACATCATAAAGCCCTCCTGGAGCACGTGGTAGAGCCCTACTGTACTAGTTCCTAAGCCCGATGGCAGCACCCGCTTCTGTGTCGATTACTGAGAGGTAAACAAAGTTTCACATTTCTATGCCTACCCCATGCCCCAGGCCTCTCTCCTGCTACATCAACTAAGAGGAACCAAATTCTTATCAGCCCTAGACCTGACAAAAGGCTATTGGCAGATCCCCATTTTTCTGGAGGACTGGGAGAAAATGGCCTTTGCGACAACCCAGGGGCCCTTCCAATTCAAGCGCATGCCCTTTGGGTTGCATGGGGCAGCTGCCACGTTCCAACAACTGGTAGACAAGATCCTGGGACATTGTTGGGTGTTCGCGGTGGCCTACTTGGACAATATCATCATTTTCAGCCCAGACTGGGCGTCTCACCTACAACACCTGTCACAAGTTTTTGCAGCGTTGGCCGAGGCAGGCTTAATCGCTAACCCCAGCAAAAGCCACCCAGGCTTTCACAAGCTCCATTTCCTAGGTTTCGTAGTGGGACAGGATCGAGTACAGCCAATGCCCACAAAAGTCTTGCAAATTAGGCAATTCCCCACTCCTAGGACCAAACACCAACTATGCCAGTTCCTGGGGCTTCTGGGTTATTACAGTCGTTTTTTTGCCCCACTATGCCACCCAGGTGGCGGCATTAATCGGCATGTTAAAAAAATCCTGCCCCAATCAGTTGCGTTGGATAGCTCAGGCAACCAGGGCCTTCCAGGACGTACGTCAGGGACTGGATGCCACGACCGTGCTCCACAGCCCTGATTTTTTCTGGCTCTTTCTTCTGCAGACTGACGCCTTGGGTACCGGCCTCGGGGCAGTCCTGGTGCAGGAAGTGGATGGAGTCGAGTGCCCCATCTTGTTTCTCAGCCACAAGCTACAGCCGGCTGAGCAGAAGTATGCCACCATTGAGAGAGAGGCACTGTCCATCAAATGGGCTGTCGGCTCCCTGAAGTTCTATGTAGCCAACAACCCCTTTGTGCTTCTGACCGATCATGCCCCACTCCAATGGATCCACCGCATAAAGGACTCGAATGCACAGATCTTATGTTGGTACCTTTCCCTTATTCCCTACAGATTCAAAGTTTGGTACCGAGCGAGGTGGCTTCACTTAAACATGGAATGTCTGTCCTGCCTCTTTGAAGCTGAGCCCACCACGGACCCTGCCAGGGGCATGTGTGTCATGATGTAGCGGGGACGCCGACTCGCGTGCCACCCCCACCCGGGAAGAGGAGGTCGAGGACAGGGTGCCATACCCCCCTGGGAGAGGCAGAGGGGCCCAGGTGAGCCTTTTTCCAATGACAACCCAAGGGCGACCCCTGGGCTGGATTCCCCGAAGGCCCTGGAATTCTACCCCAACGTCCGAGCCGCGGAACCCTAGCAAGGAAAGGAGGGCACGGAAGATGCCAGCAATCCTGACAACTGGAGATTGACTGGAAAGAAGCTGGCTGGTCGGAGTTCAATGGAGCACAGGCCGGCGTCGTCACCAACCCCTGGGTTCACCTGCTCTGAAGGTGCTTGGGCGAGGGCCGGGGAAGGGAATAAAGGAGGAGGACAGAAGAGGCCGTGGATGCTACGCTGAGAGGAGCAAGGAGTCCAGAGAGACCGCTGTAGAGTTCGCCCCTGACTAATAAGGGACAGGAACTGGGTCGGCCAGTGGTGAAGTAACCTGGGACTGTCCTGGACTGACTGAGGTCTCTCCTACTCACTTGTTCCCGACCCTGGACACCCCCTCGCTGCCACCACCACCACCACCAGGGAATGCCAGAACTGACAACTGCCTTAGGCCAGAATCCACTAAAGAGAGCAGAAAATCAAATCCAATCAACAGGCCAGCCTGGTCTGGGAGCACAGTTACTGAGGTAGCGTATTTCATGAACCTGTTCTACTTCCAGGAATAAGATCTATGTATGGATACTTTCCCACTGTTTAACATAAATTGTCTTACCCAGTCTGAAAACTGGGATGTCTATTTTCTACGCTGTGAGTTTCAGGCAAGGAACATTGTGATGCAGAACTTATTCCCTATGGGTGAGAAAAAGGCCCGCAACTGGGGGGAAGTGATGAAAGGTTCCTCAGGAGAGAAGTACTACTGGAAACCAGTGTTGATGTGGCCACCAAGGTTGTTCCCATATGATTTTGTTTACCACTCTGGCAACCAGGGGAAGGGGGAACAGATAAAGCTGTTGGTGTAACCATGGATACAGGAGGCTATCCCCTAGAGACATGGGATCCAAGCACCCTCTGCAGTAGAAGGCACAGCACTTTGTGTAGGATCTGGTGGCAAATACATCAACTTGAGGGTAGCCCTAAGAGTGGAAGACCAGTAGGAGGTTAAGTCCAATTGAGCTCCCATTTGTGAAGGGACGCTCTGCCCCGCTCAGGTCTGCTTGCACATTCTGAATCCCTGGTAGGTGAGTGGCCACAAGTGTTGTGGGCTCTGCACTCTGCCCATATCTCCATTGCTGGACTGCAAAGTTTCCTGGAAACCGTTCCCCCTTGTCAATTGATGTAGCTGAGAGCGGTAGTGACTACTTTCACCGAGATGAACGGGCAGAAGGATTGGAGAGCTTGCCTTATCACCAGGAGTTCCAAGAAATTTATATGATAATGGCTGTGATGAGCCGGTCATGGAGCTTCTACGCAGAAACCTCTCATGTGAGCTCCCCAACCCAACTGTGAGGCATCTGTTGTTATCATCTTGGATGGTGCTGGTGGATGGAAGAGGGCCTCCGACAGGAGATTGTGTTCTTGTTGCCACCAGTCTAGAGACACCAGGACATCCAATGGTGGAGTGGTGACAAAAACCAGAGGGGATGGTGTCTGAACAAATTCTATCTCATAGCCCTCTGAGATGACTGAAAGGACCCACCTGTCTGATGTAATCTGCCTCCAAGCCAGTAAGTAAGGGTGTAGGCAGGTGGGTGAGGAGGGCGATGGGGGGGATTGATGAGCAGATTACAGAGCCAAAGGCTCTTTCTTTGGTGTCCTAGAACCCTTGGATATTGATGCAGTGGGCATGAAGTTGAGCAGGCTCCAGAGGATAGCAGAGGACAGGAGGGCCTGGCGTGATGTGGTCCATGGGGTCATATAGAGTTGGATTCTACTATGCGACTGAACAACAACAAAAAGAACCCTTGGATCTAGTGGGTTCAGAAGGGGAGGGGGAGAACTGGGACTTCATGCTGTAAGATGGTTTAGAAGAAGTTTGGCTTGATCTGGGACACCAGGGTTGATTGGACAATTGTCTGTTGAATGGATGTTTGGACCAAGACTTGTTTTTGGAAGAGCAGGACAACGATGACACCCCTAAATAACATGAGGTTTTGATGCTCTTGTCCATCTCCTGCAGGACTGTGTCTGTAGCTGAGCTGAAGAGACCAAAAAATTAGTCATCCACATATGATCTAATGTCTTGCTGTAGGGACATGGAGTGGAGCCACACATGATGTCTAAGTGTGATAGCTGATGTAAGAGTTTTTGAAAAGACGTCCAAGATGTGTTTTGAAGAGTTTAGTTGTTGTTTCGCCAGGAGCAGTTCCTCTTTTTATATACATATGGCAGCTGAATGTTTGTCCTCTCGGAAGTGGCAACAGAATCAGAAAGTTGTTCCCACAGGGCGTATTGGTATCTGCCCATGCAGGCAGTGTAGTTGGTGGCTTTAATTCCTATGGCACCTGTGGAATAAAACTTCCAACCACGGGCATCCAGCTTTTTTTCTTCCTTGTTCATTGGTGTCGAGTGCATCCCTCAGGCTTTGGATGAGGAGGAGACAATGATGGAGTTCGGTTTCAGGTAAGAGAACAGAAACTCAGCACCGGCCTCCTGGACATATGGTTGAGTCTTCAAAGTGTAACAGGTGTGGAGGCCATCTTCACCCACAAAGCTTTTGTTGTCTGAAGCATGACCGTTGGTATTAGTAGGGCAATGGCAGTAGAGTGTCCAGTTGGACAATATCAAACACAATGTCTGTGACAGTGGGTTGAGGCTGGACAGTGGATAAGGCTAAGGTATGGGCCATGTGTTTAATCAATTCTCTATATGACTTTAGATCTTCAGAGGGGAAGATTGGAAGTTCCTCTGTCATTCATGGTGCAGGAAATGGATCAGTGTTCAATATTTGTTGGCCCGGATCGTCCTGATCAGACTCACCCTCGGAGGCGCTAATAGAATCGTCAATGTTCAAAGGTTCCGAAAAATGGGGCACTAGTAGACCTTCTGTAGTTTTTTTAAAAGAAATTTATGTACATCCAGACATATTAAAACAACAGGGGAGAAAATCTACTTTCATAAGGAGTACTACCTTCTGTAGTGAGTGTTAGAGGAAAAACTCGAGATGTGGTTGGTGTAGACTGTTCAGTGCGCTTGGTTGAGTGGCTGCAATGGCTCCTTCAAGGTTGGTGGTTTAGAAATGGTCACTGAAACCACGCGGTGGGTGGGCTGGTGAGAAGCTTGAGAGTGATGGGACATCCCAGCGCGCTGGTCCCATTCTTGCGGTGCTCGAGGTGAGAGCCAAGGTAGAGTGGACTGTAAAAAGTATGCTCTATAGAGATATTGCCATTGACACTGGTCTCAGGCAATGGGTGGTGATGCCAGAAAGTTGGAGATTGATCGTGATCAGGGGAGGCCTGATGCAGAGGGGAACGATCCCGTCCTTGAGGGGTTTGGTGATGCTCATCTCCTGTGCTATATTGAGACATAGCTAGAAGAGCATGGTCTGAAATGCAGCGCTTGAAAAAGTCCCAACATCTTTCCATAAACTAGGGCAGTGGAATTACACTCATTTGTTATGAGGGCCAGATCTGACATAAATGTCACTTTGTTGGGATGGGCCATTTGTGCCATAAAATGTAATGTCAGGTACCAGAGATATAAACTGTATAAAGGACAGCAGCTGGTAAGCTCCGAGTTGGTGTATCCTCACTGCAAGACCCCATGGGCTGGGGGGGGGGGGTGTGCAAAGGAAAACCCATATCAGAGGACTGGAGAGCCAGCAGTGCAGCACTGGGCAGATGCTCCCACCCTGCTCAACTGCTGCAGACAAGGTTGTTCCACCATGCTGAAGCCACAACTGAAGTGGCTCTGCCCACTCCCCCGAGCAGTCTCCTTTCCCTCCCTTGAGCTAGTTGCTCGTGGGCCGCATAAGAGCCCTGGATGGACCGGTTTTGGCTCCCAGGCCTTATGTCTGACAACCCTGAGCTAAGGGGTTATGGAGGGGAAATAATGGGGGAAGGGGTGCCCTGGGTGGGGCGAAGTCTTGGAAACAAGACAGGGATGAAAGAAACCAAAAGGTCGATGAAAAAAAATCTTAAGAGAATGAAGAGAAGTCGAGAAAAAAAGGTAGATTCACTGACTGTGGTGTTGGAGATCAACAAATCAGCGCGGTGTTCAGAAGAAAACTGGTGTGATGTCCACTACCATCCCAGTGAGCATGCGTGGTAGGGCTCCTGTGCACGACACTGGGAAAAGGGTGTGAAAATCCTTTCCAGCTTGGTAGGCTACCAATTGGGATTGGCGCAGGCACCCTGATCCCATGAGTATGATGGACAGAGACAATGAAGAAAATTGGAAGACTCTATGGGAGCTTTCAGGGAAAGAGATGAAGAAACAGTGGGGAAGAGAAAATGAGACATCCCTGGTAAGTCCTTGTAGGTCTCCTGCTTTTATATTCCCATTATACAAACATTAAAGGCCAAACAGTTCAAAAGTACAACTGGTTCACATAGTAAACTCATATTTTTTTACTTACCCATAAACCAATAGATTCTTTTCTACCCTGAAGCATTCACTCCTTGCATAACCTTGGGATTTGTCTTGTGGTCTACGAGGTTTTATACTAGGCTTTTCTTCTGAATCACTTTCCAGATCTGAAAATTCCATCAGTTCATCTTCTTTGACTGCGCTGTATAGTCTAGTTTGCTTTCTTACTCTTGGTGTATCAATAACCAGGTTGTTCTAAATAAAAAAGAAAAAGGTTGATATTTTCCTCCCCATAAACATTTAAATGTATTTTAGTGGTTTATATTAACTGGTAGTTCAAAGCTCTCACCCGTCCATTTAAGGCATCAATATCTAATTCAGCTTTTTTTGCCCACTTCTGCCAGAAGTTAGGGTCATCTAGAGAAATGTCTGTCCTGTTACCAGATGCAACAAAACTAGCCTAGAACAACACAATAAATATGTTGATTAACACATTTTTCTGCATTTATTCACTTCATTTCATTTTTAAAATCTATCGTTAAGACAATATAATCAATAAACCTACAATTTTACATCACAAGGAACTACTGATCAACCAAAAGTAGAGGCCAGTCTGCGGTGCTGCTGTTGTTCAGCACACCTTTGGGATGGGAAGGCTGAGGTTCAAGGACAAAAACCGAATGTTCCTTACTGTCATTAGGAAGAAACAGCTAATCTAGTCTGAGCCTTTGGTAGATGAAGACAGTTTCTTCCCAAACATGGAATTGTAATTTGGAAGAAAAATGGCTATGGGAGTGCCATGTGAATACAAATAGGGTGATTTGCCAGGATAGGACCTAAAGAGGGTGATAACTCATTTCAATACTGTAACATGTCTTCTTTACAGGGATCTCTAAGCTGTTATTGACAGAGTACAGATTCATTTCAGACTATAATGAAACAAGTGCTACTGACCGCTGTCCAGTACACAGAAGTTCTCAATAAGGGGGGATCCCAGTGTTTTGCACGAATTAAACATAATGTGAATTTTTTCATACCATTTAGAGAATCTGGCTTGGATCCAACAGATTTCCACAGCCAGAAGGTGGGGAGGGACATTTGCTGATTCCCCCCTCCCACTGCAGATCTGATTCCCCCCGTGCTGCTACTAGAGTTTCCATTCCCCAAGAAATAGTAGCTTTATTAGTTCGGGATGCAGTAGGAGGGGGGAAGCATGAAAGTTGTGCTCCACTGACAGAAATCTTGTCCATCAGCAGAAGTTTCCAACAGATTCAAGCCTCTGTCTGCTAAAATTCTCAACTCATGACCTGCTGAGTTCACTAATACTTAACATGGAGCACCTATCTTTCACACCATATCTATGGTACCTCACTCTTGTGGAAGCCTGAGACTCTATATTCTGTTTGGGTACAATGAGACCCTGGGTCTTGCTTGTATTCTTGAGGTTCCAAAATCATACATAGGCTTGTATTTCTTAAACACATGAAACCACAGCAAAGATCTTTCAACATATACTTCCACACATAACAGGAAATGTATCATGTTCAGTGCTCACCTTTGCAAATGTAGAGCCTTTTCCCTCAGACTCAATAGTGATTGTGTGAGTGCGCCTCAAAAGAATCTGATCTATATCCTCCTCACAGAATTTAGACCCTTCATCTTCTTCATCCATAAGAGCACCATAAGCCCCTTTCCGCAAAAGATCCTCTATTTCTTTTTTAGAAAGCTGCTGTACCTGTAAGTGTGAGGGGGCCATCTTTTAAAAACTGATTATAGTTATCCCATAACACACAGCATTTTTTAAAACATCTTCAACAAGTACAATTGCCTTAAACAGTTGAAAGCCATACGATTTCTTCTATTAAACATCTTGTGAAAATTTCCATGAAAGCATTCAGTTTTAAAACCAGTTTCTTTTAGATCAAGATGGGCAATCGTGTTAGTCTGTCTGTAGTGGTAGAAAAGAGCAAGAATCCAGTAGTACCTTAAAGACTAACAAAATATGTGGCAGGGTATGAGCTTTTGTGAATCACTGCTCACTTCTTCAGATTAGTCTTTTAAGTTTCTCTTAGGTAAAGCTATAATATATAGAAAGCACACTATGAATTTTTTTTAAATCTATCTCTTTATATATATTATTTATAATCTCACCCCATTTGTTGCATTCTCTCTTCCACTCATGGACTGAAGCACAGCTTTATCAAGGCCAAGTTTTAAACTTGCTTTGTCAAACATTTCCCTTTCGTAAGAATTCCTTGTTATTAGCCTGTAAATCTTCACAGACTTGCTCTGCCCTATCCTGTGACATCGAGCCTGAGCCTGGAAAATTATAAAAGAGTATTCAGTTTGTGCAACACAGAAAAATGAGGATGTAGGATATATAAACTTCAGAACAATTCTTAGATTAAATAATAATCTGGAAGAATACAGGTGCACACACTTCAAATTCAGCATATTTCCCAAGAGCTAAATTTCTTTTTGATAAGCATTAAGGAAAATGTTTATGACAACTGCCTATTTACAGCATTACCTGGAGATCATTTTGAGGGTTCCAATCAGAATCAAAGATGATGCAGGTATCTGCAGCAGTAAGATTAATTCCTAAACCACCTGCTCTTGTACATAGCAGGAACACAAATCTGTCAGAATCAGGTCTGGAAAACCTATCAATAGCTGCCTGACGAAGGTTTCCTCTTACTCTGCCATCAATACGTTCATAGGGATACCTGGGGAAACAGAGAAACTGTTATCAGCAGAGCCTAAGGAAAAGGATACCGTCTATGCCAAAAATGTCAAAGAGAAACCAGTATTCTGATTTAGAATGACATGCAAATTGCTTCCCTTTTTTCTTCTGATTAACTATTTGGCCCTTTTCTGATAGCTTTGGAAACTTTCAATCAGGATGTAAGTGGTAAATTGAGGCAAATGGAAATGGAGGGGGCAGAGAGTTCTACAGAACACCTTCCAACAGTTCCACTTTTTTCAAATTTTCAAAATTCACAGTCACAGGGGAAAGAAACTGGCGTAGTAGAATTCCTCAGGATTCTGAGTTGTAGATCTAATTTTAGATCCTAAATACACCAAAACACACTCATCTGGCTGTAAACTGCACTGCACCACTTAGCTTTCCTGTAGTATTTTACTCAGTATTAGATACTGAAGCACTGTTACAAGATCAACAGAATAATAAGGGTAGAAACTGATCTT
The DNA here is from genome assembly GCA_029233225.1 of Lepidodactylus listeri. Classification (NCBI taxonomy): domain Eukaryota; kingdom Metazoa; phylum Chordata; class Lepidosauria; order Squamata; family Gekkonidae; genus Lepidodactylus; species Lepidodactylus listeri. The sequence continues at coordinate 53,436,936 of JARCFY010000006.1, forward strand.
TAAGCAGCTTTGTATAGTAGTGAAAACTTGCACCCTAAAGAATTTCATTCAATTTGAAAACAAGTTTTTGTTCTATTCATAATCTGTATTAGCTGTTAAAACAGATCTAGTCATAAATGAAAAGGTGGTTTATTATGGTTATGACCAAACAGTTAGACACAACTAATGGCATAATTATTGCTATACTTAAACAAGTATGCTGCCATTTTCCCAGTTCATAATGTTAAGTGCTTTTGTTTCATTGTTTCCTCTCTTTGCAATACAGGTTAAATACTTGATAGCATATTAAATAAATGTGATTTCCTAGAACTGGATTATATTGTTGTTCTCACCGTCTTTGAATTAGGTAGTCTTCCAGTATGTCCAAGCAGCGCACCATCTGGGAAAAGATAAGCACCCTGTGGCCACCAGCCTTCAGTTTTGGCAGCAACTTGTCAATCAGCACTAGCTTGCCAGCAGCCTGGATCATTGCCTGGAGCTGAAAATCTGGAGAGTCGGGATTGTGTGTTTCTTTAAACTCTTCCAAAATTTTCTCTTCAGCACCTGCAGAGATTGGACAGCAATATGTGAATACTCTAAAGATTTTATTCATAAAACCAGGAACTTGCCACCAGTTCCCTACACAGATTCTAAGAGTTTTATAGGTGAAGAAATATTTACATAGCTGCATTTGCTTACCTACAAATAACATGAGGAAAAAATAAGCACAAATGAACAATAAAAGCAAAGCTTCCAGCAAACAAGTTTCACAACAACACAGAAGTGCCAAGCCAGAAGTCATAACAAATTACGGGACAGAGTGTGATGGAATAATTAATTAGGAAATTAAGGACATAAAGACAACATCTAACAGCTAGGTGAAAGATGTAATGGCAAAACTGATTTCTGTTCAAGAAGCATCTGAAATATACCAGTCAAGACTGCAACAGTAGTAGTTTCTCACAGAAACCACATTCTGATATGATATAAATTTTAATTTGAATACGCTGATAAAATCTCTGTGAGGGAGATACTGAGAGCCAAAATGAATATTGTTAGACCACAGTGACTGTGGGGATATCCCCATGAGAAAATCCTACAGCCACAACATAGAAAAACAAAGGTGAAAGAGACATAGATCGTAACTGCTCCAGTCTTATAGTTTAATACTGAAGTCGGCTAAATAAGAGAATACTTAAATTCAGCAAATGGAGCTGTGAAAGGGCAATACACATCTTTCTACAAACCTGAATAATATCCCAGGTTTGCAGAAAAATGTGAAATCTAAACCCCCCACGTTTGGGGGTTTAAAAAGCCCCCAAATGATAAATGGAGCTGCCTGCAGCTTTAAGCAATGGATTCCGTCAGTGGCCGCTGCTAGGCGACCACAGATTCCAGGCTTGGTTTTGCCAGTAAAAGGCCGACCCTTTCTAGGCTTATTTTAGCCTTTGAGGAAGGATTCATTGGGGCTAGGCCTGGCTAAAGTTGTCAACTGAGATTGGGAAATTCCTGGAGATTTTGTAATGGAGTCTGAGGGCATGGTTTGGCAAGAAGAGAGGCTTCAGCTGGATATTATGCCAGAGTCCACACTCCAGAGCAGTCATGAAGCAGAGAAAGAGGAGATATGGGGTTTCCAGGAGAAGGGAAAGAGGAAATAATGCAGGGAAGGAGATACAGGGAGGAGAATACAGTGCCCCCCAAATCCTTGAGGGTTTCCTACCATGCAAGTAGGCCTGGCCCAGTGGCTGGCACCACACAACTGGGCCACAGTTTTCCTAGGTAGAGGGTGCCGGGTAGGGGGAGGGAAAAGCTTAAGACAGAGGGGCAGATAAAAGTAGGTTGGTTGTTGGGTGAGAAAGGAGATAGGGTTACCAACTTCAGGTTAGGAAATACCTGAAGTTTTAGGGGGTGGAGCCTGGGGAGGGTGAGATTGGAGGAGGAGAAGGACCTCAGAAGGCCATAATGCCATAGATTCTACCCCCAAAGCAGCCATTTCCTCCACAGGAACAAGGGTTGCCAAAATCCAGGTGGGGTCTGGAGATCACCCAGAATTACAACTGTTCTCCAGATGACAGTGATAAGTTCCCCTGGAGAAATGGACGCTTTGGAGGTTGGACTCCATGGCATTATACCCTGCTGAGATTGCTTCCCTCCCCAAACCTTGCCTCCCAAGGCTCTACCTTCAAATCTCCAGGAATTTCCCAATCTGGAGCTGGCAACCATAAGGAGAAAAGGAAGAAGGAAAAAGGGATATTATATAGGGGCTTTCAGGAAAGGGAAAGAGGAAATAGTGGGGCAGGGGGGAATGATATGCCTCCCACAAGTCCTAATGAGTTCTCATGTATTTCAGAATGCAGAGAGAATCTGGAAGAATTGCCCAGCTGCATGAAGGTTTAGCTGGATTTTAAAATCACACTTAAAGCTACCAAACTGCTTAAAAGTAGTCTGTGTTCTTATACATTATTGTACATAATGTGCCTTTGAATTTTCACTATGTGCGTGTCTTACTAACATGAAAGTAGTACATAAAAAAGACATAACTTGGCTGAGAAAAACATGTTCATATTCAGTAGTGTGTGACAGACACTTTTCTGTAAGTAACATTCGTAGTACACAAAATCAAAGCAACCCTTTTTCAGTTAGCATGCAGGCCTACGCATAATGTTCACTAATGTTTTTATTTTAGCGTAGTAGGTTTACAGCTCGAGGGAGCTGTTAGATCCAATACTAAAACTGGGTGTTTAGATTTCTTCTAAAACCTTAATGGGAAGATGCACTATCACTATCACAAGAGATAAGCAAATAGGATAAACTTCTCCGATCAGGACAATGACATCTGATTTGAGGATACAAAAGAGGTGGCCTCAATGTGATGATGGTGCCAGCTAGAGGCAAGATACAGCCATTCACATAAACATGGTGAGTCCTTCTGGTAGGAAGTCAAGTAGTAATTGGTACACTCCCCAAAAAACTTCCCCATGTTAAAACTGCACTAATAACAGATGTAATTTATTCATTTATATTATTTATTAGATTTTATAGTCACTGCTCACCCAAAGGGTCTCATGGCGATCTACAACACTAAAACCAATAAAGTAAAAACAGCATGAAAACAAATAACAAACATAAAATATTAACATTAAATTGTTACAATATTAAAATAAGTGGCTATCACTATACTGCTATTAAAACAGCCCAAACATGTGGTTACCCTCCAAAGGCCAACCTAAACAATTCAGCTTTGCATGCCCTGTGGAAACTAAACAAGTCTGGCAAGGCATGGGTGTCATCTAAGAGTGCATTCCACAGGGTAGGGGCCATAACTGAGAAGGCCCTTCCCCTGGTGAAGAGTTAAGGCCACGAGGTACCACTTTATATTATACGTGAGAAACCACTTGGTGGGGGGGCCTCATTTCCCCATCTCCTACTATTTCCTTTCCCACTTCCCTGTCAGCCCTCCTGGCCTCTCCTGTTTTCCTGCTTCCTCCTCTCCTTTCCACCTCATAGACACCTACCTTTATGTTCCCCCTGTCTTCAGCCTTTCCCCCAGCCTCCATCTAGGAAAACTACGGCCTCCCCAAGTTGTGTGGCACTGGCTGCTGGGCAGGGCCCTCTTGCATGGAAGGGAGCCCTCAAGGACTTGTGGGGGGCACATGACTTCCCCCTGTATCCTCCCCATATTATTTCCTTTTCCCTTCCTCCTGGCAACCCTGATATCCTCTCCCCTTTCCCTGCCTCATTATCTCCTTTTGAAGCCATCCATGCATCTACATTGTATGATGGTTTGTTTTACTGAAGTTGTTGTACAGCACCCTGAGCCCTACCTCAGGAAATGGGTGGTAGAAAAGTTGAATGTAATAAAGAAAATAAGTAATCTGGCTTCCATCCAGCAAATTTATTATTTATCTACTTCATTTATACCCCACTTTTCTCCACAGTGGGGACCAAAGCACCTTGCATCATTCTTCTCTCCTTTTTACTCTCAGAACAACCCTGTGAGGTAGGTTAGGCTGAAAGTATGCATCTGGCCCTACATCATCTGGTAAGCTTCTATGGCAGACTGGTGATTTGAACCCTAGCGTGAAATTCTAATTGCTACATCATACTGACTTTCATATAGTGGCTAGTGTTGAACAGTTGCAAGCAGTCAGGCCTAGGTGAGTTATGCCGGTCAGGTGGTAGCAGGTAGCCTGGTGGTTGCTGCCAGAGCCTGGCTGAATGCGTCTTTCTTCAAAGGCCAAAACAACCCTGGACAGGACCCTACCCCTACTGCCTGCCTTTAACTGACAAAAACCAGCCTAGAATGCTGTGGTTGTCTAGCAACAGCCACCAAGGGCTTCCACCTCCTTAAAGCCACAGGTGCTTCTTTTATCATTTTGGGTTTTTTAAACCCCCCATGTAATTTTTTTTTTTTTTAAGATTTCAGATTTTTCTGCAAATTTGGGAAGCTTTTCAGGTTTTCTGAAAGATCTGTCTTGGCCCTTCACGGGTCCAGTCTCTGGATTCAAGTACCCTCAGATCTGGCTAACTTCACTATGAGAATATACAAGTGGGGATCCACAAGAAACTTGTGGGAGCAGCCATTGCTTCCTCCCCTGTCTCCCCCCCACTTCTCTCTCTCTGTTTCTCTGCCACTTTCTCTCTCTCTGTCCCTCAACCCACAACATCTCCTGTCACTCTTCCTCTCTCTTTCCCCAATGCCTCTTCATAATTTCTCCCCTCCACTGCTGTCCCTAGCCCTGCACTGTAGAGCCCCACTGGCTAAGTGATCAGCAAAGAAATGGGGTTGAAAGAATATTTGACAAGCTTTTATCCTCAAACCACTACAGATCAGCTGGCAGGGAACTTGGTTGGTGGCTTGGGGCAATGTTGCATAGGATGCCCTACAAATCCGACATGACAGCTTAGATTTCATAAGATCATGAGACCTTGTCCGTAGTTATGGGATTGCCAGGCAACCCCATGCACCATCACTGATGATCTTACAGTATTTTTCAGTGCATCAAGTAAAATACCATTCACTTGATGCACTGATTAGGGGTTACAGGGTTGTCAGAAGTCAGAAGTGACTTGATGACACGTCACACACACTAAAAAGTACAATAAATCCTTCAACAAATTCCATAGTACACTAGATTCAGGTGAGTAGCCACATTGGTCTGAAACAACAGAACAAAGTTTGAGTCCAGTGGCACCTTTAAGACCAAAAAGTTCAATTCTGGGTATAAGCTTTCATGCACACAAATTAAACTTTGTTGGTCTTAAAGGTACCACTGGACTTGAACTTTGTTCTATAGTACACTGTATATGAGGCAGGGGGCCTTGGTGATATTGTACAGGGTTGCCTAGCATTCCAAAATGGTGGTTAAAATATCATGGGATCTCAATTGGCATTCTGCAAATTTTTAAAAACTTGTGATGTGTGCAACTGTGCAGGTATCATTTCTGCAGTTTGAGTTTTGTTTTTTTTTTAAACTGCAATTTCCCCCCAGATTTTTCTTATCCCCAGGTTAGAAGAAACTCATACTAAACTCATAGAAACTGCATGACCGAGACCTGGGTGCGAGAGGGGAGACAGTAGCTCTCTCCCAGTTAGCCTCACCCGGGTTCTCGGTCCTCCACCAATCGCGGACTGAGGGCCGGGGAGGAGGAGTGGCACTGTTCATTCGGGAGGCTTACTCCTACAGGGCACTCCCACCGCTGAAGCTTGCGGGCATAGAATGCTCGGGCCTGGTGTGGGAAGCTGGGGAGAGGTTGGCTATTTGACTGGTGTACCGGTCTCCCAACACACCAGCCGATAGCCTGTCCTCGCTGGTCGAGGCTGTGTCGGGCTGGGTCTTGGAGCACCTAAGGCTTGTAGTCTTGGGTGACTTCAATGTCCATGCCGACGATGCAGCCTCTACTCCGGCGAGGGATCTGGTGTCTTCCATGGCAGCACTAGGGCTCACCCAATTTGTACAGGTTCCTACGCACCAGGCCGGGCATACGCTTGACTTGATCTTCGCGGCGGGGGTTACGGTGGGCCAGTTGACTGCTACGGCAGTGCCATGGTCTGACCACTATGCCCTGAAGGCTCGTCTGATGGTGTCTCCCCAACTCCGTTTGGGCAGCGAGCGTATTTTAGCTCGCCCGTGGAGCCTGATGGACCCTCAGCGGTTTCTGGTGGCTCTGCGGGATCCCAGGCCTTCCAGCGACTCATTGGATGGATTGGTTGAGGACTGGAATGATCGGCTCTCAACGGCCATCGATGAGATCGCTCCCCGACGCCCTCTGCACCCCCGCTCTAAGCTGGCTCCCTGGTTTACCGGGGAGTTGAGACTGATGAAGCGGGAACTCAGATGGCTAGAGAGACGGTGGCGGCGATCTCGCGACTAAGTATCAAGAGCATCTTATAGGACGTTTATGAGATCCTATGAGATGGCAATCAAGGCCGCTAAGAGACAATTCTATGCGGCTGAGGTTGCATCTGTTAGCTCTCGCCCGGCCCAATTATTTAGAACTATCAGGTCTTTAACAGAAGTGCCTCAGAGCACACAAAATGATAGGGAATTGGAAATGGCTGTGAGGCATTTGCGAGCTATTTCGCAGATAAAATCTTGCTGCTCCGCCGTGATCTCCCGGCCACAGTTGAGACAGTGTGTGAACTTGAGGCTCCATGCACATCTTCTGGTTCTATCTTGGATCATTTCAGTCCTCTCAGTCTTGAGGAGGTCAACAGGTTGCTCTTGACTGTACGCCCAACCTCGTGCAGCCTTGATCCGTGCCCCTCGTGGCTTATAAAAGCTTGCCACGAGGGGTTGCGTGGTGCGCTTCGGGAGATTATCAACAAGTCCTTCTCAGAAGGGCTGTTCCCGGAGGCACTCAAGGTTGCGATGGTCCGTCCCCTCCTTAAAAAACCATCTCTGGACCCGGCTGTATTGGCCAACTATCGGCTGGTGTCTAACCTACCCTATTTGGGCAAGGTATTGGAGAGGGCGGTGGCGACCCAGCTGCAGAACTTCATGGATGACACCTCCATGCTAGACCTGTTTCAGTCTGGCTTCTGACTGGGTCATGGGACGGAGTCGGTTCTGGTCGCCCTCACGGATGACCTCCGAAGACATCTGGATCGAGCACTGGTATTGTTAGATCTGTCGGCAGCTTTTGATGTGGTTGACCACCAGTTGCTGATCCACCGCCTCACCAATGCGGGGATACGGGGGCTCGCTTTACAATGGCTTGCCTCCTTTCTCCAAGATCGGGGACAGAGGGTTGTGCTCGGGGAACAGACCTCCCAGAGGCACCCACTGGTGTGTGGTGTTCCTCAAGGGGCGGTTCTTTCCCCAATGTTATTTAACATCTATATGCGCTCCCTCGCCCAGATTGTCCGGAGGCATAGGCTGGGGTGTCATCAATATGCGGATGACACCCAGCTCTATCTGTTGTTCGGTCCGGCTCTACCCCAGATGACCTGGAGCGGGCGCTGCAGGAGGTTGTGGGCTGGCTCATTCTGAGTCGAATGAAACTGAATCCTTCGAAGACGGAGGTCCTGTGCTTGAGTCGGACCGGGTCGGGGTTGGGGCATCCACTTCCGTCCTTCGTTGGGGCGCCATTGGTGCCAGCTCTGAGGGTCAGGAGTTTGGGTGTGCTCCTGGACTCCTCTTTGTCGATGGAGGCCCAGGTAGCAGCCACTGCCAAAGCAGCCTTTTTCCACCTACGGTTGATTAGGCAGTTGGCCCCCTTCCTCGAACGCGAAGACCTAGCTACAGTGATCCACGCTATGGTCACTTCACGTCTTGACCACTGTAACACTCTCTACTTAGGGCTGCCCTTGTTCCAGATCCGGAGGCTGCAGCTGGTGCAGAACGCGGCGGCCAGGCTGCTGACGGGTCTCTCTTTGCGGGACCGCGCCCGGCCTGTGCTACAGTTGCTGCACTGGCTGCCTATTGCATACCGGATCAGGTTCAAGGTGCTGGTGTTAACCTTTAAAGCTCTTTATGGTCAGGGGCCTGCCTACTTGAGGCACCGCCTTTCCCCATATCGGCCCCAGAGGTCACTGAGGTTGGGCACTCAAAACTGCCTGACTTGCCCCGGTCCAAAAGACGCCCGGCTGACTTGTACCAGGGCCAGGGCTTTCTCAGTGGCGGCTCCTTACTGGTGGAACGAGCTCCTGGATGACATCAGGGCCCTGCGGGACTTAATGCAGTTCCGCAGGGCCTGTAAGACGGAACTCTTCCGCCAGGCTTTCAAATAGGAGCTGCCATTGGGTGAAGAACTGATTAATAACATCGCCCTGGTCCTGTTGGTTGTACCCCTGTTGCCTCTGTCTGCCGGAAAACTCCAAAGTCGCCATCTTTTATAACTTTTGTAACTTTTGTAATTTTTGTAAATTTTGTAATGTTGTAATTTTAATGTAAGGTTTTATGGTTTTATTGTGAACCTTTATGGTATCCTATATTGTTAGCCGCCTTGAGCCGGTCCGCTGGCAAGGCGGGATATAAATTAAATAAATAATTAATAAATAAATAAATACTATAGCACTGGGTGGCCCCACTGTATAGAATTATTGATTTGTACGGTTGAACTACCCATGGGAATTATATGTATGATTACACAGTCTGTTACAGTAATTATTATAGCACACTAGGTAAGAGGCAGAAGTTACACATTACCAGTAGTTGGAGTGTGTGTGTGGGGTTTTCCATAAACTGAGAACTAACTGCAAGTTTCATAGAGGGGTAAGTAGGTGCAGTGCTGCAGACGTGAATGTGTGAACTTGACTTATAACCTGAATTAAATGCTTCATCAAAGGTTGAGAAAAAAGGGAACAGCCCGCCTGGATAGGACATTGAGCTGATCACTAGTTAAAGGAAATTTAAATGGAATCAAGTATGGGAAGAAACATGTACAGAAATACTACCAAACAAGTCATCAACAAAGCATATCCCAGGTAATTACAATCTCTGCATGCTTAGTCTAATAGTTTGAATGACTGGCAATGACTGGAAATGAGCGTGTTTCTAACAGTTTCCAGATAGGTTGGTGTCAGAGACTGTGCACCATTTCCCCATATCTGCTACAGTCTTGCCTTTATCTATTACATGAACAGTGATATTATGATTCAATACAATATGCAGTGTTCCCATAACTGGCAAGCATGATGGGACAGCATGGTAGAACTGCTGCCTTTGTTTATTTATACAACATTTGGAAACCACGTTGCCTGCAGCTCTCTAGACTACCAGATTTCTCAGGGCAGTATGGAAAACTTGTAGCGCTTGGGAGACAGCTAGGGGTTCTAATATATTTAAATGTATTCAACTTGACTCTTGTTGAGACCAAAGGAGGGGGCAAAGGACTGCTATGGGATATGTAGAATGTTCTGCAGAGGATGGAAATTATGACTGAACGATACTTGCAAAGTCTGCATCCTGAGTTGCGCAAAAGGAATGATAGAGGTGGTTAAGGCCATGAGGCCTAGAAGGTGCTGTTTGGCAACGACAGGAGACAAATGGGTCTGCAAGGTGTTTAACAGTGTATACACTCTGTGATGAGGTAGAAAGGTAAATGAACAAATAGAATGGTTTCTACTAACTGGACACATCTTCTAAGGTAAAAGGTAAGGTGATAGTTGCTACACAAACCTGAACCCCAGTTCCACCAGAAGACAAAGTATGATGCAAATACGTTTCATGAAAGAAAAGTGGGAGTTCTCCATGAGAAGCCAGTCATCTATGTGGGGAAAGAAAGTGATTCCCTCATGAGGGAGATAACGTAGTAACACTGCCATTTAGTTTGTGAATATCTTTGAGGCTGGCTTGGTAACTAAATGGGGAGGACTTAATATTACTAAAACAAAATCTGAGTCCAGTGGCACCTTTAAGACCAACAAAGTCTTATTCAAGGTATGAGCTTTCAAGTGCATACACACACTTCCTCAGATCCAGGCTGCAGGAGAAGTCCCCAGCCAGCCCCGAGAACAGGCTGTTGTTTTTTTAAAAGGTATTTGTCTTTTCAGGTCTATAGGACCCCCCAAAAATTGGGATTTCTGAAAAATTCCAGATCTGAATACTCTACCAGTATTGGAATTTGGAATTTTTTTGGAAATCCTGAATTTTTTTTCAGGTCCAATAGACCTGAACCAAAAAATACCAGTTAAAAAAAAGCTGAACACCGCTAGTGTGGGGAAAACAGATTCTACAGCATCCTTCTGCTGTAAAGACATGATCTCCTCCAAACACTGGGATTCGGCTGACAACCGCTGTTAGGAGAAGGGACATACATTTTGTACTGTAATCTACATGCATGATGGTTGAAAGCCAGTTAGCTAGAATAACTTGCTCCCATGCTTGAGATCTCAACTGAAGTGTGGAGTGCTCAGAAGGAGAAGAAGCTTGTATGAACATTCAGACTCTGCTTGGATACATGATGGTTTGAGGTACCAAGAGATGTACTGCACTTTGCAGAAAGAATTGTGGAATGCATATGAGCAGCATCTGTGAGCTGACAACAGAATACTCCGGGAGCAGCATGTGTGGTTTTGTAGAGGTCCCTAAAATCAGTGTCTTTGAGGGTAGTTGGTACCTGAAGTGAGTCCCATGGAGCAGGCTGTTTACCCTAACTTTTAGGCATGATCTAAAGGATCCTTTGTCTTGATGCTAAAATCCTCCTCATCACCAGAAGGTAGATCATGGATCCTTACTTTGCCCTCAGAGGTGAGGGGAATAGCAATTGCCATAGTCTTAGATCTGAAGTTGTATTAATGTACTGTTTTAGGTGCAGGGTCTCATTCTGAAACAATCTTGCCCTTACTGCTGTTCTGAGGGCAAGATCTTTTTTTGTCCTGTGAGAAATGATCCAGCAAGGGAGATATTTTTTCATAATACTCATACCTTGCCCTATAGGCTAGGTAGTTTGCCAACCTTAGCGACAGTTCTGCCAATAAATACAGCTTGTGATCCATGCCACTGAGTTTCCTATCTTCCTTATCTGTCTGTCATTCTGTTTCAATCTATAAGACTGTTCCTCAGATTGAAACATTACTCGAAGTGTGTGCTCCATGTAATATATATGGTGGAAATTCAAGAATATGAGGTCTATTTATGGAGAGAAGTTAGCAGTGGAATCCCACAAGGATCAGTACTGGGACTGGTACTATTAAATTTGTTCATAAATCTGATCTGGAACTAGGGGTGAGTAGTACAGTGGCCAAGTCTTCAGATGACACAACATTATTCAGGATGATAAAAACAAAGAATGACTGTGAAGAGCTGCAGGAGGATCTCCACAAATTGGGTGAGTGGGTGACAATGGCAAATGAAGTTCAGTGTTAGTAAGTGTAAGGTGATGCACACTGAGACAAAAAAAATCCTAACTTCAAGTATAGTCTAATGGGGTCTGAACTTGCTGAGACTGAGAGGGAAAAAGATCTTAGGGTCATAGTAGATAGCTCAATTAAAGTGTCAACCCAGTGTGCTGCAGCAGTAAAAAAAAATGCAAACTCTATGTTAGGGATTATTAGGAAAGGGACTGAAAATAAAACAGCTGATATTATAATGCCCCTATGGTGTGGCCTCATTTCGAATACTGTGTACAGTTCTGGTCACTGTATCACAAAAAGGACATCTCAGAGCTGGAAAAAGTACAGAAGAGAGCAACCAAGATGATTAGGGGGTTGGAGCCCCTTCTGTATGAGGAAAGTCTGAAAGTCTGAGACTTTTCAGTTTAGAAAAGAGATGACTAAAGTGGGACATGATAGAGTTTTAAAAATTACGCACTGGGTTGAGAGAGTTGGCAAAATTTTCTCCCTCTCCCAAAATACTAGAACTTGGGGGCATCAAATGACGCTGACAGGCAATACATCCAGGACAGACAAAAGGAAATACTTCTTTACAAGGTAAGTTATTAAAATGTGGACCCTGCTGCCAGAAGATGTAGTGAAGGCCACAGGCACAGACAACTTTAAAAGGGGATTGGAAAAACTCATGGATGATAAATCTATCAGTAAACCTCTGAATATCAGTGCTAAGAGTCAACACCAGAGAAAAGCCTCTGTACCCTGTTGTTAGACCTCCAACTGGTTGTCTACTGTATAAGACAGGATGCTGGACTAGATGGACCACTGGCCTGATCCAGTAGGGATCTTCTTATGTTCTTATCATGGTATCCCTATTTTATTTATGCATATTTAATTATACAGATGTCCATCTTATGACATGGTTCCAATTCCAGAACCTGTGTAGTACTGACACAACTAAATTCAAATTCTAAATCCTTAACAGGGACAAGCTTCTCAAGCAATAGTCATTAATTTTATCTATCTATTAGGAATAAGGCCCCTTGTGGGAATAAATACAGCGGGTTCTAGAAAGAGGCTCTTGGAGAGTGCCAAGGCCTTGGGCACTCAGCATCAATGTGCTGTGGCAACCTCAGCAGGGTATAATGACACAGAGTCCACCATTTTCTCCAGGGGAACTGATCTCTGCTACCTGAAGTACAGTTGTAGTTCTGAGTGATCTCCTGCCCTAACCTGGAGATTTGCAGCAGTGGTTCCCCAAGAGGGAATAGCTGGTTTGGAGGGCAGAGTCTATGGCATTGTACCTGTCTGAGGCCCCATCTCTCCTCAAACCCCAGCGTCTCCAGGCTCCACCCCTCAAATCTCCAGGAATTCCCCACCTGGGGTTGGGGGTTAAACACAATCCTCCCAGGATGGGCTGGAGTCTATATTGATGGTGCCCCGCCCCTTGGGACAGCCCCTCTTTTCCTGCATTTTTTGGCCTTGGGGCAGCTGGGAACTGTAGGCTAGCAGATGAGGAAGCCCCATTCAACCCAGTGAGTGATACTCCTTCAGGCCCCTCTCTGGAACTACAGCTCAGTTGAACCTTATGGGGGAACATTTTAAACAAACCACAGACAGCAGCCATCTTATAAACACAGGTAACAGCCACTGAGGTAACAGTTAATCCCCCCACAGGAGAGAGCCAGAAGTGTCTTTGTCAAGAGAGAAAGCCGTCTTGACAGAAATTCTGACAGGGCACAGAGGCTGAAGGAGTGGGCAGGGAAGAGGAGCAGATCAGCACCCAGCCAATAGCATGCGAGTATTCACAGCCAGTGGATAGGGACAGCTTCTGATTGACAGGACAGGGGACCAAAGGCTGGGGTGGCATGTGGAATGTTCAGGAACATGCCACCACCAACAGAGAATTATGTGTAAGAGAGATTTGAAGAATTTGTATGCCCAGCTTCGGCCTGTTCATCTCAGGACCCAAGGCATGTAACAATAAAAAAGTCATTTGATAAAACTAACATTTAAACAGACAACATAAAACACTAAAAATTAATCTAAAAACACTGTCTGCCCCTATTAGCAGGGTATTTCCCTTCTGCCCAGACTCTAGCTGCCCCCAACGCTCTTGAGAACAACTGTTTGACAACCTTGCCAGAAAGCCAGAAATTCCCTTCTGAACTCCTTTGGGAGGGTGCTCCAGAAGTTCCACTGAAAAAACCTTGAGGCTAGATTTTTGCCAAAAGTACCTTAAGGGGGGGGGGGGGGGAGGCTTCTGACAACAGACTTTGCTGGGAAGACCAAAGCTGCCACATGGGAATATGCAGGGAGAGGTGGTTCTTTAAGTCCATTGGCTCCAGTTCATTAAAGGCTTGAAAGGAGGTAATTTAAGGAGGTAACCACAAGCCTCTTTATTAGTTTTGCAGTACTGTTAATATGAAACATGTTTCATAGCATTTACTCAAGTCATTCTTAAAACAGCATGTTAGGGCACACACATTTAATAGCTCATAAAAAGTGTCACTAACCAGTATCCCTTATTCCACACTCTGCTTGGATTAGCAATAGGTAGGCAGCATTAAATACTGTATTTTTCGCTATATAAGACGCACCTGACCATAAGACGCACCTAGCTCCGCTCGGTGACATGGCTTGGGAAAAGTGAGGGGGGTTTAAGACGAACACACTTTCCCCCCCACTTTTTTGGGAGAAAAAGTGAGTCTTATGGAGCAAAAAATACGGTACTTCTTGGCATTAAGCTCTGAAGGTAGTTTGCATATTCCCCAGAGGGTTCATTCTCAATGGCAGACTGTAACCCCACCCCCATTTTCTGCATTCACAATCACAAATATTTATTTTTACCTTGTGTCCCTTCATTTCCTCACATATTGTCTCTTTGTACAATACTGCACAAAGATTCAGTGCAGTGCAGTGAACTTGAACCAAGAAGATATGAATTCTTTTAAAAGGGATTCTTTAAGCCTAACTTATCACACAAGGCTATCATGAATAAAACGGAATAACCCCATGAGGTCTTAGAGCATGGTTGTGCCTATACTGTTTATAACAGATTTGTTCATGATGGGCATGGACTTGTTTTGTTTTGGTCACACATTCCTTCCTTCTCCTCTCATCTATGAAGCAAAATGTAAGATCTACATTTGTAAATTTTATATGCCATGCCTTCCAATTTTATATACCTAGTTGAATTGGAGTTTGTTTCTTGCCCGCAAACTAGGAATCTTCTGGTTGGTGGGGAACAAATTCCAGATTATTCAAATATCAGCATTCAGACAATACAAATGTAATTAATAATACAACTGTTAGAAACACTCGATCAACATTACTGTTAACACCATCTTACACATAAACTTGTATTGAAAAGGTACCTTCAGTGAACCGAAACTGAGGGCTCTTTCACAAAATGTTTATGCAAGTGAATGCTTACAGCAGAGAAAAGAGATTAACCACTCACCTCCCCCCAGCACATACTGTATCAGAAAGTTCAGGGCTAACTATTCCAGTGATAAACCTGTCTGCTACTGTGCAGGAAGGATTCCCAATGGTTTTCACCCCCCTACCTTCATCCCAGCTCCTTGATTTACATTAACATTACAAAAAGCCTTGCACTAGATGAAGGAAGCGCAGCATCAAGGGAAACCTGACAAGGCATGCCCTATTTCCTTATCAGTATTAGGCATTACCCTAGCCTGCTTTCACAGCCTGACTCATATTTCAGAGTGTAGGCTGCAGCTCACTTCCAGAGGAGAGGAAATTATAAAACACAGGCTCTTTTAGGTTCACTTCCTCTCTGGCTGTGGCCAGTAAAGCGGGACCCAGCAATGTGTGGCATTTCCCAAGGGAAACTTGCTGGGCACATGAATGAGAAAGTAGACTATGTTTTAGTGCAGCAACTACAACAGCAACAGAAATGCAGGAAGACAGAACAGGCCTGGGAGGAGCAGATGTGCTTCTGACTTGTGGTGGTGGAGACTGATTTTTTTTTTTAACCAGCAGGAAGGATTTGGGTTATTAAATTGCCATACTGTTCCTATCTTGGCCGTATGAATAACAGTTTACTTTCCCCTCATCAGTGCAATGATCACTGCTATAGAGATGATGTAGCTCCTCTTCTAATTCAGTGCTCAGCCACACTGATGCATAGATTAAAGCAATATGGCCACTGTAAGCAGACTTTGCAGCCCTGAACAAGTCCTGCAAACCCAGAAATTCTTGCTCCCACCTAGACCTAGGAAGTTTTATTTAGTGAATGGCACGAGAATGTTCCATATCATTCCATTCTAACATAATAGATGAAAGTTTACCAAAAATGTTCAGATAATACAAAAACACATTCTAACGTCTATTCATAAATGCTAACTCACTCCTCTAATACTCCAACTTTAAAAATAAATAAAAATTAGGCCTACCATTTATAAGGTATGGATGATTGCAGCATTTTCTTAATTCCATCATAGTGTTTAAGAGATTAGGAACATTTGCTTGACCACCACCTTTTGACAGAAATGTAAAGTTCTTTTCAAGAATGGCTCTATAGTATTTCTTCTGAATGTTTGTCAATTCAACTTCAATAATAGTTTCTTCCTTGGGGGCCAGGTTCTTTTCCACATCTTCTTTAAGACGTCTTAACATCATTGGCTTAAGAATAGCTTGTAGTTTTTGCACCTAGGATACAGCCCATAGTTAAACAGTTGTTTTTGAAAGCAGTAAAAACAGCACTTTTTGTGCTTTTATTTATCATAACACTTTCTATACTTGGTTAGTCCTCTTACATATAACATTCTCTACTATAATGCTGCAATTTGAAGACCTGAATGTAAATGGTATCACTGTATACCAGTCTGCCTAGGCATTCCACTATGAAACAATCGAGCAAAAAACTTAAATATAAAAACTAACATACTACCATTAAAAACTACTCCACTGAAAACCAAATACTCAACATTGGACAGCTATTAACAGAGTGGTCACCAGGTGAAAAACCACGTGAACTTAGTAAGTTAACAGCAGTAAGGTACAGGTAATAATGATAATGTTTACAAGTCTTAACATCAGAATTGTAACCTAATTACTTGAAATAAGATTTATGGGAAAAGAGCACCCTGTATTCTCCCTTTATGAATTTAGTGTTAGTATTTCCTCCCCCAATCACTGAAAAGGTTTGGTCAACTGATAAGCTCCATACCAAGCACATATACTTGTTCGTGTGCTGAAATCAAATCAGAACTGAGCACAAGTCATCTGCTCAGATGCTTCTTTGCTGGCTTTTCTCACTGTACACAGAAGCCTCTATATGAACTTGGAGATCTAATATCTACCTAATACAAGATTCTCCCCCACAATCATTCCTTCCAAGGCCAGTATCATCCTTTTTTCTACCGCTGAGTGACTATGGTTATGAATACTATAATCTATCTTTTGTAAACACTACCCGTAATTATTTGTCTATAGACTGAAGTCTCCATTTGCACAACTTAAAATTACAAAATGATTGTGTGTGTGTATGTGTGTAGTGTCACCAAGATAGGAAATTATCTCTTGTGCAAAATATGTATGTGCATGTTGGAGGGGTTGTTTCACATGATCCCACCTCCTGCCAAAACGGCTGTGGTAAATATCTTCAGTAATAAAGGGCAGTGTGCAGCCGCTAATTTTGAACTTGCTGGGACAAAGAGTTCTATTGTCTAAGGAGAAAACACTTAGTTCCTCGCTTGCCCTGGTGTGAACCTTTCAGTGACTGGTTTGAAGTCATAGGCTGGTCAAACAATTAACATATCTCTGTACGGAGAATTTACCTGTTCCTCAGTTTTAAGATCACCAAACTCTTGCATAAAAGTGGTTTCTGAAGGAAAACGAGCTGGTTCCAAGAAATGAAGCAAGCTAAAAAGCTCTTCCACAGTGTTTTGAAGTGGAGTACCTGTGAGAAGCACCTTGTGTTCCTGCAAGACACAAACATTTAGGAACACAACTGGGCTTTTTAGCCACAAATCACAGCAAGTCTAGGTTTCTCCTTCCATCCCCATGTATTGTAAATAACAACTGGCTCTCCCAGAATGTGCTTCCTGCTAAATGTCATTCATTCCATTTCTTATCAAAAGCAGGATTTTTAGTAAAGTCATTATAGTCATCTTTGATCTTTATTAGACATCACTATATCTAACAAAAAGTCAAATGCTTCTGTTATTATACAGCGTTTAGTTTTTCATAAAATTTGCATGTAATTACTCTTAATAGGAACTTTTCTAGATTACTGGGATTACAAAAAATGCTAAATTATTATTAATAATATGTAACTAATGGTATGTAGAATTATATGAAAAAAATATCTATCTGACCCAAAGGATTCGTAATCAAAATTTGGGGGTGGGGTTTGAGAGCAGCAGAAGACAGAAGGGTACCCCTCCAAGCAATGTTCCCTCTAAGCTGTGGAGTCTTGTGAGCAAAAATTCTACTTTGTGAACTGCGGGCATTAAAGTTATGAGCAAGCAATTTGGCTACTGCACAAATTAGTTTGTTGTGGAGCCATCCTTCCTGAGCTAAGACAAAAATGTGTACGCCGGAGGCTTAAAAACTGTGAGCTAGCTCACACTAACTCAGCTTAGAGGGAACACTGCCTCCAAGCACAGCAGGATAAACTGTTGACTGAAAGCAATTTTACTGTCTCTATATAACATGTTATATATTTTACCTGAAAATAAAGAGATCATCTGGGTATTTCTGAAATATGCAGTGTTTCAGATTTGGAGTGTTACTATGAAAATCAATACATCTAATAGCCAACACGCCCCCATCTGTGGATACTTAAATCTGTAGATCAGGGCCATATTGAGAGAAGGGAGATCTTTCAGAAAACTTAGGGTACCCCTCAGGTTTGCAGAAAAATTCCAAACAAAGAGGTTAAAAAAGAAAAGAAAAAGAAAATTGTTGTCAGCAGTTGCACAGACAACTGGCTCTGAATCAATGCAATGGGAGGAGGAGAAGCAGAAGTCTTCTCTGTCGATCCCCCTTCCCAACACCCCATTTGCTGCCAACCCACCTATCTCCATCACTACCCTGGGGATGTGTGCGAGGAGAAGCTGAAGCCTCTGTGTCCCCAATGTCTCTGCTTTGTTGTCATTGCCTCTGTGTCAGCAAGACAGCTGTGCTATTGGGGGGGGGGGGGGAATGGCCTCAGTTAAAAACTGAGACAAAAACTGAACTGAACTTTTAATCTATCAACAATAATTTTAACAGCAAGTAACTGGAACTCAAAAAGCCAAGCTGCCTTGACAGCCCTAAATGGGCAGAAAGGTGGATATAAATTCTGTAAATAATTACTATTTCTGATCCACTGGATTAACAAATCCTGATTGACAGTTTTAATTTATGAGCATATCTGAGTTCTTCAGAAATGGGTAGATCACTGAGGGGATCATTATGGTCAAGATCAGATCAAGCAGTTAGGGTTTTATTAACTTATTTTTTAAAAGAAAGTTAACAAATAACTTTAGGAAAGGTTTCCACCAAAACATTTACTGTATGATCAATATGGCCAGGTACACAAACTTTCCTGGCACTCTAAAAGTAATCAACACCCACCAGGTCCATCATCTTGAGCCCTTCCAATAGCTTGCAATTTCTGTTCTTCAACCTGTGGGCTTCGTCAATTATCACACAGCGCCATGGAATGTTACGGAGCTCAGGACAATCAGTCAAAATCATTTCAAATGTAGTGATGATGGCATGAAATCTGTATGACCCCTTAATCACACGACCCTAAAAGTACAGAAATAACATAATCAGATTCATAAAATTTAATAAAAGTGATTCAGTTTATCCAACTTTGTTTAGCTTTATCCAGTCTAGTAAATTCTTAAATTTGCAAGTTGTTTGAAGAATCCACACTGGATGCTAAAGGACAAGAAAACACCACAGCAGCTTTATAACAGTGCCTGCATACCTGCAAGCAATGTACTTTTGCCTAAGCAAAACTGAAAAGCAACCAATGCCTCTTTTACATCCTAATTTTGGAAGTCTGAGCAACACAGATAAAAGTAATCAGAAAACTTCTTTGTATCCATTTTTTTTTTGGCTTAAACAACAGAGGAGAGTGACCAGGCAGGAAGGAGTCATACTTTGCAAAAAGTCAGAAGCAACTTTTACCTGAGGGTCCTTGAAATACATTTCATACGACTGAATGGTCCGTCGGCTGGCTTGGCTCCCATGATACACAACAACATTTAATTCTGTCCAGGTGCGGAATTCCCTTTCCCAGTTGGGGATTGTAGACAATGGGGCAATAACCAAAAAAGGACCATGGATGCCTTTCAAATATATCTCATAGAGAAATGTAATAGATTGAATGGTTTTCCCCAGTCCCATTTCATCTGCTAAAATGCAGTTTCGCCTGAAATAAATAAATAGCAATGTTTAATAATGAAAGTACAGTTCAATTCTAAACACATGATTAAACAAACCCTTTATTTCAATGGCATGTGGGCAAAATTCTACTATACCAAAATGCATTGGACTTTTTTTTTGAGGGCACTGACTGGAAATTCTATAGATGTGTATTTCTAAAACATTTCTAAAACCCAGCCCAAATTTCCAAGGTTGCAAGATGTTAAACAAGCTATGTGTTAAGGCAGTAATTTTGCAATAAAGTTACTTTACATACCTGTTGTACCAATTGAAAAGAAGCCAGTTAACTCCTTCCAATTGGTATTCCCTGAGTTTGTTGTTATTTTTATATTCCCTGGAACTTTCAGACTTCTTCCAGTCATCAGCAGGAGGTCGTTCCTGTTTCAAATACAGCAAATCACATTAGTGGTTACTAAAAACCACATTACTATGCTATTTTCAAAGAACAACTTCTATATAGAGCCAAATCTTACCACACGTTCTGTTTCTGGCTCCCTAGACATTAGTTTTTCAAATTCTTCAATCTTAGCCTGGTCTATGTCTTGCTTTAATTCCCACGTGCTGTCTTCATATGGAAGCGAACACCATTTCACCAAATAATGAGTCACAGGCTTTGTTTTTAATCAAGAAACAAGAAGTTAGATTAAATGAAAGCAACATTTGTTCTGTAAGCATAATAGCATCATGAACTGTAATGCAGAACCAACAAAATGATCTATGATATTTTAGTATGAAAACTGATGAAAACAGTTCAGCAACCAAGAGGCTGATAGCCTTCTATAAGCTATTTATTTATATAACAGTCCACTACAGTTTCAAGGAATGAAGTAAGGGATTATGCCCATTTTCTTGAGCATGAAGGCTGAGGAATATATTTAGCTCCTTTGGCCAGTGCCTATTGATGATGCACTGAGTATGTAGGTACCAATGATGAAATAAAAAATTATTTAACAATCATTTAGCTACTATATGATTAATGTTAGACTTCAAGAAATTAATGCATTGATCAATAAACTATATCAGTATTTCCCAGAAAAGAATACAGTATTGCAAAAAGTCTGGGAATCTTCTAATATTTTAATTTTAAATACCTTGCCATTTAAATAGTTTATTTTATAAAAGAACACCTTTATTACAAATTTTAAACAGTAATGTTAAGAGCAATTTATTTTTAAAAGACCTGAGATGCTATTAGGCAGCTCAAGGATAACGGTGATCAAAGATCAGGGCTGAAAAGTTTGAATTCCATCTCCTATTCCTTGCAACCACAGGACACCTTGCATGATCTCTCGTCATATTGCTATCACCAGTATTAAACTGAATAGAATTAAAGAAGAGAAACAAGGTAAGAGAATGTTTTGACTACTGAGATGCACAAATGCGTTCAAGCTGAACATTTCTCTTCAACCTACGTCTATAGCAAACTGAAATAAAACATGCCATCTATTGCTTATATTTAAACAAAGCAGCTTTATAAATATATTACCTCTCCATTATCATCCTTGCTATTTGAAACATCCAGTATCCGATCAACTTCAACATAGTCAGGATTAAAAAGTTCGTCATCAATCTATTAAAGAAAAAAAAAGCATAAATAGAAGATCAGAAATTTTATTAGCATGTAGCATTACTTTCAATGAGTTAAAAAAAATGGGCCAAAACAAATACAAAATGTGTATTTGGCAAACTTCAACATGTTAATTGAAATGCAAAAAATTCAGTAAGATTGTTCCCCGTGAGAGAATCAGACTTCTCAGACTTTGTTAACTGGGCTTCTTAATTACTGTGTGAAACCTTTTACTGTGTGAGAATGTTTAAGAATATTTTAAATGAAGTGTGAAATTACAATTCACTAATGAGCAATCAAAAAGGCTTATGGCATGCAATGCATTTATCATTCTTGAAAACTGCAGCCTGCAATAAAGAAACTGAAGCTATATATGCTAAGTGCTATAAAAAATAGAAGTTATAAAAGCTATAAAAAACAGAAGTGCCATATAAATTGAATTAATAGAATCATATTCCAGAACAAGTAAATAAAAATCCAACTGTAGATTTTCTTCTTTGTTTCCTCCTTTATCATCACACAATTAGCGTAGCAAAGTGTCCCTGAGTATGAGCCAGCAAGCCCCCAATTCAAATATCACAGCCTAAAATGCAATATGGGAACAATAATACCACCCAAACTTACAGGGATAGTTTACCAAAATTCATGTTGATGCTGGCTCTTCTGAACAAATTCAGGATTCATGAGGTACATGGCAATCATATTCTCTCTCAGGTAACAGTAATTTTTCTCTCAGTTACTCTTTGTAGCTGGCCTTAAGCAACTGGCAGCACATGAAATGGCCATGAATTGGCCTGGATTCTGTAGATCTGGTTACTGATGGTGTTGAGATGCATGTCATTGTTTGGTTTATGATGGTCATGGATATTAATAATTTCTTCTCAGAACACTGGGTTAGATGCCTCATCTACACATATTTACTCACTAGTTATATGACAGCTTCTTTAACAACAGGCCGACCTTGGCCACTGACATTTCCAAGCACCTTTACCATCTTATAGTGGCCCCAAATCTGATAAAGTGGAAAGGGAGAAGATTTGAATAGAGATGACTCTTAACTTGTACCAGAGCTGACTAAATATGGCAGATACTTAGAGAATTATAGCAGTTTTGAAGACATACTTCTTTACAGCTGCCAGTTTCACTGTGAAATAGGGATGGGCTTGAACTGATTCACGAAACCCAGTTTGGCATGAACCAGGGGCTTGGGAGGCCAGTTTGTCCCATGAAGCTCCATGTTTTCGTTTGTGGGCAGGTTTGGAAGTGAGCTCTGAAGGCATTTAAATGTTATTAGAGCCCACCAACAGCCCAAGTAAGCTTCAAAGCATTTAAATGATTTCGGAGCAACTTCTGGGTCGGGCCACCGAACCTGAAGTGAGCCCCAAAGGCATTTAAATGTCTTCGGAGCCCACTTCTGTGTCGGGCTGGCCTGACTGAAGAAGAAGAAATTGGATTTATATCCTGCTTTTCACTCAGAGTCTCAGAGCAGCTTACAAACTCCTTTCCCTTCCCCTCTCCACAACAGACACCAATCGGTGAGGTAGGTGGGGCTGAGAGAGCTCTTTTGAGAACTGCTCTTTCAAGAACTGCTCTGACAGAACTATGGCTTGCCCAAGTTCATCCAGCAGCTGCAGGTGGAAGAGTGGGGAATCAAACCCGGTTCTCCCAGATCAGAGTCAATGCACTTAACCATTACACCAAACTGGCGCCTTTGGCACTCACTTTTGGAGCTCAGTCGAGTCAGGCAGCCCGACTTGACTGAGCTCTCAGAGTGAGCTTCTGAGTTGATTAGGCAGATTACAAGAAGGGAGGGCAGGAAGGGTTGCATCAGTGCTTGGTTCTTGAGGCCCTTTCTTACACGTCCAGGGAAATGCTGATTGCCACTTTGGGGTCAGGAAGCAATTGTTCTCCAGGCCAGTCTGGCTGGAGATCCTGGAGGGTTTTTTTTTTTGCCCTCTTCTGGGCATAGAGCAGCAGTCACTGGGAGTGGGGAGGTATTTGTGAATTTCCTGCACTATGCAGGGGTTGGTCTAGATGACCCTGGAGGTCCCTTCCAACTCTATGACTCTATGACTAATATATCAGCCCCCTGGAACTAAAATCTCCTGAGAGAAATTCAAATTTGGGTATATGTGTTTGAGGTACACTAAGTAAGTTTATTTTCATCAAATTTAAAATTGTAATGTTTAATTAAAATGTTATCAAACAATTATTGTTGAGTCCCCAACTGCAGAAACAAGAATAAATTATTGCAGATATTACAAGGATGACTGTGGTACCTGTATAATCATCTGAAAATAGTAATCTTTAAAACAGTTTGATGCATGTACTATCTGAAACTTTCCGTTATTAGTAGTACATACAATGCCTGACAGCAGCCAAAATGACAAGCATAAGTAACTATCAATACATTCCAAGTTATATTCAAATACATAACTGAAAAAGGAACCACAAAACAAAAAAACAAAAGCGTACCTCTGAAAGGAACTTATTTTGGCCCTGCTTTGCCTTAAATCTTTTAATTTTTTGCTGAATTCTCCTGTCTTTGTCCAATACTTCCACAGATGCCCACTGACAGTGAAGGTAAGAGCTAAAAGATGGAATAAACTAATTTAAAGACACAAATCCACAATGCGCCATTTTCTAAATATTTACAGTCACAGTTTGGTATTTACTTGACTATGTAAAGTAGTTGTATTTGATAAAAACGTTCTCCATTTAAAGATATTCTTATTGGACATTTCTGGAACAGCACATAATAATCAACAGATATAAATTAAATATATATCACACAGCACCCTGGCATAAACCAACAGATATAGATAACAAAATATTCCGCTCAATTCCAATTCAGCAGTAAAACAATAAAGGTCTTGTGCTTTGCCACAATATACGCATGTAAAGAAATGAGATCAGTAGTTCTAAACTTCTGGTGGTTCTCATCTAATATTTTTATTGTATATGCATATTTGCCATAGTAACTTCAAAATTAAATTTCAAACATTTGGAAAGGGGATTTGAGGTTATGGCTTACTTACAAGTTTTTGTATTTTACATAGAATTCTTCTGTTTCTACCTCCTCTCCGTTCTCCATCTGTAAAGAGAGATCAGTGGCATTAATCATGAACAACAGTGTCAAATATCACCTCCAACTTCCACATAATACAGAATGCTGGTCAAAAGAGGCATGGATTAGAATTTAACAAAAGGGTGCCTTATTATATGGCATTTTTAAAGAATTAGAGAAGATATAGGTAAAAAGTTTCCTACATCTGCTTACCCACCAACATTCTGCACCGCTTATTACGACTTCTAAGACATGAATCATTTTAACTCCTCCCTAACCACATGCAGCTTCATTCACAACAACCTGACCCCAACTCTGGCATTCTGCCAAACCCACAGTGTTAAGCAGAAGCCAAGTGTACCATTTTCTCAGGCAGCAGCCAATTAGCAACTGTACTCCTGAATGCCATATGTATTATTTTTGGCTGGCTCATGGCAACTTTATATTGTGGTTTTTGAAACATGTTCAAATAATGTTTTAACAGTGGTTTATGCTTCCATATCGTTAGCGCTGCTAAATAAGAAATCGTATAAAACTGAACCTTATACTTCAAGTTGTAGCTTTAATGCATCATTGTTCATGATGTTAGTTTTACTCAATGGTGCAATTAAATTCATTCAGGCGAGATATCTCACATGCAGTGTAGCCAAATTAAATTAATACCAAAACATAACCTTTAGGTAAGGATAAAACTGTGACAAAGAAGCTCAAAACAATGTTATATATCAATTTATGCAGCACACATGGTATGCAGTGCAAGCTTACTGTTGAGGAGACTCAAAGCACGGGTGTAGTCTCACATTTTGTTTGTGTCTTAAATTACTCTAACAACGTGAGTTAGTTAGGAATTTTGATTTCAATGGGGAAAAAAGCCTGTAAGACTCTTTTTCATTAAAATCAATTAGATTTAGAAGTGCTTCACTTTACCTGTGTCATTGTAATTTCAAAAATAATTACACAATACCCAGAAATAATTTGAGTGGTATTAAACAGGGAGCTAAGCAGGGTCAGCATTTGGTTGGGAGACCACCAAGGAATACCAGGGTTGCTGTTCAGAGGCAGGCAATGGCAAACCACCTCTGAATGTCTCCTGCCTTGAAGACCCTATGGGGTCATTATAAGTTGGCTGTGACTTGATGGCACTTTACATACACAAACAGGAAGATAAGCAGGGTCAGCCCTGGTCAGTCTTTGGGTGGGAGACCACCAAGGAATACCAGGGTCATTACACAGAAGTAAGCATTGGCATACCACCTCTGAATGTCCCTTGCCTTGAAAACCTTATTGCGTTACCATAAGTCGGCTGCCATTTGATGGCCAAAAAATGAAAAGAAAAAAGTGAACAGAGTTCACACAGACAGCTAAAAATATTCATGCATCTTTGGGAGCTTCTGCAGTGTAATGATGACTAAGACAATGAGAAGGTCATTAGACTCTGTCATGAATGCAATACAAGGCTAACCCAAAGAACACTTTCTCAGCCTCATCTCCACTGCCCATCTACAATATGGAGATATTACTCCTGGTCTACTCTTACAGGCAGTAGTGAGGATTACCATAAAATGATATATATGAAACACTTTCAATACGGAATGTGCTATGGAAATACTAGGTACTAATATTATTGCTAAACACACTACTAACTCCAACTTGATACGTTCCTTTTAAAATCTGTTGTTGTCCTTAAATAAATCATATACTGAACAAAGTGCTAATTTGCCCTTTCTAGGTCAGGGGTCCCCAATCTGTTTTAGCCGGTGGGCTAAAGAATTCTGACACAGGGCGTCAGATGGTTGCCATGGGAAGTGGAGCCATACAAGTGTAGGGGACAAGAGGGATAGTTTAAAAATACCCTGGGAAAGATGAGTGATAGAGAGAATAAAAGCAACACTGGTGGCAGCTGTCCAGTGTCCTGTCAGAAGCTGTGCTGGGCCAGAGCCTGACCTGGTTCCACCCACTTTCTCAAAACATGTGGGTACCACTCTGGGGACCCCTGTTCTAGGTGAAAGACTGCTCCATTCTGGAACTATTAGGAATGAAACTTCATAGTAAGCTCCAATTTTCCATTCTCTAATGGAAGGGCAACCTCTGCATTTGGGATGTAATGAGCTATGCATCCATACAATGGCATTTTCTTATAACCTACAGAGGTTAACACCTCTTGAAGCACCCTTCTTCTGAAGGCTACTTTAACAGAGGAAAATGCATCTATATGATAATGCCAGGTGAAGGACAGCTATAAGCTGCAGTGGTTGCCACCCACTTTAGGGACTGTATAGTACCCTTTCTAAAGTAAACGTCTCTGTTGCCTGATAGACTCAGTGGGTATAATCTTGTATCCATGAGACTACAGTAGAAGAAATTCTAGATACTGTGGTTGAAGTTCTGAAGGCTACAAAGAGAATCACACTTCCTGAAATCCTTAGTTCTAGAGATATAAAAGTTAAGGGGTCACTTAACATCTAGTTATACCACTCACATTCCCTTTGATGGAATAGGTTCTGGAAAAGAGAAAGTAAGCTGATTTCCTCAACCCTATGGAGTGTGGGAGTTGATTTTAGAAATAAAGGTAGAGTCAGTGCAACTTTATAATTGTAGAATATAAACAGAAAGCTTATTGAGTTCTAACATTTTGAACACTGAGGCAATGTCTATATGGAAGGCAGACTGAATGGTTAAGCAAACTCTAAGCTTTAAGTAAACAAGTAGCCACGGTTTCAAGAAGGTTACTGTGAGTGCACTACAATACTGAGGTTCCAGGACAGAAACCTAGATACAGGAAGGTGATTGAGTTAGTATGCTCTCCTTAAAAATCTGTATGTGATGATGTGAAATAAACTTTCCTCTGCAGTCCCCTGGGATGCTGCTAGGAATGTGCATTCAGATATTTCCAGTCCAAATATATATCTGAAAAATACCTTATCAATATTTTTGGGTATATTCAGGTATCTGGGAGATGGGCTTTTTGAGAATACCAGATACTGATTCCTCAAAAATGTAAGAAATATTGAGGACTATCTGAAAATATTCAGGGCTGGCATTTTAAGATGTTCAGTCCAGCTGTTCTACAATTTTACAAGAAACTAAATAAATGAAACCATGAGTGATTGGTTCCTGGCATAGCAATTATAGGGTCTCTGAAAGTGTTATTATTAAACTATGTGGAAACTCTTCTACAAAGTTGCAGGTAATTTTTATATATGGTTACTGCAGCAAGAATAGTTTTTGCCAGGTCTTAGAAATCAAAGACTTGCCCCATGTTAGAATAATGGATTGATAGTCAGATAACTTTTCCTTCAGTTAAACTTACTTTATTACAAAGAGGTCAATGTTTACAACAGCTGAATGTTTTATGGACTGGACTGTTGTTATCATGAAAATGTATATAATATAGATATTTCAAATTAAAATAAATAAATTAAACCATGGGCTCCTTGGCCAATAGGTTTTCTTCCCTTTCATTGCAGCACTTTTTGGATTACTATGGAGCTGACGGGGAGGCATATGTAAAGCAGCTCCATTGAGGTACGAGGCAATTCAAACACTTGTGGGCAGCGGTACTGAGGGGAAAAGGGTTATCTGGTAGTGGGAGTGGGGCAAACAGGTAGCTCTTAATGATCCTGAACAGTTCTGCTGAACACTGCTGAATGGAGAAGCCAGTATGACTGGTACAATTTCTGTCTGATGATCCCATTTCTTAAAATGTTCATTATTCCGGCTACGTGCTCAATCATGTTTTAACAGAGGCAGAATTCTGCTCAGGAAAGGATCACTGAAGCTTCCTAGTTTAGTGATGGGGATCTTGTGCCCTTCTGCTGACTGATAGGTTTGAACTGCTATCTTGGTTGGGGAAGATTAACATGTGCTATTCCTCTGAAACCTCTTCTACTGTATGAATGCCTGTCATTTGGCCCTGGGCACTAGTGTATTGATATTCACCTCAGATTCCTGTGACATAAGCAACCCTGCACAGTGTTCTGTTCAAATTAAGCACCCTGGCCATATAACATAACTTGAAGTTCCTTTCAGGTGTTTTTTGAAAGACCATGTTGATTTTGTTTTTTGTTGTTGTGTGATTGGATCTTTGAAATGGAATAACGATCTGTGCCGGAGACTGGAATGATATTTTACCCATGAAATCAGGGGTTTCATGCGCTCGGGGGAGCGCAGCTCCGGGAGTTGGTACGAGCCCCCGCCATGCGGGGGAATGCCTGCTTGTGTCATGGCTGCAGCAAAATGACCCCGTCCCTTGGAAAGGTCCTTGTTCCTCTGACCAGCCTCCTGAAGGCTTCAGCCACCACTGCAGCTATCCTCCCAGAACAGTGGTATTTCTGCGGCTTGGATTAGTAGCTCCTTCCTGCCTTCCTTCCATGTCAGGTGGTGTGGTATATGCAAATAAGTTATGCTAATGAGCTCCTGCACCTCTTTTTCTACGAAATGACCCCTGCATGAAATTATCACCTGGCAACTAACTCCAGAGTTCCATTAAAATCATTAGTTGCTCCTGGTATTTCTGGAGAACTTGTGTTAAGAGTGACTGGATCTGCAGCTCTCTTCTAGATTTAGAGTGATCTAGTCTGGGTGACAGTCAGTGCCTGTAATTCAGTGGTTCTCAACCTTTCTAATGCCGCAACCCTTTAATACAGTTCCTCATGTTGTGGTGACCCCCAACCACAAAATTATTTTCGTTGCTACTTCATAACTGTGATTTTGCTTTTTCTCATGGCAGAAGACGCCATAAGAAAACGAAGGTAGGTGGGGGGGAGAGAGAGAAAGAGAGAGAAAGGTAGGGGGAGAGAGAGAGAAAGGGGGAAGAGAGAGAGAGAGAGAGAAAGGGGAAAGAGAGAGAGAAAGGTGGGGGGAGAGAGAGGGGAAGGAAGGAAGTTGGTGGAGGGGCGGCTTTTGCCGCTTTTCCTGGGCTCTGCGCTTCAGTGCGGAGCCTAGGGAAGGGGGTGGCAGCTTTTGCCACTTTTCCTGGGCTCTGCGCCTCGGCGCGAAGCCCAGGGAAGGCGGGGGGGCGGCTTTTGCTGCCTTTCCTGGGCTCTGCGCTTTGGTGCGGAGCCCAGGGAAGGTGGGGGGGGCGGCTTTTGTCACCTTTCCTGGGCTTTGCGCTTCAGTGTGGAGCCCAGGGAAGGCGACGGCGGAGAGCCCTCAAGGCAGCGGCAGGGAGGGGGAAGTGGCCATTGACTTACCTGCTGGTTTCTTCCTCCTCATGGCCCCTGCTGGAAGGGCTGCTGGAAGCAGGGGGCAGGGCTCCGGCCTCACCAACCCCTGCTCTTTGCCCTTAAAGGAAAAGCTTCCTTTGAGGGCAAAGAGCCAGGAGGCTAGACCTCACACTCGATTGAGCATGGGGTCCTTTCCTGCCGGAGGGGAGGGGTGGGCTCGGACCTGTGGGCGACCCCTGTGAAAAGGTTGTTCAACCCCCCAAAGGGGTCGCAACCCACAGGTTGAGAACTGCTGCTGTAATTGGTGAATTTTCTGGCTGAGCATCAGGACGTTCTTCTGCACCGATTTCAAAGACGAAGGCCCACTGGAGGAGCTTCTTGTGGAATTCCTTAAGTAAAATGTGAAGACAGGTCTCTTGATAGATCCACTAAGAGCAAGTGAACATGTTGTATGGATGAGGTGACTGAAGACTTCCTAAGTAACTTTTACTTCTTTATACAGTAGTTGAACCATTTTATGCCAAGGACTGCATGGCGACCCCATTTTTCTTGGAGGGAAAAAAAGGATCAAGCAGATCCTGAATTGATGTTGACTTCTGGTTCTGGCTCTGTTGCTCCTAATATATAACAAATGCTAATGTTAGAGACAATGTGAAAATGTTCATCAGGACACACTAGGCCACTGAGATCTGAATGCATTTTTTCATCAGTAGTACTTGGAACTCTAGGGAGAGCCTATGGGGTGCCGTGGCTAGAGTTTAGGACAGGATTTGGAAGGTTAAATTCACCTTTCCGCCATTTCAGTGTGACCTTGGATGACTTACACACTATCATCATCATCATCATCATCATCATCATCCCAATCCCTGCTACTGCGGGGCTCTGGGCGATGTACAACACATAGTAAAAAAAATTAAAACCATAAAATAAGCACACTAATAATGTCAACCCAGCAATTTAAAAAATCAAGTGGCAAAATTACAGTTTCTTCCCAATTCCAGACCGCAGCCACCTTGTGCGTATGGGGAGGAGGAATAAAACTATCTGATGGAAAGAGATGAGGAAGAGGAGGGTGCCAGCCAAGATGGAAGCCATCACTGTCCTCAACCAAAGGCCTGGCGGAATATCTCTGCCTTACAGGTCCTGCAGAATTGCATAAGGTCCCGCAGGGCCCTGATATTGTTTGGCAGAGAGTTCCACCAGGTTGGGGCCAAAGCTGAAAAGGGCCTGATTCTGGTCAAAGACATATGGATGTCTTTGAGGCCAGGGATTTCCAGTAGATTGCTCTCCAAGGAGTGTAATGCTCTCCTGGGGACATAATCTAACTCACAGTGTTGCTGGGAAGATAAAATGGAGAGGGAGAACCATGAACACGTCCCTAATCTCTTTGGGGGAAAGGTGTTTAACAAATGTATAGTCTCTAGCATCCAGAGGTCTGAGGATGACTGTTGTCAAGCTGGGAAGTGTTAGAAGTATTCTTGGGCTCACTAAGTGCACTAGCATTATGCCTAACGGCCTTCTTTCTCCCTCTATAAGATGGTGGGAGGGTTTTATCAGGAGCTGATGGTCTGTGGTCTGGAAGCTGTATTAAAGGGCTTCTATTTCTGTTTTCATCAGCTAAATCCACTGAATTATGTGTTAGTCCTGAGGTCACGAAATGAGCCAGTCTTGTTGGACACCAAGTCCATTCTTCCTTAGGTCAGCAAAACCTGCTTGTTTTCCTTTATTTTGATCAACATGAGATCTAAAGATTTTCTAAATACTTTGGTGTCTGTAAGAACATTACTAAACCTTGACTAGGAATCTGCACTAACTTCCCAGTGTCTAAACTGTATGCTGTAGAGAGGGATTTTTTCCCAGTTAATCTCTCTGGAGAAAAAGTCTAACACCCCTAAGGATATGCTGTTTAATCCTAAGTAAAATTTCCTAGAAAATAGAGAGTTCAGCTTTTGACACCCAGAACGCACCATAGTCTGACTCAAAGTTCTTCCTCAGCACAACTTCAAAGAGTTTTATCACACTGATTTCTGGGTAATCTATCTTTGACTGATGAAGAGGAATTAATTGCTATCACTGGAATGTCAACAAGGGGAGCTTGGAGAAAGCAGACTGTGACCTGTCCGGGAATTTCTCCATCTTTATATGGCTGAAAAAAATTGAAGCAAGAAGAAGGAACCACTAGCACCAAGCCTTTCCCACCTTGGGGAGGGGGCTAAGTATGACACTTCTGGGGTGAAGGTTGGGCACACTGGAGGAGTATGCAGCTGCTTCTGAGGTGACAAAGCACACACACACAAACAATTCCTTTAATGGCATTATACAGAAATAAAAACATAATATCTGTTTCTGCATAAAATACCCTTTCCACTAAAAATACCCTGCATTGAACACTTACAACATTTTATAATACTTATGGGGTAAAGGTTGGGCACACTAGAGGAATGTGCAGCTGCTTCTGAGGTGGCAAAGTGGTTTTTTGGAACATGTTAAAGTCTAACTATAGTGGGTGATACAGAGGAAAAGTCTAAATACTTCTTCCGTCAACACAGTTCCACTGATGGAAGAGACAGAGGGCCTTAAGGCTTCTCTTAAGAGTTTCTCCCCCCCCCCCCCCCCCCGGCCCAATTTATCAGCATTAACTAGACAGCACAGACATTTGACATGATCTACCTCAGGTTAAATTTGCAGAAAAGATCTATTTACTATAGCAACTAATTACATGCATTGTCATCCCGGAAGTACATGCATTACAAAATCATTTTACTTTTTTGTAGTTAAAACTTCTTGTACATAATTAATTTAAAATCATCTTGATTTAAATTACTCTGTCTGGATAGGAAGATTACAGGAACACTCTGAATGACCAACGTTTTGAAAACAGAAACAAAACCCCTGTGACAAAGAAATAAACAGCTCTGAGGTGTGAAGAATTTATGTAAATGTTTTAAGTACCTGTTTCTTGACTGTTCGGCAACTCATGATTTTCTCAACTACAGGGCCATCAGCATCAGCAGATTCCTACAAAGAAACAATAGTAGTTATATTTGTGTTCAAAAGTGCAGAAAAGGGAAACCAAAGTGACTGAAGTGTTAAAGCTCTTTCTCCATAAGGGACATCGAAAATGTTTGAAGCTTTTAGTTTAGAAATGAACAAGCTAACACAAGACACCTTAGAGAGATTTAGAGAATTATGAAAGATACTCCTACCAAGCTTTCTTTGCTAGAGTGCAGGGAGGGGGACTTCACCAGATTCCCCTCTTCATTGCAGCCACATGATTTGTCCATAAGGGTCCCTGACCCTCAGCACTGGGGCTAGAGGGGACTGCTGGAGGAAGGCGAATGGAGATCACAAATTCCTTGCACTGTTTCAATACAGGGTCTTTTGTTCAATTTAACCGGGTTCAGATTTATGACAGACAAAAGGAAGTGTCTACTTCACACAATACATAAGTAACTTACTGAGTCTGCTGTCAAAAACATAGTGATAGCCACTAGGTTTAGATAGTTTTAAAAAGGGAATGAGACAAATTCAGGGAAGACAGGTTTCGTGCCATGAAAACTACATATAGTGAGATGTCTGACTGGATTGGGGAGGGGAAGGGAAGAGGACAGAGCTATTGCTTTCAAACCTTGTTTGTCAGTTTCCTAGATGCTGGCCACTGTTGGAAATGGTATGCTGGACTAATCAGACCCTTGGCTTGATCCAGCAGGACTGCTCTTAACAAGGTTTTCTGGGTCTTACAGAACAATGTTGTTAATGTTTTAAAGAATGACCTTAGCTTTTCATAGTACAGTGAGTTTCTTAAGTCTGAAGCTTCTCAAGAATTTTGAATGTGAAAGTAATATTGATGTCTCTTGGAAACATTTAACTGGAAGACACCATAAAGGACATTTAACTAATAAAAATATAAGTTGTCAAATGAATGCTTCAGCTGATGCACACATTTACTAATGGTTTGTCAAGTTAGTTAAGTGAAGTAGTGATATTAAAAGACCACTACAAAAAGATTGTTACAGGAATCATTTCACATTATCACCCTTCGTTTTATTCAACCTATTTTATCCATCATTTACATTGCACAGAGAATAAAGCATACCCTGCTGGTTACTACAAGACAGTAATTTCATAAAGGGGTTCTTATAGTGCCTGACAGCAGGAGACAAGCTTGAGTGGTTTATTAAGTCATAGAAGCCAGACCACTGAATTCACAGCGGTAAATTCAGTCTCCTTGGAGCCATTTTTAGGCTTTTCAGCAGAGACCATTAATTTTACTAAATTGTGTTGAATTACATATTGTAGGCTTGTAAAGAAAACCTGAATGAACACAGCCCTTAGGAACCTAAACAACTAATTTCCTTTGGCATGTTGAGCTAAGCAAAGATGGAAGTCCCTTGGAAGAAAAAGCAACAC
Source organism: Lepidodactylus listeri (assembly GCA_029233225.1). NCBI lineage: Eukaryota > Metazoa > Chordata > Lepidosauria > Squamata > Gekkonidae > Lepidodactylus > Lepidodactylus listeri. Next base: position 53,470,808 of record JARCFY010000006.1, read on the forward strand.
TTAAATGTTTTACAGCCTAAATCATTACAGGATTTTCAGTCTACCCTCTGTTTGATGAGCATAAATATGAATTGACCTGTTGCTCAGATTGAGAAGTATTTGAAGGGGAGTTTCTTCCACCATTATCTGCATCATCAGCCTCCTCATCAGAAATCTTGAACTCCAGGTCTTCGGTGTAACGCTTTCTCTTAACTTGTCTGCTAGAGCGCCTTTTCTGAAAAAGAAAAAAAAACCCTTACATAATAAACATTCACCTCATTCATTGGCAGCTGTATTTTAACATTAATGGCAAATATTTTAACATTGTTTTTAATTCTGTTGAACATTGCCCACAGTCCTCTGTATATAGGGACTGGGCGATTTATAAATCCAAAATATAAGTAAATAAAATAAATAAACCATTTCTGTTTTGAAAGGATGACTCAGGCAGGAAGGCAATGAGCTTCTAAAAAAAGGAAATCTACAGTTCAGACTGGGAGATGATTCTGATTCTCATGAAATATAATGAAAGCTTAATAGTAAACCATATAAGTGTAAAGAGAATTATGCTCAGTGCCAAAGGTGGTAGAAGTATACAACAGTCTGAGTTACAGAACAATCCAAAGTTCTTCCTGGGGGAAGCACACCCAATTCATACATTATTAGAGCAAAGTGGAAGGGGGCTTCCTCGTGGCCATGAATGGAGGGGCTGTGCAGATGGCAGAATAGCACTGTTCACACCATACAAGCACTGTGTAATCTTGAGACACGAAGAGAAGAGAAGAGAAGAGATTGGATTTATATCCCGCCCTTCACTCACTTGGTGTATATAGATCCTGAGGAGTCCCGACTCCCTATGCATGCTTACCTTTATTATGAGAATGGTTGTTTTACTCCTGCCCTTGGGACTCCAATCCCTGCTTTTAATAGAACCCAGGAAAATATCTTATTTCTATTTCTCCTCTTCCTCTCTCCATCCCAAGAGCAAGAAACACTAATTGTGAACTGGAAGGCCTGTAATAAAAGCCTTCCTGTTTCCCAATTCAGTAGCAAATAGATTTCTGTATTAGAGGATTTAAATAGTATATAGGAATTGCGTATTAGGACTAGAGTAGACCCTTTCCATTCACAGGAGTTCCATTCCTGGGATCATAGTGAATGGTGACATCCACAAATGCTGAAGACATGGTGTCTCCTGCTTCCATGGGTGGACTGCCCACATGGTTGTATAGGGACACCTCAGGATCTATATACACATCAGTTGTTCATATATTATCTGCAGTCAGTTCTAATGCAAATCATACTAAATTATTCAGGAAGGTTAACTCCCAAGCAGACAATACTGAGTCTCCAAAAGATATTTCCGAACTTAATGTCAGATTTATTTATGATATTTCTATGCTGCCTCTTCACAGTCCTGCTTGAGGTGACATACATTAAAACATACAATATAACCATAACATAAAACATACACACACACACAAACATGAATGAATGAATGTATGTATGTATGTATGTATGTTTTATGTGTGTTGGTGTGTGTGTGTGTGTGTGTAAAAGAAAGTCCCCTCACCATAAAATCAACGCCCAGGCTGAACCCCTGGACTTAGAAACATGAAATTTGGGGAGAGCACTCCTACCATGACGTAGATGCTCACTAAGAAGGGATTTTAAAGAAATTCAACCCCCTAAGGGGGTCAAAAAGGGGTAAAATGTGCTCCCCTCATTGACTCCTATATGGCTGCCAGACTGCTGCCACCTTGCACCCCCCCCCCCACTCTCTGGTTAGCTGCAGAGCTCAGTGTTCTGAGGTTTTAAAAAAACCCAGTTACAGGAGACTGCAGAGAGCTAATGACAGTTGAATCAGGAATGGCCAACCTCCTGTGAGGTGCAGCAATGCTGCTGGCCCAGCCTCCCCAATGGCTTCAAACACACTCCCCACACCTCCTACACCTGACAGGTGGCTGTCTGTCAGGTGCAGGAGTGGATGCACGGTGTTTAAAGCCATCAAGGAGCCTGCCCCAGTAGTAACGTCTTAGCTATCCTGCTGGCCCAGCCTCCCCGATACATTTAAACACATTCCCTCAACACCAGACAGGTGGGTGCCTGTCAGGTATAGGAGCAGGGCCAGGGTACTTTAATCCATCAGAGAGGCCACCTGAGCAGCAACACCTTAGCAATGCTTCTGGGCCAGCCTTCCCAATGGTTTAGACACCCACCTACCTACCCCTTCTCCACCTGACAGGCAGTTGTCCATCAGGTGCAGAGCATTGAAAGCCATCGGGGAGGCTGCCCAAGAAGCACTGCCTTAGCAATCCTGCTGGCCCAGCCTCCCCAATGCCTTCAGACACGCTACCCCTCCTACACCTGACAGACAACTGCCTGACTATGGTTGGAAGGGGCACAGAGTTCTTAAAGTTGTTGGGGAGGCTTGCTCAACAGGACTGCCTTAGCACTGCTGCTGGCTCAGCCTCCCCGATGCCTTTAAACACAATCCCCCCTTACACCAGACAGAGGGGTGTTTGTCAGGTGTAGGAGCAGGGCCAGGGTACTTTAATCCATCAGAGTGGCTGCCCCAGCAGGATCATCTTAGCAATGATGCTGGCCCAGCCTCCTCAGTGGCTTTAACCACACTCCCACCCACAATGGAAACATACCTCGGATTTGTAGAAAAGTAGTTTCCTGTATTGGGTTATTTAACTTCTCACAAAGTGGGTTCTAGAAAATATGAACTTGCTTAATATCTGATTACTCAGATGTTGTTTTGAATACGTAGTTATTGTAATAAAAATGAGAAGCATTTTTGTTAAAAAAGGGTATGCCTTGCATCCCCCCCCCCCCAAAATCAATGTCCAGGGAGCCCCCTACACAAAGAAACCCAAAATAAGGGGACGTCAACCTCCACTACAAAGAGATTTCTGAGAAACACGACCCAGAAGTGGGTAGAAAAGGGGAAAAATGTGTTCCCCCCCCCAATTGTTTTCCAAGTGCCTGGCAGGCTGCTGCCTCCTTGCCCCCCCCCCCCGGCTCTGATTGGTCAACTGTAGATCAGAGTTCTGAAATAAAACCTGCCTGCTTGCACCCACCTCCCTCTGATTGCTCAGCTGTGGATCTCAATATTCTGAGGTAAAAACACAGTTTAAAAAGACCGCAGACAGTTGAGGACAGTTACAGAAATCAGCAGTTCAAGACTCCTGAACAGACATTTCTCATAACAGCCTGCATGGCAATTGAGTTTATGAATGTTTATGGGGAGATAGTAAAAGACATTTCTAGGAGCCATTCTGAACCCCAAGAATGACAAGGCTACTATATATTTATAAAAGCCCCAACATATTGGCACTTTCCAGCTCTCCCATTGGCTGTGCTGTGTGCTCCATCAGCCATTGGCCTGTCAACTGCCACTCAAGAGTACTCGCATGTCATTGGCTGGGTGCTGGGTTTGCTCCTCTCTCCTGCCCACTGCTGGCTTGGTCACTCTTTCAGTTAGAATAAATTGCCACAACAGTTGTCTCTCCTGATGAAGAAGCTTCTCCTGCCTGGCTCCTCCATGGCTGTCTGGCTACTGAGGTGGGCCAGCAGCTGATAAACCATTCTCTCCTCCTCCTGCTGTGCAGCTCTCTTTCCCCTAGGGTTGCCAAACTCCAGGTAGGACCTGGAGATCTCCCACTGTTACAATTGATCTCTAGATCAGTGTTTTTCAACCTTTTTCGAGCTAAGGCACATTTCTTTCATTGAAAAATCCCGTGGCACACCTGACAATATCTCACGGCACAGTGGTTGAAAAACACTGAAATACAAGATAAATGGGTCATTAGTTGCCTCAGCTCAAGTATTAACTATGACAATATTCCAAATACATTTAATAGCCACTCAACTTGAAATCGTAAGTTACAGATCCAAAGTGAGCCTCAACGGCGGCTCCCTCCTACCTCAGGCCGGCCACAGAGCGTGCGAGCGGAATCAGCGAGAGCGCGCCACTGTTCTTTCTCACATGCGCAAACGCGTCCCGGAAGGAACATTTCTTTCATTGAAAAAATCCCGCGGCACACCTGACAATATCTCACGGCACACCGGTGTGCCACGGCACAGTGGTTGAAAAACACTGCTCTAGATGACAGAGATCAGTTCCCTTGAAGAAAATGGCTGCTTTGGAGGGTAGACCCTATGGCATTATACTCTGCTGAGGTCCTTCCCCTCCCCAAATCCTGCCCTCTATAGGATCCTGCCCCCAAATCTCCAGGTATTTCCCTACTCTGAGCTAGCAACTCTACTTTCTCCTCAGTGGCTATTGCTAGGCAACCAAGCTTGGTTCTGTTAGTAAAAACGTGGGGGGGAGGCCCTTTCCAGGTCTACTTTGGCCTTAGTGGGGAACTCACTGGGGCCAGTTCTGACTAGGGTTGCCCGCTCCAGGCTGGGAAGTTCCTGGGGATTTTGTGGTGGAGTCTACGGAAGCCAGTTTGGGGAGGGGAGAGGCCTCAGCTGAATACAGTGCCATAGAGTCCACCCTCCAAAACAGTTATTTTTGCCAGTGGGAGAAAGAGATCTGTTGTCTGAAGTTCAGTTGCGATACCACGCAAAACCACAGCCAGTGTGGCTTAGCAATTAGCACTTCAGAGCAGGGTCTGCCAGTCACAGCTTCTCGCTGAGGAAGCTGAATGGGTGATTTCAGACCAGTCACAGACTTTCAGCCTAACCTACCTCACAGGGTTGTTGTGCAGATCAAAAGGGGGAGAGGAGAATGATGTGAGCTGCTTTGGTCCCCACTGTGGAGAAAGACTGCACTCTTCCTAGGTAGAGGCTGCAGGGAGGGGGAGGAGATGGAAAGCTGAAGTCAGAGGTGCAGATAAAGGTAGGGTGATGTTTGGCTGGGAAGGAGATAGGGTTGCCAACTCCTGGTTGCGAAATTCCTGGAGATTTGAGGGATGGAACCTGGAGAGGATGGGGCTTGAGGAGGGGTGGGACCCCAGACAGGTACATTGCCATAGACTCCACCCTCCACACCAGCAATTTCCTCATGGGGAACCACTGTTGCCAATTTCCAGGTGAGGGCTGGAGATCACTCAGAATTACAACTGCTCTTCAGGTGGCAGATATCAGTTCCCCTGGAGAAAATGGTGGACTCTGTGTCATTATACCTTGCTGAGGTCACCACAGCAAATTGACGCTGAGTGCCCAAGGCTGGGGCACCTGCCCAGAGCCTCTTTCTAAAGCCCGCTGTATTTATTTCCATAATGGGCCTTATTCCTAGTGATTACTGAAACTCTACTTAACTACTTCGAGGGGGCAGAAATCTGTGGACTCAGTGGTGCAAATGGATGATGCGGTCCACTGCCCTGTAGAGTTCCTCAGCACCCTCAACCCTCCTGGCTTTCCCACCCACAAGCTTCTCCTCAAAGTGGGGGCTCCAGTGATGCTGCTACGGAACCTCAACCCACCCAAACTCTGCAGTGGCACCAGACTGCAAGTGAAGGCTCTGCACAGGAATATCATCAAGGCCACACTGCTCACTGGCAGTGCTTGGGGAGAGTCAGTGTTCATACCACACATACCACTAATACCATCAGAAAACCCATTCGAGTTTAAGTGGCTGCAGTTCCCCCCTCGAGGTCTGCTTTGCTATGACCATCAACAAGTCCCAAGGCCAGACACTGAAGGTGGCAGGAATTGACTTAACAGAGGACTGCTTCTCACACAGTTCTATGCGGCCTGCTCCAGAGTGAGCTCACCAAGCAGCCTGGTGATCCTAGCACCTAAGAGCACAGCCACCAATGTGGTCTACAGAGAGGTCCTTCAGTAGAGAGAAAAAAACAGTACATATGTCTCAGTTCATTTTTTACACTACAATCTTCTCCATTAGAATTCCTACAACAAATGTTACATTTCAAACTTCACATCATCAGTATTATAACTGGATTTACAGAACTTAAATACCATAGCGAAGCACAGGTATCAGGCTAGTAACAACATAAAGATAAGCCACTGAACATAAATAGCTTAAAAATTACCCATAAAACAAAAACAGCCCATTAAAAAGCTGGCAAAATTATCTAAATAAAGAGAAAGATAAAAATATGGGTGAAAATATGGTGTTTTGGCTTGGCACTTAAAAAATGTAAAGTAGGCATCAGGCAAGCCTGAAGAGGCTGGGTGTTCCAGAGACAAGGTGCCACCACAGAAAAATGTCCTGTCTCTAATCACCACATACCTCACCTTTGAAGGCGGGAGCACAGACAACAGCTTGTGTGCTTTTTATCCCTTGCTATGTCAAGCCTCTCCTCTGTTTTCCAGTTTTCTCCCAGTATGGCTTGAAATAAATTATGGTCAATACTAATCAGAAATTGTCTCAAAATCACACTTTTAATAATAGTTTCAAAGGGGTTTGCAATTCATGATTCAGAAACAATCCTGATAATTTTGAGGGGACACTCTGAACTTCTAGAACTTCTTATTTTGTAGAAAAGAGCAAAAGTCCAGCAGCACTTTAGACTAACAAAATTTGTGGTAGGGTATGAGCTACCCATCTAGGTCTTATTTTGTAGTGCTACATCTGAGCAGAGACAATGTCAGTAAATTCACACAGATAATGACTGGGATTAGTGTGTTCACGCACATGTTGATAGGGTCCTGGCTGGGACCCCAAGTTGAATTCTAGCTGAAAGCTCACTGAAAAAGTCAGTCTGACAATGAAAAAATGTACTGGTGCATTTATTCTGGGGGAAAATGAGAAAGTATCATAAGGACATTATTTAAAATGATAATGTGATAAAATTATCCTTAACTTTTAATTCGAAATACAAGCACACACTGTGCTCCCCTTTCCCACCCTCCCTATTCCAACTCAAAAAGTTTAGGTAAAGAGTTAATTAAGCTCAACTCCAAACCACTATGATTCCTATTTTTGGATTTTTTTTATTGTGCTTAAACAATTGAACAATGGTACTACCTGAACTCCTGCATCATCTTCCTCCTCAGGGTGTGGTGATCCTGGCGGTGTTTTTTCCAAATCAGAATTTTCAGAACCTTCTTTTCCCTTGTTGACCTTTTTCTTCAATGCACTGGATTCTGATTCCGATTTCTTGCTACTAAAACATAAATATCCTTGATCAAATTTTGAACGAACAAAAACTCTTTTACTGCACACAGAATGAAATTAATTTGCAAACACCTCCTTTTGGGCTGTTTTCAACACACTGACATTATTAACATTTTAAAAATGAATTATCTACACTATCACCTTTACTAATAGTTTGTGTTGTGATATATTTTTCCACTCACTTTATACATCTGACTACTATATACACAAATCCATAAACAACTCTCCATGCCAACTCACAGAAAAGCTCAAAGGCAGGGTTGCCAGCTTCAGGTTGGGAAATACTTGGGAGATTTTGGGGGTAGAGCCAGAGAAGGCAAGGTTTGTAGAAGAGAGGGTATAATGCCATAGAGTCTACCTTCCAAAGCCGCCATTCTCCAGGTGAACTGATTTCTGTTGCCTGAAGATCAGTTGTAATCACAGGAGACATCCAGCCACTGGAGGTTGGCAAATCTACTCAAAAGCAACCTTCTGTTGTACTTATTCTCTCTCTCCTCCCCTACTTCTAAAGCGGATATCCCAAGGCCAAGTACACAGAGTTTCAAAACAGGGCAAGATATAGGGAGCAGGAGATCCCCAAAGAAAGGGCTGTCTGTCTCCAAACTAACAGGGATGGAGAGCTTCATGCTGCCAGGAAAGAGCAGCAAGAAAATAGGGCCCAATTTACCACAACAGTCAGGATCTTACCTTCAGCATACAGGATTTCACAGGCGCTTGTTTTTTTTAAAGTCAAGGATGCTGAACACATCAAATGTGTAAAACTCAACACGCTGGAAAATTGTAAATTGTCTTAAATTGTTTAGTGTTAGGAATACTCACTATCCTTGCACACTTTCCTCAAGATTTTTGTACTCTTAAACTGTATTAGAAATTGCTATACAACAAACAATATTTAATATTTAGTTACACCACAGTTTCTTAATCAGTTGTGATTTTAGTTTGTCAAATATTTTAGTGGAATACTGCCTGAATACACAAACTTGTTTGGGGGGGGGGGGGGGGAAATGAGGCAGGAGAATTCGATAATTTAAAAAAGAGAAAATGTTTATCAAGCTATATTTTGCTTTAGAGTTATTGTAACAGGAGCTTCTGTAAACGTCTTAGTTCTGTTACTGCAATATATTATTACACAAGCCAATTCATAGAAGATTTAAAACCTGGTAATTTCAGAAATTCAAATTATGAACAAAATACAGATACAATATTTTTTTAAAACAGCAGCTCTAAACCCTGTAATGTTTAACATCATTACAAAGGCTATAGAAGACAAATTGTTTTTTTAAAGAAAAAAATAAATCTGTACAACAGTTCCCATTCCAGCCATCCTAGTGTATATACAACACATGGACAGAAGTCTCCCCTACTATGAGGCTCCATTTCCAGCATTTATTTCCGCTCTAACTGCCACAAATTATACAATACTACAGCTGAACACTGGGCCCCTTTCCTTTCATCTGCACGCCAAGAGCAATCAGATTACCCTGGTAACCAGTGGTCACATGACCAGCACCTGCTCTTTTGGCTGGATGCCACTGACTAAAGCCATCTGCTTCCCTCAATCAGCTTTCAAACATTCTCAACACCTGCGCTGCAGCATTTTGTGGTTTCTTTTATCAAATCAGTGCAAAACTGCTTCCCAAACTTTACATATTTCTCAAATTTGTTTAAATCAAAGGTAAGCTTGTCGTAGTTGAACTGCTGCCAGGTAAAGCAAGTTGACAGGCTAGTGCTTTTTACTAGTGACCTCTATAAATCAGAGCTAAGTATACAATATAATTTAATAGCAGTTAGGGTATACTGAGCGCACCTTCAGCACATGAAGTAACAGGCTTAACATACTGAAGAACAGCAAAGACCAGGTCTGATGAAAAAAGTCAATTTGCAGAAAGGCTGGAATGTACTAACGATTTCTATTGTTTAGGACATACAGAAATCTCCAAGTGCTTAGACAGGGCACAAGAGGTTTCATACAAACCAAGTGCGGAATTTGTGACATCTGTATCTGCACAAAGATTTTTTAAACACCTCTAGTTTTCCTGTTTGTAATAATAAGAGTCTGATAATGTATGTCATTTATGACCTATGTAATGCAACAAGATATAGGGTTTCCCACATTAAAATATATACAGTAACCTGTTCATGCATGGGTCTTCCAATAGTTATATTCCTTCCTGATAAACAAAAGCATGCATGCACAAAAACGCACAGAATTTATATATGAACAAGACAACAGTTCATGATTTCCCCCCCCAATTTCAGATGCATACCCAAGCCCAAAAGACTTCTGTGTTTACTAAATATATTAAACGACATAATTCGCTGCAGAAGGATTTTATATATATCACTGATCTACTGTTTGGAGTTAAGCAAATTTCACCTGGTGATTGAGAGCATCAACTGCCTACAACAATCAACAGTCACACCGACCTCTCCAGTTTAAGAACATAACATAAGAGAACATAAGAGAAGCCAATGTTGGATCAGGCCAGTGGCCTATCCAGCAACACTCTGTCACACAGTGGCCAAAAACACCAGGTGCCATCAGGAGGTCCAGCAGTGGGGCCAGGACACTAGAAGCCCTCCCACTGTTGCCTCCCCCCCCCCCCAGCACCAGAATACAGAGCCCCAGACTTCCTATCTATACTTTGTGGCTAATAGCCACTGATGGACCTCTCTGCTTCATATGTTTATCTAATTCCCTCTTGAAGCCGTCCATGCTTGTAGCCGCCACCACCTCCTGTGCCAGTGAATTCCACGTGTTAATCACTCTTTGGGTGAAGAAGGACTTCTTTTGATCTGTTCTAACCCGACTGCTCAGCAATTTAATGGAGTGCCCATGCGTTCTTATATTGTGAGAAAGGGAGAAAAGTACCTCTTTCTCTACCAGCTCTATCCCATGCATAATCTTATAAACCTCGATCATGTCACCCCTCAGCCGTTGTTTCTCCAAGCTAAAGAGCCCCAAGCGCTTCAACCTTTCTTCATAGGGAAAGTGTTCCAACCCTTTTATCATTCTAGTTGCCCTTTTCTGCACTTTTTCCAATGCTATAATATCTTTTTTGAGGTGTGGCAACCAGAACTGTACACAGTACTCCAAATGAGGTTGCACCATCGATTTATACTGGGGCATTATGATACTGGCTGATTTGTTTTCAATTCCCTTCCTAATAACTCCCAGCATAGTGTTGGCCTTTTTCACTGCAGTTGCACACTGTCTCGACATTTTCATTGAGTTATCTACTACGACTCCAAGATCTCTCTCTTGGTCAGTCTCCGCCAGTTCGGACCCCATCAATGTGTATTTATAGATAGGAATTTTGGCTCCAGTGTGCATTATTTTACACTTGGCCACACTGAACCCCATTTGCCACCTTGATGCCCACTCACCCATCCTCGACAGATCTCTTTGGAGTGCCTCACAATCCTCCCTGGTTCTCACCACCCTGAACAACTTTGTGTCATCTGCAAATTTAGCCACTTCACTGCTTACTCCCAACTCCAAATCATTAATAAACAAGTTAAAAAGCATTGGACTGAGTTTCAAAGGCAACACAGATGAGTTCGTAGCCAAATCCAAAACTTAGTACTACATACACTAAGAAGCATATGCCATAACGGCATATGTGCAAATAACTCACAGACAACATATTCGAAACTTATCCATCTGAGATACTTTGTTTTCCAGTTACACTTATAAAAATCCCCACACCTGTAGTTTTCTCACATTTAAAGACCAGTCTTTCTTGAATATTTTGATTTTTAATGAAAACATACACATATCATCAGGTATCATTTCAGATTTCAACCGAAATACCAATCCAAAAACTTCTCCCTATGCTCAACCATCAACAGGTAAGGCACACACACTCAGAAGGAAGCACTAGCACAATGGCAATGTGACAAAATAAGTTTACCGATATAGAACAATAAAGGAGATATAAGATAGGCAAAGAATAAAGAAAGCAGCAAAACAGGAGAAAGATTTAAGTAGGAAATACAAAAGCAACCACCACCAAATATGCAGTTCAGACTAAGCAACAAACAAGGCCAAATCAGCCACAGCTGAATCAAGAAAACAAACTTTTAGTGCTATGGGACAATATTTTAAATTGGGATTTCTACTCTACAGTATCTCAAAAGCTGACAGGCTACATCACTACCATAAAACTAAAGCAAGGAACTCTAAAGATATATAACATAATATAGATTTAAACCATCCATACTGAAGTATAACAGAAAGATTTAACATTACTAAAATGACAAATAACAGAAAGATTTAACATTACTAAAATGACAATCAAGATCAAAAGCTGTGCATGAATCATGTCCCAGGGTCCCATCTCATATGGATCCAGAGTGTGTTTGTGTTATTTAAATAAATACACACACAAGCATATGGGTGGTGCCAAATGTGTAGGTATTTCCCACCCAGCTACTGCATTTTTATTGGGATGCTGTTTAAATCGGAAAGACTCAAGCAGCTGCACAATATCTATCCTCCCCATACATACATATGTTCTCTTACACCCTCCCTGCCAGATGCATGAGAGAATACCATGGACAACCAAGTTCTACATAGCTCAGTGAGTGATGAGGATCCTGCTTGCATGGAAAGAGAAAATATAATATGCATCATCTGAACCCAAATTCTGCAACCCATTAAGTGCTGAGCATTATATAAATTATCTTTGCACAAAAGTTCTGTATCAGCTGTTCCCAATGTGGAGCTCATGGGAGCCATGGTGCCCACCAATGTCTTTTCTGTCACCCATCAAGTGTTTTTAGAAAGTGGGTGGGGCTAAGTAGGGCTTTTACCCAGCAAAAGATATGATTGGCTATGCAGATTTTAAAAAATGTTGCTTTGGCATCAGCTGCCACTACAGCACAAAAATCTTCAGTTGCACACTGTGTGACTGAAGAAAAGCTATAGTAATCATTTTGTGGCTGGCACTGTCTCCCATGGGAGCCATTTTGTGGCTGCACACTCCATGCCATGTCAGAATTTCAAAGGTGCCCTCAAAAAGGTTGTGTATCCCTGTTCTATACAGTAGACCCTCACCATTCATGAATTCATCACTTCCAATTTCGTTTATTCACAGTCTGACTACATGTTGTGGTTGCCCTGAGCACATGCCCCCCCCTCCCCGGGCATTCAGTCAATGGGTGGAAAGGGAGAGTTGTCATGAGCATGCTGGTTCTGCCCCATCTCTTCAATAATCATCTCAATTTGAGCAACTGCTGCTGGATGAGTCATGTGGCCCAGTCCTGCTGCTAGGTCTGGATAACTTGTCTGGTGGGCACTCCCACATGACTCATCTGGTGGGTGCCACTGCTGCTGTCTTGACTGCACACAATTTGCCTTAGCTGGGTCTTGCTCCAATGGATGGAGGTGGTGGAGGATGGAAACATGGGAGGGGCCTTTTTCCAGGCCATTCTGGTCTCTCAGTCTGCCCCTGTCAATATTTGTGGATTTTGCCATTCACAGTGATCCTGGGAACAAATACTCTGCAAACGACTATGATCTGTAATACTTATAATTATTTATCACAGATTAGAATCTTTCCTCCACTGAGTACTCTGAACTAGAAGGTCGGAGCTACCTTTATATAACTGTAAACATAGTGCCTCTAAATACCTTTCCTGTTGAAGATGAAGAGTTTTTTTTTTAGAAAGTGGGTGGAGTGATGTGGGGCTTCTGCCCAAAAGGGCTTCTGAGTAGCCACTGGAGGTCTGGTTGGCTGTGCAGATTACTCCTCTCTCCCAGTGTATTATTAAAAAATTATATTATCTTTCCTCTCCATGCACTTAGGCTTCTTATGTGTATGTGGCTCTACCTCCTGCAGTAGGCATTTTGCGGTTGGCTCCACGTCCTGTGGTAGCCATTTTGTAGTTGCATTCACCAAGCTGTGTCACAATTCCAAAACCGCCACAGGCTCAAAAAGGTTGGGGACCCCTGAACTACAGACTGTGAACAGGAAAGGGGTTTTGAGCAGTGCTGATACATCCAACTTTAATATACAGCTCCAAGATCTGTATCTCTTCCTCCTGATATGCTTTATTTTTTTCTCTCTTTAGTTTTCTAAACCATCCCAGGACCAACACCTCCCTCCTTCCCCTCATGTTAGTGGAAAGAGAATACATACATGAACTTCTTAAAAAGACACAACCAGTATTCTGCTAACACTATCATTCCCAGTAGCCTTTCACCTTTTCTTCTTTAAAGAATAAATCAAAGAGAAAGGAAGTAGATGCAAACAGTACGGTAGAAAACTAAATCCCATCTAGAGTATAATTTTGAATACTCTGTTCCCTCCACCATGCAGAAGTAAAGAAAAATACTGCTGGAAATACCTCACCTTCCATCCTTGTTTTATAAGAAAAATTGGAAGGAAAAACAACAGCCCGAGACTGAGAAACAAAAACAGCAAGCGCTACTGAACTCTACACACGACATGTGTGTGTGCGGGCCAATGACGGCTAAGGAGAAGAGAAAGCAATCTTGTCAGCATGTTCCCCTCTTGTGACTACATGGGTTCTGCTGCCTCAGATACATATGAGCCTCATAAGGGCACAACACAAACATAGAAACAGTACATTTTATTTAGTAAATTTACAAACAAGGATGTGTGAAGGACTGTAAAGAACACAGAGACCACGTTTTGGTCATTGTGAATTGTCCATCCTTTCTCCCATGTCAATACTGAGGTAGCAGGTGGAGGGAAAAAACAGTACCGACTATCCTCCTCTTGGCCAAAAGCCACTGCTATAGGCTCACCTTCTCTCGCACACAGAAGCCGGGAAAAGAAAGAAAAAGAAAGCAGCAGTGGTGCTGCTGCTTGTCCATCTTTAGTCCGTGGTTGGTGTGGGAACTGGAGATGAAAGCAGAAAGCACTGCTGTCGCCATTCCCCCTCAAACACTGCTGCTGTCCTGTTACCCAAACAGCTTCTCTGGCATTCTCCCTGGGTTGCCAACCTGGAGGTCTCCTGTTATTACAACTGATCTACAGGCAACAGAGATCAGTTCTCCAGGAGAAAATGGCCACTTTGGAAGGTGAACTCTATGGCATTCGACCATACTGAAGTCCCTCCCCTCTCCAAACCCTGCCCTCCTCAGGCTCCACCCCCAAAATCTCCAGGTATTTCCCAACTCAGAGCTGGCAACCCTACTTTCTCCTGTGACACTGAGTATAATTACTATCTTCCTTCTTTGCTCCCCTAACTGCCCCTGCTTGATCGCCCCATCTCTCTCCTTGCCTGGCTTCTTCTCCACCCCACCCCACCCCACCCCACTGCTGGCCACCTTCTGTTCTGTCCACCTTTGCAATATATATTGGGGGTTCTATGGAATCTCCCAAGTGATGCCTGAGATTTTGCAACACTATGCTGTGATCTCTCTTTTCCTTCTTCAGTTTGGGCTCCCCTGCCCAGGTGCCTTTTAAAGATTTGGGATTTTTCTGAAAGCCTAGCACCCTCCCCACCCCAGCTTTTAGAACAAGGCCCCTGGTCTATATCTTGCCCCACTGTGCAGGTTTTCTGATCTGCATTCTTGGAGCCAGGGTCAGAACTAGATATAAAACATGCTACTTCTCCAGAAATCTACTCTAAGTGGCTGACTAAATAAATATAATACAATAAAAACATTAAAAATAGTAAGAATAATCAATAATACGCCATAAAAGCAAGCTGAGGGCATAGCAACAACATAGCCTAAAATGGTATTAATAAAACAATCCTCAAGCTAGAAAACCATAAAAACAGCTTTAAAACATGGAATCGCTCAGTTTAATGTATAGGGAAAAATATTCTGGTCTGGTTTCTAAAGGATAGCAAAGTTGGTGCCAGCTGAGTCTCAAGGGAGGGGGCATTCTGAAGGTGACGTGTCATGACTGAAAAAGTTCTGCCTTTGGTTGCACCCTGTCTTATCTCTGCAAGCAGGGGCACAGTGCTTAGGAAGAAAACCTTCACTGACCTGCTGGGCATGTATAGGCTCCATCCCATATGCAGCTTTTCAAATGGTCCTAATAAAAACCTACACACATGCAGTTTGTTCACATTTAAATGCTATGCCGACAAGGTGAATATTCATAAGCGGGAACTGCAATGATTTCATGTTTTGGTGCGTGTGTTCCTTTAAATGTTTAGTGTGGCTGCAGTACTGTGGGGGGGATGATAGAGGGAAACTAGTTGTGATGTGATTGGCTCATGAGGAGGAGATGTTCTGAGAGGAATCTCTCTGTCTCTCTCTGTTGAGTGCCTAGGAAGTTATTCTGTAAGACTTTGGAGAGTGAAGTGTAAAAAGCTTTAAAGAGAGTCTGTGGAACTCTAAAAGTCTTGTAAAAGAGTCTATAAGGAAAAGGAAACAAACTGGGTCTAAACTGTGTGATTAGACCAATATTCTATCTTGAGTGCCTAAGACAAAGACCTTAGTCAGTGTGACTATATATGTGAGAAGAACAGCCTGTCAGAGTGGTGTCTGAGAGACTGGTGTTGACACCAAACTTGCTAGTTATATTTTACAAGTTCCTTTCCCCAGAAACCTATTTTGTTCTTATTTTAATAAATCCATGTTTTGTTTAAATATCCCAGAATTCAGTACAGTACTTCCTCAGACCACATAGACCTCTGAAGTGCCCAGACCCTGGGTTATACTACCAAAGGAGAGAGATTTGGAATTTTAAATTCCTGGTGGCAGCAAGAAACTACCAAGTTTATAAACACAGAGAATGATTTAAAGTAAAGGCAGTCAACCCAAATAGCAAGAGCCTCACAGGGACATGGCTTCAATATGCTAAATCACACTTCTTAACATGCATTGATGCTGTCCACACATATGTCTGTCTTAAGCAATGAACACAGTGCTTGTTTTCTCTTTTTCCCCCCACTGGGGCATGAGCTTGCACATCCCAGCCTGCATGAGCCAGTTATACCCAATCCTATTTAACCCTATTCTCATTCTAGGATTCTGACTCTTAGGCACAGAGGGCTGATTACTCAATCATACAGCCTTGGAGTGCAATGCAACACATGGTCACAAAGCTTATTAAAACAAACTGTTAGCAGGCCATTTTTTGTGACAGTGCTCACTGGTACTGAGTACTGTCACCTTTTCTCCTGGCCAGCAAATCATCAATAGAAGGGTTTAGTGCCCATTTGTAAAGGTGAGTAAAAAAAAAAATCAGACTGTCCCAGGATCCACTCTCACCACTGCTTTGAACATGCAGGTAGCCGTAGATTAGGCCAGCCACAGCTTCACAGTCTCAGTCCGCTCTTTATAACTGGGAGATAATCTACTTTACACAGTTGTTAGGTCTCCATCCAGACACGCCATTAAGAAAAAGTAAGCACTCTTTTCTTAAGAGCAGGCAACAGCAATCTCCCTTTGCTACTGCAGCCTACTGTGTCCTCCAATGGGTTGTTCCTGGGGGTTGGTGGACCTTCAGGAACATCCTAGTAAGGATCTGAAGCGTATGGCTGCCAGGCAGGGCAGTGCCTGGCAGCTGGTGGGAGGGTTGTGGGGGTGGGGCAGCATCCTGGGAGAAAAATTACCTCACCAGATTACCACAAGACACTTTTAGGTAAGATTATCATGAAGTTGCTGGCAATTCCTAGAGCTACCATTTCCAGTTGGGGAAACGGGAACCCTACTGAAGAGGGAGGGGAGGAACTGGTGGAAATCAGCACAACCTTATATATGAGTATTGGCACTTATAAAAAGCACTGACTATTGGCATGCACAAAAGCCACCAGAATTTACAGTTTATAATTCCTAGTTATATAAAGCTGTCCTGATTTTTCAGTTTCAAATTTCATACAACATTATAGGACACCAAGAGACAGGGTATATGGACTACTTGGACATTTAACTGAAATTCTGAAGAAACCTAAATTATTTTCCTTAATTTTCATCTTGTTTGCTATTCAGTCCTCATTGCAAGTGAAATATTGTAAGTGAAGAGAGATTCTGGGTGATGTAAGTGAGGTGAGCCCCAAAGCAAGCTACAACCATATACCTCCCTATCATACTCTGTCCTTTCTGGATTTCACTACATCTCTCAGGGAGATTTCTGGCTGAATTCATCACAAGAACTACAGCTCCCAATAATCTTTTGCCCTCTTTCAAAAGACTTCTCTGCAGAGTTTCACAGTTTCCATGTTTTAAACAGAAACACTTTAAAACAGCCAAATAAAATTGTCAAAACACTGGGCAACAGTGTGAAATATGTAGAAAACTCTGTACCAGCTTCAGGAAAAAGAAAAACAATCTCTTGCTAGATGCAGTCTTTAGGTCTTTATGCTTTGGACTTTGTGGTCCAGACTACCAACTCACGATAAACCCTAAATTAATTCTCCTGGAGGTGGGGTTTCCTTCATTTCCTCCATTTGTTTTTCTTTGGCACTAATAGCCGGAGTTAGCAGTCACAAAAACCTGATCAGCACCAAGCGCTCGTGCAAAACTGGTTTTTACAACATACCAAACTATCTTTAAAAAGTTTTACTATGCGTGCAACTGCAGCACAAGGGATCTGCATAGGAGGAAACAAGCAGAAGACATGTAAGGAGACTGTAGCAGAAGGTGAACAATCTTTCAGTTTGTGAAGCTGTTTTCACGGATCTAAACCACATTCAGACACTGAGAACATTCTATGAATTGGGGTTGTTTTCTACAGGCAGAGCCAAGTTTACAGCATACAAGGAAAAGGGAAAAATGATCAAGTGATCTTTTTTACAGCTGTAAAAAAGATAAATGTTAAGGGACATTAAAAAAAAGTTCCTTGATGATTTTACTTTTTCATCGTATTAGAACTAGATAATTAGATTAAAACAATATTAATATAATTTTTAACACCACACACAGAGGACAGTCCTAAAAAGAGTTAGTCTCAGCTGCATGGACAAAGTTGTACTTCACTACTGCAATACTAAGGAAAGAAGCACCCTTCTAAAACCACTAACTTCGATGGACTTAGAAGTGTGTAATTCAGTTTAGGATTGCACTGACAGCTTAACAGTTTAACTCCCACAGTAATAAGAACAACAGTAGCAACAATAACAGCATCAATAAATAATATGAACAGAGTAGAAGAGGAAAAAATATCATATAAGATATGTCAATATGCATGAGAGTATGAGGCTCACTCCCGCCATCTTGACGGGTGACTACCAAAAAGTAGGGCTGACAGGTCAAATATTGTTAACTGCTTATTTGCAGGTCATAGTTAAATATTCTATAAATCTGAGAATGCTATAATATAGATTCTTTATTTCTTTACTGTATCATTTTGTGTTTTGTTTTTTTAATAGATGCAATCAACTTTGCTTTGTTTCTATTATGATTTCATTTGAAATAATATGTACCTGTAGGCTGACCCTGATATTCTAGGATAAAAACCAAAGAGAAGAACTGTTCAATGAATCATTTACATTTATGGAACTTTAATGTAGTTCTGTGATCATTTTTCTCATGATTAACAAAGCATGGGTACTGTTGTTTAAGGGAAGTATCTATATCCCCCTCTCTCTCTTTCTCTGTGTGTGTTTTAAAAGCAGTCTGAAAGTAGCTATTTTCAGTAGGAAAGTGACCTGATGAGAAAGAGTTAACCCTCTCCTGCCATTCCATTCTCCCCCTTTAATTGCAGCGTCCTGTAGCTGTACGTTTAAAAAAAAAATCAGAACAAACAATCACGGTGGTACACATAATGTTTAGCTGCTATTGTCAAAACTGAAGTTTCTGGACAGTTTTCAAAGGCAACCCCCATGTACAGCCCGTTACAGTAATATAACCTGGATGTGGGTAGAGTATGTATCAGTGCGACCAGATCATACTTTTTGAGGAACACCTGTAGTTGCTGTGATCTGAAGAATAAAAGGTACTATGTTCCATAAATGAGACCAAAACTCCCAACCGTAGGCTAGGAATACCACCAAGCTACTAACCTACTCCTTCAAGGGGAATGCCAGCCCCCTTCACTTAGGGTTGCCAGGTCCCCCCAGTGCATGGGGGATCCCCTGGTTTCTGGCACTCCTCGTGGGCACTGGCCACCTGGACAGTGGGGGAGAATTACCGCCCCAAACACGACGTGCCTATCTCACCTGGAAGTGACGTAGCCATGTGCGGGGGGGGGGGGGGGGGTGTGTGCTCTGGTTTTTGGGCAAAATGCTATGGTAGAATTAGCTTCAAACCACAGTGTTTTGCCCATAAATCAGGGTGTCGCCACCTCCCATGTGCCTACATCACTTCCAAGTGACGTAGGCATGCTGTGCTTCTTCCCTCCCCTCTTCCAGAGCATCTTGGTAAGTCCCCCACCAGCTTCTCCTTTGTACCTGGCAACCCTACCTTCAGAACAGGCGGACTCTAGTTCTTGAGCAGTTTCAGCACTGATCAGCATCATCTTAGTCTTGACTGGACTGAACAGCAGTTTATTGGCTTCCATCTATTCCGTTTATTTCCACAGGCTAAGAACTTCCACTTGCCCACCAGACCAGCTCTTAAGGAGAAAAAGAGTTAGGTGTCATCCGCATACTGGTGGCACCTCACTCCAAAACCTCAGATGTTCTCTCCCAGTGGTTTCATGTAATGTTAAACAGCATGGGGACAAGATAGATCCCTGTAGGATCCCATAGCATAAGTGGCACAGAGCCAAGAACCAGTCTGCCAGCACCATCTTCTTAAGTCACTTGGCCAAGTAAAAGCAAAACCAGTGAAGAACAATGTTTCTCACTCCCAAGCGAGCCAGACTCTCCAGAAGAATACTGTTTGATGGTATTAATAGCTGCAGAAAGCTCCAGGAGAATGAAAAGGGACACACTCCCTCATCAGTGATCATCAGTCACAGTGACCAAAGCCATTCCTATCAGAAACCCAGGCTTCAATTTAAATGGTTTGGATCAATGATTCCCAGCCTGTGGGTTGGGACCCAAAAGTGGGTCACAAAGTCTCTGGAAGTGGATCGCAGGTCAGCCCTCCCTAATGGCCGCTACTGCCCTTTGCATCCTTTTTCTTTCCTTCTTGCCACTTTCTCAAATTCTTATCTCCTCCTCACTCTTTGTGACAATAATGAGGAGAGAAAGGCTTTTGCCAAGCCCCATGCAGTGCCTCACTGCCTTCTTCCTGCTGTGGGAGATGTATTGCACTGAGTCCCTTGCCGTCAAGCTATTCACCACCATCTGCCATATTTGTGTATCTCTTCAATCAAGTGCCCCTCCCAAGCATACCTCCTCAAACTCTGGCTCTAGCCCAGCTGACAGAGGAGGGGGAGAACTACTTCTTGCTGGGGGTTCATAGTGGGGGCAGCTGCAACTTTCGTATAATGTTTTTTTGATTTCTCAAAAACATCTGGTATGGCACTGTAGAAAATAGAATGTTGAGACAGATTGGTGCCAAGGCCATAGTTTGCCTATGGAACCAAAAACCTTTGGACTCACCCTAGATGGGTCACTGTACAAAGCAAATTTGGACTTACGGGTTGGGAACCACTGGTTTAGATAGTCTGTCTCCTCCCAGACTGCCTGAAGCTGGATAGCCATCATTTGCTCAAAGACCTTGGCAACAAACGTTGTCCACTGGGTGGTACTTATTTAGGTCATCCGGGTACACAGACATCTTCTTCAGAAGGTGTCTCACACTCTCTTATTTCACAGTGGTTGGAATAATACCCTCCCAAAGAGAGGATGTTGAAATCTGGCATGCACTAAGGGACCCTGAAAACTAGGCACTACATCATTCACATCAAACTACTGAGGTCCATGTGATCAGGAAAAACCTTCCCCTGCCATGGCAATACTACATTCATTTTTTCTCAGCAGACTACGGCAAGGCAATAAAGTGAGCATACACACATCCAGACACCTCAGTAGAGCAAAAAATCCTCCTAACCAGCTTGCACACACAGGGGCTGAGACCAAGTATCTGCTTAGAGCTCTGCTATGGCTGAAGGAAAAGAAAGAAGGCCAAGGTAAGGTCAGGGCAGCCCATATGAAACAATGTGATGCAACTCTTGGAGTATTCAGCACAATGTATCCTTAAGGCTCAGAAAGCTGACAGTATAAATGCGTTCTGGCAAACTGAAGAAAAAATTGGGAGTCTTGTATTTCCAGACCCATGCACAGAAGGCTGAACCCCACCCGCAATCACGGTAGGATGGCTCAGAATTTACCTGTAACTAAAACATATTTATGTATTCTTATTGCGAAGTTATTTTTATCTCATATGTAGTACTTCAACAGACCAAGCTACCAAATGATATGGCTCTGACTAGTTTGAGAACTGTTGACAGACTAATAATTTAGCCTACAGATCCACTTAAAACCTCAATTCGATTATGAGCACTATAGGACAGATTTCTAAGCCTCTGGTATCTCCTGACACTCAAGAGCAAGTTTCTTTCACAGATGTTATACTGCTTCAAACAGAAATTTCCAATAACTCAATAAACTAGAGTGAGTTCAGGTCTTAAAATATGCAGTTATAAATGACAGGGTTGCCAGCCCCCCCCCCCCCCAATGGGAGCGGGGGAATCCCTGCTTTCACAGGCTCTTGCCTGCTGCCAGCCACCTCCAACTGACCTTTTCAGGCCTACTTCCAGTTTCAAGCCTACTTCTGGTTGGGGATGACGCTCTGGTTTTTGGGCAAAACTCTATGGTTTGAAGCCAAATTTACCACAGAGTTTTGCCCAAAAACCAGAGTCTCACCCCTGACCGGAAGGAGGCCCAAAACTGGAAGTAGGCCTGAAAATGCCAGCATCACTTCTGGTTTCCCAGAAAGACATTGGGAGACCCCCTGCTGGCCAGGTAAGTCTATCTGGCAACCCTAATAAATGAGCATAAAGGCCATGATTGACATCACATGCCTAATTTGTTGAGCCTACCTGTATAATGGTTGAGGACATATTCCAATAGTTCTAGCTTTCTTTCTCTATCAGACAACATGCAGAGCTAACAAAAGAGCACCTAATTACAGAGTTAGCATGCAAAAACACACTTCATTCAGGCAGCCAAGAGGTAGGTGTTGCAAGGACAGGAAACAGGAATAAAGCTTTGCCTATGGAAACATCCAGAAGAGTTGTTTTCTCCCTGAAAAATGTTCACACATTCTTGGAGTGGCATGACTTAATCTCATTTAGGATGCCTCTTGTAATTATCAATACACCAAATTACATAAAATATAAGTTCAGGTGGGTAGCTGTGTTGGTCTGAAGCAGAAGAACAAAGTATGAGTCCAGTGGCACCTTTACAACCAACAAAATTTTATTCAAGATGGAAGCTTTTGTGTGCAAGCACACTTCTTCAGATACAGTGAAACAAAATTTACACAACCATTAAAGCTTATACCTTGAATAAAACTTTGTTGGTCTTAAAGGTGCCACTGGACTCAAACTTTCTTCTATAAAATATAAGTGCTATCCTTGAATGATATCTGTTCAATGATACTGCATAGCTTTCTTGCAACGCAAATGAGGTACCAACCCTCATGGTTTTAATCTGAGTACATAAGAATTTAGGTTTCTACACATCAAAAGTTAAATTAGTTCCATCCCATTTAACTTTAGCTAAGTTAAGTCACATTTTCAAAATCTAAAGCATTCAGATATTTTGCAGGCATACTTCATGCACACGAAAACTCAGACCTTCTCAGTTCTGGGACCAGAGAATTCACAAAAAATGTTATTCATTGTCAAAATAGGTTAAAATTGTTTATTCTCATAAACCAGTGATTCCCAAAGTGGGCGGTACCCCCCCCATGGGGTGGTGGTGGGATTACTAAAGAGGGCAAGGGGGCATGAGGGGAGTGCTGGAGATGGCCCCTTCGACTGCATTGTTTACTTATTTAAGACTGACCAGGCTATAGCACCATGCTGGCAAATGGCACTTTTCTGCCTCTGCATAAGGCTGAGACGCTAATTTTATGGTTTTAATTTTTTTTTACTATGTGTTGTACATTGCCCAGAGCCCTGTGGTACCAGGGATTGGGCAATTCATAAGTTTAATAGATGATGGTGGAAGTGGTGGTGGAAACTTTTAGGTTATAAAATTTCTCAATAATTGTTTTCAAAAGGAAAAATCTAAGGAACAAGTGATGAACTCAAAGAGATCAGGCATGACACTGCTTATTTATCAGAACTATTTGCAAAGTTCAATGAATTGAATTTGCAGTTGCAAGAAAATGAGGTCAAAATGAGGTTATTATTATCTTTGTTAGTGGATCATGCAAACTGCTATGATGAATAATGTTTTTTATAGGGTAAGTTATAGGGCAGTGGGGATGAGTTTATAGAACCAAGGGGGCGGTGGCCCCTCAAAGTTTGGGAACCACTGTCCTAGACAAACCATTTAGTGCCACCAAAAAAGACTAACACGTTCACTGAGACATTGCCTTTCACACTACCTATATCATCAAACGTAAGAAAATACTCTAAGAGTTTATTCAGTTTAGTAGTTCCCTTAATAACATGTTTCAGGAGGAAAAAGGACAGGCTGTGCCAGATTACTCAGATCAGTTATATATAACTGCACCCGCAACTTGAGAGGAAATCACTGTTCACATAGGGCTGATTCTTAAGACACATGAGAGAAACAAGACTGCAGAAGATGATCTTCCCTGCCTTCCTAATCCCCAAGGAGCCGTCAGCATGGCCCACAAAACCACTTGTCAGGGTCAGGAGACTTTCCTGAATAAAATACTATGCAGCTTTTTTGGGAGGAGGGAGGTTGCAGGAAAGAGGGATCAGTTGAAGTCTCCCTTCATTCTGCAATGAGTGGAGCATTAAAGTTTTATTTAATTGGAACATTAATACTTTACATTTCTCACGTACCTCGCCTTTTTGTTGCTCTTGGGTTTTGGTGTGGTGTTTTTTGCTTTCTTTTCCTTTGGCTCTTTAGGGATCTTAGGGGTTTTGGGAGTCTTGGGTTCCTTAGGCTCCTTCTTCTCCTTCGGTTCTTTTGGATCCTTCTGCTCTTTTTTCACCTTGGGCTTTTTCTTTTTCTTCTTCTCTTCCTGGGAGCAGTCTAGTGATTTCCTGGTAGGATCCTGGCCATCAAGCCCACCAGGAAAGCCTTCTTTACCAAATCCTTTATTGGGACCTTCTACAATGTGATTGTTTTTCTTTTTCTTTTTCTTTTGCTGTGGTGGTTGTTGCTCAATTGATGATAGGTAATCATCACTTTTCAGTAGCTGGGCATTCGGTCCGCTAACCTGAGTCATGTCTGGCACTGATTTCTCCAGGAAGGGTTCTGATGGAGAATGCTAGAAAGGGGAAAAATAAGGATTTTAAGAATTATGTATTTGGAATTACTATAGACCAAAGATAAAGGCATGAACCCAATTTTTGCAGGCAAGAACAGAATAATTTGGGGCCATAAAATTAACATATACCTTTTAGAATACATTTATTTTAAATAATGATGGGCATTGCTAAAAAGTATTAGTCTGGAAAAAGCTATGCATAGTTTGATATTGCAAATATGTCTATCCAAACCAGATATTTTAATACACAAGACATATGCCAGTATATATTTTAAACAATTGTATTAAAAAAGTTAAATTAAGCTATAAATGATAAATGTCTTCTATTAACATAGGCAGCACTACAGAGCAATTGGGTGGAGGTACTACTGTGAGTTGGACCCAAACTTTCCATCCTACCAACTGTGGAGTTTTTTCTTAGGATAAGGAGTCTTTTGCTGATACAAGGAGCCTTGATCTCATGCAAGAGGCATGTTCCAGTGTACCAATGGGAGACTCCACTTTTAGTAGAGTAGAAAGACTGCCTCCAAACTGTTATTGATAATCCTTTGGCATGCCCAGAACTCAAGAAAAGCAGGTAAGATGGGAGATCTGTACAACAGAACATAGGTGCTTGGAACAGTAAAAATGCAGAACTATCCATTTATTATTATGGTCAAACAAAACGCTAATAATTGTGTGGACCTGTTTGTCACTAACATATTAGTGGTTAAAAGAACAATAAGCAGACAAGATGCTACAAACCAAGGTTTGAAAAACACACTGAGAATGGGGACACATGTGGGTAGTTCTTCCACTTGTGAAAATTAAGCTTTTTATTAATAAACCTTCAATTTTTCAAGTGTATGTTCCTCTGTATACTGATTAGTGCATAAGCCATTAGTGCATCTGCATATTTTGTTCTGACAGCCCTTTCTCATATTCACATCTTCAGGATCACGGGGTTTGCTTTTGCCCTACTGATGTGTTATTTGGCTTTTGTCTCGCTTAATTTTGCTGATACTTACAGCCCTCCTAGACATTTCATTTTTTCTTCTTTCAGATTTAAATTCCTTCATAACTTTCCCCCCACTCATGTATTTATCCACATTCTGTCCCTTTACTCTCCCACAAACACGCCAGATAGAGACTTAAGTAAAATCTACATGTTTTGTGCACATCACATTTTGGACCTTGTTCTTAGCTTTGAGGGCTTTTTTGGAGTGTTCCACTTTTCCATTTCCATCCTCTACTTCTATATATTGTTTGTTCCAAGTCTTCTAGAAGGACCTTTATGAAATTTTCTTTTTATAGTTCCTTCTTTTAACTTTTCTGGCGAGTCAGAGCTTTTGTTTCTCATTTCACCCTCTACTCCATTCCACTCTCAATTATTCTACACTTCTTTAACTATTCTATACTATCCTACTGACTCCCTGAATTTGGCTTCTTCTTTATGTCACATCTGCAGAGCATTTGGGGTATAAATCCAGAAGTCATTCTGAATACTTACACTATAATTTTACTTTCCTGTTCTCATTGTCACTTTTCTGCTTTGTTTTATGCTCACCTGCCTCCTTTTCGAAATTTTGCTTGTTAATTTGTTGGTGTGGATAAAAGTAATTTTTTCAGATGCATTACTGGATTTTTCTCTTCATCTTTCCTTGTTAGCTCACCCTCCTGAAATTTATTAGTTCCTTCAACTTTTCTTAATTCTCTCCCTTCGCTTCTTCTGATTTCTATTGCTTGGATTATTAACTTTTAGTTCAAATTATGAATTTATATTTATATTTATTTATTTAAAATATTTATATCTTGATTTTCTCCAATCAATAGGACTCAGAGAGAATTAAAGGTTAATAAGGAAACTGCAGGATTTCAGCTCAGCCCTCACCCCAATTAAGATAATTTATAAACTGCTTAAAAATTCTTTCCTTGTATTATTTTTGAAAGAGAATGTATTACAAAAGAATGACTTCCAGCTTTCCAGTGACAAGAATGGAAGTTCAAAAGGAAACACAGTGGAAGCCACTACCCCCATCCAAACAGACTGAGACCTGGTTGCCACTTTACATACTTTCCTCTTGTACAGTAATTCTCTCTGTAATTTAGAAGAAGAGGAGATTGGATTTATACCCCACCCTTCATTCGGAGTCTCAGAGCGGCTTACAAACTCCTTTCCCTTTCCCTCCCCACAACAGACACCCTGTGAGGAAGGTGGGGCTGAGAGAGCTCTTTCAAGAACTGCTCTTTCAAGAACAGTTCTGAAAGAACTATGTTTTGCCCAAGGTCATCCAGCAGCTGCAACTGGAGGAGTGGGGACCCGGTTCTCGCAGATTAGAGTCCACGCACTTAACCACTACACCAAGTTTGGGAGAGTGGGAATTGAAGCTGGAGGCCTATAACCTCCAGTGATAATTTCAGTGTGCTCCCACCACAGTACATTAAGATGAAAGGGAGCTTAAAGAATCATTTGCTTTTCTTCAGTTTGACTCATATACCCAAGCAGAGCTCACAGTTGCATGCTCTACCCTGCCAACCATTTGTTGGCATCATGAAGAAGAACACATGCATAACTGCCAGCACCCATCACTTTCAAGGTTTGTGAAGAAGTGGCTTGAAATTTCCCCCCCTCCATACCGTGTCTCCAAAGGCACATTTCTATCCTTTTCTCTGCCCAGTGCACCTGCATTCTCAATCCCAACCCCACTTTACTCATAATTGATATGCTACAGATTTTTTTAAAAAGCAAAATCATCAGTTAATTTCACTATTGCTGCTTTAATTAGTGAAGGCATAATTCCATATATTGACACAGAATTAAATTTCTATAGGAAAGAAACAGGTAGGTAATAATCCTGTTTAGTATGTAGAAAAATCATTTGGGGTTGGGTACTATTTGAAAGGTGAAAGGTGTTCAGAAATATTTCATATTTTGTTAGGGTCACATATCCTAAATCTTTCAGAGAAAAGCTGTTTTTGTAAACATTTAACAAAAAACAGATGGTCTGTTTTAATCATGTGAGGAAAACCTGGGGCTCACATTAATACCCATACACCAAACTACTGGACCTCATCACTTCCCTAACCAGCCATGTCATACTTTCTTAAATAATGCTATTTAATTTTACAGTGGACATTGCTGCATCATCAGTTTCCCCGACGTGATACATAATACCGTTTAATGTATAACATCAGTGTGCAGGACTCTCCAAAAACAACTCATTTAAGAGCAAGTGTAGAAATCACCATGTCATAAAAAACACACAAATGTACTTTTTGTATTTACTTGTAACTCCATATGTTTGATACAATAAAAAAATTATATCCTGTGGCTGTCGACAGTTTTGCAGTTAACTTTATTTTATAAACAATTTAATACTCAGTCTTCAGACCGGTTACAAACATTTCTATGAAATGAAATAATTTTATTTTTTATAGCATCTTCAAATGCATTTCAGATTTTCTGAGTTCGGCGTTTCTGGCAATTTCTAAAGCTACCCTACACCACTTCTGGGCTCTCCCTGGAAGTGACATAGTGATGCAGCTGCCACAGCCTTTTAAGATTTTTTTTTCGTGCTACCGATTCAAGTGGAAGCGGGCAACTAACACTGCCAGCACTATAGCATCCATATTTTTAAAGCAGTTGGAATGTAAATGTTTCTACTTCATACACATTTGCTTTAAAATTTCAAAATGTTAACCATTCTTGAACAAATTGTAAATATTTAATATATAACATTTATCCTGTATATAGGACAGAATTAGGAAGTAAACAATATTAAAGCATAAATTTCTCTCTTGGATACAACACCTTAATATAGATTCAGGTGGATAGCCGTGATGGTCTGAAGCAGCAAAACAAAGTTTGAGTCCAGTGGCAAAGTTTTATTCAAGGTATGAGCTTCCATGTGCAGTGAATACAGTGAAACAGAATTTCCTCAACCATTACACCGGGGGGGGGGGGGGTTAGTTGCCAGGAAGGGCTAGTTAGAATCAAGATACCCAAGTAACTGGGTGATTATAGCTGACATAGGATTGAGGCAGTTGGTAAGATCTGGTTAAGACCTTAACGTCATGAGGGGTTTTTTTCTGTGTCAGCAAAACTGAGAGCAGTGCCATAAGAAGTTTAGACTCTGTAATCCTGGGAACGAGTGAACTAAAGAGGACTGGATTTGGACATTTTCAGTCAAAAGTTTACAATGTTTTACTTGGGAAATGACAAACACAGAAGAATGCAGTTGCTTTAAAAAGTGAGATGAGATACAGCACATGCAGTCAGGGGCTATAATGCAAAGTTTGACAGAATAATATCAGCAAGAAACTTCATGGAAAGCCTATCAGCATGACCTTCATTCAAGTTTATGCCCCAACTACAGATGCTGATGAGGAAGAAACTGAATGGTTTTATGCAAGTGACCAGGAATTGATCAAGGTATTTATCTAGTATTTTTTTGGCTTGGTTTATACTGCGTGCACATCCCTAGTGTTGAGGTCTCACTTATACGGGTAGAAATATATCAATAACAATCTTCATCAACGCAAATGGTATGTAAGCAAGTTTAATATAACTTATTTCAAATGAAGGTGAAGCATCACAGTCAGCAAGCCTATACGATCTCAGATACAATCCTTTTACATTACTGTTTTGTGAGAACAGAAAATACTAGCTTAGTATTATCTTAGTTCAACTGTGGCGGCAATGAAAGAGTGCTTCACTAAAATTCTTCCACTACAGCAGAATCCACAAATTCAATGGCACTTACCAAAAATTTTATTCCACTGAACTGCTATTCCACTGAACTGCAAACAACCATTTATAAGTGCATGACAATTTCAAAGAGAAATGATGATCGAGGTTTACAAGATTATGCATGGGACAGAGCAGACAGAGAAAGAAATCCTTTTCGCCCTTTCTCATAATACAACAACTCGTGGGCACTCAATGAAATTGCTGAGCAGTTGGGTTAGAACAGATAAAAGGAAGTACTTTTTCACCCAAAGAGTGATTAACACATGGAATTCACTGCCACAGGAGGTGGTGGCGGTTACAAGCTTCAAGAGGGAACTGGATAAACATATGGAGCAGAGGTCCACCGGTGGCAATTAGCCACAAAGTATAGATAGGATCTCTCAGTCTGGGGCAAGTGCTGCCCTGTATTCTTGGTGCTTGGGGGGGGGGGGCAACAGTGGGAGGGGTTCTAGTGTCCTGGCCCCACTGGTGGACCTCCTGATGGCACCTGGTATTTTTGGTCACAGTATGACAGAGTGTTGGACTGGATGGGCCATTGGCCTGATCCAATATTAGCTTCTCTTATGTTCTTACAGCTCTTCTTTGGAAAGCATTATCTGACCATGGTGATCCATGTTCTAATTACATCCAGGTTAGATTACTGTAATGAACTTTACATAGGGCTGCCCTTGAAAACAGGTCAGAAACTTCAGCTTGTAAAAAGTGCAGCAAGAAGGCTACTGTCAGAGATTGTATACAGAGATCATATCATCCCAGTGCTGAAAGATCTGCAGTGGCTGCCCATTTCTTTCTGGCCACAACTCAAAGTGTGGGTTCTTAACTTCAAAGCTGTAAACAGCCTGGGGCCAGGTGGGACCACCTCCTGCCCTATTGTACAGCCCACCAGTTAAGACCTGTCTCAAAAGTCCTGCTCTCTGTGCCCCTGCCTACAGAAGTGAAGAGGGTAGCAATCAGAGACAGGGATTTTTTTTAGTATTGGTGGTTTGTTTATGAAATGCCCTTCCCCTTGAAGCTTGCTTGGTACCTATACTACTGTTAGGTGCCAGACAAAAACTTTTCTGTTCATTTAGGCTTTAATTAAGTGGTTGTTCTTTTAACACTATTTTAGCCTGGAAGTTATTTTAAGCTGTGGTCTGTTTTTATGGTCTATATTTATATGATAGGCTGGGTTTTTAATGCTGGATTTCAATCCGTTTGTTTGTTTGTTTGTTCATTCATTCATTCATTTGTTCGTTTGTTCATTCAGTATATATCCCTCTCTATCCCGCAAGCAGGCTCAGGGTGCCTCACAACATACGATAAAACAACAATCCATTAAAACATCAATCATTTCATATAGGTAAATTAATTGGGTAAAATAATATCTGATGGCAGCTAGACATTTCCTAATGCAGCAATGCCAGGGAAAGCACATTTTCTCAAGTTAACATGAGTGAACTGATAATGATGTCATGTTGATATAAACAGTGCCCTAGGCAGATGAGGCAGATTGAGCAGGTTGATTGAGTTAGGAGGGAACACTGATTGCATTTGGATATCCGCTGCCTCAAGTCAAAAGCCTGGTGGAACAGCTCCATTTTGCAGGCCCTGTGGAATTGTAATAAATCCCGCAGGGCCCTGATCTCAACTGGGAACATATTCCATCAAGCAGGGACCAGGGTAGAGAAGGCCCTGGCCCTGGTTGAAGCAAGGCGGACATCCTTTGGGCTGGGGACTACTAGGCAGTGCTGCTCAGCAGAGCACAAGGCTCTTTGTGGCACATATGGGAAGAGACAGTCCCATAGGTATGCAGGTCCCTGGCTGCACAGGGCCTTAAAAGTAACCATAACCTTGAATCTAATCCGGTACTCAACTGGCAACCAATACAGTTGGCACAGCACTGGCTGAATGTGCATCCGCATAGATGTCCCAGTCAGAAGGTGCACTACTGCATTTTGTTTGAGTTGGTTTCTGGGTCAGACTCAAGGGCAGGCCCACGTAGAGCGAGTTGCAGTAATCTAACCTGGAATTAATATCTTCTGCTTTTATTATTTTGGGAGCCACCTCAGGCAAGTTCCTGGAGAAGTGACATAAAATTTTCTGAATAAAAAATACACCCCCTTAACAAATCAGCAATCTATCCACATTCCTGCAAAGACCAAATAAAAAAATGCTCAAGCATCTTCAGAAGCACCTTATTTGGTTCTTTAATATCATCACAATTAGATACTTAAAAGTAGGAAACCCCATCTCTCCCCCCCATCACAACTCCAAGCCCCACCATCCACCTGTGGTGACACTGACAGTACCTGAGAGCTGCTCCAAGCCTAGAGTCACTCCCAGCATCCTACACCACTGCAGCCTACTCCAGAGGATCTCCTGGAGTCCTCCACTGTGCAGCCAGACCTGGAGTGGCTCTCAGAGCACTCTGCTGTGGCAGCCAGACAGGGAGCAGCTCTTATCAAGTGTTCTGTCAGTGGGCCTGGTGCCTCTCTCAGTATCTGCCACAGAGGCAGCTGGGCACCAATCCACCCCTGGAATTTGCTGCCACAGCAGCTGGGCCTGTAGCCACTTCTGGAGTCCTCCGCCATGGCTGCCAAGCCTGGAGTTGACACCTGTGGAGGCAACTGCTACGAGCTAGACTGTGCACTTTTTTAAAAAAATTGGGGGAATTTAACCCCCCAGTGTATTTTTTAAAAACTGCCAACCTGGGGAGCACCTCAAGTTTGCAGAAAAATACGTTTAGCATTGGTGTGGTCCCAATCCGTGGATTTAAGTATCTGCAGTTGGGGGCCACACGTCACTATTAGATATATAGATGGATTCAGTTAAGACAGTCTTCTCACATACAGGGAATGTAAAAACTAATTTATGTTTTTAAAAGTGTATCATTTGATTTCAATTGATTTGTCAGTTCTTGTAAATTTCAATTTTTAAATTGTGTCCCTTTAAAAACAACCTGTTTCACTGTGAAATTTGCATTCACTTTAAACATATTGAAGACTAAGCTTATAAACTCTTAAAACTGAATCCTAACCATCTCACAAGCAGAGCTAAAGGCTGTTTTTCTATGAAGATTTAGGCACCTTTAATGGCATAATAGTATATAGTAGATACATTTAAAAGATAAATTTAATTCCGGTGAGTAAATTTAGACAATAAAATATGCATATCACATTAAAAAAATCTGTATTTAAGTGCAGCTGATTCTGCTAAAAATTTTGCAATCATAATTGTAGTATCAGTATTAACATCTTTAAGAAAGTGTTGAACAGTTTTAAGGTTAATAGTAAACAAGTGTAGCCAAAGGATAAGAATTTCATACATGAGGATCTGCAGCTGGCAGTCCAGAATGATATGGAAAATTCAATCTGGGGCCATACTGGAACATTTGCAGAGTCTTTCCTGAGGGGGGATACTGTTAAATCGACCCCACAACATGTTTGAGGGAAAGACGTTCAGCCGAGCCAGTGTGAAGGCTCTACAATGAGAAGTTTTTCTATGTAAAATCTGACTGTAAAGGCTGAACTTTTCAAATGTAGTAGGACAGTTTGAACATAAAGTGAAACCATTCCTTATTTTAGCTGTAAATAGTTAATGGAACCATGATAATGGGGCTTGCTGAATCAGTAATTTTATTTAAAAATGGATTTGGCAGATTAATTATAATTAGTTTTAGTCTTTGTGTTCAACGAGTTTGTTCTTCATAATTTTTTGAATACTTCCCCGATTCTCTCTATTTATCATCTGACCTCGTCTGGTCTTCTTGGGGCTTTTACTTTTGCAGGCATGAATGTCCATTCAACGATGGTTATGAGAGGCCTCTTTTTGCATCTTCCCTACTCTGGCAGGATTTGCTTTTGCTCCCTTGGTAAAACAGATACAATTTTTCACATTCTATTGGAATATCCCTTATATTCCAACCTAAGATGTCGTTTCATTTTACCATGGTTGATGATTTTTTACGATTCTAGTCCAAGTAGAGAGATTCCTTTCCTACTCTCAGATCAAGATTCTAATATAACTTTGGATATTGCAAAAACATTTTTACTCCTTTTATCTTTCAGGAAATAGACATTACAAATGGAATTTCAGATTGTTATACTGCTCAAGGCATTGAGCCAGAGAGCTTTTATTGGACAAAGGAAAGGAAAGGAACCATGATAAGGCTGGGAGACCACCAGTGAATCCTGGGATGTCTTGACAAATTCTGGCTTTGACATTGTCACTCTTCTGCATTCCCCCCCCCCCAGATCCAGCTGCAGCCCTGTAAGCAGGATTTATTATGTGAAGAGGGCAGGGGATGCTAATTAAATTAAATAATGCGCTTGGGATGCGTGTTTCCCCGTCTCCCCCCGCCCCGCACGGTGCCACTCATGCAGTAGTGGCTCCAGTGGCTCCAGCAGAACCACCCCAGCCATGGCCCATCCGTCCACCCAGCACCAGAGATGAGATGCCCGGCCCCAACCAGGAAGGCAACTCGGCCTGCCCCTTTGGGGGCATGTGAGGCCTACCCTGGCCTGCCTTGCCCGTTCTTGGCTGTTTTCTATCCTCAGGTGGCTCGCCTTGCTCTCCCTCTCACCTCTCCCGCCAGCTGCTCAGTGAGCTCAAGGAAAGAAAGAAAGAGGCTTACTGGAATCACCTTGGCCAGCTCCACAAGGCCAGGGACTTCTTGGGAAGGGGGAGTAGCTGGATAAGGAATGTATTTATCCACCACCACTGAATGGGGTAAAGTTAAGTTTAAATATAAACAAACTGTTAGAAATAAGTACTGTGCCAGTGAAGATTCTATTGCCACAGAACACTGGTGACAGTTGGGGTGGGGGGGACAGGCTTTTGTTCAGATGCTGAAGGCTTAGTTAAGAAGAGCCAAGGTTGGCTTTAATTTCATATCATGTTCAAGGAGGGGGAGGGAAGTAGCAGAAATTACCACATGTGTTAATTTGAGATGTGTTAGGGATTATTATCTGAGGCCCCATCCACACAAGCAAGATAAGCCGGATGGGAAGTGACACAAATTTGTGCCGGCGCAATTTGCGCTGCTTTTGCAGGATCACACAGGTCCATGGACCTGTGAGGGCAAACCGCCGCTGTGTGATCACACACAGCCGCACGCGAGTTGGGTTTTTTCCCCCGGCCATTTTCAGTGCACTTATCTGCTTCTACAAGGGATTGATGACTTGCCTCTCCACCCTCGGGGTCATCCGATGATGCGCATACCGGGATGGGAGGGGGGAAAAACCCCCAAAAGCCCGCTCCCCAACGCCACTTGTTTGCGCTGGCGTGATCACACCAGGAAAGGTCAGTTCTGGGCCATTGCAAACCATTTGAGACTGCCTTTTCACTGGTAGCTAAATAAGCCGATTCCCCACCGGCTCAAAGTGGTTTGCGACACTTTGACACCGGCTGCAGGACGCTTCCCAGATGTGCTTGTGTGATCACGCCACTTTGAGCCGGCAGAGAATCGTCCTTCTTGTGTCGCAAATGGGTGCGTATGATCACGCCCTTAGTGTCCTTCTGGTGACTTTATCACCTTGCACAGTATTATTAAGTCAGTGCTTAAGTTTCTCCAAATTGCTTTGGGGTTTATGTATACTGCTTCATCCTGCCTCCTATTTATTTTTATCCCTTAATAAATTCCTGCTTTTCTTCTGTGTGAAGAGTAGTCTGAGTGGAGGGATTTAAATCCCATACTCCCCTTCTCACCTGTGGCCATTCAAATCTACAATGGAAAGATAAGAAGCCAAGAATAAGATTTAAAGTACTGCAAGACAAGAAGAAAAAAGGTAGTCTGGCAATACCTAACATTAAATTATATTACCAAACTGCTGGGCTAGTTTGGATATCAGATTGGATCAGAAGTCCCAATGAAAGACTGATAAAATTAGAATCTTCAGATCTTGATGATGGACTAAATAGTTATCTGTGGATTAAAAAATCTATATCAAAAAACAAAACCCAAGATAAAAGACTTATAATCAGAGACAGTTTATTTAAAATTTGGGAAATGCTATAAAAGAGAATCAGCCCTATAACTCCATTAATAATGTCACCAATAGATGCTTATTATGGCAATTACATAAGGAAAAACAATGATTTTATAAGTTATAGTGATATGATAAACTCTCATTTGGTATCAAGTTGTGGCAAGAGACTAAAGAAGGATATCCTTTTTAAGAGAGGTTATTAATGAACGGACTGATTTTGAAGAGATTGTTTCACAATCTAAAGATCATTTATTAGGATGAATTTACAAGTTATTGCTTCAATACGATTCTGAAGAACAGGTTAAACCCTGCATGATTAAATGGATGCAAAATTTTGGGGAGGAAATACAGTTTTAACGTTGGGGAAATCTATGGACTAAAGGTATTAGATTTACTTGTAGTCAAGCTTTAAGGGAAAACTCATAAAACCGATGGTACATCACTCCAGTAGATATTGCAAAGATGGATAAGAATTACAAAGGGGCTTGCTGGAAATGTAAAAAAGAAGATGGCACATTTTTTTATATGTGGTGGGCTTCCATCAAAACCAAAAGATACTGGAAAAATATACATGAAGAAATTCAAAATATTTTAAAAACCAAATTCCTGATGAAACCAGAGACTATGTTACTGGGAATCTTACCGGACAACATAGATAGAACCTCATAAGACCTACTTAAATATATGTTAACAGCTGCCAGAGTAATATTTGCAATGAAATGGAAGACAGAAGATTGTCCTACAACAGAGATCTGGAAAGAAAAACTAGTTGAGTATGCAATATTGGCAAAACTAATTATATAAACAAAAGATTGGAAGATTTTCAGCAGAAATGGCAAGCTTATTACTTAGAATATGGAAATAACTTTTTAAAAAGTTCTGGAATTACCTGAATATCATATTAAAGGCAATGAAGATATTGATTATACTGGGCGTAGTTTTACAGGCCTCTGGTTCTAGGGTTAAGCATAGCAAACATGCTGCCAATCTAGGGGAAAGATCCGCAAATGCCATATTGAAATTTTTCTGAACTCATGGTAGACACTTTGTTTCTGCAGCCTTTAAGTTATTTAAGGCCAAAACATTGGCACAGCTGCTCTATGGAACATTCCTAGGACCACCTTCTTCATGCTTTGCATCGCAAGAAAGAGTCCAATCCAAAATCCAATCCAATGCAAGTTCCTAACTGTGTATCCAATGCTTGGATACGATTGGAGTATCGTAATCTTAGGTTTGAAGCTAGGGTTTGTAATCTGTCTGTCTGTCTGTCTGTGACTGAAAGGTCATTTCAACCCACAAGGCTTGCTTCCCTTGATATTCCAGGATGATTTCAAATCCAGTTGGATTAGGGCAGTTTCATATTCATAGAATTAGTTTTTCACCCCAGCTACTTTTATCCTATGGATTTGAACAAGCCAAGGGGCTAATTAAACAAAGAATTGAGGCTACTAAGCGACAATATGATATCTCTAAGGTTTCAAAACTCAGGGTGTTGCTAAATCAAAAGCACCATTGAGCTGGCTACGTATTTGACTTCAGTGGAGGGAAAGAACTCTAGAAGGGCATTTGCCCTAGCTAGATGTTCTACCCTTCCACCTGCAGTTATTCAAGGCAGGTACAATAAAAACCCCTACCCCGAAAGGCTATGTTCATGCACTTCATGTGAAGCTGAACTGGTAGAGCATATGTTTTTCAGTTGCCCATTCTACAGAGTGGCTCGTCTTAAAATTATTACCCCATTAGTTGATAGGATACCTGGGCACATCAGTACAAACAAAGCAAGGCTTCACTGGCTTCTATCAGATAACAATGCAAACATTACACATTCAGTTGCTAAGTTCTGTGCATTGATACATAGATTGTGGGAGTTGCATTTTAAAAGCTTTTAAATTTAGATTTTTATTCTGTATATATATTATATCTGTTTTTTCTCTCTCTTTCTCATATTATGTTTATATTGCATGCTGGTCTTAAGACCATAATAATAAAACTATTGATTATAGTCCTGATACATTATTCTGTACTCCACTAATAATTAAAGAATAAGGTTTAGATTTAGATAAACAAAGCAATATCAAGATTTTTACAATGATTTTAGTATAGAAGTCTGTTCAATTGTCAAAGATATAATTTCCTCTGTTGTTAATAGATTATTGTTAACCTTAGGAAAGTTCTTGTCTATTCCTTAAAGAGGGAATCTATCCCAAATTCTGTAATTCTGAAATATTCAAGTTTTATTGTTCGCTCTTATATTTGAAATATGTAATACATCTGGTAATACATCTGATTTTACTTGTTATACATACCAATTCATAATCTTTTACAAATCTGATGAATCTATATTTCTCCCCTACCCCTTTTTGCAGCAATGATCAGACTACTACATTAACTTCTCACACAAGCAAAGTGATGCTCAA
The DNA here is from genome assembly GCA_029233225.1 of Lepidodactylus listeri. Classification (NCBI taxonomy): domain Eukaryota; kingdom Metazoa; phylum Chordata; class Lepidosauria; order Squamata; family Gekkonidae; genus Lepidodactylus; species Lepidodactylus listeri. The sequence continues at coordinate 53,508,234 of JARCFY010000006.1, forward strand.
AATTTTACAACAAAGACTCTTACTATATATGGAACAAGAAATGCCAGATGCTCAAGCTGAAGTTAGAAAAGAGGCACTAGAAATCATATTGTAAATTTGCAATTGTTATTGGAGCATATAAAAGAATTTTGGAAGAAAATCAGTGTGTGTTTCATAGATTACAGCAAAGCTTTTGACTGTGTAAAGCATGAAAAGCTATGAACGGGTTTAAAAGGAATGAATGTGCCACAACATCTGATTATTTTGATACACAACCTGTTCTCTGGACAAGAGGCTATTGCTAGGACAGAAAATGAAGAAGCAGCACAATTTCCAAATGACAAAGGTATCAGACAAGGATGTATTTTATTTCCCTATCTTGTCAATCTAGATACATAATATGCCATACGGAAAACTAGATTAGATTTAGATGAAGGTGGAGTGAAAAGGAAGATTAACAGTTTGATATATGCAGATGATACCACATTAATGGCAGAAAATAGTAAATGCTTGTGCTGAAACAGAAATACAGCTGAACATCAAGAAGACAAAAGTAACGATTACTGAGAAATTACACAACTTTAAGGATGACAATAAAGAAATTGAAACTGGTAAAGATTTTCTATTGCTTGACTCAGTTATCACCCAAAAGGCAGACTGCAACCAAAAAATCAGAAGGAAATTAAGACTGGGAAGGGCAGCCATGAAGGAACTAGAAAACAAGAGGGTATCGCTGAAGACCACCATCAAAAGAACTCATACCATGGCATTCCCCATTACTATGGATATGGGTATGAAAGATAATAAAGAAAGCTGGCAGGGAGAAAATTGATTCATTTCAAATGTGGTGTTGGAGGAGAGTTTAATGAATACTGTGGACTGGCAAAAAGACAAAGTAGTAGATTCTAGATCAAATCAAGCCTGAACTTTCCCTAAAGCTGAAAGGACTAAACTGGGGCAATCATATTTCGGTCACATCATAAGAAAACAAGACTCACTGGAAAAGACAATAATGCTACAGAAAGCTCTGCTCTGAGTAAATGGTGGGTTTAATAATATTTATGATAGTCTAAGGTGTTTACTTAATTTTATTGTGTAAACTCCCTTGGGCAGGTGCCCTAGAAAGGAGGCACAGAAATTCTCTAAACCAATAAATAATAATAAAACAGAGTTTGATCAAGCTAGGAAATTTTCTGTCAAGTTCCACTCAACTGAGGAGGAAGGGGAGTGACAGGAGCACATGAGCACAGCAACAGTTGTGCTCGTGTCTAACAGCAGTTTAATTTCAGCTTGCTGCAACATATAAATAGAGCCAATGTCATATATTATATTTATTATTTTTTTAAAAATAATTTTTATTAAGATTTTTACCAATAAATACAATGTTCCACATTCTCTAACCAACTTTTACCCAAACGAGCACAACATATTATTCCAACCATGTAATAAATTTGGACCATACACCAACAGGATCACCTTTGTTTTCCGTATTCATAAGATAGCTTAGCTTGTCCATTTCTGCCCATTCTGAGAGTTTGTGGGCTGCAGTTTATGCAGTTTATGGGCTGCAGTTAATATATATGCCATTAATTTTTGATCTGTTTTCCTCAAGCCATCCGGTAGTATGTTCAGCAAATATACTTCTGGAACCAGGTCCAAGTCATACTCCATAATTTCCCATATCAGTTTCTTGACCAACAGCCATAGTTTTTGAACTGCTTTACAGGACCACCACATATTGTAAAGGGTCCCAATATTGCTCCCACATAACCAACAAAGATTGGACATATAGTTAAAACACTTACTTAGTCTATCCAGTGACCAATACCAGCTGTAAAATAATTTGTAAATGTTTTCTTTATAGGTTACCACCTTCAGATATTTTATAGATTTCCATTTTTTTGACCAATTGTCTATGTTGATGTTATACCCAAAATCCTCCATCCATTTTATCATAGCTTGATTTCTTCATCCTGCATTTCATGTTTCAAAATTAATTATATAACTTCTTTATTAAGTTAGAATTATTATTTAGCCATATTACATCTAACTCATTTGGTCTTCTGCTGAATCCACTCTTTTTATCCTCTTTATATCTAGTATGAAGTTGAATATTCTCCCACCAAGTTAAATGTATTCCCTCCTCATTTGTTAATTGGGACTCCACTTTAATGTTCTCATCTTTATCCAATAGTGACTCATAACTCAGTATTTTATTTTGAGTTAAAAGAGATGGTTTAATGAAGGCCTCCAACGGTGATACCCACATTGGAATTTTTGTACAAAATTTTTCCTTAATGTTTAACCATATCCTCATAAGGGCAGCTCTTAGAAGGTATGCCATGAAGTTAGAGTGGATTTTTTGCTTGTTGTACCACACATATGCGTGCCAGCCCATACTGAGATCATGGCCTTCCAAAGCCAATACTCTAGGGTTATCTAACTTTATCCAATCACGTATCCAAACTAGGGCAGCAGCTTTGCCGTATATCTCCCAATTTGGGAGGCCAACTCCTCCTCTTTCTTTTCTATCTTGAAGTACCTTCCATTTAACCCTAGGCTTCTTAGGATACCATATGAATTGTTTCGTAATTTTATTGATTTCTTTATACAAACTGGCTCTTTCATTTAACGTTGGAATTGTTTGTGCCAAAAATAAAAATTTAGGGAGAATATTCATTTTAATGGCAGCTATTTTACCCAGTCATGATAATTTTAATTCTTTCCACTTATTTAGATCTTCTCTGACTTTGTTTAGCTAATTTTTGTAATTATCTTCAATTAACAAGCTCACTCTATTTAAACAAATAATTCCTAAATATTTTACTTTCTTAACCACTGAAATTTTAAAAAGAGCTTGTAATCTAGAATCTAATCCTTTAGGACAATTTTTAGTAATTAATTTAGTTTTCTGGAGATTAATTTTAAATCCTGCCACCTCTCCAGAATCATTAATTATTGCTAGTAATCTACATAGCGAACTTTCTGGGTTTTCCAGGATGAACATCACATCATCTGCGTAAGTGCAGAGCTTGTACATTTGGCCCTTACATTTAAGACCTTCAATTTCCTGATCTTTCCTTACCCGTTCACAAAGGGTTTTCAATGCAAAAATAAAAAGCAAAGGTGAGAGGGGGCAGCCCTGTCTGGTACCTTTTTCTATTTTAAATTCTTGAGAAACATTCCCATTAATCACTAACCTAGCACACTGTTTCCTATATGTGGCTTCAATCATAGTTCTAAAATTGTCTCCCGGGTTATGCATCTTTAATTTAAGAAGTAGAAACTTCCAGGAAAGATTATCAAAGGCCAAGGACAGACTGGCAATCTGCCCCGGGAGAGCTCCGCTTGGGAAGCAGGGGAAGGGAGCCCGTTCAGACATCCGCAGCTGTCCCTTGGCTCCCTTCCTCACTTACGCGCTTTGAAGCTGGGTTCCTCTCGCTATAGAAGGACACCGGGAGAAACCGGTGTCCAGGGGCTGTCTTCCGCATGCCTCCCGCTTTCAGGCAGTGTGAACCAGAAGAAGGTGGGATTCAAGCGGAGGCAGCTGTGTGAATGTGCCGTTTCAGCAACTTGCGCATGAGCCCTGCCACAAGCTGCGGAGGCCGGCCCACCCAGGGCCACTCCGCAGCAGTCTGAACACTCCGTAACAACATCCTTGCGCAATACACTGGCCAGTGTGAATGGCCAGCCCCAGGGAATTTTCCCCCCACAGCTTTTGCCTCTGGATTCCTCCCGCTCCAGATTGCCAGTCTGTCCTCGGCCAAACATTATATTTATTATTGAGGGCTTCTCACCAAACCAAAGGAGCAACAAATCATAATCAGATAGCTGAATTACACTTACAATACTATGCAAAGTTACTCCAGTCTAAACTTACTGAAATCAATATTAGAATCCAATTCAAAATGTACTTGGTCCTTAATCATGTGAAATGCACTTTATTATTACATTTTTATCCCACCCTTCCTCCAAGGAGCTCAAGTCTCACCTCCTCTATTTAACCCTCAGAGCAACTCTGTGTGGTAGGATTAGGCAGACAGTATGAGATCAGCCCAAGGTCATCCTGCAAGCTTCATGACAGAGCACAGATTTGAAATTGGGTTTCCCAGATCTTAGACCAAGCTGGCTTGGTCCATACCTTGCTGACTTCTTTTTTCCTAAAGCAGGCATAATTTGTCAGAGCAAAAGGAATTTGTGCATAACTCAAAGTCTTGATTCATAACCCTTGATTATACAGAAAGCTCAATTTAGGTTTTCCGGTTTTGGTGCTCACTGGACAAGTATGCTTTCATCGGAGCTCCAATGATAGCAGCCCGTGTCCATGGCAGAAAGAAGGGGTACCGACTGGACCCAGTCCCCCTTTGAGCCCTTGTAGGGGCCTTTCATCCTGGGGAGCGAGAGGTGCCTCTCCCAAGGCAAATGCCAAGGGATTGAGGCTCCTCTTAGCCCCGATAGGACCCACTGCCGCGCGACCAGACATGGCGACAAAGACACACACCAAGACGAGCGAGCAGGCGGTCAAAAGCGTTTCTCTTACCTGGTGGAAGACATCTGATGAAGCGTGAGTCTTTCGTATACTAATCCAGAGGGCCAGATAAGCATTTAAGCCCCCAATCCTCAACTTTAAAGCGCGGGGGGGGGGGGGTTAACTCCACCCCACAAAGACAAGAACTTTTTAAATTCATCAGAGAGGAGGAGGGACACAACCAAAGCATCCTCAGCTGAAGTAGGAGCCAGATAAGCCTAAAGCGTTTTCTCTAACTGGCTCCAGAGACTTTCTAAGAACTTTCCCCAAACATAAACAACCTGTTTCTGACTACAAAAATCATGGCACCTAAAGTCAGACTTTCGCCTGGAACTGTGAGTTCAAATACATCATCATCTAAAGCGGAAGCAACCACAGACTTTCCAAATATGCTGCATTGCGCCCTCTGCTGGACCAGATAACAACACGAAATTTGATACTCTTCAAAAACGGCTTGAAGAAACCAATCTGAGATCAAAGGAAACTGCCAAATCAGTTAAAAAAGTGGATGCCAAGACTAAAAAGCGTAGTGACTGGAGAAAAAAAGTAGAAAAAAAGAACCTCGGATGAACATCAATTGTTACAATTGCAAATGGAATGAGCAAATTATGTACTGAGGGAGTCCCAGAATGCAATGGAGAAGATCTGAAAAAAGCTTTTAAGCGATGACTTGGCACCGGTTGCAGATACTACAGCAGAACTTTTACAATTGGATATGGATATGGCTTATCGGACCTATCCAAATTACATCAAAAAAATAATCTGCCCAGAGAGGTTTTTGTGAGATTCTCCAAAAGATCAAGCAGAGATCAAGTACTTAAAGTGACTAATGGGACCTAAAAATTGACTGTACAGACATAAAAGTATTAAAAGACATTCCACTTGAAATCAGGAAAAAGAGGAAGCGATATAAAAATCTGACAACCTTTCTACAGAAACATTCCATGTCCTACAAATGGCTCTTTCCTGAAGGGCTCACTTTTAAACTTAAGGACAAAAAAGAAAGAGTGGACTCTATTACAAAAGCCATAGCCTTCTTGGAGCAGTGTCAAGCAACGGACAAACCGAAAGGAACAGAACAGGATGACAAGACATCAGACCACAGCGACTATGATTTGGGAAGACATGGAGAAACATTGAGCAGCTCCTCAGAGGAGGACTCTGAATCTGAGTTAGAAGCTGCTGCCCCTAAATTACTTAAAGTCAGATGGGACTTTGATAAAAATAAACCTACGGGGAAGAAACAGAAAAAATAAGAAACATGAATCCAGTTATATGTTTGGAACTATGAATTGTCTGACGTAGCTATTTCAGCCTTTAAAAAAATCCTTTTGTATTACTAAATAGTATATAAACATAACTCTTATGCTTCATCTTACTAAAATGTATTGTAAGTGAAATCTCAACCAAGCTATGTAACATTGAAAACGACCCCTGCCACTTAGGCTTTTAGTGGCCTTCTTTTCTTTTTCTCATAGTTTGTAGTTCCCCCCTCCATTTTTCTGTTGCAGTTTTATAGAAAAGCAATTTTATATATATATATATATATATATATATATATATATATATATATATAAATATATATATAAATATATATATATATAAATAAAAGAAAGCTCAATTTAATTGCAACCCAATATGTTTTGTTACAACCTCTAGTAAGTAGGCATTCTAATTCAATAAAACATGAATTTCAACACAGGAAACTTTAAACCAACAATTTCATGATTTTTCTATTTGTGATTAAACCATTAATTGAAAAAAAAGATTTAAAATTTTCTTGATTTAGATTGATCCACACTACTCTCTTCAGAATATCCTGGATTTTTCCTATTGACAAGCCACAGGTGACATCTGCTTCTTCTAACATGTATCATTCTACTATGTATGTCTCTGTGGTGAGTTTGAATCAAAGATACACTCTGCTTTTGAGAAAAGATTGGGAAATTCAGTAATTAGGATTGCCAGGTCCCTCCTGGCAATCGGTGGGGGTGGGACTTACCAGCAGTGAACAGGGGCTTAGGTTCAGCATTGCCAGGAACATCACTTCCAGCGCGCACTGTAAGTGATATTGCTGTGTCGCCGGCCTAGGCCTTCCTTTGCTGCTGGTAAGTCCCACTGCTGGCCAGCGGATCAGGTGGGGGGAAGGGCACTCAGTTAGGGGATCCCTTGCCCACATTGGGGGCCTGGCAAACCTATCAATGATACTTCCTACAAATGCATACTAGTTCTATCCTTTTCAGTCTAAGCTTCTGGAACATATTTTCATGCACACTTAAATTTATCCGAGTAACATTTAGACGACCTCTACAGCAGTGGTCCCTGCCACAGCACCCACTGACACCTTTCCTGGTCAACCTGCCAAATGCTTTATAAAGTGGATGGGGCTAGGAAGAGCTTTTGCTCAGCAAGGCTTCTGGTTGGCTGTGCAGATTAAAAGGCATCCTACTAAACAGAGCTTCTGCCTGAAACACTGTAAAGGTATTATTAGAGTTATATATAACCTCACACCCTGACAATTTCTAATTGGCTCTGCCCCTCCTGCAGCAGCCATTTTCTGATTGGCTTCACTTTCTGTGGCAGCCATTTTGTGACTGTGCCCACTGCCCTGTGTCAGAATTCTAAAGGTTGGGAATCCCTGATCTACAGCACTTTGGATAGTATGCTACCATAGTTTTAAATTACTCCTTACGTGTAAAAGGTCGAAATCAGGGGTGGCCAAACTTGTTAACATAAGAGCCACACAGAATAAACAGCAGATGTTTGAGAGCTGCAAGACATGAACACACACATTTTTATTGAAACATATGCAAATTTGCATATTAAATTAAAGAGACAAATGCTTTCTCCAAGCCAGCCAGTGGGGGGGAGGAGCATTGAGAACACATTTAAAGTTAAAGTTGCTTTCTTACTTTGCTCCCCACCACCTCAAGCCTACCCAGGGAGGGGAACACTGGCTGGGGAAGGGAAGACCAATCGGGGAGGCATGCCTCCCCTTCACTTCCCCAGCTCCTCAATATGTATAAAAGAGCCACATGTGGCTCCCAAGCCACAATTTGGCCACCAGGGGTCTAAACACTTTCTTCTTGAGTGAAAACTAGCATTATTTCAAAGAAATCTTACTTTTCCTGACACATCAGTACTACAACACTATTAGTAACTTTTCAGCAACAAATTGAATTTTATCTGAATATAATCTTAGTGTAAACTTTCTTGAAGGAAGGAATAACCACAAATATATTTCAGAATATTTTAAATAGCTGTGGTTGCCATGAAATTATTTATTTCTAGAATCGGTATATAACATACTTCTGTAATAAATAATTTTAAAAACTTATAACACAATTATATACGGTACTTAGTGTGATTGTAGAGATGGTTAGACTTAGACTTGATTTTCCATTAATGGAAATGGTTAATGGTTCCTCATCCTCTTGGAGAGGAGTGACAAGTGGAGTGCCTCAAGGATTTGTCCTGGGACCTGTTTTGTTCAACATCTTTATAAATGATTTGGATGAAGGAATAGAGGGAATGCTTATTAAATTTGCAGACAATACTAAATTGGGAGGGGTAGCAAATATGGTAAAAGACAGAGTCAGGATACAGGATGGTCTTGACAGGCTGGAAAACTGGGCTCAAACAAATAAAATGAATTTCAATGAATGTAAAGTTCTGAATTTAGGTAGGAAAAATCAAATGCATAATTATAGCATGGGGGAGACTTGTCTTGGCAGTAGTATGTGCAAAAAGGATCAAGGGGTCTTAGTAGACCATACACTGAACATGAGTCCGCAGTGTGATGAGGTAGTTAAAAAGGCAAATACCATTTTGGGCTTTATCAACAGAAATATAGAGTCCAGATCATGTGAAGAGATAGTATCGTTTTACTCTGCTCTGGTTAGACCCTCACCTAGAGTACTGTGTTCAGTCTTGGGCACCACAATCTAAGAAGGATACAGACAAGCTGGAACATGTCCAGAGGAGGGCAACAAAGATGGCGAGGGGTCTGGAGACCAAGTACTATGAGAAAAGGCTGAAGGAGCTGGGTATGTTTATCCTGGAGAGGAGACAACTGAGAGGTGCTATAATAACCATCTTCAAATGCTTGAAGGGCTTTCATATAAAGGATGGTGTGGAGTTGTTTTCTGTTGCCCCAGAAGGTTGGACCAGAACCAACAGGTTGAAATTAAATCAGAGAAGTTTTTGGCTAAACATTAGGAAGAACTTCTTGACAGTTCAGTGGAACAGGCTTCCTCGGGAGGTGGTAGGCTCTCCTTCTTTGGAGGTTTTCAAACAGAGGCTAGATGGCCATCTGACAGCAATGCGGATTCTGTGAATTTAGGCGGATTATGAGAGGGAGGGCAGGAAGGGTTGCCTCAGTGCTTAGTTCTTGTGGCCCTTTCTTACACGTCCAGGAAAATGCTGATTGCCACTTTGGGGTCAGGAAGCAATTGTTCTCCAGGCCAGTTTGGCTGGAGATCCTGGAGGGTTTTTTGTTTGTGTGTGTGTGTGTGTCATCTTCTGGGCATGGAGCAGCAGTCACTAGGGATGGGGGGGGAGGTATTTGTGAATTTCCTGCATTGTGCAGGGGGCTGGACTAGATGACCCTAGAGATCCCTTCAAATTCTATGATTCTATGAAAGGTAGGTGTAATTTCTTCCACTTCCTCCTTCCTTACGCAGACCCCAGATTTTCCCATCATACCATTCAGTAAGGTTCCTAGTTCCCAAGAAGCAGCAGTGGGAGGAGTGGAGGCAGAGAAGTTCTTTTCTGCTGTTAAAGTGTCTTTCATTATTAGAAAATTTAGATCCAATCCAATTGCTGTATCCTATTACTATCCTTCTGTCACATCTTTCCCTGACTTCTCACTCCCCCAGCAACCTCATGTAAGCTGCCAAGAATGCATTGGCTGTGGGGCTCACTTACAAAAAAAAAAATGCAGGTGAGAATACAGTCCATAGTTAGGGCCTTTCAACTTTCAAATATATATGGTTGCATAAATTTAGTCATATATAAAAAAATTAGTCATTCTTCATAAGAAAGCTTCAAACTTCCAAGATTCTTTTCTAAAACTGCGCAGGATCCTTCTCTTAAACTATGCAGATAGGCTTATCTCTATTGTAATGACTCTGTATAAGCATATCAGCTGGTCTTGCAGTAGAAGCAGATCCATTACTGACTTGCAGGTTAGTTTTAGTTTTGAATCTTTGCAGGGAAATGATGCCTACTGGTTCATACAGGCCAGTCAATAGGCTTCTTTCCTCCTGACTAGACTTGCCAGCCTCCAGGTGGGAGCAGGGGATCCCCCGATTTCATGGACTCCTGCACACTTTTGGCCAGTTGGCCGGCGAGGGGAAGCCCCGCCCACAACTGCCATGATCAGGCATGATGTCCCCAGCATGAAGATGTCAAATGAATGTGACGTCATCATGCCAGGGACGTCGCACAGCAACACTCTGGTATTTTGGGTAAAACTCGGTGGTAACCATAGTGTGGTAACCACATGGGAGTGATGTTATCACGTTAGGGAATTCACATGCGGTGACGTCACCCCAGAAAGCTCCCCACTCCCAGAAAGCTCCCTCCCACCCCCACCAGTGAGAGCACAAGACCTGGTAACCCTACTTCTGACAAAGTATCTTAGTGCTTCCAAGTCACTAGAGGAAAATTGTGAGCATGACCACTAGGCAATGGCCCCTATATGGATATAATTAGGAGAGCAGAATCTTCTAGAGCCCAGAATCTTCTCACAACTTAACACACATGTACCTCCTATAAAAAAGCTACAATATCCCAATATATAAATATTTATAAAAAGTGTAACTGCCTTTACATATATGTTATTTGAAAGCCTTGATATGTAGAGGGGTTTTTTTTTAAAAAAGGAACTGTGTGAGAGAGTACATGTATGTTCTATTTATTTGTAAAACAAGGAATAAATCCACAAATGCATATAATCCAAAATTTTAAAAAGTTATGAATTCATTTGACTGATTTTCCAGGTCACTCTCTCTCTCTCTCTCTCTCTCTCCTCTCACATGGTGAATGCTGATCTGATATGTACCTAACAAGTAATTGCAGCCAGAATGACATTAGCACAGTTCTGGAAATAGCAAACAATCCCAACCGAAGGACAATGGCTACGAAAGACCTGGTTTGTTAAGATAATGAATAAAATTACTACTTTTAAATATGTATGGTCATATGTAAAAATTTAGTCATCCTTTATACTATATTGAAATCACTTTAATTCATTATCTAGTGCTAAGGTGGAGATACTAAAATTCATAAGGAATAATGCTCAAAACCAGATTTAGTTTTTTCTCCCTCCAGTCCAAACATGGTTGCCATTTGGACATAAAATCAACACAATATACTTTTAACATTTGTGTAATCATGTTTTATTTGAGGCACTGGATAATTTTCCAGAAAGTTTTCTTGTTCAACTTCTTCCAGCAAATCTATGTAACTGATTTTAGCTCAACAATTTTTCAATGGTATTGGGATCTTCATATCTACAACAGTCATATTATTTATAGTTTTCAAAAGCAACTTTTGGACTCAAACAAAAGACAGTATCAGGATATACCCTATTCACAGAACACTATCCCCTCAAAGTCAGAATGAAATACCTAAGAAGATGCAAAAACATAAAATAGTGGTTACAGTTACGTAGATAAGGCTTTGAAAGTTTATAGTACAGGGTTCCCAACCTTTTTGAGCCTCTGGGCACCTCTGGAATTCTGACACAGGATGGTGGGCACAACTACAAAATGGCTGCTGCAGGCGGTGGAGTCATTTAGACAGAGAAACATGAAGGCAGCAGTGAAGAGAGGTAATTAAAAATACACTGGGAAAGAGGAGTAAGAGAGAATAAAACCAATACTGTGGTGGCAGCTGCTACTGAAACAATTTTGTTTTGATCTGCATAGCCAATTGGATCTCCAGTGGCCAATCAGAAGCTCTGCTGGGCAAGATCGCTACCTGACCACACTAACTTTATAACACTTGGTGGGTGCCATGTTGGGGACTCCTGTTACAGTAGAACAAAGTACAACCAGTGAGCAAACAGCAAGGGTCATGCTGGCTTGCATTAAGAAATATATCATATGCATGTAATGATAATAACTGGCACAATATATGCAGGAGTGATGTCACCATACAGGAAAACATCACATTTCAAACGCACATCCTGAGACATAATAAAGCAGAAGTACAATGTCACTGTAAAGACTATTAACATTTATTCCAGCATGAGCTTTTGTGAGTCAGAACTCACTACTTCACACACACCCCCAATTTTTTTTTAAAAAAGAGTAAACTACTTAAACTGATAATGACCTTTTATTTTAAGACTGCAGAAGGAAGTAGATTAATTCTGGACATACAATGAGATCACAAATTATGTCTATAGATCTGTTATAGCCTCCTCCTGATAATGCAGCTCAAGACAATGCATCACCAGGATTGAATGGAGACCTTGGTTTCCTGTCTCATTACCAATGTTGATTTCTCCATGCCTATTACCCCTCTGCATATCACACCTAAATCCAATCACGCCTGCTATTGTCATTCACCTGCTATTGTCATTTGCCTGCTAATGTCATTCGGCATCTGAAATCACTCCACTTTCCAATAAACAGAACAGATGGACTCCTATTCTAGCTTATCTGAAGAAGTGAGCAGTGACTCACAACAGCTCATACCCTGCCACCTATTTTGTTAGTCTTTAAGATGCTACTGGACTCTTGTTGTTGTTTTTCTACAGCCTTCTCCAGTAATTTCAAATTCTCATTGACATGGTTCCTAAGAATCATGAACAAACTTCAGCTAATAAAACAATTCTTTTCTGCTTCTTCTTCCTTACTGTAGCACCTGCACTCTTTTAAAAGCTGCTTCTGAGGGCAGCAGCAAACCTTTGGAATGTGTTGGATACAGTATGGGGGCTGCAGATGGAAGAGAAATTGGCAGAAGTCAGACATCCCTCTTCTGCTCTCACAAGAATCTGTTTGAATCACAGGTATTATTTATGGTCCTTCCTACATTTGTGTGTCATGGCATGCCCACAGTTTAAACAGTGGAGAGAGACGCCTGCATCGCTACATTTTGCTCTTCTTAACTTGGATTCCAATAAAAGATTGCCGAAAGATCAACAATGGTAGAAAGAAAGGAGTACTACAAGATATGTAGGAAAAAAGAGACTGAGAAATGGGGGCTAGAGTAGGAAATACAAAAATGGAATAACTGACTAATGGTTGCAATTTGCAGAGAACACATACACTAGAAGCCCGGAGAGAAAGGGGAGAGGGTAACAACAGAATAAAATACTGTAAAAAAACAAAAATGTGTTCATGGTCTAGCCATCTGGATGCATGCCCCAGTAACCTTCAGGCTGGACTACTGTAATTCACTCTACATGGGTTTGCCCTTGAAGACAACTTGGAAACTCCAGCATGCAGAACATTGTGGCTCAATTACTTTTAAGAGACAGGCTGAATAGGCATATTACACCTATTATGTGGTTGCTCAGTGGTTACCCCTTAGTTACAGAGTTCAAAGTACTGGTTATTACCAACAAAATTCTTCTAGTCCTATCCACAGGAAGCCTCTCTTGATAATGCTCTGCTTCAGCATCCTTTGCTCATCTAAATAGTCTTCTGAAGGTGCAATACCATAAATTGGTAAGATAGACAGCTGCCTGTACCTGAACATTCTCTGTTACGGCACGCACCTGGAGGACTGGCTTGCCTGACAAGATAAGAAAAGCTCCTTCACTTTATCATTTACACAGAATGTGTAGAATGGAATTGTGCAGGAGGGCATTTTTATAAAGTTAACAGGACTTCAGTTTTAATGACTATGAAAGAAGTTATGCAGTTTTTCTTGCATTATTTTATTGTGTTGCCCAATATTATGCACTGTATTATTATATTGTTTACTGAATTTCTCTTACTTAGGCAACCTGCCTTGAGTCTCAGCAAGAAAGGCAGACTGTAAGTGTGATGTAAGTAAAAAAATAAAATAAATAGCACATTGATAAAATTGTTGTAACAATAAAGCATCATAAACAGCAGCACTGAAATCAACACCGTTGAAAGTATTATCAACTAAAAACCAGCCACAAGAAATTGGAACTTATCGCTGCTGGTCAGCAGCATAACATGCAAGTTCCTTCTTTGAGTTTATATTTAAAAGTAGTGTGGCAGTCAAGTTAAGACAATACAAAAGTGACCTATAAATCAAGCGTGAAAAGTAGTCTCATTCACTGTATACTTAATAAAATCTAGCAAAGATCTTGTAGGAAAAATGAGACCAAAGTACATTATCATGTGCGCAAGAAACAATAAACTATGGAGAAATTTAGATCATTTTCAGCCAAAAGGCTGAACTGAAGGAGTCCTACGCTTATATAGTACTATACTAGGCTTTAACTGCTCTGTCAATAGTAGATACTAGCCTATCTCCCCTCCCCCACACTGATGATGCACACAGTTGAGACAGCAAGAATTCCCCTGCCAAGGGTGTGCTGATTCAGCAGCAACAGAAATGACACAGGGTTTATAAGAAAAGTCATTGCAGAGGAGACTGAAGCAACTGCTCATGTTTACCACGACATAAAGTAGAGCAGGTACCAGGGACTTTATTATTTTTAAATACCTGAAAGCATGCTATGTAAAGAGGAAGGAAAGCAAACAAGCAAGAAAGAAAAGTAAAACCTTTATCTTGTTCCTAAGGAAAACTGAAGCATCCAGACTTTGGTTACATTTTAAGAAAAACACTTTGAAGACTGTTAGACAATGGATTATGGACTTTCCTTAATTTCATATCAACAGGCATTATGTTTGTACAATCAAAAGAAACTGTTTATATCTCTTAGGAATGCTTCATGTCATTGCCAAACTGAAGCTAGTCCACCAGCAGGTTGCATCGTTTCCAATCTCTGTATATTTCACTCTTCCTTCCTCCAGCTCCGAACAACTCCCATATATCTCTGGCTTCTCCCTGCTACAACTTTTTCCTGTCTGAGTCTTGACAATTTCAGCACCAAGCACTGCAGCATTCTGCCTAAGGTGGACTTAATTGTACCTTTCTGACACTTATGTTTTTACAATTTTAGAATGCATGATTCTGCTAGGGATTGAGGAAGCCATATCTTGGCCGAGGACAGACTGGCAATCTAAAGTGGAGGCAAAGCGGAGGGAACTGGTGCGGGGGAAAAACCCCACGGAGCTGGCCGTTCACACTGGCCAGAGCAATGCGGATCAGCGGCGATACGGAGCGTTCAGACTGCTGCGTAGCCAGCGCGCGCCGCTGCGTTTTTTTTGTTTTCCTTTGATGTGTTTCGCATGTGCGCACATGCGCATAACTTTGTGCGGCGTGTTCACACTGCCACCTCCGGATGCCTCCCGCTTCTTCCGGTTCACACTGTTTGGAAGCGGGAGGCATGCGGAGGACGGCCCCTGAACACCGGTTTTACCCGGTGTCCTGGTAAAGCGGAAGGAAAGCGACTGGGAGACGGGTAAGTATGAAACGGAGCCGATGGACAGATGCGCATGTCTGAACGTGCTCCTTTCTTCCGTCTCCGAAGCGTGCCTGCCCCGCTTTAGATTGCCAGTCTGTCCTCGGCCCTTGACTGTCACTGATCTTGACTGTTACACAAGGATGCTTGCACTCTAAAATACAAGACGTGTCATCCCAGGGCCAAACCAGATGCAACATTTTATACACGTATAGTTACAAGTATACACTTAAGTGCCATGTGCACATGGTCAGACCCAGACCCACTGCATGTGTATACACTATGGCTGAGGATAGACTGGCAATCTGGAGCGGGAGGAAACCGGGGCCAAAAGCTGCGGGGGGGGGGGAGTGCTCCAGGGCTGGCCATTCACACCGGCCAGTGTATTGCGGGAGCATGCCATTAGGGAGTGTTCAGACTGCTGCGGAGTGGCCCCGGGTGGGCCAGCCTCCGCAGCTCGTGGCGGGGCTGTTTTGGCAATATGCGCATGTGCGCTTAGGCACGTGGCCGCATCAGCAGTCTAGAAATTTAAAATCTCCCTGCCTCCTGTATTGGGGCATGGGGGGGGCATGAGCGCTCATGCACATATCTCCGCGATGGTGCGTTCACACTGCCGCCTCCGCTTGACTCCCGCTTCTTCCGGTCCACACTGCTAGGAATCAGGAGACAAGTGGCAGACGGCCCCTGGACACCGTTTTTTGCCGGTGTCCTTCTGAAGCGGCAGGAAAGCAGCAGAGAAGCAGGTAAGTACGGAAGGAAGCCGGGGAACAGCTGCAGCTGTTTGAACGGGCTCCCTTCCCCCGCTTCACAAGAAGAGCTCTCCCGCTCCACTTCCTGAGTCTGTCCTCAACCTATGTTAGCAGGGACCAAATTACTTTTTAAACCCCTGGATGGGGGGAGCATTCCCCAGTTTCAGTATTTCAAATAGAGTGAAAAGATCCCAGAAGAAAAAAACTTCAGAGGAAAACTTTTGACTGACTACAAAAGGAAAAACTAGTCAAAAAGACACTCAGACTAAAGTTTTGATATACTCTCCTACCCTATAAATCAACATCACCCAGGATCTTTGGGAGTGGCATCTGACTTGAGCCTCTATAGCCACTTTCAAAGATCCTGGGACACTCTTCCCTTACTTTATTTACTTGCCACTGTGTGGCTGGATCTTCATTCATTATAAAATGAATTTGCTTTGGCTTCAGCCTGAAAATTCTACAAAGCATATCTGGCTTCAGAATTTTCTCCATTCAGTAGAATCCTACCCCGGGATCTAGCTGATGGAAATCCTGATCCAGGATATCCTCTTCTGCTCAGGGAAAGAAATGGTACTCTGTGATTGTACATTTTTCTCAGTGTGTGAGACTTTTTGTCCCACCCTGGTGGAGGTGAAACTAAATGGACAACAAATTAAAATGATAATGCATTCCCTAACCTACCTTGCCAATGAGAGTTTTGATACCTTCTTTGTGGAAAATCAATAGAGAGCCAGTTTGGTATAGTGGTTAGGAGTGGCAGACTCTAATCTGGAGAACCGGGTTTGATTCCCCACTCCTCCACATGCAGTGGGTCAGTCACAAGTTCTCTCAGAACTGTTCTCTGAACAGCAGTTCTCTCAGAGCTCTCTCAGCCCCACCTACTTCACAGGGTATCTGTCATGGGGAGAGGAAGGGAATTAGATTGTAAGCCACTCTGAGACTCCAAATGAAGGGAGGGGTATAAATCCAACCTCCTCCCCCTCCTTCTGTTCTGAACACTTGGGTTTTACTGACTGATTCCTTGAGGAACCTTGTAATGTCTAGGTACTACCTCTCTCTTTCATTCAGATGATACTAAGAGTCAAAAGAGGGCAAGGCTAATGCTTGTACTTAATGAAAACAAGGAATTAATCTGGGGATGGACACAGAGACAGCTTTCCTAAAATTTATGAGCATGCCTCTGTGCGTTTATTTATATTATGTATTTTTTGTTTTAAATATTTTATATAATGTCTGAAATATTTTAATGTTTGCTGCCTTGGGAATCTTGAGTTGGGTGGGAAGGTGGCATAGCAGTGTTTTAAACAAATAAAAACAGGTCTTTGCGAAACTAAAACAATAGTCTTGTTGGCTAGGAGAACCAGATTAAGATCTCTTGTTTCTAAGGACTTATAAACTAATAAAGCAGCCAGTGAATGGATTTTAAAACAGGAATGTCTAGCCCTAAGACTTGAGCCTTGGAGAGCCTACTGAGATACTTAAGGTGTTGGCCTCCTGGAAAGAGAAAGGCACACGTATAAGAGAAGTCACCTCCCATGTCCAGCTACTACCCTGGGCTGTATATCTGAAGGGGAAGACAGGAGAGGGGTTGGCTGCACTGATGGGGCTGATCTGTGCAGGATCTCAGCGCTCCACATGGTTGAACTCTTGATTGTTCCTTCTGGAAAGAAGTGGTAGTTAGAGCAGCTGGAGCCACAGTTGCTTAAAGTGGGAAAGGGGAAGCATAAAAAAAAAAAGCCTTACATTTGGCCTAACGATACTGTAGGGAAAATGCAGAGAACACAAGATTTATACCAGCAATACAGTGAGGTGCTGCTGGCAGACTTTCATCTCTCTGCAGAGGCTGGATCAGAACTGGGGAATGTCCTGTTATCCTGAGGCTTAAAAGAAGTATTTGGGCCTGATTTCAGAAACAGATGAGAGGAGAAACCTGACCCGGGACATTCTCTTCCACTTTAAGAGGAAGGAGAGAAAAGGCAGGAGAGGACACAAATCACACGGGCTGCTTGCTTCCCATAGTTGCCCCACAGCACAGCAGGGGAGAAGGTGGTTGTTGAACTGCTGTTGTTGACCTCACTGAGCACGTCTATATAAGGTAGCTATAAAAGGGAACCAGCCTCCCCTGTCTGTTCTTGTCCAACCTAATGAAGACAGGAAATGGAAGAGAAGGCTATATACTCAGTAAAGAGGCCCTAATTTTGGAATAAAATCTGACCATTTGAGGATACCCTGAATGCATATTATAACCAACATATTCTAAGGCTTTTCAAAATGAGAAAAAAATCTGACCTTGAGAGATTGGTTTGTACTTTTTCTGTTCACCATACAGATGATGGACTCAGTAAGACCATACCCAAATACTGGAATATATTGGAGGGAATCTCTAAATATAACTTTAAAATCCTTTTGTTTGTTTTAAAAGAATTTCTAATCTGAGATCTACTGGTACACAGTGACATAAATTTACCCCCCCCCCCCAATTCATTTTTATCAGGAGCTAGCTTACCAAAGGGCCATTTTCTCCGTGTGAACTGTACATAAACTTACATGTAGTAATTAAGGAATCCAAAAATCCAGCAGATGTGAAACAATACCTGCTCAAAGATTTTCCTACATGTAGTTCCCAAATAGGTTGAATCCATCAAGTGTCTTTGTAATACGCTATATATGGGGAAGGCATCTAGAAATCTTAAAACATGTATTGTTGAACACAGGAGCAAATATTTCCCTCAAAAACAAACAAAAAAATACCAGGTGTTTCCTTGATCCAACACTCTTGAATATAATTACACACTAACTGCTATTATCTTTTGGGCCATTCAAAAAGTGCAGTCATCATGACAAGGTAGATTCAGATGGATAGCCATGTTGGTTTGAAGCAACAGAACAAAGTTCGAGTCCAGCGACACCACCATTAAGACCAAAAAAGTTTAATTCTAGGTCTAAGTTTTCGCGTGCATGCACACTTCTTCAGATGCATTGAAACAGATTTCCTTAAGCCTAACATATAGGTAGAGAGAGTAAGAAGGAAGTGGAATGGATCCTTAGACTTCAAACTAGAGCTCTAAAGCAGGGGTGTCAAACATGTGACCCAGGGACCGGATCAGGCCCACATTGGAACTGGCCATCTCCTGCTTCCAGTTCTGTTGCTGCTGCATCATAGCTTGCTTTGCCAGACTCTCTCAGTTCCTCAACCATTTCATGTTTTCCCCTGGGTCCTAGACTCAGAACTCTGAGCATGAGATTTCTGTAGTGAATGTCAGTAAATCAAAAGTAGGTCTGCAGCTTACAGATACACACCTGAACAGCATACTCAAGATTGCAACAGCACAGACATTTTGATGCAAGAATTCAGAGGAAGAGGTGTCAGTTATCAGATACTGTTAAATAAACAAAATATTGCAAGATTGCTAATGTTTTAAGCATGTTTTAAAGTAAAAAAAAATCTTTGTGTTTGTGTACTTTATAAAGTTTATATCTCCACAACCTGGCATTACATTTTATGACACACATGGTCCAGCCCAACAAGGTCTCATTTATGTCAGATTCGGCCATCATAACAAACACCCCTGCTCTAAAGAGTCTAGATTTTGTATAACTAGTGCAACTATAAAGCTTACTGTACGTTGGTCATCTGTTCTGCAGCTATACTGTGGTGAGAGCTTTCTCAGAGATTATTGCTTTACAGGCTAGTCACATTATTAATTCTTTTTTAATTCAAGGAGATTTATTTTCATTTAAAAGTTTGAAGTAAATAATTTAGTCTGTATGTACTCAGTAAAGGCAACCACTTTGCTCTCTTAGCTGTTAGCTGATGGTGTTAACAGTGGCAGTGGATTTAAGTCTAATCAAATGGACATGATACTTGCATGTGTACTGGTAAGTGTCCACAGTAGAAGATGTCACATATAAGTATGCCCTCAATGTTTAGCCAAATATGATGGGCAACCATAGTACTTCACCTCCCAATAGTCCAACAAAGCTGAAAAGTGGGTTTATTGTTTCAAATACATTTAATATTGAATCAAACAGATTTCCAGAAAAATACAGAGAACTGTAATTTATTTATCTCTTTACATTAAGGTACAATATGTTTTAACATTAATGAATTTTACATCAATGCCTATTTTATGACAAACTACTAAAGTCTTAATGGCAGTGATTAAAAAAGCCACAAGTTCCAGAGGTGCAATGACTGAGTCATAGACCTTATACCCTTAATGGATTCCATTAGAGTCCTAAATGCAAACTGGAGCCAAGTTGGGTGAAAGGAAATCATACTAGTATTTTAACTGTAAAGTTGCTGTCTCTTTAACAGAGCAATCCTAAAGGGGGAGGGGCCGAAAGCGCTCAAGGAGCCAATTTACCTTTGTGACAGTGTGTGTCCAAGATACAGCAGCGTAAGTGCCATTTACAACCCCAGCAGCCGCCGAAGGCGTAGACCCCTGCACTGGCATGGCTGTGGGTGGTTTTGGGGGCATGGCCAGAGCTAGTTGGCTCCCTGAGTCCTTTCAGCTTGGGAATACCCCCTGCCAGAGGCAAAAAGTTACACCAACAAAAAACATGGCGTAGCCCATAGGTACCAATTGAACTGAAAACTCACACACACATACACACACACTGCAGGCATGCCAGTCAATCACCTCCAAGCCCCCTCCCCAGGACCCAATCACAGCCCTCCCACCTTACAAAAATTTCAGCCAGGACATCTTACAACTCAGTAGTTAGGGTGTACAGCACAGGATTCTGTCTCAGAGTTCCCTACTGTGCGGACTTCAGAGCAAGCAGCAAGGCACTTCAGTGATGGGAAAAATACGGATAGGGGACTTAACACTACAAGGTGAGCACTTAGCGCTAATACCCAAGGAGGAGAGCAAATTCCACACTCTGTGGCTGACCTCTCCCATTCAGAATCCTAACAGATACCTCACCTCTGGAGGCTTGACCCAAAGGGGCAACCACACACTGACAGTTAAACAAGTGAAAGGATCCTAAACCTGCTCCCCTCACTTGAGGCCAGGTGCTGTGATGACGCCTCCTGCACCCAAGCCCAGCACTGAGTTTGTGCAGGGGCAGCACAAGCCATGGCCTCACAGCACCATGGCCCCTGACCATGGGAAAAGATCCCAGGAAAGTTTCCTGGGCGAACTGCCGGGGGGGGGGGATGTTTTCTACCCAATATTGGGCTGTAAGCTCAGTCGTTTGCCTGTTTTCCACCCTCGGCAGAGGACAGGGCATGTCGGTGGTCTGGGGGGAGGGAGTCTGGCAGCTGCCCCACTCTATGTGGTGAACCACCTTACGAGGCAACCCTTTGACTCATTTCCTTGCAGAATCAGAGCCTTGAGCAGCAGCTGCAGGTGCTGCTGTGGATGGATTGCCAGTAATCCCTGAGCATTTCAACACAGGATAGCGGAGTGTAAGTCAGATAGCACCATCATGTGCCTCAAGAGGGAGGGGTTCATGGCAAACCCCCCCCCACCCATGCGGTTGCATTTGCAGACCCTGTCAGGACAACACATCCATGGCTGAGCCCAGCATGGCACTTGTGCCTGGTTGCCATGGCTGCACATATCTGTTTTGCTTTCCTACCGGTGAAGATTCAACAGGGAGACTTGATAGTATAGCAAGTCCCACCTCCCCCACACTCTGCTCACTCTGATGCCCCAGCCCTCCGCTTGGAGTGGAGTGTTGCACCCAGCCAGGCCTTCCAAGTTCCACCTGCAAATTCCATCCCACTTAAGACGCATGCCACAACAGGGATCCTCAGTCCTCTTCCCTGTGGCCCCAGAGAGGTAGTGAATGGCATCTTCACACCTTGCCATGGTTTGCAGTCTGTGTTGTGCCACAATCGTGTCTCTGTTTGATTTCGACTACAAGACAGGAGCTCCATGCCACTCTTTTCCCTACTCCCTCCCCACCCCATCTCTGACTCCTGTGGAGGCCTTCCTGATGACATGTCTAAGAGGGAGAGCTCTTGGGTGCCTTGGGTGGCTGTGGATGGTTGTGCAGGTGCAGGGCATAGTCATCTGCCAAACATAGCAGGGGCTCTAGTAAGTGGAGTCTTCTCTCACCCAGGGAGAAGACATCTGTGAAGGTATCACTGAGGGGGCAGGGGATCGGGGGATCCCCAGAGTTGATGGCTGGGGAGGAGCCAATGCAGCGGCAGAGTTGTTTTTGGAGGGGAGTGGGAAGGGTACTGGTAGGGGAGGTGGGCACTTTAGTCAGATCCTGCATGCTGTGGCAAGGGAGTCAGAGCCCTTGCTGGGACCTGAGGGTGGCAACCAAGCAGCAGTAGCTACAATCCTACCACAAGGGAGTGATGCTTTCTCCTGGGGGATGGAGGGGCTGTCTGCAGAGGCAGCTGGCAGGCAGCTGGAGGGGCTGCTGATGTCACAAGGGACACTGGGGACAGCCAGGAGTGTATGGGGGGGGGCTGTACTAAAGCAACTGATAGGATTGCCCATTGGGAACAATGGGAGAAGCTTGAATGCTCATTGGACATACTGGCAGCCAAGAATGCCAAATGACTTGTGTTTGTTCCCCTGCAATACATTACTACACATGGAAATAATGATGAATGCAGAATGGATTTTGAATGACAATCTCTGGGCACTGAATGCTCTGGGATGTGAATGACAATGCCCAGAGTGGAATAACAGTCATTCCAGTCCCAGACCACTTCTGTTCCATTGAGGAGGGAATTGGGGAAACTGAGGGTGGTGCTGCATGCCCCCACATCTAAGCCCACCCCACTGACCTCCTCTCCTGCTCTGGGGTGGTGCAGGAGTGCCCTCGGCAACATGGCTGGGCTGCTGGGAAGAGTGCTTGCCAGCAAGCGAAGGACACCTGCATATGCATAGGGTGGCAATGAAAACCCACCTTCCCCTTCTACCCTTCAGGGACCCTGAGTTCTCTGTGGGCATTGAGGTAGCTGTGGATGCCTATGGGGCAGACAGCTCGAACCCCCTCCCCACTGTCAGGAGTTAGTCCCTTTAAGGGGGTGGGGGTTGCTGCTGACAACGAACAGAACTCCTGTGGCCCACCTCCCTCCATCCCCTGCCTGAGATGGATGCTGGACTCCACCACCTTGCCACATGACCCCTGATTCGTTCTGGCTGCCCTGTCTATCACAGTGCTACCACCTCCACACAATGCCTCCACTGACTGCAGCAGGACGCTTGCTACAGATGCAACACTGTCACACTCAGAAAATACTGCAAACCTACTGAATCTGTCTGCTGGCCACCACGGTGCAGGTGTGGCACAGGACTGCTCTGTAAGTAACGTAAAAAGCATCATCAAACTGGCTTGGGAGTAAACTGGCAATTAACAATATACATAATAGTGTAATAATACTTCAAAGACTTGAAAACAGGGATTAATCAGATAACCACAACCACCATGTGAACTATGTAGCATACTGATGTCAACTTGGTTACCATTCATTAAGATGCTTCAAGTATTATGTCTCAAATTTGGATATTCATTTTGTGTGATCTAAACTGCAACCCTTTGTTCAACCACACCTATATTTACATTTATATTCTTTCTCTGAGAAGTTCAGACTGAAAGGTCTTCCATTCTGGTAGCATGCCTTCTCAGTTTTGGCATTAAACTGCATCATATGACTCCAGAGTCTTCTCTGTAACCACTGGGTTAGTGAGCTGCACTGCAATCCAAAAAACACTTTCCTGGGAGTAAGCCCACTAAGTAAGACCTGAGTAGGATTCAGAGTAGATCTGTTTAGGATTACTCTCATGAGTTTGTAATTGGTTTGAATCCTGAGGAGGATTACCGCTGATCTCTCCACCTGCCCTGTTTCAGTTCTCTGATTCCTCCCTTGTGCTGTTTCTGGGGGCCTGCTGTTCCCCAGGAACATCATTTGCAGGCATTTTTGACTTCAGCAGGAGGGCAAATGCAAGGAAATTACACTCAGCTGATGGAAAACCTGTCATCAGCAGAAATATTTAGTGGGACCCCAGCCAATACGTGCATGATCCCACAGTCAAAGCTTAGCTGGAGAAGTTGTTCCCTATTAATACAAGTAATAGGAAAAATACAAGCAGAAGCAGAATTGCTGCTGAATTCTATCTACAGCAGAATGATATTGAGAAAAGGAATCAGAATGGTTGACAGTTTTTTAAAATCCTATAGTTGTAATTAAGGAGGTCACTCTGACTTAGAAATACTTTTACTCAACAATGAACAAACATATACATAGAGCAACATCAAATAAAGGGCTTAACAAACAAACAAACAAAAAGCCACAAAAGTCAGGCCAGAAAAAGGCTTACTTCTGAGCCTTCACTACTTCTAAGTTTGCAGAATATGACTTCTGGAAGTGTTTTGTAAAATAATCTATGGAAATCAAATTCTGATGCAAATGTATTGTTACCCCAAAGATGGCAAAAGGAGGAAGGATTTATAGAATGTTAAATGAAAAACAGAGACACAGATAAAGAGGAGATGGGGTCTATAGGCTTGCCAGCGCCTCCTTCAGTCCACAAATCCTTCTTCAGATATATGTTGGAACAAAATCCTTTTATTCATTCAGGCTTCCAGAAAAAAATTTTTTTAAACCCCTCAGAGTTCCTTTAAGGGTTTCTCTCAACTGCCTGCCCTTCCTAGATCCAGGCAGGTCATTCTGAGGAGAAAATAAAGAAGAGGAGAATGATGTAAGCCCTTTGAATCCCCACTGGGGAGAAAAGTGGGATATAAATAAAGAATAATAAACATCTGCAGTCTGACTGGTTCAATTACCCCCATATTCCCTTTTCATTTCCTGGCCTTCCAGTTTGATTCAAAGCAAGGTAAATATTCATAGGTAGATAAAATCTGAAATTTAAATTGAAGCTTTAGGATTAGATCCATTGATCCATAGGTTCAAATCAGAGGGTTTTTTCCTGTGGTCCCTATCCCAGTTCTTTCTGGCAGCCAAACAGGATGGGGGACTGTGCCCAAGGGTTAGAAGGGGGACAAAATCACCCTCTCCTCCCTCTTTGATCAGTGCCACTCTGCAGATGAAAAGGCAGGAACAGTAATTTTTCCTCTTCCCCCTCTACACTGCAGCCTTCTAATACACTGGGGTACATATTCACTGAGTTTCAGGAGCCTGGAAATCAGCTTTCCCAGAATTCAATGGAATGTGAGTGAAAGAACAAAGGGGGGGGGAGATCTGTGACCATCTACTTTTAAATGCCATAAATATGGTGTTTTATTTATTTATTTTTTTCTACTTACATTCCACCATCCCTGCATAAGCAGGCTCATATATTATTATTTGTATACTGTTACAGTGGAACAAAAATTTAGGTTTGAGGCCCTGACCAGGATAGCCCAGGCAAGCCTGATCTCGTCAGATCTCGAAAGCTACGCAGGGTCAACTCTGGCAAATACTTGGATGGGAGACCTCCTTGAAATACCAGAAGCAGAAGGCAGGGGCAGGCTTTATTCAGCCACCTCTCTGAATATCCTCCATATCAGGTCAGTCACAAGAGGCCGCCATGAGCCCCAGGTGAACACAGTCAGTCATCAGAGGTCACCATAACTTCCAGGTGCGCATGCACACATACACACACACATATATTTTAAAAATATAAAAAAGGGGAAAAAGAAAAAAACTGTTTGAGTGCATATATTTCAGTTTCTTCCCAAATTTCCACATACCCCCAACTGGGGAGGGGGCACCTAATTGTTTCCCATGTCTTCAAATTTTCCAGAAATTTTCATCTCTGTGCAACACTAGCTAGATTTTCCAGTTTCACCTTGTGAAACCAACCTATTTTCTGCATGTAAATGTATTCCATTTTTACTGGCATGAACAAGTAAAACAATTTGGTTGGTGCCTCACAACAACTCAATGGGAAGAACAAATTCTATGAAGGAGAATATCTCTGATTCAAACGACACCTCAGCCATGAACTGTAAAGAACAGATTAGCTAGTATTTTATCACTCCACAATAAAAAGTTCTTGGGACAATGAGACCTTTGCATACAATTTTTTTTTGGGGGGGGGGGATGATGATGTTTAAAAAGGCTTTAATTTTGCATGCTAAACTACACACAAAGGAGATGTGCAGTAATTGGACTCTACATGAAAAAAGATGAACAGTTTAAGTAAAAGTGATTATAAACTTCTTTTTTAATTTCTACCAGTCAGATTTTACAATATCTCATGACCCAAAGCTATGAGCAGTAGCTTACTGGGAATACGCACACAGATGACAGTATGTGCACATAAAAATCAGGCCAGCTTTAACTGGTAAATATTTTTATATTCAGAACCATAAGGTCTATTTATAAACAGCACACTGTGTTTAGCAACAATTGGCTGGTATATATGAAAGATTTTCAAAATTAAACAAGCCACTTCATATCAGATCAGGCCTTTCATTCAAGATGAACTACAGCATTATTACAGTGTAATGGGGCCAAAAAATAGGGGTACCAGAATTATAAACGGATGCGGGACCATCTGGAAGAGAAAAATAAATGTGTGGGGAGGTGCACTAGACAGAATGTTGGAAACTGTTCATTGATAATTTTAAAAACTAAAGTTCCAGCAATATACTGGTATATTCAAAATAAGCCAGCAGGAGACATTACATGCAATTAGAATCATTTTTGTAGTTTACTTTATTTTATTGTTATTTTCTTTTAAATACAAATCACACCTACAACCCTCCATATTTCACTTTCAAGGGTCATTCACAATCAGCTTTATTGAGACTTTCCCCTCTAATTCTATGTGCCTCTAGATATCTTTTTAAACATTTGATTACTCCAACAAGAACATTCAATGTCATAAAAACAGTCCATCTTTCAGAAAGTGTGACTTTTAAAGGATTATTTCCCAAGTGGCAGTGTTTGCATACTCCAGGCATACTCCAAGCTGGTACAGGCAGGGCTATTTTTGGGCAGGAATGCACAGGAATGGAGTTCCGGCTGGCTCCTGAGTTAGCCACACCCAGCAGAAACTCATTAGCATAATAGGCCACACCCAACAGCAGAAACTCATTAGGATTGGCTACATTAGGGGCATGTGGCCTAATATGCAAATTAATTCCTGCTACCAAAAAAAGCCCTGGGTTTTGACAACAAACAAGGTAAACAGAATAAGAAGCAAAAGGTGGGTGTGGCTGGATGACCACTCTTCTGGTAACATAGGGGTGTGGCCTAATATGCTAATTAGTTTCTGCTGATGGGCGTGGCCTATTATGCTAACACATTCCTGCTGGGCTTTTTCTACAAAAAAAGCCCTGGGTACAGGTATCTCTTAACTGCAGTTAAGAGAGATGCAGTTAAGAGAGGTGGAATGAACTGTGGGATCACCAACTCTTTCCCTAAACCTTCCCTGGAGTGAATTCCCTCAAAGTACAGCTGTAAGCCTTTATCCTAGATGAATATAGAATAGATGAGTTCAAAATAGTCAAAGAATCTGAATCTGTGCATAACATCTTTCATTGCACCAAAAAGTGCATAATGAGATCTGTTTTTCTGCTTATTAGTCAAAATATTTCAAGTTTCCATGTTACTATGAGAACCATAAGAAAGAGGATATATTCCACTTTAGTCCAATCAACTGCCAATTTTGCCACAGCTTTCTATCAAATGTTAGCAATCCCTCAGTCCTCCAAGGCTGCATATACAAAGCTAACAACTCATGAAAGTGGAAAAACATTTGGTCAATGTGAGGTTTTCATTATACAGAAGGGAGCAGTTCTGTGTGTGTCCATCTCCCTCTGCCCATCCGGATCTGAGAAAAGGTGAGATATGTGAGCTCAAACCATAATAATTATTAGCCTTTATATATTTACAAGTGGAGACCCGCAAGAAACTTGCGGGATGGCTATCCCATTCCTCACACCTTTGCTTCCTCCCTTCTCCCCCTACCTCTCTCACACTCTTTCTCCCTTCTGCCCCCCCCGTTCTTACTCTCTCTCTTTCCTCCATGTATGTTACTTCCTCTCTCTTTCTGACCCATCATCATTCTCTTTGTTTTTCTAACTCCCCACCTCATCACTCTTTCTCTCTCTTTCTGCTTCCAACCAAAAATTCCACCCTCCCCAGGCTCCACCCCTCAAATGTCCAGGAATTTCCCAACCTGGAGTTGGCAACCCTATCTAGGGATGCCAGCCTCCAGGTGGGACCTGGAGATCCCCTGGAGTTACTGCTCATCTCCAGACTACAGGGATAACTTTCCATGGAGAAAATGGATGCTTTGGAGTTCATGGCACTGTACCTCACTGAGGTCCCTGTCCTCCCCAGGCTCCACCCCCAAATCTCCAGGAGTTTCCCAGCCTGGCTCTGGATCTGCTACCAGTGGCTGGGGGGGGGGGTACTTGGCAACCCTAGACTGCTGCCAGTAAAAACCCTGCTTTTTACTGACAGAAACAGTTAGAACCTCCCCCCCACCAAACATTCTAATCTCCTCACAGTTGACGCCTGGAGCTAATGCTATTTCAAAAAGTATTTGGGAAAATTCAATGGTCCCTGAAGTTTTTTTAAACTTTTCGGATTTTTCTGCAGATTGAGGAAGGGGCCTGACTACATAGGAAAAGCTGTTGGGGGAGAGTGAGCTCTCTTTTGGCAGAAATAAGCATCCACACAGAAAAAAAACACTCTCGGAATTAGATATATAGATTGAGTGTTTCACTTGCATTTTTTTACAACCATTCCTTAAAGGCAATTCAACAATGTCTCATATTGCTGAAGTTTTGAGGAATGGAGTCCGAGATAAGGTCTAAGGCCATATAGTGAAATCACTGTTGATTTAATAGCTTATGCTCTTAACTATTTATTCCTTAGAATAGCAAATAATTCCCAATCAAGCCCTCTTTCCCCTTCAAGTCTCTGCTTTAAAGTGTGAGGCTGAAAAGGTAATGAGGGACTACAGACAGTTTGAGGTGTCAATTGTGGGGGACTGGAGACAATATTGTTTCTCTGCTGTGTGACAGTATAGACATATTTATCTGTGATCAAAGTGGAATAAATGTCAACTATGAGTGTTAACCTCAATCAGAGAGGAGACGAAGAAGAGGAGATTGGATTTATACCCCACCCTTCACTCAGAGTCTCAGAGCAGCTTACAAACTCCTTTCCCTTCCCCTCCCCACAACAAACACACTGTGAGATAGGTGGGGCTGAGAGCTCTTTTGAGAACTGCTCTTCCAAGAACAGCTCGGACAGAACTATGGCTTGCCCGAGGTCATCCAGCAGCTGCAAGTGGAGGAGTGGGGAATCAAACCCAGTTATCCCTGATCAGAGTTAGTGCACTTAACCACTGCACCGAATTGGTTCTCACCACTACACCAAACTGGCAATAGTTACAGATGAGACACCTAAATTTACTATGATCAGCTTCAGAAGAAGACTCTAAATAATACCTAAATAAATTTAGAATAATCAAAACCCTAAGAGAGATAAGTTTCCTAAATTAAATATTCTGGAATCTCTGAAAATTCTTTAACAACTCCAACATAAGAAATCCAGATCTGGTATTCAAATCATCACATTCAAGCCCATTAATCCCCAGGAATAAGACAGGTGATGGTGCTGCTTATTAAATCTGCTTACTATTGCAGAATTATTTTTATTTTTAATTGTGCAAACTGGCTTCAGCCTTTCTTGTAGTAAGATAATGGCACAAAACACTTGTGACACCAGAGGTAATAGAATACTTCTAACTGTAGTTTTACAAAAGTCATTTGTTCATAAAATTAACTCTTTATTAAAAAACATATTTTGAGAATGGGCATATCAACTGACAACCAAATTCCAATCCAGCATTTTTAGTTCCTCTGCTTTTTTGTAAAATATACTGAAGAGAATGGAAAAGAAGAAAGGAAATAATTAATCCAGTTAGAAGTCCCCACTCACACAAATACAAGCTTTACCACAGAAAAATCCAAGTTGCATCCCAAATACATTTGGTACAGCATTAAACCAAAATCTAGTTCCAAAGTAAAAGAAAGCAGAGAATAATTTGTCATAAATGTTATGCTTTATTGCATCTGTAATGGTTAAACATCGGCTTAAATAATACCAGCAACAGCATAAGAGGAGGGAGTGAAAACGTGTGAGAAATACAGGGACATGTGTACTGTGTGTGTCTACTCAGAATCGAGTCTCATGTAACTGCAAAAGGATCACAATCCTAGCCCACCTTATGCTTTATTCAGGAAGAGAAAGAAGCAGTTGCTGCTGCATCCTCCTCCACCAAACCAACTAATCCTCAGTAGTATTTGTTGCACTTTTTTGGGGGGGGGGGGGGGGAGGGCAAAGAAAGTGGCAGATCTCTTGGAGGTGCCTTCTAAAATATCTTTGCAAACCTAGCCACCACCACCAAACAGGAAGAACAGGAGGGCACCGCAGCAGCTTTTCTTCCTTTCTGGAAAAAAAAGTTGTGTAAAGGTAACATCACAGGCCACACTTCTATGGGATTTGCTTCCAAGTAAACATACAGAAGCATGCTGTATGCCCCTCCTACAGCATATGAAAAAGATGTACAACAAAACTTGCATCAGACACAGTACTGAAAGACACAAAAAAGGAACAGATTCCTCAACGTTTACTAAGTAGCACATGTACAAGGACTAAGTTTAATTTTATAAACTGAAAGTTGGAGATTATATGTGTATAATGAAAGCCTTAACATACAGATCTCAAAATACTTAGCAAAAACTTTATTTCTTTGTATTGTCTTCTCTGGTGTTTTACAATTCTAATAAGATCCTCTGAAGACGTCTTTTCAGAGAACTGCTAGGTTATAATTCTGTTTCTTCCTAAAATCTTGAGACATATTTCAAGAAAATTAAATGCATGTATTTTACTTGACAAGTACCAACAATATACCCTGTGGTTGCAATAGCACTACAACAACTTAAATGTTCAATCACAATGTATTCAAATGATAAACAAAATATAACAGTCGAATATGAACAGAAGTTTAATCCAATATAACAGAGCTGTAAGCCAGATAATATATTTTGTGAACACTTGCCTCATCTTTAGAGAAATACTAATACTGTGGATTTGAAACTATTGAGTTTTACTTATAAGAAACTTTGACACTGTTGGTTGAACTATGGAATCTGCTTAAAAGAAGGTTTCTCCTCAAAACCTGGAAACTATCTAGAAAACACATCAGCATTCAAAAAAGGGGGGGGGGGGAGATTCCTATCTGTTATTTGTGGACTTCTATACACAATTAGAACGTGTACAATTAGAGTAGAAGAAGAATCATGTTTCTTTGTTTTTGAGAGTGTTATATATTGGATGAAACCTCTGTTCAAATTCGATTGTTATATTTTGTTTATCATTTGAATACACTGTGACTGAACATTTAAGTTGTTGTAGTGCTACTGTAACCACAGGATATACTGCTGGTACTTAGCTTTGATTACTGTGACTGGTCTAGTTGGTTTACTTGTATTTTACTTGAAACACTTCCGGGTTGCCTTTCCACCCAAATAGGGTCTCCAATTAAAACATCAATACACTTTGACATTACAACATCATTTAAAATAAAGTATCTATAAAATAAACATTACTACGGCTACAGCAAACAAACAAAAAAGCCTTCACCAGCTGGTAGAAGACAATGAAAGAGGGAGGCAGATTAATCTCCCTAGAGAAGAAGTTCCAAAGTTTGGATGCCACAACTAAGAACACCCTTTCTAGGGAGACAACCTGTATAGCCTTGGATAGCGGGTGACCTGAAGCAGGACTTCTGAAGATGAGTGGAGTGGATGGGAAGAGTCATATGGTAGAAGGCTCTCCTTAAGATATTTTCAGACACTTCTGTTTTGTAATATAAGTTAAGTTAAGGTAATTTTCCTCTACCTTCGAGCAGGTCAAGATGGGCAGCTGTGTTTGTCTGTAGCAGTAGAAAAGAGCAAGAGTCCAGTAGCACCTTAAAGACTAACAAAATTTGTGGAAGGGTATGAGCTTTCATGAGTCACTGTTCACTTCTTCAGAGCAAGGGCTCTCAACAACGTGCCGATGACTCCAACTGACACCTCACCTGGGGCCTACCAAGTGTTTTCAGAAAATAGGTAGGGCCAGGTGGGGCGCTTGCCTGGCATGGCTTCAGCAGCAGCAGCCACCAGTGTTGGTTTTGTTCTCTCACTCCTGTTTCCCAGTACATTTTTAAAATTACCCCTCTTTTCCCCTGCACATGGACTTCCTTTGTGTATCTGGGTCTGCCTCCCATGACAGCCATTTTGTGGATGGCTCCACCTTCCATGGCAGCCATTTTGTGTGCCCACTACAATGTGAGAATTCCAAAGGTTTCCACAGGTTCTAAAAAGGTTGGTGGCCCTTGATTTAAGGAACAGACCTGTATATTGCTGAAACATGTCCATGAGATATGGTAGGCTATTTTCAATTACTGATTTTTTAATCTGCAGGACTGTTATTAAATAGATTGATCTCTATCCAAGATATTGTAACATATCAAAAATCCCTAGCATTTGAACCATGAAGAAAGGATAGATATTACTGTATTACTGGAATGCTGTTACCTGCCCAAAGCCCACTTGCAGGAACGGCGGGCTATAAATACAATAAATAAATAAATATAAATGTTTTAATAAAAAAACTTTTAAAGATAGGAAAGCAGGCATTGGGAGCTTGTGTATTTGATAATCTATGACATATTGGTTGGTTAATCTGAGTATTACCAACAGAAAAACTATCACAGATTATATCCCACTGATGAACATCCACATAGGAATGTATGAGACAGCACTTACCTGTATTAATAAGGTCAAGTTTTAGAAATCAAATCAAAGACAGAAATTGTCTACATTATATATCATTTAGATATTAAGTTGTCTCTCTTCCTCCTTCATTTTTCAGCTCTAAAATGAATTGCTACCAAAAACAAAAAAGCAAGGACTCTTCCTTTCACCAGTATTCTTGTTCACAGGAAGCTGGGAGTCACTGCTGCTTAAGCCATGAGTGGCACGAACTGGCTCATGAACTAAAATTCATGATGAATTTTGGCCAGTTCATGGTTCGCGAAGTGAAGTTCATGACAGATCAGCCGGCAAAAACGTTCAAGCAGTTTGTGGTGGTTCGTGAATGGCTACATTTCCAAAGAGGCTGTCCTTGCTCAATCAACATGTTTACCAAACTTCAAACCATGGGGGGGAGGGGACTCTTCAGCCTTGGAAACACCAATAGGGGCCTACAAAGCCAACAGGCACTGCTGGATGCCAATAACAGAGTACCCTCTCCTCTGTTGGGTGTGGGCAGTTAGACAAAGAGGCAGGAAACTTGTTAAAAGCAGAGCACATTCATTTATTCTTCATTGTAAGCACCTCTCCCTTGGTGGGGTTTTGGGTTTTAGGTGGAGTCAGGGCTCTGAGCCACCCCATCTCTCTGCTCATCCTGAGCAGAGGGGCTTAGCTACTGGGTGCCTTGGCTGAGAACCCACATTTGTACCCTCCCACGCCTCCCGATTCTGAACACCTCTCCCCTTGGTGGAGTTTGGTGAACTCAGGGTGCTGAGCCACCCTGTCTCTCCGCTCACGCTGAACAGAGGAGCTTAGCTACAGGGTGCTCAGCTGTTCAGACTCATCCCCCATGTTGCATGAGAAGTGGGCAGCCAGGCTCCAGCATGTCTCAAGCACATCCCAGCTGGCCTTGACAGTGCTCCCCAGCTCCAGAGCATCCTTCACCACTAGGTGAGGCATGTGTGCCAGACAATGCCCTCAAGGCACACAGCCTTCACCTCTGCCAGCATGTTGGCGCCAATGTCTGTGACCGTGTAGTCACAGAAAACGTTACCTCTGCCCACTAACTCCCTCAGGCTACTCTGTATCATGACAGTGATGTTTTGCATCATGTGGTCTGCATCCATCCCCTGTGCATAGAGCAGAACTACTTTGTGTAGCACAGTGGCCGGACTGCCCTCTCCTGGGGTCTGGGCTGTGTCCCGACAGTCTGGACAGAGAGATCTCCTGGTTGCCACTAGTGGGTGATGAGGGAGAGGTAGGCGTGCTGCATGCTCCAGAGGTCTGCCATGAAGTGCACAGTTCTGCCTTGCAGTCTGGGGAGCTCAGCCTTGACCATCACCACTGTGTAGTGGTGCATGGTAGTCAGGACTCATTGGCTCATTGTCCTCCATGAGGGGATGGAGTACCAGGGAGCCAGGTGTTGCAGCAGCTGGCAAAAGGCTACACCCTCCATGATGGAGACGGGTTGGCCATCCACAGCAATCATCTTGCTGACCAGGCATGTAGCCCTTCTGGATGGCACTGTTGGCGACAGTGGCCCACGGGAATGATCAAAGTGGAAGCAGCAACAGGGAGTTGGGATGTGGAATGGGTGGATGCTTTCCCCCCACCCTCTGGCAATCCCCTGTCAAAACTCTGAGGATATTTACCATTCTATCCTTCAGAATCTGTCTTTGGAGACTTGGGGGTGGCCCTGTCAGCTCAACATGTGTTTCTATTCCTTTGCTGCATAGAATAATACACCCCAGTTGATGGGTGTGCTGTGATAGTTGTGGGCACACTTCACTTGCTTGTGTTGCTAGGATGCTTGCCAAGCTGTCGTGGGGTTACTCTGAGGAGCCCCTGTCGAAACTCTGAGGATGTCTGCCTTTCTGTCCTTCAGAACTTGCCTTTGGAGATTGGGGGGGGGGGCCCTGCTAGCATAGGATGGATGCTTGCCTTGCTTCCAGTGTCTGGACTGGGGGAGCGGGGTGGCTGAAGTTTCCCTGAGAGTTTGGTGTCATTGGCTTGTTCCTGAACTCTTCCATAGACACCTATAACTGCTGCTGTCTTTTCCAGAAAGAGTACTGGGGAGACCTTTCTTGGGGGTCCATAACTGGGACCCCAGAAATATAATCTGTCCCCAAGATTGTAGATGAGCCAGCAACAGGATGAGGTTCCCTGTGCATTTGGTTTGTTTAGCTTGCAGGGGGTCCATTCTATAAAGATTTGGACCTACACCTGACATTTCCCCCAAAAGCACTTTCCTTGGGGCTTCTTCTTTGAGGGACCCTAACTCGGACCCCCTAAGTTCGATCTTCACATGACGGAGCATCACTGGGAGGTACCCCTGTGAGTGTGATGCCTCTAGCATGCACAGGGTCTGTTCTATACACTCCTGAACCTGCACCTGTTATTTCCCCAGAAAATACTTTCCTGGGGGCACCTTCTTGGGGAAGGGACATAACTCAGACCCTGTAAATTCAATCCTCACCAAGCTTGGAGGGCAGGTAGAGGAGAGTCAGTCAGAGATCCCATGTAAACTTGGCGCCTCTAGCACACTGGGAGGCCATTCTACTGTGTCATAAACCTCACAAACTGAACTGGTTCATTTGGCGCCTAGGCATTTGTGACAGTTCATGGCTAACAATCTGGGCACGCCACGAGCCAAAATTAATCACATTTTCCCAGTCTGTGCCCATCCCTAGCCATGAGGTCATAGCCAGGCTGTTAACAATGATCACTATTAATTCTTCTCTAGAAAGGTCAAAAGTAAATCCCAAAAATATATATATTCACAAAGCACATAATAATGCAAGATGGAGACAGTAAATTAGTCCAACTTACCAATAAAATTATTTTAGAAAGAACAGAAAAAGCCATCATAGAAATCTTCCAAGTACACACAGCCTACATTAAACATTTCACTTGCACTGTATACTGGCTTACCTCACCTATCTTTGTATCAGGAATTATCTGCTCTAGTTATACCTTATTCACTTTTACCTTCTTTTGCTCGAAGCACGCCTGAACTATGTTTGCCCAACTCTCTGGTCCTTGTGTCTGTCAAACTACACCCAAAGCTCTACCCATTCATGCTCAGGAATATCCCTGTCTTTGAAATGGGTGGGAGAGGCTACTTATTTTATTTGAAGCTACTTATTTTATTTGAAGAAAATGAAATAATACACTTTACCATCAATAAGGGCATAAAACCAATAATTCCAGAGTCTAAAATTACATAATTTATACAGGATACTGAGGTACATTTTAAATTGTTGTACTATTAATTTTGTGTAAACTGTCATTTTAATATTGTTTTAATTGTATCATACTAATTGATGTGAACCGCCCTGAGCCCGTTTACGGGGAGGGCGGCATATAAATCAAATCATCAATCAATAAAATCTTTGCCTTTGATATTATCCCACATAAACTCAAACTGTTCCTTAAAAACAAACAGGTATAAAATGTTCTTTAGATGGTATATATTATCCCTAAAGATATAGCAAAAACAAATAAAGATTATAATGAAAAGTGCTGGAAATGTCAGAATCCAGATGCAACATTCTATCATATATGGTGGATGTGTAAGAAAGCTAGAAAATATTGTCTTGGGATACATGAAGAAATGCAAAGGATACTAAAACTAAATGAGACAAGGATAAAAATTGGGTTAAGAGTTAACCCCAGCCATAAAATCAGTGGATCCAGAAGCAAGGACTAGCAGGAAAGCTAGGAACCAAGGAGCTAGCCTAACAAGATATTGCACCAGTAACCACTTCCTTAAAATTGACTTTCTTTACAGTACTGCACTTCAGGTAAATTATTCACTTCTACCTACTGGTGAGTGACGGCTCCAGTTCTTGTTCTCATTCATTCTATTGTGCTGACCATAGCATCTTTCCACTGGCATCTTTCCACCAGATGCATGCGTTGTCTCACTTAGGTAGTTTCCCATTATTTCCTCTATTGACTTCTAGGAGCATGGAATCTGAAAAGGTATATGGCTACAACCGCATCGCAGTTTTCCAAACAGCAGACATGATCATCAAGGTTGAGACTGCTGAATTCAGCTTTTCACCACTGTAGTACTTTAGCTGAACATCTGCATTCCAGTAGCAGCCAGCCAGATGCAGCTGAAAAGTTCAGTCAGAGCAACAGTCCATTGTTTGTCCACAGTACTTGGTGTTCATACAACCTATGTTCCTGACAGTTCCATCTACCCATTATGATTAATATTGTTGATAGGTCTATGTATATCCTCCATGAATTTGCAGAGGCCTGCTCTGGAGACGGCCTTCTAAGATAGCAGCAATCACTAATTCTTCTGTTAATGAATTCCTTATATTTCTTTCCTTCTTTCAAGTGTTTACTAAGCCACCTTTCTACCTTGCAGAACTCAAGGCAGCTTACCATGTAAATAAATAAATTATAAAAACACATAAAACATCACATATTTAAAATCTCAGTTAGGAATTCCAATAACTAAAAACTAAATTAGTCAAGTTAATTACACTTTATATGAAAAACCACTTCCTTTTTTTGGTCCTGAACC
This sequence comes from Lepidodactylus listeri, assembly GCA_029233225.1. Taxonomy (NCBI): domain Eukaryota; kingdom Metazoa; phylum Chordata; class Lepidosauria; order Squamata; family Gekkonidae; genus Lepidodactylus; species Lepidodactylus listeri. Next base: position 53,545,292 of record JARCFY010000006.1, read on the forward strand.
TACCGAGTATACTTAGAGTAGTCCCAAGCTAAAATATCTACTTTCTCCACATCATGTACAATTTTATAACAGTCATGGTCTCTTAGACACAGGTAATGCTGGTAGATGGGACTGTTCTCCCCAGCTTATACAGGGTGACTCTCACACACTGAGAGAAGCTTGGGAGACTTCAGGAAAGTATATCAGAAGGGTAGCTAGGAATGCATCTTCCCCAGCTGCATATGACCTAGAAGCTAACACTAGACTCAGGTGCAGTGCCGTCATCTTAAGCCTCAACTACTGTTTTTTTTTTTTTGTAAATTTTTTTTTTATTTTTCAACACATTAAAATTAATACATTTATCTTATACAAATCCTTTTTTCCATATTATATCACATTTTGCTCTATTTGTATAATCTTGTTTTTATCTTGTATTGGCGGTTTCCCACCACATCTGAAGCATAACACCTTTTCCACATTATCCAAAATAGTAATACTTATATCTATGTTTACATTTCTGGTAACGGTCATATATCTTAAAAATACTTGTATACTAATTCTTACTTTCTATATTCTTATATAATTCCAAAATAAAAACAACTTCATTATCTAATTATCCTTAATATATTCATATACTCTAATTTTATTGCTTTATGTTATTATAACCATGTATAGATGTAATTTTTCATGTCCCAGTATTTTTCAACATATTCTTTCAAATCTTTCCAATCTTCTAAAAAGGTCTCTGAGTACAGGTCATTCAACTTTCTAGTCCATTTATCCATTTCAGCCATATATAACAATTTTTTCAACCATTCCCACACATCTGGTATTTTTTCATTTTTCCAATTTTGTGCATACACCATTCTTGCTGTTGTTATCATATACCATATTATTGTCCTTTTCTTTACATTTATCTCTTCTAGTTTAAGTCCAAGCAATAACATTTCAGGCAACTTCTTAAATGTACATTTCAAAAAATTTTCCATTTCTGCATGTATTATAGACCAATAAGTCTTTGCTTTATCACAAGTCCACCACATATGATAAAAAGAACCTTCTTTCTTTTTACATTTCCAACATTTGTTAGACATATTCTGGTTAATATTTGCAATTTTTTTTGGTGTCATATACCATCTGTACATCATTTTAAAACAGTTTTCTTTTAAGTTATAACATGTAGATATACCCATAGCATTTTTCCATAAAAATTCCCAAGATTCCATTTCAATATCTTTGTTAAAGTTTATCGCCCATTTTACCATTTGTTCCTTTACCATTTCATCAGCGTTAAACCATTTTAACAAAATTTTATACATTTTAGAGATCATTTTTTCCCCACCTTCCTCCCAAACTTGTTCTATTTCATTATTTTTTCCCTAAAACCGGATTTTTTATCACTTCTATACATGTCATATATTTGTCTATATCTTAACCAACCATAATCAAAGTCCATCTGATGCTGCTCCTTCAATATAAAGTCTTTACCATGTCTTGTTAATAAGTCTCTGTATTTCAACCAATCTTGTCCTTTGTGACGTGATACTGGATTTAAAACTTCTGCGGATACAATCCACATAGGTATCTCTTCTGGAAAAAAGTTTTTATATCTTGTCCATGTATCCATTAACGTTCTTCTCAAATAATGATGCTTAAACATATTGTCCATTTTTGCTTTACCATAATACAAATATGCATGCCACCCAAACCTACAGTCATGGCCTTCCAGGGACAATAACTTTCTATCTTGTAACATAGTCCATGTCCCTACCCAAGTCAAACATATTGCATCATGATATAGCCTTAAGTTTGGTAATTGGAACCCACCTCTATCTTTAGCATCACACATTATTTTCATCTTGATTCTTGGTTTTTTCCCTCCCCATACAAACTTAGACAATTCCTTCTGCCAGCATTTGAATATTTTTACATTTTTACATCTTTCACAATTGGAATAGTTTGAAACAAAAACATTAATCGTGGTAATACATTCATCTTAACCACCGCAATTCTACCCAACAATGATAAATTTAATACATTCCACTTTTTAATATCTTGCATAATTTGCAGCCATAATTTCTCATAGTTATTTTTATAAAGATCAATATTTTTCGTTGTTAGGTTTACACCTAGATATTTTGTCTTTTTCACCACCTCACATTCTATAAGATTTTGTAACTCAGTTTGTTTGTTGTTTGACATATTTTTACACATCACTTTCGATTTGTTCTTATTTACATAAAATCCAGCCAAGTCACCAAACTCTTTTACTCTCTGTAACAAATATGGTAGTGTAGTCATAGGGTCTTCCACTATAAACATCACATCATCTGCAAAGGCCCTATATTTGAAAGAAAAATTTGGTTGTTAAGCCTTTAATTTCTTTATCTTCCTTCACATTTATTAGTAGAACTTCTAGAATCCAAATAAATAACAACGGCGAAAGTGGGCATCCTTGTCGTGTTCCTTTTTCAACTTTAAAATCGTCTGTCTTTTCAGTATTAATTATTAAAGAGGATTTCTGTTCTTTATAAATTGACTTAATGAGGTTAAGCATATATTCACCAATTTCAAGATGTTCTAGAACCTCAAACATAAAATTCCAATTTAAATTATCAAACGCTTTTTCCGCATCTAAAAAGAAAAAACCCACCTCCTTTTCAGGATGTTTATCGTAGTATTCTATAGCATCCACTACTACTCTTAGATTGTCCCTTATTTGGCGATTGGGTAAAAACCCTGCTTGTTCTGTTTGTATAGTTTCTTTAAGGTGTTCTTTTAGTCTGTCAGCTATAACCTTAGCAAAGATCTTGTAATCATTATTTAGTAGAGAAATCAGTCTGTAGTTCTTAACATTAGTTAAGTCTTGATTTTCTTTCGGGATAAGTGAGATGGTTGCGTCTTTCCAAGTTTCTGGGACCTCACCAGTAACTCCTATATCATTCATTAATAGCAGTAACACTGGTGAGATCGACTCCTGTAGCGTTTTATAAAACTTCGCTGTAAATCCATCTGGTCCAGGTGCTTTTCCTAATTTTGAGTCATTTATTGCATTTTTAATCTCTTGTAATGATACTGGATTGTTAAATAGTTCTTTAATTTCCTCTGTTGGTTTTGGTAACTTTAATGTTTGCAGGTATTCTTTGATCTTTCTTCTGTCTTTGTTTTCCTTCTTAAACAGTTTTGCATAATATTTAAAAAATTCTCTCTTTATTCCTTTGATATCTATTATCTCAATGTTATCTCTTATCACTTTAGTGATAAATTTGTTTTCACGTTTTTTCTTTAATTGCAATGCTAAATATTTTCCGGGTTTATTTGCACCTTCAAATGCCTTTTGTTGGAGTTTTTTTAGGTTCCAGTACGTCTCTTGGTTCAAAATAGCTTTTGCTTGGTCTTGTAACATCCAGATTTCCTTTTGCAGTTTCTTTTTCCCTGGTCTGCTCTTCAGTTCTTCTTCTTTTGTTTTAATGGCTTGTACGATATTTTCATATTGTTCTCTTTTCTTTTTGTTATCTTTTGCATTTAAAGATATCAATAGTCCTCTCATCACTGCTTTATATGCATCCCATACGGTTTGAATTTTTACTTCTTTCTGTATATTTGCTTGGAAGTATAGGTCTGTTTCTTCCTGTAATTTTTTAACTATTACTTGGTTGTCTAGTAAGTCCTCATTTATTCTCCATCTCTTTTGTTTTTTTACCTGGCCAGCAGTCCATAAACACGGATTATGATCTGAAATTATTCTGGGTAGAATTTCCACTTTTCTTGTCTTAAACGTTAAATTAGTAGTCATCCAAATCATGTCAATTCTTGAATGTGAGTCATGTCTATTAGAATAAAAGGTAAAGTCTTTTCCTTGTGGGTTAGCTTTCCTCCAAATATCTTCCAGCTTCTCTTGTTTTATCAGTTCAAAAAAGTTTTTTGGAAGCTTCCCTAATGCCTCATCCTTTCTCTTAGAGCGCCTGTCTAATTTGTTATTCACAGTTCCATTAAAGTCCCCCAACATCATGATTTGATCATAATTTACGTTATCCATTTCCATTTGTAATTCTTTAAAAAAAAATTCTTTGGCTCCATTTGGGGCGTAAATATTCACAATCAAAGTTTTCTGTCCTTGTAGTGAGATTTCAATAGCTAAATATCTTCCTTCTTTGTCTTTAAATATTACTTTAGGTTCCAAATCTTTTTTGACATATGTTACAACACCATTCTTCTTATTGCTTGCTAAAGAATAAAATTCTTCTCCCAATTTTTTCCTTATTAAATATTTGTGGTCTTGTTTTTTAAGATGAGCTTCTTGTATGCATATTACACTACATTTTTGTTTCTCCAGCCAATGCCCTACCATTCTACGTTTTTGGGGTGAATTAAGTCCATTTACATTCCATGTAAGTACTTTGTAATCCATCTTGATATATTGTTAAATATCACCAAGGTCATCTTTATTCTCTCCAAGAAATGCGTACATTTCTCCTGTGCTTTTAATCACTACTCTGGTGTTGCCATAGTAAAAGCTTAATCCTTGAGGTATTTCCCAGCGGAATCTGATTTTTTTCTCCTTCAATTTATCCGTCAGACGCTTAAATTTTTTCCTTTCTTGCAGTATTGCTCTAGGCAGTTCTTTCATTACTATAATTTTCTTTCCATCTATTTCAAAGGGATCAGTAAAACACTTCTTGTAGATTTGTTCTTTTGTCCTTTTCATTGTAAATTGGACCACCACATCTCTTGGTATATTTTTGTCTCTTGCGTATGTAGAATTGACTCTATAAACAAGATCCATGTGTTCTTTAACAACCTCTTCCTGTTCTTGTAAAAAATCTGCTAATGCTTCTTGCATTCTTATAAAAATGTCTTCATTCATTTTTTCCTCAATCCCTCTGAATCTCAAATGGTTTTGCATGTCTTTATAATGCATCATCTTTTCCATTCTGTCATTGTCTCTCATTGTCTTTTGAGTACTTTCTTCCAGTTCTTTTACTTTAGTTTCAATGTCTTGTGTTCTTGTGGTTAATTTTTGAAATTCTGCTTTTAAGTCTATAAAGTTTTTGTCTGCTTGTGCAGCTATGCCATTCATTTTAACATTTACCTCTCCTATAGCGTCTAACATTTTTTTCCCCATTGCTTCCATAACAGCTAGTAGTTCTTTTTCTTTTTTTGCTGCCATTGTAGGAGAGGACCATGTAGCTGCTCTCGATCTTAGTCCACAGTCCGTCTTGTCTCTTTAAAAAAGATCGATTTTATTTTATTTTCCAAATCAAACACCGATTAATGTGTTCACACAAGCTAGTCTTGCCAAGTCAAATTTCGTTGGTTTCAGCCTTCTAAGTTATATAGTTTATGAGATATTACTGTTTAAAAATTTTATAAATCCAAAATGGCGGGCGCAACTTCTCTGTGGTTTGTGTCAAAGGTTATAGTCTTTTTACCTTGCTTCTGGCTTGCCATAGTTTCCTTTTGTCCCTTCCTCTTGCTAACTTGTCTGCTCTCCGCACGTCACTTCCTGTTGTAGTCCTTTTGGTCCGGCAGTTTTTACAGTCCCCTTTGCTCTCTTCCGGTTCTTCTCCGTTTCCCTTCTTGTCTGCTCTTCAAGCCGTCACTTCCTGTCTCAGTCCTCACAGCTTGATCTCGCGATGCTTGGTTTCCTCCTCCCCTCTTTGTCTCGCGATGCTTGGCTCCCCCTCCCGACTCTTCTTAACCGCAGGAATGTTAAACAACTTGTTTTTTTGGCTTTTTAAGTTCAAATTCAGCTGTTTAACGTTTCAAAACTGCACTCATCCAATCTGCAACAGTCTATTGCTTCACCAGATCTGCTTTTCGTCTTTCAAAACGCAGTAATAGTAAGGCAAAAAAACACTTTTTTTCCGTTACCTTATGTTGTTACTTCGCTTCAGATGTGGTCCCAACGTTTAAACTTTGTCTTCTTTGTTAAGGAATCAGAGGAATTGGAGATTTTATGCTGATTTAATCAGCTCAGCTCAGCTCCTTAGAGATACTTACAGGAATCTTCTTCGGCTGCAGTGCTCAAGGTGTTGTAAAAGTCTCCTCCGAGACTTTTCCTTCACCGAGCTTGCTCAAACCTGGATTATATTGCTTGCTAGTCCTCACACTACCTGTGTGAGGTTGCGTCAGGTGGATTGATCCACCCGAGCTGTCAATAAGAGCCGCTGTCCGCCTTGCGCAATTGCAAAGCGTGTCAGACCTCCATTCCTCCGACCGGAAACCAAGCCTCAACTACTTTTAATAAACTTCATGACCTGGAACCCAAGCACCTGAAGGACTTTCATTTCCTTTATGAACCTGTGTAGCAGCTCCAGTCATCACAACAGCTGTTCTCTAGCTGTTCCCTTCTGTGCAAAGATGCACACAGCTGGTGCTGTGGCAGCCCCCAGACTTTGGAACAGCCTCTCTGAAAATATGGAGAAAGCTCTCACACAGATAACTTTGAGGTGCCACTTTAAGCCTAAATAATTTAAACAGCATTTGTCACTTCTTAGACATCAACAATTCTTAGTTCTAAAGAATGCTTTAGCTGTGCTGATTGTTACTGAATTTTAGATATTTTAAAATTTGACCACTACTCTTCAAGTCCCAACATTGGGAAAAATGGGTCTATCAATATTTTGGGAGGGAAGGTGGCATGATATAGCCTGATCCCATCAGATTTCAGAAGTAGGGTCAGTACTTTGAAGAGAGACCAAGAAAGATCCTGCAGAGGAAGGCAATGGCAAACCACCTCTGCTTCACATTTGCCTTGAAAGCTAGGGTTACCATAAGTCAGCGGCAACCTGATGTCACTTCACACACATCAATATTTTAATAAATAAACGTTTTCACTTCTTTAGCTTATCTTAAACTCACTTTAAAAAAATGGGGGGGAAATCCTTCTGAAATTAAAGGCAAATAAATACGCTGGACTTTCTGGGAATTTTCTGCTTGCATGCAAGTTTCATTTGATCGTGGTCTCTGCTCGTGAAAGTCTTTGAATCACATTATTAACTGCTCGGTATTAAACCAAAAGTCACACATATTCTTGTTATTTCATCTAAAACACAATCATTTGTCATATATAGAGATTTTGTTCTTCGCCATAAACCTGAGTATAAATTTGCCTCATTAATGTTAGGGTTAGTTACCTGCCACTACACTATCTTCTTGTTTTGCTGTTTCCCTAATTTCTCTCTCTGACGATCTCCATCAGAGCTTTGGTCAAGAACTGATAGATGTACTCTTGAGATATTTTACTGTTTGGTCTAGTGCTTCTAATGACATTGCTTCTTTGAATGATTTTGTTCTTCCTAAGGTTTCTAACATATTGCCCTCAATTCTGTCATTGATCTACAAAACAACACTACAGCAACGTAATCTACTCTGTCCCTTCTATAAATGTTATAGATAACTGTATTCTAGTAGGTATTACAGATCCAGTAAAATGGCAAGATTCTCACTGTATCTGCATTACTGTCTACTACATTACGCTAACTCACCTGTCCTGGATTTGAGGTTTACAGTGTTCACACACAAGCACTTAATATTTTGAACTTTTCTAAATGTATTTTCTGGATGTGATTTTCATTTCAATGTGTTGTAAAAGGCATATTCACTCCAACTCTTCAGTGTTTACAGGCATGATCTCCACTACCAAGTATGTAAGTTACCATTTATCATATAACTCTACACGTCTAACAAATTTCCCACTGTAAAGGAGAACTTCCTAGCCTGGTACCCCAAGTGGTAAACCCCTGGAAAAAGAAGGTTCTGTTATTACTAAGGAACAGCTTTCCTCTTTCCACAATATGCTGTCCTACTAAACTCCAAATTCTCACATTCTTCATAAATCATAGCTATGTCAAAGGAGCAAGAACTCTCTACCTAGCCCCAAAAATTAACAGAATTTTAGATACAAAAGCCTTAATTTTGGGGTAATTCCAACCTCAAAACTGGTAAAATTTGCTAATGCCAACTTTGGAAAGCTTATGCTTCAGTACAGCATCACATTGTTCCCCATCAACCTGTGATTTCTGGCATCCTTCCATTGGTAGGTAGGGAGCAGTGTGTGACTCACTATGTGTAATCCGCCTTGAGTACACTGACTCTCGCCTTAGAGAAACTTTTCCTGTCCACCCAGGAAATCCCAGGGGTACTCTTCCTTCTCTGAAAATACACTTCCCCCACTACACTAGATCAGCAACCTTTTTTCTCTGCAACTCTGGAAGCATGTTTTATGTGTGAGTATTCTGTGTACGTGTGTGCCTGGAAGTCATGGTTGACTTCTGGCAACCCCTAGTGGGGCTTGGACACTTCAGAGAGGTTGCTTGCTATTGTCTGCCTCTGTGTCCCAGTCCTGGTATTCCTTGGAGGTCTCCCATCCAAGTACTTGCCAGGGTCAGCCCTGCTTAGCTTCCAAAATCTAATGAGAGTTTGCCTGTGCAATCCAGGTCAGGGCAACTGTGGAAGCTTTTTTGCGTGTGAAACAGGGTTTCTTCCTCATTAGAGAGGCCCACACCAAAACGTATAGATATAATATAAACTCTCCAAGGAACTGAAATCACCACCTTCAACACTTGTTCAATCCACCATAACAATCATGAACCCTCCACAGATTCACCAACCACCTGTCAATGACCAGAACTCCTAAATCAGCACTTTTCTTCCACCAACTCTGAATGATTCGTCCACACTAATCCATTCTCCTCCAAATCTTAAATCTGCTCCCACTGACCACCCCTTTCCTTGCACTTCAGTCCCACCTAGAGACCTGACCATCTGCAAAGACACACATAAATCCCATGATGCTGAGGTTCGAGCATGGGGACTAACAACTGGGAGACCCACGGTTCATAAGCCCCACTCTGCCATGGAAGCTGCTGGGTGACTTTCGGCAAGTCACCCTCTCAGCTAACATACCCTGCCCAGCTGTTGTAAGAACAAAACATAGATAAGGAGAACAATACCTGTAAATTGTTTTGGGCCCCCATTTGGGGAGAAAAGCAAGGTACGGTTGCCTAGAAAATAAAAACGATGCAACAAAATCTCATTAAGTATTTAAGGTGGCTCAAAACTTCTGTTTTATCTTCGCCTCCAACTACACCCCTCTTGCATGCCACCTCCCCGCCCCAAACAAAACACTCAGCACTTTCCCTCATCCCAACAGCTATATTTCTCCTCCACTCCCATGAGTTTCCGAGCGCAATTTCTACCATGCACCCCACTGCATGAACTTCAACCCTTCTCTTCCATGCCCCTCCTGTACCCCACCCCCCAGATACACTCAGGCATACCCATTCCTGCACTTCCCCGATAGCTCTTTCCATCAGCAACTCCCCATCACCTTCACACATAATGACTTTCTCCCTCCCTCCTCCCAAAGGGTCGCTTCTTTGGCATCAAGATGGAGAAAGAGAGAGAGAGAGGCAGGCAGAGGAGTAGAAGAAGGTGGCAGCAATAGCGGTGAAGGAGGTGGCTTCTGCTGCTGAAGCAAAGGGGGAGGCCCAGCACACATGCACAGGCGGTCTGGAACATGATAAGCCTCTACAACAACATGGATCCACAGCATTGCTCCTGGCCGTCAGTGAGTTCTGCTTTTAGAACACCTTGGGAGGATTTGGCCATGCCCCGTAATCACGTTGCCCGCAGGCAGACTGAAAGGTCATGCTGGGTCCTGACAGAGGACCCAACGAATCTGGAATATAGCTTGTCCAGCAGCATGACCTGGTCTCACAGTCGGGGACCTGGATCAAGGTGGGCTCACACCCCAGGAGGATTTGGCCATGCCCCATAATCATGTTGCCAGCAGGCAGACTGAAAGGCTATGGTGGCTTCCTTGGTTGATTGATTGGTTGATTGATTGGATTTTTACCCCACCCTCCCGGCAATAGTCATGCTGGGTCCTGGGCTCACACCCCAGGAGGATTTGGTCATGCCCCCTAATCATGTTGCCAACAGGCAGACTGAGAGGTTGTTCCTCCAGGAGGGGCAGGGGGAAACATATATGACAATACTGTACAAGAGCATGGATCCACAGTGTTGTACCTGGCCTTAAATGAGCTCTTGGGAGGAAATTGGCCATACCCCATAATTATGCTGCCTGCAGGCAGAGAGAAAAACCGTGGCCCATAAGGTCTTCAACAATATAACTACCTGGTACAACAGCCTGGACCCACAGTTGGGTAACTGGACTCTGGTGGGCCATGATGATTCTCGAAAAATACAGGTTGCTTACCTGTAATTGGAGATCTTCGAGTGGTCATCTGTGCATTCACACCTCTGGGATAATGTGCGCCTGCGCTGATCCCGATCGGTAACTTCAAAGCCAACGGATTTTCGCGCCAACTCCCCGATCGCGCGCCGGCTCCACTGCGCATGACCGGGGAGGGGCACGAGGATCCCGCCAGTTCCTTCTGACCGCTGCAAGCAGCCTCCAAGAAAGTACAAGGGAGACCGAAAGCAGAGGGGAAGGAGAGCGGGTGGTGTGAATGCACAGATGACCACTCGAAGATCTCCAATTACAGGTAAGCAACCTGTATATCTTCTTCGTGGTCTCTGTGCATCACACCTCTGGGAGAATAGCGAGCAATAATTACACCACATACCTGGAGGTGGGTGCTGAAGGTCTCACATCTGAGCTGTCTGCAGAACTGCACGGCCCACCGCTGATCGCTGATGGGTACGGACGTCCAAGGCATAGTGCCTCACAAACGTGTGAGGAGACGTCCATGTAGCAGCATTGCAGATATCTCCCAGGGGGATGCCCTTGAGAAAAGCTGTCGAGGCAGCCACTGCTCGAGTAGAGTGAGCCCGCAGGGACGCCGGTAATGGCCGCTTGGCCAGGAGGTAGGCGAGCTTTATCGTCTCAACAATCCATTTAGACAGTCTCTGAGACGACAGCTTCTGTCCCTGTCTGGGAAGGGCATGAGCGACAAAGAGAGCTGGAGACTTGCGAAAGGATTTAGTCCGATCCAAGTAAAATGACAGGGCCCTCTTAACGTCAAGGGAATGCAGGCAACGTTGTGTCTGGTCCTTGGGTTCAGGATAAAACACCGGTAGGGTGATGTCCGCTTTAATGTGGAAGTCCGAAACTATCTTCGGCAAAAAAGTAATATCAGGAGTCAGGGTCACTGCATCCTGATGAAAGGTAAGGTATGGTGGGTCACATCGAAGAGCCAACAGCTCACTCACCCGTCGAACCGAAGTGAGAGCCACAAGAAACGCTACTTTCCACGAAAGAAGCTGCAGGCTACAAGAAGCCATAGGCTCAAATGGCTTGTCCATTAGCTTATGCAGCACTAGAGGCAGGTCCCATGCTGGAACAGGGGTTTTAACTGTTGGGAAGAGACGGCACATTCCCTTTAGGAATTGCTTCGTAGTGGGATGAGAGAAAACAGAATAGCCATCTATCGTTGGATGGTTAACCGAAACTGCTGAAAGGTAGACACGAAGGGATGCGTGGCACAATCCTCTGTCCTTACAAGACAAGAGGAACCCAAAGATGTCATTCAGTGTAGATGGAATGGAAGGTCGTCCTATTGAAGCAAGGAAAGACAGGAACTTATTCCATTTTGCCTCGTAGGAACGACGGGTAGACGGTTTACAGGCGTTGAGGAGGACATTCGCTATGCGAGGGTCCACTTCGGAGGACGAATTCGCCAAGCTGTCAGCTTCAGTCTGGGTATGTCGTGATGCAGCACCAGACCCTTGTACATCCATAGGAGGTCTGGGTTCATCGGAAGGTGAGTGTACACCCCGTCGGAGAGACGAAGGAGGGTGGGGAACCAAGGTTGCCTCGGCCACCAGGGTGTGATCAGGATTGCTAGTGGTTGTTCTGCAAGTAGCTTCTGTACTACCCTCAGTATCAGTGGAATTGGAGGGAACAGGTAAAGGTGTAATCCCGACCAGGAGAGGAGAAGGCCGTCCCCCAGGGACGTCGGGTCTGTACCTGCCCTGGAGCAGAAGAGGGGACACTTCTTGTTGTCTCTGGAAGCAAAGACATCCACAGAAGGCTGACCCCAGAGGCTGAAGATTGGGGTCAAGTACCGCGGATTGAGCTCCCAATCGTGTAGGGATGCACCCCCTCTGCTCAAGAAGTCTGCTTGCGTATTGAGCTGACCAGGAAGATGATTCGCCACCAGATAGATATCCAGTGATTGGCATTCTGTCCAGAGTTCTATTGCTAACCGGCAAAGACTGCGGGAAACCGTACCACCCTGCCTGTTGATGTAGTACATCGTGGTCGTGTTGTCCGTGAGGACAGCCACCGTCTTTCCCGACAGAAGGTGTTGGAAGGACCGGATTGCGTAATGGACCGCTAGTAGCTCCAGAAAGTTGATGTGATTGGGGGCTACTGATGGATCCCACTTGTCGCCTACGCACAGATCGCCGAGATGGGCTCCCCAGCCCCATAGGGATGCGTCCGTGGTAATAGTGACTGACGGGGGAGGGCGGTGAAAGGCGGCGCCCGTCTGGAGATTCTGTGGCACCTGCCACCACTCCAGGGCTTGAACCACCGAGTCCGAGAGGCGGAATCTCTTGGACAGAAGGTGTAGGCTTGGCCTGAACCGACGGAGGAACCACAGCTGCAAGGGTCTCATGTGTAGCCGTGCGAAGGGAATGACCATGGTGGTTGTCGCCATGAGTCCCAGGAGTCGCAGTATCTGACGAGCTGTCGCCTCCCGGTTCCTTCTCAGATTTTTGAGGAGAGAAACGATGTCCGAGGCTCTGCTGGGAGGTAGGAACGCCCTGCACTGTAGGGAGTCGAGAAGAGCTCCGATGAATTGCACCCGTCTGGAGGGGGTGAGCATGGACTTTTTTGTATTTATTGTCAACCCCAGAGTCTCCAGGGTGTGGAGCGTTAGGGAGACGTGGTCTTGCAGGTCTGATGCTGAGGGTGCGATCAGAAGCCAGTCGTCCAGGTAGGGGTATAGGTGGATGCCCTGCAGGCGGAGGTGGGCCGCTACTGTTGCCATTAGTTTTGTGAAGACACGGGGTGCCGTCGAGAGGCCGAATGGTAGTGCCTTGTACTGGAAGTGACGTGGACCGATTACAAAGCGTAGAAAGGGTCTGTGAGAAGGATGAATGGTCACATGGAAGTATGCATCCTTCAGGTCCAGCGTCACCATCCAAGAACCCGCTTCCAGCAAAGGCAGAATGATCTGAAGGGTGGTCATTCGGAACTTTTTGTACGTTATGAACGCGTTGAGGTTCCGAAGATCCAGGATGGGTCGAAGGCCCCCGTCTCTCTTTGGCACTGTAAAGTAGCGGGAATAGAATCCCTGCTGGAAATGCTGGGTCACTACTGGTTCTATTGCATCCTTGCTCAGCAGGGTCTCGACCTCGGATGTTAGAGTGTCGGATGGGGGAGTGACCACGAAGTAGTGTTCCATTGGTATCTCGAAGAATTCTATTCTGTAACCCTCGGAGATGACCGAGAGTGCCCATTTGTCTGAAGTGATGTGTTGCCATGCTGTCAGGTAGGGTGAGAGACGGGTGGAGATGTCGGAGCGGGGGTGGGAGTCAAAAGCTCTGCTTGCTCGGTTTGGGGGGTTTTGCCTTAGACGTCGGAGCGGTTGGGAAACGGGGCTTGTTATTGTAAGGTTTATGTTGATAGGTAGATGGCGGCGACCTCTGCCATTGGGGTTCAGAGGGAGGCCTTTGTGGCTGTTTCTTGGACCATGATCTCTGCCATGTTTTCTGTTTCTGTTGCTTAGGCTGAGATACTCCCAGATTGCGGGAAGTCTTCATGCTCTTATCAAGCTCGTGAAGCACTGTGTCCGTTGTTGAGCTGAAGAGCCCATCTCCTTCAAACGGAAGATCTTCCACCAAGGTCTTGGTGTCCTGAGGAAGAGAAGTGGATCTCAACCAGGCATGTCGTCTGATGGACACTGCTGAAGTGAGCGTCTTGGAGGTTACTTCTGCCGAATGCTTAGAGGCCGAGAGTTGAAGCTTGGCCAAAGACATGCCTTCTTTCTGGATCTTCCTGGCATTGCGTAGCTTGTCCTCTGGGAGATGGGCGATGAGGGCAGTCATCTGCTCCCAGAGTGAGTACTGGTATCTGCTCATGCAGGCGGTGTAATTTGCAATCTTTAGGCCCAATGCGCCCGCTGAATAAATACATCTGCCAAAGGAATCTATTTTGCGTCCTTCTTTGTCCAATGGGGAGGAGTGACCACTATGACCCTTGGTGGAGGGTGTCACGACCACCGAATTGGGTTTGGGGTGGACAAACAAAAATTCTGCCCCAGGCTCCTGGATCCTATACATGTGGTCTAGGCGTTTGCTGGAGATGGGGGTAGATGAGGGATGAGGCCAGGATTCTTTGGCCGTAGTCATCAGGACCGATATGAGAGGGAGGGCCACCGGTGTGGACATATCCATCTGTACTATGTCGAAGATGGAGTCTGTGGCCGTCGGAGTCGGTTGGGCCGTGGCCAAAGCCAGTGAATGTGCCATCCTCTTAATCAGTTCTCCGTAGGGTTTCACATCCTCGGAGGGGGAGATTGGGAGGTTTTCGGTGACCTGCGTGTCCGGAGACGGGTGCGGAAGTGATTCGTCTCCCGACACGGACGATGCCGGGGACCCCGGTGCCGAGTGCTCGGATGGTGAAAGAGGGGTCGGGCTTGACAGGTCTTGTGTTGTCGGCAACGGACGAGGATCGATGTCGGGCGTCCGTTTCGGAGGTACCGATGTAGGTGTCGGTGTCGGTACTGATGTAGGTTCTCGGTACCGAGACACTCTGGAAGAGGTGGATTCTGGGGCGGAGGTGGGTAGGAGCTGTAGAGGTATCTCCACTGCTTGATGTCCCACGGCACCGGTGAAGCCGGAGAGCGGTAATCCTTATCCCCTCTCGGTGCCGACGGTGGTTTCGCCTCGGCGTCAGGGGTATCCCGAGGGACCTGTGTAAGGTCTATGTCGAGGTCGGAGTCCGTCAAGGTGATCGGTCTCGGCATCGGGGAGATCGATCTACCCCTGGGTCGCTCGCGATCTTTCGGGTCAAGCTGGTCAAGCCCGGACTGGGCTGAGTCGAGCGCGCTGCGCGTCGACGAAGCACTCGAGGGTTTCTTGTGCTTCAGCTTGCCCTTCTCCTCCTTGCCCTCTCTGCGCTTTTTAGCAGGAGTATCGGGCAAGGGGAGTGATCTCTTCGGTGCCGGTCTGTCGGTACCGATGCTCCGGGATGGAGACGGCGTCGGTCCCGTCGGTGAAGACGCCGGAATTTCGGAAGAAGACATCTTCGGGGACAATGCCGACTCGAGGAGGGCAACCCGGAGCCTCGCAGCTCGATTTTTACGAGTTTGCTTCGAGAAAGCCGCACAACTCGCGCAGGAGTCGACTCGGTGGGACTCGCCCAGACAAAGAAGGCACAAGGAGTGCTTGTCCGGTGGGGCTATTTTACTGCCGCACTGCAGGCACCTCTTAAAGAACCCCCACCACTGGGCCATAGGCCGAGCGGTGAAGTAAGGGGGGGGATTTCCAAAATCAAGTCCAGTTAACAGTCCGAGTTCAAATAGGGGAGAAAAATCAGTCCGAAGGCTTTTTTCAGATAGGAAAGTAAACTACCGACCGGAGCAGGAGAGAAAGGATCCTCACGACGCGGCGGTCAGAAGAGAACTGGCGGGATCCTCGTGCCCCTCCCCGGTCATGCGCAGTGGAGCCGGCGCGCGATCGGGGAGTTGGCGCGAAAATCCGTTGGCTTTGAAGTTACCGATCGGGATTGTCGCAGGCGCACATTATCCCAGAGGTGTGATGCACAGAGACCACGAAGAAGATCCCCAAAGGATTTGGCCGTACCCTGTGATCACCTTGTCATCCGGCAGGATGAAAGGCCATGGTTGCTCCGTACACAAAATCACACTGGAACATATGACTGGACTGTCCAATGACATGGATTCATCACAGTCATGGACCTGAACTAAGGTGGACTCCATTTTCAAAACACTCTGGAAGGATTGCCCCTCGCTGTCAGTCACCTTGCCAGCAGGGAGAGCGAGAGGGGATGGCTCTGAGTCTGCAGTGGAATCCATGATCAGCACAAACACAGGAAGTGTTACTTGGCCAGCACCGCCAGTGAGCACAGTGATGGGATTAGCACTCATCATCATCTTTCCTCACAGTCACCAGCGGTGCAAGTGAGAGGGGGACTGCAACAGAGGAAAGGACCCCTGGACCCCTGGAACAAGGGGAAAGATGGAAGAACCTCCCCCCCCCCAAAAAAAGCCCCTAGCTATGGCTGACCTCAAGAGTAGAGAGTGAGTGAGAGGTGTTGGCTTTTGAGCCCTGGGTGGGACAATGTGGATGGTCTCACCTGTGCCAACACCAAAACAAGGCCCAGAGGGAAAGGTTGGTAACCAGTCACCAATCACCCAACAGCGGGGTGAGTGAGAGGAGATTTTGTGGATTCAACTTGACCCCACACTCTCCACCTCCTGGAGGGGAAAGCCTAGAGAGTTCTGGTCACATATGGCCCCCTGGTCTGTCTCTCAACCACCAAGCGGGAAAGGAAGGACACGGCCCATTATATGTGGAACCGCTGATGAATGGTGAACCCTTTTGAAATGGATTGCATTGGCCCTGCACTACAGTCACTTTGCCAGTAATGGGAGTGAAACGGGATTGGACTGAGCCATCTAATGAAGGGAAGGCCCATGGACCATGGAACAAGGGGAGGGAAAATGGACTCCCTCCACCAACCATTCCCTGTATGCCACCCATATGTCTTGCCCCCCACCCAGGCTCTGGCTTGTGACTGGCACAGGAGCAATGGTCATTGGTGGCAAGGCCCCTGGTCATGCCCCTATGCCCATGCAGCCCATCAGTGTCACCTTGACAGTAGAGAGTGAGTAAAAGAGAATGGCTGGCGCCATGGGATGACGGCGGCACAGAAGAGGAGGAAGACCTGCCAAACCTTAAATGTAACCAATGCCCAGGGAAAAGGTTAGCCAACCAGCAATCACCTTGATAATGGGGTGAGTGTAGTGTGTTTGGTGATGGAGCTGCCCCACAACGTTGACAGAGACCGCCACATGACAGCTCTAAAACAAGGCCCTGAGCCCAGAAAGAACCCCTTCTCAGCTAAGTGTGACATGGGTGAAAGCTGTATTCACTGTGCCAGTGGTGCGTGTGGGAGGGAAGGGTTAGCCAGGGCACACTGAATAAATAGGAGGCCCTTTCAGAGAAAAAAAGCCATCACAAGCTGAAGTGAGCAACTAGCAAATCAGGGATGGCTCAAGGCCCACAGCCCACCCAATAAAACAAGTACCAAAACAAAACCCATTCTGTGGCTACCGTTGAAAAACAGATCACAACTGGAAAGGGTGGCTCCAGATGGAACAAACAGCAACACTGGATTCCCAGGAAGGGTTGGCCTGTCCATGGGTGCCCTGCTATCCTTGTGTAGTCATCTTTGATTGGGGAGCCCACCCCCTCGCCAGTGGTACAAGTGGAGGAGGGTGGCTCAGGACTCGGTGCAACAGAATTAACAGAGCCCCCCCCCCCCCATTTCGTTCCCTGTATGCCACCCATGTGTCCTGGCCCCCACCCAGGCTCTGGTTTGTGGCTGGCACAGGAGCGATTTTTTTTGGTGGAAACCCCCAGTGAAACCCCAGAAAGATAGCCTTCAGCCAGCGGCCATCTGTCACTTTGCCAGCAGAGAGCCGATGGCTGTGAGTCTGCACTGGAGGCCCTGATCAGCCTGAATAACAGGACATTTTCCTCGGGGAGCCAGTCTTTGGGAACACTCAGCCCCTGGTGCCACGTTGCCAGTGGGCTGAGTCACAGGGAGCCATCTAACAAGGAAAAGGAGCCAAGGAATAAGAGGAAAAAAGGAAGATCCTCCCAAACACAGCCCCTGGACATGCCCCCAGTGCCCACTGCCCATGCAGCCTGTCAGTGTCACCTTGACAGCAGAGAGCAAGTGAAAAGGATCAGCTTGACCGCAGGATGACGATGAGGAGGAGGAAGACCTGCCAGCCAAAACAAGTCCTGGAGGAAAAGGTCAGCCAACCAGCAATCAATCACCTGGACAGCGTTGGGAATGAAGGCTGACGGCTGTGGAGCACCCCTCCCACACCACCAACAAAGCAATATCTTCTAGCCTGCCTCCAAACAAAGCCCTTGCCCCTGCCTGGTCTGGCAAGCAGCACCTTCACAGCAGAGTGAAAGACGGGACAGCTGCAGCCACCATGCCACTGGGGAGAATGAAAGGGGCTGGCCAGGACCCAGGGAATGAAGGGAAGGCCCTCTTGGATGAGAAGGGAAGCCACTGAGCACCGAAACAAGCACTGTGTATTGACCTGCTGCCTTGAAAACCCCAAGCCATCGCAGGCAAGGAGGAAGCCACTGTGCCCCACACCTGTGTATGTAATGGTTCGTGCCACTACAAAGGGTCGCTTACACGCACCACGTTTTCTTGCCAGCAGTCCAATAGAGCGGGCCTGGTAATTGTCCCGCCCATGAATGGCAGGGGTGGCTGGTGGCTGAGAGTTGCAAGGGGAGGTTGTTTGGAGTCAGGGCCCAAAAGGAGTAACGAGACAAAGAGGGAAAGAAAGGGAAACAGAAAGAACACCCAATCTCCAGGGAAAGGCCCTGGGGAAAGAGTCAGTCCATGCAGCAGCAGCAAGTGCCTTGACAGCGGGACCAGTTGGACCCTTTCCTGTAGAGCACTGCCACATGAGCAAACACCCAAATCCCAGGAACAGGGAGAGAGAGGGATACGTGGTGCGCCCTGCAACCACTCACCCCGCCAGCGGTGTGGGTGAAAGCAGCTATCAAAAGGATGACAAGTTGCCCTGGGAACTTGGACTCTGTTGGCCTGCTGTTCTCGGCACCCACCCTGCCCCAGAATCACCCTGGCTGCGGACCACCTTTGACAGGCGAAGTTGCAACAAATCAGCATCCCAGTACACAAGACCATCCCTGGCCCCGTGGCCTGCCAACCATAGGCTGCACCCACCAAACACTGGAACTTCAATGGCATCAGTGACTGAAACTGACTGCTACCCACATCCCATGCCTGGGAAAGATCTGCCAAGCGCAGGTAGTGGGGCCATTGACAACTGCTGTGCCCTGGGATCTGTGTAGGGCTCCCAAGTCGCCTAAACCTTATGTGACGCTGACAAATCAGAACTGTGGCCTGGGAAGGAAGACAAGTTGCCACGGGAAGGAAGTCACCCTGGGAACTAGGAGGACTCCATTGGCCTGCCGTGCTTGCCTGGCTCTCCCAGAATCACACTGCCAGCTCTGTGGGAGAAAGGGGATAGCTCCATAAAAATCTTTCCTAGGCAGACTTGGCCACAGAATTCCCACCTTGTGGCCACTCCACCATGGTGTGCCCCCCCCCAAAAGGAGAACCACACAACCGTACTTGCTGCCTTGGGGACCGCAACCAGCTGCCAATGTCCCATTCCCAGGAAGGATCCGCCTGCCAGGCACGGGTTACACAGGCTAAACAAGTGATGCGACAATGAGTCACATCCAGTAAATACTATGGGGAGGATGTTATTTTGGGAGGTACTAGGGTTCTTCTGGGTGAGGTTGATGTTGTTTGGTTTGGCTGTGGGGCAAGCCCTACCCTGCCTGGCAGAGACAGCCATCCTCTCACCCAAGCTCCAGGGGTTCGACCTATGGGTCACATGCTGGGATCACCCAGAGAGGAAAAGGAATGGGGGGGACACACGGGAGGATGACCGGAAGCCATGATTTTACTCTGCCAGGTCCAGAGCAAGGTGGCCCAGCAGGGGAAGGCTGATCTTTAGGAAGGCCAAAATATCCACCCTAGCTGGGTCCAGGAGGGAGTGTTGGGGGCTGAGGATGTCTCCCAGGTGGGAGAACACCCGCTCGCTCTGCACACTGGTGGGAGGGCATGAAAGGAGATTGGTGGTCATGCTAGTGAGGTCTGACCATATGACACTCTTGCACACCCAGTACTCAAGGGGGTGAGAATTGGTATGCTCAAGGGACTCCGCAAGGTACTCCCTGATCATCACCTCAATAGAATCCTCTGCGATCACACGCCTAGCCCCTCCGCCGTTGCTCCTGACCTCCCCCTTTACAAATGACAACCAGAACTGGTGATTCTGACTCGCCTGTCTCTTATCAGGATGTGTATACTCCTCCATCCTCCCTTTCTCCTCCTCAGCTTCTTCCACTTGCTGTTGCCACTGGCTGCATTCACGGCTCTAGAACCTACATCCCTCATGGGAGAGGTTATGCTTCCACTGAAGTAGCTACACATTACAGAGGGTGATGCTGCCCTTGATGCAGGGGTCGCACATGAAGGCCGGCTTGTACTTCCGCTCCTCGTTGAGGGGATGCAACCTCTTGTTGATGCCCGCTTGCAACCTGTCTGCCAAAGTCCTGACCTGTGGGAGAACTGGTGTCTCCTCGGGACCTCTCCCTGCAGAGTCCAGCATCTGTTCCAGCCCTTGAATGAGGAGGATGACTTGCCCCAGGCTGGCCGTGTGGGCACAGAGCAAGTGGGTGGTGTGCTGGAATGGCTTTAGGACAGGCTCCATTTGGGGAGAGGGTGAGCCAGTTACTGGAGCTGATGCTGAGCTCGTCTTCCCCATGCTGAATAGTCATGGAGAAGATGACATCTTACATCGCACTCCTCTACTGCACCAAACACGAAATCATGGCATAGGTGGAGTTCCACTGGGTGGCCACATCCTGGATGAGCCAGGATTTGAGCTGCTCCCCCTTTCCCTGCCTCTATTGCAACAGACACGCAGCCTCGATGATGCATGAGAAGTGGCCAGCCAAGTGCGAACAGTTCTTCAGCAGGGCCCTAATTAATCTCAAGAGTGGCAGCATCCCATCCCCCCTAAGCAGTGCTCCCCAGCCCAGGGCATCTGTCACTACCAGGTGCAGCCTGTGCGCAAGGCAAATGATGTTCCTGAAGCACGCACTGCTCACTGCCACCTGCATGCTGGTGCCAGCATTCGTGACCAGGTAGCCATGGGTGATGTGTCTGCTGCCCAACCACTCCCTTGGGCTACTCTGTATTGTTGCAGCTATGTTTGCCACCTTCTGGTCCACATCCATCCCCTGTGCATGGAGGAGAACCATCTTGTAGCCAGGTGGCAGTGGGCTCCTCCCCTCCCAGGGCATGGCTGTGGTTCTACTTTGGAGTTCTTTCAGTTGCCACCAGTGGGTGGTGAGGGAGAGGTAGCTGTGGTGTCAGCCACTCCAGAGGTCCGCTGTCAGGTGAACAGTTTGGCCTCGCACTTTGAAGAGCTCGGCCTTGACCAGTTCCACTGTGCAGCAGTGCATGAAGGGCAACAGTCACCAACTCATGGTCCTCCTGGAGAGGATGGTGTACCAGGCAGCAACATGGTGCACCAGTTGGCAAAAAGGCGGCATGTCCTCCACGAGCGAGAACAGTTGGCTGTCCATGGCAATCATCTCGCCGATGAGGCAAGGGATTGTTTCCTGGGCCTTCTCCCTTGCCCTTTCCCCCAGTACTGGTGACATCCCCATAAGCATGACCTCTTGGAGGGTGGCTTGCCTTGTAATCCCAATCACAGTGACTGGAGCCAGTCTTTGAGTGGCCTGCTATTTCCCACCACCTCTCCCTGCTGAGTGGGAGTGGGCCTCTTTTGCCTCCTCTGGTGGTGACAAACTGGGGTGTGCCTTTCACAAGTGCCTCCAAAGAACGGTGGTGGCCAAGTGTTGTGGGTCCCAGCCCCTCCAGAAATGGGCATGGCACACCTGGCACTCCACCACACATGGGTTACTCCCTGGAGTGCGGAAGTATTTCCATGCAATGGAGTGGAACCATGTCCCCATGCCCATAGTTGGAGCAGGTTGGAGGCACAACTGCTTCCTGGCACTGGGATAAGGAGTGCTGGATGCGGGTGTACCAATGAAAGCAGGAGCAAGAGGGAGTTGGGATTCTTGGAATGTGGAAGGGGAGGATGCATCACCACCACCACCCTCCAAATCACTGCCGTCACTATCCTCCCTTCCAAACTGAGTTTCATACTGCAGCAGGCGGCAACACCGAAAACTCCTGAGCGGCACCTGAGAACCCCTTGGACATGGACAGAGCAGGGGAAGTGGGTGTTGAGACCCCTGATGATGTGCTGGAGGCATCCGCTTGAGAGGGGGAGGCTGTGCTTGTTGTCCACGGCCACTTGGCACAGGGGAAAGTGATGATATCCTCCCACTGCCGTTAACGTGACTGTGATCCTTTCCACCTCCTCTCATGGTGCCAAGCATCTGACCAAGCAAACACTCAACACAACTGCAGCCCAGGTGGGTCAGTTACCAGAGACGGAAACAGACTGGCAGACAGAGAGGCACAGCAGCAGGCAGACAAGCACAGATCGATGTTCCCTCCCCCCTGAAAAGCAGGTTAGTTGAGGGGGACGTTTCAAACTAGGCATGGAGAGCTGGGCACTAAAATCACCCCAAGTCACTCCCCGAGACTGGAACAAGTCCCCCAAGCAGGGAGGCAGGCTGACAAACACAGATCACCCCCCAAGGAGAAGCAGATCAGTAGGGGGGTTTCAAATGGAGAGCAGTGGTCAGTAAAGACAAACACAGATCACCCCAAAACCAAAAGCAGCCCAACCCCTTGCTCAATGCAGGATCAGCCTAGAGCATCCCTAACTAGTGTTTGTGCAGCTGCTGCTTAAAGACTGCCAGTTAGGGGAAGCTTACCACCACCATAGGCAGCTGATTCCACTGTTGAACAACTCTTACTGTAAAAAAGTTTTTTCTAATATCCAACTAGTACCTTCCCGCCCTTAATTTAAACCCATTCTTGCGAGTCCTATCCGCTGCTGCCGACAGGAACAGCTCAGCTCCCTGCCCTCCTCTAAGTGACAGCTCTTCAGGTACTTAAAGAGAGCAATCATGTTCCCCCTCAACCTCCTCTTCTCCAGACTAAACATTCCCAAGCCCCTCAGCCTTTCCTCATAGGGCCTGGTCTCCAAGCCCCTGATCATCCTCGTTGTTCTCCTCTGTACCTGCTCAATTCTGTCTGCATCCTTTTTGAAGTTAGGCCTCCAGAACTGCACACAGTACTCAAGGTGCAGCCTGACCAGTGCAGTGTACAGCAGGACTATGACATCTTGTAATTTGGATGTTATGCCTTTGTCGATACACCCCAAGATCGCATTCACCTTTTTTGTTGCTGCATCACACTAGTTGCTCATATTTAACTTACGATCCACCCATACCCCAAGATCTTGTTCACACACAGTGCTACCAAATAATGTACCCCTTACCCAGTTTGCATGTTTCTCATTTTTGTTACCCAGATGTAGAACTCAGCACTTATCCTTATT
Source organism: Lepidodactylus listeri (assembly GCA_029233225.1). NCBI lineage: Eukaryota > Metazoa > Chordata > Lepidosauria > Squamata > Gekkonidae > Lepidodactylus > Lepidodactylus listeri. The sequence goes on from JARCFY010000006.1 coordinate 53,568,553, forward strand.
AAATTGCATCTTGTTCACATCTGTCAACTTTTCAGCATTCAGATCTCACTTAACTCTATCTCTATCTTCTGGTGTGTTCGCTGCTCCTCCCAATTTGGTGTCATCTGCAAATTTAATGAATAGCCCTTCCACACCCTCATCCATTTATACAAATACTGAAAAGTACCGGGCCCAGAACTGAGCCCTGTAGCACCCCACTGGACACTTCCCCTCCAGTCAGATGAAATGCCATTGACAACTACTCTTTGAGTGCAGTTCTCCAACCAGTTCTCTATCCACCAAACTATCCTAGAGTCCAGTCCACAGTCCTCTAGTTTATCCATCAGAACATCATGGGAAACCCTGTCAAAAGCTTTACTGAAATCCAGGTACGCAACATCAACAGCGTTCCCTCGATCCAGTAAGCTTGTCACTCGATTTGGCATGGTCTGGCACGACCTGTTGGGGACAAATCCATGCTGACTTCCCTGGAACACAAAGTTGTCCTTTAGATGCTTGCAGATTGATCCCTTTAAGAACTGCTCCAGTATCTTCCCTGGGACAGAGGTCAGACTGACTGGCCTGTAGTTTCCTGGGTCATCCCTCCTCCCTTTTCCGAAAACATCTATCCTCCTTCAGTCTATCCCAAATGAAAAATACTGAAAGACTAAAGAACTAGCAAACACGATTTCACAGACATATGATAGCAAGTACAAATCCTGTTTTGGACTAAATCATTTCTCCTGGAGGATTCCATACCTTTCAGTTCCATTTTTAACAAAAATGACTCCCCTTTCAACCATGGGCAATGGAAGCCCATTACATGCCAGTGCCACAAACAAAAACAAGGAAGCCATACAATCACAGTATATGAAAGCACTAATACAGAATTGTTTCAATAATGATATCCTAAAAACAATTAGACTTTCAACAGCATGTTACTTACCTGAAGGACAGGCACTTTTTGTGGTGTGTTCTGTGGTGACGGATGAAGCTGCGCCCAAGGCTGATGGTGGGGATGTGGTGGTGGTGAAGACTGATGATGAATGCCTGGATGAGGCTGCATGGGAGGACAAGTTGGCATTTGCTGTTGAAAAGATGACTGACTGGGAAGCTGCTGACCAGATATCAGTCGTTCTTGTATTGCTTGTGGATCAGCAAGGCCAACTCCTGGACAGCCATTTGGTCTCATGTGACCACTCATTTCCCGTGGTGCTGAAGACATACCCATGAATGGCCGATTCTGTTGTATATTCCGAGGGCCCATACTCCTCTGTCCAATTCCCATGGCACCAGGTGGCTGGTGAGATGGCTGAGGATGGGGCATATTTGGATAACTGCCAACTTCCATTGGTATTCCAGCACTACCAGGCCTAACCTGTGGAGGAGGGGTACCTGCTGGATTACTCATTGCTTTCATAGGTGACATGGGAGGTGGAGAAGCATAGGTTCCCTGAGGCTGTGAAGGGTGCATAGCTTGTGTGTTCATTTGGTTAAGTGAGCCACTAGGATGAAGGGGCTGCTGGTGCATTAGTCCTTGACCACTGTTAGAAGGAAACCCTACAGCATTTGGGTACCTTGGTACAGACTGATTCATTGGAGTGTTATTTGTAAGGCCTAAATTCTGATTTATCCCTGTATTGTTTACTAATCCCTGATTTAGGTTACTGTAAGGATAACGAGAATACTGCCCTGAGTTGTTTATAGTAGGTGAAGATACTGTCTGGCCCCGAGAACTAAAATTAAGTGTTTGTGGCCTAACAGCACCCTGCTGAGGAGGATTAGGGGAGAATCTGGGATTGTGGGCTACTGATTCTCCATGGAGAGCAGTGGGGGGATGGTGGTGAAATTGCTGTACTGAATGTCGTAAAGAAGGCCCCCCCATGCTTGGATTCTGTTGGGGCACATGAGACATATGGCCAGGTCCTGAGGTGGCAATAAAAGGATTTCCCTGATTAAGACTTTCCTGGCTTTGAGAAAACTGGTTCATTCTCTGCTGTTGTGGCTGACCATGCTGTTGCACTGAGAAGTCACCACGAGCCATGTAATTTCCCATCTGCTGCATGTGCTGAGGATGTCCTTGTCCAGGGGGTCCTGATGGCGTTGGTGGCGGCTGCTGAGCAGGTGGAGGTTGTTGCTGCTGGTATGGTGCTCTTATCTGATCTGGCACTTGAACTGCCCGTGGCCCCCACATGGAACTACCATCAACAAAGGGTTGTCCATGCCTTTCATTCTGCATACCAGGATACACTCCCATCTGACTACCAGTTCCCCCACCATGAGGAACTGGAGGATTATGATACTGTGAGTGAGGAGATGCTATACCATTACCAGGTGCATTACTCATCATTCTACTGGGCTGATCCATCAGGTGCAATTTCTGCTGTTCATACTGATTATAGTGATCGAAGTGGGACAACTTTGCTTGATTTTGACTAGTTGGAGGATGGTGAAGAGGGGACTGTAAAGTGGCAAACCCTTGATCAATGGGCATTTGCTGCCCCATAGGATTTACTGTGTTTTCAGGGTATCCACATTCCCCCAGGCCTTCCAGGCCTTCACTGAAAATATTCCCATCTTCTCCAAACAGACTCATCATTCCTGGATCTGCCATCTTTGTTGCAGCATTCAGCGTCTCAGAACTATAACCAGAATACTAGTCTGTGCTTCACCTCACTGAGGTGTTTGTCTTCAAAGCCTTTAATCCTCAACTAATCGCCTTCATGTCATTCCATATTTCCTTAATTCTTCTGGACCATAATGCGTCAGGCAAATTCTTGTTACCAGTCCTAAAAAAGAAAATTTTAAAAATTAGATTGAAAATAAAATGCAAGCTCTATTAAAATACCATTTTTGACATGCCAAAGATCAGCTTGTTTCAACCCTTGAGTTTTTAAAATGTTTCGTTTTAAGGAATATTCATACACAGCTTTATTATAAGAAACCAGAAAGCAAAGAAACAGTAACCTTAAATTAATCTATTCACGATACTTCCTTGGTTCCATTCTTGGATGGAACAGAACAAAAGAACACAACAGGCAGCTGAAGCAGCTGCCACAGCAGGCAGGCAAATGTATGAATGTAGCCAAGCAGCCCATCTGCTGAACTAAAACCCTGAAAATGCTCTAGTTACCAACAGTGTGTCCTTAACCTTATTCCCTTGAGCAGAGTAATCAGATGAGTGAAAAAAACAGCAGCTACAATGAGCTAAGTCAGTTATATACCTAGTTTCTAAGGTTCTTTTCTTCTAATATTCAAAAATCCTGTTGCACATTTTACTAATATGTGTTTACATAAAAGTAAGACATACCTAACAGACATACAAAGAAGTTGCAAACTGGATACTGACTTTGTAACAGAACACAAACGTAACCAACCAAATAAATCTTAAATTATTGATTTTGAAGGAATTTTCACTTAGGTATAGAGAGAGAAATGGAGGTATCTTTGAACTAGGCGTTTCCCCCAGCCCTCACACATAGCAAAAAAAAGGGAACGCACAAACACATAAACAGGGCTATTTTGGGGCAGGAATGCACAGAAACGGAGTTCCGGCTGGCTCCTGAGTTGGCCACACCCAGCAGGAACTTATTAGCATAATAGGCCACACCCAACAGCAGAAACTCATTAGGATTGGCTACATTAGGGGTATGTGGCCTAACATGCAAATTAATTCCTGCTACAAAAAAGCCCTGGGTTTTGACAACAAACAAGGTAAACAGAATAAGAAGTAAAAGGTGGGTGTGGCTGGATGACCACTCTTCTGGTAACATGGGAGTGTGCCTAATATGCTAATAAACTGTGCCGTCAGTGGTGTGGCCTAATATGCTAATGAGTTCCTGCTGGGCTTTTTCTACAAAAAAAGCCCTGCACATAAATATGCTTTTAAAAGAGGAAATGGGGGGTAGAGAACTACAGATTAGTTAGTTTGTCCTTTTTAATGAATAATCTGTGAGCAGCATGCTGAAAGCAGGATGATTACTTGTTCTAAATAACCTCACACTTACTAGTAATCCAGTTTCATTGTTAGTTAAGGTTTCCAGCTCTGACTTGGGAAATACCTGGAAGCTTTGGGGGTGGAGTCTGAGGAGGGTGGGATTTGGGGCACAACGCTATAGTGTCCAATTTCTAAAGTGGCCATTTTCTCCAGGTGAAGTGATGTCTGTCACTTGGAGATCAGTTGTAACAGCAGAAGTTCCTCAGCCACCGCCTGGAGGCTGGAAACCCTATTCTTGGTAGATGGAAGGGTTGCAGTACTATGTGAGTGGATCTAATTCTGAACATGGCCCTAGATGAGGAATGTTAAATCCATAGGTAGATTTTCTGACAAACCTAGGAATGCCCCTCAGGTTTGCAGAAAAATGGGGGGGGGGGGGGGAGAGAGATGAATGGAATGTTTAAGTTTTAAAAAATTTACCTTGCAGGGTGAAAAGCAGAGATCGCACAACACTGCCTCACAGGATGTTAGCTGCCATTTTAAGGGTGCTGTAACAACCACATAATCAAGCATTGGCAGCAGGAATGGCAAGGAGGCACCACTGCTGGGTGAAACCAGGAGGAGGAACCATCATTGCAAGCAAAGCGGTGGTGAGCAAAGCAGTGACTGAAAGGTTGCAGAGAAAGGAGATGGTAGTGGGGGAGAATGGCAGAGGTGCTGCTGCTGGGTGAGTTGGGAAGATATCCGGGGGGGGTGTGTGAAAGTAAGTGAGCAGGGAAGACAGAAGGGAAGGGAAGGAAAAGAGGAAGAGGCAACAGCAGGAGAGGCCAATGTTGGTGGGGCAGAAACAAAGCTGCCATGATAAGTGCTGGTACCTTCTTCCTTCCTTCCTTCCTTCCTTCCTTCCTTCCTTCCTCAGACACTGTCACTCTGACCCATCTCTGGCAGAGATGGGATGAGAGGAGGCAGAGGCAGCACAAGGGTTGTCTGAGTGCTACTACACACAATCCCTCTCCACATAGTCAGTTAGTACGTTGAGGAGGCAGCTAGGCTATAAGTGGTCTTCCAAACATGCTGGTTTTCTACAAGTTTGAGTTTAGATGTGCATTTACCATAAGAGTGATGACTAGGAATAAGAAAGCCTAGCCTGAGGAGAATTACCACAGAGAAGGACACACTACTGATGGGAAATCTTCCATTAGAGGAAATGCCCACTAAAGAACCAAACTGGAAAGCAATTAAATTCTGGCTGCTGCAGGCACTGATGTGTCAGAACTTAGCAGGATCTCAAAAAGTGCAGGGAGGGGGACCCCTAGCTGCAGTGCATCAGCCTGAGACAGTCAGTATACACAACCATTTTGCAGGCCTCATGATTTCCCACTGCTCTAGCCTACTGTTTGAGAACTAAAGCACTAGAGGTAATATTAAGCAAGTCATTCTCCCTACTCAGCGATGAAATTTGAGAATGAATACTATCAGCTTCTCTTACTGAGTTGCTTTAAGTATGAGATATTGTACATGAAGGACTTTGAACAGTCAAAAATAACTACTCAAAAGAAGAGGGGGTAAATGGCAAACTGAATGGCTTATATCATATTCAAAATAATGTCACAGAGCCAAAGTTGAGATGAGGAAATGAAACCCTGCCCTTTGTAATGTTTGAGTCCTCACATCTGCACAAAGCACTGAGTAATTTAAAACCACAAGTTGATACAACTTCAGCTACAAAAATGTAGTTTTATTATACCAGGACTTCAGTTTTAATACTGTTTAATGAGGCATGCTCAAGTAGTTAGAAATGTATGAAATTCTAATTTCAGTAACTGTATTTACTCATGAACTAAATTTACTCAGAATAGACAGTTGCTTATATCTAAAGGCAACTCAAACTTCTATCACCAAACTCTACTGCTGTGTTTATGCTAGTATTTCACCAAAGTTTCCTACAAAAATGTGGATAAGGTGACATGTCTTTAAACACATGTCAACATGTCCAAGAGCCCCAAGTCAGACAGGCTTACAGACACATGTACATGAACCTTTAGAGACACGTGTATACTGTCAACACTTTACACATTTGCCATTGACAATACATTAATACTGATATATCCATTGTAGTGGGGTTTACAGCATAAAATGTGGAAGTACCATAAGCAGATCCAGAAGTGCAGCCTTTATGAAGAAGAAAATAAAAGTTTCTAAACAATGCAGCTTAAGCTCCATGAACACTAATTGTATCCGATGGTTCATTTTGAAGCACTGAAGAAATTCAAGGACTATTTAGAAGTACATCCTGTTTTTGGTACAATAAAGACAACCATCCAGGGGCAAATCTTAAACTCAGCCTTGCAACATTTTTACTCCCCCTCCCTCCTCAAACAAATAAAGCATTGCAAAATGAGGTACATTTTAGTTTGTTCACTAAAATGGATGTTTTAGTTATAGAATTCATAGTAAAATAGTACTGAGTAAATTTACTTTTTTTTTGGGGGGGGGGGGGGAAGATAGATTTGGAAGAAATAGGCACTTAGTTCAGACCCAGCAGCAAACCCTGATTTGTCACTGTATAAATTAGTACCAAAAAGGATCATTTTGCTGTAGAGAAGGGGAGAAACATGTAATTCTAAAAGATCTCTCACACAGCATGAAATTACAGTTTGCCATTATATCTGAATCAAACCTGCAAACCAGTACTGTTGTTAAGCAACTTTCACTGGTTCCAATCTGTTTGCAAGGTCATATCAAGGTGCTGGTTCTTTCCTACAAATCCCTTTACAACTTTAGCACCACAAAGCTCAAAAAGCACCCTTCCCCATATTATTTACACCTTGCCTTTCTTTCATTGTTGGATTGAAGGCAGCTTACATAGAATTGCCAGGTCTCCCTCTTGGGCATTGATCAGACCTACACCTGCTTAGCTTTAACAAGCTGTGACAGGCTACACTTTGAAAAGCTTAGAAGTGCTGTGCACACTAAGGATGGGCACGAACTTCATCATGAACCGAACTATGTCACAAAGCTAATTTCCTGACGAACATCACTGGTTTGTGGTTCGAAAACAAAAAGTTAATGCCCATCCTTATCCACGACCCTCCATGTGATTTTGGAGGTTTGTGGGATTCATGGTGGGAAGCAGGGGAAGTGAGAGGGATTGCTGAAATGGCTTACATCAATTTCAGCCTAACGGTGAGGCTGGTGTGCCCGTCAGCCGCTAGGCTGAAATAGATGCAAGCCATTTCAGCAATCCCTTTCACTCTCCCTTCACTTCCACGCAGGGCTCATTTCGAAGCAGGAGCTCCTCTACATATTAGGCCACACACCCCTGATGTAGCCAATCCTCCAAGAGCTTACAGTAGCCCCTGTAAGAAGAGCTCTGTAAGCTCTTGGAGGATTGGTTACATTAGGGGTGTGTGGCCTAATATGCAAAGGAGCTCCTGCTTCGAAATGAGCCCTGCTTCCACGTATTCCTTTTAAATGGCTTTTGCAAGCCACGTACGGATGAAGTCCAAGCAGCAAGTTCACCAAGAAGTGGTGAGCTCACCATGTGGACTTCACTCTTGCACAGCACCCACTTGCAAAAGCCATTTAAAGGGAATGTTCCCTTTAAATGGCTTTTGCAAGTTCTCCCCCCTTCCATTCCGCTGGCCTCAGGGAGCCCCTGTCAGCAGAAAGGAGGATCTTCCCCCCAGCCTCACAAACCGAACTGGTTCAATAAACGAAGAGGTTTGTGAAGGTTTGTGGTTCGTGTGACCTCACAAACCACAAACCAGGATGAACCTCCATTCTCCCAGTTCGTATCCATCTTTAGTACAAACTGGTAAAGAACTGGGAAGGGTTAATTCATCACAGAGCTAGAGAGCCAGGCTGCTCCAAGGAATCTGATTGGTTAGCATCAGTTGAGCAGAGAAAGATTTCTGAACTGGATGCTGAGGAGAATTCAGTCTGAATTCTGCCCTGACTGAGGTCAGTTTAACACAGATGGAGAACTGGGGGAAGTTGGCAAGAAGGAGTGGGTAATTCGGCAAAGACTAACAATCAGGCCAGAAAAGGGGATAGATCTTCTAGTGAGAGAAGAAATTTGCATACCCAGTTAAAACAGGGAGAAAGCTCTGAAGACTGGAGAGATCCCTGGTCTGATGCAATTAGAAACTGCCTTGCGAAACCTTAAGAGTCAGACACTAGATAAAATGTCCTGAAAACCAAAAAGAGTCAGTGACTTTTTAAGGACACCATCTGGGACTTCTTTTAACCTGGTATTCATCAATTTGTCATTCTATTTTGTTATAATAAAATTTTTAATGCTTTGTACATTCATTTTATAGCTTTGTGCCTTTGCTGTACATTGCCCAGAGCCCGGTGCAAACTTGGATGGGGTGATTAATAAATAAAATAAAATCATCATCAAAGGAAGTGTACTGGAGTGTTTGGGAAACACTAGAACAAAAGCCTCTCATCTTATAGATTTTGTCACTGGGAAAAGCTTATGAAACTCTCAATAGCCTGACACATATGAAATAAAGTCTGTGCATATACTGATTTACTTCAGAGTTCTATATTGTGTTACCTCAGAAATTTTACTCTTAATTTCACCTGACTTTTACCCTCTATGTTGAATAAAATATTTTGTTAATTTGGAATTTCAAAACGCCTTGACTGCCATTTAAGTTTAGGTTAAAGGAGGCTCTCAATCTGTTCCTCAGGTTCCTGGGCTGAGCCAACAGCCAAAATATCATACTGTGACATGGTGAATCAGCAAAAGTTCTTCAGAATATAAGAAAACAAATACCCAGGGCAGCTCAGTCAGAAAAACAAAGAAAAATGGTGGGACAATATGAGGGAGAGAAGTGGATGGGGGCATCATACAAGCCTGTATCAGTCCACACATGAACAGTCTTTGTTGGTGCCCTTTGTTTAGCAGTTAGTGTCCATGCCCTCCCATTGGCAGTTCCTGTTTTATGGAACCTACTGTCACAGGAGGTATTAAAGCAGGCCTTAGCAAATTTTGTTAGCCTCTAGGAGCAAATCCTAAACTGTAGCAGCCAGACTCATTTTTCAGTCTTCAAAGTTTTATTTTTTAATTATCACATTATCTAGTTATTGCTACCAAAAAAAAAAACCCTAAACTTTTCATACTTGATGGGAAATTAAAGCTATGTCAAAATTATTATAGTATATAAATATGTGATAATCCTGATTAACACAACAAAAAAGCTAACCTCTACCCTAACCTAACTTCTTTATTATTTTTAAAAGCTCCATTTAAGTGAAGACTGGAGCCAGTACAGAAAGCAAATAATTAAGAAAAGAATTCATCTACTTTCTCTGAATGGTGTAAAGTTTATATATAAATGAGCAATGGCAAGAACATCATACACATGTATTTTTATGTAAAACAACAAAACATATTCTAATGTGAAATGATAAGCAAGTGTTGTAATTCTACTAAGGATTGTTGAGAGACTACAATAAAATCACTGCTGATAATATTAGGCACAACTGCAAGCTGACATTTGGGATCTGCTGAGCCCTGATTTAAGGTACCCCTCTGCTAGCTTTCTATATGGTTTGTGGAACATTCTTGTTTTGGAAGGCTGTTTTGCGGACAAAATTTCCATGGATGCATGTTCAGAAAATGTACCTTTGGCATCTGCTTATCTGATTTATATGGACACCTTTCAGCTTGTGGACCCCAAGGATGTGGACAAGCTCCTTGGACAGGTGAGACCTACTGCCTGTGTTCTTGATCCTTGTCCTTCCTGACTGATAAAAACCGCCAAAGGGGAACTGGAGGAGTAGGTAATGGGAGCGGTAGATGCTTCCTGGAAAGCATAAGTTATGCCACCCGTGCTCAAGGAGCCAGTGATTAGAACTGTTCTGGAAATAAAACCTCCCTGAACTTTACTGTGTTGGAGAACTTCCAGCCAGTCTCCAATCTTCCACTCTTGGGCAAGCAGACAAAGCAGGTAGTTGATTCTCAGCTCCAGAGGTTCTTGGAGGAGACTGATTTTCTGGACCCATTTTAATATGGCTTCAAACCAGGAATGTGGAACAGAGACTGCTTTGGTCATCTAGGTTGAGCACCTCTATCAACAACTAGACAGAAGGAATGTGACCCTGCTAATTTTGCTGGACTCTCTCAGCAGACTTCAATACTATTGACTGTAGTATTCTACTCAGCTGCTTCTCGGCAAAGGGACTGGGGGGCACCGTGTAATGGTGGTTTGAGTCCTATCTAGGGGCATGGTCTCAGAGGGTGGTGTTTGGTGATTCCTGCCCTGCCCCATGGCTGTTGACCTGTGGGGTTCTGCGGGGCTTGATCTTGTCCCCCATTCTATTTAATATCTATGTGAAGCCACTGGAAGTGGTCATCAGGAGATCTGGGCTGCAATGCTACCAATATTCCGATGATAGCCGGCTCTACCTTTCTTTCCCACCTAATTCTGAGGGAGCTGCTGATCAGGGTGGATAAAAATCAATGATTAAAAAAAAATTAAAATCAGATTTTCAGAATTTAACTTGGATGTTTAAAATAAAATGATTTTGAAGAAAAACCTATCTAAAGATAGTTTTCTATTTAAGGTAAATTATAGTCCAAAGGTTATTCATCATAAAAAAAAGATTAGTTTTTAATTATGTAGCATGAGGCTGTATATTCATGCAATGTTTAAATGTTTTGGTAAATGTATTCCATTAATCCATTCATGATGTCATGCTCTTCCAGAGGTTTTCTGTAAGACTACTGTGCAATTTTTCTATCTACAAGTTATTACCACAATGCTTGGTTTTACAGTTCTCAAAACTGAATTTCTGTCTACAGAGATCACATGCCTCTCCACAGCAAAAATGTTATAAAATAAACATAGTTTATTTATTCATTTATTCAATTTGTGCCCCACCCTCCCCACGAGTAGGAGTTGAGAAAAAGACCATAATCCCATTGTTCCTTTGCAAATTTATGTGCACAGAATCAACCCCTTACCTCTTTAAGTGGTTAAGTAGGGCTGCCAAGTCCAACTTGGGAAATATCTGAGGACTTTGGGGGTGGAGCCTGGAGACTTTGGGGGTGGAGCCAGGAGAAAGGAAGTGACATCATTTTGTGATGTCACATCCTGTGATGTTGCTTCCACATGCTGACACATGAACTCATGAAGTTTCCTAATACTGAATCAGGCCATTGGTCCATCAAGGTCAGTATTGACTACTCAGACTGGTAGTGGCTCTCCAGGGTCTCAGGCTGAGATCTTTAATGTCACCTATTACCTGATCCTTTTTTAGCTGAAGAGGCTGATACCTCCTGCATGTCAAGCAGATGCTCTATCACTGAGCAACGGCCCTACTGAATCCTTCCTCATCTCGGCAGAATATGAAGCACTAAGTGCTACACAAGTGCTAAATATGATTTTCATATCATAAGAACAGGAGAGAAGCCACAGTGGATCGGGCCAACAGCCCATCCAGTACAACACTCTGTGTCACACAGTGGCCAAAAATACCAGGTGCCCTCAGGAGGTCCAGCAGCGGGGCCAGAACTCCAGAAGCCCTCCCACTGTTGCCCCCCCAAGCACCAAGAATGCAGAGCATCACTGCCCCAGACAAAGTGTTCCATTTAGACCTTGTGGCTAATAATAGCCACTGATAGACCTCTGCTGGATGGGGACAGAGACAGACAGACAGACAGACAGACAGACAGACAGACAGACAGACAGACAGACAGACAGACAGACAGAAAGAAAGAAAGAAAGAAAGAAAGAAAGAAAGGGGGAGGGGGAGAGAGAGAGAAAAGGAAAAGAGCTGGCAGAGGCACTTACCCCAGCAATTTTGCAAGCCACATGCAAAAGCAGGCCCTTCAGTACAAAGAGCCTAGTCCCTCCTTAATCTCTGGGCGGGACTTTCTCTTGCTGCCTCTGCTCTTAAAGGGGAAATGTCTGGTGAGGCTTTTTACTGCAGGGCAGGCTCTCTGCAGACATTTCCCTTTTAAGAGTTCAGGCCTGGCAGGGAGAGGGCAGGGCAGGCGTCGACGTTTCCCTGCGTTCCTGCTGGCAGCCACTGCCTCCCCCGGTGGCCAATTTTGAAAAAGCGGGGGTAAGCATTAAAAATCGGTGTTTCCCACGCCCTCCCGGGGGGCTTGGCAGCCCTATGGTTAAGTTTCAAAAAATTCAATGAATAAAGGATTGTTAGGAGTGGAATAGATCCAGGGTTGTTGGGGGTTTTTTGAAAAAGAGGTGCCAGAACTCTCAAGAGGGAAATGAAGTTTTCAATCTGTATACTGAAAACTCATGAACTTTTAAACATTTGAAAAAGAATTTTGTTGAAGAGGTTCTGGAACTCCGTTCCGGCACATTCCCCCAGAAAAAAAGCCCTGAATAGATCTGCACAAGAAACTAAGTGTAAGGAGGGAGAGGCAAGCAGTAAAAATGAAAGTGAAACCTTTGGAGCAGAATACTCGACAAGTCTTTGGATCATTCTGTGTATAGCCTGATGTTTATCATATTATTCAAGCACTGTCTCCAGCTCATTTCCTCACAAGTATCGTCAGTATCCGGTACCAGGGTCAAACCTTCAGTGCTGAGGAAGAGGAGTTAGCTATGACATGGGTATCCAGCAATCATCCATTTGCAGGGGTCATTTTGTAGAAAAAGAGGTGCAGGAGCTCATTAGCATAACTCATTTGCATAACTCATTTGCATATGCCACACCCCCTAACATACCGGAAGTGTGTCAGAAGGCAACACCCACCCCTCAGGCTCCACTCCACAGGTGAGTGAAACTGACCTGCTCTTCCTCCATTCCCTTCCCCATCCAATATTTTGTGCAATAAAAATAAGCGTAAAGAAGACACCCTCATTCTCCTCCTGATCCCTTGAAATCACCAGGTTTCAAGTAGACTTGAGATACCCAGGACATGTGCACCACCCATCCCTTCCCCTTCCCCTCCCCACAACAAGACACCCTGTGAGGTAGGTGGGGCTGAGAGTGGTCTTTTGAGAACTGCTCATGAGAGAACAGCTCTGAGAGAACTTGTGACTGGCCCAAGGTCACACCAGCAGCTGCATGTGGAGGAGTGGGGAATCAAACCCGGTTCTCCCAGATTAGAGTCCAACTCCTGACCACTACACCAAACTGATAAGGTAGAAGCTGCTGAAGGGTTGGTGAAATTCCTCCAGTACTTATGTGCCATGTGCCCAGATAAAAAATGGTATACTTAGAAAATTTATATGCCACCTTGAGCAAGTCTCTGGAAAAGCAGCACACAGTCATAAAAGGAACAATGATAAAATTATCAATATTAAAACAAAACATTAAAAACAATAAAGACCCTAGCAGGGCTTTCCCCAGGGCGCTGCTCCTCTGTACGGCTTGGGGAAGCCAAGGAGGGGCATGGCTTGGTCATGTGCCCACCCCCTGGGCTCCTCACTCCCGGAGCTGCGCTCCTGTGCACTCCCGCTCCAACGGACCCCTGTCCATTTGTAATGCCTGCTATAATAAACTTCAGAGCTAAGGGGAACCATTCAAGAAATATATATTTGCTGATGATGTTTTAAAGAAAGTCACACCAGTGAACTGGTGGAAGTCACTTAACCACTTGGATTTAGACTGTTGAAGTAATGATTTCACTTTTAACAACAGTAGCTTCTTCTGCTGGGGTAGAAAGACTATTCTCTTCCTTTGGACTCATTCATCCTAAATTGAGAAATCGTTTGGGACCCAAGAAAGCAGCTTGTTTTTCTTTTCCAGATTATGAACATACAAGAAGATGAAGGTGAGTGAGCTACAGGACAGTATTTTAAGTTTTTCATGTGTGTGGACTGTGCTGATAGTCTAAGTTATAATATATATGTATATATATATGTGTGTGTGTGTGTGTGTGTGTGTGTGTGTGTGTGTGTGTGTATATTAACCACATCAGTTAACAAACATGGATGTTTAAGCAAATACAAGAATATATATGCTACAGTGTTATTGTTTCAATTAAATAAAACTATTTAAATTATTATTAAGGTAATTATTATTTTTCTTCTTCCAATAAAATACAACAGAAAAGTTGTCCAAATATGAATGATTAACCAATTAAACTGGAGATAGCTCACCTCACAATAATTTCATAATTATCTATGATGTGTTTCTAATATTATAACCAAGTCAGTAATTTTTTTGATATAACTGTAAAACTAATCTGAAAAGTTGTTATTCTAAAAATGAAACCTTCATCTGGTTGTAAATATTAATATTATACCAGCAAGAATGAGTGTTTATGTAAAAACCATGATCTGACTAGTGATTTAAATTGATTTGATTTAAATCAAATCCACCTTGTTGCTGCTGATGTTCTGAACTGGTACTTGGAGTCAGTAATGGGCTGGATGAGGGTGAACACGATGAAACTTAATCCTGAGAAGACAGAGGTTCTCTGGGTTAGTAAAAAAGTAGACATGGGACTTCAGATCTCTGCTGTCTTGGAAGGGCTTATATTCCACTTGAAAATTCAGGTCCGCAGCTTGGGAATGCTGCTTGACAAAGTGGTCACCTTAGAAAACCAGGTGAGTGCTGTGGTTCAGAGTGCTTTTGCCCAGGTTCAGTTGATGTGCCGTCTGCACCCAATTCCTGGTTCAGATAGATCTAGGCCCAGTGAACCATACCTTAGTTACATCTAGACTACTCTACTGAAATGCATGCTACTTTGGGGGGGACCCTTGAAGAGTGTTCAGAAGTTGCAGTTTATGCAGAACACTGTGGCTAGACTGCTGGTTGGGGTCAGCTATTGGGAGCATATGACCCTGATACTACAGCCATTACAGTGGCTACCCATCTGCTCCAGAGTCCAATTCAAGGTGTGGTTTTTGTCTTTTAAAGCCCTACATGGCTGGTGACTGGGGTATCTGAAGGACCATCTTCTCCTATATGTTCCTACCTGGGAATTAAGATCACAGAGACAGGCCCTCCAGACTGTCCCACCAATCAAAGAAGTTTGCCTGGTGAGTACACAAGAGAGCCCCTTTTCGGTGGCAGCTCCACAATTATGGAACAACCTCCCTAGGGAGGTATGCCTGGCCCCTTCACTTTCAATCTTCAGAAGGCAGCTGAAGACAATGTTATTTAGGACCACATTTGACTAATTTAGATTTCATTTATTGGCAGTCCTGAGATTTTAAATTGTGGTATTTTACATGTTTTTTAAAAAAATAATCATTGTTTTATTTACATTCTAGGCCTCCCTTGAGTTCTGCAAGGTAGAAATGTGGCTAATAAATGTTTTAA
This sequence comes from Lepidodactylus listeri, assembly GCA_029233225.1. Classification (NCBI taxonomy): domain Eukaryota; kingdom Metazoa; phylum Chordata; class Lepidosauria; order Squamata; family Gekkonidae; genus Lepidodactylus; species Lepidodactylus listeri. The sequence goes on from JARCFY010000006.1 coordinate 53,583,725, forward strand.
ATAAATCAATCACTGATTGGGACTACTTTAATGTGCTTAGAATGTGATTTTATCTTGATGGCTATCTGATCATTAGGAGTACTGTTTTAATGGGTATTTTATTTGTCAGATTTATGTTTACTGATTGACTGAAAACTTTCTTTAAAGAAATCATACTTGTAATCTGCTTTGGGTCCTAGTAAGAAAGATGGACTACAAAAGTAATAATAATAAATAATAAAGTTAAGTTTCTGTTTTTCTGTTTTTCTAATAATTAAAGATTGTAAATGCCTTCAATAGTGAAGTCAGTATACAAATGTTAAATAAATACAAGATATTTGGAGAAACTTTTTTTCCAAAACTCAAGATTCTACTTCATTATCTTAGTGATGTAAAAGCTATATATTTCATGTTGGTTTCCACAAAAACGGACCACCTTCTCTTAAAGCCCAATATTAATAAAAATAAAGAAACTGTTTATTTTGTAACTAATAAACATCATCGTGTTCAGGGTAGCTTGTAGATTTCTTGGGAAGTGTTATCCATTGATTTTTATATTTTTTAAAAATCTGGTAATTAATTTTCATTCTATCTGATGAAGGGAGCGTTGACTCTCAAAAGCTTATACCTGAGAAATTGTGTTGGTCTTTAAGATGCCACTGGACTCAAATCTTGTTTTTTACTGCACACCAACATAGCTACCCACCTAAAACTAACCCTGGATAGATTGTACCTGAACCAGAGGAAGCTGAAGGCATGGAATTTTCAAAACAGCTTACAGCTTATTCTTGGCAAATAGATGATTCTTGAATCATCAGCTAATGGATTAGTGAGTGCCACACACTTGATAATCATGTTTTCCAGACTGGGAACATGAGGGGACACTCAAGTGATTGCTAGTTCAGGGAATACTTATGTGCATCTTCAAGAACAGAGCCTTGCTTAAAATCAGACTACGTTCTGGTGATAGAGCTCAGGCCTTTTTGTTCCACACTTCCAGAAAAAGATAGTCTTTAGCAAAAGAAGGATTAACACTTATCTGGCCACCTAAGAGCAATTCTTATTCACGATAGGTGACTTGGTGAGTAGCTATTTGCAATCATACCATATAAAGTGACATTCTAGTAAGACATTTGAAACTAAACTGGGAAAAGCACTTAATGTTATATTTTCCAATACGGGGGGGGGGACGGGGACAGGGACGGGGGACGACAATGATCAGGCATCTTTGAATTTACAAATTTCAATGTGAAACAGCAAAATAATAATGACTAGAAATATCAAGATTCTTGAGTAGTTCAATAACTCTTTCATACTTCCTTGCACAGGAAGACTTAGAAAGCTTAACCACAACTCTACAGAGCTGTAAAACTGTTCAGGAAAGAGTAATTTACTGTACTTGGTATAATGCAGCATCATACGGAAATTAGTATTTCAACCTACTGATCAGAGAAGTGTGCAATATTCTGTGTTTAAATGATCACATTAAAATGGAGTGGCATGAGGGAAAACCTATACCACCACCTACCGCCATCAAAATCTCCCAGCAACTGCACTGTCACATAAAGCTGACTCTAAATCAGTGGACATTGCAGGAATCAAGACCAGTAACTACATACTGAGGCACTGAAAAAACACTAGGCAAAACTAACTTACTGGTTTCATTACAGGCCACAGTTTTTTGTCATCTTGTAATTTCCTACCTCTCCTTATTTAGATAAAATGAAAAGCAACACTCTTCGCATTGGGGGCGGCGGGGGGATGAGGTTCTTCTGGCTTCGTCGTGTCACAGAGGGGCCTCTCCTCAAACAAGCTTCTCTTGTGCACACGATGAACATTCTTTTTCAAGCCTGGCAGGGCTGCAGCTGAAAATAATTTATCTATTCCCTCTGCAAGAGCACCACATATGTGATGGGGAGGGAAACATATCCATCATGAATAAACTTGAGCACAAAGACAAGCTGCGTGTCACAGGATACAAAAGGCCAGAGGTCACAACAGTAAGCTGGAGGCTTTCCACTGGGCTGTGGCTGCTAATGCATGGCTGCTTCATTCAGTTTCTGTCATGCAAAACAGAAGCATTATGCATAACCATTGTGGAATAAACACTGAATTTGACAAAACTGTAATAAATTAGAACACTCAGAGCCCACAGCAGGGCTAAGAGATACAAGAGCAGTTTCCACCATGTGTTCATCCCCATAGTTAGTATCTCTTGCATATAAAGACTACTAGATATTTCTTTCTGAGGCATGGTTGTGAGGTTTCTCAATTACTCATGCCACACACATCCAAAATATCTATCGTCATCTAAATTATTTCAAGGAAACAAACATCTGTACATCACCTTTGTTATTAAAAAAAGTGAACACTAAAGTGAACGAGGCATTATTTTAATATGCTTGTTTGGGTTTGTTTTGAAGTTTATTTACTTCATTTATACCCTGACTTTCTGTCCAATGGCGACCCAAAGCAGCTTATATCATTAACCTCTTCTCCATTTTATCCTCACAACAACCCTGTGAAGTAGGTCAAGCTGAGTGTGTGTGACTGGTCCAAGGCCATCGAGCAAGCTTCCATGTTTACAGAAATCATTTATTGTACAAGTAGTTTCCTAAATATGATATTACCAAACACTTTTGCATGAAAACCACATATCCTCACACGTCAATGTACTGGTAAATTTTAAAGGACTGCCCCAACTTGTGTGAATTTACAGCTCTGTCTCCAGTCCAGGGCTTCTGAACTTCTCCAAATAATAAAACTGGTCAACAGCAGAGATTTTAAAAAGTAAGACTGAGTGCAGAAGACACAGGAACACTTTGGTTCATGTTCCTTTCTGCCATGAAAGCCTACAAAGATCCATAAAGCCTTAGCATACTGAAGTATACACCAATTCATTAGCACAGAAGAGCCCACTCCCTCCTGCTAACAGAAGACTACAAGATAACACATTCTTCTGCGACAGATGACTATACGCAGCTTCAAGACCACGCCCATTTACAGGAAGTGTATATTAATATTACATAACCATATGAACAGCAACCCATGTCTCTAGATGTGCAAGTGGTTGGGCAAGGTACAACACTTTTTAGATACTATCTTAGGGCAAATTTATGGGATATTCAGAGTACATGAAGACACTTAGCCATGCACAGTTCCACACACTCTGATAACTAATTTATTTTTTTCTTAATCCATTTCCTAATCCATGCGCTGATACCTTTGGGCACTAACTTCTTTTATTAGCCAATCAAAGTGCCCCCAAACAGTGTAGAAGCTTTTAAGTTTTCCAGAATTCTTTGTAAGGCTGGTTTTTTAAATAAAGAGTAGATGGGCTCGGGGAGGAGGAGATTTGCAGCACCCTGTATAGAAAGCTTTGCAGAATTCCGTGGGCATACGGAGTGGGTAGCATCAGGTTGCACCTATGGCATACTGGGAACAGGCAAAAAATGGAAGCCATCAGCTGAAAATGTAACTGACAGTTGATTGAAGTATTTCAGTTATGATGTACAAAAATAAGCCCTCAGCAATATGGTTGCCAGCTCTGGCTTGGGAAATTCCTGGAGATTTGGGGCTAGAGCCTGGGGAAGGTGGAATCTGGGGAGGAGAGGGAGCTCAGCAGAGGGAGGAGAGGGAGCTCAGCAGATTCCACAGAATCTGCCCTCCAAAGTTGCCATTTCCTCCAGGGGAACTGACGTCTATTGCCTGGAGATCTCCAGCAACCACATGGAGATTGGCAACCCTAGTTAGCAAATGGATTAGCTTTGAAGAAGGAGGAAAAAGAGGAGAGATTGGATTTATACCCCCTCCCTTCACTCAGAGTGGCTTACAAACTCCTTTCCCTTCCCCTCCCCACAACAGACACCCTGTGAGGTAGGTGGGGCTGGGAGAGCTCTTTCAAGAGCTGCTCTTGAGAGAACGGCTCTGACAGAACTATGGCTTGCCAGAGGTCATCCAGCAGCTGCAAGTGGAGGAATGGGGAATCAAACCCAGTTCTCCCAGATTAGAGTCCATGCGTTTAACCGCTACACCAAATCAGGCCATCACTAAAAGTGTATTATGCAATTGCTTTAACTAATAACTGTAACTAATAACTTTAACTAATAACTGTAGCATGCCAAAAGGCCCCAGGTTCATTTGCCGGCATCTCCAGTTAAAAGAATCAGGTAGATAATGTGAAAGACCTCACAGGCCTGAGACCCTGGAGAGCCACTTCCAGGCTGAGTATAGAATCCCGGCTTTTGTGGATCAAGTGAAAGCGGATTCAGTGAAAGGTAGTTTCAAGTGTTCCCTTAAGAATTACATTTTCAGGATTTAAAGCACTAAAATGTACTTAAAGCAGTTAACATCTACGTCCATGTATCAGTTGTCCATGTATCAGTTGTACTGCATTTATGCTCAGAAGTTAGGTAGGCTTTCCCCCCCTTAAGGCCCATTACAGGAAAAGTTACAGCCACTATTTAGATTTACTAGGCCACCCTTCCCTACGAGTAGGGCTCGGGGTGGCTTACAACAAAATAATATACAATCTCAGTATAAAACTAAATAAAAACAATCCAATAAATAGTAAAGGTAAAGGTTTCCCTTGCTTGAAAGCCAGTCGAATATAACTCTAGGGATGCGGTGCTCATCTCTGTTTCCAAGCTGAAGAGCCAGTGCTGTCCGAAGATGTTTCTGTGGTCATGTCGTGGCATGACTAGACGCCGAGGCGCACGGAACGCTGTTACTTTCCCACCAAAGTGGTACCTATTTATCTACTTGCAATTTCTTGCTTTCGAACTGCTAGGCTGGGCAGGAGCTGGGACCAGAGATGGGAGCTCACTCAGTCATGCAGCACTCGGGTCTTGAACTGCTGAACTACTGACCTTTTGGACTGCAGTTCAGCATCTTAACCACTTGAGCCACTGCAGCCCAATAAATACCAGTAGGTAAAAACAGTATATATACAATGTATGAGATGGTGGAGAAGTCCTTACTCCCCAGTCTCACTGGAGGAAGGGGTTATGAGGGATGGGGAATTATATGAGAGTGCCAGAAGAAGCCCTGTCGCTATCCTCAACCAAAGGGCCCAGCAAAACATCTCTGCCTTACATGCCCTGCGGAAAGCTAACAGCTCCCACAGGGCATGGATGTTGTCTGGCAGAGCGTTCTACCAGGAAAGGACCAGGGCTGAGAAAGCCCTGGCCCAAGACAGCTGGACTTCCCTCAGGCCAGGGACCACCAGCAAGTTCTTATTTCCTGAGCGTAATGCTCTTCCAGGGGCATACTGGGAGAGGCAGTCCCAAAGGTATGTAGGTCCCTAACTGCTAAGGGCTTTAAAGGTCAAAAACAAAACCTTGATCCTGATTTGGTGCTCCACTGGAAGTCTATGCAGCTCATGCAGCACTGGTTGACTATGTGCTGTTCAAGGGGTCCCTGTGAGGACCCGCGTGGCTGCATTTTGGACCAGCTGAAGCTTCCAGGTCAGGTGCATGGGCAGGCCCTTATAGAGTGAATTACAGCAGTCCAACCTGGAGGTGACCGTTGCATGGATTACTGTGGCTAGGCCAGGGAGAGACAGGTAGGGAGCCAGCAACCTTCACATCCTGGGCTTCCATGGATAAGGAAGAATCCAAAGTCACGCACAGGCTCCTGACGGTCTGTGCTGGTGACAGAGGCACACCCTCAAGACTTTGGAGCTGGCAACCCAATCGAGGCTCCCCACCACCCAGCCACAGAACCTTTCCTGGATTCAATTTCAGGCGACTCTGTTTTAACCATCTCACCACAGCCCACAAACCCTCAGCTAGATTCCCAGGAACAGTATCTGACTGGTCACTAATCAACAGATACAGCTGAGGGTCATTAGCATACTGATGGCATCCCAACCCAAAACTCTGCACTAGCTGGGTTAGAGGGCGCATATAGATATTAAACAACATTGGGGAGAGAAGTGCCCCTTGAGGAACCCCACATTCCAGTGGGTATCTTTAGGACACTGTCCCTCCCAGTGCCACCCTCTATCCTCGACCGTGGAGAAATGAGGTGAGCCACTGCAAGGCTGTCCCACGGATTCCGGCATCGGCGAGGTGGTGAGTCAACAGATCATAGTTGACTGTGTCGAACGCTGCTGTAAGATCAAGTAATATCAGCAGCGCCAACCCACCTCAATCCAGCTGTCTGCAGAGATCGTCTGTGAGGGCAACCAATGCAGTCTCCATCCTGTTGTGGAAGCCTGACTGAAATGGATCAAACACCGATGCATCCTCCAGAAATTTCTGGAACTGTTCGGCCGCCACTCTTTCAGTTATCTTACCCAGATACAAAATATTCAAGACTGGGCAGTAATTGGTCAGATCCATAGGCTCTGAGTTAAGTTTTTTCAAGAGCAGGACAACCACTGCCTCCTTCAGCCCCTCTGGGAAAGTCCCAGAACCCAGGGGCAAATTGATGATGTCTTCAAGGGGGCCTCGTAACCTCTTATTGCTGGCCTTCACCAGCTTTGAGGGGCACGGATTCAAGAGACGAGTGGTCGACCTAACAGCACCCAGAATTCTGTCGACATCAGCCTGGGAGAGCTGACTGAAGGTGTCAAAGACAGCATCCAGATGACCAAGGGGCCTCCAGTTCACATACTGTTATCAATAATGGCTGGAAGTTCACAGCGGAGCAACGAGACTTTATCTGCAAAAAAGCTCACAAACGTCTCACGGCTTAAGGTCGAATTTCTATTATTTTGGGTACTCTCCAAGAGGGATGTAAGAGACCTAATTATCCTAAACAACTGTGCCAGGCGAGAGCTAGCAGACACAATGGAGGCCACATAGAACTCTTTCTTTGCAGTCTTCACTGCCATCTCATAGGATTTCACAAACGTCCTATAAGATGCTCTCGTAGCTTCATTGTGAACATGCTGCCAAATTTGCTCTAGTCATGAAAGCTTCCACTTCATACCTCTGAGTTCCATAGTGTACTAAAGGGATGGTTTTTGATGGAGGTGAAGAGGGTGTCGGGGGGGTAATTTCGTCAATGGCTTCAGAGAGTCGGGTATTCCAGTCCTCTATCAGCTCATCTAAGGAATCGCCGGAGGGCACTGGATCCCGCAGAGCATTCTGGAATCCAACTGGATCCATTAGTCTCTGTGGGCAAGCAAAAATTCACTTGCTGCCTAGATGGGGTGGGGGTGGGAACATCCAGCCAGACCTTCAGGGCACAATGATCTGACCATGGCACCTACAATTTGGCCATCAGATCAATATCAACTATGGACGACACCAGGTCCACCACCTGCTGTGAGGAGGCAACATCACCATGGACACTGAAATCTCCAAGTATAACAATCCTCAAGCACTCCAACGCCCAGCCAGTTGCTGCCTCAAGCAAGCTCAGGAGGCTATCCGCCGGTGCATTAGACAGATGGTACACTAGAAAGGCAGCCAAATTCACCTCAGAATCCAAGGCCTACACAATCAATGCCAGCAATCTTCGGAGTGGAGAGTGCCCTGAAGGAAAAACTCTCAGGGATGAGTACCGACACACTGTTCGAGACTGATGTAAGACCAAGAAACCTGGAAAGAATAGTTCTTCTAAGGCAACCGTCTCACCTTCCCTCATCCAGGTCTTGGTCAAGCACGCCAGGCCCACTTCTTGTGCTGCGATATAATCTCGCAGCATTGAGGTCTTATTATTATTGGACCCGGTATTGCACAACAGCAGTGTTGAACAGGAGTGAAAATTCCTAGTCCTCACACCTACATATCTTGGGATGAGATGAAGGTTGGAAGGAGAACGAGCTTGCCCATATCTCCATTTCCTTCCATTCCAAGACCTTTTCCCACCACCATACCTTCCCCTGCCCCTTAAATACACACATAGTAGTAGGAATGGTGGGGATAGGCTTGACTAGTTCAGTTCCTTTGTTTTACCAGTGTATAAACCATCATCCACAATACTTATTTCATAAACCTAATCCATATATCAGTTACACTGCTCGCTCTAATTAATGCAATCTAACTTGAAAGAAAAGGAAACATTTGGTTCAGGGCCTAATATTTTTGCCTATGAAGTGACTGCATTATGATAAGTCTATCTTCATATGCATCATGAGATACTTCACAGTATAAAGTGTATAAAGTACACTATAGCTCCTCTGCTGGCCAAAAATGATTCAATTTCTAAAATAAATTTTCACGGTCTTATCAAATTCCGTATAAGTTACATGCAATGACAGTATTCTCTTTTCCAAAACACACACACACACAACTTGAAAGGAACCAATAGAAACAATAAGCCACTAAAGCATACATGCCCCTGACATAGCTCCACTGAAAACTTCCTTACAGCTCTACCCTCCATGAAAAGCACTTCTTACCACCAATATCCTTTACTACTTGTAGTGCCAGCTGCTCAGAAAGAACAATTTGTAGCCTGTCACATTATACTCCACTACAAGCTAAAGCAAGAAATGTGCAGGTAAAAGAAAAAGTCGGCCAAGGGCTATATTCTTGGATTGAGCGACTGTTACTAGAAACATTTGAACCAACAACTTGCAGAGTATCACTTGGCACACAGGCATCTTCAAAAGCCTGCCCATGATCAGGCATCTGCACTAAGAGATACACTTGCCCTTTAAACAAACTTCTAGTCCAGGCAGATAGAAAAGTAGGTATCATTAGATATAGATGTGACTCACTTCTGATATAGATGTGGCTAATTTCAAAATAAGATGTTGACTGATCAGCCACCAGGAAGTTTTATCTGTGTCATCATCACCATTTACATTTCATTACCACAGCATGTACATAGCTTTAATTTGTTCTTATATTTTAAACCATCATATCTCTCTAGACATAAAAACGTCATTCTTCAACCATTATCAGGGTCTAGTGTGAACAAACGTAACTGAAAGTGCTTTAAAAAGTGCAATAGAGATCATTATACACCGGTGGTCCCCAATAACCCAATACATTATGGCTAGCATTGGCAAACCACCTCTGAACATCTCTTGCCCTGAAAACCCTATGGGGTTGCCATAAGTCAATTGTGACTTCACTGCATTTTCCACGACCACCAGTGAAAAGTGGACCTTCATAAGCAGAGATATTACACATCTGAGAACCAGATGTACAGTACAAGAGCTAACAGAGGCACCTGAAACCTTACAAGTCGGATATGATAGGAATAACTATGAGAGAGAAGGAAACATCTCAAATTCTGTGCCGTTGCATTGTTCATTGGTTGTTTTTAGGGAAGAAGAAGACGACGATGACAAAGGAGAGAGCTCTTTCCAGAACTGTCCTTGAGAGAACAGCTCTGACAGAACTATGGCTTCGTGACAAATTTTGGCTGGTTCGTGTTTGCAAAGTGAAGTTCATGGCTGGTCAACCAGCACAAACTTTCCAGCTGTTCACTGCAGGTCCAGACAGACTGTCTCCATTCAATCTGTTTACCAAACTTCAAAACAATGGGGGAGGACTTGGAGGGCATGTAGAGGAGCATCTGGAGGAGATCCCCTGCAACTCTGAACTCTCTAGCTCAGGGGTGGGCAAATTGCGGCCCGCGGGCCACATGTGACCCGCCACAGAGTTTTTTGCGGCCCGTCAAGACAGTCGGCCACAGACATTAACTTGCAGGCTGTGATGAGAATCTCAACAAGCAATCTCACTCCTGATTTCAAAAAAAAAAAAGTAGAAAAGTGTGATAGGGTACATTTGTCTCAGTAAACTGATTCTAAAATTAAATGTGCTTGCAGCTATAGATGATATGAAATTAGTACAATAAATAAATTGAATAAAACTACCACTATTTTATTTAATTTATATTTATTGATTTTTATGATACAATTTATACCTTTTCTGAACTGCAAAATTAACTAATGAATGCAATCATTTTAAAAGGTGCAGCCCTCCGCTAACCTCCACTCCCACAAAGTGGCCCCCGAGCCAAAACAATTGCCCACCCCTGCTCTAGCTGAATGAGGATCTGTTCTATACACTCCTGAACCTCCCGAACCTGCACCTGTCAATATGACTAGTGCTCATTTCCCCAAAAAGCAGTTTCCTGGGGGCACCTTCTTTGGAAAGCCGTAACTCAGCCCCCGTAAATCCAATCCTCACCAAACTTGGAGGGTAGGTAGAGGAGTAAACTGAAGGTCCCCTGCAAGTTTGGTGTCTCTAGCATGCCAGGAAGGTGCCATTCTACTGGGTCCCAAACCTCACAAACTGAACCAGCTTGTTTGGTAGTTAAAAGTTCATGGTGATTTATGGTTTGTGAACTGAGCACACCACAAACCATAAATCGAACCACGTTTTCCTGGTTGGTGCTCATACCTAGTTGTTTTATGCTGACTGCACAATTTTATGCCCTGTAATCCACCTTGACTCTCAGTGAGAAAGGCTGTCTATGAAGTAAATGAAATAAAATAAAAATAAAATTACTATTCCATGAATATGTGTAAACCACTTTAAAGCCTTCTAAGCTAAAGGCCACCACGTGCAGTATTCTATAAATCAGATGCTGCATTAAGACATTCCTTTTGGCCACCTGAGCTTATCAATCAATCAGTAATTTACTACAGTCATAGACCAGCATGATCTTATTGTCAAGCAGCTTTATACTCCCTTAATCATATTTTCTAAATTAAAACATGAGGTCTTCCATTTCTTTGTAGGTAAGCCCTACTACTTATGCCTAAGGAAGACTTAAAGGAGTTATGCTCTTAATACACTAACATTCAATCATGGCAAGTAGCATGTGTTACCTTTGGGTCATGAATATACTCTCCCCTCTCAAAATAGCAGAAAGAGTCATTATACCAGAAAATATTGATTGACTACAATTCTAAGAACACTTTCCCTGGAGAAAACTTCATTGAATAAAACAGGACATATCTGTGAGCAGATCTGTTTAGGATTATTTCCAAAATAATCTATAACTGGATCAAACATCCATACCCATTTATGCACTAAATCCCAACAGGTTCCTTGGAACTGCTGGAACCAGCTAAAGTCAGAAGCTCCCTGAACCGAACTATTTCATTAGCAAGTTTCATGACAGGTTTAACTGCTAAAATACAAAGCTAAACTAAAACACAAACTAGTACACAAAAATGAGAAAGCCCAAACCAACAGCTTAAAATAGTAACCAGAGAGTGTTGACACAGCAACATCAAACTTTGAGAAATCATCTAGTACTCAAATCTACCAGACCACCAAGGAATATCAGGGTTGCTATGTTGTTTTCTCATCTATGATTACATGATTTCTCATCTATGAAAGCCTATGCCCTGGAGAGGCAAAATACTGTCCTCCCACTTGAGTCTCACTTGATTTCCACTGCACTACTAGGCTGGACTTGCCTAGTATTATCTTGCACCTCCCCCACATATAGCTTGCCCAGAAGGATGGACCCATAACTTTCTGTAATGACAGTGAAAGGGCAGTTACCCTCAATGCAGATCTAAACAGGAAGAATTGACCCAAAGAGTGATTAACACGTGGAATTCACTGCCACAGGAGGTAGTGGCGGCCACAAGCATGGACACTTTCAAGAGGGAATTAGATAAACATATGGAGCAGAGGTCCATCAGTGGCTATTAGCCACAAGGTATAGATAGGAACTCTCAGTATGGGGCAAGTGATGCTCTGTATTCTTGGTGCTTGGGGGGGGGAACAGTGGGAGGGCTTTTAGTGCCCTGGCCCCACTGCTGGACCTCCTGAGGGCACCTGGTGTTTTTGGCCAGTGTGTGACAGAGTGTTGGACTGGATGGGCCATTGCCCTGATCCAACATTGGCTTCTCTTATGTTCTTAAGAATGTCTGTTTTCTCCAGGAAAGCATTCTAGAGCCTACAGGATATGATAGAGTAGTATTCTCTTTGCTGGGCTTGCAGGTAAAAGTGCTACACCTATGTGTTTACAACTTTTGCAGGATCTTCCTGATAAAGGCTTCTTCAGTAGAAGAAAAACAGTCCACTTTGTAACACTGTGAATGAATTAGTGAATGAATGAATGAATGTCCAGGTGGTTGCCCTGCAAATCTTATCTAGAGAAGCTCTTCCCACGAACACTGTTGATCATGCTGCTCCCCTGACAAATAGTCCTTTATTCCTTGGGGGGAGGGTGTCTTACCTATGTTTCTGTAATCCATATGCACTGAGGCCCTCATCCATAATGTGGTCTTGGATATGACTTTTGTATTTTTATCCTTGGCCATTTTACCAAAGTAGAACTCAGAACTAGCCCAGACCAATTTTTTTCCTGAGTATGAGTTAGAGGAGGGGAGGACCACCTCCTGAAACCCAAGAAACAATGAGCTGATTTTAGGAATAAAGGATGGGTTCATTATAAGGATCGTAATGTCACTGAGAAACATGTACAAATCTGGGTTAGACTACAACAACCCTAGCTCAAAGAAGACAAAGTTATGACAATAAACCCCTTCAAAGAAATTATGAATATTATCTTGAATGTGGCAGTTCTTTTCAAAAGTGGAAAACAAGAACTCAGCTTCTCTAGACAGAGAATGCACAAGAGGTGGTGCAGTCAAATACTAATGAAGGTTTTGGGAATAATGTTACTCTGGAGGTTGCATGTCTGGTAATCTGTAACCTGTTTAAAGCCAATATCAAAAATATTTTAACTTCTGATTTTTTTAAAAAAAAGCATAGGTCACAGCACGTAAAAAGGCATGTTCATAACTTGAAGTCCAACCCTACTAGTGATGAAAATGTAGGCCCTGTGATGTTTTCGCAAGGTTCTTGGTTGACCACATCTCCCTCATCTGTTACAACTTGGAGGCAAAGTTGAGAGCACATTTTGTACTAGAGGTGTCAGAAGTGCCTGCTTGTCCTTGTTATGGATAGTTTCAGATTGATCCTGCCTATGGATGCTAACAGGATCCTTGGGAGAAGGCGTCATGACTTCCACTGAGCTGGCGCAGGATGCTGACTCGGAAGCCTCAAGGGAGGAGCCAGAAACATTGCCTGGGGGAGAGCAGAGGATTCTGGCAGACCTCTGCAGGCTAGATGCCCCTGGCCAATCTGTTCCAGAGGCTGCCCCTGAAGAGCCTGCAATTGGGAGCTCCTCCAGAATGTGCCCCTGAGGATGCTGCAGTTAAGAGCTCCTCCACCTCAACTTCCCTCTTCCCCTCCCCCAGACAAGGCTACCCACTGGGAACATATGTTACCCATTTTGAGACAGTCACATTGGCTGCCATCTATTTCCAAGTTCAATGTGCTGGTTATGACTTTTAAAGCCCTTCACAACCTGGGACCTACATATTTGAAGAACCATGTCATTGCATATGTCCCCGTGCACCAACTATGGTCTTCAGGCAGCCATCTGTTGGCTATCCCACCTCCAAGGGTAGCCTTTCTGGCATCAACTAAAGGCCAGGCCTTTTTCCATCATGGCTCCTACTCTGTGGAAAGGGCTCCCTGAAAAGGTGAGGTGGGGACCTTCAGGAGGTGCTTCAAGACCTGCTTACTTGCCAGGGCTTCTGAGGGGTTTTAACAGCAGGCATCTTTTAAAGGAGGCAGGGAGGGAGAGATTCAAGGTTTCCTGTTTTATTCTTGTTTTAACTGGATGTGTTCTTTTAAAAAATATTACTATAAACCACCTTGAACCACAAGGAAAGCTGGGTATAAATGTTTTAATAAATAAAATATATGTAATCCTTTCAGATGGAGAATTGGCCCTACTTAGTGCTGCTAAATTGACAGCACCAAAATGCTATTAGAACTTCCCCTGAGGGTGAATGGTTTCACCAGGTGTTTTCAGTGTTTGTATAAATTTATTGACCATTGGGCACTTTTTAAAAGAGGTATGATTAATAAGGTAAAAGAGAAAATGTACCCTTTCAGGTTTTAAGCCTCTTAGTTTCTTTTTGTAGTTGGGAATATGCTATATGTGGTATGCTATACCTTTTGTTTGTATTTTGTGTTATATTTTGAAAATCAAGCAAGTTCTTTGTTTTTATTTTATTGATTTGTATCCAAACACCAGTGCACAAAAAGCCAAGTTTTCCTGCATTTCTTTCCATTTCTCCAGCCCCCTTCTGATCCCCAGGAAGATCAGCCCCATAGCTGTGATGGGCTAGACTAAGAGGAGGAGGAGATTGGATTTATACCCTGCCCTTCACTTGGAGTCTCAGAGCGGCTTACAAACTCCTTTCCCTTCCCCTCCCCACAACAGACACCCTGTGAGGCAGTTGAGTCTGAGAGAGCGAAACCACCCTTTCAAGGACAGCTCTGACAGAACTATGGCTTGCCCAAGATCATCCAGAAGATGCAAGAGGAGGAGTGGGGCATCAAAACCGGTTCTCCCAGATTAGAGTCTGCGCATTTAACCACTCTTAAAACACTCTTCATTCCTCTTATAGAAAGGCAGTTCCAGCTGGTTAGGGGACAGGGTGGCATCAGCTCCTCATTCCAGCCCACATAGTTAATTTTTATGTTACTGATTTATTTAGAATATTTCTATGCCACCACTTCAGAGTCCTACTGCTATCTGTGGGTACCAGATCCTTAGGGGTCAGAGAAGGAGGTGCAGAAATGGAGAGTAATGTGGGGAAAATGGCACCTTCCATACAGAGATGGTCAGATACAAACCACGTCTACTGGCTTGAAGGACCAATCAGTGCTGTTCACACACTGTTCAAACTCCAGTTAAGGAAGCAAAGAACTGTTGGTGGTTTAATCAGTGACACTCTCCTCAGGAACCAGCAAACAGTCTCTTCCTGCTAAAGTAGCAGGAGGTTCTAAAGAGGCCTTGTGTGGAGCCTTGCCCGTTCCACCTTCTGGCATGACACCAACATGCTTACTAGTTTTACTAGAACGGTGAGGCCCATCCTGACACAGATTTTCTGGTTAAGGCCAAGAGTTTTTCTTTCTTCTCTCTGGAAAGAAACATGTAGGAGCTGTATGTGTCTAAGCAGACCCCCCTCCCAAAAAAGAAGGGGACAATGAACTCTTCACTACAAGTTATGAAGTTGAAGCATTCTAGAGTGGACAAAACATCCTGTAGATTCTGTTTGCTTGTCCAGGAGCTAAAACAAAGTCAACATAACAGTAAACAAAAATTCCTTGTAGTCTCAGGTAGGATTCTAGGGCCACCAGGATATGCGTGAAGACTCTGGGAGGTGCCATAACACCAACGGTTAGCACCCTGTACTGGTAATGACCATGACTGTAAGTGAAAAACAGACACCTCCTCTGGTTCTATCAGTTAGGAATGTGCAAACAGACTTACATAAGATCTACAAAAGCTAGGGAATTCTTTGAGATCCAGTGCAGTTAATATTGATTCTTAAGTCTCCATTCTGGTGTATTTCTTTGTCAAGAATTTGTTCAGCCACTTAAAGTCTTCTATTATCCTGATATTCCTATAGTTTTTCTTAATTAAAAAAAAATTGAACAAACTTCTAAGCACCTTTGGTCTCTTGGGACAGTTACCAAGGATTTCAGGGAATGATAGTTTTTAGTGAAAGAAGAAGTTTCTCCTTGGGTCTGGATGTTGTAGAAAGCCTGAATCTCTCCCTTGGGTGACTGGTGAACTCCAGGGCATATTCTACCAAGACTTTCTCCCTGACTCATTCTTCTGAGGTGATTAGTTGGCACATGGGTACAAAGAACACCAGACAGCTGCCTTACTTACTGGGATGCTGCTGAGCAGTGCAGCATCAATTGGTTTGTATGGGCTTCCCTCCTTTGGGAGCCAGGCACCTGCCACAGAGATATGTGAAAGGTTGGATTTCTTACAGCAATGCACCTGGCACTTGGAACGTTTGGACCTGCCCCAAGTATTGAGCTCTTTTTGTACTTTTTACTTCTTTTGTGGGGGGGTTTTTAATGGGAAAGCAGACCATGACTAGTTGTGTGTCTGGGTCTGGTTTCCATCCACTTCCTTGAAGCAGTCTAGGGATTGCATCCATTACCATCTTCTGCACCTATTGAACAAATTGTGAATGAGCCTGCTCCCCACTGAAATTGGAAATAAGGAGGCCCTATTGTGGTCTACTGCATCCCCCATGTCCTCTTCCCTTCATATCAACTCCGAAGTAGGAGACACAGGCTTGTCCAGGTCACCTCTATTTCCTCCAAAGGGAAAATAGACAGGAGAGCTGACAGGAAAGCTGGATGCAGCCCACTTAATTAAAAAGGGAGAGTGGAAGGGGGAAAGGTGTGATTTTCCATTTTATTCCCAGAAAACAAAAACTTTGCTACCTTCCTGTCAAACCTATTTTTATTACATAACATGATGCATATAATGTACAACTTCATACATGAAACTGTATTACATATTTATGGAATTTAAAAGTATGAATAATTTTGTTTTCTACAAGCAAAACTGCAAGTACATCAAATATATGAGAGAGAGAGTAGCAAACTTCTCCACCCTATGCTACTTTAGCATATCTCTCAATCATTGCAATCTAACAGACAGGAAAATCAAAAATTAAATTTAGTAGTGAAGGGGGGGGGGGAGACAGAAACTGTCTCAAAAGTCACAATGGGGTTGCCAGCATAGCTGGATAAAGTTAGATTTCGATAGTACATTATTGAAAGTTTTCTGTGTTACAAATGTGTTACAGTTTCAGAGGATAGCTGTGTTGGTCTGCAGCAGAACAGACAGATTTGAGTCCAGCAACATTTTCAGTCAGATTAAAGTCCAGCAGCACCTCAGATTAGCAAGACTGTCGAGGTATAACCTTTCAAGAGTCAAAACTCCCTAGAATTTTGACTCTGAGAATCTTATACCCCCAAAATCTTGCTGGTTTCGGAGGTCCTACTGGACTCAAATCTAGCTCTTCCGAAATGTTATATATGTTTACACTATACATAGAATTATTTAATGCTGTAGATTGTCTTTTGCAACAAGTCATTTTATACATTTTCAGCAGTCTCATACAGTCGTCTTATACATTTTCAGCAGTCTTGTCTTAAACAATTAAAGAAATAATTCATAGGAGTTTTTTCTGTGCTCATCAAATTTCCTAATTTTTATTTAAAAAACCGAAAAAAGGTTGCCCAGGAAAAATCTTTTTTCAGATTTTTGTTATTTGTTTTTGCTAGTCCCTCCTTATGGGGCATTATTTGTGGGTTACAGCACTTAATTTTCTACTACTCCTCTGGCCCACAGGTAGGGTTGGGCAAGATGGACTTTACCAGTACTCCTGATTCTCCAATGGAAAACCCTTTCATTTGAAAGAGGGCAGCCAGTACTAAGCCCTGCCTTACAATGCCCCCCCCCCATCCTGAAAAGCTTGATGAGCACCAAGGGAAGCAGTTAACCCCCTCAAAATAGTAAAAATCCCAAAATGATAAAAACTCCAAAATGATAAAGCACCTGTTGCTTCAAGGAACAAATGTGCTTAGTGGCTGCTGCTAGGGAGCCACAACAGTATTCAAGCTTTGGTTCCTGTTCAGGAAAAGGGGGATGGGATGGGGCTCTTTCCAGGGCTTTTGTAGGCTTTGAGGGAGGACTCACTGGAGCTAGGCCTGGTATCAGCCACTGGACGATACTTGCAACTGTTCAACAGCAGCCACCCCATGAAAGCCAATGTGGCGTAGTCATCAGAATTTTCAACTAGGATCTGGGAGACTCATTTTCAAACTCCCACTCTGAAGGAAGCTCCCTGGGTGACCTTGGGACAGCTATACATTCTCAGCCTAAGGGTAACAATGTTGTAAGGGTAACATGGAGAGGAGAATGATGAAAGCTGTTTTGGGTCCTCACTGTGGGGGGTAAAGAGCGCTACAAGTAAAGTAAATAAATAATAAATATAGCTGAAGATGGGGAGTAGATAAAAGGTAGCTTGATTGGTGGGTGGGAAGGAGAGAAGCAAGCATGGAAAGATGAGAATATGGGGGCTGACTGGAGGAGGAAATGAAGAACGTGTAGGGAAGAGTTCAGTGTTCTCAATGCTACAAAATTTCCCACACCAAAATACACCGATAGTTCTACTTATTGCGATTATATGAGAGTATTCTTGTCCAAATAATACACTTTCTTTGGTTTACTGCAGAATTTATTTTCTCCCTTCAAATATTATCCTTCCTCTCACATGGCAAAATTAAGATACATGTGTTCTGCTAGTATAGGGTGCAGCAGTTTGTGAGTCCTTCTCAAATATTGGGTGTATTTGCTTTTTTTTTCTTACAGTAAACAGACATTTATACCTTTGGATTCCATAAATATGCCAAATAACAGAGTTTTATATGCTAAGTTATAAAGGATGCAATGTGGTGTTAATCAGTAGTTAAGTTTTGAGAGAAAATTATTGTATTATCTATGTTTCCCCTTTTTATTAAAAAAAGGTTTTTCCCATGGCTCCAAAAATTCTAGAAAGTTTACATCTCTAGAGGTATCAAGTACTATTTTTAATTAAATCAGCCCAAAAAGTCACTGAACTCTAGTCTTAAAACATTAAAACACAAAGAGACAGGAAATGTGCAGGTTGCATAGAAGAATGCCAGCTAGCTGTAATGCAGCAGAGATATCTGCTTTTAATTGGTATATCAAAAATCTGAAAATATTTGTTATAATTGCTCACTAGATGGACACAAATGCAATGATAATGTTAATTCTTTCAAACCCAATTATTATTTCCTCCCAGATTTTTTGCCACGTTAAAGATTAAACTTTCACTTCCCAAACAATGATTCTGATTTTTAAGAAGACATCTCCAGGGGTAGATGAGGGAGGAAAGAGCTCTGTATAATTTCAACACAGATAATGGGGGAGTACCATATGGGATTAATAAGAGGAACTCATATGAATGTGGTGAGATCAGGAGGTCATTTTAGAGGGAAAAGAATCTAAAGGGCTTATGTATATACATTTGTGTCAAAATTTGGTGAATATAGTGGACATGGGAACTTATTTATACATCTACTTTTCTCCCCAAGAGGGACCCAACATTGTTACCCTCTCCTCCATTCTATCCTTACCACTCTGTGAGGTCAAGTTGTGTCAATCACACACTCTCAGCCTAAGATCACCCAATGATATATACAGAGGATGGTTAAGATTAATAGCCATTTTGGATACCAAATTTAATACTGATCATATATAACAAAAAACATACTATGCATGATAGCCCTTGACCATCCCAAAAAGCAAGTTCTATGTTATTTTTGTTTCTGCATTTTCCAAGTGCTTGGACTGTTTACTTTGCTGGTGCTCTAAATATTTACAAGCTGTAACATACATAAAGCAGTAACACTTTATAATAGGTCACATACATCATTAAATTCAACTGATAATAACCACATGTTGTGTCAACTTAGATCAAAATGGTTATGGGGCAAAATACTTGGCAGTTGGCTTCCAATTTCCGCGGAATGACATTTCACAGTTGCCATTTTGTTCTTTTCCGTAAATCAATATTAGGCAGAAACCCCAGATACTCGTATGCTGACCCTGTTTTACAACACTGCAAAATACTGTTTTAATTGAATCTGCACTGGTGGTGAGAACAGGAGCTGCTATTACTACTTTACAGGTAGAGTAAAAAATCTACAGTTCCAGGCCATCTGAGCCATCTTATGTTTCAATTCATAGTCATCAATCAGGTTCTATTAATTCTCAAAGACTTAAATGAAAGCCAGTCAACCAACTAAATAAATATGAAGAAAGCACAGAAATTAATGCCTTTGCCAAGAAATGAAGATTGCTCTATTTGGTACATTTCTAGTGGCAGAAAAGTTTGGTATGCTTTTAAAAAACATGGCTAATAACAGTGAGGGAATAGTACTAACTTCGTAATTCAGGGACAATATTAAAAACAGCCTTCAAGGCATACACTAAAAGCCTAATGAGCAGCAGTCTTTACTTTCTTTCTTTAAAAAGACATGGGCTGCTGCATGAGCCTCCAAGAGACAGAACACCACAGCAACCTCAGAAAAGGCCCTGCTCTTAATGAATGCTGATCTAGCATCCTGACCAGCATCTGTTTTTGAAGGGATTTTGGTTTAGCTGGCCCACTACTTGCCTTTCCAATATCCAGGGGTCTGCTGGAGCCGGTGCGCCGCGGAGCGGTGCTCTGGGAGTGAAGACGCCGGGGGGGGGGGTGGGCATATGACGAAGCCCCGCCCGCAGCAGGGCCGCCGCTGCGTTCTCCAGGCCCGCGCCAGATGCCAGGCCTGGGAGACAACTTTGGAGGCTGCCTTCCCCTCCCCGCCATGTCTCCCAGGCCTGATCCCCTCCCGGGGAAAAACTCCCCACCCCCCCGGACACTATTCCTGGGCCACGGCAGGCCGCCGGCCCCGGGAGAAGCTCTCCACCCCCCCCCCCGCTCGCCATTCCCAGGCCACGGGGGGGGGGGGCGGGAGGGAGGGAAAAGCCGGGCCTGAGTGGCGTTAAGCCACTTGGGCCCAAGCAAGAGCGAGCTGGGGGGGAGGGAAACGCGAGGGGGGGAGAAGCGCCTAGTCTTTCTTTCTTCCTTTCTTCTCTCTCTCTCCCCCCCCACCTACCTACCTTCCTGTTCCTTTCTTTCTTCCTCCCTTCCTTCCTCCCTCCCTCTTTCTTTCTTCTCTCTCTCTCCACCCCACCTACCTACCTACCTTCCTTCCTTCCTGTTCCTTTTCTTCCTTCCTTCCTTCTTTTCTTTCTTCCCTTTATTCTTTCGTTCTTCCTTCCTTTGCCATCAGATAGGCTTGGCAGCTCTGAGTTGGGAAATACCTTGGAGATTTTTGGGGTGGAGCCTGAACAGTGGGTATTGCCTTCTGATACACTTCTGGTGACGTCAGGGGTGTGTGGCCTTCTGACACGTCCGGTGACATCAGGGGTGTGGCATACGCAAATAAGTTACGCTAATGAACTCCTGCACTTCTTTTTTTACGAAAGGACCCCTGCCAATATCCCATCCAAAACATGCTATGCATCATTTTATTATTAACAGTAAGGTCCAAGGTCAACCATGACTGTAGTATCAAGCTGAATTCAAAGAGCTTGTTCAACTTTCCAACAGTTCCCATCACTGTACTATCAACATTGTGGGTTCTGGTGAAATGACACTTTACCACAGATCTGTACAAAAGTTTATAGCTCTGCAGTGTTAATGCTGAATTTATACTTTGCATATCCAAAAGGCTAAAGGAAAAATGTCTTTTCTGGTAGTCAAAAGGTTGAAAAATCATTTTTCCCCTTCCAAATTCTAGCTTGCAAAGATAGCAAGATGTCAATCCATATGTTAATAGATGTAGCCAAGAAAACAAGAGACATGCTTGTAGGGCCTAGGAGAGAACAGAATGCAAGCAATAGATATTGCCAGAACCATCTAGGGCAGGGTTGTCAAACATGCGGCCTGGGGGCCGGATCAGGCCCGCAGACGGCTTCTATCAGGCCCACAAGGGACTGGCTGTCTCCTGCTTCTTCCTCCAGTTCTGCTGCTGCTGTTGCATCATAGCTTGCTTTCCTAGACACTCTCAAACACTCAGGAGAGATAGATAGGCAAGCTTCTGCTCCCTGTACTTCCCTCCCCGATTCCTACAGCACAGACATTTTGATGCAATAATTCAGAGCAAGAAGTATCAGTTATCAGAGACTGTTAAATAAACTAAATATTACAAGAATGAAAATGTTTCAGGCATATTTTTATTTTTAAGTTAAATAAAATCTTTGTGTTTGTGTCCTTTATAAAGTTTATACCTCCGCTACCTGGCATTACATTTTATAACTCACATGGCCCGGCCCGACAAAGTCCAATTTATGTCAAATGTGGCCCTCCGTAAAAATGAGTTCAATGTCCCTAATCTAGGGTCTTTTATGAGCTTTTTAAAAAAATCTCATGGTTTTCTACCAGGTAAAGATAGGGAGGGCCTGTTGGCTACATATTATAATATCTGTCTGCACTAACTGCTTTACTACAGGGGGAAAGTTCTTGAAACTTATTGTTGCTTTGTTAGCTATCTTGAGTCCATAGAGATGAACATTTTAAATGAGTAAATAGAATGAAAGGAGATTTTTGCATGCCTAACAGCAAGTTCATTGCCATCCTGGTAGATTGCAATATCCTTTCATTGCCTTTTATCAGAACATGCCAAGAAACAGTCGCCAGGTGAAAAAGATGACTGGAAGCAACAGGTGATAACATGATGATAACAAGTCCCACACTAGGAATGAACTGCAAACATCAGTATGCAAGTGTATATATACTTTAGGCACAAGCATGAGACCTCCAAGCTACCTTTGAGCTGTTCTTGTCTATCTAACTACATGTGTTGAGGTGGCGTGATAGGAACACGACCTTCTTGCCCAGATTCATTTTTAAAGGTGTATTGTTTCATAAAATTAATAATGAATGAACACCATTGTCAGTACAGTATTAGACAAGCTTGGCAGTTTCAAAGTTGCAATTAATTTTTTCCAGGTGATCATCCAGGGATTGAGTGGGGATAAAATCACAATATATACAATAACCTAAATAAAAATTGAGTTATGAATTCACTTGATTGGCTATGCACATCAAATAAAAACCAAAGCTAAAAATTTTATGCATCTCCTCCAAATGGTGGAAGGGATATTGTAATCACCAATCTGATGCTGAAAAAATAAACGAGTAAGGCAAGGTGCTAAAATATACTGATTTGACATCAAAGGTTTGGACTCCATGGCTAGCTCACGACTGTAAGAGCCAAGGTGGTAACAACAGTTTAAAACAAATCGTAAAATACAAATTAAAGCAACAGGTATTAAAAACGATTTGAAAACACCTTATGACACCACCACAAGGAATGAGACCCACTTTGTATCTCTTTCCGGAGGCAGTTCCAGAAACATGGAGCACACTGAAAACCTTCAAGCAAAGACTGATGCTGAATGTGCCTTAGACTAGGAGGGAACTGACAACAGATCTTGCAGGGAAGAGCAAAGCTGCCACATGGGAATGTGCAGTAGGGAAGTGGTTCTTCAAGTCTGTGGGCTCCAGGTCATTAAAGGTTTTAAAGGAGAGTACCACCACCCTGAATTGGACCCAGAAACTAACAGGCAGATAATGAAGGGCCTCAGAATTGGAGTGACATGGTACTGTCAGCTAGCCCCAGCTAACAAATGTGCTACTCAGGGATCGATTTCAGCAGGAACGCATAGGAACGCCGTTCCGGCTGGCATCCAAGCCTGCCCCACCCCCTCCTTGCCCGGCCTGAGCTGTTTACACTTAAAGGGAAAGTTCTTGCAGAGAGCCGGCAGGAAAAAGCTCCACCGGGTGCTTTCCCTTTAAGAGCAAACAGCCAGCAGGAGAAAGCCCCGCCCAGAGATTAAGCATAGGGGCTAGGCTTTCTGCATTTGGTTTGCTGACGTCGCCTGGCTTTCCCTGCTCTAGTAAGTGCCTCCCCATCTCTTTTCTTTCTCTCTCTCCCTCCCCCCTTCCTTTCTCTCTCTCTCCTCCTCCACCTACCTACCTTCCTTCCTTCCTTCGTCTGTCGACCTTCCTTCCTTCTTCCTTCCTCTCTCTCCCCCAACCTACCTCTTTCTTTCTTTCTTTCCTTTCTTCCTTCTGTTCTTTCTGTTTTTATAAAAAAAATTACTGAAAAGGGGGGGGGATGTAAAAAAGCAGAGAGCCCAGGAAATGCTGGTTTTGACAATATCTTTAATTTTTGAGAATCTCTTTAGTTTTCTCATGGCATCTTCTGCTTAAGAAAAGTAAGTTTGAAGCTTGAGTTCATTGTTGTGTCTTGTTGGGAATGGCTTGCAAATATATGTGTGTCTAAAGTCTGTATTAAAGTGGTTTGGTGCTTACTGCTATGTAAGAGAAAAATCTGAAAAAGTAGCTTCATTGTTGTATGTGTTGGCAGAACACTTGACTGTTACATGGGGCACTTTGGGAGACATCTGCAGAGAAACAGAGTTGTAACTAAAAATGAGCATGGTCAGCTGCCCTTTGGAGATTGCCTGTTTTGTGAAATTTTAAAAAGTGGGCAGAGTTTCTGAAGAAGATGATTGTCCCTCTTCTCCTGCCACTGGACTGACATCTGCCTTTAACGGGCCAGCAAAGTTGATGTTCTTAAACCTCTTAATAAGAGAGATTTTCGCTTCTGAGGAGTTCCGATTGGTGATCTTGTGATGGTAGTGATACTTTTATGTGGTAAAGACCACCTGTTTACAGGATAATTTTACCTGTGGGACAGACTCTGCATGGTAACCACTCCACTGGTACATAATTGCTTGTAAAAACTATTATAGTGTAATAATTCAGATGGGTAGCCGTGTTGGTCTGAAGCAGCAGAACAAGTTGGAGTTCAAAGTTTCATCCAAGGTATAAGCTTTTGTGTGCATGCACACATCTTCCATCTGAAGAAGTGTGGGTGGCACATGAAATCTTATACCTTGAATCAAATTTTGTACCTTGAATAAAATAGTCCACAAACTACTCCCATCCAGTGCATCCACAAACCTAGAAGAAGAGATTGGATTTATACCCTGCCCTTCACTACCCAAGGGAGTCTCAGAGCATCTTTCAAACTCCTTTCCCTTCCCCTCCCCACCCTGTGAGGTAGGTGGGGCTGAGAGAGCTCTGAGACAACAGCTGGTACAGAGCTATGGCTTGCCCAAGGTCATCCAGCAGGTGCAAGGGGGGAGTGGGGAATCAAACCCGGTTCTCCCAGATTAGAGTCTGCGCACTTAACCACTACACCAAACTGGCTCCTACCGTTGTTCTGCCAGTGAACTAGGGTTGCCAACTCCAAGTTGAGGAAATCCCTGGAGATTTGGGAGTGGAGGGTGCAGTTTTGGGGAAGGAGGGACCTAAGCAAGGCATAATGCCATGGACTCTACTTTCCAAAGCAGCCATTGACCTGATCTCTGTAGTTTGGAGCTCAGTTGTAATTCCAGGAGATCTCCAGACCCCACCTGTAGGTTGGCAACCCTAAAAATCATATTCAGCGTACTAGTTCTGCAGGAAGGCAACCTGATTTCCATGGGAACCTAAACCTTAGGAATTGATTCCAATCCAGTGTGGGAATAATTGTTGGACATAAGATATTGGTTCAGGCAAGGTTTTGTATAGATGGGACAGAAAATAATGTTTTTATTGGTTTTGTCAAAACTGTTTTGACAACAAGGTAAACAGAATAAGCAGCAAAAGGTGGATGTGGCTGGATGACCACACTTCTGGGAACATTGGGTGTGGCCTAATATGTTAATGAGCTGTGCTGTCAGGGGTGTGGTCTAATATGCTAATGAGTTCCTGCTGGGCTTTTTCTACAAGAAGAGCCCTGGTGCTACTACATTTTGCACCATCTTTCCAGATGTCTCTACTTGTATCCTTAAGATGTTGTTAGATAAGTGATCACCGCCTCTTGACAAGGAAAGGCTACGAGACCTTTAGATACTGTAAAAGTTACTGCTAGGAAAATGGCATTCTAGATATCAATGCTAATGAATTACTAAATAATAAAGTCCTACACTACATATTGTTTTAACAGAAATCAGGTGATCCCCAAAGATCGCATGCTGTCTTGAGGAAGAACAAGGACTAATCTGATCAGAAGAAGCCCTCATGTATATAATTGCCAGAAAAAGTCTAATGAGTTAAACTGAGGTAAATAGGGTGCCATTTCAAAGCAAATATGCTTTCCAGGCACAGGATCTTCATTATACCTTTCCACAAGAGATTAGTGTGAATGCTGCATCTCTATGCAGGTGGCATAAGAGCTTCCTGAAGTCCTGTATCATCATTACAATGAATTTAACAGTTGAGCTAGATTAGGATTAGATTAATGGTCCATTTTGTGTATCATTCTGTTTCCAACAGAGGCCAGTCAGATCCCTCTAAGAAGCCAAAAAGCAGGGCACAAGTACCACAAAAGTCCTCAGCACCGGATATTCAGAAGTATGCTGCCTCAGAACATGCAGGTTCCATTTAGTTATGGCTAATACCACTGAACGACCTATCTTCATGAATTGGTCTGAACATATGAATTAATCATTAACTACATACTGTATGAAATAGTATTTCCTCCTATCTGTTCTGAACCCTTCTGGAGAGGTCATTTGTCTGGTTAAGTGCTCTATATTTTTGATAGTCATCTATCAGTGTAGTTGTTCAGTGCCCATCAGGTCAAAATCCTACATATTGCAAATCCCCTAATTTTGTAAGAAATCAGCCTATGGGGTTCAAGCAATGTACTTCCCCCTCCCCTCCACATACCCTGCTAGATGGTCACCATGACTGTTCACACGGGGATGATAGGTTTGTTCTTCTATTATTTGGGGGGACTTTTGCATACCAAGAATATTCCAAGGATTCTTGCCAAGAAGTTTGCTAGTGTCTAGAAATAGAAAGACCAGGGAGGGGTGGGGGTTCAAAATGAAACCAGCGTTTTTATTCAAGCTGCTCTCCCAGACACTTTTCAAGAAAAGAGTTTACTCACTCAAAATGGATCGTACAAATATTTTTATGTAAGAGAATCTACAGCATTAGAAAGTTTTAATTCATCTGTATACTGTAGACACATTCAACACTCAAATCCAAGATGCATTTCTGTATCTAGAGGGTGCTGCCATGTTTATAAGATAAGAGAGTCTCTTACTTGTGGTCACCTTTAAAATTAAAATATGTGCCACCAAAAACAGAATGACAGGGCTGGTAGGAGTCTGTGGTCTGCAGCAGGAGCAGAGAATCAGCAAAAATCTCTCTCACACACCCTGTTCATGGAATCCTCTGTGGGATTCATCCATCTGATTAACAGCTTAGGCAAGCTGAAATTGTCTACCAGGACATTCAAGAGAACCTCTTCTTTTTATTTTTATGGAACATCCCTGAGGTCTCACAGTAACTTCACAGCTGGAGCTGTATTAAATCACAACTGGAAACCTGCAGTATCTGTGTAATGAAGCTAAATTTTGAAATGCTTGGCAGTTGAAATTTGCCATAATAAATCCTCTAAATGAAGTCTGCTTTGGGTGAGCAAGCCTAAGTCTTCAGTCTTCTAGGTACAGGAGAACACTGAAGCTGAGGACAGCATGGGTGATGAGAGTAAAATCATCACTGCCTGCTTCCCCATTTGGGTTGGACAGAATGGCACACTAAAATCAAATGCCTGACCCAAGTTCAAATTTCATTTTAAACCCAGGCTTGATTTTGGATATAAAGTTAACATGGTTAACTGTCTGCTGATACACCTTAAGCCTTCAGTGACGGTCAGAGATCAACTGGATAGGCTAAAAAAAAAACACCTGAGTCTAAGCAGAGACAGTGATGTTAACGGCAGGAGATCTGATTTTGTTGTTGTTGGTTCACTAATGTTTCGTTCGTTATACTCCGTCTGAATAGCCCAGATGTACTCTCTTGTGCTGTTTCCAGATCCAGCACCACTTCTGCAAACCCAGTTGCAACCATGACAATTTGTTGTCTTTTATCACCTTTGATCAATATATCAGCTGTGGCTACTGCTACAGAAGGATGACCTATTTTCTGTGAACCAAGTTCTGCTACTGTAATGTATTCTACACAGGGGCTGACTTTGAATAGCATTCAAAAGTCATTTCAGAACATGGTTACCATTTATTGACACATGTCAGTAAATATACACCATGTCAGTAAATATACACCAGTATATTAAGTGCCGTACCATCTCCCAATTTAAGTTTTAAAAGTTTAAAAAAACATAATCCAGGTTTCTTCAAGGATTCGTTTCTGATATGAACCCCCCCATACCCTTAAACCCGCAAACAAGCCTCTTTATTAAATAACAAAGCAACAGTGGCACTCCTACTATGGAATGCCCCTCCCAAAATGTGTTTAATTCAACACTATCCTCTATTTTAGAAAAGTACAAGTGCCCCCCCCAATACTTGTGTGTGGGGAGGAAATCCCATCTCCTCCACAGACTTTCTCACAGGGCCCAGTGCAGCTCCCAGGCTCCCCTGCACTGGGCTCATCGCCTCCCCCTACTGCCCTCGTCAGCTTGCCCGAGCTGCCATTGGTGGGTTCCCTGAGGCTTCATCCCACCCTCCATTCTCGGCAGCTTGCCCAGAGCTGCCCCAGGCAGACCCACTGAGATTTTTCTCCACATCCCCATAGCATTGTCTGAGAGCCACTCTGAGCACTGAGTGGCTCCCAGTGTCCACCCCCTTACCTACCCTCCCTTACCAGCTCGCCCAGAGCAGCTCCAGGCAGACCAGCCAAACTTTACCCCTCCCAGCCAGTTTGGTGTAGTGATTAAGAATGGCAGACTCTAATCTGGAGAATTGGGTTTGATTCCCCACTCCTCCACATGCAGCCAGCCAGCTCAGAGCAGTTCTCAGTCAGAGCTCTCTCAGCCCCACCTACCTCACAGGGTGCTTGTTGTGGGGAGAAGAAGGGAAGAAGATTGTAAGCTGCTCTGAGACTCCAAGTGAAGAGAGGGGTACAAATCCAAACCTCCTTCTTCCAGTGGCTCACCCGGAGCTACTTTGGGCAAGCAACCCAACCTTCCCTCTCTCGCCAGCTTGCCAGAGCTGCCCCAAGCTGGCCCACCAAGGCTTTCAGGGGCTTGTCTGGTGCAGCTCCAGTCAGGCAGGGGCTGGTGGCGGCTCCCAGGCTACACTGCCAGCACAGCAGCAGCCTCCACTGCAGGGACTTTCAAAGATAACTGCATTGTCTATGCACATGCATACAATGTTTTTAATTTGGGGAGGGGAATTTAACTCCCCCATGCATTTTTTAAAACTTTTCAGATTTTTCTGCAAACCTAGGAGGTTACCCAAGTTTGCAGAAAAGCCTACTTAGGGTAAGTGTGCTCCCTATCTGCAGATTTAGATATCTGCAGATAGGGGGCACTTTTGGGAATTAGATATATAGATTAACAACCCTCAGCAGATGCTAAGCAGATTTTAACAGTAGCTACTGGGGGGGGGGGGGGCTGATACTGATTGACAGATTTGGGGTTTGTATTATAATGTTTCATTTGGATATTGTACTATGTTTGTTACTACTGTGGTCTACATTATAAGCTATACTGTGAACCTGTTTGGAATTCAAATAGAAAAGTAAAAGGAACAACCTGGATCACTTACCCATGGTTTAAAAATAAATGTTAAATCTACACAAGGCTTTAGGTAGAAATGAACATGTTTTAATGGTGTAATCCTCTGAATCCCAGAGTCAGGAGGTAGCATTAGGGGAAGGCCTCAGCTTCTATGCCCTGTTGTTGGCTGTCGAATTGGTTGACCACTGTGTGAGACAGGATGCTGGACTAGATGGACTATTGCTCTAATGCAGCAGGGCTCTTCTTAAGTGCAGTACTACTATTTCAGCTCCTTCTACTGGTCTTTTTAGCCAGGAAACCATATAGTGTTCCTTTAGTCCATGTAAAACAAAAGTTTAAGTATGACCATGACTCAACTTGCTATTTCTTTAGGGAAGGAGCAACAACATATACAGCCACAACGAGAACTATGCTAGTCACGCCTCAAAATTCTAAAGCCATGGGAAGAATACTTTTCCTCAAAAAAAGAAGCCAAAATTGAGAAGAACTGAGGTATGCACCACTTATTATCCCCATACATTTGTTTTACTGCTTGACTAGGACAGTATCTTGCCAGCAAAACTATTTATCAAGAAGGAGGAGGAGGAGGAGATTGAACTTATACCCCACTCTTCACTTAGAGTCTCAGAGCAGCTTCTCTTCTCCCCACAACGGACACCCAGTGAAGTAGGTGGGGCTGAGAGAGCTCTTTTGAGAACTGCTCTTTCAAGAACAGCTCTGACAGAACTATGGCTTGCCCAAGGTCACCCAGCGGCTGCAAGTGGAGGAGTGGGGAATCAAACCTGGTTCTCCCAGATTAGAGTCCATGCACTAAACCACTACACCAAACTGGTTGCAGGTTACATACATGACAAAATTTAAAAGGTTTGTTTATACTCTGCCTTTCTCTCCAATGGGTGCCTAAAGGGGCTCACATTTGTTCTCCCCTCCTTGGCTCTATCCTCACAAACAACCCTGTGAAGTAGGTTAGGCTGGGTGACCTTGGGCAAGCCATAGTTCTGTCAGAGCTGTTCTTGAGCAAGATCACCCAGAAACATCCATGTCAGAGTGGGAATTTGAACCTAGGTCTCCCAGATCTAGTGTAAGACTTTAACCACTACACTACACTAAGAGCATGGACAGTTAGTGTCCCTATAGAACACTTTAAACAACAACGAATGGATGCTGAATTCTTGTAAGATGTGAATGATGCTGGCTGGAATGGCCTCTGCTTTAAATGGGATTGTTCTGTCTATGATAATTTATAACTTATTTTGAATACAGTATAGGATCACACTGATCATTCCCATTAACAGAAGAGAAAAGCGATTTTTGAAAGCCCCTCCACACCTCCAATTTGTCCCTTGTATTGTTCCCTATGGGTCCCATCTCCCAGGAGTAGTATTTTGGGGGAAATCAATGGGCTGTAGCAGAAAGGAGGCAGGATAGCCCATTCCACTAGTGCAAGTGCCTCCCATTAGTAGAAACTATAATATTTGGCATATTATTATATTCAAAGGTGATAAATGTCTTCATTTTCTACAACCAAAGCTGAAAATACAGGCAATGTACACACAAGGGAGAAATAAATGTTGAAAAAATAAAAACATAAGATTTTGTAGAAAACATTATCTGGATAGAAATAGTCTCAAGCAGCTGCAATAGGACTAACAGCATATGTGGATCTAGAGTTAACAGGGAAAGCACCATCTCTTCAGTAGTTATACATATTGTCATACAAATTATAGCATGTTAACTACTGACCACATTAGTCACATTTAAATAACATGCCTTTGTAAATATGTTGTATAAAAATTCCTAATGCCATACATTGTCTTATGTAAGAGTAAGACTTGTGCTGAAAACCATTTCACTCATTCCAAGACATAATTTTTTTTCACTGTGGTCTTCCCCCATCCTCAAACCTTCCCAGGGCTTCACAGGTCCACTTACACCCAAAGATTCCAGAGCACAGCACAACTTGTGTTTAAGTAAACAGTGGTAGGTAAACATACATATTGAGTTGCTTATAACTTTTTGCAAGTATCAAAATTACTTCAGAAATGATTAACCAAAAAACAGTCAGACAAGGGCATATCTAACA
The DNA here is from genome assembly GCA_029233225.1 of Lepidodactylus listeri. Classification (NCBI taxonomy): domain Eukaryota; kingdom Metazoa; phylum Chordata; class Lepidosauria; order Squamata; family Gekkonidae; genus Lepidodactylus; species Lepidodactylus listeri. The sequence continues at coordinate 53,614,736 of JARCFY010000006.1, forward strand.
GATAGCTGAAAAGTCCTTCAGAGTGGGGATGGGCAGAATGTCAGATTTACTGGTCACTTTCTCAGGAAAAGGAAGGAGACGTGGCCAAAATGCAGTGCTCGCTTGCTCTTGCTCTGTCATGTGACCAAGACAAGAATGCAACCACAACAGCACCATACTCCTTTCTCACAGCAACACTAGAAGGGCAGGCAGTAGATCAAGAGTGACATATGGACTATGCCACAGCCCACAGCCACCTGAAGGCAACAGATCAGAAATGGGTTGTGTATTTTCTATGGGACTGAATGGCTTTGTAACCCCACAAGCTATCTCTCATTAAGGGCACAGCCTAAGTGGGCAAAGAGGTTTACTTTGATAGCAGATATTGCATTCTTCCTAAAATAATAGCCTGCTAGTGTTCCAACTACCCAAATACTGCTAGTAATAAAAAAAAGGAAAATAAAATAAGGTGTCACAGAGGTTTCTGCACATAAGCTATTTTATTTTAGTTGGGTTTGAGTGGTTAAGATATGAGGACAAACATTTTAATAGCTTTAAAAGTCATACATTTTTAGCACAGAGCCCTTAACGAGATGTGAGTAACAAATCAATATGGAAACCAAAACTGTGCAATCACAAGATGTGTATGAATCCAGCTAGGACCAACATACAGTCAGTGGAGTTCCACATTTCAGCTTATCCCACACTTCTGAAGCTACTGCTTTCTCAGTTGCTATCATACATATACAGACTTCAGGTGTATCTTTGAACATGGAGCAAGGAAACAAAACCAAAGGCCCTGGTGTATTGGTATCTCTCTACATGTCTGTGGCCTCATATCAAAACACAGAACTTTAAAAAGAGCTTCCTGGTTTTTGAGATCTAGCATTTTCATTGACACATCTCCATTTTTCTGTTGCAACCATGAGGGCCAGAAACATACACTGTTAAACTGGTCAATCTAAACCAATGAGAGCCAACTCACTGGATGACTCTGAGCCAATCACTGTATCTCAGCACTGCTGACAGCATAATCACCAACTTAAACCAAGATTTCCATGAGTAGGATCTGAAGGTTGCTTCTGCTCACTCCACACTAAATATCTATTTTTTCCCCCACACGGGCCCTTACAAAAGCATATCACACCGCAAAGGGGAACCTAACACTGGTGAGTTGGTTAATGGCTTTCAGGCACAAAAGTCTCATTTGAATGTATTCCCAAGATCCATGTATCATATGTGTGTGTAAATCTATATCTATATTTGCATAAAGTTGGCTTGTCTTGAGTGTTATTTCTGTAGTCATAATTTTTACATGTTTAACTGACATGAGCCTGTTCACCACCACAGATCCTCTCGAGGCCTTCTCCTAGTTCAGCTCTTCCCCCTTCACGTTGTCTGTTCAGTCACAGCATGGGCATGCTCTTTTTGGGTGGCAGCTCTAGTGTTATAGAAGGCCCTCTCCAAGGAGATGCAGAGAGGCCCTAATATGCTATCCACCTTCTGAAGGAAATATAAGGCTGTTCTTTTTAAGTGGGCATTTTGTAATTAATTTCATAAAAGTATTGAGAGAAATTGTATAGTTGAGTTTTCCTTCTTTTCCCCTTGTTTTGTTATTACTTGTGGGTTAGATTTTTTTTTGTAAGCTGCCTTGCATGGCTGTGGTTGGTGGGAAAGGTGGCATTTAAATACTTTCATAATTATAGAGGCACTCAGTGATAATGTTGTGTACCTGGGGAGCAGTAGTAGATTACAGGTAAAGAACCACTATGTTAAATACTGCCTTTCCTTCCCATATGACCTGGATCCAAATTGCAACTGCACATGCCTCTTACATACTGAAACATGTGATCTTACATACTGAGACATGTGATCTTCATCCCATCTGCTTTGTTCCTAAGACTGAGATCCTATTATCTGGAGATGTCCCAATTAATTTGAATTTACTTCTAAACAATCATATGTAAGATTGGGCTGTTAAATATCTAGAATTTTGCAGGAACATAATTATAGTTTACTAGACGAAATACTGTGACTCCATGAGATACAAAATAAGTCACTACACTGTTTGGTAAGTCTCAAATATTTATAATTTGAGAACTGACCAGCACTGAACATCTCAGAAGTTAGAACAAACCATCATCTATACTGGCTCAGTGAATGGTCATGATGATATACAAGACGGCATATCCAACATTTTAGTGCCCATGATAGCATGCTAGTTCTTAAGCCCAGCAGGAAACCTATAATACTACATGACTCAGTGCAATTTATAATGCTTAATCTGAGATGTCAGATGCTTTCCCTCATGGTGCTCTTTTACATAGAAGATCATGAACATTGTAGCTGAGTCCTACAAAATTATAGAGTACAGGCTTTAACATTTTTGTTTTAAATTCATACTGGAATATTTTTTGGGGGAAACTCACTATAGCTGAGTTTAAGAGTTAACAAATCCAAATGGAAAGTCCATTTTTAATCAATTCTTCCTCTTACAGTGTCATCCTACCTCTTTATCCTGTTGAACATGACATACAGAATTTTACCTGGTATGCAAGAAACACTCTACTATGGAGTAAGCAATTTATCTGAAGTAATCTACAAGAAAGCCAATATGGTACAGTGATTGGTGTGTCAAATTAAGCCCTTAGAAACCCAAGTTCAAACTCCCACTCTGCCATGGTAGCTTGCTGAGTGACCCTGAGCCAATCACACAAATTCAGCCCAAACTACTTCACAGGGCTGTTGTGAGGATAAAACAGGAGAGGAGAACAATGTAACCTGCCTTGGCTCCCCCAGTGGGGAGAAAGGTAAGGCACAAATGAAGTTAATAAATAAAGCTTTGTGGTATAGAGACTAAGTCCTGTTCCTTCAAAGCTGCAATGACTGATATGTCTACCATAACTTTGCCCAGTACAAAAATGACTACTGAATTCAATTCCATGCTTAATTTTGGTTTTCAATTTAGAACAGCATTGCTAATCAACTACAGTTTATCATTTAGTGTTTATCACCATAACTAATGGCATACAAAATAAGGATCGCCTTTATTGGCACTTCATTTATGCCTTTTTTCCAATCCCAGGTTCTTGCGCATATTGTGCTCTCAATCCCATCAGCTTTCTGCAATCCATTTACAAAGTATTAAAATACTTCATGTAAGTATTAGGTTTTATTGCTAGCAAGTGAGATTCAGAGGCTTTAACAGTAGTTCACACATTCAAATAATGGTTTTAGGCTGCATGCCAATTCAAATACAGCATTTCTACACTGACCACAAGACAATGTTTTAGTCTTAGATTTGTATAATTTTATAATGTATACTACCTTTTCTACAAATCCAGCTAGCCTGAAAATGGATTGACTCTTCAAGGGACAAAATTCTAAGTATCTATAGTCCTTCTTTTCTTAGCCATAGTTCACATATTGCTGAGTAGCTGGATGCAAACATACATATGAGATCAAACTCCACTACATCATTTGAGATGATTTCTCTTTGAAAAAGAGTAATCATGTTAACATTTTATCTCAGATGATCGCTCCACACATGCTAGTCACCAAGATATTTCAGTCATCAAGTACCATAATAAACATGCATGCATCGACAAGCCTCTAGCTTTCAACCTACACTAACAGATGTTAACTAGTAACTCCAGTTTGACTGGGACTTAAAGCTTAAGCTAACAATTGTCTCTTCTAGGCTACATTCCTTTTTTACTGTTTCTAATGGTTCAAACCATGCTCAACACCTGATTAACTACCTTAGGTTCCTAACGCCCATTAGACCACCACTGGCTGTCCTCAACCATGGCCAGGGCTTTTTCAGCCCTAGCCCCTACCTTGTGAAACTCTCTGCCTGAGAACATCCGATTCCGAGCCCTGCAGGATTTGTTACCTTTCTGCAGGGCTTGTAAGGCAGAGGTGTTCTGCCAGGCTTTCAGTTGAGGACAGCGGCAGTATAATTGGGTGATCTGGCACCCTCATACTCCTCATTTCCCCCCGCCTCATCTTTTACGAGAGGTCTGGTAGGTCTGTGATTTACCAAATCAGGAATTTTGACTGTTAGCCATCTTAGAATTGATAAATTTTATTAAGGACTGTTTTCTTGTTGGTTTAATTTTTTAAAACTTATATATTTATTGTATATCCCTGTTGTAAGCCAGCCTGAGCCCTGCTTGTAGGGGAGGGCGGCCTAGAAATTTAATGAATAAATATACAGTGTGGTGTTTCTAGCCACCAGCAAACTTTCTTGGAACATCATGGAATTTTGTTCCTGGGGGTCAGCAGACCTTCAGGAACAGCAATGGGGCAAAGTGGGGGTCAGTATCAAAGGAGGGAAATTGCTGGAGAGCAATCCCCTCTTCTGAAGAGCTTTTGGAACTGCTTGGTTGGATAAACCCCTATATGCAATCAAAATATACTGTGTAAGGCCAATACACAGTATATTTTGATTGTATATAGCCCTTTATTGTGTTTCCTTGTTGAGTTTATTGGTTGGATAAACCCAGCACACAAGGAGAGAATAGAAATTTATGTTCAGAATGTACTTTTAGGAAAACAGTCCAAAGTTCTGCACTATGGTAAACGTCAAACAAAAAGGATTGTCCATTTCCTTGACTGCAAAGTATAGAAAAATACAGTATCTTCAGTCTTACGTATACCTTGCATAACTTACCTTAACGTTCCGGGGGGGGGGGGGGGGGGGGGATCACATAATAATGGACTAGATCCAGAAAAGAACCAGCAAAAGGTTCTTGCCAAACTCAAATCTTTCCCAGCTTCTGCTAAGATCTCCAAAAAGCTGATGCCAGCAGCTATGATACCAGAGGTATAAAACGTTGCAATTTCAGAAGATGTAGAAAAAAATGAATTTTATATATATATATATATATATATATATATATATATATATATATACACACCCCTGAAAAGAAAAAAACTGATATGGAGGACATATTTGAATATGTACAATACTTTCTTCTAAATGTATGCAATACCTTTTTATCAAATCTAAACTTATTTTACTGCTTTAACAGCTAAAAAAATTACAATTGGCATATGGATGACATATGGCATATTTATGGAATATACAAGTAGAAATGTTTAGCGTTCTCTATGAGAGAGAAAGAACAGTGAACTGCAGCACTCTATGCTACCTTAGCACATACATTATGGATATTCTCATCTGACAGGTAGCAAAAAAAAGTTGAATATTGAAAAAAGTGTGAAGTAAACAAAAGGAAGTACTTGGACAGAAACAGTTTCATATCATCACAACCGGACTAGCAGCTTGTACATGTCATACATGCCTATGACAGACACTGGAAACAAAATGTTTTTGCTGATCTAATACTGTAGATGGTCTTTAATGAAAAATCTTCTTTTAACACATTTTAATGAACACTTTGTTATTCCAAAAGAGAAAATATTTCACAGCCTTTTTTCTTTAGAACTCTTCAGAATTTTCCATTAAAATGGGGGTGGTTGTGGCTTTTTATTTAAAAACCAGAAAATAAATGTTTTTCTTCCTCAAGGGTTTGTTTTCTCCCCTGCATATCTTGGCATGGTACTGCCAAAATTGATATGCCTCCATTTGTTGGCATCACTCCTTAGCACTCTGGTTAACACCTGGCCAGACTGCCTTTGCCAGATCTGGAATGGTATGCCAGATTTTACAGACAGCATAGGCCTGAACTCTCCCTAGAAGCTAAAATGACCAAACTGAGGCTATAGTATTTTGGTCACATTATGAGAAAACAAGATTCATTGGAAAAGACAATAACGCTAGGAAAAGTTGAAGGCAGCAGGAATAGAGGAAGACCCAATATGAGATGAATTCATTGGTTCAAGGAAGCCATGGCCTTCAGTTTGCAAGACCTGAGTAAGGCTGTTAACAAGCAAGGTACCGTATTTTTCGCTCCATAAGATGCACCTGACCATAAGACGCACCTAGGTCTGCTCGGTGCCGTGGCTTGGGAAAGACGCACACACTTTCCCCCCCACTTTTTTTGGGAGAAAAAGTGAGTCTTATGGAGCAAAAAATACGGTAAGTCCCCTTTCCAATATCAAAAATGCACATGACTAGCAAACGTCATCCTGCACACTGACAGGTTTTACATGTTCCTGCTGTGTACTCTGGGTTCTGACATGCCAATCAGACTCAGACTCACTCCCTCTTTTGACTTATTACCTACACTGGATCACCCACTTGATTCCCTTGCCTTTCCTTGGACCTTCCTCCAAGCCATAGCTGGTGTGCCAGTCTGAAGATCAATGGAATTAGACAATTCCCCAACACAGAAAAGATAAGAAATATCCCCCCTTCCCCCTTGTCCTGTGTGGTCTGCACTGCTCCATGGGGGCAACTACTGGGTGGATGCCAGAATCAAGTGATGGCATTGAAAGGCTGTGTTGTATTTATCCTGAAAATGAACTGAAGAATACTGCACAGACTGCTTGCCTGTAGCCATGGTTCTCCTTAAAAACTCTGATAATTCTGATTTATTACAGCGTCTGATCTCCTTTCTAAGCATGCTCTGGAGTTTTATCACTTTTCATTTCTATCCCAAACCTTTAGGTACACAGCATTCATTCTGCTCCATTTCAGCCTGAACTTGACTATTATACACAACATGTAAGGTTACACATGTTCTAAGAAATTCAGTAACAATGTCAGGCACAAAATTTTACCTGTGGCCATGTCTGACAGCAATGGACAAAAAGCCACAAATGCCCAGAGGGCTACAGTGAAGAAGGAGAGCTGGACAAAATTATCCCCACCTCACTTCTGTTAGAACGGAAATGCCACTGGCAGAAGCAGAAGACCTTGCTCACCTCCCTCCCCATACAACTGCATGACATTGTCCACATGTCTTCCTGTAACCTCCATCGGATTTACTTAAGGATTAACAGGTTCGTGGGGACAGTGCGCCCTCATAGTTGGGCCTTGTTGGATCCAGCCTCATTCTGGCAAAGAGACACTCCATATTAAAAAGCAGTGTAACCATATACCAATAAAAGAAGTCTCTTGTAGTTTAGAGCTCTGTACAATATAGCCAAGTGGCACCAAAAGGTAGAACATTTTCCATAGAATTAACCAAGAACACTGAAGCATTTAGTAGTCAAGTCTAAATATATCATTAAAACTCTTGAAATAAATTTACCTAAGATAGCCATACCTAATTTGACTGATAGTAATGTTGATATTGTCAACTGCTATTACTCTAGAGCAGTATTCTCTATTCTAGAGAAATATAATTAATAAAAGAGCTCAGACATCACTAGATTTAAAAGCTTGCAGTTTAATTTGAAATCTATCATCAGCTAAGATGCCCTGCCCTGGATAGCCAGGCTAGTGTGATCTCATGAGATCCCAAAAGCTAAGCAGGGCTGACCCTGGCTAGTATTTGGATGGGAGATATCCAAGGAATACCGGGGAGTGACGTGAGGGGATGCAATGGCAAACTACCTCTAAACCTTTCTTGCCATGAAAACCATCAGGGTCGCCATAAGTGAGCTGTGACTTTCCATCACCACCATCAGCCAAGATCAGGACATCTCAGGAGCAGCCTCAGCTTTCTCAACAGAGACATTACTACCGGGGGGGGAGGGGGATTCTAAGAATATAAACAGACCAGAATAAGTTTGATAACCATTAATAAAAACCCACATCACATGCTGAGCTACCTTCTAAATTAGTCTATCAAATTCTTGATACAAGTATGTGGCAATCAGTAATCTGGTTATTCTGCTCACATGCAATCCTTCCACTCCCTTTTTGAGGGGACAGGATTCTGTAAACTGGGTGTAAACAAACAATGCATGCATACCCTATTTGTTTTTTGAGGAGGGGGGGGGGAGATCCACCCCTTTGTCATACAATAATCCCACTTTACACATTTGTCCTAACATTCAGTTGATTTATTTTACCTGGTCCCATGGGACTAACAATTTTACTGAAAGTTACACTGAAATACTAAGCTAAAAGTTGGGTCCTGCAATCCAGAGACGCAAGGTCTGTGCATCTTTCCTGTATTTCCCTACCCCCAGCAGTCCTTTACTACTTATGTGGTCCAACAGCCACCCAGGTTGGGAGAGCTGAAACCATCCTCTCCTCTCTTGTATCACCAAAGCTTCGCTGACAGAAAAGACAGAAAGGGCAGTTTCATCCCTTCCTCCTCCCCTCTGTAGCTACTGCAAAGCGGAGCTCTTCCACCAGGCCTTTAATTAGGAGCCGCCACTAGGGGAAATGGCCCTGGAGAAATGGCTGGTTTAATCATTCCAGCCCAGGAAATCTGCTGGTGGACGCTTTCTGGTCTGGGGTATCTGGGTTGCTGCGCTCTGTGGGACGTCTCTGGCTGCGGTCACACACACTAAACAATCCACTTTCAATGCACTTTCCAACTGGATTTTGCCACTTCACACAGTAAAAATCCACTTGGGAAGTGCACTGAAAGTGGATTGGAAGTGGATTATTTAGCGTGTGTGACCACAGCCTCTGTATTGCCGCTTTGGGGGTTCTTATTATGTCATTTTATGTAATTGGTTTTAATTTTATTTATGTATGGATGTGATTTTAACTGTTGTTAGCCGCCTGGAGCCGGCATTGCTGGACAGGTGGGGTATAAATGTAAATAAATAAATAAAATAAATACTCAACCTGCATAGCTATTAGGTCATGTAATCTCAGAAATAAAACTTTCCCTGAGTGAGAAAAAGAAAATTGCTGGGAAGAGGGGAACATGGGGAAGAGCCACAACCATCAGCACCTTCCCTGCTTTTCCTTCCAAAGTATTTGCTATTAATGCATACAACATTATAACCTGTTAATCATCCATTTCCATTGGCAGCTATAAGTCAGGCAAGTGGTGGGCAAATCTGAAACTTACTCCAGTCTTCCATCAGATATGGAGCATGTGAACAAGCCCTAAGCAAAATGTGTTCTGGCCTTAAATGAACAAGACCAATACACGAAAACATGCAACTAGTTTGCCCTACCAACTCTCAGCATCTGTTCAAACTTCATCAAAGTTTTTTTTAAACTCTCTAAAAGTGTGTTTAATCAGTCACTCTGAACGTGTACTGTTTCAAATTCCCTACTGCTCCTTATTCACTCTACTACCAACAGTGAAACTCAAAATCATTCAAAACCAAGTACTCAGTACTTCCAGTGCCTTGCAAGATTAAAGTTTATAACAATTACCAAATTAATTATTAAAATAATAGATCTTTTCAATTGATTTGTCTATGTAAAAATATCGCTACCCTACCCCCCTCAGTCTAAATCGCTCAGCCCCAAAGGGATTAGAGTAAGGCAACAGGTAAAGTCACAGTACCAAACAGATCTTTCAAAGAGTGAACCAGCTGCCTCACACTATCAATTTAATCGGTTATAAATAGTGAGTTTCTCAACTTCCTCCCCACCCCTAATTAGCCCACCTATCCTGAATAAATCAACCAAATGTGTTTAAGTGCCAAAGCAGATTTAACTAAGAGCAACGTTCCAAAACTAAAACTATCCAATACAATGAAGTCTAGAAAGAAAGATTTCAGATATTCACCAAGCATTGATTACCACTTAGTTTCCAACCAACAGCTACTTTAAAAACAGTCTGAAACCCACCCTTCCCTCCTGGCCCACATCCTATTATGCAAATGAAAATTTGAGTAGAATTATGAAAAGCAAAAGTAATAATGAAGAGTCAGAATTAAAGGCTTGCAAATGTTTTTGGGGGGTCTTCCGCTTCATAGAGTCTAAAGCAAATGGAACTAAAATTTTCAAGTGGATTCCTTAATGGGTATTTTGCTGTTTTTTGGTGGCGTAGAAGAGGGGATCCATTTTTGTTTTTTAGTTGTACCTAAAGTGTCCACAGCCAAGTCCAGAGTTAAGGCATGAAGGAGATCTGCTTTAGATTCTTCATCTATTTCGAAAAGATATCTGCCTTGATGCAGCACTTGTAGCTTACCTGGTAAGACCCATTTATAATGGCAGTTCATTTCATTAAGTTTCATAGTCACAAGCTTCAGCTGGTGTCAGATTTGTAGCACTTCCTGTTGAATATCTTGGAATACCAGGATTTTTTCTTTATGCAATTGTAAATGGCCCTTCACATGCGCAGTTTCAAGAATTTTTTCCCTTACTCTAGTCAGCGAATGCCACCAGTATGTCTCTAGGGTATTCTGAACTTTCCTGAAACTTCTGAACTTTCCTGAATTGGACAGAAGGCTGTGGGGTTGGGGAAGAAGGGTGATTTCTGAATGGTTTACCAAGCTCATAACAAGAAGGTATTTATAAAACTGTGATGGCACTTTATATTAGGTATAGGGAAACTCATATTTAAAGACTATGTTCAGTCCTTTCCCCATTCTGACACAAACCATTGCAAATGAGATTTGATTCACTAATTTAATCCTACACTATTATTTATCTAGCCCTGAATCTGTCATTTGGGTCAAAAAGGCACTCCAAATACAAGGACATAGCCTAGGAAAAAAACACAGTAGTAAGGACTTCACTACAGATCATTTCATTAGGTGATGAGCAGAGCAACTCACTGCAGACTGCCAATTAAAGCTGACTTTGGTGTGCAACCATGTGGCACTATAGACAAAACTTTGTCATGTATGTGACATGAGAAACAATAGTTCCCCCCCCATCAAAAAAAATTCTAAACATAACATTAATACTATCACCTGATTAAAGACCTCTTTGTCATTAATCATGTGAATGGATGTGATGGAAGGAGGTACATCATGGAGAATGTGGTGAGAAGATAATATTTTTGATGAAAAAAGTCACAACAGGTAGCAAGCAAGAGGAGAGAAACCAGGGACCAGCAGGGAGATGGGATTTCCTTCCCATGCAAATGATCACAGGGCTGCCACTATGGCAAGACGTTTGGAGCATGAAGGACATGCTCTCTGCTTCAAACCTCCCTCAGGCCACAACTAGCCACCTGGATCAGGAATCTGGGCTTAGACTACTCCAAAGCCGGTACAAGATCAGGTAGCCAGTAGGGGGTGAGGTGGAAAATGGAGTCAAAAGTGTATGCCGTGTGCTTTCTATTTCAGGCCTCTCTTGCCAGCCCGGTAAAGCTTGGCTGGAAAGTGGAGACTACTCCAGCCCTTGATCAATGTTCTTCGGGCTCTGAGTGCTCACCTGCTGGAACTGCCCCATCAGGTGCAAGTCTGTCAAAGCCTTGAGGCTACCTAGAAAAGACTGGAAGAATCCATCCCTTTCCAACCATTCTTTAGGCTGTGAGTAGCAACAATATCAGAGCTCTGAGGCTGCCCTGGAAAGGAGAAACATGGTTTTAAGCTACCAGAGGATGGCTGCAAAGGAGACCTTTGGACAGCCTAAAAACTATTCACAACATTCTGTTGTGGGTCCCCTCTTGTATAATAAGCAACAGTAGTTGTTTCATCCTCAAATAACAAAACATCCCTAATTTTTACAAACTCAATACAGCAGGGAAAATCCTGGACAACTACCACCAATGAAGACAGCTGTAAGTTTGTCTTGACTTTTGTCCGACCACGTACGTCATGCCACAATTCCAAATTTGCCCACAGGCTCAAAAAGGTTGGGGACCCCTGGGACAGAGAGAACCCTTTCTCCCTCTCTCACAATATTAGAATTCAGGGTCACCTGATAAAATTGACAGGCAACAGATTCAGGATGGACAAAAGGAAGTACTTCTTCATTCAACAGAGACCTACATTGTAGAATTCGATGTCAGTGGATATAGTGATTGCCATTCTCAGAGATGGCTTTGATGTATTCATGAAGAAGAAGTCCATTAATGGCTGATAGTCCCTGATAACTAAAGAGAACCTGCATATCTGGAGCAGGGTTCCCTCTAAGCCGAGCTAGTGTGAGCTAGCTCACAGTTTTCTAGCCTCCAGCTCACAGTTTTCTAGCCTCCACCTTTTTGTCTTTGCTCAGGAAGGATGGCTCCAGAGCAAGCTAATTTATGCTGCAGCCAAATCACTCACTCACTCACAACTTTAATGCCAGTAGCTCACAAAGCAGAATTTTTGCTCACAGGACTCCCGAGCTTAGAGGGAACATTGATCTGGAGGCAGTAAACCTCTGAATACCAGCAACAGGAAACAACATTAGGGGAAAGCCTTGGCATCTATGCCGTTTGCTGCTCCCCGCCAGCTGGCTGGCACCTTTATGCAACAGGATGCTAGACTAGATGGTACAGTGATATAATTCAGCAGGGCACCTCTTTATGTTCACTCTCATGTTCTCATGATAGTTATCTTGGGTCCATGGTTCTACTACTCTCGAAGGTGTTCCAATTACCCATTCCATTTTCTCACTTTCTGGGTTTGGGGCTTAAGCCTTTAAAACAGCAACCCCATATCTACCCCTCCAGAGGCTCCTTCACAGTTGCTGGTCACCATTGCCTTTGGCTATACCATGGATCTTGCCTGTTCCGTCTACTGTCCCATTGTTATTCCAATTCCAGAGTCCTCAGCTTATCTCTCTGTCCATGCTCTACATCCACTCAAGAACATATCCAAGTTTTCCAATCTTAAGCCTACTATGCTGAGGAGCTACTGGGCAGGCTCATCACTAGGGAGAAGTTCAGGTCAGTTTTGCCTATACTGCTGCACAAACATACCCATAAAGGGGGGGCGGGAATAAAGGAAGGCAGGCAGGTCACTGTACATTGTATTTCCAAACTACCATCAAATGAGCATGTCTATCTGCTAATGACAGAGAAGCTCCAAGTACTAGCAATCCTCCTCTTTAATTTAGTAACAACGAAAAGTGGTACCTGACAACTATGGTTAAAGACAGGAAACACCATGAGAATATATATAATCTATTCTTACAGTTAGCTTCATAATGCAACTAAACAGAACCTAGTTTCCAACTTAGAGGAAGAAACTTGGGAACAGACGACACCAATATGCGGAATGGTATTAGTTCACCTTCATGGGAAGCATATCCACTTTTAATCAATGGAAAAGTGACCAGTTTGGAGGTATTCTCTTTATACTGTAAGAACTAACACTGGGTAACCATACGCTGTAGGGCTTTTATTTTTACTCACAGCTTGCTATGCACAGTTGCATTTGTACATCCATTCTGTCTCACTACTATTTCTAGTTACAATAATCACTGTACTAACTCTGATAGCTTTTTGACATATTTAAATTAATCACTCTTTGCCTCAGTATTCCCAGCCAACTAGCAGTAGCAATGTATCCCTCCATTTCTGTCATGCTTTATCTCTTACCAAAGAGCTGCAAGTACAGAAGGCTTCACGCACACTGCTGTGTTCGCACCTGCAGAGAACAAGCTACTTTCTGTTCCAGACACAGAACTATGCTTATTTAGAGTATTTATTTCCCTCTTCTCTATACAAATGCCCAAAGAAACTCACACCAGCGGTCAGTCAATCCATGTAGTTTCAAATATAGTGGATCCACATATTCATCACTGGGTGAGAAGAACACTTTTCTTTACATACAGCAGCCTGCTGTTATCATGCTACAGCTGGCCCATATACTGAAAATTGCCTCTGTAAACATATTAGTCACTAGATCAGAATATATTTTTCAGTAAGACTTGAACACTGTTTAAATCCACAGGTTATTATTTAATCAGTTACCCAAAGGAACCCCAAAGTCATCTGAACTTTCCACTGTTCCTATACTTTTTTAAAAAAAACTATCTGACAAGTAGAATTTGTACAGAAGTCTCTTACATTTATCAAAACCCTTTTTACCCTATTCAATCTTCAACTTCCAGTTCCAAAATGCCATTGCAAAAGTTTACAAAGCACTTTCTTACCATTTCTAGATACAGCCATAGACTGTATTGGGCTTGATAATATTTAAGACATTAAAAAGCATTAAAATATAGTACTTGAAAAATATTTACACAATTAGATAAAAAGCATATAAACATGCAAACACAAGTACCAGGGAGCAGGACCAATAAGTTACTGCACTTGGTTTGTTTTAAAAGCCACTATAAATCAGCTCCTAAATTCTGTCTAAAGTAATTCATTAAAACTATCTGGATTTTTAAGTTTACTTAAATACTGACCTACCTGCTTAAAAGATCTGCAAATATACTGACTGCAAAGAAAATCACTCAAATCTTTTAAAGTTGAAAGGCATTTAAGAATGAATTCTCTAGCAGCAACAAGCTTCATTCCAGGAAAGCAGCTTCTAATCATATGAAAACAACTCATACAGTCAATGAAAAGTATCTGTTATTAAGATTACAGATGCTGTAACAACTTCAACAGATCTTGCTGCCAAAAAAATGTGTTTAGGATAGGGCATCTTTCTACAACAATAAGGAAAGCAGAAGCCTTTTAAAAGATTTTTTTTACAGGCATCGACAAATTTTCTTTGATTCTAGGAGCCAGTCCAAAAATTATGGGACCAGTCTGATTGTTCAGTCATCAAGGTTTCATATCTTACTGCCCCAGTTTTCTAATGATTGTTATCACACCGAAACCTAACCTCTTCAGTTTCTTGTAATTTTGTTAAGGCTGTGACAAAAAGTATTGTAGTATATAAATATAAGGGTAATCCTGGTTGTCAACACTACAACAAAAATCTAACCTCTAACTCAAGCCTAATTTTCTCCCAATTTTTCATAATTCCATTAATTTCTTTAAAATTCTCTGTTTAATTTCAAGGCTTCATTTGAACACTGAGCCTGTATAGAAAGCAACTGGTTAAGAAATTAATTCTAACACCATGCTGCAAGTAAACAAGCAATGACAAGAACTTTATGCACATTTAATTTTATGTCACACAAGAAAATGCTAATGAAAAATTATAAGCTTTAGAATGGATTCAACCAGCTTTCTGCTCAATGTTAGCCAGTCCCCCTCCTTATTACAGCCCTCTTTCCATGTGGCTTTTGTCTATGCAGGTCCCATGATCCCAAACCCAGCCCTGTCATGGTCATTTATGTCTTCCTTTTTTGCCAGTGGAAAAGCTGGTTGGTACCAACCCTTTGTATGTCCACTGCGAACTGCTGAGAGATGCTACAATAAAATCGCTGCTGAAATTTCTAGGTGCCATGGTGACCTGGGGCTTGTCGAACCACTTTCAGCCTCTTATTGTCCAGTTATGCTCAGTCTCACCACAAAGTCAATGTCAATGAGACCTCAAGGTGACTCAAAAAGTTATGCAGTTTGCTAAACACTGTCTATGAAATGACTGATACACATATATGGTACAAGGGTCAGAAACTTTGGACCACACAATTTTTAGATTCCCACATTTATATTTAAAAATCAAAAGGGATGGCAGTGTTGAAAGCTTGTGTACACTTACAAAGGTTAAGAGGTTTACAATATTTCTGTCTTTAGAATGTGAGTTACAAAATACTTTATTTAGAAAATGGATGCATACAAATTAGTAATGCATTCGAAAGTAAGTACCACTACTTTATAAGGGGCTGCAGTGGCTCAAGTGGCTAAGACACTGAACTGCAGACCAAAAGGTTGGTAGTTCAGCATTTCGTGACCCGAGTGCTGCATGACAGAGTGAGCTCCTGTCTCTGGTCCCAGCTCCTACCAACCTAGCAGTTCGAAAGCAAGAGATTGCAAGTAGACAAATAGGTACCACTTCGGTGGGAAGGTAACACCGTTCTGTGCACCTTGGCATTTAGTCATGCTGGCCACATGACCATGGAAATGTCTTTGGACAGCGCTGACTCTTCAGCTTGAAAACGGAGATGAGCACTGCATCCCTAGAGTCGTATTCAACTGGCTCTCAAGCAAGGGAAACCTTTACCTTACCACTACTTTACATATTTATTGATCTCCAAAGTAAGAGGGAGCATTCCTCTATGCAGCATAAAATGAAATACAAGATGATTCAAGTTTAAGTGTCTTGGTTTGCAACTTGCTTGTGACAAGGCATGAAGCAAAAGCAGGATCAAATGGTCATAATAAAATGGTGCGACAGCCTTTTCAGTATGGACTGTTCAAAATCTAGGTGTTTAGGACTACAATTGTAACATACCAGGAAGTTCCAATGAACTTAGTGATATCGACATAGGAACAGAACGGCTAGAAGTACTGGGATGCCAGTTTAATGAGCTTAAAAATTAATTGCTCTGGTTAAATGCATTTCACTATGTTAGATATATTTTTATTTCAAGAGTGTTGTGAAGGATCAACACCAGTGAAGTGCACATAAGCAACTCTATTTTTAAACCAAGTTAGCAAATCAGGCATCAGTTCCTTATGACTCCAGCCTCCTCTACATGTAGAAAGCAGATTGGGCTTATTCACATGGGCTTATTCACATGGCTCATGTATCAATGTGACTGCACAGAATGAGTAGCATATTTATAAAGAATAATTACAAAGAATCAAGACTCAAAAGTAGTTCACACAATACATTTTTCTCCCCACATGCCATCCTAAGATTTCTCAAGTACAGTGGTTTACAAGCTAGGCTGACATTGGAAACCAACTAAGATGTTTACTCATCACCAGCCTCCCCCCCACCAATGGGAAACAGTCGTGACTGGAATACCATGCTGAGCTTTACAGGTGCTCTGAGCCTTTCCAATGAGCAGTGCAGCTGCAGAGGTGAGCCCCCGCTAGCCTCTCCAACTCTGAGCTAGGATGGAAGGGTGCTCTAAGGCTTGGAAAGCAGTTTCTTGCCGCTTTCAGAGCTTTTGTACTAGATCAGAGACAGTCCCCAGCATCCTCCATGCCACAGAGAAGCACAGAGGCTGTCACCTTGATTTAAAAATGTGCAAGCAGCGGCAAGCACAATTGTAGACCCCTGCTCAGATGTGTCCACCTACATCAGGACTGACCAAATGTGGCTCCTGTTCATTTATCAAATGATAACTGAAGTACAGTGATAACATTTGTTCATATGAAAAATATGTGAATTGTGGCCCGTGGTACACTGCAACATCTGCCTTTGCATTCTGAATGCAATGTTCCTGCTATGCCTGAGCATTTCTGTTCTGCAACTGTGACACTCCTATATTACAGGAACCTGTGAAGCCCTTACCACTAGAGAGAGTCTGAATACCCATAAGGAAATTTGTGTTGTGAGCCCTCTGGATCACTGGCTGGAGAATCAAATGACATTTGAAAGTACACAAGTTGACAATATTAAACAAACAAAAGTTGTGAACTGAACAACAATGGACATAGTTGACACCAGTTAATCTGATCAAAGCAGCACTTTTCCAGTTACTGCAAAAACAGGAATTGATGCCTTGCATAACTATGATCATCCAGCTCATATTGTACTTGATGCTGAAGGACAGTAACTTGTCAGCCATGACTGGTTCATAAAACAGGGCAGTCCCACACTTACACATCAGTCATATTTGTCATGAGAACAGCAGTGTTTCTCTCACAATATGATAGGAACAGATGTGCATCCTTAAGACACCCACACTTGGTGGGAATGGAGACTCCCAGAGTCATGCTCTCAGATATTTAAGGATATGTGTCTGTTTTGGTAGACTGTACCCACATATGTGATCGTCACGTGAAACATGGAGCTGAAAAAAGGAGGCTATAAAGTGATCTATCCTGAAAATGGAGATCTGAGAACGAGCAAGCAACTTAAACACATCTATCTTCCATTCGTCCTCCCACAGATCTCTAAAATGCCACAACCAAATTCAAGTCAGAGCTACTTTCAATATCTCTTATACTGCTACAACCTGTATCAAACAAACGAAGATATACACAACTATGGCCAGGGGCCCATAGATTTTTGCTAACTTTTACAGCCACTCATTCATTGTGTCCACTATTGACCCCCTTCTTACCACTTAAAGAGGGGCAAGGGAGAGTCCTCCCTCTGATATCAAACTGAACGTTGGAAGTGCTCTTCAGTAGCAAGGATATTAGAAGATCATAATGAGCTTTTTAGTTCTGTCTGCATGTGCTGGAAAGTCACAATGTCCCCAAACACTCAACATGTAATGAAAGACCTAAGCAACCAAAAATATGTAGTTATCATGGATTTTGAACCCATAGCGGCCTGCTTTGCATGGAGCAAGCAACGTTTCATGGCTCTCTAAGCCTAGTATCAACACAAGGAATCACAATACGAAATAAAGGAATTTCTTCAGTTAGTTTCCCCTTTTCTGAAGAAAATAATAGGACATTGTACAACCTACTTCTAAGAAACATCTACCATATTAAATGTCTAACACAGCACCACACCTAGAACATGCTCCAATTCTTCTCTCAAAATGTTACCCAGCATCCAACAGAGGTTTCTTGAATGCTTACAAGCAGAACACGTCATAAAAACCCATAAAAATTGGTAATTGACTACGTCCTAAAGACTGGATCCAACAAAAATCCTTCCTCCAACTGAAGATTACTCACTTAGTGCAAAAGAACCATTGGTTTTAACCCAATGTATATGAAAATGCTTTTCAGACACAACTATAATGTTATATTAGCAGAACTTACTGGTGCATGTATTGTCTGACTGCAGCTATTCTAGTTCTGTGCACTCTGAAGCTCAATATTTTTTGAAAGCACAGCTCAATAAGATACCGTATTTTTGTATATATGATGTTGCCCAAGGCTAACATGGAACAAATAATCAACTTACATCAGTATTTTTAAAATATTCTTCATAATTTTTAAGAGTACTAAAACATTTCCAAACTTACTGTGTTTGAATGCACCTTTAAGAATAATGGCAAAACTTTTTTCCTAGTTAATACCATAGTTCAATAATGAGCCTGCATAAACTGATAGCTGTGACCAGCAATATTGTAGAACAGTTACCACTACCCTCAAATTCAGCAGTTAAAAATTATGATACATATATTTTCCAGAAAAAAGCTGGAGTTTCAAGGATTCTTTTAAGCACCCAGATGATTGAAAGATACATTATTTTTATAGGATGTGTCCTATGTCAAAGTTTTGTTAGTTTCCAAAACATTGTTCTCTTGTACTAAAATATTGTTAGAAAATAAATTATATTCCAAATTAACAACAATTCTACAGTTACTAAAAAGTAATTTTGTTTCTAAAAGTGACAGTCACCTGTTTCAAACTTCAGGCAACCATTTCTCTCCCAAGTAGAACATACAGCACTTTAACACTTTTCACATTATTTCTACAGTACTACTTGGAACACTGTCTGAAAGACATAAAAGTTAGATCTTCCAAGCTCTTTCACCATCACACTCTAGTCTCTATTTATCAGCATATGTTTTTCATAAACCCATGCCACTTCTAGAATAAAAGATAGTTTAAAACTTTCATAAGAGTACTCGGGAACGAAGTTGTTCTCTCTACAACACTCTACAGCGCAAGGTAGAGTGCTGCAAATGTGCTCTACACATCCAGCTACATTTAGCTTTCAGCCTTTTTATTATCATTGTCAATGAATGGGGCCCCAGTCAAATTAAGCTGCCATTTTAGGTTAAAGACTGAAGAGCCTCTGTTGTGCAACAGCAAGACAAAAAACACTCCAACCAACAGCCGCAGCATTCTAACTGGAAAAAAATCCATTAAAAATATAGCTCGCAATTGTGCTTTTTAACAAAAAAATGTATATAATACTCACACATTACAGCAAACTAACTGGGTTTATAATTGGGATAAATCGGCTACCCATGCTGCTAGGGTCATAGTCACTAAGATTTTTGCCGCAGTTAGAAGGGGTGATCTGTGAGAAAACAGAAATATTTTTGTTCAACTTTTATGCTTATTTTATTGTGTATTATGCCAGATATACAATAACTTTTCCTTCACAAAATAGACTGCACTCCAAAATAGAAAAATTAAATTTCAAGACATATTTCCACAGCAAAAATACAAAACAAAACAAATTCATTTAAAATTAATACTTTTCACTGAAATGTACCAGCACTAAGTTGCAGGAAAAGCTCCCCGCAAATAAAGAATATCTAGACCTACTTGAAAAGCACATTCAGTGCCATACCAAACAAAGACAAAGTAGAATGAGTTGCCTGGTGTATATAACAATCTCCAGTAATGCAAAGGAAACTCTCCATGGATTGCTACTTTTCTTTTGTCCATTGTCCATTTGAAACTACTTTAAAGCCAAGTCCTGAGGACTAGCCAAAAGTGATCTGGAGAAACTCATCCGATTTACTGTCAACGCAATAAATCCTGAGCTTAACACTGCCACCCTAAGGGCTGCCCCCCAGTCAGTTTCAGGGGGTCCCTCACAGTACAGAAGGGTGTCCCCTTATGTAAAGCTATCAGGGGGAAAAAATGAATGCAATATAATGATGGCTGCTCCTTCTCCCTGAGACTCGCCAACAGCCTTCACTCCCCACCCCTTCATGCGCCCCCCCCCTTTCACTTCTCCAGTGTCCGCTTCTATATTCTGCACCCACCCACCATAGCCCAGGCAGAAACAAAATCCCTGGCCAGCCTCATTTCCCCGTATGAATCAATCCTAAACACATACACTCCCTGACCGCCTGGCCTCAAACCACCTTTTCCGCTCACCCTCAAAATGGCCTTGGTTTCGGGAAGGGAGGGGGGGGAACTACGTCCACTAGGGAGACTTCTCAGCGACCCGCTCCCGATCAGTGGAAGAGACACGGATAGAGAGAAGCGCGCAGGCGAGGGGGGGGGGGGGGGCTGGTACAAAAAGGGAAGCTGACTTGGTCCGCGGGGTTAAGTCTCTATTATGTTACTGCTGCTACCGCCGCCAGCCCAGTACGCCTAGGTAGCGTCTCTCGCCCCTCTTCTTCCTCCTCCTCCTCCTCCACCGCCACCCTTTCTTCTTGGGCTGTTGGGAAACAGTCGGGAGCACCCCTCCCCCCGCCTGCACACCCGGTCCCCTGCGTGTGACTCCCGTTTCACTCCCACCGCCAGCCTCCTCGCTCCTCTTCAGCGAAGACAAATAACCCCAGCGCAACCTCGTGCCTCTCTCTTTCTCTCCCCCCCACCTCTGATTTCATCGGGTTCTTTCTCTCCTTGCCCCCCCCCCCGCCACCCCACCGGCTCCGTGTGTCCGCGCGGTGTCCCCGGGTCAGGCCAGCAAGAGATCGGGTGGGGGCGGCCCCCGCACTTTGTTAGTGCTTGTTGTGCTGCCAGGGCCGGGAGCGCTCAGCGTGGCCAGCAGGGCGGAGGGAGAGCGCTCCCGGGAAGCCGCTCAGCCCCTCGCCTCAGCCCCCCCCCCTCCTTCGCCAAACACACGCATCGCCCACCCCGGCCGCCTCCTCTCCTCCCCCCCCCCCCCCAACACTTTCCCCCAACTTTTCTTCCATTTTAATCACCCTACAAACTTGCGCTCGAGGAAAGGCGGCGGAAGGGGACGGTCAAGAAACACAAGAGCCGCCAGACTCGCTCCGGCTCCCGCTCTTCGGTGTGTTCGCTCCCCCCCCCCCTTCACATCCTGAGAAGCTCCTCGGAAGGGGGAGGGATGCACATGGGCTGAGCAAACAGCCCGGCGAGGAGCTTGGAGCGCACACCCCGGACTCGACTTCTCTTCCCTCCCCCGCCACCGACCTGCCTGCCGTGGGGCCCGGCCAAATGGGCAGCCGCTCCGTGCCCGGCGCGCCGCTGCCCTCTAGGCTGTGTTCGAGCTGACTCTTAAGGGCGCGGGTCAACCCACCGGGTCAGGACCGGCTCAGCAGCGTCCTCCGGCGTTTGAGGGAAGTGGAAGGGGGGGGGGGGGGGAGGGAGGTTAAAAAGACTGAGAGCGCCTCTTCCTCCCTCACAAACAAACAAACAGAGAGAGAGAGAGAGAGAGAGCGAGCCACACACACACACACACGCGCACGCACCGGGAGTTGGTTTCGGCCCGACGGTCAAAGCGAAGGCAGGCGGAGATCCCCAGACCAGGGCCGGCGAAGAAAGGGAAGGGGGGGTCACTGAGGGTCTCCGCCGGGTCCCGGCTCCGCTTCACTCCTTTGTGTAATTTCACTCGATTCAAGTTTAATCCGATAGTTCCCGAGCGCGTCCGCAGAAGCCGAGCGACACAACCAGCCAGCCAGGCGGCTGCCGCTGCTGCTACCGCCCCCTGCCTGTCCGCTCGCCCGCCCCCGTCGCTCGCTCGCACGCTCCCTCCGCCCGCCACGAGGCGCGTCCCCGACACCCCTCCCTCTTGTGGGCGAGCGGTAGTGTGTGTGAGAGAGAGCGCGCGCCCGCAGGCCCCGCCCACACAGTGCTGCACGTCATTACCCCGTCTGGCATAATTTATGCAAGAATCCAGCCCTACTGAAAGGGCGAAGGGGGGAGGGGTGGAATGGGTCAGGTCACTAACCTTCCTCCCCTCCCACCGTCCCGCCAGGCGCAGCCTCCGCAACCCACGAGGAAATTGCCCCCTCCCGGGAGGGAGAGGAGGAGGGAGGAAGAAAGGGTGGGTGGGGGAGGGGTGCCAAATGCTGACAGGGCGCTGAGGACAGAGACGCTCAGACAAGTCGACACCCTTCCCTCCCTCCCTTCTAACCTCTCCCCCCCCCCCCCCCCACCAAGCGACAACGGAAAGGGAGGCGGGCAAGACAAAAAGGTGGGGGAAGGCAAAGGATGGTGTTCAATGTGTAGATATCGACATGCAGCTACTGAGGAGGCGCCCTGCCTCCTCTATCTGTCCTCTGGACAAATGGCCGAGAATCCCGGCGAGAAAGGGGCGGTGTTTACAGGAGCCCCTCATGGCCTCACGCAGTAAAAGCTTAACGTGGCCACACAGAACAGTCAGTTACCTCAGGCACGCTAAAACTCTGTCCCTCGGCTGCCAGTGCTGTAGAGTCCAGAAAAGTTCTCTATCATAGACAACTCATAAATATAAAAGGAGGAAGAGCACCTGCAAGAAAGACTTCAAAAATACTTTCCGATGCAGAATAGAGCCAGCATCTCTTGATAAAATCTGTTTGAACAATGCCCACACAATTCTCTTCAAACATGTTCTCACATAATAGGGAGCAGGTTCGCACAATACAAGTTGTAGTGTCAAGCTAAAACATGCAAAATGTGTGCATGCACACTTTTTCCAGCTACTTAACAACACTGAGCCTAGGATCTGCCATTAGTTGCTATTTCTCACGGTACATACACAACGGGAGAAAGGCTGTAATGTGAAACATTTCTAGGAATGGCTCAAACTCTATAAATACTAAAAGACATGAACATAAACTGAATGTTAACTTTAAGATGGATATCATCAGATTCCCCAACTTTTCATAGTAGCGTCACGCCCACAAATAAATACCAAGGTTGGGTGGAGGGGTGACTAGTCTTACAATGAGAATAGAAACATTTACTGTTTATTAATCTCGAGTAAGCTGTACTAATTTATTAATGTGAAAAATAGGCCCTCGGTAAGTACCCACATCCATTGCTGTCCCTCAGACCTTTTCTCTGAAACTAAACCAACTGCCATTTCTCACATCTCTCAATAATTTTGGTTCCTTGACAGCTTTAATTACTGTCCTAGAGACCTTGTATTATATGTCGTTGACAAGATCTCTCTATTACAGACTTATTAAAAGTACTAAATACTCAATGGGTAATGATATGGGACTTAAAACAGTACTATAATTCAGTTGACCCACACAGCACACTTAGACTGCAGATTTCACCATGGCTAGCCTGTTGTAACTTCAAGTTTACAATTTTAAGTTATAAGAACCATATCTGCACAGGAGATCACAAGCATATACTTCATATTGGAGTAGAAAACCACCCCCTGGATCCATATTTAATAACTGACTTACTAGAATCCTAATTTCTTCTTTAAGCATGCTTGGGAAACGGGTGGACTAAACATTTGCCACACATTATGACAAGACTTCTGTGCCACCTTTCCCCCCCCCCCCCAGTTCAGGGTCGCTAAGGCAAAATAGGTGCTGTCTTTAGTAATAACTAATCGGCATTAATATTATGAACACACATTGAGATTTCTCTAGCCAATATCTAGAACGATGGATTTCAGAACTAATTTAACGGTTTATCAAAAAATCAAAAAGTTAATCAAGGTTAGCCAAAGTTAATCAGTCTAGAAAATATGTAGTTTCTAAGCTTTTCGCCCCATATTAAAAGAAAACTTCTAAGAAGTATAGTACTGTGTTTCACATAATTGAAGTCTAGGTCTAGGACAGAATCTGAATCTAATAAGCATAAAAAATAGTGAAGAAAGAGATAAGATACTACTGTTCTGCACTAGAAGACAAAAGATAAGTTGAATGTAACATTGTTGGAACAATAGTTTTAAGTGTTCACAGGGGTCATTTCGAAGAAAAAAGAGGTGCAGGAGCTCATCAGCATAACTCATTAGCATAACTTATTTGCATATGCCACACCCCCTGACATCACCAGAAGTATGTCAGAAGGCAAGAAAGAAAGGAGAGAGAGAGATGAAAGAAAGACAGACAGACAGACCGACCGACAGACTGACCGACCGACCGACCGACCACTATTCTGGGAGGATAGCTTCAGTGGTGGCTGAAGCCTTCAGAAGGCTGGTGGGAGGAACAAGGACCTTTCCAGGGGACGGGATCATTTTGCTGCAGCCATGACACAAGCAGGCATTCCCCCGCGGGGGGGCTGGCACCAACTTCCGGAGCTGCGCTCCCCCAAGCTCCTGCTCAAAAGGACCCCTGAATGTTCAAAAGGAAGCAAAATCTTATTATTTTTGAAGAATATGTAGAGCCATAACTCATCAGTCAGTGCATCTTGAATATTTGGAAGCAGGGGTCCTTTCGTAGAAAAAGAGGTGCAGGAGCTCATTAGCATAACTCATTAGCATATGCCACATCCCCTGACATCACCAGAAGTGTGTCAGAAAGGGAATGTCAGTTTCAGCCCCATTATATCCTATGGGCCATTGAAATCAATGGCAAAAACTCATAGGGTATATGAGGGGCTGGAGGAAAGTGGGTTAGAGGGAGAGGCTCCAAACTTGCAGGGTAGCTGCTGGGGCCTCTCCTCGAAATACCCACTAAGTTCAAGAAGATTGGACCAGGGGGTCCAATTCTATGGGCCCCCAAACAGGTTGCCCCCATCCTCTCTATTCTCTATGGAGGGGAAATGTTAACTTTTTTCCTACCATAGAGAACAATGGAGGCAACCTGTTTGGGGGCCTGTAGAATTGGACCCCCAGGTCCAATCTTCTTGAAACTTGGTGGGCATTTCGAGGAGAGGCCCAAGCAGCTACCCTGCAAGTGTGGAGCCTCTCCCTCAAACCCCCTCTCCTCCAGTGGCAATTCGGCGGCGAGCTGAATCAGATTAGAGAATCTGCCTGTGGCTGCCCTACTGGCCAGTCCTGAGCTGGCGGAGCTTTGCTCCACCTTGCTCCGGCCCCAACGGACCCCTGTTTGGAAGCCTCCAGTATTAAACAGGTAAATAAATGATCATCAGGAAATAAACAAGCAGGCATTGTCAAGGTTTTATGAAAAAGCCATAAATGCAAACTAGCTTTCTGGGCTGATGCTGAAATGTAAGCCCTTGGGATTCTATGAACGAGTTTTCTGCATACTAGATAATCTCTGCCACAGAACATGCTTTCTCTTGCACGAGATCAACAGTTTTCAGTGGGTCCTTGTGCAAATGGAAGCTTTAGTGCAGGGGTGTCGAAATCATTTGTTATGAGGGCAGGATCTGACATAAATGAGACCTTGTTTGGGTCATAAAACGTAATGCCAGGTAGCAGAGATATAAACTTTATATCTGTTGTAATCTTGAGTATGCTGTTCAGGTGTGTATCTATAAGCTGCAAACCTACTTTTGATTTACTGACATTCACCACAGAAATCTCATGCTCAGAGTTCTGAGTCTAGGACCCAGGGGAAAACATGAAATGGTTGAGGAACTGAGAGAATCTGGTGAAGCAAGCTATGATGCAGCAGCAGCAACAGAACTGGAAGCAGGAGATGGCCACTTACAGTGCGGGCCTGATAGAAGCCTTCCGAGGCCCTGATGCGGCCCCTTGGCTGCATGTTTGATGCCCCTGCTTTAGTGGAAGAAAAAGCAAGCTCTGTAGGAATGGACTATCTAGCACAGAGGACCTTGTTCATAGGATCCAAGCCTGTATTCCTAGTTTATCAGTAGTCCAAATGTTCAAGCTCTTGTGCCTTAATCCATCTAACATGCAAAGACTGCATCTTCCCAGATTCTGCTATCAGAAGTCACTATCTGCTATGACACAGATTTCAAGGAACTTTATCTTACAATACGATTTTGGAACACCTCAGTTCAAAAATATCAGAACAGCCAAAGACTTCTTTAATTCTGTCTTTAACCATACAGGGGAAACAAAATCACATCTATGAGCAAAGAATAGCACCTCTCTTGAGTTATAGCAGTATAGTACCCACATGGAATACATACCACAACAACCAAAAAGCTGAAGTTTTCACATACAAGAAGAAACAGGTTGTTGAGATTCTTTACTGAATAAACATATGGAGCAGAGATCCATCAGTAGTTATTAGCCACAAGGTATAGATAGGAACTCTCGGTCTGGGGCAAGTGATGCTCTGTATTCTCGGTGCCTGGGGAAGAAAACAGTGGGACGGCTTCTAGAGTCCTGGCCCCACTGGTGGACCTCCTGAAGACACCTGGTGTTTTTGGCCACTGTGTAACAGAGTGTTGGACTGGATGGGCCATTGGCCTGATCCAACATTGGCTTCTCTTATGTTTGGAACACCAAACTCTGTAAGCCTTTCATACGGAAGTCTCTAGTATTATTAGCTGTGTAGGGGTACAAAAGTTCAAAATACATTCATTTTCTTACGTAAAGCCAGCTCCCTGAATTCAGATAGAATACGAAATCTGTGATAAGTAGGAGAGAGTTTGGAATACTGATGAGAAGGTGGACCAAACATCACCAAATATGAACTTGGGCTGGATAATGCTACATAAATTACATGATCATAGGGGAAAGAGAAAAGGAAATTCACCTTGATAATTCTTTTTTGTTTTGTTAAATCTAAGAACATTTTAGAAAGCAACTGTGGATGTGTCTATATTGGCTGAGGACAGACTGGCAATCTGAAGCGGAGGCAAAGCGGAGGGAACTGGAGCGGGGGGAAAAACCCACGGAGCTGGCCGTTCACACTGGCCAGAGCAATGCGGATCAGCGGCGATACGGAGCATTCAGACTGCCACGGAGAGTTCAGACTGCCGCATAGCCAGCGCGCGCAGCTCGCGCGTGCCGCTGCACTTTTTTTTGTTTTCCTTTGATGTTTTTTGCATATGCGCATGTGTACATATGCACATATTTGCATGTGCGCATATGCGCAAAACTTTTTGCCGGTGCGTTCACACTTCCTCCGGATGCCTCCCGCTTCTTCCAGTTCACACTGTTTGGAAGCGGGAGGCATGCGGAGGAAGGCCCCTGAACACCGGGAAAAACCGGTGTCCGGGTAAAGTGGAAGGAAAGCGACTGGGAGACGGGTAAGTACGCAACGGAGCCGACGGACAGATGCGCATGTCTGAACATGCTCCTTTCCTCCGTTTGCGAAGCGTGCCTGCCCCGCTTTAGATTGCCAGTCTGTCCTCAGCCATTGTTTCCCCACTAGGCCCCACAGTGTGTCATTCCATATATTAATAATCTGTAACACTAACACGTATTTAGCTTACATCCTTCTCCTCTCCTCCATTTTATCCTCACAACCCAGGGAAGGAGGTTAAGCTGAGAGAGTGTGACTGGCCCAAGGTCACCCAAAAAGCTTCCATAGCGAAACAGGGATTCAAGCCAAGGGCTCCTAGATCCTGGCCTGACACTCTAACCACTATAAAACACTGGCTCCCAAAATGTGTTTGTTTTTCCAAACTTGTTTACACCAATCATGTTGCTGAATCCCTGGCTTCAAGGATATAACATGGAGTCTACTCTGTTATCTATGAAAAATACTAGGCACAGGGGCAAATGTTTTGTTTGCAGGAAGCAGTGCTTACTGGGAAAGCAGGAGACAGAGGCATGCTACATTTGACCCCTCCCTCGATGCTGTCTGCCAGGCAGCACCTTCCATACCATGTGTTTGCACTGTAATCAGTGACACTAACACAAGACAGACAGACTAGGGGCCAAACCATAAAAGTGAAATCAGTGATAAAGATCAGAGAACCTTGTTTAGTTATACTAAAGCCCAAACTAGTTATGACAGGGTGTATTGAAACAAGTCTGCCTCTTCACATGTAAAGGAAGCAGGAAGTCATGTCTATTTTTGAACAAAAATTTCATCTAGTTCTAGTATGTTCCCATACATGAGGACTCTGTCTTGCTACATATTAATTGCGCACACTGCCTGTTTTTTCTTGAGTTGCCAAATGTCTCCCAATGCAAGAATTGTGCCTATAAAACATGATTCCCCCCCATCTCTGTTTCCTCAGTAAGTGCCTATCAAGGGGAAAAATCTCAAGGATCTTTGTCATCTTCACCTTCTTCCATGAATCAATGTGTAGTGGTTAAGTGCGCGGACTGTAATCTGGGAGAACCAGGTTTGATTCCCCACTCCTCCATATGCACCTGCTGGATGACCTTGGGCAAGTCATAGTTCTGATAAGAGCTGTCCTTGAAAAAAAGCAGTTTCTGTCAGAGCTCTCTCAGCCCTACCTACCTCACAGGGTGTCTGTTGTGGGGAGGGGAAGGGAAAGGAGATTGTAAACTGCTCTGAGACTCCCTTGGGTAGTGAAGGGCGGGGATTAATTCCAATCTCTTCTTCTTCTTCTTCTTCATTCTTCTTCTTCATTCCTTAACTTCATCTGGTAATCAAACATCCCTTTTGATCTTTTTCTCTCAGCATTTTCCAAGAGTTCAAAGATGGTTTGTTTTCATTTCATTTACTCTGTGTCCTTTTCATGTTTCAGAATGTGCACACTTGTATGCAAAGAGTAACACTGAAGCACAACAAAACCCTAATTTAATCTGCTACTGTTGAATATCCCAGACACAGGAATAAATGAGAAGTTGACTGTCTAGCAAACACTGATGCTTTGATACCATAATTCCATCCACAACAGTGATCCCCTGTTCCTATGGCAAATGACGACACTACCACCCACCCTACTGTCCTGCATACATGGACGCTGTGCACAGCAAAAAAAAGCCAAAGGAATACAGCCTTTACATTTCAGTGTGAGTATACATACATATGCATCCCTGAAAACTTCCTTTCAGTAGAATCTGATCTGGGTAAGTTTTATTGTGTTTTGTGAGCATTCCAGTTTGTTGTTTAATTTACTATCTTGGGTAAAAAAAAAATTAACAGAGGAATATACCTGGGGCAAAAATACAAATTATGGATGAATTTACAGCCCAGAAGAATACAAAACAGATTATCAGCCACTTAAAATTTGAAAAGCAGGGTAATTACAGCAAGAGATACCTCTCAGACATATTTGGGAGTTCATTAAAACGTACATCCTTGGAGTGAAGAAGCAGTCTGCTCCAGCGTTTGACCCATGGTGTGAGCCCAAGCAGCTGAAGGCATGTGACTTCTCAAGCAGCTGCATGTGTCACATGGACTGGCATCTTTGGGGCCACACTGGAGTTGAGGGGAAAACTGCACATCTTCTCTAAAGTACCTGTGTTGGGTTTTGGCCCACCATCTACAAGTTACAGTTCGGGTCTGGCGAAAGAAATAAAATACAAGCCAATCATATCACCATTAATTAGCTTACGTTATACTCTAGAACATTATATTTTGTATGTTGTCCTGTTTTTATAGACAGTGAATAGACAGATCTTAAAATCAGTCTAAGCGACAAGCAGCATCTCTGCACTGTCATGATTTTCAGGTATGACAATAATGCATTGTACCTGCCTACCCTGATAATAAAATATGAAGGAGTTATTGAAGTAAAACACAGTTTTTCTCTCATCAAATATATTTCTAACATGATGTGAACTCATCACTCAGAACAGTCAATAGAACTCACTTTTAAGCTCACATCTGTTTACCAAGCCAGTCTTAAACATTTTCATGGCTTTAAAAGGCTTTAAAAAATTATCTGGAAACTCAATGCTACCTGTTCATCTGGTACATATTTTTATCTACCATTCCTTAAAGGAGCTCAGGGCAATGTACATGGATCTCCTTTCCCCACTTTATCTTCACAACAACCCTGTAAGATAGGCTAGGCTGAGAATAACAGTCCCAAGGTCACCCAGTAAGCTCCATGGTCAAGTGGGGATTTGAACCAGGGTCTGTCAGATTGTAGTCTATCCACTATACTACACTGGCTCCTATGTTTTGTTCTAGTACATTGTGTGAGTGTGTGTGTGTGTGCATACATCAATATTAACACACAATATACAGCCTGAAAAACTGAGCTCAATTATATCCTACCATCTGTAACTATGGTTCCTGTTGGCCAGAAGCCAATATACAATTACTTTTAAAATTAATTTTTTAAGCACATGCACACCTAGAAAAGTTACGTGAGGATGGGTTATCAATAAAACTGTTCCTAGGGTGATCTAGCACTAAGATCCTATTCATAGTATTGTCCCAGGCAATGTCATAAAGACAGAAGATTCAGACATAATATCCATTAGCATAAATCTCATGATCAGCACATACCAAAGATCACAGCAAATTATATCAGTAATACGCACAGTATTCAGAAATTCTGGTCTGTTTAGAGAAATACTATTCTTTAACTCACCCTTCAACTCTATTCTTATATCCCCAACAAATTCAGATTCTAGATTCTCAGCAACTTAGAAGAGCTAATAGCAACAAATAAATATAAATAAATATAAATATAAATATTTGGTTGAAGTCCTTTGAAAGGATGTTTTTTAAAAAATGACTGTCATGGGTATTATTCAATCTGTCAATAAGCAAGAGTTATAAAGTATGAAATACTGAACATACTTTGTTGACTCGTTATTCTTATTATATAAAATCAAATATCCCATAGAGGCCCAAAGCAAGCCAAGGCACCAATACTATGCTGCAAAAACATTTATTAAAACAAATTTAGTTGGGAAAAGGCAATTCTTGAAGATCAGTGCAAACCATGAATTTATTTTGCCAACACCACCAGCACATAATAACTGAAATGCCAGTCAAATACCTTATTGTGTGAAGCTGTTGAACTGGTATATTAACCATCACATTTCATTCTCAGAATATGTTTGCCAGTCCACAGTCTTTACAGTGGATATTTATATACCAGCACATGTAACACAAGGTTACTTTAAAACAGTCTATTAATCAACATCTCCTGGTGGTTCCTGGCCCCAGGGACATCCAACTTGCCTCAAGGAGGGCCAGAGCTTTTTTGGCCCTACCCAGTGGAATGAGCTCCCAAGCCCTGCAGGACCTATTACAGTTCTGCAGGGCCTGCAATACAGAGCTCTTTTATTGATTTCTGGTTTTAGATAGGTTTTTAGATATATCTTAACTATCAATTTGTTGTACTGTGAATTTTATGATGGAACCTGCCCTGAACCCACTTGCGAGGAGGGTAGGATACTAATTGAATTAACTAACTAACTAACTAACTAACTAAATATTTATACAATGGATATTAGAAAATTAACCAGTATTCTAAAATGTATTTGTATGCACCTTCAGCAGAAATAGAACTGAGATACAAATGTAATTTTGTCGATCAAACTACCTTTGACTCTTATCCTGAAGAAAATGGTGACTAATGCTCTCATGTCATTACTCAGCAGCAAAGTTAAGAAGAAGAAGAGAAGAGAGAGAAGAGACTGGATTTATAACCCGCCCTTCACTACCCAAGGGAGTCTCAGAGTGGTTTACAAACTCCTTTCCCTTCCCCTCCCCACAACAGACACCCTGTGAGGTAGGTGGGGCTGAGAGAGCTCTGCTCTTTTTCAAGAACAGCTGTGCCAGAACTATGGCTTGCCCAAGGTCATCCAGCAGGTGCAAGTGGAGGAATGGGGAATCAAACCCGGTTCTTCCAGATTAGAGTCCGTGCAGTTCAGAAGGTTTTTGTTAATTTCTGAAAACTCTGCTTAATTTTCACATAATGTACAGTACCAAGTAGTACTCATCAAAAAATTAAAACATTACTTAAAATATGACTCCCTCTCCTCTTATTATATTTTATTTATTTATTTCGATTTCTATCCCACCTAACCAGCACAGCCGGCTCACAGCAATATAAAACAGTTTAAAACAGTGACATACATAATTTAGTGTAAAATTCATCACCATAGAATTGGCACAGAAATCACAGAAGACGGTAGCAGTACAGTACTTCCAACACTGAGCACCGCAGCCTGACTAGAGTCCAGCCAGGAAGCTTCTACTGGTCGATGCCCCAGGCTAGAAAATTCACTCAGCCAGTTTTCCAGGGACCCCTTCCCCCCCCCCCCAATGGGGGCTCCTAATTAAAGGCCTGGCGGAAGAGCTCTGATTTGCAGGCCCTGCAGAACTGCAAAAGGTCCCCCAGGGCCCTGATGTCATCCAGGAGCTCGTTCCACCAGTGAGGAGCCGCCACTGAGAAGGCCCTGGTCCTGGTGGTTGTCAACCTGGCCTCTCTAGGGCCAGGGAGGGTCAGGCGGTGTTGATTATATAATATGCTTTCCTTGGGAATTAATACTTGGGGGGGGGGGAGAGAGAACTGATGTCATAAGGGAAATAGAACATGAGTAAGGCTGCAATCCTAAAGACATTTTCCGGGGAGTAAGCACCATAACCTGGGATTTACTTCCAAGCAGAACTGCTTAGGATTGCTCCTGACAACTGGTAGTTCTTTGATAACCTCTAGGGGAAGAGAAATAGAAAGGGATAAAGGAAAACAGGATGGAAGAGGGGTAGGTTGAACAAGTTGGGGGTGGCAGAAAAGAGTCTTAGAAGGTGTCATGTCCCAGTACAGAATGTTTCCAAGTTAAAAAACAAAGCATGCTACTAAATGAGACTAAATGACTAAAACACATTTGTGATAATAGTATCTGACACTTTATGAACAAAAACATTAAGTGACAGAACCCCATTAAAGGGCAATGCATGTTGGAAATGGCCCACACATTAGTCTTAATTTGGCCCTGAAATATGAGGTACCAAAAGCACACTTCCCTGACCTGGAAGTGTGAAAAATAAAGTAGGTATATTTAATCAAAATAAAAGCCACCAATGTACAAGCTACTATGAACAAGCTGTCCAGAGGAAATCATGGTTTTAAAAGACTCATCAAACAGTAAAATACATATAAGATAGGCTAAGGTGTCTACACTTTTACCTCATAACACAGCACATAGCTGAGGCTACCACATTGATCAACTAGGGCAGGAAGTGTTCACGTCTCTATTTCCCCTTTTTGAGGAAGTCAGAATTTGTTATAATACTGGCTTGTTTTTCATTACTTTTTTTTATCCTGAAGCAGTACTCTGCATTCATTATGCTCTTCAAACAATGCAGGCACATTCAAGCCAACGTGTTCAAGTTCTACAAATATATCTGAGCAGTGTCATCTCAGGAAGTATAAGGATGAGTAAGAAGAGTCAGAATTGGATTAAGTCTAGAGAAGGATTGTGACAGACTTCCTGAAATTGAAAGATCTGGCTAACTTTAAAAAAAATCTAAAGTGAATCACTCAAGCATGTTGCAGAATCTTGTGCTGCACAAAATGCTGTTGCAACTGCCTAAAATAGTCTCATATGTGGAAGATCTGTAAAGTCCACTTGTACACATTCAGCACAAGCATTAAGTTATTCCATAAATAGTATGACATATGCACCAAGTCACACAGAGAAAGAACAGAAAAAGTCTGGTCATTTTACCCCAATCTAACAAGTCATAACTTCTTGAAAAATATCTGGCTCTCCAATGTGGCCAGCATTTTCCTGTATTACCCCTCCCTTTGGAGGTTAACATCCAGCCTGAAACAGAACCCAAAGAAACTTGAAATATTTTTTTCTTTGCAATTTGATTGTTGAGCCTATACTATATGCTGCTGAAAGGCATAAATTAGCTTTGGAAAGAGTATCAGAAAATAGTAAACCAAAGCTTTGGTCACAGATGATTAAAAATTATGAGCATTTACTTAAAGCAGTTTGGTACCCAGAAAAGGATGCATACCTTGAAGATAACTGGCAGAAGTGAGAACAATCTGTATCCCCTCATGCCTAGAAACCCCTTGCCCACCTAATCCATTACTTTTACAAGCTTCACATTGTCCAAAGCATTAGTCCTTTTCTATTCAGGTAACAGAAATCCTCCAAAGTCCCTGGCTTCAAGCTTCTTTCCCTCCATGCCCTCTCCTACCCTAAGTAACTTCCGCTACTCATGGTGCTTTCCTGTCCCACGTGCTTTGCACCTCCCACTAGGGAGCACCCATCTTTCTCAATTCGGACAGTACTAGCCCCCCCCCCCCCCCCCTTTAAAGCCACGGGCAACCTCAGCGCCTGCAATGCCACAGACTTAGAGGCATCCATACTTCCCGCCTTTCTCCTCGCACACACCTATCCCGGATTCTCCTCCACCTCACGGGATTCCATTCCCCCGCCTCCTTGTTCCACTCGATTTCTTTACGTCAGTTTCAGGGTTTTCCTTTTCCCTGACGGCACTTTCTCTGCCGCGCCGATTGGCTGTAGTCTGGAGCCAATGGAAGAAGATGACCCCCTCCCCCCACTCTCGTGCAGCAGTGGCGCGGGGCGAGCAGGTCTCCCGGTCCCTCGGGAGAGGGCGTCAGTTGGAGAAATGGGCGGGGAAAGGGACGGGAGGGAGAGAAACTCTCGAGCACCAGGTGGCTCTGGGCTAATCCCGTAAATGCGCGAAGAGGTACTCATGGTGATTTAAAGGGGCAGGGCAAGCGCGGTTGAAAAGGCTCAGTGGGGAAAAAAAGAAAAAGCGACGGCTGTTAAAGCCGGACAATGAGCCATGCTTTAGGGCAGGCTCCAGACGACAGAATCTCGGCATTGATTTTTGAGGCGGTGAAGAGCGGAGTGACCCTGTTTATTTTTAAAAGACTGCGGAAGAAGCCAAGGCACGGCCCTCGTTCTCGTCCAAAAGGGACCCTCGCCCAGGCTGCCAATCTTCCGGTAGCCGGCCGACGCACACGAGAGAGGTAGCCACAGCGCTTCTTGCCGCCCCTTCAGCGGCATCCCACACAGGAAGGAAACGTGCCCCCACGTACGCAGTTTCCTCCTTAAAGCCACCCAGGCTCAAACACCTCAGTCCTGGAGACCTCCTTGACCCACCCAGGCGAGTCCCTTACAGGCAACTGAGACCCCATCCCAGTTCATGGATCCTCCCCGTCCCCCGGGACACACGCCGACGGAGTGAGGCTCCCTCCGGAGTACCCGCACAGGAAATGAAAGAACGGGTCGCTCCTTCAAGGCCAACCTCGCGGAAGATCCGCGGCTTCTGTATCAGGTGGCGATTGCTGGGGACCGTCTGCGCAGCACGTGTGAAAACTGAACATTGAATTCAAGAGGACGCCCTCTCCTCTCCCTGGAAAGGGGTTATAATTCGGATAGCAGCCTTCATTTGCAGAGGGTATTAAAATCTTTCTTGCGGTTACCTACACGGCAGCCTTGTGAGATAAAAGCATTTTTGAGGCCAATGAGCCGCATAACTCCTTGGGCAAGGAATCGAACTCGCATCACGCAAATCATTCATTTCATTCTACCTCCCCCCTGCCCATATTCTTTCCTAGCCAACACGGAGCCCCAACCTCTTAATATAGTTTAATCGCAAAGGCATCCCGTTAGTTTATTGCGGGGGAAACAAAGTTCTGTGGCACCCTAAAGACTAACGGATAAGGTAAAATTGTTCCTCTGTAGCTGCGCGAAAGCAGGGCAAAATGTGTGTGTGTGGGGGGGGGGGGGGCTTCTTCCCAGCTGTCTTAACAGAAAACATTTAGGTTCTAACCCACATTATTGTGAGAATGATGACTATAAAAGTTTCTAAAATTGTATGTGTGACACGTGCACGTACCATTTGTTTATTTATTGGATTTTTATCCCACCCTTCCCTGCCACCAGGGCTCAGGGTGGCTCACAATCAAATGTACAAATAAAACAATAGATAAAACGTTGTACAATTATTCAATTAATAATCCATCAGATGGCCCATAAACATAGGGCATAATGCTGCTGTGGGTCTATACATATGTCCAGAATCGAACAGTGGGCAATCAGCCCCCAGAGTCACTGAACATACCAGGTCAGGGGGGTGGAGCAGGGGGGGCCAGAATAAGACACCCATCACCTCAACCAAAGACTCTGGAACTGAAGCAAATCCCGCAGGGGCCTGATCTTGACTGGGAGAGTGTTGTACCAAGCCAGAGCCAGAGCTAAATGGATGTCCTTAGGGCCAGGGACCTAATGATTAATTAAAATGCCAAATGATGTCAACATTCAGAGATCCACAAAGAGCTAGTATTTAAAATCCTGCTTGCATAACAAAATATAAATTACTGATAATCAAAATATTAATAATTTCTGAAGCCTGCACCTGGTTTTTCCTTTATTAGGAAGTGACCCATGTATTTGAGGACTTACCTCACTATATCCTCTTTGCCCACTGTACTCCAGTCTGAGGGCTAAATTTTTAGCAGGTATTTTATCTGGTCTTAGTGTATATTCAGTTGAGGATCAAATCTCATTTCTGTTATCTGACACTGATGCATATGTTTCTTACAAAGTTTCATTATTTGCCCTTGCTTCAAAGAATATACATTCCAAATTGGCAACAGGAAGGGGGATTATCTAAGTTATTGTATTAAATCAGTCATATTTTGTTATTGGCTTTTGGTACTTCTGTATATTTTGATATTAACCTAGCTTGTTCATAATCTGTATTTTTACCACTGAGAGTTTTGCAACTTTGTAACAGCCAATGGCTAATTACAATAAATTGAGTAAAAAAAAAACTTGAAGATTCTGATCTAATTTATATTGTAATAGTAGTTTAGCTTTTTCTTAATGTAGTTTAATTCATTTGCAGATGGGAGAGGTTCAAAAGGTATGTCATTTTCAGCACACAAGGCATCTGCTGGGTAGTGCAGGGTGCATATGAATGGCTTATGGCTGAATCCCCACTGAGGAAAGAGCAGTGCTGGCACACTAAAAAGATGTACTTTCATTCTGTGCCAAAAAGCTAAAAGTTAGTTGGAGCATAGATTTAAAAAAAAATAAATCTTTCAATGCATGCTTGTATTGTTTAGAGAATGTGGAATCTGTAATTTAAAGAAAGAAAACTTTACTGGACCAACTTATTGTAAGACGACAGGAAGAAAGCTGATTCATTTGAAATGTGGTGCTGGCATACAATTTTACAGATACCATGGACCACTAAGAAAGACAAGTGAGTTCTAGATAAAATCAAGCCTGAACTCTCCCTAGAAACTAAAATTACTAAATTGACGCTTTCGTGTTTTGGTCACATTGTAAGAAAACAAGAGGCTCTGGAAAGGCTGAAGGCAGCTGGAAAAGAGGAAGACCAAATATGAGGTGGATTGACTCAGTAAATGAAGCCATGGTCCCCAGTTTGCAAGACCTGAGCCAAGGCTGTTAATGATAAGACATTTTGGAGATCGTTAAATCATAGGGTCGCCATAAATCAGAAGCGACTTGATGGTACTTAACACAAACAGTTTTAATACTGAAAGCAAACTTTGGTGGGGAGGGTGGGGTATAAATCTAATAAATAAAATTACACAAAACTCTTATTCAGGCATAAAGAACAAAAAGGAAAATGTTCCAGCTTAGTGGTGTTAAACATGCAGCCCATGGGCCAAATCTGGCCTCTACTGGGCTGGTATCTGGCCTGTGGGCAACTGCTTCCTTCTCCTGGCCACTACTGCTGCTGCAAAGAGGGAGCTCGCTCCTATTTCCTCTGGGGCTGCTGCTGCCTTCCTAAACCTCTCTTCCCTAGTTTGGAAGGGGAATGCCATGGCACCTTCAGGATCAACAAAGCTTTATTCCTGGTAGAAGCTTTCCTGTGCATGCGCACCTCTGTAGAAAAAGGGTCTTCTGACAAGCCCTGCTCTGCTGTTTACTTTGCGACCTGATTTCTCATACACTCTCCCATAAAAAAGGAAGGGGGGCAGGAAAGAGATGCATCTGGGATAAGAGGAATTAAAGAAAAATAACACTTGGATTTTATGATTAAATGACTGAAAGTAGATGGCTAAACATTTTTTAAAAAACATTTTCAGTTCCATATATTCCAGTTTAATACACCTAACTGGCTGCCTTTCTTCATGTTACCTCCCCCCCTTGCTTTTTAAACTTTTTATTATCATCACTAGCAGGGAGTGAAAACACTGCATTATTTCACTTGGAGAGATCCCCATTTCCAGTTCTAACAGATGAAAAAATAATAAAAGAAACCTAATAGCACAGCTTGCAATCTTTATTAGTGGAAGAGAGCAAGAGTCCAGTAGCACCTTAATGACTAACAAAATTTGTGGCAAAGCATGAATGTTCATGCTCACTTCTTCAGATACAGCTGGAATGTGAGTCCATCTGTGATTATATCTTGGAGAGTGATTTCAGATGCCAAACAATAGCAGCCTTGGTAATAAGAGAGGAAACCTAGGTCTCAATTGAGCACAAGGAGGATGCATTGAGCTTCATTATCAGTTGTAATTCATCAGTCTCTCTTTTCTAATTTCCCTTTGAACTTCCTTTGTAAGAGAACTGCTACTCTTAGGTCAGCAGCTGAATGCCCGGGAAGGTTGAAATGTCCCCCCACTGGTTTTTGAATGTTGTGCTTTCTTACAGTTGTAGAGTCCAGTAGCACCTTGAAGACTAACAACATTTGTGGCAGGGTGTGAGCTTTTGTGAGTCACTGCTCACTTCTTCAGACTTACATCTATTTATTCTTTGCATCCTCCTGGACAGAATCCTCCTGGACCAAACTGAGACCTAGGTTTCCTATCTCATTCCCAATTATGATATCTCCATGCCTACTCTTCCCTGACATTCATGTCAGATCCAGCCCTTTTAACAAATGAGTTTGACACCTCTGCTCCAGCTCATATTAGTTACAGATCGTAGTGCATCTTCCAACTGTGCTTCTCTCTTCTGATCCTGAAAACCCTTAAATGGTAAGTGAAAGACATCCTGACATGCAGTTACAGTGACTATTTTACAGTGACAAAATTCCTGTTCCAGCTAGTTAACAAAGTCACACTTTAAACTATCTGTACACTTTTACAGAAACCTATGTAATAGCCTAATACTTTTCTACAGAAGACTTCTGCCCATGCACCACTCTGCATCTGTACCAGTACCGTGATGCAGACCAAAGCCCCAGTCTACATGAACACAGACACAGCAGCAGACCAGAAGGGAGCCATGAAGGGATTGCTTCTCCTCTTTCCCCACAAAGTCATCCTCAAAGACTGTTGTCCAGCTAGAAACAAAATATGCGAGGAGCTTCCCTGCCACCAATCCGGATAACACCCATGACAAGCACAGAATTGTTAAAGCGATTGCACCCTCCTTCCCCCTTATTTCACACCTGTCCCAAGAGGCGTCACTCCCTGCCACACATCAACCCTAAATTGTCCAATTGTTTGTTTCTTTTGTCCTATCCATCCAAGGTATTCTTTTTGC
This sequence comes from Lepidodactylus listeri, assembly GCA_029233225.1. Lineage (NCBI taxonomy): Eukaryota > Metazoa > Chordata > Lepidosauria > Squamata > Gekkonidae > Lepidodactylus > Lepidodactylus listeri. Next base: position 53,654,183 of record JARCFY010000006.1, read on the forward strand.
TTTCTGCATTTCCTGGGAACCAGTGACCGCCCAGTTCTTGCCTCAGGTAACAAATTGGCTACTTAAGGTGAACTCTCTGCACATGCAGTTGGAGCTCTCAACCCTACCCCACCTTTCCAGTTCCATCCCTGTTCAGTTTGGAGCCACTCCATGTGTCACTGGCCAGCTCATGAACCATTCCTTTTTTCCCTTTTTTCACTGCACTGTCTACTTATCTTGCCAGACAGGTAACATATCACCCACCAACGATACTCCTGCTAATGCAAAAGTTGCTATCTTTTCCTATCCTATTTTTCCTAGTTCTGTATTGTGTATGTGTGATAGTTATAATTATACGCTTGAGAATCTTTAAGTAAAAGACCAATTATCACAGCAACCTGGTCTCCTCATCTATTCATGAGCTCTAGGTATTCCGACTCTGGTATATACAGGTCCCTATGTCCCTATGCTATATGCCAATTGCCCTTTTAAAATCATAATTCCCCCAAGCTTGAGAAAGAAATAAGGCAATTTGGCTAACATCAAGCCTGCAGTAGAATTTTCTTTCTGCTGCTAAAACAAGCAGGGAATAAACCTCTGGTTTAGACTATCCCTTACTGTAGCCTGAATAGGGTAATATACTGTAATTGGTTTTCCACATTTGCCAAGAGTCTGTTTCCTCTTATCATCCACAATATTTAACACAGAGCTTGTAACAGGTCCAAAAATAATAAAATCCGTCCCAGAAATAGAAGTGATAGATCTATAACATACTGCTTTTTGTCATGGTCTTGGCTTTGTTAAAGTCTGTTACTAGTTTTTATTACCAAATGATGTGGTTTCTTTCATGCTTTGCAAACCCAGTAAAGACATTTCATCATCTACTTACTTAGTACTAACATGGATTATTTACAGACTGAGACTTCATTGCTACAATAAAACAAAGTTAGTATAGTATACTATTAGCAACATTACAATGTAGTTAGCTGAGAAGAAAAAAATAGGCTTCTGCTACTGAGAAAAGAACTGAACAAGAAGGTATCGGCATAAGACTGATCGTGACAGAGATCAGCACTGCATGATGCAAGCTATATTTTTGTGTATATAAAAATATTTACACAATTCTTCCAGTTTGGTATACAGCACACTTTCCCCACATCAGTAAAAAATGACACCGTGTACCACCAAGGCTATATGCCTAAACTTGGGAGTGAACAATATCAAACAAAACTTTTAGTACATGAATGGCACCTCCAAACTACTATAACTACTACAGTTTCTATGTAACTTTGGCCCAATTTTTACCATCATCTGAATCACTCCTAAGATTCTATAAAATGAAATGGATGATTTACTTGGCAGCTGTGACTAAGTATTTAATTTCCAGTATCATAGGCTTTGTAACTAAGTATTTTTCAGTACCTATAAAATAAAGACAACCATATATGCTGGGGAATGAGAGTTTGAACACAGCCAAATTAAGCACCCAAACTAAGCACCTGAACACTTTCTCACAGGCTCATAATAGTTTGGTTGAGAATCTGCTCTGATGTGGTATATGAACCTCATGTATCTGTTGTGTATATGCCAAGTTTCAATAAGCCAATAGAGTAACAATCCTGTTTTAAGGTCTGTGTAACAAATGTGTTAAGTTTTCTATAAGCCATTTCATTTACTTTTGTAAAGTGCTGTCAAGTCATAGCTGACTTATGCTGACCCCGTAGAGTTTTCAAGGCAAGAGATGTTCAGAGGTGGTTTGCCCATTACCTGTGTCACTCCCGATATTCCTTGGAGGTCTCCCATCCAAATAATAGCCAGGGCCGAACCTGCTTAGCTTCTGAGATACATCAAATAAACAAATATCCTGAGCTATCCAGGGCAAGGCTCATTCACTTTAACTGAAACATAATTCAACCGTTACTTATGTCATACATTTCCACAGCAGCCAGTCCTACCACATAAACCTAACAATTTGCCAATGCAGTCTTCAGTAGATAAGCCTTACTTTATATACAGCTGAAACAGCTGGAAGGAGGAATTTTAGATTAAAGTAAAAGTGCCAAATCTACTTGAGAGGGTTATTGTGAAATTAGCATATTACTGAGGAAGGGATGGGCATGGGATATATAGAGCTGGATCCAGTCAGCCTTTCATTCAGTTTTGGCCTATTATCCCTCCTGACTACAGTCTCTATCGCAGGTGGTCAAAGGGGACTCCCTTTTTTCTCCCAGTAGAAAAGCTGGTTGACTCTAACCTGCGGTGATTAAATCATTCCAGAATGCATGCTGCACTACTGTATGATCACTGAGACAACTTGTTGCTAAAAAGTGAAACTTCAACCTCTATCCATCAAGACAGACTGAACCACCTAAGCATGAGTGGGTCTGGATCTGAAATTAGAATCAAACTGCAGCGATATAGCAACTCACAGTACATTTTGGATTCAAGAACAGATATTGTTCTGACTGGTTTAAAAGCCCCATTTAATATTCTGCACTTGGATAGATAAACAGGACTTTATTAGCAGCACTGTAAACCAATTTAATAGAAGCATGGGGAAAATAAAAATAAAGTCACCAAGTGGAGTAGAGCACTAAAGCATTTTCAGTTTTGGCTTTTATCGGGATTTTCATTCTGGCAGTTTTATTGTCACACCCCCTTCACAACAGACAAGATGCTTACCATATTAAGATTACAAGTTTTCACTAAAAAACCCCAAAAAGAAAAACTTTACACAGTCACTGTACAGCTAAATTGAAAAACTGTCCTTGATGAAAACATACCTGGAAAGGAAGAAGCAAATAAAATGTTTTTAGAAAGATTTAAGTCTTCATAATGTGTCATTTTACGAGTTTCAATGTTTCCTGTATTTTTCATTCATTATACTATGTTTTAACCTACATAATTAAGGCAAACAGCTAATCCATTTCTGAAGAGGTTCGGTGAAAATTGTGAGCAATTAGCAAACATTTGGCATTAAAATAGGTAACGCATATGAAGCTTATAATAATATACATAACGCAGTTTTTTTGGACTCTGGGGTAATGACAAGAGGACGAACATGCTAACAATGTCAATAAGGTTTAAAATCCAGCGTCCAAGCAGTTTCTAATAATGCTTCTGTACTTCCAAGCTCTAAATAGTATAGGATTTATGCAAATGCATTAAAGAATTATAGCTTGGCAAATACACCCAAGCTGGTTATTAAACTATATATACAGAAAGTAAATGATAAATACAGATTTAAGAGTCCTTCAGTTTTTCTTTAGAGCCTTGAAAATGGACAAAACTTGAGGACAGTTCTACAATATTGAACATTAGGTAACCACAATAGTTGGGCAACCTAACTACACAAACTGATTAAAATACTCAGATGACTTTGTAGTGTTTAATACAGTTCGTAGTCAAGGGCACAAGACAACATTGAACAAAAATAATCACATCAATTGACTTAGAAATCAAATCGAAATATAGATATGAATACAATCTCCAAAACCTGTCTTTAAGTGAACATTAACCATTTATTCAAAGTTGTACAAGAATCTGAAGAATAAAGTCTTCCGCAACATGATGCCTTCTTACAATAATTTCATCTCGTAGTTGAAATTGAGCGAGGGAGGGTGAAACAAGTTAGTAGGCCCCATCAGGCAGCTAGGAAGTAAAAACAGGTTCAACAGCAGCCTCCACCAGCTTGTTGTCCTCCCTGATTGCCTGCAAGTGTTGCATTAGTAGCAGCATGCTGAGGGCCGATTTTAATGCCATTTGCCTGAAATAATAAAAGTTGAACACACATTACTATTTTAAAACACTGCCACAGGCTGCAATATTTGAAAGTTGTTAACCTATTTCTGATTCATGAACAGCTGAAGGAGTAGTCTCATTTTCATGATCATCAAAGCGATAAGAAAAAAAATCCTATTAAAATGTCTGGTAGCAATTAAGGAAATGAAATCAAGAGTAGGACTTGTCTTACTATTTCAATTTTCATACATTTCTATACACTGGAATTCAGTTATCATGGTCACTATCAATATGTACAGTATGAAATCCTTACAACTGCAGCTGTTGTCTAAACTGTTTCATAAGGAAGAAATCTTTAATGTGATCATCAAGACAAAAATAATGTTTAGGTTTCCACAATTCTTGCCTGGCAAAAACTTTTCCTCCCTCAACAGTATTTTTCTTTTTTCATCGAATCAGCTGTACAGGCTAAGGGCATACAAGTGTTCTGTGTCATCAATAATTTCTATGATCCCCAAAGACATGGCAAGGTGCCAAGAACCACACACAGAGTAGTTCTCTCATTCATCAAACTCACACTTATATCTTAACCCTCACTCCCTCAAGTGGATTTTACCTAAAATACAGCACTTTAAGAAAAGTAATACAGTAGCTTCAGAAATTAAGCTCTTAAGGAAACTTTGCGTCACAGTAAATCTCAGATTTATAGTGCTTGGCAGTTCTGCAACAGTAGTAGCCTTGGGGTTTCTGGCACTAGCTCAGTATTGACAGCAGCTGATGTGGTTTCTTTTCACTCTTTGACTCCTCTTTAATAAAAAGCATGCCCTATGGCTCATTGGTTTTGCCCCCTCTGGGCTAGTAGCAACTTCTTGAGGAATCAAGGACCCGGACTTGGCATCATGCCAAGTAAATAGCATGCACTGTTGGCTCTTGACAGCATATTGCAATCAAATCTCCATAAGATACAGTAAAGCAGTCAGATATTCTATGAAACTCGACAGATACAAGCACGCTTTTCCAGAGGCCATGATTAGGCCATGATTACTGTCCACTTTATGTGCTATCTATTGCTAACCAAACACCCTGTTTAAAGTTACTGCATGATCTTTTGCTAGTTTAAAAAGGAACTGACATATTGATTCAAAAGGGAAACCAAAACAGGGCATGCAAAGAACAGAAGGATTTTCACAGAGAATACTTTAACTCTCCCATGCTGGCCTGGTGCTGCTAGTCTTGATGAGGCCCTGCCATGCCTCAGTTATATGCCTCAAAGTACCTGCTGCTCCCCACATGCCCCTCCCCCCATCACACTAACAGAGTAGCAGTAGAATGTCTAATGTGAGGCCAAGTAGGAATGCATCTTTGCATTTTGCTTTCCATGTGGGGAAGAGGCTAGATCATACCTGTACAAGACAAGTGTAATAAAACCATGAAAAACAGCAGTAACAGCTTTGTGAAACAACAATATTTATTTTAAGCCTCGTTTCCAAGCAACTTTAGATCTATTTTGTTACTTTTTTACAAGGTGGTTGTTAATTTTGTGAGTTGAACATGTAATTCAAACAAGCCTTTCCTTGCTTCATGGGCAGACTCCAGTTTCAAACAGGTGTCCATCATATGCAAATACACTTGCTCAATTTATGACTATTTCTCAATTTATGGGAATTTATTAAATGTCCATCATGTGAAACTGGTATGTAATCAGATCTTGAAAATAAGTATGCACCAAAAAGTCACAGGAAGAGACATCCAAAACTATGCAACTGAAGTCACAGCTGAAGTGAAACTTATGTCTTTAGATTTAATTCTAAGTATTTTCTACTCTTTAAACCACAAAGACTTGGGCAAAAGAAGACAACTCAGAAAATGAAGTGACAATGTTATTAAGAGGCAGCCTTTTATCACAGTTATAAGATGAACTTGTATGGGATCATACCAACAGCTCCTACTCCTGATCAGAAGGGACTTTACTAAGAATAGGTGAGTGTGTCTATTCTGCCAGAGAGATGAAGTAAGGCAAAAAAAATTCAGTGGGTAAACATGCACATTGATATAAATTGCAATCTATTTAATCTGAGAAGCCTCATCAGGCAGTTCCTATCTGACTGAAAAACTGGCACTGTTTCATCGTAGCTTTTTGCCTAGTGAGAAATCAATAGTAAAAAGTTCAATAAAAGGCAACATGTTATCTGAGTATTTTACTTTCTTCTGCACAGCAGAACTCTCTAAAAATTGATCTCAGGTACTTCAAAATAAACACTGAAGTTGTGGCATATTAAAAAACATATTTTTTTTAAAAAATGAGGGATTTCCAGAAATTAATAATTTATCATTTTAAACTTAGAACAAACAATAGTAAATTCCTGAACCCTATTCTGAACCAAGGTGGGTACCATTGTCGGTCTGAAGCAGTAGAATAAAGTTTGTGCCACTGGACTCAAACTTTGTTCATTCTGAACCAGCAAGCAAGACATCTGATGACCATGGCATGCTGTCATTTCCAATGAAGGAATCAAATCAATTAGGAAACTTCAATGACATGACAGATGTCATCACGCAGTAATGCAAAGCACACATACAAATTCAAGTAAACATAGGTGGTATATACATGTTTATTTTAATCTGACTTCAATTTTCTCTCAAAATGGAATAATACAAATCAGTGTATTCAAAAATTTGCTTGTAAACAGAAGCCAGTGACCTAACATCCCAATCCTATGTACATATACTTAGAATCAAGTCCTACTGCTATGTAATTGTGCATAGGATGGCAACCTAAATCCTGATTACAATAATTTTTCAGATAAGCCCCAAACATTTATTTTACAAATCATGTGCATCATATACCTTACTACTGGCTTACCATCTGCAAAATGAAAAGGCATTTTTGAAAATAACTAACACAATGTGGAGAAATGGTTACAAATGGATTTTTCTTTTTGAGGGAATTGATAAGATTTCATGTTGCTTCACGGATGGCTAAAGTCACTTAATCTCTCTCAGCACCAAACAAATTTATGTATAAATGAAATCTTATGAACACTAACTCAGAGCGTTTTCAGTTTGTTGTACTAAACCTAGACAAGAATCAACTGGGAAACATGAGGCTGCATTTAAAGTACCATAGGCAGAGCTTCATTCATAGAAGAGAACTCTCCTTCCTCCTCACTCCCACTGTATTCTCTGAAACACTGGCCCTGAGTTTGAGGATCCCCAAAATACCACTGGGCACAGTGTAGGGGATCTTGTAGCAAGAGCTGGGAATGAGCAAAAATAGTTTCCCCCTGCTTTCTGCAAGCAGAACACAAGCTTTAGATCTAACCCACAGAAATTTTTATTTCTAATACATTCAATTGATGTAAATGCATTTTATGTTTTTAAGCAAGTGATCTGATATTTGAAGAGCTTACCTCATTATTAATGTCAAAGACTCCTTCCTGTATTTTTTGGAAGATTTCCTTTGCTGTATCAATAAATGCCTGAAAATCAAATTGTGATGTTTGAGACAGATCCAAAACATGAATATAAGTTTCAAAAGTACAACAAACTACACATTTAGTCTCCCAATCAAGATAAGTTATAGTATCTCCCAAAGCTGATGGCTTACACTCATTCACTTAAGTGTGCTTGTTGCCCTCTACCAGTGGTCTTCAACATTTCCAGGAACTCACTGACAGAAGGTGGCAGGGAGTCCTGTGAGAAGTCATTGCGATTGGGCCAGGGAAAGCCAAATTATGACCTCACCATTGTGAAGGCTAGGACTATGAGCAACATACCAAAGGAGCTAGGGACAGGAAAAACATGCTAAACACCAGGAGGTGTACCATAGTGAGTAAGAAGTCAAGCGTCAAAGCTATGGAGTGGCCTTACCTCACCATCCTGCTGCTCTTCTCAGCATGCTGAGAAGGGCAGAAGGTCAGGCATCCTTACACAGCTGTACACAGTTGTAGCCAGTCTGGTGTAGTGGTTAAGAGCATGGACTCTAATCTGGAAGAACTGGGTTTGATTCCCCACTTCTCCACATGCAGCTGCTGGTGTGAACTAGGGTCAGTCATAACTTCTTTCACAGCTGTTCTCTCAAGGGCAGTTCTTGAAAGAGCTCTCTCCACCCCACCCACCACACAGGGTGTCTGTTGTGGGGAGGGGAAGGGAAAGGGAGTATAAACTGATCTGAGACTTCTTTGGGTAGGGAACAGCGGGGTATAAATCCAATCTCCTTCTACAGCAGGTTCTTCCAAAAGGCAACAAAAATAGCAGTTCTATAGAGGCTAGCAACATAGCCAAAGGGACTCTGTGTCCCATATGAGGGTCCCAGACCAACTGTCCTCTCTCTTGGCAGCTGCTACTCTCTCTCTCTCTACATCCCACTCTTAAGTCCACAGAAATCAATAAGCTTAGAAGTATGTAACAGAATGGGGTGCAGAAATGGAAAGGATGTGGGATGTCTTCCATGCAATGACGACTAGGATACACACCACTGTAATTTGTACAACATGGAACAGCCTGCCCAACAGAAACAGCACAAGAGGCCGGACCTGTGGTACTCGTGGGGGGGGGGGGGAGAGAAGGACCTCCATGTGGAGGAGGAAGCAGCCACAGGGTAAGCCTTCTCCCCCCCCCCCCCCAAGGCAACGATGGCAAGGCCCAGGCCGCCAATCCTTTCCTCCCTTACACCAACAGCGAGGCCCGCGGCTCTGAGCCGCCGAGCCCGCCAATCCCCCCACAGTTCCAACGGTGAGGCCTGCATGGCTCTGAGCCACTGGGCCCACCAATCTCCCCTCTCCACCCCTGGCACCAGCGGCAAAGCCTCAGAGTCTCCCAGTCACCGGCATGCCGCAGTTTCCAGAGTGTTCTCTGCGCATGCACAGGGAACACTCTTTTACTTTGGGGGGAAATTTAAATATCCCCTATATCGTTGTTTAAACTTCTGGGATTTTTCTGCACACCTGGGGAGTCCCCCAACTGTGCAGGAAAATCTCTCTGTCCCCCAAGTGCCCCCGGTGTGCAGATTTAGATATATGCACGCATAGGGGCTCTTGGCTATTTGATATATAGATAATAAGAGCAGAAATCACTTCTTCCCTTGCTTCCCACTAAAAAATTATGTTGAAAGGGCACTGGTTCTCTAAAGCACACTTGTGGAAGCAATCTGATGCCCAGAGTTTGTGACCAGACTTGTTTAGCAGGGATGGGAGGTTTTGCTGTTGTTTTGGCTTTTGGGGATTTGCAAAACTTAAAAAACTAGCCTGAACATAGGGAGACATGGAAACCTAAACATACCAGGGTAAAAGAACTGTGGTTTTGCTGATGCAAGGTTGCCTCTCTATTACTGTCTTCTAAGGCAGCACTTTTTTTTTTTGGCATTAAGAGTTCAAGGAGATTACATGAAGTTTCAGCTTTGACGTAGAAATCCTTGCTCCAATGAGCAGCAGCAGGTTATTACTCAGTGCTAAGGGAAAAGATTTCTCACTGTCACTTGCCTTATTATTATTACTAATAATTTTAGAGGCAAATCATAGCACTGAAAGAAGTTCTGGGACTGTACCCACACAAAATCAAATTGCTTTGCTTTCAAGGAAGACTATATGAAAAAAGGAGAAAAATACATTTTTTAACAAGAGACAGTGGCAGAAGAGACTGTAAATTAAGAGGAATTAAAAAAATGTGGGGAAGGCAGAAGTGGAGGAGATAGGGAATACACTTTTGGATGTAAAAAGCCAGGCAAAAGAAACAATCACAGAGAAAATAAAGAATAATATAGTGTTTAGATAACATAAGACAGCATAAGGAAAAGAACTGTGTGAGGAAAAAGAATGAATGTATGCAGCCATGACCCACGTATATTAATGCAATACAAGAGGTGATCCCCAACCCAATTTTCTGCCCTTTTCAACAATCCAGATGCTTACCAGGCCCAGCTATTTAATTTGTCAGTGGCTACTAGATGCTTGGACTTTTATACTGTTGTTTCACAAATATATTTGCTTTTAAAAATGTTTTTACAGTTTAGCATTATTTTTACACAATATATTCTATTCTTAGCCTGTGTGATATACCGAGTTGGCTACAAACAATTTATTCTTGCTGCACACAACTGAATATCTGAAGGAAAAAAGCAGAACTTTGGTATTCCCATTGCCTAAAACACAGATATATGCAACAGGGCAAGTAGTACATTGCAGTCAATTGTTTCATCCTAGTCTTTACGCCTTTTAACAGTTTAATGATTAATCTAATGGGAACTTTATTAAGTACAGCACAGAAAAACAGGTTGCTTACTTGTATCTTTGAGTGGTCATCTGTGCATTCACACCTATGGGTTTACCGCGCTTGCACAGAAATCCAACAGTGTCATAGAAAGCTTTTAACAGATTTTCGCACCCAGAGGAGCAGGGTGCGGATATCACGCCAGTTCCTTCTGACCGCTGCGAACCAGACTAGAGAAGAGAAGAATAAAGCCAGGCGCAGAGGGGAAGGATGGGCAGGTGGTGTGAATGCACAGATGACCACTCGAAGATCATCAGTTACAGGTAAGCAACCTGTTTTTTTATCTTCAACGTGGTCTCTGTGCTTCACACCTATGGGAGAGTAGTGAGCAGTGGCCTACCTGGAGGAGGGTGCTGGCAGGCTGTCACTGAGAAGCGGTGGATAGGATGAGGCAACCCAAGCTAGTACGCCATGAGGCTCTCACATCTAAGGCGTAGTGGCAGATAAACATATTGGGTGTTATCTATGTAGCCACCTGGCATATATCCACGAGAGACGCTCCCTTCAGAAAAGCCATGGAAGTGGCTATAGCTCTAGTAAAGTGGGCTGTCAGCGAGTCCAGAATTGGGACTCGGGCCAGCTGGTATGAGAGAGTTATCAGTTGGATAATCCACTTGGAGAGTCGTTGTGCTGAAATAGGGGTGCCCAGCATACTAGGCGCATAAGAAACAAAGAGTTTGGGAGTTTGCCTGTCTGATCTTGTGCGTGACAGGTAGAATAGCAAGGCTTGTTTGACATCCAACGTATGAAGGAGACGCTCTGATTCATTAGAGTAGTTAGGATAAAAATTAGGGAGGACGACTTCGTAGTTGAGGTGGAATTCAGAGATGACCTTAGGGAGGAAGGAGATGTCCGGAACCAGCTTGACTGTATCTGGCAGGAAGGAAAGGAACAGCGGATCATGCCTGAATGCCCGAAGTTCACCCACCCTTCTCGCTGAGGTAATTGCAACAAGGAATGCTGTCTTCCATGATAAAAGTCTCAACTCGCATGTAGCCATGGGTTCAAAGGGCCTCCTAGTGAGAGTTTGTAGCAGTAACAGCAGCTCCCAAAGTTGGGCCGGCTTTCTGATGGGCGGGTACAAATGGAGCAAGTCCTTTATAAAGCGTTTCGAGAGTGGATGAGTGAACACTGAGAAGCCATCTACTGTGCTGTGAAATGCTGATATGGCAGCCAAGTATACTCATAAAGAGGAGTGTGAAAGGCCAGAATCAGCCAAAAAAAGTAAAAACTCAAAAATTTGTGAGAGTCCCGCAGACGTAGGCGAAGTAGGATCACATGTTAGAAAGGAGCAAAAGCGTGCTCATTTATAGCCATAGGACCTGCGTGTGGAGGCTTTGCGAGAGTTAAGCAAAACATTGGCTACTCTCTCGGTGAATTTGAAGGAGATGTCGTGGTGCAACAGTGGGGAGTCTGTGGTTTGTAGAAGGTCCGGTTGAGATGGGAGATGCAGATAATTCCCATTGGCTAGGGACAGGAGGACTGGAAACCTGGGCCTGGGTTTCCTGGGCCACCACGGGGCTATGAGAATACAGTTTGCGACATCCCACATGATCTTGTGCACCACCCGGGTTAGTAGGGGCATCGGTGGGAACAGGTATAGCAGGTTCACAGACCAAGGGTAGACGAAACCGTCTCCCAGAGAGAGGGGCCTCCATGACTGCAAAACAAGGGACATTTCTGGTGAGCCCATCTGGTGAAGGTATCTATGTCTGGGAATCCCCAGCGAAGGAAAATGGGGCGAAGATATGCCCAGGCGAGTTCCTAATTGTGGGCGTTGGTGTGTCCCCTGCTGAAGCGGTCTGCTCGGGTATTGAGGGACCCAGGTATGTGGGTAGCCCGGATAAAAACATTGTTGTCCATGCACCAGTCCCACATTTGTATGGCGAGAAAGCATAGGTGACGTGATCGTGTGCTGCCCTGTCAATTGATATAGGAGACTGCGGTGGTGTTGTCGGAGAGCATTGCCACACATTTCCCTTGCAACAGGGACAGAAAGGTGTGTAGGGCATAAAAGATTGCAAGAAGTTCCAGATAACTGATGTGGTGGGACAATGATTGTGGGTCCCACTGCCCTCCTGCATTGTGTCCCAGGAGATGCACTCCCCATCCCCATCTGGAGGCATCAGTAGTCAACGTGAGTTGCGGGGAAGGGAGGTGAAAGGGGGCCCCTTGGAGGAGAGTCACAGGTTGGGTCCACCATAACAGTGAGTCCCTTACCTCCGGTGGTGGGGAGAGGCGGAGTGACTGCGGGTGCTGTTGAGGTCCATAGGACCTGATGAACCTAAGTTGTAGAAGCCGCATTTTTAGTTTGGCAAATGGGAGGACCACTGTCGTAGCTGCCATATGTCCTAGAAGGCGTTGTACAGTGAAGGCGGCTGAGGTTGGTTGAGAATGTATCTGAGTGGCCACAGAGATGATGGTGGTCGCCCTGTCGTCCGGAAGATAAGCACGGAGAGCGTTGGAGTCGAGAATGGCTCCTATGTACTGCACTTGCTGGGCCGAAGTTAAATGCGACTTTCCCCTGTTGATGGTGAGGCCCAGGCAACTCAAGAGGGAACAGGTAAGAGATGTTGTGTATGAGGTTCTCTCGGGAGTTTGCCACCAGCAGCCAGTCGTCGATGTAAGGAAAGACAACGACACCCTGAAAGTGGAGGAAGGCTGCAACAACCACCATAGTTTTTGTGAACACTCTGGGTGCCGTAGAAAGTCCAAAAGGGTGGGCCCTGTATTGGTAGTGGGCCTGGCCTATCGTACATACATATACCTTTATTGGCATAAAACAGGTTACAGAAAGAGACATAATCGGAAAGCCTGGCCTATCGTGAAACGTAGGTATTTGCAATGCAGAGGAGAGATGGTAAGGTGGAAATACGCATCCTGAAGGTCGAGGATGGCCATCCAGGCATGCCTTCGGATGAGAGGGAGAAGGGAGAGGAGGGTGACCATTTGGAAGCGACAGTGGAGAATGAATTTGTTCGGCTCCCGTAGGTCCAGGATGGGTCTGGTGCCTCCATCTCATTTGGGGACCTCAAAGTAGCGGGAGTAAAAACCCGTCAGCTGTTGTTGAACGGGCACAGGTTATATTGTGTTCTTGGAGAGGAGGACCGAGACTTCCTGGAGGAGGGCGTCTGAGGGTGGAGTGTTGACTACCCAAGAGTGTGGTGGAAGCTGAAAGAACTCTTATTAGGTACCTGTGGGCAATGGAGAGTACCCAGGCATCCGCGGTCACGTGGCTCCAGGTGGGAAGGAAGGGAGCATGGTGAGTGATAGGGAGAGGTGAGTCAAAGACCCTGCTTGGGCGGATGGGTGGCTTTAGGGCGGCCTGACCGTTGCGCTGTTGGGAACTTTTGTTTCTGGCCATAAGGTACTCTTTGAGTGGAAGAAGAGCTACAAGGCCTCCACGAGCGGTCAGGAGAGCTCTGACTGGTGGATCTTCTAGACCAAGGGCAGGTCCAGGATCTTGGTTTAAATTGTCTAGGGGCGGAGAAAACCCCTAAAGTGCGAGAAGCCTTAATGCTTTTGTCCATTTCCTGCAGGACAGAGTCAGTGGTGGAATGGAATAGATCAAGCCCATTGAAGGGGAGGTCCTCTATGTATGCCCTCGTGTCATTTTGGAGAGTGGTGGATCGCAACCAGGAGTGGCGGCGAAGGGCGATGGCAGATGTCATAGACTTGGAGCAGAAGTCCAGAACATGTTTGGCTGTGTTGATTTGTTGTTTTGCCAAAATTAATCCTTCTTTTTGGATCTTGCGGGCAGCTTGGCGCTGTTTATCTGGGAGGGATGCAAGGTACTGAGTAAGTTGTTCCCAGAGAGCATATTGGTACCTGCGCATGCAAGCGAGATAATTGGATGTTTTCAATCCTAAAGCTCCAGCTGAATAAAATCTTCCAAAAGCATCCAGTTTCTTTCCTTCCTTATCAGATGGGGTGGAATGGGTGCATTTGGATCTAGAGGAAGAATTCACAACAATGGAGTTTGGGCGGGGGTGGTTGAGCAAGAACTCCGCTCCAGTGTCCTGGACTCTATACATGTGGTCCAGCCTCCTAGAGGAGACTGGTGTAGATGATGGTGTATCCCAAGTGGTCTTCGCCGCCTGCAACAGAATCGCAGACATAGGTAAAACTATTGATGTTGAGACATCCAGCTGCACCACATCAAACACAGCATCAGTGATGGCTGGTTTGGGCTGCACCATGGACAACCCTAGAGACAGTGCCATACGTTTTTATCAAGTCTTCATAGAAGGAAAGATCCTCCAAGGGAGAGATTGGGAGGTTGTCAGCGACATCCAGTTTCGGGGATGGTTCATTGGGAGAATTAGTGTCAGACTGGTCATCTTCCGAATCCTTGTCAGAGGATTCTGAAGTCGGTGGTGGGGGATCGGAAAAACCACCCAAGTCGATATCGTGTTGCTGAGGCGGCAGAACGGGTGTCGATACCAGGAACTTCGATGAAGCAGGCTGCCGACAATCCCGAGGGGGTACGAAGATTCCTCGGCGGCGAAGAAGGAGTGCGGTGCCTCGGATATAGAGGGACCTGATCTGGTGGTCTGGAGATAGTAGCCGAGGGTGGCTGTTCGTACAGCCTCTGGGAATGTCGCCGGTATTGTGAGCAACAGACCCACTCTGCGTGTGGCGGGGGAGATGATCAGGGTGCTGATGGATAGGATTCATATTGACATCGGTGTTGATGGTATCCCCACTGGGAACGGGCTGGGGATCAATGTTGAGGAGACTATGGCAAGGATGAGCGGTCTCAGTCTGTCCTGCAATCCCTGCTGTAAGACTGGTAAGATGGAGGAGGACCGGGCTCGAAAACCTGCCGGCGTTTGTATCGGAATTGATCTGCCTAGAAGGGTGAAGGCGAGCGATCCAAAGCAGAATTGGAAACCGGTCAGTGTCAACTCTGAGTAGGAGTGGGATCATGTCGGTTTGAGGTCGACAAAGTCTTGCGTCTCCAGGATAGCATCCAGAGGGGCAGCCTCCACTGGTCTGATCGGGGAGTCAAGTAAATGGATGATTGGAAGCTCTGCAGGCAGCGGTACAGACTGAGCTGCTACCTCGGTACTCAGAGGTATTGCAGCGGCCGGAGGAGACGGCACTGGCCTCAACATGGAGGGCTCCTTGGGTGGTTTAGCGGTGTCACCAGAGCCTCATTTTGCAGTAGTTGCTTCCAATTTATGGCGCTTCTCCGCCTTGTCCCTCTTCTTCTTCTTCATTGGCGTGGACGCTGCCGAAGAAGGTGGAAGGGGACGTTTCGATGTTGACAGGACGACATCAGAAGCTGCTCTCGATGCCGGGGGCATGGTGCTGACGATCGATCCCGAGACACCAGGATCCATTGGGGAAACTGGAGACAGAGCAGCCTCTAACAGGGCAACGGGAAGCCGAGCTGCTCTGTTTTTTCTAGTCTGATTTGAAAATTTTGCGCAATGAATGCAGGATTCAGACTGGTGTCCCTCTCCAAGACAAATTAAACACAGAGAATGTCCGTCCGGAGGGGCCAACTTGCTGCCGCAAGAGGAACATCTTTTGAAGCAGCCCCACTTGCTAGCCATACAGAGATGGCTCGAATATTATGAGGGTGGGGAGGGGGAAGAAGGCCGGGTGGCCTGAAGGGCCCGGAACAAAAAAATTGAAGTGGAGAAGTCCTTTTTTAAAAAACAAAACAAAACAAAATAAACAAAAATGGTAAAGGAAAGAGAAGAATAGCCAAACCAAACCCGAGGGCTTAGAGAAGCGAAGCTTTTCTACAACTGGGTCCGACGGAGAGATGCAGATAGCTGTGACTCGTGCCGCAGGCAGAAGAGAACTGGCGGGATGTCCACGCCCTGCTCCTCTGGGCATGTGCGATGGGGCCCCCGCGCATGCCTGGAGGTGCTGGGCACAAAAATCTGTTAAAAGCTTTCTACGACACCGATAGATTTCCACACAAGCGCAGTAAACCCACAGGTGTGACGCACAGAGACCACGTCAAAGATCAACAAAAGACAAAGCACTATCATCCATACAATAATCCACGCAAGAAGAAAGGAATACCAAAGGATAACCTGGAAAATTCGTCCTTAAGTGATCTAAAATTCTTATAATTCATATTGCAGAATGTACCAGATGGTGCCTTTAATGCTTTGAGCATTTAACAATGTAAAACAAGGTAGTTAAGATGAACAGGTTTTTTGTGTTTGTACATGTAGTTTCTCACTTAAGATACCAAAAACCCTTCTTCCAATGAGCCCAAGAGATTGAGAAAGTTCTCCCACAAGTACAAGAACATATTTTTATTTAGTTTCACACTATTTTCTACTGTGCCTCCATCAGTAGAAATGTTATCCTCTGCACTGGAAGGGTATGCTTAAATCCAATCCAATGCACTCTGAGAACTGCTGTCACAAGAAAAGCAAAAAGGCTCCAAAAATAAAAAATACGTTTAAAATTTAGGGTATGAATACACAGATATCCCTGACATCACACAGTGCATTTTGCTTGTCTAGTATGGAAACTTATTATGCACACCCTGAAGAGCAAACTCTTGCAACGAACCCTCTTTAAGATCTGGGTGTTCAAGTTCTTCTGTTTTAAAATCACTTTTATATTTATGATTACAGCACTAATACTATATATGTATTTCACAGATGCACAAGAGGCATGCCCACATCCAATGTGAAATTTCTTTGTTTTTGGAGTACCATGTCTTCCTATGTATACAGAACCAAGTTTCTATTGAGTTTTATCACTCAAATCTCCTCCCTTCCTCGTACTTAATCATCAGCATAAAAAAACTGAATTTCATACTTCCCCTTTTGATGGGATTAAGACTAAACTACTAAACTAGCATCATGATGCATTTAGATTCAATAGAAAAAGCCAACATTTCCACTTAAAAATAAGTTATTTTCCCAACATGAAATAGCTTTCAAAATGTTCTAACATGAAAATATTGACCTTGCTCACGATGCAATAGTATCCCCTGAACTTTCAAGATGTCTTCAAATGCACAGGAAACATTTTTTATTAAAAAATTAGCATCAATAATGTATAAACAAATTAATATTCAACACAAAATCTTGAAAGACAATATACAACATAAGTTTTTAGTGACAGTAAAGCCAACATTGCAAATGAAGTTCTCTTGATGTACCAACTCTTTACAATCATCAACTCAAGCTTACCACGCCTGGTCACATACCTAATTCAAATATTAAAAAGTAAACAGGGTTCATGGAGAGGAACAAATCATACCTTTCCTCATTTCTACACTGGAAGCATTTGACTGCTGAACTTGCCACCAGAGCTTTGTTTCCTAATTAACAGGACTGATATGTTTTCACCTTTAAAGGCCTTACAGCTCCCTAGAGTAATCAATCTACTGCAGCTCAATTACTGCACCAAGTGCATACCACAGCCAGTGAAGGAGACTTGAACAACTGCAGCCATGAGTGGAAAGATATGAATATGCATAAACTCTAAGTGGGTGATCGAATCATCACAGAGGGTCATGAGAATTTGCAGCAAAATAATGAGAAGAATTAATCATTGCAGATTCACAAGGCACTTAGGAAGTGAGTAGGTTTTTCAAACGAGCATTGGAGCTCAGAAATTGGCTTTCAGCCAACTCTGAATTGATTTGCATTCCTCAGAAATGGAAGTTTTCAATGTTATATACACATATACAGAGACTTCTGATAATACACCAGTTCTGCCAGAGCAACTAAAAACTACCATCATCACTTTGGAACTTCATACCCTTGTGATTTCAGGTGTGACAATCTATTTGGTTCCCATTAAACATGTATATTAAACAGAACACAATCCTTAAATCATGAAACAGAACAAAATCCTTAAATCATGTTATGATAACGTTGTACAATCACTTAAAACTTACTACATTAAATGCTATACAACCTTTACTGCAGAAGGTTTGCAAGTTCTTTTTATTCTTAAGTATTAGTTCATTTTATACAGTCCATCCTATGAAAGTACCTTTCCTGATACAGGCATTAAGTCTAACAAAACCCCAGGTATGGCATTATTTAAACAAATAAGGAAAGCACTGGTGGCAGATAAGACTGTGATCTAGCATCTAGAATGGCCTACTTGGAGCTCCATCACTACAGGAGTTTCTCTTCTACGAGAGAAAAATGTTCTATATGCATTCGAAAGAACAGGAACCTTCTGCAGGTGCAGAGCTCTATAAAACATACAAATCCTTCAATATCATTAACAAACATGGTATTAACGGTGTATGCAGGGATCCACAATGCTCATGGGGGGGGGGGGGAATCCCATCCTCCCCACCATTTGCTTATCTGGCCAGTTGCCAGCCCACCTGCAATGCCACCAGCTCTACCTGCCTGGCCTCCATGGCAGTTGCTCTTGCTCCCATTTAGCTAGGGGGAGGAGCCACTCCTCCTTGCTTCCCTGGAGCAGTGGTGCTCCACCTGCCTTCCCACCTCATGCAGCTGCAACTTCAGCTGTCTCCTCCCCTCCCCTCCCCTCCCTCTGCTTGCTCAGTCCACCAGCTGATGGTTCCTGCTCTCCTCTCTTACATCCCACAGGAACACTCCTATATGTTGCCTGTACAAGGGCAGACAATACCCCTCTCTTGGGGGATTAACCCCACTGTCATTTGGGGGGCATTCACATTTTTCTGCAAATGTGGCCCCATTCTCTGAGCCTACTGATCCACATGGTGACCAAGTTCAGCATTAAATACAGGATTATTCTACATGACATTTACTTTATAGTCCACCGTTCTCACTGAGAGTCAAGGCTACAACTACTTCCCTATAAGTATAAACACAAAACATGTTTATGAATAATTTTTAATGACATGCAGAATTACTAGCCTCACTTCTGTGGAATTATTATGCAAACAGAAGACCCTTTTAGTGTCTGCATTTCATGCAGGCAGTACTGTTAATTTTTCTCTCTGATACATATTGAAGAAAAAAGTAATTTCTGTCAGTTAGGAATTTATTTTAAACTATTAAAATATTCTTCATCTCATTTTCATCTCACATTCTAGTATCAATGATGGCTCTCAACCAAAGTATTTGTGAAGGGGCCACAGGTCAATGGTCGAGCATTTGCTTGCCAAAAGATTTCAGGTGGCAAAGTTGAGACAGACCCCTATCTTTGACAGCTTCTGCCACAGACAACAGTCTCCAGTTAAGATAGCTCAGTATGAAACAGCCGTATACACTTGTATGTTCTTCCTTGGAATCAAGATTCCAGGATATTTGTCATATTGCAATTTATTTTAATATAGGATTTTGGGGGGGGGGGGCTATCAAGTCACAGCTAATTTATAGCAACCTCTTATGGATTTCAAGGCAAGCTAAGCTTCCCAGATCTGACGAGATCAGGCTAGCCTGGGTGGTCAGGGTAAGGAATGGTACTTGCCTTCTTTTTTCAGAATGGTAAAATATGATTGTTGGAACTGGCTAACCTATTAACATTTATCAGGATAGATTTTATTTAATTGCAGATTCAAGAAAAATCAGACTAACTATGATAAAAACAAAACTCTTTGTATAACATTGAAACATTTTGGTGCCTGAGTTTTCTCTTCATGTAACATGCTGCCACCTGGTGGCTGCAATTTATTATTGTTAATTTAGAAGCTTAACTGGTCAAAATGTGAAACGTTGAAAAACTACATTTCATATTTCATACTCTGTTTTAAAGAATATATTTCATAGTCAATAAATGTATTTAGGAATTGAACTCGGGACCCAATAAAAGATTGGCAGGACTTCAGAACTGTTGAAACAGTTTCAATAATATTGCCCTGTGCTTTTAAATAAACAGTTGTCAAAATAGGGGGCAAGATTCAATGAGGGACAGAGATGGAGTACAAGGCATCTGGAGGAGAGAATAAGACTTCCAGGATGGATGAAACTCCTACAGCAAGCAGACTTCCTTCCAGCAGGAAGAGTTTAGAGTTGGCAACTCAAAAGGCTATGTTCACTGCAGAAGTCACAGAGAAGCAAGAAATGCCTAGGAGTTTCTGGTCAAAGCAGTTACTCTCCAAAATGTCTGTAACTCTAGACTCTTTTTGTATACTAGCTACTAGTTCAAAATGCTCAGATTTACTGAGAATTGAAATTACAATTATTTGTACTAGAGTCTCTTTATATGAAGAATTAATGAACTAAAGTTAAGATGTAGGAGTCTAAAGTTCATGGGAACTGAGAAGGAACTAGATACTTCAAATGGGTGAAAATACAACAGTGGCAGAACACATTATTTTAACAAAGATACTCTGAAGTGACAGATGATAGGTAGCAGGAGGAAAGGCAGTAAACAGGAAGTTGAAGTGACAGAGACATGACGACAGATGTTTCTTAAGTTGAAGATGGGCTGAACAAGGTACATGAACCATACAGTTCAATATGGTGATTTAAGAGACGGCAGGAGGAAAAGACATCACTGGAACAAACAAAAGGGCATCTTTGGGTACAAGTAATGGAATAGGGTGGAGAGACAGAGAGAAGAAGGTCCATAAAATTATTAAGTAGTAAATGAGTTAAGTGTACTGGAAGAGGGTATTCACCCCACCATGTGGTGCATCAAAACTAGGGGCACTGCTAAATGTCAAAAGCACTATTGAGCTGGCAACGTGTCTGGCTTCAGTGGAAGCGAATCGTTTTCGAAGGGCATTTACTCTAGCTAGGTGTTTTGCACTCCCTTCTGCAGCTATTGAGGGCAGGTACAATAAAATCCCCAATCCAGAAAGGTTATGCTCTTCTTCCTGAGGGGAAGTTGACTCTGTAGAGCACTCTACGAGGAGGGACATCTTGGAAGTATTAACTCCGTTACCTGATATGATCCCCAGCCATGTAAATACTACATTGGCTTTTATCTGATAACCAGTCTAAGATTACATGTCAAGTTGCTAAATTCTGTGCATTAATGTTCAAATTACAGGAATTGCACCTTAAAAGCTCTTAAATTCGAAAACTTTTTATTATTGTATTTTATGTTTGACTAAAGTGTGTGCTGGTTAAAGACCGTAAGAAATAACTACTACTACCTCCCCATGTGACTGATGTTCCAAGCACATTTCTTGGCTACTTGTGACCATTACATAAAGCAGAACTAAATCAAGACTAGAGTGTAGGTGCATCCTGGACCTCTCTAGTCTGAGAATACCATAGCATTAAGGAATAATTTTATAGCCCTAGTTTCAGCTATACTATGTTGCCTTGCCTAAGTAGGCAGACTTAAGACACTGAATTTGGAGGAAATAGGGAAAAATCCTTATCATAAAGCTCATGAAACTCAAGAGCTCCTCTGCATTCAAAACCAACAGGCCTAGAGAGCCAATCCTTTGATTAAGCCAAATACAATTTCATCCTGGCAGCAGGAGTTTAAGAGATTTCCCACTTTATATCATTTTCTCAATACTAAATGTTGAAAAAACTAAGCTCAAAGGCTGCTTCTCATCAATATATATTCAAAATGGGTAGAATAATTTCTTCAATGCTAGACCTCTGTTGAACTTTTCTTTCCAAGGATACCAACATCTGTTCAGTCTCAAACCTTTTTTCAAGTCTGGTATCATACTACCCAGTTTATATTGTTTATGGGGGAATACAGACTACTGACCTAGTAGTAACTTGTCACAGTAAACTGCATGTATCTATTCAGTAGGTCAATTGTTTACAATTGTCCAGCTGAGTGGAGAAACCCTTACCACACTGTATCAGAAATCCCAGGATGCATGGCGTGGTAAAAGCCTCCCCAACATTTCCCAGGACAATACATGGCATCACTTGTTAAACAGTAGTTTATATTCATTCCAATCTGAAAGTTAATGGATGCAACATGGTCAAGCAGTGAATAGTGGATTCTATTGTATATGGATCCATGTGTAATATTAGCCTACTGAATCATAAACAGGCTAATCACAGACGTAGAACCTATTCCAGTCACTGAAATGTACGTCTGCCTAGCAGTTAGCATCCTTTAAAAGACTGAAATAATGGGACTTTCTTCTACATAAATACAATGAAACTTATTTGGAAGTAAGTGTGCTTAAGATGGCAGGCTTGGCTGCATAGTCCCCACCAAGTCCTATTCCTCTAATCCTTCACATTTGTCAAAGAATCAACCTCCAGTTCTTCCCATACACTCTGTCATAGATCACTAGTTAAGTGATCTAAATGAAAAGATAAAAATATCCAAAGATGAAATCCCTAACTTGTCACCTCACAAATATGAAGGATAATCAAGGGTCTGGTATTGAAACTACATTTTTCCAAGGTTGCAGCATGTATTATAATAATTAGGCTGAAAAATAACTATGGTATAGTGCCATATAGTTGAATTTGACCAGAGGCCTGTT
This sequence comes from Lepidodactylus listeri, assembly GCA_029233225.1. Lineage (NCBI taxonomy): Eukaryota > Metazoa > Chordata > Lepidosauria > Squamata > Gekkonidae > Lepidodactylus > Lepidodactylus listeri. Next base: position 53,676,522 of record JARCFY010000006.1, read on the forward strand.
AAAAATAACAGCTCAACTATAAGCATCACTACATGACCTTAAACCAGTGACACAAAGTCAGTCTAATCTATTTTGCAGGATAAAATAAGATAATCCCATGTACTCTGCTCTAAATTCTTAGAAAGAAGGGCCAAATATGACTGTAATAACTATAGCATGATGGCTCCCTTTAAAAATGAAGCTAACAATATATTAGTTGGTCCTTAACTCTGAATAAAGACATCTAATCAATTTGAACTCTGTTTGAATGTTGACCATCATGCAATAGAAAATCCCACAATATATCCCTGTTTCAGTTTTTAAACAAGAGTTCAAATAACTTTTGTTTATATAAAAACCCGAGTTTTGCCAATACTAAGTAGCCTGCTTGTCAAATATCAACCCTTCCCCATTCTCTTTAACTGTCTTTAGATGTCTAAAGAGACATGGTGAAAGAAAACAAGAGGAGCATAGCATAGGGGATCCGATCATAACAGTGAAATAAGACAATCAACAAAATAATCAGCTTACTTAGTGTAAGAGGGGAGCATATGACTGTGAGGACTAGGAAAGAATGCTGAAGAAAATCTGGTGTGGGGGTATTTTGGCATCCAGAGATACATGAGCATGTAGGAGCTGCACCAAAACACCCCCTTTCATTTGCTTTATTTGAGCATATTTAAATGGCCATGCATAACAGCTGCTCTGTTTGCAAATAGAAGAGCTGATCACTGATAAAAGCTCTAGTTTCTTCTCCTCTCAAACAATGGCACCCTCCCTGAATCTCTCTGCCTCGCAAATTGCTGTTCTGACCATATCAGATGGAGAGGTAACTTTATAGAGATACGAAGGCTCAGAAAGAAACTGGAAAATTTAAGAACCTCCACCCTCCAGGACTTTTTTCCCAAACCCCCCCCCCCCCCCCCCCAAAAAAAAAAACCCTGGAAAACTCCTATGAAGTAAGTTATCATTTAGAGGAGTAAAATGCTTTATAAAGCAAGGTCACATTCAAAATATACAGCATGAAGAAGTCTGAAGTAAAACTGTGAATGCAGACCCTCACTGTATGCTGGGTATAGAATCTGACCCACCCAATAAATTTGACACTGTTGATTAGTACTTTCTGTGAAGGCATCGTCCAGTCTGTTGCCTTTAGCTTTATTTCTTTATATTTATTTATTCATTCAATTTATACCCCACCCTCCCCACTGAAGCAGGCTCAGGGCGGCTTACAGTGGTAATACCCACACACACACACACATTTATTATTTAATCATATAAATTTCTTCCATTTACTTTGGAAAATTGATCTAAGATCTCCTGAACATTTTACAAGGAACTGTGCTAAAAATAGAAAACATTTAAAACCTACTTTTCTTGGTTCATATCTAAAGTTCTCTCATATCTAAAGTTTAGTCTTCCTAAATACCCATTTATAATCCCATTACCTTCTAGCTGTCAAATACATTGAAGGATATCTAAGAATAAAATGTATGCAGTATTAGGATCGTACTTCACTCATTTATGAACCCCTACAGATCGGAGGATCTCTTTTCTAGAATATTTTCAGGTTTCTGGCCTCTTAGCATCTGGACTAAGTTCTGAAATTGAATTTTTATTCTCAATAATTTGTTTTATGAAATGGCAATGCACATTTCTTTCCCAAAATCTTACACACACAAAATTAAGGCAAATAGTGAGATACAAGACTTGGTTCATGACAATGTATATCTGACATACAGAGGATTAAGAGCACAAAGTTTATGACTGGATACAGAAGTTAATGCCTTGATCAAAGTTATTATATTAAAATAAAAACCATCAACAGATACTATACATTATCAAGAAAGAATTACCTCTTCCACATTAGAAGCAGTTTTGGCAGATGTCTCCATAAAGATAAGTCCATGTTCTTGTGCAAATGCTTCACCTTCTTCCTTTTTCACTTCTCGTCTGGACTCTAAATCACTAAAGTAATCATACAAGAGTTATTCATTATAAAATAGGTACACTTATCTAGCTACACCTCTTTGGGTAATTTGATCTTATGCCCTAAACCAGTTGTTTTCTACCAGCAGTACATATGCCAACAGTGGAATTAAAAAGTTATATAGGTGGGATGTATGTAGGGTTTTCATAACAACTACTAAGAAGTCAATCTCCCTCAAGCCCATGCCCACTTGCATAATGTGCATCTTCTGCCGACCCTATGTGCCATGGATTATCCATCTGTGACCTTTCGGTATGCTAGCAATGACCATGGACACTCAGTGTATTTCTTAATGCCATATTCCCACTGCATACCAACAAGTGCCTCTGATATGTTGCTTCCCATCAGAGATTATACACTACACTTCTGTCTCTCTGCAATTTCCCTTGGCTGCCACTTTAAGTCACAGAACTGTCCTAACCCATGAACTGCCAAAAAAGACAAATAAGTGGGTTCTAGATCAAATCAAGCCTGAATTCTCCCCAGAAGCTTAAATGACTAAACTGAGGCTATCATACTTTGGTCACATTGAGAAAAAACTTGACAGCACATAACACACATTATTCTAATAATCACAGCAACTAAAGAATGTTGTGTACAGGATACCTAAATACATTTTAGTCAATGAAGCAGACCCACATTTTCCAAACTGCCCTATACATCTGTTGCAGGTTAGAAGCACTGCCCCTTTTCCCTGTTGTTAGAATTATTTTTGTTTGTACACGTTTTAAAGTAAATAGTGAGAAAGTTTACCACCAGCAACACTAGTGCAATTTTATATCCTTAAAGCTTACAACAAATGATAAATATAATAGAATATATGCAAACAAATAAATGTCCACTTGGGAACAGTGACCATAATGTGATTGAGTTCAACATTTGTATAAATAGGGAGTTGACCAAAAAGACTGACACAACCACTTTTAACTTTAAAAGGGGTAACTTCTCTGATATGAGGGGATATGTGAGGAGAAAACTGAAAAAAAAGTAGAAAGGGTCAAAACCATTGGGGAAGCTTGGATGCTATATTTAAAACTACAATCCTAGAGGCTCAGAGAAAATATATACCGCAGGTTAGGAAAGGTACAAATAGGTATGGAAAAAAGCCAGCATGGTTAACAAACAATATAATGGAAACTGTAAAAGGTAAGGAGGATTCCTTTAAGCGGTGGAAAGCTAGTCTCAGTGACGCTGATAAAAGGGAACACAGGCTGTGGCAAATAAAATGCAAGTCTCTGATCAGGCAGGCAAAAAGGGAATATGAGGAGCATATCGCAAAAAACATAAAGACCAACAATAAAATTTTCTTCAAATACATTAGAAGTAGGAAACCAGCCAGGGAAGCAGTGGGGCCCTTGGATGACCATGGGGTAAAAGAATGATAGGGTGAGAAGCTGAATGCATTTTTTGCCCATGTCTTCACTGTGGAAGATGAGAAGTGCTTGCCCACTCCAGAACCACTGATTTAAGGAGGGCTGTTGAAAGACCTGAGTCAGATTGAGGTGACAGGAGAGGAGGTCCTACGACTCATAGACAACTTAAAAATAAATAAATCACTGGGCCCGGATGGCATACATCCGAGAGTTCTGAAAGAACTCAAAAGTGAATTTGTGGATCTCCTGACAAAAATATGTAATATTTCCTTAAAATCTGCCTTCATTCCTGAGGACTGGAAGGTAGCGAATGTCACTTCCATCTTTAAAAAGGGTTCCAGAAGAGATCCGGGAAATTACAGGCCAGTCAGTGTGACGTCGATACTGGTTAAGTTGGTGGAAACTGTTATTAAGGAAAAAATTAGTAGGCACGTTGATGAACAAAATCTATAGTGAAAGACTCAGCACGGGTTCTGTAAGGGAAGATCTTGTCTCACTAACCTGTTAGTGTTCTTTGAGGGAGTAAACAAACATGTGGACAAGGGGGACCCAATAGATGTTGTTTACCTTGACTTCCAGAAAGCTTTTGATAAAGTTCCTCATCAAAGGCTCCTAAGTAAGCTCAATAATCATGGGATAAAAGGACAAGTCCTTTTGTGGATCAAAAACTGGCTAATTAAAAGGAAAGAGACTGAGTATAAATGGGCAATTTTCTCAGTGGAGGGAGGTAAGCAGTGGGGTACTGCAGGGATCAGTACTCAGTCCAGTGCTTTTTAACTTGTTTATTAATGATTTGGAGTTGGGAGTAAGCAGTGAAATGGCTAAATTTGCAGATGACATGAAGTTGTTCAGGGTGGTGAGAACCAGGGAGGATTGTGAGGCACTCCAAAGAGATCTGTCGAGGATAGGCAAGTGGGCGTCAACGTGACAAATGGGGTTCAGTGTGGCCAAGTGCAAAGTGATGCACATTGGAGCCAAAAATCCTGACTATAAATACACATTGATGGGGTCCAAACTGGTGGAGACTGACCAAGAGAGAGATCTTGGAGTCGTACTAGATATCTCATTGAAAATGTCAAGACAGTGTGCGACTGCAATGAAAAACAACGCTATGCTGGGGGTTATTAGGAAAGGAATTGGAAACAAATCAGCCAGTATCATAATGTCCCTGTATAAATCGATGGTGCGACCTCATTTGGAGTACTGTGTACAGTTCTGGTCACCACACCTTAAAAAAAGATATTATAGCATTGGAAAAAGTGCAGAAAAGGACAACTAGAATGATAAAAGGGTTGGAACACTTTCCCTATGAAGAAAGGTTGAAGCACTTGGGGCTCTTTAGCTTGGAGAAACGACAGCTGAGGGGTGACATGATCGAGGTTTATAAGATTATGCATGGGATAGAGCAGGTAGAGAAAGAAGTACTTTTCTCCCTTTCTCACAATACAAGAACTTGTGGGCACTCCATGAAATTGCTGAGCAGTCGGGTTAGAACAGATAAAAGTACTTCTTCACCCAAAGAGTGATTAACATGTAGAATTCACTGCCACAGGAGGTGGTGGCGGCTACATGCATCGATAGCTTCAAGAGGGAATCAGATAAACATATGGAGCAGAGGTCCATCAGTGGCTATTAGCCACGAAGTATAGATAGGAACTCTCAGTCTGGGGCAAGTGATGCTTTGTATTCTTGGTGCTGGGTGGGGCAACAGTGGGAGGGCTTCTAGTGTCCTGGCCCTACTGCTGGACCTCCTGAGGGCACCTAGTGTTTTTGGCCACTGTGTGACAGAGTGTAGGACTGGATGGGCCACTAGCCTGATTCAAAATTGGCTTCTCTTATGTTCCTTTTCAGAAAAAGAGGGCTTTTCTTTTTACCATAGTGGAATCCAGATTCTTTGATAAAATGATTGGTGAAATCAGGCTTGTAGCCACGGCCAGCGCTTCCGTAAGGCGGAGTTAGGCAATGGCCTGGGGTGCAACCTAAGGAGGATGCCCCACTGGTCTGCAGCCCTGCCCCGGCACCCGAAAGCCTTTTGCTGACACGCCAGGGTCTGGCTGGTGCCTGGTGCAGCATGGCTGACACAGGGCTGGGCTGCCGCCTCCTCCTCTGTCTCCCTGCAGCAGAAGTGGCTCCCTCTCTGGGTGGGTGAGAGAGTGAGGGACTGCCCCGGGTGCCCCCCAGGCTCTTTCCCCACGCCATGGGGGAGGGCAGGGGTTGGAAAGGTGGAGGCGGGAGAGAGGGACGGGCGAGGGAGCTAGGGAGGGGGTGTACGCTGGGGAGGGCGGAGAGGGTGCACGAGACTTGTGCTCACCTGGGGGCCAGATTCCCCGGGGGGGGGGGCTGGGCAATCTCGGGGTGGCACCCTCCAGATGGCACCACTTGCCCCTCTCTGTGGGGAGGTGTGGAGAAGAGAGGCAGCCCTTGAGGAGGAAGGGGGAAGATCCTCGGGGTCCTCAATTGGGCTGCTGCACGTCTCTTCCTCCCAGAGCTGCGTCCCGGATTCAGTGCCTTGGGTGGCTTTCCTGGGGGGGGGGGGTCTCATTGCTCAGGGCACTGGAGACGGGTTCTAGTCCTGATTGTGAATGGGCCCCTGGAGGAGGAGGTGCATTGAGTCACGTGCAAAAATGCCCTGCTGCCCCCAGAGCTGGGCTGCCATTTACAGAGCTCTTGTTTTGCCGAGGCTCACTTCTTCCTAGAGCAACATCCTTTGAGGTCGGTTGGGGAGGGAGCTTTGAATTCCCTGCATGGCTTTGAGGGTGAATGTCTCTCCCTAGCTTTTCAGCACCGTCGTTTGTAGAACAGGGATCACGATGAACTCCAGCTGGGTGGATCATCAAAACAGGGAGATTGGGCGGGCAGTTCACAAATCCCAGCAGCAGCACTGTGTGCGTGTGCGAGCTGGGCTGGGGTGGATGTGGGACCCCCTCCCTTCTCCCTGTGTCTCTATCTTTCCCTCCGTCTCTCTCCCCCCCATCCCCCCCTCTCTGTGTCTTGCTCCCCCCCCCCCCCCCGGTCTCTCTCTCTGTCTTGCTCCAAGGTAAAGCGAAATACCTTAGCTTGCAGCGTATTCTTCAAATCTGTGCACACATTCATGAGGAGTACGTATGTTTGATTTGCTCCCACTTCTGTCTGGCAGTTGTTTAGTGGGCTTTCCTCTTTCCCGCCTCTGGTGTGTGGTGTTTTTTTTTTGGCTGCCCAAATGTACTAGCCCCATTTGCAACCAAGTACATGGCTCTTCCCCCCACCACGTATGTTCACCTTACGAAAACATTACCTGTACATGCCTCTCTGGTCTGGAATGCATGCATACAAACTACATGCATACAACCTGTGCCTGTGCTGGGATGAACGTGCAGTGGGCTAGTGGGCAAGGGCAGAGCCAAATTGCAGGTTCCAAGTATTGGCCTTGTAAATAATTTAGAAGGTTGGAATTACCAGTTGCACTTGGTTGATAATATGCCACTTTGTAAGGTGTCTGGCTTGACCCGGGTTTTGATCAACATGCTGCTGGGAAAATGCAGTTGAAAAGAAAGCTATAGGAAGTGTTGTGGCAAATTCCTATATTGTATTAAGTATAGGACATCAGATAGGGAAATTCAAAGGCTGAGTTTTTCAGTCAGTAGTTTTTGCTACTCAAGGTGCCAGTAATGAACAATACATCTGTATTTTATTTTCTTCTTTACAGGAAAATGGCCAAATATTTGCCACCTGAGGGACTAAAAAGGCTCTGTGATAGATATGGTTAGGCATGTATTTACTCTTATATGTTTACAGATGTTTAGATTTTATTAAAGTTTGCAAATTCTCTTTGGTGACTGTTGCATATTTAATATGAATAACAGCATACTTTAGACCCATTTATCAATTGCTACCTAAATATGGGCTTAGCATGGTGTGTGTACATGCTTGTGTTGAAGGCAGCCATAGAATTCTTCAAAGTGCCCTTTTCCCTTTCAAGTAATGTTATGTATATTTTAAATGTGGTCATAGTTCAGTCACCCTTTGACTACAGCAGTGGTCTTGCTAACATGTGTGTGATCAGGATTTGGGACAATGGTGAAAGCAGACAGGAATGGACAGGTATGTGATCTGTTTTCATTTATGACCAGGGCCTGAAGTGCTACATGCTTCAAACTTCCTGCAGTCTCTGAAAAACTGTGGGCAGGATGGTATTTTCCTGCTGTATTATATAAGAATGGTTTTATTAAACTGTACACATTATATAGACTTCACAGTACAAATTTTATTTTTCAGGTAACTTCATTATTCTACAGCCAAAACTATGTGCAACCTTGAGATTTAGAATGTATGTAGAACACAATTTTAATACTTTTAAATATGCACAGTAACTTTAAGACATCTTATAGCAAATATACAAATCAGCTGCTGTGTCAGTTTTAACTTGATTTATTTTAACAAAAAATACTAAATGACAAGTGCAAGTTAAAATGAGCAGGAAAAATACAATTACCCAGTTTAATGCTGGAAACTTAGTACTGCAAGTGCCTATATTGTAGGGGAACTATTCTAGGAAAAATATGGCCTAGCCAGTATTCTTTGGGTCCTCGGCTGTGCAAAAGACTACTTGGTTTGGCAACTATTCCAACTGAACATGCTTTCCCTACCCACCAAATTCCGTGTAGAAAACTGGTTCTAGTCTACCCTTCTCTCTGACATGCCAGTTTTCTATATGAAACATGTTTTTGCATAGAGGACTATTCAGTCATGTGACCCACATCTCAGGCACTTTCGCACACAATAAATACTGTGCTTTCAATGCACTTTGCAAGTGGGTTTTACTGTGTGAAATGGCAAAATCCACTTGCAAATGGTCACTGAAGTGAATTGACACAGTATTATTTAGCATGTGTGCAAGCGCCCTCCAGTTTATGGTACAGATCCATGTGGCTGGGTTCAATGAAAAAGTGGTACGTGGATAAAAAGCAGGGCCATTCCAGTTAACAGCACTTGAACTGAAGGAATTGGTGCTAAAGAAAAGGCACGCAAAATGAGATTCTGATGTGCCTGAAATGGAAACATTAAAGATACTTAAATTTCAACATCACAATTAACAGAATTTTTCAAAATGCTTTGTGATTTGTGTTTTTCTGTTTGAGAGAGAAAATCAAAGATTGTATTACTTATCACAATTTTTTAAAAGAAAGTAGCAATTTCAAATTTTGTGTTTTTCATTCTTTCTAAAATGCATTTGTTTGAAAATTGGTGGGCGCACGGAGGGGTGGGCAGAAGGTAGCCTCGCCTAGTGTGCAAAAAAACCTGGCAACGCCTCCTCCCAAATATGCCCTGTCCTCTCACCAAATAGCTTTGAAAAGGTCCCCTTGTGTTTTTGTTTTATTCTGTTTGGGGTGGAGGAAAGCTCCAGCCTTGTAGCTCCAGCTGTGCCTCATCTTAGAAGGAGCAAGAAAAATTGGGGGAGTAATGGGTGTAGCCCTTCTTACTCTTTTCTGGTGGGGTGGGGGGGGAGTGCAGTCAAGTAGGTTGGCTTTGGGGGCTCAGGGCTGTAGCTCCTTGGAGGCTGGGTGGGGCACTTGGAAAAGTCCGTTGCATTCTAGAGGAATAGCTATATTAGTCTACTGCCAAAGAGGAGCTTTTGGACATCTTAAAGAGAAACAATTTCATTCCAGCATTAGGTATTGTAAGTCAGAGCCCCCTTCTTCAGATACAATGAATGAGGCTTCACTCCTTGCACCTGAAGGTGTGGGCTCTTGACTGGGAAAGCATATGCTGGAATAAAACTGAGCTAATCTTTATGGTACCACGAAACTCCTGTAAAATTTTTTTTATAGTTTGCTCTTTGTGGGGTGAGAGGCTTGCCGTTGTTACACGTTCCAGTGTAGTTTGAACTGCTATTATTTTATTGAGGATGTTTGTACTCCATCTTTCTTCCAATGTTTGCACCCGAGGCAGCTTACAAAGCTATAAAGATAGTTTACAGTCATCATCTTGCTTGTTCTTGTAGGAATGCCTAAGCCCAGTGGATTTAGAAGGGTGTAAACTCTGTTTAGGGTTGCAGTTTAAGTCTTGTTATCAGGGGAACTGATTTGGGTGGTATTGCTCAGAACTAAAGGTCAGCCTTCTCATGGAGTAAGCTTCTCCAGAGGTGCGTAGCTCATTCTGTCAGTATCCTTGCGCTCAGGAATAGACATCCCAGTAATGGTATCTAAAGCCGCTTTGTTTGTGAGGTGCAAAAGCAGACCCACTTTCTTCTCTATGACTGATTAACCATTCTCCTTCTATGAGAGAAGTTGAAACTGCCCATCAAAAGGGCAACCTGATCTCAAAGTGAGATATTCCATCTTTGACAGACCATCTGAAATCTCAGCAATCCTGTGCACATTTTTCATGGAGCTTGGAAAGCTGATTTAAGGGATTTAAAAAAGCCTGAGCTGAAATGGAAAAACTAAAGAAGTACTTTCCCTCACAAACAAAGTTCCCCGACCGAAGCAGATCGAATGATCAGCGCAGCAGTCAGAAGAGAACTGTTGGGATACAGGATGGAGCATGGGCATGCGTGGATGGAGTTCCTGCACATGCTGAGGGGAGGGGTTCCAGATCCTTGCTGAGCTTGATAGAAGTTTACCTAACGGGGTCGGCGCAGGTGCCTTATTCCCACAGCTGTGATGCATAGAGACTACAAAGAAGATCAAAAAAATTCTGGCTATGGGCCTGGGTGGGACAAGTGGGGACCCACAAGAAACTTGCAGGGATGGTGAATCCCACTCCCCTACCTTTGCTTCTCCCCCCCCCCCCTTCTCACTTTTTGTGTGTCTTGCTCATTCTCCTTCACTGGGGGGGGGGAGATGCTCCTTCAAATGTAAACAGCACACTTCCTCCCAATGCAAACAGCACAAAGTGCGCTGTTTACACTTGGAGGAGCACCCCCCCAAACTGTGAAGCAACAGAGGCTGCTGCTTTGTACTTGGGCTTCCTAGTCTTGTGCTGCTTGCACTGGGAGGAGGCAGCGCCAAGCCCAAATGCAAAGCAGCAGCTTCTGTTTCTTTGTGCTTGGGGAGATGCTCCTCCAACTATAAGCAGCACATTTTGGGGGGATGCTCCTCCAAGCATAAACAGCACATTTCACACTGTTTGCACTGGGAGGAGGCAGAGCCAAGCATGCTCTGCACTTGGGGGGGAGGTGCTTCTCTAAGTGCAAAAAGAGTATTATGTTCTGTCTGCACTGGGAGGAGATGGCACCAAGCCAAAGCATGAAGCAGCAGCCTCTGTTGCTTTACACTTGGGGAGGCACTCCTAGGCGCAGCAAGGCTCCTAAGCCTCTGCAGCTGGGTCAGCTGCAGCTTCCTCTGCCCACTGCTGCTGCTGCATCCCTGGGCCCACTGAGGTTCTCAGCCTCTGTTGCTCAGCCCACTGTGGCTTTCTCCCCTCCTCTATTGATGCTGCTGCTTCCCCTGGGCCCAGCAAGGCTCCCTGCCTCTGTGGCAGGGCCAGCTGCAGCTCCCCACCCATTGCTGCTGCCACTGTTAACAGGAGGTAAGTTTTTACATTGTCGGCCCACTTTTGTTTTTTGGGGGGGGTTACATCCCCCCCATTTTTTTACTTCTGTCCCAATACAAGCCAGTTTGGTGTAGTGGTTAGGAGTGCAGACTAGGAGTGTGCATTCGGGATTGCCAAATCGAAAAAACCCCCCGAAAAAAAGTATTTTCAGGGTTTTTTGGGCTTTGGGATACTGGGAAGGTGCCATAGATCATTTTCAACTTTCCAGGGGGGAAACCCCGAAAAAACTTGGGTAGTTTGGGGGGATTTTTTGGGATTTTCAAAATGGCCGCTAGGGGAGGTTTAAACTTTAAAGGGCACAAGGGAAACGGCGTTTTCCTGCTGTTTCCACCTCTTTCCCACCTTTTGCTCCGGTTTCCAGGAGGGAGGGAGAAAGAGGGACCTAGACAGCCAATCCCTGCAATGAGGTTCTGCTACTGGCCTGGCTGGCAAACATGCTTCCTCAGTCCAGTTATGCTGTACGGATTCTCTGGTTTGACCTGAGTGAGTTGGGTTTGAGCACTGAGTGGCATAGTGGCAGAGGTTCTTCTGGGGGGGAAGATTGCTGGCCTGGCTGGCAAAGATGCTCCCTCAGTGTGGTTATGCTGCAGGGATTCTCTGGTTTGACCTGAGTGAGTCCTGTTGGGTTTGGGGCAGGCACTGACTGACACAGTGGCAGAGGTGCTTCTGGGGGAAAGACTGCACAGGTTCTGCTGCTGGCCTGGCTGGCAAACATGCCCCTCACCACCTCACTTAGATTCTTGGGGAGACACTGTCTGCTGCCTGCCTTTAGTTTTTCCCATAGGAAACAATGGAGAATGGGGGCACCCTCTTTGGACCTGATATTGGACCCCCTGATCCAATCTTTTCAAAACTCTGGGGGTTCTTTAAGGAGAGACTTCAGCAGCTACAGTCCAAATTTGGAGCCTCTACCTCAAACCACCTCCCCCCAGCCCCCTGGAAACTTTTAAGAAGTTTTTTGCCACTGATTGATTACAATGGCCCCATAGGGCATAATGGACCCGAATTTTTCAGGAATTCTGAAATTTTCAGATATTGACCCTATACCAGTATAGATATTTGGGGTTTTTTGGAAATCCAAAAAAAATTCAGGTATAATATACCCAAATCCGGAAAAAAACAGATTTTTTTTTTTGCACACCCCTAGTGCAGACTCTAATCTGGGAAAACTGGGTTTGATTCCCACTCCTCCACATGCAGTTGCTGGTGTGACCTTAAGTCAGTCATAAGTTCTCTCAGAGCTGTTCTCTCAAGGACAGTTCTTAAGAGAACTCTCTCAGCCCCACCTACCTCACAGGGTGTCTGGGAGGGGAAGAGAAAGGAGACTGTAAGCCATCCTGAGACTCCTTTGGGTAGTGAAGTGTGGGTTATAAATCCAATCTTCTTCTTCTTCTACAGCAGTGGTTCTCAACCTATGGGTTGGGACCCCTTTTGGGGTCGAACAACCATTTCACAGGGGTTGCCAGTTGGCGTATGAGCCCGCCCCGCTGGCAGGACAGGGTCCCGTGCTCGATCGAGTGCGAGGTCTGGCCTCCCAGCTCTTTGCCCTCAAAGGGAGATTTCCCTTTAAGGGCAAAGAGCAGGAGTTGGTTGGGGCCGGAGCCCCACCCCCTGCTTCCAGCAGCCCTTCCAACAGGGGCCATGAGGAGGAAGAAGCCAGCAGGTAAGTCAATGGCCGCTTCCCCCTCCCTGCCGCCATCTTTAGGGCTCTCTGCCGTCACCTTCTGTAGGCTCCGCGCCAAAACACAGAGCCCAGGAAAGGCGGCAAAAGTCGCCCCCCCCGCCTTCCCCAGGCTCCGCACCGAAGCGCAGAGCCCAGAAAAGGCGGCAAAAGCCGCTCCCCACTTTCCCTAGGCTCCGCGGTGAAGCGCAAAGCCCAGGAAAAGCAGCAAAAGCTCCCCACCTACCTTCCCCCCCTCCCCCACCTTTCTCTCTCTCTCTCCCCTTTCCTTTCTCTCTCTCTCTCTCTCCCCCCTACCTGCAACAGCCTCTCCCCCCCACCTACCTTCATTTTTTCATGGCATCTTCTGTTGAAGAAAGGGAAGTCTGAAGCCTGAGTGTTTGTTGTGTCTTGTTGGGACTAGTTTGCAAATATATGTGTCTAACGTCTGCATTAAAGTTGTTTGATGCTAACTGCCATGCAAGAGAAAACATCTGAAAAAGTAGCTTCATTGTTGTATGTGTTGGCAGAATTTTATGGTTGGGGATCACCACAACATGAGGCACTGTATTAAAGGGTCACGGCATTAGAAATGTTGAGAACCACTGTTCTACAGATATGGAACAGGTTTGTTTGTTTGTTTATTTAGAGATTTATTTATTTATTTAGAGATTTATATTCCGCCCTCCTCGCAAGCGGGCTCAGGGCGGCTTACATGGGCCGACGGCCAATCAAAACATTAAAACCTATAAAATCAATAAAACATTCACAATAAATATGGTTAAAACATATAAAAGCTTCCATAATACCACTTCTGATGGCAACTTAGTGGGCGGCATAACCCCCCCCCCATTATGCCAAGACCATACAGGACCAGGGTCATCATAGATGTTAAAATGATGGGTGGTATCTTTGGTGGCAGCTCCTATTCAAACGCCTGGCGGAAGAGCTCCGTTTTACAGGCCCTGCGGAATTGCATCAGGTCCCGCAGGGCCCTGATCTCCTCCGGGAGCTCATTCCACCAGATAGGAGCCACCACTGAAAACTCCCTGGTCCTTGTTCTGGCCAGCTTGGCGTCCCTGGGGCCAGGGACACATAGTCGATGTTCAGACCCCGACCGTAGTGCTCTCTGGGATATATACGGAGAAAGGCGGTCCCTAAGGTATGTTGGACCCTGGCCATATAGGGCTTTATAGGTAAGAACCAGCACTTTGAAGCGAACTCGGCATGCTATAGGCAGCCAGTGCAGTGCCGCCAGCACAGGCCCGATGTGGTCATGCCTCGCAAGACCCATAAGCAGCCTGGCCGCGGCATTCTGCACCAGCTGCAGCCTCCGAATTTGCGCCAAAGGCAGCCCCATGTAGAGAGAGTTACAGTAGTCTAGCCTCGAGGTGACCGTCGCATGAATCACTGTTGCTAGGTCATCACGGTCGAGGTAGGGAACCAACTGCCTCGCCAGCCTCAGATGATAAAAGGCCGACTTAGCAGTGGCTGCTACCTGGGCCTCCATTGATAAGGAGGGCTCCAGGAGCACTCCCAAACTCCGAACCCTCGACGCAGGCACCAACGGCGCCCTGTTGAAGCTCGGGAGCGGGACCCCCCGCCCCAGGCCGCAGCGCCCCAGGCACAGGACTTCCCTCTTTGCCGGGTTCAATTTCAACCTGCTTGATCTGAGCCAATCAGCCACGGCGTGCAATGCCCGGTCTAGGTTGTCTGGGCCGGAGCCTGACCGGCCGCCCAACATCAGAAAGAGCTGGGTGTCATCCGCATACTGGTGACATCCCAGCCCAAACCTCCGGACAATCTGGGCAAGGGGGCGCATATAGACGTTAAACAGCATCGGGGAGAGCACCACCCCTTGCGGCACACCACAATCAAGTAGGTGCCTCGAGGACTGCTGCTCCCCTAGCACCACCCTTTGTCCCCGACCTTGGAGGAATGAGACGAGCCATTGTAGGGCCCGCCCCCTTATCCCCACGTCGGCAAGGCGGCAGGACATTAGCTGATGATCTACCGTGTCGAACGTGGCCGACAGCTCTAGCAACAGCAACACCGCCCCACCGCCCTGATCCAGATGTCGTCGGAGGTCGTCAGTTAGAGCGACCAGAACAGTCTCCGTCCCGTGTCCCGGGCAGAAGCCAGACTGAAAGGGGTCAAGGACCGAAGCGTCATCCAGATACCTCTGTAAGTGTAACGCCACCGCCCTCTCAATTAATTTGCCCAGATAGGGCAAATTGGACACCGGTCTATAATTTGCCAAATTCGCTGGGTCCAGATGTGTCTTTTTTAAGAGTGGGCGGACCATCGCTTCCTTGAGAGCCCCCGGGAATACCCCTTCAGAGAGGGAGGTGTTAATTATTTCCTGGGCGGTACCTCGCAGCTGCTCGTGGCCAGTTCTTATGAGCCAGGAAGGGCACGGATCAAGGATGCACGTGGTTGGGCAAACAGTCAAGAGCAATCTGTCAACTTCCTCTAGTTCAAGCAGGTCGAACCCGTCTAGCCCTGGATACGAAGACGTGCAAGGGGCCTCGAGTTCGCTCACTGTATCCCTTGTGGCGGGGAGGTCCCGGCGGAGCGACAAGACTTTCTCCGCAAAATAGCTCGCAAATGCCTCACAGCCTATTTCCAATTCCCTAGCGTTTGCTCTGCCCTCTGGCAGTACTGTTAATGATCGAATTGTCCTAAATAATTGGGCTGGGTGTGAGCTAGCGGATGCAATCTCGGTAGCAAAGAACTCTTTCTTTGCTGCCTTAGTTGCCGTCTCATAGGCTTTCATAAACATCCTATAAGATGTTCTTGATGCTTCGTCGCGAGCGTGACACCACCGTCTCTCTAGCTGTCTTAGTTCCCGCTTCATTTGGCGTAACCCCTGGGTATACCAGGGGGCCAGTCTGTTGCGGGGGCGGAAAGGGCGCCTGGGAGCGATCTCGATAGCTGTAGCGAACCGGTTGTGCCAATCCTCAACCAGCTCATCCAACAAGCCGCCAGGGGGCATCGGTTCCCGCAAGGCCATCTGGAACCGCCCAGGGTCCATTTGGCTTCACGGGCAAGCCAAAATAGGCTCACCGCCTAGGGGCCAGGATGGGAAATTCAGATGGGCCCCCAGGGCAAAGTGGTCCGACCATGGCACTACTGCCATTGTAATTCGGTCCACTACAACCCCCCCGCGGCAAAGATCAAATCGAGTGTGTGTCCGGCCCGGTGTGTAGGGGCCGAGATGTACTGAGAGAGTCCTAGTGTCGCCATGGATGACACCAGGTCCATCCCCCGGTCGGAGGCTGCGTCATTGGCATGGACGTTGAAGTCACCCAAAACCATAAGGTTAGGGAACTCCAACGCCCAGCCTGCTACAGCCTCCAACAGGGATGGCAGGCTACTGGCTTTAGGCGGTCGGTACACCAGCCATACAGCCAAACTCTATTCAGCCTCCCACACCAGACCGACACATTCACTGCCCGCGAAGGAGTAAACCCCCCGTATGAAGATCGCCACTCCGCCACTCCGCCCCCCGTCCCCAATTGGTGAAGGACCGCAAAACCTGGGGGGGCCATTTGGGAGAGCGCAACTGTCTCCTCCTCCCGCACCCAGGTCTCAGTCACGCACACCAGGTCAGCCTTCTGGTCCACCAGAAAATCTTGGAGGACCATGACCTTGTTGTTAATAGACCTGGCGTTGCACAACACCAATGACGGAAGGGGTTTACTCCTAGCCCCACTGCCAACATCTGTTGGGATGGGTCGCAGGCTGGAAGGGTGCCAAGCTTTCCCATTTCTCTGCGTCCTTCCCATTTTCTTATGCCTGGACCCACCGCTCTTTCTCTTCCCCAGGAGCACCGGAATTTGTGACTCAAGCATGCCTGGATCTTTTGCCCAAGGCCTCAGATCCATAGCGGCCCGGCACTAACAATCCCTGCCCCGCTGTTAGCTTCGTCCTGTCTACACAGTTCTGTCTACACAGCTCAACATAATTTGAGAAACAGCATTTTTAAAACAGTTCAACCATCCCTAGACAGAAAGTAACTACCCAAAAAATTAATCTGTGTTAATGGTCTCGATCCTGCCAAACATTTCCACATACAGTGTTACTTTGAAAATCCTCTGCCAGATCCCACCCAATGTTTTTGGGGTGGGTTTTTTTTAAAGATCAACGTATCTTCTAATCACTGACTAAGACAACCCTTCACAAACATTTTAACACCACCTGCTGCAAAAGCCACGCTGAGCCTGCTTTCACAGGGAGTGCGGGGTATAAATACAACAACAACAATAATAGTCATGCAGGGCACAGGGTTGCAGTCAAAAATCACTTCTGCATGACTGAGAACTCCTATACTGCTAGTGATAAATATAAGCTGCTTACCACGGGGACTGGCTCACACAGAAATTATCTGTGTCCAGTGCTCCTTCCAAGCTTAGTGTGAACTAGCTGTTTTTTAGCCTCTGGCTCACACATTTTTGTCTTAGCTCAGGAAGGATGACTCCAGAGCAAACTAATTTATGCAGTAGCCAAATCGCTCACTCACAATTTTAACGCCAGTACTCACAAAGTAGAATTTTGCTCATAAGACTCCACAGCTTAGAGGCAGCTAGCCCACAGAAAACTTTTTGACAAAAATTATAGTGCTTGTAAAACAAATTAAACACTTCTGAATCAGCAATTGCATTTTAATCTTCATTTTGAGTTAAACTCTTCCCCTCTTAACCTAGAAATCTTACACTCCTAACACATTGCCATCAATACCCAGCTAAAGCAAACTAATGGACACAAAAATAACAGCCAGTCCAAACTCAGTACATGGGAACACTAAGGTTAGTCAATTTATTGAAAAGTTGGCTGAACACTTCAAAAAAAGTCACACTGGATTGGAAGCTTTGAATGAGATACTGTGTATTTTTTTAAACTTCAGCTTCAAAATCTTGAGACTGGCCAGCACCACTACTAATTATAATTTTTAAAGCTTAACTATTGCAGTGAGCAAACTGAAGGTATTGTGTATGCCCCTAACTGAAGCACTAGCTCCTTTGTAGCAATCACAAAATCAGCTACAGAGGAACAAAGTTCAGACTGAAAAGAATCAACATTGCATAAGATTGTGATTACTGTAACTGTCTGCTGAGAAACCCTTCAGACAAGAAGGTATTTTGAATCTACAGTAAAAGGGAATTTCAATATTTCCTTCTTTCAAAGCATCAGCCTTTCAAATAAAAAAAGATACATCTATTAAAACCTGCTGGTACTTTGTTTCTGGATTTTTTTTGAGGGGGAGCCCAACCCAAATATCAAAGCAAGGCTACCATGTACTAAAATTCTTATATAACACTTATTTGGGAGTAATACAACTAAACCAGTAGAACTATTAGTAAATATGTGGCTGCAGACCCACACGTTTCACCTGCTGATATACAGTTTTCCAGAAAGTGCTGTTTTACCTTTTATTTCCAATTAGCATAATGACCATGTTGGAATTGGAATGCTGACGAGCATCTTCTAACCATGTCGTCAAATGGTTAAAAGTGTCCCTCCTGGAAAAGGGTCAAAATGTAAGTTCGGGAAAATAAAGAAGTGATAAGGGTATTATTTTATACACCAACTAATTACCAAATCCAGATAACAACCAGCCAAACCAGAAACAAAAATATAAGCATTACATACCTCATAAAAATTTAGCATTCCAAGGTGTCATGATCTGTGCCAGGCTGGAAGACAGCCCTAGTGTGCCCTAGGCATAGGAGAGACCTGTGCTGGGGTTAGAGGGCTGACAGCCTACAATTCTCATGATGCTTGGCGGTGATGGTAGCCAATGGGAATTCGGGGAAAGTGTGAAGCGACGGAACTCTAGGTGTGTAACTGACTGCTAGTGCTTTTTCTTTTTCTCTCTACTGCGGCCTTTCCTCAGACGGAGAGTCAAGCTGAGGGGAAAGTCTGGGCTGGGAAAGAAATCCCTCAGTGGGATGGAGTGAGTACAAGCAAGAGGCCTGGTATAAGAGGCTGTAGGCCTTAAGTAGTACCAGTTAAGGAAAAACAGTCTCGTTAGATTCATTTTAGTTTACCTTTAAACACTGTTAATTATTTGAATGCACCTTGTCTTGTTATCCCTGCCCCAGTATTGTTTAAATAAACCCTGTTGTTTAAGTGTTCTGCCTGGTTATCACGCCTTATATTTCTCGGTTAAAAGAGGGCATTTGGTAGGGCTTGGGAGGGTACCCTGGGCCTTCTCAAGAGACCCTAAGTCCAGGGTGGTGGCGGTAGAAGGTGGCAACCCACAAGGGCAACCCACAAGGTAAAAACAATTAAAATAAGGCTTAATTTTTCAGAATGTTTATAATTGAATCAGCATATAGTACAACACATAAAATAAGCAATCAGTATACTTAAAGTTACAGAATAAATTCTTGCTACAACTATTCAAGTGAGTTCAGATAAGCATGAATGTTTAAGCATCCCTCTCTACTTGTGGCAGCCTATAATCCTGATGACAATCTATTGGGAGAGTTTGATCTTGAAACTAATACTACCTTACTACACTAGAATACTGATACATATATATTAACAACTCTATGATCTCTACCCAAAACAAGTACAATTATCTTGTAATTGTAAAAAAGTTACTGCACATATCCAGTCCTGGTTACTTTATGTTCTACCAGGTAACTGATAATTGGTGTGACTTAATGTACTTTACATCAATAATCTTCAAGTGTTTCAAACCTGTAATCCAAACTTTCAATATCAGACCTTGCAAAAAAACACCACCCTTTCACATTCCAGCTAAGCCAGGATTTGTGTATAAAGAGCCCAGTGACAACTATTTTAGGGTTCTCTCCCTTTGCCCAAAGCAGCTTAAGCCCCCATGCTTTAACTGCTGACAGCTATCAATATAGAAATAATTTTAGAGAAAAAAAGACTACCTACTTGAATGTAAAATATTTTGGGCACCATGTGCAATGTTCTCACCTTGTAATATCATACACTAGTAAAGCCCCTGCTGCCCCTCTGTAGTATGACCTTGTGATGGAGCGGAAAGACTCTTGCCCAGCCTGTAGGAAAACAAATTTTTCATAGTACATTTGGTCTTTGTGTTTTCATGCAAATAAAGTAACAGTCTTGGTACTTATACTAAGAAGTTTCTTGTATAGGAGTTATGAAAAGACGGACAAAACCTCACTATTTCTGGAAAAGAGAAGCCACATTTTAGAAGTCTACAGCATAGCACCATTAGGGGAAAATATCAAGAACAAGACCTCTAAACCTTTTTTGGCAATCCCTGACAACCCAATTTACTGAATGGCTTCACAATACATGAATCATTATTAGAGCACAGAATGGACTCCTAGCAACTAAGCTCTGAAGACAAATTTGAAAGGAAGCAAATAACCCAGTGCTTCACATTTGAATTCAATAACTCCCTCCCTGGGGCAGCTGTTGACACTAGAATAAATAAAGCCCATTGTAAATAAATGATGAATGACATCTTTACGCCCACCATCTGCTGGTGTAAAGGTTGCAGGAAGGCCAAGGATGCAGATTTTATCCCTTATATCATAAACTGCAGCCATCTTTCAAGAGTCTGTAGATGTAATATTTTCCACAATCATTTTATTATGAAAAACAAAAAATGGTTTTGAATTTGATTTTATATCATTCTGTTTTACACTTAATCAATTTCCTGCATATCTGTCAGAACGCTTGTCAAATGGATGTAAAAAGGCATCTTCATTGCTGCAATTGAAAAACACCAGAGATCATATGAAGAAAATAGGCACTTTCTCTATTACTAGAACATCCTAACTTTAAAATTACTTCTATTTTCGAGTAGGTGCCCTATTGTTCAACACTTTTTCCTATGAAGCACTTTTGGGAGGTTTATTTGTATATTTTAAAAGCTTCACCTAATCATTATGATTCGTCAAACGTTAAACAGCTATGTTTTACTACAAATAAGCCATATAGGCTTGTGTCCAGTGATTACATGCAAAGAAGCTATGCAATTTTCCATTGTTCCTCTCCATTCCTGCACCCCCTTCTAACTCCTATGAAGATAATTTCTATTGCCACAAGACCCACATGGCGTAACTATTATGTAAGGGAGCTGCAGTGAGACGACAGGAAGGAAGCAAAATCTGCTGCAGCAGCACAGCTTTGATAGAGAAGTACCCCATCCCTCTCCTCACTGCACCCCTGACATACACACTATTATTCCACAGGTCTCAGCACCCCAGAGATGATATATTCCAGCCAGAATGAGCTGCAGGAAGGCAGGAAAATTCTGTGTATCTTTTATAATGCATTATTGGATATAAGACCTGGTTATTTAGTAATTAATAACACTAAACAGAAAAAAATACAGTCTGTTACATGAAAAGAGGCTTAAATCTACATTCAGATTTTGAAATGCTTAAATACATGTGATTGTAGATATAAGTCTGCCCTTCCATTGCACACATAACATAGGATGTTTACCTGTAATATATACATATAGCCTTTAGTGATAATGGGAGCATGAGGAGGAAATGAAAAGAACTTAAAGAAATGACATTTATATAAAAGAAGGGGGGGACCTGCAATACTCATAGTGGGGGGAGGAGCTCCACGTAGAGGAGGAAGTCACCACAGGTGAGCCTTCTCCCCCGCCCCCCCAGCCACTGGGTCAACAAACCTTCCCCCCCCCGCCCCCCCAGCCCTGACAACGAGGCTTGCCCAGTTCCCAGCCATCAGGCATGCCAAGCCCCCCCCCCCCCCGCAGCAACGGCAAGGCCCCTGCGGCTCCAAGCCCACCAAACCTTCCCCACCCCCCCAGCAGCAATAGTGAGGCCTGTGCGGCTCCCAGCCACCAGCCCACCAAGCCTTCTTCCCCCCCCTGGCAATGGCAACGAGGCACCATTACAAGTGCATTCCCTATGCATGCATAGGGAACGCTTTTTTACTTTGGGGGGTATTTAATTATCCCTTGTATAATTTTTTAAAAAACTTTTCAGATTTTTCTGCACACCTGGGGAGTTTCCCAAGTGTGCAAGAAAATCTCTTTGCCCCCTACATGCCCCCAATGTGCAAATTTAGATATCCACACATATATAGACAGCCTGGCAGAAAGAAAGACTTTTAGTCAGTCAACAACAGCTATAAAGAACATAAAGTGGTAAAGGCAAAGTATTAAAAATTATACAATGCCTGGTAGAATAAGTAAATCCAGATATTTTCATGGAATTCATTCACAGTAGGAACTCTGAAAACAGTAAGAATTTACCTCACAAAATCTTACACATATGAAATTGAAGCGTAGTGTGAAACAAAGAAGAGAAACTAGATTTAATGTATTCATATACAGTTCTTTCAAAACCCTGATGTGTCTTCTTTCACTGGGTTACAACTTATCTTGTTATGTTTGAAGAGCCAGCGGCTGCTATTCAAGTGCTGCATTCATCTATAGAACTGTGCACTATTAATTTATGCTTTCACCTACTACTCTTTTGCATTATTTGATCTTTTGACCACTTTGTTAAAACTTCTCCAGTACTTCTGTATATATTCCTATCACTTTAATGACCACTTCATGCATCTGATGAAGTGGGCTCTAGCCCACCCACTTTTTTTTTTTTTGCTGCACCAAATGCATAGGGCATTCCCACTGTCATTTGCCTAAGAATGTTACAAAGTTTCTGTTAATCTCTTATCTACTTTTCAAAGGACAAAAATGTCTTAATATGCACATAAAAAGAAATTTGGATACAGAATCAGCTTGGACACTTCAGGGTTTAGCAGGAATAATTAATTATAAAATACAGCAAAGCAATTAGTTTTAAAATGAGAAACCGAACAGGCTTAAGTTAGAGAACAGAGAAGTTACATTTATTAACAAATAATACATCTATGGACTTCACCAATGAAATTAGAAGAAACTGATGTACTCCTAGAAATTTACTTCAGAGTATAGGAAAAGGTACAATCCTGTTTCAGAACACAAGTTATGTGAGAAAACTCTGCCATGGATATTTTTCCCATACTACTTCTCGTCTTGAAATAAGACAAACATATATAACAAATTGTGACCACAGAATCTAAGGCTGCAACCCTAAACATACCTTCTAGGAAGTAAGCCACA
This sequence comes from Lepidodactylus listeri, assembly GCA_029233225.1. Lineage (NCBI taxonomy): Eukaryota > Metazoa > Chordata > Lepidosauria > Squamata > Gekkonidae > Lepidodactylus > Lepidodactylus listeri. The sequence goes on from JARCFY010000006.1 coordinate 53,699,156, forward strand.
CCGAGTCAATGAGACTTACTTCTGTACAAACATGCTGAGTATTTCACTGTAAATAATGCTGGCAGGCTGCACCCCATAGGCTGGTAGGCACAAAAACTGGCTAAGGCTGAAATCAGCCACTTTAAGCAGGGCCAATCAGCAGCCTGGCAAGAGAAGGATTGAGGCTGCCAGCACCAAATGTATAAGCTGGAAGACACAGGGTTACGTGCACCTGAACAGGGCAAGAAAGCCATGGCCCAAGGCAGGAGCTAAAGAGACCTAAGATGAGTGGTGTGAGGGAAGGCAGTGTGGGAAGAAACAGGAAAGAGGGGGATTACAAAGAAAGTGAAATAGAGGAGGTTTTAGCTGAACTGAGAAAAAAGAAAGCAGCTGGGGGAAGAACAGCACTGGAACTCCAGGTGCTACATGTTTCAGGATGAAATGATCCATGAGGTTCTGTATGGAGAGAGCTTCATTGTATAATTGGGCTGGACGAAGGGGAAATTTCCAGTTATGGGGTGGGGGAAGGTGATTTTTGCTGATTTCCCTTTTCTGCTGCAGAACTCAAACGCCCCCTCCAAATGCTATTCCTAGGGGTCCTCTAACCCCAGGATAAGCATTTGAGGAGTGAGGTGTACACACACCCAAAGACACAGGTATAGAGGCTGAGGGGGGGGGAGTCTGTCTTCTCCAGTTAACTGAGCATTCTGGATAATCAAGTGCCAGATAACAAAGCTTTTACTACTTATAATTACAGTTTAAAAAAACACACACACACAGCCTCCTCTGAAATGGTCTCACCACAGTTTCTTTTATTATGCGTGGGGAACTCATCTTTCCTGCAGAGAAATATTTATAATTTCACTCACCAACTACCTAGTCCCCTTTCTGACAATTCTAATTGGCTAGAGAGGACAAGAATTGAGCATGCAAGTGATAGGCCTCAACTCATCAAGAATACTTCCCACATTCTCATTTGACAGAAATCCAATTAAAACCAACAAGCAGAAACCAAAGGCACAATGAGATTTCTATTGGAAGACAATATGGTATCCAAACTGGAATGGATATAAGCAATTTTATCTGCAAAATGCCTGTCAAATTGGTCATAGTGGCCCAGAAGGATCTTTTATTTTCCACTCCAAGCTAGACTGGTAAATGCCCCGTACCTTAAAGTAGTGATGCCTCAGTGCCATCATCCACATAGCACAGGCTCTCTAAAACATGCTCTAGCTCAGGTCCAACCACATTTATTCAGCTTTCCACCATTTTGATCTAGCCACTGTTCTTGTCAGTTAATTTCCCCACTTCCTCAGAACACCAGGGAGCCAATCGGGTATTAGTAAGTGGAATAGGGTATCTCAGACTAATCATGCCAATCACCAGGCAGTTTCCCTTTCCAAAGCCTGATCAACATTTTTACAAGACTATTAGTGGGAAAACTCCAGTGTGGATAAAAAAGCAACTTAAAAAAAAAAGGATTATTCTGATTTAAATTGGGTTTTTAAAATTTAAATCAGATTTTTAATAAAATGCTTTTTGAGGAAAAATCTATAGTTTTCTACATTATAGTCCAAAGGTTATTCATCATGAAATATGGATTAGTTTTTAATTATGCAGCATGAGCCTGTATATTCACACAATGTTTAAATTTTTTGGTAAATGAACTGTATTAACCCATTTACAGTGCCATGCTCTCCCAGAGGTTTATGTAAGATTATTTTGGGGAATTTTTCTATCTAGAAGATATTATCACAGTTGCTTGGTTTTGCAGTTCTCAAAACTGAATTTGTACCTGCAGAGATAACAAAGTTGAGACCTCAGTCCTATTGGTCCTCTGCAAATCTATGCACACAGAATCAATCCCTTATCTTGTGAGTGCTAAGTTTCAAGAAGTTCAATTAATATAAGATTGTTTGGGGTGGAATAGCTCTCGATAAGGAGATGGCAAGAGCTAAACGTGAGGAGGGAGGGGCAAGCAGTACAAATGAAAGTGAAACTTTCTGAGCAGAATACTCCAGAAATATTGAAATCTTTGTATCTCCTCATGGATGTTTAAGCAAATACAAGAATACGTATGCTATATAATGTTATTGTTTTAGTTAAACAAACAATTTAAAAGGTCACTGTTAATTATTATTAATTATTTATAATATTAATTATATTAATTGATGATATTAATCATATTAATTATGTATAATATTATTATTAATAATTAATTAATTATAATATATTATCCTCAAGAAAAATACATTATCTGTTCATTCATCTCCTGCCATTTGGTTTTAAGGAAAGTTAACAGTAACACTGACAATCATTCAAGATAATGAGCAAACACTTTGTCTATGTAGAGATAGGCTATCAATTCAGGATAAAGGGGATCAACAATATTTCAAACAATGATCAATATTTATATGATCAGAAGAAAAAACATGAGTCTAGCAATCTTGCTTGGCTTAGATATCACAGAACTGCTCAAATGTCTCCCACATTTTCTCTTTTCTTTTTTTATCATTTACTACATTATACCAACACAGCTGGCACTGGTACAGTAATATTTTTTAAATTTCCTACTCCTGCCATGTGACCCAAATATTCCAATGATGCTATCTCTTCAGTACATTAACTCAGTACTAGACATTTTACTGTACTTACCGTATCCCATATTTGAAGTTTTATCTGTTTCCCCTCAATTGTTATCATCCGAGCACCAAATTCTACACCTGAATAACAGAATCAAATGTTAGACTCAGCCCAGTGATGATGAAAACTTATCTTAACTAAAAGTAGACCTCACTTGAACTTTTGAAGAAACATGATTGCATATGCTTTAAGAACATAAGAAACCAATGTTGGATCAGGCCAATGGCTCATCCAGTCCAACACTCTGTCACACAGTGGCCAAAAATACCAGCTGCCATCAGGAGGTCCACCAGTGGGGCCAGGACACTAGAAAGTCTTCCACTGTTGCCCCCCACTGTTGCATTACTGATTTTTTGTATATCAGTCGTATATTACATAATTGTTTCCTGTGCTCATATGCAAAACAAATCATGTGTTTAAAGTACAAAAAATGCTGAGTAATTCTACAAAAGACTTGTTATACATTTACACTAAATATTAATATTAAGAGAAGCTCCAATTGACTGCTCCCTCCTGTCAGCTGCAGGATGTATTAGGACAGAGGTGTCAAACTCATTTGTTACAAAGGCCAGATCTAACATAAATGTTGCTTTGTTGGCTGGGCCATGTGTGCCATAAAATGTAATGCCAGGTACCAGAGACATAAACTTTATAAAGAACACAAGCAGACTCAATTAACAATATCATTTTTAACTCAAAATACAAACATGCTTAAAACCTTAACACTCCTACAGTATTTCCCTGATGCCCACTCTCCCACTTCCACCACCCCTTACACATTAGCATTGGGACAGTATACAGGGACATAATGCACAGCCTCTGTCATCTAGCAATAAAGCATTCAATTGCTTGCATGCCAGATAAGAGCCCTGGAAGGGCTGGTTCCAGTCCGTGGGCCGTATGTTTGACATCCCTGCATTAGACCATCAAAGGAAGGGCAGAAAGCAGCTAGGTACCTTCCACTGTGCACAGATCTAGGAATCTTCTCCCCTTGGAATATTTGTACTTTGTCATTTGTATTTTTAAACTCTTGTGAGTCTCTCAGTGCTAGTTTTGGAATAAAAATGCAAGAAAAATATAACAAAGGCAGCCAATACTTAAAAAAAAAAGCTTCAGAAAAAGTCACAAGCTGTTTACTGCCTAAGAACATGCAAGAGTGGTAGATTTCATTGTATGTGACCTGGTTATAGTAACTGGATGTCTTTACACAATAATCATTTAGAATAAGATGTTGATTGCAGTACTTATGGATATCAGCATTTCCATACCATATAAATGCATGCCATCCCAATAGTAAGTCATGTCCCTCTAACATTAGTAGTCTAGTATTTTCTAATGTAATCCATTCTCTTAACCACGTCAGTGATGCTGCTCTATAATACAACAGCCAATCTTGTAATGCAAATCTAGCTCTTTCTTTTGCATCTTGTAAAGCTTTCTGTTTCTTGGTTTCTTATTTTGCCATATGAATTGTGTCATCAATTTGTCAAGTTCTTTAAAATATTTTTGATTTTGAAGAATTGGGATTGCTTGGAATAAAAAAAATCAGTCTTGGCAAAATACTCATTTTTACTGTAGCTATTCTTCCCATGAAAGATATTTGTAAGTTTTTCCATTTTTCCAAGTCTTTCTTGATTTCCAATATAAGTTCCATATAGTCTTCCATCAAAGAGCTACACCTATTTGTTATATTTATCCCTAAATATTTCACCTTCTTTTTGACTTCCAAACCTGATACTTCTTATAGTTGTTAAGTTTGATTTTTGGTCATGTTTTTGTTAACATTTTTGTTTTACTGAAGTTAATTTTCAATCCAGCAACATGACCATATTCCTGCAGAGTTTTTAAGTCATATAGTAGAGCCCAATGGGTCTTCCATAATAAAAACCAGGTCATCTACAAATGCTTGCAATTTGTATTCTTCTCCTCTTAATTTAAGTCCTTTAATTATGTGCATCTTCTATAATCATATTATTCAATATTTCAAGTACAAATATAATAGTGGTGAAAGTGGACAGCCTTGTCTAGTTCCTTTTTGTATTTCATTACTTTGAGTTGAATCTCCATTGATAAGAACTCTCGCTTTTTGCTTAGTGTAGATTGCTCTAACCATTGTAAAGAATTCTTTGCCATATTGTGAAGTTTATAGTTGCTCCAGCATGAAATTCCAGCTGACTATCAAATGCTTTCTCGGCATCTAGAAAAATCAAAGCCATCTGTTTCTCTGGATGTGTTTCAAAATATTCAATTACATTCAGTATAGCCCTTACATTTAAGTTGTCTTTTTGGTAAAAACAAACAAACAAACAAACCCCTGCTTGATCTTGATGAGTTATTTGTATTAGAACTCTTTTCAATCTTGTAGCCAGGATAGAAGCATAAATTTTATAGTCCACATTTAATAGTGAAATTGGCCTATAATTTTTAATTTCTCATCAGTATTTTGTTTATGTATCAAAGTTATTAAGGCTTCATTCCAAGTTTCTGGTATTTTGGCTTCAATTATTATATTTTGTATTATATGTTTTAAAGGTAATATCAGTTGATCTTCAAAAGTTTGGTAGAATTATGCCAGGAGACCATCAGGACCTGGAGTCCTCCCTTATTTGTTGTTTTTTTAATGCTTCTGTTTGTTTAGAAAAAGTTATTAATCAACACACATTCTACCTACACTTATAACCAAAGATCTTTACTAGTTTAGAGACATTTCATTCCATGTAAACCCAAGTTACTTTACTTATTACCAATCAGATTATGCTGTAAGTAATTCTGAGGCTAGTCCAGTCTTGTCAGCTAAGCAGGGATAGCCCTAACTAGAATATGGATAGCCAAGAAATACCAGGGGCATGATGCAGAGGCAGGCAATGGCAAACTACCTCTGAGTGTCTCATGCCTTGAAGATCCTACAAGGTTACCATAAACCAGCTGTTATTTGATGGCACTTTCCACCACAATTCTGAGCACCAGAGATATGTACCACTAATAAATATATGGCTATAATCCACCACCAAACCCTGGCAGTCACCCATCACCTCTTTTCCTTCATCTTCTAACAAGGACTTACCTATAGTAAGGTCATGCACTGGCTGAAATCTCTTGTCTGTAAACTGCAGCAGTAAACATGACTTTCCAACACCTGAAAAACATTTTTTTTTATTTCAAGAATGCACACAGAAAAATAAAACATTATTTCAGAAAGTGATTTTGTTAATGGCCATTTAGAATCAAACACAGAGAATCATGTTTGAAAAAAAATATGTCCTCCATTCTGAAAGTCAGCAATACCTTTCAGGAATCAGAAAGGAACCAAAGGAGAATTATGGAATATCCTAAAATCCTTTACACACCATAACTAAAATCCTATCCCTCCTGTTCCTGTCTTTTTGCTTGGCACTAAAAAGTTTTTGGTGCCCTGAACACTAAATATGCCTCTTTATACAAAAGAAAATAGCTATTATACATAGACAAACTGGACATAGTTATCTGGAAACTTAGTTCCACAATTATGGGAATTAGATGTACAGAAGAGTTAGAACAACACTGCTAATATACATTTATCCCAAATTAAGCAAAAAGTTGTCTACAATCAGAAGCCCTTGAACAACAGAAAATAAAGGCATTTCATTCAGGATAGAATTGTGGACCTGACTTTTAGTATACTACAAGCAGAGGGACCTGCGATACTCACGGGGGGGGGGGGGGGGGGAGAGGACCTCATGGCTAAGGAGGAAGCTGCCACAGGTAAGCTCGCCCCCAGCTCCTGTGGCAAGGCCTGGATGACTCCCAGCCACTGGGCCCGCCGCTGATCCCCCCCCCCCAAGGTTTCGGCAGCGAGGTCTAGACGCCTCCCAGCCATCGGCCCGCTGTAGATTTCCCAGAGCATTCTCTGCGCATGCACAGGGAATGCTTTTACTTTTGAGTGGATTTAAATATCCCCATAGTTTTTTAAAGTTTCCAGATTTTCCTGCACACCTGGAGAGTCCCCCAAGTGTGCAGGAAAATCTCTCTACCCCCCAAGTGCCCCTGATGTGCGGATTTAGATATCTGCACACAGGAGGCAATTTAGCTATTAGTATATAGATAGAGTTGCTTTGCATGAGCAGATTATTTGATGACTCCAGTGCCAAAGACATTGTGCATATGTAAATGAGCCATTAAAAATCAAAAAAAGAAAATTCTATCACTGTAAACTCAACAGGCTAGAGCAGCTTGAGGTTGTCCTTTGGACTTTGCTAGCCTTGGAGAACCTGAGGTTTTTAAGGGGGATTGGGGGAACCCCCTCTTGGATGCACACCTTAACATGTCAGCAAAGCTGAGAGCAATACCCTAAGGAGTTTAGACTTTGTCTAAGGGCTAAACTCTTAGAGTCACTCAAGGTGGAATGATCACAGCTAAAACATCAAACTAAAATGTATCCACATCCTTAAGGGATCAATGGCCACATCAGCGTAAGAGGACAATTCCAATGGTAGTTGGAGTGGAGAAATCCTTGAAAGGTAGTGTAATGATTTCATGTTTTGGTGTGTGTGTTCCTTTAAATGTTGAGTGTGGCGGCAGTACTGTAAGGGGAGGTGAAAGGGGGAGACAAATGTGATTTGATTGGCTGATGACTGAGAGTGTGGGAGAAGAGATGTTCTGAGAGGAATGTGTGTGTACGTTTTTAAGACAGAGCTGAGTGTAGGTGTCTTTGGAAAAAGTGAAGTGTGGCAGAGCTATGAAGAGGGCCTGTGTGACCCTAAAAGTTTTGTGAGAGAGTCTATAGGACAAAGAAACAGGTAGTGTCTAAACTGTGTTATTAGACAAATGTCTTATTATCTTGTGGCCTAAGACAAAAAGTTTAGCCAGTGTGGCTGTATGAGAAAGAGAGAAATATAAGCCTGTCAGAGTGGAGTTTGGAGTTTGAGAGACTATTTGTAGCACCAAGCATTACCAGTTATATTTACAAGTTCCTTTCTTCAGCAATTGTTCAAAATAACCAGAAACCTATTTTGTTCTTTATTAAATAAATCAATTTTTGTTTAAACTTATCCCAGAAATCAGTACAGTATTTCCGCAGGGCCACATAGTCCTCTGAAGTGCCCAGACCCTAGGTCATACTACCAAGAGAGAGATGGAATTTTAAATTCCTGGTGGCAGCAAGAAACTACCAAGTTTATATACAAAGAGAGTGTTTAAAAGTAAAACCATTTTCCCCAATAGCAAGAACCTCAGGGTCACAGCAATAGTGGAAGGTGACACTGGCAGAGAATCTATCACAGACAATGGCAGTGCCACCTCAGCTAATGCTGGTTAGTACTGCGCAGAAGGCAGCAACAGTAAACGACTTCCATCTGTTACCTCAAAAACCTTATGATGAGACAGTCCAAAATGGGGGAAACAGATATAGTGCTGGAAGATGGAGCCACCAGGTATAGCACTCAAACAACTACTGGGGAAGAGCTAAGGACAACTACAAATAGTGCTATTCTTAATTACGCAACTGGACTAATGCCAAAAGGATGTTCAGAAATAGACATGAATGGATGCAAAAAAGAAAGTCCAAGGCTGTTCAATGCATATAACAGGAACATGGAATGTGAAAAGCATAAATAAAGGTAAGCTCAAAATCATAAAAACGAGAAATGGAACATTTAAACATCACAACCCTGGGAGTGAACTAAAGTGGACAGGATTAGGACATTTTCAATCAGAAAATTACCAAGTGTTTTACTATGGAAATGACAAACACAGAAGAAATGGAATTGCTCTAATAGTGAGACAACACATAGCACAAGCAGTCAGGGGCTATAATGCAAAGTCTGACCAAATAATATCAGACTTCATGGAAAGCCCATCCTCAACTACAGATGCTGATGAGGAAGAAACTGATCTCACACATAAACAAGATGTGCTTATAGTAATACATGACTGGAACGCAAAACTAGGCAATGAAGCAAAATCAAGTGTTGTTGAAGATTCGGCTAGGAGCATGCAATGTGACTCTCATAATTCTGCAAGACAACAACTTGTTCATCGCAAATTCTGTGAAAACCACAATTTGTTCATTGCAAACATGTTTCAGACAACCAAACAGATAACTGTATATGTGGACATCACCAGATGGCCAAAACAGAAATCAAATATATTACACAGTTGGAAACAGAAGATAGAGAAATTCTATTCTCACTACTAAAGCAAGACCAGGAGCCAATTGTGGTACAGACCTTGGTTTGTTAGTATCAAAAAGCTGAAGAAAAACACCAAAATGTTCACAGGGCCAAAAGACAATCTAAATTACATTTATGAACAGTTTAAAGACAATGTAAAGAACAGACTTGCATTATTAAGTTCAAGTGAATGTGAACCAGAAGAACTATGGGTTGAAGGCAGAGATATTATCGAGGAAGAATGCACAGACTATTCCTGTAGCCAAAAGAAATGAAAAGCCTCGATGGATGACTGACGACACTCTTAAAATGGCTAAAGGTAGATGAGAAGTAAAAGGTGACAGAAATAGAATCAGAAGTCTAAATGCAGCATTCTAGCAACTTGCACAGAGAACAATTATAATAACTAGTGTAAAAAAAAAGATGAGAGTAGCAAAAAAGGAAAAACGAGATCTGTTCAACAAGAGCCAAGGGAAATTTAAACCAAGGGGACAACCAAGGGGAAATTTAAACCACAGTTAGGCATGCTGAAAGAGCAACATGGAAATACATTACTGAACAGGGCAAAATTAAGAAAAGATAGGAACAATACCCCGAAGAACTAGAATACAGATGAAAGGACAACTGATTCCTCCCAAGAAGAAATTGTTGAAGAATCTAAAATTTTAGAAAGTGAAGCAAAAGCTGCACTGATAGCAACTGGGAGAATCAAATCGCTAGGAGTATGAGATATCAACAGAGTTATTTCAAGCCACAGTCTATCAAAATCTTAACAAGAATATGCCAGTGAATATGGAGAACAAAACAATGGCCACAGACTGGAAATGCTTAACCTATATTCCAATTCCACAAAAAGCACGTCAAAAACTATAGCAGCTATCAGATCATCACATTAATTTCTTACACAAGTAAAGTGATGCTCAAAATGAGAACTGCCAGCTGTTAAAACTGGATTTAGAAAAGGAAGAAGAGCTAGAGATCATATTACAAATTTACAGTGGTTACTGAAGCAAATGAGAATTTCAGAAGAAAATCAGCTAATGTTTCATAGATTACAGCAAAACTTTTGACTGAGTGGATCATGAAAAACTAGTTGGTTTTAAAAGAAACAAGTGTACCACAATATCTTATTGTTTTGATGCACAACCTGTACTCTGGACAACAGACTATGTTAGGACACAATATGGAGAAACAGAATGGTTTCCAATTGGCAAAGGTGTCAGACAAGGATGTATTTTATCTTCCTGTTTCTTAGATTTATATGCAGAACATATACAGAAAGCTGAATTAGATTTAGATGAAGGTGAAAATGGGTGGAAGGAACATTAACAAATTAAGACCTCCAGAGGAAGTCTGGATATTGCAGAAAATAGTGAAGATTTGAAATTATTACTCGTGAAGGTTAAATCAAAAAGTACAAAAGCAGGATTGGGGCTGACCACCAACAAGACAAAAATAATGACTACTGGGGAATTACACCGCTTTAAGAATGACAATGGAAAACTGGAAATTGCTAAATATTTTCTATTCCATGGCTCAGTCGTCAACCAAACGGGACTGTAACCCCTCAATCAGGAGATTGAGATGGGGAAGCACAGCCATGAAGGAGCACTTTACTTAAGCACCTAACAGAGCTTAACAATGTTGTTGGCAACCAAGATCTAAAAAGACAAGCAAGTGAGTTATAGATCAAATCAAGCCTAAACTCTCCCTTAGAAGCTAAAATGACTAAACTGAGGCTATCATACTTTGGTCACATTTTGAGAATAGTCACTGGAAAATACAACAATGCTAGGAAAATTTGAAGGCAGGAAAAGAGGAAGACTCAATGTGAGATGGATTGACTCAAAGAAGCCACAGCTCTCAGTTTGCAAGACCTGAGCAAGGCTGTTAACGATAGGACGTTTTGGAGGTAATTAATTCAGCAACTTATCACACATACACATAAGGGAGACTGTGAGGTTCTTGCTTATTGGGGAGACTGTTTCTCCTTTAAAATACACTCTGTGTACATAAACTTGGTAGATTTCTGCTGCCACCAGGAACTAAAAAATCCAACTCTATTTTGGTAGAATGACCCAGTGTCTGGGTGCTTCAGAGGACTATGTGGTCCTGAGGAAGGACTGATCTGATTGCTGGGTAAGTTTAAACAAATAAGGATTTATTTATGCAAAAACAAAATAGGTTTCTGGATATTTTTGAACTGTTGTGGAAAAAAGAAAATATAACTGACAAAGCTTGGCATCACACACAGTCACTCAAACACCAAAACTCAACTCTGACAGGCTTAGACAATCTAAACCAGTGGTTCTCAACCTTTCTAATGCTGCGACCCTTTAATACAGTTCCTCATGTTGTGGTGACCCCCAACCATACATTCTGCCAACACACACAACAATGAAGCTACTTTTTCAGATGTCTTCTCTTGCATGGCAGTTGGCACCAAACAACTTTAATACAGACTTTAGACACACATATATTTGCAAGCTAGTCCCAACAAGACACAACAAACACTCAGGCTTCAGACTTACTTTTCTTCAACAGAAGATGCCATGAGAAAACAAAGGTAGGTGGGGGGGGAGAAGCTATTGCAGGTAGGGGGAAGAGAGAAAGAAAGGGGGAAGAGAGGGGGGGGAGAGAGAAAGGTGGGGGAGAGAGAGAGGGGGGAAGGAAGATAGGTAGGTAACAGGGGGGCTTTTGCCACTTTTCCTGGGCTCTGCGCTTTGGCGCGGAGCCTAGGGAAGGGGGCAGGGGCAGCTTTTGCCGCCTTTCCTGGGCTCTGTGCTTCGGCATGGAGCCCAGGGAAGGCGACGGCGAAGCACCCTAAAGGTGGTGGCGGGGAGGGGGAAGTGGCCATTGACTTACCTGCTGGCTTCTTCCTCCTCATGGCCCCTGCTGAAAGGGCTGCTGGAAGCAGGGGGCAGGGCTCCGGCCCCAACCAACTCCTGCTCTTTGCCCTTAAAGCAGCGGTTCTCAACCTGTGGGTCGGGACCCCTTTTGGGGTCGAACGACCATTTCACAGGGGTCGCCGGCTGGTGTCCGAGCCCACACCGCCCCTCCCCTCCGACAGGAAAGTGCCCCGCACTCGATCGACTGGGATTTTAACTATGGGATTTTAATTGATCTACGAAAAACAATAATTTTTAATATTTTTAATTGTTACCTGATTTAAATTAGAAGACATGCTTAAAAACTAAGTGCATATTTTAAAATGTTGTAACCCGCCCTAAGCCCACTTGTGGGAAGGGCGGGATATAAATCTAAGTACATAAATAAATAAAAGTTTGGTTAGTAGACTAGCAAAAAAGGTTAGCAGAATGTTGTAGCTGAAGGATTCAGCTATGAAACAAATTCCATAGTGTTTTTTCCTCTATAATGAACTCATTAGGTGATCCCAGGTAAGCCCTTCTCTCCTTCTGCACCCCTACAGCATCAGCTTTTTTGAAGTCTCATGGGATTGCCAGGAGGAAAAGAAGGGGAGGAATGATTTGCATCTGCAAGCACCCTTGCACTCACACTTCAGTGAACCCAGCCTCTTATTATTAATGTTTTATGAGTGATTCTCAACTGACCTACTTCAGATGGTTGTTCCAAGAATTACTGAGAATATATGTGAAGCACTTTCTGCATTCAGAAAACACTAGATAAATGCCAAATATTATTTTAAAAGTTTAGTCTACGGAAAGGGTCCCCAGTGTGGCACCTGCCAACACTTTTCCTGGAGCTCACCAAATTGTCTTCAAAAAATGGACAGGGCCAGGTGGGGCTTTTGCCCAGTAAGGCTTTTGCCTGAACCATGTAGATCTGATTGGCTGTGCAGATTTTTAAAAAGTCACTTCAGCAGCAACTGCCACCACAATACAATCTTTACTGCATAACTGAAGGTAAGCTACGTGTAAGCAAGAAAATATTTTTAAACAATATAGTCATTTTAAATGGCATCCTGTTAAACAAAGACTTAAACAATAACTGCGGAGTTATTATTAGTTATAAATGACCTCATTCCTGGATATTTTGTTGTTGGCTCCACCTCCTGTGGCAGCCATTTTGTGGTTGCACTCACTACCCTTTTTCAGAATTCTGAAGGTCCCACAGGCTCAAAAAGGCCTGTGGGGACTTCTGGTCATCTTCTGGGCATGGAACAGCGGTCACTGGGGGTATGGAGGGGAGGTATTTGTGAATTTTCTACATTGTGCAGTGGGTTGGACTAGAGGGCCCTGGAGGTCCCTTCCAACTCCCTTCCAATTACTGGAGTTATAGCAGATAAGACAGTAGGAGGTCACTGCTATTTCGCTAGGCCTCCTACTGACTAAATATTCCCCAAAATTTCAAAGCCATGAGGGAAGGGAAAACAAGCTTTCTCAATTTAAGAAGGGAAATTGAAATATGCAATACTTAGCTTTCCTATCAAACCAAAATTTGTTCAGCCATTTAAACCTAAAATGCATTATTTACAACTCAGTTAACATACAAAATTGTATTAACTGGCATATTTATAGAATTTTAAAGGATAACTTCTTTAGTTTTCTACTACCAAAACTGCAAATATACCTAATGTTAAAGTGAGAAAGCGCTGCAAAATCCTGCATTATACTACCTAACACTCCAGAATGTAGCAGGGCTAGGTGGCAAGTAGCCCTCACTTCTGCTTCCAAATGAAATTAATACCATAATTAAATTTAAAAGATTAGCTGCCACTGTGCATTATTTGACAATAACTGATTGCAGTCAAACACGCAAGACAGATGCTATAATCCAACAACAGCTGTCTATCAAAGACAAACATAATATGGAGCTGTTTCAAAACTCAGTCTCAGTCTGATTCTCAGTTGAGAATCAGATTCTAAAAGCCACAGTACCGAGGCTTTCGCATCAGGTATAATGCTCAATGGCTGAGATAAGCAGTGCTGGTGGTGCATCATAGATGAGTTCCATTTGCATCAATCCATTTGTTTGCTAGTAGCCCAGGAACCTGAGGTGGAAAAAAGAAGCCTGTTTATGACCCATGACCTAAAACTGGGAGCAAGATATATTGGCCAATCAGGGTGAGACATGACCTCAAAATTCCTTCTTGAGCAGCTGCTGGTTTGATTTGCAATTCTAGATTCCAAGAAAATATGGTTTGTACAAATTACTGTTTGCCTAGTCCATATGTTACAAACTAGTTATTCACAAGCAAGAAGCACAGAAACAAATCAAATACATGAAGGGGGAGTGGGAAGCATGTCAATATGAAGCTCCTTCCCTGCCCCTCTGCCAAAGAACTCCACCTCTTTTTAATAGAGAAAGGTTGGGAAGTTTTTTTTTTTTTTTTTTAAAAACCAATATGAAATGTTTTCTTTCAGAATGAGTAAAATCTTATTTTAAGAGATGGTCTCATGTCTTTTGTACTCTAAATTAAGAAATGCATTAATATGAAAGTAGAAAAGCTTGTTTCAGATCTCTGCAAACCATCAGATGTTATTTGTAATGGCAAATAAACAGGAAGGCAAGCCCATAGCTACTGCAAGGCCCTTGGGGCGATGCCCCCCCTCTAATCTGCCCTGCCCCCCAATCTTTCTGCATTGCTCCCAGCAGCGGATGTGACTGCCATGTGAGAAAAGCACATGCTCCCTCACTACTTCTCCTGCCCCCTCTCTCTCTTGCTGCAGGCACTGGCCCGCTTGGAGCAACCAGAAGCGCTACCCTGACGTGGGCTTTCCCACACAAAGCTTCGCAATCATTTTCCCCCCACCCTGCCACAACTGGGTTGTACAATAGGGGAGAGGAGCAGATCACACACCCCAGGATTTTTATATCCAGAGCTCTTTCAGCCACCATTGGTTGAGAAGGGTGATTGTGGCTTGTGTTTTGAAAAAGGCTGCTGTTCTAAAGTTTTTAAAAAGAAAGAGAAGTCCAGACTTTTCTGCCAAGCCAGCCAAGGCTTACGTCTTGCGTCGGCCATGTGCGTGCAGGGAGGGTGATAGCAGGACTCAGGGATCTGTCTTCCATCTTGTGTCTGTCCATGAGAGCTTTGACTCTTGAAAGCTTAGACCCTGAAAATTGGCCCATTGACACTTACCGTGAAGGGTCTTTCTCCTCTGAGGTTAGGAGATCTTTATTGTGTTATTCCCACGATGGGAATAACCCAGTGGAGATGTCCACCTCAGAGGGAGAACTGGTAGGTCTTTCAGGTGCTCCTGGACTTCAATTTTGGTCCAAACAAGCAAATCCCAAATTGCATTCATTTCTCCCCTAGCCCATACCTCCTGTTGCAAGAAGCTCCCTGGGAGCAGGCTGAAGACTGACAGACATACACCACCTTGCTGCTTCTCCATCCCCTCAGTAGTAGGTGATTCAAGGGAGGAGGGAGTGATGGGAAATAGGATGGGAAGGACAGAGGGCAGGAGGAGCGAGGAACTAAGTGAGTTGAAGAGGAGGTGAAGGAAAAGGGAGAGGAAAAGGAAGAAGAGGACTAGACTTGGGTGAGGAAAGTATTGGCAACAGCTGCTTTCGCTCCCCCTCTGCCAATGCACAGAAACACCCAGCTGCGGGGGGAGAGTCTGGGAGCCACAGCAGCAACACCCCCCCCAGTGCTAAGCATATACAAAACTCCCCTGTTGACCAGAAGACCCAGCTGGCTCCATCTGTTGATATCTTTCTGCTTCTGGGGTACAGAAGGAAAAGTAAGCGAGGCAAGGGGGAGGCACTCTCCCTATCCCCCCCCCAGCTCTCCTCACCTGGGTTTCAGCCCAATTCCTGTCGGGGGCAGGGGGGATCCAGTAGCACCTTAAAGCCCAATGAAATTTCCAGGGTGTAAGCTTCGGAGAGTCAAAGCTCCCTTTGTCGAATGCAAGTAGAAATGGAGATCCCGGAGACCTGCTATCCCAGTGAGAAGGTGGGAGGGGGATAGCTGCTTTTTAAAAAATTAAGTTGCAAAGTAAAAGGTTACTCTGCTCTAATTGTTCAAAAGCCTGAAAAGGGTGGAATGGCAACCAAGTTCTGTATTGGTTAGCATCTTTGCAATAAACCTGAAACATTTTTTTAGTGATGCACCACAGTTCTGTACGAACACATAATGGCTGCCCCACGAGCAAAAACTTCCTAGCTATGGGCCTGCAGCAAGGCACATGCTGACTAAGAGCTGAAGCTCAATTAGAAGAGCATGGTGAAAACTCTGACGGGATGTATTACTTCAGAAAACAGATGTAACAGCCAACATTCAGGGGGAATTGCTCATTTTAGGGGCCAGACAAGGTATTTTTCAGATAAAATTACCTACAATAGTTGACTGGTTCAGTCGGCAGTTAAAGCAATAAGACAATGTACTATTGCATTGTATACACATGTTTGTAACTTACTCCTGTCTAAAGAGAGGATGGAATGTAGCATATCAAGGGCACAAGCCACCACCTGGCTGTGCTGCAGTACATTAGCCTGCCCCTGTAAGGCAAATTTTTCTGCAGGTAGCCCAAAAGAAGACTGGCTACATGAACCCAAACCCCTGAATGCCTATTCCCAGTAGCTCACAGGAAGCTCCTTCCTAGGCATTATTTTTCCTCAAATATAATTATCAATATTTTAGTTTCTTTAAAAAGAAAACAAGCTTCACTCTGTATTAGTGGTTTTTTGCATTGAACTCTGTGATATGAAGTTTACCTCAGCCTACCATTAATCTATGCTTAACGTTTTTCAGACTGCTCATACTCATGCTTGTTTGGAATTGTCCCATTGTGCTCAATGGGCCTATTACGATTATACACCCTGATCAATGGAAAACTGCAGCCCCTAGTTACTACATGATGACCACAATCCTAAACAAAGTTACACCCTTCTAACTGTGTGCAGGATTATACTGAATATGTATACTGAATCTTTTGGATCGTTATGTATATCGTAATGGTAGAATAACCTACTGAACGATGAAGAAATGAGAGTTCTATAACCCAGAACCATGTATATTTACTTGGAAGCAAGTCCCATCAATGCAAACAAACTAGTCTATTAACATTTTTTCTAGCCTGTTTGCCTGCTGATACGATGTTATTTATTATTTCTTTATTATTTAATTCTTTTGTGCTCTAACTTTTTCCCCAATGGGGACCCAAAGTAGCTATTGTTCTGCTCTCCTCTGTTTTATCCTTCAACAACCCTGGAGATAAGTTAGGCTGAAAGTGTGTGACTGGTCTAAGATCACTCAGCACACTTCCAAGGCACAAGTGGGGATTCAAACCCAGGTTTCCCAGGTACTAGTCCAACCTTCTTAACTATTAAACCACACTGGCCCTCATCTGTGGCACATCATTCATGGGGGGTGGGGGAGAAGGGACATCATTCCCACTTACATGAGATTTGCTGGTTGGTGATCCAGATACCATTTTTACTACACACAATGAAGTAAGTCTCACTGAATGGGGATTGTTTCCTAATACGCACATATGGGATTGCAGTTCTGAACTAATGAGTTCAAGATTGGATTGCTGGCTTGTACTTTCTTTTAAAATAAACAAAAACACGTCTTCAAGTATTAGTTGATGGTTCTGGCTCAGCTTTATTTATATCAGAAAGAACAAAATCTGCAAGAAGCTGGAGGTAAAATTCATATGCAGCCTACTCTCATGCATCTTTACTTGGAAGCAAGACTCAGCATATACAATACTCCTGAAATAAATGTGCAAACCACTGCAGTCTTATGTTATGACACTGACAAAGTATTTAAAGATTACATAATGCAGCAATAAGAAAAGAAATCAGTAAAGTTCCCAAATGAACATATCTAGAATCAAGACTACTAATTTATGAATCTGCCTTATACCAAGTCAGACCACTGGGTTCATCAAGGTCAGTACTGTCTACTCAAGACAGGCAGCAGCTCTCCAGGGTCCCAGGCAGAGGCCTTTCACATCACTTACTACCTGATCCCTGGAACCTTCTGCATGCCAAGCAGAGAGGCTCTTCCACTCAGCCACAGCCCCCTTACTTTAATAAACATTGTAAATCAAATCATAATGAAGAATAAACAAAGGGACTGATATACATCCTGGCTGGTTATTAACAGGTAGATTTTAGTGGGCTGAAACCTGGATTAAAACTTGAATTGACATTCACATGAAAGAAAAGTAACTGCACTTTTTTTTTGTCCAGAAGACAAAATGAACTGGAGGCGGGTTTGATAAATTTAAAAATAGCCAAGAAATGAGTGCACTGACACGGATATCACAGAATCTCCAAGCAGACTCCTCTTTGGAATATTTTACATGATGGAGAGCACATATTTTCAATCCCATATGTAAGAAGTTTCAGTCAACGTCAGGTTTCCGATCCATGGATCTTTTTGATCCAGAGTGGGAATCGAGCTTATACCAAGGGATGGCCTAAAACATGGCTACATACTCCTTCACTAAAAGATTTCTGTCGTTGACTGAAACATTTCTGTCAAACATAAATCCTCTTCTGTTCCTCACACTCAATAGTTTTCATAAGTAATTAAGGGCAAGGCCACAATGAAAACAACCAAAGTTTTATGCAACCCAAAAAAAGGTCATTTATAAATAATGACATAGGGGCGCGCGAGCACATCGGAATGGTATGGCTAGGCCTAACTAGCTTGGGAAGGAAGAACACAGACAAGGGAGCAGGAAGCAATTCGTACTGGAAAATACGCGAGTTGTTCGCAAAATGCGAGAACTGAGTAAGCAACAAGGAATCCAAGAACTGGGAGCCTTTCAGCTAGAAGCGAAATGTCTTTTTGCGGGTTGTTTCAGTTCCAACGCAATCTCCCTTTGTGTGTGTGGGGGGGGGGGGGGGGGGAGCCTACACGGCCTGAGCCCGTCTTCTGGAGACCTAGATTTGGGCTGAAGGCCCTTAGGCGGCTCCTGCTACAAGGCCTTGCCCACCCTCCCGGGTGTTGCCACCACTCCCACTTCACCGAAACGTCCAGCGTGACCAAGGGGATTCTCCCGAGGCACGCAAACGAGGCTGACGATACCCCGCCTGCGGCCCTGGCTGCCCCAAGTGCACTGCCCTCTCCTCCCGCTGGCCCCGAGCGAGCTCGAAGGAAACAAGGGCCCCAGCGGAGGCTTCACAAGGCCCGGCGCCAGGCCGCGGGCGGAGCCCTCTGCCGAGCACCTCCCCCTCCCGAGCCGAGTCACCACCACGTCGGCGCAGCCAACACTGCGGAAATGGGGCAGCCGAGCCCAGGCGTTGCGCAGGCGGCTTGGTTCCTCAGGCCTGGCTCCCATTTGTGCAGCGAGGGCCTCCGCGGCGGGCTCCTTACCTGTGTCCCCGATGATGATATACTTGAAGAGATACGCGTAGGCCATGTCCTTCCAGTCCCCGGCGCCTCTTCCTCTAGGGCTGCTCGTTCCTCAGTGACGAGGCGCTGTTACCCCCGCCCCCCTCGGTGTCAGAGCTCGCGCCGCAGAAGGTTCGAAACCGTTAGCGACCCTCTCCCTCTCTCTCTTTTTTTTTTAAACCGCCGCCAGTCTTCGCCAGCAACCTCCCACTCCGGCCCTTCGCGTGCACGCCTCCTCGCGCTCCCTGTTCTTTCCCTTTCCTTCGGCGTCCTTCAAGGCGTTAAAAAGCTTCCTGAGGCGCGCGCGGTGGAGGCGGCTCGCGGGAAGCAGGAACAATAACAGGCGCAAGGCTTCCGAACGTTTCAGCAACGTCACGCACCCTCCTTCGCCGCCGACCCGGAAGTGCTGGAGCGGCCGGTGCCTTTCCTTGGGGTGAGGGGAGGATCCCTGGTCGTGATACAAGGGGCGGCTTTTAAGGTGCCGGGCGGTTCAACCTTTGGTTAGGGGAATCGAGGTCTGGATCTGTTCCTTTGCGCGAAAGAAAGCAAAAGGCGTATCCTCAGTTCGGCCTGTGGTTTCAGTCAAAGGGTGAGGGCTCCAGGGTTTATCTGCTCTGAAGTATGAGGAAGACCAGAATTGGACCACATAACATTCAAGGCCTTACATCACTGTCACTCTTTAGAGTATGGCAACTGATAGCCGATTTGACAGTGACATACGCAGAATTTGCCCCTCCAACTACCCTTTAAGAGCAGTGGCTGAGAAATTCTGTGATAAATTATGGAAGTTCTCTGTGGCACATACTGCCTTTGGTGAACTTTGGGTGGTGCACCTGGCAATTAGTATCCATATGCTGATCACATCCAGGTCAGATTACTCCAGTAAACTCTAGGTGAGGCTGCTTCAGAAGATAGTTCGGAAGTTTCTGTTAATGCTAAATGCGGTGAACATACCTGAGGTTACCATCCTCCAGATAGATCTCCCAGAATTACAGCTCATCTCTGAGCTACAGAGCTGACTTCCCCTGGTGAAAATGGCAGCTTTAGAAGGTAGACTCTATAGCATTATACTCGGCTGAGGTCCTTCCTCAAACCCTGCTCTCCTAAGGTACACCTCGAAATCTCCAGGAATTTTTCAACTCAAAAGTTTTTTGCAACCCTACTCCTCAGTCTTTAAAAAAATCCACTGGCTGCCATTTGTTTCCCCAGTTCAAGGTGCTGGTGACCTGTAAAGTCTTGAAATGTCTTGGGTTGAGTACCTGAAAGATCATTTGCTCTAATAAAAGCATACCCAGGAAATAAAATTGTGTTCTGAGGCCCTGCTTCTGAGTCAATGTGGGTGATTACTGATGTTTTATTGATGATAAAATATATGTTTTGTTTTAGTTGATTTTTTTTCTTTCTTTTTGTGGCTTTCTTTCTCTGAATATATGACTGAGAGGAATGCAAGAAGTCCCTTACATAAATAAATATTTGGAGACCATATAGGGAAAAGATTGAGAACGACTGAAGGTGGGAAGGTCATTCCAGGCACTGAAAGAATTAAACTGTTGCTTATTTGTAGGGATGCTCAAACAATGACCCAATTCATATGTTCACTTTAAAGTGTTCATACTGTCCTAGAGCAATGCCCGAGAAGCTACCTTCCATACCACATCAATACAGATGGGTAGCCTGTCAGTAGTCTTCAGCTAGGGTTGCCAGCTCTGAGTTGTGAAATACCTGGAGGTTTGGGGGGAGGAGCCTAAGGATGGCAGGGTTTGGGGATGGGAGGGGCTTCAAGTTCAATGGGATATAATGCCGTAGAGTCCACCTTCTTAATCAGCCATTTTCTCTAGATGAACTGATCTCTGTTGTCTGGAGATCAGTTGTAATCTCAGGAGATCTCCAGCTACTGCCTGAAGGCTGGCAACCCTATCTTCAACCTTTTCATACCCACCTTACCATCAATCCGCAAATGGAATCCATGTGTATTTTAGGGGTGTAAAACATGCTTAAACAAGAAGGATTTTTTTTTGTAACAATGTATATATTGCTGTAAATGGTTAACTGTTTACTAAGGCTTGGGAAAAGATCCCCTGCATGTGCAGAATATGTGTTTTCCAGTGCTGAATTTATTGTTAATCCGCTTCGCCTCAGCCAGAGCCTTTTCAGCTCTGGCGCCAGCCTGGTGGAACACTCCCATGAGTGATCCAGGCCCTATGAGACCTAATGCCATTTCACAGTGCCTGTAAAATGGAGATGATCTGCCAGGCCTATGGTTGAGGATTATTTATTAATATTGATTTATTGATATTGGCCTCCCCTGGCATGTTTACATCTCATATTGTTTTAATGTGTAGTATCTACTGTACACAGACATAAAATGGATGTGGGAGCAATGGTATTAACTGGACTTATAAATATCACATTTGGATTTCAAGAATTGTTAATGTTATGTTAATGATTGTATTTTATTGTATTGTTGTAACCCGCCCTGAGCCTTGCCCTGCAGGGAAGGGCGGGATGGAACTCAAATAAAATAAATAATCTGTGCATGAGACTGACACCAGACAAGATTGCCATCTGAGCACTGGCAACTGGCCAGAAGTGGGGGGGACATGCAAATACACAATGTCACTTCCAGCACATCAGCTCAAAACTCTAGGATTCCCCACAGACTCTATAGTTTTGATATGGTAAAACCATAGTGTTTGGGGGGAATCCTACAGCATTGTGCTGTAGCAATTATGGTACTTCTGGGTTAGCACCAGAAGTTATATGACGGCTATTCCCACCTCAATTTCCCCACCACCCTTCTGCTGAGTGGCAGTGTGCATCTGGGCTGCAGATCTATTGCTGTAGCAGAAAAGTTGGCCATCCTACACCAGAGTACATTAACACATTAATTTTTTAAACAAAGAATATGTGTGTGAGCTAGATAGATTCCGAGCTTCTTAATGTGCAATCTTTTAAACAACATTTTTGATAGTTGAAAGAGTTGTTTTATTGAATGAAATTTGTATTAAAAATATATTTAACCCAAAGTATGTCCCAATCCCCAGGTTTTAAAAAATTATTTTGTTCTTTTAAAATATCTAGAGCAAAAAAAAGAAAAAAGAACAATCATAGATGAAACCTCCTTGTGGTTATGCCATAATCTTGTTTGCGTGGGTTCCAAACAGAGGAACGACTGCCAGTCCAACACTGTCACACAGTGGCCAAAAATACCAGGTGCCCTCAGGAGGTCCACCAGTGGGGCCAGGACACTAGAAGCCCTCCCACTATTGCCTCCCACACTAGAGAGCTTCTGGTGTCCTGGCCCCACTGGTGGACCTCCTGAGGGCACCTGGTGTTTTTGGCCACTGTGTGACAGAATGTTGGACTGGATGGGCCACTGGCCTGATCCAACATTGGCTTCTCTTATGTTCTTATCTCTAGATTCCAGTCATTAGAGGGTTAATCGGTTTACCCCTTGTATGCTGTGGTTTAGACTGACCTCAAAGGGAAACCTGGCCAGAGCCAATGGAATAATAGCCTATGAAACTGAAGTTCCTCTAGTGACATTGATTAGCTAATGTATTCAGGGGATTTCATTCTAGGGGTCAAGAAGAAGAAGAAGATTTTCCATTGTTGTGTTGGTGTTGTGAGACCATGCAGTTGGTCTTTTGTAGCTCTGAAGATGTTGTCTCAGTCGTCGTTATTTTCTAGCTGTTCCTGTGCACCCTACCCTTTAGAAATAAAAAGATTTTAAACCAAAGAAATGCCTCCTCTCCAGTGAAGCAAAGATCCATTGCATTTTGCCAGTTTTTCCAACACTAAGAACATACTGCAGATTAAAAAAAAAATCAGTCTTGTACCAACTAATTTACAAATACTGAATACCAAATATCTTATGTGATTATCAAATGACCCATAGTGGTTCCATTAAAAATCAGCCATATTTTAGGCCAATTTTCCCCTTTATTTCCATAACAAATGCAATTAATCTTGCCATCCTAAAAGTAACACATTTTCCTATATACACCAACAGTGATATTTATGTATCAAAAAAACAGGGACCACGATGGAAGAAGTACAAAATCAATAGAAAACACCATGTACAAACATACAATATATGCAATAATATTTAATAAAAATATAAATTATGTATAAAATGTAAACACCTTAAAGATATTAACAAAATTCATATATAGGCAATCAAATGTATAATCAAAATTATAAAAAGGGAACAATCCAAAAGTTTTCCTATCTAAATAGCTAGCTTCTATGTAGAAGTAATCCGAATATTATTACTCTTAAAGCTTGCTGTATAGAAAAGACCATTTCAACAGTCCCAATATTGTAGGATCCGACAATGTCCCAGTTGACAAGTCATTTCCACAGAGACTTTGACGAAGATCATTCTGTTGTGTTCAATCGCCTGGAGATTGGAATAGGACTCTGATTCCCTGCCCCTTTGTTGCATATAATTACCGACAGAGGACTAGTTTAAAGCCTTGTGTTTGCCAGAGGCATAAACCAAAGGGCTCTTGGCCTTGGCTCTTAGCCTTTGTCTCATGCTTGGTGACTTGTAGAAACTGTGACAGGAGACCTCCAGATTATATCACACTGCAAGAGGAGTTGAAGGCCAGAGACTGGCAACAGAAAGAATGTTATATCTGGCAGCTGGCTGTGCTGGTGGGATTCTGAATTATGTGTCAGGGTGAATGTGCATGCAGGGAAGTGGTACCACAACTGAGGTACTGATGGGTAGAGGTAGGTACGTTTGTGAAAGGGGGGCGGGCCAAGGGAGGGGAAGGAAGGATTGCAAGATTATGGCCATTTCTCTCTGTGCCCCAAAGCTGGGCCTGAAGCCCTATTGATGGTTGATTAAAAAATGCAAAGTGTTAATGTGGCCAACGCAAAGACTTCCAATCAAATATACCATGTGCAGTTCTCGGGTGTATGGAAGCCCGATTCAGATCAGGACCATGGTACGCAAAGAGAAGCGACGTAAGCCTTCCTAAATGCAATTTTCCCAACCTGAAGCGCCTCAGGGAGCTGCTATTTACTTTGTTGGGGGCCTGCATGAAGTTTAAAGCTGAAACAGCTTCAAAGAAAGCTGTTTGTGTGCTTCTTTTTTATGATAAACATTTCATTTGAAGGTGGGAGGGCCAATTTATACAGGTGTTCTTTTTGGTGGATGTTGTGCTTATCAAGAGATCCTACCATCTCACATGGAGAGGTGCCTGTCTAAAATCTCCCCACTCATGTGAAAATTGCCCAAAATGAGTTTCATTTTAACCAGAAACTGAGATTGTACAGACCTCATTTGATTGCCATACCATCTCAGAAACAGGAAGATGAACATAAACCCTGATAAACTCTTTTGTTCAATTGTAGTTGAGATATTCAGAACACTTTCATACAAGAGATAGTATGCAGTGCTCCTAATGCCATCTGCAATCCTCGTTTTTCTGTAATGTCATGTGTAGGGCAAATATGCTGCATTAAGTAGTGGGAAATGAATTGGGCTTTGTGTATGTGTTGTTAAAAAAATACCCAAGATTGCCTGAATTACAGAAAAGAAATTGACAGCTAGAGTGACATCTGCAGTGCCAGCACTGTCATTGACTGGAGCACAATGTGTTTGTGTATCATTTATGACACTAATGCAACTAAGGACAGAAAGGGTCTTTTGACAAACACTGTGCTACAATTACAGATCTGTGTGTCAAAGAGAGGACTCTTTATTATTCAATTGGATAATCAGAGTGGTCATCTGCAGAGTGAACTTCTACAGTAACTATTAACACATAATCAAGTTATAGCAGTAATAAGCACTTGGATCTCTCTTCAGTGGGATGAAAGACCCTGCATATGCTGAATAAAATACTGAAATGAACAGGTCATTCTTTAGGTTAAAAAAGAGTACAGTGCTTTCATTCATAACAGTTAATGTTTAAATGTAATGTCATTATTATGGAATTGCAATGACAAAAAGCAAATCTCTGGCACTTAGGCAAGATTGTAGTAGGATATAGTAGTAGAATTCTAGAAAGATTAACAAAATGTCACCGGGTTCCCTACACTTCACTCTTATTCAATACTAAATTAATTCAAAGGAACTGCTGGCCAGCTAGCCCGGAAGTCACACCCCTTGACCTGGAAGCAATTCTTGAAAGTTCCACAAGTGTGCCAACCAGGTATGATTTCTCAGTAGTAGGTGGAAGAAGTCTTCACAAGACAAGAACCTTTTTTAATTACAGTTTCCTAAACTAGTGCCCACCAGATTTGTGGGGGTGGGCATATTTCCCATCTTGACTGATTTGGATTAGTGTCAGTCCATTCACCTCTGCCTTTGTGGATAACAGAGAGCGCTGAAGAGGCCCTACTGGATCACTGCAGCATGGGTATTCTCTCTATGACTTCCACCTCCAGCAGCACAGAGAAATAAAAGCCCAAAATTTGTTTACTTTATAGTCTATTGTTCTAATTAAAACTCAAGGCAAACCTACATAGGCAATTGACATGCATAATAATTGCACAATCCTACTCAAATGTTTGCTTATTAGCAAATTATTTCATACTAAGAGTAAGGCCCGTTGTGGGAAGAAATACAATGGGCTCTAGAAAGAGGCTCCAGGTGAGTGTCCTGGCTGTGGCTGGTGGGGCAGCAGAGGGAAGGGGGAAATAGAGGGAGGCGAGCCATGTTTATTTCCCTCTGCTTAGCTATAAGGCAGGGCTGTCTCAAGTCATTTTGCTGCCCCAAGTGGGTAGTATGGGAGAAGAGCCACTGTAGCACGATATAAAAAAACAAACAGGAAAGGACAAATCCAAGGATGAAGGTACCGGACACCAGGATCAGGAGAAGCTGATTTTAATGACATCAGACTCAGCCTTAGTAAATTTCAAAAAGCAAGGGCCGAGCCCCAATTTTATGTGGGCTCGACCTTTTATACCAAGGAGATGGGAGTTTACAAAAGAGAAGGGGTTAGTGTAATTTGTGCACATTCTGCGTAGTTTTCGTAAGCAAAACATTTAGTTAGAATCCTGCGCATGTCTAATACAGCTGGACTAGCTGGAATGTTCACTTCAAGTTATGTTGCGAGGTACCAGAATTCTCACGGTCTTCTGGCTTAAGCTATCTCCGATAGTGACAAACAAAACAATGGGCGCTTGTGTGCTTTTGCGCTCTTACGCATGCGTCTCACGTAACATCAGAGAATCGTATGTTTTTTGGCCTTGCAGTTTCATAGCTTGCTAACTAAACAATAATTCTGAATAGCGGTTCATATTTATGGCTTTTAAAATTCTATTCCTTCACTGCATGCCATGTTTTCTGGGTTTCAAGGGTCTGGGGAGCAGTTCTGTAGCCAGTTACAGGGTTGCCAACTCTGGGTTGGGAAATATCTTAGATTTGAGGGGTAGAACCTGGGGAGGGGAGGGCTTGGGGTGGGAATGGACCTCAACAGGTTATAATGCCGTAGAGTCCACGGCCCAAATCAGCCATTTTCTGCAGGAGAACTGATCTTGGAGAGCTCCAGGTGCTGTCTGGAAGTTGGCAATACTAAGAGAACAGCCAGGTTTTTTGAAGGACTTCTATTAAGTATTGAGTCAGGAGATGATAAATCAAATGCAGGCTTTTATTCAAAACATCGTTCAGCTCAGAGACAGCTCTGGCAGGAGCGGCACTTAACTTACAGTGTTCCAACAAATAACTATATACAATGTAACTATGAAGACTCAGTTTCATTGGATCTAAGTAGGGCTCTGCGATTGGTTCCTTGGATTGGCTTCAGGACCAATGAGTAGTCTTTATTTGGCAGCCAATAAGAATGAGGGGATTGTAATACCAGAACCCTGACAAAGCAATGCATAACTCAAGAAAACATAACAACTTCAGTGAGGTATAATGCCATAGAGCTCACCCTCCAAAGCAACCATTTTCTCCATTGGGACTAATCTCTGTAGTTTGGAGATCAGTTGTAATTCAGAGTAGTCCAGGCCTTCCCTTTCTCTCCACCCCCTTTCAATTCCAAAGTTGCTTCCTGTTCAACACTTTAACTGATTAACAGTTTAACTGACTCTCTGATAATGCCCCAGGGCCTTTTGGGACTCCCAAGCTGTAGTTCTAATTCCCTTTGCTTTCAGCTGTATATATAAGAATAAAAGTGCTGTAATAGC
Source organism: Lepidodactylus listeri (assembly GCA_029233225.1). Lineage (NCBI taxonomy): Eukaryota > Metazoa > Chordata > Lepidosauria > Squamata > Gekkonidae > Lepidodactylus > Lepidodactylus listeri. Next base: position 53,726,345 of record JARCFY010000006.1, read on the forward strand.
AATGTTTGCTATCGCTATAGTTGTTGAAAGAGACCACCTCAGGAAAGAAAGAAGAAAAACCTCACGCCTGTCCTCATGTGGAAAACACCAATGACAGTAAATAGTATTGGACAAAAAAAAAAAAGCAGTGTTACTTTGGTTTCTGGTGATTTTTAATATTTATTTATTTATTTTATTTCTTTAGACTTGTATCCCGCCTAGCCAGCACGGGCTGGCTCTAGGTGGCTAATAAGATCCACTGTAGTTAAGAAAATTTAAACCACCTATTGCCCTAGGTATTGACTTGCTTTATTACTACCATAGTCAGTTTGCTAATTTCTTTTGATGAGAGCTTGATGGGTAGAAACTTCCATAATTATGATCCATACAATTTTGCATAAATTATGGTTAGCAGGCGAGTACCTGCTAATTTATCTATGATCAGGAACATCACTGATAGCCAGTACCATTATGAGCCACAAATAATGGTTGTAAAATCAGTGCAGCAAAACAGGGTATTATCCAGTAGAAAAGACCAAGAGTCCAGTAGCACCTTAAACACTAACAAAAACTGGTACAGTATGAGCTTTCACTTCTTCAGGGTATTACCCAGGTATTATCTAAAACTCTGAAGAACAGCAGGTAAACAAAAAAAAATGGTAAGAGCTCTGTCTCAGAGTAATAGTGGAAGTTTGTGGGGAACATCTTTATGGTAGTTGAATAAGGTCTGGAATGACATTTTGAGGATATAGACATTTTGTGTTAGCTTGGGGGCATGTTCATGGGTAGATTTGAAGGTCATGAGTCAAAGGGGCTTGGCTTTTAGCCCCTGGTTTGCTGCCTGAAGTTATTTAGGCTGGTGGATATAAGACCCACCCAAGATTTGAAATACTCATCTTTGTTTGTTCCACTGGTTCCCAAAGTGGGCAATACTACCTCCTCAGGGGTGCTGGAATGATCCAGGTGGGCTGGAACAATTGAGGTGCAGATCCACAAACTGCATCTTTTTGTCCACTTCTTGAAGGTAGATGTCCAGAGGAGTGCTGAATAATGTTTTTTTCTGAAAAGGGGGTGGTAGGCCAAATAAGTTTGGGAACCTATGGTTTAGACCAGGGGTGGCCAACCTTGCTTAACGTAAGAGCCACATAGAATAAACGTCAGATGTCTGAGAGCCGCAAGACAGGAACAAATATCACACACACGTTTTTATTTTTTAAAATATGCAAATTTGCTTTTTATTAACATTAAATGGGACTGCCAAAAATAAAAACAAACGAGGAAAACTGGTTATTGATAATGATATTACTTGTTTGCTAATGATATTGAGAGAGAGAGAGAAAGAGAGAGAGATGGAAAGAAAGAATTAAAGAAGTGGAAAGAAAGAGAGAGAGAGAAACTAGGAAAGCAAATAGATGGGAGGGAGGAAGGAAGGAAGGAAGGAAGGGAGAAAGAGAGAAAAAGCATGCCTCCCCTTTGCTTCCCCAGCCGCCCTGCCAGGAGCCGCACAATATGTGTGAAAGAGCTGCATGTGGCTCCCGAGCCACAGGTTGGCCACCCCTGGTTTAGACTGTATTTTGGAAGCCAGTTTGGGTCCAACTAAGAATAAAAGCTGAGTAAAAATATGTAAATCTAAGCAACAAGAAGGGAGGGAGGGAGGATACTTTAATAGGGACACTTCTCAAAAAACAACAAAGATTGGTGCAGTACCTTAAAGACAAGGAAATTTATTAGGGCAACAGTACCAGCTTTTATGAGCCCAGTTCATTAGATTCATAAAATGTTATACTACTAGCAGATGTAACATCCGAAGGGGGAGGGGTAAACAGACAAATCATAGGGCCCAGTTTCACAGGAAAAATGTCTTACATAGCAAACAAAGATCTAATCAGAAGAATAAACAACTCAACCATAATGGGAGCAGGCCACCTATTAGTTGCTATGTATAGCTGTTCTGTGTTGCTGTGGCGCCAGCTTCCCATTTGGTATAAAGCTCTCCTCTGAAGTTGTTTAGGGAGAGTGCACAAGAGAGGGGAGAGGACTGGCCTCGGGGAATAACAAATGGTTCAGGGTGGGCATGCTTCCAAGCCCCACCCCCAATACGATCTCAGAAAAATGCTCCCTGGGCGCTTTTAAACGCAGATGATTGGATTTTCAGCTAACTTATTTCCTTTGTGACAATTTGCGTATCTCCTTAGAAAAGATTGGGGGGGGGGAGAGAATTTGGCTCCAGTTGTCTGCTTTTTGCTCACAGTGGCTCGTGGGTAGGGAGGAGTAATTGTAGCACCTTAAACCAAATCCAGATAAGGCAATGAGACACCGTAGTGACCTTGGAGTCACCACTAAATGGCAGTAAAATGGTGCAGACAGCCGATGCTAAGATGAAACAATAGGAGAGTGGATTCGGCATGAAATGTAGACAGGAATTTGTGAGACAACGTGAGATCATTGGCACGACAGTGCAAATTACCAATGCAGATTGGACCATTGAGCGTCCAGGAAGATTCAAATGTTATCTGGGGGTGCTTATAGCAGAAAGTTATTGACCCTCTTTACAGCTTTATATACACTATTCAGGTTTTCTTTCATTGCTAATTTGTCAGCACTGGGGAGTGGTCAACACCTACATAGATTGGATTGTTTACTCTTGATAGGATCTTGTTTCCTTCTGTCCTTTGTAATGTTTTTAACACATCTCTGTCCTCGGAAACTGGGCCTTTTGACTTCTCCTTAAGAGACAAACTGACAAATTAGAGCTTCTACCTGTTAATCTTACTATACAGTTAAATATTATATTACTTTAGTTCAAGTGACTCAGATTGCTAAGGTATTTGGGAATTAAACTGGTAGCAAATGTTGGGTTAGATCCAACCAGCTTCTCTGCTAGTGAGAAAGGGAGGAGGGAGATGGCTATGCTGTGGATTATGGGACCTGCTTGGGCAAAATCCACATGGAATTGAGACTGTTTTTAGAAGGAAATTGAACAAGATGGAATGAAAAAGCTGGCTTGATCCAACCCAATATATTTAAAATTAATTATTCACCATTGTTACAAATAATCAAACCAAATTATCTCTTTAGTTCAAGATGAGCATAACATTACTATGGAAGACCTAATGAGATTTCTGAAGGGACAAGAATTAAAGAAATGATTTCTTGCCTTTATGATGAGTAGGATTCCCAACACTGCCTTCGCAAATGCCAAGAGGTTTTGAGAGTGGTGCCTGGGAAGGGTGACATTTTGAGATGGTGTGATGTCACTTCCAGATGATACTCTTGGCTACTTCCCTAGAGAGCCAGTTTGGTGTAGTGGTTAAGTGTGTGGACTCTAATCTGGGAGAACCGGGTTTGATTTCCCACTCCTCCACTTGCACCTGGCTGGATGACCTTGGGCAAGCCATAGCTCTGTACCAGCTGTTCTCTCAAGGACAGCTTGGGAAAGAGCTCTCTCAGCCCCACCTACCTCACAGGGTGTCTGTTGTGGGGAGGGGAAGGGAAAGGAGTTTGTAAGCCGCTCTGAGACTCCAAGTGTGTGAAGGGCGGGATATAAATCCAACCTCTTCTTCTTCTTCTTCCCCTAATCTCTATAGTTTTTACCTCATCCCATAATAAACCTCGTTCCACAGGAAAACATGGAAGAATGTAAAGGTTGCTACTGCAAAAGTTGTCATGTGATTTGACAACAGCTGCTAGAAATTTTGCCACAAGCAGAGTAGTTTGTTTGTCTTCATCTCTAAGTAAACAGGGTGATTTTGCTTCTGGAGAGAGGAAGTCCTGGTTAAATAAAGGGGAGATCAGTTCATCTCTTAGAGCTGAAAATTTGGGACAATCAACCAAAATATCCACAGAGTAGGGGAAATTCCTAGAGCAGGGGTGGCTAAACTGTGGCTTGGGAGCCACATGCGGCTCTTTCAAACATACTGTGTGACTCTCAGCCAGTGTTCCCCTCTCTGGTAGGCGTGAGGTGGGGGGGGGAGTAGAGAAATAAAGCAACTTTAAATGCATTCTCAAAGTCCCCCCCAGCCTACAAATATCATTATCAATATCTGTTTTTACCCCTTTTGTTTTTATATTTGAAAGTCTCATTTAATATTAATAAAAAGGCAAATTTGCATATTTTTCAATAAAAACGTGTAATATTTGTTCATCTCTTGCGGGTCTCAAACATCTGATGTTTATTCTGTGTGGCTCTTATGTTAAGCAAGTTTGGCCACCCCTGTCCTAGAGCATGATAAGGTTTGTAAAGAACAAAGAGAGTGAGCATGGTGTAGGAATTAGAGTGCTGGACTAGGATTTGGGAGACCCAGATTCAAATCCCTGCTCTGCCATCGAAGTATGTTGGGTGATCTTGAGCCAGTCACACAGCCTAATATACTAAACAGGGTTGGTGAAAGAATAAAATGGATAAGGGTCCCCATTAGAGAGCAAAGTGGGATAAATAAATAAATAAAATATATAGTGTTCAATTCTGAAATCAGATTCCAAGTAGATCCTCAGAGTTCAGCTCAGATTGGATACTTGCTCATAAGGGTCACAATGTATTGGAAAGGATTCTGTCATCAACTTGTTAAGGAAATGGGATGATAGCTGCAATCCTGTAAGCTTCCCCTCCAACACCACAGCATCACTCTGACCACAGAGGCACCCTGCACTAGCGAAGGGGACCTACACTAGCTTCTTATGAGAGGCTCTTTCTCCATTTGTGCAGGTTGCAGGATTACTGCCAAAATGCTTTAATTCATTCTCTCTCTCCTCAGAACTTCTTGCACAAGAAAAGGCCCATCAATTCTTTCTATAAATGTCAAAAAAACGACTCAGTTTAGGAATCTGGTTAAAAATAACCAAACAATGGTTCTGCATTTATGTGGAAAGACTTTAATATGGTTATTTGCATTATGCTGACTTTAAACGAGGGAGTTTTAAAAAATGAGTCAATATAACTGAAGTTGTTGTCAAATCTGATTTTATTTTTGTTAAAAATCCATCATATTAATAACTGATCTGGCTAGCCCAGGATAGCCTGATCTTGTCAGGTCTTGGAAGCTAAGAAGGGTTGGCCCTGGTTAGTACTTGGATGGGAAGCCACCAAAGAATACCAGGGTTGCTATGTAGCAGCAGGCAATGGCAAACCACCTCTGGGGCTGAAATGTGAAAGCTTTTGACATGCTGCAATTGAAATGTGAGAGACTGGCCTTAAAGAAGAAAACTTCGACAGGAAGTAGAGCTGACACTCTGTCTCAACAGCTCTTTTCTGATTACTATGAAGATTTTCTACATTTCTCAGTACATTACTGCCATGTTCGATTTTTAAATTGCCAACTTATTGAGCAATTATTCAAACTGGTATATTGTGATATGTAAATTCCTCCAACTGATTTCTCATTTAGTATTTAATGTTTGGTGTCAGCACTGCAAAATAAATCTTTATAATGAGTCAATTAATTTTTATGTGCTACTCTGAAGTCATGTACTTAGTACGTTTTGTTGTATTATAGTGTGCCTTGGCTACTACTGTATCCACTAGCAACACTATGGGGTTGCCATAAGTCAGCTGTGACTTGATGCTGCTTTCCACCACCATACTAATAAAGAAAAACATTGATTTTTATATACCCTGCTGCAAGTTATCACATAGCAAACCTCTTCTGAAACCAAGGGAAGTTTCATAAACAATTCTGTTGTTCAGTTGAACAAAGGTCAAATCTCCTACTGGATATGCTCAAGAAAGTAGGCATGGCTAAAATAGATTCTGTTAATAGTATTCAAAGTTGTGTTTCCTCATATTTTTTCTAATATTATATATGATTGTTTTGATATACAAGGTAACGTTGGCACAGATTTTAACTTAGTAAAATAAAAGAAAGTAAATAAGGAAACACAACTGTTGTGGATAACTACTTAACAGTATGAGTGAAAATGGAAAACAAGCAATAAATTTCATTTCTATAGAGCTAGAAATCACTAGTCCACTAGGTGGAGAGCTTGCATCAACTATGTATCTTACAGACTCTATTAAGTCATTCACATTTTTAGTAAGTGAATCATCTTAGTATGCCACTTTCATGGTCATTTGTAGCACAGAGTTCCTAGAAACATATTAATTGATACATTTATCGTTGAATTATATATGATTAATTAGAAGGCTATTCCTAGCAAAAAAAAAATTAAACAGCTGTCTTATGGCAATGTAGTGGGATTTTCAAGATGAGACTCTAGAGGTGGTTTGCCAATGCCTGTCTCTGTGTCACAACTCTGATATTCTTTGGTGATCTCCCATCCAAATACCAGGCAGGGTTGGCCCTGCTTAGCTCCAAGATACGATAATATCAGGCTAGTCTGTACTATCCAGGTCAGGGCAAGTTAAACTATTACATGTTCTTTTTTCATTTATCAAACATGCTGCTAAATTTACTTACTGAAGATATTAAGCATGATCCAGCCAAAATGAAGTTTACTTTATGTTTCATTGGTTTATAGTTCAGACATAAGGAAAAAAACCTGTTCTTAAATCCAAAGTCTTATTACAATGTAAGGTCATCTAAACATTGGGCTTCCATAGATTCACTAAAGCAATACAGCCCACAGTGTGCAACAAACAGAAAACAGGGAAGGAGCTGTATATGTTGCATATTATTAAGCAGGATTAAAAATACACGATGTGAACAAGAGAAAGAAAACTATATAATTGTTTTCTATCTCTGCATCCTAGAATAAAATAGAGTCAATATGGTCAAAAAACTATACTTCTCCCAGCGCCTTGGATTTCATACTATGTGGACATGGGCTCTTGCCAAGCCAAAGATAGTCTATGGGTCATATGTGGTGGAGGCATAGTTTGGGTCCATTTGACTGGCAGCAGCAATAGTATGCTTGAAAATAAGTGAGGAGACCTTGCCCAAGTAGATTAACAGGAAAATAAATCAATGAAAGTGTCAACTTGAAGGCTACATTGAATGTGAGATTCTTATATAGGATTTGTTCCTGAGGAACGACCAGAGGTCTGAAACACTTGAATATCTGGAATAAGTGTTGAAAGAGAGTCTGATTGAATTGGGAGCAGACTGCTTGTGAGCACACAATACTGTTAGAGGGATATGGACTGAGAGTGCCTGGAGCAGACTGCTATGTGAAATTTCACAGACCTTTGTATTTTTTCTATGAAGGAATGTGGTTGTTTTTCATTACCAGACTCTAAATGATGTTATGGCTTTATTCTAGTCTCTTTTGTTATTGTATTATTCTGTGAACATCTAGCACACATCTGTATATATATATATATATATATATATATATATATATATATATATATTCATATCAGATATCAGGCCATATGTGGTGATTGGCAAAGGGGTCAATAAATTTTGCTAGGGATTGCTCTCATATGGCAAGTTTGTCAAACCACAGACAATTTACAAATAAATACATAGGTGCTAAGTTTTATCCCTGACCTGGACGGCCCAGGCTAGCTCAATCTCATCAGATCTCAGAAAATAAGCAGGGTTGGCCCTACTTTGTTTTTGGATGGGAGAACACCAGGGAATTCCAGGGTTGCTATGCAGAGGAAGGCAATGACAAACCACCTCGGAATGTCTCTTGCCTTGAAAACTCTTCAGGGTCCCCAGCTGTGACTTGACAGCATTTGACACATACATGTTTTATTGGGTCACTAGTTCCAGAAATCAGTTATGAAATAATGAAAATATCATTGATAAGTCTCAAGTATGAGAGAGCTGTTACTGTATAGGAGCTGAGGAAACAGTGCTAAGTAGCTATGAATGTGTTTGCATATTATGGTACCATATGGGTATGTCAAAACAGATTCAGCCAGGTACTGAAGTGACAGTTCTAGCTGAATGAAACAGGAGATCAGGTGGGAGAAAGGGACACATTCAACATATTAATCTCTCACATGTATATATTATTCTAGTGTCCAAGACAGCAATGAGGATGAAATTCTCTTGATAGAGGCAGGTGTTTAAATTTTAACCAAGGATTAAAATTCCAGACATGAGGGATTAGGGAAAAGATTTTTAAAAAAATGTTTTTGAATTTTCTTTTAAAAGACCATAAACAAGACCCTCTTTGTCTCTGGGTCAGCCCCAGCATGGGAAGGGGGGGGGGAGGGTGGTTTATGACATGGTCAGCCTGAAGAAGTGAATTTCTGACTCATGAAAGCTTTTGCTAGAATAAATGTTGTTAGTTTTTAAAGTAACAAGAAGAAAATAAAAGGGCCACACCAGTCACAGGAAATAAAAATAAGGCCAAGGCCAATAGTACAAAATCAGGTAAAAATATATTTTATTACTCAGTTAAAATTCCCTGAAATTCCCTAGACATTTCATCAACGCTTCATCAGCAATAACACCACTGGATTTACATAAATGAAGGTATAGTTAAAATTATATATATAAATAAGGTATTATGTTAAAGTTCAAAATCCAGGTTGTAAAGTATCAATCACATACAAAACCACTAGAGCTTATTCTGTCCTTGAGATTGCATCAGCAAAAGAAACTCCCTGTAAATAAGAGAGATAAGATAAAGCTGTCCAGCACTCAACAGGTATTGGCTCAAAATTAAAAAAGCCTTTCATTGTGCATAACATTCATTTTTGTATGTGATTACACTCAGTGGTATAATTGTATACTACACAGTACAGATTCTTCTGATTTTGCACCATCAGACTTGATCTTATTTTTTTAATCTCTAGTTTGTAAAATGTCACTGGACTTCTGTTTTATTTTACTCATGGCTGCTAGGTAAAGTAACAAAGCTTGGTAGCCATAATTACTTCAGATTTGACAACAATCCATAGGCTATTGCATCTATTTTCAGTGTAGCAGGTCTGTTAACATGATTGTCCTGGCCACCAGGCAGAAGGCAAGTCCCATTAACCATAGGGTCTGACATCAGAGGTTCACAGGTCACAGTCCAGGGCCTAATAACATAACCAAAGGCAAAGGCAGAAGGCAGTCCAAGGCATCGGCGTCAACTATGGGGGGGGGCCTCAAGGGCTCGAGCCACCCCTGAAATTTCCCAGGGGGGACTGACCCCCCCCCCCAGGAAAACGGAGTGCCCTCTGCTGTGCCTCCGTCTGTCCATGGGCCAGCTAAGCAAATGCCCAGCTGGCCCCTGGACCGACGGAGGGAGGGAGGGAAAGAAGCAGGAGTGGTCAGGCCGGGGGGGAGGCAGCGGGGACATGGTCCCAGCAGGCACGTGCACAAAGCGCGTGCACACACAAGAGCCCCCCCCAGGAATTTAAAAACTCGACACCCCTAGTCCAAGGTCTCAGTCCAGTGTAAGGTTGCATATTCCAAAAGGCAGAGTCAAAAGAAGTCCAAGGGACAGGTAACAAGAATGGCTATGAAACAGATCCAGCAACTTGTGGGACAGCCAGCAAGACTACAGACAAACCAATCCCATATTAGGTGCCGCCTCTCTGCAGCCTTATATAAGGAGTTTCCCTACAGGTATTGCTGGTTCCCACAATAGGGTCTTGCTTGCAAGCTGACTCAACTCAATGGTTACCAATTCCTCATAGTCATATGATTTTTATTAGTTATTGGGAATTTTTTATATTTGTTACTTCCTTGTTGTTATAAATCATTTTAAATAGTTTTATGGCAATTTTAAATGGATATAAAATGTTTGTTTTAGGGAAACAGCGTTATTGCTAATCTGACAATGTAATAATGATTTACCTATATTTATTAATTCATTTATGTTTATATTGTCTTGAATATTTGTTTAAAAAGTGCCTTACATTTATTTTTCTTCCCCCTCTCACCTTTTCTTTTTTTCTGTACCCTATATAAAATCTAAAATACAAAATATCTTTAAAAAATAATTTTTTATCAAATGTTCCAATCTGAGTAAAGAATATTATACAAAATGTCTCTGGTGTCAGTGCAATACTGAAAACACCTCCACGTCCCAACAAATTTCCTGTCAGAAATAGTCCTTCCCAGTGAAGCAATAAAGTTCAATGTTGATGGAGACAAAGTGATCTTGTTAACAGGACACTGGTAATACCCCATTTTCACAGTTCTTCTCCAGGAACAGGTACCACAACCGATCATAATTAATCTACAGCAAAATAAATACAGGCCACCAGCATACAAATACATAAACTATAAAATACATACTTTCATTAGGAAATTCTCCCATATTGCATCCAATCTTCATGCTTCCTAGTTTGGTCTGATAAAACAGCTCCAAAATTTTCAAAAAACTCTGTGTTCTAAGCCAAAAATCACAGGTTTAAAATATTATCAGTGATTTACCATCATCTGATTACTACCAGGTGGAATGTAAATTATTCCTAACACATACAAAAATTACTAAGGGGAACCTCTTTTTTTGTAACATTTCCAGTTGGCAGACCAAAACATCACATGTAAAAATTTGTAACTCTGCTAATACAACCAGTGCAGCACAATGCACTGAAAAACAGTTCAAATGGCACGATAGATCTTAACTTGAATTTAAAACAAAGGAAGAATTATATTCAATTCAAAAATAAATATATAAGAAATATAACTCTGCTGGTACAACAGGTACAGTGCAGTACATGAAAAACATTACTACTAGCATGATAGATCTTAACTTGAGTTTAAAACAAAGAGGGTCAGGGTATTCAATTCAAAAATAAACCAGACCTCTTGTCTCAGTAGTTGTTTTTGTATGTCAATCCCTAAGGCTCTTTGAACCCAGTATAATATGCAATATTTATAATCATTGTATATTTATGTTCTGCAAAAGACTCACAAATGGAGCCCCCCTTGTACCAAAGGGGGAAGTGTATTCAATTCAATTCAAAAATGAACATGTAAAAATTTAACTCTGCTAGTACAAAAGGTGCAGTGTAATACGTGAACGATATTACAAATAATATGATAAATCTTGACTTGAGTTTAAACCATAGGGCCCTGCTGGCTTAAGGGTGGTATTGGTGCTGGCTCAGGGTCCCCTTGGAAAGGCCCTGAGACCCCAGCCTCACAGGAATGGTCTGCCAAGGAAGGGCTTGGGGATGGGTTGTCCTCCTCTTCCTCCAATGAGAACTTATATTTCCAAACTACACCAGGGCAGTCCATTACAATAATGTAAAATGGAATAAGTAACACAAATCGGAGAAAAGAACTTATAGTAATAGGCAAATCCCAGGAATTGCCACACTTGTTCTTGTCTGAGCTTGGCCTGTCTCTTATTGAGCCATGACTTTGCTGTGGACCTCTCCCAAATATGTAACCCAGATGTTTCAGTTTAGTAAGCTCTACTGGCTCTTTTTTTGAGGATTGATGAGCAATCCAGTTTCCTGAACAGAGAAATTAGAAGGCTGTACCTACTCTGTGGACTCTTGGTTTGGGAACAGAGTTTATTTTATTTATTCCATTTGTAACCCTCCTTTCTCCCCAATGGAGTCCCAAAGTACCTTACATCCATTTCTTCTCCATTTTATTTTTACAAGAGACTTGTGAGGTAGGATAGTTGGGAGTGTGTGACTGGCCCAAGCTGACCCAGTACACTTCCATGTCAGAGTGGGGATTCAAACCTGGGTTTCTCAGAGTTCCCTTCACTTTCAAGCTGTTTGTGCTTGCATCATTTGAGCAGGCACAGGATGGGCCTGTCTCCTTATACTTGCTCAATATGGCGCTTGGGGAGCAGTCCACATTCTACCATCACAACCCACTCTCCTTTGGTGAGAACTAATATTCCTCTCAGTTTATGGCTGTAACAGTTCGAAAGAAGCTTGATGATTTCTTGAATCATGACCAGCATAGCTTGAGGTGTAAATTCCTCTGCTGGCCATCTTCTGGGGTATGGCATTAATTGTTGATTGAAATGCTCCATTAACCATCCATTTGTTGATGGTAAACAGATGTGAACAACTGCTGAATGCTAGCTCACAAGAGAACTGCATCATTAATTCCAAGGTAAAACTGGTCCCTTAATCACTTAATGTCTGGGGACAATCTTGCTTTTGAAAACAATAGCCAACTGTAGTATAGTCCCCCTTCCCCCCAACAGGAATGCCTCCAAATAACTCATTGTGTAGTCCTTGACAATTATCAACAATATTTTTGAGGTAATGGTCTTATAAAATACCTCACTATAAGTCCCTGGGGGAGGCACAAACTTTTTTTGAGCATTGTTTGTTGTTGTGTTAGTTGCCATCAATCCCAGGTCCAATATTCTAGTCAGAGAATGAGACCTGTCCACTGAGAATATATTACCTTCATTTCACTTACTGTTATGTCCAGCCACATCCTGTCTGGAGTTCAGTCCTTGTACTGTTCAGGGGAAAAGGCACTGCCCAATGAGGCATCTCTTAAGAGCGATGACATTCCATATGCACCATGGCCGTTGTCAAGGGTGTTGATGGGAACAATTGTCACTGTCCTGATTCACGGGCAAACTCAAGCAGGAAGTGAAGTGACTGGTTCCGGGAGAAAGTACTGAGTGGGAGGAGGGTCAATGATCAGCCCTTGTGGAGAAGAAGGCACGCTTCTGTCTCTCTTCCCCTACATTTGATGATGCTGTCCTTAAGTTCCTGGTCAGCAGCTACTCATGTTTTTTAGCTGCTTATGTTCTCTTTTGTGTTGCAGGGAAAATCATATAGACCTCAGCAGTAAACACAGGATTCTTGGGCAAGGGCTCCTACTGAGGCCCCAAACAGAAGGGTGAGGTTAAACAGCACCCTGCTTTCCTTTCAGTCATCTCAGCTTCCAGTTACGTACCCTAAACTGTTCTGAAGGAATCCTTTCTGGTCTAGCAATCTTTAGCCAGTACACATTTTCTCCCAGCCAAGGCCTCTGCTTCTTCCCAGTCCATACTTTGTCTCCTGTATCCTCCCAACTGCCATCTCCTACAAAGCAAGGGAACAGGCCTCTATTGCCTAGCAACAAGCGTAGATTTTGAGGCCCCATGTGCACACTTCCTTTGACAGGCAGTCAGTGATGTGAGAAACTAGAACTTATGACTTCCTGATTGTGTTTTTTAAAACATTATGCCTTATCTAACCAACATGCAATGCTAGCTTGCACCCTTTGTAACTGAATTTATGTGTTTCTTATTATTAGATTATTTTTGTTTCATGGAAAGCCAGGCTGGAGGCAGTAATGTGTGGGTGACTGTGTCTACTTCAAAGACCTTGCAAAGATAAGCTACAACAAGCAAATGAGTGTTTTCCATTGTTTGCCATGAACACAAGCTACAAAAGCAGAATACACTTTTCCAGTTTGCAGGGAACTCTAATGGGACATTGTATGCATGGCTGCCTCCCCCACCTCAGCCCTTCTGCAGTGGTGTCTTGGCTATTGTGCACAATAGATAGGTACCCTGTGGCCAAGTTACTGAAGATGCCCCTGGATTAGGCCCTACCAAGTCTCCGGAATCAGCCAAACACAAACTTCTGATAAGAGGGAAAGGAGACATTTTCATCAGGCTGTCCCCAACAGAAGGCTGTTTGTCCAAGAAAGCTGTGATAGAATCCACTAAAAGCCTGCCAATTCCTGTCTTGGTCCTGAAAGGTAGAAGATGCAAATCAGATGGAGCCTGAAACACAAAGGAGTATAAAACCCAGCAAAGGATTGGGGGGGGGGGGCACACTTCCTTTTTGACCTGTCAGGATTCTCCAATTTGAATTGTATCTGCTGCATCTAAAGCCAGCCTAGGTATGCATGGGTGCAAGCCTGTGTATGTGTGTCTATGAGTGTATTGTCTCCAATTATGATTGTCCTCCCATGACTAGACAGAAAAACTATCAATTAAACTTATTAAATCTTGCAGTTCGGAGGCCCTACATAAATAAATGCTTGGTGATGCATGGTCAGATATTCCCTATAGTTCTTAAATTTAAAATTGAAGACATGCATGTACCCATTGCAGACTGGGTCCACAGTGTGGGAGGAGAAGGAGTGAAAGAGTTAAACACCTTCTCTCCACCCCAACCCACTTGTTTCATTGCCCTGATTTTAATGAGGTCTCTGCACAGTGGCTATTTGAATTTTAATAAAGCTGGGAAAATCCAGTTAGGGATCTCCCAGCGTTTTCCTTAGTGCTAATTGATACTGATTGTAAAATTTGATATTGACCTTTTCTTTGTTTTAACCCTCATTGTTTTACTTGAAGCACCTCATATCCTTTATAACCTTCCAATGTTCAGCCATCTCTTCACCACATTAAGAGGTGATTGCATTTATTCTTAACCAAAATTAGGTCATCTCCAATTGTTGGTACCAGTAGTTGCTGTAGTTTGCTCTAATAGGACTGACATTAACTGAGCTCCATTAATGTACTTGGGATTTATTATAAGATACTAATTTAACAGAATCTAGAATCAATCTTGGTCTCCCATTACTGCTGGCATCAATGGGAACAGAATGCATGTAAAAAGCTAATGAATGTTTTTTGAGACTTTCAAATAGATCCTGGTCGAATGAAGGAGATACTAAAAAGCAATGGTTTCTGAATGTGTGTTTTGTCAGCTTTCCTATAAGAGGGAGAGTATCCATCTTTAAAGCTTTAGAGCTCTCTTTAGGGCCTTTGGGGTGAGTTTTTCACGTGTCGTTTTGTTGAATTAAGGACATATGGGCCAATAAGTTACAGCTGTATTATACTTCTGGCCAGTCCATGTCTGGAAAATATTCTGTGGCTTCTATTAATGAATATTCCCCTGTGGCAAATGTCTTTTGACTTTGGATTAGGACTGGGTGCCTCCTATTCTTTGCTAGGATTGTATGTTATTATTTGCAAAAGTTATATCCTGCTTTTCTGCCCTCATTATGGCCACCAAGGTGGCTAACAGATTAAAAACATAATAAAAACATGTCTTTAAAAATAATTAAAACCAAACCAAACATTGGTCAGGAAGGAAGAATCACTGAAGGAATGGCAGTTGAAGCAAGTCTTCACCTGTTGACAAAAGAAGGCAATAGAGGGGGACAGCTAAGTCTCTCTGGGGAGAGAATTCCAGAGTTTTGGTGCCATACCCAAGAAGGCCCTCTTCCAGGTTGCCACTCACCTAATCTCAGAATGTGGGGGCAACCAAAGCAGGGCCTTGGAAAATGATTAGCAGTTGAGTAGGATTGTAAGGGAATGGGCGGTCCTCAGGTATGCAGGTCCAAAGCCATATAGGGCTTTAACGATCAATACCAGCGCATTGAATTGTGCCTAGAAAAGACTGAGAGTCAGTATAGATGGTCCCAGACTGGAGTGATATGGTCCTTATAACCCAGTCCAGTCAGTATCTTGGCTGCAGCATTCTGCACCAATTAAAGTTTCTGGATGCTTTTCAAGGGGAGCCCCATGTAGAGTGCATTGCAGTAATCTAATCTAGATGTAATCAGGGCATGCATCACAGTGCCCAGATCTTTTCTGCCCAGGAAAGGCCACAGCTAGTTAACCAGCTGAAGCTGGTAAAAGGCCTTCCTGGCCACAGCTGCTACCTGTTTATCCAGCAGTGGGCCTGGATCGAAGACTACACCCAAACTATATACCTGTTCCTTCAAGAAGAGTGCAGCCCTCTTCAAATACCTTAAGTCCCAGTCAGAGTTTCCACTCATCAGTGGCCCTTACATCATGTCAGGATTAAGCTTCAGTTTATTAGCCCACATCCACTCCAACACTGCCTCCAATCACCAGTTCAAGGTTTCTATAGCCTCTCTAGGATCAGCTGGAAGTATGAGAAAGTTGTCATCTGAATACTGATGACAACTCAGCCCAAAGCTCCAGATGACTTCACTTAACAGTTTCCAGTAGATATTGAAAAGCATAAGTGACAAGATGGAGCCTTAAAGAACCCAGAAGGACAAAAGGCAAGGGGCTGAGCAGCGGTCCCCCAGCACCACCTTCTGAAACGTAGCCTCTAGGCAGGATTGGAACCACTTAAGACAATGCCACCCAATCCCGTCCTGGAAAGGCTGTCCACAGGGGTCCTTTCGTAAAAAAAGAGGTGCAGGAGCTCATTAGCATAACTTATTTGCATATGCCACACCCCCTGACGTCACCGGAAGTGTCAAAAGGCCACACATCCCTGACGTCATTGGCAGTGTGTCAGAAGGCAAGAAGGGAGGGAGGGAGGGAGGGAGGGGGAAGGAAGGAAAGGAACAGGAAGGAAGGTAGGTAGGTAGGTGGGGGAGAGAGAGAGAAGAAAGGAAGGAGGGAGGAAGGGGGGAAGGAAGGAAGAAAGGAACAGTAAGGTAGGTAGGTAGGTGGGGGGGAGAGAGAAGGAAGGAAGGAACAGGTAGGTAGGTAGGTGGGGGAGAGAGAGAGAGAAGGAAGGAAGGAAGGAACAGGTAGGTAGGTGGGTGAGAGAGAGAGAAAGGAAGGAAGGAAGGAAGGAAGGGGGAAAGGAAGGAACAGGAAGGTAGGTAGGTGGGGGAGAGAGAGAGAGAAGGAAGGAAGGGGGAAAGGAAGGAACAGGAAGGTAGGTAGCTAGGTGTGGAGAGAGAGAGAGAGAGAGAGAGAGAGAGAAGGAAGAAAGGAAGGGGGGCGCTTCTCCCCCCCACTGGGGCCAGCATTTTCCTTCCTCCCCCCTCTTGCTTGGGCCCCAGGGGCTTCAGGCCTCTGGGGCCCGGCTTCTCCCTCCCTTGTGCCCCCCTGGGGCCCAGGAGCAGTGAGTGGGGGAGGGAGGGAAGGAGGGAAGGAGGAGGCTTCTCCCAGGGCAGCGGCGCTTTCCGCGGCCGGGAGTTTTAGGGCGGGGAGGGAAGGAGGAGGCTGTCCCGGGGCCGGCGGCGCTCGCCGCGGCCTCGGAGGCTTGAGTGCGGGGGGAGGCGGGGAGGGACGGGGGCGGCTGCCTCGGGGCCGGCGGCGCTCGCCGCGGCCTCGGAGGCTTCAGTGCGGGGGGAGGCGGGGAGGGACGGGGGTGGCTGCCTCGGGGCCGGCGGCGCTCGCCGCGGCCTCGGAGGCTTGAGTGCGGGGGGAGGCGGGGAGGGACGGGGCGGCTGCCTCGGGGCCGGCGGCGTTCGCCGCGGCCTCGGAGGCTTCAGTGCGGGGGGAGGCGGGGAGGGACGGGGGCGGCTGCCTCGGGGCCCGCGGCGCTCGCCGCGGCCTCGGAGGCTTCAGTGCGGGGGGAGGCGGGGAGGGACGGGGCGGCTGCCTCGGGGCCGGCGGCGCTCGCCGCGGCCTCGGAGGCTTCAGTGCGGGGGGAGGCGGGGAGGGACGGGGCGGCTGCCTCGGGGCCGGCGGCGTTCGCCGCGGCCTCGGAGGCTTGAGTGCGGGGGGAGGCGGGGAGGGACGGGGGCGGCTGCCTCGGGGCCGGCGGCGCTCGCCGCGGCCTCGGAGGCTTCAGTGCGGGGGGAGGCGGGGAGGGACGGGGCGGCTGCCTCGGGGCCGGCGGCGCTCGCCGCGGCCTCGGAGGCTTCAGTGCGGGGGGAGGCGGGGAGGGACGGGGCGGCTGCCTCGGGGCCGGCGGCGTTCGCCGCGGCCTCGGAGGCTTGAGTGCGGGGGGAGGCGGGGAGGGACGGGGGCGGCTGCCTCGGGGCCGGCGGCGCTCGCCGCGGCCTCGGAGGCTTCAGTGCGGGGGGAGGCGGGGAGGGACGGGGCGGCTGCCTCGGGGCCGGCGGCGCTCGCCGCGGCCTCGGAGGCTTCAGTGCGGGGGGAGGCGGGGAGGGACGGGGGCGGCTGCCTCGGGGCCGGCGGCGTTCGCCGCGGCCTCGGAGGCTTGAGTGCGGGGGGAGGCGGGGAGGGACGGGGGCGGCTGCCTCGGGGCCGGCGGCGCTCGCCGCGGCCTCGGAGGCTTGAGTGCGGGGGGAGGCGGGGAGGGACGGGGCGGCTGCCTCGGGGCCGGCGGCGTTCGCCGCGGCCTCGGAGGCTTGAGTGCGGGGGGAGGCGGGGAGGGACGGGGCGGCTGCCTCGGGGCCGGCGGCGCTCGCCGCGGCCTCGGAGGCTTCAGTGCGGGGGGAGGCGGGGAGGGACGGGGGCGGCTGCCTCGGGGCCGGCGGCGTTCGCCGCGGCCTCGGAGGCTTGAGTGCGGGGGGAGGCGGGGAGGGACGGGGGCGGCTGCCTCGGGGCCGGCGGCGTTCGCCGCGGCCTCGGAGGCTTGAGTGCGGGGGGAGGCGGGGAGGGACGGGGGCGGCTGCCTCGGGGCCCGCGGCGCTCGCCGCGGCCTCGGAGGCTTGAGTGCGGGGGGAGGCGGGGAGGGACGGGGGCGGCTGTCCCGGGGCCCGCGGCGTTTGCCGCGGCCCTGGAAGGGGGGAGGGGAGAGGCTTTTTGCAGGGCCGGCGGCGGCCTGCCGCTGCCGGGAGGAGTGAGCGGGGGACGGGGCTTTGTTAAGTCCCCGCCCCCCGCCCTCCTCTCTCCCGGAGCGGCGCTCCGGCCCGCTCCGGCCCGAACGGAGCCCTGGCTGTCCAGAAGGATAGCATCATCAGTGGTATCAAATGCTGCTGAGCGGTCTAGGAGAATCAACAGTCACACTCCCTGTGTCCAGAATGGAACCTTTGAGATTGGTCAATAACTTTGAAATCTCCTGTGTCCAGGGTAGGCTTCTTAGCAATGGTTGCGCCACAGCTGGGCCAATCACCCCCTCTCTCAAGGAGGCATTAACTACCACTTGGACCTAGCAGCAACCCCCTACAACCCAGCAGGTTTAAGAAACCAGGAAGGATGAGGATTGTAAGCTGCAGACCTCCAAGGACCCTGTCCACGTTCTCAGACCTGCTAGCTTAATCAAAGACTTGCTAGCTTAAAACAAGTGTCCATCTGTTCTGACATTCTCAGTCCAACAGCGAATAGCTAGGTGCTTCCAGGAAGAATAAAATGAGAAATGCAGCAACAGCCTGATGTGCTCCTCCTGCAGTACCTGGTGTTTAATAGTATACTGGCTCTGAACCAAGTGGTTCCATTTGGCTAGCAGTTGATAAACCAGCCCTCATAAATGTGTCCTGTTCCTTTTCAGGAGGGGAGGGGATATCCTGAATACATTCCTAGTGTTTGTCCAGGTGACTTCTACCTTTTATATCTGTTCTCCCTGAGGCTTAGAATGTGATGGTCAGAAATGTATGCCTTATCAATATATCTAATAGCTAACTGTACTCTGATCTGCAGATACCTAAATCTGAGGATTGGGGCCAGATGGAAAGCAGGAGGTTTTTCCTGAAAACTTGATAGACTGCCCAGTTTTGGAGAAAAATCTAAAAACCTGTGAAAAAAATTGTGTGTGTGAGTTAAATCCTCCCTCGAACAGAGGAGTGTTTTCTATGCATGTGCATATAAAGCTTCTCTATTGGAGCAGTGAGGGGAAGCTGCTGCACACTTCAGCTGGGCACCCTGGCTAGGGGTGGGAGGAGAAGCTTTGCTGCAGCAGCCTGCCCAACCCTCCTGAAACCACCTGTGCTGATTCAGTGGAAGCACTAATGGTGGTGGTTGCTCCTCCCAATATTATTTGACTCCAGCTTTGCTACCTCAGAGGTGGTAGTATCCTTTGAGCCTGCCCAAACCTAGCCTCACTGGGAGCCATGTTGGGCCCAGGGGAGGCAGCGGTAATGGGGGGAGTGCAGGAGCCATGCTAGGAGCTGTGCATGGGCCAGCAGTGGCAGTGATGGCGGGCAAGGAGCCATGGTGAAGCTGGGGTCAGGTGGGCTGAGGCAGGGGGGGGGCTGCAGCTGTCATTGTCACATTTGGTGAAACAGTGAACCTAGGGCCAGGTGGGCTGCGGACTGCCATGGCAAAGCTGGTGTCAGAAAGCCTGGGGAGAATCAACTCCCTCTGCAATTCTCATAGCTCCCTGCTTGTATCATCTGTTCTTCAGTCTTGTCTTCTTATAGATTTTAATTACGTAAATGGCAACACTGAAGCTTAATGGGTGCCTTGTTCAAGAGGCAGTGACCCTTCACTATGCCCTGACACTTACTCAGTTGAAGATTTCTTTTTATTTAATGTGTTTGGTTGGGAGCAAGTTCATTTTAAATTATATTTTTGGTAATTTGCGTGCTAGCCCTGCATGAACATTCCAGAAATGATCAAATCTTTCATGTCCCAGCATCAATACTTGCTGCAATCAAATGAAATATAAATAGGCCAAATTAAAACCTGATGTTCTTAAACTACTGTCAGACTATTTTAGGACACCAGAAGAGAAAGGAACAATGACAACCTATTTTAAAATGGACTCATGGGAGAATATTACTCAGCCATTTGTCATATCTTTGAAATTCTGTTGATAAGAATTATCCAACTGAAACATTTTTCTCCCTTTCTCTCCCTTCTCTTTTTGATGCAAGACAATTAGAAATAAAGCAGGTATATATAAAAGCAAAGGAACTGTATGCTAACATGGAGCTAGATTTTATGCATATTGCCAATGTGATTTGGATAGGCAGAGCAAAATTAAAGTTTTGAATATACTCCTACAAGAAAAGCAATATATTAAAACATGAGTAAACTTGCAATGACTTGGGCAGTCCTTTGTGCTTCTATGTCTTCAACAAGCAGATTTATAAGACGCAAATTTAGGCTTGATTTAAAATGAGCACTAACCTTAGCTACTTTGTATGGGTAGCAGCCCAACAAGGCAGTGTGTGAGGTTAAAGAATCTCATTTAAATCAAGTCTTAAGTCAGGAAGATGGCACATGGGAAAGGGTTAAACCTCACTCCTGTAGCACTGCCTCCTTGATGCAATTCAGTCACCCCTGCCTTCATGGCTGCATTTTGTTAATAGAAGATGGCTGAAATGGTCAATCATTCTTAAATGGTCACCTGTCTGTCTCTGTTCCTGGTGTTTCTGAGTCAGTAAATAGAGTCCTAGTAGTTTCATCATGCTTCAGGGTTAGTGAACATTTTCAGTATGAATTGTACTAACATTGCGGATCTTTATTTATTTCTGTGGGAGAAAACACTGTATTTGATTAAAAAGTAATGGCATCTTGTTACTTATCTATGGTTTTAAAAAGCAGTATCAGTATAGACAACAGAGTGAAACTTGATAATGTGTACACTGCTGTATAAGTTATAATTTATTATCTGATTTTACAGTATATGACCCTAATCCAGAAATTGTAATTACATACTTGCTACCGGTCAAGGATTACTTGTCCTAATTCTGCTAAACTGGTTATTTGTAGTTTCATTTCTTTTCAGGGGAAGAGGTTTCTTGTTCTTAGTTTCCCCCTACATGTATGTAGTAGCTAGGGTGATAACCTAGGATCTGGGCAAACCAGATTCTCATGCCATGGAAGCTTGCTGGGTGACCTTGGGCCAGTTGCATACTCTCAGTCTACCTCACAGGGTTGTTCTGAGGAAAAAATGGAAAGAATTATCTCAGCCACTTTGTATCCCCATTGGGAAGAAAGGCGGTATATAACTGAAGTTTTAAAAAGTGGCCAGAGTTGAGAGACAACAGTGTAGAAAATTGGTTTAGTGATCCAAGTCGTGCAACAGCTCTGTGAGAACCTTAATGCTGGTTACTCCTCTTGAGAAACCTTTGGGTCTTTGAATTCCCAGCTTTCATTTTAAAAAGTCTGTATCCCCTTCCCTTGCAGAGATATAAGGAAAAATGCATATCTCTGTGAGGGATGATAGAGAGAGAGAGGGTTAAAAAAACCCCTCAAAAGCTGGGAATTCAGACAACCTGTTAAGACTACAGCATCAGTGCTCCAGAGATCTAGCAATATTTTATTGCCTTTTGTAAAAAGAAGAAGAAGAAGTCACTCATCTTCAGGGTGGGGGGGAAGAGATGTTGATCCTTCATATACTCTAAAAGGGCACCAGTAAATGCCTGCTGAGGAGCCATTTTCTTTAAGGTCCTGACTCTTCCACTCGTGGATTCACCTTCTCCTCAGCATTTTATCACTAAACTTGTCCTTTAAAAACAAACAAACAAAAATGGGGTGGCAGGGCCACTGGTGCCAGCCACTCTGTAGGGAGACTGCTTCTATTAATCACTACTACTTGTAGAAAGAGTTTTGCTTCACATATTATTTAAAATGGCTCTAGTTAATGCAGGGTCAAGAGCCATTTTCTTAAGTGTTCTCTTCTCCAACCCTTCCACATGTGCACTGATTGTCCAATCAGTAAACAGAGAATCACCAGTGACAACAGTCTTGGGGAAAGAGGAAAGGTCACTAGCATTTCTGCACAGTAGCACTAGACTCCATGTGCAAAAAATAATAAAGTGGGGGTTGGTGCTCTCATGACACCAATGATGCCATCAGTAATGCCCAGCAGCCTCGCTGGACATTCCTGCTTATATGGCTACATGCAGAAGAAATATACCAACTCTACAGCAGTTTAACTAACTAAATAACCAACTAACTAACAAACAAGTAAATAAATAAGGAGTTCAGAGGAGGCCATGCATGTGGAATGCTTTTCCTAAGCCGATTTGAATACTTGTGGACCAACTGTCGAGAAAATCAGAAGTTGTGGATGTGGAACAGCCTGTCTCCCTGCAGATTTAAACGACAGGTTTTTATGCTGGACATAATGTGATGTAATATTGAATAGATTACTAGAGGGGGCAAACCACATGCAGACCCCCCCCCCCCCAAGCAACAGGAGCACACAATGCCGAAAAACCCACAGAGTTTCCATATGGCACGTTTCCCTGCATTCTTCCTGCTCCATTTTCCCTGCCTGGAAGTGACTATTTCTGCAGGCCTTCCTGTGTCATTGCCAGGGCTTTTTCAGCTGTTTAAAAAAACACTGGCAGTAGTATACAACAATAACATTATAACATTATCACAATTAGTCAATAAGATTTTTTGAATTTGCTGTTTTCATTTTAAAAGAAGTTAGTCTCTAGCTTCTTTCAGTGTCAAATTATAAGGGAAAATGAATCCAACAGACAGATTGTCATAATGTTATTATGCTGTAACAATATTCAGTTGCCTTAAAAAAAGTGGCAGAGGAAAATGGCTGCTGCCAGGGCCTTGGGAAGAGAAAATGATACTGATGTGGGAGGGACTGGGAGGATGGACTTTCCCATCCACTTGGGTGTCATATCAACTTTTCTGTGATCTTGCCCAAAACAGTACTAAGAAACAGTTTTGAAAAGATTGATGGAAAGTTGGGGGAGATCCAGGAACTGAATGGAAGCTCCATGCTGTGGCAAATTGAGAAAAAAACACTTCCAAATAGCATTTAAGACAGGGCAACAACATGTGTGTAATTGATCCAAGTTTCAAAATCACCTTCCTTAACACATTTTTTAAAAATCATTTCAAAAGAAGAATATGGTTAAGTATATAAAATATATAAGTATATATGAAGAAAATCTGCGGATCCACAAGCTACAATATGTTATAGTGTTAATCATTACCTATAATATTGAATAGGTTTAAATAGGGCCAAAAAATGGTTTAGAACAAGGAAAGTGATGCAAGGTTTTATTACATATTACTAAATGAATATGCATCCATTTTACTGAATGATTAATGGGGCAATATGACAATTGATCTGGTTGTAAAGAGCAATAACTTTCAAAGGCTGCTGCTATGATATTGATAAATATATAGTTTCCAACCAAAGCCTATTCCTTTGATTTATTAACTAATATTAAAATGATTTAAATGAGAAAATGAGGTTAATATAAGCAATCAATCCTGTTGGATTCTCACTTCATAATTCTGCTTCTGAAGATCTGTTTGCCTCAAGCACCTCTTATGACAAAAGGACTCCCCTTATGCTGAGCAGCACATGAAAAGTCATGTTGAAATGTAGGATCAAAAAACACGGGGAAGAAGAGACAGCCTTTCCAGCAGTGGCCTGTTTTGCAAAGCTTTCTGTTGCTTCCCTTTATGTTGGTATTTTGAAAGAAATATTATTGCTAGCAACACTTTGGGGTATATGGAACATTGCTACCATTTAATGCCAGGAATAAGGAGGGGATTGAACAAAGGAGCAATGTACACCCTGCCAACTACATCTGTAATCTTATGTTATACATAAATTGAAATGTCATGTTATATGCACTATAAAAGTATTGCTGAAAATACAGTCTTGGTATCTAGCTCCCCCTAGGCCCCTTTTACCTTTCTACATCATTTACACTCTACAGGGACCCCAGTACTAGGAATGGGTTTTGTTGTTGAAATTTTCATTCTTACAAATGTAAGAATGAAAATTTCAAAAATAAAAAACAAACAAGCAAACCAAAACAACCCTAGTTTTATCCCCCCCCCATTAATTACAAAAACATTTGTTTTCTGTTTGATTAGATTTGGTATGCATTTTCTAAAATTTTTGTCATCTACACTCAGCAGATAAATAGGTCTATACGACTTTGGTAATGATGCAACACTGCCCTCTTTATGTACTAACGTTACACACGCCTCTTGCCATATTGGGGGTATTGTTTCCCCCCATTTATTTCATTCATAATTTTCTGTAACTGTATTATTAATAGTTCTTCAAGATGTTTATAATAGGTTGCTGTCAGGTCCTGGTGCTTTATCCTTCTTCATGTTTTATAGCCAGTTTGGTGTAGTGGTTAAGTGCACGGATTCTAATGTGGGAGAACCGGGTTTGATTCCTCACTCCTCCACTTGCACCTGCTGGATGACCTTGGGCAAGCCGTAGCTCTGTACCAGCTGTTCTCTCAAGGACAGTTGTCTCAGAGCTCTCTCAGCCCCACCTACCTCACAGGGTGTCTAGGGTGTCTGTTGTGGGGAGGGAAAGGGAAAGGAGTTTGTAAGCTGCTCTGAGACTACAAGTGAAGGGCGGGGCATAAATCCAATCTCTTCTTCTTCTTATATTGCTTGAGAGATTTCTTGAATTGTTATTGTTTGATTTAATATTTTTCTAAAATAAATATTGCAACTGGGATACCTTTTAAACATTCTGATTTTCTTTCTTCTGAAACAGACTTCCTTTTCTATAATCCTGAAAAAACACTGATAAATTGTTCCTGTATTTCTTTTTCTGCACATGTAATTTGATCTCCTCTTTTCCAGCTGTTATAACTCTTTTTTCTCTTTACTTCCTGAGATATCTGCCAGATATCTGCCAGATTTGTTCACATGTTCAAAATTTCTTTGTTTTAGGAATTTTATTTTTTGTACCTTTTCCATTTCTAACATGTCTAACTGTTTTTTTAATTGTTCCAATCTCTGATTTTTTTCTGCTATTATCTTAGTTTGCTCTAATCTTTCTTGGGTGTGTTTTTTTTGCAGTGGCTGCTAGTAGAGTTCCTCTGATAAAAGCTTTACTTGTTTCATAAACTGTGGTTGAAGGCATGTTTTCTGTGTTGTTCATTTAAAAAACAACTTCCAGATCTTTTTTACACTTGTTTACCACATCTTCTTGTAGTAAAAAAACAAAATTTAATCTCCATCTTCTCTATTATCTGTTTCAATGCAAGACTACTTCTATGGGAATGTAATCTGCAAATATCTTTAGTTGTATTTATACTTTTCCTAAATTCATTGTAAAACTTTTTGATATCCAGATAATATACGATTCATAATAGATGCAATTGAATTTGTGAATAAGAAGAGAAAGAAACCAGCATTTCTATTTCTAGATACAGAGAAAGCATTTAACAATTTAACATGGACTTTCTTACTGAATGTTCTACAAAATATGGGCCTGCATTCTGGAATTGGATACAAGGACTATACTTGAACTAACAAAGATTTTAATTAATGGGAAACTAACAGAAGCCATTTCAATTGAAAAAGAAACATGTCAGAGATGTCCTTTATTCCCTTTACTATTCATACTAGCAATAGAGATTTTAGCTATAAAGATCAGACAAGATGACAGAATTAGGGAAATAAAACTGGATGATGTAGAGTTCAAAATGAAAAGCTATGCAGACAGGTTGATTCTAACAGTCTTGATCCCCAGAAATTGTTGCACTATGTAATTAAACATATCAAAGAGTCTGGATCCTTATCAGGCAATAAAATTAACAGAAAAAAGACAAAAATGATTAAAAAAAAATTAAACACAACAGCAACAAAAAGAGATTATAAACAGCATAGAGTACTCAGATGCCACCAATCCTATTAAATATGTGGGAATAAATGTGACTGGGCAAAGCTGTAAATATACAGCCCGTCCTGTGTCAATAGGGTGCGAAAATGCTGGGACGGTTGGTACATCATCTAATTTTCTGTATTGTGTGGAAATTTTATGATGTTTTTATTGTTTTAAAATTTTATTGTATTTATGAATCTTGGGTTACCAAGTTATGTTAGCCGCTCTGGGCCTGTGACAGCGGGGGAAGCGGCCTAGAAATCGAAAGAATAAATAAATAAATATATAAATAAACTTCTTCTTCTTTTTCTTTTTCTTTTTTTTTTTTTAAAAAGAACTATCACAAAACTTGGAAATCAATACAGATTTATCCAGATGGGAAAAAAGTAAAATCTTGTGGCTGGGAAGAATCTCTGCAATCAAAATGAATGCGCTGCCAAAACTAAACTTTCTGTTCCAGATGTTACCCATATACATAGAAGAAAGAATATTGAAAGAGTAGCAAAGATGGATAAACCAATTTATATGGAATGGCAAAAAAACCAAGAATAAGCTTCAAAATACTACAAGATGAGAAAAAGAGAAGCAGATTAGCAGTCCTCAATATAAAATTATATTACCAAGCAGCAGGTCTGGTCTGGATTGTGAAGTGGACTAAAAACCCAAGACAAAGAATGGTAAAATTGGAATCAGCAGATGATGGCTTACATAATTATTTATAGATTAAAAAATCAGCTAAAAAGATCATAACACAAGAAAGAAGTCACATAATCAGAGATGGACTTTTGAGAACATGGTTTCCATGCTGGAATTTATTGAGCCCCTCAAACTCTCTGCTTATGACCCCAATAGAAGCTTGCTGTGATAAGAACAAGAGAAATAAAATATTTGTTAACATATGGCATGATGATAAATACTCAGAAAAAAATCAAATCTTGGCAAGATATCAAAGATGAAGGTGTAAACATTCAATGGCTGCTATGTTATCAATCAGTCTCAAGACTAAAGAAGACTATGAGCATTGAAGGTGGATTTTCGAAGGGTTGCAACTGTATTTGAGCAACTGATTAAAACAAAAAGAGGATTTACTACGATGGATATATAAGATTTTACTTCAGCTAGAAAGAGAAGATGAGCAAGTGAAAAATGTACTATTAAGGATGCAGAACTTTAAAGAACAGATATTTATGCAATAATGGGAATGACTATGAGAAAAACATATCAAATTTACAGTCAGCCAGCCATTATGAGAAAATTGGTACAAAATATTTTAGATGGTATATAATTCCAAAGGATATTGAGAAAACAGATAAATACTACAAAGGAAAATGCTTAAAATGTCAAGAAATAGATGGAACCTTCTTTCACATGTGGAGGACTTATAAAAACGCAAAAAGATTCTGGAAAGAAATACACCAAAAAATGCAGAACATATTAAAGTTTAAATTCCCAATGGAAGCTAAGATCATGCTATTAGGTGCTCTGCCTAACAAATTACTAAAAATTTTAGAAGAGAAATTCAAATATATGGTGACAGCAACTAGAACTATTTATGCAGCAAAATGGAAATTGGATGTCTGTCCACGTTTAGAAGAATGAGAAAATAAACTTGTTGAATATACAGTAATGGAAAAGTTAACAACCTACTTGAGAAATCAGGTCTATTATGAAATTTGAGGAGAGATGAAGTGTGTATTATGTGTACTATGCTAGCAGGGGATAAACTTAGAATGAGAAGCAGTCTTAAAATATTATCTACAAATGTATGGTAATGAAATAGAAGTAGAATTAAAATCTGTTATAAATGTAACGTCTTGAATACAAATGGGTTCTTGAAATGAGATATATGATAGACCTTCCTTGATATATTTTTAATCTCTTAAAGGTTCTAATGAATATGTAGAAGTGGCAAAAATATGTAATATTGAATACATAGTAATGATGAGACTGATGTAGTCAAAACAGATTAGTTATGAAGTTTGAAACTTAAACTTAAAATGTTGAATACAGCCATATCTCAACAGAAGTAAAAATTATTGTATATTATAGCTAATACCTTAACAAATATAATGAAGGGGATGTATGGAGAAATATTTTCTGTCTTATACATTTTGTATTACATGACTCTCCTCAACAAATGCAGTTATGCTGTATAGCCCCCCTTTCTTTTCTTTCCCTTTTATTTTCTGTATCCCCACTGTCTTCCTAAATAAACAGAAAAAAACATTTGTTTTCTGAAATACATATAGTTAGGATGTAACATCTTTGTTTTCCATTGAGTTAGGATGAAAAAATTGTTAGGACTTTTGTCCAATAATCAAAAAAATCAGAGTGATGAATCTTGCTTTTCTGGAAAGAAGAGATTGCTTCTTTTAGTTTAAAAGAAGTTTATTACTAAAGGGAAAAGGTAAACGGGATTAGCTACAAATAAAACAAAACATGCTTCCTAAGCAGCATTCTGCTGCGTCTGCACACTAAGACATACTGATAGAGAGTGAGAGATTGCAATGGAGGATCTCTCCTTCTTCTTGACCCCTGAAAGGAAACACCTGATATCATTGACCAATTAGCAAGACAGTACACCTTCAGCTTTCCCGGGCTTACAGTCAATTGGCCAGCTGCCAGGTATCACTTCCAGGCTAAATCTAGGTAAACAAACAAGTTGCATAGGTTAACTCTATAATGACTGAATTTCTCAGGCCTTGTGTTACATGCTCATTTCTCCAACAAAAATTCAGTGATTGTTCCTGTCAAATTTCAGGCAGGTAAGGAATAGGCAATGAAGATTCATGCTTGCAGAAGAGGCACCTTGGCACCTCCAGAAGGCAGGCAGAATTGCACAGTGGGCACAGAGGTTTTCATATGGCACCGCAAAGAAGCAGGCAGAGTTACAGCATGGACAGAGGGAAGGTTTGGTACTCTGAGAAAGGCATGGCATAACAAGCCCATAAGTTTATTTTTGGTAGACCCAGGAGCGTACAGGACTCTGAGTTTCTTGATGTGAATCTCTCTAAATCAAAATGCTCACCTCTCTGTGAGAATACTTCACAAAGAGAGAATATTATGACAGCATACAAAAAATGACAGCCAGATGTGCATATAGGCATGACTTTCTCAGCTCCAGGCAGCACAACAGAACAAGCACAATGGCTTGTGTTTGATACTCCAAGAAACCAGGAAGATGTACATAGATGAAGACTTTTGGCAGGTAACATAGTAGAGCCACCACCCTTCCCTTGGTCTTATGCACAACTCATGATCATGAGTGCTTTGTGGAAAACAAACAATGGGGCAATAATGTTCGGTGGAAGACACTTTAAATATATGCACACAGCAATGAACAGAGTATGCACTCAGTCAGCACATGTAACAAACAAGAACGCAGTATTTACATACATTGCCAATAATCACAGTAATACACTGATGCTTAATAGACTAACAGAGTATGGAATTTAGTGTTAAATGGACAGGGAATACAGAAAACACCACAGACTAGCAAAGACCATTTCTGCAGTAGGGAAATTCCCCCCACCAATGTTATAAAAACTGCGCATTATATGAAATTTTCTGTAGTAGATTTTTTCTCACCAGGAGCAAACCTAAAGTTGTCTTCTTACCCTGCATTTTTGGAATCCCCAGTTTTAGTGAGTTGCAAAAATGTGCGGTAAGGAGGAGAAAACTTTGGATTTGCTCCTGGTGAGGAAAAATCTACTGAGGAAAATTTCACATAATACTCAGTTTTAAAAACGTCAATGAAGGGAATCCCACGATTCTGGAAAATGTCTAAATATTGGGTAGCTATGTTAGTCTGCAGTAGAGCAGCTAGATTCGAGTCCAGTAGCAATTTAAAGACCAACAACATTTTGGGGGGTATAAGCTTTCGAGAGTCAAAGCTCCCTTCCCTTCCTTCAGGGAGCTTTGACTCTTGAAAGCCTACACCCCAAAAACCTTGCTAATCTCTAAGGTGCCACTGGACTTGAAACTTGCTAGCTAAATATCAGCAGTCACACAACTAGCAAATTAATCACACTCTCTCACACACAGGTCATTGTGTAATGTGCAAAGCACCAGAACCTATAAACACACAGGCTGCAGAGGTCAAGAGAAATTGGGGGGTTGGAATCAAGACAGAGAAATTAGCAACAATTGGTGGAAACAATGTGGAAAGACCTATCAGTTGTAAACTGTTTTACCCTGATAACTGGGGAGGTACCATATTGGTTTTATTGTCTCCTGATGGGCTCTCCTCCTACCTCTGACTCTGAACTCAGCTTGAACTTTCTAAAGCAGGCAAAGAAGAAACAGAATAATTAATGCTTTCCAAGTTCTTTAACACTATTTATTCCAAAGCTTCCCCTCATTCTTTCATTGGTCATTAAATGAGTGCACATCCCATGGAATGTGTTCCTACCTCTGCCAGTAGCAGCGACCGATTTGGAGCAAGGGCAGGGCAACTTACAATGTGATAATAGGCTTACCGAGGAGAAATGATAGCAGAGACAGAACTTGATATGAGAGTACATTGTGTTTTGTATACTACATAGCTCATAATGAGGCCTTAGAAGATCCCATTCAGGCAGAGGAATGAGATTGATCAGAAATAGTGGGAATTTGTTAATGGAGAGATCTCTTCTTGCCTTTCAGCAGCTGTTCTGCTCTGCATGTGCTATATTGGATCCAGCTGGTGTGATGTGACATGCTGATTAAGGAACTGAGCTCCAAAGATTTCAAGACTTTCCCCGCAATATTTTCTTACTTGGTTCTGCTGCTTGGTTCTATCTGACAAACTCCTGCCCATGCGGCCCCATTGCAACCACTTCTCAAATTACTGGAGGAGGAGGGAAGGGGGTGGAAGAGATGTTCATCAACATCACTCTAGGAATTCCCCAAGTCTCGGCTGGCTTTCATAATGCTATCAAGCAAACTGAGTGCCTGTTACTGTCCTGGAAAGAGCATCCATTTAGTCCTCCCACCCTTTGGCTGCTATTTGGTGTGCTTGGTCAGCCAAGCTGAAGAGACTGAATGCTGGAACAAGTCTGAAGTGCCTAATTTGTGACACTGACTGCACCTAGAGAGGCCTGCATACTCACTCAGCTCTGCTAGCAGCCTGACCCTTCTGGCTCAGCTGGCCTTCATAACACAGCCCTGCTGTCGAGCACGGTGCTCTTGGGCAGTGCTAGAGGGGAACACCAGAGGCTCTGGCGGGGAGCTCTGGTGGCTGGTGGAGCCCTGTGTGGGAACTGTCACAAGTGGTGGTTGCAGACATCTGGAGTAGGGAACTTGTGCTTGGATGCCTTTCAGTATGTGGCCTCTTGTAGAACAGGAGACTGGGGCGTTTGAGCTCGTAATATATGGTGCACCATCTGTTTTTATCAACTACTGTGAGCACCTTAAATTGTAATTGTTGATTGTTGGTTGTATTAAGTGATTTTAATTGTATTGATTTTAACTGTTTTATGAATCTTGGCACTTTGTTTCCAGCTATGTGAGCCGCTCTGAGCCTGCATGCTGGGAGAGCAGCTTATAAATGCTACAAATAAATAATAAATAAAATGTGTGTTGCTCCATCTTGAATTAAGTTGGTGCAAGGGGTGGGAAGACATAATGGTGCTCACTGCATGTTTAATCTCTGGCCCATCCCTCAAAATGTGGATGGGGAAACTCTGTTAGGTGGCTGAATCCAGAGTCAGAGGTAGGAGGAGAATAGCAGATAGGTCTTTCCACATTGTGAAAAATAAGATTGCAACAATATCTGATTTGCTGTGTGAGGAACAGGTTGGCCTGGCTTGCTATACTGAAACCTGGTTGAATGACTCTGATGTGGTGACCAGCTGAGTGTAAAGTCCTTCACTGATTTTGAATGGGAGGACATGGGTATGAGGTAGCATTTCTTCTTCATGAACATTTCTCTGTCACTAGGTCCTCAGTGTGGACAGGGGCCGGCTTTGATTGTATGTACCTTGCGTTGCGCATGAGGGACCGATTAGGGATCCTGCTGGTATACCATCTATCTAGTTTACAAGCAGAATATCTGGCTGAGCTGATGGAGGCATTGTAGGACTTTGTGCTGGGAAACCCAAGGATGATTGTCCTTGGGGATTACAACATACATGTTGAGAGGCTCAGGACCTCATGACTGCCATGACAACCATGGGTCTGTCTCAAATTGTAATGGGTCCAACATGTGAAAAAGGACAAATGTTGGATTTGATTAGGGGACTGGAGGCTCCAGATCACTGGTTTCTGAAGGCAAGGTTGATTTTGCTCTCTCCCCCCTGCAAAGGCAGTGAGCTTATTCACATGGTCCACCCTGTTAGTTTCCAGGTGGCTTTGCAAGATTTTGAGAGCCTCCACAGTGACTCTGTGGAAGCCCTTGAAGCTGCATGGAATGGTGGGATGACTGGGGCCATAAACAGAGTTGCTTCTTGGCATCATTCCATGCTCTGTGAGGCCCCCAGTAGGGTTGTGCAGGTGGGAAAAAAATCATTTTTTCAGATTCGGGTATAATAAAGCCAAATATTTTTGGTATTCCTGAATATACCCAAATACCAGTACTGGTATTGTATTGGTACCCCAAAATGTTCAGTATTCTCGATTTTTTTTGGCTCCATTATATCCTATGGGGCCATTGTAGTCAATGGCAAAAATCTTCTAACAAGTATTCAGGGGGCTGGGGCAGGGGGTTTGAGATAGAAACACCAAATTTGTACTGTAGCTTGTGGAGTCTCTCCCCAAAAGTACCCCCAAGAAAAGATTGGACCTGGGGGTCCAATTCTAGGGGCATCCAAAGAGGCTGCCCCTGATCCTTTGTTGTTTCCTATGGAAAGGGAAAAAGGCAGGGAGCAGCATTTCCCCGAGATTCTCTGCACTAGAAAGTAAGTGAGGTGTGGTGGTGTGAGGGGGCATGTTTGCAAGGCCAGCAGTAGAACCAGTGCAATGTGCCCACCAGAACCAGTGTCACTGTGGCAGCCAGTGCCCAAACCCAGCAGGATCTAGATCAAATCAGAGAATCTCTGGGGGGCATGTTTGCAAGGCCAGCAGTAGAACCAGTGCAATGTGCCCACCAGAACCAGTGCCACTGTGGCAGTCAGTGCTCAAACCCAACAGGACTCAGGTCAATCTGAGGATCTCTGCAGTACAAAAGGGTGGGAAAGAGTCAAAAACAGCAGGAAAAAGAAGGTAAGTGGAGCCCTTTAAGGTTTAAAGCCTCCCAGAGCCTGCATTCGGCAATGCAGAACCCCCCCCCCCCAAAAAAAACCCGAATATTTTCGGGGGGGTGTTGGCATTTAGTATTTGGCAGCTGAATCAGATGAGGGAATCTAATTTGGTATGCCAAATATTCAAAAAATGCCAAAAAGGCATTTTAAGGGGTTTTTTTTCCAGTTCAGCTGTACCAAATGCACACCCCTAGCCCCCAGCTCTTTGATTTACCAGGGAGCTTGGTGGACTGGAAGTCAACTAGAGCAACACTGTCAGAAGACTCAGGATGAATCAGAGCAAGTCATAAATCCCATTTGCAGGCCTATGAGGTGATGGTGATGGCAGTGAAGAAGGGGACCATCATCACAAGCCCTTTGCAACCTAGGAGCCACATATTTAAAGGACCATCTCCTTCTGTATGTCCCTGTGTGCCACTGCCAACTGTGGTCATCATGCAGCCATCTGCTGGCTATCCCACCACTCAGGGTGTCCTGAACAGCATTAACTAGAGCCTTTTCCATTGTGGCTTTGGCTCTTTGGAATGGGTTTCCTGAAGAGGTGGGAGAGGCTCCCTCCTTGGAGATCTTAAGAGGCACTGCAAAGCCTGTCTGTTTGCCAGGGCATTTGAGGGGATTTGAACAACAGGGATCTTTTAAGGAGGGTGGGATTTGGGGCTCATTATTATCCTTGGTTTTAGCTGAAGATGGTTCAAGGCAGTTTACAATCATGATTAAAACAAGGGGAAAGGTGGGGGTATAAATTTTGTAATAAAATAAATAAAATAAAACAAACTTCCATGGTAAAACCATAGCATATATATATGGCACATACAGGTACAATCCAGAAGTGATATTGTGATGTTGATTGATGCTTCCCCTCCCCCTGCCTCAAAAGCTCCCGGGGGTTAAGAGCAGGGATCTGGCAACCCTACCAAAACATTCACTGTCTTTGTGCTGCCTCCTTATGGGCCTGTTACTGCTCCACTAGACAGGCAGAGAACCTGATAAACTGGTAGCTATGGATTTTGCCCTATAAGGGAAAGGTCTGATGAGCTGGGAACAATATCTTCAGGGACAGGGGAGAGTCTGGGGAGAGTCCAACTGCACCAGGTGTTCCCCGAGCACACAATTTTTCCCTGGGGTGGGCACTGGCTCATTCTGTGCATCTTCATTTGAGGAGTCCTTTCTTAAGTCCAGATCTGGCTCAGAAGAGGTCCTGACAGGAAAACACAGAACATGGATAATTAGGGGATGATGTCATGTGGATACGCACCCACCCACCCCAAAAAACCAAACAAACAAACAAAAAATGCCAAAAAAAACCCCCACTCCAGTTTAGACATGAAACTGGATCAAAACTTTCATTCAGAAGCAATCTTAAATTGTCATTTCCAACACTCTGGGAAGGTTTAGTAAGAAGGAACTGGAAGAAAGAGATGACAAATAATTATCTCAGCATTGAAAATAACTTTGAAGGGAATGGAATAAGCTGAAAACTCAAGTAGTACATAGCTAAACTAATATATAATATACCTTTAACTATATACTGTGACCTTAAAATGTAAAGCCAATTGACAATATTTTGGCATAACAAATATTTACTTCATTATGCCCATGACTTTCAGGAAGACTGCTTGCAAAAATCTGTTGCCTTGGGACAGATGAGCTGTATTTAGCAGGGCTGCATGTTGTGTTGTGATCTTTCTAATGCGTTTAATACTTTACTGAGTTGGCCAAATGCCATTAGAGTGCTCAGATCATGTGCATGCTAGCCATGAATGTTTTCTTTGTCTTCACAGTTAAACCAGCAAACCTGATAGAACTGCTTTTCATTGTTCAGCACAGTTGTAATAGCAAAGTCACCCTCAATTTAACATCTTGATCTTGTTCTTGCTTAAGAACAGCTAGTAGCTACTGAATATGACTGTTATTAAGATGGCATATATCATGCCATGATGAGCTTACTTTATACCTAAACTGGAATCATAGTTGCAGATAAACTGTTCTTTGTGTATATACTTCTACTACCATTACTGTTGCTGCAGCTGTTATAACTGCTACTGCTGCTACTAGAAGAATTAAATGAACCATGCCTAAATTGCATCTAGAGAGCAGGGGTGAAAGTATATAGGCATGGGCTGGTGCAGAGGAAGGAAGTAGCCAAAATGGTAACTTATCTTCTGCCAAGAGTCCTGCAAGAGAGACCATATTGGTAAGAAAAGGTACTTTGAGCTCTGCTAGAAAGTGACGAGTGTCTGTGTGGAATACTCTCATCACCCCTGCTTCATCAGTGAGAGATAACAAAAAGCCCCTGCTTCTTGTCATGATGAAGAGGTAATAGAAGATGTGCCCTTGTTCTCATGCAGGATGAGTGAAATGTACTAAGATAACATTTGGTATAGCAGTTTGCAAGTCTCTCTCTTGATTTAGTATTGGGTATATTTACTTGTAGAAAACTAAGGCATTTATACTTTTTTGTGCCTTAAAAATGCCAATTCATACAATTGTATATGCTATGTTATAAATGGTGCATTTTATACTAAAGCAGCATGTATGTGGGGTCCCTCAGGGAGCAATCCTCTCTCCAGTGTTGTTTAACATTTACATGATCTACATGCGCCCCCTCGCCCAACTGGTGTGGAGCTTCGGGCTGGGCTTCCATCAATATACTGATGACACCCAGCTGTATCTGCTGATGGACAGCCAACCGAACACTGTCCCAAGCAATTTGGCTGAAGGGCTGGAGGCCATGGTTGGCTGGTTGAAGCAGAGCCAGCTGAGACTGAATACATCTAAGACAGAGGTTCTGTGGCTGGGGAGGGGGAATTCAGGATTGGGGTACCAACTCCTGGCTCTGGATGGGTGTGCTTCTGGATGCCTCCTTATTGATGGAGGCCCAGTTCATGAA
This sequence comes from Lepidodactylus listeri, assembly GCA_029233225.1. Classification (NCBI taxonomy): domain Eukaryota; kingdom Metazoa; phylum Chordata; class Lepidosauria; order Squamata; family Gekkonidae; genus Lepidodactylus; species Lepidodactylus listeri. The sequence goes on from JARCFY010000006.1 coordinate 53,762,343, forward strand.
TGTTGCCAGACTGACATTTTTTCAACTCCAGGCACCTGGCCCCTTCCTGTCTTGCCGCAACCTAGACATGCAATGGTCACCTCTAGGTTAGACTACTGTAACTCACTCCATGTAGGCCTACTCTTGAGGCTGACTTGGAAGTTACAACTGGTTCAGAATGCAGCGGCATGAGTTCTTGCCAGAACCCTATTAACAGCACATATCCAACTGGTACTCTGCCAGCTGGACTGGCTCCAGGTTGAATACCAGATTGGATTCAAGGTCTTGGTATTAACCTTTAAGGCCTTAAATGGTCTGGGACCAATGTATTTTCAGGAGCACTTCTCCTGGTATGTCCCCCAAAGAGCATTACACTCAGCTGAGAAAAAACTCCTAGAGATCTCTGGCCCGAGGGATATCTGGCTGTCCTCAACCAAAGCCAGGGCCTTTTTGGCCCTGGCTCCAACCTGGTGGAATTCTCTGCCAAAACATCCAGGCCCTGTGGGACCTAGGTCAGTTTCCCTCACCGCCATGGGGTTTCAGGGGCTTGCTTTGCAATGGCTTGCTTCCTTCCTCCAAGGCTGGGGACAAAGAGTGGCACTGGGGGAGTAACAGTCCAGGAGACACTCACTGGAGTGTGGGGTCCCCCAGGAGCAGTGCTCTCCCCGATGTTGTTTAACACCTACATGCGCCCCCTTGCCCAGATGATCTGGAGTTTTGGCCTAGGGTGTCACCAGTATGCTGATGACACCCAGCTCTATCTGATGCTGGGCAGCCGGTCAGACTCCAGCCCTGAAGATCTGGACTGGACGTTATAGGCCGTGGCTAGTTGGCTCAGGCTGAGTTGGCTGAAGCTGGATCTGGCAAAGATGGAGATCCTGTGGGTGGGCTGGAGTGGTGCGCGGGTGGGGACCCCACTCCTGACCTTCAGTGGGGCTCCACTAGTGCCAGTGCTGGAGGTTAGGAGCTTGGGCGTGCTCCTGGACTCCTCCTTAACAATGGAGGCCCAGGTACAGCCACTGCCAAGTCAGCCTTTTATCATCTGCAGCTGGTGAGGCAGCTGGTTCCCTCCTCAACCGCAACGACCTGGCCACAGTGATCCATGTGACGGTCACCTTGAGACTGGACTACTGTAATGCTCTCTACAGGGGGCTGCCCTTGTCGCAAATTCAGAAGCTGCAGCTAGTGCAGAATGCTGCGGCCAGGCTGTTGATGGGCCTACCATGATGGGAGCTCATCCAGCCTGTGCTGAAGGCTCTGTACTGGCTGCCCATAGCATACTGAATTCGCTTCAAGGTGCTGGTATAGGGTTAAAGCCCTATATAGCCAGGGTCCGGCATACCTGAGGGACCACCTTTCCCCATATATACCCCAGAAAGTACTGCAGTCAGGGTCACAGAACTGCTTGACCCTTCCGGGCCCCAAGGATGCCAGGCTCGCCACGACGAGAGCTAGGGCTTTTTCGGTGGCAGCTCTTCACTGGTGGAACAAGCCCCGGAGGAGATCAGGGCCCTGTGGGACCTTTTGCAGTTCCACAGGACCTGAAAGATGGAGCTCTTCCACCAGGCCTTCAACTAGGAGCCGCCCCATGATTACCATCAATGACCAGCCCTCAGCTTTAACATCTAGCACTAAACTGGAATAGTAGCTGCTATGGACATGTTATGCACACCATCGTAAACTATGTATGTTATACTGAAAGCACTAAGGATTGTATGGTTTTAGAAATATTGTATTTATCGCTTTATACTGTTTAAAATGTTATATCTGTTTTTATTGGCCACTGGTGCCACCGTTGTAAGATGCCATGAACCTGCGCTTGGGGAGGGCGGGGTATAAATAAATAAATGAAATAAATAAATAAATTGTAACACAGAGATGTTCCACTAGGGTTATGGTTGAAGACAGCAACAGTTTTAATCAGTGGTTTCTAATCCTAACTTCCTTCCATTCACAACACCCGTGGAGTAAGAAAAACTGTTTTTTAGGCACCTTCTGGAATGACTGTCGTTTTAATGTTTCAGCTGGTTTAAACTGTATCTAAATGTTGTACACTCCCCTGAGCCCCAAGTATTTGCGGGAGAGTTGTCTAAAAGTAGAATATATATATATATATATATATATATATATATATATAATTTATTTATTTATTTATTTATTTATTTATTATTAATTTAGATTTATATCCCGCCTAACCAACATAGTGGCTCTAGGCGGCTCACAACATTAAAACAGTACAACAATAAATTAATACTCTAAAATACAATAAAATTTCACTTTCAATTTCAACTGGCGGCATAAAATACAATACAATTTAATTTCAGTTGGCGACAAATTCCAGATATAGTTGGCAATAATTTAAAGTGCCGATACCAAGGCAACAACAGCTCCCCCCCGCCAGGAAGCTACCACTCTCTGTTATTCCGGGCCTATGTGCTTCTCTGGCCACCTATGGGTGGCCATTTCCCCCAGCAGCGGCCCCAAAAGCCTGGCAGAAGAGCTCCGTCTTGCAGGCCCTGCGGAACTGCAAAAGGTCCCGCAGGGCCCTGATGTCTTCCGGGAGCTCGTTCCACCAGTAGGGGGCTGCTACTGAGAAGGCTCTGTTCTGAGTGGTAGACAACCTGGCCTCTCTTGGGCCAGGAAGGGCCAGGCGATGTTGTGTGCCCGACCGTAGTGCTCTCTGGGGTATGTATGGGGAAAGGCGGTCCCTTAGGTAGGCAGGCCCCTGGCCATAAAGGGCTTTAAAGGTTAAAACCAGCACCTTGAACCGGATCTGGTATGCTATAGGCAGCCAGTGCAGTGCTCTCAGCACAGGCCGGACATGGTCTCTCAAAGAGAGGCCCATCAGCAGCCTGGCCGCAGCATTCTGCACCAGCTGCAGCCGCTGGAGCTGGGACAAGGGCAGCCCCATGTAGAGAGCGTTGCAGTAGTCAAGTCTTGAGGTGACCATTGCGTGGATCACTGTAGCCAGGTCATTGCGTTCAAGGAAGGGAACCAGCTGCCTAATCAGCCTCAGATGGTAAAAGGCTGCCTTGGCAGTGGCTGCTACCTGGGCCTCCATAGTCAAGGAGGCATCCAGGAGCACCCCCAGACTCCGAACCCTTGGGGCTGGCACCAGTGGAGCCCCCCCGAAGGCCGGTAATGGGGTCCCCACTCCCGAACCGCTCTGACTCAGGCACAGGACCTCCGTCTTCGTTGGATTCAATTTCAATCGGCTCAGCCTAAGCCAGCCTGCCACGTCCTGCAGCACCCGCTCCAGGTCCTCTGGGGTGGCTCCAGACTGGCCGCCCAGCAACAGATACAGCTGGGTGTCATAAATATATATATTTAAAAATAGGTTTATTAGGAAGGTGGAAGCAGCAAAATAATTTTAGGCATAATAGGAAAGTATTACATATATTTCAACCCCATTCCATTTCCCTCCCAAATAACACCCCCATTCCAACATGGCTTCAAAGTTTCCATAAAATTTACATCTCCAGTCGTCTGGGATTATAGTTAGTTTGTGATTATCATATTTTCTCATACCACAGTTTTTTCAGTCACTGAACGAATTTTTTTAATAACTGATTGTTACCTAAAACAAACATGAAATGCAGCACTTTTTTTAATAATCAGGAAACACACTTTGTGTTATATGGTTTAAAATCAAATTGTGAATCTTCCATATCTGTACACAGGAAGTCTTCCATAAGTTGTGATGGTCACATATGGCCTTGGGGGTGGGGGGGAGTAGGGGAATAATATACACGATATTCTTAAAATTATTATTTACCAAGATTGCCTTCATACATTCAGGGAACTCAGAGTATACCTTCGATGGAAGCCTCAAATAGTGATCTGAGTATATGCCATTCTTGGTCTCCTTTCATAGTTGCTATTTGTGTTTTTTATGGAAAAAGCTTTTGTGCTCACCAGTCATCACCAATTGTACTGATAGCACCAGTAATTTATTCTTGCTCTCCTGTCTGGATGGTCGGTAGCATCATGTGCTGGCTTATTTCCGTCTCTACCCCACCTCTGCAGGTTCCTTCAAAAATTCAAGTTGCAGCAACATCATTTCCAGGCAATGTGGTTGGTGTTTTTGTTTGCCTACAGCATTTGCAGTGTTTGAGCTATGTTCCCTTCATAACACGCTCCTCCCTTGCCATCCTGTTGGGTAAATGTTGAGTGATTATTTTGTAATACTGCTGTTTAACTTTTGTCAAGTGCCAACAGTGATCTAGGTGTTGATATATAAACAATCTATATAGTAATACAGCACACGCATCCCCAAACTCTCATTGCAGAAGCAATTTTAACTTACTTAAGCCCAACAGTTGAATAAACATTTTAATATGTGCGGGCCCTGTGTGTGTTGTTGAAAAGTATTCTTGTCTCTGAGTTGTTCTGCAGAATTGGGGGCAGGAACAACCCTGCCATAAAAATCAACTGCCCACTCAAAAAAAATAATAATCTCAAATTGTGCATGTTGTGTGTGTTTAAATACTTGCACAGCTGATAATTAGACTGCAAACTGTGTTAGGCTTGTTGTCCCTTCTCTAAAAGCTATGCTTGGTGGGAAGGGTTTTTTAGGGAACTAGGAGGCTGCTAGGCAAAACTAGTGATAGGCAGCTTCCTCAATCCCTAAGTGAGACCGAGCTCTTCCTCACTAGCCTCTTTTCACCGCCCCACCTACCTTTCCTCTAGCATACATATCCAGTACAGGATTTGTTGATTAGAAATCCAGATCTGATTTTCACAATTCTTTGAAGTCAAGCAGTGTGTTTAACTTGGTAGACTGAACATTAGCCATGCTGGTTGTTTCCTCAGTGTCTCGTCTGGCTTGGCTTTGACACTCTGTTCACCCCAGAGAAGTTACATCTATTGAACTTTAGCAGGTCTTTATTTCCTTATGTTGTAGGCTTCCATGTTCTTTTACCATGGTTAACCCTTTTTTTCTTTTTTTACAGATACTAAGATTTTGAATGCTGAAATGTCAAGTTTAAATCTTGGCGATCTTGGCAAGCTTTAATGATATAATTTTCCCATACTGATGAAATATTTAAAACCGGAGGAATGGAATGCACATTCTGTCATGCAACTACAGAATGCAGATTCAGTGAGAAATGGGCTTTTAATATATCTGAGGCATCTGAGCCGTGGCCTTCATAGTGAGGATACTGTATGCCCTCACAATGCTGAGGTTTTATTTCAGGCTTGTCGACAGAGTTGTGTACTGTCCCTTTGGGACTCCATTCATCAATGTTTTTATAAATTGTTGAGTAAATTATTGTGCAGGAATAAAACATCAAAGCATGCAAGCAAATTAAAAAAAAAACTTAATGTTTTCAGTTCTTGCAAGAGCTCTGAAGTTCATGGTAAAATCCTCTGCTAGATTAACAGTTAGTTCTTCGAATTTAAGAATTTGTTTTAGAGTATTCAAAGAAAGCAAAAAGAGTTCTCTGACTGTGTTAACTATTAACAATGTGTGCTACCCCAAAGTAAATATGTTACTAATAAATCTGTTAGTTTTTAAGGGACCACAAGAGTCCTTTTTGTTTTTACCCTGAGGTAAGTAGAAGTACACCATGATCAGACTTTAGTCTGTTCTCCCTTGCTCTGCTGCTAATGTAGCAAGCTGCTGGAGTCTTTGAAAAGAGCTGGGCAGAAGTGACTGGCGGTGGTGCTCTGCTTCTTTCTCTCTGCCCCCTCCAGAATCTAAATTCCCCTTTTCTTCACAAAGGAACACATATCTGTCCCCTCCCTTCAGTTGGGGGTGGGTCTCACTTCCTCTAAGCCCTGATGGATGCTTGGATGGAGAGGTTTCCTAACAATGCCCATTGGGGAGATGCATAGATTGGTTAAAGCAAAATTGCCATTCTGTTCTCATAGGTTATAGCGTCCCCATGGCATGACACTATAGACCAAGCCTACAGGATAAAACAATCCATAGTAACCAGACCCAAATTCACAACACTATGAAGAAATTTAAGTTGGCACTTGCATTTTATCTATGTTGGATATGAGTAATGTCTCTTTGCACCAAGCACACTAGTACTTACAGTTGCCATTCTCCAGGTGGGCCCTGGAGATTTCCCAGAATTACAACTGATCTTCAGAGAGCCAGTCTGGTGTAGTGGTTAAGTGCGCAGACTCTAATCTGGGAGAACCAGGTTTGATTCCCCACTCCTCCACTTGCACCTGATGGATGACCTTGGGCAAGCCATAGTTCTGGCACAGCTGTTCTTGAAAAAGAGCAGTATCTGTCAGAGCTCTCTTAGCCCCACCTACCTCACAGGGTGTCTTTTGTGGGGAGGGGCAGGGAAAGGAGTTTGTAAGTCGCTCTGAGACTCCTTTGGGTAGTGAAGGGTGGGGTATAAATCCAATCTCCTCCTCCTCCTCTTCTTCTGACAATAGAGATCTATTCTTCTGGAGAAAATGGCTGCTTTGGAGGGTGTACACTACTGAGGTTCCTGCCCGACCCAAACCCTGCTTTCCCCCAGGTTTCACCCCAAAGCTTCAGGTATTTCCCAAGCTAAAGTTGGCAAATCTACCATTACTCTAGAGAGGGCAAGGCAGCTAGTAAGGTTAGGGATGTGCAACCTGGATTTGGAAATATTTTGAAGCACCCCATAATGCCATATTTGGAATGTTAAGATGAATAATTCTGAACCTGAATTTTATTGTTTCAGATATTTCAGAATAATTCCAAATATTTGGAGTCCTATTGACTCCTATAGAAAGCAGGCAAGGCTGCTTGCAAGATGAGGAAAGTGAAATCTATTCCTCAGACAGCCTGGCCTGGCTTCTTGAGAAACTGAAACATTCCCCAGACAGGCTGGCATGAAGGACAGTGTGGACAGACAGCTCAGGGTCCCCTGACTGGAGTTGCCATGGGTTTGGTAAGGGAGTGATGTCTGGCTGCACTTATGAAATCCTGGAACAGGCACAGACACCAGAAGGTCTATTCACATTGGTCCTTTCCAACTGAAAAGCAGGCATAGCTGTTTATATAATTCCCCTGTTGTCCTCTGACTATTTGCTGTGGATTAGAACTCTGCATGCTGTAACAGCATTCCCTCTGTTCCCTTCTAAGCACCTCAACCTACTTTTGATTTTCTCTCTACTCCTTAATAAAATAGATTAACTAGATTGTAGACTAATAGGAAATTTCTATATTAGGTCCCATTGGGTTATACCAGCCATAATAATTAGATTTGTTAGACTGAAATAGATTTAGATTAGATTTAGATAATTTATTTTGACTGTGTAAGTTTGTGTGATTTTCATACTTTTTCTCTGTTTTTTGCCAAATAACTTAAAATAGGAGACCAGGTACTTTTAAACTTGGTAACCATTGTTGATGAAAGCGAGGAGTTTAAATTAAAAGTTAGTTTAGCTAAAACATTGTTCCCAAAGTCTGGAGTGCCAAGCCAAAACAGACAGGGCGGAAGAGTTGCATTGAGAAATGATTGCATGTTTTGCAGCTGCTAGTAAAATGCCAATAGCCAATTGTTTCCATGCTGGTAAATCATCATTCAGAAGTAATCCCAGGAGTAGATGTTCAGGTGTACCAGGGGTGGCCAAACTTGCTTAATGTAAGAGCCACACAGAATAAACGACAGATGTTTGAAAGCCACACAACATGAACATCTATTACATGTTTTTATTGGAAAATATGCAAATTTGCTTTTTATTAACATTAAATGAAATTACCAAAAATAATAACAAAAGGGGTAAAAGCAGATATTGATAATTATATTTATTTGTCCAATGATATTTGTTTGCTAATGTTATTTAGGTTCCCCCACTGCCCTCCTGGGAGCCACACAATATGTGTGGAAGAGCCGCATGTGGCTTCTGAGCCGCAGTTTGGCCACCCCTGACTCAGATCTCAGTAATCATATAAATTGTCTTCAGCACTGTATGCCAAAAATGCTGAAGCACTGGTCAAGTAAGCCAACAGTGGAGTTAATCACCCTCAGAACCACATTTTTTCCAGCATGCTGGGCTCAAGCCTGGAGTAGCATGCATGATGGTTTTCAGTGTCAAATACCAATGGGATATCACTTTGAATGTTTGGTATCTCATCGCCAAAACAGAGGAACTGAATTCTGTTGAGGACCATATGGAATCCCATGTAAAAGTAGGGTCAATTGAAGAACACTCCTTCTGTCATTTAAGTTGGTAGGGTAAAGGGGTTTCCAGATTGAACATTTCCAAAATATAATACAGGATTGAAATTAACCCCTTCTGTTTTTCAGGTCGATGACAAAGAAGGCATTCAAAAGGAAGAAGCGGGATTCGTAAGATCTCTGGAAAATTAATCATAAAACAAAAATGCTGTATTTGAAGGTAAGTAAACCATGGAATACAGGCAGTCAATTTATGTTCAAACAAGGCTCTTGTCATTAATGAGGTCCTGTCAGAAAGGTCCGACAGTGAGAGTTGTCTCTGTTTCCAGAGTGCCAGATATACTGTTGACATGCTTTTAAAAAACCAATCATGAATCATTAAAGACGAGAACTGAGAAATCTGTGGGCTTTTCTCCCTTTCTCACAATGCAAGAACTCATGGGCACTCAATGAAATTGCTGAGCAGTTGGGTTAGAATGGATAAAAGAAAGTACTTCTTCACCCAAAGAGTGATTAACACATGGAATTCACTGCCACAGGAGGTGATGGCGGCTACAAGCATGGATGGCTTCAAGAGGGAATTAGATAAACATATGGAGCAGAGATCCATCAGTGGCTATTAGCCACAAGGTATAGATAGAACTCTTGGTCTGGGGCAAGTGATGCTCTGTATTCTTGGTGCTGGGGGGGGCAACAGTGGGAGGGCTTCTAGTGTCTTGGTCCCACTAGTGGACCTCCTGATGGCAGCTGGTATTTTTGGCCACTGTGTGACAGAGTGTTGGCCCGGATGTGCCATTGGCCTGATCCAACACTGGCTTCTCTTATGTTCTTATGTCTTCATGTGTTTGACAAGTAGATTTCCACTATTAAAAATAGCCCATAAAATACCATGGTTTTAAAAAAGGTATTGTATATATGTTATTAGAACAGGAACCAGGTTAGGTGGCAAACTAATTATTCCAATTCCCCTTTCTTCTTTGTTTTCAAAAATGGCACATGTTTGATATGAGCTTTTGCCCCTGCCCTTGGCTGTTTCACTTGATTCTCCAGATTCTCTCAGGTGTGGTAACGAAAGATATCACTGTTTCCTCAGATGGCATTTCATCTCTCACTCTAACGCCTTCAATAAGAACACCAACAGGAGCCAAGAGTGTCTTGACATAACCTGATTAATCTTTCTAATTCCTTCAGGAATTCCATCTGGACTTCAGCTTCATTAAGATTAGATGAATGATCTTTCAGTGCCTCATGACTGCAGTTTTATTCTAAACCATTCTTTTTCTTGAACATTCTCCTTGTCTTGTTTCTTTTCTACAACAGCATCATCTTTTTGTAGCAGTTCTGCCACCTAATGTCCCTTAGGTTTGCTTCTAATTCCTTCTCAGTGTTACAGGGATTGCTGTTCCTTTTCCTCTTAGGAAATGTTAATATATTGTATTTCTTGCCTCTGAGTGTTTCCTCTCATAACTGGCTTTGAATTTAGTCTCAAATTGTAAAACAAGGGACCCCAACACTGCTCAAGTAGCACATAGCAAAAGTGCATGCATATTGCCTTCATACTTAAAAGGCCATATACAGTTTGCCCTTGGGTATGCTGCAGTACCCACAGTAGCTTAGGGCACAAAGTAGAACCCAATTATGTTTTTGGCCTAGAAAAGCAACTTTGGGAGGAATGTGGAGATGTGGGAGGAATGTGGAGATGGGACAGTAAGGGTGTTTAACTCTTTCCCTACCTGATTTCCTACCCCACCCTCTTTATTCCCAGTTACTTCCTCCTAAATATACTTTTTTTTTGGAGGAAAAAATGTTTGGGTTCGACTATGTGTACAACATATAGTTAGCTAGAGTGGAGAAAGGAATACTATTATAATTTAATATTTTCTAATCTGTGGGACATCAGGAAACAGCCTTGAATGAGCAACATTACTTTCTTGATTGCAAAAAGCTCCACTGATTTTCATCAATAGAATATTTCTTCTAAGTCCTGTTTGCACGGTCCCACCACTATTGTGAGTATGCAATGCTGCAGTTGTGCTAAGCTTTACTGAAAGCTAATATAGGAAGAGCCCTGACCTGGATAGCTCAGACTAGTCTGATCTTGTCAGATCCTGGAAGCTAAACAGGTTTGGCTTTGGCTAGTATTTGGATGGGAGACCTCCAAGTTGTGTTAAGTTGTTTGTATATTTTCATAGCTAAAGTATGTGTCATAGAAAATTATTGAAGCTTCTGAGGACAGCATGCATTGTTACTTAGAGCTTTTCCACACACTCAGCTCCTGATTTTCTTGGCAGTTGATCCACAAGCATCAGTCTGGGCACTGTTTTTCCACAAGTCTGTATTTCCCCAGTTGTCGTCCGTTTATTTTGTTCCACACGTGGATTTTCAAGGGAGGGTGATGCCATCATCAATGGCATCAGTGGGGGCATTGCAGTACCCCCCATTTAATTTTTTATGCATCTTATGTCAATATATTTCCTCAAGGACAGCTTGGGAAAGAGCTCTCTCAGCCCCACCTACCTCACAGGGTGTCTGTTGTGGGGAGGGGAAGGGAAAAGGAGTTTGTAAGCCGCTCTGAGACTCTCTTGGGGAGTGGAGGGCGGGATATAAATCCAATCTCTTCTTCTTCTTCTATATTGATATAATGGGTTATTTTTTAAAAAAGATAAAAAATGAACACATGCTTAGGAATGGAAAGAAAATTGGGGGGGGGGGGGCTCCACTGGTTCATGCCAGGCTGCTTTGAGGGGAGAAAGATAGCACTCCTGGGGTGTGGGGGCTACAGCTGGCTATTGGGAATGGTCAGTGCAAGTCCCCTGAATGCCTGCCTGTCTTTTCCTGGGGAAACCTAAGAGGAAAGCAGCTCTACCATCCATCTGCTTTTGAACTGTGTGTGAAGTGCTATGGCCCTTTCAAACCACACCACTTCTTCTGGCATCTGCATTTTTAAAAATGGAACCGAAATATTGTTCAGTATAATGTTTATGTGCTATAGCTAGCGCAGATTGCTGCACCTAAACTGCTGGTCAGAGCCAACTACTGGGATCTTGTGACCCCAATACTACAGCAATTACACTGGCTACTAATCTGCTCCTGAGCCAAATTCAAGGTGTTGGTTTTGTCCAGTAACACCCAACATGGTTTGGGACCAGGGTATCTGAAGGACCATATTCTCCTATACGTTCCTGTCTGGGAATTAAGATTGCAGGGAGAGGCTCTTCTGACTGTCCCACCGAAAAAACTAGGCTCTCTGGTGGCCACACAAGAAAGGGCCTTTTCAGTGCTAGCCCCATAATTATGGAACAGCCTCCCCATGGAGATGTTCCCGGCCCTTTCACTGTCGATCCTCAAGAGGCAGTTGGACAGTTTTATTTAGGACTGCATTTGACTGAGTTAATTTTTATTTATTGGCAGTCCTAAATGGAGTTTTTAAATTGTCACCTTTTATGTGTTTTTATCATTGTTGTTTTATCCATATAATTTGTTTTTTTTTTAAAAAAAAATCATTCTGTTTTAATTATAAGCTGTCACGTTCCACAAGGGAGAAAGGCAACTAATAAATGTTTTAAATAAACAAACTAACCAACAAATAAGTGTTGTTATAGCAATACACCATTGTAATGATAGGTTTAGCAGGTTGCTGAATTCCCAATATTCATTTTAAAAAGAGTAAGTCTCTAGCTCCCTCCCGTGTGGTGAAATAAAGAAAAAAGCATATCTCAGCAAGGGAGGGTGATAGAGACTTAAAAAAACACACATACAGATTAAACCTGGGAAATCAGAGAATCTGCTAAACCTAATCAGGGGGCAAATTGAAGCATTATGGGGCCAGAATCAATGGGGAAAAACAGGCAGAAAAGCCATTAGTGTGAAATACCCCAATGAAATAGCTCTTCTTACGATCTTTACCATGTATGTTAAGGGTTACAAAGGGATTTTGGCATGGATCAGATAGACTAATTTGGTACATCTGATTCCTCACATCCATTAATGTTAGTCTGCTGAAAGCAGACAGAGACAACAGCTGAGTCAGGTGAGGTTCACCTGTTTGTTAAGTCTGATATATGGGGATATCCAACTTTATTTACTGCTGTCTGGAAATTCTCCTGTACTTCCAGTGTGGTGAGAGCCATTACTCCTGTTCACAAGTTCCAGAAAATGTAGAACAATCTGTGTACCATGTACACCCTTGACTTTTTAAAATACATATGTTGAGTCATTGTCATGTTACGCTCATATAAAACTGAAGGTACTGATCCCCGGTTTCATTTGTAAAGTGAATGCACATTGGTTCTTCTTACGAACAGGTGTATGCACATGCTGTTCATGCATTTACTATAACATGCAAAGAGGCCTAGAGTGGTATAGCAGTTAGACTAGGATTTGGGACTGCGAGACCCCCACAGAGCAGGGCCAGATTAAGGCCAACGGATGCCCTAAGCACAGCCCAACAATGGTGCCCCTTGGCCCTTCCATTGATTAACTGATGAAACATTAAGATACAATAAGTACTGAAGGTGCAATAAGAGATTAAAAATTCAGGTTTCTTCCTGGCCATCCTCCACAACTATATTAAATATAAACTTAAAAAAAATTATTTAACACTGCATAGCAGTAAGCAATATAAGCAAAAAACCCTCTGTGGTGCCTTCCTTCCCTTGGCACCCAAAGCACATGCTTATTTTGCTCAGTGGTTAATGCAGGGCTGCCACAGAGCCATGGAAAACACTGGATGATTTTGTGGGTATTTTGGTGTGTGTGTACACATGCATGTGCACATGTGTATGTGCTTGCATGCCTGGAAGTCATGGCAACTGCTGGTGACCCCCTACTAGGGGCTTGGACATTTTCCAGGGAGGTGGCTTGATAGTCTGCCCCTGCATCCCGAGCCCTGATATTCCTTGGAGGTCTCCCTTCCAATTACTTGCCAGGGTTGGCCCTAGCTTGCCTGGGCTATCCAGGTCAGACCAGTCATTCTAACAGCCTCACATACCTCAAAGGATTGTTCTGATGACATAATGTGGAAAAGGAGAACCATGCATGTAACCCCTTGGAGGAAGGGCAGGATAAAAATGTGGCAGATAGATAGAATTTCTAGGGCTTATATTGATGTTGGAGCTTGTTGAGTTATATGATTATACACATTAATTTTATTTTGGGGGGGATTATTGATATTAAATCCAGTTTAACTTGAAGTGTTTTATGAGGTTCATAGATCTCTGTTGGTGTAAGTGACTTATAGGCCATCTTGGAAGTAAGGAAGGCAGGGTATTAATGTTTTAAATAAATATATTGTGTCACCCTTGTCAGGTTATACCACACAAGATGCTCGCACCACAATGTTGTCAACTGCAGGTCCAGAGTCATCTGTGAAATAGAACAGTTTATACAGATCCTTACAGCCAGGTGTGAAAAAAAATCAAGATGTAAACAAAGTCAAAAGGTAGTCTAGTAATAAAAGATCATTCTTGTATTACAGGAGCTACAGTAGAATTTGGTGCTTTCAGCACCAAAATAAAAAACTAAAGCAGTGAGCCAACACCATATTGTAAAAGAAAAAATTCAAAATTTCCCTTCCTCATCACTGGGACATGCAACCATACAATTCTGTTATGAGTTTGTTTAAAATATAGAGCTCAATATCAGGTCTAAAGATCTTATACATCCCACCCAGTTGGACATACTAGTTTTAGTATCTTATCCTGAAACATCTATTTTTCTTTGTAGCCTACTTGTCTGTCTGCAGTGTCTGGGTCTGTTTTATCATATTCTGTCTCAATATACATAGTTTCCACCCTGGTCAATAATATTCCATTTCAGAGACCACAGCACCTAGAAACAAGTAGCACATGGTAAAAATGCATGCATATTGCCTTCATACTTAAAAGGCAATACACGCAATCAACTTGACTCTGGTATATGTTTGTTATAATCAGTCACACGCTCAGCTGCTCTGCAAAGCAGGTCTTTGCACCCCCCCCCCCATACACTCACTCACACACAAACGCACGCACGCACGCACACACACACAGACAGCCTGTCGGAGGAGAACAGACTTCCGCAAAGCTGCCTCACAGAGGGACCCGGAGCGCTCAGAGGGACAGAGTAGCTGCTGAGTGCTTGCTAATGGCTGACAAGAGCTACATTGAGGAATCTGAGCCCTTGCCTGAGAAAGAGGAGACGGTGGAGTGGGGCTATGAGGAAGGTAAGAGTCTGTGAGCTGCTTGCTGGGCTGAAGGAGGGAGACATTTCTTTGTGTGAAACAGAGAAAGTTGTGTGAAAGTAAACAACACATTTATTCTGGCCATCAATGCATTTTGATAATACTGTCCTAGTTTCAGGTGTCATTTGAGCATATCAACTTTTATCCCATTTATGCTAACCTCTGGTTCACAATGTGCATGTTTTGTATTGAAGAAAAAAAAATCTGGAAGCTATAGAACCAATTCCCTATTTAGTCCTCTCTTTCAAAAGGTAAGGCAAACAGTAGCTTTTGTGCAAATAACTTACACATTCCCTTGCAGTATTTGAAACTCAAACACTGTTGCTCTGAGAAGCTGACGGTGCTACCATCTGCAAGCAAACAGAGAGAGAGACAGACAGAGAGAGAGAAATGGCTTTTGTTGCTCTTTCACTGTCCAGTGAGCACAGACCATGGCAATTTAAAGGGATTTCTAATCTCTCTCTCTTTTGATAATCCAAACAGTATTTCACTACATAGCTAAAGGAACGGGTATGGCTTGGACTCATTTTTTTAAAAATTATCTCTTTATTGACTTTTTACTTTTACAACATAAATAAAAACGTAAAGTACAGCCATATCGGGCCACAAGATAATAAAACAATACCACAAGAACATTTTTTAACAATCAAGTAATAATAGCACAACATATAATACTTTTTAACGGCTTGGACTCATGATGTTTAATGTGACAGCCTTCTTAATTGTTTGTGAGATATGGTGACAGAGAGCTATTTCTCCTAAAACAGACAAACAAAACCACTCAGATATACTTGGGTGTTAATAGGTTGCCGTGATTGTAGTTGAAAAGAAACTTTCTCTCCAACTCCGGTTGGCTGGCGAATACGAGTTTACTCATTTCCATAGAATGGGTCATTTGCTTGAAGAGATCAAGAATTTTCATATCAAATGAACTCCCAGGTGTACAGATATTTCTGACATGGTGCACCTAAGTTTTGCTTTGCTTCATGCCAGAAGGACCAGTGATTGGTCTAAATCTTCATTCCAACCCACAATGTGTGAGGATTGAGGAATATGTTTGTTATTCATTTCATCCCGATATGATTTGATTTCTTTTTCAGGAGTTGAGTGGGGATTAGTCTTTCCTGATGCTAATGGAGAATACCAGTCTCCTATTAACCTGAATTCAAGAGAAGCCAAATATGACCCTAAACTGCTGGAAGTACGTTTATCACCAAACTACGTTGTATGCCGTGACTGTGAAGTCATCAATGATGGTCACTCAGTCCAGATCCTCTTAAAATCCAAATCAGGTATGCTTCCCCACTATTTATGGGTTTTTAAAAGAATGTGCCTAGGCCTTCACATTATCACCATCATAGTATTAGCAGCAGTAGTAGTACTACCACTAGTTGTGGTTGAAATACAGTATTGAGAGTAGTCAAAATCATTCTCATATTCTCACAGAGTAGCCAGAATATTTTTCAGACATTTGTCCAGTAAGGACCCTGTATTGTAAGTTTGTGTGACTATCCCCACTCATGTTGCAGATGTGAGGGCTAAGGCTCAGGAAAAGTTAGGATGAATTCCTAGAGTTTCCACCAGCTAAGTGAGGGTGAATTGGCTCCATTTGTAATGGTTCAGGTATTCCTACCTCTCCCCTGGTTTCCAAAACATGCTAACGTCACTATTATCAGGTTTCCCACATATGGACTCTTTCCCCTCTTAGAATTTATGCAGAATAGTACTCAAGCCAATGTTCATGTTCATATGACTACATGCTTCCTCCTGTAGGCCTTCAATACTCATTCATAAATTATCCTGATTCTGTGATTATTCCCCCTAAAGGGGATGGTGGAAAAAAGGAGGTCAGGGTAGGGTTTCAGCTCAGTCAGTGGTAGAGCATATGCTTTGTGTGCAAAAATCTCTGGTTGCACTCATAGCATCTCAAATATTGGGAACTGTCTTTCTCTGCCAGAGACCCTGGAGAGCTGCTGTCAGTCAGAGTAGACAGCACAAGGTAAGTATCATCAAAATCAGGACTAGCTAATTTAAAATGACTGTATATAAAACAATAGAGGCAGTAAAATCAACAATAAAATGATCAGGAAGAAGCTTAGTTTAAAACTCAAGCAAATAAAATTGTTGACAGTAGCACAGGCACCAGGTGCACTTTCAAACAGAACCCCACAGACACAGGGCCCTGCCATTCGACAAGCCCTGTCTTTTGTTATCACCCATCTCACCTTGAGAGGTAGGACACAAAGATAAGCTGGCTTTAAGCAGTTTGGGGCTTTAAAGGTAAAAATCCACACTTTGAATTATGGCCGGAAGCAGATCAGCAGTTCATGTGTTCATATCAGATCGCATGAACTAGGCTTTCTTGTGCATGGGCCTCCTCTGGAGAGCACCCACCTCAGACATTAGTTAAGGAAATAACAACAACAACAACAATAACAACAATAACAACAACAACAACAATAATTGTGTGTAGTATAGCCAGGAGATCGCAAGACTATCTGGCAACCAGAAAGTTCTAGCTCTTTTAGTGTTATACACGTAGGTGGTAAGCTAGACTTATTTTTAAGGCAAGAGACGTTTCAGAGGTGGTTTGCCATGCCTGCCTCTGCCTCATGACCCTTCCAAATACTAGCCCAGACTGACCCTGCTTAGTTTCTGAGATCTGATGAGACTGGGCTATCCTGGGCTATCCAGGTCAGGGCTAGGGAACACAGTGAAAAGAATGGACACAAACCTTCTCTTTCACTGTGCAAATGGATCACTGCTGAGGACAATGTCTGAACCAGGCTTTAGCTTTTGGAAACCTGAACACTTCCATTTACTTTCAGGGTGCATACCAGCATATTTTTTTAAAGAGGAATTGTTCCTTTCTTTCTGCCATGAAACAGCATGGATCCCCCCCTTTGCAATGATTTTGGCGAGCATACTTATCAATGATTCGAATGCTGAGTGATTTCCCTGTCTTGCACCTCACTCCTCTACCCCAGGACAGGCTGTCTGTCTTTTAAGTTATGAGAGTATCACCCTCAGGTTTCACTGATTTAACATTGGTTCATTAGCTTTATTTATTTATTTAATTAATTTTTTGAATGGAAGAACTCCCCCAGGAAATGGAAGATGGTCAGTCAGTGTAGCAAAACAAAAACAAGGCCAAGGTTTTGTATATTACAAAAATAAACAATCTTGTAGGAAAGAACCTGAGAACTAGATGTTTTCCTTCCCTTGTTTTCAGCTCATGAATGAGGGAAATGTAGTGCTAGAATTGGTCCACAGCAATTGTTATAAACAGTGACTTGTTTTAAACAGTGACAGTGACAGGATGGATAAAGCTCTAAGTGTTACCTTCCTATTCTGACTTCCTTTCATGTACCCAACCCCAGGGGTCATTTCGAGCAGGAGCTCAGGGGAGTGCAGCTCCGGGAGTTGGTGCCAGCTCCCCCCCCCAGCGGCAGAATGCCTGCTTATGTCATGGCTGCAGCAAAATGACCCCGTCCCCTGGAAAGGTCCTTGTTCCTCCAACAAGCCTTCTGAAGGCTTCAGCCACCACTGAAGCTATCCTCCCAGAATAGTGGTATTTCTGAGGCTTGGATTAGTAGCTGTCCCCTCTCTGCCAGCTTTCTTTCTTTCTTTCTTTCTTTCTTTCTTTCTTTCTTTCTTTCTTTCTTTCTTTCTTTCTTTCTTTCTTTCTTTCTTTCTTTCTTTCTTTCTTTCTTTCTCTCTCTCTCTCTCTCTCTCTCTCTCTCTCTCTCTCCTCTCTCCTCTCTCTGTCCCTCCCTCTCTCCCTTTTCTCTCTCTCTTCTTTCTTGCCTCTGACATACTCCAGTGACGTCAGGTGGTGTAGCATATGCAAATAAGTTACGCTAATGAGTTATGCTAATGAGCTCCTGCATCTCTTTTTCTACGAAATGACCCCTGCCCAACCCACTCTGAAATAATGTAGAGCTGACTATTTTAGTGTGTTTCCCATCACAATAAAACTCTATATCTTACTACATATGAGGCCAGCACTCTAGTGGAGCATTCAACATATTCTTGGCAGCTGGAGGAAAAGAGAGAAAATTTCCATTGTGTATGTAGCCATCTGGCTAGCAGCATATTTTGAGGATGAAAATTTCAATGGGTAGATCCCACATAATGAACTTGCAGCTCAGATTTGGTCAGAGGTTTGGTGCACTGTTTTAGGGTTGCTTCAAGCATTCTTCAGAAGCCGCAGGAGAGGAAGTATGAGTGACTTCCACATCCTCTAACTTCACAGCCAGGTGCAAAGGGAAGAGACACATATATATCTCCATGACAAAGTGTTGTGTTCTACTGATATAGAGACAGAATACACATCTTTCCTTGGGTTTGTATATATCATATGTCTTTGGAAGTGACCCAGAAGCATGGGGCACTAAAGCATAAGTCACTTATTTTTCTTTTTCCACCTCATCTGGTGAATGTCTGAAGTGGCCTCCAGTACTACAATACCACGAAATTAATCTTTCAAACTGGACATCACTATATTACTTTGTTGCTAGTGTCTTGTGGTCTTTCAGTAGAAACAAAGTCGTTTTAGGCACATTCTACACTGAAACACATACCAGTCTCATTAGCCCTAGGAGTGTGCAATTTTTTTTCTGTCCCCCCCCCCCCCCCCAATTTGGGTATATTAAATAGAAAAAATATTCAGGTTTTTTTTTTTTTAAAAAAATCCCAAATTCCAATACTAGTGTGATATTTGGATCTGGGATTTTTCAGAAATCCTGGATTTTTTTGGGATCCAGTAGACCTGAGGGGGAAAAAATGGAGAAAAAAAGTGCACAGCAGAAGCTGCACCTGTGGGGAACAGTCTGCTCCCCGTGGGCACAGCCAGCCCCAGCCAAGGTGGCATGGAGCTCTCAGCTCCCATCATCCCAGCTGCTCCTAAGCTGCAAGAGGAGCCAGCTCCAGCCAAGGTGGTGTAGAGCTCTCAGCTCCCACCTCCTCAACTAATCCTTTCTTGCAGCCCACCAGCCCCAGCTGAGGTGGCACACAGCTCTCAGCTCCTGCTGCCCCAGCCAATCCTGGGCTGGCTCCTCTTGCAGCTCAGTTTAAACTAAGCTGCAAGAGGTGCCCATCAGCTATTCTGTATAGCTGAATATACCCGAATAAAAGCCAAAATATCAGTTTTATTCGGGCTCAGCTACACTGTTAGCTGATCAGATTCTCTGATCTGTATTCGGCTTAAAGGATACCCCCCCCCCCCAATACTGGTAAGATATTTTTTTAGTATTTTTAGCTCTGTTTATGCTGAATGCACACCCCTAATTAGCACTGCTCATTCATATAAAAGTCTGCTATCTCAGGAGAGAGTATAGCATGAAGAATACTGGCATAGAATTATACTTTCACTCCAAATAATCTTTCAGCAATTAAGAGAGGCATTTTGCATAGCAACAGGTGGAGATGTGCATATTCTGCAAAGAGAAGACACCAAAGAGATATTTTATCCACTTTCTCGAAAGTATTCTTATTAGTGGGTTACAGCAAAGAAGATGGAGCGTCCTGTAGCATCTTAAAGACTATCTAATTCATTGCAGCATGAGCACCCAATGAAGCAAGCCCTTGTGTATGAAAACTCCCACTGCAATAAATTAGTTAGTCTTCAAGGTGCCATCAGACTCTTCTTTATTCAGTTTGGCATTTTTCCCACTGAGGGATTTTTATCAAAGGAAGAAAGAACTGTGAAGAAGCAATAAGACTGTCTGCCTCAAGGGGTGATGCTTTTATACACAGGATCCAAGGAGAATTGGCATTTTGCCTCAGACTATGAAAAATCTCTGCAGGAAGTAATAAAGACCAGAAACCTCAACATTTTTTCTCCAAATGTTTCACACAAGCTTTCCCACTGAACAAATTATATTATTAATACAGGCTCTAAGAAATAAACATTGAAGTTGGGAGAAAAGTTAATATATTCAATCTTCTACACACACAGTGTAAAGTTTGACTTTCCTTTCCCCCTTCATTTAGTGTTACTGTTTCCTTTACAGATTGCATTGATATTCTCTATTTAGATCCCCCCCCTTACTTTCCTGAAAATTTGGGTTGGGTTTTATTTTAGTGTTTTAAAGTATAAAAAATGAACTATAAAGAATTTAAAATAAAACACTGTACTAAAACCTCTCTTCTACATCACAGTCACAGTTCAATTTCTTATTCATTACATCTTACCTCATGTCATCAGATATCAGGGGAAAGTTCTGGAATATTCAATCTGCCCTCAGTTTCCACCTTCCTACTTTTCTTTTTTTTCTGGGGGGTCTATCATGCCCACCTAATTAAAAGCCACTCTCCTCTAAGACTCCTGCTAGTTGATTCCTAGAATTCATCTACACTAGATAGCTTAGGTATCATGGCTTTCACATTTGTTCACTTCCTCTGACCAAATATATGCTGCAGGTCATAGTCCCATTTTACATGGGGCAGAGCCACAACCTATTCATAATTAAACTCCCCCCCCAAATAACTACTGTTGAAAGAAGACTTTAAACTATTAGACTTTTTTCTACACTGTGACATTTGCTTTTTCTATCATGGAGGAATATAGAGGAGCCCCCCCCTAGATAGACAGCAAGTGCCATAGGATTAAAGTGATCGCTTCTTATCACTAGACTAGAGGAAATTTATATCATCCTAGCCTGACACCTACATCTCCCATGTAACTTATCTTTGTGTATTCTAGGTACAATTCTAATTAATTGATTTTGAGAAAATCATTGATACTGAGAAAACTTCATCACTCACTCTATATTACAGCCACATGACTGAACCCTGTCTTTGGAGAAGTCAGCTTAAGGGTTTTCTTCACCTCCTCCTCATTGTAGGCTTTAGCAGCAGAAGCCCTTTAAACCAATTATCTGCTAAGGGATCATTATGTTTACTTTCTCTCTTTTGTCCCATGCAGTCAGTATATCTCATTGCAATCTGTGTCAGCTAGGCCTGTGTCACTATGGTATTTTTACACAGGCAAGTAAAGTACCTATTGTGTACTGGACTGTACTCTTGGTAATATTCACATTTATTGCTATAAAAAGTTGAGCTGTGTTCTATAGGCCCAGGCTAACTTGTTGTTAAAAAGGCTGTTATTTGTGTTTGCTTGTTGTAAAAATTATACTTTGTTGTTTTCTTTGTGCATTCAAATATTGGAGATTTTAAAAAATCTTAGCAAATATAATAAAAGGAAACTAGGTTATTGAATGATAAAGTGTAATCTACATTATTATTTTTTTACATAATATTTTCAGAATGATGCTGAGATTTTAAGCACATATGGATATAAAAATCAGGATGAATATAAGTTTATTTACTTTCCCCCATTTAAATATGATGGTATCCTGAAGGCTCAGTTCTGAAGTACCCAACAAAAGGAGAGGGAAAAATCAAAATTTTTGTGTAGCTAAAAAAGCCCCAATTTGTTTTGGGCAATATCAGCAACAAATCCCCAGGAAAAAGACACCCAAACTAAAACTGAACTAAACTGAACTAAACAAAGGAAAAAAAATCTATTGTCCTGGAACCTTCTGAAAACCAGTACTAATGCTTTTCAAATAGTTAATACTTGGCAAGCACAGTACATTTATTTATTTATTTGTTAGTTACCGTATTTTTCGCTCCATAAGATGCACCTGATCATAAGACGCACCTTGTTTTTAGAGGAGGAAAACAGGAAAAAATGAAATAGAAAGAGAGAGAGAGAGATAAAGGAAGGAAGAAAGGTGGGGACAGAGAGAGAGACAGAAAGACAGACAGACAGAAAAAAGGAAAGGAAGGAAGGAAGAAAGATAGAGAAAGGAAAGAAGAGAGACGTCGGCATGCCATGCAAAGCCAGGCTTTTCTGTGCAAAGTAGCCACGGAGCCTAATCTGTGGGCGGGGCTTTCTGCTGCTGGCTGTCTTAAAGGGGAAAAGCACTTAAAGGGAAAGAGTATTTAGCCTAGTGAGGTTTTTCCTGCCGTTTCCCTTTTAAGTCTTAACAGCTCAGGCCCAGCAGGGAGGGGCGGGGAAGGCTGGGATGCCAGCCTGAATGGCGTTCCCCTGCGTTCCTGCTGAAGAAAGAGCCCTGTTACAGGTAAGAAAAGCTCCATAAGACGCACACACTTTCCCCCCCACTTTTTTGGGGAGGAAAAGTGCGTCTTATGGAGCGAAAAATACGTTAGTTAGTTAGTTAAATTTATATCGCACCCTCCCCACCATTTGGCAGGCTCAGGGCGGCTAACAACATGTATAAATATACATTAAAATCCCAGTATTAAAACAAAATTATAAAACCATAATTATACAATTCATAATAAATTAATAGCTTATATTAAAAGATGGTGATCTTCTTTTGTGTTTAAGTGGGGCCTCCCAGCTTCTGCCAAGTTGTTAAAACCTCCGGTTGGTGGTGCCGTTGGTAATAGGACCAGGGCCATAATATTGCGGCAGCGCTCTACTTAAAAGCCTGGTGGAAGAGCTCCATCTTACAGGCCCTGTGGAACTGTAAAAGGTCCCGCAGGGCCCTGATGTCATCCGGGAGCTTGTCCCACCTGTGAGGGGCCACCACAGAAAAGGCCCTGACCCTCATTGTGGCCAACCTGGCCTCTTTAGAGCCTGGAAGAGCCAGGTGGTTTTGGGAACCCGATCTTAAAGCTTGGGTTTAAGATCGGGTATATATGGAGAAAGGCGGGGTATATATGGGGTATATATGGGGAAAGGCGGTCCCTTAGATAAGTAGGTCCCTGACCATATAGGGCTTTAAAGGTAAGAGCCAGCACCATGAACTGTATCTGGTATGCTATAGGCAGCCAGTACAGTGCTTTTAGGGCGGGCTGGATGTGTTCCTGCATGGGAAGACACAACAACAGCTTCGCCGCTGCATTCTGCACCAGCTGCAGCTTCTGGATTTGGGACAAGCACAGCCCCATGTAGAGAGCATCACAGTAATCCAATATTTTTGCTTTGAATCGTAACATATTATGAGCTCTAAGAACATAGGGCATTCTGCATTTTATAGGCATAACAGGTGGTATCTTACCAAAATATAGTTGAAAAGAAAATATCAGCAACTGAGATGAAGTTTAAATATTGGTATTTTCCATTATATTCAGCCTCTTCACACTGTATGTTGTATACTATAGGTTGTAAAAGAAACAAAAACCTAAGAGCCCATGGTGTGGCTATATTTACCCAAGAGACATACGTACACAATAACTGTTATCTTTCATTGTAATAAGTTGTTCTACCTTGTATTCCCCTGTAAATAAAAGAATATAGCAGGAATATAAGATCATATAGCAGGATACCTTGGAAAGAAGAAAAGAAAGCCCGGCATTGGAAAGAAGTTTCCAGCTACAGAGCAAAAACAGCTAAGATTTTAACTCTATGCACAGTTACCTGAGTGTAAACCCACTGAAATCAGTGGGGTCTGCTTCTATGTAAAAAGGCATAGGCTGCAAGTTTGTTCATTAAAAAATCCTCCCTAGGGCTGCCAGCCCGTGGCAGGAGGAAAATTGGAGGAAAAAATTCCCTTGGCTAGCAAACCTTGGGCGACTGGTGGTGGTAGGACTTACCTTAACAGTGATTCTAATGCTATCATGTCACTTCTGGCTACATAACTGGAAGAGATGTCACCATGTTGCTGGATGCTGTAGGGTTCACCCAAAACTCTGATAAAAAGCAATAGAGTTTCAAGTGACTCCTAGAGTGCCCTGTGACATGATGACATTGCTTCCAGTTATGTCACCAGAAGTGATGCTGCAGTGTCAGAAGGTCACCATTTTACTACCCCCATTTTCCCCTCCTGCCCCATTGCATGCTGTTAGGGGACAGGGAAATGCTGAAGGGGGTTTCTTTACTAGTGAACTCAGTTTCCTATCTCAGTATTCGTTTTCATCTTCTCTTTGGGTATTTCCACACAGGTTATCTAACTGTGGGTTCAATGCTGTCAGAAAGCATTTTTTCTGCTTCCCCACAGCTTTGTGGTGCATTGAGATGCCTCCCAGTTTCTCCCAACTTTTCTCTGATCTTTCTCAAACCTACTTTGCTACAAAGTAGCCAGTTTGGGGTAGTGGTTAGGAGCATGGACTCTAATCGGGGAGAACCGTTTGATTCCCCACTCCTCCTCATGCAACTGCTGGTGTAACCTTGAGTCAGTTACAAGTTCTTTCAAAGCTGTTCTCTCAAGGGCAGTTCTTGAAAGAGCTCTCTCAACCCCACCTATCTCACAGGGTGTCTGTTGTTAGGAGGGGAAGGGAAAGGAGATTGTAAGCCACTCTGAGACTCCTTCAGGTAGTGAAGAGTAGGGTATAAATCCAATCTCCATCTCCATCTCTTCCTTCTCCTCCTGTAAAGTCTGGATGGGTAAATTTGGATTTTTTTTTTAAAAAAATCAGTATTATTATTAATTTGATTTATTATTAGCTAGAATATTGTTGTATCAATATACAATTGTAACAATTCATGCAACAGGTTCTCTGAATTCCCAGCTTCCATTTTTAAAAAACGAAATCTCTAGCCCCTTCACTTGTGGATATATATAATGGGAAAGGTATATATCCATAAACAGGAAGGTTACTTAAAAAATGAAAACTGAGATTTGAGAGAACCCATTACAATTATTGCTATAAAAGTTTATTGCTATAAAAATGTCTAGTGGGTGGGTGGCTGTTGCTGAGGGACTGGAGCAGGGGAACTGTGGGGAAACTTGCTAAATGGAAGCCTCATTACCACTGTGTTTTATCAGCAGTCACCCCAGCAACAGGGAAACCACCTAAGCCTGTCCATGTGGAAAGCACCTTTAGGAGGAAGAATTGTGTTGCTGTTCATTGAGAAAGTTTTCAGAAAATTGCTGGCTACAAACGTCACTTGCTGCATTTTTTGTTCTTTTGCAGTGTTAGTAGGAGGACCATTACCTCGGGGACATGAATTTGAACTGCATGATGTTCGGTTTCACTGGGGTAGAGAAAATCAGCGTGGCTCTGAACACACTGTTAATTTTAAAGCATTTCCCATGGAGGTAAGAGAGTTCTCACTGCTTTGGAACATTAAACCATTGCCCCCAAACTTGTTGGTTTCATTTTAACTCAACAGCTTATTGATTTATAGTAAAACTTAAAGGCAGTCATTGAAGGAGGCACTGGGAAGTTAAATGGACATGTACAGTATTGTGCCTCTGGTGGAAAGTCTGTTGTATGATTAATTGGTCATAAAGTTAACCTACAGTACTATTAACTTCTGCATTAATAATATTCTAACGACATTGGCTCCGTTAGCGCCTCCTGTGTCACCTTGACTAATAGTTGGAACAAACAGGTGCTGGCATACTATGCTTTGGTGTGGTAATTAAATCAAGCCCAAACCATCAACGGATTTGTTCTAATCCAGATTTGGTTCTTTCAAAACAAGGTTGTGTATGGCATGATAATGTCCAGTTTTTAGAGAAATGCAGATTTTCAAAAACAGGCAAAAAGACAACCATAGTCTTACATTCAAACCACTTCTGCTATTACAACACCATGCATTCATCTATGATGCTGGCTGGAGTTACTGAAGTATTTCTTCATGCTATGCAGTTAATCTTTTATATTATAAAAGTTCTTTCAGTACATTTTTTTGGCTTTAAATATTTCATGCTATTTATCTTAAGCCCTTTAGAAGCCTGAAAACAAATTTCCTTTCCATTTTAATTCTTTGTGGGATTTGTCATTAAGCACCAAGCTGCTCTGATAAATGCTTGTTTTTAGCCCTGTGCCAAAGGAAATTTGGGTCCATGTGATAGACAGGAGGCTATCCTGCCCCTGCCAACCAGCTGTTTTGCTGCTGAGCCTATGGGAACACTGGTCCAGCATCCAATCACCTTGGCAGTGGGGGGGGGGGAGAGACTGGAGGGAAGCGCAGCCACAGTCAGTTTGGGTCTGTCTCAGCAGGACAGCAGACAGTTTAAAGGATAGTTCTGTTTGGTAAGGTGGTAGAGAGGATTACCTCTACTGGTGGGAGAGGACAGTATACTCCTGAAGCCTGTCTCTGTACTGTTTAGTCTGATTTTTGGGAAAGGGCAGGCTGACGTGTATAGAATTCTCTCTGTGTGTGTGTATGTCTGTGAAAGGATCCAACCTGGTGGTGAGTGACTAGGCAGGGAAAGCCTGCTGGCAACTGCAAGCATTAAAGGGAATTCAGATGAAGTTATAACTAGCTTTAAGTGGCTCAGTCAAGCTTCTCCTGTGATTGTCTGAGACCTGTGCTGCTGAACTGTTCTTTAAAAACAACCTGTACATAAATAAATCTTCTTTGTTATTTTTATTCATGCCTCAGTGATTTCCGTGTTCTTCTTGCTCACATAAAACTTACCTCATGGCAGTGAATCCAGAGCACAAATTAGTTGTGCTTCACCACTAAGTGAAAACAACAAAAAATTAAAAATCTGTGCAAAGCTTTGATTTTTAAAAATAAGCATTGGAAATCCAATTTGATTTCTTTAGAAGTCCCCCCCACCTTGAGAAACTGGGCATTTGTTCAGAAAACGAACATGTATCTCTGAATAAGTATAGAACGAAACATAAATTCTGATATTAAGAAAGTTAAGAAGGATTTGAGCTTTACATGAATCTTTTGCCACAGTCTAATAGTACAATGCAGGCATTCTTAGGGAATCAAATTAAGAATTGCTTTCTTGTGCATCTTCTCAGGAATGCTTTGCATCATACAATATAGTCCTTCTAATGTACACAACTGTTACTTGACATAATAAAGAGATCGAGTCAAAACGTAGGGAACAACAATGGCTTATTATCAGCATCTCTTCGCTACACAAACCAGACCTCTCATGGTCTGATCTATGCTTCCTAGTGCCTGCTCCTCTCTGCAAAGAGTTCTCAGTTTTAGGATCCTATATAATGATGGGAAAACTAACTCTGGTTAACCTGTATACCTACAGTCATGGTGGGCAACAAGGGTTACTTTTTAATCACAATTCTCCATCCAAGAAAGGAGGGATGAGGAAGGTGAGGTGCACATGGAATTTTTGAATTTGGGATTTTTGGATTCAGGGGGGAATTAAATAAGTGGGGGGGGGGCACTGTGTCAGACCAATGAGAGAGTAAAAGTTTTTAAAAATGAGCAAGAGAGGGCTCGAGCAGAAAACAGCCGTGCCCTGTGGCGTACCTCACCTGCAGCCAGCCAGAGGTACGCTGCTGGCAGGCAGAGCAGAGCAAAAGCTCGGCATGGCCATGACATGCAAGGAAAATGAAATAAAATAACAAAGCTAGATGGGAAGTTGGGAGGCCTGGGTGGTGAGCCAGGGGGGAGGGGCTGGCTCTGAGATGCCCCACTGTAGCAATGGGCCTGTGTAAGCCTAACAATTACCTGGATTTTTGCACGTTTTTAGTTTCTACTGCTGCTGAGTGTGATGTCTGAATGTTCCTATGTCTTTTGTAGTACAATTTTTTTTAAAAAGAGCACTGACAAGTAGCTCACGAGATTGCAAACCCAAAACCTCAGAGCTAGAGAGTGCAATACATTGTGTAACTTATTATTAGAAACTGGAATATCCTGCTAGGATAGATAATAGGAAATCTGGATAAAGTTTCAAGGAGAGGCTAGCTGTATGGTATTACAGGTATTTAACTAAGGATGAAATCCTAAGAACATTTTTCTGGGAGTAAATTCCTTTGAATAAAATGAGACTTACTTCTAAGTAGACCTGTTTAGGATTGCTGTCTATATCTGTGGATGTCTGTTATCAGGAAACTACGGGCTTAAGCAACTGATCTGAGTTAAATGGATATCTAAGTCTACTTAGGCCAATGGGACAAATAGATGACATATTAGCTTTGCAGATGCATTCTGTAATATTTAATTGATTAAATATGATGTTATGTCCTAATGGCAACCACGCACGCAGTCATGGAAATGCACGTGGCCGGGCTGGCTACCGGAGCTCTGCTTCGGCAGACAATAGCCTGGCTGGATTGGAAATTAGACCAAGTAGCCAACCAGGTTCTACCAGGGGACCTATGGTTTAAGGTAACTCATGACTAATCCTGTCAAGGAGTTTAGGTTTAATCTTATCAGGGTAATCCTATCAGGGCATAATCCTGTCAGGGAGTTTGGACAAGGCCGGGGGTGCAGTTTAGACATGTATTTAAGCAGACCCCCGAGCCCCGTTCAGTAGCCTGGAATTGTATAATCTTATGAGCTGATTTCACTGCAACGCGTCTCTGGACTCAGTACTTTATATATGAGGAGTTTGCAGAATACCTACAATGCAAGTACAGTGATACATGAAGCATTTTAGAAAGAACTGTTGTTTTTCAAACTTGTGGAAAGACAATTTTGCCAAGTTCTATCATTCACCCCAGTTTTTAGGAATTAAGCAACATCCTGTATCTTTAAGTGAGGCAATATATTCTTCCTGCACATCTGGGTAGTGTCTAAATTCAAGGCTAGGACATTTTGGTTCATGATTTAGCAGATTAGCTAGAGGGTTTCCAGTGTGACCTCTGGAACTGACACGTTTAAGATGAATGACTGTGTTTTTGACAATAAGTCTGCTCATGTGATTAAAAGTCTATTTTTTTGTTTTTGTTACATAACGCTCAGTAAAAATCTCAGTTTAGACCAAAAAACCCCCAAAACAACTATGGCTAAAGAAATTTATTTTAAAAGCTGAGTTTGAGGACCCCTCAAGCTAACATTTACAACAATCTGCTCAAACGGTGTTTTTAAAACCCTAAATTCTGTCAGCTTTCTTGCCAGAAACTGTAATTCTAAATTAGAATTAAAGAGAGATGATACCTTTTTACTGGTCTTTATAACCCTGGGAACTACTTTTCAGCTAAGAAGGTGTTATTGATTCACTTGCATTTACCAAGGCATTTTCCACATGACAATGCTTTGTCTGGAAACCCAAGTCTCACTGCAGCTGATGATATAGCACAACAATGGTGCTTCCAGTTAGCACCCTGTCCTGGTCCTCTTTTTCTACATTTTTAAAAATTGGTAATATAACATTCTATCAATATCTCAATAACTTAAGGTTGACAGAGGCCCCTGGTGTGTGTAGGGGTGAGGAGGTAGGGTTGCCAGCTCCAGGTTAGAAAACTGGAGATTTGGGGATGGAATCTGGGGAAGACAGGGACCTCAGTGGGGTACATTGTCATACAGTCCACCTTTCAAAGCATCCATTTTCTTCAGGGGAACTGATCTCTGTAGTCTGGAGATGAGCTGTAACTCCAGGGAATCCTCAGGTCCTACCTGGAGGCTGGCATCCCTATAACATATTTAGAAAACCCTGTCAGAAATGCCCACTGGTGGCATGAGAATGTGGAGGAATGACTGTTGTGGGAACTGTGGCAGGGGAAATGGCTGCTGTGTAGGCAGGACTGGGGAAACCCAGACTTCCAACTACTTAGCAGCCAGCCTCGCTTTGCTGAGATCTTTTCCAAAACGTCACAGCAAATCAGGTTTGGGAAATATGGCAGAGAACACTCAGCTGGTGCATAGAAGCACCACTGTATTATGAGGAATCAGGCGAAGCCCCCATTTCCCAATAGCATCAAACCCATGAAAATCATCTGTGCGGAAACAGCCCATGCCAGATTCTGTGATATGTATTAGTCTGAGAACTGCATTCAAACAAAAGAAGCCAGATTTTGGATTCCAATGTTCTAACTCAGTAGTGGTGGAAAGTGCCATCAAGGCACACCTGACTTTGTGGGGTTTTCAAGTCAAGAGTCATTCTGAGGTGGTTTGCTATTGCCTGCTTCCATGTCACAACCCTGGCATTCCTTGGAGCTCTCTCATCCAAATACTAGCCAGGGCCAACCTTGCTTAGTTTCCCAGATCTGATGAGATTGGGCTTGCCTGATCTACCAGGTCAGGAAATCCATAATACTCTAATTTAAGTAACTAAAAGACCCCCATTTTGATTTATATTTTTTCACAAATCCCAAATCCTTTTGATGTTTATTTAAATCCTTAGTATTCATTAAAAGCTCTATTTTATTTATAAACTAATGTATCACTTACAATATTATTGATTATTAAGGAAGACACACAAAAAATCTGAGCAAGGAAACAGCTCTTTCAAAATCCTTGTGGTAAGTTGCTCATGCCCTTCATTTTCTCATGAGACCTTGAGATGCTGCAGTCTACTGCAGTGGATGGCACACTACAAGTGAAAGATTCTGAACTGCCCAAACTGCTTTTTAGACCGAAAAGATAAGCTTTTCCCCATGTCCCCTAAAGCATAAAAATAGTCCAGTGGGCAAATTTAAATATCTGTTCAGATCCCACCTGATATTGGCTAGCATAATTTGTTCACAAATCACCAGTGAAGACATATGTGTGTGGGAATTCATGTGCAAGTTGGACATTGTAGATAGCATATTCCTATGTGTCCTCAACACCCTCCCCTTCTATACTGCAAAGTTTAGGCCTAGAGTTGTGAGCTCTGGCTTAGGTAATACCTGGAGATTTAAAGGGTAAAGGCTGAGAAGGGCAGATTTGGGGAGGGGAGGAAGTTCAATGTGGTATAATGTCATAGAATCCAGCTTCCAAAGTGACCATTTTCTCCAGGTGAACTGATCTCTGTTCCCTGGAGAGAAGTTGTAATAGCGGGAGATCTCCAGCCACCACCTGGAGTTTGGCAACCCTAGGTAGGCTTCTGCCACTTTGTGAATGTCGATTAGCTTAATCTGAAGGAGGCACACTTAGTGGACTGTTGCAAAATGTAGAAGGGGACTTTCCAATGTAGTTTTAGCAGAGCAAGTTTTATGTGAGATCATGGATCATGTTTTGGGGCTAGGTAATGTGGACCAGTTAACAAAGCACTCTGGACTGGTGTTTGAACAGGGTTATATTCTCAGTTTACTTACATCACAATGTTGATTTTCAGCATAAGGCCAAATGCCTATACTATGCCTTCCTCAAAAACAAGGAACCCTGTCACAGTCCTCAGCAGTTTTGAGGCAACAGAACACAGAGCCATTATAGTAAGCTTACTGTATTTGTAGGTACTTTGATACATCTGAACAAATGATAATACACTTGTCAAAGAAGCTTTTATCTGTATAATACAGAGGACCAGTATTTTTGTGTCAGTCTGTACACTTCAGTACACTTCTGTAGATGCTTTGCCCTCCTCCCTTTGACTTGCTGCCCTGATTTACAGGAAGTCTGGAAGGAAGAATGATTCATTCTTCCACAGCCCCCTTTTCATTCCTATATACAACCCCTTTTTATTCAGGTTTTCCTTCAGAAACCCAAATGCCATTCAAAATAAGAGATGGGAAAGAGGGACCCAATTAACCACTTTCTATTGCTTACTCAGCCTCATCAATAGACTAAATACACCAAGTGTATTATCTCCCCATACCATATTTCACATTATATTAAATTTACATAAATTGATCTATATAGGACAAAATGAATAAGATGAATATCTTTTCCATTCCTTGTTTTGATAGGATGATAATGGCAATACATATAACTCTATATAACTCCCTCTCTCTCTGACCGATTTCCCAGGAGGCGCTGCTCTGCCGTCACTCTTCCCTTTCCCCTGACTTGAGTGCGTCAATTTCCCACTATTTGCCCTGCACCACATTTTGACCCATGGCTTTTCCCTTGCAGCTTCGTGGATCCTCAAAAAACAGGATCACAAAACTGCGGGGAAAATCGGCCAAAGCTGTGGGTCAAAATGTGGTGCACACAATCAGGAAGAGTGACGGCGGAGCAGCGCCTCATAGGAAATCGGTCTCTCTCTCTCTCTCGCTCTCTCTCTCATATTTACACACACACACACAAACACAGTTACAAAGTTAAAAGAAATCCCTGTCTATTCTGCAGGTATCAGCAGGTTTGCAGTTTTTCTTGTACTCTGCTTTGAAATTTACAGAGAGATCAGAGTACTAAACTGATTTTTTAACATTTCCCCCCTATCCTATCAGCTTTTCTATGACAAGATGGTCTGTATGCTTTCCTAGAATTCCTAGTCAATACTGCCCCTTCCTCTAGCCCAGGGGTGGCCAACCTTGCTTAAAGTAAGAGCCACATAGAATAAACGTAAGAGCCACATAGAGATGTCTGAGAGCCGCAAGACAGGAACAAATATCACACACACGTTTTTATTTTTAAAAATATGCAAATTTGCTTTTTATTAACGTTAAATGGGACTGCCAAAAATAAAAACAAACGAGGAAAACCGGTTATTGATAATGATATTATTTGTTTGCTAATGATATTGAGAGAGAGAGAGAAAAAGAGAGAGATGGAAAGAAAGAATTAAAGAAGTGGAAAGAGAGAGAGAGAGAGAAACTAGGAAAGCAAATAGATGGGAGGGAGGAGGGAAGGAAGGAAGGGAGAAAGAGAGAAAAAGCATGCCTCCCCTTTGCTTCCCCAGCTGCCCTGCCAGGAGCCACACAATCTGTGTGAAAGAGCCGCATGTGGCTCCCGAGCCACAGGTTGGCCACCCCTGCTCTAGCCTCTGCAAAACAGGCACCTAAATCAGAAACGGTGTTATAATTTGGCTGATTTATTGTCTATGCTTATCCTTCAGTGAGCTCAAGGCAGCTAACCTTGTGTGTATGTACACACACACAGAGACAGACAGAATCATAGAGTTGGAAGGGGCCATACAGATCATTTAGTCCAGGGGTGGCCAAGCCTGCTTAATGTAAGAGCCACATAGAATAAACATCAGATGTTTGAGAGCCGCAAGACATGAGCAAATATCACACATATTTTTAATTGGAAAATATGCAGATTTGCTTTTTATTAACATTAAATAAAATAAAAACAAAAGGGATACAAATAGGTATTGATTATTTGTCCAATTATATTTGTAGGCTTGGGGGGGGGGGGCTTTCAGAATGCATTTAGTTAGTTGCTTTCTTTCTCTGCTCCCTCCCTGCCTCAAGCCTACCCAGGGAAGGGAACACTGGCTGGGGCAGGGAAACCAATGGGGAGGCATGTCTCCCCTTTGCTTCCACAGCTGCCCTGCCGGGAGCCACACAATATGTGTGAATGAGCCACATGTGGCTTCCGAGCCAGTTTGGCCACCCTGATCTAGTCCAACCCCCTGCTCAATGCAGGATCAGCCTAAAGCATTACTGACGAATGTTTGTCCAGTCACTGCTTGAAGACTGTCAATGAGGGGGAGCTCACCACCTCCCTAGGCAGCCAATTCCACTGCTGAACTACTCTTCTTCAAAAAAAAATTGCCCTAATATCCAGCTGGTACCTTTCTGCTTATAATTTAAACCCAATTTTAATGAGTCCTATCCTCTGTTGCCAAGAAGAACAGCTCCCTGCCTGCCTTTCAAATACTTAAAGAGAGCAATCATGGTCCCTCTCAACCTCTTTTTTTCCATACTGAACATTCCCAAGTCCCTCAGCCTTTCTTTATAGGGCTTGGTCTTCAGGCCCCTGATGATCCTCATCATTTTTTTCAGCACCTGCACCATTCTCTCCACATCCTTTTTGAAGTGAGGCCTCCAGAACTGCCCACAGTAGTCCAGGCTCAGCCTGACCTATGCAGTGTATGGCAGGACTGTAACATCTTGTGATTCCGACATACATACTATCATGGGTCAGCCAGGGCTCAGCAAGAGAAGAAGAAGAAGAAGAAGAGATTGGATTTATATCCCGCCTTTCACTCACTTAAGAGTCTCAGAGCGGCTTACAAACTCCTTTCCCCTCCCCTCCCCACAACAGACACCCTGTGAGGTAGGTGGGGCTGAGAGAACTCTTTCCCAAGCTGTCCTTGAGGGAACAGCTGGTACAGAGCTATGGCTTGCCCAAGGTCATCCAGCCAGGTGCAAGTGGAGGAGTGGGGAATCAAACCCGGTTCTCCCAGATTAGAGTCCGCGCACTTAACCACTACACCAGACTGGCTCCTCAAGAGAAGAGGACTCCTCAGGAGAACAGGAACCCTGTGTAGTCAGCTCTGAGTCAGCAGAAGGTGACAAGCAGGAAGGTGAGCTGCAGGCTTGTCAGGATTCACAGCAAACAGCTGGTGCAGAACCATTGACACCCTCCAGCTCGGATTCAACAGGTGAAACTCAACTGATCATTTCCAGCCCTCCAGTATTACTCACACCCTTAGAGCACTGCAGACGGAGGCTATGAACAGAACTACAGGAGAGATGACAAAGTGCACACCTCCTGGCCCAACACTAGCTGCTTGAGTAGTTGCAGGATTACTCCTGAGCAGCTGGCTGCAAGCATGACCCTTAAGCATATGGCTATAAAAATCAACCAAGGGAGGCTGTTTGATGTGGAAGCAAGAAGTTAAAATCCCTATGACTCAGTGACCACTGTACTGGATCCTGTCTCTACCCTGTGACTCTTTGGACTGTTTTGTAACTCTACCTTTATCTTGCTCCTGAACCTGCTCACGAGTAACCCTCGGATTCTCAGACCTTGCTTTATGGACTGACTCTTGGACTAGACTTGTGACTCAGTGCTTAATCTTGGACTGGACCTTGACTATGCTTCTTGAGTTGGTGCTTTTGTCTTACTTGCTCTGCACTCTGACAGCACACCCTACGCTGTTCCTGGCCCAGTTTGCAATACATATAAACACACACACATAATCCCGAACATCATATAATCACAACTATTTGTCCTATTTATTTATTTTTCTTCTAGATTTACTGCAAACATTTCTCCCCTTTTGTTGCTTTCTGATTCAAATACTTTCAGCTCTTCCATAAAAGTAATTCCTGTATTCTCAGAAATGACAAAAATACTTCTGCCATTTCTTCTTCTTTTCCCCCTTCCCTTGTCTTTTCTTCCCCTTTTTTCTTTTCTTAAATGCCATGAATAATATTGGCTTATCTTCCCAGCTAAGTAATATACATCCATTAATCATTTTTTGTATTATTTTATTATTTTTTTATTTTGTAAGCCACCTCAGGCAGGTTCCTGGAGAGGCAGCTTAAAGATTTTTCTAAATAAATAATAATAGATACTGTGTGTGAAGTCTACTTATAGCAAGCCCAGCAAGGAGTTTTCAAGGCAATTGAGAAGCACTTGCCATTGCCCTCCTTTGCTAGGGATGCCAACCTCCAGGTGGGACCTGGGGATACCCTGGAATTACTGGTCATCTTCAGACTACAGAGATCAGTCTCCTCAAGAAAATGGATGCTTTGGAGGGTGGACTGTATGGCACTGTACCCTGCTGAAGTCTCTGTCCTCCCCCAGGCTTCACCCCCAAATCTCCAGGAGTTTCTCAACCTAGATCTGGCAACCCTACCCCTCATCCCCTGCTGGTGGCCAGGGGGGACCTAGAATCCCTGTGATCTTTGCAGAGTCTTCCTTGGAGATCTATCTTCCAAGTACTGGCCCTGCTTAGCTTCCAAGATTTGATGAGATCAGGCTATATCATGTCCTCTCCCAACAATAGATTACCCTAATATAAAAACACAAAGAGATATGATGAGAAAACTAAACACGTAATAACCTTCATTTAGTTATCATTTCTTTTATAAGATAAATTTTCTGAGTATTGAGTAAAAGTTAAGACTCCAGCATTTCATAAAGAGGCAGGTATCTTTTATATATGAACTAAGCCACATAGGGAATGATTATCATGCTTTAAATGACTCAGCCATTTGTGTGGGAGACAGAACCAATCTCTGTCCACATGGAAGAGTTACGGAAACCCTGCTCACACAGGATGCACTAACATCTTATTCAACGTTGGATCCAGCCAGCTTTTTATCTCTGACTCAAGAAATTCCTCTGTTTACTACAGCCCCCATATCCTACATTACTTTTGTGTGCGGAAGTCTGATGATCCCCAGCATAAGTTCTTTCTGGTGGCCTCTGTCCTTTTTCACCTGTAGAAAAGCTCATTGGACCCAGCCCTGTGTAAGAAACACCCAACCTTTGCTCATGTTAAGTGAATCATTTAAATGTTACTCCAACCATGATAGAAACATTAAGCCAGGAAATAATTACTATGAGGAGGAGGAGGAGGAGGAGACTCGATTTGTACCCCGCCCTTCACTACCCGAAGAAGTCTCAGAGTGGCTTACAATCTTTCCCTTCCCCTCCCCACAACAGACACCCTGTGAGGTAGGTGGGGCTGAGAGAGCAGTCTCAAGAACTGCCCTTGAGAGAATAGCTCTGAGAGAATTTATAACTGACCCAAGGTAATCCAGCAGCTGCATGTGGAGGAGTGGGGAATCAAATCCGGTTCTCCCAGATTAGAGTCTGCACTCTTAACCACTACACCAAACTAGCTATCTGAAGCTAGGTTTACACTTAATAGATCCCACATTTTTACATTACAAGGAAATCTGCAAGAACAGCTTGGACAGTAAGGACCTACACGAAATCCACTCCAGCTGATTTAAGTAGTTAAGCTAGCTCATTTGCAAATACATTTTTCATTACATATTCCCAGGCTTTAGAGGTACAAGCCAGTGCCTTGACTTGGGCTTGTTATCTCACTGACAGCCAATGCAGACACAAGATCTGCTGAATGTATTGTTTTTACCAACTCTGCTCAAGATATTGGCTGCCACGAAATCTCGAAGTGGAGCACTATCATTTCCACCTAAAATTTGGTGAGTTGCATCAAATTTTCCCAGGACAACTTTGGAAAAAAGCACATCTGAACAACTCCTAAAACAGCTCATTATATCTGCTGCATGCAAAAGTGTTAGATCTTTATTAGCAAGTAATATCTGCTGTTTTAATTAATAGCTGTTAGCATTGCGGAATTACCTGAAACCAAAATCCATTCAAAAGCCTGTGAATGTACCACTTGTATCAAATAAAACCTAACAAAACAAACTCAGCCTTAGAAGACCTTATCAGTGGGTAATGAGGTAATTACTGACTGCTGGTGCCTCTGTCATGTACTTTTCAAAAGATGATACCAGTTGCTTTCACTGCCTTTTCTTTTTATTCTGCGCTGGAAGGTTAAGGATAAGACTTCAATTTTATAAAGCAAATAAGTTCATCTATCTGCTGGTGGGAGAACACTGAATGCATTTATTGTTTTAACAGCTAAAAACGACAGCTATGTGTGAAACATCTGCTGTAACCCATTACTCATGTAGCAGCAATGCTGCTCTAAGAGTGGGACCGATGTGATAATCATATAAGCTGCAGTTCTCAGTTTACATAGTTGCAGGTTTATTCTAGGAACCCTGGCCAAGACTCTGAAAACCCTAGTAAGCTTGTACTGCTGCCTCTTTGGTCCCACACATTCCTAAGAACTGCCCAAGTGGATCAGACCAGAGGCCAATCAATCCAGCACTTTGTCTGTACCAATAAGGCCAACCATATAGCCTGAGGAAGCTCAAAAACTGGTCACAGAAGAGACTGCCATTCATTTTAATTGCCCTGAGCATATGGCAAATACAGATAAATGACATCTATGTTTAGAAGCTCCATGGGTCTGTGTAGTAGTGCTTTTAGAAACCATGTAAATTCTATTTTTTTATCAAAACATTCCTTAAATGAGTAACATGGACACTGATTGTCCTAAACCTACTGCTGATCAGTTTTGTTGGCTGACCAAGAATTGGTTTTACAGAGAAAATAATCTTTGTAATAATAGTCTGTCTTCATGTGCTCCTTACTTCACTTCTCTACTGATTTTGACAGCATTTTGCCCAAGTAGTGTGGTTTCCATGGCCCTCTTCTCTCTTGTAAGCTATGGACCGACATTTTAAGCGGGTCAATAAGTATCCCTTCCTTTAGAACAACTGGCCATGTCTAGTGGGATCAAGTTGAGTTTAAGTACAGTGGTTTGCTTTTAAATAAAATTTCTGTTAAGCTGCAGGAAAAAAGCCTCAGCAAAAGGGCAAGGTAGCCGGACTGAAAGGTCTGCAATGTACTACTTAAAACTCCTGTTCAAGACAGGAACTTTCTGTACTCACCTTCTATCCTATGCTATTACCTACAGCCAACCAGGGGATAATACTGAAGCATTCTGACTATGAACCAGACTATACAGGATGCTAGCAGTTTCATAATTGGCTCTCCTAATTCAGTTTTTGTACCCCAAAACAACCACAGGGCAGCCAACACAGACTGGGGCATGATGCTGGGAGGAGTTAACTTCTCCCACTAAGGCAGCTTTCCAACTAAGAACACCCTTCGTAGGATACTTTTAGCCTAGTCAGAAAAAAAATAGGACCAATATAGTTACCTTTATTCCCTAAGGGGAACTAACTGTAGTCCAGGAGGCCATTTTTGATCAGGGAAACAGTTCTCAGGTGGTAGGAAATACAGATAAAAGCAAACTGCAACACGAAACTTGAGAAACACAGTCCCTTTTGTCCACCAATATTTTGCAGCTTCCTTTACCCCTACCCATTTTTCATGAACTTGTACAAGCAGTAAGAAATACAATATACTTGCATATCCCCTTGTCCCAAGGATAAGCCATTAACTTCGTGATGGCATTTCAGAGTTCTCTAGGCTGGTGTGTTGACTATTATAATCTAGTCCTGTGATCCCCACTTTGACCCCTGTAGGCACCATGATGCCCACCACTAGTGTGTTTCCTGGCCACCACCTATGTCCTCAAATCAAAGAGGTAATCCTAGCTTTCTTCCACCACAGTGGGACAGGAGATACTTTAGAAGAGCCCAGGAGGCATCAGATTTGCAACTACAAAGAGCACCCACATGAATTACTTTTGAGCTAGATGAAGATGAGTAGCCATGTTAGGTTGCGGTCACATGCCCGGATAAAGCAGGGAGGAAGCAAGGCTAGCCTGATCAGACTATCCTGTTGCCATGAGAGTGCGTTGGTGTAATCAGATGCAGGAAAGTCCATCTGTGGCCTGTAGCAACCTGTTTGCTACAGGACTTTCCTAGGTGTTTTTTTATTCTGTGTGTGCGGCGGAGCAAAACGGGTTGCTGATGGCTGCAGGGCACTTCCCAGATGTTGGCATCTAATCGCGGGCCTTTAATCCGCCTGGCATTCGTGCCTATGTCGGGGCAAATCGTGTGTGTTTATCTGTAGCAGTAGAAAAATGATCAGTGACTAATGAAAACTCATACCCTGTGTTGTGAGCAGTGGCTAGAAAGGTTCCCTACTGGCTGCCACCACTCTGGTATGGGTTTCCTTGGGAGGGCCCAGAGCACCCACCCTACCCCTTCTGCAGTATGTGGAGTGGGTTATTAAACCCAGATTAATTCTCCAGATTACAGTCCACCACTCTTAACCACTATACCAAACTGGCTCTCCATAGCACAGAAAAGCTTCACTACAGTACAGAATCAGGCCATTTTATATACTCGAATTCCTATGATTGTTTATCAAGAAGAAGTGTATCCTTTCCTGCTTGATGGATGACTTAATCTGTACTGCACTCATGAGCTCCACATGTCTCCATTACAGCAGAATGATGCCACTCACATACATTGTGGAGATTTCTGCAGCCATGAAAAATGGAGAGCAAAAGAGGCTGTTCATGTTTTCCTCAGACACTAGTCTTTTCAGTTTAATTTCCCTGGACCAGATTCACATGTTGAAAGCATGCATCTTTAGCCCTGCTGAACTGCCGTCTCCTCTTATTCTCTCTTCGCTATTTGATATAGAATTCCTATGCACTTGTGCTATGCTGACATTTTACATTTCAACTAAGCTATTTTCTTAAGCTGTCCACACACTGCTTCTGTGAATTTCAATTTCCTTCTTTCCCCTCTTTCGACTGTTAATGGCTAATATATATTATTTTAAATCACCTTTATTGAAACGGAATATCCTAGAACTACCAGTCAAAATCATTCCCTGTGAAGACATGGGGATTAATTATCATCTTACTGTTCTTTCTGAGTGGCTCAGCTCCACACTTTCAATTGACCTAGCAGAAGTTCTCAACATGGTACTTACACAGGCACTCAAAAATTACTACATGTAATTTTTATTTGAGAATAAGAGATTATTTTTCCAGCTCATACTTTGCTAAAATATTGAATAGCTTATAATAGCTTATAATAGCTGTTAATCAGTAGATATAGCTTTCTCATCATTACTTCTATTAGGCTAAATACTCTTCAGTGTCTTTTAAAAATAATAGAATTGTACAGCTGAAACATTCTGGATGTTTTCCCTGCATGGAAATTTGATCTTCCATTGATTCCCCCAATGGATAGTTCATATCCAGGAGTTAATGTCCACTTCCACACAGGGACCAATTTCACACCAGGCGCTGCTTTGCTGTTGGTCTTCCCTTTGACCCGATTGCATGCTTTGATTTCTCACTATTTGCTGTGGGGTGCATTTTGACCTGTGGCTTCACCCGATTTCCTCTGCGGTTTCAGTGATCCTCAAAAAAAAGGATCACTGAAGCCGCAAAGGAAATCGTGTGAAGCTGTGGATTAAAATGTGCCCCATGGCAAATAGTGATAAATTGAAGCATGCAATTGGGGCAAAGGGAAGACTGACAGTGAAGCAGCGCCTGGTGAGAAATCAGTCAGGGATTTTTCTTCAAGTGGAATGCAGCATGTCCCTGCTTTTTCAAGGAGCTTTCACACAACATTGTGCTGTTTTTGAGCACAATGCATGGGGCTCATGGGGCTTACCCTTTAAACTAGACAAACACCTCCCTTTTACTCCAACTGCAACATACTATGGAAACTTTGCCTGCAGCCAATTTTTTAGGGGGGTGGGGCAGATCTAAGCTCCACCTTCAAAATGGCATTGCTAAGCCATGGTTCTATCCCTCCCTTTCAGTGTTCCAACAGACTCTTTTTTAGTCCACTGCAGAGACATGTTGCCTTGAGTACTGGGGCTTAACTGTGAAGCAAGGGTGGGAGGGTTGCTGGGCCACAGGTGCCCAGCAAGATTCTTGTGTTGACACTTCAGAACCAACACAATGGATGGGCAGGAAGTGGGGAGGCAGCAAGGAGCAGAATAGGAATGGGGTGTGGAGACATTGTTCCATGTGCTTTTGCACTGCCCACTTCTGCTTTCACAGAAAGATGCATTTTTATGCCAGATGAAGAAAATCCAAATAGTGTTCCCCTATACATACATACTTGGTTTTCTCCAACAATCTGTATTGTACTGTGATAATAACTGATGTGTACATGCAAATGCATATGTAGCTTTCTATTACAGCAATTTATTTACAATGCTTCTCCTCAACACATCAAACAACAGACTTTATAAACACAGGTCACTGCATTTTCCAGAGGAAAGGGCTCATATGTGAGACAGGTATATAAACTTAAATGTGTGTGTGTGGGCATATTTACAAAATATAAGCAAAAGAACAAAAAGTGTTCTGAACAACAGAATTTTATTACCCTATTGTCTTAATTTCTTAGTTATGGTCTCCTTTCAGAACGATTCTTTTTCATTGCTGGGAAATTTCTGGACAGCTGTTTCCATCAGCAACTGTTGCTCTAAACTGAAAGCAAAGCCAATCTGTTCCTTGTGGGATGTAGACTCTACTATTATCATCTAGCTCTGTCAGTGCAGCTTTTGTGCAACAATTGTTCTGTTGCCCACACTAATCCTGCCAGGCTATACAGAGTAGCAGCAATCAAACACAGTCATTGTCAAAGTAATCACATTAAACAGTGGTGTATGGTGTCTTGGTTTAGGGTAAAGGTGTTCTCACAGACCCTGTTATCTTTGTAACTAACATACACAACTGAGTGAAAGGCAGTTGATTTCCTTGTGTTCACACAATAGAGTAGAACAGAAAACAGCAGTGATATAATGGCTTACTATCCCCAACTGCTGACATCGGTGTCAAAGTTCTTGTATTCGTATGTTAATCACAGTACAAATTCCTTTCTCTGCTGCATCATAGCTGTTGTATCATAAGCAGTGAATAGTTTTTACAGGGGTATTACTTCATCTAAGTTCAACACAAACTAGCTCCTCTTTGAGGATGACAGAAGGAAATAGGAAAGGCAGGGTTCATATTGACTTCCCTATCCTTTGGAAGGGTGTGGTCCACTAACCATAGTTTAAGGGACAAGAAGGTTACATTGCAATCTTGGGTTTGTATTCCCGGATGTGTGGGTTCAGGCACCTGATACAGCATTTCCTGGAAGGATTTCTGTCTCAAAATTACAAACTCTGACCTTTTGACCCCAGTCAAAAGGAACATTCTTCTAAAAAGCAAAGTTCCCAACTTTGCTTTTTCAAAGCTGCCCCCAAAATGCTAATAGGAAAACCAGGAGTACTGCAGAAGACCATGACAAGTTCTGCCTACACAGGACCTTCCTAATCAAGACAGCCCAGTTGGTGTAATGGTTAGAGTGTTGGGCAGGGATTCATGTTCAGTTCTCCACTCAGGCTTGAAGTGCACTGAGCAATTTCAGACCTCTCTCTCTCAGCGTCATTTGTCTCACAGGACTGTTGTGAGGATGAAATGGAGGAGAGGTGGAGTGGGTTAGAATAAAAATGAGAGCTTACTAGGCCTTTCCAAGTTTACAGCATGTACCGCCAGTCACGACAGACTTCCCTTGCCACACTGTGCCATTGGTTTTGTTTTTGCTTCTGGAAGCAGGGCCAATCTCAGCAGTAAGTAGATCAGTTGGTGATCAATGGATTTCCTAAAAAAACTGGAAACCAAGGAGGTGACTGTTGCTCTTACATTTCTATCTCTGTGCTATGCTCGTTCCCACATGCTGCATCCAAACTCTGTCCCATTCTCAAAGCCTTCTCTTATAGATGGTAGCCTAGTAGAACGTATGGATGCCAACACCTCCTCCTAAACAGGGCTCAATTTCAGCAGGAATGCACAGGAACGCCGTTCCGGCTGGCGTCTGAGCCTGCCCAGCCCCTCCCTGCCCGGCCTGAGCTGTTTACACTTAAAGGGAAAATTCCTGCAGACAGCCGGCAGGAAACAGCTCCACCGGGTGCTTTCCCTTTAAGAGCAAACAGCCAGCAGGAGAAAGCCCCGCCCAGAGATTAAGCACAGGGGCTAGGCTTTCTGCATTTGGCTTGCCAACGTCATGTGGCTTTCCCTGCTCCAGTAAGTGCCTCCCCATCTCTTTTCCTTCTCTCTCTCTCTCTCCCCCCACCTTTCTTTCTGTCTTTCTTTCGTCTTTCTCTCTCTCTCTCTCTGT
Source organism: Lepidodactylus listeri (assembly GCA_029233225.1). NCBI lineage: Eukaryota > Metazoa > Chordata > Lepidosauria > Squamata > Gekkonidae > Lepidodactylus > Lepidodactylus listeri. Next base: position 53,805,717 of record JARCFY010000006.1, read on the forward strand.
CCCCACCTTTCTTTCTTCCTTTCTCTTTCTCTCTCTCTCCCTCCCCCCTTCCTTTCTCTCTCTGTCTCCTCCACCTACCTACCTACCTACCTACCTACCTTCCTTCCTTCCTTCCTTCCTTTCTCTCTCTCCCCCACCTACCTCTTTCTTTCTTTCTTTCTTCCTTTCCTCCTTCCTTCCTTCCTTCCTTCCTTCCTTCCTTCCTTCCTTCCTTCTGTTCTTTCTGTTTTTATAAAAAAAATTATTGAAAAGGGGGGGGAATGTAAAAAAGCAGAGAGCCCAGGAAATGCTGGTTTTGACAATATTTTTAATTTTTGAGAATCTCTTTAGTTTTCTCATGGCATCTTCTGCTTAAGAAAAGTAAGTTTGAAGCCTGAGTTCATTGTTGTGTCTTGTTGGGAATGGCTTGCAAATATATATGTGTCTAAAGTCTGTATTAAAGTGGTTTGGTGCTTACTGCCATGTAAGAGAAAAATCTGAAAAAGTAGCTTCATTGTTGTGTGTGTTGGCAGAACACTTGACTGTTGCATGGGGCACTTTGGGAGACATCTGCAGAGAAACAGAGTTGTAACTAAAAATGAGCATGGTCAGCTGCACTTTGGAGATTGCCTGTTTTGTGAAATTTAAAAAAGTGGGCAGAGTTTCTGAAGAAGATGATTGTCCCTCTTCTCCTGCCACTGGACTGACATCTGCTTTTAATGGGCCAGCAAAGTTGATGTTCTTAAACCTCCTAATAAGAGAGATTTCCGCTTCTGAGGAGTTCCAACAATTGGTGATCTTGTGATGGTAGTGATACTTTTATGTGGTAAAGACCACCTGTTCACAGGATAATTTTACCTGTGGGACAGACTCTGCATGGTAACCACTCCACTGGTACATAATTGCTTGTAAAAAGTATTATAGTGTAATAATTCAGGTGGGTAGCCGTGTTGGTCTGAAGCAGCAGAACAAAGTTGGAGTCCAAAGTTTCATCCAAGGTATAAGCTTTTGTGTGCATGCACACGTCTTCCATCTGAAGAAGTGTGGGTGGCACATGAAATCTTATACCTTGAATAAAATTTTGTACCTTGAATAAAATAGTCCACAAACTACTCCCATCCAATGCATCCACAAACCTAGAAGAAGAAGAGATTGGATTTATACCCCGCCCTTCACTACCCAAGGGAGTCTCAGAGCGTCTTTCAAACTCCTTCCCCTTCCCCTCCCCACAACAAACACCCTGTGAGGTAGGTGGGGATGAGAGAGCTCTGAGACAACAGCTGGTACAGAGCTATGGCTTGCCCAAGGTCATCCAGCAGGTGCAAGAAGGGAGTGGGGAATCAAACCAGGTTCTCCCAGATTAGAGTCCGCACACTTAACCACTACACCAAACTGGCTCCTAGCATTGTTCTGCCAGTGAACAAGGGTTGCCAACTCCAGGTTGAGGAAATCCCTGGAGATTTGGGAGTGGAGGGTGCAGTTTAGGGGAAGGAGGGACCTAAGCAAGGCATAATGCCATGGACTCTACTTTCCAAAGCAGCCATTGACCTGATCTCTGTAGTTTGGAGCTCAATTGTAATTCCAGGAGATCTCCAGACCCCACCTGTAGATTGGCAACCCTAAAAAATCATATTCAGCGTACTAGTTCTGCAGGAAGGCAACCTGATTTCCATGGGAACCTAAACCTTAGGAATTGATTCCAATCCAGTGTGGGAATAATTGTTGGACATAAGATATTGGTTCAGGCAAGGTTTTGTATAGATGGGACAGAAAATAATGTTTTTATTGGTTTTGTCAAAACTGTTTTGACAACAAGGTAAACAGAATAAGAAGCAAAAGGTGGATGTGGCTGGATGACCACACTTCTGGGAACACTGGGTGCAGCCTAATATGTTAATGAGCTGTGCTGTCAGGGGTGTGGCCTAATATGCTAATGAGTTCCTGCTGGGCTTTTTCTACAAGAAGAGCCCTGCTCCTAAGGAACTACACAGCCCATTTGGTTGTAGTTATTTCTGAACCACAACACAACAGACAGATTCTGGTACACAACCCAGCTCAAGCAGTTATCCTTCGCTGTGGTATTCTTGAAACAAAATAGCGTATTTCCTGAAATCTAGCTTATTCATTTCGAAGTGTGTCAGTGGCATGTATCAGCACTGCAGGGCTCTAGTTCTTTTGCTGAGCTCTTACTAGCCAATGATGCCTATCAGTGGTATGCACAGTAAGTGCTCACTTTACTAAGAGCCAGTTTGGTGTAGTGGTTAAGAGCATGGACTCCAGTCTGGGAGAACCGGGTTTGATTTCCCATTCCTCTACATGCAGCTGCTGGTGTGACCTTGGGTCAGTCATAAGTTCTTTCAGAGCTGTTCTCTCAAGGACAGCTCTTGAGAGAGCTCTCACAGCCCCACCTACCTCACAGGGTGTCTGTTGTGGGAAGGGGAGGGGGAGGGGATTGTAAACCCCACTGAGACTCCTTTGGGGAGTGAAGGGCGGGGTATAAATCCAATCTCCTCCTCCTCTTCTTTTTCTTTTGCTGTATAGAGCTGATACATTTTTCTTCAAGCTTGTACATATTTTGTGAGTACTCTGCTTTCCCAGGTATACCTGGGCAAATGTGATACTTCTCCAGATAGCATATTATCCTTTAACACACTATTCTGCATGAATGTTAGGTTGAACATGGTTGCCAAGCATCATGGGCACCTATTAGATAGTCTCCATGACTCAGCACAGAGAATTGAAAAAAGAAATTATTTAGTTATTTTAATTTTTCTAAAATTTCTATTCCCCCCCCCCAAATTTAAAATGTTATCCAGTGGGCCCTGTTTGGGATAGCCCAGGCAAGCCCGATGTCATCAGATCTCGGAAGCTAAGCAGGGTCGACTCTGGCAAGTACTTGGATGGGAGACCTCCTTGAAATACCGGAGTTGGGAGGTGATGGCAGGCTTTATTCATCTACATCTCTGAATATCCTCTAGACCCCCAGTAGGGGATCAGTGATCAGAGGTCACCATGACTTCCAGGTGCACACACACTCACACGCATGTGTGTGTGTGCCCCCCCCCACAAAAATTCAACCCCCCCAAAAGTTATTTAGGGGTTGAGTATTATTTTGCTAGGTGTGGGTTGAAGAATAAAAAATGAGTGCTGAAGTGTTTTAAAAGTGGCAGTGAACAGCAGGACTACCATTTCCCTGCTTCCTCTGTAATCCCATTTGTGAAATTTACGTATATTTAGTTAATTAATTTTAGTTTTGAAAAAATTTAGAGGGTATGTATTCTCCATTCCTTTGTGTTAAAGCACAGAAAATGATGGTTTCAAATACAGGCAGGGCAGTTTAATAAACATCTCATGTCCTGTATGCACAGGTAGGATATTGCACTACTATCACTGGGATTTGCAGGAAAGTTAGTGTTGGGAGCACAATTTGTGTAGTTCTTTGGCGGAAGGGTTCTGAAGAACTGAGTCAAATTGAGGTGATGAGACAAGAATTTCTAGGACCACTTGGCAAACTGAAGACTAGCAAGTCTGTGGGTCCAGGCAACATATACCCAACGTTTCTGAAAGGACTCAAATGTGAAATTGTTGAACTACTAACAAGTATTCATAACTTACTGAGTGACTGGAAAATAGCAAGTGACATGCCAATTTTTAAGAACGGGTCCAGAGGGGAAAATACAGGCCAGTTAGCCTAACCTTGGTTCCAGGTAAATTACTAAAAAGTTTGAGTCCAGTGGTACCTTTAAGACCAATACATTTTAATTCTGGGTATAAGCTTTTGTGTTCATGCACACTTCATTAGATACATTTAGTATGCATGCACACAAAAACTTATACCCAGAATTAAACTTTGTTGGTCTTAAAGGTGCCAAAACTTTGTTCTGTTGCCTCAGATCAACACTGCTACCCACCTGCAGGTAAATTAGTAGAAAATGCTATTAAAGAGGGAATTATTAAGCACATTAAAAGACAAAGTAAGTTGAGGGAAAATCAACATGGCTTTTGCAAAGGGAAGACCTGACTCACCAGCCTCTTTGGAGTTTTTTGAGGAGGTAACAAGCATGTGGATAAGAGGACCCATGGACACTGTATACTTGGACTTCCAAAAGGCTTTAGACAAGGCATGTCACCAAAGACTCCTGAGTAAATTTACCAATCATAGATATGAGGAGTGGTCCTCTTAAGGCTTGTAAGTTAGTTAAATTGCATGAAGCACAGAGTAGGACTAAATGGAGGGAAGTAAGCAGAGTGGTCCCCCAAGGATCAGTATTGGGACCAAGCAGTGTAGTAGCCAAGTTTGCAGGTGATACCAAATTATTCAGGATTGTGACAACCAAGGGAATTGTGAAGGGCCACAGAAGGATATCTCTAAACTGGATGAGTGTGCAATCATGAAGCAAATGCAAGTAATTTCAAGGTGATGCATATTAGAACAAAAAATCCTGATTTTGAATATATGATGATGGGGTCTGAACTGGCTGAGACTGAGAGAGAAAGAGATTTTGGGGCTGTAGTAGAAAGTTTGATGAAAATTTTGAGCCACTAGACAGCAGCGGTGAAAAAGGCAAACCCCATGCTTGGAATTATTAGGAAATGGATTGCAATTAAAATAGCTGATATTGTAATGCCCTTGTACAAAATTATAATGTGGCCTCATTTAGAATACTATGTGCAGTATCTTAAAAAGAGTAACAAAGAATATTGAAGAGCTGGATAAAGTACAAAGGAAGGCAACAATGAAATTGTTGGGAAATAGATTTGGGGCAGACAAAAGGAAATACTTCTTTACTCAATGAGTACTTAAACTGTGGAATTCACTACCAGTGGAAGCAGTGATGGTGATAAGCGTAGACAGCTTTAAAAGGCAGTTAGACAGATTCATGGAGGAAAGCTCCACCAATGGCTACTAGCCGTGGTGACTGAAGGGAGCCGCCATCCACCAAAGCAGAAAACATCTGAATACCGGTGCTGGGAGGCAGTGGCAGGGGAGGTCCTTAGCCTCTATTCTCTGTTTATTTGAACCTACAGGGCAACTGGTTGGCTGTTGTGTGGAACAGGATGCTGAACTAGGTGAAGAAAGCATGGCAGCTAAAGTTGCAGTTAAGGTTGCCAAGTCATCAACAACCTTATCCCTGTGACTCATCTGGAGGGTTCTAGTGATGTCATGAGGCAGAACTCAGTAATGTCATATTGAATAGCAGTACTAAGGATAGGGCCCTGATCTGGATGACCCAGGCTAGCTAGATCTCATTAGATTGAAGAAACTAAGCAGGATCAGCCCTTGTTAGTACTTGGATGGGAGATAACCAACAAAGTCCAAGGTTGCTATGCAGAGGAATGCAACAACCAATCCACTTCTGTAAGTCCCTTGCCTTGAAAACCCCATGAAGGGTCACAGTAAGTCAGGTGTGACTTGATGGCACTTTCCACCACCACCAGTATTTCTGCATATCACTAGGAAGTGTACCATCCTTGAATGTGAGTGGTCATTGTTAGTCAGTCACCATGGCACCATAGAGTTTCAGGGCAATTGCCAGAGCATCACCCCGGCAATGTGCCCAGCGTGCTGGCGTCACTTCCGGGTGACACCAGCATGCTGGGCGTTTGCCCAGCTGGCCTTATGGAGGCAGGAGTGGCCAGGCCAGGCCAGGCCTGGGGGGGGGGGGGAAGGCGGCGGGGACAGTCCCGGCACGCGCACACGCTTTGTGCATGCGCACACAAGAGCCCCTGCCCCCCCTGGGGATTTTAAAAGTCGACGCCTCTGTCTCTCAGTATCAAGCTTGTTAAATCAGTGGGCTTGGACACTAATTTGAACCAATATAGAAGAGCAGCAATGCATAATCGAGTCTTTAGGTCAACCATGCCAGTTTCCATCCGAATTAGTGTCTTTGAAACACCAGATGGGACCTGTAGGATATGCCATAAAAACTTGGCTTGAACTCTTTCAAATGCCTGCCAATGTTTGATATGCTCAAAGGAGCCCCATGCAGTAATTGGGCAAGAGATTTGGCCTTAAAGATATTAACTGCTGCAGCTACGTTCTGCCCCCCTGAGTTCCAGTAGAATTTTTCGGTTGCACCCACACTTTTTGTTGTACTTGAAGTGGCATAATCCACGTGCGCCTTTCTGGAACCTGGGGACTGAAAACTATCCCTAAATATTTAAAACAATGAACCTACTCGATATCTACTGAGTTGATTCACCATTGATATTGTTTGGGATTATTTGTAAAAACTAAGAACTTTGATTTCTGATAATTGATTTTAACATGATTGGACTGGCAATATAGAGCCAAGATTTTCCTTGCACATTTAAGCCCAATGGGGGTCCTGAGTGGTCATTGTCATGTGACATAGAAGAGATGGACTTTTTGCTGCACATACACAAAATAAAAAATGTTGAAATGAGGTGTTACATATAAAATGTAGTTGAAAGACTTGTTTCCAGACAGTCTTTAATAAATATATATATATTTTAAAAATGTAATCACATTATTGTTGCTATCTCAGCATACATGTACCTCAGTTTTCATAAGAGGCATGCACAGAAGTCTGGAAAAGGTGTGTGAGTTGAGATTTTAACCTGCTATTCTAAGACCCTGAAAATGAACTCCAAAATCTGAGTCATGTAGCACAATCCTAGGTAGAATTACTCCAGTCTAAGCCCATTGATTTCAGAGGCTTAGATGGAGTAATTTGCACAGGGCTCATTTCGTAGCAGGAGCTCCTCAGCATATTAGGCCACACACCCCTGATGTAGCCAATCCTCCAAGAGCTTACAGTAGCACCTGTAAGAAGAGCTCTGTAAGCTCTTGGAGGATTGGCTACATTAGGGGTGTGTGGCTTAATATGCAAAGGAGCTCCTGATACGAAATGAGCCCTGAATTTGCATAGGGTTTCATAGTTAGAACCAAAGCTAGAGACCTGGCAACACTAGATCCTATGTCTCTTTCCTTGGAAGTCAGCCCTACTGAAATCATGGGGATTTACTTCTTACGATGGGCTTAGGCTACACAAAGCTACAGGACAGGTTTGAGGGGGTTGCAGTACACATAATGCACATTTAGCATTGGCAATCTACGTGCTCACCACAGCCACATTCCATGCTAATCTGCTGCTTGTCCCTATGAATCCATAGTATGCGCTATCAGTTACACTGCTTGCTTATATAAAAAGTTGTGTCTTTTTCAGGCATAGAGCACTTGTTTTCTTCTGTACTTCCTGTTCTGTAGAGTAAAAGCAACAAATCAAGAAAGTGCAGAAAATATGTGCCAACGAACCTGGCATTCCCTAATGCAACCCGTTTCAACTAATTAGGGTCTTTTTCGTACTCACAATCTCATTTTCCCCCTTTCAAGCACAAGTAATTGTTCTATGAAACTGTATATATTGTTTCAGTTGACTATATTTAAGACCCTAATATTACACATTTAAAATCAAGTAACACAGTAACAGTGTGTTTTGTTGTTCCCTAGTAGCTTCATTGACATCGTAAATCAAAGCTTTCTATCGAGCTCGACTTTAACTGGTCTCCTGATATTTTACGTTTGTTTGTATGTTGTATGTATGATGATGATTCAGTGCCACATAATGGCAAAGGGCTGGTACATGCAAAAATCTGAAATGTTATTTTAAAGAATTCATGTTCATGTTCACATTGGTAATTTACTTCATGTATTAGCTATGTATATACCAGATTGAAATCAGTGTAAAAAAAGAAAAGAAAAATAGACTTCATGAATCTAATCTGTTAATATTAGATGGTTTAAAGAGTGGGAATAATTCCTCCCTCTTCCATAGAGATGATAAATCAAACCATTTAGAAATTGTCACAACTTGTACATAGATCTTGAGTAAGTATTAGTGTACAATTCAGGAAAGCTGTTCTGACAAGAGCCAATCTAGCAAGAAGCTTTTGGATGAATTATTTTGATTTTCTTTTAGTGGTTAACTACAGTGCTTTCTGGTTCCGTTGAATAACATTTCAGAGTGGTGGGGAGCCTTTGGTGGCTATATGTCATAAATAGGCCTGGACTGACTATCCTGTGGCTTAGTGCCTCTACAGTCATTTGCTGGATCTTCGGGCTTGACGTAGAGCCAGAACTGGGTTGGCAGTAAGGCAAGAATACGAAAAGGAATACTGGGGGTAATAAGCCTAGGGCAGGCTGGACCAGGGGGAGGGCTTGACCTATAGCTGGGCTGAGGCTAGAATGTGGACATGAGATGCAGGTGAAGCAAATGATGTAAGAGTGTGCTTTTTAAGTTCCACAGAACTTAAAGGAGAAAATAGACTCCCACCCGTCATTTATACTTCCAATGTGTTCTCTTTTAAAGCAGATGACACTTTCTCCTGGGGAGAAAAGGACTTGCTAAGCCCACTAAGAAAGCTTTCTTACATTTCTTACTTCTCTTAGATTTCTCCACCCCCCCCCCGGGTCTGCTGTGGCTCCCACCACCCCACACAATTGCTGCAGTTCCTGGCCTCCATGGCCAGGCCTGGCGTGGCTCCCAGTCTTCCCTGTAAGGCCTGCTGCAGCTTTTTCCCCTCATCATTCAGGTATTTGGGCCCACTGTGGCTCCTGGCCATCCATCCAACATGGCCAATGCCACCATGCCTACTGCAGATTCTGGCCACCCCCCCCCCCCCCACTGCCAATGCTCCCAGGCCTGCCATGGCTCCTGCTCCTCCCCCATTGTTGATACTCCTGGGTCTACTGCAGCTCCCAGCTGGGCCCACCAATAGCAGAGTAGGTAGGAGCATTGTCTGAACAAGTGGGGTTTTTTGGGGTGGGGTGTTAAACCTCCAATATAATTTTTTAATGATTTCAGATTTTTCTGCAATCCCCCCCTTCAAGTTTGCAGTATCTGGTTTATGTCACTGTGGCCCCAATCAGTGGATTTAAGTATCTACAGATTAGAATATAAGATTAGAGCCACAGGTCATCTGCTCTATTTTGAAGAAAAAGAAGAATTGGTTTTATATCCTGCCCTTCACTACCTGAAAGAGTCTCAGAGCAGCTTAGAATCACCATCCCTTCTTCTTCCCACAACAGAGGTAGCGTAGGGCTGACAGAGTTCTGAGATAACTGTAACTGGCCCAAGGTCACCCACCTGGCTTCATGAGGAGGAGTGGGGAATCAGACCCGGTTCTCCAGATTAGAGTCCGCTGCTCTTCACCACCACACCAAGCTGATTTACATTTATTAAAGTAGCATCTTGGAGGCTGCATTTGAGGTAAGAATTTGTGTGTCTGAGTCAGTGAGAGAGAGAGGGACTAAACAAACTCAGAAGGATGAAATCACTACCCCAGACTAGTTTTAAAATATGCAAGAGCAGCTAAGAGAGTGTAGCAGGCAGAGCTCAGACGACTAGAGAGATGGTGGCGTCGAGGCAGCAAGAGCATCTTATAGGATGTTTGTGAAAGCCTATGAGATGGCTGTCAAGCCTGCGAAAAAAGCTTTCTACACGGCCGAGATAGCATCTGTGAGTTCTAGGGCTGCCAAGTCCCCCTGTAGAGCAGGGGAAACACCGATTTTTAAAGCTTTCCCCCGCTTTTCCAAAATTGGCCACCGGGGGGACAAAATGGCTGCCAGCAGGGGAACCTCGGAGCCTGCCCTGCTGGCCTCTTGAACTTCTTAAAAGGGAAATTTCCCCTTTAAGAGCTGATCGAGCAAGACAGCCCCGCCCAGAGATTAAGGAGGGACTGTGCAAGGTTGCTGCTGGAGTAAGTTGCTTCCGTGCAAGGTTGCTGCTGGAGTAAGCTGCTTAAGGTGCTGGGGTCTGCGAGCTCTTTTCCTTCTCTGTCTCTCCCCCTCCCCCTCTTTCTTTTTGCTGTCTGTCTGTCCACTGTGGTTTTGTCAAAGGAATAAACTGTCACTTCCAAAGAGGTAAACATCACAAGGAGAGGTTGCCTGTAGAAGGTCTGGGAGTGGGATTGTTTAAAATGTCTTGTTGTGGCTGTTTGGGTCCCCCCCAATCCTCATTTCCCTTCTGCAAATAAAAGTTGGGATTCCTCATTTTTATGCCAATTTTCTGTTTCTTTCAACCATGTCCCCCCCCCCCCCTCCGGCAGTAAAAATCTGCATTTTTAAAAGCATTTGTACATCAAGTAACCGGTATTTTAAGTTAGGGATGGATCCAACTAGCTTTTCTGCTGGCGAAAAGGGGAGGACAAAGGTCCTCTTTAGCCACCAAAAAGCCTATGCTGGGGGGGGGGGGAGAAGTTATGGGACTTACATGGACAACAGCTGGGTGAAACAAGGGCCAGAAATAAAGCCTGGGAATTGGGCAAGAGTAAGTGAAAAAGCTGTCTGTCTGTCTCTCTCTCTCTCTCTGTCCCCATCCAGCAGAGGTCTATCAGTGGCTATTATGAGCCACAAGGTCTAAATGGAGCCCTTTGTCTGGGGCAGTGATGCTCTGCATTCTTGGTGCTTGGGGGGCAACAGTGGGAGGGCTTCTGGAGTTCTGGCCCCGCTGCTGGAACTCCTGAGGGCACCTGGTATTTTTGGCCACTGTTGTGACACAGAGTGTTGTACTGGATGGGCCGATCCACTGTGGCTTCTCTCCTGTTCTTATGATATGGAAATCATATTTAGCACTTGTGTAGCACTTAGGGCTTCATATTCTGCCGAGATGAGGAAGGATTCAGTAGGGCCGTTGCTCAGTGATAGAGCATCTGCTTGACATGCAGGAGGTATCAGCCTCTTCAGCTAAAAAAGGATCAGGTAATAGGTGACATTAAAGATCTCAGCCTGAGACCCTGGAGAGCCACTACCAGTCTGAGTAGTCAATACTGACCTTGATGGACCAATGGCCTGATTCAGTATTAGGAAACTTCATGAGTTCATGTGTCAGCATGTGGAAGCAACATCACAGGATGTGACATCACAAAATGATGTCACTTCCTTTCTCCTGGCTCCACCCCCAAAGTCTCCTGGCTCCACCCCCAAAGTCCCCAGATATTTCCCAAGTTGGACTTGGCAGCCCTAGTGAGTTCCTGCCCGGCCCAATTATTTAGGACAATTTGGTCACTAATGACTGCTGATGAGCAGACCAAATGATAGTGAATTAGAGATTGGCTGCGAGGCTTTTGGGAATTTCTTCGCAGATAAAGTCTTGTCGCTCTGCTGGGACCTTCCTGCCATGGTTGAGACAGTAGCAGAACTTGAGGCTCTGAGCACGTCTTCTGGTCACGTTTTGGATTATTTCAGTCCGTTCTGTCTAGAGGAGGTTGACAATGTGCTCTCACTGGTCCACCCAACCACCTGTAGACTCGATCTGTGCCCATCATGGCTAATTAAAGTGAGCCATGAAAGGGTCTGAGGGGCACTTAGAGAGATCATCAACACATCCCTTGCAAAGGGGATGTTCCCTAGTGCCCTGAAGGAGGCTGTGGTACGCCCCCTCCTAAAAAAGCCATCATTAGATCCGGCCGAATTGGCTAACTATCGGCCGGTATCTAACTTACCCTATTTGGGTAAGTTAATCGAGAAGGCGGTGGTGGACCAGTTGCAGAGCTTTTTGGATGACACCTCTGTATTAGATCCATTCCAGTCTGGTTTCCGACCAGGCCATGGGACAGAGACGGTGCTGGTCGCCCTCACAGATGACCTCTGGAAGCATCTGGATTGAGGCGGTAAGGCAGTGCTGATGTTGTTAGACCTGTTGGTGGCGTTTGACATGGTCGACCATTGGCTACTAGCCCACCGCCTCACTGATACGGGGATCCAGGGGTTGGCCTTACAGTGGCTTTCCTCGTTTCTCCAAGATCAGGGACAGAGGGTGGTGGTTGGGGAACAACTCTCCCAAAGGCACCTGCTGGTTTGCGGAGTGCCACAGGGAGCCTGCCAAAAGATGGGGAGGGTAGGATACAAACCGAATGAATAAATAAATAAATATTTATTTATGAATAAATAAATAAATAATCAGGAGAAACTCTGGTTCCTGAAGAAGCTGTGCTTATGGAGACCTTCTTCCATTCATTTACACAACTCACACCACAGAGTCTCTGTTCCATAAAACCAACATAAAACCAACAGCCATTAAAAAGTTATTTCTCCTGCCACTGCTCTGAGTGGTGGTGGGGAAAAAGAGCTGGGAGCAGGGGATTCTCACCCCCACACAAGTGCCAGCAACCCTACAGTGTTTTAAGGTCATGGAAGACACAGTGTTTTACAGTTTAAGGTGAGGCACTATTTGTGTACAAGTTTTTAAAGTAAAATATCAATAGTGTCTCAGGTAGCCAAAATGAATTAAGCTATTCTTATCCAAGGGTTATAATATTTCCACCAATTCATTAAATACAAAGCAGCTCCCCCAACAGGCAACACCATTTCCATGGACTGTGTCATGAAATAACTGCTGGGCGGCATTTGCTTTTTAGAGAGCAAGAGAAAAAGTTAGCATGAAATCTTTACCTCCTTGAATGTGACCCCTATAATGAAAGCCATTAAAAGGGCCTAGTGACTTAAAAATACGGTCACTCTAAACTTATCTATTGTAGCATTGTTATAACTTTTGAAGGCAAGGTATACATTGACATTAAAAGAAGATAATAGTGGGAGTGATTTTGGTCATTGTTTTCCAACAGTGGCTGGGACTTAACTCTTTACCAGAAGTTTCCATGGATGTGTATAAACAAACCTCTTGATTCTTTCTTTGTGCATTATATTATACTCATGAGATAGTATGAGCACCCTCTAGTGGGCAATAGCAAAATAAATTCTTTTCTGAAAAAATAAATGGTACATAGGACAATTTGACTTCAGTAATAAGGTAGTATCCGGCTTGCTGTTTCCTTTTTAAAATTAGTTTTGCTGTTACACTTGAAGATACAGTGTCTAAAATGTCAGCACATGGTTTGGTAATTAAATGAACCATGTAACATTAGACAAAAGTAGCATTGTAAAAGAATAATGATAAAATGCTTGTAGAAGTGAGGAATACTTGAAAAGAACATTGTTAAACATTATAATATGCTTCTTTATAGTCATCCAAAGCTGTAAAGCTGTTTGAATACCAAACTGAGTACTAAACAACTTGTATCTAGTTGTACATGGTTAAATTTGAAGGTTTTCCAGTTCCTTGCATTTAACTGATCAGTAGCATCTATTTTTGAACAAAGTAAATAAGGTCTTGAAATAGTTTTTAAGTTAAATGGTATACATTTGACTAAAATACCTTTGTGACAAATGATGAGAGTAGAACATTTTGGCTTCAGTTCCTCACACTTATATTTTACTCTTCTTCCCAGGAATTCAGAGTGGTTTGGTCCCATTTTCGCTACTCAAGACATCCTTGCAAGATACATGATGCTAGTCAATAGGCACCAAGTCATAAGGGTTTTCAGTGTCAAAACAATCAGACCCAATCATGCATAAGTGTAGCCTGTGCTTTCACCTGTGTTTTGATCTACACACAGCTGGTAGTAGATTATAATAATGTATTTCATATTACTGTGGGTAAAATTTTGGCACAAGTCCATATACTTGGATTTCCTATCACATACCACAGGCTGCAGTCCTTGCTAGTTAGGCTCCTCAAAGTTGTATTGAGGTCAATGGGATTAGGTTGCTTCAATGTGATTAATTTGTGTTTGCACACTCTTCCTCCCCTGGTCTCTCATATACTCACCTTCCCTCCCTCCCTGCTGTGGGCAAAAGGAGAGTCCTGCTAGTTAGAGCTAGGGTTGCCAGGTCCCCTTGCTGCTCTGGTGGGGGGATTTGGGGGGCATTCTGGGGGCGGGTGGGGATGCCCCAAGCCCCCCCTGAGTGACCACCCGGGGCCACCCCTCTCCCTCCCCTCCTGCAAGATTTAAAGGGCCTGCCAATCAGCTGGAGGGCCCTTTAAATCCTTCAGGAGGGAGGGAGAGGGGCTGTCATAGGCCACGTGCTCCACTTGCAAAAAGACCCTTTAAAGATGCCCTGGAATAAGAGTGAGATAAAAATGGAAATGACAACAAGAAGTAACAGTATCTTCTACTGAAACATTTTATTTATTAAAGTATTGGTATCCTACCTTTCCCACCAACCATGGTGACCCAAGGCGGTGCACAAAGGGCCTTCCCAGCCTGAAAGGTATAGGCAATATCTCTGGGTGAGGCCTACTCGTAACACTTGACTGCTTCCTTTTATAACAATGGATTCCTTGTAGCTATTTGAAAGAATATTATCTATGTAGGATCTGCAGAGGATGTTGATAGGCCCGTTTAAAAGCAACCCTGATGAGGCATCACAAAAAGGTTTGCAATGGCAACCGCCACAGTTACAAATGTGGGAGCAGTTAGGAATTCTCACACAGGTGACCATTTATTATATACAAATGGAAGATTATTCTCTCCCTTCCCTGTGACTGTTCTTTTTGATTGTCTTGACTACAAAAAAGTGTGTGGAGGGGAATCTTGCTCCTCCAAGGTTACAGTAAATGAAAAATTCTTCCTTTTTTAGGAAATGCATTTATTTTCTTTCATTCTATCTCTGCAGTCAAAGCTAGTGGCATTTAACATGACTAAAAACGTGTAGGTACTAGGCAGTGTCTAGAAATGGCTCCGGTACCCCAAATTTGAGGCAATCTTATTCAGTGAACATGTTGTTTTCCTATGGGTGATCTCTCTTTCTTTCCTTTTTCTTAGCTTCACCTAATTCACTGGAACTCCACAATGTACCACAGTATTGATGAGGCAATTGGGAAGAAGAATGGCATCACCATTATTGCTTTATTTGTGCAGGTAACTGTACTCTTATTATTGTGACTGATTATTGTAAAGAGCATGTTGGCTACAGCTTTTCTTGCCACAGCACTGCAATGATGGGAGAAATGATGGCTATAAATTGCTTTCATGAACAGCTATTATGAAACAGAAGATGGCAGCCCTAAGTCCAGTAACAGGATTATTGCTCCTGTGATTCCTATTTCACACAATGTTGAACTGAACTCATGGAGTGCTGTATGTCTGGTTTGCAAGGTGTCACAATATGTGTTATAGATCATTTGTGTTCTATTGGGCTTTTGCAAAAATATTCTGAATAGAGTCAAATGTAGGACAGTTATATATTGCCTTTTGAGACATAAGAGATCTTGTTAGGAAGTGTAAGTAACTGGTGAAAAACCCCAGTCTATATTTTAGTAAGCCATAGTATTTATTGCTAAACTTTGGGAAGATCAAGGAAGATCAGATGTAAATAATTTAGTTGAAGAAACTTTAGGAACTTTCAGTACCAGAAAAAATTACAACTGTAATTCAGATAAGGGAATAATAAATGCATATGGATTCAAATGAGATAGCAATCTTTAATTTATTTTTAGATGGAAAGAAATATTTGTTTCCCAGTACATATATTCATGGGGAAAGGACTTGCAGTTAATTTAAGTTTGTAGACAACACATAACAGTGTTAAGTATGATTAATATATATAATTAATAGGGTTGCCAGCCCCCCCCCAGTGGAGGCGAGGGTCCCCCACTGCCAGGCCCCACTTTTCTACCACCAATCAGCTGGCCAGTGGGAGGGAACTTATCTGAAAAAGAGGGACAACCATCCAACATAAAGTGACATGTCTACGTCACTGCCCATGTGACCCAGAAGTGACATCATCACATCTGGGACTTTGAGGCAACACTCTGGTATTTGGGCAAAAACTCTATGGTGAAAGCCAAATTTACCATAAAATTTTTGCCCAATTACCAGAGCGTCGCCCCAAAATCCTGGATGTGATGATGTCATTTCTGGGTCATGTGGGCAGTGACAGACACATGTTGCTGTATGTTGGCTGGGCCTCCCTGCTGCTCTTAGTAAGTCCCCCCCATCCCCCATTGGTTGCCAGAACGGATCTGGCAACCCTAATTATTAATATATATGTAATTTACTTAATTATGTTATAGAAAACATATTTTTTTTAATAATAATATGTTTCTTAGAACAAATGTACAAGGCCTGTATATGATGCTGATATGTATAAGTGCTCAGAATTTAGTGATATCAGAGAAAGAGAGAAACAGAGGTTTGGGCATATATCAGAAAACAGAATATGGAGGTACTGGACATCTTGAGCTGCTGGGAGAAGAAAAGGTTTTCTATAAGATATTTTGGGATAACAGCCTCCCTAATAAGTATCTTATGGCTGATATATCTCACATTAAGTACTACGTTAACAATGAAGAATAGGTGGGAATACCTCAAGAACCATACTTGACCCATGGTTTTAACAGGGATAACTGTGTTTAAAACACATAATTCTAAAGGAGTTTGGAGCACTTTTGGAATTATTATGAGTGAACTTGAGTAGTTGAGCTGCTAGTTATTTAACATATCTGAGAGAAAATTAATTCTTTCATTTCTCAGGTGGGCAGGAAAAAAGTTGTTGTTCTTATTTTGTATTGATTTTTTTCAGCTTCTTATTAATTTGTCATCTTTCATAATATGATTATAAATGGCTCCAAGACTTGAATGTAAAAATATATTGATTATGGTTCTGACACAGAGATAGAACTGGTGAAAATAATGAAAGTAGTTCTCATTTCTCTCGGTTCTGTATCCTAGAGGACTATTCTATAATTGCTTTGTAAGCTGTCTTCCAATTTCAGCAAAGCTAACCTTGGAGTTACTCAAAGTTATATAAAACAGTTAAATAAATCTGAGTCTTTTTTCTTTTTCTACTTCTCATCTTTTGCATTACTAAAGTTTTTTGGTTTAATTGAAACTGTCTGCACCATATCCTTAAATTTGATGAAGTGTGGTGTGCTCTTTGATTTATGGCCTAATGGAAGAAACCCAAACTATATCAAAGACTTTGATTCACTTATAGTTATGGGCAACTAGATTCTGACAATAATTGGTGGCTATGGATATGAATGCCTACCCACTTTTGCATCAAAAGCTGTATCTAGCCAGATCAATAGGGCTTACCTAGGAATCCCTATGGGGTGGATATGTGCGTCCAAATGAACATCTATGTTATTTCAGAAAATATGTTCAGTAGGGTTTTTTTTCAAGCTATTGAAATTGGTCAGATTAGAAGAAATTGTTATGATAATAGCGGGGGGGGGGGGGACTTCAATGCAAGAATTGGCTCAAATGATAATGAACTGCTCCACTCCAATTCTGGAAAGAAAACTTCATCTAACATAACACCACAGAAGGAACGCGCCATTCTAAAGATAAAGGTATTAACAGATCAAGAGCCAATCTGGTGAACACGGCCTCCAGATTGTCATTAACAATTCTAAATGAGAATAGCACTGTCGATCCTTTTGGAGACTTTACATTTGTGTCATCACAAGGTGCTAGCATTATTGATTATATCTTGATTGAAGACTCCAGCCTTCCTAAGATAGTATTCAACGTATGTGATTTTATTACTTTGGCCACTGTTTAAGTATAAGTATTGGTATTACAACTTGAATGTAGTGGATTATAAGTGATATACAAGCTCTTAAAGAGCTATCTTACTTACAAATAAATTATTACATATGTGACGGATTGCACTTTAAAAGCTCATAAGTGCTGTGTAAACATGTAATAGTCTGTGAAGGGTTAATGCCTCACAGAGCCAGAGAGCCTTGAGTAAGAGACTGCTCAAAGGAATTTGTTTGGTTAACATCAGTTGAGCAGAAAGATTTGGGAACTGACTGCTGAAGAGAACTCAGTTTGAGTTTAGCCCTGACTGTGGAAAAGCAGTTTAACACTGTTTGAGGACTAAGAAAGTTGGCAAGGAGGAGTGGGAGGATCAGTGAAGACCTCTGTTTGGGCCAGATTTTTCAGTTAGAGAAGTGATTCCCTGATCAGTTGATAAGGGAGATAGTTCAAAGATTGGAGTAATCACTGGAGTGTTCAGAAAAGGAACTGGGGTACTTAGAAGTGTATCCCTGCCTTCTGAAACCTGAAGAGTCAGTTAAACTCAAGAAGGTATACTGGAGTGTTTAGGAAACACTGAACAAAAGCCTCTCACCTCTAAGATTCTAAGACTGAAAAGTTTAAAGCTCTCAATTGTTGGAAACATATGAACTGTAGTTTGTGAAAATATTAAGTGACCTCAGTGTTCTTATTGATTTCCCTCAGACATTCCCTGATTCCCCCTTACCTTTCCCCCTCTACATTGAATAAAATATTTTATTTATTTTTGAATGTTATAAAGCCTTTTGTGTGCCATTTCAGAAGTTAAGAGGGTGATCTTGTCTCTTCCCTCAAGTTCCTGGGCTGAGCTAGCATAAAAATACAATAACGAGATCGAATGGGACAAGCCATAGATCGTCAGGAAAGAAAAAAATAGATAAAGGGGCTGCTCAGTCAGAAAGGAAGAGAAAAACAGAGGGAAAATCCTGTGTCTGAGGGATGGAAGAGAGTGGGGTCATCATGACATACCTTTTAAATTTGCTGTTTACACTTCTGTTCCATTATTGCTTGGATTTATTGTTTAAACTTCTTTGGTCTGGCATTTTCTTGTTAAGGCTTATGTCTAAAACAAAATCTGAACAGATGTTCATAACTATTGGCAATATATGTAGAAGGGTGCTTAATAAAGAAGATCTTTCATGCCTGATCAGGGGTCTAAATCAAATGATTTTAATAGCAAACCTGTTACTGGTGTGACACAAACCCTATGTGCATGGAATGTGCATTATTAACTCTGATGATTCTCTGGTTCACTTTGGTGGAAAGATCACTCATGTGAACAAATCCCATGACTCTCTTTGGTATGGATACTACATATGTGCATAAGATTAAGACCATCTTGTGATCTTAGTGTTCCAATTTTCAGCAGCAAAGAAATCTTATAAAATCAGCCACAATCATCTGTGTTATAACACATCCGCACTTAAAAAAAAGTGATTAAACTTGACATTCCCACTCACTTTGGTAAGCTGTTATCTGTATTTATCCTTTGTTGTGATTAAGTATGCAAAAGGTCATTCCACTTGATAGGAGTATAGATCTTGACTTGTTAATGAATATTGTAGGTGGCCACATCGACCTACAAACAATTTCCAAAACAAAGGAACAAGAAAAAAAATCACAAAATAGTGTGCAAGCTTTAAATACTTCAAGATTATACATCAGGCTGGACATTCAGTACAAAAAATGATGGAGTAAAGAATAAGTAAGTTATTTCAGGACATACTGGAAAAGAGCCTTTCCACCATGCCTGTAAGAACTTAAACCCCCCATCTCTTCTGTTGTTGTTTTTAATTGAATGTCCAGCTTAATGAAACATTCTGTAGACTTGAAAAGCTTGAACACTCTATTGTGATATTCTGGTTGATGCTAATAAATTTCTGTAGACAAAGGCAAACAACCTCTGCTTCCCACTTGCCTTGAAAGCCCCTTGCTGGGGTTGCCATTAGTTGGTTGTGACCTTACAGCATGTATGTACATTGTCTGCAGAGAGCTGGAATAAGAGAGCTGATGCCTTCAGCTGACTAGTAAAAAAGGCCAAGTGTATTTAATTTATTTATTTGCATTTATCAATGGGATCTGTGGCACTTGGAGGTCAAACCACATCAGAAACCCGTTTGCAGTGCGGGAAGCTGGTGGGAAACCAGAAGAGTCAGGCCTCCTTTTATTTGTGCATCCCTGAGTGTATGGGTGAAGCCACCCTGGCTCTGAGCCTTGAGCGATCACATACATATGGCTCACATGCCTCCTTGCCAAGTCTTCATGAAGCTTGAGGAAGGTATGCCACTTCCTGTCCCTCTAGTTGCACGGTCTATGGGTGAAGGATAATTACACTACTCAAGATTTTCCTGTCCCAGGTCCATGAAGGCACCCACAGGCCTGGTCTGAGAATTGACCTTTCACCATACAAATGATGTCCCAGAGTGCTCACCTAAACTGTACAACTTGACCTGCATTGCCACAATAAACATGGGATACTAATGCTTAGGCCAGGGGTGTCAAACATGCGGCCCATGGGCTGGATCAGGCCCCTGGAGGGCTTCTATCAGGCCTGCACTGGAACTGGCCATCTCCTGTTTCCAGTGCTGTTGCTGCTGCTGCATCATAGCTGCTGCATCATTGCCAGACTCTCTCAATAGCTCAGCCATTTCATGTTTCCCCCTGGTTCCTAGACTCAGAACTCTGAGCGTGAGATTTCTGTGGTGAATGTCCATATATCAAAAGTAGGTTTGCAGCTTAACAGATACTCACCTGAACAGCATACTCAAGACTGCAACAGCACAGACATTTTGTTGCAATAATTCAGAGCAAGAGGTGTCAGACATTGTTAAAGAAACAAAATATTGCAAGAGTGCTAATGTTTTAAACATGTTTTCATTTTAAGTTAAAAAATTGTGTCCTCTATAAAGTTTATATCTCCACTACCTGGCGTTACATTTTTTGACACACCTGGCCCTGCCCAACAAGGTCTCATTTATGTCAGATCCGGCCCTCGTAACAAATGAGTTCAACACCCATGGCCTAGGCATTATTGAAATTGGATTTTCTGTTACCATTTCTAGAGTAGAATAGGGGGGAAATTCCTACTTGAACCCCAAATGGGTGACCAGATTGTGCCCACTCTGAAATAAAGAGAGGGTGGGTATCTTCCTCTCCAGTGGTCAGAAGGAAAAGGGAGTGGGGATGATGCCAGCTGTTATATAGGCTTCATTCCACCCCCAGTCCATCATACAGAAGGCAGTGTCATTCTATTTGGCTCTTTCTTCCGCCGGCTATGCCAAATCACACCCCTTTCCAGCACCTCTTTGAGTCACAGGTTCAGGAGCTATCTACGTAAGTTTCCATTCTTTTGGGTTTACAACTTGCTGATGAGTATGTCATTATATAGATTTCAAGAAGAGATGTTCCCATTGTATGTCAGTTTTTATTTATTGCCCATTATGTTTCAGATAGGAAAGGAACATTCAGGCCTAAAGGCTGTGACTGAAATTCTACAAGATATCCAGTACAAGGTATGGCATCTTTCAAAGGAAAAGGACATAATCATTCATTAACAGATAGACTAACTGGGTAGTACGGGGAGGGAAGCATCAGTGCATACAATAAGCAAGGGGAAAATGTCAAAAATATCAATGTTAAAATATATTTGGTGACTGTATTAAAAAATTGGAGAGCATGTGTTCTCTCATCAAAAATATTAAAAGTTAATAGTGAATTATTTATTACAGTCAAAGACCATCCCCCAAATAGATACAATACCAGAAATGTTTATATACAAAACTATTACATAAATGATATTAAAAATAGCAAGTGAAATTCATTAAATTAATACAGAAATATTAATTATTATACACAGAATCTAGCAACTCTATCCATAGTCCAAGGTTCACAGTCCAAGGGAAAAAGGAAAATGTATGATTCCTCTAATCTATCAGGGGATTTCTGGAGGAATGGAGTAATGAAACCATATATAAGATCACTATAAAAAGGGCAATGTAGTAAAACATGCCCAGCAGTGTCAGTTAGCACTGCCATATGTATGGTCTTATCATGATCAATAAGGTTGCTGAATGTATTACATGTATCAATGCCTACTATTTTACCATCTAGTTTGATGGCCTATTAACATTGCTTTTTGTTATAGCCTTCTTTCGACTCATTTAGGTCCCGCCAGGGAGATAGCATCGGTGAACGGACTCCCACCTTTGGAATGCAAGCCTTGCCTGCCTGCTTTGCTTTGCGCATGCTTATCACTCATTAGCTTTTCCTTCTCTCTTATCTCTAGCTGGCTATTCCCTGGCTAATGGCCTTGAGCAGAAAAGCCTATTGTGTGCTACAAGAATCACAGGTGTTATGTATTCCTTTGTTTAGTTTTCCTTGGGAACATTTTCTCCAAAAAACCTCAACAGTGATTTTCCCTGAGAACCTAGTTTGCCGCGCTTTCCTTGGGAACAGTGGGCCAGTATATTTGGGCGCCAATAATTCTCCCTATTGATTGGTTGATGGCAAAGGGGCCATATTTCATATCAAGTATAATTATAGTTGGGCATTACTAACAGAAAAAGTGTTTGACCAACGAGATCTTTTCTGCAAATAAAGGACTTTTTGTTTAAGGAGACCTGTTGTGGACTACATCTATTGGCACAATCTCACAGCAGTTTCAGCTCCCCACTTGCACAAGGTCATATATGTTCCTGGTACAATGCACCATAATACTCCAAAAATCCAGAGAATAGAACATTAAACCATGCCAAAACCCCCACAAAACTTCTCTATGTCTGGGAATTAGTAAATTAGCCAGATAGTTAGATGGCACACACTTCTTGTCTCTGAAAAAATATTTTGTAGCAATGCTTAAATGATATTATAATTCAGTACAAATCCTTTGTTTAGTGATACATTTACCTTTGGAGTAACCAAGGGTTTTTTAACCACTAGGCAATTACCCCAAAATCAATAATTTCTCTGAAAGGGGCCTTTTCCATTTTGACTAAAAGTTGTCTATTAGTGTCAAAGGTGCAAGTCCTATAGGAGAAAAAGCAATTTTTAGCCAATAATTAATCCTGTGTATTCAGATACGGGCTTCAAGAGAAAATTAAGCCTGCCTCAAGATGCGCGGTCACATTGGAAACACAGTGGAAAGCTGACAGTCACTCATCCAACAATCTATCAAAACACAGCATACATAATAAAAATACAGTACCAAACCAGGCTTACCAGCTCTCAATAAAACCATGGTTTCAGGTAAATCCTACAGTGTCTTATAACATGTTGATGTCACTTCCAATTACTGATCAGAAATTATATCATGACATTGTGGGACACTGCTCCTATACCTGCACCCCCCCCCCACACACACTGATTGCCAGAATAAGAATGGGAAAGGGGTCTGAGGCTGGAGTTCCCCCATCCCTACTGGGTAAATGGCAGCCCTGGTACCAATTTCATTCCAGGCACACTAGTTTAAAATGAACATGAATTCCTGGCGAACCTATTCTGTATTTGCAAACAGTCTGAAACATACAGTGCCTTGAAAATGCAAGTGGAGTTCCGCTTGTGCAGCCGGATTTTTCCACCTTCTTGATCCCATATTAGGCTTTGTGTCCATCTTAACGCCACGCCTTAAGATTGAAGGACCCCCTACGATGGTGTGGGTGATGTAGCTTCCTGCATGCTGTAGCTATAGGGGAGAATGTTAGAATCTAGAGAACTCCCTTTGCATGAGCAGAATTGCTTTCAATAGCTGCAACACCAATACAGCAATGCTGTAAAAACCCTCGCTCTCTCTCTCGCTCATCTACCTACGTTCCTACCTACCATCTATCATCTATATATAATTACATGTATTAAATCATTTCCAGCTATCCATTCAATTATGAAACAACAAAAATCCTGAATTAAAAACCAATGGGTAGCAACCTTTTTAAAAAATGTACTCAATTGAAAAACTTTTGTTCTTGATAACTCCAGAAATTAATTGCAAGTCCAAGTAAAAAAGTATTTAGAGAACAACGGGAGCTGTTTGGAACTGAGTTTCAGTTGTATTCTGTAACTGAGTTTCTTAACTATAAGGATACCATGAAAAATAGCTCTGTAAATTCTGGAAGTACAGGCTCATGGTATAAATGAAATAGCGTGGAGGAGTCTTTCTAGCTGATTTGTGCAATGATGATAAATTCAGTATATTGCCCTTGAATGGTGGTAAGGCATAGAAAAAGAAAGTGGTCTCTGATTTATAGTGTGTTCACTCTGTTTAGGCTGAAATCCCTTGCACAGTGGGACTTACTTCTGAGTAAACATGCAAATGATTGTGCTTTTCAATACAATCTCAGGTAAAATCTCAGGGTCTCTTTACATGATACATGAAATCAGATTTGGTCTTCATAGAAGTCACCTTAAAAACAGTTGGGAGGAGCCAAATCAACTCCTGAGCATGGCATGGCAGCAGATGCTTCAGCCTCCCCTTTCTTCCATCCTGTGCTGCTTACACAGGAAAATAAAATTGCAGTGGGGGTGGGCATTAGTGCCAGTTCCATGTGTCTGTCCACGTGTCTTACTCTGGAGCTGATCCTCCACCCTTCCCCTTTTTAAGGTCAGATGTGAAGAGCATGTCAGCTTGGGGGAATCTCCAACCCAATTCACATTTTACATATTGTGTAAGGAAACAAACTCTCATATTTAGGACTGTACTTGTGTTGCTTAATGTATAGCTGGGACTATGTATGCATCTAAATGTTGCAGGAAACAACTCTTTAATGAGTTTACCAAAGTTCTGGCCAAAACATTGCACATGGCGCTTTGCTTTTTACTACTACTTACACAAATGCAATTAATTGAGAGATATAAAGGGGGATACATATGAAAAACTGAGGAGAAACCTATTAAGGTTCAACAAGGATGTTTATATGACATGGAAAATGTAAAGATGATTTCTGGGAGATTATCATTAAGTAACAAGATTTATTGTTTTGATTATTTCCATTGTTGGAATTTTTTGTAAAGGGTAGCTCTTTGCGTGTTCTTAAAATCATCATTGTGGTATATTACAGAATAGATGCATGAATCGTAAAATTAATAAATTGCTACTGATTCCTGTTAGAGACAAGACTGATTTTTGTTAATTTTTCAGGGGAAGAGCAAGACAATACCCTGTTTTAATCCCAATACATTATTGCCAGGTAAGTATTCCTTCATATACTGCAAAAACTTTGCACAGAAATATATATGTATAGTTAACTTTTATTGCAGTTGTAAACCACTCAAATGCTTTGTGTCACTTTTTAAATTGTTTGGCAGCCTCTCTTTTTATAGAGCAGTTTTAATTTAATTGGATTACCAGAAAAGATATCTCCGAACATGGTGTATCCCACTAAAACAGCAGTGATGATGAATGGTGTCTGTCAGCACAGTACATATTGAGTATCCACCAGGTAACATTTGTGTTCCTCACAGTGATGAGTCATAGGTCTCTCTGCATTGCAGTGAACTGTAACTCAAATAGGATCCAAGCAACTGGCATTTCCACTGGCAGCTATAGCCTACAATTTTGGTGCAGTTTTTTTTTACTATGTGGAATGCTTTAGAATAGTTTGTCTAAGAGTGTTATAACACTCAGGAAATACATGATTGCCCTGACATGAATGGTCCAGGTTAGCCCAATATCTACTCTTGGAAGCTAAGCAGGGTCAGCCATGGTCAGTACACGGATGGGAAACCACCAAAGAAGTCCAGAGTTTCTACACAGAGGTTGGCAAAGACAAGGTACCTCTATTTGTCTGTTGCCCTAACCCTACAGGGTCACCATAAGTCAGCTGCAACTTGCTTTGCATGAGTAAATCAGTGACTGGAAAGGAACTGAGGAATACCATAAACTTGACACCACTTACATGCTCAAAGGGGGAATACATGTGTGCATCTAAATGTTGCAGATTTGTCTGCAGTCTGTCAGAAACAAAAGAAGAGGAAACCTCAAAGACACACACCAAAAAAGGTAATAACTTCAAATTGATTGAAAATATTTGGCTGACATATAAACATGGACTTCTCCATCAGTCAGTAATAATGCATCGGACAACTGACACGATCTGCATAGGGGCAGCTGGGCATGTCCTATCTGTTTCAATGAGAGATGTGTGGGTGACATTCCTGTTGGATCATGCCAAAGTAAATCAATTTCTGCACATGACTGGATAATGACCAAGTCCTAATAAATATCGCACATAGTAGAATCTACATTCTATTCTTTGACTTTCGTTTTGGGCCAGATCAGGTACAATCTAAACTGTGGGATCTTTCATGGGTTTTAAAAAAGTTTGGGTGCTTGTATGTTTTTCTTAATTCCAGATGTCCTTCCAAATATGCAGTTGGCCTTCTAACTGGGGAAAAAAATAGGTTGCAGCTCTCCCTCAGTGTCCCTTTCCAATTTTCAAAGTATCCAATATAGTACAGTCCTAAACCCTTTTAAGTCAATTGAAGTAATTGTGAGGCTGTTAGTTTTTTTCAAATTGCAAAAGATTATGTATTGTCTTGTCTGGTTTGTTCCTTACTCACTGCATGATGTTGAAGAGGTAACATTTTTGCCTATTTAATTTCTGGGGGTAAAAGAAGGAAACAATGCCTGACAACCATATTAGAGTGTCAAGACATGGTAGAAGATCCACCACACAAAGAGGGTGGGATTTGTAAGGCATGCATGCACAAAGGATTTTGGAGACTGTGTACTCAGTGCCATCAAAGCCTTTATGCATTCCCTGAGGACAGGCCCAGTTTGCTAGATCATGGCTATGCTAGGCATATTCATGTGCAGAAGGCCATGAGATCGCAGTAGTGTTGAGAGGCACAGACTGCACAAAGGATCTCCACAATTTGTTTGGAGCTGGCTGTGCTGAAAAAGGACCTTGCTCTGAGATTATACAGGAAGAACCAGATGCTGGGGGAGACATACAGGAGAAATCTGGGGGCTTTTTGTTAAATGGGGGATTCCATACCAGAGAAAGGTGCAACTCTTAATAGACCCTTCCTGGGTATAGCATTCACATGCTATTTGCTGCCATCTGATGGCCAGAAGGTAAACTGGGATGTGACTTGCTGATGAAACACCCCTGGAAAAGGTTACAGTGCCCTTATCATGGGGTTCCCCCTCCCAGGGGAGGACTGGAAAGCAAAAAATGGCCCTTGATATGGCCTGCCCACTGATCCATCCCAGCCTTGTCTCCCAGTGGACTGGGGAAAGGAAGAAGAGAGTCCACTGGTTGCTGAGCTGGCTCATCCTTGCACCCAGCAGTGGCTGCCAATCCCACCCACTGCCTTTGAAAAGCTGTTCCATGCAGGGCAGGGAGAGACAGTGAAAAGGCACCCGAGAACCACCAGTGGCTTCTCCAGGCTGAGGCAGTTCCAGGTGTCTGTCATTTCTTCCTTTCCTGCATGTCTCCAGCTGAGGAGTCTGCTCACTGTTTGCTTGCTTTGCCCACCTCACTTTTTACTCAAGAGCAGCAGTACATCCCTCTTTCCCTCAGCCCACATACAGCTCAGTAGAAGATGGCTGTCCATTGACTTACTGAAATGGCAACACTAGTTGCCTACAACATGCAAAATTGATCTTCCTTCCCTCTCAGGCTATCAAATTGCGGTGGCAGCTGCTACCACTAGCCACGTGCAGGGCTTGGGCTGCTGACTCATGGCCATGGCAGCTGCTCCTACAAACCCTGCACTACGGGCTTCAGGCAACAGCAGCTTCTGCCCACTTTGTGTGGGGTGAGGGCTGCTCGTCACTTGGGGCTGGTGTGGCCCCAGTGTGTGTGTGTGAGGGTGATCCCAGGTGTGGACCTAGCAAGGCTGGCAGCTATTGGATCCCCAGGATTTTGCTCAGTGGCCTCAATGCCAATCTGCTCATGCCTCCTCTGTGGCTTCCACATGCACTGCAAAAAGGCAGTGTGTGATTACATGCTCAGTTTTTAGAATAAAAGGCATACTAAAGATTGCTTAATTACTGTTTCCAAACTAAGTCATCCATTTAATTCCAGATCCACTGTTACGAGATTATTGGGTGTACGAAGGCTCTCTTACAGTTCCACCCTGCAGTGAAGGTGTGACATGGATATTATTTAGATATCCTTTGACTGTATCTCAGCTTCAGGTAATGATTGTTCTTAGAGTATGATTCTCAGTGAAAGGTTATAGCGTGCAAATATTCAGCAGGGCATTATAGTTGTTTCATCTTGAAGATCTCATTAGATCAGTCAGTACATGGCTTTTAAAGTAAAGGTCAAATCTTTTGTGTCACTGAAAGAAATGGAAAGGTCAGAAATAAAAATACCCTGTTGTTACCATTTATCCTATGCACTTAAAACAACAACAACAACATTTACCATAGCAAAAGATAGAAGAAAAAATGAATCCAGCCTGTTGTAATAGTGTACCTTCAGGTAATCACTGCGAGATGTTGACTGAACAAAGACACAAAACTTAATGTTCTGAATAGGGAAGAATCTTGCTGCTCCAGGTTAACTACATTATACTGAATTATTCTTGACATCAGTAGCTTTTCTTGATTTTAATGAACACTTGAATCTAACATTTACCTTCAGATATATGTTTAATTTAATTAAAATAAGATTCTAACAACTCTACCTTTTTTCACATCGATTATAACAGCTAATGATAGTAGATGGGAGCCGGCTCACAAATACATATTAATTGGTAGATTTCTCTAAACTACTTCAGTAGCAGCTAGATCTATACAGGGAATAAATTACAAAACACTGCATTCGTGATGATGTAAAAATTCTGGCTTTATGTGGCCCACAGTGTGCAAACCATTACGTATGTTGGAGTCATCATGTCCCCTCCCCCCCCCCCAACTATCTGGTCAGCCAGACAGCAGTTGAGTGTAGTCTGAAATGTAGCCCAAAGTTCTGAAGAATCTCCATCTTAGATAAAAAAAAACTATCTGGCCACCAGAAGATCATACAGTACTGACTTTTGCTGCTTGTAACATCATACGGTTAGTTTTTGTTGTTGTTTTTGTTTTGCTCCAAATGCTTTCAGCTTTGATACTTTTGATAATTTTATTCTTCTCTTTCCACATTGCCTGTGTTTTGGTGAATATATGCTTTTCTAGTTTCATTCATTTTTGAACAATCCTTTTGTGCTTTTTTACTGTCCTTCCTTTGGAGTTCTGCATGGGATCTCTTCTTTTCTGTCTTTACTTTCTTTCTCTTTGTCCAGTTATTCATGCCTTAAATATTGCCACTTTTACACTGATGGCTGAATATCTTGCTTTCTTTTCCTATATTATCTTTCTTTTGCTTCTCTAATACTTTTTCTTTCCTTGTTGCTAATTTTTTTGTTATCTTAAGCTATGTGAATTGAGTGATTGGTTTGCTCTCCTTATTCTATCTTATTTAAAATGGACTTCTTTTAGCGTTTTCCCTTCTACGGCTCTCTCTCCCTTTTATGCCTCCTTTCCTTCTGTCTTCCTTCCTCTTCAGTCTGATGTTCTTTCTGGAACAAAAGCCCTCTGCCAAGGGCCTTTCTTGTTTAATAGCCATATTGTAAAGAGCCTAGCTGTTCATATACTTTATAAATAATAATCATTATGATCATTTTGATCAATGTCAGTATTTTTTCCTTCCGTTGTAGCATGAATCCAATTCAGCTTGCAGAATTCAAGGTTTTTTTCTAGCAGGAAGATGCATATTAAACTTTCTTTTGCTCTTGACTTTTTTTTCCAAGAGAGGGCGTACCATTGCCTCTTTGAGTGCCCTGGGGAAAAGCCCCTCTGAGAGGGACTTGTTGATAATTTCCCTTAGGGTACCTTGTAGCCTGTTGCAACCAGCTTTAACTAGGCATGACGGGCATGGATCAAGGCTGCAAGGGGTCGGGCGAAAAGTTGAGAGTAATTTGTCAACCTCTTCTAGACTGAGTGGATTGAAATAATCCAAAAACTTGACAAGAAGACGTGCATGGAGTCTCACGTTCCCTTACTGTCTCAACTGTGGCGGGAAGGTTGCAGTGGACCGACAAGACTTTACCTGCGAAATAGCTCGCAAAAGCCTCACAGCCAATCTCCAGTTCCTTAGCATTTGGTCTGCCCTGTGGCAGAGTAGTAATAGACTGAATTGTTCTAAATAATTGGGCTGGGCAAGAGCTCACAGATGCAATTGTGGCCGTGTAGTATTCTCTTTTTGTGGCTTTGACCACCATTTCATAGGATGCCATGGACCACATCCTATAGGATGCCATGGACCACACTAGGTCCATTGCCTGACTGGAGGTCGCATCATCAGCATGGACATTGAAATCACCCTGGACAATCAGTCTAGGGTGTTCCAATGCCCAGCCTGACATGGCCTCCAACAGGGATGGTAGGCTATTGGCTGGTGTGTTGGGTGGACAGTACACCAGCCAAATAGCCAAACTCTCCCCGGCTTCCCACACCAGGCCAGCACACACAATGCCTGTGATCTTTGGTGGTGGGAGTGCTCTGAAGGAGTAAGCCTCCTGAATGAAAGAGCCACTCCTCCCCCGCCCCCTAGTCTGCGATTGGTGAAGGACCGAGAACCCAGGAGGAGCTACTGTCTCCCCATCTCACACCCAGTTCTCTACACTCTGCTCAAGCTGAAAGTACTGAAGGACCATGGTCTTATTGTTTATAGACCTGGCGTTGCACAGCACCAATGTCAGAGAGGGGTTATTCAACCTAGCCCCACCGCCTGCAACCTGGAAGGGAGCTGATCTACTCTGCCTCCTTCCCTTACATTTATGCCTGGTCCCACTGCTATACTTTCCCCTCCCCAGAAGCACTGGGATCCCAAGTCCAGTTGTCATCCCTTAGTGATGGTCTTTGCAGGTGCCACAGACCAACTAACGAGACTGACTAAGATGTTGGTGACCAGTGTATATAGCTCCTGTCAACTAGTTAACAGATTCCACATAAGTTGCTGTACCCTAGACTGACTTCAGTTATTTCCTCTGAAGCCCTCGAAATTATTCTATTTTTATCCATACCCCACCAATTTGATCTAATAATCCAACTTGATTGACTATAATACCTGATCACTGACCAGTAAATTTAATAAAGGTCAGTGTTAAACCTAATTAATTTGCAAACACTACTTTAATTTCATACTGTAATCATAGGCAAGAAATGAGCAATAATAATCAGCAATTTGGTAGGATCATTTGATCAATTTGATCTATCATCAATTTGGTCAATTTGATCTATCATCAATTTGGTAGGATCATTTATGACTTGACAACTACTTCTCAACTAATCAGAAGGGGAAAAAAATTAAAAGAACCAATTTAACTTAAGTTGTTTTAATTCCTTAGTTTAAATTGAATCCCCAATTCATTAAGATTACACCTATCTTACTAACCACCTTATCTAAGTTATTTAATTTAACAACAGTCCTTCTTGGTTAGCAGCAATAACATATTTCAGCAGTCCCACCTATAGGGGGAGCCTCGCTATGGAATAGCCAGATAGCCGTGGTCCAATAATCTTCTTTAGCACAATTTCTCCTGTAGCAAAG
The DNA here is from genome assembly GCA_029233225.1 of Lepidodactylus listeri. Lineage (NCBI taxonomy): Eukaryota > Metazoa > Chordata > Lepidosauria > Squamata > Gekkonidae > Lepidodactylus > Lepidodactylus listeri. The sequence goes on from JARCFY010000006.1 coordinate 53,836,619, forward strand.
GGAACTTCTGCATCTTCATATCTTCAGAACCCTCTTATTTCCTCCCCGCTGTCTTGCCAGTAAGAATCCTTTCCTTAGTCCTTGGTTTTTATAAGTCCTGCTCCTCAGTCTTGATTTCCACTTGGCAGGTCTTCCACATTCACAATCTAACACAGGAGATGGTGGAGGGGCCGTGATTGCCTGACGATGTTTCCAGCAACTGCATGTAAGATGTTGTTAGGTGTCTGGTGTCTCTAGGCTGCATTAGATGGACTCCAAAGTGGGTAGAGACCCCCACCAGGCTCCCCAACTGCTTCTCCAGTGCTGAAAATGAACACCATGGAAGCTTGCCAGCAAATCCAAAATGGTGTCCCTGCCGAGTAAATGATGCCTGGCATCTGGCATATAGTTGCAGGGCATCAGTGGAGTTCCTACATGATGCCGTGGCTTCTCTCATCCTCCTTGTAGTGACTGGGCCAATTCGTAAGATCAGGAAGTCGGGGTGAGAGTTGCAATGGGAAAACTGGGGAGGTGTTCTACTGGGGTGCTCTTCCAAGCTGTTTGTTCTCCCAGGCTGTTCTGCAATGGTCATCCAAACCGCTTATCAATAGCAAAGCGGTAAAATTAAAGGTGAAGGTCTGCCAGTTGCTTTTAGGCAAGGAGCCCTAGCACCTAAGCTCCTCACACGCCACCATCTTAGGTTGAGCAAGTTCTCTTGGAGCTGTTTTTTCATGAGCAGTTCTTGAAAGCTCTCAAGGAGGTGGTAATATGCCCTCTCTTTTAAAAACCATCCTTGGATCTGGCCAAATTGGCTAACTACTGGCCGGTTTCCAACTTGCCCTATTTGGGCAAGTTAATGGAGAGGGCAGTGGTGAGTCAGTTGCAGGGTTTTTTGGATGACTCCTCTGTATTCCTGCTTCTGACCAAGCCATGGGATGGAGATGGTACTGGTCACCCTCACGGACTATCTTTGGAGGCATCTGGATTGAGATGGCTCAGCTGTGTTGCTGTTGTTAGACCTGTCGGCAGTGTTCAACGCAGTTGACCACCAACTACTGACTCGCTGCCTCACTGACACTGGGATTCAGGGGTCTGCCTTACAGTGGCTCTCCTCATTCCTTCAGGGTTGGGTGGCCATTGGGGAGCACAAAGGGTGGCCATTGGGAAGCAGTTGTCCTGAAGCCACCCACTAGTTTGCAGAGTGCCCCAAGGTGCAGTGTTTTCCCGGATGTTATTTAACATCTACATGCACTCCCTTGCCCAGATTGCCCGGAGTCATGGGCTGGGTTGTCACCAATATGCAGACAACATCCAGCTCTATCTGTTGTTGGACGGCCAGTCTGACTCTAGTCTGTTAAATCTGGACCTGGCGTTGTAAGCTGTGGCTGGTTGGCTTAGTCTGAGTTGACTGAAATTGAATCTGATGAAGATGGAGGTTTTTTGCCTGAGTTGGAGTGGCCCAAGGGTAGGGACCCCTCTCCTGACCTTTGATGAGGCGCCATTGGTGCCAGCATCGGAGGTTAGGAGCTTGGGAGTGCTCCTAGATGCCTCCTTAACAATGGAGACCCAGTTAGCAGCCACTGCGAAGTTGGCCTTCTATCATCTTTGGCTGATTAGGCAGTTGGTTCCCTTCCTTGAACACAATGACTTGGCAACAGTGATCCATGCAGTGGTCACCTCGAGACTGGATTACTGTAATGCTTGCTACATGGGGCTGTCCTTGTCCCAAATTTGGAAACTGCAGCTGGTGTAGAATGCGGCAGCCGGGCTGTTGTTGTGTCTTCCTATGTGGGAGCACATCCAACCTGTGCTAAAAGCACTGCACTGGCTGCCTATGGTATACTGAATTCGGTTCAAGGTGCCAGTTCTTACCTTTAAAGCCCCAGGGAGAAAGGGACCACCTTTCTCCACATGTCCCCCAGAAAGCACCACGATAGGGGTCCCAAAACCATCTGGCCCTGCCAGGCCTCAGAGAAGCCAGGCTGGCTGTTATGACAGCCAGGGCCTTCTCAGTGGTCGCTCCGCACTGATAGAATGAGCTCCAGGAAGACATCAGGGCCCTGTGGAACCTGTTACAGTTCCTGAGAGCCTGCAAAATGGAGCTCTTCCACCAGGCCTTCGACGAAAGAGCTGCATTGTACAAACTGAGGCCCTGGCCCCAATCTTAACATCAACGTCAGCAGCATTATTAATAGCCGAAATAATCCAGGCTCTGACGGGAGCTGACTGCCTGTTTGTTGGATGCTATTTATGCCGCCGCTGTGTATGAATTATCTCAGCAGTAGCACTTTGTATGTTTTATACTTACAGTGTTATGATTTTCTCTAAATTTGTTTTAGCTATGTTATATTCTCTGTAAGCCGACCTGAGCCTGCCACAGTGGGAAGGATGGGGTAGAAATTAAATAATAAATAAATAAATACTTTAAAAATATTATGTGATAGCAAAATAAATGTAACCTATCATGGCCAATTTGACATAATAAAACTTGTGTGTTTTGAGATAAAGCTCTTACAGTGCAACCAACGCATCCCAAAGATGTGCTGCTGTACCAGGACCAGCCACCAGTGCAGTGATGCCACAGACCTCCACCAGAACACCACCAGCACAACTCTATGAGCCAGTGGGGAAAAGGACATACTCAGGGGTGTTGCACCAGTTAGTTGGCTCCCTAAGCCACCCCTCCTGGGAATGCCCCCCAGAATTAGCATAAAGTTACACCAGCAAAACCCTCAGTATAGGCACCCAAGCAGCGAAAAAGGCAAAATGGCCCTCCCCTGTGTAGTCCCAACTGAAAGCCCCACTGTAGCACAGGATGTTGACTATGGCCACAGCAAATCACACCCTACCCAGTGGCAGCAAAATCCCTACATCCCACCCAATCACAAACCTACAAAACTACCAGGTTTAGCCCAGAAGACAAGGCAAGCAGCCAGGTTTAGCCCAGATGATAAGGCAAGCAGCATGGGACGTTGTCTCCAGCTTGCACACCTAGAACACCCAGTGGCTCATCCTGGTAGTGGGAAAGGCACAGAGGGGGCACTTATTACCAGAGAGGACGCACTTAGCACTTACACACAAGGGAGGGAGGCAACCTCCTTACTGTGTGACTAAGTTGTTTCATTTCAGAACCCTTACAGGTATCCATCTCTGGACACACACACCAAAGCATTCAAAGCCAAGTACTGACAGGTAAGCAGGGGCAGGGATCCAGCAGGCTGGGTCCAGGAATCTGTACCCTCCCCTTCCCCCTCACATGCACCCTGGGTGCTGCCTCAGCAATGCAAACTCCTGCAGTCAAGGCTAGCAATGTGTGTGTGTATGGGAGCAACCCAAGGCAGCTGTTTCCGGCTTTATGCCTCATGTCATGTGACGTAGCTAGGAGTGCTAGCTATGATGCCAGGGGCAGGGGTGTCAGGGATGCTGGCAGCCCCATACCAGGTGGTTAGCATAGTTCATTACCAGGGTGTCCCCCCCCCACCAGGCCCCAGGTGGGGGACTGGGAGAAACTGGAGTTTGGGGCATTACTGGCAGCTACCACATTGTGCCATGTGGACCTGATGGCCAAACAACCATGGCATCTTTTGCCTTGCAGGATCGGAGCCCTTTGCAGCAGCAGCAGAAGATGGAGTAGATACAGTTAAAGTGGAACCCACACAGCAGATGAGTAAACGTCATTTGGGTGGCTATGGTGGAATGGGATAATGTACTATCATATCCAGTTAAAGACTCTGGACCAATTCATCCTCCAAAAATTGTGCTTTAAACTATTTGGTCCCAGATTTCTCTGGATAAGTTTGTTTGGAAGCATTAATTTTGATTGTACAAATGAACTGATTGTGAGTTCTATTCTTTGAGCTCTCATCATCAAACCAGGCAGAAAACTTTCAGAGAATTAACTATCTTTATTGGAAAAAAGAAACAATTCTCTTTATTAGACAAAGTGTTAGAAAATACAAATGTGAAAATTAACCCTATAGCAACTGCAAAAACAAGAGCCAGTAAAATCAAATCTCCTAGTATTTCTCAAGCATATTTGAATAAATAAAATTTAAAGAAAACCAGATTTCAGATCATTATCTTAAACTGCTTTAAGGAATTTTTTATATAAACCCAAGTCACACATACAAAGAGAAGTCACACATACAAAGAGAAGTCTCACCTAATATCTTCTGAGAGTTCTTTCCAGAGAGATCTGACTTGCTTATCACATCAGTAGAGCAATATGTTTATATAGAAAGATAGCAATATTATCTTTTGCTAGATCTTTCTAACAAACATATGAACATCACCTAGATAAACGATTGGTTCTTAACTAACGGTGAGATAATCAAACAGGCACATCTAAAGATACATCTAATATGTGCTCATTATCTTTTTCAAGCAAGATTAGAAGTCCAAACAGCTTTTAATCTCAGTTAAAAGGCAATAAATCTGATATTTATGTAACTGCTTTAATGGTCAAAGGTAAAAGAAAAACCTCATACAATCAGATCTGACCAACAAATGAACTGATGTGAGCACATAATTTCACAAAAACATGCAAGCTCAACAAGAAACCTGTGATTTATTCAAAATTCTGTCACAAGGCATGATTCATTGGGGGGGGCGCATAATCCCAACAAAAGGAGCCCCCCTTCATGGGGGGGCACCATAGACCTTATTAGTGCCCCTGCAGCATGGCCATGACCACTGCTGTTTGTACTGTTTGTCATTACTGCCTATATTTTTGTTTGGCATCTATGCAGGTGGTGATTCAACACGGAGGACACCTGGGAAGCTGATCTTCCTGGTGCATTATAGTCTGGCTGTGGCAACCAGTGTGGATCATGTCACTCTGCCATGGGGCTGCCATCTCACTGGTTCCAGCTGAGCTCTTGCAACATCTCGACTCAGGCAGCCATCTATCAGAGAAAGTCCACTCCACTTACAAGCATGCTGTAATACGGAGGGTTTGCCTCATCCCCCCATGGCTTCCTGGAGCAGCTTGCAAAGGCACAGAAGCTGTACTGGATTCCTTGTTACTATTTCCCTGCTACTGTTCAATAAAGTCTGTTCAATAAAGAGTAATCTACAACTCCATCCTTGTCTGTTTGTTGTTGATCAAATCTGAATTGATCCCCATCCCCTCCCAGACTCTCCCAGCATGCCAGTCTCTGTCCCTTTCTCTGATCTGCCCACAGTGCCTCCCAGGATAACCTCCCTTTCACACATCTGAGGAGGTGGGTTCTGACCCAGGGAAGCTCCTGCTGGGATCAATGTTGTCTGTTGTCATGGTGCCACTGAACCCCTGTTTTGTTTAGCTGCAAACTACGACAACAGCCCAGTGGCACTCTACAGGCTGATGACATGTAGTTTGCTCTGAGTTTTCATGTGCTGCAGCTCACCTCTTCAGCAGACTGACACAGCCACCCCTCTGAACTCCCCATCACCTTCCCACTCACACACTCTGCTGGCTGCTGCAAACAGTTCTCAGGGGAGTGGGCTAGGGTGGTCCATGGGGAGAGATGTCTGCTCTAGCTACAGGGGCAGGTCTCTGCATCTGACACTCCCCCCCCAGCACCGCTAGAATCTTATAAGCCATTCAGGTTTGCAGTGGGGGCACATGGCAGAGCAGGGTGGAGGGGCACAATTGTGCATCACAGAGGGATCATGAGGGGGTGTGTCAGTAAAAATGATGGATGTCTGGAGTGGCCTATCAGTTGGGCTCTTCTGTTCCCCCTTTTGCAGTTCTTGGGGCGAAATGTCAGCTCTAATTTTTGTCTGCCTCTGGCCTCTCCCCATGTGGGGACTGAACCAGGAGCCCTGGCCATGTTATTCCAGTGCCTTTCCACTGAGCCATGCCTGTCTGCACAATATTGTCTGCCTGGTCCCATATGGCTGGTAGTGTTGTTAGGGCTGCAGTGGAGTGCCTAATGACTGATGGCATGTCTACTTTGCACCTGCCTTCTTGGCCAGTGTTTAGGCTGCTGGTCTTGGGTATGGAGACCAATGCTTCCTCTAAGCTGTGGAGTCTTGTGAGCAAAAATTCTTTGTGAGCTACTGGCATTAAAGTTGTGAGTGAGCAATTTGGCTGCTGCATAAATTAGTGTGCTCTGGAGTCATCCTGCCTGAGCTAAGACAAAAATGTGTGAGCTGGAGGCTAAAAAACTGTGAGCTAGCTCACACTAACTCAGCTTAGAGGGAACACTGGTGGAGACTGAGATTCAAGCCCAGCTTCTCTCTTTCCCCCCATTCTTTTTTTGGGGGGGAAGAATTGTGTGACTTGGAGAAATAATGGCTGTGAATGACCAATACTTTTGCTGGGGTTGGGTGGGCAACCTGTCCGTTGTGTGAGTGGCCTTCTCCTGTGGGCTGTGGAGAGGGCCACATTCCTTTGTTGGGGCTGTACTGTTGCTGAGTATTTCCTCCCTGTACTCTGGCAATCTGGGGGGGGGGGGTGTGACATCAAGGGGCAGTGGCTGCATTGGCAGATGGTGACTGGCTACACCCATGTGTTCTACTAAGAAGAATGTTATTGGGCACCAATGCTTGATTGGTGGGCATTGCTGGGGTTGCTGTGGATTCCAGCATGCTTGCTATGTGGTCTTTATTTTTTATTTCTTCACCTTGTGGAGGGGCATGTGTCCACAGAGTGTCCATAGGGATCTAACCAGGGCCACCAATATTACATGGGTGGCTGGCCACCACCACCACAGAAGCCCTCAGGATTGGGCTGAAAGCTATCCACCTTCCTTAGAAAAAAGTATTTTCAGGCACTGTCATTAATTGCCACTTTGATTCAGTTTATAATATTTAAATAATAGTTACCTCCAAATCCAAAATATATGAGCTACTTGGAATTATACAGACTTTATTTTCATTTGCAAATGATCTGGAAAAGAGACCATGCCATAATCTCAAGTTTTTAAACATCTCTGCTATTCATTTGTTCTACCAAAATGTACAGTAAAAAGCATGTTTTGCAGACTGAGACTTCTTCATATTGAAAACACTGTAGCATCAATTTTTATTAAAAATGTGTGACATCTCAGTGTGCATAATAGGACATTTACCTGAAGTTCTTTCAGCAGTTCTCAGAAATACTGGAAACATGAGGGAAACATTTTCTTCTCTCATTTCTTTTGCTTTACCTCTACAAGACTTTAAAGATAGAAAGCTTTGAAGTGTGCTAGAGAAATAACTTAATATTGCACCACAAGATCTTCACACTGTCTTGGAAGAGTTCAATAGAAGAAGAAGAAGAAGAAGAAGCAAAGAACCTTTCTTTGAGACACTCAAGCTTTTATATAGGGATCGCCATGAAGCAAACCACAATGCAAAAATCAGCCCATTTTTTTCCAGTTTGTGGTTTGCGATGGGTCTACTGCTATGAACTACCATTAACTTTTAAAGCAGTTTGTGGAGGTTTGTGGCGGTTAATGGATAGAGAAGAAAGCACAGGTTTAAAGGAACTCTGCATCCCTTTAAACTCCTGCTTTCTGTTCCTTGCAGAAGCTGTAAAAACAGTTGAGAGTTGGGGAGTGCCTGGTCCCTGCTGCTCAGTTGTTTTGGGCTGTTTTGTGCAGTCAACTTTAAAGGGACTGCACACAACAGACCAAAAAACAACTGAGCTATGTGAAGCACCTGCTTCCCACTGCTCAGCTGTTGCTCCCCCCTGCTTAGCTGTTTTTCAGGCTGTCTTCTGAAGTCCCTTTAAAGTTTAAAGAGGCTGCACAAGACAGCCTGAAACAGCTGTGTAGGGATGGGCATGAACCTAAAAATTCCAGTCCAGGGTTCGGGGGAAAGCGAAAGCAGGGGGAAATGAAATGGAGGGGTTAAATGGCTTGCAGCTATTTAAACCTAATAATGGATGGGCAGACCCACTGCACAATTAGGTTTAAATAATTGCCAGCCATTTCAGTACTCCATTTCATTCCCCCCTGTTTTGAAGCAGGAGGAAGCAAAATGGACTGCTGAAATGGCTGGCAGCCATTTAAACTTAACAGGTAAGCTCAGCTTACCCACGCTGCTCAGCTGTCAAGTTTAAATGGTCTTAACAGCCAAACTGAACTGGGCAAAAGTCCAGGAAATGTTTAGGAAAGGCACCTTCCCCAAACCGCAGTTTGGAAGCTATGAACTGGGCCAAATTTGTGCCAAATTTTGGCTCATGAGCTGGTTTATGCCTATCCCTACAGCTGAACAGTGGGGAACAGATGCTCCCCCATTGCTCATTTGTTTTTTGGGCTTTCTGCAAACCCTGTTTAGAGTGACTGTGATCCCTTTCAACAGGATTTGTGAGGCCATGAACCACATACTGTTTTGGTTTGCCAATGAACCTCCCAGTTAGGTTTGTGGTTCAGCCATGAACTGACACAAACTGCATTTTTCTGGTTCATGCCCATCCCTACTTCTACCTGCAGTTAATTTTCTCAGGGGTTCTTCAGGTCTTAATGAGTTTATTATTGAATTTACATCAAATAGATATAAAATCAATAAAAAAGAAATCTTCAAAATGTGTAGTCTTTCTTTCAAAATATTTTTAAAGATCTTCCCAGATTTTGCTTCCATTCGTAATGTCAATGCAAGATCCTCCAATCTTTCAATTTTAGAAACTGAACACTAGAGATTTTAGAAACACTATTGCCAGAGGAACGTACTATCTCAAGTTATTTATCAAGTAAGCAAACATAACTAAAGAAGCCTTTTGATTTTTGCTGCCTCCTAAACAAAGATCTCTGGGATAGACTGACCATTAAGATCACCTGAAAAAGTCCTGGAGCTGCCCCTCCTGGGCCACACTGGTCCTCCTGAGTAGTGTGACTTCTATACAGAATGGGAGCTGCCACTGCATGTTGGCGGCCCTCAGCTCGTGCGAGACAGATGTGAACTGTCACAAGTCAGCAGTCTCTGCCTTGCAGAAACCATACAAGGCAGTGTTCCTGAAAAGGTTTCCTGCAGATTTGTTTGACTTTTAATTCCTACTGAGAACATTAAACAGTGCTGAGAATGTTGACTGAATTAGGAGCTTTTGTTGTTATATGATTTTATGCAGCATTTTGTATTTCAGATTTTTAAGTAGATGCTTTGGACTGTAAGATGAAGAGGGATGCGCATTTAAAACAATTTCTGTCTCCTAGAATTCCTAGAATTCCTAGAATTTCTGTCTCCTAGAAAACAAACTTTTCTTTTATGACCATTATATTTCTTACTTTTAATTGCTGTATCTTTTTTTAAAGCTCTGAATGGAATAGTGGGCTATAGAGTAAATAAATACAAAAATAACTAATATGCAAAACCAGCACTGAGAAACTGAACATGCTTTTCCCAACTATGGGTTGGATCCTGTCAAAAGATCCACGTATGGGGGGGGGGAGGATTTCACCTTTCTGTGACAGCTTTCCAACTCTCCCTCATGTTTCTCCTGGTGGGGGTTCCTTGCCCACCAAGAACAGCATTTGAGGGACCATTTGGTGTTGCTTTGGAAGGCAAGAGGTGGGGAATCTGTGCTTCCATGCATGGAATTTAAATGGGATCCAATCCTATGGCTGCAATCCTAAGGACACCATTTTGAATAACACAGGATTTACTTTTGAATATACCCAATTAGGTTTGCTCTCTTTGATACAGATTTTGATGTATACAAAATGGTTTTTACTTGTTTTGCCAGATAGAAGAATTTCGAAGACTGAGGACACATGTTAAAGGAGCAGAACTCCTAGAAGGCTGCGACGGAATTCTAGGAGACAACTTTAGGCCCACTCAGCCACTTAGCGACAGAGTCATAAGGGCAGCCTTCCAGTAGTAAAGAGAAACAGTGGAAAGATCCTGATGTAGGTAAGTAGAAAAACATCATTAATATGTATAAAGTAGATATTTCTGCTTCTTGGTAACATCTCTACATAGCATACATGATAGTTTCCTTTTAAGGAGAACAAAGTGGGAACATTGTATTGAATTTAAAATGTACCTTTTCTGCTTATTTATAGCTAAGAATAACAGGGGTACATAACTAGCACATGGAGTACTGATCTATTAGTGCTCAACAAATAATAAATACAATTTATTTATAATTTAATAAATATAAATTATTAATGCTGGTTGCATGTGCTAAGAGGTCTGACTTGACAATACCTCTGTCCTGAACTCTGCTTTCTCAGTGACTCTTCTGGGCGCTTCTGCATTCTCATTTTCCTCTCTTTCGTGTTCCTGTTGCTTTGGGTTCCCCCCCCCCCCCTTTTCTGTGCATGTTTTGGTCCTTCTAGCAGTCAGTTTGATATTACATCACTGTAGGTCTGACATAAGAACCTGCAGTTTAAATCTTGCCACAGACCAGGTCAGGGAAAGATCAATGCTATGCAAGAGGAAACCTGGAAATTATATGATATGGGGATAATGGCAGCATGCTTGCCCCCCCTGTGGAAACTGCAGAGAGTGGGATGGAGGTGCATGGAGATAGCAATGGCATGCTTCATCTCTGCACCACACCCTGCTGGCACTGGTCCTCTCACTTATCACGTTGGCGTGGAAGCACTGACTGGCTGAGAATCTTGCTGGGCCTGCCGCAGCCCAGAAATCCATCCTCCCACCAACAACTGAGCCATGGATCGGCAGTTAACCCCCCCCCCGAACTCTGGAGCTTATTGATGCCATTTTGAAAGTGATGCTGCTCCCCCCCCCCCCCCCCCACAGCTTGGCTGTTGGTAGACCTTTCACGTGGAAGTTCTGCCTGTGGCTACTGTGCCATTCCTCCTTTAAGTCAGAGCAAAGAAGGTTTTTCTTTCTTTGCTGCTGTTTAAAGGGGAAAGCCCTATGACTCATGCTCAGAAAGACCACAGCATCATATGGAAGCTCCCCAGAAAAGCGGAAGCATACAGTGTTCCATCTGGGGAAAATTTGTGTGTAGAAACAGCCAGTATAATGTAAATGCTCAAAAACCCACTCTGCTTTGAAGCCAAACCAGGGTGAAACTTTTGTGTCATCTTCCATTCTAATCTGATTTAACCGGAAGCCTTCTTTCATGTCATCAGACTGCACTTTCAAACAATTCCAGAAGTCTGCCTTTTCAATACAATTTCCCAGTCACCAAAGATCAGTCCCCACTCAGCCTCAGGGAGGAATTGTTCCTCTATACATGGTCTGGTGGTCTATTTGGTATTCAGCACCTCTACAGTTTAAGAAAGTATTTTCTTAAGATCTGCTATGTTTAAAACGTACCAAAAGTTAAGTAGACTGTTGGGAGAATAGTTAGTTTACTTAATTTTTATATATTTCTAGAACTTTACAGTGCAGTCCTAAGCACAGTTACACCCTTCTTGGCCAGTTTACTTTAATAGACTTAGAAGGGTTTAATGCTGCTTGAGATTTCCTTGTGAGTTACTGGTGAGAATTGTAGCAGGTTTCAGCCAAATTTCTAATAATATAATAGGGGACACAAATGTTAAGCAATAGTGTTTTAAATTGATCATCCTATCTTCTAGAAAGACATTATTGCAAAAGAGAAAAAAATAAAAATATCATTCCTTCAAGTTTTATTTTAGATATTGCAAGTATGATTACAACTAATGTTAAATAGTTTGTCTTTTCTCATAGAAACCCTGGGATAGATCATTATAATTGGTCATCTTATATGCCCTCTAAAACAGGACCAGGGTTGCCAAGCCTGGCCTGGAAACCAGTTCAAGACCAGGGGAACATGGTGGGTAGGGGGAGACGGAGGAGGCTGTTGGCTGATGGTGTGATGTTGCTTCTGGGAAGACCTGGAAGGTGCTTCATGCCTCTCTAGGAATTGACCAAAACTCAATGTTAATGTGCTTTTGGTGATTCCTAGAAAGGTGTGACATCATTTCTAGGTTTTAACAGAAGTGATGTTGAGCTGTTGACCTATGGACATTTTTAAAATTTTATTCCCCCCCCCAATGCCTCTCAAAACAGCAGCAAGAAATACCAGCAAGGGGCGGGGTATCCCTTACCCTCACCAGGGGCTAGCAACCCTAGGCAGGATAATTGATACCTAAAACATCCACAACAGATGTTGATTCAATTATCAAAGTTACAACTGGTTGTATTACATGGTTGTTTTGACAGTGCTAGTTACCTATCATTCTCCAAGTCATACTGGTAATTTCTTCTTAACCAGAGTAAACATGTTTAATACAAACACTGGAATAGAAATAGTGCTGATATAGAAATAAGGGCATAGCTACCTGTACTGGGTTTACACATTGAAGGCTATTGTATGGTGAGAAGATAGTGAATCTTTATCGAACCTTATTAATTCAATGTATTTGCTCATTTTCTCTCTATCCCAGGCTTCAGGCCTGCACTGCCCAGCTAATTTGTACATCACAATGTTGCATGCAGTAAACAGCTGCCTGGGAGAAAGCATGCCATGGACAGGTGCTGGCACGTGCATACAATTTGGGCCACAACAATTTTTAAAATGCTAGGCAAGCCTCAAGCTATTTGGATCTTGCTGGCTGGCTGAGAACTATGCAGCCATGTGTGACATCCAAGGAGTGACATCTCCAGAGGACTACCAGGAGATCCCCCAGTCGCCAGGGAGGGATGTAGTAGGCTTATCTTTGCTTGCATTTGCCTTGTTATGTAACCACCACCCTGCTTATAACACCTTGTTAAACCTTGATAAACACCATCTTAATCACAACTGATTGGACCTCCTTTGGGGTATCCTGTGAACCTAAAAGAAGAGTCTGGTAGGTCCGCTGTTCATTAGATTTCCCTGGGTATTCCTTGAGTTTTGAGCTTTTCAGGCATGCACGGGCCTAGTGAGGAAGACTGTTGCTCTATTGGGGAAGACATTTGTAGTCCATCAGTATATGCAGAACCCCTGAATACAGCAAATTCTTGCTACCTGGGGCTATGTCAGAGCACTCAGAGTTTCTACCATGAAACTGGAGATGGAGTAGATTGTATCTGTTCCAACTTTTATAGCTGTCATAAGAATAACAGATTAGTAGCAGTAACCTTTAAATCCTATAATTAATTATGGGCTGCAATTAAAAAATGTGTTGTAAGCCAATTTAAGTGGGTTGTCCCTAGGGCTGCCAAGTCCCCCTGTAGAGCGGGGGAAACACCGATTTTTAAAGCTTTCCCCCGCTTTTCCAAAATTGGCCACCGGGGGGACAAAATGGCTGCCAGCAGGGGAACCTCGGAGCCTGCCCTGCTGGCCTCTTGAACTTCTTAAAAGGGAAATTTCCCCTTTAAGAGCTGATCAAGCAAGACAGCCCCGCCCAGAGATTAAGGAGGGACTGTGCAAGGTTGCTGCTGGAGTAAGTTGCTTCCGTGCAAGGTTGCTGCTGGAGTAAGCTGCTTAAGGTGCTGGGGTCTGCGAGCTCTTTTCCTTCTCTGTCTCTCCCCCTCCCCCTCTTTCTTTTTGCTGTCTGTCTGTCCACTGTGGTTTTGTCAAAGGAATAAACTGTCACTTCCAAAGAGGTAAACATCACAAGGAGAGGTTGCCTGTAGAAGGTCTGGGAGTGGGATTGTTTAAAATGTCTTGTCGTGGCTGTTTGGGTCCCCCCAATCCTCATTTCCCTTCTGCAAATAAAAGTTGGGATTCCTCATTTTTATGCCAATTTTCTGTTTCTTTCAACCATGTCCCCCCCCCCCTCCGGCAGTAAAAATCTGCATTTTTAAAAGCATTTGTACATCAAGTAACCGGTATTTTAAGTTAGGGATGGATCCAACTAGCTTTTCTGCTGGCGAAAAGGGGAGGACAAAGGTCCTCTTTAGCCACCAAAAAGCCTATGCTGGGGGGGGGGGAGAAGTTATGGGACTTACATGGACAACAGCTGGGTGAAACAAGGGCCAGAAATAAAGCCTGGGAATTGGGCAAGAGTAAGTGAAAAAGCTGTCTGTCTGTCTCTCTCTCTCTCTCTCTGTCCCCATCCAGCAGAGGTCTATCAGTGGCTATTATAGCCACAAGGTCTAAATGGAGCCCTTTGTCTGGGGCAGTGATGCTCTGCATTCTTGGTGCTTGGGGGGCAACAGTGGGAGGGCTTCTGGAGTTCTGGCCCCGCTGCTGGAACTCCTGAGGGCACCTGGTATTTTTGGCCACTGTTGTGACACAGAGTGTTGTACTGGATGGGCCGATCCACTGTGGCTTCTCTCCTGTTCTTATGATATGAAAATCATATTTAGCACTTGTGTAGCACTTAGGGCTTCATATTCTGCCGAGATGAGGAAGGATTCAGTAGGGCCGTTGCTCAGTGATAGAGCATCTGCTTGACATGCAGGAGGTATCAGCCTCTTCAGCTAAAAAAGGATCAGGTAATAGGTGACATTAAAGATCTCAGCTTGAGACCCTGGAGAGCCACTACCAGTCTGAGTAGTCAATACTGACCTTGATGGACCAATGGCCTGATTCAGTATTAGGAAACTTCATGAGTTCATGTGTCAGCATGTGGAAGCAACATCACAGGATGTGACATCACAAAATGATGTCACTTCCTTTCTCCTGGCTCCACCCCCAAAGTCTCCTGGCTCCACCCCCAAAGTCCCCAGATATTTCCCAAGCTGGACTTGGCAGCCCTAGTTGTCCCAGTGGTGCTGCCTATATTTTCTTTGTTAGCATAGATTTTTTTAAAAGAGAAAGACAGGCACAGGGACAGGAGAACAGAGACAGACCAAATGCAACAAAAGATAGAGCTCAAATTAGTATATAATGTGTGAAAACTGGAATTTAAGCTGGGACAGCTTTTTATACAGCTGCATGATACACTGCAATCTTCCAAAATACTCTCTCTTGCCCTACTGTTAAAAGATATTTCCCTTTGCATGTGGTTAGCCTCCAACGAAATAATGTACGTTTATGGTAAAACATTAAAAGTAGATGCTGTGTTGTGGTGTGTGTTTTTTATTTTGATACAAAATCAGCTCTGAAGAATCAGCAATAATAATAAGAGAAGAAATAGAAATAAAATAAAGGGATAAAAGGGTATTTATTTTTATCTATATATCTAATTCTGAAGTGGCCCCCTCTGTGTGGATATCTAAATCCGCACTGAGGGGGCACTTGGGGGGCAGGGAGATTTTCCTACACACATGGAGGAGTCTCCACGTGTGCACAAAAATGCTAAAAGTTTAAAAAAAGTTTTGGGGGGATATTTAAATCCCCTCAAGGGTAAAAGCATTCCCTGCGCATGCGCAGAGAACACTTTGGCCATGGGGGGGCCTCGGCGGGCAGTGGGCCTTGCCACTGTCGCTGTTTTCAGGGAGGGCAGGGGGAAGGAGGGGAAGAGACTTGGCATGGGGCGGGTCTTGCTGCCGCTGCTGCTGTTTTTGGGGAGGGCAGAGGGAGGGAGGAGAAGAGGCTTGGCATGCAGCAGGTCTTGCCACCACTGCCATTCTTGGGGAGGGGAGGGGGAGGGAGGGGAAGAGGCTGGTGATTCCTCCTGGACGTGGAGCTCCTTTTCTCCCCCCCCCCCCCCCCACGAGTATCGCAGGTCCTCCTGCTTGTTTATTTTATTTTATTAGACTTTTACCCCGCCCTTCCAGCAAAGCCAGCTCAGGGCGGCTTACATAACCAGTATAAAATACAACAATGTAAGAATAATAATACAGTCATACAATGTACAATATAAAATTCATAAATACACACTTTAAAACCATAAATATAATACATATTAAAGTGCTAGCATTTGATTCCTCAGCATACAGTCAGCTGAGATGTCCACAGTGCACAGTTCCCGCTATAACTGGGGGACCCAGAAGGGATGAGCTTACTCTCCGTACTGTTAGATGTAAGCAGTGACAGCGGTGGTAGTAATGGTGGCGGCTCCAAAGGCCTGGCGGAAGAGCTCCATTTTACAGGCCCTGTGGAACTGTAACAGGTCTTTCAGGGCCCTGAACTCCTCCAGGAGCTCATTCCACCAGAGTGGAACCACCACTGAGAAAGCCCTGGTCCTGGTTATTACTAGCCTAGCTTCCTTGATGTTTGGGAGGACCAGGAGATTTTGGGTCCTGGATCGCAGCGCTCTCTGGGGGACATATGGGGAAAGATGGTCCCTCAGGTATGCAGGTCCCTGGTATAAAAGGAACATGCAGTGCAATAGGGACTTAACATTGATGGGGTACACAAATTATGGGGTGACGAAGAGGTACTTTCCTCTGACTGAGAGGCTATTTCTGGGCTTCAGTCAGGTGTTTGCATATCCCACACACCCGAAGGCAAAATTTTGTAACTTTGTTTGTTGTGTCTTGGGAAAAGTCTGCAAGGAGGAGGGAGGTGTATAGTTGTTCAGATCTTCCTGGTAAAGTTGGCAGAATTGAAACTATATCTTGAGATTGGATATAGTTGTAAAATGGGCAGCACAGCAGAACATGTTCAATAGACTTTATTTCTCTGCATGACATGGGCAGAACCATTGAGAGACTGGGATGTGATGGTATCTGCCTTCCAGGAAGGCTGATGTTAGAATGTTAAAGCATGCAAGAGTAAAGATTTCTCCAGTATTTGGAGATCATGAGGGATCTGAGGTAATCTGTTGGTTGAAAGCATTTAGTATATTGGAGAATAACTGGATGTTTCCATATCTGGGCTTTGTCCAATTGTAGAGCTTGATCCCAGAGATGCTGTTTAACTGTTTCTTTTGCAGTGTGTATTTAAAGGTGGGTCCTGGGCTGGACAATGTTGAAGACTGCAGGGCAGTCCAGATAAAGCAGTCACTGGCCACTCTTTGCCTGCAGAGTTGTTTGCTTGCTTGCTCAACATGTCCTTCACTCTCCTGGAATTTCAATTACATGGTACTTTGCTGCAGTCACAAAATGTCATTATTTTATTTTTGAAATGGGTGATTTCAAATGCATCTCGATTCTTGCATAGAGATTACTTGGGGGAAGACACAAACATATTCATGTCAATTTTATTTGTCTGGAACTGAATAATATCCTAAGGCCATTGCCAGTAATTCAAGTTTCAGCAGCATTGAAATTGTTTGACTTTGACTGTTAAGCATGGAAGAGGTACCAAACGTACTGATCTGAAATGGGAAGCTATTTCAGCACACTTGACAATGCTTAAAACTAATTGTTTGAAACATTTCTATTACTGTAGTCATCATTTATAAAATAACACATGATTTTAGAGCTCAGAACTGAACATGTAATAGATTAGGATCCACTGGAAGGCTGCTCTGAATTTGGTTCTGTACATTCTATTTTCCCATAATGACTGGATTTCAGTTTGAATATCCACATTTCTGTTCTGTTTCTCCTTTGAAAGAAATGAACCTGTAAGTCTTTATTTTTACATTGGATTCTCTTTTCTCATACCCAATTTATTCTTGTTAAAATTAACACTGGTTTCAACATTGCTTTTGCATCCATTGCATGACATATAGCACATATCTGGTATATAAGAAACAAAAGTAAAAGTGACAAAAAATTGGGGGGAAAACCCCAAACGGCGTAACCCTAAGGGCACTTCCCTGGGAGTAACCCCCCTGAACAGAACTAAGTAGGATTCTGATGAGACCTGCTTAGCATTTCTCTTCAAAATGCCCATGTCCCTAAACCAGGTGTTTGAACCCATAGAGATTTGCATTTTGGTCCAGGGCATTTTTGCTCATTTTCCATTTTGGATGCACATCACAAAAAGCTAATCAAGATCTCAGAAAACATTCTCTCTGCTGAATTTTTCTCTCATGATATGAATTTCATAGTGACCTCAAATTATACTTTTACAATGAAATTCACATTCTTGTCCTTTGGCTTCAGTCTGATCCCTTATTAAAATGCCATTAACTGATTTAAAGCCTCTTCCTTATCTAAATGGAATGTTAACTTCTTAACAAAAACATGCTTTAAAAGCCAAAAGGAGGTGAGAGATTTCATATTCTTCAAACATATACATTAAAAAATGGAAACATCTTAACTTAAATCTGGTTTCCTGAAGTACAAGAAAGATTAACACAACACAAGAGACCAGAGAAAAGGTGGGGTATACATATTTTAATTAATAAATAAAACCCCTAGTTTTCAATGAAGGCTGTAAGCCTGTCTAAAACTGAGGAAGGTATTTTTAGAACTCATCTGGAGTTTTCTTGCTAGATAAGATCATAAGAACATAAGCAGAGCCCTGCTGGATCAGACCAGTGTTCCATCTAGTTCAGCATCCTGTCTTACAAGGTGGCCAACCAGTTCCTCTGGAGGGCCAACAAGAGGGCATACAGGGTGAGGCCTTCCCTTCATGTTGCCTCCTGGCACAGGTATTCAGAAGTTTATTGTCTCTGAATATGGAGGTTTCTGTTACTTATCATGGCTAGTAGCCACCGATAGACATATACTCCATAAATCTGTCTAATCCTCTTCTAAAGCTGTCTATGCCTGTGGCCATCACTAAATCCGCTGGCAACAAATTCCACGTTTTAATCACTCTCTGTATAAAGAGATATTTCATTTTAACCAGGGCTATTTTTGGGCAGGAATGCACAGGAATGGAGTTCCAGCTGGCTTCCAAGTTGGCCATGCCTACAGCCTCCCCTCCCGAGTTCCCCAGGTGCCTCACAAGCCCTGGGGCACCTGGGGAAGCCAAACTGATCCAGAGAGGGAAGGCAATTTAAACTGCCTCTCCTCCTCGGGTTCCCCAGGCAGCTGCGGGGCACCTGGGGAAGCCCATCCTGGGAGGGAGCTGCGCTGTCAGAGATGTGGCCTAATATGCTAATGAGTTTCTGCTGTTGGGTGTGGCCTATTATGCTAATGAGTTTCTGCTGGGCTTTTTCTACCAAAAAAAGCCCTGATTTTATCTATTTTGAATCTACTGCCAACAGCTTCATTGAATGCTCTCAAGTTTTCTGCAAATCTGGCCATTATTACACTACTCACCCCCAGTTCCAGATCATTTATGAACAAACTAAATAGCACTGGACCTACAATTGATCTTTGTGGCAACCCATTGTTTCCTTCCCTACATTTATTCCAACTCTGCCTTGTGTCATTTAAGCAATTTTTAATCAATAAGAGAATGCATCCTCTTATCCCATGACTGCTAAATTTACTCTGGAGTCTTTGGTGAGGCATCTTATCAGAACCCCAGTCTGATTATATCTCTACCATGCCACCATTATCTACATGTTTGTTCATTTTCTCAAACAACTCCATAAAGTTGGTGAGGCAAGATTTTCATTTATAGAAGCCATACTGATTTTCCATCAGAAGGCTTAGTTCCTGTATGTGAATAATTATTCTATCTTTGATTACATTTTCCACTAATTTTTGTGGGACAGAGGTTAGGCTAACTGGCCTATAATTTCCTAGTTTCCCACTGGACCCTTTAAAAAAAACTGGTGTCACATTTCCTTTTCTCCAGTCTTATGGTACAGTGATTGAATATAGTGATAAATTACATATAATAGTAGATCAACAATCTCACATTTGAGTTCCCTAAGAACTCTCAGATCTTCTTCGTGGTCTCTGTGCATCACACCTCTGGGATAAAGTGTGCCTGCGCCGATCCCGATCGGTAATCTTCAAAGCATAACGGATTTTCGCGCCAGCTCCCCGGTCACGTGCACGTCCCACTGCGCATGACCCGGGGAGAGGCACGAGGATCCCGCCAGTTCTCTTCTGACCGCCGCGTCGTGAGGACCCCCTCTCCGCTTCGGTCGGTAGTTAACTTTCGTTTCTTCTTTTTCCAACTTTGGAAAGGCCTTTCGGACTGATTTTCTTGGCTTTACTTGACCTACGGACTGTTTTCCTGGACTCTCTTTTGGATTCTCCTCCTTCTACTCCCCGCCCGGCCTATGGCCCAGCGGTGGGGTTTCTTTAAACGCTGCCTTAAGTGTGGGAGTAAAATCCCCCCCCCAGACAAGCACTCCCTCTGCTTGCTGTGCCTAGGCGAGTCACATCGTGACGACTCCTGTTCGAGTTGCGCCGCGTTCTCCAAACAAACTCGTAAGAACCGGGCGGCCCGACTCAGAGTGGCTCTCTTGGAGGCAGCGTTGTCACCGAAGATGTCCGCAGCCGACGCCTGGGCAACATCCCCATCGGTACCGACGGGCCCGACATCGCCACCGATGCGAAGCCCTTCTGGCACCGAGAAGTCGGCACCGAAAAGACCCCTCTCACTGCCACGAACTCCCGCTAAGAAGCGTAAGGAGGGCAAAGAGGGTAAGGGCAAGCTGAAGCACAAAACCTCGAGTGCTTCGTCGACGCATCCCGCGTCTGACATGACCCAGCACGGGTCTCCGCAGCTTGACCCTCCAGGGCGTGAGCGACCCCGGGGCAGCCCCGTCTCCCCGATGCCGCGACCCATCCAGCTCACAGGAACCCGACATCGAGCTGACGCAGATCCCTCACAGCAGTCCTGAGACCGGGCCCGACCCGATGCCGGCACCGAGAGGCGAGCGAGACTGGCGCCTCCCCCCATCTTCGGTGCCGTGGGACGTCCGTCAATGGCGATACCTGTATGGTTCCTCCTACCCGCCACCTCCACAATGGTACCCAGCGGAGTGGGATCGCCAATTGACATCGTCAAGAGTCTCCCGATGCCGAGATCCCCCGGCCCCAACTCCGATACCGATACCGAAACCGAAACCGATACCGAAACTAATGATGCCGATACCCACCTCACCCGATGTCGACCTCCCTCCTTATCAGCCAGACCCATCGACCCCTATGTCTCCCTCCGAACACTCCGACCATTCGATGCCCGAATCTCCCGAATCATCCGATGACGAATCTCCCATCCAGCCGTCACCATCCCCTGATGTGGCTGAAAATTTACCAATCTCCCCCTCCGAGGACGTGAAATCCTATGGAGAACTTATCAAACGAATGGCACATTCCTTGGCACTTGCCACGGTCCAACCAACTCCTACCGCTACCGATGCCATCTTCGACATCGTACAGATGGATACATCCACCGCGGTAGCGTTGCCACTAATTTCGGTGCTCTTGAGCACTGCCAAAGAATCCTGGGGCCACCCCTCCTCAACCCCAATTTCCAACAAGAGGTTAGACCACATGTATAGGCTCCAAGAGCCAGGGGCAGAATTCCTATTCATCCACCCCAAGCCCAACTCAGTCGTTGTGACCCCCTCGGCTAGGGGCCGTAGCGGACATTCCTCCCCCTTGGACAAGGAGGGACGGAAATTAGATTCTTTCGGGAGACGATTTTATTCAGCCGGTGCACTGGGCATAAAAACGGCAAACTACACAGCCTGCATGAGCAGGTACCAGTACTCCCTATGGGAACAGATGACACCACTTCTGGCCCAGCTTCCTGAGGATAAGCAACGCCTTGCTAGGAAGATCCAGAGGGAAGGCATGGTGCTAGCAAAGCACCAGCTTAACGCATCCAAGCATGCTGCGGATGTCACGTCCAAGACACTCACTTCAGCAGTCGCCCTTCATCGCCACGCCTGGCTGAGGTCGACTTCGCTTCCACAAGACACTAAGTCCTTAGTGGAAGATCTCCCTTTCGAGGGTGAAGGACTGTTCAGCTCCACGACAGACACAGTCCTTCATGATTTAGATAAGAGCATCAAAACATCTCGAAACTTGGGTGTCTCACAACCGAGACAACAGAAGCAGAAAACATGGCAGAGATCTTGGCCCAAACAGCAACCGCGAAGATCTCCCACTGAACCCCAATGGCAGAGACCGCCGTCTACTGTTTATCAACAGAAACCTTATGGCCATAAGCCACGATTCCCGTCCGCTTCTGCTTCCAAGACTAAACCACCCAAGCCGAACAAGCAGAGTCTTTGACTCTCCCATTCGCTCCGATCTTCCCACCCGTCTATTCCCCTTCCTACTAGCATGGCAAAGTATCACGACAGACAAATGGGCACTGTCGGTTGTAGCAGAAGGCTACAGAATAGAATTTTTCCAGATTCCACAAGAATCGTACTTCGTAACCACCCCTCCCTCCGACACCCTATCGTCGGAAGTCGAAACCCTCCTCTCAAAAGATGCCATAGAACAAGTACCACCAAACCACCTTCAGCGGGGGTTCTACTCCCGCTACTTCACGGTCCCAAAAAAGGATGGCGGACTTCGTCCCATATTGGATCTGCGGAACCTCAATGCGTTCATCACCTACAAGAAATTCCGTATGACCACTCTACAGACCATCCTACCGCTACTAGAAGCCAACGCGTGGATGGTGACGCTGGACTTAAAGGACGCATACTTTCATGTGACGATCCACCCGTCACACAGACAGTACCTACGCTTCGCGATCGGTCCGCGTCACTTCCAGTACAAGGCCCTACCCTTCGGCCTCTCTACAGCTCCTCATGTCTTCATGAAGCTTATGGCAGTAGTAGCGGCACATCTGAGACTCCAAGGTGTCCACCTTTACCCCTACCTGGACAACTGGCTTCTAGTCGCCCCCTCTACGACGGAACTACAGAACCACGTCTCTACTACCCTTCGTACCCTAGAATCACTAGGGCTGACTATAAACCTCAAAAAGTCCATGCTTATCCCTTCCAGACGGGTTCAGTTTATCGGAGCTATCCTGGACTCCTTGCAATGCAGAGCATTCCTACCCCCCAACAGAGCAGCGGATATAGTCTCCCTTTTCCAGTCTATCCAAGAGACCAAGGAGGCTACAGCCAAACAAATCCTTCGCCTGCTAGGCCTGATGGCCGCGACAACAGCAGTAATTCCCTTCGCCAAATTGCGAATGAGACCACTGCAGCTTTGGTTCTTGAGGCGTTTCCGCCCCAAATTCCACTCCCTCTCCAAACTTTTCCAGATATCTACTCAGGTCCTGGAGACCCTGAATTGGTGGCTTGTGCCCCAGAATTTACACTCAGGTGCACCTTTCCGGCTTCCACCCCCCTCAGCGACCGTCACCACGGACGCATCCCTATGGGGCTGGGGAGCTCACCTGGACGGTGTAGGTGTGGGAGACAGGTGGCACCCCTCTGTGGCACACAACCATATCAATTTTTTAGAGCTGCTGGCAGTTCTCTACGCAGTGAGATCTTTCCGCCAATCCCTAACGGGGAAAACGGTGACTGTCCTTACAGACAACACCACCACTATGTTTTACATCAACCGCCAGGGTGGGACGGTCTCCCGTGGACTTTGCCGGTTAGCGATAGAGCTGTGGAACGAGTGCCAGGCACTAGATATTCACCTGGTGGCAACTCATCTCCCAGGACTACTCAACGTCCAAGCGGACTTCCTAAGCAGAGGGGGAGCATCCCTACACGAGTGGGAGCTGAACCCCCTCTACCTGACTCCGATCTTCGACCATTGGGGACATCCATCCGTGGATGTATTCGCCTCTCGAGAGAACAAGAAGTGCCATCTATTCTGTTCCAGAGCAGGAACGGACCCGACCTCTCTCGGAGACGGTCTCCTCTTCCGGTGGACAGGGAAACGGTTGTACCTATTTCCCCCAATCTCTCTCATACCGAGAGTAGTCCACAAACTGTTGACAGAGCGACTGTGGGCAATTCTAGTTACCCCATGGTGGCCGAGACAACCCTGGTTCCCCACGCTCCTCAGCCTCTCACGAGGGACGTATCTCCATCTCCCAACGGACCCGGACCTCCTAGGGATGTGCGGGGGCCGAGTACTGCACCACGATGTGCCCAGGCTGAAATTGACAGTGTGGCTGATCCGAACTTAGGGTTAGAATCACGCATTGCTCAAGTTCTACTGAACTCACGCAAACTCTCCACTCGACGTTCATATGAGTCAAAATGGACTAAGTTTTTAACATTCCTGGCGTCTGTGGGACGGCCCTCAGTCCCCGCCGGACTTAAAGATGTTCTTGGTTTCCTCCTGTCATGTAAGGACAGGGGACTGTGTCACTCATCTATCCGAGTCTACTTGTCAGCCATCTCAGTCAATCATCCTAAGATTGATGGCTATTCGGTGTTTTCCCACCCAACAACGAAACAGTTCCTCAAGGGAATGAATCGCCTCTATCCCCCAGTGCGGACAACAGTCCCGGCATGGGACTTGCCCCTGGTTCTCACTAAGCTGATGGGAAAACCCTTCGAACCCATAGCCTCATGCAGTCTTCAGCTTTTGTCATGGAAGGTTGCGTTTTTAGTGGCCATCACGTCTACTCGACGCGTGAGTGAGCTCTCGGCGCTCCGTTGCGACCCACCTTACCTCACGTTTCATCATAATGCCGTCACTTTGGCTCCAGATGTCGCTTTTCTGCCTAAGATAGTCTCGGACTTCCATATAGGGGCGGATATCACCTTGCCGGTATTTTTTCCTGATCCCCAGGACCCAACGCAACGTAGTCTACACACTTTAGATGTCAAGAGAGCCCTGTCTTTCTACTTGCACCGGACAAAATCCTTTCGCAAGTCTCCAGCTCTCTTCATTTCTTATGCCTTGCCCAGGCAGGGACAGAAACTGTCGTCTCAAAGACTCTCGAAGTGGATAGTTGAGACGATAAAACTCGCCTATCTTCTGGCCAAAAGGCCACTGCCGGCGTCCCTCCGGGCACACTCCACTCGAGCCGTGGCTACTTCCACAGCATTCCTCAAGGGCATTCCCCTGGGAGACATCTGCAATGCTGCAACGTGGGCGTCCCCTCACACGTTTGTGAAGCACTACGCCCTAGATGTCCGCGTCCATCAGTGTACTGTGGTGGGCCGTGCAGTCCTGCAAGCAGCTCAGATGTGAGACCTCCAGCACCCACCTCCAGGTATGTGGTGTGTTCATTGCTCGCTATTCTCCCAGAGGTGTGATGCACAGAGACCACGAAGAAGATTTACAGGTTGCTTACCTGTAATTGGAGATCTTCGAGTGGTCATCTGTGCATTCACACCACCCGCCCTCCTTCCCCTCTGCTTTCGGTCTCCCTCACTTTTTTCCTTGGGGGCTGTTAGCAGCGGTCAGAAGGAACTGGCAGGATCCTCGTGCCTCTCCCCGGGTCATGCGCAGTGGGACGTGCACGTGACCGGGGAGCTGGCGCGAAAATCCGTTAGGCTTTGAAGATTACCGATCGGGATCGGTGCAGGTGCACTTTATCCCAGAGGTGTGAATGCACAGATGACCACTCGAAGATCTCCAATTACAGGTAAGCAACCTGTATGTATGTGCCATCAGAACCTGGAGACTTATTGGTTTTTAATCTCCTCAACAGGTGTAGAACATCTCTCATCACCTCAGTTTGACTCTGTTCTTTAGGCTCCCTTCCTGAAAATAATGGTTGTAGCCTTGGTACATTCCCCACAGTGAACACAGGTGCAAAGAAATAATTTAGTTTCTCTGCCATTCCCCCATCTTATAAATGCAGGCTGTCTTCAGAGGAATGCAGTAGCAAAGCCCCACTGCTCAATGAAAAGCTGGGTGCCGTGGCACACACAGACCAAAGAGCAATCTCCTTCCCAGCAAAGTTGATCAACTTCCTCCTATCTCTCTCTAATTCCAATCCTCTCCAACTCGCTACAAAACCCAACAAAGCGGGGCTGAGCTGCACCTTGGGCTTATATAGCTATCAGATCCCATAGAGATAAATGGGAGCTGTGTAAGTGGCAGCCAGCAGTGCCTGTCAAGCTTTGGAGGGTCCTATTGGTGTTTCCAAGGTTGGAGAGAATTGCACCCCCACTGTTGCCTGGGAGTTTGTTTGGTCAACACCAGTTTTTTTGGGAAATGTTTCTGTTTTCCAAATCATCCTGAACCACCCCCAAAGTTTGAGGAATCTTTAGGAAACATGTGCTTTTATGAAGATTGCATGATGACCCCCGGACTGGCCCAAGTTCGGCACAAAACTTACTTTGTGCACTGGTTCGTGCCCTAGCAACACAACCACCAATATGTTCCTCCCTATCCTCCCTATAGAGCTTATACCCAGGGATGACTGTATCCCATTGATTTCCCCCATTTCACCATGTTTCTGGGATATCCACTATATCTAAGTTGTCATTTAACACACCAGCTCCCCCATCTTGGCTTGGAGGCTTCTAGCAACCTATAACATATCTTCAACAACTCTCCCCTCCCTTCACCCTTTTCTCTGTGGGCAAGGTACTCAGCAGGGATAGGATGTAATAGGAGTTAACTTCCAAAGATGATATTTTCCCTACATCTGGAGATCAGTCATAATTCCAGGAGAACTTCATGCCCCACCTGGAAGTTTGCAACCCTAAAGTCCTCTGGGTTCTTCGTTATCTGCAGTGGCTTCTGAGCATGGTTGGAGCCTCTATAGCTGGAGGGGGGAAGAGATTTTATTCCAAAAAGACTTGGGATAATGCAGCATATTCCAAATTGAGGCTGAAGACAGACTGGAGTTCGGGCCTGCATTACGTCCACTTTGCAAGTGGAGGAGGCGGGCCCGTGCACACAGCCACAGCTGCCTGGTGTAGCCCTCGCATACTCACCAGGTCCTGTGGTGCTGTGCTCCTGCGGCAGCCATACACCAGGTGGAAATGGTGTCCAGCCAGCTGGGTGCACTTTTCTCCTGCTTCCGGTGGGTGTGAACGCGTGCAGAAGCGCACAGCCACACGCCATGCTGCTGCTGCCACCAGAAGCCGCCTGCAAGGTGAATGCTGTGGGCTGCCTCCTCCCCAGACTGCTTGTGCTGCACTGCGTGCAGTGTGAACAGCAAGCTCTGGGACGCTTCGCCCCCGAGTTGCTCCACCCCACTTCTGTGGTGCAGTGGAGCACCAGTCTATCCTCAGCCTGAGATAAGCAGATTTTGACCATCACTAGAAAGAAAAAGTATGTGAGGTGAACAGCAGTAAGAAAAGCAGACTGTATGAATCAGCAAGAATTCTTTCTTTGAAAGACGATGTTTGTACTTGAAGTGCTTATTCTAGTATCAGAAATCTGTTCTTAAAAAGAGAGAATTAAGCCACTTACAAATTCACTACTGCTTCAAACAGCATGAAAATGAAAAGTTAAGCTTAATATCATTAGTATTCATGCCTGTAAACACATTGTACTGTTTTGCTTATAAATTAGTCTCCAAGCATCCACAATTTGCCTTGATCTTTTGGGTAGACATTGGGCTGGTATTCCTGGTACTGAGCTGTTATTTGTGACCCTGGTATTCATTGGTGCTCTCCCATCCAGGACAGGCTAGTCTGATCTCATCAGATCTCAGGAGCTAAGCAGGGTCGGTCCTGGTTAGTATTTGGATGGGAGACTATCAGGTAATAGCAGTGTTGCTGTGCAGAGGCAAATAATGGCAAGCCACCTCTGAACATCTCTTGCCTTGAAAACCCAATGTGGTCATCGTAAATCGATTGTAACTTGATGGCACTTTTCACCACTACCACCATCAAAGTTCTGCCTACAGGTTATTAAATTAATCAACCACTCTCCCTTTTGCCCTTGGGAAGAGTCTAAGGCTGCATTCAGACGGGCAGCTAATCCCACAATTGGCAATCCCGATCTTTTTTACCTGGTGTTGCACAACCAGACAGCTCCCCTCTGAACCACCTTACAGTACATGGACTCTGTGGTGGATTGTCTAGATGGCATCCACCTGAAAGAGCCACGAAGTTGGGATTTTTTTAAAAAAAAAATCTGTTTCCGCATGCGCATATGTGCCTCATTATGTGCTTGCTTTTCCACACATGCGCAGAATTGAATGGATACAGCTCAGTGGAGGGACTACGTGGCATGGGGAAAGGCCTAACTTATCCTCCTTCTAGGTGCTATGTCAGTTAACAAAGTTCATAAATTTCACAGGCCATTCAGAAACACGAAATTGTCCAGAATGCTTGAGCAGAGCTTTGTGGCTGTCATGCATTTATGCATTTATGCGCATATCACTAAGAGTATTTTTTAAAATGGTGGATGTTTGGGATGGTCTGGAGTCAGACCATCCTGACGGGCTGATTGCATACTAGAATGGTCAGATGGGGGAAAGTCCGCCATTGGCCCGTCAGCAAGCATTAGTCTGGACTTTCATCGGTATCTTTAAAGTACGGCTCCTTGGTGGGGGTCAACGGGCTGATCACGGAAGTGGCACCTTTCCCAGATGTTGCTGTTTAATCGTTCCTTTTAAATCTGCCAGGCACTCATGCCTGGGTCAAATCTAAAGACCCATCTGAACATGAAAATTGATCCTCTAAGGTGCTAATTTTCACACCAGTATGATAATAAACTTCAGGACTTCATTTCTAAATAGGGTACTTTGAAGGGGCAGCATAGAAATATCCTAAATAAAAAAATATTAAATGCCCAATATTTATTAAGGTGAAAGGGTACCTTCCAGTTCAGACTTTTGTTTTCAGAACCATTTTTGCAAGTCATTCCCTTTTGCAAAACCAGCAGTATTTTCTGCAACTGCCTTCCTGTAAGAAATTTTTACAACTGGGAAATGTGGCCAGGATTCTAAGCTCACTTTCTACTTGCTGTGAGCACTTCTGCTTGTGGAAGAGAGGGAGGGTGATTTTTGGTGATGCCCCCTCTGACTTCCATTATGTTCCTGAGGGTCTGGGTGCACAATATTGGGGGGCATGAATGATTGCAATGGGAGGGGGGGGGAAATGACCACTCTGTGTACCAAGCTCCTCTTCTGTTGCATAGGATCCAAGCCCTTGAAGTGTTTATACGACATATGTTCCACAATACTAAGCAAATCAGGAAAGGCATGACCTGTATGGAATAACAACTTAAAAAGTGAAAAGATATTGTTAACAATATACTTTCCCTATGCAAAAAGGTCACAAAAACTTTACGATGCTCAAACTGAATGTATATTTAATGCTGCTATTAATTGACCTGTTTGCAGCAGATTGTTGAGAAATCTGGTTAGGCCACACCCCAAATAAGGTGTCTTCTAAGGTGTTTATCTAAGTAAAATGTCATGAAGAATCTAGTAGAATACTGTTTAACTGTTGTGCTGCAAGTAGTGAAAAGTAGTGATGGATTACCATTATGTATTGACACTGATTAGTACCTTAATTGGGTAATGTATGCACTCTTTGTTATGGTTCAACCCCCAGATCCCTTTGATAGTGACCGTCAACTGAGGATCCTGCCCCAGAGGTCATGTTGTCCCTGAACCTGCCTGAAACAGACCAAGGGGAACACTCCATAACTGTATAAGAAGGAGGATGTGATATTGGACTCTGATACCAAGAGCAGTGACTTTCTAACAAGGAGTTTCAACTTCTTTCTAAATTAATGCACCAACCTACCTAAGAGCACTCATTGTCCTTTAGGCAAATGGTTGAACTGGCTCCTGAAGGTATAATTTGAGGACATTTACCAGTTTCACAGGGTTAAGACACAATCTGGAACACTGTTCATTTCAGCTTTCACTAAATGGCAGAGCTCTGGCAGCTCTCAAGCTTCCACTGGGATACAAGAGCTTAAATGAGTTCTAGTCTTTTTTAGATCAACATCTACATTACCTGTGGGGCTGTTCTTCTGCAAACCCCTTGGTACTTGCTACTTAATTCAGATGACTGAAAATTGTCTACAATTTCCCATCAGCTACCAAGGACCTCTAATGCAACAGGTCAACCCCTCATGCATTTGCACAGTATCTGTGTGCTCTTCATTTCATCTGAAACAGGAACCCTGTGACTGGTTGATTGTATCATGTGCAAATTTGTTTTTCTGTACTGAATTGGGGGGGGGGGGGGAGATCTGGAAGATTTCCTGCTGATATATTTGACTGTAAGGAAAGGTCCAGCTACCTATGGTGACTTCCTTGAGTATGAACCTCACATCTTCTTTTGTTGTGTTCTTCTTTTGCAACAAAAAACAGAGTTGCTGTGCTCTGGAAGTGCATGGACCATGTTTTTGTTACATGTACATAACACTCTCCAAAGCTGAGGTTCAGGAAACTATTCTATTCTAAAGGTCTATTAATATGCGGTGAAAATTAGGGTTTTCATAGCATTGACTGCCTGCTGGCTTGTAACACCATGAATTTCTCCTTCCAGCAACGCTCTATTTTTTAAACGTTTGGGTCCCTCTTTCCTTTTCAAGTGTTAAATAAATGGCTGTTTGCTTAAATGTATACACATCTTTGAAAAATAAAAATATAGCTTACCTAAAGAGCAAGGGACAAAGCACATGAATCAATCAACATTTGATTTGCTGATAAATACGTCTGAAGGAAGAGGGGTAAACACCTCAAGCAATTTTAAAAGGTATGTATGTGTGTTTCCTTGTACCATGTATTTCCTACACCACTTCCCCTTTACAACAGAGGTTGCAAGTTACATAGCATAACCTACACATTATGTAGGTTCTCCTAGAATCATGCATATTTTTGTATTGTCTGTTTGCAGTTCATATACTTTATTGTACAATGAAATATGCAATATGTCCCTTTTATATAAGATTGAAGAGGCTGATTTCTGCAGGCTTCACATGTTCCTGGTCCTTGATGTTTCTAGTCAGTGTTTCTATGCTTTCCTGGTTACTGGATTTTCTGGGTTTCATTAAAGAGGTGCCCAAGGGGGGGGGGGATCAAATAGTCTGGAATATTCCCCCTTTTTTATTTATTTATTTATTTATTTATTTATTTAATTTATTATTTCGATTTCTAGGCCGCTCTCCCTGCATAGCAGGCTCAGAGCGGCTTACAAAGTTAGGTGAACATTGTTCACAATAAAACAATAAAAACAGTTAAAACAAGTTAAAACATTACAACATTATGTAACAAAACCTAACATGTAAAGTGCTCAGTGCTGTCTGATGGCGTGTCAGCAAAATTATTTTGCTACGTTAACTTAATTGCTGGAATCAGCTTTCACAAATTATTTTTCATTTTCTGTTTTCAAAAACATACGCCCACTGGAAATATAAATATTGATTTCTAGTAAGCAATGAGAAAGAAGAACAATTGCACATTTTATAACAGCTGTTCAGCTAATTATCTTCATTTTATCTTATCTTGTATTCAAGAAGGAGGCTAGTCTCATTGCTTACCAGGATGTCTGGCAGTCTCCTGCCTTCCATAGAAGGCCTGCAAAAGCAAAAGATAAAGTCCAGCCTGTCTGCATGCAAATGTAAATTAAGCTGCTAAGACTGATGCTTATTCATGGGCAATTCACATCTATCAACACCAGAAGAATCAGAATATCCTGAATACTAAACCAGGCAGGCATTCTTGAAGAGAAATACTCAGTATATGCTCAGAGACACTAACCTTCAATATTTCTAAAATATTCCAATATAAATTACTGGCAAGGAAAAGATTCCCAAAGTCTAGCCACACAAAAACTCCACACAAAAACTCCATGCGTGGACTCTAATCTGGGAGAACCGGGTTTGATTCCCCACTCCTCCACTTGCACCTGGCTGGATGACCTTGGGCAAGCCATAGCTCTGTACCAGCTGTTCCCTCAAGGACAGCTTGGGAAAGAGTTCTCTCAGCCCCACCTACCTCAGGGTGTCTGTTGTGGGGAGGGGAGGGGAAAGGAGTTTGTAAGCCGCTCTGAGACTCTTAAGTGAGTGAAGGGCGGGATATAAATCCAATCTCTTCTTCTTCTTCTTCATAAAATAAAAGGTTTTAATTTTCTGTTTAATGTTTTGAATTTTGGATTCCAACCCATTACGCACATGATATCCAGTAAAGGCTTCTGGGAAATCATAGAACTAATTGGGCCATTTAATACTCAAAGAACAATTGTACCAGGAAGCAACCAGAGGAATTAGTACCTTTATCAAAGGGGTCTTACTTCTTTAGTAATTGTATTTGACACAATAAATAGTGGAAAAGGTACTTTTTCTCTATAAAATAAGAAATAGCAAAAACAGCAAGTTTCTTCAGTGGGCACTAATAAGATGTTTCCCTGACGGTTGAGAACCTTTCTACAATTCTTGAAATATAATTTCATCATAGTGGGGCAGTGCAGAGAAACCATTGGAATCCATTTTCAGTTTGAATCTGCAGAGAAAGAAGCAGAGAGCTGAGATACCTTAGCTGGAACAAGCTGCTATTTGGAGAATTGATGGAAGATTTGTGCGTCTGCTGCTATCTTTTAGGATCTTGCTTGCTCTAATCCCCCTCTATATATTAGGAATAAGGCCTGTTGTGGAAATAAATACAACGGGCTCTAGAAAGAGGCTCTGGGAGAGTGCCAAAGCCTTGGGTGCTCAGCATCAATTTGCTGTGGCAACCTCAGCAGGGTATAATGACACAGTGTCCACCATTTTCTCCAGAGGAACTGATTTCTGCTACCTGAAGAGCAGTTGTGATTCTGAGTGATCTCCAGCCCCCACCTGGAGATTGGCAACAATGGTTCCCTGGGAGGAAATGGCTGGTTTGGAGGGTGAAGTCTATGGCATTGTACCTGTCTGAGGTCCCACCCCTCAAATCTCCAGGAATTTCCCACTTGGAGTTGGCAACCCTATCTGCTTCCCAGCCAAGCATCAACCTACCTTTATTTCCCCCTCACTGTTCAGCTTTCCATCCCCCCCACCTGCAGCCTCTACCATGCTCTGAAGCCCTGACTGCCACATCACATTGTCTGTCATTGGGAGAAGGCAGGCATTTCAGCAGGGAATAAGCACACAGAGTCCACCATTTTCTCCAGGGGAACAGATCTCTGCCATCTGGAGAGCAGTTGTAATTCTGAGTGATCTCCAGCCCTCACCTGGAGACTGGCAACAATGGTTCCCCAGGAGGAAATGGCTGCTTTGGAAGGTGAAGTCTATGGCATTGTAACTGTCTGAGGCCTCACTGCTCCTCAAACCTCACCCTGTCTGGGCTCCATCCCTGAAATCTCTAGGAATTTCTCACCTGGAGTTGGCAACCCTATCTCCTTCCCAGCTAAGCATCAACCTACCTTTATTTCCCCCTCACTGTTCAGCTTTCCATCTCTCCCCCCCACCTGCAGTTTCTACCGTGCTCTGAAGCCCTCTCTGCCACGTCACATTGGCTGTCATAGGGGGACCATCTCAGCAGGGTATAAGGACACAGAGTCCACCATTTTCTCCAGGGGAACTGATCTCTGCCATCTGGAAAACATCTGTAATTCTGAGTAATCTCCAGCCCTCACCTGGAGATTGGCAACAATGGTTCCCAAAAGGAAAAGTAGTCTTTCTTTGCAATGGGGACCCAAGCAGCTTACATCATTCTCCTCTTCCCCTTTTGACTTGCACAACAACCCTATGAGGTAGATTAGGCTGAAAGTCTGCTGTGACTGGTCAAAAATCAGCCAGTCAGCTCCCACAGCAAAAACCTGGGTCTAGCAGACCCTGCTCTGAAGCGCTGACTGCTATGCCTAGGGTAGCCAACCTCTAGGTAGAGTCTGAAGATCACCAGGTATCACAACTGAACTCCAGACAACAGATCTCTCCCCCCCATGGAGAAAATGACTGCTTTGGGGGGTGGGCTGTATGGCATTCTGTTCAGCTGAGGCGTCTCCCCTCCCCAAACCCTGGCTTCCATAGACTCCAGGAATCTCCCTACCTGGAGCTAGCAACCCTAGTCAGGACTGGCCCCAATAAATTTTCTCCCAAAGGCCAAAATAGGTGTTCAAAGGGCCTTTTACTGACAGAACCAAGATTGGTTGACCAGCAACAGGCACTGCGGGGAAAGTAGGCTTCCCAGCTCTGAGCAGGGAAATACCTGGATATTTGAGGGGTGAATCCTGTGGAAGGCAGTATTGGGGGGGGGGGGGGCGGAAGGACTCAGCAGGAATTTCCCAACCTGGAGTAGGCAACCCTAGTCAGGACTGGCCCCAATGAGCTCCTCACAAAGTTGTGGAAAGGGTTTAGTTCCTTTGCCTTTTTACTGAGAGAACCTACCAACAGCCACTGAGGGAAAAGCTAGTCTCACAGAGGAGCCAAGCAGGCAAAATGTCTTCATCAGGAGAGAGAGCTGTCTGCCAGTAATTCTGACAGGGAACAGTGGCTGGAATGGGTGGGGAAGAGGAGCAGACCCAGAATCCATCCAATGGCATGTGAATACTGTTGAGTGGCGGCTGATGGGCCAATGGCTGATGGAGCGTACTATGGGTGGGACTCAGGCAACACAGCCAGTGGATAGGGACAGCTTCTGAGTGACACATCATGGAGCCAACTGATTTAGGAGCATGTGGAATGTTCAGAATCTGCCACCCCACTACTGAGATGGGAAGCTGTGCCGGCTATGACTTGCCTACTCTCCCATTGGCCATTGGGGAAGTTGCCTTGGTGTCCTATTGGCTCATCCCACTGGCTCTTCCATTCTTACACCCCTGCTTTTGATGCATTGCGCCTTGGGAGTTGTAGTTCTCAGCTGGCCTTACTTCTAGGGCTGCCAGGTGCCCCTGGGGGTGGTGGTTCCTCACTGAAATGGCCCCCAATCCGCCGGTCCGGATCAGGCCGGTGGGGGAACCCCGCCCCCAAAGTGCCCGGTTTGGGCCAACGTGCCCGGTGCGATGATGTCACTTCTGGGTGATGTCATCACATTCGGCATATCACTGGCTGATGCTCTAGCAATCAGCCTGGCAACTCTATAGAGTTTTCAGGTTGGTTGCTAGAGCGTTGGCTGGTCACATGCCCAATGTGATGACATCACTTCCAGGTGATGTCATCGTGCTGCGCGCAAGAGTCCCGGCCCGGGACCAACTCTCCCCCGCTAATTCAGATAAAGTGACTTGGGAACCCTATTTACTGCAACCATAGCAAAGGGAATTAGAAATAGAACTCCCAAGATGGGAGTCCCAAAAGGCCATAGGGCATTAGCAAGGAGTCTGTTAAACTGCTAATCAGTTAAAGTGTTAAACAGGAAGCAGCTTGGAATTGAAAGAGGTTGTGGGTAAAGGGAAGGCCTGAACATTTTACAATTGATCTCCAGATTACAGAGATCAGTCCCAATGGAGAAAATGGTTGCTTTGGAGGGTGAGCTCTATGGCATTATATATCACTGAAGTCCTTCAACAAACCTGGCTGTTCCCTTAGTATTGCCAACCTCCAGGCATCACCTGGAGATCTCCAAGATCAGTTTTGGAGAAAATGGCTGCTTTGGGCAGTGGACTCTGTGGAATTATACCCGGCCGAGGGGAATTATATTCCCCACCCCAAACCCTGTCCTCCCCAGGCTCTACCCCTCAAATCTACAGGTATTTCCCAACCCAGAACTGGCAACCCTGTGACTGGCTACAAAACTACTTTCCAGACCCTTGAAACCCAGAAAACATGTCATGCAGCCCTCCTCCCATACTACCCACTTAGGGCTGCAAAATGACTTGAGACAACCCTGTCTTATAGCTAAGCAGAAGGAAATAAACATGGCTCACCTTCCTCTATTTCCCCCTTCCCTTCACCACCAGCCACAGCCGGGACACTCACCTGGAGCCTCTTTCTAGAGCTTCTCACAATGGGCCTTTCTCCTAGTATGTAATAAGTGTGTGTTTGTTGATCTGAAACATTAAATGAAATCTCAGTAGCACTGTTGCTGGATTTAATAACCTGGAGAAGTGGGGGTAAGCAGGTAACCATATCATTGCTGCATTATGATTTTAGTGAATTAGAGAAACAAATTAAACAAGCTGGAGATAGTGTACAAATTAGAGCTAGCAACAGAAATTTAAACTAGAAATTGTGACAATGTAAAAGGGAAAGTCTCTGTTATAAATACAGGGATTTAAAAAACTTAGGCTGTGGCCACACGAGCAAGGTAATCCAGAGGGGAAGCAAGGCTATTTTGCCCTGGAGCAATTTGCCCCGCAGTTGCATGATCACACAGGTCTGTGGACCCATCAGCGCAAGTCGCTGCTGCGTGATCAGACGCAACTGCGTGCAAGTTAATTTTTTTGTGTGGTTGGTTTCCAATTCGCTTAAACGGTGGATTGATGAATCGTTCCTCCACCCTAAGGCCTTTTGATGATGCGCACACTGAGAAGGGGAAAAAAACAACAGCAGCATGACGTCGGGATAGCCTGATCAGACTATCCCTGACGCCACAAGTTTGCGCTGGCGTGATCACACGGGGAAAGTCCAGCTGTGGCCCGCAGCAAACCATTTGATACTGGAGTTTAACTAGTGATTTTTTACTCCACTTTCCTGGCGGAGCAAAACGGCTTGCGATGGTTTGACGACAGTTGCGGGACGCTTCTCAGATGTGCTGGTGTAATCGCACCACTTTGAACTGCAGGTAAATCATCCCTCTTCTGTGGCTAATGGGTGCATATGATCGCACCCTGACTGTAGCAAATTTGGGCCATTCTTTTCATTATACAATGACCTGTCATTGGATAGCCTGATACTTTCTTTTATATTAAAAAAGCAACTGGGGGGATGCATATCTTTTCCTCTTCTACAGCTAATAACAGCTCTGGGGGGGATTTCTGCTGGAAAATGGTGAGAAGGAAAGGGTTAAAACCTCTATATCACAGTGCCATAGTCCCAATTCAAAAATCTCTCCTCCCAGCTGAATTTTTTATTTTAAGGAAAACATTGGGAGATCTGATCAAGCTTGTAATGCTTACTTTGGCACCAAATCATCAGACTTCACAATAGTATTACTTACTGGCATAACAAAATTATGGACCAAACACATTTGGCAGAAATGATTATAAAACATGCTCAGCAAGGGAAATAGCTTGAGAAACATGAATGGATGTGGAATTATGAAGTTCCTCTTTCAGCAAGGCAAAGAAAAATCATAGCATATCTAAATAAATTTAAAATAAAACAAAACACTTTATGGGTTCAAAAAGATTTGGACATTAAGAAACATGTTGATTGGGACTTTTGAATCTGAAAAAGATTCTGGGGTTTCTGGTTGATTCAAAAATGAGAAATTTAAGATAAGAACAAAGTCATTAAATAAAAGGTTATTGGGGAATAAGATATAACATTTTTTCCTCTCTGCTTAAGCAAAGGAAGTTTTCTTTTCATTTATTTCAGGAATCCAGAGGAAGATGGGATGGTCCATATTGAAAAGCCACAATGCATACCTGCTAACACAGAGAGCCCTGCCTCACATAGCTTGCAGGAAAGAGAAGAACTGGAGATGTACCAGGACTGAGAATCAATTGTTTGCCAACATCACCAAGAGAAAACAGGACTTGGGAATGAACATTTCCAGCATACAGAAAAATATAAGCTCTGCTTAGAAAACATCAAAACAGACAGGGATAAAAATACTAAAAATATATTTTGAAACATTTAATGGGGATATTGGCCATTCCTACATTAACCAAGACAAAGTTAGTCAAGTACATGTGGAGAGTAATAGAATTTATTGAATGAAATGTATCAAAAGTTGGGGGTCTGTAAGGAAGGATTGGAACTGTAGAGCATTATGGTATCACCACTTCGTGAATGACAAAGAAGGATTATTGGAGGCCAGTAAACTGAAACTAGTATCCTTCCAAAATGGGTTCTTTCCATTATGGAAACAATAATTTTGCACTGGACAGTATGAGGCTTCTCATATAGGCAGCTGGTACCCATTGGGAGCAGCTAGTGGAGCAGAGGGCAGCATGATGAACAGTAGGCAGAACCAGAGATAATAGAAGATGGAGTCAAGTAATTCTAGTTTTTGTCCAATGATACTAAACAAATTGAAGCACTGCAATGCAGTTTCTTACCACTTAATTGATCTTGATGCAGGTCCAACCAATGCATCCTTTTGCTACTGTGTTTGCAACACTAGTAGGAATACCTAATTCAAGGAAGAAACCCTGTCACATTCCACACAACTCCTAAAGCTCAGGAGGAACCAGTTTTGCATGACACCATTATATCACTTCCACTTGTGTACCTAGAAATTTTATAGCAGCATTGTATCACACTGTAGGACTTTCCCAAATCTCTATGGTTTATCCATAAACATCACAATGTTGCTTCCCCATTTGCAACCAGAAGTGATGTCACAGCATTCTACCATGCCAGTTTTCCACAGTCTCCACCCCCTCAGTGCTCCTGGGGGTTGTCAGCAAATCTAGTTACTGAAGACATTACCTTCCTCTTCTCAGAGGCAGGGGAAAGAAAGCCATTTTGTTCCCTCTTTGCACTAAGAGAAGTAGCTACAATAGCAAAATTTCATTATATATGTGTGTGTATATGTATATGTGTATATATGTGTGTGTGTGTGTGTATAGCCTGATTCTGAATAGGGAAAGAAATAGAAGCTTTAACGAGGTAATACACTAGCTCATTGCGCCTTTCATAGCCATAAGAGTTCTTCATCTCTGATTGGTGAATTTGTTCTCCCATCTTCCCCCTGGGGAAGGAAGAAGGTGGTAGACCTCATGAACAGAGAGCCAATGTGGTATAGAGGTTAAGAGTGCCAGAAGAGTATCTGGAAGACCCAGAAGACTCTGGAAGCTTACTGGGTGACTTTGGGCATTTCTCTCCACCTAACCTACCTCACAGGATTGTTACGATGATAAAATGGGGGATAGAAGAATGATGTAAACTGCTTTGGGTTCCCTTTTGGGAGAAGGGCAGGGGATAAATAAATAAATAAGTGGAGTCTTATGGTTAGGCACCTATGCTTCAGCTGCTGATATTCCTCTTCTGCTTTGGAGGGAGCAACAAGGGCCTGGGAGTTCTTGGAGCCTTCCTCACCTCTTGAGGAGAGAACCTTGGAATGGAGGGAGGATTACTTCTAATGGATGACTCATGCCTTGCTCTTGGCAGCAACAGAACACCCCCCCCCACCCCCAGGGAGACCCTCAAATAAGACATAGGATAGTTGGGAAAAAATGAAAAAAATGCTGTGGAGAAAAGGAGTCCCTGCACTGTTTAATGAGTGCAGTTAACAACCACCTGTTAGCAAGCCAGACAGGGCCAAAACTGGAAGACTGAGGGAGAATCCCCTCCCACTAGGAGCTGTAAAAAGGTTAATGGCCCTGAGCCCTGACTGCCTCCAGGGAGGAGCTTCTCCCCACTGTTTGTGCCTGCCCCATCCTATCACCCCCAAGAAAAGAATTTCACTGTTGAAAGTTAGAGTTGTATGCATCTTTTTTGTCCAAAGGTGGTTGTTTTCTTTTCTTTTCTTTTCTTTTTTTTATAAATTTTTATTGATTTTTCCTATATCTACAACTAATATGCTACAATCTAAGCTACATATACCTTATACAGAGAGTACTTTATCATTTGCTTAATACTACCATGTTACATAATATAATTATGAAGCATTTAGAACCTTGGATAAATTTCAATTATTTTGTTACTGCTACTATAAAAATTATCAAAACTATTTGGCAGGCACGCCCACCTAGAGAAATACGGTTAATTAAACAATTTATAATACATAGGTGCAATGCTTAATAAAACGGTTTAATCACTATTTCTTCTTTCGTCCTCTTCTTGTCTTAACAGTCTCATCTACTTTTGGAGCTGCTGCTCCTTTTTCCGAGTCAGACACTTCTTCTTCACTCTTTGAGCTATCAAATCCATACATGCTTTCTTGCGAGGCCAGTGAACCATCTGAGTCTCTCCCAGTTTTCTTTTCTTTGCTTTTTTCCAGAATTTTTTTCGCCTGTTGAACAGAGTCAATCTTATACTTCTTATCTTTGATGCTGAAGCATAGTCCTTCTGGAGTATTCCAGCGATAGATGATAGACTCAGACTGGAGCCAAGATGTCAGTTTTCCATAGGCTTTCCTTCTTTTCCTTATTTCAAATGGGATATCCTTCATCACTTTTACTTCTTCTCCCAGGATCTTCAGAGCTGCTTTGTTTGTGGTCCTAAGCACCACGTCTCTTGTAGATTTTTTGGAGAACCTTATCATAATTTCACCAGGCAGGCTTTTCTTTTTAGTATAATCTGGATAGGTTCTGTAAACCATATCCATATCGCTTTTTATATCCGCTGCTTTCATGCCTGTCACTGGTTCAAGTGCTTCACTTAGCAAATTTTTAAGGTCTTCTCCTGTGTTTTCTGGCACATTCTGAAGTCTTAGGAAAAAATTCGATCTTTCCATTTGTAATTTCAAAAGCTGATCATGGTGGAAGGCCTTTTCCTTCTCTGCCTTTTGTAGTCTTGAGTCTTGGTTTTTTACTGAAGTTTTTACTTCCAGAAGTTCTCGCTGCAGCTTCTCTGTGGTTTTATTCGACTCTTTTAGTTCTAACTGCATTTTGTCCATCTTCACGTTGAGAGCTGTCATTTGGTCCACTAGAGGTCGCAATAACGAGGAGAACACCGCGCTCATCTCTGTGGTATCAACCTTTGCACTCGGAGCTGTACTTCCTAGTTTGGGGGAAGGTTTCGGTTTCCCCGCCATTGTTGAGGCTGCGCTCTTTGTTTATAGATAGATAAGATGAACGAAAGGAGCAAATTTTCGAACAGCACTTATGTCCTTTTAAAGTTTATATCTCCAAGTGAGTGATGCTGCCATCTAGCAAGGCGGATGGGCTTTTATTCATGCAGTAACGCCATGTGAAGAGTCTGGTAAGTACGCCAGTCCCGGAGAGGGGGGGGTGTGGGTTTCACTCCTCCCGCCGTCTTCCCGCTGTATTCTGCTTTTCTTATTTCAGACTCACGTTTTCTCCATGCGTAACTGTCAGTTCCAGCCTCATTGCTTCGCACTCTCTGCTGCTTCACGGATTTGCGCTTTCAGCCATACGGCTCCCACGGCGGGGGAACCTATGGGGGTGATGAAAAGGGATCTCGATCCCTCGATCGCCACCGTAGGGAGAGATCCCCTTCGTGCCACCCCAGGCAGAGCCCCCTCACTGGGGTCTCTGGGGGCTCGGCACCAGTCCAGAGCCCCTTCTTCCCGCCGGGTACGGATCGCGCTCCCCGCAGTTGCGGAGGAGCACATCCGCCATTATCACAAATCTTGCCGGAAGTCCCTTTTCTTTCTTTTTTTTAAAGCAAAGCCTAATCACACCAGTCAAGGATGATCTTGACCAACAACTGACCCAGCTTCTCCTGGCTGGCATGTGGAACCAAACTGTGACATGTGGCATCTTTCACAACTCCAAGCAACATGTCCATATTTTAATCATACATTCAGAGTCCAAGGAGTTTCTGATATGGAACTGAAATCTGTATAAAAATTCATCATGTGAAAGTATTCTGAAGTGTATGCTTAATCGTCTTTTCATTTGCAAACAAATGCCCTCTCTCTTTTTAACTAGTATAATAAAAGGTGTCATCTTGGAAGCCTTGCTATCAGATCCCGAAAACTTCTCAG
The DNA here is from genome assembly GCA_029233225.1 of Lepidodactylus listeri. Taxonomy (NCBI): domain Eukaryota; kingdom Metazoa; phylum Chordata; class Lepidosauria; order Squamata; family Gekkonidae; genus Lepidodactylus; species Lepidodactylus listeri. The sequence goes on from JARCFY010000006.1 coordinate 53,877,576, forward strand.
TAGTAGGACAGCTTGCTGCACGGAAGTTGAAACAGATGCACACAACCCACTTATTCTGCTGATATACTGAAATCAATCATTCACTCTTAGACTACCCTTGTGATTTCTTTACTCATGTAAAGAAATACCACATACCAAGCAAAGATATTTCTTCACTGATTTCCTCATACTTCCTAAGTTCCAATAGTGGAAAGAGTAGGCAGGATTCTAGTGTCAGAAAATGGCACATTCTTATGATCTCTAGTCCTCAGAAGAAGTCCTCAGAAGAAGTTCTTATGATCTCTAGTCCTCAGAAGAAGGAAAGTAGGTTTTTATACCCCACTTTTCTCTACCTTAAGGAGGCTCAAAGCAACTTACAATCACATTCTTTTCCTCTCCCTACAACAGTCACTTTGTGAGGTAGGTGGGCCTGAGAGAGTTCTGAGTCACCCAGCAAGCTTCATGAGGAGGAGTGAGGATTCTCCAGATTAGAGTCCACTGTTCTTAACCACTACAGCATGCTGGCTCTCAGAATGTTCAAGTCTCTATCCCAGGACTGACTCCTTATAAAAGGGTACATACACAAACATACGGAAAGGCACTTGGTTCAAATCAGCCTTCCTGAGCTCATGGGCACTATTGGAATTTTGAGAACATATAGTCAGCAGTCAGCACCATCTCAAAATGGCTGTCAGACTGACATATGACCAGCTACAAAATAGCTGCCATGGAAACACCAGACAGTCACACATTTTGGGGAGGTTCCTAGCTAAGAACCTTCCTGTGATGAAAGTAGGTGTTTCCAAATTTATCCCTCTTCATACACAGAGATGATTCCACTAAGGTTTTTTTTGAAGCACCTCTTGGTCCAATAAGGTGGGAGAAAACAACTTTTTTTGTTGTGAAGGAAGTAATTTCTGGGGAAATCTACTGGTGGATGATATGGTGTCTACAGGCACTATAGTTGGGATCACTGAGATAAAGTATGCTTATTTTTAGTCAAAATCATTAATTGTGGAAGTAAATGGATACACATTTTTGTACCAGCTTATGTCCAGTTTTGTTGGATATGACTCAGATTTCAAAATATGTACAACAGTGAAATTAGATAATTTTCACCTCTGGGTTTAATGGTCCTATTGATCTTTCATCATGATATCTGATGAGTTTTAGACAGGCTAATAAAGTTCAAACACCTTTTAGCGTGTATTACAAGATGACATTCCTACTGCTGAATTCCTTTCTTGCATAAGTGATTAATCCAAGACAGAGAAGAATTTTCCCCACACTCCACTGATATGCTCTGATGATGGACAGCAAGGTAGTGTCAGCAGGAGGCAACCAATGTAAGAGAAGGCAAGATTCTTGTATGTCACCGTTCCATTTTTCTTTATTCCTCCACTTTCCCCCCCAGTACATTCTAGAAATTATGGTTATCAAAATTATATGGCTCTCTGGGAACTAAATTCCAAGAATGCTCCAGTTGCCTCTTTTCCTTTTCCAAAGTACATTCAGGGAAATGTAGTTTCTGGAACATTTCATAATAGTGTCAAGTTTTCTGGGAACTAAATTTCTCAGATTGCACTGAATGGAAGAAATGAATAAAGAAAAATGGAGGTATATAAAACCTACAATTGAAGGGTCCTCCTAGCTCTAAGGTCAGACAGACCATCAAAGTAATGAGATTACACAAATCTTTAATATTGAATATTGTGTGAAAAGGGGTATAAATCCAGATCTATACGCCACATCTTGTTCTTAAAATGGATGGGTTAAACTTTTTAAATGCTGCCACATACATTAAAGAAGACTACAAAAGTCTACATCAGAATTCCCCAGCATACTGCCCACAGGTGCCATGGCACTCACCAGTAATTTTCCTGGTGCCCACCAAGCTTTTCAGAAAGTATGTGTGGCCATTTTAAGACAGAGATTGTTATTATCTGCACTAATTCAAATGAAATGGTTTTTTCATGGCTGCAATAGCAGCAGTTGCCACTGGAGGATCTGGAGGAATGGGAACCACTTGGGCTTGTGATTCTGTTGAGACTTCAGATCTTCCTTATTTTTATTCCTCCTTCACTTCTTTTATTTCCCCTCCCTGGGCTTTTCTTTGTTTCCCTTTATTCCCATTCTGAGATTTATTTGCAAAGCAAAGAGGGAAGTACTGTATTTGGTTCTGCCTCCTACGGTAGCCATTTTTTTGTTTGGCTCCACCTCCTGTGGAAGCCATTTTGGTCTGAGGTCTTCCTCTTGCAGAAGCCATTTTGAGGTGGAGTTCACCACCCCCTTTCAAAATTCCAAAGATGCCTACGGGCTCAAAAAGTTTGGGGATTCCTATATGAATAAATGCAGGGCTCCGTTCGGGCAGGAGCTAGGGGGAGCGACGCTTCGGGAGTGACGAGCTGGGGGGGGGCGGGGTCTTAGTCAGCGAGGAGGAGAGAGAAGGAAGAGGGTAAGTGGCGGCAGCAGGCGCTCCGGCTGGCCCCAGGTCTCCTAGCTGGCTGAGAGGCCTCTCAGCCGGCTAGAAGGCCTGCAGCAGCCTCGGGCGCCCAGGAGCCGGGTGGAGGTGTTTTTTTTGGGGGGGGGGAATGGGAAGCAGCAGCAGCAGGAGCTCCAGCTGGCTGAGAAGCCTCTCAGCCAGCTAGGAGGCCTGCAGCAGTCCCCGGCGCCCAGGAGCTGGGCGGGGGTGTTTTTTGGGGGAGGGGGGGTGGGAAGTGGCGGTGGCAGCTTCCCCTCCCTCCCAAATGCCCTTTGCCGAGTCTGTAGCACTCTCGTGGCGAGCCCTAGTCAGGCTTTGGCTGGTGTCCAGCATATCTGCTGCTGCTGCATCCTCCTCCGTCTCTCTCGCAGCAAAAGCAGCTCCCTCTCTGGCCGGGTGAGTGAGCGAGAGGGAGTGACTGCTACCAGGTGACCTCTAGGCTCCTTCCCCGCGCTATGGAGGAGCACGGCAGCAGGGGATGGAGAGGCCAGTGGTGGAGGCAGGAGAGGAGACAAGGGGCTTCTGTTGGGGCCGTCCGGCGCCCAGGAGGAGGCGGCGGCTGCCTCCCCGCTGTCCTGTGGCTATGTCCTCGCGAGCTGCGCGAGCTGCCCAGGGAAGCGCTGGGCTCCCCGCCAGAGAGGGGCACGGGGCACTGCCTGCAAGGAGGCTCTGCTGCTGGGCATCTCGGGCAGGACACTGCCGGGAGGGGGGGGGGGGAAACCAGCCTTGCGGAACAGAGACAAACGTGCACAAGATTGCTTGGCCCGCTTTGCCAGCCACAGAGCTCTCCGGCGCACTCTGTGCATCCCGCACTTTCAGGTGTCTGAATAAATAACATTTGAGTCCAGTGGCTCCTTTAAGACCAACAAAGTTTAATTCTGGGCAGGGACGTGGAGTTTTTAAATCGGGGTGGTGGTGGGGGCTCTTACAGAGCTCTCCGGTGCATCCCGCACTGTGAGGTGTCTGAATAAATAGCATTTGAGTCCAGTGGCTCCTTTAAGACCAACAAAGTTTAATTCTGGGCAGGGGCTTCGCAGCCTCTGTTCCTCCTTCCCCCCCCCAGCTGGCCCCAATGGAGGGGGGAGGGAGGAACAGAGGCAGGAGAGGCGGCGGGGGCATGGCTTTCCCCCCATTTCAAAACTCAGCGCCCCTGACACCATCCCAAAGGCGGAAAGAGTTCTGAGAGAATCCTCAGCTGAAGTTGCAGACTGCAACTGGAGGGGGGAAAGCCCTTCAGCTGGATCCCTTGCAGGTTTACTGGCAAGTAAGTAAGGGGGGGGGGAGATAAGCCTTCAGTCCCTCCCTGCTGGTGAGAGAAATGCAGGCTGTTGTGTACTTTTTTTTTTAATGGGAAGTTCTTATTACATAGTTTTGAAATGCAATGGCAAATATCTGTTCCATGTAGGTTCGACAAGGCTGCCTGCCAGTAACTTTGCATGGGGTGACCCTGCCAGGGGAACTGCAGCATTGTAAGGGTTAAATGGTGCGAGAGCTGCTTCCTAGAGAGGTGGGAGGGGGGGAGGGAGGAAAAGTCCTTTCCAGGGCTGGGGAGAGGGGGCTTTGCTATTTGAATGGCCAAAGAGACTAGGGAGGGTTTCAGTTCTGCAACAGGAGAAAAAAAGCTTTTCAGCCAGATTCTGAGCAGGGTCTCAAGTAAGTCATGGGGGGAAATAAGTCAGTTGTGCTGGAAGAAGAAGAGATTGGATTTATACTCCACCCTTCACTTGGAATCTCAGAGCAGTTTACAAACTCCTGAGCTGTGATTGAGTCAGGAAAGCTCCTCCCCTGCCACGAATTTTGTGAGTCTTTCAGGTACTGCTGGACTCTTGCTCTTTTCTTCCCTTACGCTCTGCCATGACAACTTTGATCATCTGAGCAGCAGGAACTCCTGCAGGCCCCCCCCCCCCCCCGTGGGCAGAATCAACAACTGCCCATCCAAGGGTGCCTTCTTGGCGGCCCCCACCTTGTGTAACAGCATGGCTGAGGTCAGGAAGACTCCCAGCTTTCCGCAATAGGGTGGCACTGTACAGAAAGATGCACAAAGTCCCTTGGAGAAATTATCTGGGTCTGAGGTCTATATTAATGTATATTTGCTGTTGTTGCTGTCAAGTCACAGCTAGGGTTTTCAATGCAAGAGACATTCAGAGGTGGTTTTGCTTTTGCTTGCCTCTGCATCATGATCCTGGTATTCCTTGGAGGTCGCCCATCCAAATATTAGCCAGGGCTGACCATGCATACCTTCCAGGGGATGAGGGTGGGGGCCCAGGTTGCCCGCCATGAAGCAATGCTCCCCCCACCAAGAAGGTTTTGGACATTTGGCATCACCTCAGTATCCCTTCATTCTTGGAGCTGAAACAAGGGAGGGGAAGGGAGGCCAGTCCTGTCATTTTCTTTGCTCTCCCCTCCTTGATTGCATTGACTTAGAAGCAGGTAAAGGGATAGAGGAGCAATGGCACATGGTCTCTCCCCCCCCCCCCCCAAGCTCCTTAGAACAATATTGTGACTAAATCCCAGCCAGCCAGTGATTTCTCACAGTTGTAGGGAAAGTACAGTCTCTCCACCCCACCCCCCCTTTTCCAGGTGAAGTTATTTGTTCCTGTGGGGAAGGAGGAGGAGGGAAAGACCTGAAAGGGGGGGGGGGGATGGAAAGTCTACGCCCTTGATTCGAGTCCTCCCACCAAAGCATGCATTTTCTCCAGGGAACTGATTTCTGTAGTCTGGAGATAAGCTGTAATGCCAGGGGTTCCTGAGGTCCCCCCTGGAGGCTGGCATCCCTAATTGGGAAATTTAAGGAGCCAGAAGTCACACCTCTAAACTGAAGAGCTGCATTTAGCCTGGTTTCTGGACAGCTTTGATTGTATTAATGGAATATTGATAAAAGGCTAAATGGTGTGCTAAAACTGACCGCAATCCTCTGTTACATATGTATAGTGAACAGCTGTTCTTAAATACCAAGTATACAATCTGGTAAAAAAAGAAATTCTCAAACAACAGCTATTTAATATCTTTTTAATGGTGGCAGAAAATGCCAGCAAGTCACAGCTGACTTATGGCAACCCCCTACAGTTTTCAAGGCAGGATGCCTTCAGAGGTGGCTTGCCATTGCCTGCCTCCATGTCACAACCCTGGTATTCCTGGGAGGTCTCCCATCCAAATACTAACCAGGGCTAACCCTCCTTAGCTTCCAAAATCTGACAAGATCAGGCTAGCTTGGGCACTTTTTAATAGGGAGCAATTTTTTCTGCTCCGCAGAACATTATGTTGCCTCCAAGCAGTGGTCTTCCAAGGTTTACTGATAACCAAATAGACCTTGCCCAGAGCTGGTTAGCTAGTTAAGCAACTGGGGGGGGGGCACAATGAAAAGGGGACCAATACACTGCAGAGGTTCAGCTGACTGAACCTGCTTTTCCTCTCTGATAGTGACCTTGTTGTGGCTGACAAAAATAACACTAAATGCCAGTGATATAAAACCCACAGTCAACTATAACAGAGAGGAAGACTGCCAGTCAAACAGAAAAGGAACACTAAAAGCACCTCAGCTATCAATGCCAAGGAGAATAAAAATATATTGACCTGGTACCCTGGCATCCCCCCTCTTTACATGACATGGGTAGTTTGTTTGTTTTCCCCCACGTGTGCCATCAGATAGGCTTGCCAGCTCTGAGTTGGGAAATACCTTGGAGATTTTTGGGGTGGAGCCTGAGCGGTGGGTGTGGCCTTCTGACACTTCCGGTGACGTCAGGGGGTGTGGCATATGCAAATAAGTTATGCTAATGAGCTCCTGCACCTCTTTTTTTACGAAAGGACCCCTGAATAAACGTTTAAATTAATACAACTTGCCTGTTTATGTCACCTTGTATTCCATCTACCAATACAATAAAATACAAAATGTCCATGTCTGCTGTTAGTTATGTTTCACATCTTGAATGGGTGCTCACATGCCAATACAGCTTAATTTCATTTAGTTAGATTCCTGAATGAGAATTCAGATTGGATGTAAAAGTGTATAATGTGTAAATTCAATTACAGAGTAATTAGGTACTCAATCACTCTTACATCACACTTGGGACCAGCTAAGAAAGAAAGAACTGCTGTTCACAAATATATAGGAGAGTTGAGTTAATTAGTTTAGTGTTAATTGAAGCTGAGAAAGTATGTGCATTCCCCAAGATAGATTTTGCCAAAAGCTGTCGTAACAGCACTGTTTCAGTTCCTGTGAGTATATTGTCCTATGGAATTTGCACACTAGGTATAGAACTTACTAACTGATGTTGTTCTGATTGGTTAAATGGTTCTTGGAATATTTTGTAAAACCTGGTTCTAAAGACAGTGCTAAAGCCCTCATGTGTCTTGTTAAACAAAGGACCTGTAACTGTATTATGGGTGAAATTGTTAATAGGAGGTTCAGATATCAGTCCAGTGAATGTGATCAGTGTGCAGCAGCAGGAAATCAACATTCAGCACCAATGACAAGTTTTCTCAAATGCTTTTAATAATTTCTACTGTAATACAATTACAGGGTTCTTTTACTCACTGTTTCATTAGTAACTCAGTGGGAACTGCAAATGTAGTTCTGCATAAGTATATTTGGTGAGCACTTTGAGGCATGTCTGGATCAAGGCTGATTTACCAAAATAGTCTATCTTGGCTGAACAGGTGTGTGTGTGGGGGGAGGGGGTCTTGGTCTTAACTATTTGATCTCTAGTGCTGTCCATTGTTGGGGGATGGGGATCAAAGTTCAGCTACCATTACATATGCTTCTGCAGGGAACAAAAAACTAAGTGTGGCAGAAAGGCTGACCCGGGCTCAGAACTACAGTGAGATTGCCTATATATAGTTTAGGCATACCTTTTAAACAGACCAGTAGATAGGGTAACCTATACAAAGGGCTGTGAGTTATGAAGATCTGCTGTTAGTTAATAAACTCAGTTTGATACAAGTGGGTCTTCATTTGCATTAGCTGTTGATTTGGTGTCTCCATTTGGGATGGGCGGGCAATGAAAATTTAATAGTTCTGCTGCCTTACTTCCTGTGAAGCTCAAAGCCATTATGTATACTAAGCCCATACTGATCAGTTACCAATATCCATTTTAGGTACTCACTAAGGTTCATTATTTGGAGGACTTCAAGGAATACAGAGGCAATAATACTGATACAGCAGAAAAGGAGCAGCTTAATATGAAACAAGAATTCAAAAGCGGAATGATCCAGTCCCTGTCCTACAGCAACTACGTGTATGCACACACTCACAAAGGCTGAACTCTCTCTGTGTGGTAGGAAGGCACCAGAGTTGATAACATGGCAGTCCTGCATGTAGAGCAGTATGAGGTGGGGGTGGGGAGTGAAGTGGCTTGGGACTGGACTATTTCCTAGGTTAAGAAACAACAATAGAAGACCTGTGATAACAGCATGCAATTAGGGACTTCTTAAGAAGACCTAGTTAGGTGCAGGGCAGGACTTGTGATATCTGAGATCCCACAGTTAGGCAATTATAGACAGTTAAATTGTCACCCATAAAATTACCATTAGCATGCATGCAAAAAATAAAAATCCTAGGTAATTAGTGACTTCATCTTGAGGACAATAGAAATTCAAAACACATGCCCAGTGAAATACACATCTGCAACACAAGTCAGTGATTACCAAAACATCTCCATGTGGTGATGATAAAAGTTAGCAATTAGCAAAATCTTTGTGCAGGACTGAGAATAAAAGAGATCAGTTTGCAAAACATCTGTGAGAAATTGGTGACATACGGCAAAAGGCAAGATCACTCATTATAAGCTTAAAAAACCCCTTTTATAACATTGAGTCTTTCAGGATAAAATAAATGGAAACCAATTTTCTCATGTTCCCACCAAAACACCCAAGCCATTCGTTCAAGCAAGGTCATCATTCATCTCACCCATATCCAGAACCTTAATTAGCTATTAAATAATTAATATCTGAGATCTTAAATAATATTACATAATCATCGGATTATTTTATTTTGTAGATTTATATCTTAATTCTCAGTCTAACAGCTTTCAGGGCAGTTTACCACAAAAATCAAAGCAAACATAAAATAGCATTATACATGCTAAAACCTTTTCCTAATAATCTGGAAAGAGTAGTGACAACAAAAATATCAGAGGTAATTAGTATTTTAAGGTTTATTGAAACAAAAGCAAAGGCAATAAAGTAGCAACCAAAGCAGATCACCACCAGCCAAATAATAAAATATTTATGAAACAGCAGAGCAACCCAATAAATAAAATATATTTTCATTTGGCACTGGAAATTTAAATCCTGTGCCCAGTGAGCAGGTAAGAGGAGGACATTTTGCATGTCTGGTACTATGATGGAGATGGCTCTGTTTCTTCTATCAGCCCACCTAATTTCAGTTACTGATAACTCAAAGCAGAGACTATCAGGCAGCTGATAAGGCCACTGGTTCCCTATCTCACCCCCCTGGGACTTAGCTACAGTGATCCATGCAATGGTCACTTCCAGGCTGGATTACTGTAACTCGCTCTACATGGGGCTACCCTTGAGCCTGATCCGGAAATTGCAGCTAGTGCAGAATGCAGCAGCATGCCTGCTGACGGCGTCACCTGTGCGGGCACGCATTCAGATGGTGCTGCGCCAACTGCACTGGCTGCTGATTGAATACTGGATCCGGTTCAAGGTCATGCTTTTGACCTTTAAAGCCCTATGCAGCCTGGGGCCATCATACCTTTGGGATTGCCTCTCCCCATATGAGCCCCATAGAGCTCTACACTATTCTGACCAGCACCTCCTGGTGGTCCCTGGCCCAAGGGACAATAGCTTAACCTGGACCAGGGTGATGGCATTTTCCAGCCCTTGCCCTGGCCTGGTGAAAGGCACTCCCACTTGAGATCAGGACCCTGTGGGACTTACTATTAGGAAACAAGCACTGCACTCAAACGCAAACAAAACAAATATATAGATATAACTACTGGTATATTTTAACAGTTCAATAGACCATTATCATAACTCATGTCATTATCACTCTATTTTACAGACATCAATGAAACTTATTAACAGCAGCTACTAAAGCCAAAAGTATGAATAACACAGCTGAATCCAGCTGAATCCAACGAAGACTCCAGATTGTGTTCTTCGTTTCGATAAATCTTTGTCAGAAGACTTATATTAGATTCATTGAATACTACATATTAATTTCACCCGTTTCACTGAGATGAGGAAACTCCATGTTTATGTAATAAGCATAACTACTATTGAGCAGAAATTGCTTCATCCATTAACCAGAGAAAAAAAGTATAGATGGGCTACTGATCCTACAATGGAACTACTCTCATGTGGCCAGCTGGAACTACTCTCAAGGCATGACTCTCTCCTCTGGCCAACTGAGCACATCTATTAAGCATTACTAAATGCTCGTTAGCGGCTCGTTAGATGAGCTGGTTGAAGACTGACATAGCTGGCTCGCTGCAGCCACTGATGAGACCGCTCCCAGGCGCCCTCTTTGCCCTTGCAACAGGCTGGCACCCTGGTATACCCAGGAGTTGTGGCAGATGAAGCGAGAGCTACGACGGCTATAGAGACAGTGGCGTCACATTCAGGACGAGGCTACAAGAGCATCTTATAGGACGTTTATGAAAGCCTATGAGATGGCAACCAAGCCAGCAAAGAGGGAATTCTATGCTGCTGAGATTGCATCTGCTAGCTCACACCCAGCCCAATTGTTTAGAACAATTCGGTCTTTAACAACTCTGCCATATGGCAGACCAAATTCTTGGGAATTGGAAATTGGCTGCAAGGCATTTGCGAGCTATTTAGCAGATAAAGTCTTGTCACTCCACCATGACCTCCCCGCCACGGTTGAAACAGTAAGTGAACTTGAGGCCCCTTGCACGTCTTCGGTTCCGGGCTTAGATGTTTTCGACCTGCTTGACCTAGAGGAAGTTGACAGACTTCTCTTGACTGTGCGCCCAACCACGTGCAGCCTTGATCCGTGCCTGTCCTGGCTAATAAAAGCTGGCCATGAGGGGTTGCGAGGTGCCGCTTGGGAAATTATTAACACCTCCCTTTCTGAAGGGAAATTCCTGGGGGCTCTCAAGGAAGTGATGGTCTGCCCTCTTCTGAAAAAGGCACATCTGGATCCAGCAGAATTGGCGAACTACCGGCCGGTGTCCAATTTGCCCTATTTGGGCAAATTAATAGAGAGGGTGGTGGCATTACAGTTACAGAGTTATCTGGATGATGCTTCGGTCTTAGAGCCCTTCCAGTCCAGCTTTCGCCCGGGATATGGGACGGAGACGGCTTTGGTCGCCCTTACAGACAACTTCCGGCGACATCTGGATCGGGGCGGTGGGGCGGTGCTGCTGCTGCTCGACCTGTCGGCTGCATTCGACACAGTAGATCATCAGCTGCTGACCCGCCGCCTTGCCAACATGGGGATATGGGGATGGGCCTTACAATTGGTTGTTTCATTTCTCCAAGGTCGGGGACAAAGGGTGATGCTAGGGGAGCAGCAGTCCATGAGACACCCACTCTCCCCAATGTTGTTCAACATCTATATGCATCCCGCCCTTGCCCAGATTTCCTGGAGGTTTGGGCTGGGATGTCCCCAGTATGCGGATGACACCCAGCTCTATCTGATGTTGGGCGGCCGGTCAGACTCTGCCCCAGAAGACCTAGATGGCATTGCATGCCGTGGCTGGCTGGCTTAGAATGAGCAGGTTGAAATTGAACCCGGCAAAGATGGAGGTCCTGTGTCTGGGTCGTTGTGACCTGGGGCAGGGGGTCCCACTCCCAAGCTTTGACAGGGCACTGTTGGTGCCTGCGTCATGGGTTAGGAGTTTGGGAGTGGAGGCCCAGGTAGCAGCCACCGCCAAGTTGGCCTTTTATCATCTCTGGCTGGCGCGGCAGTTGGTTCCCTACCTGGACCGTGATGACTTAGCCACAGTGATCCATGCAACAGTTACCTTGAGGTTGGACTACTGTAACACTCTCTACATGGGGCTGCCCTTGGTGCAAACCCGGAAGCTGCAGCTGGTGCAGAATGCCGCAACCAGGCTGCTGATGGGTCTCGCTAGGTGGGACCATATTTGGCCTGTGCTGGCGGCGCTCCACTGGCTGCCTATAGCATACTGAGTCCGCTTCAAGGTGCTGGTTCTTACCTATAAAGCCCTATAGGGCCAGGGTCCAACATACCTAAGGGACCGCTTTTCTCTGTATATACCCCAGTGGGCACTTCGGTCGGGGTCATGCCATCGACTCTGTGTCCCAGGCCCCAGGGACATCAGGCTCACCAGAACTAGGGCTAGGTTTTTTTCGGTGGCGGCTCCTGTCTGGTAGAATGAGCTCCCAGAGGAGATCAGGGCCCTGGAGGGCCTGCAAGACGGAGCTCTTACGCCAGGCCCTTGAATAGGTGCTGCCACCAGTGATACCACCCATCATGAACAATATCTGTGATGGCGGCTGGCCCTAGCACAATCCAGGCCTGGTGGCAAGGGGGCTCAGATTTAACCATGGGGTAGCCATCTGAATACATGATAACCGGAAGCATTTTATTGTAAATTATGTTATTTATTGGAATTGTTTTATGCTGATTTTATCTGTTTTAATGTACTGAATTGTCCTTGCGCCCTTGTAAGCCGCCCTGAGCCCGTTTGTGGGGAGGGAGGGGTATAAATTTGAAAAATAAATAAATAAAATAAATAAATGATGTAATGTGTGCAAAAATGCTTTAGATGGGTATGTGTGTAAATTATATGTTCAAAATCATTGCTAAAAGGTGGGGAGAATAGAAAGGACAAGAAGGGGGGACCCGCGATACTCGCGGGGGGGGGGAGAGAAGGAGCTCCACCAAGTGGAGGAAGCACCCACAGGTGAGTCTTCTCTCCCCCCATCCCCCTGACTGCCACGGTGGGCTGAGCACCTCTTGGGCGCTCAGGCCCGCTGCTTCTCTCCCCCCGCCATCCATCGCTCTGGCTGCTGCAGCAGGCCTGAGCGCCTAAGAGGTGCTCGGCCTGCCACTTCTCTTCCCCCCACCACGCCCCAGCTGCCGTGGTGGGCCTGAGTGCCCAAGAGGAGCTCTGGCCCACCGCTTCTCTCCCCCCCACCCTGGCTACCACTCCCCTGGGCACTGGTGAGGGCTGAGCGGCTCTTGCCAGGCCTGCCAATCCCCCTGTGGCTCTGTCGTCAAGGCTTGGATGCCTCCAAACTGCTGGCCACTGCAGTTCTGAGAGCATTCCCTGCGCATGCTCAGGGAACGCTCTTTAACTTTTCAAGGGATTTAAATATCCTCATATAGTTTTTAAAAAACTTTTTGGATTTTTGTGCACACCTGGGGAGTCCCCCAAGTGTGCAGAAAAATCTCCCTGCCCCCAGGTGCCCCCCTGCACAGATTTAGATATCTGCATGCAGGGGGCGCCTTGGGAATTAGATATATAGATATTGAGCTGAATGGAAGGAGATGAACATTTGTCCAATGATTGGCTGAGGACAGACTGGGAATCTGACATGGAATGGCAGCGGGGCAAAAAGCCTCAGAGCAAAGTGGCCCGGGGCTGGCCATTCACACTGGCCAGACTCCTGCAGGAGTGTTCTGGGGAGGAGGTGCAATGATGCATACACACTGCTGTGGAGCAGCCCCTGGTGGGCTGGTCTCCATGGCTCATGGCAGGGCCATTTTGGAAACCGGTGCATGGATGGCAGCAATTTGGCCACAATCCAGTGGCACACAGAGTGCATATGCTGCAGTGGCACGTTCACACCACCGCCTCCATTTGAATCCCACTTCTTCCCATCCACACAGCCAGGAAGTGGGATTGAAGTGGAGGAAGTCCCCTGGACACCACTTTCTGCTGGTGTCTGACTGAGGCGCCATGAAAGTACTTCAGAAACGGGTGAGTACAGAAGGGAGACGGAGGAACAACTGCGGCTGTCTGAACTGCCTCCCTTCCCCCACTTCTAAAGTGGACCTATCCCGGTCCATTGCCAGTCTGTCCTCAGCCATAATTTCTAGTACTAGGGTAAGATGGTAAAATGAATGTCTGTTGTTGTAAGTTATTCATTTTAATTGTGAGATATCTGGAAATGCAGCATGTGAACTAGGATATGATGGTATATGCAAGTTCCCCATCTACTCACCATGACCATGATCCACAGAATAATTCACAGAACACAAATAGGGAGGAGGAATCCAAATTATTTTTTCTTGAATAAGAACTGCCCAAACTGCTTTCGAGACCGAGCGGATAAGCTTTTCCCCATGTCCCCTAAAGTGTAAAAATAGTCCAGTTGGCAAATTTAAGTATCTGTTTGGATCTCAGCTGATATTTGCTAGCATCATTTGTTCACAGATTACCAGTGAAGACATACTTGTGTGGGAATTCATGTGCAAATTGAACATTCTGCCTAAGAGAACCATGCTATGTTATGTATTCATATATTTAGATAACACCATTCTTGGCACTAAAATAATATCAGGAAAGAGAGTTATTAGTAAAACAGACTGATCTAATCTACAATAGTGACTCCTGGCCTGGGAAGTTGCCAAGGAAATCTGGGTGGCTATTTTTCCTGAAAGTCACAGATCATTTACTGGAGGAGGTGTGGGGTGTGATTATCCTAAGCATGGGGGGAAAAGGAACCAAACATCCAGCCTCCAATGGAAACTTTACACAACTGGGCTCATTTTGAAATTCCTGCTTTTCTTTTCAGTCCAAAAGGGAAACTCAGTATTATAAATTTATACAGAGGATTTCTTCAAAAAAATATGTTTGAATTTTTCACCATTGCATATACAATTGAAGTGTTACCATTATGCTTTTCTGTGAAATGTAGACTTTAGCTTCAGCCTGGAAAGAAGACGTGCAATTGACTGACAGTAATAAAAATCTCCAGAGTTTATGGTGGAGCAGCGCTACACAAATGTCAGGCATAACTGAGGCCTGTTCTTACTAGTTCCACACCATTAACATTTGTGGATTTCCTTCTGATTTACACTACTCCAAGAGAGGAGCATCAGGCCCACCATACCATTGAAGAATATACCCCAAAACTTCCACCCCTGCTGTCATGAAACTCCTTTCAGTTTTCACTGTCTCCCTGGCTGGACATAAACAGTCTTTCAGACTCACTGTGGAATTTCAGTAACATAATTGTTCCATTCTCTTTTCAGAGAGGGGGAAGACAATGTTCCCACAGTGCCCTTGGATGAGAAATGGAAACTTTTGAGGCTACTGCTTCAGTTCCCCCACAAAGCCTGTATTGTCTGCCTTCATCTAATTCAGCTTTGACAGACAGCTGTGACAGTTGGCCTGTCCGCACGGTCCAGTGAAATTCTGGGAATGAGCTTTATATTACAAGAAGAAAACACATTAAAACTTCCAGACTCACTACTCTTAACTTTTTATTGCTTATGACATCCAGGTTTTACACAGTAGTATTCAGTAATGGTCCAAAACTGATAGTGAGTTTGGTGGGAAAATGAGTTTGAACAAACACCTCAAGTATTTCATTGTTTTGATGGGTTTCAAATGCTCTAACTCACAATTTTGGAATAAAGAGTAAATCAAAGGTGTATTAAATCTGCCTTATGTAGATCTAAGTATGTACTATCAAGAAAAACAAAATAAGATGATCATTTATTATTTTTTAAAAAATGCAAACCTGTCACAATTTCCTTGCCAAAATACAAAGATGCCTTTAAAAACTTTTGTTTGAAAGTAGCTGGAAGATAAAGCCGAGCTAAATGTTAAAAGACTGACTTTTAAACATATTGAATTGTCTTGATTATTCTATGGTCACTGAAAACTGGTATTGCAAGCAAAGAGACAGTAGTTAAATTTTACAGGGAGATTTTACAGGGTTTTATTTTGTTAGACTTGTTCTTACAGGTATTTCCAGTCCCTACTGATTAAGAGTATTTAAATCTGAGGGTCAGACTAGATGTTATGTTTTGTAATAAGTTGGTCAGCGTTCCCTTGATCTGACTCACTTTTCCCTCAGTCAGATGGCAGGTTTTGAAAGTGGCACAGAGGCCTAGTTCAGATCTGGACAGAACTGGAGAGAAGGGCTAAAGCTTCCCCACCCCCACACTGCTTTCCTAGCCTGAAGCAGCCCCTGGGTCATCATGACATGCCCAACTGGAGGGTTGCATGTGTGTGTGTGTGTTGACTAAGATGACTGTAAAGTTGGAGGAGGGATTCAGATCAATTAAACGTGTTCAAAGCTAATATATGGGAAATGATCAGTGCTAAAATTACATTTAATGCAGATACTCCCTCTCCACATCTACATTTCATTCAAATGTTGAGGAAAACTGCTCTTCCTCAGCATTGCAGCATATAGCACTGGAGATTAAAGTGTTAAGGTTATAATAGAAACCACAATAAACACAGGAAAGGAGCACAGGAAAGGAAAATAATGGCTTCTTTAAAAGGGAGACATTACATCATTTGCTTCTCCAACAGATTCACTGTTTCGCAGGGCAGATAATATGCACAGTCCTAGATAAGAACACACTAGCTCAGCTGAACCACACTTCACTATACTGTTATTTGTATGATGGCACCCTTTACTGATGTACGATGCCAATGTGTTAGGTGTAGATGAGAAGCAGTGTTTCCAGGCTCCCCCCCCCCCCAATGTCTTGTAGAGCCTGAAGATCCGGAAGATCTGAATCCCTGCTATACCATGGAAGCTTGCTGGATGACCTTTGGCCAGCCACTTTTTCTTCATCTAGACTACTTTACAGGGTTATTGTTGTAAGGATAAAATGGAGGAGTGGAGACTGATGTAAGCTGCTTTGAGTTCCCACTGGGGAAAAATGGGATTTAAATACCTATATAAATACACTGCTGCATTTATTTAGCTCCCATGTTTATTATTTATTTATACAAGTTAGATGCTACTTTTCCTTAACCTCTGAGACACTCAAGGAGGCTAATAAAATAAAATTCAAAAAGCACAGTAACACAGCTAAAATTCGTAAGACCTAGCAACAACAAAAAAGTGGCACCTTTGTGTGTGTGTGTTTTAATACTACTTTTAATATGGACTTCACTGGGGATGGAGAGACTTCACTGGGGATGGAGTGTACTCCCTACTAGCAAGCAACTATTGTGTTATATATATATATAGCGAGAGAGAGAGAGAGAGGGAGAGAGTTGCCAGGTCTGGGTTGGAAAATACCTGGAGACGGGGGGTGGATCTGGGAGAGGGTGGGGTTTGGGGAGGGGAGAGGCCTTAACATGGTACATTGCCATAGAGTCCCCCCTTCAAAGCAGCCATTTTCTCCAGGGGAGAAAGCAGGAGATCTCTAGACCCCACTTGGGGGCTGTCAACCTTATATATATAAAAGTTTTCTCCTCATTTTAAAAACTGATATAAAATAAAAAGGATAACAAATCTTAGTATACTATTAATGTTTGTTAAATATCTACATAATCTCTCTCTCTCTATAAAAACAGGTATCCTGACTGATTCATCAACGCCTAGCCCAAACCCCTGGATCTAGGAACACAAAATGTGGGAAGTGCCTTCCTTCCGTGACATCAGCGCCCATTAAGAAGGGATTTTTAGAAATTTGACCTCTAAGGGTGTGAAAAGGGGTAAAATGTGTTTCCCCAAAGAGGTAAAGCTTTGCTGTGTGCCTGGCAGGCTGCTGCCTGCTTGCACCCCCCTCCCTCTGATTGGTCAGATATGGAGCTCAGTGTTCTGAGGTAAAAACAAGTTCCAGGAGACTGCAGACAACTGAAGACAGTTGGCATTCAGGGAAGTTCTGTCTTCTGAACCCTGTGCTTTGCTAAGGTATTTAACTACCATAAATCCAGTTATAATGCTTCTGGGGAGAATTTGTGTGTGTGTGGTTTAGGATGGGCTTTTTGGTTTTTTGAATTGGTCTTGTAATATAATAGCATAGTATCCAAGCGTCGCAAAGGTGTTTGAATTACACAAAGTGTGTTGATGGAGAAAACTGATTAAGTGAATTTCGAAGTATAACATTTGTTGAAGGAATTACAAAGGAGAAGATTGTAGGGTAAGAAATGAAGTGAGAAATAAGTACAACTTTTTCTCTCTATGCTGAAGGACCTCTCTGTAGACCACACTGGTGGTTCTGCCCTCGGGTGCTAGGATCACCAGGCTGCTGGGTGAGCTCACTCTGGAGCAGGCCACATAGAATGTCCATTAGAGAAGCAGTCCTCTGTTAAGTCAGTTCCTGCCACCTTCAGTGTCTGGCCTTGGGACTCGTTGATGGTCATAGTAAAGCAGACCTACTGCAGGCTCCTGTACTCGAAGGGGTTAACTGATGATATGAGTGGCATGTGTGGTATGAACACCAACTCCCCCCAAGCACTGCCAGTGAGCAGTGTGGCCTTGATGATGTTCTTGGATTTCGAGCTTGTCCTTAATAAAGCAAAAATGTCAGATAAACGCTGTCTATTCCCAGGGTTTTAGGAGTTTCAGACTAATGTAATTTCCCCCTTAAATGTGTCCCTCTTCCTTCCCTTGTACTTAATTATAGGTGCCAATTTCATCAGCAACAAGGTTTTGTGCATTCTCTTAATTAGCTTCAATCATTTGATTTCCAGCTTGATGCTGACTCCACCCTGGCTGTAGCAAGGAGATTAATTAGCAAATCCTGGTTCTGTTTGGCAACAATATCATTTGTAGAGCCAAGGGAATAATCAAAGAGTTTAATAGCAGGTCATAACCAAAGATAGATATCTTTAATTACATTAACAACCCATTTAAAGAATTGTGTGGCTGTATCACAGCTCCACCAGAAATGAGAACCATCTCTATGAACATATCCAGCAGTTATTTTGATTCACAGGTTCACTTTCTATAGTTTGGTTGTACTACTCATTTAAATTCTTAAAGTGATTTTCTCTTCAGCCTGTCAAAATTGTATCTATAATTTCTGGTATGCGAGAAAGGGGAATGGGGGCAAGCCTTGGCCCCTGTGAACTCAGCAGGTGGCCTACCACAACTTGTCTCAGCTGGAAGGAAGGGATGGTGGCCATTGGTGTTTTTATTATACTGGCTCACTCTCTCACTGACTACAGAGCTCTTTGTGTCCCCCTTCCCCTGCCTTTCTAGCCACACCCCCACTTCCTCCCCCCCCCAACCTTACTTATTTGTGGTTAAGAAAATTGGCTCTCCGCCTGGACTCTTCGGTTAATGCTTTCTCTCTCTCATTTCTGACCATGTACTCCACTTGTGTACTTGCTTACCTGAGCAAAATGAGCCTTAATACCATGTAAAATTATATTCCCACTCCCCCCTCCCCAACACATCTCTAAACCTTTTGTTGTTTGGCCTAAATTTTTTCAGTAAAATGCTCCACATCTTCAAAATATATTGTAACCATAAGATAAGATGGTCTTATGTTGATACAAAATTGTCTTTTCAAAACTGGGTGTTTAATTGATGCCTTCTAAGATAAAGCACCTTAAATAAGAAAACTAAAATATGGGAATTTGCTTTTCACCCATTTTAACACACAGTGTGTCATAATCTTGGAGGTCATTGCTCCCAAAGATGGTGCAAATCTTTTAAACCCATTATCTTTCTAAAGTGTGTTATTACCAAAAAATAGTTCATTCTCTCTCTCTCTTCCTTCTCTCCTTCCCTCCTTCTCTCTCTGGATAATTTATCCATAAACCTGAAAGTTATGTTTATTTCCTTAATTTAAGAAAGAAGACACCCAAAGATAGAGAAGTGTTAAATTCAGAAGAAAAGTTTATGCTACTAGGACCAGCTAGCAAAGAATTAAGTCTTAAAGATACCTTCCAGGCATCAACAGCTGTGGCCTTAATAACATTTTTTAAAACTTCAAATTGGATAGAATCATTGCAGAATTCTAGCTAAAAAGAAAGAAATCTCTTACAGCCTCACAGCCATGGTGGGGGATTGGGGACAGAGCCCCACCACAGATGAGCCCTGTCCCACCCTAGGAGGATGCCAGACCTCCAGACTGCTTCACTCTGGTGTGCTTTGCCTCTGCAGTGGTGGAGAGGTTGGGGAAGGAAAGGGAAGCCGCCCTGCCACTTCTGGTCAGTTTCACTGTTAACAGCTGGTGGGAGGGGGATGAAACTGACCAGAAGCGGTAGGGCAGCTTCCTTTTCCTTCCCCAGCCTCCTCGCCACTGTGGGGGACTGGGGAAAGAGAGAGAGAAAGCATGTGTTCTCTCTCTCTTTTTTCTTCACTATCCCCCACCCCACACACCATTGGGTAACTTTATTTGGACACTTGTTGTCACCTGGAGAAGGAGACCCAGCCAGAATGCACTCTCTGCTGCAGAGCAGAAAGCACACTGACCAGCTCACCTTCTCCTGCTCCTCCTTCTCCTGCTTAAATTACTACTGCTAATTAGTTACTGCTAATTTAAGTTCCCTGCTTCCCGCCCCCCTGCCCCAGCAGCCAAAAATTTCTATGGGGCTGATCTCTTATAATTGTATGACACAATAATTAGCTAGTTAGCAGCATCCTGGTTTACAGACTGGGAAAGGGACAATAAGAGAGATATAGAGCATACTGTGTATAGAGAAGATCCCTCATTCAGTTCTAGGCAACAGCAGCTGAAAGATCTAGGCAAAGTGCTAGGAAAGACCTTTCTCTGCGTGAGTCTCTGGGTACTTTTAACCAGCTTTTCTTCCCTCAAAATGGCTTACAACATCAACAAGCCATCAAGTACAACAAACCAGCCTCTCACAAAAAGACTAATCCGGAGGATCAGAGCCAGTGTCAATACCTTGTGAGAGCCAGTGTGGTGTAGTGGTTAAGAGTAGCAGACACTAATCTGGAGAACCAGTCTTAATTCCCCATTCCTCTACATGAAGCCTGCTGGGTGACCTTGGGTGAGTCACACTTCTCTCAGAACTCTCTCAGCCCCACCTACCTCACAGGGTGCCTGTTGTGAGGAGAGGAAGGGAAGGCAATTGTAAGCTGCTTAGGGGGGAGACTCCTTAGGGGGGAGAAAAGCAGGGGATAAAAAACAACTTTCCCTCTACCTTTCCCTCTGAGAGCAACAGTCTCTCCCTAAGCACTTCCTTCCAGGAGGCAGCTTCCATTTAAACTACCAGAGACAGGAAGGGAGGAGCATAGCAAGTGATAAGAGCTCTGCCTCAATGGCTATAGTGTCTCCACAAGTTGATCTGACTTGGTTAAGGGCAACTTCATAAATTCATGCATCTGGGCTTATCACTTATGGACAAAATGTCAAACAGTGATTTTCATGTGTGAATAGTCTATTGGAGATATAACACCGTGGATAGAACTTTCATATATCATCACACCAACTCCCATGGGGTATTCCAATGCAACTCCAGTGCAGTTCATGTATTGCAGTTTAATACAGTTCATATATTCTTCATTCAGTGAAGAATACAAAATTCATGTGCAGATAAATCAAATAATGTGCATGCATGTGTGAACTGGATCTTTGTGTCAATGATACAGGGGTTTCAGCAGTACTGAATATTTGGCAGAAATAAGCTTGAGATTATCTCTTATTACAAAATGGTGTTTTGAACAGAGAAAAATGAAATGAAATTATCCAGCTTGAAGAGATATGGAATAAAAAATACAAAACTGAACAAAATCTTCATGTTTAAATGGATTTCTTGTCAGTAACATGTAATATTTCTGGGCTCATAGGTAAGACTACCAGAATGAGGAATGGCTTAATATAACTTTAATATGAAAAGGAACTAAAATGTCTTTTACAGCCCTGTTCTAGAACAAACTAAGGTCAAGGGATCCTAGTGCAAGTCCATAAACTATATAGCAAGTCCACAAACTATAAAATATAGTAGAATGTCTCTAAATTGTAAATTCTTGTCAAAGTATTATCAGAATTTTTGCCAAGTTGTTGACAAGGTTTTTTTTGTCTGTTCATAGCTTTAAACTCTGGATTTAAGTATCCACAACCACAGACTTTTCCATGTTGATAATTAGATACATTGACAATTGAGAACCTGCAAAGCCTTGTGGGGGGCAGCTCACAAGAACTTTTCTCTCCTGCTCTCCTTTCCCACACTATTCCCTCTTTCCCTCCTCCTAGCAACTTGCATATCCTATCCTTTCCCTGCTTCCTTCTCTCGTTCCCACCTGCCAACCAACCAACCTACTTTTTAGCTGTCTCCTCATCTTTAGCTATATTTATTGTTTATTTACTTCATTTTTACTCCACCTTTCTCCGTGGTGTGAACCAAAGCAGCTTACATAATTCTCCATAATTTTATCCTCACAACAGCCTAGAGACCATGATGGACTGGGAGTGATAAACCCAGGGCATCTCCCCCAGACTACCTTGGCCCTACTCAAAGAAGGAAGGGAGAGGGGAAGAGGCAGCCTGCCTAACCAGGGGCTGGGGCTGCCTTCCTTATCTTCAGTGTGTTGGCTTTCGTGGGGTGTCTGCTACTGAACAGTACCAGGTAGCCAGGCCTGGGTGAGCCATGCAAATTGGGTGGTAGCAAGCTGACCAGCAGTTGCTGGTGGGCCTAGCCCTAATGAGTCCTCTTTCAAAAGCCAAAATAGCCCTGGAAACAGCCCTGCCGCTCCCTTGCCATTTATTGACAGAAACCAAGCCTGGAACACAGACAAATGGGGGTTTGAGGTTGCCCAGCAGGAAGGAAGGATGGCTGGCTGGCTGGCTAGCTAGCTAGCTAGCTAGATAGATCTTTCTGCAAACATGGGGTGTTTTTGACATAGAACGGTGTTACTCTGCTGAGGATGGCACTGTTGGTCTCTTAGAATTCCCATGTCATTCAATGTGCTTAATTCTCTCCCACTGAAAGCAATGGTACTTAAAAGCATTTAACTTTGGAAGGAGCACATGACCAAAATAATGACCTGAAGCTAAAATAATTTTAACATACAGAAAGCTAAAGTATAGCATAAATGACAAAATATTACTGCGAACTTTAGCCAAAAGATTGCATTTGGGAGTCATCAATAATATCTACAGTAATCAACTAAGGCTGAGAAATTGACAAGTGACAGCAGAAAAAAAGTTTTTATAAAATTTGAAACTTACAGAGTAATACACTGTTGTGTCTGTGGTGTAACTATGGTGTTACCACTGTGTAACTATGGTGCCACTAGTCCTTTCCCTATGGGGATAAGTTATGTGGTGGTCAGTTTGCATTTTTTCTGAGTGTAACGGGGGTAGAGTCCATAGCAACCATGCTGCTGCAGTCAGTGGAGACGTTGTGATGGACCAGGCAGCCAGAACCAATCAAAGGTCATGTGGCAAGGGGGTCCCAGGCACCTGACAGTGGGAAGGGGGTTTGAGTTGGCCACCCATGGGCATCCACAACTGCCTCAATGCCCACACAGAGCACAGGGTCCTCAGAGCAAAGGCAGAAGGTTATCATTACTACCCTAAGCATTTGAGAGTATCCTCCACTTACTAACGGGTGTGCTTCCCAGCAGTCCAGCCACACTGCCTAGGACATCCCCACACCACCCTCTTGGCCACCCCTGCCAGTGGTGGAGTGGGAGAGGGGGCCATCAGGGTAGGCTCTGATGTGGGGGCATGCAGCACTGCTCTCAGGTCCCTCAATTACCTCCTCAGTGGAGCAAAAGTGGTCTGGGACTGGAATGACGATCATTCCATTCCCAGAGCAATCTGTGCCCAGAAACTGTCATTTGAAATCCAGTGCCCTCCCCACCCCACTCCAAAGATAATGAGTCTGCCTGCTGCATTGCCATTGACGCTGGGGAACCTCTTGATCCCCTGTCCCCTCAGTGATACCTTCCCAGATGTCTTCCCCTTGAGTGACAGAAGCCCTTCCCTTTCTAGAGCAGACACACAGTTATGACCCTCAATGATTCACTCTATTCATTGCCCATCTTTCTCCCCTTTGAGGATCCCAGGTGGCTTACATTGTTCTCCTCTCCTCCATTTTATGCTCACATCAATGTTATGAGGTTGGTTAGGCTGAGAGTGTGCAACTGGCCTAAGACTACCCACTACTAGCTTTCATGGTACAAGTTGGAACTGGAATCTGGGTCTCCCAGATCGTACTCTCTAACCACCGCACCAAGCTGGCTCATTCACCCAGACCACCCTCTGGGCCATCCTCCCTTCACACAGCAGCATGTAAGGTAATGGGGGAACCTTTTGTTAGGTCAGCCTTGGAGGTGCTGCTGCCCCCCTGCCATATTTGGCAGATGACTATGACCAGAGGCACCCACACAGCCATCCACAGCCACCCAAGGCACTCGAGAGCCCTCTCTCTTGAACATGTCATCAGATAGCCCTCAGGGGGAGTCACAGATGGGGTGGGGAGGGAGTGGGGCAGGGGGAAGGGCATGGAGCTCCTGTCATGCAGTCAGAACCAAACAGACAGAGGCAAAGTTGTGGCACAACACAGACGTTATTGAAGTGCAAATCATGGCGAGGTCTGAAGGCTCCATTTGCTACCTCTTGGCATGTATCTAAGTGGGGTGGAGTTGCAGGTGAAACTTGGAAGGGCTGGCTGGGTACAATGCTCCACTTCAAGAGGAGGGCTGGGGCATCAGAGTGAGCAGAATTGTTTTTTTTTTTTTGCGGGAGGAGGCAGGACTAGCCACACCCAGAAGTCTCCCTGTTGAATCTTCACCTGCAGGAAAGCAAAACAGAGATACGTTCAGCCATGGATGTGTCACCCTGACAAGATCTGCAAATGCAGCTCCGGGGTGTGTGTGTGTCTTTGCCATGAACCTCTCCTTGAGGCACATGATGGTGCCATCTGACTTACACTCACCTGTCAGGTGTTAAAGTGCTCAGGGACTGCTTGTGATCCACCCATAGCAACTGCTGCTTAAGGCTCTGATCCTGCACAGAAATGAGTCAAAGGGTCTCCTGGCAAGCTAGTCTGCCACAGAGTGGAGCAGCTGTCAGACTCTCCCCCCCCAACAACTGATGATCCCTATCCTCTGTCAGTTTGAGAGCCAGTTAGGAGTGTGAACTCTAATCTGCGAGAACTGGGTTTGATACCCTACTCCTCCACATGCAGCCGCTGGTGTGACCTTGGGTCAGCCATAAGACCTTTCAGAGCTGTTCTCTCAAGGACAATACTTGGGATGGCTCTCTAAGCCCCACCTACCTCACAGGGTGTTTGTTGTGGGGAGGTGAAGGGAAGGGCAATTGTAAGCCACTGAGACTCCTTTGGGTAGCGAAGGGTGGGGTATAAATCCAATCTCTTCTTCTTCAAGGGGGGAAACAGGCACAGGACTAAGCTTATAGCCCAGTGTAGGGCTGAAAACTGGGAAACTTTCCTGGGATCTTTTCCACTGGCATGGCATGCCCCTGCACAAACCCAATGCTGGGCTTGAGTGTGGGAGGCACGGTCACCAGGGTGGCACCCGGTCTTGAGCAAGGGGAACAGAGGAGCAAGTTTGGTTCCTTGCCCTTGCTTACCTGTCAGTGCATGGTTGCCCCTCTGAGTTGAACCTACAAAGGTGGGGTACCTGTTAGGATTCTGAAATGGGAGAGGTCAGCCACAGAGTGTGGACTTTGCTCTCCTCCTTTGGTGTTAGCACTAAGTGCTTGCCCTGTAGTGCTAAGTGCCCTCTCTGTGCTTTCCCTATCATCAAAGTGCCTCGCTGCTTGGTCTAAGTCTGCATGGCAGGGAGCTCTGAGATAGTTGAGTTGTAAGGTTTTCTGGCTGAGGTTTTTGTAGGGTGGGGGAGTGCAATTGGCTACTGGGGAGGGGGCTTGGCTGATCCTAGGAAGGGGGGTAATTGGTTGCACCTGTAGTAGGCATTCTGAGCTCCTCCAGGCATAATAGGTGTGGCTGCAGCACGGGGAAGGGACTTGGTTTTTCAGTTCAATTGACTCCTATGGGATACACCTTGTTTTTTGTTGGCATAACTTTTTACCTCTGACAGGGGGCTTTCCCAGGCTGAAAGGGCTCAGGGAGCCAACTAACTCCAGCCAGGCCCCCAAACCATTCCCAACCATGCAGGTGTAGGGGCATATGCCTTGGTTGTGCCGATGGGGCTGCACCAGCACTCAAGAGCCATGGAATGGTGCTGGGGGCCTGCACCACTGAAACTGGCCCTTATGCCAGCATATCTTGGAGATACACTGTTGCAAAGGTCAGTTGGCTCCCTGAGCACTTTTGCCCCCTTGCTTATGATTGTGCTGTTAATTATACATTAAAAGGGAACCCTAAATATAAGTAATACATATACCAGTGACACGCCTGTAGTTTTACTTACAAAGGCATGGAGAGTGTAATTAATGATTGAATAATCTTTGGCTTAACCTGTGGAAGTATTTACTCTTATAAATGCATCAAAGAAATAGAGTTTATAGCCTGGTTTCCAGTCTACCATCTTTGGGGGTGGTGATCCAGCATGTTGTGGCTGAGCAGCTCCAGGGGTTCCTGGATGATAATTTGCCCGTAATTCCTTTCTGTCTGGCTTCAGGACTGGGTTCGGGGAACCAAATCCATTTTGGTTGCTCTGCTGGATAGTCTTCATTAAGAGTTGGATGAGGACCAATCATCTTTGTTGATACTGCTGGATCGGTCGGTAGCCTTTGATTCATTGACCACTCCATGCTTATTCATTGTTTGGAATTCATATTAGAGAAGTAGCTATTTGGTGGTTTTGGTCTTTTCTGTAAGACTAAATATAAAGTTTCTACTTGAGGAGCAGAATCAATGAGATGGGCCCTGTCCCGTGATGGGCTGCCCCAGGGTTCCATTTTGTCACTTATGCCTTTCAATATTTATGCGGGACTGCTAAATGAGACTATCCTCAGCAGATGACGCCCATATTTATATCATACTAAGAATAAGGCCCATTGCAACAACAATACAATGGGCTCTAGAAAGATGCCCCCGGGGGCCCAGCACCATGTGAAGACACGGCCTGGCCTTTAAGTGGCAAAAAGCGGTCGGCTTCGTCCTTTCAAACCTTCCTATGCCGGTAGCATGCCATTTATCCAGGGAGGGGAGCGAGGCCCTTCCTTTCCCGCCGCTCACCAGGCCCAGCCATCCCAGTGCCTGGCCACCTCTCTCTCTTCATCTGGTCCTGCAAATGGCAAGCTGCGGTGACTTGGGACCAGGCCCTCCATCCTCCACCCACCCCTGCTGTAGTGAAAGGAGGTGGCTGGGGGTGAACAGAGCAGCCGTGGTGGCCCAAAGTGAGCCAGGCCCACCTGCGGGCTAATGCCATACAAACACACAGGCTGGTCGTCACCACCTGCAGCCTGAACACGGCATCCCTGCGCACCCTGAATCAGGCTCTCAATCCTTCGGCTGGCCCCGCCATAGCTAAGGAGGTGGATAGAGGTGAATGGAGCAGCTGCGGCAGCACAGAGTGAGCCAGACCCACCTGTGGGCCGATGCCATGTGAAGACACGGACTGGTTGCCACCATCCGCGGCCTAGATGCAGTGCCCCAGTACACCCCACACCAGGCCGTCGATCGTCCAGAAATTCCCACCATAGCTAAAGGAGGCAGCTTGGGGTGAATGGAGCACCCCCGACAGCAGAGTGAGCCGGGCCCACCCATGGGCTGACATCACATGAAGACATAGGCCGGTCGCCACTGTCTGCAGCCTGGATGCAGTGCCCCAGCACACCCCACACCAGACCATCAATCCTCCAGCCATCTCCACCATAGCTAAAGGAGGTAGCTTGGGGTGAATGGAGCACCCATGACAGCACAGAGTGAGCCAGGCCCACCTGCAGGCTGACATCAAATGAAGACATGGGCCGGTCGCCACAGTCCATGGTCTGGATGCAGCGCCCCAGTGTACCCCGCATCAGGCCATCGATCTTCTGGCTGGCCCTGCCATAGCTAAAGGAAGTGGCTGGAGGTAAACGGTGCAGCCATGGCAGCCCAGAGTGAGCCAGGCCAACCCCAGGGCCAACACCGTGGGTACCTGGCCTTCCTGCTTCTCTGCCCGTTTGCTCTGGACCCCCTTTCTCCCAGTCGGCCTCCATACCCTTCGGCTGCTGGAATGTCTGTCTTGTCCATTGGCTCCCACCACACTAAGCCCGAGATGCAGGCCACTGCTTCTGTGGGTGGGACTCAGGCAATGCAGCCAGCCAATGCAGCCTGGGGATTGGCGAGCCAACACAGCCACCAGGGGATTGGCACAGCTTCTGAGTGACATAGAACCTTGCCGTGCATAGAATGTTGCCACCCAAAAACAGGATTATATATAAGGACAGGATTGTCTAAGCCTCCAGAGGCTTGCACTAAAACAGTGCTGTGGGGATGTGGTCCAGTGGCTAAGGCAGAACAAGCTGAACTGGAATCTAGACAAGACAGAGATAATACTGGTCAGGAATGTTGGTGCTTTGGAGAGATTTGATACACTTGTTTTAGATGGAATGGAGTTGGTATTGTAAAGCAAGTTAAGAGCTTATTGGGTACTCATGGACCCAGACCTACTGTTGAGAAGGAGGTTGGTGCTGTGGCTAGGAATGCCTTCTGTCAGCTTTCCAACTCTGCTCTTTCTTAGGCTCAGCCTACCTAGCCATACTAATCCATGCTTTTGGCATGTTGTAGTTGGACTACAGTAACTGAACTGCCCTTGAAGAGAATCCAGAAACTACAATGGATTCACCTATGGTTAAATTTTGCACGTTAAAGTGCAGTATCTGTTCACTCTTTTGAATAAGGTCTTGGCAGTTTTGCTGGTATATTTTATTGTGATTTTCTATTGTTGTGCCTGTGTTAGGTTTAGGATTGCAAAGGATGATAGTATTCACCTTTTCTTATGTACTTGGTATATTCGTTCTTCTGTAATAAAAATTAAAAAAACAGCAAAA
Organism: Lepidodactylus listeri; assembly: GCA_029233225.1. NCBI lineage: Eukaryota > Metazoa > Chordata > Lepidosauria > Squamata > Gekkonidae > Lepidodactylus > Lepidodactylus listeri. The sequence goes on from JARCFY010000006.1 coordinate 53,905,799, forward strand.
AACTACAGTGGATTCAGCATGTAGCAGCCTGATTATTGTGTACTATTTTCAGCCAATGAGAACCCACCTTTACTATTTTAAAACCTATATTGACTGCCCATTTGTATCAGAGTTCAATTCAAGGTTCTGGTTGTAACCTTTAAATTTCCCCCTAGCATAGGTTTTAAGTACTGAGCAGGAGGCGATGAATTCAAACAATAGGCTTTTATTCAGTGATATTGCTCAGCTCCAAAGACAGCTCTATGAGAGCGGCACCTTAATTTATACTGTCCCAACACATAACTTTCAACAATTTAACTATATACAAGCAATACTATTGGACCCAAGCAGGGCTCAGTGATTGGGTATCTAGATTGGCTTTAGGACCAATGGGAGTCTTTATTCATCAGCCAGTAAGAATTGGAGCTTTAGGATACCAGAGCCCTTTCAAGCTATTGCTGCTTCGATAATCCAAAACACAAACACAACACTCCTCCCCCCTAAGTTCAAACAACAAAGTCTCTTAGGTGCGGGGGCGGTCACCTGGTCCATCGGGACCGGCGCGGCAAAGGCGGGCCTGATGGGGAACATCCTCTTAAGTATGGGGACCCATACAGGCCGGCATGAGCTGTGGCGACGGACTCACGGGAGAGCGGTCTGTAAAGTCCGGGAGCTCCGAGAGTTCTGGGGCATGACCCAGCTGCGGCAGGGGGCCTACCTCGTTCTGAGCTGGCAGTGGCTCGGCAGACTGTTCTCTTGGGATGTTCTGGGCTGGAGTTGGAAGAGGGCTGCCCTCTGTCACGCGACTTCCCTGGGCGCCGGCATCTTGCTGTATCAGGAGGTCTCCCAGGCCGGCCCCAGGACCCAGGGTGTGTTGTCCTGTTGCAGGAACTGGGGGGCGTGGCAAAGGTTGCTTCGGTTCAGGAACTGGGGAGCATTGCAAACGTTCTGGCTCAGGAACTGGAGAGCGTTGCAACTGATCCTCTGGTGCTGGCCACCGGTGTCTCAGCTGGGCCAGATGTCTGCGCTGGACCTGTCCCGTGTCATCCCTCACTTCATATGAGATAGGGCCAGTGGCATGCACCACAACTGCTGGGACCCAGTGCGGACTTGCCCCATAGTTTCTGGCGTATACTGTGTCTCCCAGCGCAAAGGACCAAGAGGACCCTGTGGCGATAGGGTCATGGTGAATTTCTGGTGCCAGGTCTGGGTGGAGACGGCGCAGGTGGGTGGACAGCTGGCGGCCCATAAGCAACTCTGCCGGTGACTTCCCGGTGGTGGTGTGTGGTGAGGAGTGCTGCTGCAGCAAAAACCCAGCGAGCTTGGCTGGGAAATTTCCGTCACCCATCCGGCGGAGTGAGTCCTTGGCCGTTCGCACCATTCGCTCGGCCTGACCGTTCGTTGCAGGGTGGAAAGGAGCAGAGGTGACATGCTGGATACCCTGCTCGTCCAGGAAGGACTAGAACTCTGCCGATGTAAACTGAGTTCCATTGTTGGACACGAGGAGGTCTGGCAGGCTGAAGGTGGCGAAGAGGCGGTCTAGGCAGCAGGCGATGACGGCTGATGTCATGGAGGTGACAGGGATGACCTCCAACCACTTGGAGTACGCATCCACGATGATCAAGAGTGTTCGGCCCTGGAAGGGCCCAGCAAAGTCCACATGAAGGCGGGACCACGGCCACCTCGGCTTCTCCCATGGGTGAACAGGAACCTCTGGAGCCACTGGTCTTGACTCCTGGCATGGCTGACACGTCCAGACCCACCACTCAATCTGCTGATCCATGCTGGGCCACCAAACATAGCTCCTTGCGATGGCCTTCATCTTAACAATGCCCGGGTGTCCTTCATGTAAGGCGTCCACCACCCGTTGGCGAAGTGAGGGAGGGATGATGACTCTGTTTCCCACAACAGGCATCCCTTGTTTACCGACAGCTCAGACGACCTCGATAGGAATGGCTGGAATTCGGCGTCGAGTGTCCCTGACAGCCATCCCCTCCACACATGGTTGTAGACTCTGCCGAGTGTGCTATCCCAGCTAGTGTGGAATGCTACGTCGGCAACGGAGAGTGGAGGCTGCGGCAGCTCCTCAATTAACAAAACTTCCTGGAGCGGGGCCTCGGGCAGTCCTGACGATGGAAGCGGCAGCCAGCTAAGGGCATCAGCGTGCCCAATGGTCTTGCCGGGCCTGTGGAGGAGAAGGAAGGAGTAGGCAGACAGAAGAACTGCCCAGTGCATCATCCAGGGGGACAGGATCTGGGGGATTTGACAGTCGGCCATGAAGATGCTCAGCAGCGGCTTGTGGTCAGTGATGATTTCAAATTCCCGCCCATAGATGAAATTGTGAAATTTCTTCACTGCAGCAATGATTGCTAGTGCCTCTCGATCTATCTGGGCATAGTTTCTCTCAGCGGAAGATAACGTTCTGTAATAGAAGGCAATGGGGGCCTCCCGGCCAGATGGCAAGCAGTGACTGAGCACGGCCCCAATCCTGTAAGGTGACACATCACAAGCTAGGATGAGGGGCTTCTTCTCATTGTAGTGCACTAGGATGGCATCGGATGCAAGGAGGGCTTTGACAGCTTGGAAGGAGGTGTTTTCCTGGCGACCCCATGCCCATGGTGCTGACTTGTCCAGTAACCGATGGAGTGGTTCTGCGAGAGCTGCTTTGTTGGGCAAGAAAGCATGATAGAAGTTCAATAGTCCTAAGAAGGACTGCAGCTTTTTCTTAGACTTTGACGGGGGTGTGTTGCGGATTGCAGCAACCTTGTCCGGAGCAGGGTGGATACCCTCTGCGTCTAGGCGGTAACCCAGGAATTGCACGGTAGGGATGAAGAACTCACATTTCTCCTTCTTCAGTCGAAGGCCAACATCTTGTAACTGACTAAGGACCTCTCACACTCAAGTAGCCAGTTCAAGGTCTGAGGTTCCAGCAATCAAGACGTCATCAAAATAGGGTACGACACCAGGCAGACCTTGAAGAAGACGCTCCATAAGTTCTTGAAAAATGCCAGGGGTGACACTTACCCTGAACTGCAACTGGTTTACCTTGAAAGCATCTCGGTGCGTCACAATAGTCTGTGCTTCGGCTGTGGCTGCATCTACCAGCAACTGCTGATATGCCTGGGCGAGGTTGATCTTGGCGAACACCTGGCCCCCAGAGACCGAGGCCAGAAGGTGGCTCACCACAGTAACCGGGTATGCGTGCGGCTGAAGGGCCCAGTTGATGGTGCATTTATAGTCAGCACACAAATGGACGGAGCCATGAGGCTTGAGGGGGGGTGACGATAGGTGTCTCCCACTTGGCATTGGGAACTGGCTCGAGGATCCCTTGGGCCAACAGTTTATCTATTTGCTCGTCAATCTTGGGCTTAAAAGCAACGGGGCAGCATCTGGGCTTGAGGCGGATTCGTGGTACAGCAGGATCTAGGTTAAATGACACAGGTGGACCCTTGTAACAGCCAAACTCCATCCGGAAACTCTGTCTCAAGGTCTAATAAAGGCTGCGGCTCGACTTGGTTCACGCCAACAACATCGATGCCCAAGGCGGCGAACCAGTCCAGCCCTATCAGGCTTGTGCAGCGACCCTCTACCACAAGCAGGTTCAGACAACCAGAGAATTTCTTGTATTTGACTTGGACTGTGGCGATGCCAATGACTGGAACTCGGTTCCTCTGGAAATTGAACAACTGTAAGGTGCATCTTTGAAGGCGGGAGCAGTAATTCATGGGCAGACTTGCTGGAAAGTGCTCCACGAGATGATGGATAATGGCAACCCAGAGTCTACCTCCATCTGGCACACTTGACCTTCGATGAAGACGGTGGCTTTGATCTTCAGACATGGATGTAGTCCCTGGTGTATATAGAGGCGGTTGGTGTAGTCCTCGGACACGCTTGCCTCATGGCTGTACCTTTGTCTTTGCCCGGACGGCTGAGATGTTTTGGAATGGTACGATCAGCTGGGGGCATTCACAGACCCTCAGGTATGCTGGAACTCATCTGGAGCATCACGACCCTGAGACGAGTGACACACTTTGGCGAGGTGGCCCGCTTTCCCACACGCATGACAGATGGCATCACGGAACTGACAGTCTCGACGCGCATGCGCCACTGGCACAGCTGTTTCTTCACAGGCTTTTTTGAGAGCGGCGTGGGCTATTGTGATGGCGACGCAGCTTCTGGTTGGCTGTTGCGTTGAAAACTCCGTCATCGGACACATCGGATTGGTCGTCCCAGGTGTCATTGGACTCAGCAGTATTGCTCTGGTGTACCACTTCAGAGCAGCCTGGCGTGTGGCTTTGGGGACCCAATCGCAGTTCTCAGAGGGATAGGTTGGTGGCCTCTACTCTCAGAGCCTCTTTGAGGGCTGCTTCATATGTTAGAGTCTTTAGTAAAAGTAGGGCTCGCCATATGCTCTCATCTCGGAGGCCGCAGAGCAGTCGATCCAGGAGACAGACTTCAAATCAGTGAAGCGACAGTCTCTAGCAGACCGCCTCAATGGGTGAGGTACACCGTGACAGACTTGCCCTCCTTCTGGTTCCATTGATGGAACGCACATCGGTGTACGGCAGCCAACGTCTTCGAGGTGAAGTAGTCGGTCAGCCGGGCCTTGATGATGTCAAGAGGGGTCTCGAGTAACTTAGAGGGAGCAACTAAATCTTGAGCAATGTCGAATACAGCCTGGCCGCAGGTACTCAGAAAAGTGGCGTGGCAGACATCGTCTCCATCAATACAATTTGCTACGTGGTAGCATTCAAAACGCTCGAGGTATGATTTCCAGTTCCCAGCTTTTGGGTCGAACGGTTCGATATGGCCCTTGGATGCCATGCCCGTAGTGATTTAGCTCTGGGCACCCTTAGTGATTTCAGCTGGGCAGGCAGAGTGATTTCAGCCGTTCAGTTAGGACTGGGATCCCATCCTCATCGCCAGTTTTAAGTATCGAGTGGGAGGCGATGAATTCAAACAACAGGCTTTTATTCAGTGATATTGCTCAGCTCCAAAGACAGCTCTATGAGAGCAGCACCTTAATTTATACTGTTCCAACACATAACTTTCAACAATTTAACTATATACAAGCAATACTATTGGACCGAAGCAGGGCTCAGTGATTGGGTATCTAGATTGGCTTTAGGACCAATGGGGGTCTTTATTCATCAGCCAATAAGAATTGGAGCTTTAGGATGCCAGAGCCCTTTCAAGCTATTGCTGCTTCAATAATTCAAAACACAAACACAACAATAGGACTCCCTTATCTCAAGAATTGGTATGATTCCCCCGTCCACTTCCCTCCCTCAGAGGCAAGATTTCCCCTCCATTTTCTTTTCCTTTTGCAACTGAGCTGCCCTAGTTGTCTGTTTTCTTCTTTTCTTTTCTTTCCTGGCTGTCTCACCCTGTGACAGTATAATATTTTGTCTGTTTGCTCAGCCCAGGGACCTGAGGGAAGGAATGGGAGCCCCCTTCAATTTATACGGCTTAAGTAGCACTCAAGAAGTTTTTATATTCCAGACTAACAAAATATTTTATTCAAAATAGAGGGTAAAGGTCAGTTGAAATCAGGGGTAAAATTCTTGAGGTAACTCAATATAGAAAACTCTGAGGTAAAATCAGTATATGCACAGATGTCACGGCTCCTGGGGTCTGCCACTGACTGCCCTCCTGTTGCCGTTGCAGCGCAGAAGTTGTCTCCCTCTTACTCCGTGGCTGTAAAAGGGGGAGGCTCTGCGTTGCTCATCCCCAGGGTCCTTGGACCAGCTCAAGAGGGTTGTGGAGGCCTAAGAGGGCTAGAAGTAAGATTGGCCTCAGCATAGGGGTTATCAAGGGAGGTTACTTCACCTTCCTACCCCTCAGGTGCCACACCATTGCACTTCTCTCTTTATTATGTTGCTACGTCCTCATCAGCCCTATTCTGCTCCTCCTTTATACTCCCCTCAGCTCTCAAGCCACTCCCACTTGCCGGCCCCACCTCCCTTCAAAGCAGAAGATGCGAACCTGGCCTTTTCTGCCCCCACCCTCTTTTGTGCTCCCTCTGCTGCCTTCGGCATTCCCCTCCCACACCCCTTGGTTGGGTCTGGCTCCCTGCCACCCATGTCCACTGCCACCTGCATCGGGCTGGGCCTCCATGGCTTCCCTCACTGACAGGCCCAGGCCCTCCCCTGGCCCCCATTCCCCCACCGCTGCAGTTTGGATGCTCCACCTGGACCCTGAGGGCTGGGATGTCCTCTCAGTGTCAGCACTGTTCGCTCGGGCCACCCTGCCACCATCTCCCTGCTGACCCCTCCGGTCCTCTCTGCATCCCCCGGGCTCCCAGTAAGTGTCAGGTGTAGGGGGCCATTTGGGGCAGGGCATGTTCATTCGTGCATCTCCTTCTTGTCAGCTCCTTCTTGTCAGCCCTTCGGGAGGCCTGGAAGAGACCGGGACAACACACTTTAGTTCTTATATTTCAAGCTAATGAGAGTTTCTTAAGCTATTCACAGTTACTTAAAATCTTTATGTCGAGTGGCTTTTGTTCCAGAGTTTTCCAAACACCCCAGCACACTTTCTCTGAGTATTCTCTGGCTCCTTTGGTTTACAGAAGGCTGGTACACTCCTTTCCCCAACCCCCCTTTTTTGAAATATTGGTATTCATTCTGAGTTTTAAACTGACTCTTAAGGTCTGTAAAGGCAGTTTCTAACCACACCAGACCACCTCTGCACTCTTTAGAGCTAACTCCCTGTTTGACTGGGTAGGGAAATTCTCCTCTCACTAGAAGATCTGTCCCCTTTCTTTGGCCCAAATAGGGGTTGCCATCTAACTACCCACTCATCCTTGCCAACTTTTACCCAGTTCTCCTGTCTGTGTTAAACTGCTTTCAGTCAGGGCTGAATTCTGAAACTGTCAGTACTTGACTCTTCTCAGCTAGGGCTGAAATCAGACTGAATTCTCCTCACCAACCAGTTCAGAAGTCTTTCTCTGTTCAGCTGATGCTAACCAATCAGATCTCTTGGAACAGCCTATCAAAGCTCTCTGGCTTTGTGAAGAATTTACCCTTCACAGTCCTTTATCTGTTTACACAGCAATTCTAAGCTTTTAAAAGTACAGTCTGTCACAACTGTCTTTTCCCATATGTCTCCATGTGCCAAATATGGATCTCAGGTCGTTACCTTCTGGTTGTTCCTCTGATTAAAGTTACACCCTTGGTTTCTATTAGAGTTTGATCCTTTTCAATAGTGGCTCCCATCTCTCCCTGAGGAGATGAGGGGGCATCTTTAGAAGTTTTCAGGAGATGCTGTAAAACCATTATATTTCCTACGGCTTTTATGGAGTCAAGGCTATGGGCATTTTCTTGAAGAGAGGGGTTAATGAGGTATTACAACATTCTTCTGGGTTTTAATATAGAATTTTAAGCTGTCTTGGGCCACAAGGAAAACGTCGGGGATCATTAATTTAATATACTAATGGATGATTTATTACTACAAATAATGTATTTCTACATCTACTTGCCAATTAAAAAATTATAAATGATCTAGTCACATTTCATAGAGAAATAAGTCACAACATGCCCATCTACTTCCCACCATCTGTAATGCTACTCACAGGTTCAGCTGTAGAGAAGTAATATAACTAAGAAACTTGCATGCAAGCATTTCTATATTATAGTCACTCTCCTTAATAAGTTAACATATGAATGTATCAGAAAAGGCTCTTCAACTCAGTTTGTGCATCCATATAATTGAAGGGAGAAATGAAGGAAGGAGTCTGTAGCTAGCCTGTAGCTAGTCACTGTAAGATAATTCCTCTATAAGGGTAAGTTAAACTATGCTTTGTTTGTTACATTCCTTTGTAGTGTCATCTTTTTTTTATTCACAAAAATCTCCAAATTACTGTGGGAGGATGAACGATCTTAAAAGAAAAGGCCAGGACTGTGTTCTTGGACAGATTCTGTTCAATACAGAAGGACTTACGGCATGGTGAGGAGAAATTCCTACTAGACACAGCCCACAGATTTACTTTCTGCCATCATTCATAGATTACATATTTAGACTGATCACCACATTTTTATTTTGAAAAACAAATAAATACACATATTTAAATAAAGATGAGAAGAAGGCTAAGAAACAAGAGAAATGGGTGCAGAGGAAAACAGTTAAAATAAAGAACTAAATAAATAAGTTAGGGAATATCCAAGTTTGATCTCATTGACAATAAGATAACACCAACAGGGGAGGTAAAAGTATTAGAAGGAGAAGGAAAAGGTAGAATATGAAAAGAAAAGCAGAACTGCAGATCATCTGTGTGCGCGTGTGCGCGCGCGCACACACACACACACACACAATACAACCCATCCCCCCCCCAAAAAAAACAATACAGTATTTAAAGAATGAATAGTAAGGCCAAGAGGAAGTAAATTGATGACAAAAGGACAAAGAACAGAACCTTCAGAGACTCAAGTGGACAGACACTAGAAGACTAATCTATAAACAGAAAGACACGAAGACTAATCATAAAGCAGGGAAAACACAGAGAACATTGCCAAGAAAGAACTGAATGATCAAAAGTATTAAGAGCTGAAGACACACCAAATAAAATAAAAATAAACATAGAAAACTGACCATGTGACTGAGTAAGTTGGAGCTAATGGAACATATGAACATGATCAGATTCAATGGAATGAGTGTGGAGCTTTACAGTTCAGGAAAGAAACTACTGGAGCTTTATGCTAGAGGTTTGTACAATTATGTATGGGATGGAGAAAGAATGTATTCAGTTCCTGTTGAGAAAGAGAAAAAGAACAAGACAAACTTAGCAGGGGGTACCCAATGAAGCTGATTGGCAGTAGACTTAGGATGAACAAAAAGACCATACACCTAGTATAAAATGTGCACACTTACAGTGCGATCATATGAAAATGGGAGTAAGCCCCACTGAATAGAGCTGTTTTTGATTCTGATTAGCCCTGTCTCTTGAACTTCAGAGAAAGTAAGCAAACCTCGTAGACTTGCTATCATTACATGAATCTCTCATAATGATGGACTGGTGCAAACTGAAAGGACACTTCTTTTTTGAATACAAAGGAACACAGTCCTTGCATAATCACATTGAAGATGGTGCTACATATCCAGTTGGTGTTACCATCTTACCTAGAGCCAAAACAGCACTAGCCATACATGATTATCTGCAAGATTTATCATTTATTTTAATTAAAGCATTTCTTTGTTGCCTTTACACAAATAGGGTCCCCAAGGTGGCAAACATCAAACATTAAAACATTTCAATATTAAAACATTTAAAGTATATATACACAATAAATCACTTAAAACAAATAAACCCAAAGCAAAAACCTGGGAGGAGACCAATAACAGTTCTTGGGGTGGGGTGGGGTAGGAGGTGCCAAACAGAAGATGGCAGCATTCATAGGTCAAATGAATGACACCATCGTGAAGGATCCTTTTATTTTCTGATAAATTCCATTAGGTCTGAGGAAACACACAAAAAGTGTCAGAGTCATATATAAAGGAACGATAATGACACAAGCAGAAGAGGATGCAATATTTTCCTGCTATTTCTAACAATGAATAACAGCATGACAGGGAAAGCTTATATATTTACTATTTGCAGAACCTGAGTATGACCACATAGGGGCGTCTAATATTCTGTATTGATGAACTGTGCCATGAATTTCTCCCTGCTCAAAACCTTGCCATAGCAAAAATATGTGGATTTGACACTAACTTTCTCCAGTAGCCCATGGCAGCAGCTAAAGGATCACCCCCAACATTTTTCTACCTCTGCAGGAGAGACAAGTGTCAGGGACACATCTCCACCTACTTGTTTTGGTTCACATGAATAGGTTAGCTTGTTGTCTTCTTCTGATCATCAAGACAGGCTGAGAATTAGTACCAATGTATGTTGAAATCTTTGGCTGGAGATGGAGAGGTAAGCCCAGGACACATCCTTTGTGGATGCTTGTCTCAGCTGCTAGAACAAGTCAGCCTTCTTCTGTGCTCAAGATATGTGGCAGGTCATTAGCTGCACCCCTGCTTTCTATTCATGAGCAATGTATGACTTGGTGCTAAGGAGCCTATAGTGCACTTAGCCTCTACATCCTTGCCACTTAACAATAGCACTTAAAATCTGGGCTACTGAAAGCTGCTCGTGCTTTTCTTTGTCACTGCCTTCACCTCCTTAGGGAAGCCAGTTCTCATGTTTTGAGATCTACAGCACTATAGACAACAACAATGCATTTAAAAGATGGGGTATCAGAGAGCCTGAACAAAGATGTTTCTTGCCAAGGACAAAAACTCAGTGTTTCAGTTGCTTTGATTTCAATGGGGTGTAAGTGTGCTTATCTTTCTATATACTGAGTCCACTTTCTTCAGCAGGAGAAAGTGGGCATAAGTGAAAGCATGGAGACAAAAGTGATTAAGGGATCTTATCATGAAAATGATAACTTCTATTAATGCAATAATGCCAAGTACTGATGTGGGTCAGACAGTGGTATATAAGCACATATACTCCTAACAACTCAAGATGTGGATCTTCTATCCTGGCACCTGATCGCTGGATGTTCCAGCACATGTTGGAATAGAACACTTGGGACAAATGCTTCTGTGTTGCTATGAAGGAGACATCAGTTCTATTGCATTGTGGAATGTACTATCAATATCTTTTTGGATGGTTTCTAGTTCAGGATTCAAGAGTCTGCTGCTGTGTGTGAAATCTGTTTCATCCTGCTCTGGTCACAGGTATTTTCAGTTATAGCCTTTAAACGTCAGGAGAACATCCTCTCAACCAACTTTCAGAAAATCTCATAAGGCCTTTTAATTCATGAGGATGTTTAAAACTGATGAGATTGATATACTACTGGATGTTTGGCCATTTATGCTGGATGGATGGTATTATCTATTGTTTAGATTGAAACAATGGTTGGTATCATGGCATTATTATATGTAAGCTGCTTTGGGAAGCTTTTGGAATAGAATGGTAGGATGCAAATGTTTAAATAAACAAAGGCATTCATTTGAGATCTTTTCCAGCCATTCCACTAAGAAAGACAAAGGGCAAAAATGTGATTTCAGTATACCCTGCCACATCAAGTCTGAATTCAGCTGAACAATATTAAAACTGCAGTATTGTGAAACTGATAAAATGTAATGAAAATGAATCTTAGGCTTTACAGTGCTATACTGAGAGATCCTGGTGACCCCTTTAATGTTCAGATGCAACATTTGCAAATCCGGGATTTTGTTCTTCATTTTTCCACATTTGAAATCAATGGGGAATGTGTGAGGCTTTGCATTTGACCAATAGTTACACATTGATATTTTTAATGTCTATGAAACACCTTTTCATAGTGCTCATAAAATAAATCATAAGCACAATTATTATAATTGTTATAACTACACTGTCAGATACACTATACAGAATCAGGACTGTGGTATGATTGTAGCAATATGCCTGTTGGAGAGGGGTGATCCTGATCAATCTCTGGAGCCAGCCATGAGGATGCATCCTACCATAATTGTTCATTCCTTTCCAATATTTGGACTGAAAAATTGTCTACACTAAGTCAACACCTTCATAGTTATCAAGGTAAAATTAGGCTACTTTGACCTCCTGTAGGCTAAACAACTTCAGATACAACTGTTTTGCAAAATACTTCACCATTTCAAAAAGTGCTTCAAATAGTACAGAAAGAGCTGAAAAGCTAAACTGTATATCATATTGTTTTAACAATACAATTAATTTCTATTGCCCTGTATTATACAGAACTTAAGTTGTCCCACTGGTAATGTCCCACTGGTAACGTCAATCTCATGGTCCAAAAACAAGAACAAAATCCATGTAATACCTTTTATTAGGGGAAAAAATGGTACAAAGCCAGTGTGCAGTCTTTTGAGTTTGCGAGAGCTCTTCCTCAGGCTGGATGCTACAAAAACTGAAAAGGGGTGTGGGAAACAGATTTTTCAGGTCATGATCGTATGCTCCGGTCTTGTCAGCATCCTGCAAAATGCTGAAGAGGCATCTGGTGGTGACAATATTTTTCTGTGTGAGAAAAAGGCCACTTTTCCAAAGTAAAGTGAACACTGAGGAAGAAAGGGCAACCAATATATTTGGTACTCTGGTACATTCACTAAACAGCAATAAATGGTGATTGAGTAAGAGTTATCAGTTTACACATTTTGGGTGTTCCCCCCCTCCCCATAGAGATACAATATACCTTATCAGACCTGTGGTGTGACAGTGCCATCAGCTGTTCTAAGTTTACATAGCAAACAACTTGCTTTCAAGTGCAGACTATTCCAGTGTGTCTGTGCCTCTGCTCCTTCTAATCCCTTACGTGAGTTCCTTGTGAATTTTCACCTTGACGTACACAACGTAAACCTAGTGGTAAAATAAAAGGCTGCACAAATGCACTCAGCAGCATGAGATCAAAAATCGATTTCCAGACAGGAAAACACCGACATTTCCAAAAGTTGCCACCAGAGGATGTACAAAGCACACACATTGCAGGATCAACATGTAAACAGATACATTAAAGCCAGACTTTCCCCCAGAGGTAGTATATTTTAAAGAGATGAAAAATGTCTACAACAGTTCATGAGAAGAAAGAACATGCTGGGCAGTGTTGTGCACTAAGTTAATTTACTAATGCATTTATCCTCACAGTTCCAGTTAGCCAGGGAGTAAATAAGTATTATTTCAGCAGAATTACTGAGATACATTGTTAATGCTGACTGAAAACAGCCTACTCTTTAACTACGGCTTCTAGTAAAGGCAGCAGTTATAATCATCCCCTCCCCCTTCACAGGACAGATGAGAGGCTGTAGCAAATTAGGGAAATATATGAATATGAACACATTCCCAAGGCTTCCCCTCCTTCTAGGTGCCTAGTCTTGAAACTTAGATTGTAAGCAGGGACCTGACATTTATGTTTGGGTTATTTTGTAAAGCAACATGTACTTTCATCATATCTCTCTCTCTCTCTCTCTCTCAATACAGACATGCAGATTGTTGAAAGTCAGACTCCAGTATGATGATAGACTATGAAAGTAACTCATCACTATGTGCAAAATGGCTACATTACAGAAGAGTCTGTCAGTTGCAGAGCTCAAGACAGCATTTGAAAGTATCTCAGAGTAATGTCTCTTACGCTTTCAAAGAGAAATGTCAAAGATCCTTAATAGGTAGTTCTTGTAGCAGCAAGGTGGATTATCCTCAAAAACCAGTGTATTACTGCCTACATTTCTCTAATAAAATTACATGCTTTGTATTTACTGCATGGACTGTTATTAAGGAAATGTGTATTGCAAGAAATCTCTTTTATTTCATAATGGGGCACGGAGTTCTCCCAGAATTACACTGGATCTCCAGACCACAGAGATCAGTTCCCTGGAAGGAAATGGAAGCTTCAGAGGGCAGACTACTGCATCATATTCCTACTAACCTTCCTCTCCTCTCCTCTCCTCTCCCCTTCCCAAACTCCCTGCTACCTAGGCATCACTCCTGACTCTCCAGGAGTTTCCCAAGCCTATATTTTGCTTGTGTTCTCTGTTCTTCACAGTCTCTCATCAGCAGGGTTGACAAGCCAGTGCCCAGGCACTGCATCTTGGATGGGATTGCCAGTTTTCAGATTCTGGCAGGGTTTCCCCCAGTTTTCAGGGCTTCTGCCTGCCACCGGCCAGCTGGTTGGTGGAGAAAACCCTGCCCCCAAACAGCGACATTGCTGTGCAATGTTCCCAATGCAATGATGTCACCTGGAAGTGACATCATCACGTTGGGGTTTTGAGCAGCAATGCTCTGGTCTGAGGGCAAAACTCTATGGTTTGAAGCCAGTTTTACCATAGAGTTTTGCCCCCAAACTAGAGTTTCACTGCACAATGTCTTTGATATGATGATGTAACTTCTGAATGATGTCATCATGTTGGGGACATCCCAACCCCCCCAATTCCCTCCCCAGTGCAACAAGGGGACCTGACAACCCTAATCTTGGACCATGTCCCACAAGCCCAACTGCAATCTATTTAGGCTGAGTATTTTTTAACCATTAATCAGCCCATCTACCTATTCCTGTAACTTGATTTTAAATAGCTTAAAAGGTACATCAGAAAACTTCCAATTAGGGTAGTTTTAAATAGTATTTTAATCTTTTGTGGAATATTTGGGTGCTTGTCATGGAGGCCACCAGAGCATCCTGTGGCCAAAGTGAACCCTTCCTGGGCGGCTGGGCAGCTAGTGCACTAGTCATTATTCTGGGGGTAAAGCCACAATGGAATAGTGTAGCTCCAAATAATAGCTATAAAGTTTTGCTGTCATTAAGGCTTGCATGTACTGAGGAGCCCACACCCATCAGAGATAGTGAAAGAGATTTTGTGAAAGAGATAGATGGCATAGCATAAATGTGTAATTAAGCTATAATATTATTGACTATACCCCCACTAAAAGCCAGAAGTAATCCTTAAAAAAAATTAATCAACATTTTTACACACAGACCTGCCTCTGGCTGTTACTCTATTCACAGTGTGTACCCATGTGTCATAAACAGCTGAGCAAAAGAGAGACTTTCTGGATTTCCACTTTGGGAATTTAGATATATTTTGTTCTATGTTTTAGCTGCTCAACCTCTAGGTTCCTGACTGTCAGACACCACTACACAGCATGGCCTGAAAGAGTCCCACAGAGCAAAAGCAGAAGACAGAGATAGGTTAGAACGCAGATACCAGACACTGGAAGGAGAGCACAGGAGATGGTGTGTGATAAAGTAGGAAGAAGATATGAAAGAGAATGAAAACACCAAAGGAGAGAGAAGCAAGCCTAGGAGGCCTCTAAGAAGAGTCTTGGCTTGGTCCTTATTGAGATGCAGTCTGACTTTGAAAGGGTCTGGAGCAGATCTAGATTTGGGACCTAGAAGGGCTGGTTTACAGACAGAGAGAAGACAATGATCCATCCCTTGAGTACAGATGACATATATAGATGATACAGCATCAACTAAATAAATGTAAGGCATGTGCATTCATGACAGTGGTCTTTTAAAACATAGAACATATTCTATTCCATTCATAACACTGATGCATTCTAATTAGTAGAATTCCTCAGTGCCCACAAACCAGAAAATAAAATTTTGCAACAGATTGATTCACTTTTGACCAATATTCCATTGGGTTGGAAATTTGGATTAGAGATTTTGGGTAACATGGACTAGGATGTGTCACACAGGATTCTCTGCAACAGATGATGGATTTGTACTAAAGTTAGCTTCTACTGATTTTGCTTATATGTCCCCCCCACCTTTATGGAATGGCCTACCACTCTCTTGGCTTTCTGCAAACTACGAAAAACTGAATTATTCGGGGGGGGGGATTTTTTTACACAGGAAGTAGAGCTGTACTGTAATGAAATGGTTCATAAAGATGTTTTGGTAAAGGGATCAGTACTGTGGACTATACTATTCCCTGTTCTCCATGCTGCTGCAAGTATGGTCCTACTATGTAATTTCTGCATTGTTTAATGTGTCATGTTCAAATGCTTATGCTTTTTTTCAACTTTGTTTCAGATTTCTAATTGTTTTCATATTTCTGCAATTCAAACCCTATTGTGTTATCCATTGGCTTTCCCATTCTGTTGATCCTATTTGACTTACACTGTGTATCTTGAGAGAAAGGCACACTGTAAATAATGTAAATAAAAATTAATATCTGAATAAACCAACTACACAGTGAGCAGGAGAAGAAGTAGATGACATGGACTGCCCCCATTATTACCATTAGCAGCACCTACTCCACCAGGAAGGAGCCCCTTATCTCCTCACAGTGGCCATTCAGACACAGAGGCTCTGAGAACAGGAGAATAATTGAGCCAGGTGATCTGTTACCATTGCCATCTCCATCTGCTGTGGCTTTATTATCTGCTGGGATTGGGTCCTTCTCTTTCACAGTCGATTATTTAAGCACCAAACACTTTAAAAAAGGTTTACATATTTTTATTTGTTCTGCTTTCCTCTTAGTTGTGTATTTGTTTTATGAGAATTGGGAGGGGTAGGTGAAAGAACACAGGATAGAGAATCGTTGGATCAAACCATTACATGGCCTTTCATATATCAAAATGGCTGATCTTCAGTTGCCCCATAATGATTTATGAAAACCTATATCATGAAGAGTTTAATCCAATGTTTCACTGTCTTTGTGCAAAAAAAAAAAGAACTGTTCCCTTCTCCCCTGGCTTTAACTCTCAAAGCACCCCCCCATTTTTTTATACATGACAGCTTTCACTTATCTTTACAGTTCTATTTTCAGTAATGGTCAACTCTCTAGCCAATTTCTAGACTGTAACTTAATCCACAAGTTTCTTTATTTGACTAGGATTTTGGAGCTTTTTCAATGCAGAGCTGACAGAAACCTGTCTTGTTACATGTCATAACACATTTCTCACTTAACCAAAAAGCCCAAATGCAAATGTTGTGGCAGAATTCCAGGGCATGATGTGGATCTAAGATACTCACTTGAGGATTTTCAACATATAAAACAACGGATACAACAGAATTCAATATAGCATTCCTTTCCATAACAGATTTTTTTATTCCAAAAATGTTCATAGTACTCTTTAACAGAAAACAGCATTTTTCACCATGAAGAAAGTGACAGATACATTTAAAAATAAGATTGTTAGTCATTATGGCCACCTTACCCCTATTCCCTTATATCCTAAAATCACACAACCAGCAAGGTTCTGTCTTTGAAAATGGGTACATTCTGCTTCCAGCAAAGTCAACAAGAGTTTCCACACTGAATTAAATAGGATTCCAGTGAGATCATAATGATCTTTTCATAGGAGTTTTCATAAGTCAAAACCCTTTGCTTTTTAGGAACTAAATATTTCCATATGCACACAGCTGTCTGCTACATCTCCAGGAAAGATTTATAAGGAAAACTCAAATATGTCAATAGATGTATCTCCATATCGGGATCCGGTTCTGAAACTCTAAGGGAAGGGGTTCACTGAATGGTGGAATTCTCTAACATAACAGTCTTATTTCAAAGTCTTATTTCAGTCTTATTTCAAAGTCTTACATATCAGTCCTGAATATTGTAGCATATGAGGGTGCTCTAGAGACACAATGGTACCTTCCCAACAGTGAGGATGAAGGAATCTTCTCACACAGGGTCATAGGGCTACGTTAACCATGAACAAGTAAATGCTACAGAGATCAGAACCAACCAGTTTGGAGTTTTCTTGTAATTACCTCTAGGTGGAAAGAACATCTTTTAAAAAAAGAAATGTTATTGTCAACAAAAGTAAGAAAATTTGCTTTTTTTGCACTATTGTTATAATGGATGTTAATTCTGACCAAGTAAATAATATAAAAATTAATTTAACAATAAAACCCCGACATATTTAAATATAAGAAAATCAGATTGTCAGAAGAAAGGAAAAATACACCCCAGCTACTTATCAAGTACAAGAGAAATAAAAGAATTAATGAATAGATCAATAGAGAAGTTTCTATGTAATACAAAGACACATGCTACTATTTTGTTGGAATCAAGCTAAATTGTTATCTGAGAACAAAAGCCAAGTATGAAAGGAGTTAGAATTATCCGTCATCAACATGATCCGTGTTGCATGGGAGCTTGCCTCTCTCTGATTAGAGGGATAAAGGCAGGGAAAATGCAACTCACTGTCATCTGACCTGGTTTTGCATGGTGAAGGCTGTGGTTGGGCTTCATTCATGCAGCCCAGTTGTAAGTTGCCTCAGCATGATCGCCCTGCCTAGGTTTTGTGTGCTATTGCTGGCTGCCATCAGTGGTTTTTTCCCCCACTAGGGGCTCCCTGATTGGTCTGAAGAGCCCCCTCTTTTTTTCCCACGAACCCCACACATTCACTTAATAAACTTCAAGCTTGCAGAAGATGAATCTTGTTTTGAAATGGTAGAGTTGGTTAAATTTTGTCATGACACAGCTTTAGGCATGACACAGCTTTAGGCAGGGGGAGGTAAGGGCTGGGTAAATGAAAAAAGCAACTTCCCATTGTCTTACTATTTATTGCAGTCTAAAGAGAACAGTCTGTAAGACTGTTGCCTCTATAAGGACTAGCAATTAGGCAATAACATCACCAATAAATATCTCTCCAATTAGCTCAGAAAAATCATTGGACCAAAAGTTTTGAATTGAGGATTACATACAGAGATTAAGGAATAAACATATTTTTCTTTTCCTCCATGTTTCTTTCCCTGTCTGAGCTGCCCTAGTAATGTGTTTTCTTCTTTGCTGAAGAGCTCTGGCTGTCCCACCCTGTCAAAGTATAATTTTTTGGTTGTTTGCTCAGCCCAGGAACCTGAGGGAAGGATTGGGAGCCCCCTTTAACTTTTTTTGAAGCATTTTTAAATTATTTTTCTTCTACAAACACTAAACACTAATAAAACTCTACAACACTACAAACACTACAATAAAACAAAGCTATACAAGGAACTGTATAGTAGAATTTCTGATCCGGCTTAAACAAAAGTTTCCTTTAAAATGGACTAAATTATGGTAAAGCATAGTATTTATGTTTAGTTTCTATTATGAACTGACAATTTAGTGATTAAGTCAGATGAACATAGATATTTTCAGACTTTCACATTTTAACTTGTTTATATTATTTCTTTTTCTTTCCCATTGCTTTTCCCTTTTCAAAGTTCCATTTGACTTTCAGTGGTTTGGGAGCTGCCACTCCTTTTTCTGATTCCGAGTCCTCTTCCGGGGTGCTGCTTGAGTTGTTTTCCAAACTTTCCAGTCCACGTATGCTGGTTTCTTCTTCCTCTTCATCTGTTGGTTTTTTCAGTCTTTTGCTGGACTTTGTTGCCATTCCAAAAACTGCTTTGCTTTTACAAGATAGTCAATCTTTCCCCTTTTCTCTTTATAGTTGAAGACAAGACCTTCAGGCATTATCCATCTATAGGGGGTGGAATGTTTCTGTAAAAAGTTAGTTAAACTTTTGTATTGTTTTCTCTTTTTTCTTATTTCAAATAGTATATCCTTTAAGACTTTAATTTCTTGATCCTTGATTTTTAGGGTTGTCCCATTTGTGGCCTTGAGCACCACATCTCTTGTAGATCTTTTAGAGAACCTCACCAGTATCTCCCCAGGTAGGTTTTTCTTCTTGATAAATTCTGGATATGTTCTATAGATCATATCCATATCACTTTGAAGTAGATCTGCTTGTAACCCTGTCACTGGGGCTAACGCTTCACTTAGCAAAAACTTCAGAATCTCACCCTTCTGTTCTGGGACACATTGAAATCTCAGAACATAAGCTGATTTATCCATTTGTAGTCTTAAAAGTTGATCTTTATCAGAGGTTCTCTCTTTCTCCACCACATCCAGTCTCTGATTTAGGACTTTTGTCTTGGCTTCAACTTTTTTCACAGATTTTGCTGCTTTCTCTGTTTTAAAGGCAGTCTCTTTCAATTGTTTTTGGAGTGCTCCAAAGTTGTTATTGAGATTAGCCATCTGAACCAACAGAGGGTGCAATGCTGTAGCTAGCATGTTAGGAAAGTCAGTACTTGTTGCCTGTTTAAAAGCCGGAAGTGTTGACTTTGCAGTTCCTGGAGAAGGCTTGGTCGTGGTCGCCATTTTTTCTCCCCTGCCAGTCATTGTTTATAGTTCAGGAAACGTTTAACAAAGTCAGGAAAAGTTAGTTAAAAGAGCCACTTTGTATAGATCTATGTTCACTTGGCTACATCACACAGCTGCCGATAGTCCTAGCCCATTAAGTCAGTTAAAAATTGCTTAGAATAAGGGGGGCGAGTAGCACAGTCCCTTTCCTCCCCTCCGCTTTAAATCAGGGCTTTGGATCACTTTACAGGATGTCTAGTTTAAAAGGATGACTCACACTTCATGCTTCCCTTGTCACAACAAAGGAGGTAAGGAAGGCTTTTTCTTTGAGTTCTCTGATCACCTGTCCGGTGTGCACCTCTTTGTTCCATAGGAATGCCATGGCAGTGGAACCTAACAGGGCAAAGGGGAGCCTCAATCCCTTGGCCACCACCTTGGGAGAGGCACCCCTCATGCCCCAGGCTGAGAGCCCTCTGCAAGGGCTCCAGGGGCCCTCCAGAATCATCTGGTACCCCTCCCAGCCACCAGGCTACGGGCCACCTCTGTTGGAGCTCTAACGAGGTGCACCCGCAATTGGAGTTGCTGAAACCAAAACCTCCTGGGAGCCCCCTTTAACTTTAATGTCACTCAAGACATTTTTATATTCCAAATTAACAAAATATTTTATTCAGAGTTACTTAAATCTTTGTGTTGAGAGGCTTTTGTTCCAGTGTTTTCCCCAAACACTCCAGCATACTTTCTTTGAGTATCCTCTGACTCTTTTGGTTTTCAGAAGGCTGGTACACTCTTTCCAGTACCTTCTCTTCAAACACCAGTACTCATCTTGGTTTTTAACTGATTCTTAAGGTCTCTAAGGGCAGTTTCTAACTGTACCAGACCAGGGATCTCTGCATTCTTCAGAACTGTCACCCTGTTTAGGCTAGGTAGGGAAATTCCTTCTCTCTCTAGGAGATGTATCCCCTTTACTTGACCCAAATGGGAGTGTCCATCTACCTACCCACTCGTACTTGCCAACTTTCCCCAATTCTCCTGTCTGTGTAAAACTGCTCTCAGTCAGGGCTGAATTCCAAATGAATTCTCCTCAGCATCCAGTTCAGAAGTCTTTTTCTGTTTAGCTGATGCTAACCAATCAGATTACTTGGAGCAGCCTGTCACTCAAGGCTCTCTGGCTCTGTGAAGAATTAACCCTTCACAGTCCTTTATCTGTTTGTACAGCACTTCTAAGCTTTTAAAAGTGCAGTCTATCACATCCCCTAATAATAGAAGCAACACCTCTAGCTTTACAAAATGAATAACCATTGCTAGGTACCCACAATGATTGCTAGGCACCCACAATGATATTGCCATCCATCCAGCCTTAGTAGTAGTCAATAGAAGGCAGGGGGAGGGGACAGGGCCCAACTGGTCATGGGCCAACCTTGTGGTTGGCATCACACAGAGTGTTCCCAAGGAAAGGTTTCCAGGGAAAGGAAAGGAGGAAAAGCTGAAGATGGGAGGGGGGAAGATAAAGGTAGGTTGGCTGGTAGGGGGAAAGGAGAGAAAGAGCAGGAAAAGGGGAGAGGTTATGATGGCTGCTGGGGAAGGGAAAACGAAAACAGTGGGGGAAGAGGGAATGAGATGACCCCTGAAAGTTCTTGTTGGTCCCTTGCTGTTTATTAAAAATGCTAAAATTATAATTATGTTTAATGATTGTTGAAAATATAGAGAGAAGTATGAAGGGATTTGTTTTATTTTACTTCATTTAGACCCCACTTTCCTCCCCAATGGGGAACCGAAGCAGCTTATATCATTCTCCTCTCCTTTATTTTATCCTCACAACAACCTTGTGAGGTAGGTTCGATGGAGAGCATTTGATCTGAGCCTGAGTCTCCCAGATCAGCATCTGATACTTTTACTAATATCCCATGATGGCTTTCATTTCATCCCACACTGGGATGAATCATCTCATAGTGGATTCAATCCAGTAAATTGAAAATCCTACTTGTGAACCTGAGAGCAATAGACATACATCACCATTGTGAAAATTTAAGTTAACTTTTCCTGAAAATGTATAATTCCAAATGAGTTTCTGGGCACTCAGTCTTTCTCAGGTAAAAAGATCAGCACAGTATGTATTTTGAATTCTTCTACAGTATATTGAATATCTTCCAAGCACAACTTAAAGATTATTAAGCCCTTTACGTTTTCCTGTGAAGTTCATTGTTGTCACAGTAATTCTGTCTCACTTTGGATGAAGAATGTATTTCATTTATTTGGGAATTACGAAGGTTTGTGGTACAGTGAAGTGGTTAAATAATTGCCAAGTTACCATAAAGACATGACTCTGTTTAATGTGCACCATCTTAAATCCATTCAGCTACAAGCCAAGCAGAACTAATCAAAATATTGAAGATGGGTTCTTACTGCCAAGCATCTCTTCAGCATTTGCCATTCCAAGCATTTACAAGGCCAGAATATGAGTTATTTTATAGTGAGGGAATTGGATTTTTTTGTGTGTGCACATGAAATAAGCCACAGAGAAAATGAAACAAAATAAAAAACCCTCTACAGCATTAGAAAGTATGAGTAATAAATAATAATAAAAAGTAGCAGGGAGACAAGAAAGATGGGCCACTTCAGTCTTGAGACTCTCTGCCATTTTAGACCTTAAGATCTGTTCCACCTTACAGCACATAGGATATGCTGAGAAACATTCTAAGATGCAAATAATTTATTTGGATTTGCTGGAGTTTTTCCACAGGTAGGAGTATTTCTACCTGTGGAACATGACTTTCTCACCTCTCCCTTCCTGCTGCAGCCCAAAATGCCCCCCAAAATATTGTTTCTGTGGTTCCCTCACCCCAGGAGCATCATTTGGGGAGGAGTTTTGGACTGCAGTAGGAACAAGAATGTAAGAAAGTCACTTAAGAAGAAATCCTCCCACAAAGAGAATAGAAAATCTGTTGGATACAAGCCCCTCATTCCAAAATTGGAATTTCCCAATTAATCACAACATGCTGTAAATTTAGTTATCACACAGATAAAGAGTAAAGAGTAAAGAGAAAGGAATGTCTGTCACCCTAGTTAAAAGCCTGGTGGAAGAGCACCGGGCGGATGTGGGCCCACACAGGTAGTGACATCAGTTTGCCCTTGCACTTTCACTCTTACCATTTTAAGTTATCATGGAAACAAAAATTCATTTTGTTACTAGCCCTCTACAGGCAACATTACATCTGTTGAAAGCAACATGAGTAAAGAGGGAGTGGGCATGAAGGTACTGCCCTCCAATCTACACGTGATCACAAGCTAATGAGCTTGAAGTCTATGCATGTAGAACATGCATGCACATAGGTCTGTAGTCAGGTTTCTAAACACAGGATGGATACTTATGTCCATTCACTTTGTTAGAGATCCTGACCAGGTCCCACTGGGTTATTGCTCCTGTCCCCCTGCTTGGAACCCCTGAAGAACTTCCTAGACCTGTAGGTCCTCAAGGTTAAATACACACAAGAAAACCAGACCTTGTAAAAATGAATAAAAGTTAATTAAATTATTAAAAGAATTGACTATGCATTCTTTAGCTTAGCAACAAGAAAACAAAGAAGCTTTTATATCTACCTTGGTATAAGATGACTACTCTCCCACAGCATAAAATCCAAGCAGTAGCATAAAATGCATTCTATCAGTTGCAGTCCATCATAATGAAGCATAACATATCTAAGCGTACTACCATGGCATTAGCATAACTCTCTCTGGTTTATCCCCTTATTATAGCTTTTTGCACTCTGGTATCAGGTGGTCTCTTGGGTCCATTCAAGGCTCTCATTTTAGGAATTTTCCAGAGGATGTTGGCAACTGCTCCTAATCCCCTCCTTTCATCTGGTTATACAACTGAGCAGAAGTTCTCACGATTGGCCCAATTACCACATTCTTGAGTCTGGCCTCCAAAGAGATAACGATTGTGGTTGCCGGAACATGGAAATTACAAACACCTGCAAGCTGAACTAAGCCTTCTAATATTCATGTTAAACTTTGAGGGGAAATTAAAGTGTTTAGCTTCACACACTTCCTACATGCATAAACTCAGGGGTCAGCATGTTTTCGTAACTGATTTCGATGTGCATGATGTTGTCTGTAGAGGGCTACAGTGGCAGTTCCTTTAAGTGAAGAAGGCTAGCTATATATATATATATATATATATATATATATATACACACTTTATTGTCATTGTACATAGTACAATGAAATTAAAAAGTGCCATCATTCAGTGACTCGCAACATATAATCATGCGCACTCACACAGACATTCACTACTGCTTCTCCCTTGTGATTTACATAGCAACCAAACCACTATTTCCCCCAGATTTCGGTCTCATGCAGCATTCAGGGCAATAATAGCTCTCGAGTAAAAACTGTTTTTTAGTCTATTTGTCCTTGTTTTGATTGTCCTATATCTTCTGCCCGAAGGCAGCAGTTCAAACAAGGAATATGCAGGATGTGATAAATCCTGTAGGATGTTCTTCACTTTTTTCAGACATCGAGAACTGTACAGTTCCTCCAGAAGTGGGAGAGGACAGCCAATTATCTTCTGGGCTGTGATGATGACTCTCTGGAGTGCTTTCCTATCTGCAACCGTACAACTAGCAAACCAGGCACAGATACAGTATATTAAAATGCTCTCTATTGAGCAACGATAGAAAGACATCAATATTTTCTCATTCAAATTATTTTTCTTTAGAAGTCTGAGAAAATAAAGCCTCTGCTGGGCCTTCTTCACCAGAGCAGTGGTGTTTGCACTCCAGGTCAGATTTTGTTCAATAGTCACTCCCAAAAACTTGAAAGTAGCCACCCTTTCCACACATTCTGCACCAATAAACAGTGGCTTAATGTCCGTTTTGTTCCTCCTGTAGTCCACCACCAATTCCTTGGTCTTGGTGGTATTAAGAATCAGATTATTTTCCCTACACCACACACAAAGCCATTCCACCTCATTCCGATAAGCAGACTCATCATTCCCAGAGATGAGCCCCAGTGGTGTCATCAGCAAACTTGATGATAGTATTGCTGGGGTGAGTGGGGGTGTTAGCCGAATTGCTTTAATTTATGTTTAGCAATCAGCAAAATACACGGGTTCTTGCCAACTATACCAGGGTCCCACCCCTCCCGGGAGTTCTCAAGGAAAGAGGCACGTGAGGCAGGTTCCAAGTTCAATGATGTTTACTGAATGATGTTGTTAAAGCACTAGGGCTGCCAAGTCCAACTTGGGAAATATCTGGGGACTTTGGGGGTGGAGCCAGGAGACTTTGGGGGTGGAGCCAGGAGAAAGGAAGTGACATCATTTTGTGATGTCACATCCTGTGATGTTGCTTCCACATGCTGACACATGAACTCATGAAGTTTCCTAATACTGAATCAGGCCATTGGTCCATCAAGGTCAGTATTGACTACTCAGACTGGTAGTGGCTCTCCAGGGTCTCAGGCTGAGATCTTTAATGTCACCTATTACCTGATCCTTTTTTAGCTGAAGAAGCTGATACTTCCTGCATGTCAAGCAGATGCTCTATCACTGAGCAACAGCCCTACTGAATCCTTCCTCATCTCGGCAGAATATGAAGCACTAAGTGCTACACAAGTGCTAAATATGATTTTCATATCATAACAGGAGAGAAGCCACAGTGGATCGGCCCATCCAGTACAACACTCTGTGTCACAACAGTGGCCAAAAATACCAGGTGCCCTCAGGAGGTCCAGCAGCGGGGCCAGAACTCCAGAAGCCCTCCCACTGTTGCCCCCCAAGCACCAAGAATTCAGAGCCTCACTGCCCCAGACAAAGGGTTCCATTTAGACCTTGTGGCTATAATAGCCACTGATAGACCTCTGCTGGATGGGGACAGAGAGAGAGAGAGAGAGACAGACAGACAGAAAAAAAAAGGGAGAGAGAAGGAAAAGAGCTGGAAGAGAAACTTACTACAGCAACGTTGCCAGCCACATGCAAAAGCAGCTCCTTCAGTCCCTCCTTAATCTCTGGGCGGACCTCTCTTGCTGTGGAAGCTCTCTTGCTGACTTCTTAAAGGGGAAATGTCTGGTGAGGCTTTTTACTGCAGGGCAGGCTCTCTGCAGACATTTCCCTTTTAAGGCAGCCATTTTGTCCCCCCGGTGGCCAACTCTGAAAAAGCGGGGGTGAGTATTTAAAATCGGTGTTTCCCCCGCCCTACCGGGGGACTTGGCAGCCCTATAAAGCACACAAAAACAGATTCTCACACACATACACACAGGTCTAGGGAAATAAAGACAGAAAATATCACTGTTGCAAGTTGCAGGAGTTCATTGGTGGGGAAGCAATATGTTACCTTCCTAAAGAGGAGTTGTCTGACCGAAAGGCAAGCTAGACATAAGGGGGGGGGGTAAAGCAGGGGAGGATGGCTCAAGAGAGCGAAATGCCTCTGCTCAGGCTCTTTTATTGACAAAAGGAGAAGGGCCGGGGATGGACAATATTGCAAGACTATGACCTCACCAGGAAGTGGACTTTGGTCAGGGGTCCGATGACTCACCTGGCCAAGTCCATTGTAAGTCAATGACTTTGGCCCGGTGGTTAATGTCTGGCACATTAGTTGCTAGGCAGCTTAGTTAGCATATCTATCCAGATGTGTAGGAGAGGGGGCAGGGATTTGGCCAGCGATTGCTGAAACAGAAAGAAACCTCATGGCAAGAGGAGTCCTTTGTCTCTGGTGAACTTATCTAGGGTGACAGCCTCCTGGCGTGGGCTGGAGCTGGCTCCTGCAAGGAAGAAAGCACATGGCCCTTCCATTTTTGGCTACCCACAAGTTCAAACATATGAATATCAAAATTCATAAGAGCACTAATGGTGCCTTGCTGGCCAACAGGGGTACAGTCCTGTGTATAGAGGGTATAGAGCAGGGGACTCAACACACAGCCTTGTGGGGAGCCGGTGTTAAGGGTAAGGGCTGTGGACATATGAGACCCTACTCTAACCCTCTGAGGGCGGGCTGTCAGGAAGTCCAAGATCCAGGAACATATGGAGCTGAAAAGTCCAAGGCCCTCCAATATAGCCCTACATGACTGTCAGTGTGGCCCAGTTGCTAAGGTAAGAAGTAACTTAAGGAAAGGCTTATATATTGAAGAAAGGTGTTCATTATAAGTAGGCAAAAGTTTTTGAATACACCAAATGCTGTTCTTATTCAACTCCTCCCCTGGAGCCTGGCAATAACTCCACATCACCTAGTACCAAAACAGTTCACTATTTTATTGGAAAGGGATCATGTTTAAGTAACTATACAGAACAGGGAACATCACCAAATCCACAGCTTCCCACAATATAACAGAAATGATCTCTATATAGTCTTGAGATCAGATGTAGGGCCCTACCTTGAGGTTGCTTAACCCTAGCTTCAGTGAAGTTTTTAGATGAAATAGGTTTCTAGGTGTCTTCAAACCATACCCAAGGAATTATTGTAGCATAGTATAGCAGCATCTAGTCTGATAAGGATAATAACAACCCTTAATCTGATCCAATTTAATGGCATTTAACATATGTCAATATACTTTATTTTGGTGTTTAAAGAAAAAATATGTTCAAAGCAATCTTAGTCAAATTACTTGTTAATATTAACTTTCCTGAGCATGAAGTATATTTTAATGTGAAATATATAAAGATTGAAGAGTATGAATTTCACAGTTCTAAAAAAATCCCATTATGGTATAACTTATAGTCTTGGCAGCAATTATATTCATCAGGTTTCTTTACAATAGATGTTGATACACACCATAACTCACTGTTTTTTAAATAAAGTTAATAATCATAATATGATGCTTTTGTACATTTTATGGCAGAACATGTGAATATGTTGATATTTTAAGAACTGTATGAAGATTTCAATTTTCCTAGACATCATCATTTTCACCTCCTTTATTCAAAATAAGACAGTAGCGCTTACCATCCTAAACAGAATTACATCATTCTAAATCCCTTGGATTTAAAAGGGTGTAACTCTTAGGATGACACTGCAAATCTATCTTTTAAAAAGTCCATTCTTCTAAAACTAACTGTCCTACTTAAAGAGATGAAGGCTGCAATCCTAAAAAGACTTTCCTCGGAGTTAGTACCATTGATTAAAATTAGGCCTATTTCTGAGTAGGCCTGCTTGGGATTGCTTCCCAAATGTCTGTTAAAAAACTGAGTAAACTACAGTATGAGGCATATATACTGGGCAGATAGTTGACTAGTGTCTTACATTAGCCCAGTGTTAGCACTAAGGTTGTCACTCTCTGGGTGGGGCCTGTAGATTTTCCAGAATTTCAACTCTCCAGATAATCAGTTCCCCTGGAGAGAATGGCTGCTATGGATGGTGGGTTCTATGGCTTAGGTCCTTCTCCTCCCCAAACCATGCCCTTCCTAGACTCCACCAACCAAATCTCAAGGAATTTCCCAACCCAGAAACTGAAACCCTAGTTAGCACTGAAGTGTTACTAATAACTACGAGGCTGCTTCTATCCTCCCCATGTCTCAGAGAGATGCAAAAATATGAAGAGAACATTAATACTTTATTATTAGCCTTTGAAATAGAGCTAGTAACAAAATCCTGGAGTTCTTATCAGTGATACCACCCAGGATAAGGAGTAGATCTCATTATTTGCTGTAGAGATTATGAACTCAGCTTCTATACAGCTAACAGCAGGGTGAGGCAAAACAACAGGAAAGGAATGGGAAAAAATGTCTTCTTGTTGCTGTTATCAGTATTAGGGAATATGACCTATTGCTCTGACCTATCAGTGTAAAGAGGTTACTTTGTCTGACATAAATGGTCTCTCAGTGGTTTTGTCATGAGTCAGTCAGGGCTTGGTGATAGTAAGGACTCTTCAGTAGAACAGGAGCCCTGTGTAGCTAGCCTTGAATTAACAGAAGTTTAGCCAGCTGATTAACAGAAGAAAAATAAGCTGCAGGCTTGTCAGGATTCACAGCCAACAGCTGTTGCAGGGCCACTGACATCCTCCAGCCCTGATTCAGCAGGTGAACCTCAGTTCACCATTCCCAACCTACCAATATCACCTACACCCTTAGAGCACTGCAGACAGAGGCTGAGAATAGAGCTACAGACAAGATGGCAAAGTGCATGCCTCCTGGCCCAATGCCAGCTGCCTGCTGATAATGAAGATGAGTAGTTGCAGGATTTGCTTCTGAGCAAATGGTTACAAGCATGACCCTTAGGCATGGGGCTGTAAAACCATCTAAGAGAGGCTGTTAGGTGTGGGTGCAATACATACAATAGACACTAAGCCACTGACTCTCTTTGCCTGACTTCTGGCACGTGATACTCGGAGCTTGCAAGGTTTCCTCATTTAGTTAGAGGAGTTTATTTATTTTTTATTTTTATGTAATTATTTTTAGATTTATATCTCACCCCTCCCCTTTGTCATAGGGCTCACACGGCTCACAACATCCAATAAAACAATCTATAAATAAAGATAAACCATACTTACAAAAATATTACTGTCCATAAAATAGCACTCTAGCTCAGGCTTCAGAATAAAACATAATCATTTGTCACCCAACAACCAACATCCCAGACTGTTGCCAAAAACAACAACAACAGGTGGCTCTGCTAATAGGTGGTAGAAAACTGTCCTTGACTGTCCTCAGTGAAAAGCCTGTGCCCAGCTTTTAATACCAATAATCAATGAATTTAATAACAGTAAGACATATAAAGTACTCAGAACAAGTTTTCCATAAACAACAGGCAGAAATTCACTGGTAAAGTTGATCACAGGTAGAAATTCACATTTGGAGTTTTTCCACAAACAATTTGTAATGAATTGAAAAAAGTCCTTGAACTGTAAGGATGCAGTAGTGTCTCTGCCAGCTGACTCAATGGACTCCCAGTTCTAAATCCATTTCATTATTTTTTTTTCATGAATCATGCTGGATTCAACGTTTCAGAGATTTTGTTCCCCAGGTTTTTACTTTTTTTTTTAAACTTTTAAAAACAATTAAGACAGCAACAAGGGTACACAAAGGACACTCTTATTAATTTAGTAAGGGGGTAGGGGTGAGGGAGGTGGACATAATTTTCCTGAAATTGTAGGAATTGTGGCAGAGATTCTCTCACCTACTTCAGCCTTTATTCAGGCCATTTGTTTTCAAAGCCTTTTGTCAACTAATTTTAGGAAATCTGAATTACCCATATACCAAAAGTTTAAATTTGGAGTCTTTTAGGGTTTTCCATACAAGACTGTCGATATTAAGTTTTTCAAGTATCAGGTACCATTTATAGAGTGAGCTAAATTTTGCATTTTTAATGCAGGTAACATTAGTACAAGTCTTAACTTTTTCTATTATGAATAAGTCCCATACTTTATGAAGCCATTGACTGATTGTAGGGGGCGCATTTGCTTTCCATTGTTGGGCTATCACTGTCTTTGCCGCAATGATTAAAGTATTGATTAGTTGCTTTATCTTTGCTGGGAGACTGACGTCTGGCCACAGATGCAGGAGAAACAACATGGGATCCAAAGGTAAGTTGTAGCCTGTTAACATCTTAATTTGCTGGTTGACTTGAATCCAAAAAAACTGTATTGATGGGCACTCCCACCAAGTGTGGACGAAAGTGGCTTTTGAACCACATCTCTTCCAACAGCTTGAGATGTCAGAGGATATATTTGTGTGAGCTTGACTGGTGTCAAATACCATCTATACAGTACTTTGAAAGCCGTTTCTTGGACTGTTTGGGACTGTGATATTGAAGCATGTATTCTCCAAATGTCTTTCCATTGATGTTGCATGATGGGTTGTTTGATGTCAGTCATCCATGCCTTTTGACAGCTGAGTATTGTGGTATTTTTTACACCTAATAATATCTGATGGATTTTAGATATCAAGCCTTTCTTATTGTCTAGAGACTGTAAGACTTCTAGAGACTGTAAGACTGCTGCTCAAATTCGGTTAAAGGCTGTTTAATGTGTGGCTTAACAGAAGGGCCGTTTATCAAGTGTTGACATTGAAGGTATTCAAACCAAGCTATTTTGAAGCCATGTTTCTGTTCCAGTTCCAGCTTGGATATTAGGTGACCTTTCTCGATTATGTCTATGAGTCTAGTCAATTTTGCTAATTTCCACTCCTTAAAGGAGTCACCATCCTTGGCTGGCAGAAACCAATTTTGACCTGTGAAGGTACTGAGTAGGGATCTGGATTTAACTAGGGTTGGCCTTGTTCTGGACCAGATCTTAATGGTTGTGTGAAGAAAAGGATTTTGTAGCTTTCCTAACACCTGGTTGAGGTTGTCATGCCACAAAAGTTCCTTGAATGTGCGAGTTGGGACCGATGTCTCTTTGATCAGTGACCAGTCTGGTCTGTGTGAGCTATGGTATTGCCTTAGCAAGTTTGCTAAATTTGCAGCTGTATAGTAAGTGGCAAGATCAGGGACTGCCAGGCCACCCATTCGGGGGAGTCTTCACATGGTCTCATACTTGATCTGTGGCTTTTTGTGTTGCCATAGAAATTTGGTGATATTATGTTGCCATTTACGTAGCATAGATTCCAGCAATTCTACTGGTATCGCCCCAAAGCAGTAGCAATATTTATGAAATATAAATGTCTGGAAATACTAATTCTGTCCAACAGGGATAACTTTTTAAAGTTCCAGTTCTTAAGCATTGTTTGAATTTCCTTGTCAATTTGCAGATGATTAATTTTAATAAGTTACGCTAGGTTTAAAGGTATTTTAATTTCTAAGTAAGACAAATACAATTTAGTCCATTGAAATGAATATTTGTTTTGTAATATTTGTTTCCTGGTTGCGGAAAGATGTATCGGGAATATTGAAGCCTTTGTTTGGTTCACCCTTAGTCCCGTCACCTCTCCAAATGCCTCCATGGTTTGCTGTATCTCAGGTAGCGATACTTTGGGGTCTGACACATATAGTGTTAGATCATCAGCGAAAAGGCTGACTTTGAATTCCTTATCTCCGATGTTGATGCCTTTAATGTTTGAGTTTTGACGGATTGCTGATGCCAAAGGTTCTATTGAGATTGCAAAGAGAAAGGGCAAGAGCGGGCAGCCCTGTCTGGTGCTGCGGCAAAGAATTCAACATTTCAAAGATACGTGCAGACATCCATAAAGCCAGAAACAGCAATCCTCAGTGATTCCCAATGCAAAATGTAACATTTTCTGGAACCTCCCTTCAAAATTCTGAACCATTTTATGACTTTCATTAGAGAACTTTTCCCTCTAATGAAAATCGTGAAATGCTTCAGAATTTTGTGTTAAAAGTTGGGCACATGCATTTTTTCTTGTTTGCATATATTGCTGTGCCACTGCCTTTCATCTTGTATCTTAGTGAAAAGCCTAGCAGGACAATTCTGTCTTACAGGCTCTACAGAAGTTAGAAAGATCCCTCAGGGCCCGGATGTTCTGGCAGAGAAATCCTCCAGGCAGGGGCCTCTATCGAAACAACTCTTGCCCTCATTGAGGACAATTGAACCACCTGTGGACTGGGCACCATCAGCAGACCATGTGAGGAAGGATGAAGCATTCTTGGGGAAAACTTATAGGGAGAGGTAGTCCTATAGGAATGAAAGTTCCAGACCGTTTAGGGCTTTAAAGGTGAGAACCAGCACCTTGAACTTGATTAGGAAACCAATAGGCAACCAGTGCATCTGCTTAAATGCAGGTTGAATATAGGATGACCATGATGCATTGGTCACCAACCTAGCAGCCGCATTCTGTATAACCTGAAGTTATACAGAAGAAGTGTATAGGCACACAGCTAAATCCCTAACTTGCATGTCTTGTTACTGGCTCAAATCACACTGAAGGCTTGAACATTCAGAGGACATATCTGGAGCCAGGAAGACTGTGATCTCTGTAGGGCAGAACCTTGCACAAAGTGACTCATGATACCTACTGTGACAGAGCAAATGTTCTGATAGGGAATGGTAAATCCTTGGTTTATGCCTGTTTCTTGAAAGCGAAAAGTGAGGAGGTACAGCCCACTTGCAGTCCAGAAGAAAGCCCTTCCTCAGTCAAAGAGGGCCTTCAACAACTGAACATGACCAGTTTTGGTACTGTTGGTGGTAGATCTGAGTATTCAGTACAATTTGCTGAACCTTGTTCTGTCTTTTATCCTGAGACAAATAGCCTGATCCAGGAGAAGGAAACTACTTCTAGGTTGGCAGACAATGCTAACAAACCACTAAGAATCAAGGGTCTTCATTTCACCAAATACAGTAGTGTCATAACTAGGGGTATTTCTGTAGGCATGGGTAAGTTGGAGTTAACAATGGGAGGAGGGAGACTGGCCCCACAAGATCATCCATCTTTGTCATGCTGTGAAACTTTTTCTCCTTCTGCTCTTGACATCAAAACTGGCAAAACCTATTTTAAATAGTATGCCTCTCAAACCACTGCAACCTCACACATGAATTTCATTTGCTGTCAGTGATACTTTGTCATTATGTGACCCTTTTATTAAAGATTTGTTTGCACCAGCTGTGTGCAATCATTTTGACTTTTTCCAAAATAAATGTACACCAGAAGCCATAATGGTGCCATTTTACTTAGCTTCCACAGGAAAAATAAAAACATAATGACACAGCTAATAGCTAAAGATACATAGATTCCTACTGTGGGTTCTTATTTAAATCCCTGACGTTCAAAAGTTTTCTGTGAATGCTGTTCTTCCTGAATTAGACATCTATGAATGTTTAAGTATTGCTTAATTTAACGTCCTCTCCCCACCCCCACTCCAGAAAAGGAAGAAGCTTCATCTTTTCAAGTTCCTTGGCCAAAAAGTTCTGCTTTTAAAATAATGAAACCATTGGTCATTGCAATGGAAAGAAAACATATAATGAAGAAAGCATAAATCAACCCATCATATATCTTAAACTACATCAGTGTGAACTGATAATTTACTCATAATAAATAACAACAGGAAGGACACATTTCTGTTTGTTTATTGACAGCACTATATTCCTGTGATATGCATAAACTGTCTTGCTTTTGATGCAGTTGCATGATCAGAGTTATCAGATTTGTTAACTACTGTATTGTTTGACTGAGCCCTGCTCTGTGAATGACAGAATTAGCACTGAAAGGCATCAATATTGCTGCCATTCCTGGCAGGCACTGGAGTATTATGCACAAAGATTGGAGTTGATATCTCATTGTGTAAATGCAGGGATCCATAAAATGTCCAGTTACTGAGACCCTGCAGCAGGAGGACAATATTCTATTCATGGGCTTTACAGCATAAGGTCAGAGGATGAAATCTGAACTAAATGTAAAGTTCAAATTTATCTTGATGAGACCTTCCTGTACTTTTTTGGAGGAGATGACCCTTCCCCAGAATTCCCTGCCAAAGATGTGGCTGTCTGTTCTGCATACTTGCAATGGGATTGTTACAGGCAAAATAACTCAAGAATAATTTCCAATGAAAAAGCCTAGCAGAATTTTTTTTTAAAAAAATAATATATAGAACATAGCTAAGTCTTTTCTTATTTCTTCAAATACATAAGAAGTGCTATCAACCTCCCCCCTTCAAAACAGGGTCACTGTTTTAGAGATGCTGGGTGATAGAAAAAGACACAAGGATGTTTTTGCCAGGTTGCTTGGCTAGAACTATATTTACATTAATTTAAAAGTTGGAAGCTGACAAGGATAATCACCCCCCCTTAACATTGCTGACACCCTGTGGTCCTCTAAATAGCTCTCCTTTATGTAACCGCAGCTTGCAAAAACATATTTAGAAAATGCTTTTTTTATTTTGCAAAAAGTATAAAACACAACCTATGTCATCAGCATTGGTTATCAGGAATAATACTAGACAACATTCTGTACCATTAGGCTTCTGCAAAATTTTCATATAAATTGAAAATAAACCTATTCTAAGCCATTTTTGAAAACATTCTTATTTTGTGGAAAGGCCAGTGCGAGAGTGTCTATAGTTTTGCATAATAATATTATCACATTGTGAGGAGAGTGTGACTTGGATAGATGTTTGTCACTCAGGAGGAAAATAGTCTATGTTTCCTCCCTGCTTGGAGAGACTGGCCAGGGTGGGGCGGGTGGAAGAATCAGGAGAGGTCTTTAATTATTTCTAAATACAAAGTTGTGTATTCAGGTGACTTTACCTATATAATACAATTTCTGTGTTATTAGTGGGGGGTACGACTCAATTTCAGTGTTCTTAGAGAGGGTAAAAATGTGGGTTTATTATGGTTGATGTCTGTAGGCTATGCAGCTTCATTTACAATCTCGTGGGCAGAGATATGTTGAACTCTGTTTTCAACAGGTAACTTTTGAATAATGTTATTGGTAATTGCTTTTTAATACAGAACATGCTTTGCATTAAAGCAGTCACCAAGGCCCAGCCAGAAGCAACCTGAGTCTGCTCTTTAATTTACCCTTTTCCCTTTTCCACAGATTTCCCTCCTTTAAGACATGCTTCGAATGGCTTTGAGATTATATGTTAACAAGCACTTGCTGCTCCCCCTCTGATAATACGGTTTCTACATGTATTAAACATGATGACCATCAAAAGGCAAGTATGATTTATGATTACAAATGCCCTGAGGAAGGAAACTGGGAGTCACCATAAAACAGAAGGGTATTATCAGCTGGTTTTATCACTTCTCATTCAGGATTAGTGTTGGCCATGGGAATCCTAAATAGAACCATTCTGTCGTTCTCCACCCCTCTGAGTCTTATGTCACACTTCCTCCTCTACCGGTATTCACAAAAGCATTAACAAGCACACAGTACAGAAGGTCCCAAGTTCAATACATTGTATTTACTGCTGGGCATCTTTGCCTTGACCTGCTGCCTCAGATGATGTTATAATGTGCAGGGGAATTTTGATGATTCTGGATCAAAGGCTAGCTGTATTTTAAGTCTGAGGTTATACCAGGGTTATAGCTTCTGCTCCTGACACTTTCCACCTGCTCCCCCCTCCCCCAAAGTTTTAGCAAAGGTAGTTGTTTTCTGATGGTTTAAACTACATTTACATGGACAATAAGCACCTCATTTGCAGAGCTCACCAAGTGAAAGGTTATTCAGGTCATGACAGACAATACTACAACAATGACATATATAAATTGACAGGGAGGCACAGTTTCAGAAGCCCTGTGCAGGGAGGCCACCCTCACTTGGGAAATGATCATAGCACAAGGATCCACCCTCCAGGTGGTCCATGTGGCAGGCACTACAAACACAAGAGGAGACATCCTCAGCAGGTTGAGGCACTCAGAACACAAATGCTTTCTGGGGGGAAAGTACATCCTTCCAATTTTTCAACAGTGGGTTTTTCTGGAAGTGGACCTTTTTGCCACTCATGACAATATGAAAGCCCCAAAGTTTTGTTCCAGAGCAAGTGCTGTCCATCTTTCTCTGGGGGATGCATTCCAGATCTGCTGGACAGGAACTCTTTTTTATACATTCCCACCTTTCCAACTTATCCACAAAGTGTTTGCCAAAATCCGGGAAAAGTACACATGGTGTATTCTGATTACTCCCTTTTGGCCAAGACAAATATGGTTTCAGGCCCTCCTGCCTCTTTCCAAGGGTCTTTGAGTTCCCCTTCCCTTGACTGCAGACCTGCTCCACAGAGGCGAACAGGCTGAAGTTGACAGCTTGGCTGTGAAACAATCGCAATTCAGATTTTTCCATCAAGTAGTGAATGTTCTTGTTAATGTCCTCGGTCCATCTACAAGGTGGTCTTAGATGAGTAAATTGCTTTGTTTTGTATAACTGGGCCATAACAGAGGGCATGAGTGCAGAGAATTGTCCTACTGCCTTGGTATTTGATTATCTATTATCTCTCACAGAATCTCTTCTAGCAGTGTCTTCTTTTAAAGTACATTTAGCTGCTATATTGGCTTATCATACTAAGGTCCAGGACAAGATGCTTTTTATTCACCCAGTGTCCAAACATTTTTTTTTTTTTTGTGCAAGGGATGTTTAATTTGCTTTCCCCACAGTCGCCTATAGTGCCACAGTGGTCCCTGCCAGTGGTACTCTTCCAACTCATGTTAGCCCCATTCAAACCCCAAAGTTCTTGTAGCTTATGACTCTTGTCATTTAAGGTGGCATGTTTAGTGGTGATTACATCAGCCAGAAGAGTGGGGGAGCTGATCATCCATTTATTAAATTTCAGGCTAGTCGTGTAGTTCTGAGACCCAGTTTATGCTTTTTACCTAAGGTGGTTTCCAGTTTTTAACTTACCCAAGATATCAATCTTCTGGTATTTTTTCCATGCCCCACCTCAGAAGCCAAGAAAACACTGCATTCTTTAGACTTAAAAAAGGTGTTTATTATATTATATAGACAAAACAAAAGATTTTAAGCAGTCCCCATGCCTTTTTGTGTGCTACTCAAGTCGCTCAAAGGGAAGGCCAACCTCAGCACAGCCCCTTTCTAGGTGGATAGCCTCTGCAATCAGGATGGGATAACAGCAAATTGGTCTATCATGTCCTCTGGAGCTTCAGGCACATTCTACACAGGTGCAGGCAGCATCATAGAATCACAGAGCAGGAACGGGCTATATAGTCAAACCCCCTCAGCAGTGTTTCAGAGAGGGACTTCCTTGGAGGACATTTGCCAGGCAGCGACGTGGTCCTAATCGGACACCTTCATCAAGCACTACTCTGTGGACACGAAGGCAAGAAAGGATTCAGTGGTTAGCAGAGCCATGCTGCACTCCTTATTCCACTGAAACTTGCCCCACCTCCAAGGTAAGGAGCTCTATAGCTTCCCAATGTGGGACTGCACAGAAGACTGAATATGAAAACAGTGTTGCACTTTGCATGCAGAAGGTCCCAAGTCCAATCCCTGGCATCCCTAGTTAAAAGGACTAGGCTGTAGGTGACGTGAAAGACCACCAACAGCTGCTGCCAGTCTGAGTAGACAATACTGACCTTGATGTACCAAGGGTCTGATTCAGTATAAGGCAGCGTCATGTGTTCATGCATTTTTCCATCTTCACTCAGAATAGATTAGAATAACAAACAATACATTAAACTGCCCATGAAGCCAATCCAGAAACTTCAGCTGGTGCAAAATCATGTTTGATATTGGGGCCAGCTGTCAAGACGATATTATTTCTATTCCAAGGTCTCTTTACTGACTGCCTATTTATTTCTAGGTTTAGTTCAAGGCACTGGTGCTTACATTTAAAGTCCTTTATGACCTGGGGCTCACATACTTGAAGGACTCCCTCTTCCTGCATGGTCCCCTACAGCAGCTTAGCTCTTCCCAGCAAAGTCTATTATTTGTGCACCCTTTATCTGTCATGTTCTAAAACATCCTAGCCTTGGGGTTTTTTGGTGATTGCCCCAGGCTGTAACAGAATTATTGCAGCTTCACATGGTAGCCTTGTTGGTCTGCAGTAGAAGAGGTACATTCGAGTCCAGTTGTAGAGTCAAAGCTTCCTTTGTCACATATCTGACAGCAGGAGGTTTGACTCTTGAAAGCTTAAACCTTGAGAATCTTGTTGGTCTCTAAGATGCTACTGGGCTCGAATCTAGAATTACCGCACAGAGTTTTTGGGCAGTGTGAATCAGTCAAGTCCAATTTTTTCCTGGTTTTAAACAGGACATTTTTAGACTGGTAATTTTAATGCATTTTTAATGCATTTATTGTTTAATGTTTTTAATATTTGGATGTAAATAATTTTAATGTATTTTACATTTACTATTGTCCTGGAC
Source organism: Lepidodactylus listeri (assembly GCA_029233225.1). NCBI lineage: Eukaryota > Metazoa > Chordata > Lepidosauria > Squamata > Gekkonidae > Lepidodactylus > Lepidodactylus listeri. The sequence goes on from JARCFY010000006.1 coordinate 53,944,034, forward strand.
TGTCATGAGAAAGACAAGTGTATAACTACTGTAAATAAATCATTTCACAGAATACACAAAGCAGAATGTTTAGGAGGTCATTCTTATAAAGAGATCAGAACTATAATGCTTCAACTTAGGAGGTTGCTTATATAAGAGATAGCTATATAGCATCACTAGCCTGATACCCATGCTTCGCTACGGTATTTAAGTTCCATAAATCCAGTTATAATACTGATGATGTGAAGTCTGAAATGTAACATTTATTGTAGGAATTCTAATGGAGAAGATTGTAGTGTAAAAAATTAAGTGAGACATACATACTGTTTTTTCCCCTCTGCTGAAGAACCTCTCTGTGATTGCCATGCTGGCTGTTATGAGAAATGTCTATTCTGGAGCCTTGAACTGCTGATTTCTGTAACTCTCTTCAACTGTCTGAGTCTCTTTTAACTGTGTTTTTACCTTAGAACATTGAGATCCACAGCTGAGAAATCAGAGGGAGGTGGGTGCACGTAGGCAGGTTTTACCTCAGAACTCTGAGCTACACGGTTGACCATTCGAGGGGGGAGGCAAGGAGGCAGCAGCCTGCCAGGCACATAGAAAACAATTTGGGGGGACACATTTTGCCCCCCTTTTACCCCTTTAGGGGTCATGTTTCTCAGAAATCTCTTCCTGGTGGGGGCTGACATCATGGAAGGAATGCACTCTCCTTATTTTGGGTTTCTTGATGCAGGGGTTTGAATTGGGGGAAGGGCATATCCCCCTTTTTTACAAAATTGCCTCTCATTTATGTTATATTTAAGAAGTGGGACATAACTACGTATTCAAAACACCATCTGAGCAATGAGATATTAAGCAACTTCATATGAACCAATTTTCTAGAACCCACATTGTGAGAAGTTAAATAACCTAATAAAGGAAACCAGTTTTCTACAAATTTGGGGTATATTTCCATTGTAGGTGGGAGTGTGGCTAAGTTGGGCCAGCAGCACCACTAAGGTGATCCTGCTGAGGCAGTGTCCCTCATGGATTAAAGCACCCTGGTCCTGATCCTATATCTGACAGAAACCCGCCTGTCTGGTGTTGGGGGGGATTATGTTTAAAGGCATCAGGGAGGCTGGGCCAGCAGCAAGGATAAGGCAATCCTGCTGAGCAAACCTCCCTGGCAGCTGTAAGCATCCCACCTCCTCTCCTACACCTGACAGGCAGCTGCCTGTTCAGAGTAGGAAGGGGAGGGGGGGAGGAATATTAGAAGCCACTGTGGAGGTGGAGCTGGCAGGATCACGAAGGCATTACTGCTGGGCGGGCTCCCTCATGGCTTTAAGCACCCTGCAACCGCTGCTGCATCTGACAGACAGCCACCTGGTAGGTGTAGGAGGTGGTGGTAGTATGTTGGAAGCCATCAGAGAGGCTGGGCCAGTAGCATTACTGCACCTCACAGGAGGTTGTTGGCCATTCCTGATTTCCTCAAGTGCCGTTAGCTCTCTGCAGTCTCCTGTAACTGTTTTTTTTTAACCTCAGAACACTGAATTCTTCAGCTGAGTGGAATCAGAGAATGGAAGGGTGCAAGAAGGCAGCAGCCTGGCAGACTCATAGGAATCAATGGGGGGAGCACATTTTACCCCTTTTGACCCCCTTAGGGGTCGGCTTTCTAAAAATCCCTCTTAGTGAGCACCTACATCATGGTAGGCACTCTTTCCCTGAATCTGGTGTTTCTAGGTCCAGTGGTTTGGCCTGGGTGTTGATTTTACAGTGAGGGAACTTTCTTTTATATATTTACTAGCCTGATACCCGTGCTTCGCTATGGTATTTAAGTTTCATAAATCCAGTTATAATACTGAAGATGTGAAGTTTGAAATGTAATATTTGTTGTAGAAATTCTAATGGAGAGGATTGTAGTGTAAAAAATGAAGTGAAACATACATACTGTTTTTCTCTCTCTACTGAAGGACCTCTCTGTGGACTACTTCGGTGGTTCTGCCCTTAGGTGCTAGGATCACCAGGCTGCTTGGTGAGCTCACTCTGGAGCAGGCAACACAGAACTGTCCATTTAAGAAGCAGTCATCTGTTAAGTCAACTCCTGCCATCTTCCGCTAAAGCAGGGCGAGCTCTCCCACTAGGCCAACAAGGTGACCACCTAGAGCGGAGACCTCAGAGGGTCGCAGAACTGCCTAAGGGCCCACCCCACCTTGCCTGCTTCCTGCCTGGCTGTGAGCCGGATCAGAAGAGAGAGGGAGTTGGGGCCAGCGCTGCTCCTTGGGTGCCCTTCCTGCTGCTGCACCTGCTGATGGCAGCAGCTTTGGCAGCGGACCCCCCCCCCCATCACCCACATCTTGCTCCTCTGACCTCCTGTGTGAGTTGCCTGGGTGTGCGGGGGGAAGAAACCTCCTCCCTTCCCCTCCTGAGGTCTGCGAAGCGCCTGTCATGGGCCGGGTGCCAGTAGGTCAGAAGCCAAGCCAAAGTCCGAGCCAGTCCAAGGTCAAGCCAAATCAGGAATGAATTACCAAGTCCAAAACACAAGCCAAATGCAGAGTCAGTCCAAGCCAAGGTCAGAGAGGGAAACTCATGAGCAAACCAGTCCAAGGAGTCAACCAAAAGCTAAAGTCAGACAGAACCGAAGTCACGAACCAGAGGGTCCAAAATCAAGCCGAAGTCAGACAGAACCGGAGTCATGAGCCAGAGGCTCCAGGATCAGGTTTAGCTGATGCGAGCCGAGCGGGTGCAGAGCTTAGCCAGAATGACTTGTTGTTAGCACGAGTTGGTAGTCTCTGTGCTGTGCGTAAATACCCAGCCATTTCCTGTGCTCGTTAGCAGCTGGCAGCGAGGTCCCGGCTCCTCCTAAAACTCAGGGCTGAGTGATCTGCGACCATGCATGCATGCCTCTTTTCTTCTAGCAGCTAAGTCTTGCCTGGATTGTGACCTTAGTGGTTCCACCGAAGGAGGTGAATCAGGTGGGCTTGAGCTTGGCTGTGGCTCAGCTGCTGCTGGTGCTGGGGTAATGCCCTGAGAGGTGCTTGCTTGAGCCTCGTCAGCTGCAGGTGGAGGCTCCTCTGGAGCTGGGGACTGATCCTCCACCGCACTTAGGTCCACAGGAGGCAGGTCCTCAGAGGCACTCCTGACAGCGCCCTGTGCGGGGCCATGTCAGGGTGGAGGGGCAGGTGGGCGGGAGGAATGGCTTGTCGGCACCACTCCCCTGTCCAAGTGGCTGGCTTTGGAGGCAGGCAGCCCGAGGGGGGAGGAGGGCTTTCGGCTCCAGCCTGGCAGCTGCTGCCCATGCACTGCCACCCCCTGACATGCACTGGTGGGCTGGATCACCCTGCACCATGCAGCCACCCATGCTCTGTCGGGAGGTTTGGGGTTAGCCAGCAGCGCAAACATCGAGCCAAGGTCATGCAATGCAGGGTGAGCAGGGGAGACTCCCTCCTGGGGAGGTGGTCGACAGAGCCAGGGGAGTTCAGAGACCACATGCAGTCCCCAGCCAGCACAGTTGACAAAGCCGGCTCTAAGAAAGTGGTGGGGGATGAGCGATCCAGGGGAAGAACACAACACACACACACACACCCCAACTGCAAGGGACTGGTGTCTCACCGCTTTCCTGATGGGGAGGACGATGCTCACTTGGGCTCTGGTTTTTGCATTGTTGGCCTCCTTATTTTACCCCACAATTAAGGGATTTTGCTCCCTTCCCATTTTTATCATTTCTAAAGAGCAGCTTCTCTGTGTTACAACCACGTTTTTTAAAAGCTGAGTTAATGTGAGCAAACTGTTTTATGCAGCAGCCAAATCGCTTGCTCACAACTTCAATGCTAATAGCTCACAAAGTAGAACTTTTGCTCACAGGACTCCACAGCTTAGAGTGAGCATTGGCTGGTGGTCAAAAGGATAATGCTTCCCCCCCGCAGTAGGGTTGCCAACCTCCACATGGTGCCTGGAGATGTCCGTGAATTATTACAACTGATCTTCCATTTCCCCTGGAGAAAATGGCTGCCTTTATGCTTTGTAGCCTGATGCCCTGCTGAGATCCCTCCCCTCCCCAAGCCCTACCATCCCCAGGCTTTGCTGTAGAAATCTCCAGGTCTTTCCCCAAGGAGGAGTTGGCAACCTTCTTTTGGTGGGGAGGGAGTATACAGTGCTCTGCCTAAAGGCATCCCTTCAGCTGCTGCAAGGAGCAGGCCAAGCAAGGGGGGGGGCGCCAGAAGTTATCCTCACCTAGTGTGCAAAAAAACCCCTGGGGCTGGCCCTGTACTAAAGTGATGGCCTTTCTACTGGTGTTTTTGGATTGTTTTGCTCATATGGAGACTGTGTTGTCCTGAGTGCCTCAGGAGTTCTATGTGCAAATGTCTTTGCTGCATTCCTTAGTTGCCTCTGCCTTGTAGCATTAAAGTACCCTGGCCCTGATCCGACCCCTGACAGACACCCACCTGTCTGGTGTGTGTGTGTGGGGATTATGTTTAAAGGCATCCGAGAGACTCGGCCAGCAGCAGGGCTAAGACAATCCTGCTGAGCAAACCTCCCTGACAGCTGTAAGCATCCCACCTTCTCTCCTACACCTGACAGGCAGCTGCCTGTCCAGTGTAGGAGGGGGAGGAGTATTAGAAGCCACTGTGGAGGTGGGACCAGCAGGATCACTAAGGCAGTACTGCTGGGACGGGCTCCCTCGTGGCTTTAAGCACCCTGCAACCGCTGCTGCACCTGACAACCACCTGTTAGGTGTAGGAGGTAAGGGGGAGTGTGTTGGAAGCCATCAGAGAGGCTGGGCCAGCAGCTTCACCGCACCTCACAGGTGGCTGTTGGCCATTCCTGATTTCCTCAACTGCTGTTAGCTCTCTGCAGTCTCCTATAACTGTTTTTTTAACCTCAGAACACTGAATTCTTCAGCTGACCAATCAGAGAGTGGGGGGTGCAAGGAGGCAGCCACATAGGAATCAATGGGGGAGAACATTTTCCCCCATTTGACCCATTTAGGGGTTGAATTTCTAAAAAAACCCTTCTTAGTGAGCACCTATGCCATGGTACAAGAGCTCTCCCCGAATTTGGTGCTTCTAGGTCCAGCAGTTTGGCCTGGGCATTGATTTTACGGTGAGGGGACTTTCTTTTATATATATAGATTTATTTGGCTTATATCCCACCCTCCCCGCAAGCAGGCTCAAGGCAGCTCACATAAACTGGTACACAATGACCATTAAAACCACATAAGAACATTTAAAACAATTCAATACAATAAGATCATAAAAACATAAGGTGCTAGCAAAAATTCTTAGTTATGATGGTGTGCAAAAATGCTTAAAGAACAGACAGTTTTCAAATTCAAAGATCTTACTGGGTCTCGTGATGGCATAAGCTAGAGTAGGCCAGGGTCCATAACCATGATCATTGGTGGTAGTCGTTGGGGCGGCTCCTTAGTTGAAAGCCTGGTGGAAGAGCTCCATCTTGCAGCCCCTGCAGAACTGTACTAGATCCTGCAGGGCCCTGATCTCTTCTGGAAGCTCATTCCGTCAGTATGGAGCTGCCACTGAAAACACCCTGGCTCTGGTAGTGGTGAGCCTGGCATCCTTGGGGCCTGGGAGGGTCAGGTGATTCTGAGATCCCGACTGCAGTGTTCTCTGGGGTATTTATGTGGAAAGGTGGTCTCTCAGGTATGTCGGACCCTGGCCATATAGGGCTTTAAAGGTAAGTACCAGCACCTTGCAGCGAATCCGGTATTCTATCTATCTAGCTATCTGTAATGTTTATTGTAAGTATCCCTCCCCTTTTTATGCAAGTTAATGTTTTCCACCTTTTAAACACTCTCTTCAGTATATGGTATGTCAAACAGTAGACAGTTTGGTTGTCTCAGATCATTCTTTGCCTTACATTGAATGCTTTGTTATCCTAGACAGTATTAGACCTTAGACAAGTGGCACCTGGAGGTCTTCCACAATTACCATTGATCTCCAGAGAACCAAGATCAGTTCCCCTGGAGACAATGGCTATTTTGGAGAGTGGACTTTGTGGCATTATATCCTGCTGAGGTCTCTCCCCTCCCCAAACTCCACCCTCCCCATGCTCCACCCCCCCCAAATCTCCAGATATTTCCCAATTCAGAGCTGGCAACCCTATCTGCTATCTAGATGTTTCCCACCTTCATCTTCCCTTTCTAACCCAAGGCAGAGCAAAGTGCTGGTGTTAGTGCTCTGGAAACACTGGAGTGCTAAAAGCTGGGCAGCATATTGCTTTTTAGCCACAATGTCAGGGATGCTTTCCCACACTGCTACAAGAACTTCTAGATTACAGAACAGATCATTCATATGTGCCTCACATACAGGAGTGTGCACAACAAAACTTTCTCAATGATTAATTTATATCTAAAAAATATCATTACAATTGTTCCTCTATGTCCCACTATTCCATTTTACTTTGTAAAAATTATTATTGATATAAATGCATATAAATGGATCACCTTTAAGTATGTATTGTTATACCAAATTTATTTGGGGGATGGGCACAAGAGCAGTTCATAATTGTTGTGGACAAAGAGCTACCGCAAGTGTTTTCAGAGAGGTCACCTTATATCAGACAAAAGCCAGACTTCCAAGCCTGGAATTTTAACCACTAGCTAGTCTCTCTGTGTTTTCTTAGATGGACAATCCCATTGATTTGTCTTATTGATTTTAGTGCTTTTTTGCACATCTGAAGGAAGGCTGCAGGATCAAAGAATAATATTTAAGACATATTAGACATTTTTCCTCCATCGAAACAGAACAGCTAATTCATTTGTGTTCATTGATGAATGGGGACCAGAGTCAGTAGGAATCCAATATATTATTAGCTAACAGGATGCAGTGAGGGAGCAGTGCTACAATATACACTGAGGTCAAAGCTTTGAAAATAGTAATGGACCCAAGATCAATCTAACATACAAGTCAGCAAACATATTGAAAAGTATTCTTATAAAACTTTAGTAATGAGTGATATTTATAATGGTCCCAGTTCAGAGACCTTTATACGTAGTGGTGGACTCTGCATCTGTTACTTCATTGGGGGAATTCTTCCTCTATTCCAGTACTGAAGAGATGATGATGAGTGGTGCAGTTGAGTTAACACACATTGATTTCAAAGAAGAAGAGGAGAAGAAGAGTTTGGATTTATACCCCGCCCTTCACTTGGAGTCTCAGAGCAGTTTACAAACTCCTTTCCCTTTCTCTCTCCACAACAGACACCCTGTGAGGTAGGTGGGGCTGAGAGAGCTCTTGCAAGAACTGCTCTTTCAAGAATAGCTCTGACAGAACTATGGCTTGCCCAAGATCATCCAGCAGCTGCAAGTGGAGGAGTGGGGAATCAAACCCAGTTCTCCCAGATTAAAGTCCATGCTCCTAACCACTACACCAAACTGACTCTCTTAGAAGGCTATAACTGTTAACTATGTTTATGCTCATCCCTAAGTGAGAAGGTAAAAAAGGGCACCTGGATTCAGCCCATATGCATCCAAGCTTGTGATCAATGAGATCAGATCAGAAGGGGCCAATAGTCCCTCTGGTGCGTGTGGTGGTGTGCTTATATGTGGTACTGGATCATGACGATCTACTTTCCACAAGCATTTTGAGAATGTTGAGAGATGCAGTGTGGTATAGGCTGTTTGGTGGTGGTGCCTCACGTGGCAAAGTGATGGCCACATCTGGCAGGCTGCCTCTCCCTCTTTGGGGGGAAGGGACCAGTGTGAGATAGTTTGGGAGCTGTTTTCAGGACCATTCACCCTCCTAGTCTGCCCTTAATTTCCTGAGTGGGAACACAAGAAGATGCCTTATACTGACTCAGATATTTATAATGGTCTACCAAACCCAGTATAGTCTACTCTGACAACAACTGTTCTAGATTTCTGGTAGAGGTCATTCACATCTGTTACTTCTGATCTTTTTATTTGGAGATACTAGGGACTGAACTTGAAACATTCTCCATGCAAAGCAGATACTGTACCACTGAGCCACATCTCCTTGGACCTATGTAAGCCTCCCATCCTGGATTAGTGAAACTGAATTTTTATAGTCGTTTTCTCACATTGCAGATTTTACCATTTCTAACAAAAAAGTAGGGCTTGTGTTTAAAAGTATTTGATTATCTTTACTTCCTGAGGGCACACATATAGAATACTGGATACTATTCCCACCTCTGGAATTTATAACATCTGCGGCAGGAAAATGTATTAGTATGCAAACAGAGGCTATATTTTCCAGAATGTCTAGGGCTGCGATCCCACACACTAAATAATCCACTTTCAAACCACTTTCAATGCACTTTCCAACTGGATTTTACTGTGTAAACTTGCAAAATCCAATTTGAAAGTGCATTGAAAGTGGATTGAAAGTAGCTGTCAATTTCACGTGTCTAGTATTTTTTAAATTCCTCCCTTCCTCTAAGGAGCTCAGGTTGGCATACCTGAGTATACCGGAAGTAGCAGATGCTGAAGGAGACTGACTGGGCCAAAGGCAGACTGTGAGCTTCATGGCATGATTAGAATTTGGTCTTGGGTTTCCCAGTTCCTAGTCTGATGCTCTATGCACTATACTCAGGGATCATTTCGTAGAAAAAGAGGTGCAGGAGCTCATTAGCATAACTCATTAGCATAACTTATTTGCATATGCCACACCCCCTGACATCACTGGAAGTATATCAGAAGGCAAGAAAGAAGAGAGAGAGAGAGAGAGAGAAAGCAAGCAAGCAAGCAAGCAAGCTGGCAGAGAGGGGACAGCTACTAATCCAAGCCTCAGAAATACCACTATTCTGGGAGGATAGCTTCAGTGGCGGCTGAAGCCTTCAGAAGGCTGGTCGGAGGAACATGGACTTTTCCAGGCGACGGGGTCATTTTGCTGCAGCCATGACACAAGCAGGCATTCCCCCTGCTAGCACCAACTCCTGGATCTGCGCTCCCCTGAGCTCCTGCTCGAAATGACCCCTGACTATACTCGGTTGGCTCACCAGACAATAGTGTTCTTACAAGAAATATTCATATAGCCTTCTTCCAAAAATTACAGCTGTGCCTTGTTATTTAGCCAAGAAAATTTCAAAATTCATACTTCTAAAAACATACATTAAGGGGTTTTTTTACATGCTTATTTTGAAGTACTCTACTGCTAATCCAGTCCTTTTTAAGAACAGAAATGTGCACATGGAAGTTGTAGGTAGCAAGTTTCCCCTTTTAATTGGATTCACAATGACAGGGCTGCATCTGACATTTCAGTGACCAGGGCTTTCTGCTTGCTGGAGCTTCATGTGTGCACTGGCCCTTTGGTGATGAAGACACTTGAACAGTCCTTGATTGGGGTTTTCCTGTTTATTTTTAAAAATCAAGGTGCCTTTTATTTACAGTAAGATTCTACTCCAAAGTAACATTAATTTACCAGACTACATGTTTTTACTGAAAAGCTTAAAACTTGCAAATTGTAGGTCAACAGGAAAAAAAAATCACTTTATCACTCTGATTTGATGAGTGAAAACAAATCTTAAAAGTTGGGACAAATGGCGATATTGTCCCATGGAAGACAGACTCCAATATTGATCCATTATTTCCCAGCTTGAAATGTGCCACTGTTGTACATCCACTTGATTATGAGTCTTGTTAGCACATCCCCCAGTTGATTCAACTTGAGTGCTTCTGACATTTTCAAAGTTACTCACATATTCTACAGAGCAGCAGGGGAAAGCTTGCTAATGAAGAAATAACAAGCTGAAGATCTGAATAAATATTTAGCTGATTGCAAGGAGGTACAGTTAATTTTTGTTTTAATGTTGGCAACTGAGAAAACACGTATACTTGCATGTGTCCTCTGAAAAAAAGTGTTCTTGTGGCACGTGTGTGTTTTTTCTTCATGTGCCATAGGGCACTTTCATTTCCTGATTCTATTATATACTAAGTGGCCACCTGAACCTGCCAATGAACTTGTTCTATTGTGTTTTCTATTTTTAATCCTGAAAGAGTAAACACATTTCTCATCAGATGTGTTACAGACTGCTATACATTGCAGAGATTTATGAAGGTGCCACTGGGTTATTACAGAGCCATTCATTTATAAATAAGTGTCCATTCTGAAAGGAAGCCAGAAATGATAGCGACATTTTCCATCATTTCAAAAATCTATATTAAAAAAATGATGCACTTTTTATGGCAGCAACAGCTCTATTGCTGTAATTTGGACTTCATACTTTTTGACGTCTGTTTGTTTCCTGAGCTAATGTATGAGTCAGGTATGCCTCCCCCCCCCCCCCAAATGATGCATTAGATCCTTAAGAACACAGGCAGCAAAGAGGAACATCTTGGCTCTTTCAGTATTCATTTATAACAGCAAGAGTTCAGTGAGCAGGCCTTGCTCACTGCACATCATCCAGCCTGCAAATAAATTCCCTATTGTGGGTTTTAGGGACCCTTCATGAACTGCTCTATGAAATCTCTTCCTTGACATGCTCTGCAGACAATGACAACCCCATGCTGATTTTTGTGAAGCTGCAGCTGCCTTACACAGAGGCATCTAATGACAGGTTTTAGCCACCTGTGGAAATGTCTGTACTCCTGGTTAGAAAAAAGCAATCTTTAATGGGGGTGATCTTTTGAACTGAGTAAGGGCACACAAACCAGCAACATTGTTTTAATCAACTGAACCAGGACATGGAGAAAAGTGTCCTCCTCCTTGACATGAATAGTAATAGACAATTTGTTGCTTTCCTTCGATGAGGGGTCACAAAAAGGCACAACTCCAACACTTAAAAGGTCTAGAATGGGCCTTGATTGGAACTAAGTGAACTGTGCTGGATTCCAGCCTATAACATCAATTGGCCAGCCCTGTGATAGCAACCCCTTTTAAAAATTATATTGACAAATATCAGTGGTCCTTTCCGCACTAGACCTTAAACCTTGGTTCAACCCTTTCCCCGAACTTACATTTTACATGTACGCAAGTTCACCCCTGTAATTATCTCGGGGTATTTTTACATTCTACACTACACTCGAGTTCACCCCTGTAATTATCTTGGGGTATTTTTTGTTTCCACATTACATTGAGGTCACCCCAGTTTTACCCCACACTTGTCCTGGGATAAATGGATGCTGTTATAACCAGGGATAATTGCAAGGTATTGTGTCACCAGTTGAACTCTAATAAAACCAGGGATGAGATCCTAGTGCGGAAAGGACCAGTAAATGTTTTTTTTTTTAAATAAATAAATACTGGCATTCTGATAAATAATTACAAGAGATTTCAGAACTCTGGCAGCCTCTAATTTATATTTAAAAAGGAAATATTGTTAACATATTTTATAAGTAGGGATGCATGAGCAGCTACCAGTTTGACTTACATTCTACTCAGAGGCTGTGAACAGTGGGAGATCCAGATGTTTCAGGAGGGAAGCCCTTTCCAGTAAGGCATCTAGATTTAGCACTCAGCTTCCATGGAGAGGCAGCAATTTCTCCAAAAAGGGGAGTTTATGGATACCAGCTAATTCCATGGGCCACTGGACATGTTTCCCAATCTCTCAATCTGAAGTCTAAAACAGTGATGCTTTGAAGATTAAAGGATAAAGTTATGAAAGAAGGTTTATGATTCAGACAAGAAGAAGAAGAGAAGAAGAGAAGAGACTGGATTTATATCCCGCCCTTCACTCCCCAAGGGAGTCTCAGAGCGGCTTACAAACTCCTTTCCCTTCCCCTCCCCACAACAGACACCCTGTGAGGTAGGTGGGGCTGAGAGAGCTCTTTCCCAAGCTGTCCTTGAGGGAACAGCTGGTACAGAGCTATGGCTTGCCCAAGGTCATCCAGCCAGGTGCAAGTGGAGGAGTGGGGAATCAAACCCGGTTCTCCCAGATTAGAGTCCACACACTTAACCACTACACCAAACTGGCTCTCTCAAACTGGCAAGCATTCTGTACTAAGCTATCCAAGATTAGAAGCTATGTGCATATTGGAGATGGTCAGATTTGATGCTATTAGAAAAGTGCATCATAGAATAAATATGAATACCCCCCCCCCAAAAAAAACCCCAGTCCCTGTGTAAAATTTCAATGTGTGGCTCTTTTTGCTGAACAGGTTCCTGTACAAATAAAGGGCTGCTGTACCTCTACCTGAAGCTAAACGAATAAATATATGTGGTGGATTGTCTTCCAAAAGTATATGGTTGGTCTGATCATCTGTGATGTACTTTGGGCAGAATCCAGCATTTCCCTCCACACTGGATTTATGCTTTCTCGGCTTACCATTTCAGCTATTTGTCTGATCAGTATCTATGCACATATTTTGTTGTGTTGGGATCTGTGATTTGGAGCCCCAGCTTCCAAATTTTATCACATTTTTATGGAAAATCACTATTATAACTCAGGTTTTTATGGGAAAAAAACAGGAATATTGCCTCTAGTAACTTGCTGTTTAAGAAAAAGTCAAATGTCATATTTTTGACATATGTTCTGTCCTTTATTTTTCTTTGAGATCAGTGAAAGGTTCACGAAGAAGACCTGGATGCATCAGTCATCAGTTCAGAGTTTCTCATTTCTATACCAAAATAGTTTAATGGAATGTCTGAAAGGGTTGTAGACCTTAGAACACCTTGTAGATGTTCAAGCGATATTAAGAGCTTGAGATACTATCGTGAAATGGTTGATGACGGCAATACCTAGGTTCAGTGGAAGGTCCGGTTCTGTCTAAATGCAAAATTCGTCTTTGCAGAATTGTAAGTTTAAAACTAAAAGGCTAGTCTCCAGGCATTTAACTGCACACAATATTGTACGTCCATAAACTTATGCATCAAAATGAGAGATTTCAACAGAAGAATATTTTGTTTTTAAAAAGATGTTGTGGGAATTAAAAAGAACTATATAAGCAAATGTAAAATTGTGGCAATAATAAATAGCCAGATCAGAAAAGGCCTTTCTTCCCCTTTAAAAAGTGTTTCCTTTTGATCAGGGGTCCTTTTGTAGAAAAAGAGATGCAGGTGCTCATTAGCATAACTCATTAGCATAACTCATTAGCATATGCCATGTCCCTTGACATCACTGGAGGTGTGTCAGAAAGGGAATGTCAGTTTCAGCCCCATTATACCCTATGGGCTATTGAAATCAATGGCAAAAACTAATAGGGTATATGAGGGGCTGGAGGAAAAGGGGTTTGAGGGAGAGGCTCCAAACTTACAGGATAGCTGCTGGGGCCTCTCCTTGAAATACCCACCAAGTTTCAAGAAGATTGGACCATGGGGTCCAATTCTGTGGTCCCCCAAACAGGTAGCCCCATCCCCTCCATTGTTCTCTATGGTGGGAAAAAATGTTACTTTTTTCCCACCATAGAGAACAATAGAGGGAATGGGGGCAACCTGTTTGGAGGACCGTAGAATTGGACCCCCTGGTCCAATCTTTTTGAAACTTGGTGGGCATTTGGGGGAGAGGTCCCAGAAGCTACCCTGCAAGTTTGGAGCCTCTCCCTCAAACCCCCTCTCCTACAGCTGCTTTTAAAGTTGCTGCCGAATTTCGGCGAATTTCGGCAGTGGGCCGAATCAGATCAGAGAATCTGATTCGGCCAGTGGCTGCCCTACTGCCCCTCCTGAGCTGGTGGAGCGGCACTCTGCCTCGCTCCAGCCCCAAAGGACCCCTGCTTTTGATCAAACTACACAGCCTTTGTGCTTACTGTCAACATCATGCTAAATGTTTATGTGGGCCACTTCCTTATTTTCTCCATGTCTGCTGTGCTTGACACTTTCACACACGTTCATGCCGGTTTATAATCTAATCTTGGTCTACCTGTTCTGATAAAATCCTCATATCTTGTCCAAAATATCTTAATAAATTTTGGCTAGCAATACCATTTCTTTGATTGAATTGTTTTTTAAAAATAACTAGGCAGTAATGGATGCTCTGGCTGAAATTTACTTTGGTTGGAGGGGCAGTGGCAGATTCTCTAACAAAGAGAACAAATGCAACAGCCATTATAAAAATTTTAGGATAGAAATTCAGTTACAGACAAGTATGGATCTGTCCAAAGAACACCACTGTGAGTGAATCTTCACAGTAAAGTCTTGAAATTAGGGCCGAACATGATATATTCTGCCTGGATCTATCCTGGAGTCTGTCCAGTTCTTACGCAGTAGACATGGGCTGGAAATTGCCAAGATAAACTTGATTCTCTGGTGTGCATGGGCCCAGTTCAGACTGGGATCACAGCACATGTGGAGAGGGGACTTAAGCCTTCCCCCACAACATTTTCCTTTCCTGAAATGGCCCTAGGGAGTTCCTATTTTCCCATGCAATCTGCTTGTGTACAGATAGGTTTACATAAATTTCCCCATTGTGTTAAGTGGTGGATCATCAGGGCTGTTTCAGGTTGGGGAATAGCTCTAATCCAAATTGGGACTCCACATGTTGGGGAATCAAAGTTTATAAATATATATATGCCTTTCTCTGAGACATTGGAGGATCCAACAACAATGTAAAAACAATATAGAAAAATTGAATACAACAAATATTAAAATAACACATGAAAAACAAGACTTAAGCCCTGACCTGGATAGCCCAGGCAAGCCCAATCTCATCAGATCTCGGAAGCTAAGCAGGGCTGACCCTGGCAAGTATTTGGATTGGAGACTGCCAAAGAATACTAGGGCCGGGAGGCAGAAGCAGAATATCAAGCCACTTCTCTGAATGTCTTCCATGCCCCAGTAGGTGTCACCAGAGGTTGCTATGACTTACAGGCATGCACACTCGCACACGTACACTCTCTCTCTCACACACACACATTGCAAAAATACCAAAGAAGGAAAAGTGTAAAAAAAATAATTAAAAAGCAGGCTTTCTCTCTTTGCCCAAGCTGCCCTCCCAAACTCTCCCAAATAGTTCTATTATCATCATCTCCAGAAAGCCAGGAAGTTATGGGCTCTTCTAGGAGGCTGTTTCAGAGGAATGGGGCAGCCACTGAAAAACCCCAAGACCAGACCATGGCAGAATGTGCTTCAGACAAGTAGAGAAACTGATCTAAGACCTTGGTGCAAAGAACAGAATAAATGTTCCCAGCTTCAGTGGAACCAAGTATGGAGCTAAGAACAGTATATTATGTGATTAGGCCCCAACTGGTCAATTCAGGATGGCGATCAGTTACCAGGTTTAATCCAGAGTGTTTGTAATAAGAGCAAGATTTTTGCTCATTTCTGGGAGGGATATGAAATCTGAAATTCCTTAAATTTCGAGTCATGAGACAAATGTACTTTCTGATATATTGAGAGGCACGTTTCTGACACAGGAATTGTTCTTTCATGCCTGTCTGATAACTGTGCAATAGATTTCAAGGGAGACAGATCATGAATATAACCCTGAATCTATCGGTAAATGGTAAAGAATGCTTTTCTCAAAGGCACAAGACTGTGCCAAGTGTGTCCTACTACAAGTAGAGTACATTATGGTAATAAGGAATTGATGCTAATAGAAAACAAAGATGGGCTCCAATTTCAATCACAATCAGGGCAAGATTTAATGACTAGAAATAAAAATCAAGGCCAGTAAACGGAAAAACTTAATTGAATTCTCAGTGAAAAGATATCCTGTTCCTACACCAGATGATTAGATCCTCAGTGATAGCTGCTGGGGTACAAACTGATGCTTAAAAACACAGGATTGCCTTGCTCAATCAGAGTGCTTCGGTACTCTGTTCTGCTGCAGGGACCTGCAGCTGCTTTCACTTCAGTTTAGCTGCTGAACCACCATAGACATCAACAAGTTCTTAACCTCCTAGGAGATGCATCTATTTCCCTGCAGTGCACACTGATTCTGTTTTTATGGCTTTTTATGTATTTAACTCTGTTTTTAATTTGCCTTGATGGTATGCATTGGGGGGTTTGATTTTAATGGTTTTAAAATGTGATTTTATCTTATGTGTTTTAAATTGTTAGCCACCTTGGTAGCACCTGTGAGGGCAGAAAGGCGGAATATAAATTTTATAAATAAATAAATAAATAAAGGATTTTACTGGTACTGCTTTGAGATAACTGGCCGGCCAGAGTCCAACACCTGGACAATGGAACAAAGAGTATATTTTGGGTGGCACTAGGTTAGCATGGCAATGGAGGATCAGACCCACAGCCTAGTTCATCAATATCTCTAAGAGTAGTTTCAAATACTTAGCAGAGGCAAATGTGATTAAAGTTAACATTCTACCTAAGTTGCATAGTCATACTTATTCTTAGATACACCCATTGATCCCGGAATAACTGATCTGTTACTGCAGCTGGCCAGATGCATTGCGTGCCAGTGCCATATTTTACTTTATTTGATATAATGTACATTTTAGAGTCTGTCTGTCTCTCTCCACTGTACTGTTTGCTGATGTAGAGTGAAATGCAACTGGAAATTTGCTTGTACTGTTGCGATGCAGCCCTCACAGCCCTAAACTGCAACCAGCCGGCTCTAGCTCTGTTCATTTAACTTCCATTACTTGATACTTCCATTAAAATGACCTACTTAATAAGATTAGTGGTACAATCTGCTACTTTAAATCTACTGGGAAGTAAATAGCAAAGGCCTGGGCCTATGTAATAGCTCTTGTATAGGCTCTCAGACGTCTGTGTCCCTTTTGAAGTGGTGTAAACAAAGAGCAGAAACATGGCCACATCTGCCTGAAGGCAGGAGCATTTATTGTGCCTTATAAGTTGGCCCCAGATGTTTTCAGGCATTGGCTCAAAAACTACAAGACACCTGGGATTTATTTAGTTAGTAATGTCCATAAAATTAAACCAATTAAATTAGTTGTAATTTACTGTAGTAGTTTAAGCATATAGGGTAAAAAACCATCCTCTCTGATGTCAATGGAATCTTTGCTGTTGAATTCAGGATTTCAGAGTTCTGTGTAGGATTATGGGGCTCAACACCCTGTGCAGCCTTCACTGGGCATAAGGGGATGCATTCCCGAGAAACCAAAACCACGAATGTGAAGTTTTGAGGGCTGAAGCAATTGTAAAATGTGACAGTGTAATGCACTGAAAAATAAGGTATATCCCCAAAATTTATGAATGGACTACATCAATACCTTGGCAGAAACAGGGGCAAAGAGTCTCTATTGCTAGAGATGCCATCCTGAGGCTCTGTTAAATTCAGAGAGAAAGATTTAATACATTACCCAGAGAATGAATGATAAACTGCACGGATGCTTACTGTGGAGGAAACTTCTCCAGGAACAGCAGCAATCCAACAGGAATGCTTCAGAGTTAAATGCAGAGAGCATAAACTGAATACATTTGCAAATTATTGTTGCTCTTTGTATTGCATTGTCCTGGAATGTTTGGGAGGAAAATGGACAAAATTAAACCCTTTTAAGGCTGCAGTCCTAAAAAATATTTTAGGATTTAATTCAGTGAAATTTAACTCTGAGTAAATATGTTTAGGATTCGGCTGAAAATGGGAGACGTGTACGCATGTGCTCAAATATTCCATAAAACCAGTGAGATATAAAAGTATTCACTTTGGCTGGATTTTATCATAGTTTAGATTTTAGTTGCTTTATTTCCTGTGGAGACTATAGAAGGTGACATCAGTTTCCTTCTCCCATGTACATCAAGCCACCTAGGAGTCTTCTCAGCTAAGATGGCTGCATGATAAGACTACAATATGTGGCTCTAGAGGGAGGATATCTACTGGGTGTGAAAGAGCTATTCTGTCAGGTGGTTGTGATAGCTAGTTATACACATTGTCACTGCATAAATAACCCTACAAAGAAGTGATTATTATGAAGAAACAAGAGACTCATGAAAACTTGTAGGAAAGGGCAATCCCACCCTCTCACCCTTGGGACCCTGCTTTCTCCTAACTTAGGTGGCGGTCACGCGCGCAAGATGAAGTGAGGCTATTTGCGCCGGAGTAATTTGACCCTCAGTTGTGTGATCGCACAGTTCTGTGAAGCTGTGGGCACAACCCGCCACTGCGTGATCAGCTTGATTCTGCTTTAAACAATTGCTGTTATTAGGGCACTTAGACCCCCTGGAGTGAAATTTCACACCACTGTGAATTCAGCAGGACTGCTCAGGGCAAAGCAGAATGTTCAGGGGTACACACCAGGACAGGGGAACAAATTCTGGCCTCAATTATAAGGCCAGAGAATTAAGTTTAAAACAAAATATGGTTTTCTCTTCAGGTTTGTGAAAAGGAGAGGGGGCAGGGGAAACTGACAATAATTCTCCTTGGTTGGACAAATGTAAGGAGGAGAGAGGCCCATGATCCTGGAAAAACTTCCAAATCAGAAAAGAGAGAGGAAGACTCTGGAGAAAGAGGTTTTTGTGGGCAAGCTTGGGAACTTTAATGGACTGTGGTTTACGTGGCAGTTTCAGCTACCCACATTTGATCACAGTAGACTAAGAACCTGATGGTCAGGTAAAGGGAGAGGCAATTTCTTTGTCCATAATAATAATATACATGATAATAATATTACAAATATTAATTATATAATAATTATTACTGTAGTGGACACAGTTTTAATTTCAGAATTATAATTACCTTGTTAGATCTCCCAAAGGTGTCATTTGAGCATTTAGGAAACTGTTCAGTGGCAATTTAAAAGCTAGAATACATTTAATAGCATTAAGGTTACTCTAGAGCATTAAAATATATTTCATACTTTCATAAGAAATACAAAAAAGTATCTTTCTTTAACACAGGAACTGTGAGTCCTTAGTCCAAGGTGTAACAGATCAGTAGTACTATTCCTGAGGCTCTTGAACCCAATTTTGTATTACACATAGGGCAACAATTGCAAGTTATCACACTGCCACCTGGTGACTAGCAGTAATGGTCTCTTGGGATTGTCACCTTACCATTATGAGAGCAGTAAAATGAGGTAAAATACACAGAATGCCCTGATATAACTAAATACCCTGCTTTAGTGCATTCTTGAATAAGGTACCCAAAGAAATATTTAATGGTTGCAAATTTGGCTGAAGTTATTTTGAGATGCAAAACTCTGAGGTGCTCTGTTACATCTCATTCCACAGGTTCCTAATTATAACATCCCCATAAAACATGCCTTAATAAAACCTAAGGAATTGTGTTCACATACTGCAGGTGATGAGGGACATTAATAGTTTCTTTTAAAGAGGTATTTAAAATGACTGGACTACAGTTTCCGTGGTAGCTAATCTAACCTTGACCCAAATTAAATTTCAGTGCCTATATATTCATTCAACTAAAGAAGGACAGTTCTCTTCTTATTTGAAGTAGACACCCTATTGTGCCAGAACCTCCCACTGTACAGAAAAAAAGTGCTGTTACTAATTTTGTAGCAAAGCCTTAAAGGCCTACAGATCTTTTCTGTTGAGTTATCCTCTGTGGCCTTAAAATGGACATCACTGGTACAGTGAGGACAATTCCCGGAAAATGTTGCAGGGATGAGACATTTTTCCTCCATATAAGACACAAAAAATAGGTACACCCATTTTGCATCCTAGAAAATAATATATTTATGTGCACTCCCATGAAAAGCCTTTCCATTTTATGGCACTATCTGCACAAAACAAGTCATTTAGATATTATAACAGTATTTTTATATTATACCTTGCACCAAAGGCTTTTTTTTGCTGTAATGGCAGTAAAACACAATATGGAGTTTATAAGGGGGGGGGGGGGAAGACTCTTCCCACCCCTGTTATATTGTTGATGGGAGCAAAGCCCCCATTTCAGTCCCTGGAGTTGTTGCAAATTACTTTTAACATACTATATATTTCAATAATATCTAGTTAAGATTTCATGATGACATTTTAGTCTAAAATATGATGTACTGTTTCTGCCATGTTTTCATAAAACATTACCATGGGTGAGATTTTCACATTAACTACAATTGCAGGAATGACTGATGTTCAAATCTAAAGACAATTTCTGTCATTATTAAACTTCATTATAAAATAACGTACGTGGGTGGAATTGTGGTTTGATGCTTTTGTAATTTGCTCTACCTTTTCAATGTACTTTTCAGTTACATTAACTGAATCATTTCATCTTACAGATGCAAAGATGAAGGAAAAGAACAAAAACATACCCATTAACTGAAGCAGTGCAAATGTGCATAGTTAATGGAAACCATTTTGACATATTGTATTTGATTCCATGGTGTATCTACTCAAACAATTTCAATGGCATATTAAAACAAAATGCTACATTGTACTCTTCACTAAGAATGCAAGTAATAGACTTCAAAAATTACCTTTCAACTGAAACTGTTGGAAATGAAGAAATGTTTTACATTATGAAAAGCTAGTGCCAGCAAGGGGAAGAAATGGGCTGGAATGAAAATTTGGGCATGGAGAGGATTTTTTGTTCGGCTTTCCCAAGGAACAAATGCTTTAAACACTGTAGCAAAATTGCTTAGGTATGAACACACATTTAGCAATAATTAATTCATTGATTTTCTTACAATTAAAGGCTTCTTTGTCAGAAGCCACATTGAGTAATTTGACAGTATCCATTCCGGCAGAGCCAAAAGCTAATTGCTTTTAAAAAATGGTGCTTTGGGACCACCATTTCAAATAAGTCTCCATTCCAATTCTAATGCATGTTTTGTTGTTAAGACAAGCTCTGCAGTTTGTAACAATGTAAGTCTTGTATTATTAGTAACACTGAAAAAGGCTGATGATAAAATTTATTTCTGAAAATGGTTGTAGTAGATGTTTCCCACATGACATTTCATAGTGGTGCCATCAGGGCTTTTCCCCTGGGGGAATGCACCAGAACAGAGTTCCGGAACCTCTTCAACAAAATTCCTTTTAAAATGTTTAAAAGTTAATGAATTTTCAGTATACAGACTGAAAACCTGACTTCCCTCTTGAGAGTTAACCTCTTAAAAAAAAAAAAGCCCTGGGTGCCATGTTTTTATTACTCTAAACAATACAATTTTTAATCATTCTTCTGTGATATACTTACAATGTCACACAAAACAGACATACACTTTTCTAAGTAACTGGGCTTAGAAGGGTATAATTCTATTTAGGATGGCATTATAAGAGCTTTTGAACTGGCAACAATGGGATTTTTTATTTACTAAAATGTATTTATCTGACTTTCCTACCAAAACAGGGGCTCAAAGCAGCTAGCAAATAACTAAATAAATACCACTCAACCAACACAAATAAGTATAATTGGAAAAACAGAAACTTTACATGTATATTTCAGAGCTAAAAGCTAGTTCAGGCATTTAGATAAGATCTAGGACAGAGAATTTTATTTTTGATCTGCAATAGAGTATTTGTTTGATGAATAGACTGTAACATTGTCATGGCTGATCTAATACAATGAGGATTTAAGCAATGCTTCCTTGCACCATTTGTCTGTCTGAAACGTTGAAACAGCCCTTTAGCTCAGGGGATGTCTGTCATGCAACTGTGATTAATATGCAACCACCAATGAAAAACTAGCTGTAATATCCCTAAATGTGGCCCTTGAGGTACTCTATACAAAATGATGCTTACAAGACATCTCTAGAACAATGATAGGAAATAAATAAATAAGTTGTCACTGTTTTTTTTGCCTTCCATAAATACTTGACCGCAAAATGATTTACCATCTTAAGCAAATCAACTAATTTCAGCAAGACATACATAAATGAGACCCAAGCAACTTCTTTTGTGGTTAGGTTAATGCATCTTTACTGTGAAATCTTTACATGGGCATGAACTTGAACAGTATGGTGGAACATCTTCCCCAAGGCCACAAATACATGTGTATTTGAGAATAAGTGTGTTGAATGCATGAGAGATTTTATACAGATGGCCTATGTAAGAAGGGCCACTGTACACCAGGTGCAGATATGAAGCAACCAGGTATGGATTTTTGTCCCTAATACTTTTATCCTATGCTTCTGCCAAGGACATCAGAACAGCATGCATATTCCCCCCTCTCTCATAACCCTACAATAGATAGATTAGGAAAGTCAGTTATGCTGTGAGAAAGACACTTGCCCAAGATTACACAGGCCTGGAGCAAGTTGAGCCAGTGGCTCCTGCAGTGCTACTAGCACTGGAATAACAACACACTGGGAATGCTCCTGGTATATTCAAGGACCAGTCCATCCTTGAGCTTTATAGGTGACAGGGGATTTGAATTTGGGCCATCATAATCCTATATTTTAAGCACTAAACCACACTGGTTATTTCTCACTTGCTTTAATAACTTTCTTAGTCAACAAATATACCCTACAACCCTAGAGCCATCAAAATTATCGTAGTGTTGATTGACAGATCTTGCTGGGACCGAATAGAGGCCATGGCTCTGTGGCCAAGCACCAGAATGTCCGAGGTTCAGTCCCTGGGCATGTCCAGTTAAAGGATCTTAGATTGCAGGAGTTGGGAAAAACCTTTCTCTAAGAGACCCTGGACAACTTTAGCCAGTTACAGTAGTAAGATTATCAGTGTATTCAGTTTCAATATAACATAGATCAGTAGAAGAACACATGTTACATTAAGACAATCCCAGATTCAGTTTCTGGGATCTCTAATTAAAGGATCACTGGTAGGTGGTTTTGGGAAAGACCTTTCTCATCTGAGACCCTAGAGTGCCACAAGACAATGCTGAGCTAGGTGTACCAGTGCTCCAACTTGATATGATGAGAGCTCAGGTAGATGGAAATGAACAAGCCACCATCCTCTGTGTTGCATTTATTGGGTTACTATAGTTTATACTCAGAAGACTAAATAAGCATAGTTTAACAATAAAATATGAGCAACCCTAATTCCTGGTCAGAATAAAACTTAGTTTCCTATTATACCTCTATGTTTCCATGGTTTCAATGGAAGAAAATTCTCTGCAGATAACAAAAGATGGAGCATGTCACAGGACTGAGGAGATAATTTCTGTCTAAAAACATTTTTGATGAAGCTGTTAGTGACCTGGAACAGAGTTAAAAAATAAATTTGCCATCTTAAGATTTGTGGGATAATGAGTGGCCTTTGGTTGCTAAAAGGAATATAAACATTAATAAAATCCCTGGAGGAAAGTATTAAAAGTATTAAAATAAATCAATTAACCTTTAATATACTGGACAAACACTCTGTTGGAACCTTCAGAATATTAGAGTGTAATTCATACTTCTAGCAATAATTAGATGATGTTAAAGACAAACTTGAAAAACTGGAGGAAAAATCAATTTTGCAGACTATTTGTTTTCTTTGACAGATGCATGGATTCAAATATCCCTGTGTAAATAAAGATGACTGGTTACATTCATCAACACAAATATTAATTTTAGTTCCACCAAGTCTGACTCAAGAAAACCATTAGAACTTGGGAATCTTCCCTTCTTCAGTGGCTGCACATTACAAGAGATGGGTACAAACTGGCTCACGAAGTAAAGTTCATAATGAATTTTGATGTTTGCAGTGGTTCATGGCAGTTTGTGAATGGATACCATTCCAGACAGACTGTCTCCACTCTTTACAAAACTCCAAGGCAACAGGGGCAAAATTCACCAGCCTTGGAAACACTGATAGGAGCCGTCCAAAGCTTAACAGTCACTGCTGGCTGCCAATAACAAAGTTCCCATTCTGCTCTATGGGTCCAGAAAGCAATATGTACCTTCAGCTCAGCTCCATATCTTTTCATCTGTCAGCTGTTTGCATTGCAGTTACACAGAGAGGCAGGGAACTTGGTAAAAGCTGACTAACAGAGCACATTTATTTTTTCCCTCCTGATTGTGAACTTCTCTCCACTGCTGAGGTTTGAGTATTAGGTGAACTCAAGATTCTGAGCCACCCCATCTCTCTCTCGGCATACTGAGCAGAGGGGCTTAGCTACTAGGTCCCTTCGCTGAGGAGACATTAATGGCACTGCCTAGGAAACTAAAGCTGCTGCTTCTGGTGGCAAATTACAGTGTGGATTGTACTGACAATATGGATATAGGCTGCTTCATAGCAAATAGGCAACAGCAATAAACCTAAGGGTCAGTCTAAACCCTTACAGCAGCCATGGGCCTAAACTGGCCACTGATTAAGTGAACAGCAGGAGAAAAAGCATTGTGGGGGCAAATGAAACTGGAGACATTCTCTGTGGTCTTTATTGGGGAGGGCTGTGACATTACTTGCAGGTGATCACCACAACATTAACTTATGACACAATGTCCATGAATCTTTCCCTCCCCAGGGTCCATCCCCCTCCCCGCAAGTTCCCAGGCTTTGCAGGTAGAAAGCTGGCAATCCTATTTGAGCTCCATTGAACTGCTGAGGCATATAACAGTGACCTACCCTACAAAAGTAATATAAAGATGACTGAGATAATGTATGTCATACTTTCTGAATATTGCAAAGTGGTATATAAATGTGTCATTTCACAAAAAAGAAGAACTGGTTTAGGTATGATGTCATGCTCCATAGATTGCAATTGGAGTAGGAGGAGAAGTTTTCCATTTAATGAAGGGTTGCTGAAGTCCGCATAATGGCTTGTTTAAACGATGTGTTCGCACAATTTGAGGTAGCAGCAATTACCAAGAAATGCTTATTTCTTTGCTAGTTAGAATGTTTGTGGAGCACCACGAAGTACAAAATAGGCCTCTTAATCTTGTTGGTTATCTTGGAACTTTGGGTATTATTTTTAAAACTATATAAATGTGTATGTATGATTCATTTCAGGGGGAGGGAATATTAGACTAGTAAAATTCCCTTTTCATTTCAGCCTGTTGTAAATAAACTGGACCTTTACAGTAGGTTTTTGTCAGGCTCCCAGAAAGACAATTTTATTTTATAGCACATCCTAGACTGACAGCCAGAAACTGTTCTGCACCACCTCAGTACAAACAAAATTAGCTTCTCACAATATTTTTGCAGATGTTAAAGGTCATTAATAGAATGAAACCAGATGACTAAAGCAATACATTTGGAATGATTGGGTTTTATTTTTCTCCCTAGCTTAAAGACACAGAGTCCCCTTTTCATGACTACTTGGCTGCATTTCAAATGTTCTTTTTTCAAAAAAAGCCATTTAATGGTCTCCAAAACCATAAAAGTAAAAGTGTTGGGATATGTATTTCTTGGCTTATATAGTCTTCTGTGTGTGACAGTTCAGGGATTTTTACAGGGATGCATATAACATTAACTTTTCAAAGAACACACTGCTTTAACAATTGTTGTTAATTTGCCCAAGGTCACATTTTTGTTCATAATACAGTCCAACTGTATCATGTCTAGAATGCTGCTAAGTGTAGAATTAAAGGAGAAAGCCCTATTAAAAACGACAGGCACTTTCATTGATTTATATGCGCAATAGGATGTATCGTTAACACCTAAAATGATTGCTTTCACACTAATTTCTGATTAACAAGCTACCTAAATTTGCTCTAAAACAATAGCAAACAATTGACACTGATTTAGGAAGGTTATGAATCAGAAATTGTCATTCATTTTAACTAATGTTGCTAATGTTTTTGACACAAAAATATATGACCTTATCCAATGATGTCTTGTGGGCAGGGGTCCTTTTGTAAAAAAAGAGGTGCAGGAGCTCATTAGCATAACTAATTTGCATATGCCACACCCCTGACATCACCGGAAGCGATGACGTCATCGGCAGTGTGTCAGAAGGCAAGAAGGGAGGGAGGGAGGGAGGGGGAAGGAAGGAAAGGAAAGGAACAGGAAGGAAGGGTGGTAGGTAGGTGGGAGAGAGAGAGAGAAGGAAGGAAGGAAGGAAGGAAGGAAGGAAGGAAGGAAGGAAGGAAGGAAGGACAGGGGAAGGGGGGAAGGAAGGAAGAAAGGAACAGGAAGGTAGGTAGGTAGGTGGGGGGAGAGAGAGAGAAGGAAGGAAGGAAGGGGGAAAGGAAGGAACAGGAAGGTAGGTAGGCAGGTGGGGGGAGAGAGAGAGAGAGAAGGAAGGAAGGACCAGGAAGGTAGGTAGGTAGGTAGGTGGGGGGGAGAGAGAGAAGGAAGAAAGGAAGGGGGAAAGGAAGGAACAGGAAGGTAGGTAGGTGGGGGGAGAGAGAGAAGATAGGAAGGAAGGGAGAGGGGAAGGAAGGGGGAAAGGAAGGAACAGGAAGGTAGGTAGGTAGGTAGGTGGGGGGAGAGAGAGAAGGAAGGAAGGAAGGGGGGAGAGAGGGGAAGGACGGGAAAGGAAGAAGCAGTGAGAGGGGGGAGGGAGCAGTAGGAGGGGGGAGGCTTCTCCTTCCCGGGGCCGGCGGAGCGCCGCCGGCCCCAGGACAATTGAAGGGGGGGGGGAAGGGAAGCGGCTTCCCGGGGCCTGCGGCGCTCTGCCGCAGTCCCGGGAAGCATTGACGGGGGACGACGGCGGGGTGGCGGGGCTTTGTTAAGTGTCCGCCCCCCCCGCTGCATCTCTCCCGGAGCGGCGCTCCGGCGCGCCCCGGCCCCAACGGAGCCCTGCTTGTGGGTGTAGAGGCTTAGATAAACACATGGAGTTTCTCTCTCACAAAGTCTTCCTAATGCACTTCAGTAGGGACTCCATGCTCCGAAGCATGGGGTGGATCTTGAGTAGCTGTTCTACTAACAGAGCCACTTTCCTCTGGTGGCAGGAGCATCTGGAGTCAGGGAAAGGCTCCTACAGCTGCAGGGAAACACCTCTGGCAGCAGAATGGGTCTGTGTGGTTCAGCCTCTTGATACAAAATAACATTGCATACTGCATGATTTGAGGTGAAAATCCACTGTAATGGGAAAAGATAATAATGCAAAAATAAAGAATAACAATTTAAATTTGTACAAAGGAGAAGTGAAATCGAAACCTGGATTTTTGCATTGAAACAGCAGTGATAAGAAATTGAAATCATGCCTACTGGTAGGCTTGTCAGCTCTGGGTTGGGAAATACCTGGAGATTTTGGGGGTGGAGCCTGAGGAGTGTGAGGTTCAGAGAGGGGAGGACTTCAGTAGGGTATAAAGTTGTACTGTCCACCTTCCAAAGCAGCCATTTTCTCCAGGTGAACTGATCTCTGTCACCTGGAGATCAGTTGTAAACCCAGGGGATCTCCAGCCACCACCTGGCGGTTGGCAAACTTACTGGTATCTATAATATATTGGTTAACCAGGGGGGAATCTAATACAATATGAGGAAAGAAATGATTGAAAGACTGACATTAGATAAGTTAGATAAGCTTTCACATCACATGACATAGGAAAGGTGAATATGCCGGGCATGTAGAAGATCCCTAGTTCAATCAGAGCCAGTTTGGTGTAGCGGTTAAGAGTGTGGACTCTAATCTGGGAGAACCAGGTTTGATTCCCCACTCCTCCACATGCAGCTGCTGGTGTGACTTTGGGTCAGTCACAAGTTCTCACAGAGCTGTCCTCTCCAGAGCAGTTCTCAAAAGAGCTCTCTCAACCTCACCTACCTCACAGGGTGTCTGTTGTGGGGAGGGGAAGGGGAAGGAGATTATAAACCACTCTGAGAATCTGAGTGAAGGGCAGGGTGTAAATCCAATTTCTTCTCCTCCTCCTCCTCCTCTCCAGTTAAGAAGATCTCAGGCAGCAGGGTCAGGAAAGAGCTCTCCCTGAAATTCGGGAGAGCTGTTGCTGGTCTGAATAGGCAGCAATAAGCCACAGTGACATTTACCTGTTGTGCTGCATAGCCAGCACACAGGAGATTATGGCAGGTTCAGCTACAGGTCCCTTCTTTATTGCCTCCAACAGATGGAGAATATTCACACACACACGGAGGTTGGAGCCAACACACAAGAACAAGGCTTGTGAGCCCCCCCCCCCCCCCCCCGCTTATAGCCCTTGAAGGGGAAACTGAAACTAGTTCTTGAGGGCTCATTTAAAGGTATTCATGCATACATACATCATGCCTAGTAGGCAAGCTGGCTTCCTGTGGAAATATGGGGAGGGGGAGAAATCCTGATTCCATTGAATATCATTCATTCATTCATTCATTCATTCATTTATCAGTCTTATATGCTGCTCTCCTTGCATGCAGGCTCAGAGTGGCTTACAAAGCTTGGCTAGGAGCCAAGGTACACATATACATTAAAATCAATTAAAACACCATTAAAAACAATCATTATAATAAAAATAAAGTGCTCAGTGATATAACCATGGCATAGTATGTATACCCAGCGATATCCGGTTCTAAATGTCATGCTTGATGATAACCACAGCCAGCACCAAAGCCATGATGGTCCTAGGATGGGGGGGAGGGAGGGAGGTGGCGGCTCCTATTTATACACCTGGCAGAAGAGCTCCGTCTTGCAGGCCCTGAGGAACTGCTTAAGCTTGTTCCATCAGTAAGGAGCCACCACCGAGAAAGCCCTCACCCTGGTAGCAGTGACCTGGCATCTCTGGGGCCTGGAATAGCCAGCCGGTGTTGTGCCCCAGACCCGTAGTGCCCTCTGGGGTATATGTGGGGAAAGGCAGTCCCTCAGGTATGTCGGACCCTGGCCATTTAGGGCTTTAAAGGCAAGCACCAGCACCTTGAAACAAATCCGGTATGCTATAGGCAGCCAGTGCAGTGAAGAGGAGTAGAGAAGTAGAGGGTGTAATTCTGAGGATCAGCAGCCACAACTTAACACGGAGAAGGAAGAACAGGCCAAGAATAAAGACCTTGCACGTAGACTGGAGAGCAGGAATAATGAGGAGGAGAAATCATAGAAACACCTGTGTAAGAGCAAGAGCAGACCATTGGGATTAGCCCGCCCCCCCCCCGAGCCGAAAAGGAATGATACAGAGGTATAGGTCTGCTTTCTCAAAAGAAACAAAACCAGCCATCTCTGTTATATTTGTCCAAGTACAAAAAACTGGTAAAAATTGTTCCAATAATATTAAGATACTTTTGTACTCAAGTGTGACTGACTAGATAGGACAGTTTTTGTAGAGGAGAAATTCTAGTCTCTAATTATCCAGATCAGTGGATATTAAAATTGGGAAAAGGGAAAGGCTCCTGGAATAATTGAAAGTGATTTTCCTTTTTGCTTTGCTTTCTCTTTGCATTTATCAGAAAGGACTACGTAAGATTTGATTTTGACTAGGTATGACAAACATCTGGGGTTGACTGTAAATTTTACAATGAGTAGGACAGCCAAAGCAGTCATTGGAAAGACATTCTGATCCTAAATGTAGTTACTCTGAAGTAAGTGCTGCTGAGATTATTGATGCTTACTTCCAAGCAAGTGTTCCTTGTACAGCAGAAAACAGCCTATTTAATATTATGCAATGCTTACATCACAAAAAAATATTTGCCTTTTGGTAAATAAATATACACTTTGCATAGTTGCCACCTTATGGCATGTACACAGGTGTTTTGTACAACAAATGTTTATAGTAGTTTACTAACCTTCAGGAGGGGCCCTTTTAAGTATTGAGCGGGAGGCGATGAATCAAACAAACAGGTTTTTATTCAAACACATTGCTTCAGCTCAAAGACAGCTCTATGAGAGCGACACCTTAATTTATACTGTTTCCAACTCATAACTTCAAACAATGTAACTATGTACAAACAATCCTATTGGATCTAAGCGAGGCTCAGCAATTGGTTACCTAGAGTGGGTTAAGGACCAATGAGAGTCTTTATTTGTTAGCCAATCAGAAAAGGGCCCTTTGCATCCCTAAGTCTCTGCAAGCTGTGGCTGTGAAATAATAAGAATACAACAGGCCCGGAGTTCACCTAGAATCTGAATGGATCTAAATTTAATTACAACTGGGATATAAGGACTCAGAGATCTCCATTCTGATTTGTATTTCATGAAAGGAGCTTTGTCTTTCAAGAGTTTATACCCCAAATATCTTGTTGGTCCCTAAGGTGCTACTGGACTAGAATCTAGCTGTGGTACTGCAGACCCAACAGGGCTACCCTCTGAAACTGATCTCAGACTACAGAGATCAGTTCCCCTGGAGGAAATGGCAGCTTTAGAGAGCAAACTATCACATCCTTTCTGAACTCCCTCCCCTTCCCAAACTCCCCCCCCCACCTAAAATCTCCAGGAATTTTCTAATCCAGAGTTGGCGACCCTAGATTATAGTGTAAAAACATTGGGTATATATGTCAGGAAGCCATAAGACAATTGAGGGTCTCTCAACTGTAAGTATACCGATATTTAAGAACACTCACATTTCACATTCTGCCATTTACATCATATGTTTGCAGCATGAAATATCGATTTGTTCTCAATATGTTTATTTTAAGAATATTTGGGGGTTATTTGCTTTTTTGTAAAAATGTTATCAACCATCAGTCTCAAAGTCCGACTATTGCATATTTGAGAAAATATGGGATGTTTTTATAATGCTCCAAATCACTAATAACTTTTTCTTTACAGGAGACCCAGTTCAACTCTTTAGCAATAATATGCAGAACTTTTGGTCCCGTCATTGATTTTCTCAAACTTAATAAGTATCTTCCAAATCGTCAGGATTATAATGTATGGCTGTATTTGTAAAGTTTTTTTTTACATTCTGATTGTCTATTAAACACAATGTTTCATATCACAGTGTTGTATTTCTTACAGGTTAAATTAGGTTTTTGTTAATTGTAAGTTTTTATGTATGTTGTTAAATAAAATTTTAAAAAACACAACAATCAATGTTATTAATAATGATTTTAGAATGGTTATCAACATGTTAGACATCCACATCTTTTGGTTTTTTTGCTTTGAAGCAAAGAGGGTTATGGTTTTGGCATGCAGGACTAGTAAGTGTAACGTATTGCCAATCAGGCCAGCCTGCTCCTGTCTCTGAAACGGAGTTCTGATATGCAGAAATCACCTACCGGAACTGATGTGAAAGCTGACAACCCTGATTCAGGCCCTTTTAATTGATTATAACAGTCATTCAGTATATATTAATTCCAGAAATGTAGTCACGTTAAACTACTGAAGTCAAAATGACAAAAGAGTCTTGTTGTCGGAGACAACCCTTGGATAGGATGAAGTTGGGGGGTAGAGGCTTATGTCTCTGAAGAAACCAGTGGTCACCTGGGAAGAGGGATGACTGGGGGCCCCACTTAGTTTTGCCAGGTCTCTGCTATAGTTGCTCAATAGGCTGGCAGGAAAAAATAAAGCAAAAATTGCTGTCATGACTAGGGTTGCCAGCCCTGGGTTTGAAAATACCTGGAGACTTTGGGGGTGGATCCAGGAGAGGGGAGGGTTTGGGGAGAGGTCTCAGCATAGTCCAATGCCATAGAGTTCACCCTTCAAAGCCGCCATTTTCTCCAGGGGAGCTGATCTCTTTCAGCTGGAGATCAGTTGTAAAAGCAGGAGATCTCCAGGCCCCAGCTGGCGGCTGGCAACCCTAGTCATGTCAATAACAGGATATCATTTCAAGAGCAAGCCTGGAGGTGATGTCATGCTGCTCTAGGATTCAGCAGAAACTTAGTAGTAAAACCATAAAGTGTCCTTTGAATCCTAGAGTGACATATTGCCGCTTCTGAGTTTGTTGCAGAAATGACACCATGACAGCAACATGACAGTGCCCTTTCCCATAGCCCCACTTTCCAAGTCTCCCACGGAGTCCATAGGCCAACTGCCCAGAGAACTGACAGCTGTCTGATGAGACTCCAAAGTCCCATGAGGCTGGAGGAGAAGTGGGAAGAGCTTGGCCCAGGCTTGTAGTCCTTAAGGGATGGCCCTGCTTTTGACATCTTAAAGCAAAAAAAAAAAAAATGTGGCAAAAGCTTTCATTAGCCAGAATCCACTTTGTTATTTGGTTGGTAGTATGGATGCTCAACAAATAATCATATGTTCTTACAATAAAGAGTTTAAGAGGGGATTAGATGATTCATGGAGGATTAGTCTATCAATGACTACTAGCCATGGTGACTGAAGGGAACCTCCACGTTCCCAGGCATTAAGCCTATGAATCTCAGAGCCAGGAGGCAACATCAGGGGAAGGCTTTGCCCTCTATCTCCTGTTGTTGGCCCTCCAGAGGAACTGGTTGGCCACTGTATGAGACAGAATGCTGGACTAGGTGGACCATTGGTCCGATCCAGCAGGGCTCTTCTTACGTTCTTAAAACATAGGGAAAGGTACCCCCCTCATTTTTCCTAAACAAAACATTTGGAAGTACCTTTCCATGAGTTTCTTGATGGTTTGAAATGTTGATTTAGTACTGTGCTTTCTTTTTATTATAAATGTTTATTAAAATCAAGTTGTAAAATGTTATTTAATATCTACATTTTGGCTGTATGAACAGGATTCCATAATGAATTGTCAAGTAAAGAAGTAGCAGGATGTAGACAGATTGAATATACCTCATTTTTACAAATGGTTTGTTGCATATTACTTTGTGAAGGATCTGCCAATTATTATTTTGTTACTGTCAGGATTATTTAGCTTACAAAGGAGATCAGAGGGAACTCATACAGCAAATGTGGTAGAAAGGCAAATTTTATGCATCATAAAGAGTTCCAATTAAAGAACATGCAAATAATTGTGATAATTCAGAATTAAAATACTATGCTAATAATCCAGCAACTACAAGGTAAAATATATTATATGTGATTGAGAATTTAATTGAACACAAGGTGTGAATTACTGGAGACGTAACTAGCATGAACTAAGAAGCAAATGTTATCCTTGTACATGGATACGAAGGGCTCCTTGAAGGGCAATAGGTACAAGTCATTTCCATTAAAGTAATTAGTGGAAATAACATAATTTTGACTCTGTGCATCAGAAGCCCTGTAGAATGGAACTGAGGTTAAACAGGAACAAGTGATAAAATTGGCTCACCATTCCAGACAGCCTTTTAATTTCAAGTGTATGCTTTGCTGGTGGAGTTACAGGTGTTACATCAACAATGATAAACCAGGTTTTATAAGGTCCTGAAGAAATCTGCCATTGCTCATTCTTCCTTTTGATAAGATGAACCCTCTCCATTTGTTTTACCATGTCTATTATTTTACCATGTCTATCAAATCTGCAACAAAACTTACACATATTGTATTCTGGGTTATATTTCTATCCCAAGACAACTTCCTAATGTATCTTAGGGTAAAAAAGTCCCACAGTTCTTTTGGGGAGAGAGGAGGGAGGAGGAAAAGCTATTGTGTTTTACATCCGGAGCCTGAAAACACAGGAGGCAAATTTTTCTTTTGAGTAGAGTCACCCCTCCACTATTGCATGTTCTCAGACCTGTTCTGTTCCTTTATAAAGGATTGTTTTCCTATTTGAAACAAAAATACTACCATATGTTTTAAATCAATAATATTAGAAAAAAAAACCATTATACATTTTAAAGGGGAAAAATCTAAAATTAATAATTTTTAATGTTTGTACCATGGGGTACTTTTGTGATTGGTAAGGTAAATGTTCTCCAGGTTATCAGGAAAGTTAGCATAAGGGTCTGTATCTCTTGAGAGCACTGTTAGCCAAATTGCCTTATTTCTTAAAAAGAGCAATTGGCATATAGCATAAGGACATAACCTGTGTATACCAGAGTCAGAATTCCCAGAGCCCATGAATAGATGAGGAGACCAGGCTGCTGTAATAATTGGTCTTTTACTTAATAATTCTCAAGCATACAATAATAATTAGCAAGCATACACACACACAATACAGAACTAGAAAGTTAGGCATGAAAAGACAGCGACTTTTGCACAAGCAGAAATATCAATATACATACCTGTCTGGTGAGATGAGAAGACCTTCCAGCGAAAAAGGATTAAAAAGAGAAAGGGAACGGGTCATGTAATTGGCCAGTAACACATGTGGAATGGTCCCAAACTGATCAGGGGTGGAACCCGAAAGATGGGGTTGGGTGAGAGCTCTCCCATAGGTGCAGAGAGTTCTACCTTAAGTAGCCAAATTGTGACCTGAGGCAATAGCCAGGTGGTCACTGGTTCACGAGAAATGTAGACAAAAAGAATATTATCTCAGGATGGATAAGACAAAAGAAACAACTGTTGGACAATTTAGGGTTGATGTGCAGCAGGGAGGGACACTTCTTGGGAAAGGGGTGAAATAAAGGAAGGGGTGAAATAAAGGAAGGGGGAAGGAGGGTGCAGTCATTTTAATAATCTGGTGCTTGTCATGAGCATTCTCTTGATCAGTGGCAGGAAGGCTTAATTGCTTCTTTTGTTTCTGGCTGGGCAACAGTCTTTGTTTGAGAATGTCTCGGGAGAGAAAGAATGTGCTGCATGTTGGAGATGCTATCCCTTCATGGCTACTTGCAGGAACATCTGGCCTCTGTCAGGCTATGGCTCCTCTCTGGTCTGCTGCTGGTTCTGTTTTATGGAGACGTTGGCTGCTGGTCTGCATCACAGTGCTTGTGCAGATACAGGGTGTAGTATGTCTTCTGTAGTGTTGGGTCCAGATCTGGCTTGGCATGCACCTATGGTACAAGGTTTCCCTTGGCCACAGTGCACAGTCCATAGTTCAGCATGGGACACTCCACTTAGGACCACAGCTCTGTCCTTTGCCCCGGCACCCAATTCACATTTCAGCAAGGAAGGATTATTGAAAGAGTCTCTTTAACAGTGCCATCTGGAACTGCTTCATGGCAACAGTGCTTAAAAATACCTCTCTTGATCTCTGTTTTCGATACACCACACAAACGAAACAAACAAAACCCCCTTATCAGTTTTTTTATACCCCAATATGGGCAACATAAGGCAGCGGAACTGGAACTAAGGAACTGGAAAACACACACAGACAGGAGTAACCTTCTGCCCACAATCCAAAGCACATCTCTTGATCCTTACTCCTACCTCAAAATGTGTCAAAAGGATGGCATGGCATGGTCCACTGTGTCAAAAGGCTGCTGTTAACTTTAAGGCTGCTAGCTGGATCCTGTCAGAACTTGCAAGTTAAGCAGGGTTAACTTTTGAATGGGAGACCAACAAGGAAGTCCAGGGTTGCTAAGCAGAGGCAGGCAATGGCAAAACACCTCTGAAGTTCTCTTGCCTTGAAAACCGTATGGGGTTGCCATAAATAGAGATGGGCATGAACAGGGGTCATTTCATAGAAAAAGAGGTGCAGGAGCTCATTAGCATAACTCATTAGCATAACTTATTTGTATATGCTACACCACCCAACATCACTGGAAGTATGTCAGAAGGCAAGAAAGAAAAAGAAAGAAAGAAGAGAGAGAGAGAGAGGAAGGAAGGAAGGGAGGAAGGGAGGGAGGGAGGGTGGGAGGGGACAGCTACTAATCCAAGCCTCAGAAATACCACTATTCTGGGAGGATAGCTTCAGTGGTGGCTGAAGCCTTCAGAAGGCTGGTCGGAGGAACAAGGACCCTTCCAGGGGATGGGGTCATTTTGCTGCAACCATGACACAAACAGGCATTCCCCCGCCGGGGGGGGGGGGCTGGCACCAACTCCTGCAGCTGTGCTCCCCCGAGCTCCTGCTCGAAATGACCCCTGGGCATGAACCAGGAAAATGAGGTTCAGTTTGTGGTGTGCCCAGTTCATAAACCATGAATTGTCACAAACTTTTAGGAGCCAAACAAACTGGTTTGGTTTGTGAGGTTCATGACCTGCTAGAATGGCCCCTCTGGCATGCTAGAGACATCAAACTCTCAGGGAATCTCCTGATGACTTTCCTCTACCTGTAAATAAATGCAATGTAATGTAAATAAATAAAACAAAATAATGTAGAAATGCATGTGTAGGGGAAATATTTAAAAGTAAATATGCTGCTTAAAAATGAGACAGTTTCCTATATGAGAAACAGACACACTTACAATGCACTTTCATTCATCTTAAGAGGTGTCCCCCCCCCCCCCCCAATTTCCTGATAAATACCATCTGAAATAGTTCTTAGGTGTATACATCCAGGTCACTTCACCAAATCTACAAATAAAGAGCTCTCTGGTAAAACAAGTTGTGGATAAAATCTTAGAGCTAAATTCTCCATGCACAGGAACTTGTAAAAAATCAGTCTATCAGTCCCATAAGAGATAATCAACAAGTTCTCAATTAGCATTAATAGTTTATTTAATCCCAGCCATTGGAGGCTGCCTCTTTAGTTCCCCCTTTATTTATTTATTTTATTTTATTTGCTTCAATTTATACCCCGCCTAGCCAGCGCAGCTCTTTTTTTAATCCCTGAAGGAATGTATGTGACAACATTAAGGACTTTAAATGACTGGCACCTACATAATAACTGAATTGTTTGAACACTGCCAAATGTTCTATAAATGCTTGCTTCCATTTACAATAACTTTGCTTCAGACATGCATGAGCCTATCTTGCATTCATTTCCCCAAAAGTAGTTAAATTAATGTAACTAGCACACAGATTTGTAGCACCCCAATTTTGGATTTCCATAGGTAAACATTAGCATTAGAAATGCTTGAGTCAAGCAGAGAGATAGAATACCAGGTGTTTTTTCTCCCTTGAGCTATCTTCCCAATTAACCCTGACCAAGAAAGGACAATTGAATAGCAAATAAATTCATGATCAGTTCAAATAGTTGTATATAAATATACTCCACAAATTGGGAAAGCAGGTTCAAACAGAGCATACATTTGAGAAAATCATTACTGGCTTATTGAAACAGTGGAAAAGAGGCTAAATCTGTTTTAGGGCAAATTAGAGTATTTTTGTGTGGCAAAAAAAATCCCACATACTAGTCTCAGTGCAATACCAGTGCTGCCTGTTCAAAATGGGAAACCTCCACATTTGTACTGGTTAAAAGAAATGTACCCTTCTCTGTATTGTGCACTCTAGAGGTGCTTCCCATTAGGTTTAGATTTCTCACCTCCTCCCCCACTGACTCCCAGCTAAGCTTGTTTTGTGCACCTTGCTCCAGAGGGCAAGATCTAGTTAAACAGGAGTTGGTTTTGGCTGACCATAAGGACACGTTTCTTAACCACAAGAGCAACTCTACAAGGGAACCAACTACTTTGAGGTGGGCAAGCTTTCTGTTGCCTTTAAATAGAGGCTTGACAATATCAGCAAAACTCTAGGTCTAGATTTCCTGTACTAAGCAGCAGATTGGACTCTTCCAGTCATTGGACACCATGATCATATGATCTAGTGAGAATAGTTTAAATACTGGGATTCTATAGAACAGTGTGGCTAATGGCCTTTTATATACGATAGGAACTGCCAGAAACATTGTAGTCCTGATCTGATGTGTGCTTGCACAGGGGGATAATGTTGGGAAAGGGGCTCAATAATGTACACATCAGGATGAGTCATGGCCATTTTTTTTAAAGTTAAAAGAAATGGAAAATTTGAAGTACAGGAGGAGTAGCTTTTTGGATTTTCAGCACTTTGATTTTACAAAAATTTCATGAGAACCTCTGTGCATCTTTGATATGTTTAGGGACTTCAGCACATAGTTCAGTTGCCATGTCCCCAACCACCATTCCAAGAATGGATTGACTTGTTTCTGCTTTAGAAGGTAATAATGAAAACAGAACAGTGCATCCACTTTACAAGATTATGCATTGTTAGTTGAAATAAAGTTTACTTTAATTCTGAACCACCTGTATTAATGTTCTCATGAAGCATTTGTATCATAGCAGGCTACAATAACGTTGGGGTAAAAGGCAACTGGTAAGCTGTTCAATACAAGGCTCCATACAACAGCTCTTACGGGCTCCTACCCAGATATCTCCAGATAAAGCTTTTGATTAAAAACATGAAACAGATCCACGGGCTTATTTTAAGCCTACTACAAAGGAAACTAATCGGACCATTTATATTTTGTCTGATTTTTTAATACAAAAAGGCTATACAATGTTACACTTTTCAGAATATGATTAGAGTGATTATGAATGATAATGATTTTACACCATTATTCAGTGCTTAAAAATCAAAAACCGCTGTACTGTATTCACTATAACTTAAACATAGACTTAACTCCTACAGTTACTGCAGAAAAGGAACTGCCCTTATTACAGACCCCTGTCTCTTTCCCAACACCCAGGCAGATTTTCCCTACCAAAAATATTTTAGTTTCCCGAGTAACTGAGTTGTCCTCCAGCCGCGTGTATTTCTTCTTTGTTTGATAAGCTTAAATTGTCCCACCCTGTCACAGATATTTGTTTAAGCTCTAGACCCAGTATAGGAACTTGAGGGAAATACAGGAGCTGTCCTGTTTTATAAACTCTTGTGAAATGGCACTCGAGGCAGATTAGCTATCAAAAACAGGATAAAGATTTTATTAGACAGGGAATATATAAATATGAGGATTCAAGGTATAGAGGTTGCTGAGATAAAACTTTCTAAAACACACAGGATTAAGGCTTTTGAATATACAAGGGAGTGCAGTTGAAGCTTAATTTCTGAATTTCAAGTTCTTCTCAGTGAGAGGTTTTTGCTTATTATATATTTAAGCTGTTACACAGAATCTTGAATATAGTTTCTTAGAGAATAACTTTGTCTTAGTGCTTCTAGGTTTCTCCCTTCAGAGTTCTAGGTTTTCCCTTTAGCTATTACAGTTTTTCACTAACTCCTGAGGTGTCTAAGCTTCTCCCTTTTATCACAGACCAGGGTTCTCTTCCCAACTCCTTTCACTGGCAGGGAGTTATTCTCCTTGTCACTAAGAAGCAATAACTCCTTTTACTATTTGACTTGTATGGGAGTCCACGCTAACTACCCAGACCTTCTGCCAAATTCTTCTCTAGTATCTGTTGTCTGTTTAAAGCTGTTCTGTAGCTTTCTTGACTGAGAATCTAAATTCTCCCTCAGAGTAGCTCTAATGTATTTAATCCAATGGGGCCCTTGGTCTTCTCTCTGCAGAAGTAGTTTTCTGATAATTCCCTGACAGAAATCACTGACTCCCAAAATCTTTTCCCTCAGAAGCCAAACCTTCTAGCTACTGATCTAGATGTTAGATTTCACACCAAGACCAAAAGGCAAATGAATCTTTTCCATCCAGATCAGCTGTTTTATTTCCTCTCTCAGCTGATGCTAGCTAGTGAGTAGACCAGCCAATCACATAAACTCTTCTCTCCAGGGAAGATTAACTCTTGAACTCCCTGACTCTCTATCACAAGCAGCATTTTAAAAGCTTTTCTTTGCAATCTGTCAGCTTTCAAAGCTAGCTAGGTCACTACTATTATGGAGAATTTAATTATTTTTTTTAAAAAAAGGTTTTAAACAAACAGGGCTATGGTCTGATAAATTCCATCTTGTGATTTCTTTTTCTTGTGCATTCTTAGTTTTGTGAGTCACTCCCCAAATCCATTTGTTATTCCTCAACAAAAGGACCAGAACAAAAAGTTTACTTCAGTTATTCCCATAGGAAACTCAGCTTGGTTAGTGTGCAAGACACTTTCCGACATACTAGCCCAACCGTCAAGCTATGTGATATCGGTTGACTCCCAAGGTCTCACTTTGGATGGCCCTAAAACTCGTGATTGGGTATTCATCATAGATGCTACTGATGACACATGAATTATTACCAGCTCCAGTTTTCTTCATGGTTTAAATGGCTCAAATAGGACTACACCACAGCTCTTTACTTGTTTTTAATCTCCACTCAGTTACCTCTATCCAGTTTCAAACAATGTCACCTGCCATGTTAGCTGGCCACTGTTTCAAAAAATCAGTATCTCAGTGAAGTGAATTTGTGGAGCTCTGGAACTGGAGGATCTCCTGCACCAGGACTGTCAGCTCTGGGTTGGGAAATACTTGGAGATTTAGGGGTTGGCAGCTGGGGATGGTGTGGATTGGGGAGCAGAGGGACCTCAACAGGGTATAATGCTGTAAAGTCTATCCTTCAAAGCAGCCATTTTCTCCAGGATAAATTATCTTGGTCATCTGGAGATCGATTGTAATAGTGCAAGATATGCTATGTGGAGGCTGGCAACCCTAACTACTACATTCCAGGTCCAAATTTCTTGTACCCATTTGAGCCATGCTAGCTTCATGCTCAATGATAGCTAAAACATCTCCTTTGTGATCATGACCTGCATGTGACCTACATGGTGTCTTAGTATGCTCTGGCTGCTAAGAAAATCCCCACCTTTTAAAAACATTTTATGTTCTACAATTTATATTTTGGTCCTGAAAATTTTAATATCATTTTGTTTTTTGCTTTTATTGTTGTTTCATTTATCACTGCCTGGGCAGTTGTTTTTGTCATACTGTAACAACCTTTGGCAATAAATTTTACAATAAATTTTACCTACCTACCTATTATTATTAATTTTATCTACTAGACTTGTGTGTTTCTTTTGTTATTAATTACAATAATTCTAAACACAGGGTGTTTTGAAATTATTGAAATTAATATGAAAATGAAACAAATTCCCCATGTAAACAGCCTGCAGTGAGGGAAAAAAACCCATATTTTGTTTTATTTTGGTTTCTTTCATTATTTCCAACTCCGCCTCTAGTGGTTTCACTTTTACAAGGCAGACACTATTTTTTAAGGAGGGCATACAGAGATCACAGTGTTCTTTAGGGTGTGAGGGAGAGGGGTTCTGAACTTCCTTGACTGACTGTAAACTGTAGCCACTAGCATACGTGAGGTATTCCAGTCCTGAAGGATATGGGGTAGGACCCTGTCTTCCTTTCTCTTCCCTATGCCTGTCCTACTGAGTCAAATTTTCCCTTGCAGTCTGCATTCCCCTATTTGTCTGCTGCTCTTCAAACGTTATCCCCCCTTCTAAGCCAACCTACCTCAAGTTCCTCCTTTGTGAAAACATTGCCTGCTTTCGAGCATCTGCAGAGTAAAATTCTGAACTTTTGCTGAACCTCTTTTTTTGCCCTTCCAAATTTATATTTTGATAAAACTGGAATTGATTAGAACAGAGTCCAAACTGCTAAAAAGAGGGGGAAATTTATTTCTGGAATTCAGGGATAAATTGGATAAAGAGGAATTAGGAAAATTTCTTTTAACAATGCTAAGTCCTCTTCTCAGACTCTCTTTGCTGTCTCACCGGGCATACCTATGGCAGAAATAGCATCCCTCTATTAAATGTGTCTCCAGGACTGGGAAACACAACTTGTGAATCTTGTGATATAGAAAGTTTTCTTTCACTTGATTTTACTCATTGAATCCTACTCTTTTTCCATGTCAAGCAATGTCTTGGATCGATTTTGCACCCAAAAAAAGTGGATAGGAATCATGAAAACATCTCAAGTTCCCCATTATCTTATCTGTATCCATTCTTTTCCTTTTCTTTTCAGCATCCTCTGAAAAATTTAAAGAACATGTTATCTTGTGGATAGGATGGCAATATGGAACTTTGGAAAGCAGGGAAAGTTATTGAGGAAAAGTATGTAGTACCAATAATAATACTTAATAGTACTTAATAGCTGTGAGATCCTGCTTTTGGGATTGTGGGCTGCCGTGAGGCCCATGTTCTGTTTTAAGCGCCTTATGTGCTGGCGCAGCAGTTCTTAGGATGGAGCTGTAATTGCTTAAATAAATCATAAGTGAGAAAGAGGCAGTCTTTAACTAGCCAGTGTGCTTTCTCCCAGAATCCACATTTGTGCAATGAAAACAAAAAAGCAATACCAGAGCCTTCCCACTAAGGTGGCATTTGTACAATACAAGTCTTAATGAATGCTTCCAATAAAAGCCCTTATTTGCTCACTCTGTAAGAGAACAGTTTTCTACTTTGCTAGGATTGAGGGGGGGGGATCAAAATAAATACAATGTATGCATGCATGCTACAAGACAGGCCATCTTGCCAAATGTCATCCTGCCAAAAAAACAAGTTAATACTGCAACATCAGAGTGATCAAGTTGTCAGTTTGGATGAAATGGAGCTTCATGCAAAAGGCACTGTTTGGAAATAACTGTACCAATTACAAAGGACTGAATCAGAGAGCTGTCGTTTCACATTTCTAAATGTTAATGATTTAACTCTGGGAATATGGGGGGGTATTTAATATGAGAAAAATTGAAATTTGTTCTATCATTTACATAAGCAAGAGACCCAAATGGTTTCTTGTACCCCAGTTCAGAGGATCTGAAATACACAAAGTAAATGAAAATGCAGCCTCTGAGAAGATCAAAGGTACTGTGTGTACAGCAATTCAATTTAATATACATTGCTGGGAAGAACAGATCATTTTTTTTCTGTTGGCAAATTTATCTATTTTTTACTTTGAGAAAGAATATATTTCAATATCTTAAACTCATGGAGATTATAATTTTTTAAAATTAAATTTCTTGTACCATTTGGAGACAATGTATATAGGTTGTGGATTAGAAACAAATGCTCCATCCTAGCTAAACTGAGTCATGGCTAATATAAGTCTCTTTCAGCACAATCGCGGGGGGGGGGGGGACAGTGCTTAAGGAGACGACCAGCTGCTGTGCTTGCATATCTTGTAGATATGCAGGTGTAACCTGGAGATATTGCCAAGCGCTGGCGCAGCAATGCCATAGCCTCTTCTACTACAGTGCCACTGCTGCAACCCTCTGCACTACTGGGGGAGGGGGCAGGACTGGGGCCATGGCAGGAGTTAGTTGGATTCCTGTTATACCTGCAAAAACTGCAGTACAGCCCATAGGTACTGAGCCTGGGAAAAGAAGCCAGACACCAGCTGCCATACCATTGGGGTCCCAAGGACCTCAGGAGGCTGATAGGTATTCTGGCCCACACCCATAGAGCCCTAGCCAAACTCCCAAACCCCACCACAGCCACTGCTGGAACCCAGCAG
Organism: Lepidodactylus listeri; assembly: GCA_029233225.1. Taxonomy (NCBI): domain Eukaryota; kingdom Metazoa; phylum Chordata; class Lepidosauria; order Squamata; family Gekkonidae; genus Lepidodactylus; species Lepidodactylus listeri. The sequence goes on from JARCFY010000006.1 coordinate 53,986,472, forward strand.
CCAATGTAAGCTCTGGTCCATACAACACAGGGCTACACTGGTCAGCCTGTGACCCTGGGGCTCAGCATCCCACACTACAGTGGCAGCTCAAACGCATACCCAAGAAATGGGCATATCATGTGAAAGCACAACTCACCAACGGGGTGGATGGAGGCAGCTGCAAAGATCAGTGTGGACCTGAGTCCCCCTCATGGAGGATGTACCCTTGCTATTGCAAGAGCTTTCCATAGGTCTTTCCTGCAGGCATACCAACCCAGAGTATCCAAGGCAGCATGCTGCCACCCATAGGCAGAACTCTGAGCCAGCAGCCACAGCATGGACACCAATTTGGTGTAGTGGTTAAGTGCGCGGACTCTAATATGAGAGAACTGGGTTTGATTCCCCACTCCTCCACATGCAGCTGCTGGTGTGACCTTGGGTCAGTCACAGTTCTCTCAGAGCTGTTCTTGAAAGAGCATTTCTCAAAAGAGCTCTCTCAGCCTCACAGGGTGTCTGTTGTGGGGAGGGGAAGGGAGTTTGTAAGCTACTCTGAGACTCCAAGTGAAAGGTGGGGTATAAATCCAATCTCTTCTTCTCAGCACAGAGCAAAGTAAATTCAAGCCCCTCAGCTGCTCTCCCATCCACTACCTTGACTTTTTCCCAGTCCCCAACCCTTGGGGATGAAGGGGTTGCTACTCTTGCCTTCTACTTACTCCTGCCTTTACCTCTGCAGGTGACTTGCTCACCAGAGAGGCCAGTGATGGGCTGCTGGGTACCAGGGCCAGTGAGGAGGCTGCTTTGGTCACAGGCAAAGTGGTTGCAGACCCACAGTCATGCCAGGTCTCCCCTGTGATGTCTTGTAGGTGTGACTGCTGGGGATGCTGCCATGGTTGCGATCCATGGTTGCAGTCGTGGCCCATAGCCTGTGCAGTTTCCCTTTAGAGAACAGACCAGCAGCACTGCTATTGTGCTGGTGGCTGGCTGTCACCACCATGGCAGCCTTCAGGCTGCTGCTGCTGCTTATTTCAAAAGGGGACAATCATGACTAAATGGTGATGGATGGGCTAAAATATTTTGTAAATTCATAGAAGTAGGATTGTATAATTTACAAGTGGGAACCTGCAAGGACTTGTGAGGGGCACAGCACTCCCCCCTGTATCTTCATCCTCACATTTTTTCTCTCTCTCTTCTTCTGTCAACCGCTCCCCTTTCCCTGCCTCATTTTCTCCTTCTCAACCATTTACCAACCTGTCTTTTATCTGCCTCCTATCTTTAGCTATAGTCATTATTTATGCACTTCATTTATACCTCACCTTTCTCCACAATGGGGGCCAAAGCAGCTCACATCATTCTTTTCTTCCTTTTTGTCCTCACAACAAACCTGTGTGGTGGGTTAGGTTGAAAGATTATGAAAAACACAATTTTGCTTAGTGAGCTTCCATGGCAAACTGGCAATTTAAACCCAGTCTCCTAGACCCTAATCTGAAGCTCTAACCCAGGGGGTCCCCAACATGGTACCTGTGGGTGCCATGGTGCCTGCCACACCCTTTCTAGTGCCTGCCAAGTGTTTTTAAGAAGTGAGTGTGGCCAGGCCTTTTGCCCAGCAAAAGGCCTACCTTCTGAATGACTATGGGAGATTTGATTGGCTGTGCAGATATTTTAAAAATGTTGCTTTAGCAGTAACTGCCACCACAGCACAAGGATCTACACTGTATTACTGAAGTTAAGCTGTGGCAATTATTTTGTGGCTGGTTCCCGACTGGCCCTGATGAATCCTCCCTCAAAGGTCATAACATAAAGGCCTGCCCCCTTCCTGCCTTTAACTGATAAAGATGAAGCCTGAAATGCTGTGGTTGCCTAGCAACTACCACCAAGGGCTTCCATTTTTTAAAAAAGTTATGGGTGTTTTTTTAATCACATGGGGCTTTTTAACCCCCCCAGTGCATTCTTTTTTTAGGTTTCAGATTTTTATGCAAACCTGGTGCATTTTTCAGGTTTGTAGAAGGATCTGTCTTGTCTGTTCACAGCTCCAATAACTGGATTTAATATCTTCAGATTTGGCTGACTTCACTATTAGAATATACAAGTGGGGACCCACAAGAAACTTGCGAGGGGGGACATTCCCCCACCTTTGCTTCTTTCCCTCTTCCCCCTTCTTTGTCAAAATTCCCCTTCTTTCTGCCTCCACCCCTTATCTATCAATCTTCTTTCACCCCCTCTATGTCAGTCTCCCCCCTTTCCTTCTCCCTCCCCATGCCCTCCTCTAGCAATCCTCTCCTACCCCACTTTCTCCCCTCCCCCTGATCATGATGAGATATCTTACATGAAGGATAAAGATGAAGTAGTTCAACATAGTAATCATTCAAAATAGTGGGAGATCCAGGTTCAAATCTTCACTTGGTCATGAGGCTCATTGGGTGGTCTTGGGCCAGTCATACTCTCCCAGCATAACCTACCTCACAGGATTGTTTTGAGGATAAAATGGAGGAGGGATAACAATGTACTTTACCCTGAGGTCTTTGCTAAATAAATATATAAAGTGCTTGTATTCAGTGTAGTACAGATGATTTGGGTGTTGCGATCCATGTAAAGCCTTCATATATTGAAAAGATATAAATTTGACTAAAATTTTGCTCTTGAAATTATTTTTCCTTTCTTCCCCCTCCCCTTAGACTAGGCAGACTATACCCCACTCCTCCTTGAGTTTTATGCCATCTTTTATTATACTGTAAATGTATAATATAATCTATTTTATCATCTATTATTAGGCATTTTATTACATTTATTGTATGTATGTATTGGAATGGATTTTTTATCATGATGTTACCCGCTCTGAGTCTGGTCACAGAGAGAGTGGGATACAAATCCAATAAAATAAAATAAAATAAAAAATAAATAGAATAATTTCATTATTAGGGAAATGCAAAAACTTGTATTCAGAATGTTTTTTTTCTTTAAAACTGGGGTCAGATAATTTAATATCAATATTAAACTAGTGAAAAAATACAGTAGTTGCTTCCATTTGTTTACCCTGCCTTTGGGATAAAAATGTTTGGCCTGTGCACTTTACTCGAGAGATTTTTAGACCAAATTCCATACAAATAGGGGGAAAGAGTTTCAATTTCCTTTACAGAATGAATACAAGGAAACACAACAATACTGGGGTGTGCACGAGCAATTTCCATACTCATGCTTTGCAAGTGGTAAGTCTTGGTATCAGGCAAGGAGGCCCAGGAGGCCCGTGCACTGGCTATGGGCACAGCAGCAGGAGCAACTCAAGGGTTAAGCCAGTGGGATGGGTGTAGCATGAAGATCACAACATCAGGTGCAGCTGGGTGATGGGACAGCTGCAGCCCTGAGAGGGGAAGGTATACTCTTAGGCTGCTATGGGTGGCACTGAAGAAAGTAGGATTGCCAAGTCTGGGTGGGGAAATACCTGGAGACTTTGAGGGTGGAGCCAGGAGAGGGTGGGGTGTGGGGAGGGGAGGGGTCTCAGCATGGTACAATGGCATAGAGTCCACTCTCCAAAGCAGCCATTTTCTCCAGGGGAGCTAATCTCTGTCAGCTGGAGATCAGTTGTAAAAGCGGGAGATCCCCAGGCCCCATCTGGAGGCTGGCAACCCTAGAAGAAAGGAAGAGGCCACTCCCATGGTTTCCCACATGACGGCAATTACTGGGATGGGATTTAAAGGCCATTGTGCATTGCAGTGGGGAGGTGAAGGGAAAAGTGCACTAGACATGCACAGGTCAGCGAAGGGGGCGAGGTGGTCAGAGCAGAGAGCCAGTTTGGTGTAGTGGTTAAGTGCGCGGACTCTAATCTGGGAGAGCCAGGTTTGATTCCCCACTCCTCCACTTGCACCTGGCTGGATGACCTTGGGCAAGCCATAGCTCTCTGTACCAGCTGTTCTCTCAAGGACAGCTTGGGAAAGAGCTCTCTCAGCCCCACCAACCTCACAGGGTGCCTGTTGTGGGGAGGGGAGGGGAAGGGAAAGGAGTTTGTAAGCCGCTCTGAGACTCCAAGTGAGTGAAGTGCGGGATATAAATCCAATCTCTTCTTCTTCTTCTTCTTCTTCTTCTTCTTCATTACTCTGTGTGTGAGAGGACCATCTGAACCATTGCTGGCAATAAAGTGGAAATCATGCCTGGACTCCTGTGTCTTGCTTGGAGGTGCATGGAGACTTAAGCTCTTCCCAGCCTGCTGTGCATGACAACTCTTCCCCTTTCTGGGTCTCGGCTGGAGGTGAAACACTTGCCTACAGTCTTTCTATTTTTTTTACAAGTACAAAGGGCAAAAATGGATGATAACTTTAACCCTGAACCTTCCATGCTCCAATGCTGTCACCATTTTCCTTCCATCCTGGCTTTAGTACCAGAAGGCAGCCTGGCTGGGACAAAAAAAAATGCCTCAAGCTCTGGGCTCACTCATAGGATGATGTAGGGTTTAGTTTCTTGGCCTGCATGCTTTGTTTCTATTTACAGTTCCCCTTTTCTTTACAAAAAAATATAAAATTGCTCTAATAGCACCTTTGGAGGGAAATGAAGATGTTTGTATTGAGAAAACACGGTGTTTGAATACTGCTGTATTTTACATAAAAGTGAAGTCACATAAAAACTAAGATGTTGCAATAAGTGGTGGGAAGTAGAAATACTGCGCACAGCAACACCAATCTGGATGATTCTGTTTTGGTAGGACTATCAGCACACTGTTTTGGTTGGACAATATCCAGGGTTGAGTCAATCCCTGCTGTTGCTGTCTCTCCTGGCTCCCACCTCTCACTTCTGAGGAAAGTGAAACCAGTGATGCGTCAAAATAACTATTAGATCCTAACATTCCCAAACACTAGAAACTACTCTATTCAGGTATGTAGCATCTATGATTATTAAAGAATGGCTATGATCCAGGTTAGAGCTTGATTAGCCAAATTCCAGCTGAACATTTCTACTAATTAGCTACCGAAATACTAGAAACAGAAATCAATGCCCAGGTTCGAAATGTTGTATATTATGGTAATTCTTAGGAACATGTTCATGTAATGCTATTATAATCTCATATTTTTAAAAATATTTCTATGATGAAGCAGTTGATACAATTGTCATACAGTGATCTAGCCGTATTTGATGTCTGCCTTGTACTCTGCTAAGCTTTCATCTCAGAAGAAGGATAAATCTTAAATCTTGACATTTTCAAAACACCATGTAAAAGTGGATGAAGACGCAGTTTATAAATTCATTCTGATTTTGCTGGGCAACCTTTCTTGGAAATGCTCTGTTGATGGATCTGTCACACACCAAAAAATGACATCTTTTCAAAACATTGTATTTTATTTTCACAAACAAAGAAGTACAAGGTTACAGCTCTGTAATCTGGTATTAAACTACAGCATCAAACCCACAGAGTGTAAGAAAACACTACTGGGAGATGTCTACAACTGATCTCCCTGCCTTGTGAGGTTTAATATTACATAAACACGTTCTCTTTCATTTAACCTACTCAAAGCCTGTCTCTTTGAATCAGAACTCATGTTGGCCACTCCAAATTATTGAGACACAACTTATCTCCAATAGACTGCTCCAAAAGATTACTGACAAATTATAAGCAATTTAAACTGCCTGTAAATGTTTCCTGTGGATCATTTTGACTGACCTTGAGATCAACCTTAAGCAATCTGGCTATTTGTCTGTTCATATATTTCCCCAAAGGATATGAATATCAGTTGTATTAAAAATGATGGATGGTGGTAATTTCCTATTAATTACTATAAAATACCCTTTAACACTTTTGATGTTGACCACCAAAAAGACTATGTTTCAGGTGAATGTTTCGTCTAGTGGATTTTATGTAAACAAGGTGTGAATGATCCCTTTGAGTAGTTGGGGGATGTGAGAATGCCACTGGCAATTGTCCTAGAATTATAAATAGTTTGAGAAAGCAATGAAATCTCCTATTCAACAGAAGTAATTTCCAGATACCAGAAAGAAAAAGAAAAGTGCTTTCTTTCCCTCTCTTTCCTCTCTTTGCATATCTGCAGTAAAGAGAATGAATTCAGAAGGTCCCAAAAGCACAGTTTGGCAATGTATCTTTATTTTTTTAAAAAACCCTCATAGAAATATCCTTCTATGAAATGTGTCAGTTTGCATTAATTTCAAATTTTAGAATTGTTGCTAGTTTTAAAGAACCAATGAAGATAATATTCACAATTTTCTTTGAATGATCTTTAGATCTGTTGGGTACAATGGCTGCCCATTCTCAGAACACTTCACTTTCAGACTACTTTGCCTCAGCATGTTGGACATAACCTGTCACTGATGCGTACATGGTAGGACCAGTTAATCAATTTAACTTAGTCTTTGAGTCCTCTTTTCATGATAGAAACGTAACATACTCTTTCCCCTTCACCACACACGTATCTGGCATGAAGATCCATATGAAAGGTTCTCTAATCTAATATGCGCAATTTCCTGAACACTCATGTCAGAAAAACTTTTTCCATAGTTTAGAGGTGGTAATGGGAGGGAAGGTGGTATCAGTCTCACCAGATCTTAAAAGCTAAACAGGGTCAGATGGTGGATGGAAAGGAGAGAAGAAAGCAAAAAAGGAGTGAGGCTATGAAGGCTTTCACTGGAGGGAAGGTGGCATGGTATATAGCCTGATCTCATCTGATCTTGGATACTAAATACGGTCAGTACTTGGACAGGAGACCACCATGGAAGGCTCCGCAGGGAATGGCAAAGACAAACCACCCACCTCTACTTTTCATTTGCCTTGAAAGCCCCTCGTTGCAGTCACCATAAGTCAGCTGATTCTTGATGGCACTTTACATACACAGGGGTGGAATGTGTGTCTCTGCTGTCAAACAAAAGAAAGCTTCTATCCCTAGATAGTGTGTGAAAAAAATCATAGAGGCCAATGGGTTGCCAGCATCCAGGTGGGGTCAGGAGATCTCCCAGAATTACAGTTGATCTCCAGACTACAGAGATCAGTTCCCTTGAAGAAAATGGCTACCCTGGAGGGTGGATCCGTATACCCTCCCCAATCCCCATCCCCTCCAGATTCCACGCTCAAATCTTTAGGAATTTTTGAACTTGGAGTTGGCAACCCAAGATAAGACCCCACATGCAACCTTACACATTTTGATATTTATTTATTTTGTTGCATATGATATCCACCTTTCTTTTTTTATGAGACTGAAATAGGATTACCATGATGTCTCTCATGCAGGACTGCCCTGACCAATTTCTGCTTAGTTTCAGTAAAGTTGCCATATCGTGTACTTTCTGAGAATACCTTGGCAATGTGGTTATGGTTTACATAACCACTTCAGTTCCATACAATGTCCAGCAGGTGGAACTGAGACTAGTCTGTGGGTAGTGCACGTATAATCCCACCAGCCTGCTGTGCATTCATTATTCTGAATTTGCCCAACGGAAATGAGGTTTTATTGTAAAAATGTATGTGCAGAATGGTCCTCTGGTAAATGTAGCACAGCTCTGATTAATTTAAGACCATTATATTGACAATAGGAGTAAACTATGTAGTATTATGCAGAACTAAAATATTTAATCTGCACTTAATATTTTTTCCTCCTGGGCCTGATTTTCAATGCATTTATTATTTCAGATGCTAATGACTGATACTACTCTGACTCTTACAACATATATAGCTAATAGCACAAGCAGTGAAATAAGCATAACCTGTATTTTTCATAAAGGATTCTTTTTAAGCCTGAAGGCATAGTTTGTGATAAAAAAGGGTTTGGAGATAGAGATCCCCAGTAGGCAGGCCCACAGCCATTGTGATGTATCTTGATAGTCTCTCAGTTATCTCTAATTCAGATATATTCATATACAAATATAAATGTGCTGCCTTCCCTGGAGCCCTAGCCAGATGTCAGAGAGTCAAGCTGGGTTCTTTCCTTCCTATGCATCATCATCAGTAATAAACTCCCTGCAGGCCAAATGAAGGCCTCAGGCCATGTAATTGGAATATAACATTTTAGATGGGACATAAAAATGAATAGAATCTAGCTCATTTTCTTTTACCTGCTACTGAGAACTAAGACTGTGTATGTACTTCAGAAGACAGATCTGTTGAATGAAAAGAAATCATTTTATATAGTATCTAGCATGGAAAGACATAAAATACAAAAGGAAAATGGGAACCATTGTACAAAATGTTTTTGTAAGTTTCTACCTTATAGTAATGCTTCAGTTACGCTTATTGTAAGCCTTCAGTGCAGTTGACCAAACCATCTAAAATGACCTAGAAATTCCACTCTTTCTGCCACCAAAGGGCAAGTGGCTGTTACCGGGATCTCTGGCATACTAGGGAAGTAAGAGTTCCTTATCTAGAATAAGTTAATAAGCTGCCTTCCTCTGCACCTACATGACAATTCCCAAAAGGCAGTGTGAGAACTGGCACATGCAAAGTAAGCCAATTTAGAACACATGATAAACAATGGGGGAGACTAGGCTTTGTAAGTGCCACAGGTAATTGGTGACTCAATTATGATTCGAGAGGAGTTCTCACATAGCTTCTATTCCAAACTGCCTATCCAACCAGGTGATCAAATTATAAAAACAAGTTGTGTGCCCAGTTCTCTGCCAGTCATACATACAGTAGCTTTACTGGATCACAGGAGGAGGTTCCAGCATTGGGAGCTGAGGACCAAATTCTGAAAATGTTGGTAAGTACACAAAGGTAATTCTGAAAATGTAGGTAAGTACACCTAATCTCAATTACATTATATTTCTCTGCATTATAAATAAGCTTTTTTAATACTGGAAATTGATGCAATAAAGTATCATTCATGTGTGTAATTTAGTTCTAACTACATTAATATTTATAGTTAGAAACATAGCTGATGCATGTTTTGCCCAACACTGCATACTGCACTTTTCTTCCCGGTCAAGGAAATTGCATTTGTTTCATATTTATTTACATAACTAGTAATTCCCCCCCTCCGAGCAGTATCTTCACAATTCAGCTGTTGGCCAAACTACTTTAATATATTTGGGGGGAGGGGAACTGGGTTTTCTAATGCTATCCAGACATTGTGTGAAACTTTTTGAACAACATGGGAAATAAAAATCATTTCAGAGAGTGGCTGTATTGGTCTGTAGAGGAAGAACTAGATTTCAGTCCAGTAGCACCATAGAGATCAACAAGACTTTAAAGCATAAGCTTTTGAGAATTAAACCTCTCTTTGTCACATGAAAATAGAGCTATATGGCAGTAACTCCTAGTTTAGTTTTCAGTGGACCTAATCTTTTTGACAGAATCCTATCAAAGAGACCCATTGTGCTCTCATTGAAATAAAACGGTACTGTGAGAGAGTTCAGATATATATGCAATAAAATGATGTACAATAATTTGTTTCTTAAATTTAAGAAGGTCGATTGTAAATAAAACAGCCTATTGCACAACCATCTCATCCATATCACTGATTCTTTACAAGCAAACATTCTCAGATGAAACCTATCTATAGAAGTGATCAGATAGTAGTGATATTACTTCTGAGTCAACAGTGCTGCCATTTAATTATGTAAGCTACTCTCTTCTTTTGTTTAACCAGATAACATTTTGTGAATGTTTGAATTTGCCAGCACTGGGAAGTAGATTGGCAGGAATTAACTATTTGGATCCTAAGACTTGCATTCCGTTCATGTCAACCCTTTTATATTGCAGACACAGCCCTCTGCTGTGGAGTGTATTCCTCCAGTTTTAGGAGCACCTACTCATTTAAGACCAGTGTCTTTCAATGAGCCAGAAAACATCTAGTGCAAGTGTGGTGCAAGTTTAGGAGCTAAATGAATACTTTGGAAGCCTGGGTAAACTGTAATTGAGCTATATGCATACAGTGTTCTAGGATTAATTTCTTCACCATCTTGGTTGGACTCAAAATTAAAATTATTTTTATTTATTAATTACTATATTGACTGTTTTATATTTCAGTCCCTTTCCTAACAATTCCCAGCATAGAATAATAGTATGTTAGAGTTGGAAGGGACCTTGCAGGTCATCTAGTCCAACCCTCTGCATTCTCCAGGAGCATAGCCAAAAGATAGCCCTACAACATACCTGAAAGATGATTGTCCATTGAAAATGTCCAGTGAAGGAGCATCCACCACCTCCCGAGGCAGTCTGTTCCACTGCTCAACCACTCTTACAGTTAGGAAGTTCCTCCTGATATTTAGCCAGTATCGACACCCTTGTAATTTCTACCCATTAGCTTAGATGGTGGTTGCTTTTTTCACCACTGCTATGCACTGACTCCACATTTTCATGTAGCTTTCCACTACAACCCCAAGATCTTTTTCAGTCTCAATTAGTTCAGTCTCCATCCACATATCTTAAAAGTTAGGAGTTTTGTTTCAATGTACATCTACTTACACTTACAACACTGAACTTCATTAGTCATGTTGTTTCCCACTCACTGAATTTAGGGAGATTTTGCTGTCTTTGCAATCTGCCTTGATTTTCACTATCCTGAATAATTTGGTGAATCCTGAATCATCTGCAAACTTTGTACTACACTGCTAATTCCCAGTTCTGAATAATTTATGAACAATCTAAACGGCAACAGTCCCAGTATTAATCCTTGTGTGACCCAGTGCTCACTTCCCTCAATTATGAGAATTGTCCATTTGCTGCTGCCAATGCTTCAACCAATGTTTAATCTATCGGAAGACCTGTCCTCTTATCCCATGACAGCTAAACTTACTCAGGAGGGGAGCTTTTAAATCCGTGCAAATAGAGCCATCAAGGTATGAGGCTAATAGGGCCTTGAAAATATGGTGTTGGAGGATAGGAGCTCTGAGCCTGCTTGTGGGGAGAGCGGCCTATAAATACAAACAAACTAACAAATAAATTACTCACTTGACCATCCAGCACAATATGCCACACTTGTACAGGGATAATGGTGTCCACCTCTCTGCTGAGGATTGTTACATCTATTTGACTGATCTGCATCAAGGTGCCACCACAAGTGGCCTGCCTTGATATTGGGGGAAATGAGCTATGAGACAAAGGAGGCCAGAAGGGTACAAGGGATTGAACACATTTATATACCAAGGTCCAGTTCAGTATGAAGTTTCCAAATTTAAAGAGTATTTAATAGTTTTATTAGAAAATATCCCTGCATACAATCACACTAAGCAATCAAAATGTACACGCAATCCAGAACTAAGATGATAGAGACATTATATTACTATATATAGTCCAGATGTGCAGATGTCCATGTAGAAGAAAGTGCAAACATCCAGCATTTCATGCTAAGAAGAGGAAAAGAAGAAATTGGATTTATACCCCGCCCTTCACTACCCGAAGGAGTGTCAGAGTGGCTTACAAACTCCTTCCCTTCCCCTCCCCACAACTGACACCCTGTGAGGTAGGTGGGGCTGAGAGAGCTCTTTCCAGACCTGCCCTTGAGAGAACAGTTCTGACAGAGGTCATCCAGCAACTGCAAGTGGAGAAGTGGGGAATCAAACCCGCTTCTTCCAGATTAGAATTCGCGCACTTAACCACTACACCAAACTGGAGGAGACCCAAAGTAGAGTCTTTGGGGGTGTACTCTATTGTAGGCACCCTCAGAGGGCACACCAAGGTGGGACTTACTCTCTATTTTTATAGGAATTTGAGGGGCAGTCTTCTGGGCCAGAACTTGATGGATTTAATAACCATTGATGGTCTTACTGGGGTAGGTTGAATGGGTTCCCATGCTTAGACTAAAGAGGAAAATGGGTCTCCGATAGGTGTCAGGAAGAATCGTTAGTGAATTTAATGTTCAATCAACTTGTCTCGGTATCCTGAGGGAGGGGACAGGAAGGACATGTGTTGAGACAAAAGATTTCCACATAGGCAAGGTATTGCACAGAAGGGGCCACATGGAGTTATGAAGACAGAGAAGTTTCACCAGATGTCTAGTGAATAGCTTTGGAAATAAAGATACTTTACCTGAAGGAACTTGCTGTCATTACATATGCATACTTTTGCTGGGTGGAGGTGAGGATTGGAGATTGCCCTTGAGGGCGCCTTGTGCAACCTTAGTCTGAAATCCTTTGCAGAGCTTTTGGCTAGCTCTTTAGCACAGGTCAAGAGTGTTTGCTTTGGCCTGGTTCTGTGGGTCTTTGGTTCAGTGGGGTGTACTGTTCTTGGGGCTACCCTGCAAGTAAGGCAGCGCCTCTGAGGTACGGTTGACTGTAGATTGTTGTAGTTAGCAAGATGAACCAAGGGGTATTAGGCTAGGCTAACCCCGTGCATGCCATAATAGGGGATATTCCTCATTCTTTTTCCCACTGTCAAATCACAGCTGATTTATGGCAACCCCTGGTGGGGTTTTTAAGGCAAGAGATGTTCAGAGGTAGTTTGCCATTGCCTTCCTTTGCATCATGGCCCTGATATTCCTTGGCAGTTTCCCATCCAAACACTGACTGGGGCTGACTCTGCTTAGCTTCCAAGATCTGACAAGACTAGGTTAGCCTGGGCTATCTGAGTCAGGACTTTCTTCATGCTAGGTGGGGCAAATTGGCAAGTACCATAGGAAAAGTTGTTTCTGCAAAGGCCCATCATTAATTCTCCAGTGGGGTTGGTTGCAATGAAATAACATTGGTGCTGAGCAGCTGTTGTCTGTGCAGGACATTGGGGGAGGGAAATGAGGCCTGGCACCTCTCATCATAGTTCATGCATAGGCAAAGATAAACAAACCTAGCAACAATTGCTGGCTCCAGAGTGGAGTTGCCCTTAATTAGCTGTGGACTGCCCTTAATTTTTAAAACAGATTATAGTCTAGAACAATCATTTCAATAAACTATTTAAACCAAAGTATGGTTTTGTGTTGAGGCTGCTGAGACAAATAAAAGTAGAGAGTAGACTGGCAGACTTTTGACCATTTCTCAGTGTCATAAATCATTCTGTTTGGAACTGAAGCATTTCTTTTGAAGCATTATAATATATGAGTGTGGTTTAGGTCTTATCTCAGTAACTTCTGACTGTACTTTGCTATCCATGCCCAATAGACATAATTCACAGGATTACATGGGTAGTTTTAAAAAGTCACCATTTACTTTTTCAAACAAAAATAGCCTCATCTTGATGATATATAATCCAGATTGGGTCACTGGCCTTGCAATAGTTTTGCTGCTAAAGCAAAAGAAAATTCTCTTCTATCTACAGTGTCTATCTCACGAATGAAATCCAACGTACTATTCTGTATTATTATAAATCCCAATGGTCAGGTAGCAGGGTTAACTGTATGTTTATATTTGTCTCATTTTATCCAGGTTTTTTACATTCACAAAACAAAGCTGTTCAGAGACTATTATTAAACTTGGCTTCACTAAAAACCCCAGCTGAGGATCTCTCAATGAAAATCTCTAATAAAACTGTGCCAATTGTATGGCTTTACAGACAGATTTGTAAGCCTTTTTGTTCAGATCCTTCTACATTATAAAAAAAATGGGAGTTACTGTAACTTTTTTCCAGCCCATCACCTTTCCCCACCTACCTATCTTATTCTGCCATTGGAAATTATCATTTTTTAATATCTGGAGAGATAACATATTTTGAAAGATAATTCCTGGCAGCACGTGACAGCAGATATTCTTGCTGAGGATGGCAAATTCAATTCATGACATCTCTCTAAATTAGATTTAATTTCCTATCTCACCTGCTCATAGTTGTTTTCACAGAATTCAGCATGATCTTGTGATAAGTAAATCCTAGATACAGAATTGCTTTTTCACTTCACTTGAGATGAAAGTATGTTGTTTTAATTCTTAACAGATGAATTCACATTAATTCTGCTTTAATTCTTTTGAATTTTTAAGGTGATGTCTTACCAAGTTTTATCACAATCAAAGAATAACATTCAACTGTTGGATTTTCAAGTTAAATTTTAATGTTGTCAGCATACATTATGTAGACACTGCTGGAAAATGTTCTCACAAACACTGCAATCTACTAGTGGGTCACAAACAGGATGCTTCCAGGCCCGAGACAGATTTATCATAATCATTTCCCCATTTTCTTTGCAACTTTTGTGTGTTGTAATGTATTTCAAGGGACTCTATGCATCAATTGGCATAGAGCCGGAATTAAGATTGCTGGGAAAAACATAAACAACCTCAGATATGCAGACGATATTACTCTAATGGCAGAAAGTGAAGAGGGTCTAAAGAGTTTCTTGCTGATGATGAAAGAGGAGTTCCCAAAAGTTGGTTTGAAACTCAACATCAAAAAAGCTAAGATCATGGCATCCAGCCTCATCACTTCTAGGCAAATAGAAGGGGAAGTCATGGAAGCAGTGACAGACTTCATGTTCCTGGGATCCAAGATCACTGCAAACGGTGACTGCAGCCATGAAATTAAAAGACGCCTGCTCCTTGGGAGGAAAGCTATGGCAAACCTAAAAAGTAGGGACATTACCTTATCAACAATAGTCTGTATGGTCAAAGCAATGGTATTCCCAGTAGTAATGTATGACTGCAAGATTTTGACCATAAGGAAGGCTGAGCACTGAAGAACAGATGCTTTTGAATTAGGGTGCTGGAGAAGACTCTTGAGAGTCCCTTGGACTGCAAGGAGATCAAATCAGTCAATCCTAAAAGAAATCAACCCTGACTGTTCCCTGGAAGGCCAGATACTGAAGCTGAAGCTCAAATACTTTGGCCACCAAATGAGAAGGGAGCGCTCACTGGAGAAGACCCTGATGCTGGGAAAGTCTGAAGGTAAAAGAAGAAGGGAACAACAAAGGATGAGATGGTTAGACAGTGTCATTGATGCAATGAACATAAAGTTGAGCAAACTCTGGAGAACGATGGAGGACAGGAGGGCCTGATGTGATGTGGTTCATGGGGTCGCAAAGAGTTGGACTTGACTGTGCAACTGAACAACAAAGCTCCCATTATATTTAATGGGTCATCAGTCATCTACCATTGTTCCCAATACAGGGCATTCTTGTCATTCATTTTAGTACATCCCTCTATTATGTCATATGGGGGATTTTTTAGGGGGCTGTAGTGGCTGTTTTTCAACAAACAACACCAAAATTGCAGTGCAGTGAGTACTGTCTACTAAAGAACTTCCCAAGTTTCAAGCAAATTGGACTAAGGGAACAAATTCAGCAGGCCAGTGAACAAGCTGCCCAGGCTTTCTGTTTTCCCAGCCATAGTACTGGCAAAGAACTAAAGGGCTCTACCTCCCACAAAGGAGGGAGGGAAAAAGAACTGCACCTTCCTGTGACTTGCCTCCAAAGGTAATTGGCAGGAAGTGCTCTGGACTCCACCCTTGCAAGGAACCAGTTGGAAGGGAGAAAAGCCATTGCTTAAGAAATCAGTAGAATGAAGGGGAAATACCAGCACATGCTGTAGCCAGCTAGCAGCACCCAAACTCAAAAACAACACAGATCCAGGGTTGTGACTTGTGTTAGTTTAGCTGTATTTCAATTTAAGAAACCAGTTTGTGATCATGCATATCATCAGCCAAGAAGGATCTGTGATTCTTGACCACAGTAGGGTGCAGTTAAGACAAAGTACATTGTAATGGGACAAGTAAGGTATCTGGGAATTATGAGTAAAGTGTTTAGTTAAAAATAATAAGACATTAATAACTGTTTTCAAATCAATAAAATCAGGGCCAGGGGTTTGCTTAAAATGAGGTTGTTCCATAAATTTATAGTTTTAATAGAGTGCGAAAATTTATGAACTGTACTACATTTTATTAATTTAGTAACATGAATCGCCTTCCAACCAAGCTATTCAAAATGATTCAGAGTAAAAATGAAATAACCACTTTAAAACAAACAGGACATTTTAACCAAAATGCAAAACACATCCAAATACAAAAACACATCCAAATACAAATCCCGTTAGGGTGGAACCTCTGAAATTCAAGGAAAAACCATAGAGTTTTCCCTTGAATTACAGAATGTCCCCCTCAAAATATGCCTGACACGATGATGTCACCTCTGGGTGATGTCATCGCACTGGGCACGTTGCGGCAGCCCGGCAATTTGGGGGTGGGGTTCCCCCCGATGGCCCAATCTGGGCCGGCGGAGAGTGGGCTGCTGGAGCGGGGGTTTCCCTGCCCCCTGGGCCGACTTGGGAACCCTACATCTACTTGTTAAATAATATGCGCTTATATCCAGGTATAGGAGCTGTAATTAACTTTACATTCTGAGCAGGCCTTTTTTTTAAAAAAGGTGTCTGAACTCTCAAGAGGGAGAGGAAGTTTTCAATCTGTATACCAAAAACACATGAACTTTTAAACATTTTAAAAAGAATTTTGTTGAAGAGGTTCCAGAACTTCATTCTGGCACGTTCCCACAGAAAAAAAGCCCTGATTGTGAGTATGTGGGAATGACTAGGACTAAGAATAACTAGTTTACTGTGGTATGAGATGAGAGTATATCCCTTGAAGGAGCAAAAGAGATAAACATTTCAATAATTACACCCAAGAAAGATTTGATGAATGAGGGATGGAGGGAAATGCTATCTTAATTAGGGCTAGATGAATGTCACCCTGTTGGTGTTTTTTCATACTTTTGCTACTTCTATTCTGTATCTTTCTGATGATCCACTGTAAATTTCTGTGAACCTTGTTGGAAACCCACAATAATATATTATATATTTTATAAATAATCAGTACCTTCTGTGATATGCACTCCACAGTACTTCTGTAATGATGATATATATATATATATTTAAAGGCAATCCCTGTATCTCAAACCCAGGGCACACCAATGTAAAACCAGTGAAAAGCTGCACATGCATTTTCGTAGTATGGACAACTTGGATCAGAAAATGTACTCCAGGGAGAATATCTAGTGAGAAGGAATTCTGACGCATCTCTGCACTTGATGTACATTTAAATTCAGATAACAAGGTTCTACAAAACTATGTATGAAGAAGAAGGTTGTTCTGGCTTCCCAATAAATTATTAAACTGAGCGTTGTCATCTTGCACGGTAGTTCAGGTCAAGAATCTGTGCAAGTGAAGAGACAGTAATTTTGCTCTACGAATGTCTACCAACCTACACGTTAAATGTTCAGTATCTATTGAATTGACTCTCAGATGTAGGAATCCATCCTAAGGTAGAAAAAGAAACTCAAGCAGGAGAATGATAAAGCACAGTGTTTAAATGAACATTTTTAAAAAAACAGAATTGTGCAAAAATGTTAAACTAAATGAAGCTATATGAAAGAATCCTGTGGTGGGACAGAATGAACACTGGTCTGAGGGAGAAGAGCCAGGTATTGTACTTTGCCTAGGGCAGTACAATGCCTGGAGCAGGCCCAGGGTATATGGAAGCATTAGCATTAGGGAGCTTCTAGTAGGTACAACATCTGATCTTCCTCATTATTTTAGCCTTTGGCTCTTGTATTTCAGAACTGTCATGCCTTTTGAAATGTGTTTACAGCTTAGGATGTACATTCTGGTGTTGTTACAGTATTTTTTTATAATAAGTGCAATGTTGATAACTCTTTGTTTTGTTTACAAGAGCAAATACCTGTAGAAGGACATCCTGTCCAAACCTCTAAATAATGATCATGACAGGAAAGTAATTTCTAACAGCTCATAGGGATGTAGACTGATTTCACAATGGAGCTCTTATGTGAGTTGAAGGATTAACTAAAATATCAAGAATCATTCACCCCTGCATGCTCTCCTCTTCCTTAGCCAGGCACGCCTCTTTATCTTGCCATTCTATGATATTAGTCTGAAAGACAGTGATGAGATGTTTTAAAGGGGGGAAATGTGCTTGTGTCTAAGCACATCACTTATCATGTTGTACAAATGAATACATAATCAGTATGAAAAATGATAAAGCAAAAGGGGGGGATTTCTCAGTAATGACTTTCAGCATGAGATGTTCCCAACCCAAAACAGTTAACAGAGAACTTGCTCAGGCTAGGCACCTAATAGAGAAGTTAATACAAAGAAGAATTCTTCGTGCTTTCCCTTCTGGCAATACATATTCTAACAAAAGCACTGTCTCATTCAAGGCATTTTAAAATTGCAATCCACTTGCACCCAACATTATGGTACAGTTCTTTAACACTGTAAGCCAAGACTCCAGTGTTTAAACTTCAGCTGAAAAACAGCAAAACAGGTTTAAGTGAAAACATGGTATGTGAAATGTGGGGTTGATGTTGAGGAGGATGTAATGAGTATATTGTTTGAACACATTTGTTTGCCTGTTACAAAAAGCATTCATAATTTCCCATTTGACATGATCTCAGCTTCCAGTGAAAAGCTAGGAATTTTTCATCCCTCTGACAGGACTCCATTAATAAAACAACAATCTTTTGTGTGTAGTAATCTTTAATCTTATTTTGTCACACACTTCTCAGTAGCATTTCCACTCGTTTTACAGTATAATTTATGGCACTGAAACAACTCCCTGCCCCAAAAAAGGCCAGTCTGTCAAGGTTTGCTTGTCTTTGAGGAAAAGTAATAGAGCATTATTTATGAAGCAAAGAATACGCTTCAATACTTTAATCAATCAGAAAGATCCTTGCATTATTGTATCTTTTGGAAAAAAAATACCATAAGCAAAGGATACATCAACCTTGTTTTTTCTTTTATGTTGTGAGAGGCCTTTACCTTTTATGTCTCCTTCACCTTTTGTGTTTGCTGCAATATGAAAAATAGAAAGCTGATGGTGTCTGATATATGGGAGCAATTTGTAAATTATGAGTATAGAGCTGATCTTTTCAAAAGATCACAGAGTGTTTGGACAGATTAACTATCTAGAAGACTCATCACATAAAATTCATCTTTTGGGAGGGGGCAGGGTGGAAAAAAGGAAATACGGAAGACAATACAACTAAAACAACAGCGAGAGAGAAAAAAACGGCAGAGGACTTCAAAACACTGGCACATTTGGTACCCATGTGTTTTGACTTAAGACATCATCATCATGAGCACAAATTGGAACATGCAATGTGGAGAAACAAATTGCTAGTTCATTAGCAGAAACAGTTACACTTTAAATTAAATATCTCAAAGAAGGATTTAATTTAGTGTTAGCAAACTAGCATTGTGAGAACAAACTGCATAATTCAAGTATTTTATTGACATTAACAACAATTTAATAACATAAAATGACTTATTAATAGCTTAACATTCAAAATATTTTCAGTCACACATGAATAATCACTTGTTCTCTTCCTAGGCCTATGTTTAGTTTAGTCTGTCACAATGAATGGAAAATAAACCCCACAAAATGGTTGTGAGAATTTGCCTTTATTTGGACTAACTGGAAGCCATGCAGTCATGAGCCAGAAGTTACCTGCTGTTCTATATGGCAGGGTTGTGTGGTGATATTCAGGACAGATATTTAAAAGCTATTCAGGGTAGATATTCAGGGTAGTTATTCAAAAGCTGCAACAGCACAATGGTTACCATACCACTTGTTGCCAGCTCCTGGACCACCCTGGGGCTGAAGAGGAGAGAGCTTCTGTAATCACCACTGCTGACTGGAACCCTTGTGGGCTTGCCCCTGAGTTGTGTCCAACCCTCCTGGAGTGTATGAGATTTTTTTAAAACTGGATTGAACATTTATGTAAGGTGAGAAAAACTGTAACAACTATTAAGGCCATAGATAGTGAGAGTACTTAAACTGTTATCATGAAACACTTGGATCACAGTATCTTGTTCTTGAGCAAAGATGATCTGGTCTGAAACTTGAACAAATGGTTGATAAAAAATAATCTATTTCAAAGATTATTCCTATACTCCAAAGCTGTTTGACTGTAGTTATTTATTTTATGCATGGAGAAAAATGGAATTTCTGTCCAAGCCTGTGGTATAAAACAGAGCTAAGATTTACCACTTTTCTTGAATGGTTTATATTTAGAGAGATGTACCATCCACCCCATTCCATGGTATTTTTACTAAGGAAAGGAAAATTGTAGCCAACCATTGGGTTTGTGGTTCATTTTTATTTCACCCAAACTAAAAGCAGGGTAAACTGATTGCAGTGAAAGTGCTGTGTGTTTTGAAGTTCTGATGACCCATTTAAGTACAGATGAGTCTCAACCTTGGTGCTGCCAGAATAATCAGTTTCCTTGCCAGCATCTTGTGGCAGCTGTCTAATTAAGAGAACACTCTGAAATTCAAAGTATATAACCAGATTTGCTTCTTGGTTGGAAAGCTACTAATAAAGCACATTTTCTTACTGGATCCCAATGTTCTGAAGTTCCTATCAACTTTCATTCCTGCAAACCATTTCTTTAAAAGGCATGCAACACCCCCCCCCCCCCCCAAACCAACAACAGTTGTACTCTGAAGTAAGTTGTATGTCTCGTGCTTTGCAGATGGTAGGGGAGACACAGAAGCCATGCCTTCCTGTGCCCATTCTGCTAGTGAGAATATTGAATGGGGTAACTTTCTCCTATCTGTCTTGATATCTGAAAGGGAGGATCCCTTGGATGAGGAGTACAACCCCTGATAATTTCATCCCAGTCCTTGACTGAGATATTAGACCTGGACAGGGTGGACTAGGAAGTGAAAATGGCCCTGGAGCAAGCCAAGCTGAGTAGCAAGCCAGCACTGCAGTGCCACCCATTGCCTTTTTCTCCAAACTGGCAGCTGTGTTGGAGGAAACAATTTTTGAACTGATACCAGTTGTCATTACTGATGAAGGGTCTGAGCCAAGTGGTCCCCAAGGCATTGGCAGAGTTGCAGGGTCTTGGCTATGCTTGCTCTTGAACACCAGCAGCCTCCTAGGGCAGTGGCCCACTGGGGAAACTCCCTGTAGGTTAAATAGCCAGTCTGTCCCTGCCTGGAAATACATTTATCATTGAAACAAATAAAAAGATTATTGGACTGATTCACTAACAGTGCAATCTTGAGCTTCTTTATGTTGTATAACTCCCATTTTTGGACACAGGAATTCCCAGAGCAATAAGAGAAGGGCAGAAAACAAGGCATTTAACTAACCAGAAGCTTCATTGTCCAAACAAAATTCAGAAAAGAAATAATCAGTGAGAAAAATGGAAATAGTAGGCATCTGTATTAAA
This sequence comes from Lepidodactylus listeri, assembly GCA_029233225.1. Lineage (NCBI taxonomy): Eukaryota > Metazoa > Chordata > Lepidosauria > Squamata > Gekkonidae > Lepidodactylus > Lepidodactylus listeri. The sequence continues at coordinate 54,007,471 of JARCFY010000006.1, forward strand.
CAGCCAAAATGAAACAATTAGTTTTATCCAGTTCTAGTGTATAGTTGTGTTATTTTAAGCTAAGTTCCCAATTAAAACCCAGTTATCTTCTTCCCACTAGGCTAGTCTGGAGGAAGCCCACCTTGAGAGGGGAGGTAATGGGCTGCTCAAAATGGGATCAGGAGGTGTAGTGAGGTAGAAAGGGATGGGCCTGGGATAACACAAAGGGATTCTTTGACCAGGGTGCAATGGGATGTAGTGAGATGTAGTTAGATTAACATCTTAGCAATGGGAAGTAGGAAAGCTAAAGGGGGACAGGAAAATATGATGTGAAAGGTTAAACACGGGAAGGAAAGCAAAGGTGGTGGAAAGTGCTGTCAAGTCACAGCTGACTTATGGTGACCCTATAAGATTTTCAGGGCAAGAGACATTCAAAGGTGGTTTGCCATTGCCTGCCTCTGCATCATGCCCCTTGGAGGTCTCCCATCCATTTACTAGTCAGGTCTGACCCTGCTTAGCTTCTGAGATCTGGCAAGGTCGAGCTAGCCTGGGCTATTCAGGTCAGGACAAAGCAAAATAGGTGAAGATAAATTATACTCTTGTCTGTTTTGAAGAGGATGATGTTGCAATGTTTGTGGTAATTGAGAGACTGTTTAGGATGAAAGCTGTCTACAGAAAGGGAAGTCTAGGGAAGCCTCTCTTACAGTTTACCTTGAGGCCTACAGGGAAGAATTAATGTTGACCCAATGTTGACCCAATATCAGGAAACCCTGTTTGTGTCCACTGGAAAGTTTGAGCTGTGATGATACATAAGTCTTAAAAGAAGAGGGGTACTGGAATATGCATGAAAAGTGCACCTGGTGTATGTATTAATACTGGCAAGGATATGCTGATAGTATTGGAGAGATGACCAATTGGCCCTTCCTGGGTTGATAATAGGGTTTCCAGTGACTGCATTTGTAAAGTATATCTCCATAGCTCTTGATCATTTATCTTGCAAAACTAGAGTCATGCTTTAGAGCAGGGGTGTCAAACTCATTTGTTATGAGGGCCAGATCGGATATAAATGAGACCTTGTTGCGCCGCACCATGTGTGTCATAAAATGTAATGCCAGGTAATAGAGATATAAACTTTATAAAGGACACAAACACAAAGATTTTTTTTTACAGAAAATAAAAACATGCTTAAAACATTAGCACTCTTGAAATATTTTGTTTATTTAACAGTATCTGATAACTGACACCTCTTGCTCTGAATTATTGCATCAAAATGTCTGTGCTGTTGCAATCTTGAGTATGCTGTTTAGTTGTGTATCTGTAAGCTGCAAACCTACTTTTGATTTATTGACATTCACCCCAGAAATCTCATGCTCAGAGTTCTCAGTCTAGGACCCAGGGGAAAGCATAAAATGGCTGAGCGATTAAGAGAATCTGGTGAAGCAAGCTATGGTGCAGCAGCAGCAGCAGCAACAGAACAGGAAGCAGGAGATGGCCAGTTCCAGTGCGGGCCTGATAGAAACCCTCCGGGGGCCTGATTCAGCCCCCAGGCCGCATATTTGACACCCCTGCTTTAGAAGGTGTGAAGGACCTCAGAAAGGGGCTTTGATACATACATTTTTGGTATAATCAGGCTATTTGAGCTGTTCCCATGTAGGGAATGCCTTTAATTAATTCTTTGCCTTGATCAACAATTGTTCCTTTTGGTAGGAATGGAAAGAATACATGTTTTCCCTCACTTTGACATTCTGAAGTAAAGAGTTCTGGAGTCATAATGCTTCTACATTCCTGATGTCTAAAATCTAAAGTTTTAAGATGCTGCTCCCATGCCATTGGTTCAAGTCTTTATGAGGTGCCTCCATATCTGGTATTAATCAGGGCATTTGGGCCAGGTAACATTAGCTCAGAAGTAAGTTTCATTTTCTTCAATGGAGCTTACTCTCATGTAAAAGTTTTTAGGACTGCAGCCTAACAGTGCAAACTGAAAGAGAATTATAACCTTCTGAGCCCATTGGCTTCAATGGACTTAGGTATTACACCTGGCTTTAATTGTGATGTTAAAACTAACACAGCTCTTAAAAATGAGAAAAGAACCAATTGTAAATCTGATTTTGTTTGCATACTTATAATGAACACATGAGAGCTTTGAGTAACCCCCCCTTATCTACAGATTTGGATAATGTGTTTTATTTATTACTAGGAATAAGGCCTGTTGTGGAAATAAATACAACGGGCTCTAGAAAGAGGCTCTAGGTGGGGGCCCTGGCCTTGGGCACTCAGCATCAATTTGCTGTGGTGACCTCAGCAGGGTATAATGACACAGAGCTTACTGTTTTGGGGAACTGATCTCTGGGGGAACTGATCTCTGTGTCTGGGGGGACTGATCTTTGCCATCTGAAGAACAGTTGTAATTCTGATTGATCTCCAGCCCTCCCCTGGAGATTGGCAGCAATGGTTCCCCAGGAGGAAAACTACAGCCTTTCTCCGCAGTTGAGACCAAAGCAGCTTACATAATTTTCCTTTCCTCCTTTTGATCTGTACAACAACCCTGTGAGGTAGGTTAGGCTGAAAGCCTGTGACTGGTCCAAAATCACCCACTCAACTTCCATAGCAAGAACCTGGGTCTGGCAGACCCTGCTGTGAAGCACTAACTGCTATACCTAGGGTAGCCAACCTCCAGGTGGAGCCTGAAGACTGCCGGGTATCACAACTGAACTCCAGACAACAGATCTCTTCTTCCTGGAGAAAATTTGCTTTGGAGGATGGGCTCTATGGCATTCTATTCAGCTGAGGCCTCTCCCCTCCCCATACTCTGGCTTCCATAGACTCCACCACAGAATATCCAGGAATTTACCAACCTGGAGCTGGCAACCCTAATCAGGACTGACCCCAGTGTGTTCCCCACAAAGGCCTGGAAAGCACCTCTTGCCTTTCCCTTTTTACTGACAGAACCAAGCTTGGTTGCCTAGCAACAGCCACAGTCCCACAGTCCCATTGGAGCCAAGCAGGAGAAGTGTCTTCATCAGGAGAGACAGCCGCTTGGCAGTTTCTTATGTGAGAGAAGAGCATCTAGGCTGGCAGTGGGCGGGGGAGAGGAGTGGACCCAGCACTTAGCCAATGGCACATGAGTACTCTTGAGTAGTGGTTGATGGGCCAATAGCTGATGGAGTGCACTGCACAGCCAGTGGGAGAGCTGAAAATGGCCAGTACGTGAAGGAATTATATATATAGGATGCATCAACTGAAATAGTTATTTTGCCTTTTTAGGTTTGACATTATGGTATCAGGTGATTGTAGAAAGAAGAACAAACATCCCTCTACAACAAAAGTATCTAACAAGTAAGAACTGTTGGCTTACACAGTTTTTGGTTCTTGCTGCTATCATTGTCTCAAAAATAGACTCATATTCTGCATCATTTTCTGTTACCTTTATGTTTTTTCTTTCGAGAATGAGAAATGAAAATTTTAATGCCTCATATATTTTGTGAATTACTGTAGATGAGTATGCTGTACTGCTTTGATCTTTCCTGTATTCTACAGTTTGATTGGATTGTGATGTGAATAGAAAATAGCACAAAATAAATCAGCTACTGAAAGAAAGAGTGCAACAAGAAGTCGGGGGGTGGTGATGAGAGAAAGAGTCATGCCCACAGATACCACTGCTTACAGCCCTGATTTCCAGATACCCTCAACTACATCCCAAATCCTTTCTCACCTTGTCATTTCAGTCCCTCAAACCTTATTTCAGATCTGTTTTTCTATTATGGAGATCACTTTATTTTCACACAACAAATTTCCCCCCAAAAGTGCATGTGTTTTTCAACAGTGACAGTAAATCAGCAGTATATTTGCATTATACAGATCAGTTACGTACAGAGCACATATGTATACCATGCATGTCATGGAATGAAAGAAACCAGCCATGAAAAATAGAGAACTATTGCCACAAATATTTTTAAAGACAAAATGAAACAGAGTCCATTGGTTTCACTTTCTGCTGAGGTCTCTCTGTATTGGGTTGCAATACACCAGGCACAATCCATGTTCTCCTTCCACCCACACTAATCTCTTGAACAGCTCCAAAAACGAAATGGAACCAGACTTAAGCAAGGCTCCAAGAATCTCCCCTCTTTCCCCTTAGTGTGTATTTATTTATTTAATTTATATCCCGCCCTCCCCACCTCTCGGTGGGCTCAGGGCGGCTACCAGCATACCATAAAATATACATATCATTAAAACATTTAAAATACACATTAACCCCACCCTGTTTCAAGATGGCAACTTTATCAGAGTGGTGTCTTAGATGCCCAACCAATCCAGATGGTGGGAGCCATTCAGGCTGCCGGATTCCCAATCAGGCCAGGGCTGAAGATGTCACTATTAGGCAGCCCCTACCTAAAGGCCTGGTGGAAGAGCTCCATCTTACAGGCCCTGTGGAACTGCAACAAGTCCCGCAGGGCCCTGATGTTATCCGGGAGCTCATTCCACCAGTGTGGGGCCGCCACTGAAAAAGCCCTGGCCCTTGTAACCGCCAGCCGGGCCTCCCTTGGCTCTGGGAGAACCAGGCGGTTCTGGGATCCAGATCGCAGCACTCGCTGGGGAACATATGGGGAGTGTATGTGTGAAAGGAGAGGCAGTACACAAGGAAGCTACCACCTCCCTCAGTGGAGTGCTCTTCATAATAGAGGAGGTGCAATGTTAAAAAATGATGGATATGACCACATCAAGAAGTTCTCTCTTTTAGTGGAAAGAGTAATTTCCTATCTCAGGTATACTTTTCTTGCAAAAAATCAAAAAAGTACTGGCTCTGTTATTTTACCATTTAAATACTGTAGTTGGCAGTGTGTCAAAAAAGTACTGGGTGTACAAATCAACCCCAGAAACAACTGTTTTTCCCCATTGAGGAAACTCTATCCCAGCCTGTTATATACTGAGGCACAAATTTTGTTCACTTTAGCCATACAAAATTTTATCTCTTCATCCTGGCTGTGCTTTTGTTCTTTGCCACACATTATTTAATTTCTTTCTGCTAGTGCAGAATGCGGTGCCAGGCTGTTGCTGGGTATCCCTGTCTGGGAGCACATCCAGCCTGTGCTAAAAGCATTGAACTGGCCGCCTACAGAATACCGAATTTGGTTCTTACCTTTAATGCCCTATATGGTCAGGGGCCTACATACCTAAGGTACTGCCTTTCCCCACATGTTCCCCAGAGAGCACTATGATCAGGGTCCCAAAACCATCTGGCCCTTTCGGGCCCCAAGGAAGCCAGGCTGACTGTGACAAGGGTCAGGGCCTTCTCTGTGGAGGCTCCATACTGGTGGAATGAGCTCCTGGAGGACATCAGGGCCCTGCAGGGCCTTTTACAGTTCCACAGGGCCTGTAAGATGGAGCTCTTCCACCAGGCCTTCGATTAGGGAGCCGCATTACATAGAGCAAGGCCCTGGCCCCAACATCAACGTCAATATTAACATCAATATCAATATTATTATACCACCAACAGCCTGACATAACCCAGACTATGCTGACTGCATACTTGTGATTGCTGCAAATGTCTGCCATCAGGGGTCATTTCGTAGAAAAAAAGGTGTAGGAGCTCATTAGCATAACTCATTAGCATAACTCATTTGCATATGCCACACCCCTAAAGTGTGTCAGAAGGCAACACCCACCCCTCAGGCTCCACTCTACAGGTGAGTGAAACTGACCTGCTCTTCCTCCATTCCCTTCCCCATCCAATACTTTGTGCAATAAAAATAAGTGTTAAGAACACACCCTCATTCTCTTCCTGCTCCCTTGAAACCACCAGGTTTCAAGTAGACTTGAGATACCCAGGACATGTGCACCACCCATCCCTTTCCCTTCCCCTCCCCACAACAAGACACCCTGTGAGGTAGGTGGGGCTGAGAGAGGTCTTTTGAGAACTGCTCATGAGAGAACAGCTCTGAGTGAACTTGTGACTGGCCCAAGGTCACACCAGCAGCTGCATGTGGAGGAGTGGGGAACCAAACCCGGTTCTCCCAGATTAGAGTACAACTCCTGACCACTACACCAAACTGATGGGGTGGAAGCTGCTGAAGGGTTGGTGAAATTTCTCCAGTACTTATGTGCCATGTGCCCAGATAAAAAATGGTATACTTAAAACATTTATATGCCACCTTGAGCAAGTCTCTGGAAAAGCAGCACACAGTCATAAAAGGAACAATGATAAAATTATCAATATTAAAACAAAACATAAAAAACAATAAAGACCCTAGCAGGGCTTTCCCTGGGGCACTGCGCCTCTGCACTGCTCGGGGAAGCCGAGGAGGGGGCGGGGCTTGGTCATGTGCCCGCCCCCTGGGCTTCTCACTCCCGGAGCTGCGCTCCTGTGCACTCCTGCTCCAATGGACCCCTGTCTGCCATCGTTATGTTAGTTGTACTAGCACTTTATAATTTGTTATATTTAGGATTATACTGTCGTGATTTTATTAATCTCCTTTTTAAAGCGTTTTTATACAGTTTTGTAAGCCGCCCTGAGACCTGCTTTGCAGAGAGGGTGGGATATAAGTCAAATAAATAAAGAAATGATAGATAATAACTCAAAATATCCCTTAACTCCCTTTTCACCAAACACAAACACTGTTGGTAGGTGGTCAAACCTGATTATAAAGAGTGGAAGTAGCGTTGACAGCAATTTTCCTTTAAATTTGTATTATTATTATTATTATTTTTGCTAAAGACCATGTTTGACATTACTAGTCTTTGGACAGTTTGAGGATTTTGTAAAAACAACTTTTATAAAGGAAATTTATCAGCAAAAAAATGCAACTGTAAGCATAGAATTGGCTACACATCTCTGTAATTTGTACAATCCTCTTGTTTTTGGATTACAACCCATATTTTATATATTACTGCTCAACAAAATTTGTTGCAATAAAAATCAGCAATATTACTTGAAACACAGAAGAATGTAAAGGTACCCCAAGTCTGAAAACTATGGAGCATTAGGAGAATTCAGTGCTTCTTTAGCAACTATTGATTGAAATTCTATTTTTCTATGTAGGGTTAATTTTGTTATTTAAATATTTATCATTTGTGTACAGGTAAATCTTAACAAAGATCGGGTACAAAGTTACTCTGGTGGGAAAATATGATCATTTCTAAGGTAAATTTGTTTCATGTCAAATTCTGGACTAGATTTGCCTGGAGCACAGAAGAAAAATGAATGGAGCATATGAACTGCACGATTATTAATACTTAGTATTACTAAACATATTCACTAATAGAATAATACACAGTGTAAACATATACTCCTTGAGATTTATACAGCGAGTACAGTTCACAAATTATCATTCTCTAGCAACTGCTTTACAAATACCCCAATATTTGTCCATGTAAGTAAGTCAAGAGAAGGCTCTTTTTGTCATATCCATGCCAAATCCATGTGTGGGAAGTAAGCTGCCAATAAAAATCAAGGCAGAATATGTGGATCAGGCACTAAAATGTTGAGGAACACTATGACAGGCATCTTGAGAAGGATATATGATACATACACCACCTGCCCCCATGCAGTTCTTATAACACAAAACTATCTCTGTATACCATTTGGACCTATTTTTGTTCATCTAAGTGAGCTAGATTGTGTTTGGAGAAAATACTGTACTTAGAATTCAGTCTGCCTCAGTTGTGCACATTACACTGTTCTCAGCTACTCTGGAAATGGAATATGTCTATTCAGGGACCTGTACAGCATACTTCTAGCTATTAAGCTTTGATCTCTTCTCACCAGTGAATTTTATATTTTTAAACCTTGGTTCAGCTGCATTTGCACCTTTTTAGAATAATACAAAAAAGATTTCTTCTTGTTCGTTTGTACATTTATTTTTATGAAGCTTTTTTGAGAACTTCATTGAATTAATAATGCATTGTCCATATTAAGTATTGAGTCAGGAGACAATAAATCAAATGCAGGCTTTTATTCAAAACATCGTTCAGCTCAGAGACAGGTCTGGCAAGAACAGCACTCAACTTATAGTGTTCCTACAAATAACTATATACAATTTAACTATGAAGACTCAATTTCATTGAACCTAAGCAGGGATCTGTGATTGGTTCCCTGGATTGGCCTCAGGACCAATGAGAAGTCTTTATTCGGCAGCCAATAAGGATGAGGGGATTATAATACAACAGCCCCAACAAAGCTATGCATAACTCAATAAGAAAACATAACAGTCCATAAACCAGGGATCCTATACACTGCTATTTTATCTTATTGGACTATCTTGTATGTATATTACATGTCGTGTTACAATATTTTCTACAAAACATTTGCTTTGATACACTTATGGATTGAACTTGTTTCTGATTAAAGGTTATTTGGAAAACTCATGCAGACACTGTGTAAACCTATATACTATTAGCAATGTGTGGCCCCCATCTGCCAATACCTAAATCCACAGTTCAGGGCCACACAGATGCAAAACAGATTTTTTCAACAAACTTGGGGGAAGGAAGGGATATACACTGCTGCCTTTCATCACTGAGCAGAGGGAAAAGATGCTCCCTGTATCAGGGACATCTGATGAACCCTCATACAGCAGAGGAACATGTCCACATTAGATAAAAGCCCAAAGGGAACAGTGTCATAGGATCCAAGCCATTGCTTTTTGGTGGATGTAAGTCAGGCATTCTGCTGAGAAAGAAAAAAATTACAAGGGGAGGCCTGCAAGAAACTTTGCTTCCCTCTCCCCCCTTCTCTGTCAAAGTTCTTCTTCTGTCTTTCTGCACCCACCCCTTATCTATCAATCTTCCCTCACCTCCCCTTCTCCTCTCATCCCTTCTATGTCAGCTTTCCTCCCTGCCCCTTCTCTAGCAATCCATTTTACCCCTTTTCTCCTCTCACTCCTTGTATATCTCACCCTTCTTTTACACCAGCCCTTCTTAGACAATGTCCTTTCCCTCATCCAGGGGTCCGTTGGAGCGGGAGCGCACAAGAGCGCAGCTCCAGGAGTGAGGAGCCCAGGGGACGAGCCATGACCAAGCCCCGCCCCCTCCTCAGCTTCCCCGAGCAGTGCAGAGGCGCAGCGCCCCAGCGAAAGCCCTGCTAGGGTCTTTATTGTTTTTAATGTTTTGTTTTAATATTGATAATTTTATCATTGTTCCTTTTATGACTGTGTGCTGCTTTTCCAGAGACTTGCTCAAGGTGGCATATAAATTTTCTAAGTATACCATTTTTATCTGGGCACATGGCACATAAGTACTGAAGAAATTTCACCAACCCTTCAGCAGCTTCCACCCCATCAGTTTGGTGTAGTGGTCAGGAGTTGTACTCTAATCTGGGAGAACTGGGTTTGATTCCCAGCGCCTCCACATGCAGCTGCTGGTGTGACCTTGGGCCAGTCACAAGTTCTCTCAGAACTGTTCTCTCATGAGCAGTTCTCAAAAGACCTCTCTCAGCCCCACCTACCTCACAGGGTGTCTTGTTGTGGGGAGGGGAAGGGAAAGGGATGGGTGGTGCACATGTCCTGGGTATCTCAAGTCTACTTGAAACCTGGTGGTTTCAAGGGAGCAGGAAGAGAATGAGGGTGTGTTCTTTACGCTTATTTTTATTGCACAAAGTATTGGATGGGGAAGGGAACGGAGGAAGAGCAGGTCAGTTTTACTCACCTGTGGAGTGGAGCCTGAGGGGTGGGTGTTGCCTTCTGACACACTTCCGGTATGTTAGGGGGTGTGGCATATGCAAATGAGTTATGCAAATGAGTTATGCTAATGAGCTCCTGCACCTCTTTTTCTACAAAATGACCCCTGCATCCCTTCTCAGTCTGCCCCACTTTCTCTCCCCCTTTCTCTCCCCCAAGAATCTCCCTCTGTCCTTTCTCTTTCTTCTCCCAGCAGACAATCCCCTATTCTTTCTCTTTCTCTCTCTCTCCTCTTAGACAATCCCCTTCTTTCTGTGTTTTTCTCTCAGACAATTCCCTCTTGTTTCTGTTTTTCATTCCCCCCTAAACCAATCCTCTTCTTTCTCTTTCTCTCCCCCTCCCTCAGACAGCCCCCTTGTTTCTCTTTCACCCCAAAGAGCCAATCTCCCTACTTTCTTTTCCCCTACAGTGGTAATGCCTTTGGGAGGCCCACAAAACTTGCGAGGGGGGGGAGAGAATGCCACATCTCCCCCCCCCCATTACGACTCCAGGCCCCACCACACAACTACAATGACAGTGTCAGTATCTGGAAGCCACTCCAAGCCTAGACTCGTTCCTGGCATCCTCCACCACTATGGCCGGCCCCAGAGGCTCTCCTAGAGTCCTCTTCCATGCATCCTGGCTCGAATAGGCCTCCATAGTGCTCCATCATGGCAGCCAGGTAGGGAGCAGTTCTCAAAGTGCTCCGCTTATGCAGCCTCTGCCAGAATTTGCTTTGGCAGTAGCTGGGTTCATAGCTGCTCCTGGCATCCTCTGCCATGGTGGCTGGTCTGGAATCCCACCTCTGCCACCAACTCAACTGGTGTGTTGTCTGTGCATGCGCAAACAACTCATTTAAAAAAAATTGAGGGAATTTAACCCCTGGTGTATTTTTAAAAACGTTTTGCATTTTTCTGCACACCAGGGGAAGTGCCATAAGTATGCAGAAAAATCTCTTTACCCTCCATGTGCCCCCTATCTGCGGAAATAAATATCTGCACATAAGGGGCACAGTTGGAAATTAGATATATAGATTAATATGCATTTATAATTAGCTCTAAAGTAATGCTGTACCACGTGAGATTATGGATATACTGTTTCTTAAGTAAGTTAGCCTATGGGGCATTTATCACCTGCTACCTTAACTGCTCCAATTTACACAGCAAGCTAACATTCCTGGAAGTCTGTGTGCATTGTTAATAAACTGGTTCTCCTTTTATCTGGCTGCCAGAACTGACAGAGGACTATGAATGTTCAAGGAATGAATTATACCTCAAGTATGCTGTCAGCTTCCCCTTAATCCTACAGATTTCTCTCGCACTATGGCTGCAGTGTCAACTTTTGGGGAGGGGGTATTTCTCGCAGCAATCATTCTGAAACTGTTAGTTTCATTTTCTATTGTTAGAAGCCACTGTCATGCTGCTTGCATTTTGTATCACTGTTTTGGTTAAGTGAGCTTTTTGAAGGTTTAAAAAGCACATGTAGAATATTTTCTTTTCAATTAAAGGAAATGCCCTGCTACAAGTTCAGGTAAGACTCTATTCAAAGGCCATTAAAAAAAAATTAAATGCTCACATACACAGAATGTTTTTAGCTGATCTGCATTTGGAGCTTGAAAGGACACATGCGATTTTATATGGAAAAAATCAAAGAGAGCAACTTTGATTAAAAAATATTTTCCCTCTACAGAACGGTGAACCCTGCTTGTCAGCACATCTCTAGTTTTTCTTTCATCTAATAAGCTAGCTAGGCTAGTGCTGCAAAAGAACATTATAATATTAACAATGCAGCTGGAAAGCTCTCTGCTTTAGAATGAATTAACTTTCTCTGCAGTGCAGAAAAACACCAAGTAAAATTGGCTCAGCTCTGAATAGTAAGTTTAACCCCTTAGGTGCAACATGATAATATTTGTGTCTCAACAGTTTTTATCAAATAACTATTTAAATGTATTGAAATCAAGCAATAAACTCAGCAACAGTGTAAAATGTTCCTGTTTTCTTTCTCTTCCCCCCCTTTAAAATCTTTGCACCAGCTATATATATATATTTAAAAAATATTAATGACTTGAATGCCTGACTTGGTACCCGTCAGTTTGGTGTAGTGGTTAAGTGCGCAGACTCTAATCTGGGAGAACCGGATTTAATTCTCCACTCTTCCACTTGCAACTGCTGGATGACCTTGGGCAAGCCATAGTTCTGTCACAGCTGTTCTTGATAAAGAGCAGTTTCTGTCAGAGCTCTCTCAGCCTCACCTACCTCACAGGGTGTCTGTTGTGGGGAGAGGAAGGGAGAGGAGTTTGTAAACTGCTCTGAGATTCTGAGTGAAGGGTGGGATATAAATCCAGTCTCCTGCTGCTACTGCTGCTGCTCCTCCTCCTTCTCATTTTCCAAATGATTTTCCAGATCATTTATCTCCTTGAATCCTTTTCAGCAAAACTCAGTTTTGAAATAGAATATCCAGTCCACACACATTTCATAACTATCCAGTTCTTCAGCATTCTAGCTTTGAAACTACAGGCGAGACATGGATTTATTGGGGCCAACCAATAAAAGCGAATGAGTTAATGGCCCCAGTTAGTCAGGTACTAAGTTAAAACAATTGTGCAATTAGTATACATTGATTTAACATGGGAGTCTTGTGTAACAACATGGTTTCTTGTAAAATATAAGCAGCTGGTCATTTTTAACTAAAAACTTAAGTTGAATACAGTTCTACAGTTCCATAAAGCCTGCAAGATGGAGCTCTTCCACCCGGCTTTTGGTTGAGGAGCCGCCACCACCACCACTATCACCAGGGCAGGAGCTCCTTTGCATATCAGCATTTCGTAGCAGGAGCTCCTTTGCATATCAGGCCACACACCCCTAATGTAGCCAATACTCCAAGAGCTTACAGGGCTCTTCTTACAGGTGCTACTATAAGCTCTTAGAGGATTGGTTGCATCAGGGGGTGTGGCCTAATATGCAAAGTAGCTCCTACTACAAAATGAGCCCTGACTATCATCAGCATCACCAACACTAACAACTGAGAAATATATAGAACCCTGTTCCCTGGGTCCACCATTTACAGCCTGTGCCTGCCGCATATATATGATAGAGATCAAGGAGCTAATGAGCAAGGCAGACCATAGAATATATTAACATGAATGTTGCTGCCATCCCTAAGTATTTATTTTACATTTAGCTAGCACTTTATGATATTGGATTGTTTTTAGATGGTTTTATCTATGTTATAATTGTTTACTTATGTTTTATCCTTCTGTAAGCCGCCCTGAGCCTGCTCTGGTGGGGAGGGTGGGGTGTGAATTGAAAAATAAGTACATATAAACCCCTAACTAGTCCACTATGTAATAAATCTCTTCTGACACTGTTCTGTTGATTTGCTTTGAATTGCTAGGATGGTTGCGAGCAGAGATCATTTTGTAGAAAGAGAGGTGCAGGAGCTCATTAGCATAACTCATTAGCATAACTTATTTGCATATGCTACACCACTTGACATCACTGGAAGTATGTCAGAGAGAGGGGGAGGGGGGAGAGAGAGGGGGAGGGAGGGAGAGAGGACAGCTACTAATCCAAGCCTCAGAAATACCACTGTTGTGGGAGGATAGTTTTAGTGGTGGCTGAAGCCTTCAGAAGGCTGGTCGGAGGAATAAGGACCTTTCCAGGGGATGGGGTCATTTTGCTGCAGCCATGACACAAGCAGGCATTCCCCTCTGGGGGGGCAGGCACGAACTCCCGGAGCTGAGCTCCCCCGAGCTCCTGCTCGAAATGACCCCTGGTTGTGAGACTATCTACAGATCCTTAATTCACCCTCCCCCCCCCCCCCCCAGAAGTTTCCACACACCCAGTTTTTAATCAGTTAACAGTGCCATGCTAAGCAGATCTGCTCAGATGTATTCAATGGGGTTTATCAAGAAAGTAGTTTTAAGATTGAACTGTTAATCCCCTTCCAATACTAGACTCTGAAATATAGTTTGCACATTTTGCTTAATTTCAGTAGAGAAGGAGAACACTATATAGGTTTTACAAACCAAAAAGCTATGCTTTAATTTTTATGGAAGTAGTTGAGAAGCACCTGGCTGCATTGATTAAGTACAAATCCCCCGGGCCAGATGATATGCACCCAAGAGTGCTCAAAGAACTTTCTAGAGAGCTTGCAGAGCCTTTGTCCATCATCTTCCAGACTTGAGGATGGGAGATGTGCCACAAGACTGGAGAAGGGCAGATGTTATCCCAATTTTCAAAAAAGGACGAAGGATGACCCAGGAGACCCAGCCTGACTTCTGTCCCAGGGAAAATACTGGAACAGATTTTAAAGAGATTGTGTGTGGTGGGACATAAAATTTGCAAAGCGTCCACAATCATGTAACTTCCTGACCTGTCTGGATGACAACTTCCTTCATAAATAGGTGAAGAAACCTATGAGGGGCTTGGCCATACTCGACATAATGCTGACCAACAGGGAAGAGATACTAGATGGGGTGAAAGTGGTGGGGATCTTAGGGGGAAATGACCATCTCCTGCTAGAATTCTTTTTGCTGTGGGGAACTAAGGAAGTTCGTAAGCACACGTGTATGTTAGATTTCAGGAAGGCAGACTTTAATAAATTTAGAGGTATGATGAAAATCATTCTATGGGCAAGACTGCAGGAAGGGAAAGCAGCAAGTGAAGGGTAGGATCTCCTGAACAAGAACTCTTGCAAGCTCAAGCTGTTGCTAGGGAATCCTAATTAAAATAATTAAATAATTATGTTAATAGTAATTAAAATTATTAAAAATGAACAAATAATTGGGGCCAAGACCTGACCTGGATAGCTCAGGCTAGATCTCATCAGATCTTGGAAGTTAAGCAGGGTCAGCCCTGGTCAGTATTTGGAAGGGAGACTACCAAGGAAGTGTAGTCTGTTGCCATGAGAATTCCATAGGGTTGCCATAGGTCAGCTGTGACTTGATGGCAAAAGGGGGGGGGGGGACAGACAGCATTAACCCAAGAGTTTACAAAAAAATTCAGATATGACATTGAGTCAAACATCAAATTATTAGTTTTTTTTTTTTTTTTTAGCAAAAATATGTAGTTAAAATCTGCAATCAGCCAGTTACAGTTAAGAGTATATATGCCATGGTATTCTGGAAGACAGGAAACATCATGGCTGATTGATATAGTTCCAAAAATCTGTTATCATGCATGAATAACCATATTTTTAAAAAATGAGTAGCAACAGTAGGCTGTGTTAGACATTTTCCTCACCTAACAACATAAACTCATGATGTGTCATACTTGTGCTCACCTGTACTAATTTGAGATGAACAATGCCATTTTTTATTTCAAACCAGATTTTTATTTATTTATTTACTTCATTTATACCCCAGTTTATAGAATCATAGAATCATAGAGTTGGAAGGGACCTCCAGGGTCATCTAGTCCAACCTCACACACAATTCAGGAAATTCACAAATACCTCCTCCCCACTGACATCTGTTCCATACCCAGAAGATGACAAAAACCTCCAGGATCCCCGCCAAATTGGCATGGAGAAAAATTGTTTCCTGACCCCAGATTGGCAATCAGCATTTCCCTGGGCATGTAAAAAAAGGGGCACAAGAACTAAGCACTGATGCAACCCTTTCTGCCCCCCTCTCATGATCTGCCTATTACTTCTCGGCCTTTTGGCTAAGAAGTGTAAACACTCTATATAAAAAGTCATGATCTGCCTAAGTTCATAGGCCGAAGACAGACTGGCCGTCTGGGCTGCTCTGCCTCCGCTTTACAAGCGGAGGCAGAGCAGCCATCCAGACGGCCGCATCTGGCCCCAGGAGGCGGCCCGGACGTGTCGCGTCCGGCGCCATGCTCCTAGTGCACCAGCCGAGCACCACTTTAAAGTGGTGCTCGGCTGGTGTGGGGCGGCCCGAACGCGCGTTTGACCCGCCGAAGCGGGTGCGAACGCGCGCGAGCTGGGGCGGCCCCGCGGCGTTCCCTCGCCGCTTGAGGAAGCCGCCTGCAGTGTGATCGCTGCGGGTGGCTTCTTTCTGGCGGCGTGGGAACGCCGCGGGGCGGGGGAAATTCCCCCGCCCCATTCTGCCGCGCCAGGAAGGCGCGGCAGAATTCAGGTCTGTCTTCAGCCATAGAATCAGCACTGCAGTCATATGGCCATCCAGCCTCTGTTTAAAAACCTCCAAAGAAGGAGAGTCCACCACCTCCCAAGGAAGCCTGTTCCACTGAGGAACTGCTCTGTCAGGAAGTTCTTCCTGATGTTTAGCCGAAAACTCTTCTGATTTAATTTCAACCCATTGGCTGTGGCCACACACACTAAACAATCCACTTTCAATCCACCTTCAGTGCACTTTGCAACTGGATTTGTGTTGTGTGAACTGGCAAAATCCAGTTGGAAAGTGCATTGAAAGTGCATTGAAAGTGGATTATTTAGTGTGTGTGACTGCAGCCATTGATTCTGGTCCGACTTTTTGGGGCAACAGAAAACAACTGTGCACCATCCTCTATATGAGAGCCCTTCAAGTACTTTAAGACGGTTATCATATCACCTCTCCGTCGTCTCCTCCCCAGGCCAAATATACCCAGCTCCTCCAACCTTTCGTCATAGGATGTGGTCTCCAGACCCCTCACCATCTTTCTTGCTCTCCTCTGAACACATTCCAGCTTTGTCTGTATCTTTCTTAAATTGTGGTGCCCAAAACTGAACACAATACTCCAGATGAGATTTAACCAGAGGAGAGTAAATTGATACCATCACTTTCCGTGATCTGGACACTATACTTCTGTTGATACAGCCCAAAATCGCATTTGCCTTTTTAGCTACCGCATCACACTGCTAACTCATGTTCAGTGTATGGTCTACTAAGGCCTCTAGATCCTTTTCACCCAACCTATAATCATGCATTTGATTTCATTTTATTTGTTTGAGCCCAGTTTTCCAGCTTCTCAAGATCATCATGTATCCTGACTCTGACTTCTACCATATTTGCTACCCCTCCCAATTTAGTATCATGGGCAAATTTAATAAGCATTCCCTCTATTCCTTCATCCAAATAATTTATAAAGATGTTGAACAAAACAGGTCCCAGGACAGATCCACTTGTCACTCCAAGAATCTGAGGAACCATTCACAAGCACTCTTTGGGTGCAATCTGTCAACCAGTTACAGATCCACTTAACAGTTATAGGGTCCAAACCACATTTTATCAACTTGTCAACAAGAATATTATGTGGAACCTTATCAAAAGCCTTACTGAAATCAAGATAAACTATGTCTACAGCATTCCCCCAGTCCAGCAAGGTAGTAACTTTCTCAAAAAAAGAGATAAAGTTAGACATGACTTGTTCTTGAGAAACCCATGCTGGCTCTTAGTAATCATAGCTGTCCTTTTTAAGTGCTCAAGGACTAATTGTTTGATGATTTATTCTAAAACTTTTCCAGGTATAGACATTAAGCTGATGGGTTGGTAGTTACCTGGATCCTCCTTTTTCCCCTTCTTGAAGATGGGGACAACATTTGCCTGCCTCCAATCTTCTGGCACCTTACCTGTTCTCAAAGAATTCTCCAAAATAATGGCCAGAGGCTCAGAATTTGCACCCACAAGTTCTTTTAGTACCCTTGGATGCAGTTCATCTGGCATTGAGGACTTTGTTCATTTAAAGAAACTAGGTGCTTATTTACTACCCCTATGCATCCTTTTCCTCATCACGTATTCTGTTTTTGCCATGTTGAGCACCGTTTCCCTTGCAAGAGAAGACTGAGAAAAAGTAGGAATTGAGCAGTTCTGCCCTCTCTTCATCACCTGTTACGATTTCACTTTCCTGTCTCCACAGTGGGCCTATCATGCACTGGCGCAGTGATGGGGGCCGCCCGGCACAGCAGTGGGGGCGGCCTGGCACAGTGGCGGGGGTGGCCCAGCACGCACGCACTTTGTGCGCACATACAGAAGCCCCCGCCCCCCTGGCACTTTCAAAACTCTACGCCCCTGCTATCATGTCCTTGCTCTTTTTCTTACTTTGAACATAATAAAAGAACACTTTTTTGTTGTTTTTAGCATCTCTCACTAACCTAAGCTCATACTGAGCTTTAGCTTTCCTAAGTCTCTCTCTCTACAAGCACCGGTTGTTTATGTTCATCCTTGGTTATAAGGCTCTCCTTCCACTTTCTGAATGAGTCTTTTTTATTTCTCAAATCTTTAGAAAGCTGTTTATGTAGCCACCTGGGCTTCTTTAGACTCCTCTAATTTTCCTTCTCAAAGGAATTGTTTGTGATTGTGCCTTCAGTATTTCGCTTTTGAGAAACTCCCATCCCTCTTGAACTCCCTTCTCCTTAAATATTTCTGACTATGGGATTGTACCCAGCATAACTTTTAAGTTTTTCAGAATTTGCTTTCCTGAAGTCCAACCTGTATGTCTGATTATGTACAGCTTTTACCTTTCCCCAAGATTGTAAATTCCAAAATTACATGATCACTACAACCCAAAATTCAATGGTCACTATTACCACCATGCTCTTCCCCCCAGCAGGTATCCAAAGCAGCTTATGCCATTCTGCCCTCTTCCATTTTGTGCTCACAACAACACTGTGAGATTGGTAAGGCTGAGATGGAGTGGCAGTCCCAAGGCCACCCAGTGAACTTTAACAGCAGAGTGGACATTCAAACCTTGATCCCCCAGTTCCTAAAACAACACATTAGCCACTACATCACACTCAAATGCCTAATGCTATATATTATTTCTCCGTATATTCTGTCTTCACATACAGAAAGTAACCTGTTCTTCCTCTTAAGATTCCTGCAAACAGTTGACCTTTTTTATATTCCAAACTTATATTTACACCCTTTCACTCTTTATGTACATTGCCCAAGTAATCTTGAGAGTATGATTTGTCTGCTCTATGAGCTACACTTTTGTGGTCTTCTAAACTGTTCCTTCTTTATATCAAATGCTCCAAGAGGGGAAGGTGTCTTCTAAAGTGCTTCTTTCCTCTTGATCTATATTTTGTTGTTAAAGTTTATTCACTCGAGTCAATTAAATTAGAGAAGAGGGGAGAGAATACATGGAGGCAGGACTGAAAAACTTGCTGAATATGGTGAATTAAACTACCTTGAAAGAAACTCTTGTTTAAAACCCAATAAACAAATGGAAACAAATTCATTCCCTTCACCATTCATCTCCATCTTTTTATCATGATGCATACATTCTGAGGTGCTGACTGAAGGAATCTCTCCAGGTGGTACAACACAGTCTTTTTGCACACCCCACATTTGGCTGCAATGGGAATTGAAATGATGGTTCCACACAGCATTTTACAGAGAATTACATTCCACATAGAACAAAGTTTGGCTGAGGTCACACTCACTAAATAATCCACTTTCAATCCACTTTCATTGCACTTTCCAACTGGATTTTACTGTCTGAACTGGCAAAATCCAGTTGGAAAGTGGATTGCAAGTGGATTGAAAGTGGATTATGTAGTGGGTGTGACCGCAGCCTTTGTGTCCACATGCACACAAAATCTTATACCCAGAATTAAACTTTGTTGGTCCAAAGGTGCCACTGGACTCAAACTATGTTCTATTCTTCAGACCAACGTGGCTACCCACTGGAATCTATTCCACCTAGAAGTCTGGCAATGCTCATCCCCATGGGCAAGATCCTACTATTATGTTTATGTGGAAGTAAAACCCATTCAGCAAAGAGAAAGAAATGGTAATTAAAGACTTTCCTCACCCGCTGAACTAATTATGGATTCATTCAGGAATGCTGTGGCACCCAGTGAAAGAATTAATTAAGGGGAAGCTGCTTTAAAACAACCAGGATATTTAAAGGTACATCCACATTATATATATGTATGGATAGCTTGCATAACTGCATTTTACATTTTAAAAAAACAACAACCGCAAAACACTAAACCCCCTATGAATCAGGTCTGGAAAAGACAGAAAACAGTAGAAAGTGCAGCTGACTGATACAATGTTATCTGCATTCCTACATTCTAAACAGAGGTAACTCTTCTAAGACAATTACTTAAGAAGGGTAGACTAAGGCTGAGGACAGACTGGCAATCTGGAGTGAGATGAATGCGGAGGAAACTGCTGCGGGGGAAAAACTCCCCGGGGCTGGCCGTTCACACCGGCCAGTGTATTGCGCAACGGTGCCGATACGGAGTTCAGACTGCTGCGGAGTGGCCCCAGGTGGGCCAGCCTCCGCAGCTCGTGATAGGGCTGTTTCAGCAATTTGCACATGTGCGCACATGTGCAAACTGGCAAAACGCCGCGTTCACACTGCCGCCTCCGCTTGCCTCCCGCCTTCTTCCGGTTCACACTGCCTGGAAGCGGGAGGCAAGCGCAAGATGGCCCCTGGACACCGGTTTCTCCCGGTGTCCTGTTAAAGCGGATAGAAAGCGAGTGGGAGACGGGTAAGTGCGAAACAGAGCCGATGGACAGATGCGCATGTCTGAACGTGCTCCCTTCTTCCACTTCCAACGCGGGGTTGTCCTGCTTTACATTGCCAGTCTGTCCTCAGCCTAAAGAACTACATGGAACCATCTTCTGACTCATTCCTTCTCCTGGTAGAATTCATGATTATGCTGTGGTATATAGTGAAAGTCTTCAAATATTTTGTTACATGTATTGATCCTTGCAGTGAACTATGTATATTCCAATGGAGCCTAATCAAGTGAACTTCCTCAAGAATTTTGCCTTTATCCACTGATGTTTATTTACGTATCTCCTTATTTATAAAAGCTCAAAAAAGGCTTACCAACTTTGAAAATACAACCGTAATCACAGCAATAGAATATGACAAAAAATTAATTAGGGGGAAAAAGAACAAATCCAGGGTAACAATATCTCAACACTCCAAGGTATTTTTATAAACTAAACCTCTCCACAATACAATATGATTGAGCTGAATATATTCCAGCTTTGTTGAAGGAACAACAGAGAAGGTCCTGCTTATAGCTGTTGCTGACCTTGAATGCTGAGTGTCATAAGTTTTAAGTTGGTTCAATGTCTTAATAAGCACAAAGGCTGATACACTGAAATGACCTTCCTAACGAGTACTGAATTCAAGCTATGGAGAACTCATTGGAGAAAGTGGAGAGTCAAATATATTCAAGTACACAAATTATCAACCAGACATATTTTAGGATTAAAATATTTAGTAAGAACATTATCTCCATTGTTTATCCATATTATCATTCTTGGTGATCATTCTTGCTGATCATCTATACCAGGGGTGTCGAACTCATTTCTTATGAGGGCTGGATATGACATAAATGAGACTCTGTTGGCCGGGCCATGTGTGTCATACAATGTAGTGCCAGGTAGTGGAGATATAAACTTTATAAAGGACACAGACAAACACAATTAAAGATTTTTTAAACTTTAAATAAAACATGCTTAAAACACTAGCACTTTTGCAATATTTTGTCTATTTAACAGTCTGATAACTGACACTTCTTGCTCTGAATTATTGCATCAAAATTTCTGTGCTGTAGCAATCGAGTATGCTGTTCAGGTGTGCATCTGTAGGCTGCAAACCTACTTTTGATTTATTGACATTCATTACAGAAATCTCATGCTCAGTGTTCTGAGCCTAGGACTCAGGGGAAAACATGAAATGGCTGGGCATTGGAACCTTTTGTACATAAACTGCTTCATGTACTGGTCAAGAACATGAGAAGGCATCCTGAGGGCCATGTGTTTGTCTACAAAACTATAGTCTTCCCCAGAGAAACAACTACAACTTCCTACAAAGGAAATGTGCTGGGTGAACTTGGTCTGGACACACACTCTCAGCCTAACCCACCCCACTGGCTTGTTGTTATTCCTCCTCTAAAATAGCGCACATTGCTTTCTTACTGAGAAAGACTGGATCATGAGGGCATGAATACAGTGAAAAGGGGGAGGGAACCCAGTTGCCCCCAGGAGAGCTCTGGCATAAAGAGCCCAATAAAACACACACACACACTGTAGCAAGGCACACAAAAGCTTGTACCTTGAACAAAACTTTGTTGGTCTTAAAGGTGTTTGGTATTTCTCCTATGTGGTTGAGACAGGCCAGCAAGCTCTCTCTCATTCCCTCCCTCCCTTCAGGGAGGAGCCTCAGTCAATGGAAGGAAAGAAAGGCTTCCCTTTGTCTCCTGCAGCCTGGCCAAGAAGCAAACTCTGGCTGTTCCCTCTCTCCCCCTGGGAGGAGGAGGAGCCTCAGCCAGTTCTTTACCAGACTCTCTCAATCACACAGGTGAGGCTTGCCTATCTATCTCTCCTGTGCGATTGAGAGAGACTGGTAAAGCAAGCTGTGATGTGACAGCAGCAGCAGAACTGGAAAAGGAAGCTGGAAACAGCCAGGTCCTTGGGGCCCTCTGAGGGCCTGATCTGGCCCTTCAGCTGCATGTTTGACACCCCTGATCTATACCCTTTAAACACATTAACCTACCTGACCATATGGATGCAGGAAATGTACATTCTACTCAGTACAAAATATTTCTTTTACATCCACATTATCCCCAATATAAAATATTTCATAGAAGCCCTAAAGAGTTAATATTTTTATATGAAAGAGTAGAAGAGAATGTATGCATTGCAAGTAGTCTCTCAGGATCCGTACCCATAAAATGAACCAATCATAGATGGGATTGCTGTGTAGGAATATGTGTGGGTTCAGGAGAGGTGTCATCATTGAATCATCTCATAACACAACATTTTCTTTTTATAGGGTACAGGTTGTACCTACTGCATCACAGATTTGGCTGTCAAGGGTGCAGACAATATCAGAATTCTTCCATGTATTCTGAAACACTGACCTGATGTCGAGGAATGGTTTTCAAAGAGTTATTTCAGTGGTATCTTCTCTACAAACTGTATTACACTGATGTAGAAATGTTCAAGGAGCATAGCAAAGGACACCAAAGACAGATGGTTGTTTACAATTCGAATTACCACTGCCAATAAATATTTTTATTGCTATGGTTGCAACAATAAATACTCTCTCTTGGAATCAAGCTTGTAAGGATTAAGAAATTAAGAGTGCTTGAGAAAGCTTACTGCTTATATTATATGAACAGATGTATTATTTGAGAATTATTAAGCAGACTGGTTAGTCTGTTCATAAGAAGTGCTTTAGCTGGAACAAACTGTAGGTCCATCTAGTCCATTATTTTGTCTGCTACAGGAGCCAGTCAGATATCTGGGAAGCTCACAAGGCATAATGAAGATGGTGCTCTTGATGGCCCCTGCAGCTGGTAATCAGAAGTATGCTACTTCTGAATATGGAGGTTCCATTTTTAGCTATCATGTCTAGGAGTAATTGAAAAGCATAGCTTTCATGAATCTCTCTTAAGCCCTACATTTTCCACTGGCAAGAAATCTGACCAGGCCAACTGTAATCCATAAAATACCTAAACAGGGGTGCTAACCTACATGACACATTCATGTAAACTACCCATTGAGAGTATTATTTTGTATTATGTATTATTCCAATTTTGTATCACAAAGATTAACAGAAATAGAAGTCCACAAGGCTGTTGTAAAGCAAATGCAAAGTCTACATTTAAAATTATTTTAATTAGATGTTTGTAGATGAGTCTCTCTACAAATCAGAACAAATAGTTATACAGATAAATTTGTTCTGATATTTCTGAGATATGTGGAATAAAGAATATCTGTCTGTTTTGTTACAGACTGTAATTTTTAAGTTTCTCTGATTTCAGATATACTACATGTCCGATTTCTCTGATTTCAGATATACTACATGTCCGAAATGATGTTGAATTCTGATTTTAATGAGTACAAAACTTTATAAAAGGATGCAATGAACCAATTAAAACTGGCACTCTTTTTGAACTTGAAGATGTGATTGTTCATGGCTTCAGCAATCTTACCTTTCTCATTTACCGGTAGCAAAGACAGAAAAAGAGAATTATTTTAAACCCCAATGGTTTTCAAGTGGCAAAATAATATAAAAAGTTTTAGGTGATGATATGAGTCATTGATATTCTGTGTTATTATACATGAATGAAAACATGCCCAGTCTCCAGTTTTATCTTCCTGTTTTAATCAAATCTAAAACTTGCAATGTAATGATTAGAAAAAGTCATTAAGAAGCCATATTCCAATTTAAGAAATGTTTTGAACAAGCTTTGTTGCACACAATAAACAAAAAATACTAATGCTTCGAAAGGACTTTGTGCTAAAATGACTAATGGCTGTTTCCAAATATGGAATCAGTTGATTTTGAACACAGTACTTTGAAAACGTTTGTTTTCACTTGCATGACATAATGTACTTCTAAGCTTTTCATAAATATGAGGTTTTCATGCTTTATAGTATCATTTGGTTTAAAATGTAGTTTTGATTTACATCGCAAATAATATTTAATGTTACAACCAGCATAATCAGCCTATTTGTCAAAGTATGAGAAAGAAAAATATTTTCATCAAGATGCTCATTGCTGTTTGAAACAGTATTGATTAAATATTAGTCTTTTACAGAAGAAACACTGAATATTGTTTTGTGTGTGATTTGTGTTATAGATTGCTTTTCCAGGAGTCAGTGATCATTCCATGAATTTCATATCTTTGATGTCTGTAGATATAATTCCCAGCTTATTAAATCAGCTACACCTGCTGATTTTATATCTAATATGTAACTTGGTGGTATGTCTTTAATTCAAAACATCTCCTTTATGTCCCCAGTCTACCATATGCCAGCAGTGTGTACACATGTAATCTACATCCTATTTTTCCCAAGTATTTTTTTTCTTTTTTTCTATTAATGTCCATGATTTCTCCTGAATTTTATTGGTTGCAAGTTGGAAATTCTGCTTTTAGGCTGTGATCACATGGCAAGCTTATCACAATTTGTTCCCACTGTACATTTGATCAGGGATATCTTTTTGCAGGTTGGGATGATCACACATCTTTCCCTGAACTGCTTGCATCATGTGACAAGGCTCCAGGCACTGTCCAGATAGCTGCGCCACCCAAGCGGTGGCATAGCATAAGGGTTTTTTTTTTATTTACTTTGCACATGCACATATGCACATGGCCAAATTACCACTCTCACTTGGACACACTGAACTCCTTTGTTTTTGCAGTGTTTTCCCCCCTGAACAGCGAAAAAAATGAACCACAATGTACAACGTGTGCTTGAACATTCATGCATATTCAGCGCCGGACTGCTCATGTGCCCAACGACGAAAGCTGGAAACAAAAGTGTTCAAATGACCTAATCGTGGTCATAGTGAGAGATGGCTGTCCAGACTGGCAAAATTGCAAATTCACAGCACAAATATCCGGAAAGTACTTAATTCTCTAGGTGTCGAAAAACTTGGTAGGAAACCGGGAGGACTGCGAGAGTGAGCCCATTTCGATACAGGAGATGGATGCGGCCATTTGATCAGCAATTTTAAATGCACTAGGGAACAGTGGTGAAACCTGATCAAAATGACCATGTGACCACAGCCTTAGTGTCAAGCCACGTCAATCCCATTCTTAGGTTTTCACCAGTATTCTACATCGTTCCATAGCTAACTACCTCATTCTCACTTTTTCTTCTTGTTCATATAGTAAACTCTGGGCAAGACATTCAGTGGCTGAGAGGTGATATATCCAATTGAGATTAACATTTATTCCATCACGAACCTTCATGACTAGGGGTGTGCAATCCCACCCCCATTTTTTTTCCAGTTCAGGTCTATTGAACCCATTTTCCCCCATGAATTTCTGGAAAATCCTAGATCCCAATACTGGCAAAGAATTTAGATCTGAGATTTTTTGGAACTCCCATTTTTCCTGGGTCCAATAGACTTGAGATGGGGAAAAAACTGGGGGGGGGGACACACCCAGGAGCAGCAAAGCTGAAAAACACAGCTGAGCAGTGAGAGCACAGGGTTCCTGCCTCTCAGCTGTTTCCCCTAATTTTTTCTGCATTCCCTTTAAATCAGGCTGTTTTAAAAGGACTGCAGAAGAAGTGGGACTGGGTAAACAGCTGAGAGGCAGGGAGCAGTCTCCCAGCTGTTTTCCCCAATTTTCCCTGTAGTCCCTTTAAACAAGGCTGGTTTAAACGGACTGCAGAAAGGAGGGAACAGCTGAGAGGAGGGAAGCAGGCTGGTTTAAAGGGCATGCAGAAGATGTAGGGAAAACAGCTGAGAGGTGGGGAGCAGTCTTCCTGCTCACAGTCGTTTTCCCCAATCTTCCCAGTTCCAGGAAATATCTGGGATTTGGGGGGAATTTTCCACCTCCTCAGTTTTCTGGAAAAATTCTGGATACCTTTGAGATGCTAAAATATACATTTGGGCATATTTTCCACTCAGTAAGATCCAAATGCACACCCCTGTTCATGACTCAGAGCTCACTCCATCATGGAGTGAGCGGCCATTTACAGAGTGTTTGTTAGGGCTGTTTCACACATGGATGTGCGTCACTCAATCTTTCATCTTTCATAGGCTTAACACAGAGACTCTGAGTTGAATTTTTGAACTTTTTGCCTGAAGCTCCTCCACTTCGGTTCAGAATGAGATTTGTGCTCATCATGTATGATTCAGAATACTGAGAACAGTCATAATTCGATCTAGGAAGAATGAAATTAGGGGCACAAAGCCATTCAGATGGAAAGTGGGGTGAGGATTTTGGCATGACTATGGCATGGACCCTTCTTTATTTCTCTATCCATTCTGTATTCAGATAGTCATATCTCAGGAAGATTCCCATGGAACATCAAAAATAAGTTGTTCAGAATATTCATTCGTCTAGATGTTTTCAGAAGAAATAATAAAGTTGTGATTTTGTTAAACCTAAGTAAAAGGGCAATCCTAAACAGGTCTAATCAGAAGCCAGTCCCATTTTTTTCAATGGTGCTTACTCCCAGAAAGTATGCTTAGGATAGCAGCCTAAATGTCTTTAATGGTTTGCCCAGTAGTTTAACATATTTATCTATTTACTTCATATATGCCCTGCCTTTCTCCATAATGAGGACCCAAAGCAGCTTACATGGTTCTCCTCTCCTCCATTTTATTCTCATAACCCTGTCAAGTAGATTAGGCTATGACTGGCCGAAGGTCACTTGGCTAGCATCCGTGTCAGAGTGGGGATTCTGGGTCTCCTAAATCCTAGTCTGAAACTCTAATTATTACACTATGATGGCTCTTAAAGCAAACTGGAGAATGTGGGCATCAATCTCACTACCCTTTGCATGCTAAGTAAATATTCTACCATTTGAGCTAATTCTAGGAATATTCCCATAAACTAAAGATTTTCTCAGTCCTTTTCTCGTTTTGTTATCTTCTGGTGCAAAAGCTTCTTCCCATGAGATTTTGGTGACTTTGCTTCTGGAGTTATTTGAAAATTGCATATTATTATTTTAAAATGGTTTTCTTATTAATGGTTCTCTTGGCAAGAACTTATTTTCAAAAGTAGTAATGATGAGGAAGCCTAAACCCTTTCTTTAGAAATCTCCTTTAGAGTTTAGGTATATTAATCTGAATTTATTGGAACTAAAATTTCCACATTACAGAAGCATCTGACTTGGATAATGAAAGTGACTGAAATGCCACTGAGAACAGGAATAACCTTCAGATGACCTGCTGCATCTTTTGTAGATTTTGTCAGCACCCTTTACAAAAATATGGGATCAGCCAGTGGAATTTGATATACCTCTTTCACCTTTGCAAAGTTCAAACTATGGTGACTGCTTTTGCCACTGTTCATCTGATATTAAAGGGCTTGTCTGATTAATCACGCTACAAATATGAACTCTGAGAGTATGCATAAATGTTTCTTTCTGTTTCCATTTGGGTTTTCATCCAAGTCCTTTTCTCCAATAATAGATAATAGTGAAATAACAGAGGCATAGATACAGGATTTCAAGAGATGTAATGACAGGTGGGCAAAGTAACAAGTTTTAGGACACATTCTGTGCAAGAAAATCTTGCTTGTAATGCTAAGAAGCTTACAAAGAAGAGGACATTGCTTTTGGATAGCTCAACTGTGTGTTGCTACTTGCCCAGAGGTGGCACTCCCAGACTTCGCAACTTGGTCAGACATGGTGGGGGTTGCAGCAAGAAGAATCCTGCAGGAAGCCAATGCAGCCAAGGAGGCTGAAGCATGCTGTAGCAGCCAAGCAGCCACAGGAGACAGTGGCAGGGATGCCTCCAGAAGAAGCAGCAAGAGCAAGGACAGCTCTGCAGCAGCTGGGCTTACTGGAGGCTGCCCAGCCAAGGGAGCAGGTGAGCAATACAACAAGGTCTTAGTTGGGCCCAAAAGATCCCAGGGGCAAGGCAACAGCAAAGGAAGCAGGGTAGAATCTGGTCTGATACAGGGAAGGCTTCAACAGGGAGGCCAGATCCAGGGGAAAGCATCTGATGGGGTGGAAAAGGGACAGGCAGTCCCAACCTCACTAGGCCTGAGTGGGCTGGAAACAAACACCTTTAGAAGAGACAAGTGGGTTGTGGCAGGGCATGGCCAGACCCATTGGCCCTGACTCCTAATGGTCTACAGTGCCTCTTTTCTCCAACCCAGGCGACCTTTGACTCTTGGCCTTGCAGTGTGGGTTTTTCACTCCTCAGAGAAAGGCAGAGAGAGGGAGGGAGCAGTGCCAGCTCCAGCAGACAGGTGTTGTGTGTGCATGTGCAAAAACTCCTTTGTTTTCAGTGATTTCACCACCACCCTATTTCCCTCCCAGGTTTATGATTTTTCTGCAAACCTGAGGGGTCACCTAGTTTTGTAGGAAAATGTCTATAGTCTGTACATGGTCCCAAGCCTCAGATTTAGGTGTCTGCAGATATGGCCATGTTGAGAATTAGATACATTCATTTCACTTTTTCTAGAGCTTATATAGAAAGGACATGGAGGAGCTAGTAAATGCATTATATTATTTGTCTATAAACTGTGTGCCAGATTTTGCTTGTATATGGTCATGTTCATTAGTACATTCATAAGCACCTTGAAAGCCCTATGGCGACAGTCTACACATTTATATATAAATAAATATTCAGTTAGCTTTTCGGGAAAGTTTTATAAATGACATTTAACTCATACCAGCAGCAATACTACAGCACAGAGCTAACAAAAACACATAGAATATGGTGATGTGGTGATTCACATATTAGAATCCTTTTTGGGGAAGCTTACAAAATCCAAAAATGTGACTGATTTCACACAAGCCACTGCTCCATTCCTGCTCTTCCCTTTCCCCCGATTGCATGCATCAATTTCCCACTATGTGCTGCGGGGCCACATTTTGACCCCCAGCTTCACTCGATTTCCCCCGTGTCTTGTTAATCCTGTTTTTTTAGGATCTAGAAGGTGCGGGGGGAATTGGGTGAAGCTGCGGGTCAAAATGCGGCCGCACAGCACATAGCGGGAAATGGATGCATGCAATTGGGGGAAAGAGAAGAGTGGGGGCGGAGCAGCAGCTTGTGCTAAATCAGTCTATGTCTCTGTACTAGTAGATAATACAACAGTTAGTTGTTCTACTGATGATTTTTCTTCAATTACTTCATGTTCTCTTCATAACACAGTATATATCTAGTTCAAGCACATGACTGCAACAGTTGGTTCAAACATATATGTATATCATTTCATCTGGTCTAGTGGTTAAGTGCACAGACTGTAATTTGGGAGAATTGGGTTTGATTCCCCACTCCTCCACTTGCAGCTGCTGGATGACCTTGGGCAAGCCATAGTTCTGGCAGAGCCAGGGCTCTTTTTGTAGCAGGAACTCCTTTGCATATTAGGCCACACAGCCCTAATGTAGCCAATCCTCCAAGAGCTTACAGAGCATTTCTTACAGGGGCTACTGTAAATTCTTGGAAGATTGGCTACATCGGGGTGTGTGGCCTAATATGCAAAGGAGTTCCTGCTACAAAAAAAGCCCTGCAGAGCTATTTTTTCAAGGACAGTTCTGAAAAGAGCTCTCTCAGCCCCACCTACCTCCCAGGGTGTCTGTTGTGGGGAAGGGAAGGAAAAGGAGTGCTGAGATGCCAAGTAAAGAGTGGGGTATAAGTCCAATCTCTTCCTCCTCCTTCTCTTTTCTTAGATGACTTTCAATGGAATGTGTAAAATGTCTTCATTATATCGCATTGTGTTTGAAGAGATAATTATATGGACAGAAGTCTTGGGTGTGTGCCTGGTGCAAGGAGCTCCTGGTTCTTTTTAAAAATATTTTTTAAATTTTATTTTTATTTTTTTATAGCAGACAAACAAAAAACAAACAAACATAAATACAGATAAATTGGGGGGTTGCAGTTACATTGTTATTAGGTCTTATATATTACCTCATACATTGTCTACTTGTATATTATCCATTTTTCTCACCATGTATCTTTATGTGTATATTTTGCATTAAAGTTAAAAATATAGTTCATATTTTCTTCTAGTTTGGTTATATGTCCATATAATTTATTTACTGTACTATTCCAACCATTTGTAAAATCTTGACCATGTATTTTCAAAGCTTCCTTCTTTTTGTCCTCTCAGTCACCGGGCAGGTAGACAGCTAGGTGGCAAACCTGCGTACTGACCGTATGGTAACTTGTCTGCCTGGTGTAAAGGTAGCAGACATTATGCATGTTCTAGATAGGCTGGTAGACAGTGTTGGGGAGGAGCCAGTGGTTATGGTACATGTTGGCACCAACGATGTGGGGAAATGCAGTCATGAGGTCCTGCAGAAAAAATTTAGGCTGCTAGGTAGGAAACTTAAGGCTAGGACCTCCAAGGTAGCCTTCTCAGAAGTGCTACCTGTTCCACGCGCAGGGCCAGAGAGGCAGGCACAAATCAGGCATCTCAATGCATGGATGAGATGATGGCGTAGGGAGGAAGGGTTCAAGTTTGTTAGGCACTGGTATGCTTTTTGGAACCAAAGGGAGCTGTACAAAAGAGATGGTCTCCACTTGTCCCGAGAAGGAACCAGGCTGCTGGCACTTAAAATCAAAAAGGTGGCAGAGCAGTTTTTAAACTGAATATTGGGAAAGCTGACAGGAGATGAAAAGTCTCTGCTTCAGGACAGCTCATCTCAAAGAAATGAAGGGGTAGCTGTTACCTTTCTATGGAGAAATGGATTAGAATTGTTCACTGAGACTGTGGCAAACAATATGGACTGTCTGGCAAGGTCTCAAGGCAGCAGGAGAAAGGTTGCGGGTCTAACATGCCTAGGAGATTATAGACATTTATATAGAAATGCTAGAAGTGACTGAGGTAAAATTGGGGAGTTGGAATGCTTGGTGTTAGGGGGGAAAATAGACATTGTGGGTATTTCAGAAACTTGGTGGGATGAGGAAAATCAGTGGGATATGGTGATTCCTAGTTATAAATTATATTGGAAGGACAGGGGGAAGGGTTAGAGGTGGGCTGGCTCTGTATATCAGAGAGGGTATACAGTCCAGTAAGAATGAGAAGGTAAGAGAATTGGATTCGCTTCTGGAAATGCTATGGGTCGAAATAGCGGGCCCAAAAGAAAGCATAACATTGGGAGTTTGTGATGTTAAGTTAAAATGAGTTAAAATGATGAATGAAATAAAGATAGTGGCTAGATGAAATAACTGTGTCATAATAGGTGATTTTAACTACCCACACATTGATTGGGTCAATATGTGTTCAAGTTGGGAAAAAGAGATTGAGTTTCTAGACACCCTCAATGACTGTGCTATGGAGCAGATGGTCACAGAACCTACCATGGGAGAAGCAATCCTGGTTTTGTTCCTAAGTAATGCCCAAGACATGGTGAGAGATGTAAAAGTGATTGCACTGCTTGGGAACAGTGACCATAATGTTACTGAATTCAACATTTGTATAAACAGGGAGTTACCCCAAAAGACCAACACAACCACTTTTAACTTTAAAAGGGGAAACTTCTCTGAAATGAGGAGACATCTGAAGAGGAAACTGAATGGAAAAGTAAAAAGGGTCAAAACCATTGGGGAAGCTTGGAGACTACTTAAAACTACAAACCTAGGAGCTCAGATAAGATATATCCTGCAGGTTAGGAAAGGCACGAATAGGTATAGAAAAAAGCCTGCATGGTTAACAAACAAAGTAATGGAAGCTGTAAAAGGTAAGCTGTGGAAAACTAGTCTCAGTGAGGTTGGTAAAAGGGAACACAGGCTGTGGCAAATAAAATGCAAGTCTGTGATCAGGCAGGCAAAAAAGGAATATGAGGAACATTGCAAAAAACATAAAAACATCAAATAAATTAGAAGCAAGAAACCAGCCAGGGAGGCAGTGGGGCTCTTGGATGATCAAGGGGTAAAAGGATTACTGAAGGATGATAGGGAAATGGCTGAGAAGCTGAATGCATTTTTTGCCTCTGTCTTCACTGTGAAAGATGAGAAGTGTTTGCCCACTCCAGAACTGCTGATTTCAGGAGG
This sequence comes from Lepidodactylus listeri, assembly GCA_029233225.1. Taxonomy (NCBI): domain Eukaryota; kingdom Metazoa; phylum Chordata; class Lepidosauria; order Squamata; family Gekkonidae; genus Lepidodactylus; species Lepidodactylus listeri. Next base: position 54,039,458 of record JARCFY010000006.1, read on the forward strand.
GGTGTTGAAAGACCTGAGTCAGATTGAGGTGATGAGACAGGAGGTCCTATGACTGATAGACAACTTAAAAACTGATAAATCACCGGGCCCAGATGACATACATCCAAGAGTTCTGAAATAACTCAAATGTGAATTTATGGATCTCCTGACAAAAATATATAATCTTTCCTTAAAAACTGCCTCCATTCCTGAGGACTGGATGGTAGCTAATGTCACTCCCGTCTTGAAAAAGAGTTCCCAAGGAGATCTGGGAAATTACAGGTCAGTCACTTTGACCTCAATACCCAGTAAGTTGGTGGAAACTGTTATTAAGGAGAGAATCAGAAGGCACATTGATGAACAAAAACTATTGAGGCAGACTCAGCATGGGTTTTGTAAGGGAAGATCTTCTTTGAGAGGGTGAACAAACATGTGGATAAGGAGGACCCAATAGATGTTGTTTACGTTTACTTCCAGAAAGCTTTTGATAAAGCTCCTCATCAAAGGAACATCAAAGTAAGCTCAATAGTCATGGGATAAAAGGACAAGTTCTCTTGTGGATCAAAAACTGGCCAATTAATAGGAAACAGAGAATGAGTATAAATGGGCAATTTTCACAGTGGAGGTTGGTAAGCAGTGGGGCACCACAGGGATCAGTATTGGATCTGATGTTTTTAACTTGTTCATTAATGATTTGGAACTTGGCAGTAAGCAGTGAAGTAGCTAAATTTGCGGGTGACATTAAATTGTTTAGGGTGGTGAAAACCACAGAGGATTGTGAGGCACTCCAGAGGGATCTGCCGAGGATGGGCGAGTTGGCTTCAGTGTGGCAAATGGGGTTCAGTGCAGCCAAGTGCAAAGTAATGCACATCGTAAAACTATAAATCCTAACTATAAATACACGTTGATGGGGTCCGAACTGGCGGAGTCTGACCAAGAGAGATGGTGGAGTCATAGTAGATGACTCAATGAAAATGTCGACACAGTGTGCAAGTGCAATGAAAAAGGCCAACACCATGCTGGGGATTATTGGGAAGGGAACTAAAAACAAATCAGACAGTATCATAATGCCCCAGTATAAATTGATGGTGTGACCACATTTGGAATACTGTGTGCAATTCTGATCAGCACATCTCAGAAAAGATATTATAGCATTGGAAAAAGTGCAGAAAAGGGCAACTGGAATGATAAAAGGGTTGGAACACTTTCCCTATGAAAACAGATTAAAACACTTGGGGCTCTTTAGTTTGGAGAAACGACAACTGAGGGATGACATGATTGAGGTTTACAAAATTATGCATGGGATAGAACAGATCGAGAAAGAGGTACTTTTCTCCCTTTCTCACAATACAAGAACTTGTGGGCACTCAATGAAATTGCTGAGCAGTCAGGTTAGAATGGATAAAAGGAAGTACTTCTTCGCCCAAAGAGTGATTAACACATGGAATTCACTGCCACAGGAGGTGATGGCGGCAGCTACAAGCATGGACGGCTTTAAGAGGTAATTAGATAAACACAAGAGGGGACCCACAACAAAATGTTGCCTAATGTGTTGTGGCCCTACCATAGTTTTTGTTGCAGGCAGTCCTCGCAAGGAACTTGTGGGGAGAGGGCATTCCCCTTTTTTTCCCTCTCCCCCCTTTATTGTCAAAGTACCCTCCTCTGTCTTTCTGCTTGCACCTCATATCTACTCATCTTCCCTCACGTTCCCTTCTCTTCTCACCCCTTCTATGTCAGCCTTCCTCCCTACCCCATTCTCAAGCAACCCTTTCTTACCCCCCTTTGCCTCTTATATGTCTCACCCTCTTTTACCCCAGCCCTTCTCAATGTCCTTCCCCCCAGCCCCTCTCAGTCTGCTCTTCTTTCTCTCCATTATTTCTCTACCCCCAATCTCTCCTTCCTCTTCCTCTCCCCCTCCCTCAGACAATCTCCCATTCTTTTCTTTCTCTCTCCCCCAACAGACAATTCTCTATTCTTTCTTTGTCTCTCTCTCCCTCTCACAGAACCCCACTTCTTTCTGTTTCTCTCATTTTGTAGCTGCAGGCCAGCAAATGTCCCCAATCTGGTTGCAGGAGGGAGGGGGGCGACAATGCGGGCTTCACCTCCTTGTGCTTCAACTGACGTTGCAGGGCCAGGTTGGGCAGTGGCGGCAGCAGCAGAGGGCAGGCAGGCTGGTTCCCAGAGAGGCGCCACCACCCCTTTGGCTGGCTGAAGCTATAGTCTTCATTGCCAGTGGTCTTGGTGGGGGCTGTCCTAGCAGAGGGGGGCACAGCTATTGTGATGGTGACTTTCCTCGTGGCTCCAACGGCTTTTCCCACTCCTCAGTAAGTCCTTTCTCTGCACTTGCACAGAGTAAGCAGTTTTACTTTTGGGGGGATTTCATTTAAGTATCCCTGTATACTTTTAAAAAAAATTTAAGATTTTTTTGCAAACATGGGGACTGCCCCAAGTTTGCTGGAAGATCTACTTACCCTCCATGTGACCCAGATCCATGGAAATAAGTATCCGCACGCAGAGGGGACCTTGGCTATTAGATATATAAACAAGTGGAGACACGCAAGAAACTTGCAGGATGGTTATCCCATTCCTCACACCTTTGCTTCCTCCCGTCTCAGCCTACCTCTCTCACACTCTTTCTCCCTTCTGCCCCCCTTCTTACTCTCTCTCTCCTTCACGTATGTTCTTCTCTCTTTCTGACTCGTCATAATTCTCTTTGTTTTTCTGTCTCCCTACCTCATCACTCTTTCTCTTTTGCCTCCCACCTCAAATCCCACCCTTCCCAGCCTCCATCTCTCAAATGTCAAGGAATTTCCCAACCTGGAGTTAGCAACCCTATTTCGTTCCCACCCAACAGCCAACCTACCTTTATCTGTCTTCAGCTTTCCATCTCTACCCCTGTCCCCTGCAGCCTCTACCTAGGAAAATTACAGTCTTTCTCCACAGTGGGGACTAAAGCAGCTTACATTATTTCCTCCTTGTTGTCTGCACAACAACCCTGTGAGGTTGGTTAGGCTGAAAGTATGTGACTGGTCCAAAATCTCCCAGTCAGCTTCCACCGCAAGATGGGGATCTGAACCTGGGTCTCGCAGATCCCAATCTGAAGCTCTGTTACATTACAGTGGCTTTCATAGGGTGGCTGCTGATGAACAGTAGCAAAGCAGCTGGGCCTAATTAAGTCGTGCAAATCAGGTGGTATCAAGTCACACAGAGGGTGCTGCCTAGGGATGCCAGCCTCTAGGTGGGACCTGGGGATTCCCTGGAATTACTGCTCATCTCCAGACTACAGAGATAACTTTCCATGGAGAAAATGGATGCTTTGGAGGGTGGAGTTTATTGCATTGTATCTCACTGAGGTCCCTGTCCTCCCCAGGCTCCACCTCCAAATCTCCAGGAGTTTCCCAGCCTGGATCTGGATCTGCTGCCAGTGGTCGGGGGGGGGGGGGTACTTGGCTACCCTAGAATGCTGCCAGTAAAAACCCTGCCTTTTACTGATCGAAACAGTTAGAACCTCTTCCCCCTCCCCAAAACATTCTAATCTCCTCACAGTTGACGCCTGGGGCTGATGCCCTTTCAAAAGGTATTGGGGGGAATTCAACAGTCCCTGAAGTTTTTTTTTAACTTTTCAGATTTTTCTGTAGACTGAGGAAGGGGCCTGACTATGTAGGAAAAGCTGTTGGGGGAGAGTGAGCTCTCTTTTGGCAGATATAAGCATCCACACATTAAAAAAACCCTCTCAGAATTAGATATATAGATATGGAGCAGAGGTCCATCAGGGGCTATTAGCCACAAGGCATAGATAGGAACTCTCATTCTGGGGCAAGTGATGGGGGGTAACAGTGGGAGAGATTCTAGTGTCCTGGCCCCACTGGTGGACCTCCTGATGGCACCTTCTATTTTTGGCCACTGTGTGACATAGTGTTGGACTGGATGGGCCATTGGCCTGATCCAACATTGGCTTCTCATGTTCTTATGTACTTATCTGGAGATGTGTCAACATAACTGTCTCCTAATACTGTGCTGGTGTAAATCCAGTGCCAGAGTGGTTGTACTGTCACTGGGGCCCAAAATGGGCAGCACCAGAATCATGCCAAGGAAAGAGGAGAATGTAGTTGGCATCCTAAACTATCTCAGTCAATGTCAAGCCACCATGGCTGGCATGACATTAGTTCAGAAAAAATACTGTCATGAATATACACACTACCTCAATGGAAGTATAAAACAAATACCCCTTCTCTGCTTGTCTCCCACATGCCTAATCAGAAAGTCATGGTGCAGCTGGGGATACCAACTAAGTCTACAGTCTATCACAGAGCTTCTAGGCACTATATAAACCCCAGCCAGGATACCCATACCTAAAATAATGTGCATGGATGGTGTTATACTCCTCCTGCATCATGCTATACACACTTGGAACATATATGTGAAGACCTTAATGATAGGATCTTTAAAGAAAGGGCAAAAAAAGGAACACTTTGTATAAGCAGCAAAGGATTGGAACAAACACTGATATAGTGTAGAACAGTTTTCTGCTTAAAATCTTTAAAGGTATGCTACTTCAGGACACAAGCACTAACCTGGACCTCCAATCTTCATCTGGAGATATAAAGACAAGGCAATCCGTACAGGTAAGGGAAAGGGATCTCCCATTTCAAACTTTCACTGCTGCAAATGTCTCCCCTGCCCTACAGCATATACATACTATGTATTTGTGGAACATTTCTTCTTTCCTCAACATCTGCTAGCAGTAGGTCTCAGACAAGGGGCTCAGGGGAAGTATGTGCTGTACCCCACTAAGGGAAAAAAGGAAGGACATATAGAAAATGTTGGATTTTTTTCTTATGAACATGCCAAACATGAGTTAAAACACTTTCAGAACCAAAATCGCTTCAGCACTGAAGTCTGCTAACCACCTTCTCTAGCTGCTATCTCCAGTTTCCCAGAATGTTGCATGGTTCAGTATTAAAGGGACAGTGGCATATAAAAAATCAAACATAAAATCAACAGCTACTCCCTGTTGCATATGCTCAGTGCAGAAATTAGCCCCCCTTGGAAATATGCTGGAACTGCATCACTAAAGTGTTAGTGTGATGTCATACCACTGTGATGTCCCCCATGCAAGCAAAGAACACTGAAAGCACAATCATATTTTGGGGAGGGGGCACAAGGGAGCATAACCATTACAGTGATTGGCTCAGTTACAAAATCAACACAAACATCTTGACTAGAGGATCTGAAAATCTGATTGGATTTATTAGAAGTTTGCCGCCTTTTGATGGATTTTATGTAAGGCATTAGTTTTGCTTCTATTTCATCCAAATTCACTTTGGTATTCTAGGATGATTAGAGTGAACTACTCTCAACCATTCTATTTAGCAACAGTGAATAGTTTTTCTCATGTTTCTTGAAAACTATACAAGATTATGTCCAGGGTATTCGTTTATGCATTGTTTAAAACACTTTGTATCTCCTAAGTATCCTACGTATGAGACAGATTGCAAGTAGGTGGAGTTGGATGGCATATTCTGGTATATTCTGTATTTCAGAACATCCTTCCAGTTGTCAGCAACTGCAACCTCAAGAAGTATGGTTTCAATTTTACTTTTTGAAATATGAGTCGAGCATTGTTGCCAACACATATTTTTCCCTGTCAAAACATTTCACTTGTTCCTAGATCTGCAGACAGCTTTTGGGTTACATCTTTCCCTGGGTTTTATTGAAACAGGATCTTCATTCCTTTTGAAATCATTTTTCATTAGTGTGCAAGCAAAAGCAGATTCTCTACCAGAAAAGTGGCAGCACCTGGCTTATAGATATGCCATCAGTTCTTATTTTCTGTGTGATCATTTCTGATAATTGGAGGATGAAAACCAAAGTAGCAGTTACATTCAGATCAGGTAGGCAAAGACACAATCTTGTCTCAGTATTACTTACAAAAACGTAAGTGCTGTTTGTTGGGATTACAAAGGGAGGGAACATATAGTAAATTGATTTAACAGCACAAAGTTTCTCCAAGAGGGTTTTTTTTTCTCTTGCATTAGTTGATCATTATAAAATTAAATGATGGCGGGCCTTCCCCAACAGTTAATTTATAGTGCAACAAATGCACAGCTGTTACTAATTTCTTGTGGGGCAGCATTTCCTGAAGACAGCACTCAAAGACAATATTTAATTGCTGAGACAATGTGATTCCTACTCTTCAAACTGGCATGTCAATTGCACCAGGAGGAGATGTTATGAGAAAAATGGTAGCACAATTGACAATGCTCATGACACGATTTGGGACACATGACACAACTGATATTCTACCACTCTACCACACCATTTTGCATTCTTGTAACATCTATGTGTGTTGAAACTGAGATCACTCCTGCTAAGTCAATTAGGAATTGTGCCACAGCTTTTTATAAATAATAATTAACAGAATTCTTGAATGATGATAATAATTAATAAAGGTTAAAGTATGTACAAGTGTGATAATAGACAATTTGTTTTAGTAGAAGAAAAAGCGATCAGGTTGCTAAGATGCATAAAGAACTGAATGGAAAGATAATACAATGTCATTCTTTAAATCAATCATTCTCATCTGGAATACTTTTGCAGTTCTGGTAACCTCATTTCAAAAAGGATATTGCACAACTGAAGAGGTTTCAAACAAGGCCAATGAGAAAGATCAAGGACATATTGAAACTCTCAAACACATAGAAATTGAAAAATTGGAATTGTTTATCTTGAAAGAGAGACAAATAAGACAAGGCAAAATATGATCATATGACATATTGAATAGTATTTAGAAAGCATATCAAGATCTACAGTTATTTACATCTCATAACTCAAGAAAAGGGGAACAATAAATGAAATTGATACAGAGCATCTGGACCACATTGCAGAAGAAAAACACATTAAATGAGTAACACTCATATATGAACCACAAGTACTTGGGTATTCTCTCTCTCTTTTAAAGTAAACAAAATGTCCAGAATTAATAAGAAAATGCTCAGTTCCCACCTATTGTGGTATGGTGTGGGAACTGGTTTTGCTCCCCCTCCACTTCCATAAAAGAAAAATGCTGAGGATGAAGCACATTAACCCAGCCAATCAGATTTGGGGGACAGGAAACTGTATTTACATGTGCACCCTGCCTTTGCATGGCACTTGTTGTCTGGAGCTGCTGAGTGTAGATATGCTTCTGGTTCTCCAGCACAGCAATTTTCCTATGTATGCTGCTCTTTGGGATTTGGGCTATGGCTCTAAACTGGATATTAATTCCTTTTCCTTGGTGGCTTGAAGGCATGGCACATCTGGGTTTATTCCCAAATAGACTGGGAATGTTTTGGCCTTTGTGGCTTCAGGCCATGGTTTCTCAAGCTTGAAGGCACTTTTCTCAGTTTGGCACTTTGGTTCTCTGTTGCTGTGAGAAGGGAAAAAGCCTTTGGTCCAGTGCCAGTCTCAAGATTTCACTTTCATGTGAAGCATTGGTCATGGGGAGTGGCTATTTTTAGTAGAGATGGGCATGAACTGGCTCATGAACTAAAGTTCATGATGAATTTTGGCCAGTTTGTGAAACGATGTTCATGGTGGGGCTGGCACAAACATTCATGGAAGTTCATGAATGGATACATTTCCACTCAATTAAACTGTTTACAAAACTTCAAAGCAACAGGGGAGATGGAATTCTCTAGCCTTGGAAACACCAATAGGAGCCCTCCAAAGCTTAACAGGCACTGCTGGCTGCCAATAACAGAGTTCTCATTCTGCTGTATGGGATCAGAATACTCAGCTCCATAGCCTTTCCTCTGCTGGCAGTTAGACAGAGAGGGAGGGAACTTGTTAAGAACAGAGCACATTCATTTATTCCTGACTGTGAACACCTCTACCCTGCAGGGGTTTGGGTGTTAGGGGGCCATGCCAGAGAGGTTGGGTCAGATGACAGCTTTGCATGACCAGTATTCCAGGGGACTGGCATCAGCAGGCTCACGGAACTTGGCAAGGTACTCCCTCACCATAACCTCTGCCAAATCGTCTGCCATTATACATCTGACATCCTCACTGCTGCTGACCTCTCAGTTCACTACTGACAATCAGTAGTGGGGCTTCTCCCTGGTCCGGCACTTTGAGAAAAAGAGGCTGGGCTGCAGCTCCCCCTCCTCCTCCCCAACCTTTTCCACCCACTGTTCCTTCTGGCCACATCTGTTGACCTGTAGCCTCTGCACTTCTTTGCAGAGCTCATGCTTCCATTACAAGAGCTCTTCATTCAGCAGAGCTGTGACAAACTGCACTTTTAAAAGCTTAGAAGTACTGTATAAACAGCTAAAGGATTGTGAAGGGTTAATTCTTCACAGAGCCAGAGAGCCTTGAGTGACTGGCTGCTCCAGGATATCTGATTGGCATCAGGTCTTGCTAGCATCAATTGAGCAGAGAAAGGCTTTTGAACTGGATGCTGAGGAGAATTCATTTGGAATTCAGCCCTGACTGGCAGCAGTTTAACACAGACAGGAGAACTGGGGAAAGTTGGCAAGGACGAGTGGGTAGTTAGATGGAAACTCCCATTCGGGCTGAAGAAAGGGGATAGATCTTCTAGTGAGAGGAGGATTTTCCTAACCAGTCAAACAGGGAGTTAGCTTTGAAGAGTGCAGAGATCCCTGGTCTGGTGTGGTTAGAAACTGCCTGTTAGAAACCTTAAGAGTCAGTTAAAAACTCAAGAACAGTACTGGTGTTTCAAGAGAAGGGGTTTGGGTACTAGAAAGAGTTTATCAGCCTTCTGGCAACCAAAAGAGTTAGAGATTACTCAAAAAAAGTTTACTCAAGTGTTTGGGGAACACAGTGGAATAAAAGCTTCTCAACATAAAGATTTAAGTCACTGTGAAAAGCTTAAGAAACTCTCATTAGCCTGATATATAAGAATTAAAGTCTGTGTATGTACTGGTTTTACCTCAGAGTTATCTATATTGAGTTACCTCAGAAATTTCAACCCCTAATTTCACCTAACCTTTTCCTTCTATGTTGAATAAAATATTTTCTTAATTTTGAATTTCAAAATGTCTCAAAGGCCACTTCCAGTGGTTTAAGTTAGGGCAATCCCAACTCTATCTTAAGGTTCCTGGGCTGAGCCAGCAGTAAAATATCATTCTGAGAAAGGATGGGACAGCCAGAGTTCTTCAAGAAAGAAAACATATCACTAGGGCTGCTCAGTCAGAAAGGCAAATAGAAATGGCAGGGAAAATGTTGCCTTTGAGGGAGGGAAGTGCTGAGCAAGAAATGGGTGGCCAGGCACCAGCAGATCTAATGAAAGGGCCACATCTCAAGGGGGGCAGCATCCCTGGTGGCCTTGACAGTGCTCCCTAGCACTGGTAGAATGCCATGATATGAGAGTGTGTTCCATTTCACTGAAAGCAAAGAGAAAAAGAAGAATCCTGAGACAGATATTATGAAGTCTTTTTTGTATGTTTGGCGATTCTAAAGAAAGAATAAATGGAAATTGCATAGACTGCTATTTGTCAAACTGCAAGTGAACTGCAGGCTGAATCGATATATACAGCCCCCTTTTCCCCCTTAACCTGTTTGGACTTGGGAGGATTCTATAGAAAATACTGTTCACATTTAACTCTGTTAATACTTGTAGTTCTGAAAGTCTTTGTATTGAGATACCCCATATTAAGTTTCTTTGTTGTAATTTTACAACATTTATTCATGAGTCTTAATGAGAAATATGCTGTATTCTGATATTTTAACACATTAGCGAATATACTGAATATGATTATTTACCACATTAGTGAACACACATGTGAAATTACTTGCTAATAGTTAGAATATTGTTAGTTTTTTAACATGGTATTTCTTTGTTCTTCTGGCATTACCCACTGCATTCCCTGTTTTGGCTTGTCAGCATTGTTGGTGCTAGCATCTGTGACCATGTAGCCACAGATGATGTTGCTGCCACCCACCCATTCCCTCAGGCTTCTCTTTATCACACAGTAGTGATGTTTTGCACCATGTGGTCTGCATCCATCACTTGCACATGGAGCAGACCACGTTGTAGCCCTCCTGGGGCCTGGGCCATGCCCCAACAATCCTGCTGGCTGCTCCAGAGGTTTGCCATGAAGTGCACAGTTCTGCCTTGTACTCTGGAGAGATGAGCCTCACCCATGACCACTGCAGCTGGAGAAAGGCTATGTCCTCCATGAGGGAGAACAGTTGGCCATCCACAGCAATCATCCCACTGATGAGGTGAGTGACTGCTTCCTGGACCCTCTATGTAGCCCTTTTGACCCCTTGGAGGGTGGCCCACCTTGTTTTCCCACCCCCAGCAGCCCAAGTGCAGAGAGCCTTTCTTAGAAGGGCCTCCTGCTCTACTTTCATTTCTCCTTGTTGAAAGGAAGTGGGCCTCTTCTTCCTCCCACTGGCTCCACTATTTCCTCCAGCAGCAACATAGTTGGTCACAGTGCACCCTTTGCAGGTACTAGCAGAGGATGGAAGAGGATGAGTGTTGGGGGGTTGTGCTCCTCTGTTCATGGATGTGGCACACCTGGCACAGGGGTCACTGCTGTCAGAGTCCTCCTCTCCAAAGAGTGTTAGCAACTGCTAATGTCTCTGGGCAATGCTAACAACTCTTTTGCCTCTGTGGAGAACCCCAGGAACAGATCAGGGGAAGGAGGCTCTGAAACCCCTGATGATGCCCTGCTAGGGCCAGGCTCTGGTGTGCGTGGGGATGGGGGCCTATGGTACACAGGGGGTGGAGAACTTCTTTCCTCTATGATGAGCACCCTTTGTTTTCCTCTTTCCTCTATGATGAGCACTTTCATCCACATGGCACACAGAGGTGCTCATAGTGGGAGTGCAAGGGTATAAACGTGGGGGACATTTTGGGGGGGATCTGTGACTGGGACTCCAGAAATATAATCCACCCCCAACTTGGAGAGATTCAGTCCTCATGCTTATTTAATCATTTCCTTCCTTCCTGGGCTTCTTACAGAGCCCCTAGGCTATGGGCCACAGACCAAGAGCTCATGCCTCTGGCAAGGTGCAGCCTTAAATAGAAGCTTCACCCAGCAGAGGGCAGGGCCATTAGCTATTCAAATTACACCCAGGGAATCCAATTATAGTCAAACAAATCACCCTTTCTCAAGCAGCCAGGACTCTGCAACAACTTAAAACTCACCCACACACTTCCAAACACAGTCCTCCCACACAGTACCCTCAGCTAAATCTCCTCAGCTGAAAGCAAATCAAAAACACTCACCCCTCTAGCAGTTCTGTCTCCTGCTGCTTCTCAGAGCTCAGTTGGGTCAGATACATCAGTGTATCTCCACACTATGCCACCCTCAGGCTTAGCTGGCAACTTAAACAGCTTCCAGACTTTTCTTAGCATTGCATTATTAAGTATTTTGTTTAACAGAATTTTTGGGATACTCATTTATTTACATTACTATTATATTCTGCCTTTCTTCCAGTTGGGATGCAAAGTGGCTTACATAGTTTCCCCCTTCCTCCATTTTTGCAAAAAAAATTGCATATTGGAATTATACTTATTTGAAAGTTATTTTTTAGAGAAAAACTAAGGGATTAACTTGATGTACATATATTGTTGCATGTTTTAAGATTCACTCTAAGAAAAGTAATTCAAAATATATATTATTAAAAATATAAGAGCATCAATGGAAACTTAAACATGTGAACCAATAGTGACTGGGGTCATCTAAACATGTATATAGCATTTGCCTTGGCACAGAGAACTACTACAATCCACTTGATGCCCAATACCTTACTATTTTTAAAAATATCCCCCACCTCCAGATCCCAATCTGGATAGTCCAATTACATTTTCCCTTCTTGCTCCTTGCAGCATCATTTCCATTCCTGTTTTATATCCTCCATGTTTCATAGTAATGTTATATTTTCATCAGCATGCTACAAGCTTTATTCTCCTTTCAGTATATACACATAACTCCCTAAAATGTTGGCGTTATGAACATGTATTGAATAAAATAGCTCAGAGTGCACTAAATCTATCATGAATTTCAGAGCTGACTCTGGGAATGAAAGAATTACAGTATTTCAAAATGCCATTTGCAACACTGCAATATAAGTTCACAGGCACATGATTGCTAATAATGAATGGAAGAGTGCAAATATAATATTGGAATAGTTTCCCGCAGAGGGAGATCATATATAATCATATACTGTCAACTTGCTTAATTGCATCCAGGATCGAAACCAACACAGACAAAAGCTGAACAATGTCGTATATAGCTTCTGGAATTAAATTCTTATGTGAGAAGAGGGATTTAATTGGTGATTACAGTGAGGAAATTAAGATAACTATTGTACTTTAATTTGCATGATAAACAAATACCTTTTCCAATGGCTTCTAAAAAGGTAATCACCTATTGAAAGACTTGCTTCTTAGCCTATATTAACATCAAAAAGAAGCATTTAATAGTCTCATTATAATCTCTTGTTAGACTTTTATTTCATGGATGTGGTCCTTCCATTTCTGTTCACAGACATCACCCAAGTTGCTAATTATTCTATTTTTTAAAATCTACATTCCCAATGTATTAGAGTTTCACTCCATTAGCCCATTGTTTACAACAGAGAAAACCTCAACTGGTTAGATGGGAGGTTGTTTTTTGTAGGTCTTATATTATAAATGGAGCCCAGACAAGTAAACATAATATTTAGTAATAGACTTCATAGCAACTGTCAAAATGACTTATTGTTTGTGCAAGCCTGCTTTCCTTCAAAATTAATAATACCTTGATGCACTTTATAATAGTATTAATGTTATAAAAGTTCTTTCTATTTAATGAGTAGATGTTTCATTACGTTTTATCATTCCGGTGACAGACTAAAATTTTCTAATCTGTTTCTCTTTTCCTCTTGATTGAAGGATTGTAAATATGCAATTAGTAGCTGAAGTAGAAGCAAAAGAAGAAAATGTCAACTGTCAAGTAGCGCTCTCTGGAATATGCACAGTGCTTTACATTAAGGCAGGAAAAGACTGAAACATCTAACAATAAGTATGTCTTCTACATTCCATACTCTCTTCTATGACTTATGACTGGTAAAGTCCATCTAAAGCAAATAGTAGATTTCCATCACTTTGTAAAGGCTTATGTGGTAAAGACCTCATTCATGCCAATTAAAGATGCTGTGAATTTCATTGTGAATGTGTTTAACAGTTGAAATCACTGTCTTGGTGTTGATTAGATGTGAGTCAATCACCTGGTCTGTTTATTTATGCTGAATAGCTGCGATTCTGTGAACATCTGCCAAACAGCTTTGCACTGGGTTTTTGCAAAACTGTGCATGCATAAAGATGCTTCCAGTTTAAACCAACCAGTAGCCATTATAACTGCTAAAGACGGCCACTAGAGGGTAGGATTTTATTAAAACATAACAATTATTTATGACTGATTTATATAATTTGTGACTGATTTAATTGTTTACTTACACAACTGCCAGCGGAGCAGAGCAGTCATGCAGTAAGGACAGGGGTGGGGACTTGAACTCAGTCAGGTTATGTAACAATGCACAAAAAGATGATTGTGCTGCTTTCAATAAATGCTTAGACATGATGAAAAATATTAAAGTGGCCTTGGATCAGTATAGGCTTGAAGTCGTTCAGAGACCATCCAGTTGATATCTAGGAATTAGGGATGGGTATGAACTGGCTGAGGAACCAAAGTTCATCATGAATTTTGCCTTATATGGGGATTGCAAACTGGAGTTCATGAACTGAAAAACTGAGACAAACTATCACGAATTTTGGCACAATTCATGGTGGTTCATGACAGTTTATGAAGAACAGAAAGCAGGGGTTTAACACTGATTTCTGCTCTTCACGAGAAACAGCTGAGCAGCTGGTAACTCCTTGATCCTCAGCCGTTTGGTTCAAAAGGGTCAGAGCCATTTAAACCCTGCTTCTGACTCCCTGTAGCTTTTCATGGAAGCAGAAAGCAGGGTTTAAATGGCTTGGATCCATTTAAACCCTGCTTTTAGATCCCCATGGCTTTTCACCGGGAGCAGAAAGCAGGGCCATTTAAAGGCATGGGGAGCAAAAATGAGGGTTCAAATGGAAGAGGTGAAGTCCCTTCCTGGGGATCCCCCTCTTTTCTCTCGACTGTGATGGAAATGATGTCCCTTCTCGAGGGATCTACACTTTTTTTCTGGCTACTGTTTTTTGGCCTATCTTTTGTAGTCCTTCTAAAGTTTAAAAAGACTACACAAGACAGCCTGAAACAGCTGTCTTTTGTGCTTTCTGCAAACTTCATTTAAAGAGACTGTGGTCCTTTCCATTGGGGTTTGTAGGGCCACAAATCACACAAACTGGTTTGGGGGTTGGTTTATGGTTTAGCCTTGAATCACAGACTGAACTGCATTTTCCCAGTTCATGCCCATCCCTATAAGGAATATTTAGTTGCAAATTAAGCCCAGGTGCAAAATGTGTTTGGAAAGCCAGTGAGAATGATCCAGTCAAGGAAGGAGAAGATCTAGTTCAAAGACATGGTTTATCAACTAATGCACAACAGTTACATTTATAATAATAATTTTTGATGTTGTCATGATTAAAAGTAGCTAAATGTGGCATCAAACCATACATATAATTTTGGTTAGTTGATATGAGAATATATCAGCACAGATAATCTTGTAAGGTGTTTCAAGGCTACAGGAAAATTAATACATTTAAGAATCTGAGCCCAATTAAGTGTGCCAGTTAATTCATGTTAGGGATTACTTTGATAGGATGTAATCTTTTGAAAATATACAAATATGAATTGAAAATCAGCTTCTTCACTAACAAACATCCTTTTATTGTGTGACTGCTTGGAAGGGGGGTTAACCTGAACTCACACAAAAAGGTCTCTTTGTTTATACTTATCTATGAAGAATTAAAAGTTGGTCTTATTTTTATTTTATTATTTTAAGTTAGTCACTGTTAAAGTAATTATATATGTGTGTTAATATAAGAGAAAAGAGAAGCAAAGGTACTTTAATAGCATTATTGTTGTGCTACACCTGTGGAGAACCTCATCATTGTCAAGGTTCTGCCAACAGAATGATGATGATGATGATGATGATGATAAATCAGTTATTGGGAAGCTAAATAGAAGCCTATAGCTCTTTAAGAGCAAACTACTGTCTTGAGTATCCTAAATGAAGCCATCTGTAACAACCTGTGCCACTCTAGCAGCCTTGATATCTCCATCACCACCTTCTGATGCTCTCTGGAAAGGGCAGAGGACCCTTCTTCTCCATTGCTTAGCAGTGCTCAGCAACAGGAACAGATTGTCTTTGTGTCCATCTGTATAATGCACAGCTACACATCACCACAAATTACTGGGGGGGAGGTAGGGCTGCCAAGTCCAACTTGGGAAATATCTGGGGACTTTGGGGGTGGAGCCAGGAGACTTTGGGGGTGGAGCCAGGAGAAAGGAAGTGACATCATTTTGTGATGTCACATCCTGTGATGTTGCTTCCACATGCTGACACATGAACTCATGAAGTTTCCTAATACTGAATCAGGCCATTGGTCCATCAAGGTCAGTATTGACTACTCAGACTGGTAGTGGCTCTCCAGGGTCTCAGGCTGAGATCTTTAATGTCACCTATTACCTGATCCTTTTTTAGCTGAAGAGGCTGATACCTCCTGCATGTCAAGCAGATGCTCTATCACTGAGCAACAGCCCTACTGAATCCTTCCTCATCTCGGCAGAATATGAAGCACTAAGTGCTACACAGGTGCTAAATATGATTTTCATATCATAAGAACAGGAGAGAAGCCACAGTGGATCGGCCCATCCAGTACAGCCCATCCAGTACAACACTCTGTCTCACAACAGTGGCCAAAAATACCAGGTGCCCTCAGGAGGTCCAGCAGCGGGGCCAGAACTCCAGAAGCCCTCCCACTGTTGCCCCCCAAGCACCAAGAATTCAGAGCCTCACTGCCCCAGACAAAGGGTTCCATTTAGACCTTGTGGCTAATAATAGCCACTGATAGACCTCTGCTGGATGGGGACAGAGAGAGAGAGAGAGAGAGAGAGAGACAGACAGCTTTTTCACTTACTCTTGCCCAATTCCCAGGCTTTATTTCTGGCCCTTGTTTCACCCAGCTGTTGTCCATGTAAGTCCCATAACTTATCCCCCCCACCCCAGCATAGGCTTTTTGGTGGCTAAAGAGGACCTTTGTCCTCCCCTTTTCGCCAGCAGAAAAGCTAGTTGGATCCATCCCTAATTTAAAATACCGGTTACTTGATGTACAAATGCTTTTAAAAATGCAGATTTTTACTGCCGGAGGGGGGGGGACACGGTTGAAAGAAACAGAAAATTGGCATAAAAATGAGGAATCCCAACTTTTATTTGCAGAAGGGAAATGAGGATTGGGGGGACCCAAGCAGCCACGACAAGACATTTTAAACAATCCCACTCCCAGACCTTCTACAGGCAACCTCTCCTTGTGATGTTTACCTCTTTGGAAGTGACAGTTTATTCCTTTGACAAAACCACAGTGGACAGACAGACAGAAAAAAGAAAGAGGGGGAGGGGGAGAGACAGAGAAGGAAAAGAGCTTGCAGACCCCAGCTTACCCCAGCAGTTTACTCAGCAGCAACCTTGCACGCAGTAGAAAGAGCTTAGTCCCTCCTTAATCTCTGGGCGGGGCTCTCTTGCTGGCTCAACTCTTAAAGGGGAAATTTCCCTTTTAAGAAGTTCAAGAGGCTGGCCAGGGCAGGCTCCCCTGCTGGCAGCCATTTTGTCCCCCCGGTGGCCAATTTTGGAAAAGCGGGGGAAAGCTTTAAAAATCGGTGTTTCCCTCGCTCTACCGGGGGACTTGGCAGCCCTAGGGGGAGGAGGATTGTACGAAGAAAAATATATTTCAGTAGTATAATTAAACTTTGTGTGCAGAGTTTAATATCATTCAAAAGCCAGGAAATGGCCAGTATGGGCACTAATTGTGAATGGATCACATCGTTCATGGGTGCTGCTTTGGCATTCTGAGGCTATGATTGTTTATGTATTTTTATTGAATTATTTCATAATTTTATGCCATTTTTTAATTGTTCTTATAATGTTTTATATCCAGTGAAGGTGTAGAGAACACTCACCCAGGAGCAGCATTTCAAGGGACAATTTGGGCTGTTATGGGATGAGGGAGATCACTCTTCCTTTTCACCCATGGAAATCTTAGCAGTACCCAACCTATAGATTATGATTTCCTTCACTTGGTTTTGGGTTTTTTTGAGCTCTGTACTATTTTCTGGATTTTCTTATGACTACCAGAAGAAGAACAAAGGCTCATTCATTGAGGTTGATACCAGTATTCTTGTCTCAAGATCAGCTGAGATTTTTTTATTCTTTTTTGCTTTATACATGTATGACTATCTGCCCATGGGGCAGAAATCATGGGTGTGTGTTCAATGAGTGGAGCTCTGGAGTCTCAGGGAGCAGGTTGATTTTCTTGAGGCTAGGGTTGCTGACCTGGAGAAGCTGAGAGAGAGAGGTTTGTGGACAAGGTCTTTAGGTACCTTCTAGAAAGTTACACTCCTGTGCTGACTGTTCTGCTGTTGTGGAGTATAAGAATCTCAGGCTGAGGACAGACTGGCAATCTGGAGTGGGATGAATCCGGAGGCAAAAGCTGTGGGGGGAAAATCCCCTGGGGCTGGCTGTCCACATTGGCCAGGGTATTGGGCAAGGATGCCGTTATGGAGCGTTCAGACTGCTGCGGAGTGGCCCCAGGTTGGCCGGCCTCCACAGCTCGTAATAGGGCTGTTTCGGCAATTTGCAAAATGCCGCGTTCGCACTGCCGCCTCCGTTTGCCTCCTGCCTTCTTCCGGTTCACACTGCCTGGAAGCGGGAGGCAAGCGCAAGATGGCCTCCAGACACCGGTTTCTCCCGGTCTCCTTCTAAAGCGCAAGAAAACCGGCTTCAAAGCGGGTAAGTGCGGAAGGGAGCCGAGGGACAGCTGCGCATGTCTGAACAGGCTCCCTTCCCCCGCTTCCCATGCGGACCTATCCCGGGGCAGATTGCCAGTCTGTCCTCAGCCTCAGAGTTGGAGGCTGAGGAGGAGGAGGGATCCCCTCCTTGGATGATGGATCAAGGTCCGCTCACACTGAGGATACACCTTTGGGGTTGGGGGTCAGTAGGCTTTTGGTATTGAGTGATTTGATTATTTAGAATATATAGAGCCATGTCTGTGACAGACGTTTTGACCACATGGCAACATGCCTGCCTGGTTGTGGACAGCACATGCTGTCTAGATAGGTTGATAGATGGTGCTGGGGTTGTCATGGTACTGTAGATATAGAAGAGGAGAAGAATACATGTGCTAAATGCCAGGCCCCTTAAATTTGAACATTTCACTGTTTTCAGGGATCTCAAATATCACAGAGAGATGCAAAATCAGAAATGCTTTACTAAAGTTTGTCTATATGTTCTTTTCAGTTTTAGTTCCTGGGTTATCTGTAATAGTTTATATCACTGACTGATATAGAATCCAATTAAAGCAAATAAAAATAGTGCCATTGCCCAGATAATTCTCTGGCCACACTCTACTTCAGTGTGCTCAGGGGACATTTGGCTTTGTGTTTCTTGACTGCATGATAACTGCAATACGTAGCAAGCCACTTGTGAAATTCAGAGGGGCTAGTGGCTACTGGTGCAATATGGCTCTTTCCAATTTAATTATAGTAAATGGAATAATACATTCAGAGTTATGCTGATAGGTTGCTGAGAAGGTCAATAATGTTACTATGTGAACGCAGCCTAAAGACCCCAAGGAATTTCATCTTGTGGTGAAAAACACAAAGCTAACCATCAGGCATCTTGGTAAAGCGAATCATTTCCATGTTTTTTTTACTTTCACAATGTGTTAAGTTTGTGTAGATCTCCTTTTTTCAAGCCAATATAAAGAAAGACTTTTGCCTTAATTAACAGAATACATAATTGTACAAGCAGCAAGCGATCTGTTCCTCTCTACTGTGATAGTAAAAGCAACTTGGGGAATACAAGAAAATGACTGCCAATAACTTGTCAAATGATCTTTCAAGGAAAAGAGGTATATATTCAGAATTACAGTCATTTTGAATTTTGGGAGCTGTACAGTGGCAGATTTAGCATGTATAATGTGATATTATGTTCTACAGTATCATTATTGGTTCTATGATATAAAGGGAGGAGGAGGAGGAGATTGGATTTATACCCAGCCCTTCACTCAAAGTCCCAGAGTGGTTTACAATCTTCTTTCCCTTCCGTTCTCCACAACAGACACCTTGTGAGGTAGGCGGGGCTGAGAGGTAGGCGGGGCTGAAAGAACTGCTCTTGAGAGAACAGCTCTGAGAGAACTGTGACTGACCCAAGGTCACCCAGCTGGCTGCATGTGGAGGAATGGGGAATTAAACCTGGTTCTCCACCGCTTTTAACCACTACATCAAACTGGCTCAGGTACATAACCTTAATATGGGCTTCTATTTCAAAATGATGTTTAGTTCAACTATCCATTCAGAAGAACAAAGTTTGAGTTCAGTGGCACCTTTAAGGCTAACAAAGTTTTATTCAAGGTATGAGCTTTTATATGTGTGCACACTTCCTCAGACTAAGATGGCTACCTACCTGGATCTATCTATTCAGAAGTGTTTCCTGTTTTAGGAACAAAAATTCTTCAGTGGGATATTTTTTGCTTTTTCTAAAATGGAATGTCATGTGCAATCTACTTACTCTTTTAGGAAGCTGGCACAACCTTCTCTAATGCCTGCCAGGGTTGCTTCTTTTCCCCTTTCTGTATCTGTGTTTCAGAATTTAAGCCAACATACTTCTATCTCTCTTTACAACTCCTTTTACAGCTTTAGCTCAGCAAATGGTACCACAAAGCCATCAAGAGTTTCCCCAGTGTGCTTGCTATTCTTTATCTGAAATGAACTCTTGTAGAACTTTAAAACAGCTGATACTAACCAGTTTTACAACTTTCTGTGCTTCATGGTTTCCCTTTACAGACATTCATGTGCATGTATGCACACATATAAATACAGAGCAAAGTTTGAGTCCAGTGGCACCTTTAAGACCAACAAAGTTTTATTCAAAGTATGAGCTTTGTGTCTGATTGTGTCTGTGATTGTGTCTGACAAAGTGTGCTTGCACCCAAAAGCTTATACTTTGCATAAAACTTTGTTGGTCTTAAAGGTGCCACTAGACTCAAACTTTGTTCTGCTGCTTCAGACCAACACGGCTACCCACCTGAACATATAAATACAGTTATTTTTTTCCTTAAACATCATTTTATTTAAGCCTCTACTGTGTCTCCAAAAGACATGCTATAAGAATGTCTGATAATGAGAGACAAGACAAGAAACATACATTTCACAGCTGTTTCCTACTAACATGATGACAGTCCCTGGCAGATGTAGCTGCTTTATATATTTTTAATAATAAAAGCTGCAGATGTATCTTTGAGCAGCTGTATTTCATTGAAATTTAATTTATAATGGAATTATCAAATACCATATTCCAGCTAAATCCAAGCCATACAGGACATAATGGTTAACTCAACCTGTGTATGGACTATTATTGAGTATCAATATGGAAGGAACTGAGGCACTTACTAAAGAATCTCCTGAGGTTGAATGGAGCACTTATGGTTGATTGGCAGCTAGAATTTTTGCACAACTCACAGCAGTAGTAAGGTTCTGTTAACTACTGAAATCATACATCTGAGAACTTAAAAGTGCAAACTATTGATTTGCCAATTGCAAATAATGGTAGATGATTAAAAGCGTTAAATGTTGTTTATGTTTCTTCTAACATTGTAAGATCTTCTAGAAAGGCCCTGCATAAAGTGTACTGGAGCTGGAAAAATGTAGTTCATGGTTCATGGCTGAAGCATGAACTGAACTGGGAGGTTCATTTGTGAACTGGGTTTTGCAAACCCTGTTGAAAGAGATGGCAGTCCATTTAAATGTGGTTTGCAGAAAGCCTAAAAAACAGCTGAGCGACAGGGAGCAGCTAGCTCCCCACTGCTCAGCTGTTTTTGTGGCTTTTGTGGGGAACAGAAAGCAGAGGTTTAAAGGGACTCAGTGTACAAGCGTAACAGAGGCTTTTGTTGTATGTTGTATTCTGTACTATTTGACCTCTGAAGAAGGCTCTTTTGGGCCAAAATGCATCAGGTCATCTATGATTCCATTTGTCCATTTGTCACTCCAATCATATTATGAAGCTTTACTTGGGTCCCTACAAGGTTTTTAACCTTTTTGAAATAAACATGTGTACTTTTGTCTATAATTACTGATGTTTTTAACTTTTGGCCCCTTACTAGTTTTCTGAACTTCCTTTAAAGGTTTTGGCTCTTGTTTGGTTCATTTAGTTTCTTTTCCCCTTTTTTGTGGGTGCAGTTCACCAGATGGACCACATCTCACTATTGAGATATAGATCAGAATGCATGAGGTAGCAAGCAGTTACTATAGATGTGTTTGATCTAACTGTCAAACCTAGCTGTCAGAATAGTAATGATGTAGTTACAGACAGGTGCTTCTACCAGGCGTTGCTCATTCTGGTCTTGGTAGTCTTGTTAAGGATTACATCAGTTTACTAGGGATTGGCTAATGTTTAGCATAATAGCTGTCTGCTTAGTAAGCGGGAGCGGGAGCGGGAGCGGGAGGGGGGGTTCAGCTCTCAGAGACTAAGGCCAAGCATGCTGTTGAATGACTTGGCAAATATATGTATATATTCACCTTTATATAAACTCTCTGCACTTTCACACCTGGTCAGTCTCCAGCTCCTTATTTCCACAAACCCAATAGGGTTATGGGCCCAGCCAAGCCCTGGTAGACTGTACTGGCTGGTGGAAGCTTTATACAGAGAGATGTTACTGAAGGCGATGAATAAAGGTGAATGAGTGATGCCGAGTGGGAGAGTTTTGAGGATGGCGTTCTGAGCTGGTTGACAAGCAGTACTTCACCAAGTTCAGAGGAAGACGCCATTCCTAACTCATCGGCTGACTACAGTTTGTCAGAGACTGAGGACAACGGGAGACCTGCGGAGGTAATTCTAGCTGTTCCTGTAACAGATGGTGATAGCGGTATGGCACAGTCAACCATAACCCTCATTGACAAACTTACTGACTCTAATTACTCTTCATGGAGTTTAAAAATGGAGTGGTTCTTGAAGAGGGAAGCTCTTTGGCAGTTTGTGCACAACCCTCCTGCAAGCCCCATGTCTGCAGTTGATGCAGCGTCAGATGAGAAAGCATTGGCACACATCATACTCAGCCTGTCTGACTCACAGCTGGTGTTTGTCCGGTCCCAGCAGTCTGCAAAAGGTGCGTGGGATGCCCTGCGGGGGGTCTATGCAAGGGAGTCAGCTGGAACATTGATTGCCTTAATGAGGCGTCTGTTTCGCCTTCACATGCAGCCAGGAAGCTCTGTTCAAGAGCATGTTAATGCCTTGGCTGACTGCTATTTTCAGCTTGACTCTAGAGGCAAAAACATAGAAGACCTAGACAGAGTGTTTATTTTGCTTTCTTCTCTTACCTCTGAGTATAACCCTTTGATTTCTTCATTGGAAACATTAGACACTACCCATCTAACCTATGCCTATGTCGTTTCACGTCTGTTGGATGAGGAGGCATGGCTGCATGCCTCACAGCCATGTGTTGAGCAGCGTGCCAGACTGGAGTGAGGAGACGGAGTCTCATCAAAGGATGTTTCAAGGGTTGACTGTTTCAAGCAAGCCAGGGTTCCTGCAGCTTCTGGAGTTCATCGGTGCTACTTGTGTGGAGACTGCTCGCACCTCAAGAGCAACTGTCCAGAACTGAGGAGGCGTCGGCAGACTCAGAAGTAAGGGTGTGGCCAGACACAGATGGAGAAGCAACAAAAAGGAAACCAACAAGCTAGGCTTGTCGCCACAGATGTTGCTGGTTCAGAGTGGCTTTTAGACTCTGGAGCTAGCCAGCATTTTTGTAGGTCTGAGGCTTTGCTTTCAGACATCAAAGCTTCTGAACTTTCTCATGTTTCTTTAGCTGATGGATGTTCAGCTGTGGTTCAATCACAGGGTAACTTAGGTTTTCCAGCTTTAAATTATGTTTTCTCAGGTGTACTTTGCATTCCTGCCCTGGAGAACAGTCTACTAAGCATGAGTGCTTTGGCCAAAGCTGGATTTACTATTTCTTTTACTGAGAAAGGCTGCTCTGTGTCAAAAGGGAACAAACAGCTTTTGTCTGGAAAACTGCAAAACAATGTATATATTGTGTATAATCATTCTTTACAGGCTGAAGTAGTAACTAACAAATGTAAGCATGACAAGTGTATCCATCTTCTTCACAGGAGGATGGGTCACCCTTCTTTTGAAAGGTGGCGTAAAACGCTGACACTTTTGTCCAAAGAGAAAGTGTTGCCATGTTCTGAATATCTAGATTGTACTGTGTGCAAACAGGTGAAGACACATGTTTACCCTGCTGCAAAAGTGAGCAGTCGTGTGTCAAAATTTCCTCTTGAGTTGGTGCACATGGATTTAGTGGGACCATATGCCAAAAGTTGTTCACATAACAGGTTTTGTCTAATCATAACAGATGACAAAAGCAGGTTTTCCTGGGTTTTTCCTATGAAACACAAATCTGAAATGTTTACCATGTTTAAAGGTTGGGCTAAGCATGTTCAGAAGCAGTTGGCTACTCCACTTAAAGCTATACAAGTGGATCAAGGTGGGGAATTTGTCAGATCAATTTGACTGGTGGTTAGAGCTAAATGGTGTGGTCAAGAGAGTAACAAATACAGCTCAGGAACATGGTTTAGCTGAAAGGAAAAATTATTCTCTCCAAACCATGATGTATGCCATGTTAGCTGATGCTGGTCTTCAAATGAGGTTTTGGGCAGAAGCCATGTGTGCTGCGTGTTATTTGTCCAACAGGTTGTGGACCAGAGCTATTGACAATATCCCCTACAAGGTCATGTATAACAGGAATCTAAGCCTGGGATTTCTTAGGATATTTGGCATGAAAGCTTGGGTGCACATTCCTCGTAAGTTAAGGAGAAAAGGGAGTGCCAGAACCAAGCAATGTACGTTTCTGGGTTATCAACCTAATATGAAATCATACAGGTTTTGTGATGAGCACCAGAAAATGAGCTATAGCAGATCTGCAAGTGTGTGTGAAAATGGTAATTGGCAGAGGCTGCATGGTTATGAGGAAACTCCACAGGTGATGCTACCTCTCACAGAAACTAGCAATGACACAGTTAACACAGGCTCTGAGCCAGAAGTAAAAAGTGAAAGTGTTTCTCCTGAGAGAAGTTTCACAGGCAGATTCTAAAACAGAGCCACAGCCTGTTCATGTGTCAAGTCGCTCTACAAAAGGGGTTGCACTTAAACGTTATGGGTTTACTCAGTCAGTAATTAATTATGTTGCTACAAAAGAGCCCTGGTCATACAAGGAGGTATTATCTCTACCTGAAGAGAAAAGGAAGCCTTGGTTAGAGGCCATGCAAGTAGAATACAATGCCTTAATAGACAATTAAGTCTTTACCTGGGTGCAAAAGCCTTCTAACCCAAATGTAGTAGGCTGCAGATGGCTTTATAAACTGAAAACATTGCAAGATGGATTTTTGCAACATAAAGCGCGTCTGGTAGCACAAGGTTATTCACAGGTCTATGGTTTAGACCATGATTCAGTTTTTTCACCCACGGTACGCAGTGAATCTTTTAAGGTTGCATAGTGTCAGGCAGGTATTCAGAAGAAACTGATACAGCATTTTGATGTTAGTACTGCATTTCTACATGCTACTCTAGAGGAAACCATTTATATGAAACAGGTTCCTGGTTTTGAGCATACTGACAAAAGGTTTAGTGCTTAAACTAAACAGAGCTTTGTATGGATTGAAACAATCCAGCAGGCAATGGTTTCTATATATATCTTCATCTTTACAAAAATATGGGTTTAAGCAAAGTGTAGCACATCCTTGCATATTTGCAAGGCGTGTATTGACTTCTGATGTCACAATTCTTATTTTTGTTGATGATATTTTGGTTATTCATGACACTGCTGCACAATTGCAATGGTTTGAAAGTGTGGCACAAAGTATTTGCAAGATTAAATATCTTGGTCCAGTTAGTAACTATCTGGGTATAACAGTGACACAAAATTCTGATGGGTATTACCAACTGAGTCAAAAGGATAAAATTGTCAAATTGCTAGATGCATTTGGTATGACTGATGCTAAGGTGGTCTCTACTCCCATGAGTACAAATTATCTGAGAGAACCTGATGATGATTTATGGCATGATGTAACTAGATATAAATGTTTAGTGGGTTCACTTTTATATCTAGCCACATGGACTAGGCCTGATATCTGTTACAGAGTCCATTAACTTTGCCAGAAAATGCACTGCCCTTATCAACAAGATTGGACTGCTGCTAAGAGAGTTCTTAGATATCTTAAAGGTACTTTGGAGTGCAATTTAACTTTAAAAGTGTCAGGTCAGCTCAATTTGCATGCTTATTGTGACTCCAGCTGGGCTGATCATCCTGGGGCAAAATCTACAACAGGAATGGTGGTCATGTTGAATGATGCTGTGGTAATGCATAAATCCTTAAAGCAGCTATCATAGCCACTAGTACTTGTGAGGCGGAGTCTGCTGCTATTCATGACACCATTATACAGCTTGAATGGATGTATCAATTGTTGAAAGATTTGAAAGTAAACTGTAATCTTCCAATTCAGGTTTCCTGTGACAACTCTGCTGCCCTGAGCTTGACTGAAGACTGTGGTGCAAGAGCCAGGAGCAAGCACATCTTAATACGTTATCAAACTGTTAAAACACCTGTTGCTAATGGTTTTGTACAAATTGTTAAATGTGCTTCTGATTGTAATCTGGCTCATGTATTGACCAAATGTATGTCCTCTGATCAGTTTAACTACTTCAGAGTAGGTTTGGGCATAACTCTTGCTCCCTAGGAGGTCTATTGAGATATAGATCAGAATGTATGAGGTAGCAAGCAGTTACTATAGATGTGTTTGATCTAACTGTCAAACCTAGCTGTCAGAATAGTAATAATGTAGTTACAGACAGGTGCTTCTTCCAGGTGTTGCTCATTCTAGTCTTGTTAGTCTTGTTAAGGATTACATCATCTTACTAGGGATTGGCTAACGTTTAGCATAATAGCTGTCTGCTTAGTAAGCTGGGGGGGGGGGGGTTCAACTCTCAGAGACTAAGGCCAAGCATGCTGTCAAATGACTTGGCAAATATATGTATATATTCACCTTTATATAAACTCTCTGCACTTTCATACCTGGTCAGTCTCCAGCTCCTCATTTCCGCAAACCCAATACTCACCTGGAAAGTAGGCTAACCATATAGTACTTGCATCAGGAAAAGGAAACACTTATCAATAGATTATTCAGTTTGCCCCATAGACTTTGCCTAGGCACTGAGTCAAAAGCTGCTCTGAGATCCATAAAGGTAACAACTAACATACCACATCTGAAGAACTGAGCAATGACTCACAAACGCTCATACCTTACCACAAATTTTGTTAGTCTTTAAGGTGCTACTGGACTCTTAATCTTTTTAGCTGGTATACTAGTCTACAATAAATTGGAGAGTATGGCAATGGTCAACTACACTAACTTTACTACAGAATCCAGCTTGCTCTCAACCCAGTATGGCTTCATTCTCAATCCAGAGATGTAACTTCCTATATAACAAAAAGCATATAATTTGCCCACCATTGATAACAAACTTATGGGCTGATAATTATTTGGGTTTGTTGGATCAACTGTTTTTATGGCTAGGGACTATTGTTGCATGTTGCCAAGAGGTGGGTATAATTTGTGTCTCATTGATTTGTGTGAATATTGGTGCCAAAATCTCCACCCAGAAGTTGGCATTTGCTTTTAGCAGCACCACAGGTTTCAGGACAGCTCCTGGTGCCTTGCCAGATACCATTTCAGATATTCAGAATTTGATTTCTGATACTGTGACAGGGGGCCATTTCTCAAGCTTTGGAGTAAGAACAATTTGGGCAGGGATACTATTGGCAGATGGTGTGGCAAATAAGTCCTTAAAATGTGCTCCCCAGCAATTAGCAGAGATGTAATGCTGAAGGTCAAATACTTTGGCCTCCAAATGAGAAGGGAGCACTCACTGGAGGAGACCCTGATGCTGGGAAAGATTGAAGGTAAAAGATGAAGGGGATTGTAAAGGATGAGATGGTTAGACAGTGTTATAGATGCAACAAACATGAAATTAAGTAAACTC
This sequence comes from Lepidodactylus listeri, assembly GCA_029233225.1. NCBI lineage: Eukaryota > Metazoa > Chordata > Lepidosauria > Squamata > Gekkonidae > Lepidodactylus > Lepidodactylus listeri. Next base: position 54,066,668 of record JARCFY010000006.1, read on the forward strand.
CAGAGGACAGTGAAGGACAAGAGGGCCTAGTGTGATATGGTCCATGGGTTCGCAAAGAGTAGGACTCGACTGTGCGACTGAAAAACAAAAAATAGAGGAGTGGGGATGTGATGTTTAGTTTATTTGCAATTATATCCCAAAAGATTTTAACATCTTTTTGTTTGGAAGCCCAAATTAAACATTTCCATGAGGCAAACAGATCAGTTCTTTTTTGTTTTTGATAAGAATTTTGAATTAACATTTCAACAAGAAAATCCATTTCAGTGTGCCTCTGTCGTTGCGTAATTTGAATTGCTGAAACAGGTAGTAAATTGCCCTTTTAAATGTCCTACAATCAGTATCAAACCAATTATTCTGCCTACCTGGCCTTGCAAATCCCTGATGGAGCTCTGTTGTGTTTACTACTGTTTCTGATAAAAAATTTACATTACAGTTTTATTGTATTGGTTTTATTTAAGTATTGCTTTAACCTGACAATGGTTGGTATGGGTTTTGCAAAAAACAAACATTAATACTGTGTGTGCCATCGAATTCCTTCCAGCTGAGCCTGCCTTGGCAGGTAGGGCGGGGTATAAATTGAAACAAACAAACAAACTTAAGCGACCCTATGAATTAATGACCTCCAAAACATCCTATCATTAACAGCCTTGCTCAGGTCTTGCTAACTGAGAGCCATGTCTTTATTGATTGAGTCAAATCTATCTCATGTTGAGTCTTCTTCTTTTCCTGCTGCCTTCAACTTTTCCTAGCATTATTGTCTTTTAAGAACAAAAGAATAGCCCTGCTGGATCGAACTAGTGGTCCATCTAGTCCAGCATCCTGTCTTACATGAGGGCCAACCAGTTCCTCTGGAGGTCCAACAATGGGACATATGGTTCCCCAATGTTGCCTCCTGGCATAGGTTTTCAGAGGTTTATTGCCTCTGAATGTGGAGATTCCCCACAGTCACTATGGCTGCTAGCCACTGATAGACCTATTCTCCATGAATCTGATTAATCCCACTTTAAAACAGTCTATGCCTGTGGCCATCAATACATCCTCTAGCAGTGAGTTCCACATTTTAATCATTCTGTGTAAAGAAGTATTTTTGTTTGTTTGTCCTGAATCTACTGCCCATCTGCTTCATTGGAGACTTTCAAGTTCTAGTATTTTGGAAGAGGGACGCTTTTCCAGTGACTCTTGTCTTCTAATAATGTGACCAAAGTACAATAGTTAAGTCATTTTAGCTTCTAGATAGAATTAAGGCTTGATTTGATCTGCAACTGACTTATTTGTCTTTTTGGGAGTCCACAGTATTTGTAAAACTCTCTTCCATCACCACAGTTCAAATGAATCAACATTCTTCCTATCAGCTTCCTTCATTGTCCAGCTTTCATACCCATACATTGTAATGGGCAATATGGTATGAACAGGGCTCATTTTGTAGCAGGAGCTCCTTTGCATATTAGGCGACACACCCCTAATGTAGCCAGTCCTCCAAGCGTTTACAGAGCTCTTCTTACAGGGGCTACTGTAAGCTCTTGGAGGACTGGTTACATCAGGAGTGTGTTACCTAATATGCAAAGGAGCTCCTGCTGCAAAATGAGCCGTGGGTATGAATTATCTTGATCTTGGTCACCAGCAAAACATCCTTGTACTTAAAAGTTTTTTCTAGCTCCTTTAAGGCTGCCCTTTGAAGTCTCAAATGTTTTTCTGATTTCTTGGTTGCGGTCTCCCTTTTGGTTGATGATGGAGCCAAGGAATAGAAAATCTTTAACAATTTCAAATTCTTCATTGTCAGCCTTAAAGTTGTATAATTCCTCAGTAGTCATTACTTTTGTCTTCTTGACATTCAGCTGTAATCCTGCTTTGGCACTTCCTGCTTTAACCTTCAGCAGTGGTTGTTTTAAGTGTCCACTACTTTTTGCCAGTAATGTGGTGTCATATGCATATCTCAAACTGTTAAAGTGATTCAGCATGCCTGGACATTGGGGGGCACCACATCACTCTAAGTGAGTATGTGTTATCTCCTTGAATGGGGTGCCTCTCTTTGTCTTAACCTTGGAGCTGCCCTCTGACACACACACATACCCCTCGATTTTTCCTCTTTCTCTCTCTACATGGCCTTCCATAGAGATACTTGTTTTTGCAGGAGTCTTCTGCAGATACAGTGGCCTCATACTCCCACATGTGATGCTGGCCAAGCTGGCCATTTGTAATAGGGAAAGTACTCTTTAGGTTAGGCTTTTTTCTCTTCTTTTGACTGTAGCATGAATGTGAACTGGATTTATATGAATAAATGGAAGTTTATCTGTTTTGCAATATACTTCTGGGGAGATTTATTTATTGCACTCAGTATCACACTTCTATGACTAGGAAAAATTCTGCTATTTTAACCAAATATCCCAGTAGGGTTCTGGACCCAGAGTGAATTTTAAAGTTTAAAATGAATTTTTCTTATTTGTTTGTTTTCACAAGAACATAAGAGAAGCCAATGTTGGATCAGGCCAATGGCCCATCCAGTCCAACACTCTGTCACATAGTGGCCAAAAATAGAAGGTGCCATCAGTAGGTCCACCAATGGGGCTAGGACACTAGAAGCCCTCCCACTCTTGCCCCCCCGCCAAGGACCAAGAATACAGTGCATCACTTGCCCCAGAAAGAGAGTTCCTATCTATATCTTGTGGCTAATAGCCACTGATGGACCTCTGCTCCATATGTTTATCTAATTCCCTCTTGAATCCATCCATGCTTGTAGCCGCCACCACCTCCTGTGGCAGTGAATTCCATGTGTTAATCACTCTTTGGGTGAAGAAGTACTTCCTTTTATCTGTTCTAACCAGACTGCTCAGCAATTTCATGGAGTGCCCATGAGTTCTTGTATTGTGAGAAAGGGAGAAAAGTACTTCTTTCTCTACCTGCTCTATCCCATGTATAATCTTGTAAACCTTGATCATGTCACCCCTCAGCCATTGTTTCTCCAAGCTAAAGAGCCCAAGCGCTTTAACCTTTCTTCACAGGGAAAGTGTTCCAACCCTTTTATCATTCTAGTTGGCCTTTTCTGCACTTTTTCCAATGCTATAATATCCTTTCTGAGTTGTGGTGACCAGACCTGAACACAGTATTCCAAATGAGGTCACACCATTGATTTATACAGGGTCATTATGATACTGGCTGATTTGTTTTCAGTTCCCTTCCTAATAATTCCAAGCATGGCATTGGCCTTTTTTATTGCAGTCACATATGGTCTCGACATTTTCAGTGAGTTATCTATAATGACTCCAAGATATCTCTCTTGGTCAGTCTCCACCAGTTCAGACCCCATCAATGTGTATTTATAGTTTGGATTTTTGACCCCAATATGCATCACTTTGCACTTAGCCACATTGAACCCTATTTGCCGTTTGCCACTCGCCCATCCTCGACAGATCCCTTTGGAGTGCCTCACAATCCTCTGTGGTTTTCACCACCCTGAACAATTTTGTGTCATCTGCAAATTTAGTCACTTCACTGCTTACTCTCAACTCCAAATCATTAATGAACAAGTTAAAAAGCACTGGACCCAATATTGATCCCTGCGGTACCCCACTGCTTGAGCAATTACAAGGCTTCACTGCCGGCTGGCAAGAACAAAAGACACTGGGAATTTGCTTAACAGCTGGTCCCAAGCTCTGAGTGCAGGAAGAATTTTCTCGCTCTCCCCCTTCCTTTTGCATTGCTAACATTGCACAATGATATGCAGTCATACAGAAGCTTAGAGATAATTTCAATACATGGCTGTGATGGACTGCACTTTTAAAAAGCTTAGAAGAGCTGTACAAACAGCTAACAGACTGTGAAGGATCTGATTGGTTAGCACCAGCTGAGCAGAGAGACTTTAGAGCTAAATGGTGAGGAGGAGAATTCATTCAGAATTCAGCCCTGACTGAGAGCAGTTTAACATGGATAGGAGAGCTGGAGAAAGCTGGCAAGGATGAGTAGTTAGTTAGACAGAGACTCCCATTCACGCCAAGGAAAGGGGATAGATCTAGAGAGGAAAGGAATTTCCTTTCCCTACAGAGATCCCTGGTGTGGTGTGGTTAGAAACTGCCTTTAGAGACATTGAGAGTCAGTTAAAAACTCAAGATGAGTACTGGTGTTTCAACAGAAGGGGCTTGGGTACCAAAAGAGTTACCAGAAGTGTTTGGGGAAAACACTGCAACAAAAGCCTCTCAACATAAAGATTTAAGTCACTGCGAAAACTTAAGAAACTCTCATTACCTCACAACATAAGAACTAAAATCTGTGCATGTACTGATTTTATCACAGAAATTTTACTCCTGTTTTTACCTGACCTTTCCCTTCTAATATAAATATGTTTTGAGTGCCAATTAAGTTAAAGGGGGCGCCTAATCTTTCCCTCAGGTTCCTGAGCTGAGCAAACAGCCAAAATACTATATTAGAACAGGGTGGACAGCCAGAGTTCTTCAGAAAAGAAGAAAACACATTACAAAAACATCTCAGTCAGATTGGGAAAGAAAAACAGAGGGAAAATTTGCCTCTGAGGGAGGGAAGTGGATGGGGCCATCATATTTGGTGGCAGCATCATGATATCAAAATAAAACCCCCAACTAGTCCATCTCTCCACAGATATAAACTAAAATAAGAAAATATTTTACAAGTTTGAGAGGAATACCACAAAATTCCTGTCAGAAATGGCACCAACATAGACCTAGAATGGGGCGTAAGGATAGTCAGGGAGAGGAAACATCCACTGAGGAGAGTTCTAGTCAGGAGGTAGAAATTATGAGAATGCAGATTGAACTGGCAAAAAAGAAGCAGAAAAAGCCAGAATTCTGGCTGAAAAAGAGAAAGCCAGTACTGAAGCAGAAGAACAAATACAGTTAGCAAAATTCAGGTAGATAAAGGAAAAGCTATGGCACAGCAGGAGAGAGAGAGGAAAGCTGAGAGGTAACATGAAAAAATAAATGTATAATATGAAGATGAAGGAAATTCAGTTAAGCGCAGAATTGCTGCTTCCACAGAAAGTTGGGGAAAGTACCTCAGTGGAACGAAAGAAATTTCCACTTTATCAAAAAGGGGGTGATGTGGAGGCATTACTCTTCAGCTTTGAACAAACTTGTCAAGATTTTGGGTTCCAAGGTAGGGACAGAATGATTTATTTGCACCCACTGATTTGTGGAGGACTGAGTGAAATTTACTCAGAGATGAGGGATGAGAAAACCTCAGATTATTTGCTTTTTAAACAGAGGGTCAAATTTAGATTTGGGCTAATGGCTGAACAAAGTTGAAAAGCTTTGGGAGAAATTAAAAGAAAGCAGAGTAAAACGTACACAACAGCTAGGTTGTTGATTGGACAGAGCCCTAAACAGATGGGTTGAGAGAAGTAAACTACATACATTTGAATAACTGAAGCAATTAATAAGAGCCAGTTTGCTATAGTGGTTAAATGTATGGACTCTAATATGGGAGAACCAGGTTTGATTCCCCACTCCTCCACTTACAGCTGCTGGATGACCTTGGGTAAGCCATAGTTCTGTCAGAGCTGTTCTTAAAAGAGCAGTTCTTGAAAGAGCTCTCTCAGCCCCACCTACCTCACAGGGTGTCTGTTATAGGGAGAGGAAGGGAAAGGAGATTGTAAACTGCTCTGAGACTCCAAGTGAAGGGTGAAATATAAATCCAATCTCCTCCTCCTCCTGCTCTTCCTTCTTCTTCTTCATAGGTTTAGAAAAGTTTTACAGACAAGTTCCCACATACCTTAGATGATTTCTAAGGGTTAAGAAGTTAAAAATGGTAGATTAAGCTTCCATTTGTTCTAGATGAGATAGAAGGGGACTTGAGAGGATCTCTTTTTTCATCCTCCCGTCAAGAAAAATATAATTGGGGACTTCCAGTTTTGGCGATCTCAATGGTAGGCATGTCCCCAGAGACCTCCGGGAGACGTGATCCGGACCTGGCGGATAGGAGGTTCAGTTCTGAACCTGGAAGTGACATCACTTCAACACCACAACACTCTAGTATTCAGTTAATCACAGAGTGTCGCACCAATGTGATGATGTTACTTCTAGTTTTACCCCAGAAGTGCTGTCACACCATTACCACAATGCTGGTATACCCCAATGCCCTACAGATTGGTAGTAGGGGTTGGGGCTTCTGGCAGATGATTTCCCACTATAGCAGTTTGGCACTGTTATGTCAGTCTCTGCCTCTATTGGTTTCTCTTTCACAGTGTTCCTTGAGGGAAGGGGGAAAGGCTCTGTGCTTCCTTGAGTGATTACAACCTGTACCCAATAGGATTACATACGTGTGAGGTTTTCCTTCCAATGCCTGCCATGCTGTGCCAAGTTTTCCCTTGCAGTCTGCACTCACCTACTTGCTTGCTGCTCTCCAAATGTTGTCCCCCATCCAAGCAAATCTATCTCAACATTATCCTTCTGCTGCCTTGTAGCCCAGATGCCTTACCCTACTTGTCCTCACAAATTCCTTTGCCTTGTCAGTCTGCCTCTTCTTTATGCTACTGTTCTTCAAGCTCACTGGTTGCAGGCTGTCTGTGTTACTGTTTAGAATATTTCTCCTCAGTTCTCCCATAGACGTTAATGTTAAATATGGGTGCATTTCACTGCCTCAAAAATGGGGGCCTTTTATCTGTCTGAAATTTGGCAATGTGGTTGTCCTGGGGCATACTACAACCCTCCTGAATTTTGTCCTATTTGGATGGAAAGTCATAAGGGTACAAACTGGGGGTGGGTGGAGTGCCTTTCATTGAAACCAATGAGAAATAATAATGAATTTGAATTATGAAAAAACAATAGCAAAAGAAACAATAATGAAACAAAACCATAGGAAACAACCCAATAACAAAGCAGTGCCCTTTGGAATAAACAACAAAAATAAAAGAAACAGAACAAAGTTCTATGCACAAGTCTAATGTGCACGTGTTTTTGTGTATCAGTATACATACCTCAGCTCTATGCAAAGTGTGAAGAAATGCCATTTTTTCCTAGGAGGCTTGAAATGAGCCAAACCTCCACCTTGCATTTTAACAGTTTTATCCATCTTGGTTGAGACCAGGTCGGGGAGTCAGTTCAATTGTTTCCTAGATGTACCTCACCTCACCTCTATACAAATGCTACTAGATCTATCAGGAGATAATGGGTGGGTCAAGCTCTTCCCCTTCTCCACTTGCACCTGGCTGGATGACCTTGGGCAAGCCATAGCTCTGTACCAGCTGTTCCCTCAAGGACAGCTTGGGAAAGAGTTCTCTCAGCCCCACCTACCTCACAGGGTGTCTGTTGTGGGGAGGGGAGGGGAAAGGAGTTTGTAAGCCGCTCTGAGACTCTTAAGTGAGTGAAAGGCGGGATATAAATCCAATCTCCTCCTCCTCTTCTTCTTCTTCTCCAAGCAGGGAACAGAGATTGGAGGACTTTAGGCTAGGATCCAGGAATAATCTCTAGGAAGAAGCCATAGGAAACACTTCTCTGACTTGATGTGACTTGGTCAGTGGGTGAAGAAACAAATAAAAACTCCATGTAACAGGAAGGAGGTCTCTTTCCCTTGGGTGCTGAGGTCATGAAAGGGGGCACGAATCCCAACTAAGGAGTGTGGTTGGCCTAGACAGCTGAAGTGAGCTTCAAGGTAATGGTAACTATATAGAGATCTGTAGCATCTAAACTAAAGAGCCTGTCCTATATTTTAACAGCTGATAGGGCATGTATAGAGAGAGGAACAGAGGAGTTGCCTTCTAGCTATTTCTTTTGTATCCCTTGCTCAGTTTGGTGCTGTGCTAAAAGTATGGTTATGAACACTTTCTTTTAAATAAATACTGCATAACTTTTGAAGCTGGCAGTGGTTTTCTGTACCACATAGACCTCCATTATCTCAGACACACCATTTTTAAGGGAGCTCCAGGAGGAAGGAAGGCAGTTGGCAAGCGGCTATTCCTCCAGGGGCACAATGCAGTAAACTGTCTCCATGGTGACTAGGCGCTGGGCAGCTAGAGACACTGAGGCAAGGCCTGAGAACTTGGAAGGGAAGCTGGGAGTCCTGACCCTCTGAATGGGTAATTCCATGCAAAGGTCAGCTGGTGGTAGCAAGCTACCCTGAGAGTGGAAGAAAAGCCTCTCCAGGAGCTAAGAAAAACCTAGGAGGACAGGGTGGAATAGGTCCTGCAGGCCAGAGCAGGCCCATTCTGCCACACCTAGGAAAACATTCTGTTTGTTGACCAGTACATTTCTTTGTAGGTTTGCTTGGAGGGCCACTATTGATGTTTCCAGGGCTGCAGAAGGACTGTAGAAGTCCATCCCCCCTTGTTTTGATGATTAATTGATCAGTGCCAGTGTGTCTGCCGCATGAACCACTGACACAAACTCCACAAATCTCCATAAAAACCATGGAGGCTCATGGGAGATTTGTTGTAGGCATGATCTCATGACCCTTGGCTCATGAACCACTCCTATTTACGAGCTGATGGAGTGCGGGCTTTGGTCTCTCTGGCTCTCTTCTCAACTCTGTCCCTCATCCTCCATAGGAGAGGAGGCAGATCCTCCTTGGTCAGCATCTGTTCTTGCTTTTGAATCCTCCTGCCTTACTCCTGTTCCTTCCCCCTGCCCATCAGAGGAAAGTGACCATGGGATTGGCTTGCTCCCCATCTCCCTCTGTGTGCTCCCATCCCTCTTCCTCGCGATCGGGCCAGCATCATTGGGGATGTTGGCTGCACGCTCCCACGTGGCCTCCTTTGGCTGCTGGGCCCCTGTAGCCGGTTGGCAGGGGAGGAGCCTGGGCTCTCCCAGGTAGCCTTTTTCTTTTTCTCCCTCCTTCTGGCAATGAAAAAGGAGAACTCCACTGCCCCTGACCCCCATATCTGGGCCCGGACCCATCCCCTGTTTTCCCCATTAGCTGTTTGCAGCGCTCCTTCTGCCAAACAGGATTCCTTGCTGAGGTCAATAGTTCCCTTGGCTAAGGGACGGAGTGGCAGGAGGGGGGGCACTGTTCCTTCCCTCCTGACAGACCCCTCCTTTTTTTATTGTATATTTTTTATGCACATTACATTCAAGCACATCCCTATACCCATACACATTATATACCCTGCCCTCCCTCTCCTCTTCACAAAGTTTATATGCTATTTCTGTGTCTCTGGCAAAAAGACCCTTATATAAGTCCTCTTTCTGTCTGTCTTTAAATCTTCTTCATCTTTTTCCTTCTCAGTTCCTCTTCCCTCTTCCTTCTTCTCTTTAGAGTCGTAGCCGAAGATTATTCGTGTCCTGAAGTCAGGATTGAAAAGTTTTAATGTAACTTGGATTATTATTTTTCACACATGTTATTCATTTGCATTTTCCTTCTCCCCTCCCTCCCCCCTTCCCTTAACTACTCATCCTTTCTAGCCAGGGGCACAGACCTAAGAGCTTCCACTGAACGTCTTGCCTTTGACCTTTCATGACCCAGTTTAGATATAATTGCCATTTTCCCCTAATCTTTCCTATTCTTACCTCCCATAACTCATCCTGGTTAGAAATAGTTAAAATATCTGATTGTATATATTCGAATAAATAATTTTGCCAATTTATTTCTGTCCATTTAGTTTTGTCTTTCCAACCGAGTGCTATCACTGCTTTGCCAGCTAGCACCTGACAGACCCCTCCTGATAGACAGGGGGTCAGCATACTTACAAGAGGGGCACTTTGGGAACTACAAGACTGCCATATGCAGAGGCTTGGGGCCTATATACTGTTTGCTGCTCCTGTCCTTGTGTCTCTTTTGATTCTTGGTAGGCAGCCATCCAAGAGAAGTAGGAGCCAGGATGGACTCTAGTTTCAACGCAGTGCCATTCCTCTTCTAAGCATATGCTAACAGCTGCAGGCTATTTCTGCAACTCATGCCTCCTTGTGGTTGTTAGTGTTGCCTGTTTTCATCTTTTCTTCATGTGCAGTAGTGACCTTCTATATATGTGCCCAGTTGTTTTAGGTGCAAGGGACAAAATGGCAAAATGTTGGCCTCTGTGGACAATTGCTTCTTTTAAACTGCCTAGATACCATAATGCAAAAGCAATGTAGATATGGTGATGATGAAGGATGCTTCCATTTATTGGAATCCCGCAAAGTTATGATGGGAGTATTGCTTGTTTTCTGAAACATTTCACCACTTTCATACTGTGAAATTGGTTCATTTTCTGTTGGAAACACGATGGCTCTTCAAGCTGCACTTTAATCTGCTCAGATGAAGCCTCAACACATAGAAACCATAGCACTGGGAGCGTGCTAGCAGCACACAGTCCCTGGAAGCTGGTACTGGATAATTATTTACAATGAGTAAGCAATTTCCTTCAGGTCAGGCAGGCATAGCACTTCTGATGTTGCCAAATAAGAGTAGAGCGATCCCTGTCATTAGGATGAATAGGGTGTTCTTTAACCAGAGAGAAAGAGAGACAGAGAGAAATACTCTCTGAATTAAATGGAATTATTTAAAATGGAGAGAACATTGCTAATATAATCCAGTCTGATATTACTGCAAAGCGTATGGAAGCATGAAAAAAATGATAGCATATATAGTTTTATTCACTGCCTGATTTAAATAATTACAGTGGAATTATTGTAGTGAAATATAAGAATAATAACCTTGAATAATTATCAGGACTTCTCAAGATTATGAAGAAATGTATGCCTAACTGTCTAGCCTTGGGTGAGATTTATTTCTTTAAGCATTTATATGCCTCTTCCAAAATATGATTGAAGTAGTTACAACAATCATTAATCTAAAAAAAAAACCAGGTAAAAACAAGAAAAAAATTACAATGATAGCATCTAATAAACAAAAAATTAATCCAAAAAGTGTGCCAGAAGCTGTTTGAGAAGGTTTGCAGCTCTGCTGAAATGCACATTAAAAGGAACATTTCCTAATCTCCAGAACCATGTCATTCCACAGCTTTGGGGTCAAAGCTATACTAGAGGAACAGAGGTTTGTTTCACAAAACAGAAATGGTTACTGAAGCAGGGTTCACCTTAACAACAAAATACATGAGAGAGAGAGATGGTCTGTACAGTATGTGGATCCCAAGCTACAAGGACTCTTATAAAGTTCAAAACCACATGTAGAATTGGACCTGACAACCAGTGCTACTGACCAAGTATATAAGCTTCGCATGTTCCGGTCTCAGGACATGTAATAGAAGGTGGACTGCAGCATGTCTAAGGATGCTTCCACACCAGGGTGATTTTCCATGGTAGTCTGATTGCTTATGCAGTTCTGTGTGAAATCGCCCTTGAAACAGAGATTCCAGACAGCCCAGGGTAATTGGTTTTCTCTCCATTTTAAGCAGTGTTTTCTGTTTTACACCTGACATACATTAAAGCCTCCCCTGCTGTTTTCACAGAATCCTAAGGATTGTCTTCCCACCCTGTTTTAATTTTATTTTGAGAAGCATGGGCAATGCTACACTGCATACGAATAATGCAATGCTTTTTTAAAAGGTATTTGCATGTATTTGCAGACACCTCTGACAACCCCCTTTCACTCCCTAAAAGGAAGGCTGAGCTGTGGGTGATTCTGTTCTTTCTTTCTTTCTTTCTTTCTTTCTTTCTTTCTTTCTTTCTTTCTTTCTTTCTTTCTTTCTTCCTTCCTTCCTTCCTTCCTTCCTTCCTTCCTTCCTTCCTTCCTTTCATGAGTAACACTAGGTAGGAATAATGTAATACCTGTAATAAGCTTTAAAAAAGTTGTAGAGCCTCCATTGACCCCTCCCCTGTCTAAAAGGTAGGAAATTCTCTTCTGTTATTATAATGGTTAACAGGGACTTGCTCCTTATGGTCATCAACAAATAAAAAGAGTAACTGACTAGCACTTATCTGAAGTTCTGTTATTGAACTGTTTCTCCTTCAGATACAAGAAACTGTTCATGCTGATAATGTTATTAAGGTAATACCATTGTTTCACAGGTTTAAAATAAAGCAGAATATGTGTGTGTGTTTGTGTAAAGAGCAGGATGTTAATGGTCTGTGCACAAATAGAGGACAGTCTGGTTCCTGAAATATGTGAAATCCTTGGTGAAGAAGAAGAAGACTGGATTTATACCCCGCCCTTCACTCAGAGTAGCTTACAGTCTCCTTTCCCTTCTCCTCCCCACAATGGACACCCTGTGAGGTAGGTGGGGCTGAGAGATCTCTTTCGAGAACAGCTCTGAACAAATTTGTGACTGACCCAAGGTTACACCAACAGCTGCATGTGGAGGAGTGGGGAATCAAACCCGGTTCTCCCAGATTAGAGTCTGCGCTCTTAACCACTATACCAAACTGGCCTAAGTCTACTTCAAACATAGTAAATGTACACTATCATAGTCAAGTTTGGATGTTTAATACTATGCATCCGCATTGTGAGATCCCTATACACCACTATCTAAAGTATTTAAGCATCAGGGACAAGATGCTGCTAATGTTTAGGGACTTTAGATATTCCCTAAAGTCTTGGTTTGAAGATAGTGTCAATAATATGATAGATGGAAGAAAGTGATAATTATTTTCTTGTTCATCATTTGAGAAGAAATGAGGGTATATCCACCTTCCAGAGCTAGAGACGGAAAACTTCAAATAATTAAATAAAGTGAATGAAATTTATTTAAAAGGTAAACAGAAAAGGGAGGAATGTGTGCAGGGAGAGGTGGAAACCTTGCTGTTGTTTGCCCAGTGTTCTTTTAAAGGGAAAGAGCACTAAGCTTCCAAGGTAGTTTTTTTTTAAAAGTCACAAAATGACACACACATGCCTGGGAATGATTTAGACAATAGGGGCTTATGGCATTCAGAGAATCATATCCCACTACTTATTGGACACAATAATAAAGGACAAGAGAATTCAGACACCAGATTCTTGGTATCTGACTTCTGGATCCAATCCAAAAGAGGGACAGTTCACTTGTAACACCCAAAGGGCTATGCTGGAGATTTTGGGGCCTGCATGTACAAAAGCCATGTGAGATAGGGCCTCAGATAAGGAGATTTGGGTGAGATTGAGTGAAAAAGTGGCAGGATCCAGTCCAAGGACTGGGACCAAAGCCCTCTGGAGCTGAGACTTCATTTTAACTGGTTTCACTTTGATCCATACTGTGCTTGACAAGCCTCTACTGCCACCTCTTCTTTCTAACTTGCCAAACCAGGAGGGGAGTGGTAGGCAGGTATCAGACACAACACAAGGAAGTGATTGATGCTCAGCAATCACACATGCTTCAGCATGCCAATGAGTGAATTAATTGCCAGACAAACATTCCCCTATGAGAAGAGAGACATTCATGTGAAGCTGATGCTTTAGGAAGAACAAATTTGATGGAGGGATACTAGTACTTCATAGCTATGGGAAATCCTGTGTAAACTTCACACTGGAAAGAAGTGTGCTAAGGAGAGGATGAAAAAATAAAACTATATTTAATGAATTTATTATTGTAAACATACATGCAATATGTTCGAACACTCAGTGTAACCTACTTACTGCCATAGGCCAATTAGATCAGTTTAGGGCTGCCAAGTCCAACTTGGGAAATATCTGGGGACTTTGGGGGTGGATTCAGGAGACTTTGGGGGTGGAGCCAGGAGAAAGGAAGTGACATCATTTTGTGCTTATGGCATTCAGAGAATCATATCCCACTACTTATTGGACACAATAATAAAGGACAAGAGAATTCAGACACCAGATTCTTGGTATCTGACTTCTGGATCCAATCCAAAAGAGGGACAGTTCACTTGTAACACCCAAAGGGCTATGCTGGAGATTTTGGGGCCTGCATGTACAAAAGCCATGTGAGATAGGGCCTCAGATAAGGAGATTTGGGTGAGATTGAGTGAAAAAGTGGCAGGATCCAGTCCAAGGACTGGGACCAAAGCCCTCTGGAGCTGAGACTTCATTTTAACTGGTTTCACTTTGATCCATACTGTGCTTGACAAGCCTCTACTGCCACCTCTTCTTTCTAACTTGCCAAACCAGGAGGGGAGTGGTAGGCAGGTATCAGACACAACACAAGGAAGTGATTGATGCTTAGCAATCACACATGCTTCAGCATGCCAATGAGTGAATTAATTGCCAGACAAACATTCCCCTATGAGAAGAGAGACATTCATGTGAAGCTGATGCTTTAGGAAGAACAAATTTGATGGAGGGATACTAGTACTTCATAGCTATGGGAAATCCTGTGTAAACTTCACACTGGAAAGAAGTGTGCTAAGGAGAGGATGAAAAAATAAAACTATATTTAATGAATTTATTATTGTAAACATACATGCAATATGTTCGAACACTCAGTGTAACCTACTTACTGCCATAGGCCAATTAGATCAGTTTAGGGCTGCCAAGTCCAACTTGGGAAATATCTGGGGACTTTGGGGGTGGATTCAGGAGACTTTGGGGGTGGAGCCAGGAGAAAGGAAGTGACATCATTTTGTGATGTCACATCCTGTGATGTTGCTTCCACATGCTGACACATGAACTCATGAAGTTTCCTAATACTGAATCAGGCCATTGGTCCATCAAGGTCAGTATTGACTACTCAGACTGGTAGTGGCTCTCCAGGGTCTCAGGCTGAGATCTTTAATGTCACCTATTACCTGATCCTTTTTTAGCTGAAGAGGCTGATACCTCCTGCATGTCAAGCAGATGCTCTATCACTGAACAACGGCCCTACTGAATCCTTCCTCATCTCGGCAGAATATGAAGCACTAAGTGCTACACAACTGCTAAATATGATTTTCATATCATAAGAACAGGAGAGAAGCCACAGTGGATCGGCCCATCCAGTACAGCCCATCCAGTACAACACTCTGTGTCACAACAGTGGCCAAAAATACCAGGTGCCCTCAGGAGGTCCAGCAGCAGGGCCAGAACTCCAGAAGCCCTCCCACTGTTGCCCCCCAAGCACCAAGAATTCAGAGCCTCACTGCTCCAGACAAAGAGTTCCATTTAGACCTTGTGGCTAATAATAGCCACTGATAGACCTCTGCTGGATGGGGACAGAGAGAGAGAGAGACAGACAGACAGAAAAAAGAAAGAGGGAGAGAGAGAAGGGAAAAAACCTGGCAGAGGCACTTACTTCCATTTAGACCTTGTGGCTATAATAGCCACTGATAGACCTCTGCTGGATGGGGACAGAGAGAGAGACAGACAGACAGACAGACAGACAGAAAAAAGAAAGAGGGAGAGAGAATGAAAAGAGCTGGAAGAGAAACTTACTTTACCAGCCACATGCAAAAGCAGCTCCTTCAGTCCCTCCTTAATCTCTGGGCGGACCTCTCTTCCTGTGGAAGCTCTCTTGCTGACTTCTTAAAGGGGAAATGTCTGGTGAGGCTTTTTACTGCAGGGCAGGCTCTCTGCAGACATTTCCCTTTTAAGGCAGCCATTTTGTCCCCCCGGTGGGCAACTTTGGAAAAGCGGGAGGGAAGGACTAAAAATCAGTGTTTTCCCCGCCCTACCGGGGGACTTGGGAGCCCTAGATCAGTTCCAATTGTATGTGGAAAGAGCCCAAGCTAATCTAATTGCCCCAAGAATGGTCCATTTATTTTGGGTTTTCTGATGTCTCTATAACGTTAGAAAATGATAGCTAAATATGCCCTCCAGCAACAAGACTCCATGCTCTCAAAAAGGCAAATTCAGACCACAGGACTGGGGATTTTTCCGCTGATAATAATCTTTCAGTCTAAGTCATCAGAGGTTTGACATTCTACAGACCTCTGTAGGTTTAACATTCTACAGACCTCCACTAGTCAATAGGATAATTTTCACTCCAGGTTGAACATAATACATTATACTATAATGTATTAAAATCTAAGAATATTAGCTATTTGGATCTTTCAAACCTTCAGCTAATAACAATTCCTTTTCAAAAAGCTTGAAGAATTCAATCACTTAAAGGGTGCTGAATTTTTACTATCAACAACCTGATCTTAGACCTGGTTCATCACAGAGCATAGATTCAGGTACCATATTGGTGGAGAATTGTAAGGAAATACTTTCATTTAAGAAGCTATGGTCATCCCAATGCTAGTTCAGCACTATTCAGTGCCCTACTTGTGGGCATCAGAAGGAAGCAAAAGAAGGGTGTTTTATGACCTATTCTGTGAGCTATTAATACAACTGGGAACAAAACTAGTCTATCTTTAAAGGATTTGTGATACTACATCATGGAAATTGAATAAGCAATTACTTGTCACACTTCAGATGTTTGGTCCATGGGAATAGATGGTAAATAACAGTGTAACTACTTGTTGGTTCTTCTGGACTAGGGATGAACATGAACTGAACCATGAAGCAAAATTCACCACAAATTTTGTCCTGTTTTGTTGTTTGGGAACAGACGTTCGTGACAGATCTACCATCATAAACTTCCATGAACTTTTAGAGCAGTTCATGGTGTTTTGTGGATGGAGCAGAAAGCAGGGGTTTAAAGGAACTCTGAATCCCTTTAAATCTCTGTGTTCTGTTCCCTGTGAAAGCCGCAAAAACAGCTGAGCGGTGGGGAGGTGCTCCCTGCTGCTCAGCTGTTTCAGGCTGTCTTGTGCAGTCCCTTTAAACAGCTGAACAGTGGGGAGGCCCTCCATGCCCACACAGCTGATTTTTGCCTGTCTTCTGGAGTCTTTGGGCTGCCTTCTGTCTTTAAAGTTTAAAGAACTGCACAAGGAAGGCCAAAACAACTGAGTAGTGGGAGCAAGCTACTCCCTACCACTCAGCATTTTGGGGGGGCTCTCTGCAAACCCCATATAATGGGACTGTGGTCCCTTTCAATGGCGTTTGCATGGCCACAAACCATGAACCAATTTGGTTCATGAATGAGCCTCTCTGTGAATGAGCCTCTAATGGCTGAACCTGAACCACAAACCAAACCACATTTTCCCAGTTCATGCCCATTCCTATCCTGGATCTATCAGTAACTTTTGACACCATCTATCATGATATTTTTCTGGACCACCTTTCAGGGTTAGGACTGGAAGGCACCATGTTGCAGTGGTTTCCATCCTATGTGGAAGGAAGGTTTCAGAGTGGTACTGGAGGACTGCTACTCATCCCCTTGGCCCCTACCCTACAGCATTCCGTAAGGGTCAATCATGTACCCCATGCTTTTTAAAATCTACATGATGCTTCTGGGAGAGGTAATCTGAAGATTTGGGCTTGGCTGTCACCAATACGCAGGTCATCCTTAGCTCTATCTCACATTTCCAGTGGATCCCAGGGAGACTGTGGGAACCCAGACTCATTTCCTGGAATCACTCTGGGGATGGATGAGGCCTGATAAACTGGAAGTTAACCACACTGAAATGGCAGTGTTAGTAGTGGACAAACTGACTGACCCAGGAACAGAGGTTTCTCCTGTTCTGGAGGGGCTGGATTCCTCTTTGAGCAGGTTCACAGTCTGCTGTGCTGCTGAACCTGGGCCTCCTGTTGGATTAGCAGGTAGAAGTCGTGGTCAGGAGCACCTTTCATCAGTGTCAGCGGGTGAGCCAGCTGCAGCCTCCTGATCTTGCTACTGTGGTACATGCCCTGATAATCTCTAGATTAGAGAATGTGCATAGGGCTGCCCTTGAAGAATGTCCAGAAGCTTCAACTGGTACAGAATGATGTGGACAAAATGTTGACTAGAATAGGTTGTAGGGACCATATAACTTCAGTTTTGTTTCACCGACTGTAATGTAGTATGTTCTGTGTAGCAATCAGCCTGCCATGTGCTCCCAGGTAATGGTGCCCGCCGCATGGCCAGAGCACATGGTCAGGCAGAGAGGGGAGCTTGAATCTGGAGGAACAATAGACCTCTGGATTCTAAGCCTCCACCAATGTGGGACCTAGGTTCTCCCTGGGGAGCCAATGCAATCAAAGGCTCCTCTAGGGAACCTATGACAAACATGTGCATATGTTAAGCCCCTATCAGGTTTTTTGGGTGCGGCCGGAGGTATGGCTCCGGCCAGCATATAATGAGGGCCCTGGAGCCCTGTAAGCATGCTTGATCTGACCATCTACTGGACATGCTGAATCACTCAATAAAGGCTTCATGATTTCACCATTCCTGGTCTCCCGAGTCCAGTACTCTTCACCCACACAGGATCCCAAATTTCTTTAATTGGTTTGGCCCAATTGAAGGTGCTGGTATTGAACTTTAAAGCCTATGCAATTTGGTACCAGCATATCATAAGGGCTGTCTGCTCTTATGTAAACCTACCTGACCACTAAGGTCATCTTCAGGTGCTCTGCTTTGGATGTCCCTGTCATCTGAGGCCAGATGGGTAACAGTATAAGGAGAGGACTTTTTGGTTGTGAAACCAAAATCCTGTAATTCTCTCTCTCACACACACACAAAAAAAGCAGGAGACCAGCAGGGAATCTTATCCCCCACCATGATGTCCTCTTTCTCTTCCCTGAAAACCCCCATAAATATGTATGTAAGTGTCATCAAGTCACAACTAACTTATGGAGACCACAGCAAGGGGCTTTTAAGGCAAGTGAGAAGCAGAAGTGATTTGCGATTGCCTTCCTCTGCAGAATCTTCTTTGGTAGTTTCCCATCCAAGTATTGACACTACTTAGCTTCTAAGATCTGATGAGACCAAGCTATACCATGCCACCTTCCCTGTGGCAAAAGCCTCCATTAACTCACCCCCTTTTTTGCTTTCTTCTCTCCTTCCCACCCACCATTCAACCTACCTTGATCTGCCCTCTCTCATCTTCAGCTTTTGTTCTTTACCTCCTCCTGTCAGCCTCTATCCAGGAAAATTATGGCTAAATTCTAAATGCTGGTCATCAAGCCCAGCTGTACAGTGAGGATCCAAAAGGACTTGTGGGACGCACCTCACTTTCCCCTGTATCTACATTATTTCCTCTTTCCTTCTGCTGGCAATCCCCATAACCTTTGCCTGCTTCTTTCTCTCCTTCCTAACCAGCCTAACTTTTATTTAACCTCCATCTTCAGTTATATTTATTATTTATTTTTGTGTAAAGTGCTGTCAAGTCGCGACCCTATGAATTAATGCCCTCCAAAACATCCAATTGTTTATTGCCTTGCTCATGTCCTGCAAACTGAGGGCCATGATTTCCTTGGTTAAGTCAAATGCGTCTTCCCCTTCTCCTGCTGCCTTCAACTTTTCTTGGTATTATTGTCTTTTCCAGTGTCTCTTCTCTTCTCATAATGTGACCAAAGTAAGATAGCCCCAATTTAGTCATTTTAGCTTCTAGGGGGAATTCAGGCTTGATTTGATCTAGAACCCACACATTTGTTTTATTTGGTTGCCTAGCAGTGACTGTAACAGAGGCACTGCTTTTTTATTTTAGGGGGAGGAGTTAACTGTTGGAAAGGTCAAGCTAGCTGACACATCAGCTAAGGCCTAAGCATATCCTATTCTTCTCCTCTTCCCTATACAATGTACATTGTTCTCTTGGGGTTTCACTACTGATAAGGCTGTTTGCCAGGAGAGAGCTCTAGGAGACATCTACCTGTGCTGATGTGATTATGTGTATTGAATGCTGACGTTGCTGACTGCAAAAGTGTTGCGTAAGACTGTCAGCCTGGGCTTAAAATAAACGACCACTGCCAAGTTGAGGCAGACTTGGTTCTACTCCTTCCATCCGTGTCTCATGTGCAAAATCCTTCATGTGGCGCCCAAACAGGGACACATGAGAGGGTCACACTGCGACTCACCAGCACCTGGCATAGGCTCCTTGAGTGCACTCTTCTCATCGCTGGGACTCCACAACCCCTACAACTAGTGAGTATGGGGAGAACTTTAACCCTCCCCCAAAAACAGCATGCGAAGGAACTTAAGTATTTGATATAGGCATGCGGTGGGTCCGCAACACTGTCTCAAGTACAGACTCTTTTGAAACTCATCAAAAAAGAGTGTCCCTGGTATCCCCTTGAGGGATCCCTACAACTCCGCCAATGGGAAAAAATTGGAAAGGCTCTCCATTCTCCCTCGAGGGCACCGGTGGATATGCTGTGTGTCTGGCATCAGGCTCGACATGCTGTCGAAATGCATGGCCCCGTTCAGGCAAAAATGAAATTAACTGACAACCCTCCCCCTTATTTGGTCTGTCAGGTGACTGCCCCATTGCCCACTGTTCCCAGTCCTCCGGCTGGACAACCTTCAGCTCCAATGGCCCCCACTTCCAATCCAACCAGGGGACCAGCCAATCGCCCGGGGAACATGGTCCGCCAGGTCCTTGAGGCAGAACTGGAGTGTGGGAACACTGATCTAGAAGACCTCACTGAAATGTTAAGTCTCTGTCCTGTCCATTACACTGGTCAACAGGATGCCAGTGGGCACAACAAACCCCTGCCTTACAATTTATTGATGGAGCTCTGAAAGGGGATCAGAGACATGGGCCTTAGCAGTCCCTATGCCCATGGTCTCTTAGAGGCCACCATGAGGAATCATCTCCTGGTTCCCAAGGATTGGAAAACTACCATATGAATGCTCTTAACTCCTGCTCAGTATGTGGTTTGGGACAGTGAATATCAACGGCAATGTCACACCCGGGGTCTTAACTCGGGGGGGGGGGGCAATATACAGCAGAGCAACTCTATGGACACGGTCTTTTTGCCCCAGTAGATCAACAAATTGTTCTGCCTGAGGCCACCCTTTGGGTTGCCTCCAAGTGCGCTTTTTGTGCATTGCAAAAAGTCCCACCTACTGGCATTCCCTTGCAATCCTTTTCCTCCATTCGCCAAAAGGCAATCGAGCCCTACCCGGATTTTATCAATCGCCTGCATCAAGAGTTAAAGCACCAAATTGACAACTCAGAGGCGCAGGCTGAATTGATGAAGAAACTGGCTAAAGAAAATGCAACTGTCGAGTGACGCCGGGTGATTCAGGGCAGTCAGCACACTCTAGAGCGTGTTGGACAAGATTTAGTGAAAATCGTTTTCCCTTTTTCTAAACAAGATTTTCAAACTGCTCTGTTACTGTTTCCTTCTTTGCCACTTGCTTTAGCTGACTTTGTGGGGGAAACTGCTTATCATTTCCCCACCAATCCTCGCTTTACTCTGATGCAATCTACTCCCTGTCGCCTTGTTTCTGTCATATCTCCTTCTAATCTCATTTCTGACTTACTGTATGTAGTGAAGCTGCTTACTTCTCTTCCAGGAACTTACCTGGCTCCGCACATAGACTCTAATCTGCTTAGCCTGTTTCTCACTTTGCAGAATTTATTAACAGAATGCACTCAGCTATTTTATGTTGCCCACATTAGAAGTCACAGTTCCCTTCCTGGGTCTCTCACGGAGGGCAACACCCGTGCTGATGCTGCAGTGCACTCACTTTTTTCTGACCTGTGGCAAATGGATGTCACTCAGGTCCCTGAATTCTCTCCCTGGAAACACCTCCATGTTTCTATTGACACCTATTCTGGAGCTATCCATGCAACCCCTCAGAGGGGTGAAATGCCAAATCATATCATCACTCATCTTTACAGTGCTATTACAGCCCTGGGTCGGCCCCATCGCATAAAAATGGACAATGGGCCCACCTATGTTTCTTCTGCCTTTGCTGCCTTTTGCAAGCAATGGGACATTGTTCTCACACACGGTATACCATATAATTCCACTGGTCAAGTGACTGTAGAGCGCGCCAACCGCACCTTTAAAACCTTTCTTGCTAAACAAATAAAAACAGGGGAACTTTCCCCTCCTAACCTGGCTAACATCCAACGGGCCGTGGCCTGAGTTTTATTCACTGTTAATCAGCTTAATGTTACCTCTGGAGCTGATCATGCCTCACAAACTGCTTTTGACCGACATTTTTGGTCTGGTCCACCTTTGCCCCATCCTCTGGTGATGTATCAGGCTCTGCCGGATTGAACCTGGCTGGATCCGATCCCTTTGATAACCTGGTGGAGAGGGTATGCTTCTGTTTTGTCTCCAACAGGTCCACTGTGGGTTCCTGCGAAGTGTGTCCGACCCAGTCATGGTGTGGCACAGTGTCACAAACTTCAACCAAGTGCCCAAGATGACCAAAGTCAGCCTGTCAGAAGCTCAGTGCCCATTCCGTCCCCAGCAACCCCGGCAGAGGGCACCTTCGATAACCTGGGGAGCCATCAAGCAGACCACCAACCGAGTGCAGCGCCTCCTGACGGAGCAGGGAAAAGAACAGACCCCAGAGAATCTTTTTGCTGCAATTTGTGCAGTTGTAACTGCAAATTCTACTCTCACCATTCTGTTTTACCTTTGCTTGCTCTCCCTCCCCCTGGGGGGAGATGCGAGCCCACTGCCAGTGAATTCCTTCTCTAGGCCACGTTGCAGAACCGCACAGCAATTGACTATTTACTCTTATTCCACCATCATAGTTGTGAGGAACTGGATGGTATGTGTTGCTTCAATCTCACTGACAACTCCAAGGCGGTCCATCATCAGATCCAAAATCTGCATGCCCTGGCAGAGTCCATCAAACAAGATATCCTGCCTGCCTGGTGGGCAGCTCTCTGGAGCTGGATCCCCACTGGGTGGTTAGGCCAGATTATTCAGTATTGTGTGTTGTTTGCTGTGTTGGGAATTATGGTTTGCTGTATTTTACAATGCCTTCCTAGCCTGTGTCAGCTTTGCCAGACAGCTAGCCCAAAGCTCTCAGCTTACCCCATGATGACCTCTTGGGGGCCCCACACTCAGTTCTGGGCAGATCCCTCTGACACATCAGATGAGGGGTCTGATACAGAGACCTTGCTTTAAAACAGAGAATAGTGGGATGTTGGAAAGGTCAAGCTAGCTGACACATCAGCTAAGGCCTGAGCATATCCTGTTCTTCTCTTCTTCCCTACACAATGTACATTGTTCTCTTGGGGTCTCACTACTGATAAGGCTGTTTGCCAGGAGAGAGCTCTAGGAGACATCTACCTGTGTGATTATGTGTATTGAACGCTGACGTTGCTGACTGCAAGAGTTTTGCATAAGACTGTCAGCCTGGGCTTAAAATAAATGACCACTGCCGAGTTGAGGCAGACTGGGTTCTACTCCTTCCACCCATGTCTCGTGTGCAAAGTCCTTCAGTTAACTCCTCGTGCTTTTTGAAGATTTCTGGTTCTTCTGCAAATCTGGGGCTTTTAAAAAAAGTTTGTAGAAAGATCTGCCTTGAATGTTCATGGCTCCAATCTTTGGATTTAACAAGTCACAGATTTTGTCATGTTGAGAATTATTGATACAGATATGGGACAGGATAATAGAGGCTTGAAGCCTTGCTATTGCTATAGGAAAAAAAGTCTATTTATCTCTGCCCCAGCTGCCACTCACTTCCTGCATATACAAGGGCTGAGGACAGACTGGCAGTCTGGCCCGCTCTGCCTCCACTTTAAAAGCGGAGGCAGAGTGTCAGTCCAGACTGCCACATCTGCCCGGAGGCGGTGGCCCGGATGCAATGCGTCCGGCGCCACACTCCTCCCGCAGCAGCCGGGCACCACTTCAAAGTGGTGTCCCGGCTGCTGTGCATGCGTTCCACCCGCTTCTGGCGGGTGTGAACGCGTGTCGGGTCAGGGGAGCCACAAAGCGTTCTGCCACCATTGCTGGAAGCCACCCGCAGTCTGGACGCTGTGGGCGGCTTCCTTGCGGTGGGGTGTGAACGCCATGTGGCGGGGGCAATTTCCCCCGCTGTGTTCTGCCATGCTGTGGAAGCGCAGCAGAACACCAATCTGTCCTCGGCCAAGATGAAGGACCCTTTTGGAGACTACTTCAAGACAGATAAAAATTGTCAGTTCTATATGTGGGGTTGTCAACTCCAGGTTGGCAAATTCCTGGAGTTGTGGGGGTGGAGCCTGAGGGACAGGGTCTGAGGAAGGGAGGGATCTCTGTAGTTTGAAGATCAGTTGTGATTCCAGGAGATCTTTAGGCCCCACCTGAAGGCTGAGAACCCTACCCAGTGGACATTTATCTCTGTCACACCTTCCTTGGTCCCATTTGTTCAGTAATCTAAGTCAACTGAAAATGTGAAATTCAGCTTAGGTTTTACTTCTTTCCTTCCATCTTTAGACAGAGTAATCCAACCCCCTGATGTAACTATTCCAAAAGACATGATATGATCAGCTTTGAACATTTCCCTTCTAAAATGGAGAAAGGTATTACATCTATCAGGTGCTACATATGCAAGCCATGTTCTGCAGCTATACTTGTACCAGTTAAATGTGTCTAATAAAAGTCTTTCATCTCCCAGAAGTAAAACAAAATATTTTAGCAATATACTGTATCTTACATGAAATGTAATTATCTGAATTTGCAGTATACATTAAACCCCTTTGTCAGTATGCAACCAGTATGCAAGGTCTAGTATATATGGTAAGACATTAAAACGAGCATTGAGCCAAAAGAAAATCATAAATGGACTCTGCCATAACTCTTATACATGCTTGGTTGTTACTAAAATGTTGCCCCAATCCAAATGCTAATAGTGGGATTCCAATCAAGTCTATTTATCAGCCTTTTGGACTAATTAGAACTATATTGCCTCATTAAGATTAATTCATTGGTATTGGGAATGAAGGATTTGTGAAATGAACCTGTATGAAGTGGAAGCATGATATTGGACGATTTAAATAGTGGGAACTGTGTGATTTAAAATTCATTCCAGTTCACTTTTTTTTAATGACCTGATTAATTATGCAGTTTGGTAAACATATATCTACACTCCATAGTCAAGTAATATAAACACTATCATCTTCTGAGCTAAATATATCCTAAATATAAGTAAGTAACCCCCCAAATAAGCTGCAGGTCGCTTTTCTTTAATTTCTAACTGCGAGGTGTCTGTTTACAAGTAGAGGGAAATAGTTCCATTAATCACAAAAAAACATTCTTTAGGTAAAAAGCAGGAAAGAAAAGCACGCACCACATTTTCCTTATAAAGATGCAATATTCATGTGGAAATGGCCTCAGTTACTTTTTATGAATAGGGCCCTTGGTGACTAATTCTTTTCTGGGGAAGGTAACAGGCAAATGTTATCCAGATGCATTCCTCTGGAAGTATTCCCAGTTTCTGGAAGTTAAAACTACTGTACCTGCAGCACAATGCCAGTCAGTCAGTGGAACATAATATTGGCATAAATAGCGCAATACTGTCTCTCCCCTCTGCTACTGCTCAGCACCATACAGATTGGTTTTAAGATTGATTTTATTTATTTAGTTTGATTGTTTATTCCAACCAAGTGGAAAGGCAAAGGGTGGATTGTAACCCTTTAAAAACCAAAGGCACTGAATGCATTCTAAAAATAGAACAGAGAGAGCTTTCTGTATTTGGGGCCACAGAAAAGGAAGATATGTCATATGAGTACACAGGTTTTTACTTTGGGGCCATGGGAGGTGTGACAGACAGCGCTTAAAACAGGCTTCAAAATGCTACATTGTCAGAGTAGCGGGAGGTGAAGAGTTAAATCTCCTCCAGAATGGAGAGCTTTGAGTGACAGGCTACTCCAAGCACTCTGATTGGCCAGCTCCAGCTAAGGGCAGAATTTCTTGTTAGCTGGATGCTGAGGGGGAATGGGCATTCTGACAGATTCCTATTTGAGAAATGATTCTGTACCTTAACTGTTGAAAACCTGTTCTTAGGAACAATTCAGTTGAAGACAGCCCCATAGCCAGAAATTTTGGGTTGGTGGGGCATGGCGAAATTTTGTGGGGCAGCAGGGGGGAGGGGCACCCACATGCCTTCCCTGAAATCCAAGGGGATGATTTCGCTACTTGGAGTTCAGGCGTGGACAGCCCCCACTTGAAAAACACCATTTAAAGGGAACCCTTTAAATGTTTTTGCCCAAGTGGGGGCTGCTCACGTCTGAACTCCAAGTGGCGAAATTACCACTTGGAGTTCAGGGAAGGTGTGCAGCTGCCCCTCTCCCTCCCTTCCTGCAAGATTTAAAGAGCCCTCCAGCTGATCGGCAGGCCACGTGTTCCCACTGATAAACTGGAGGGCCCTTTTAATGTCACAGGAGGGGAGGGAGGGGCAGCAGCTGTTGTGCCTCATATTTGAGGGGGCGAAGCCTGAAAATGTCCCACTGTAGCTACAGGTCTGGTTGAAGAACTGAAAGAGTTTGAGTCTCAGGTTCTGTTGAAAGCAGTTCTATACAGACATAAGAACTGAGAATGAGATTTGGCAAGGTTATTGGGTAGTGAGATGAGACTTCCATTCAGGCCAAATGAAAGGGGATATATTTTCTGGGGAAATAAGAAGAATCCGTGCCCAGTTAAACAGGGAAAGTTGTCTCTGGGAGGAGGAGATCCCTGGTCTGTTGTGAAAGGTAACTGTTTGAAACACCTCAAGAGTCAGATAGAAATTAGAAATTAAAAGGAAAGGCGTTAGGTATTTTTTTTTTTTGTAAAGAAATTTTTATTTTTCAAAACATTAAAATTGATACATTTATCTTATACAAATCCTTTTTTCCATATTATATAACATTTTGTTCTATTTGTATAATCTTATTTTTATCTTGTATTGGCGGTTTCCCACCACCTCTGAAGCATAACACATTTTCCACTTTATCCAAAATAGTAATACTTATATCTATGTTTACATTTCTGGTAACGGTCATATATCTTTAAAATACTTATATACTAATTCTTACTTTCTATATTCTTATATAATTCTAAGATAAAAAAACAACTTCATTATCTAATTATCCTTAGTACATTCATATACTCTAATTCTATTCCTTTATGCTATTATAACCATGTATAAATGTAGTTTCTCATGTCCCAGTATTTTTCAACATATTCTTTCAAATCTTTCCAATCTTCTAAAAAGGTCTCTGAGTACAGATCATTCAACTTTCTAGTCCATTTATCCATTTCAGCCATATATAACAATTTTTTCAACCATTCCCACACATCTGGTATTTTTTCATTTTTCCAATTTTGTGCATACACCATTCTTGCTGTTGTTATCATATACCATATTATTGTCCTTTTCTTTACATTTATCTCTTCTAGTTTAAGTCCAAGCAAAACATTTCAGGCAACTTCTTAAATGTACATTTCAAAAAATTTTCCATTTCTGCATGTATTATAGACCAATAAATCTTTGCTTTATCACAAGTCCACCACATATGATAAAAAGAACCTTCTTTCTTTTTACATTTCCAACATTTGTTAGACATATTCTGATTAATATTTGCAATTTTTTTTGGTGTCATATACCATCTGTACATCATTTTAAAACAATTTTCTTTTAGGTTATAACATGTAGATATACTCATAGCATTTTTCCATAAAAATTCCCAAGATTCCATTTCAATGTCTTTGTTAAAGTTTATCGCCCATTTTACCATTTGTTCTTTTACCATTTCATCAGCGTTAAACCATTTTAACAAAATTTTATACATTTTAGAGATCATTTTTTTCCCACCTTCCTCCCAAACTTGTTCTATTTCATTATTTTTTTCTCTAAAGCCGGATTTTTTATCACTTCTATACATGTCATATATTTGTCTATATCTTAACCAACCATAATCAAAGTCCATCTGATGCTGCTCCTTCAATATAAAGTCTTTACCATGTCTTGTTAATAAGTCTCTATACTTCAGCCAATCTTGTCCTTTGTAACGTGATGCTGGATTTAAAACTTCTGTGGGTACAATCCACATAGGTATCTCTTCTGGGAAAAAGTTTTTATATCTTGTCCACGTATCCATTAGCGTTCTTCTCAAATAATGATGTTTAAACATATTGTCCATTTTTGTTTTACCGTAATACAAATACCTACAGTCATGGCCTTCCAGGGACAATAACTTTCTATCTTGTAACATAGTCCATGTCCCTACCCAGGTCAAACATATTGCATCATGGTATAGCCTTAAGTTTGGTAACTGGAACCCACCTCTGTCTTTAGCATCACACATTATTTTCATCTTGATTCTTGGTTTTTTCCCTCCCCACACAAACTTAGACAATTCCTTCTGCCAGCATTTGAGTGTTTTTACATCTTTCACAATTGGAATAGTTTGAAACAGAAACATTAATCGTGGTAGCACATTCATCTTAACCACCGCAATTCTACCCAACAATGACAAATTTAATACATTCCACTTTTTAATATCTTGCATAATTTGCAGCCATAATTTCTCATAGTTATTTTTATAAAGATCAATATTTTTCATTGTTAGGTTCACACCTAGATATTTTGTCTTTTTCACCACCTCACATTCTATAAGATTTTGTAACTCAGTTTGTTTGTTATTTGACATATTTTTGCACATCACTTTCGATTTGTTCTTATTTACATAAAATCCAGCTAAGTCACCAAACTCTTTTACTCTCTGTAACAGATATGGTAGTGTAGACATAGGGTCTTCCACTATAAACATCACATCATCTGCAAAGGCCCTATATTTGAAAGAAAAACCTTTAATTGTTAAGCCTTTAATATCTTTATCTTCCTTCACATTTAACAGTAGAACTTCTAGAATCCAAATAAATAGCAGCGGCGAAAGTGGGCATCCTTGTCGTGTTCCTTTTTCGACTTTAAAATCGTCCGTCTTTTCAGTGTTAATTATTAAAGAGGATTTCTGTTCTTTATATATTGACTTAATGAGGTTAAGCATATATTCACCAATTTCAAGATGCTCTAGAACCTCAAACATAAAATCCCAATTTAAATTATCAAATGCTTTTTCCGCATCTAAAAAGAAAAAACCCACTTCCTTTTCAGGATGTTTATCATAGTATTCTATAGCATCCACTACTACTCTTAGATTGTCCCTTATTTGGCGATTAGGTAAGAACCCTGCTTGTTCTGTTTGTATAGTTTCTTTAAGGTGCTCTTTTAGTCTGTCAGCTATAATCTTAGCAAAAATCTTATAATCATTATTTAGTAAAGAAATCAGTCTGTAGTTCTTAACATTAGTTAAATCTTGATTTTCTTTCGGGATAAACGAGATGGTTGCATCTTTCCAAGTTTCTGGGACCTCACCAGTGACTCCTATATCGTTCATTAATAGCAGTAACACTGGTGAGATCGACTCCTGTAGCGTTTTATAAAACTTCGCTGTAAATCCATCTGGTCCAGGTGCTTTTCCTAATTTTGAGTCATTTATTGCATTTTTAATCTCTTGTAATGATACTGGATTGTTAAATAGTTCTTTAATTTTCTCTGTTGGTTTGGTAACTTTAATGTTTGCAGGTATTCTTTAATCTTTCTTCTGTCTTTGTTTCCCTTCTTAAAAAGTTTTGCATAGTATTTAAAAAATTCTCTCTTTATTCCTTTGTTGTCTATTATCTCAATATTATCTCTTATCACTTTAGTGATAAATTTATTTTCACGTTTTTTCTTTAATTGCCATGCTAAATATTTTCCGGGTTTATTTGCACCTTCAAATGCTTTTTGTTGGAGTTTTTTTAAGTTCCAGTACGTCTCTTGGTTCAAAATAGCTTTTGCTTGGTCTTGTAGCATCCAGATTTCCTTTTGCAGTTTCTTTTTCCCTGGTCTACTCTTCAGTTCTTCTTCTTTTGTTTTAATGGCTTGTACAATATTTTCATATTGTTCTCTTTTCTTTTTATTATCTTTAGCATTTAATGATATCAATAGTCCTCTCATCACTGCTTTATATGCATCCCATATGGTTTGAATTTTTACTTCTTTCTGTATATTTGCTTGAAAGTATAGGTCTGTTTCTTCATGTAATTTTTAAACTATTTCTTGGTTGTCTAGTAAGTCCTCATTTATTCTCCATCTCTTTTGTTTTTTTACCTGCCCAGCAGTCCATAAACACGGATTATGATCTGAAATTATTCTGGGTAGAATTTCCACTTTTCTTGTCTTAAACGTTAAATTAGTAGTCATCCAAATCATGTCAATTCTTGAATGCGAGTCATGTCTATTAGAGTAAAAGGTAAAATCTTTTCCTTGTGGGTTAGCTTTCCTCCAAATATCTTCCAGCTTCTCTTGTTTTATCAGTTCAAAAAAGTTTTTTGGAAGCTTCCCTAATGCCTCATCCTTTCTCTTAGAGCGCCTGTCTAATTTGTTATTCACAGTTCCATTGAAGTCCCCCAACATCATAATTTGATCATAGTTTACATTGTCCAATTCCATTTGAAGTTCTTTAAAAAATGTTTCTTTAGCTCCATTCGGAGCATAAATGTTCACAATCAAAGTTTTCAATCCTTGCAGTAAAATTTCAATAGCTAAATATCTTCCATCTTTGTCTTTAAATATTACTTTAGGTTCCAAGTCTTTTTTGACATATGTTACAACACCATTTTTTTTGTTGCTTGCTAAAGAATAAAATTCTTCTCCCAATTTTTTCCTTATTAAATATTTATGGTCTTGTTTTTTAAGATGAGCTTTTTGCAAGCAAATTATATTACATTTTTGTTTTTCCAACCAAATGACCTACCATTCTACGTTTTTGGGGTGAATTTAGTCCATTTACATTCCATGTAAGTATTTTGTAATCCATTTTGATATATTCTTAAATATCTCCAAAATCATCTTTATTCTCTCCCAGGAATGCATACATTTCTTCTGTGCTTTTAATCACTACTCTGGAGTTGCCATAATAAAAGCTTAGTCCTTGAGGTATTTCCCAACGAAATCTGATTTTTTTCTCCTTCAGTTTATCCGTCAGACGCTTGAATTTTTTCCTTTCTTGCAGTATTGCTCTAGGCAATTCTTTCATTACTATGATTTTCTTTCCATCTATTACAAAAGGGTCAGTAAAGCACTTCCTGTAGATTTGTTCTTTTGTTCTTTTCATTGTAAATTGGACAACCACATCTCTTGGTATGTTTTTGTCTCTTGCATATGTAGAATTAACTCTATAAACAAGATCCATGTGTTCTTTAACAACTTCTTCCTGTTCTTGTAAAAAATCTGCTATTGCTTCTTGCATTCTTGTAAAAATGTCCTCATTCAATTTTTCCTCGATCCCTCGAAATCTCAAATGATTTTGCATATCTTTATAATGCATCATCTTTTCCATCCTCTCATTCTCTCTCATTGTCTTATGGGTGCTTTCTTCCAGTTCTTTTACTTTAGTTTCTATATCTTGTGTTCTTGTGGATAATTTTTGAAATTCTGCTTTTAATTCCATGAAATTTTTATCTGCTTGAGCCGCTATATTATTCATTTTAACATTTACCTCTCCTATAGCGTCTAACATTTTCTTTTCCATTGCTTCCATAATGGCTAGTAGTTCTTTTTCTTTTTTTGCTGCCCTTGTAGGAGAGGACCATGTAGCTGCTCTCGATCTTAGTCCGCGGTCCGTTTTGCCTCTTTAAAAAAGATCGATTTTATCTTGTTTTCCAAATCAAACACCAATTAGTGCATTCAAACAAGCTAATCTTGCCAAGTCAAATTATGTTGGTTTCAGCCTTCTAAGTTATATAATCTTTGAGATATTGCAGTTTAAAGATTTTATAAATCCAAAATGGCGGGCGCGACTTCTCTATGGTTAATGTCAAAGGTTATAGTCTTTTTACCTTGCTTCTGGCTTGCCGTAGTTTCCTTTTGTCCCTTCCTTTTATTTACTTGTCTGCTCTCTGCACGTCACTTCCTGTTATGGTCTTTCTGGTCCGGCAGTATTTAGAGTCCCCTTTCTGGTCCGGCAGTATTTAGAGTCCCCTTTACCTTCTTCCGGTTCTTCTCCTTTTCCCTTCTTGTCTGCTCTTCTAGCCGTCACTTCCTGATTCAGTCCTCACATCTTAATCTCGCGATGCTTGGTTCCCTTCTCCCTCTTTGTCTCGCGATGCTCGGCTTCCCCTCCCGACTCTTCTTAACCGCAGGAATGTTAAACAACTTGTTTTTTTTGCTTTTTAAGTTCAAATTCGGTTTTTTAGCGCTTCAAAACTGCTCTCATCCAATCAACAACAGTCTATTGCTTCACCCGATCTGCTTTTCGTCTTTCAAAACGCGGCGATGGTAAGGCAAAAAACTTTTTTCCGTTACCTTTTGTTGTTACTTCGCTTCAGATGTGGTCCCAACGTTTAAACTTTGTCTTCTTTGTTAAGGAATCAGGGGAATTGGAGGTTTTATGCTGAATTTTTCAGCTCAGCTCGGCTCCTTAGAGATACTCGCAACAATCCTCTTCGGCTGCAGCGCTCAAGGTGTCGGAAAAGTCTCCTTCGAGACTTTCCCTTCACCGAGGTTGCTCAAACCTGGATTATATTGCTTGCTGGTCCTCACACTACCTGTGTGAGGTTGCGTCAGGTGGATTAATCCACCCAAGCTGTCAGGAAGAGCCGCTGTCCGCCTTGCGCATTTGCAAAGCGTGTCAGACCTCCATTCCTCCGACCGGAAAAACCTAAATTGTTATATATGGATGAAATGGATAAATGGACTAGAAAGTTGAATGATCTGTACTCAGAGACCTTTCTAGAAGACTGGAAAGATTTGAAAGAATATGTTGAAAAATACTGGGATATGAAAAACTACATTTATACATGGTTATAATAGCATAAAGGAATAGAAATATATTATATGAATGTTTTAGTTAAAATTAGACAATGAAGCTGTTTTTATTTAGAAATACATAAGAGTATAGAAAATAAGAATTGGTGTATAAGTATTTTAAAGATATATAACCGTTACCAGAAATGAAACATAGATATAAGTATTAATATTTTGAATAAAATGGAAAATGTGTTATGCTTCAGAGGTGGTGGGAAACCACCAAAACAAGATAAAAATAGAATGTACAAATAGAACAAAATGTTATATAATATGGAAAAAGGGATTTGTATAAGGTAAATGTATTATTTTTGATGTGTTTTTTTTGAAAAATAAAAATTTCTTTACAAAAAAAAAACATTAAGCTTCTGTTAGGGAAAATCACTTCACAGAATATAGCTCTTAATACAAATAATAGTGTGCCTTCATTTCAAACTGTTTGGTCTCCTATTGTTGATTACTTATCTTGAGATGGTTTCATACCTACCAAAAGATATTACCAAAACCTATTATATTTTTGAAACTTTAGTATAAGACTCTACTATATTACTGTATTATAATTGCATTAGTTGATGTTCAATGTTTTATGTTGGTTACTTGCACTCAGATAGCAAAAGTTTTGTTATCAATGTGCAACTTATTTTATCTTGTAATAAATAATTTTTTTAATTAAAAAAAACATTAAGCTACACATCCACTTTGTAAAAACTTCTAGTGGCTTCCAATTAGAATGAACTGATGTGGAGAAGCTTTACAGTTTTTGTACTTGTGGAGAGAGATGTCTTTTCAGATGCAACGAGGTATGTAATACATCTGGGACCTCATGATCTATTTACACAGATCTGGAAAGTTTCACTGGACATCTTTTACTCTCCTTTGTTCTGTAGTTTGTATTGTTCTGACAGAGACTGTTATTGTTTTTCATTATAGAATGTTTTGTACTCAGATAATTAAATGTACACAAGTATGAGTCGAACTTAAAAACTATTTGTATGACCTGGACAGGCCTATGTATACCCAGGTACATTGTGAAGCAGGTAAAAAATAGTCCTCTAGATATTGGTCCCGGGGAACCCAAGAATTCTTCCCATAGTGACCATCTTATTCCATGATATCCCATGCAGATAAGCAGCATGTGGTAAATGCCTGTGTAGGCACCTCTAGCCCAGCCCATTGTGTCCCATGCTTCAGTTGAACAGAATGGGACCAAGACAACCAGAACCATGGCGATACTGCCATGATGGCCTTTATCAGCATGTATCCTTGCAATGAACAAGTAAAAATGCTGTTCCAACTATATACATATTCAGGGCTCCGTTGGGGCCGGAGCGAGCCGGAGTGCCGCTCCGGGAGAGAAGGGCCCGGGGGGCGGGCACATAACAAAGCCCCGCCCCCCAGCAGAAAGCCTCCCCCGTTCACCCCCTCCCTCCCCCAGTCGTCTTCCCCGGGGCCACGGCTGGCCGCCGGCCCCGCCAAGGAGCCCCATCCCGCCCCAGTCACCTTCCCTGGGGCCGCGGCTGGCCGCTGGCCCCAGAAAAAAAACCCTCCCTTCCCCAGTCGTCTTCCCCGGGGCCGCGGCTGGCCGCCGGCCCCACAAACGAGCCCCGTCCCGCCCCCAGTCACCTTCCCCGGGGCCGCGGCTGGCCGCCGGCCCCGGAAAAAAACCCCTCCCTCCCCCAATTGCCTTCCCCGGGGCCGCAATGAAGTGGCTTAACACCACTCAGGCCCAAGCAGGGGGGGGAGGGAAATGCCAGCCCCAGTGTGGGGAGAAGCGCCCCTCCCTTCCTTCCCTCTCTCCCTCCACCTACCTACCTGTTCCTTCCTTCCCCTCTTCCTCCCTCTCTCCCCCCTTCCTTCCTTCCTTCCTTCTCTCTCTCTCCCCCACCTACCTACCTTCCTTCCTGTTCCTTTCCTTCCTTCCTTCCCCCTCCCTCCCTCCCGTCTGGCCTTCTGACACACTACCCATGACATCATTCCGGTGATGTCAGGGGGTGTGGCATATGCAAATGAGTTATGCTAATGAGCTCCTGCACCTCTTTTTTTACGAAAGGACCCCTGTACATATTCTATACATGCATTCTTTCTAAATGGTTGAGATAAAACATCTAATATGCAGGCAACATTATTTGGTTCATTCCTCCCATAATGAAGCAAAATTTTCCCCATGTTTCTCCCAAATGGGGACCTGAAGTGGCTTACATCATTCTCCATTTTATCCTCACAGCAGCCCTGTGAGGTAAGTTAGGCTGAGAGTGCATGACTGGTCCAAGGTCACCTAGTGAGCTCCCATGGCAGATTGGGAGTCAAACCTGGGCATCCTAGATCCTTGCTTGATACTCTAACCATGGCAGAACACCAGTTGTGTCAGATCTTTTAATAATGCATGTGTACTGAAATGCCCAAAGTCACTTTGTTAGATCCTGCAGCAAAAGCACAATCAAGTGCAACTGCAATTGTATCAAAGAAGCTTTGTACCAAAGAGTGCCCCAAGCCTATGCTGAACTGCATCCTTCTTAGTCTTATTGAAGTAAATGCGCTTGGAAGGGTACAACACTGCTGAGGATTGCACTGTAAATTGTGGTGTGAGTGGAAAAGCAGAAGCGACATCCAAAGGCAAAAGGGAAGTAGGGTATCAATCAAAGGAGGAAGTTTGATGAAAAGACACAGCAATTAAAGAAGAAAAGTAAAGAACACATTCTAATGAATGGCAACCTAACAATGGTGAGGTGGTCTGACAGTTACTGCCTGTGAAGAGACAGCACAAAGGAAAACAAGTGCAAGGCTTGTATCCTGTGCTCCTGCTACTGAAGCCTGATCACTGCTCAGCTATATGTAGATCCTTGCGGGATTGGGTATCAATCAAGTCCTAGCTGGCTGAAATCCAGGAGCAGGTATAGCTCCTCTCCCTTTCAAGTTATTTAAGCTCCAGGAAAAGAAGGCAGCCCTCCTGCTTCAGCCAATTCACAGATGGTCATATGCCCCTGCAGTACTCCAATGTAGTGAACCCCAGACTGCAACCTAGACACATTAGTGTTGCCCTGAAGGGCAGACCCCAGCCTCCAGCTACTGTGTGGATCCTGGCTCTGGAGGAGACTTCAGCCAGCTAAGACAGAACAGTTAGCCTTTAAGGTGCCACTGTTTTGTTTTGCTAGACTAGACTAACGTGGCTTCTCCACAGGGTATTAATGAAGCAGTCATCAAATTTTGGTGAAAACTTTGAGGGGGGTGGAGTTAGGGTTATCTGGCCATATAAACAGAAGCTAAAGGAAATGAGGAAAGAAAAAGGTAGACAAGTGGCACACTATATCCTTAGAATGTGTAAAGTGAGCCTTTAGCTGGATTTGATTGAATTGTATGAGATTATTATTGAATTGTATGATTGAATCGTATGAGGGATGTGGATTGGGCTGCCAGCCCTACAGCTACAATACCCAGGAGCTTTGGGGGAGTGGAGCCTAGAAAGGGGGGGGAGTGTCATGGATGCTGTGACACCATTTCTGGTTCATGTCATTTCTGAGTGACAAAGACAGTAGAAATTGAGTAATTCCTAGAGCATCATGGACACTGTGACATCACTTATGGGTGATTACCTGGAAGTGACATCACAGCATCTGCAGCATCATTTCCCCCTGTTTTTTTTCTCTTGCTGCTCAATTGATGGAGCATAGGTGATTGGGGTTAGGTAGGGGTTAGCCTGCCATGGGTGGGCAAATGGTAAGCCTAGATGGAGAGTGGGGGTACAGATGGGAAAGGGGTAATAAAGTGGAATAATTTAGGGAAAGCGACTTTGGTAATGGGGAACATCCAATGTACAATAACATGGAACATATTTTAAAATTATTTTGAACTCTGGAAGGAATTAGAAAAAATATTTGAAAAACAGGAAGGCATTCTCTAGTAGACTGCACAACAGCTCTCACTTCCTCTTGGTATCATGGCATGGAGCATGGAGGTGTGGTTTTATGGGGATTGCACAGTCAATTGCACAGTAAACACCAACATGAAGGTATCCAAGATCAAAAAGCTGCTTCAGGTGTTTTCCAACCCCGGTGTAATACAATGAAACTGAACTCTGTTTGCGATGGCAATTCTGTTTGAGGTTCCCCCCCCCTATTGGCAGATTAGGCATGTCATAGAATCATAGAATCATAGAGATGGAAGGGACCTCTAGGGTCATCTAGTCAAGTCCCCTGCACAATGCAGGAAATTCACAAATATCACCCCCACCCCACCCCACCTCCCACTGAACCCTGTTCCATACCCAAAAGATGACAAAAAACCTTCAGGATTCCTGGCCAAACTGGCCTGGAGAAAAATTGCTTTCTGACCCCAAAGTAGTAATCAGCATTTTCCTGGGCATGTAAGAAAGGGCCACAAGAACTAAGCACTGATGCATCCCTTCCTGCCTTCCTTCTTGTAATCTGCCTAAGTTCACACAATCAGCATTGTTGTCAGATTATCATCTAGCCTCTGTTTGAAAACCTCCAAGGAAGGAGAGTCCACCCCCAGTGTTCCCTCTAAGCTAAGTTACTGTCTTAGCACAGGAAGGATGGCTCCAGAGCAAACTAATTTATGCAGCAGCCAAATCACCTGCTCACAACTTTAATGTCAATAGCTCACAAAGTAGAATTTTTGCTCACTAGACACCACAGCTGAGAGGGAGCATTGCCCACCACCTCCCGAGGAAGTCTGTTCCACTGAGGAACCGCTCTGTCAGAAAGTTCTTCCTAATGTTTAGCCAAAAACTCTTGATTTAATTTCAACCTATTAGTTCTGGTCCGACCTTCTGGAGCAACAGAAAACAACTCTGCACCATCCTCTATATGACAGCCCTTCAAGTATTTGAAGATGGTTACCATACCACCTCTCAGTCATCTCCACTCCAGGCTAAACGTTCCCAGCTCCTTCAGCTTTTCCTCATAAAACTTGGTCTCCAGACCTCTCACCATCTTCATTGCCCTCCTCTGGACATGTTCCAGCTTGTCTATATCCTTCTTAAATTGTGGTGCTGAAAGCTGAACACAATACTCTAGGTGAGGTCTAACCAGAGCAGAGTAAAGTGATACCATCACTTCACGTGATCTGGATGCTATACTTTTGTTGATACAACCCAAAATCACATTTGCCTTTTTAGCTACCACATCACACTGCTGACTTATATTCCATGTATGGTCTACTAAGACCCCTAGATCCTTTTTGCACATACTACTGGCAAGACAAGTCTGTTAGCCTGACTGCTCTATTTATTATTAATATTTTGGGAAATATTAGCTCTTAACAATATGCAGCCGGCTTTGCGGATCCCGCCTATGTATACAGAGGATGTGCTAAACTGAGGCTTCCCATAAACTGACACAGGCCTTGAGTTAAGAGTATAAAAGAT
Source organism: Lepidodactylus listeri (assembly GCA_029233225.1). Taxonomy (NCBI): domain Eukaryota; kingdom Metazoa; phylum Chordata; class Lepidosauria; order Squamata; family Gekkonidae; genus Lepidodactylus; species Lepidodactylus listeri. The sequence continues at coordinate 54,104,377 of JARCFY010000006.1, forward strand.
AAGTTGTTTACTAAAAATGTAATAAAAGGTTTATAAACAATGTTACACGATCATATGCACAATTATACAAATATAGGAAATTAGGTAGGAATACAGAGATGTTTGCATGAGCAGGATATTTGATGGTATCCGTCGAGGGTGATATTTACCTCTATATGGATCAGTGAAATCTGTCTGGAAAAAGGAGAGAAGTCTTCGGGCAAAGGACAAAGGACCGTGGTTCTGAACCAGCAGAAAGCCACATGGCAGATCCAAGTGGTGCACCCAAGGATCCGGGAGGAAGGATGGGAGACAAGCAAGGGAGGAGAAAAAGAATTACATCTGTGTCTCTTGGGGAGCAGTATTTATTGGGAGGTGTTCCCAGGAGGATGGCAAGATATGAGGCCATCCCAGGAGAGCCTATAGATGGTCCGTTCTCTATCCCTAGCCACTAAGAGGGTCCTATAGGAGTGGTCAATATTCAGATCTACCTGAGGGCCAGGACAGGATGTTGACGTCAGCTGCATCTGGCATCTGTCTTCTGGATGACAGTGAGTCCTGGGCAGCAGAACCAGTTCTCAGGAAGCACCTTGCTGTCTTCGCACCCTTGTGTGAAGTCCTTTGATGTATCAAATGGTGAGGGGGACTTGCAGGAGGGGGTATAAGACTGTGTGCGTGCATGGAGTTTGTACCTTCATGGAGTTGCTGGTATATGTCTCTAGCCCCATGGCTTTGTGTGTGAGAGAGTGGCCTTGTGCTCTCAGAAAATGGTACTCTGACCCCTTATTGTAGGTATCTGTTCCCATCTTCCCACTGGTCATGTAGTACACCTTTATAGCTCACATAACTGGTATCATAGTCCATTCACTGCTCTCATAAATCATCAGAAAAGTTCACAAGAATGGTGTAAAGGCTTACAAGTCTCCCCCATCCTATAATTATGCATTTGATCTTTCCTGCCTAAATGCAGAACTTTATATTTATCCCCACTGAAATTCATTTTATTTGTTTTAGCCCAGTTTTCCAGCCTCATCATACTGTATCCTGCTACCCCTCCCAATTTAGTATCATCTGCAAATTTAATAAGAATTCCCTCTATTCCTTCATCCAAATCATTTATAAAGATGCTGAACGAACAGGTCCCAGGACAGATCCTTGAGGCACTCCACTTGCCACTCCTCTCCAAGAATCTGAGGAACCATTCACAAGCACTCTTTGGGTGTGATCTGTCAACCAGTTACAGATCCACCTAACAGTAATAGGATACAAACCACATTTCACCAACTTGTCAGCAAGAATATTATGTGGAACCTCATCAAAAGCCTTACTGAAATCAAGATAAACTGCATTCCCCCAATCCAGCAAGGTAGTATCTTTCTCGAAAAAAGAGATAAGGTTAGTCTGACGTGACTTGTTCTTGAGAAACCCATGCTGGCTTTTAGTAATCTCGGCTTTCCTTTCTAAGCGCTCAAGGACTGAGTGTTCCATGATTTGTTCTAAAACTTTTCCAGGTATAGATATCAAACTGATGGGTTGGTAGTTACCTGAATCCTCCTTTCCCCCCTTCTTGAAGACAGGGACAACATTTGCCCACCTCCAGTCTTCTGGCACCTTACCTGTTCTCCAAGAATTCTAAAAAATAATGGCCAGAGGCTCAGAACTTGCATCCAGAAGTTCTTTTAGTACCCTTGGATGCACTTCATCTGGCCCTGAGGACTTTGTTTCATTTACCTAATAAACAACTAGGTGTTTACATTTGTTAGAACAACTAACCTCTAGAAAAAAAAGAGTATTCTAAAGTATTCATATTGTGTTTATATAGCACATTAGAGAGAATTTAAAAATTGCCTGATTGCACCCATTCATTATTGGTTCAATATAGATTTATTGTTAATGCTGGCTTAAAGTGACATCTGAATGTAGCCCAAGAGCTACACATGCCAGGAAGCATTTTTCTCCATGATGGGCAATCCCATCCTGAGGGACCCCATGGCCCTCAGTTTCCTACAAAGGATTTGTTAATAGTTGGGTCCATCTATTACTGACCCTTAGAATTCTTTATTTAAAATTCCAGGGCTTGCAGAAAAAGGAAGCACAAATTATGTTTCAAGGATATTTCATAGTTATATGGAAATTCTTTTGATGTCAACTTCTGTGATTACAGTGTTTTGTAAGAGCTGCTTGAGCCATGAGGAATGGTGGGATATAAATAATCTCACAATTTGAAGAGGGCAAGAAAAAAAATGTGGTAGCGAATAATACAAAACTTCAGAACAAGAGGAGAAACCTTTCCAGTACTCAGGTTTGGATTTACAACTTTTTCTCTCAGAGTATTAGAGGTACATTTTGCCTGACTTTTCTGCAACAACAGAACTTCATTTTGCTAAAGAAAACATGGCATTTCAGCATAATGGAAATCAATTGTTCAGGGAGGGCTCTCAAAGAAGGAGCCCCAGATTTATTACAGTATACTGTACTTCTTAAAAGACCAGATAGCCGGGGGGGGGGGGGGTGTTTGGTGGTAGGTTATTTGGAACAAATACTATAATGTTATTTCAAGAACACAGATGACTTGTTCAAAAAATTTTAAAAATCTTAATCCATGGGTCAGTATACAAGTATGCTTTGTGGAAGCGACAAAGAACTATTTTCTCTTTACCACCATCCCATGGCTGTATTTGAAATATATAAAACTCCTGGAGGACAGACATGCATTCTGAAAAGAATGATCTAATACTATATAAAGTACTTGTCAGAACATAATTATTTGGATTTACTTGTACTCCCTTCTTTCTATCTCAAAATCAAATTGCATAAGTAGATATTTTTGTATCATGAGTTATTAAAGCCCAGAGTGCACCCATCTCTGACTAGGGATGCTTGAACACCCACTGGTTTGGCTTACATCCTGTTCTCTAGTTGCAAACAGGGAGCCATTTTTTGATGTATTGTTCATCTTCCCATAGGACTATACCTGCTTCATAGTACCATATCATCTTTTACCCTCACTTCCCACAATGACACAGAGCAATTCCACAATTTAACTGGGATATTTTACCAGAAAGACCACAGTATATTTAAGCATAGCAATATGCCATAGCTTTCAGTAAATTATAGTGATCCTTTCCAGTTCAGTAGAAACTGGAAATGGGGGCTTATCTGGAGGGCCTCAAGGAGCCTATGGTTACACTGCTCCTGAAAAATCCAACTTTGGCCCCTTCTGATCCAAGCAATTACCACCCAGTTTCGAATTTGTCATTTCTGGGTAAGGTAAATGAGAGAGCGGTGGCTGAACAGCTCCAGGGTTTCCTAGATGAGACATTCACTTTTAATCCGTTCCAGTCCAGATTCTGCCCTGGCAATGGGACAGAAACAGTATTGGTTGCCTTGGCAGATGATCTCCGTAGGCAGCTGGATCAAGGCAGGTCAACACTGTTACTGTTATTAGATCTTACAGCAGCATTCTACATGGTTGGCTGTGATCTTTTGACCCACTACATTGCCATTGTGGGACTTCAATGGCTTACCTCATTTCTCCAAGGTCGGGAACAAAGGGTGGCACTAGGAGAGAATGTATCCTCTAGATACCCCCTGGAATATGGGGTCCCTCAGGTGGCACTTGACTCCTCAGTGTTGTTTAACATTTATATGCACCCCCTCACCCAGCTGGCATGGAATATCAGGCTTAGGTGTCACCAACATGCTAATGACACCCAGCTGTATCTGCACCCATCTGGATGCCACCCCAAAAAATCTGGCCATGGGTTTGGAGGTCATGGTGGGCGTCATGGTTAGAAGAGAGCAGGTTGAAATGGAATCCAACAAAGACAGAGGTTCTGTGTGTGGGGGGGGGGGAGTTTCAGGGCTTGAGTTCAGCTTACCTGCTCCTGACGGAGTGCCATTGATACTGGTGCAGTCCGTCAAGAGCTTGGGTGTGATCCTGGATGCCTCCCTGAATATGGAGGCCCAGGTCACACATACAGCCAAGCTGGCATTTTCCCATCTACACCAGGTTCAGCAGCTGGCCCCTTTCATCTCATGCCCTGACTTAGCCACAGTAATCCATGTGACAGTCACCTCCAGGCTAGACTACTGTAATTTGCTGCATGCTGGCCTACCCTTGAGATTGACCTGGAAGTTCCAACTGATCCAGAATGCGACAATGCGAGTCCTGACAGGGACACCATGGACTGCACATATTTGACCTGTGCTGCGCCAGCTGCACTGGCTTCCAGTGCAGCACTGAGTCAAGTTCAAGGTTTTGGTTTTGACTTAAGGCCTGGAGCAATCTGAGACCAATGTATGTACAGGATTCTCCAGTATACCCCCAGGAGAGCTCTCTGCTTTTCACAGAACAACTTGCTGGTGGTCCCTGGCCATAGCTGTCCTCAACCAGGGCCAGGGCAGAGAAGTTCCTGGCCCCGACTTGGTGGCACTCTCAGCCAAATAACATCAGGGCCCTGTGGGATCTTATGCAATTCCGCAGAGCCTGCAAGGCAGAGATGTTCTGCCAGGCATTTGGTTGAGGACAGTGATGGTTTATATCATGGCTGGCATTCTTCCTGGATCCCTGAAGGATTTAACAGCTCTAATTCCTCCCCCCCCCCCCAATATTCATGAATCCATGGGAAGGATTCACAAAATTTCACCTCTTAATTTTTAATTACTGAACTATATATTTTGATAATGATTTTATGGTTTTACTGTTGTTAAATTTGTACATCACCTAGAGTCCCACACCTGTGGAGATTAGTCAATTTTAAAATGTAATTAAATAAAAATAAATAAATAGTATTATTAAAGTCACTATTCCTAATACAAATTGTGCAGTGCTGCTTTTTTTTACTTTGTAAATGCAATTAACAGCAGTATAAAAATCTGCAACTTCATAAAATTGAAAAACACAAAAAATTAAAAATCATCCTGAACTCGCTATACTGAAGCAAAAACTATACTCACTATACAGAAGCTCGTTATTTTGATGTTTTAACACTGTTGTTTAGCACTATTTATCAAGGAAGCAAATTATTTAAAAATACATGCTAAAATCACATTTTAAAAACCATAAAATCAACTGCCCCCAAAATACTGAAAGGGTCTTTCAGTATTTAAAGAAACATACTACAGCTTTATTGTCATTTCCAGCATCCTGTAATTTGATATATGAACTACCTTAACAAACAAACATGCTGTGTGAGCCTTGGAAGAAGAAAGCGGCAGTCTTAATACACTTTATTGATTTCCCTGGGCTTTCAAAGAGTTTAATTTAGGCTTGCCATGTTCCCAATGGGAATGGGATACCTCCCACTCTCCATGGCCCCTTCCTCATACCACTCAACTGGGTGGTGGTAGAAAAATGGGGGAAATGGGGGATGCAATTTTACATGCTGATGTCACTTCCTGCTTGGCCAGAAGTGATGTCATCGCATCACTGGTGATGCTGTAGCATTCAGTCAAAACTCTATGTTTAATCTATAGAGTTTTGGCTGACCGCTACAATATTGTTAGTGCATCACCAGTGATGTCATTTCACTGCTGGTAAGCCCTTCTCCCAATGGGAATCTCCCACTGGAAACCCTAGACCCATTCCATCTTCACTTGGTTAGGGTTCTTGAAGCTTCAGCTTTGTAAGGCGTTCACTGCCCAGGGATAACTGAACTCATTTTCTACTTAATACTGACCGTCTGCTCCTAATGAAGTGTCAGTTGTGACTAGGGATGCCAGGCTTCCCATCTCATTGTCCACTGGCACTCATGGGAGAAAATTGGGGGAGGGGGGTTTGCTTATGTCACTTCCGGTGAAACCCATAGAATTTCTGCAAAATGCTGGAGCATCTGCCATGTTACTGTGGGAAGAAAAATCACTTCCACTTTTCACCAGAAGTATGAAGGTATGAAGTATGAAGGAAGTATGAAGGAAGTATGAAGGAAGGCAATGAAGTAAAAGCAAGGTGACACATACAGTCAACAAGACAGTAGACAACAATCTTGTTCTCTTATAAAAGCAACCTCCTGAGCTGTGCTATTAATCAATGGGTACAGAACTGACTAGATCTTTTGGGCGGAATCTTAAGTAGGTCTCCTTAGAAGTAAGTTCCATTTTATTCAGTGGGGCTCACTTCCATTTTTCTATTTCCTTTGCAAATCTGCTTTTTGAAATTTAACATGTAATATTGATTTGTTACAAGATACCACAGCTCCATAGCATTAATTTTAATGGAAATCACAACTGCTTTCCTTCCTTAAAATGAATGTTTTCCCATGAGTGTAGCTATATTGGCAGACTGAGAATTCACTTCATGCATCTGATGAAATAGATTTCTAACAATGACAGCTGAAACTCCAATACAACTGTTTGTTTTTTACAGTGGCAGGAGATTCCTTTTTGGTTTAGCCACAACAGACTAACATGGCTACCTCTCTCTAGAAGTTGTCTCTTTTAATTACTCAGTTTGAACCAAGATTTCACTAGGGTTTAGCCGAAGAGTTTGTTTTCAGTATAAGCTGATTTCCAAAATTAAAGTACTTTGGGGCATCCACAGAATGCCTTTCCCTCATTATTGAAAAACAGCAGTTTCCTTTCTTCCCACACATTTTAAGAGTGCAGTAGCATACTTAAAGATGCAGATAGATCACTGGATTATATGTTTTAATCCCTCTAAAAATAAGGCTAGGATAACGATATGCCCTGTACATTTTATAAGAATAACGTAAGAGGCATGCTGGATCATACCAGACATCTCTCTAGTCCAATGTCCTATTTCCCATGCTGGCCAGCCAGATGCTTCTGAGAATCCCACCAGCAAGGAATAAAGATAATAGCTCACCCCACACAGTTGTCTCTCAAAATTAGCATTTAGGGAATACGTCCTCTGAACACGGAGGTTCTTTTTAGCCATCATAGCTAATTATCGCCTATGAACCTGTCCACCTGCATGAATCTGTCTAAGCCCCATCTGAAGACTTCTAAACCAGTGGATGTCACCTTTTATAACAGTTTATTCAGTAATTTTGCAGCATGTGATGCAGTAGTTCCTTTTGGCTGTCCTGAACCTACAGCCAGTCAAGTTCACTATGGGTGAACTCTAGCAGTACAGCAGAAAAAATTCTCACTCTTAATTTTTCCACATCATTCATTAGTTTATAAGCCTCTATAGCTTATCTATCACTATATGTACATAGGGTGCAATTAAGTGGCAACTGACTAATGGCAACCCCAGCAAGGGGCTTTCAAGGCAAGTTAGTAGCAGAGGCAGTTTTCCATTGCCTTCTTCGGCATAGTCTTCCTTGGTGGTTCCAACCCTGCTTAGCTTCTGAGCTCTGACAAGAATGGGAAAAGGTTGTTGGATCAATGGACTGCAAGAAAGTAAAATGTGTTTGCTGATATCACATCTAGCTTTGTCCACAGTGGATGAATTAGAGAAGTCAGGTCTCCTGATATAGTGGAAGACATTTTCCGCAAACCCTACCAATGCTTCAAAGGCCAGCAGGGGGAAAATGTGTAAAAATTGGGAGGTACACCAGCATGATACACTATATTGAAGAGGGGGAAATCGTAGCCATGAGACACCTAGGGCAGCTGCCATGGGTCTTGTGCTGGGGGGCACACACCACCATGCAGCTAGGTGCCCCAGCTACTGATCTGAAACTGCTACCACCACAAGAATGCACAAGACCACCCCTGCTGTTCAAGCAATGGGTTGCTATTATTATTATTTGTAGGACATTTGATAGTTATTAGTGGTGGGGTATCTGATACTTGGTCTTCTGTAACTGCAGCTTTGCTACTTCAGGAATTAAGCTTCAACTAGTGTCCACATCATCAGATGTAAGTGTATATAATGTTCTTGTCTCATTTCTGGCAGAACAGCTGGGAAGGCAGGAAAGTACCAGAAGCAACTGACTCTGGAGACATTAAGGATCAAGAGAGTGGAGGACTCACTAGTCCTTCCTAGTGCACTCATTTTACTGCTGAAGTAAGACATACATATAAAGTGAACAGATTAGATACATGAATGATAGCCCTATCACATCACCTTAAGGACAAAAAGAACACTTTCCTTTGTAAAACCAGAAGTAAAGCTTTCTCCAAGTAATTCAGTTTCCCTGGTCTCCATTAAGGACTCCTGTCAATTCAGTATTTTATTTATTTATTTATTTATTTAGATTTTTATCCCGACCTCCCGGCCAAGGCTGGCTCAGGGCGGCTTACAAACAGATAAAATCCAAAATACATATAAAATAAATACATTAAAATATTATGTTAAAGCCAGATAGTAACAATAAAATGCTAGTCTCCTCTAGCATGTGGTTGAGTCCCTGAGATCCATCGTCTGCCTTGAACACCAGATATGCTTGTAAACACCCATATTTTATTACTGACACCACACCTGGCACCTTGTTTTGTAGCCCAAATATTTTCTTCATAATCATTACTGGAAAAGCTTGTGGCGTGTTTTCATGTTCCTCTAAATGCTGCTTGGTCCACACAGTTATCTTTTCTGTCCACTCAGTCTTGTAGGCTGTTACTGAGACATTTCCGAAGGGGGAGGGATCAACTATTCCACTTGATATAAGCTAGCTGTCTCTCTGTCAAACAGAGTTGGTTTCAGTTATGAGTCAACAGGAAAAGACAAGCTCCTCAAGAAAGTTTTTACATGTTAGTGCTATTCATAAATATTTTAACTTGCTTTTGCTTAATGCACAAAATGAAAAAACCCCGTAAAGAGTATTTGACCTTAAACCCTTAATTGACAAAGACTAGTTTAAATTCTCTCCAATGTCCAACTAATGCAGCACCATTATGAATCATAAGGAATCTTAGCAGGATGCATTCCCATTGTCACAGAACTAGTTAAAGCCATTGAGGCATGACTAAATTGTTGTGACATTTTCCCAGCCCTACTATTACCTGTCAGATGGGGGAAGAAATCAAGGCGTCAGGACAAGCTTCCATATTGATGTGCTTGCTGTTGATATTAATTGATGGGAAAGTATAAGCTTGTCCATCAACAGTAACAAGCACATCTGCTCATTGTAAACAAAAAAAATCTTCTTAACCTTCTGTTCTCTTTAGGCTTACATAACAAAAAATATAGTACGGTAATTCTATATATGATGTCTATTGTGTTAGTCTTTGTGCTTTCTCCCTTAATTTGCTGACAAAGTGAAATATGAAGTATTCTGTTATTCACTCTTTTTTTTGTTAACAGTGGGTGGAGTTATATAAAGTAGGACATAGAATTATAAAAGCTAGATGAAGCAGTGCCTCTAATAGTCTTATGTAACTACAAACAGCATGAATCTGGTTTTATCCATCATATTCTTTACTGATCTTTTTTATAAAAGAAAAGAAGAGATGATCTCCTGCTCTGCCCCTTTACATGTTAAAATTTAAAGAAGTTTCAAACAGTAGAGGAGTCAAATTGTTTTCTGAAAGTACAAGAAGGCTTTGCTTGTTGGTTATTTCTATGGACCAACAATATTGAGGCAAATTGCCTCATGCCTGGAGTATATTACAATAAAGAATATATAATAAATAAATAAGATCAACTCCAAAAGCTCATCCCATCTGCAAATGTGACAAAACTGTCTGGGCATGAAAAGAAACACCTTTTTTTAAGAAATGTCATAGTCACATCTTCTGTGCTCTGTTTTTCCTGCCTGTGACAAGCTGGCTAACAGCAATTCTAAAGTAGTGCATAAACAGCCTTGCTGAGATCAGTTTGTTTTGTATTGTTGAGATTTTTAGTTTAATTAGGAATGTCATTGTTTAGATTGGATATAAGGTACAATATAAGCTTCATGCTTGCTCTTTTGTAATCATATTAATGAAGGCAACTGTTGTCTTCTCTACAGCCTAAATTTAGCCTCTCTGTTGATGGAAACATAAATAATTGGAAGATGTCTTGTTGTATGTGAAATATTTGCTGCAAAAATAAACATTTTAAAAAGGATGGCAAATGGAAATGTTTTTCCAGACAAGCAGCACTGCCTCTGAAACATATTACATAAGAAAATCATCTTAAATGAGTAACTAAATGCATCATCTGTTTGGACAGAGTGTTCTGTCTATGTATTTATCAGTATTCAAACATAGTTTTCCCCTTGATATTAGATAAAAAGCCCGAATGAACAACAAAGCATAGATAAATGGTCAGAAAGAGTGCTATGATACCAAATTTAAGCTTGGCCCTTATTTTCTGTAAGCTCTGTTGGCATGTGCCATAACCCCAGATCTCCCAAGTATCCTTTGGTAGATCTAGACTCTGGTTTATTTAATGAGTACATGAAACAAAGCAGAGCTCCTTACAGTTTTGTAACATTATTTTAATTATATACAGGTACCTTTACTGCATATAAAAATACATTCCCATGCTAGTTTCTGACCCAAAGGGAGAAAAATGCAGCCTCAGAAGGATGAAAATATTATTCAGCTGCACCTTCTTTTTAGAACTGTTGCAGAAGGGTAAAGATATGTAGCATCACACTGACGCATTCCAGTACAAAGGATATCAAACAGGATATTACTGATGTAAGGTAGTTTTTTATCATTAGAAACTAATTGTTATTTTAAAAATTACTCATTTTTTTTGCCACACAGCCAAATTAAATTTGAAATTGCTCAAATCAGATCAGCATTCTGCCTGCTATGTTTTTCTTTCTCTTTAAAAAGGAGAGAAATACATAGAAAAACTGAGGAGGAAATTCAATTGAAATCTCTATTGGAGGACAGGGGATGATCAAAACACACAAAAAAACAACATGTAGGAAAGCAAAGAATAATAAAGGACTATACATTTTTCTTAATTGATCAATTGATGCTTAATGGAGAATATGTATTTCCCTTTGCATTGCAGTCTGCTGGATAGGTGTGGCTCAAAGCATTTTGCTGCCCCAGGTGCCCCCCCCCCCCCATCATGCTCCCAAGGGTCAACAGAAATGTGTTCCACTAGCAGAAAATATGCTTTGGATCCAAACCATGGAAATCAGCCAGCCACGCAAACCACACTCTGAAACTGGCATCTGTAGTTAGATAGTATATTTATTGGCTGCTTTTCTCCCTAACAGGACCCAAAGCAGCTTGCAACATATTTAAATAAACAAAAAGGGTACAAGAACTGGAGTTATCCTGGGACTGATTTGAAATTTAATGGGCAAGTTGTCCAGGCCACAAGGCAAAACCACACACTAAGAGACAAGGGCCAATAGTCCTTTAGCTCACAATTCCTGGCCATTTCCAATATATGTACCTGAAAGGGGGAAAGCACAACAAAAGCACTCTAAAATGTTACAGCTGGCAGCAGGGCTTTTTTTTTTAAAGAGTTACTGGAACTCTCAAGAGGGAAATGAAGTTCTCAATCTGTATACTGAAAACTCATGAACTTTTAAACATTTTTTTAAAAATTTTTTTTAAGAGGTTCCAGAATTCTATTCTGGTGTGTCCCCCAGAAAAAAAGCCCTGGCTGGCAGCAGTGTTCTTCCTGATCTGCCCTCCCTTGCTCAGCATCACAGAAAATGTATTTTCAGTCAACCAAATAGTACTCATGGTCTTTGAGTACAGTGAGGTCTGATCTGAAGAGAGTGGGCCCTCATCCTTCCATTCCCAGAAAACTTTGTAGGAGAAAGGGAGTGAAAGTGATGGTCTGAGCTCCACGTGGTCACACCATTTTGAGATGTCTCAAAGCCCTAATATGCACCAGTGACATCGATGGTATGGAAAGATTCTATAGCAGATGGGTCTGATCTTGGTCCATTTTGACTTCCTGGTTGTTTCCAGTAATTGGTAGGTCTGAAAAAAATGGGTGTAGGGGATGCTGAGTCCCTACATACACAACTGAAAATGCAGATAATGGCAGATTACAATGGCATTCTTAGAGGCCCCATACATCAATACATTTTTCAGGGAGGGGTTGTGACTAAATGGTAGAGCATCTCCCTTCTCCAACTGAAAGCATCAGGTAGAAAATGAAATGAAAGAATTTCTGCTTGAGAACATGGAGAGCCACTGCTAGGCAGAGTAGACAGTACTAACCTTGATAGACCAACTGTGAGACTCAATTTATGGCAGCTTCCTGTGATCAGATTAATTTTGACCTTCTGTGTATTAATACTGAAGTGTCCTACCATCCACTAGGCCTGTAAAAATACCACCATGAGTTTTAGTTGGATGGTTTGTTGTTTTAAAAATCTGAGTCAGTTTTGGTAATATCCAAATTACCACCAGTCATTCTGAAAAATCAATTTGATAATAATTTCAATGGGTTTCAAACACATTTCTGGATGCAACCATCCCATGGTTCAGGAGAGAGAGCTTTAAAGCTTCCACTCATGCCTATTCCCCAACCTGATACAACCCCATAGAACTGGTGCAGACTGGGAAAATGTCACAGGGACAAAGATTTACCCTGCTCCCACACCATAGTCCCAATCCAAATATGGATTCCAAAAACTAGCTATTTAAAAATGCTTTAAAAAGAAATGAACTACCAGCATGTTTTCTGGTGCTCAACTTGCAGCTGCACAGAGGAAGAGGCAAGAGCCCTTTCACCCCATATGCCACAGTTCCCAGTTCAATCAAGTTATCCTTTCTTTTTAAACATATAGTCCCTGTGGCTGCTGTGTCGCTACATGGAAAGACAGTCAACTCTCTCTTTTTTGGTACTTTTTTGCATTTGTGTGTTCTTTCATTTCTTTCACCTCTGGTGATTTGGTGACTCCTACTGGGGCATGGATGACATTCAGGGAAGTGGCTTGATAGCCTGCCTCTGCCTCCCAACTCTGGTATTCTTTGGCAGTCTCCCATCCAAATACATGCCAGGGTTGACCCTGCTTAGCTTCTGAGATCTGATGAGACTGGGCTTGCCTGGGCTATCCAGGTTAGGGCAAGACAGTCAACTTTTTGAAAAACGTAATGCCTAGTTTGGTCCTTAGTTGTCTGTAATGGATATAATTTTAGTTTAGGGATATGTATATCTAGTCTGAATATATAGCTGAAAAATATCTTACCTTTGTTTCTGAGAAATATGCATGTATCCAGACAGTACTGGGGTTTTGGGGGGATACTGATTAACTGGATCTCCCAAAATATGAAAATATTCAGAGCCACCATTTTAAGGCTCCTGGGCCTGTTTTTCTTGTGTCTTTCTTCTAGTTTACAGGACTTCCATGCAATGGGAGGGAGGAGGGAGGCAGGTCTCCCAGTGACATGAACTGTCTTTCTAGTCATGACAGTTCTCTCAACCCTCCATGGCTGAGTATAGGCAAAGAGTCCTGCAGCTGGACTCCATTTCATGGCTAGATCTTTTGGAGTGCTGCTCTGGTCTCTGCCCTAGAGTGCTGCCTGCCTGAGGAGACCTTCTTGTTCTGTGCTTACCTGCTGGATATCTTCAGGTCTGTTTTTCTATGTTTTTACTTCATTTTAAAACATTATTTTAAGTTTTTCTATGTTTTTTGTTTTTGTCTGGGGAGTGTAGTTGGATGGGAGAGGGAGCCCTTTCCCCTTTCTGGTTCTTTCTGGTTGAAGTTTTCATTGGTTTCAATCTGTGGTGTTCCTGGAAGGGGATGGTTTTCTCTTGACTGCTTTTGCTTTTCTTTCTAAAACTTTTAAATTTTTTTTATAAAGTTTGTGTTGTGGGCAGGGGTTTCTAAGCTGTTACTGTTTTACAGTGCCTTTTTGTGTTCTGATTCTGGTTTTACAGTTGTTCTTATATAGTTGTTTTAAAAATCCTTCTGTGTTTTATTTTTTAGAGGAGCAGTTTCATGGAGCTTTGGGTTGTTCCTATTGTTTTTTTAATGTAATTGTTGCAGCAGGTTCTGAAGAAAATTTCTGGTTAGGTTTTAATTACGTTTAACTGTAGATATGGGTGTAGGTATTTAACAAAACCTAAGTTGGCTCTGCTTGGATTCTCTGGTTTGACACTGGTTTTGTTGAGCTTGATGATTCTGTGTGCATTTGGAGGCTTCTGGCCAGTGGTTTCTCTTGTGTGATGGCTTGTTTGTGTTTTTGTCCACCATAGGAAACAAGTAGGATGGTTTGAGGCACCTTCTTCAGTGATCCATAGAATTGGTCCCCATTGTCCAATTTGCTTGGAACTTTAGTGAGGGTCTTTAGTGAGCAGGCAGCACTAGGATCCCTGCAAGCTTGATATTGTTTGGTTGAAAAATAGCCACTCTGGGTCCCCTGAAAACATTCCCCACAGGGAATAATGGCACTTGTAATTCCAGCATCCGGTGGGGAATCCCAGAACAGTACACGGGACGCAAATTCCCAGAAATACTTGTATTTATTACCTTACCAAAACCCAAATCTGAAAATAACTATTTTTTTAAGGTCCACGTCCTTATTTCAATATGGGAAGAATTAGAAAACTGGAAGGAACAGGCAATAAAATTCAAAAAGTGTTGTGTGTAATGCAATTGAATGTTACACTAGACAAAAATAAGATCACCTGCTGTGCTGTCATGGCCTTTGACTTTCCTTATAGGGAAAAAGCTTTTCAACAGCCATGCATACTGCAGTAAGACTTGATCTGAACTGCAGAAAAAAGAAGAGTTATCATGATCAGATCACTGCACTTACATTGGCAGGAAAGAAAATGGTGAATAGAATATCAAATGTCAAATATTTTTAGGCTTCTGAAATGGAACATATGGACATTCAGACAGTTCTCATGCTTTAACTGGATTACCCATGTTTTATGTTTCAGTATAGTCCCAGGTAAAGTATTTTAATTGAAGAACTCCTAACCCACCTTAAATAGGTTCCCTCAGAGGACCAGAGAAATACTAATATGGTCCCCATTGAAATTCTCCACTTTGTAACTATTTCCTAATCATATAAAGAACAAAAAATGACTGTTAATAGTATTCTATGAGGGCAAAATGTAATAATTCCAGAACCTATGGAAATTTTTCAGATGTAAACTAAAAGAAACCTAAAAGTGCATCATTGTATGTATCTACTACTGTATGAATATCACAGCCTTTGTGTGAAGGTACTCAGAGTCTGACATGTATGCTGCTGGAGTACTGAACTTGGATTTGGAAAATTCAGGCATCTCTAAGCTATGGATTAGGCAGGTAGATACTAAAGACTTGGGACAGTCTCTCTCTCAGTCTAATTTATTTTGTTGGACTGACAGAAATGCCTTCCTGAGCTTCTTGTAGAAAATATGAACTACAAAGAAATAAAATGAATATGTTTGTGGAATAGTAAACAAAAAAAGTAACCAATAGGAGAGATGTTAGTCATGACAGCAGTACAGACTCTGAGGATTTACACAATCATTTCTAATATTTATTTACTTTTTTTGTAAACCACTTTTCTTCCCAATGGGAACCCTAAATTGCTTACATCCTCCTCCTGTCCTCCAGTTTATCCTCATAACAACTCTAGGTGGGTGAAGAATGTGTGTCTGGTCCAAAGTCACACAGACAGTTTCCATGGTGCAGTAGGAAATTGAACATGAGTCTCCCAGATCCTCATCTGACACTCTAGCCACTACACCGCACTGGCTCAGTGTTCGCAAAGTGTGTTCACGTGCTGGGTCTGTCTGTGACACTTTTCCAGACCATATTAGTCAACAGGAAGGCATGTAATCTGTCCTTTCTCTCATTTGGCAACTTTTATTAGGAACAAACAAAAGTGAAAGTTAAGCAGAACCGCTTGCTTCTGGATTCACAATGATTGAGTGCTGAGTGTTAACCTTCCCTTCAGTCCCAAAGCAATGGAATGTTTCAAAGGAACAAATGGGGCATACACTATATCAGTATGACTGTTTGATCAATTTATCAAGGGTACTGCACTTATTTACCATGTGGGTTTAGACCACTGAAAGAACATCCATTCTCTTAAACAAATGGCTGAAGGCAACAGCACCATCCATGTTCTGAGACACAGCTTTTCCTTTCATTCCTCAAGCTTCCATATCAGTTACATATCATGAAGCACAACATTATCCCAGGGGAAAAAATGTGGAATGGCATCCCTTGGCATGCTAAAGGAAGCCATGAAAAGGAATATAAATAGCTTAGGTCCTTTCCTATCTTCCATAATAATAGACTTCAATTTTTCTTCATTTCCAGATCCCTGCCAGCTTATGAAAGTTGAAATTCTAGCATTTTAAAGACAGATTTATATGACACTTAAGAAAAACACACTAATTCTTGTTAGTTAAAACAAAAACAATGGTTCTGTCAAGGGCACCCTTAAATTTGATTGTGTTCCACTGGCTGAAATGAAATGAAAAAGCATTTAATCGTGCTGGATTTCAACATTAATGCTACATACTACCTTAAGTAAATTTCAGAGGAATCAATGGAATTTCAAAGTAATTATGGCTAGGATTAAAATGTATAATTTGACAGTCCTCTTGCAGAATTTGCCATTCAGAGGGAACATAAGAAGAGCTCAGCTGGATCAACTAATGGTTTGTTAATCCAACATTCTGTTTTGCAGAGTGGTCAACCAGACTGAGACCAAAGCCTTCGCAATGCTGACTTTCAGCAGATGTCATTCAAAGATGTACTGCCTCTGAAGACTGAAAGGGGCTGAGCCATTGATGGCTGTATCCTCCAGGAATTTGTATAATCCCTTTTAAATCTGCATAAGGGTAGTAGCCATCACTACATCCCCCTGTAGCAATGAGTTCCATAAGTTACTTGTATATTGAGTAAATTTCTGTCCTTTGTCCTGAATCTACTGCCCATTAACTCATTGGTTACCCCTGATCTGTAGTATTTGGACAGGAATGTAAACCACTTGTTCATGCCACATATTCTTTGAGACAGTTTAAGGACTTCACAGAATATAAAATAAGGATACCTACACTCACCCAATGAATGATGCATATACAAACCAAATGAATGACATGTATGCCAGTTATACTCCTGATAGGAGAACCACAATAATACTATGTACTCTAGTTTGGTGTAGTGGTTAAGTTTGCAGACTCTAATCTGGGAGAACCGTGTTTGATTCCCCACTCCTCCACTTGCACCTGCTGGATGACCTTGGGCAAGCCATAGCTCTGTACCAGCTGTTCTCTCAAGGACAATTGTCTCAGAGCTCTCTCAGCCCCACCTACCTCACAGGGTGTCTGTTGTGGGGAGGGGAAGGGAAAGGAGTTTGTAAGATGCTCTGAGTCTCCCTTGGGGAGTGAAGGGTGGGGTATAAATCCAATCGCTTCTTCTTCTACTACTTCTTTTTCTTCTTCTTCTTTTCTTTTATCCTATTTTAATTTGCTCTCATATTTTTTCTGGTTCTTTTTCATCTTGGAGTATTGAAGCAGGCATATGGCAGGCACAGAATGATATTGATTTTGAGGCAAGCAACACATCAATGCAAGCCTAAGGATTTCATCAATGTTAGGGTTTTTTCCCTTTTGTTTTGTTTTGCTGATTAGCTCAAGGAACCTCATTTAGGATG
The DNA here is from genome assembly GCA_029233225.1 of Lepidodactylus listeri. Lineage (NCBI taxonomy): Eukaryota > Metazoa > Chordata > Lepidosauria > Squamata > Gekkonidae > Lepidodactylus > Lepidodactylus listeri. The sequence continues at coordinate 54,121,783 of JARCFY010000006.1, forward strand.
GTAAGGGGAAGAAAATATGAAATATTCATATTGCCTTCTATAAATAATTTTTACAGGTTAATTATTGCCATTGCTCAGTAGAAGATGACCACAGTCCAAATTAGGATAACACTTTATTTTGATGGATCAATAAATATACAGTTTATGGATCAGTTAATGATGGATCAGTAAATATACAGTAAATAAAAGCATACTTTTACAAAGTGTGCCTTACCACAAATTCTGAAGGCATTATTACCATCCTTCTGCTACCACTGATTTCTGATTCTGTATATCCCTAAAAGACAAGTGATTAATTCATAGTAAATTACCTTTTGATAAATATTGTTTGGCTCAATTTAGATACTGCACAAAACCATGATTTTATTAAACTATGATTGTATGAATGAAGGCTGTTCCACTCACTATAGTTAGCTGGGATCCATCGAACCAAGATCTACAGGTAGAATGTGAAGTTGGTGTATTACCCATAAAGTAAAAGTTTCCCTTGCTCAAAAGCCAATCAAATCTGACTCTAGGGTGCGGTGCTCATCTCCATTTCCAAGCCGAAGACTTCTCTGTGGTCATGTGGCCGGCATGACTAAACATCAAAAGAGCTCAGAACACTGTTTTACCCATAGTTAGTGTCGATTATGGTTTTGTGTAATATCTGAATATCAAAATCCTGGAATAATCCTGATTTAAACCTGGCTTGTTCCCAGGCAATAAAGAGAAATTAAATCAGTATTGGTGAGGCAAACCAGAATTTGAGTCATTGTGAGCAGAATCCTGGTTTCACTAATCTGCAACATTAAACAATGGTTTAGTGTTATGTCTGAACCTATTCTGGGCTGACTACTGAAAAATTATAATGTAGTGCTGATTGACACATAATCCATAAACATGTGCTTCCCGCCTGAATATCTGCCACACCTGGGCAGGGAGGTATTGAAGAATAAACTGTTTTTCCCCATACAGTGTGAAAACTAAATCATTTTAGAATCGGGCTGGGAAAGGCAACAGGCCTGGGCAGGATAACCCCTGATTTTCTGGCAGTTACCCCTGATTAGTCAGCTATTTTTACACATTACAAATTAATTTTGGGCTGTTCAGAATGAGAACCAACCTAGGCAGTCCTCGGGCTCATAGTCTTGGCCCCTCATATGAAGAAAGGAAGGAGGATGGAGTGAAGGATTTCATGAGTCCAAGAACTTCCATGAGTTATTTTCACTTGGAAGAAACTAAAGTTTATTTGTGATGTCTGAATCGGCAGCTTTCTTGTATGCTGCATGATATAATCTGGTACAGGTTTGATGCTTTCTCCATGGTGAAAGGAACATTTCATAACACGTTATTCAAAATTTAACAGCCATGTGATATCTGTCTCCCCCAGTTATCCCATTAAAGAGAATATGGGAGGCGAAGAATAACAAATTGTTAAATATTTTTTTTTTCATATTGTTAAGGGAAAGGCACTCCAAAATAATCTTATGGGAACCTGAGATATCCCAAGGTTGGGTTCTTTGTTTTATTTAAGGGCAGTGGGAGGTGAAGAAAGATGGTTCTGTCCTGGCAACCTTGGAGGTGTCCTGAGGTGTCCTTGGAGGTGTCCTGAGCAGTCAGTGTCCTGCCTTTGGCTGAACCGTGCTCTCTGTTTGCCTTAGCTTAGGATGCTCACCATTTTTGCCTGAAGCATTTGCCAACCATTTTCAAGTGCTGTGTATATTTTTATGTCCATGTATTATTCATATAGTTATATGGCTATACGAGGCAGGAAATCTTGATGTAGGTTTTATACTAGTGATAGCTTTATCACTCTGTGCTTAAAACAAAGGATATGACCCACCAGAAACTTCCGTGGTGCAATAATAATGGGCCTTGTACAAGAGAACTTCACAGTGAAATGTGTCCAAAGTTTCAGTGCTGTTTTAACAGTTCAGTTTATTTTGCTGTCACTTCTAAACAAGGCAGACCAAATCTCAGTCCTAGAAAGTATGTAGTGGTGCAGCTTCTTTGTGTGCCACTGCACCTTCTAACTGCAATCCTGTATTGCATCTTGAAGTCCTGAGAGCTGCCTCAGATGTAACTGAAAGCAGCTTTATGCATGAGATACGCTTGGGCATGTCACTTGGTTCAATAGATCATGACCATTCACTAAAAAGGTGTTTATTTGACTCCATATATAATATATCTCACACATATAGTGAAAAGTACTGGAGTCAGGTGGCTAGTAATGGTGAAAACAGCATTGTAGTTTATTGCGGGCTCAGAACCCTCTATAATCCCCCGACCTTGCCCACATGTCCTGATAGGACCTTAAGATAGTGGTTACAGTTCATAGGTCCCCTGGGGGAAACCTAGGCATATGATTGGCGGTTGTTTAGGATCCATCCGGCTATTGTTCTACCTGGCCAAAGCTCAGGTAGATTCAGGCCATGTGCAAATGTCCACGTGGCGGTTGCTGTTACACAAGTACATGGCGACCACGATCTTGATACACAACATATAGAATGTATCATATGAAATATATACCTATAACTTTTAAATTACCAGAGTACTTCTGAGCACATAGGATTGTCTCTTCTCATCACTATTGAACCTTAGCCAGCCCCAAGGACTTCTCTCTCTACCTTCTCACTCTCTCTTCAGGATGAGGCACAGAAGCTCAGGTGAGACAGTGTGATGCCAAGGTGCCTGTATGAGAGTAAGGGGAGTAAAATTGCTACCACCCCATTATGGCCAGCTTTCTTTTTTTGTGGGCTGCGGTTGTGGTGGTGATTTTACTCTCTCTTTTCTGCTGCCAGCCTGCTCTCCTCCCAACAACCACCTGGGTGCTGGGACGCTGGGATGAAAGTACAGAGGCTTTGAATGAGACTGCAAGATGATGGGAAAGGATGACACAAGGATGGGATGCCTGGCACAAGGCCCACAGCTTCCCCATTTCCAGTCCTTCTGGAAACAGTTGTTTCAAGGTGGGAATCACCTGCCAGTGACAAGCTCTATGGGGCACTGGGGGAAGAATGCCCCCATTTCCCCTCTTCCCTGGGCCCTCTTCCCTGACACTTCTGGGGCACACTGGAGAAGAATACTCGGAATAGTCACAGACGGTACATCAAAAACTTACTAAGTGAATATTGCTGCTCTAATTATTTCACCATTGGTTGAATTGCTCATTACCACCTTGAAACCATACATTATATAATAGTCACCCTCTGTTTATCAACCCAGTTCAAAATTGGGCACAAAATTTCCCCATGTCTTACTGGAGAGAGTAATAAAATTCCTCCCTGATGACTTTCTTTGCCAAATTTTATATGTTCAGTTTATTAACTGGCTTACCATGGCAGACACAACAACACTTTCTTTTGCTACCAATGAAATGACGAACTAAAATATGTACTGAGATATGTATTTTCGGGAACAACATTTGTCTATCGTCATTCAGCCAAACATAGGAAAAGCCATATGAAATAGTAATGTAAAATATGAATTCACGTATCTATTCAAATATGTATTGAAGGCTAGTGCTGAAAAGTCAAATACAATCTAAAGGCAGAAGCAAAAGGGCAGAGGAATGGAATGACAACATACAGGTAATCAGAGGGATGATAATTGAACAGAGCCAATGGAATTTGTTCATCCTTACCTCTTTTATCACTACATGTCCTAACATTGTTATTAGTTAAATGTGAGGATGTACAGAAAGAGAAGCATCTACAAAAGTCTGAAGAGTCAGATTCAGTGGAATAAGAGATTACTGATATTAATAATAATGTTGACAATAAACATGTATATAGTTCACTAATGTGCAAAATACTACAGATACATGAAATTAAAACAGTAATGTAAAAGAGATCAGTATTCTTATCTCTGCATTATAAATGTGAGGACAGAACTACACACTGGTGCCAGCCGAAGCAGAGTTATGCCTTTCTAAACCCATTCAAGTCAATGGGTTTAGAAGGATATATCTCTGTTTAGGATGTTGCTGTCACTGTTGCACTGATATTCCCTTATACTTCCAAGGCTATCATTTAACCATATGAAGAAGGTATTTGGTGACTTCAGATTGAGTGGATGACCAGATAGACAAGGGGCAAAAGACTTTAGTCCTTTCTCATCTTTGCTCAAAATCTCTCTCTCTCTCTCTCTCTCTCTCTCTCTCTCTCTCTCTCTCTCTCTCACACACACACACACACACACACACACACACACCTAATAACTAGTGCTGAAAGAATATAGCTTGCTTAAAGGTCACATAGGGAGATTATGGGAGTGGTAAAATTCAAACTAGAAACTTTGTGATCTGTTTAGTCTTTTAGCCATGATTCTACCCACTATCTGTGCACCAGGTAAAGACAGAGACTTAATAATAAGTAAAATTGTCAGCAGAAGATGGCAAGATCAATTTTGGAAGAAAAGAAACATGCAGATGAAAAACTGTCCAGATCTATCATTGCATCAGGAAAGGGAGAAATTTATTATTACAAAAAACAGAGTGTGTAATGTATGATTCAGGGGCTGCAAAGTCCAGAAGGGCGGTCTTTGAAAACTTGATGGCTATGAACTTGGCACATGAAGCTCCTAGAAGTTATCAACAAGGCTGCCCCTTCTTGATCTCACCTATCCTTGGGGCAGAACGTGGCCCCATGGTTTACCACAGAATTGGGTGACTTGAAGAGGGCCAGAAGTCATCTAGCGTGGTGCTGAATCCCACAGAGCATGCTATTAGAATGCATTGGAGTTCCAGTGAAGCAACAGTGACAGCAGCAAAGAAATGTTACTTCTGTGCTACTATTGCATCAGCTAGTTCACTACATCCCAGTTGTTGAAAATATCTCAGCATCTGCTGACTCCTAAATCTGAGCCTTTATTACTACAGGAACAGGTAACTAGTTTTGATGTTTCTGAAAAGGTTTTTGTTTGTTTGTTTTTGTTTTGCCAATAAAATCTCTCAAATTCATTCTTGTATGGATGCTCTTTGTAACATATCTCAGACAAAAGAAGTGCGGTCCATTTATAGACCATTTTGACCAGTTATCACCCAGTCTCTCATCTGCCCTTTCCAGGCAAGGTGACACAGAGAGCAGTGGCAGACCAACTCCAGGTCTCCTTCAGTAATTCATCTGCTCTTGACCCTTTCAATATGGTTAGAGGCTGGCCTATGGGACAGAGGTAACGCTGTTGCCTGTAACTAATGATCTGAGTGAAGACAAAGGCCATGCCTCTTGGTTGTTTATACTAGATATATTTGCAGTCTTTGATACAGTGGATCATGCCATATTGCTGAGACCTTTAGAGACAGAAGTAGGTAACAAGTGATGTGCTTTCAATTGGTTTAAATTGTTCCGTGTAGACTGGACTTAAAGGGTTGCAATTGGAGACCAATTATCGTAAGTGTGGGATTTGTCCTGTGGGGTTCCTTAAGACACTGTTCTAGCCTTCCTATTCAATCTCTATGTAAAACCCTAAGGGAAAAAAATCATTCATTATTTTTTTAATTGGGTGTCATTAATATACTGATGACATCTAGCTCTATGGCTGAGGACAGACTGGCAGTCTCGGCCGCTCTGCCTCTGCTTCAAAAGTGGAGGCAGAGCGGCCGTTCAGACGGCTGCATCTGCCCCGAGGAGGCAGCCCGGACGCATTGCGTCCGGCACCGCGCTCCTCCCGCAGCAGCTGAGCACCACTTCAAAGTGGTGCTCCGGCTGCTGCGGCACGCGTTCCACCCGCCAGAGCGGGTGTGAATGCGCGCCGGGAGGGGGAGCCACGCGGCATCCGCATGCCACCGTAGGAAGCCACTCGCAGTTTGAATGCTGCGGGCAGCTTCCTTCCGGTGGCGTGCGAACGCCGCGCTGCGGGGGAAATTCCCCCCGCCTTAGTCTGCCGCGCCGCAGAGGTACGGCAGGCTTTAAGTCTGTCTTCAGCCTATATTCCTCTATCCAAACTGATGCAGCAGAGGCCTTGAGCCACTGTCTGAGTGCTGTGGTTAAATAGCTAAGATTCGAATGAACAAATTGCAAATGAATTCCAACATGAGAGAGGTTTGGAAGCCTGAGGTCTTGAAGGACATTATGCTCCCCATCTTCAGTGGGCTTCAGCTGACTTGGTTAAGAGTTCAGATGCTATATTGGATCCAGCATTACTGCTGGAGAACAAGTTAATGCAGCTGCAAAACAACACTTCCAACTTCTTTTAGCCAGGCAGATGCCCCCCCCCCCATCTTGATTTGGCTGATCTGTCTACTTGGATCCATGCCACAGTAACATCAGGAGTAGACATGGGTCTGCCATTGAAGACAGAGACTACAGTTGGTACAGAATACCGCAGTGTGGTTATTATCAGAAGTTAGGCAGAGCATGCACATTATACCCATTCAGCAGTCACTCCACTGACTGCCCATTAGTTACTGGGTTCAATTCAAGGTATTGGATGTCATATACACAGCCTTCATGTCTCATATCTGCACAACTGCCTTCTCTTCCTAAGCTCTTCCATGGCAGCTTTGCTCATCTAAGCAGGGCCTCCTGCAGGTGTCACCCTGCAAACAGGCAAGATCAACAATGGCCCATTTTCTGTTGTAGCCCCCCACCTTCTGGAATGGCTTGCCTAAGCAGGTCAGGAAGGGTCCCATGCATCTGTTGTTCTGCAAACTATATAAAATAGAATTGTACAGGAGGGCCCTTTATAAAGTTAATATGGTTATAGCATAATGGAGTGGTTCAGGAAAACTCATTCATAAGGGAACAGAATTGTAGATTATACCACTGTATATAGTATGCATTATCTATTTACTAAATATATTATCCTGCTCTCACTTTTGTTCTCCTAATGTAATATGCTTTGTTCCAGATTTCTTTAATTCTAATCTTATTACATTGCTTATTAGATATTTCATCCTATTGATTGCATTGATTTACACTGTGCAATATGCCTATAATCTCAGGGAGAAAAGTGGTCTATAGATAAAGTAAACAGACAAAATGAAATATGAAAACTCTAGGGCCAAATCAGACTTCACAAGACCTTGCTCATAAAATGTACGCTCCCATTTGTGGCAGTCACATAGGAACCATAGTTATTGTTGCTCAGCAGCAATTTTCATGATCTCTTTTAAGCTTAATTGAGTTTCTTTAAGCTTAGGGATAGAATTGCAGTTGCTATTAAAGGTGATAAGCAGAATTTTGTAAGAGAAGGAATTCTGATTACTGAACTTGTTCAAGTCATAGACAAACTGACAAAAAAAATAGACATCACCATTGATGCCTGTTGTTCAGAACGTGGGAATTAAATGCCTTTTTAAAGAGAGTCTGACCTTTTCTGACTTTGTTATGCTGATGATGGTTTCTGAGAATGACTGACTGATATTTATGGAATGGTTGCAACTAAGGTTCCTGGTTAGAGTTTGGAAGAGTTTGGAAGAGTTTTGTTTAAAGAAAAGAACTTTGCAGTCTCCTTTGGATTTTCTATTGTCTAAATAATGTGTTGCGATTTGCAAACTTTGCTGATGTGATTTATATGTCAGGAAACATTGCCATCAATTGGAAAAATGATGAACACTCAATATGACACTTGTAAAACAGGCATACTTTAGTCAACTACAGTTTTGCAAAACATCCAAAGTTTGTTTTAAAGGTTTTAAGTGGGAAAATTTTGAACTTTTTGAACACAGGTAGCCCTGAAAGAATGGAAGCATACTGGTTCCAGTATTTTCAGAAATTTCAGCTCTTTCAAAATGTGGCTGCCCAGCTGGGAACAGAAACTTGCCAGTCTGAGCACAGTACACCTATTTTGTTTCACCTCCATTGGTGCCCATCTTGTTTCTGATTCTAATTTCAAATTAATGGGTTGATCTTCAAATCCCCAAATTTTGGGGCCCCAGGACATCCCCCCCAATGCAACTCCCCCCAGATACATATTTGGCACTATCCCTGTTAATTTTGCATAATCTGTTTTGTTTAGGAGAAGTATTTAAATTTAATTACATTTGACCCTCTTGTTTTCTAACCATTCTGCTGTGATTCTTGATAAATTTTATTGACTTCTACTCTACTAGTTTTACGGTACAGTCCTAATTAGAGATATCCTTCTAAGTCTATTAACTTCAATGAATGCTTTTTAGGATTGAACTGTTCATGTTAGGTAATTTTGAACTTTTGAATGTTTTTATTTTGATGATTATTTATTATATTTGGTTTCAGATGCAAATTGTAAACTTATATTATTTAGTAAGCTTGTTTGTATCCCTTGTGATCTAAAAGCAAGGTTTTAATAAATAAAATACATAAAGGAAGTACAGCCCCCCAATTTCTGGGATATCATAATGATTCCACGTTCCCATGTTTTGGATGGCTTGCCTGGAAGAAGGGGAAAGCCATATAAATGGAGAAGTGCTTCTGGGTTTCAGTGGGGACACAAATAACCTCATAAAATTTTCTCCTGACTTTTCTCCCTTTTACCAAAATTTCCTACAGGTTTGTGGTTGTAACTATTTGAAATGAACAATGTTACCAAGCCAATGCCATATCAAGAGTGTCTAATTCAAGAACAAGATGGATGCATTTTAATTAGGAAAAAGGTTCACTTTGTTTCTGTTGAATTTTTTAAAAAATGTTTTTTATGGTTTCTTCTCTTCCACAAAGCATACCATGCCTGCCAAGCCTGTGTATGGTGTGCCCTGACTTGAGAATATTTGTGTGTATGGTGATTCCCTGTATCCCACAGTATCCATAAAATAACCCAGATGATAATTCCACACCATTTCTGTCTATGAATTAATGATCCAGACAAATGATCCCTCTGGAAAATGTTACATTTAGTTTATGCACTGAACTAGAAATTAATCAGAGACAGCCTGTGATTTCCAGAGTAACAAACGGACAGAAAAAGGCAGACAAGTTGAGATTTATTTTACAGAGCTATATCACAGATTGCTTGAGATCCCTTCACCTAATCCTTAATCCATGTCACTCTGAACAATCTAGGCAATCAGTAAGTAGCTGGTACCTAGCAAGATGGGTGCAGTTGTGAGTAAAGAAGACAGTAAAAGGAATCTGACACTTGAATGGCCTCTGATACTCTGTGTAGTTGATTGCTTATAGGCTCCAGGGTAGACAGTATATATATTTTCTTTATTAGCATGAAAAAGCACTTAGAAATTCGAATATTTTTGATATTGTGCATCAAAAAGGGCATATAAATAATCCAGTTGCAACCTCCTCAGTTATAATTTATTTTCTTTCTTTAAAAGCATATGTAACTTTACAATTGGACTGGAGATATTCTTTAAACTTAAGTTTATAAAAATCAGACTTGGCAGATATATTTTCTTTTTTAATTTAGGAGGAGAAATCTTGTAAATGGAAGGGGGAAACACAAACATCTTTTTTAAACCTTCCTTTGTTTGTTCCTTTGTTAATATCTTGCTCTGCTAGGTTTACAAATCCTAAATAAATAGAAATTAGTGCTCCTTACTTTGCAGTCCATTTGCTTTAGATGTTTGCCTTGAGGGACATTTGTGTATTCTACTAATGGCTGCAGCAGAGTGCTGTCTCATTTTCATTCTGGCAAAAAAAGCCTGTTTCCATGGTTACAGTTTCATTTGCTAGAGAGAAACTGATGGCTGCTAGTGATCCCGTCATAAGCAACTTCTGTCAGATTTCTTATCAAGTAGACATATTTTGACAAAGTGAACGATAACACCATAATAAGAGAAGTAAGTTGCTACTCGGTGTAATGAACCATTTAGCATTAAATGAAATGTGAAACCACACTGTAAAGACAAAATGTATGGGGAGAAAAAATAATATTTATAAATGTTCCTCTATTAAAACATGCACGCGCGCACATGCACACACATACACACTTTTTAAAAAGATCTATACTCTAATAATGACTGTCTTGCTTACTTCCTGATGCCAAAATAAATCTACCAATATCAAACTGATTAAAATTTGGAGTCACATACAGACTAACTAGTTTGCATATCACAAAAAACATGCATAAAAACATAATGACTTCTAGATTTCTCTGTGTTAGCCTATTTAACTTGGTTTGACCCAAGGCTAGCCTAAGGGCTAAGTGAGAATGGGCTATCTGAAAAATGCAAGATAAAAGACTGGCCACAAAATTTTGCCCCCAACAGATTATATATTACTCTAGTTGTTAACAAGAAATGTTCCAGTCTTATAACTGACAAGCAAGGTTAGCAGAGTTCTTTGTTCCTGTGATTGGCTCCTGTGATTAATCCAGATTATTGTCAAGACAACTGAACAAAAGCAAGATCCACTTCAAAATATCCTGTCTGGATTCTGGAGAACCAAGTGAGCTGGTGGGAGGGTAGACTACAAATGCTAGTGTCCTCCCCCCCCCCCCCCTTTAAAGGGCCATCTCATAAAGTGTTGAAACTTACTGACAAGGCCATGGATTCTGGATGGAGCGATCTGAGGGCACTGGTTCTTCGCCTGGCATCTGATGCACTTTAGTGAGGTGTCAAAAAGAGAAGAAAAGGAGGCAAAGAGGTAACTGAATTATCAAAAAAATGCAACAGCAAACCATGACAATAAAAGAATTCCAAAGAAAGCATAAAATAAATATAGCCTGGATCAAAGAAAACTTACGTGGAAAAATGACTATAACAGAGATGTCACTATCAATGCATTTTGAAATGCTCACTAACTGGAACATGTTGGTTTCACATGCATAAAATCTCATTCAGAAAACCCCCTCATACATAAATTTGCAGTGTCTTAATTAGTTGTGCTAACATAAATTTATGTATTTCATTACAAAGGGATATGCACAAAGTAGGCTAGAATTCATTCACTGATTAATCAGCACCATTTGTCAAGTAATTAATTAATTATAGCATAAAAAGATTAAAGGCACAACTTCAACTACTGGAATCAGGGACTACCCTGTTTATTCAATGTTGGTGAAAGTTACAACTAGAAAGAAAACAAACTTCTTCATTATACATGTGGGCACTTCGAGATTGAAGAAGACAGTGAGGCTCACACACAGTTCTGGGTGAACTGGAGCTGCCAGCTTGGAACATAAACCCATTTCTTTCACCAAAAAAAGAATAAGTGCCAAAACTGCAGTCCTGGGCCAGCAATCAGGTATGGAGCCTAATAACTGTTATCCTTAGGGTTGCCAGGTACATTCACCACAGGAGACTGGTGAATAGGGTGGGGGGTGGGATGCTGTCAACATCACTCACAGCTAAAACCCAGAAGTGACACCTAGGATTTTGCCAACCTCTAAAATGACAGAAATAGGCAAAATCCTGGAGTGTCAGTGACATCACTTCCAGGTTTTAGACTGAAATGACACTGACATATCAGTGATGTCCTCCTCCCCTTACTCCCAGGACCTATTTGAGCTCAAGTATAGGATGGGAGTGCTTTGCTGGGAGGTTGCCTGCTGAAAGCGGGCCAATAGCACCCTATTACTTCTGTGCAATAACATGACACTGATAAAGTGGGACACCACACAGAGCTCTTATGTATAAGAACAATAATCAGCACGTCTCAGCAAGAAAGGTGGGCTCTAAAGTAAATAGATAAAAAATTAAAAGTGGCTGTTGTTTCCCATATTCCTGCCTGTGGCTCATATTCATGTGTGCACATGAAAGCTCATATCTTGAATAAATCTTTGTTGGTCTTAAAGGTGCCACTGGACTCAAATTTTGTTCCACAAAAAAACCCCACTCATGATCTCTACCCACTCTTTGTCCCTGGCATCCCCAGCTGCCTCTCTGTCAAGGAAGCCAATGTGCTCCATCTTTCAGCTTGTCTCTTAAAACCTATATTTGGCCTAACATTTTTATCTTCATCAGAGTAAACATGTTTTTGAAGTGCTTGGGCAAGTGACACCCCCTCATTAAGTACGACACAACCTCTTTATCTTCCTTTGTTCTATCTGCCCCCTTCGCATGCCATTTTCATGCCCTATGGTGTTTGCTGAGGAAACGGAGTGAGGGCTGGGAAGGCTCATTATGGCAGGCTCAGATGATGGCCCAGATTTCCTTTCCAAGGAAGACCAAGGACTTAGACTGGTCAATGTAGATCTGCAAACTGATTCTGCCTTGCAAGTGCACATTTTTTAATGCTCTTAGCGAATGAGACAAAGTTAAATTTACTGTCCATACAAAGAGTTCTTTACCTAATTTCAAGCAAAATGAATTTTTAGTTGTCCAATAGCATGGAGAATTTCTGTCTTCGTGATTCCTTTGTTGAGAGTTATGACTATGCAGACTGTATCATCCCACCAGCACCACCCAGGCAAGATTTTGATGCCTCAAGAGAGAAATTGCAGAAGCTTGTTGGTGAAGGAGAAGGCTCAATGACCAAGGAAGAATTCATGAAAATGAAGCAAGAGTTAGGTTGCGGTCACATGCATGAGATAAAGCGGGGGGGGGGGGGGGGGGGAAGAGAGGCTATTTCCTCTGGCAGAAGTTGACCCACAGTAGTGCAATCACATAGTCTTTTGAAGCTTCAGGTGCAGCCCGCCACTGCATGATCAGACACAACTGTGGGTGACTTGGGCCAATTCCGCACTAGTTGTTGCCCCAGCATCACTCCCCGATAAAATCCGGGGCAGAGCAACAGTTCCCCACTTGTTGCTCTGGGTCTGCAGTTGGCCTGAATGTAATCATCGTTTCCCCCGGATCTTCCATTTCCGGGATTTTCAGGGGTTTCTTTTGCCACGGGAGTGAAGTCGGGGCATTCAAGAGGGGAACTCCAAAACTGGGGTTTCTTCCACCCCTTTAATGCCCCTCTGCTTCTTTCTCTCCCCTTTCCCTCCCCTTTCCCGCTCTGGCATGAGTGGGATTTTTTTTGTTCCCCGCTTTGTTGCGTTACAACAACACAACACAACATTGATCCACCGTTGACTGGCATTTAAATGTCTTTTTAAGAATGTACTTTTGTTGTTGATGTCTCCACATTTCTGTGTTGCATCTTTTGCACAAAAGTTGTGCCTGAGTCATGCCACTATAAAAATATGTATTGATGGCTTTGAGGCGCAGCACGAGCTGTCCCTCCCCCCCCCCCACCGGTTGCATTACAACAACACGACATGACATTGATCCATCATTGTGTGGTTAACATTTTTTGCGGGGCCAATTTTTTGTGCCCCCCAGCCAAATGAGCGATGCCCACAAGCGAGGGGGGTGGCGAAGGAGGCGCAGCCCAAGGAATCCAGGCTGCTGGGAAGCCGCCTGCCCCGCACCAGCACCGTGAGCCAGGGAATGGGCTCCAGGGCCCTCCTCCTCCGCAACCCCCTGCAGCAGCTGAGGGAGGGAGCCAGATGCGAGTGGGATGGTGTGGTCAGGTGGGGAGGGTTTCTCCCTTCAGCCATGGTGGGCCACCAGAAAGGGGGCAGGTCCCAGTGCTGCCTGGGCAGTGGCAGCTGCTGCTGCAGCTGCAATCCTTCCAAGCCCTTTGTGCATGCGGGTCCTTCACTTGCTTGCCTCCATCCACCACTCTGCCCCCCCAGTCCCCAGACTGAGCACTGCCAAGCCGGATCACAACACTCCCCCCCCCACCCTCCTCCTCCTCCTCCTCCAGTTTAAAAATATCCCTGCCACCCCCATATACCAAAAGGGGCGGCGGTGGCAGGGGGGCTCAGGAACAGCTCATTGGGAGTGAGGAGAGAGTATGGCACACTGGAGTGTTGGGGGGGAGCAGATGAAGTCATCTGAGCACCATCACAATGACCATCACAGCCCTTTTTGGCTAGGCAGGAGTCAAGAGTTTTTCAGGGGGGGAGGAAAGATGCCACCTGCCCCAGCCAGCCACAAAAAAAGACACCGGCGGGGATTCGCCTGAGATTGGAGCAAGCCAGGGACGTAGTGGCGTGGTGGTGTGGACACAATTTTTGCAGGGGTTACATGTGTTAGTGTTACATGTTCCCCCTCCATTTCCCATCCCTTTCTCACCCTCCATTTCCCCTCCAACCCTGGCACAAGCTTTTATTTTTTTACACTGATGATTTTCGCAGGCTTGGAAGCTCAGATGGCCAATCATGGCTTTGTTGCATTGCGACGTCATAATGCAACTCCGCCTACATTAAAAAGGGGGGGGAGATGGGTGGGGGCTCAAAATTCAGGGCAAGGACAGATACGTAAATGAAGAACTGGCATCAACCTGGGTCAGATTCATGTAATGCGGAAACGCGCACACTGATTTGGACCAATTAAACCCGGGAGAAAAGGGAAGCAAAGCACTTGTGTGGAATCGGCCTCAGAGTTTTTTTGCCATTTGTTTCTGATGCACTTAAATGAGGGATTGATGATTCACACATCAGTCCTGAGAGCTCCCTATGGAGTGTGCAATGATGTGCATACAAAGAAGGAGTGGAAAACAATGGAGTCAGAATGGCTTGATCAGACCATCCCAATGCCATGAGAGCATGCTGGAATGATCAGACAAGGGAAAGTCCACCCATGGCCTGTAGCAACCCATTTGCCACTGGACTTTCCCCGGTTCCTGTTTACTCCACTTCTGCAGCGGAGCAACATGGATTGCTGCTGGCTGTGAGACACTTCCCACTTCGTGTTTGATCACGCATTTTAAAACTGCCCGGCATTTGGGCCTGTGTCAGGGCTAATAGTGCATATGATCGCAGCCTTAAAAACTATTTGGCAATATTCAAGAAGACAGTAGCCATGTGTGAAGTTTTCTTGCGTCATGTAGCAGCATATCCTATTCTGAGAAAGGACTTAAATTTCCATGTCTTCTTGGAATATAGTCAGGATTTGAGTGTTCATGGAAAAAACAAGAAAGAAACTAGAAGACTTCTTTAAAAACATGGTTAAGTCTGCCAACGGTGTCATTATTTCAGGAGTAAAGGATGTAGATGACTTCTTTGAACATGAGAGAACATTCCTTATTGAGTACCACAACTGTGTGAAAGATTCCTCTATCAAATCTGATAAAATGACAAGATCTCACAAAAATGTTGCAGATGACTGCAATAGAACTGGCTCATTGCTATACACATTGGGAACATAGGATTCCACAGATATACGCAATTTTTTCTGCAAGTGTCAGAAGTGTTTGACAAAACAAGGAAAATAGAAAAACGAGTGTCTGCTGATAAAGACCTTAAACTTTCAGATCTTCTAAAATATTACTTAAGAGAATCTCAAGCTGCAAAGGACCTTCTATACAGAAGATCTAGGTCATTAGTGGATTATGAAAATTCTAACAAGGCACCAGACAAAGCAAGAGCAAAAAACAAAGACGTCCTACAAGCTGAAACTACTCCGCAAATTTGTTGTCAGAAATTTGAAAAAATATCTGAATCAGTTCATGCCCTATCTACATATCTACATAGCTCTTTGAGGCTGATGCATGCAAGGCTAATGGGAACCTGACAGCATTACATTTCTTTTCTTTTCAGAATCTCTCCAACCAGAAAATGGGAAACTGCCCCAGTGGTGCTTGAATTTTAGGGGAAGTGGCAGCTGGGGGGGAACATCAGTACAGCATTGTGTAGAACAGTAAGAAAGGCACCTAATAAAGAGAATGAATAAGTAAAAGACAGGGTGTGAGGTTATAGCAGTTTGATGCAGTAGTGATGAGCTGAGTGGTATATGATGGATTTCACAAAACGAGTAGAATTACTTTATTTACTTACTTTATTTATATCCCACTTTTCTCCCCAATGGGGACCTGAAGCAGCATACATTACTCTCCTTTTCTCCATTTTATCCTCACAACAACCCTGTGCGGTGAGTTATACTGAGAGTGTTTGACTGGCCCAATGGTCACTCAGCACTCTTGCATGGCACAAGTAATGATTTGAACTGGAGCCTCTCAGATCCTAGTCTGACACTTTAACCATGGCACCACACTGGCTCTCATGATGATGAAGTCCCAGATAAAATGTGACTGGGAATGGTGACAGGAGATCACAATGAGCATGGGTGGTACTTCCCTCAGTTTCTGTACATGTGGCCCTATTGGGCCACTTGTTGCCTGAATTCCTTTAACTTTCCTTCCTTCCTTCCTTCCTGCTGTTACACATTCCTGCCTATCAGTGATGCTGTTCATTGTGTAGGGCTTGGGGGATCTGGGATGAGACAGATGCTACAAAGTGATAGTAGACAGGAAATCTGGTAGCCAAGACTTCTGGCTTTTTGTTGCAATGCTGGAAGCTAGTGGGTATAGGGAAAGGGTAGCAGATTGGACTCCTGAGAAGCAGAGATCTACTGCTTGATTGCAGAAAGATATCTGCCTCATTAGGAGGCTGACTGTAGAATGGGTGAAGGGGAAAATCTTCACAGTGAACACTGGAGGAATCCCACTCCAACCCATGAGCAGATTTTGTAAGAGCCTGGTGTTTTTTTTTTAACTGAAGGTTTTTTGACCCTAGAAATTCTGTGGTTTTTGAAAAGTAAATGCATAACGTTCCACCTCTTGGAGCCATACCAACCCTTAAGTAATTTCTGAATAACCAAGTACTTCTTTCATTCCATACTTTCTCTTTCTCATCTTTGATTCCCTATTGACATTTGAGAACAAACTTTTCATTTTCCACAGAAAGTTAAACATGCAGAAGAAAACATGTTGCTTAACAGATACCAGCTCATCAAACTTCCAACTAGAAACTTCATTACTTGTTTTGCAAAAAGAGTAATATCCACTTCACAGTAAGTTTTGCACTCAACATAATGATGCACAATTGTTTATTTTTGCAGTAACAGAGAGCAGCTACCCCTTTGCATTTTTTGTAACTCTAGCCTTCCTTCCCCTGACTTTCTACTTTTTATCTGCCTTCCACAAGATTATTTCATGGCAGCTAATAGCACAACTGGTAAACAGTTTCATGAGACAGGTAATACAATTTTCTATTGAATGTTTTACTTCCTGTGGAAAATGAATAGTTTGTTCTCAGATGAGAACAATGAACATTGATTGCAACTAAGGATGAGACTGCGTTTTCTAAATGTGTTGATTCAATTGGAAGATCCCTATTTCGATTATACTTCTTCCTAACAAGAAATGAACCTGTGAGTACTTTTAGACTATTTTATGTTTACATAAGATAATATAATAGCAGCTCTGTTGCTGTCTCCCCCCCACCCCACCCCAGCAACTGGCATTGAGAAAGAATCTATAAAATATTCATTGACAGACTTATCACTGCCTCTCTTCACTGTCCCCCCACAGGGCCTTCCTGCTGGGGCTAAGCAAAGGCAGCCCTCACCTTCTGTGAGGAAGGTATTGCCAGAAGAAAGCCGCCCTAGCCTCTGTTGAAGTGGGCACAAGCATCCATTGCTGAGATGGCTGCCTGAGCCACAGTTGCTAAAGGCTCAACTGGCTATTACTGCAACCAGACAGCCCAAACCCTGGCTGGGCAGGCATGAGTGATGGTGGTGGTGGTGGTGACAGACTTCTGTTCTTCTTCGGCAGTGGGTGGACAGGGCCCACCACAGCATAGGACCCAAGGTGGCGGCCCTTCTTGCCCCCTGGCAAAGAACACACCTGCTTTCAACTTCATTGGGCACCCCCAACTTCTAGTATTACAAGGGATGGGGTTCACATTATACATTTATTTATTTGTTTATTTATTTATTATATCCCACCCTCCCCATCAAAGCAGGCTCAGGGCAGCTTACTCCGCACCCTGCATAATTTTATAAACATTTAATTCTCATGCCCTCTGCCTTTGTCATCTTTTCTCTAAACGGAAAAGCCCCACTTCTTAGTCTTTTCCCATCAGGGAAGTGTCCCAATCCCGTAATCATTAGCACAATGTGTTTTCTGTAAAAAGTGTTGTTTCCAGCATTATTTCTGTGTCCATTGTAAATACATTGAGTTGTATGCAACCAGGCCTTCTGCTAGTGAAAAAGGAAGAGGGTGTCTCCTTTCATTGCCAAAAAAAAGTCTATGCAGGGGATTTTGGGACCTGCATATACAAAACCATAAGGGACTTGAGATGTAGCAAGGGAAGGGCTTGAGTGAGATTCAGTGAAGCAGCTGGCTGGACCCAAACCAGTGTTTTTAAATAACTTTAAAATGGTGCATACTAAGGATGGGCATGGACCAGACTATGGACCTAATTTTTCCATTTGCCCAGTCTGTGTTTTAGCATTCTCAACAGACTTCCCACAGACCACGTTTGTGTTTTAGGCAGTCCGTTTGGTCCATTTGAGTAATCTGTGGGCCAGACAACCTGGCACCGAGGAATTAATTGTCAAGGCAACCAGGGGGGATGTTCTGCTACAGCCCTTCTGGAGCCCTGAAAAGACCAATACTGGTTCTCCAAAGCTTGACAAGCAGCTCTGGCTGCCAATAAAAGAGCTCCCATTCTGGTCTGTAGGAGCAGACTATGTATATACCCTCAGTGTGAAGCAGCTGGTTTCACTTTGCAGCAGTCAGGGGTAGGATTAGGATCAAGACAGAAGACGTTTATTAAAGGCAGAAGAAAGGAGTGGGGTTGGGAAGGATTGTTTATGGGCTCAGGGCTCTGAGCCACACCACCTGTCCTCCTGCCCATGTCAGGGAGCAGGGCAAATCAACTTATTAGAGGCAGAGAGTGAGTGAGACTAGGAAGGGTGTGAACTGTGGGGCTGGAGAGAAGTTTCTGTGGACTCAGGGCTCTGAGCCATCATCTGTCCTCCTACCCACACCAGGGCAGCAGGGCAAAGCAACCGGAGCTCCTCAGGGAGGAGTGTCCACCCTCCAACTAGGTGGGATTTTTTGGATTCTGTTCCCAGCCTGGGTGGTGTTTGATATGGTTTCAGGGATCTGAACCACCCACTGTCCTCCTGCTCATGTCAGGGCAGAGGGCAAAGCTACTGGGCTCCCTGGGGGAGGACCACCTGGATGGGATTTTTTGGTCCCTGTCCCTGGCTGGGGTAGGGTTGAACATGGGGTTGAATGTGGTCTCAGGGCAGTGTTGCACATGGTCTCAGGACTCTGAGCCACCACCTGTCCTCCTGGTCCATGTCAGGACAGCATGACAAAGCAACTGGGGCTCCTCAGGGAGTGTCCCCAGTCTACCTGGCTGGGATTTTTTGGGCCCTGTCCCTGGTTGGGGTGGGGTTGAGCATGGTCTCAGGAATCTGAGCCACCCACTGTTCTTTTGCTCATATCAGGGTGGAGGGCAAAGCTACTTTGGCTCCTCAGGGAGTGTCCCCACTCCAACTGGGGGGGATTTTTTGGACACTGACCCCAGGGGATCTGAGCCACCCACTGTCCTCCTGCTCACATCAGGGCAGAGAGCAAAGCTACTGTCCATCCCTAATACATACCATTTTAAAGGTGTAAAACTGCCAAATGCCATAAAAGAAACAAGAGAGACATCAACATCACAATGAAATGTGACTGATCCAAATCAATTTCAATAAAATATGGAATTTTTAAAAGAATCAAAACTGGTTATATTAACTCATTCCTAATTGCAATGCAGGCTGCTTTGAGGAGCCTTTATTAATAAACATTATTTTAAAAGTAAATAGGATGTTCTAGGAAGATTAAGCCAGGCTGCAAGATTTGAAGGACAGCCAGTGCATATACTCAGGGTCATTTTACACCTCCCCTCTAAAGTAGTTTGACTGCTGTATTTTCCTGTGCTGAATTCACAGTGGTGTGAAATTTCACTCCAGGGGGTCTAAGTGCCCTAATAACAGCAATTGTTTAAAGCAGAATCAGGCTGGTTGAATACTAGCTTGACCACAGGAGGGCAATTAGTAGATGTGGACATTTCAGTAGCAGCACGGTTTCACACCGCACAGAAGTGTGGGCAGGTTATTTTTTTGGAACTAGAATGATTCCAGCGGGAAAGTCAGATGTAAAAACAGCCTAAGTATCATCTCCAGCTCTCTTCATTGAATGCCATAGGACAGTGATCCCCAGTGTGGTACCTACAGACACGATGGCACCCACCAGTGGATTTCCTGGAACCCATTTGCTCCTTCCACAAAGCATCTGTTTTCCAAAGCAAATTGCCACCTCACTTGAGGAGGAGGTGATTGGAAAGAACCGGGGTGTGTGGGTGTGTGTGAGACTGCAGAGAGCACACATTCAGGAACAGCTGTCTCTGTCATAGGATGATGCTTGACTTGCAACCTTTCAGCATTTTGTGATTGATTCCAACATCCAGCCATTTTGGACCTGGACCTGGACTGCCCAGCAGTTGTAATGTGATGGTGCCCATTCCCTGTCTGCAAAATTCCAAAAATGCCTACAGGTACAATGAGACTGGGAAACACTGCCATAGGAACTGAAAAATATCATAAAATTAAAAGCACACTGTATTTTTTTTCCAACAGGGCCACTCCTTAGCTGCACACTGCAGTATTTGAAAACACCCATATCCATAAACCTGTAAATTTTAACCAACACTTCCCTGTTCAATAAAACATGGTGAAAAGAACGGGGCGGGGGGGGGGGGCTGTCTTTTATTTTAAAACTGCTATAACTTTTGTTGAATCACCTGAAATTCAGGTCATTTGTACTACATAACAAGAGATGTACCACATTACATAATGAGAATATAAATAATCTTGGTTTGATGAGAAATATAATGTTCATGATTTTACAAATTGCGTGACATGTTTTAACTATACCACTGTTGCTATAATAATAATAAAAATAAAATCCTTTGCAATGCAGGGGCCAGGGAGGCAATTAATCAGTGATTTTACTCAAATTGCATGCTTTCTAATGGCAAATGGCTTTGGTTCTTTGTCAGGAGACCTAACTAAAGTAGGCTACAGCCATGTTCTCCCAAATGAATTAGGATCAGCTACTACACAATGACCTCATTTATACAGCCATAATGTCATTGATTACCACTAGTGTTATACAGTCAAGTAGATAGATAAAATTATTACTGTTAGTAGACCAATAATAATTATTATAGTTAAGCAAGTAGTAATAACTACAAGGACTTTGGGAAACATCAGAGCAGGATCAGCAGCTGTGTGCTATGCAGCAGCCAAAGAGTCTATCCACAGGCTCAACCACCTCATTTATTTGGATTGCTTCACAGGGCAGGCAAAGCATTAGTGCAATCTGACATTCAGATAAATAGAAAGTATTTACATGGTGCTACGATGGCAGAGAGTAGTGTGAGGAGTAGACAGTGACTTTGGGTGATCAGGAGCTCTAGATAATGATGGTTGTCATGTATTTGCAATTTGATCCTTCTCAGTACAATTCCAGGAAGTCTGCAGCTATCTGCATAGATCTGTCCCTTCAAACCTCTGTGGCAACTTTAGAAGCAAGGTTAAAATACAAAAAACACTGACTGATAAGAGTACAGCTATAGCCAAAAAGAGCACAGTATGTTTTATTTCCCAGATTGACCTTTACAGGTCTTTGAGCCCAGAGCCCTGTAGACTTCCCATCAGAGTTGTTTTTCATGGCACTGTTCTGTTTCTCAGACTTGTGGAAACTTTAGATAAATGTATACCATCATCTCAGCTGACACATGATCTTCTTTCATTCCAAAGGTTGAGAGAAATGCTCAAATGCTAAAGAAACATGTAGTACTAGTCCATAAACCATAATAGATAGGAACTTATCAGGGTTGCAATCCTTAAAATATTAAGTAATAAACTATTAGGCCCAGTTAGAGGAGGGGATCAAAATTTTATTTATTAACTTAGAAAAATATATTTTGCGTCTCCAGGGTCAGTATACAAATTATCAATCATAAACAGCCATAAAAATATTAAAAACAGCCAAATTATAACAGAATAAAACAGCAGCCTAAAAATGATAGCAATAAAATGGTCGTCAGGCTAGAAGCAGACCATAAAAATAATTTTAAAAGATCGAAGCCCTTAGATATAAGTTTGTATAAAAATATGTTTTGTCGATGTCCAGTGGTAAAAACATTTTGGTCTAAGATTCTTACAGAAATGTATTGTATACAGAGACTGTCATCCCTGTAGATCCAAAACCAGTATTACTGGGACTAGTTAATGCATATAGTCTGTATAAAGATGATTTTTGATATAATTACAGCTACAAAACTGCTACTAGTAAAAAAAATGGAAAATTAGTAGAGATCTTGCACTCAAGTTTTGGATTTAGAAGTTTGGGCTATTGCAAAACTACCAAAATTGTCAGAATTTGTTCAGCTAAGAGCCAGCTGCATTTTAAAAAGCATATTTTTCTGACAAATTTCTGATACAGGAATGAGTAAATAGTCGAGACTGAGTGTTAATTATACCAACTTTAAAGTTTGTATTTGTAATATTGTAACAATTGTTCATTTATAATGTCATTTGACATTGTATTGTATTGTAATTTTCTTCTTTTTGAAATAGTATCTTTAAAAAAAGGAGGGAGGGAGGGAGGGAGGGAGGGAGGGAGGGAGGGAGGGAAGAAAGAAAGAAAGAAAGAAAGAAAGAAAGAAAGAAAGAAAGAAAGAAAGAAAGAAAGAAAGAAAGAAAGAAAGAAAGAAAGAAAGAAAGAAAGAAAGACATGTTTTGATAGACACCAGGTGAGCCTCAAGGCAGAGAATTCTAAGGGCCACTATGAAAAAGCCCCGTCTCTGGGCTCTGTATACAATATACATTATCACTCCCTTATCATCTTTATTTTTCAGGGGAATATTAATAACATTCAGAGCTTGTTCAGCATTCTTTGAGTGTCTGAAGTGTTTTAGATTCACTTTCTCAAGAATTACTTGTGAGGTAAGCCAGTACTGCAGGTAGTATACTGATGCCAACTCTGGGTTGAGTAATTCCTGGAGACAGTACAGTTTGGGGAGGCAAGAGACCTCAGTTCACCCTCCACAGCAGCCATTTTATCCAGGGGAAATGATCTGTCATCTGGAGATCAGCTATTAATTCCAGGAGATCTCCAGGCCCCACCTGGAGGCTAGCAACCCTAGCTGAATCTGAAATGATTTGTCTAAATCCATACGGTGAGTTCAAAGCATAAGTGAGATTTGATTCACAGTTCACAGTTCCTCGTTCTCTTGTTTGCCTCTAGCATTGGTTAGCTTCTGGGAAGTCTTGCACCCTGGCCCATCTTCAGCAAAATTGCCTCATTTGCTTTCACTTACTATTGAATGTTGTACCAAAATGGCACCTCCCTTCACAAAGGCAAAGGGACTATAATACAGAGATATGTGTTCTGTCAAAGAAAGCTTGGCCCATTTTTTGAGAATAAACCTCATTTCATGTTTTCCCCCACTGGTACCAATCCTCCTCTCTTGTAGACCTGAAATGTAGCCAAGTCTTAGCAAAAATTGGGGTGGGGTGGGGGAGCATGCTTCCTAGTCAAACTAGTGTTTCCTGTTCCTTCTACTGAAAGTTTGAGTTTGTAGCAAAAGAACACAAGTTCTTTTTGACCATTTTGCAGATTTCAAAATATGACGCTCATAAAACTCAGTCTGAGCAAAAGTTGAGATGTCTCCTGTCAAATTCTTTTACCTACTTTTCTGTTTTGGGTCAATGCTACTAAAATGCAGCCTTCATTTAAAAGGCTGTATTCACTACTGCCTGAGGGCAACCAGGAGAAAGTTAGCCGCAAGAAGACTGAAAATCATTTTGCAAAGTTTCATCATGAAGTGCCAGCAATGCCGAATAAGGTTAACGTGTAACAACAGCTTTCTCATGTTTATAAACATCCATGTTACTTTTTTGGCCTTAGGGTGTTTGAAAACTATTTAATATAAGTCTTCTATTTCACACAATCATTCCCCTTTCTAACATATATTACAACAGTATTGTAGTTACTTGAGAACCAAACAAATTTAGATTGTGTTGCTGGCAATCAAATTTTAGAATTGCTTTAAAAAGTGATTGATGGTAGTAACTAAACATGTAAGAGGAAAATATTCCTAGTCTGCATACGTGATCCTTCTGGGTGATTGGGGAGTTAGGCTTCCTACCCACCCCCCTTAGAATATCGCACTATTAACAACTCTGAAATCCACTTCAATGTTCTCCACCATCCAACTCATGACTCTTTTCCAGACATAAATTCAGAAAGGCAACCACAGCTCTCTGATCTGATATAAATAAAAATAATAATACAGTTTGACAGCATGATGCCGTCAGATTGCTCTAGAAAGATGATTTTTATAGGATCTGTAACTTCCCAATAAGGTGATAATAAATGCTGGAATATAAGAAACATTCTGTTTTTTTTAAAAAATCCATTATATATGGGTCCTGTTTTATCAATACATTTACATGTAGGCTTTCTTGTTCTTTTGTACTTTCTCATACTGTCCTTACAGTGATATTTGTGACATCTTAATAGAGACTTTTGTAAAGCTATATGAAGATGCCTGCAGGCCGGTAGTCAGCAAGGTATAAATATTTTCAGCACTTCTGCTTATTACATTATTTCTTTGCATGAATGTAGGACATGCTAGCTAATTCAACTATAGTGTTACAGAGAACCTCAACAATTAATTTTGACAGAAACAAGAATTAGGGATATAGTTGCTAGAATTAGCAATTTAAAAGGATCTTCATCCTTCTGTCAGCCTTAGTGCTGTTTCAGACTAATTGTGTCCTTTAAAAAGCTATATATTACTACATTTTAACTTCAACAGTTTTACAGATTAACTATTTTCAATGCTGAACAGATTTCCCCCCCTGAAATTTGACAAGATTGAGTCCATTACTAGGTTGATTCCTTCTACCAAAAGTCACACTTTGGAGACAACTCATGATTTCATAATGAAACATACTTTGGAAATGGCTACACATGAGCTCCATGTAATACTGATGTAGAGTTGCCAACCTCCAGGTGGGGCCTGAAGAACTCCTGGAATTACAACTGAGCTCCAGGTGACACAGGTAAATTCCCCTTGAGTAAATGGCAGCTTTGGAAGATGGACTCAATACATTGTATCCAATGAGGTCCCTCCTCAAACCCCATCCTCTCCAGGCTCTACCCCCAAATATCTAGGATATACCCAAGTCAGAATTTGCACCCCTACTGACTGATTTGTTATGGAATTGGGGGCAGGAGCCTACTCAGTATGGACATCTTAACCAGCTAATGGTGACTGAGCTATCCATGGACATTACACTTAAAACCATTATTCATTGTCCCAACAGGAATGGCTGACAAACTATTATGTTCTTAAGGAATTTTTGTACATATGATTTATATTGTATAGGATTGTACTGGATCAACATCTCTCTATATTATAAAATGAATCTGGGGTGACCCACGTAAAATGCCACCACTCATGCTGCCCATGCTGGCCACTGGCTCTGGCACCCACCCACAGAGGTGGCGCTGGGGTGAACATGCCCCACCATTTGAGGAGCGAGGGTAGCGGATAGCCGGAAACTGGCCCAATGGAGGGGGATGAGGGAGGCGAGGCAAGGGTGCAGTGGCCATGCTTGCTGTCACCTCCTCTCTGCCTTCGCCACCTCTACTCGCCACAAGGGAGCCAAACTGAGGGCACCACAGTCAAGCTCACTCTCGCCTCCTCTCTGCCCCCACTGACTCCACTCGTCCCAGCCACAGCGCCAGGAGGAGGAGCAATCAGAGGGGAAGGAGGGACAAAGGGCAGCCAGGCTGGGGGGAGGCAGGCAGCAGCGGCTTCACACCCACCCCAGGAACAGCACATGCCGGGGATGCCAGCAACAACAGGACCCTGGTGGGATGGACACATGCCGCACAAGACCGCCAAGAAGGTCAGGGGCCTGGGAGGAGGAAATGGAGTTAAAAGGGTGAGGGGCAGTGGGCAGTGCAGCCGACCTGCAGGCCCCTGGACGCCCACGGGCAGGGTGCTGGGGACTGGAAGCCCGGGGGGACAGTGATGGCCCGTACCTCACTGTGCTTGGCACCAACAGATGGCAGCATGCCACTGGGGCAGAGACCCATGCAGGCACCCTAGAGGCCAGTAGACACAGCCGGCCACGGCACCAGTGCCGGTGTGTCCCAAACGGTCTGGCCACCGGGTACAGAGTGCAATGTCTCCCCTATTGCTAGTGCCCATTGTATTTTTGCCTACAATGGGCCTTGCCCCTAGTTTAGTCTATTTTCAAATGGAGCTAATTTTTTGCAACACATGGAATTAATGACATTAATGACAGGAATCGGTTTGCCTTGGCCCCTTAGAGACAAGGAAGGGACAAGATCATATTGGATTGTTGAAGCAGCTAATCAGGAGGAGTGATTTGGCCTCGTATCTTCTGACCATACCACCACCATGCAGGCTTTTCTGCTGGCTGCTGACCCACACACGCTCCCTTTAGTATCATGAGATTAGCAGGTTGCTTTTGGGGCCAAGCAGGAATTTTGGGGGTCTCCTCTATTTGGCTATTGAGGGGGGGGCTTTATTCACCTGCTTCTTCATGCTGGGGTGAGGGAGTTTAAATAGACCTGGTCTGTGGACTGTTTAGAACATAACTAGTTTGACAGGGATAGGGCAGGCTGATCACAACAAGTAGGGATGATCAGCAACCACCCTGAGCAGTATTCTCTCTAAGCTGAGTTAGTGTGAGGTAGCTCAAGGTTTTTTAGCCTCCAGCTCACACATTTTTGTCTTAGCCCAGGAAGGATGGCTCCAGAGCAAACTAATTTATGCAGTAGTCAAATCGCTCGCTCACAACTTTAATGGCAGTAGCTCACAAAATAGAATTTTTGCTCACAGGACTCTACAGCTTAGAGGGAGCGTTGACCCCGAAGCATCAACAGTGATGGCAGGCAGGTCTGGAACAACATATCACTGTCCTTATGGCAGGATGTGCCTGGGAAGGAGTGTCTTCAGTGCTGAGCAACATCTTTCTGAACCTGGTGCTGGTTACATAGCACATCAGGGGAAGAGGATGGCACTGGGCACCTCTCAACACAATGTGTGCTGGAGATGATAAATGAGGCCAGCAGAAGATGCTGGCCAAGTCTGGAGTCAGGGTGGATCTGCCCACAAAGGCTGCCATTGCCAGGCTGCCTAGCGCAGCCCACCCATTTAAATATGTTAGCAAATTTAATGGTATGATATAGATCTGCATAATTAATTAACTGAATAAATGAACTGGATAAACCAGTTAAACCCAATATTGTTGTCTTGTGTCTTTATTGGGGGGGGGGGGTGCCAAGGCAATTGGTTCACATTACATATATACATGTATGTGTGTATGCATGTGAGCTGATGTGGTATAGTGTTTAAACACAGCAGAATTAAAAGTCTCATCAAAATGGCTTTTAACCCCTCCCACCCTCAATTCCCACTTTCCTTTAAGCTAGGATAAATAAGCACAAAAGAGGAGTTATAAGGAACAGCCCATAAGTGTCAATAGCCCCATCCCATCTAAGCATTGGCTTGCATGGCCACAGCTTTATTTGACCTCTCAGGAATAATTAGATGTTGTGTTAAGGGCTTTGGTGAAACATGACCAAAAGGTAAAAGGTGTAGTGAAGGATGATAGGGAAACGGCTGAGAAGCTAAATCCATTTTTTGCCCCTGTCTTCATTGTGGAAGATGAGAAGTGCCTGCCCACTCCAGAACCACTGATTTCGGGAGGGGGGTTGAAAGACCTGAGTCAGATTGAGGTGACGAGAGAGGAGGTCCTACATCTGATAGACAACTTAAAAACAAATAAATCACCGGGCCCGGATGGCATACATCCGAGAGCTCTGAGAGAACTCAAATGTGAACTTGTGGATCTCCTGACAAAAATATGTAATCTGTCCTTAAAATCTGCCTCCATTCCTGAGGACTGGAAGGTAGCGAATGTCACCCCTATCTTTAAAAGGGGTTCCAGAGGAGATCCGTGAAATTACAGGCTGACAGTCTGACGTCGATACCAGGTAAGTTGGTGGAAACTGCTATTAAGGAAAAAATTAGTAGGTACATTGATGAACAAAATCTACTGAGGAAGATTCAGCATGGGTTCTGTAAGGGAAGATCTCATGAACCTGTTAGTGTTCTGTGAGGGAGTAAACGAACATGTGGACAAGGGGGACCCAATAGATGTTGTTTACCTTAACTTCCAGAAAGCTTTTGATAAAGTTCCTCATCAAAGGTTCCTAAGTAAGCTCAATAGTCATGGGATAAAAGGACAAGTCCTGTTGTGGATCAAAAACTGGCTAATTAAAAGGAAACAGAGAGTGAGTATTAATGGGCAATTTTCTCAGTGGAGGGAGGTAAGCAGTGGGGTACTGCAGGGATCAGTACTTGATCCAATGCTTTTTAACTTGTTTATTAATGATTTGGAATTGGGAGTAAGCAGTGAAGTGGCTAAATTTGCAGATGACACGAAGTTGTTCAGGGTGGTGAGAACCAGGCACTCCAAAGGGATCTGTCAAGGATGGGCACTCCAAAGGGATCTGTCAAGGATGGGCGAGTGGGCAAATGGGGTTCAATGTGGCCAAGTGCAAAGTGATGCACATTGGAGCCAAAAATCCTAACTATAAATACACATTGATGCGGTCCGAACTGGTGGAGACTGACCAAGAGAGAGATCCTGGAATTGTAGTAGATGAATGAAAATGTCAAGACAGTGTGCGACTGCAATGAAAAAGGCCAATGCTATGCTGGGGGTTATTAGGAAGGGAATAGAAAACAAATCAGCCAGTATCATAATGCCGCTGTATAAATTGATGGTGCGACCTCATTTGGAGTACTGTGTACAGTTCTGGTCACCACAACTCAGAAAAGATATTATAGCACTGGAAAAAGTGCAGAAAAGGGCAACTAAAATGATAAAAGGGTTGGAACACTTTTCCTATGAAGAAAGGTTGAAGAGCTTGGGGCTCTTTAGCTTGGAGAACTGATGGCTGAGGGGTGAAATGATCGAAGTTTATAAGATTATGCATGGGATAGAGCAGGTAGAGAAAGAAGTCCTTTTCTCCCTTTCTCACAATACAAGAACTCGTGGTCACTCCATGAAATTGCTGAGCAGTCGGGTTAGAACAGATAAAAGGAAGTACTTCTTCACCCAAAGAGTGATTAACATGTGGAATTCACTGCCACAGGAGGTGGTGGCGGCTACAAGCATGGATGGTTTCAAGAGAGAATTAGATAAACATATGGAGCAGAAGTCCATCAGTGGCTATTAGCCAGAAAGTATAGATAGGAACTCTCAGTCTGGGGCAAGTGATGCTCTGTATTCTTGGTGTTTGGGGGGGGGCAACAGTGGGAGGGCTTTCTGTCCCCACTGCTGGACCTTCTGAGGGCACCTGGTGTTTTTGGCCACTGTGTGACAGAGTGTTGGACTGGATGGGCCACAGGCCTGATCCAACATTGGCTTCTCTTATGTTTTTATGTTCTTATGACTTATTTGATTAGTTGATAGACAATCAGGAATCTGTATGCAGACCCATGGTACCGTTCCTACAAGAGATTTCTGAAAAGGGTTTAGGGTAGAGGCATCAAACATGCAGCCCTTGGGCCAGATCTGGCCCCTGCAAGCCTCCAATCTGGTGGGAGAACAGCTGACTCTGTGCTGTTTCCTTCTTCCTGTTTCTAATGTTGCAGCTCCTTTCACCCAGTCTCTCCTATTTCCTGCTTCAGAGGAAAGAAAGAAAGCCTTCGGTTTATTGGATGAGGGCTCCTCCTCCCTCTGCCTCCTCCTTTGGGAAGGAAGGGGGAGGAAAAGAGCCAGAGAGAGAGGGGGAATGGCATCTTGTGGGACTTTTAAGAAAACCAGCAACATTTTATTCCAGGTATAAGCACACTTTTTCTTCAGAGAGGGAGGGAGGGAGGGAGCCAGAGGGAGCATGCAAGAAAGAGAGAACCCTGGTTTAAGGCCCCAAAACGTTTTATTCCAGGTACTGGAGGGGTCCTGTATTTAAGACCAAAAAATGTTTTATTCCAGGTATGGGGTGGGAAGAGTCCTGTGTTTAAGACCAAAAAAACATTCCTTATTAGTGAAAGGGAGCAAGAGTACAGCAGCACCTTAATGACTTAACAAAATTTGTGGCAGGGTATGAGCTTTCATGAATCACTGCTCACTTCTTCAGATACAGCTGAAATGCGAGTCCATCTGTTCTTATATCTTGGAGAGTTAAGTGATTTCAGATGCCAAAAGACAATAGCAGGCATTGGTAATGAGAGAAGAAACCTAGGTCTAAATTCAGTCCAGGAGTTTGCATTGTCTTGAGCTTCATGATCAGTTGCAATTAATCAGTGTCTCATTCTAATCTCCCTTTGAAATTCCTTTGTAAGAGAACTGCTATTCTTATGTCAGCAACTGGATGCCCTGGAAGATTAAAATGTCCCCCCACTGGTTTTTGAATGCTGTGGTTTCTAAAAGTGGTAGAAAGAGTAAGAGTCTTGTAGCACCTTTAAAGATTAACAAAATTGTGGTAGGATATGTGCTTTTGTGAGTCACTGCTCACTTCTTCAGACTTATTTCCATTTATTCTTTGCATCCTCCTGGACTGAACCCTCCTGTACCAAACTGAGACCTAGGTTTCCTGTCTCATTACCAGTGCTGATACCTCCATGCCTCTGTATCACACACCTAATCCAATTACACCTACTATTACCATTCAGCATCTGAAATTATCTTTATAAAGTTTATATCTCTGGTACCCCATGTTACATTTTATGGCACACATGGCCTAACCCGACAAAGTGACATTTATGTCAGAACTGGCCCTTGCAACAAATGAGTTCAACACCTCTGATTCAGGGATTTAAAATTGGCTGGCCATAACATGGAATTGCAGCACCCAGACAGACCCAGAGGACTCAGCTGAATTCACACAGTCTATTGCAAACTGTATCACTGGATGCCAAACAGTATGCTAGTTGAGAGAAGAGAAAAGGTTGTGAATGTGCACAGAATTTCTACAGCTGCTATATGTTACCATTTTG
Organism: Lepidodactylus listeri; assembly: GCA_029233225.1. Taxonomy (NCBI): domain Eukaryota; kingdom Metazoa; phylum Chordata; class Lepidosauria; order Squamata; family Gekkonidae; genus Lepidodactylus; species Lepidodactylus listeri. The sequence goes on from JARCFY010000006.1 coordinate 54,152,533, forward strand.
TCAAATGTCTCTTCTTGTTTCTCCGTATATGTTTACATAAAATATAGGTACAGGAATGGATAATGAATGATGGTGGAAAGTCCATTTATTTTTGTTGCAATATTGGCCCTCATAAAGTGCTTGATTGAAAGAAAAATGAAAGCAGCTGCAGGGTTGCTGTCCGATTCCAGCAAGGAAAAACCGTGTGCAACAATGAGCCTCAGCACATAAACCACCCTCTGAGTCAAGACTGCAGGTACAAAGGTAGGCTGCAGGGGGCAGCACCAAATGGGGCAAGCAGCAGGGCACATGCATATACTTGAACTGCTGGCATTGAAGTAGTCATCTGTGTGGGCCCCTTGAAAGGTAACAAATATTGTGAAATTTGACAGTAGGGATCACTTGTTTTGAGGAAGGAAGTTCTTATGCATAGCAACATATGAGCTGTGTAGGCCACTGCTCTCTGTAGGCCAGGAGCTCTGATTAGAGTCACAGAAGTTTTGATACAGGGTCTTTAAGAATAAATATCAAGGGGCTCAAGGCAATGAATATGAGATTTGTACCAAAGATGTTTCTTTTACATTCCTGCAGTATTGCCATCTTATGTTCCCCTGGTGCATGAACTTCCAAAAATTGTAGAATAATATGATGTGCCTCACAAAAATTGATACTCTAAAATTATCAAGCACTGATCACTTACTCTAATGAGTCATTGTTTACCATTGTGGACCATTAGTTTAACTTCAGGTCTTCATCCTAAAAGCACAATTTTTGCAAAACACTTAAAGCGATTGTAAGACCATAGAAGCCTTCTGTATAACCTATTTAACTGACAAACAATTACATTTCGGATTGAAGAGGTGAAATGATTAAGAATATTTGACTTAGTTGCCATGACAGCATGCATTTTTCATCAGGCAGAGTGTAATTACTACAATTTCAATGATGTAAAATCAAGAAAGATGATAACAAACAGCAGAACCATGGAGATATTGCCATTGCAACCAGGTTGCCATAGCAACAGTGATAATAATCTCAGTGATAGATGTTTTCTCTTGCTCTTTCCATTTTGTTCGGTTATAACATTCAGAGCTAGTTTTTACCACAGCTTTTTATAGTTTATTAGACTGTCAAAATAGTTTATGAGATGTTGTTGCAAAGGAAATGACTGAGTTCCGGACCCTAATAAAAATGCCAACTACTCTGTTTACATACTGCTTGGGCATTTAACAAACAAAAAATAGTATGAAAAATGATTTGATATTGTATCTATATTAATCAATTTGCAAGGCATAAGCTTTGCTGCTGAAGGTCAAAGGAACACTGTTAAAGCATTACTTCTAAAAAGCTTTTCTCAAGTTGGATCTTAAGACTTGGGCAGCCAACCTAAATATTTGTTAAACAGCATACCACCCGCAGGAGAGGTTTTATAGGACTCTAAGATCAACAATAAGCCACAATACATTCATGGTTTAAATTGGCAAGCATTTAAAAATGTCACATCATAGAACTTGTCAGTGAATGTTAATGAAATATTCATTTACACAATGAAATCCTGCCTCTGCTTAAATCAGCAGAAGCCTCACTATTGATTTTATATGAACAGAGCTCAGATTTCACTCTGTATATATTTATTTAATAGATACAATACATATGAGTCAAATAAAGAAAGAGACCCAAAATATTTAAATCTATATTCCCATTAGCATGTGTGTATACACTGACAGAATATATGTTCTTAATTTTGTCTGCAATGTATTTTTTTAAATAACTTGCACAATTAATTTTAATTTAGGCTTGGAGACATTAGCATATTAAAGAAACATGTGTATATTTTCAGAGTTTAAAGATGATATTTATAAAAAGTTATAAAGGAGCCAAAAACATCTCCATGAAACATGAAGACAATATCAACGTTTCCTTGGAAATTCATTCACATTTTGAACTCTCACCTGCATGTTGTGGGCTTTTGAGGTTTGTTTTTTTAGCCACAGTTCATACTAAATTCCAGATTTTATGCAGATTCCACCAGTATCTAAGAAACCATCTAGTTCACTAAATGATGAACAGATGCAGCATTTGAACTCTGGTTCATGAGGAAAGCCTGAGAGCTCATGGCAATCTGATGTAAGTTAACTAACATTAGCACCCACCCACCCTGACCACACTACAGCACAGCAGCTCCTCTCTGTCCACTCTGAGAGGAGCTTTCCCATTTCCCCATTTCTATTTCCTATATGCTTTCAATCAAGTTTACATTGTTCCAGAAAAACCGGAGCAGAGCAGCCACTGAATCCTCGATGCTTTCCCGAGATTCAAACAAAAACAAATAGTTTCAGATATGATCCTAAAACCCAAACTTTGAACAAGCTCATAATATCTCCTCAGAGGAAGACTTAAAAAAAAAAAGAGAGATCTTGAATATGAGGAATGACTTTGTGTAGCTACTGTGTAGTAGGGCAATGAGATGTCAAGAAGAAAAAGGAACAGTACTGGTGATGATCAGGTCCCACAAATAACAACAGCAGACCAAAGAACTGGTGGGACCAACATGGCATGGTCTGGAGGAAGGATTGCCATCAGACTGTTGCACAAAACCCTGAACACCTTGTAGTCTCTTTTTAGAAGTACTGCTTTCCAGGTCTCTGGCTTTGCAATAAATTCTTCAACTTAGCACATAAGAGTGGCTGAGAACATTGACTGAAGTGCAACTTCCTTTCAAACTTATCATGATGTAACTCCTTATTTCTGTGTAAATTGCTTTTATGGTTTTGCTTGATGCTCAGCTCAAACACAGTGCTGAGCAGCTCCATGACTGTGCAGTAGCTTTTGCACTTACATAGCCAGCAGACTCAATATTCTCAAACACAGAGAAGAAGGCATGCATCCTTAAGAATAATGGTAGTGTCACTGAAGTGACCTACAAAGCAAAGGATCATTTGCTGTTCACTCCCTCTTTGCACCTGCACAGTAGGACCAACAATATACACACTGCTTGTTACATCTGCACAGACCATGGCTTTTGTCACATTGGTAAATACTCTGAGGATATTTTTTTTAAAAACCCTACAACTCCTATAAGGCAGTATGAAACTGCACAGCATTCCTGATTGATCCAGACTCGTCCTGGACATCAAGACACACAGTTATAAAGGACACAAGGAGCCTGTCCTGATCTGGCTGACAGCACAGACAGACTCTCCCTAGTAGGTTACAGCAGACTCTTTCTAGGGAAGAAGAGATGGAGCAGAAGCATTGTATGCAGCAAGGAGGCTCTAGTCTACAGCCTGTGCAGGAGTGGCAAGGGTAAAGCAGGTTCCTCAAGGCAAGGTAAGAGCTGGGGATAGAAATCTCCATCTGATGTTGGAGCTAAAGGACCCTTTGTTTTAAGGCTAGGCACAAACAGCTTTTGGGAGCCTTTGAATCAGCCACTGATCCATCCGTAGGCTTTTATAGGAAACTGGGATCCCTGCCCTTCCTGGTAGCCTGGTTAACATTCCATATCTTGTCAATGTTTACAACAGCCCTTCCTCCTCCTGAGAAAAGCTGGAATGATGTAGGCTCTGTGTTCTACAATGTGTGTTCCTTTGCTGGGTCCATGTGTCTGCCCTGGTCCTCCTCCATCTCAATTCCCAATGGTCTGGAGGAGACTCTGGGGGTACAGAGTCCTGTCCAGGATCCTGCAATAGCTCCAGGTCAGCTGAAGCTGCCGATGGGGTGCAGGTCTCCTCAGGAGAGTCCTGATTAGTTGAATTCCTGGGGAAGGGAAATGTTTGCTGTGTTTTGCCTACAAAACATTTGGAGGAGCCTGCACTGTGGGCATCTCAGGGCCCACAAGGAACGCTTCTTTTCCCCCAAGGTATTAGTGGAGTTGGGGCGAGTCATGAGAACCACTCCATTAGTGGTTTGATAATTGTGAAACTTATTTTTTTTTGTTTAAATAATTAATAAAGATTGCATGGGAAGGCAGCTCTGGAAAACCAGTATGTGATTTATTTATTTATTTTAAATAGAACACATTTGATTCTTTGAACACCGGGAGTTTGATAAAATTTCAAACCAGAAGATGAACCAGTGGGTGATCAAGCATCCTTGGCATTAAACCAAGCATCAATATCAAATACATAGAACTACACATTCAGATACATCTGACAGGTTTTACAGAACACAAAGGACATTGCATCAAGCCATTGTAGCAACAGGGACGGTTAGAACATTGGCTATGGAGAAGGTGGCAAGAGACAGGTTTACCTGCCCAAAGAGGAACTTGAGACAACTATACACCAACATGCCATACATAGGCTGCGGTCACACACACTAAATAATCCAACTTCAATCCACTTTCAATGCACTTTCCAACTGGATTTTGCCAGTTCACACAACAAAAATCCAGTTGCAAAGTGCACTGAAAGTGGATTGAAAGTGGATTATTTAGTGTGTGTGACCGCAGCCATAATCAGTAACCAGAACGTATGCATTAATATACTGAGCACAATGAGGAAAAGATCCCCAAGAGGAAAAAAATCATTGTGAGGGGAGCTGAGTACAATTGTTATCAGTGGAGTGGTCAGAACTAAAAAGATTTTTGAGACTGCCAATTTTTCCTAGAATTTAGACATTCGTTTTCAGCAATCTTTTGGGTGTCTAATTGTGACCGACATGTGAACATGGATTCTTATTCAGGTGCTCTGCACTGCCTGATCTTGAATGGCACTAATGGTTTTTTGATTTTGTAGTGATTTTCATTCTTCCATTTCTGATTTCTAGACATTGTTCAGATCATTGCATATATTCAATTTGCCACAGGTTTCAGTTCATATCCTTAGTTTTGTACAAGCTAATGGAACACTCAAGTGCATGTGCACATTAATTAAATCACTGCATAAAAAGTAGTCAAAGCTAATTCATGCACTGCTTAATGACTATGATTTAATTAGAACAAAGTCTGAGTCCAGTGGCACCATTAAGACCAACAAAGTTTAATTCTGGGTATAAGCTTTCATGTGTATGTATCTGAAGAAATGTGTGTGCACACAAAAACTTAAACCCAGAATTAAATTTTGTTGGTCTTAAAGGTGCCACTGGACTCAAATTTCATTCTATTGCTTCAGACCAACATGGCTACCCACATGAATCTATGATTTAATTAGTAAAAATGATGTGAACTGAAACCTATGGCAAACATATGCTGTTCTGAACTTAATTTTAGAAATTGTCCATGGAAAACCATAAGGTGGGTGGAGCAATAATGGAGTGGAATAAGGAAAATCCATTCATCTTCAGAGGTGTCCTTTGTTCTCTAAATTGAATTGAGCATTATCTGCCTTCAGTATGATATTTTCTCTTCTTGAGGTGGGAGTCCTTTCCAAAATAGGAAAATTACACAAGAGATAGCAAAGTTATTGTTATGACATATCACGTTCTGAAGCTGTATAGTTGTATAGTCCATTCTACCACATCCCGGTTCTGTACATCATTCTTGTGCATATACTCATCTGAAAGTGAAGACCAGCTATGATATTAAAGAAGATGATGGGACTTTTTTTTATCAAAATTGGTTGATGCAGGAAACACAAGCCACTCTTAACTTTAGACTTAACTGGGCTGACCAGGAATGTTTTTTTCCCCAGAGTGTTAGCTTTGTTGTGAACAACATTATTTACATTTCCATTAAATATATTGCATTGTTTGTAAAATTTTAATCAGAACTTTTTTTTTTCTGGAAGAGCTAGCAAATCTACCCTAATAGATTATAAAATGGGTTTCTGAAATAAGAAGTAAGAAATACTGATTTTCCTGCTAAATGCACCCTGTCCCATTTTTAGACTGCAATTAGGAGAAACTTCTGGTAGTAGGGAAAGTGCCATTATTTAGTGGATGTTAAACTGGCTCTAATGATTATGATAGAAGTTGGCTGACCAAAACAGAATACTCTTCCCTTCTTGATTTACCTCTGAAATGCTGGTACAAACTTGAAAGGATTCTGATAAGTATTGAGGGTACAGTGATCGATGCAAAGGAAGCAAGCTTCAAAATTCTGTCACTCACAAAGTATTTTGATCTCTTGACCCCACACTCATGTCTTCCGCTATCCAAATTGAGAACAGATCTGACCAAAGGTAGCTACAAGATAAACACTTGAGAAACTGCAGATGGGTAAGATGGTATTTCTGAAGCATTTATTATGGAAATTCTCATCTTTCAAAAGAAGGTTCGTCAATGATTAAAGTTGCCACCTGTTCCTAATTTTAAAAGACTGTCCCACTTTTAATTATACCTGATGCCTCCTGTCCCACAAAATGTTGATATATGGAAGTAATACTTGTGCCTTAATTTGAAGATTAATTGCAGGTTCAGTTGTTGTTATCATAAAGACTCTCATTTATAACATAATTGAAAATGCACATTATAATTATGCATAGTAAGAACTATCTCTCTATATTATATTTCAAATTTGGGGTGGCCACCGTGGCCATGTAAAATGCGCTCCCTCAGGCGTAGGCTGCTTGAACTGCCACTCAGTGCAGGGACACTGACCATTGGCTAAAGCGGCACTGGGGTGAACATGCCCCGCAGTCCTGCCCACCCGCCCAGAGAGCTGCCGCCGTGGGTTGGAACGCCAAGCCAGAGGGAAGAGCTGGCCAAAAGAGGTGGCCGGAAGGACAGAGAATGAGGACGGAGCTCAGGCCGGGGAGTGGGGAGGGGACGAGGACCAGCACAGCCTCCAACAAAGGTGGGGGCGAGGCCGGGTGGCCTGGCCTGCTGCAGCCTTGAACAGAGCTGGAGGGACAGGGGGAGGCCGGGCAGCCTGGGCTGCCATGACCATGCACGAAGCCGGAGGGAGGGATGAGGCCGGGTGGCCGGGGGGGGGGGGGAGAGGCCAGGGGGGCTGTGCAGCCACACCCTTCAGTGGGGGCTACATATGGTGGGCAGGAGACCTCCGGTGGCCGTGGGGTGGAATGACAGGTGGGGAAAGAGATGAGGGGACTTGCACCCCACAGGCCTGGCTAGAGCCTGTTGTATTTATTGTCACAACGGGCCTTGCTCCTAGTGAACCATAATGGTACAGATTCATTACTGATGTATACCTGTGTTAATCTATAACCAGAGATGTTTTTACTGGGCAGTCTATGAGCCACAATCCACCTTTCCACATTCTGTGTACTAAGTACCCTCACTTGGCATTGTTCTACCTATAACCATTTTAACTAATTTATTTTAGATCAAAATGTTTGAAACATATTCTACACTCAGAGAGCACTGGGTGTTTTCAACAGCTAGTGTTTGTTCAACAATTTTTGATGCCCATTCTCCTGATGAATAATTATGTGGACTAGCCTAATACAAAGCTGTTCAGACTATGAGCACCTTTCACACAAAAAGACTCTCACCCACCCATCCTGCGTCCCTCCTCTTGGGGATGGTTTAGGATAATTGGGTGGGAAAGATGGAAGTGACTGGCTCTACTCACATATTTGTCTAATTCAAATGCACAGCATGGTTGCCAAGAGCCACCATGAGCTCCAGACAAAGATTCCACCTGCCCCCATATGACCCTGATCCAAACCATGTGTCTAATTTTGTAATTGTATTTTTGTACATACGTACATATGCGTATCAGTATAGGACAGTCTTCTTACATTTGATGGAGTGGGCTGTAGTTCACAAAAACTTTATATCACTATAAATCTTTAATAAGTAAATAAGAAATCTATTTAAGTGTAATCTTGTACCTTTAGCCAGCACAAAAGCAAAGGCAAACTTATTATGTAGCAGGATTGATTTTGCCAACATATTTTCTAAAAGATTGTTTCTTTTGTCGTATAACATTAAGCTCAGTGTCTACAGTGCCAACATGACATTTACAAAGAGATATCAGACATTCCACCAACACCACAACCCACTGCCTGAATAGTGTTTAAAATATAATTAAATCTAATGGGTGTGTGTGAAGGAATTCTAACTTCTGTTCTGCATATGTAACCACTAAACCAGATTATCATTTTATTACCAGGCATGTAAAGTGGGAAGCATTCTTTTACTACTTTGATAGATTATAGATTCAGGTAGATAGCCATGTTGGTCTGAAGCAACAGAACAAAGTTTGAGTCCAGTGACCTTAAAGGTGCCACTGGACTCAAACTTTGTTTTGACAGATCATTTTCATAATATTAACAAGAGTTTGTGGCTATACTACTATTAAGTACTTCTGCCTTGCCAAGCAGGATAGGGATCAGGGATTGAGACCAAGATTGAGAAACTGGGGGGGGGGGGGGGGCACAGCAAGGGGGAGAGAGAAATGAAGGCAAAAGAAGAGAGCAAAATAGAGAAAAGTGTGCAAAAGAGGGAAGAAAATTAAGAGAAGAAAATTAAGAAAAGAGGAAATGTTGTTTTATTTTCTACAACACATTAACAGGAAAGATCTAACTGAGCAGACAAAACTATAGAGCAGGGTGAAAGGAAAAGAAGAGGGAAACAGACTGCTGAAAACAACTACCTTGTTAGGAAGCTGCAACCTGGCAATGGCGGTAGCCTTTATGAGCTGTGCTTGCTGGTCTTGCCTTGCTCCTATGCTGGCTTGGTTAATGAATTTAGCAGGATATGCAAGTGTTTGTCTTCTTGTAGTAAATTTTGCAGAAAGCAGAATGACTCCTATTGGCTGTGCTCTGCCTTCCCGGCACCCAGTGGATGCCTGCAGAACTTCATTAGAATCTGAATGCATCATGCTGTGGGTTTTAGGGACCCTCCAGTTGATTTAGGACCCAGAATTTTGTCCCCCCCTGACCCCCCCCCCCCCAGTGAACCTGCTGTCCAGTAGTGTATGATTACAGCACAGGAAAACAACTTCTATGCTGTAGACAGCTTTTTCTGAAGAAGCCCTTAATGGTATTTTTTAATGGCTCAAGTACACTGGTGAGTAGCACAAATAATATACTACAATTCCTCTGCACCTGGAAGGCAGGTACTGAAAGAACTTTTCAGCTGATTTTTAAAACAGATGTGCAACCTTCAAACATCTCTTACCAACTGCTTGAGAAGAATGAAAGAATTAAAATTTAGATTGAAAATGTCATTGAATGTTACAATAGCTTTCTTAGGGACCACTCTGATCAATTTTCTGTCTTATGTGTTTTATCTTTCCATTTTTCCCATTACTTTTCTTTGTTTTATTCTCATGTGGATGTATTACAGATAATGTTTTGGATGATATTAAGCTTCAGGAAACAATTGGAGTTTCGTTGCTCATTCTCTTTCAGATTTTACATAGCTGTTTAGTTTTTTTAGAGACCCTAGCTCAAATTTCTCTCCCTAATGTACACAGCTTTTCCCTGCTTTCCATCCAATAACCTCTTTAAAATCCTATTAGGGTGCATTTTCTTCCAGACACTCTGTCTTATTTCAATATTATTTTTTCAGCATAGTTACTCACCAGCAAAAAACACATATATTTAATGATTCATCCCACAGAAAGCTCCCAGGTTCAAGATTAAACATGTTTCTGTCTACTCTCCTCATTCTGAAAGCCATGATTGCATGATTAAATCATTCTATTATGCAATGTCCAAATTCTAATCTTGATTGTATAAGAAAAGAAAAACCTTCTCAAACCCTGTCAGTATTCTTTTTAACAATATCAATTTCTGGAGACAAAGACTGATATTTTTCTGCTCTTTAGTTTTCCTTTTTACTCACAATTTTAATTTCTAAGTGTATCTGCTAAGTGTCCAGAAATCTAACATTGTGGCTCACCATTAAAGTGGTTATTAATTTTGGCCATATACCATCTTTTGTCATAAATTCCATCTTTTTGTGACTTTCTCTGTCTGATTAGTAGAAGCCATCATGGTTTTGTCAAGAGCAAATCTTGTTAGACTAATCTTATTGAGGGGTTTTTTAAAACAGGTTGCTAGCCTACTAGGACTCTAGTAGACTGTGGTAATGGAAATAATATACTTTGATTTCTGCCAGGTTCTTCTTGCTGTTATGATTAGCCAATGTGGTCCAGCACATTAAATTTCATAAACTGCTTTATTCCTACCGCTCTCCTTCATGACAACCTGTGGAACATCTACTAACACCAGATATGATATGCTGTGCAACAAATGGCAGTGTGCTAATGATGCAGCACCTGTGGTTTAATAATCTGTCTGAAAAGACAAACAGGCAAACAACTCTTCAGAATGCTACCACAGTTGAGAAATGCACGCACAACTTAACAGGAATGTTGGGCAGATGTCCTCCAGAGTTGTTGGAGCCTCATCACAAAACAGTTGTTGGGAAAGTTCCTCATGATGAACAGAAGAAGCTGGCTCATCATCTTCAAAGGTGAGGCTGCATGTCAATCTCTTGGGCTTCATGCTAGCATCTCCTTTCAGGATGCTTGGTAACTCCCTATAAAAGGGACACATCACTGATGCCTTGAGCACCCACTGCCCAATGAGCTACTTCTCTCCTCTTGTTTCCAAGTAATAATAGCTGTGATCTCTCTGTATCAGTATAGCACTTGGTGCCACTATAGCACTCAGTGGTGCTGCTATAGCGCTGAAGTTTTATATTGATTTAGCACTACAGTGCTCAACTTAGAATTTTAAAAAAAAAAATTCGAGGAAGATCACATGTGAAAAAGGGCGGAGGGGAAAGTGACATTGTAGGAATCATTATAGACATTTAGAACAGCACACCACAGCATTTCAGAAGCACAGTGAAGGGGTAGAAAATGGAATAAAGCAGTTTCCCTCAAAAGCAGCTCAACCATGCTTTCCTAATCCAACACAAGTGGGTTTGTATGAACAGGTAAATAAATTCCACTAGCAGCCGGTACCAGTTACTAAAATGGAATACAAAGGCAGTTTGAAAGGGGCCTATGTTAGGGATTATTAGGAAAGGGACTGAGAATAAAACCACCAATATTATAATGCCCCTGTTCAAATCAATGGCACAATTTTATCTGGAAAACTGTGTACAGTTCTGGTCACCATATCTCAAAAAGGACATTGCAGAACTGGAAAAAGTACAGAAGAGGACAACCAAGATGATTAAGGGGCTGGAGCACCTTCTGTATGAGGAAAGGCTGAACAGTCTACAAAAGAGACGATGACAGGTGGACATGGTTGAGGTTTATAAAATTATGCATGGGGTGGCGAGAACAAACAAAGAGAATTTCCCCCCTCTCCCAAAATACTAGAATTTGAAGGCATCCAATGGCAGTAGACTTAGGATGGACAAAAGGAAATACTTTGCACAGCATGTGATTAAAATGTGGCATTTGTTGTGAGAGGATGTAGTGCTGACCACAGGCACAGACAGCTTTTAAAGGGGGATTAGATAGATTAATGGGGGGTAGGTCTATCAGTGGCTACTAGCCATGGTAACTAAAGAAAATCTCATTGTACAGAGGCAGTCAGTCTCTGAATCCTGTTGGAGAAATGAGCATGTAACACAAGGCCTGAGAAATTCAGTCATTATAGGGTTAACCTATGCAACTTGTTTGTTTACCTTTGTTAGCCTGGAAGTAATACCTGGCAGCTGGCCAATTAACTCTAAGCCTGGGAAAACTAAAGGTGTACTGTTTTGTTAATTGGTCAATGATATCAGGTGTTTCCTTTCAGGGGTCAAGAAGAAGGAGAGATCCTCCATTGTACTCTCTCACTCTCTATCAGGATGTCTTAGTGTGCAGACGCAACACAATGCTGCTTAGTAAGCATGTTTTGTTTATTTGTAGCTAATCCCGTTTACCTTTTTCCTTTAGTAATAAACTTCTTTTAAACTAAAAGAAGCAATCTCTTCTTTCCAGAAAAGCAAGATTCATTACTCTGAATTTTCTTGATTATTGGACAAAAGTCCTATCAAATCCCAGTGCCAGGAGGCAGCATCAGGGGAAGGCCTCATCCTCTATGCCCCATTATGGCCCTCCAGAGGAACTGATTGGTCACTGTGTGAGACAGGATGCTGGACTAAATGGACTACTGGTTTTATCCAGCAGGGTTCTTCTTATGTTTGTTTGTTTATTTGTTTATCAATTTATTGGATTCTAGCCCTCCCTCCCTTGTGCAGCAAGGCTCAGGGCAGGGTACAACAAGTTAAAAACAATAACCAGATCAATACCATACAGTAATAGTCAGAACTAAAATCAGATGGTGCCTTAGGCACTAACCACATAGTAACCAGGTGAGGTTGTGCAATGGTGTGGTTTACAAAGCCTGGTTACTGTGCAATGAGCAGTGGAATAGAGGAGAAGGAGAGATGGAGAAGGCCAGGTTAGATGGAAAACCTTGCTGCCTCAACCATATGCCTGGCAGAACATTTCGGTTTTACAGGCCCTGAGGAACTGAATAAGGTTCTGCAGGATACAGATCTAATCTGGAGGAGCATTCCACCAGGCTGGGGCCACAACGAAGAAGGATCTGGCCCAGGTTGAGGCAAGATGGATACTTTTGGTCCTGGGGACAACAAGGAGGTTGTTGTTCATGGAGCGCAGTGCTCTCTGGGGGAATGCTCGGAGAGACAGTCCTGTAGATATGTTGGTTCCAGACCATGTAGGGCTTTGAAGGTTAAGACCAAGACTTGAATCTTTTATGGCATTCAACTTGGAGCCAGCGTAGCTGGTGGAGCACCATTTGTATATGGGGTCTAAAAGGTGTGCTTGTAAGCACATGTGCAGCCACATTCTGGACTAGTTGCAATTTCCAGTTCAGTCTCAAGGGCAGCCCTGCATACAGTGAGTTACAGTAATCCAGCCTGGAGTTGACCGTTGAATGGATCACTGTGGCTAAGTTGTGGTGAGACAGGAAGGGAACTAGTTGCTGGACCTGGCATAGATGAAAAAATGCCTGACAACATTTGTGAGCTGACCCTCCATTGAAAGGGAGGCATCCAGAATCACTCCTAAGCTCTTCACAAGTGGCCTTGTGTCACTGGCTCATCGTAAAGAACTGAAAGTTGGCATCGCAACCTGGGATTTACCCGGCTCAACCACAGGACCTCCATCTTTGACAGATTTATTTTCAGCTGACTCTGCTTCAACCAACCAACCTAGGCCTGCCAAGCCCCCACGGGGGCCGGGGGAAACACCAACTTTAAGCCCTGTTACCCGCTTTTTAAAAATTCGGCCCCGGGGGACAAAATGGCGGCCGGAAAAGTGACGCTCTTCTATTTCAGTCCTCCAATCTCTATGGTTATGAAAGCCATAGAGATGAGGGCACTCTCTGCTGCTCCTCACATGTGGCCTCGGAGGAGAAAAGGAAGGAAGGGTCACAGACTCGTAGCGCGGGAAGGGAAAGTGAAAGGCACTGAGGTGCCTTCTCCCCTTCGCCTTGACGGCGGGTGTGTGGCAAGAGAGCATCAGCAGTGACCGAGCCAGGGCAGCTGGCTCCCTCACTGTCCTCATCAGCCTGACAGCCTCTCGCTCTCCCTCCCGGGCCGCTGCCGCCGCCACGTGGAGCCTGGAGCCGCAGAAGAACCCGCACCTGTCGCTGCACAGGTGAGGAACCCTCCCCCCCACTGGGCTTGCTGAAGCGCCGAGTGGAGCAGCGGCGGCCACAGTCGCTTCCTTTCCCCCTTCTTTCCCTCTTTCCCTCCCTCGGGGAGATGAGAGGGGAGGCTGCGAAGGCCCTGGCGTTCTCCCCGTATTGCGTTCCGGCTGCCCTCGGGGGTTTGCCACAGCTTCACACTGCCGGGGAGATGAGAGGGGAGGCGGCGAAGGCCCTGGCACCCTCCCCGTATTGCGTTCCGGCTGCCCTCGGGGGTTTGCCGCCGCTTCACTTTGCCGGGGAGATGAGAGGAAGGCAGCAAAGGCCCTGGCGCTCTCCTTTCTTTAGAACTTCCTTTGCTGTGCCTCGGTCTGGACTCTGGAACCGATCCAGCCACAGCAGATTTGGCCAGGGCTAAAGGAAAGGGAGTGGAGATGGATGGAGGAAGGCTGGCCAGGAGGTTTGAGGTGAGTGGTTTCCATTTGGACTTTTGCCAGAGCCCAGAGAGGTTGGGCGGCGGGGGGGGGGGCATCCACGGTGGCTGACTTTTGCACGAAGTTTTTTGCAGAGGAGGATGGCCGAGGAGAAGGCCAACGGGGCGTGTGTGTGTGTTCCTCCCAGTGAATGCATGGTCACCAAGAGAGTCGTCATGAGAGTGGAGGAGGAGGCCTACCGAGAAACTCTTCTGGCCCTTTGTTTCTGCTGCATGTTTATTCGGAAGTAGATCCTAGTGTGTGCAGGCACAGGAAAGCTCATACCCGGAATTAATCTTTGTTGGGTTTAAGAGAAGAAGAAGAGAGTGGTTTTATACCCTGCCTTTCACTCAGAGTCTCAGAGCGGCTTACAGGTAGCTCTGCATATCTCTAAAGGTAGCAGCCACTGGAGGGGCAGAGTGGAGAAGCTGGAAGTTTTCCTGATAAGGCACCAAACAGACTTGAAATCTCTTGTCTATTTCTTTCCCCTCTTTTCTATCTTCTTCAGGGGCGTGATCACCCTTTGTTGGGTTTTTTTTTTTTTTTTGCTTTCTTTTACTTCTTGCCCTACTGAAAGAAATTATAAGTCTTTGGAGGCAGGTTGATGTTCTGTTTCCAGCTTTGATGAATCAGGTGGGTTTTTTTGCCTGCCTGCCTGTACCCCCAAGAAAGGCAATTTCTGTCATGTGCTAGGGAAGGGAAAGCATAGTATCTGATTTCAGTGTTTCTTTTACCAGAAAACAGGGCTACCTTATGCTAATGATTCCTATAGATTGATCTTATTTGGGGAGCTTCATCTGTATTAATAATGAGGATCTGTGTTCAGTAGATTTTTATCCCCCACTGCCACCATTTTCATTTAGAGTTGGGACCTGGTCTAGAAGAAAGTGGGGCTGGGGGTTTCTTACTTCCTTTAAGGGAGTGCCTGGAAAGTGACATCACAGGAAGAGGTGGGATTTTGGTGCAATGTACTGGAAGTGACATCATCTGAAGGGGAAGAGACATCACTTGCAATTTGACCTGGAAGTGACATCACAGGAAGTGACATCACAAAAGTCTCCTGGCTCCACCCCCAAAGTCCTCAGATATTTCCGGAGTTGGACTTGGCAGCCCTAAACCAACCACAGCCTCTAGACCCCTGGCCAGAGTGTCTGGGGCGGCATTTGGCTGGCTGTCTTTCAACAGATATAGCTGGGTGTCATCAGCTTACTGGTGACATCCCAGCCTGAAGCTCCATATCAGCTGGCCAACACGGCACATGGAGATGTTAATATTGGGGAGAGGATTGCCCCCTGGGGGACCTCACACACCAAAGGGTGTCATGCAGAAACCCTCTCCCCAAGTGCCACCCTCTGTCCCCAACCATGGAGAAATTAGACAAACCATTTTAGGGCTGTCCCATAAATCCCCACATCAGGGAGGTGGTAGATCATTAGTTCAGGGAGGCGGTAGGTCGTTAGGTCATAATCAACCATGTCAAATGCTGCTGTCAGGTCATGTTCTTATGTTCTTGTGGGTGTTGCATTTTAAGAAAGATGTCGGGGAGGACAATAAACAAGATCAGAGGTCTGGAAAACAAGTATCAGAAAGAAAGGCTGAAGGAACTGGGTACGTTTTAGCATGGAGAAGATTGGAAGATATGACTATCTGGAGGGTTGTCTCACTGGAGATGGCAAAGACCTGAGCCCTCTACAGGTGACCCTTCTGCCCATTAACTGAAATTGGGACAGTGTAAAATGTGCACTTCCCCCAGCCCTGCCTCCACATGATCATTGGGTCATCTGGACAATGTGAACATGCAGAGGAAGTGTCTGCACGTATGCTCTCTCTGCGATCAGAGACACTCTTTCTAACAGGGGTCTGTTGGAGCAGGAGCGCACAGGAGCACAGCTCCGGGAGTGAGGAGCCCAGGGGGCGGGCACATGACCAAGCCCCGCCCCCTCCTTGGCTTCCCCGAGCAGTGCAGAGGTACAGCGCCCCGGGGAAAGCCCTGTTAGGGTCTTTATTGTTTTTAATGTTTTGTTTTAATATTGATAATTTTATCATTGTTCCTTTTATGACTGTGTGCTGCTTTTCCAGAGACTTGCTCAAGGTGGCATATAAATTTTCTAAGTATACCATTTTTTATCTGGGCACATGGCACATAAGTACTGGAGAAATTTCACCAACCCTTCAGCAGCTTCCACCCCATCAGTTTGGTGTAGTGGTCAGGAGTTGGGCTCTAATCTGGGAGAACCTGGTTTGATTCCCCACTCCTCCACATGCAGCTGCTGGTGTGACCTTGGGCCAGTCACAAGTTCTCTCAGAGCTGTCCTCTCATGAGCAGTTCTCAAAAGACGTCTCTCAGTGTTAGCCGAATTGCTTTAATTTAAGTTTAGCAATCAGCAAAATACACGGGTTCTTGCCAACTATACCAGGGTCCCACCCCTCCCGGGAGATCTCAAGGAAGGAGGCACGTGAGGCGAGTTCCAAGTTCAATGTTGTTTACTGGATCATGTAATCAAGCATACAAAAATCGTAATCACACACACAATCTTACAGGTCTAATAAAATAAAGAGAGAAAATAGCACTTTTGCATGAGCAGGTTTCGTTGGTGGGGAAAGCACGTTACCTTAGATGCGTTGTCCGATGTCAAGATGAATTGGATTTGGGAAGAAAGGTATAAAAGCTATGGGGCCACGAGGCTTGAACCGGCAAGACCACGTGGTTCTCCTGGATCGCGAGTCCAGAGAGAGAAAAAGGGTTTAAAGATGGAGGCAAGGGTTGGGGACAGAAAGCTGGACTGAAGGGTCAATAGGTAAGATAGAGGGCGATGGCTCAAGAGGCCGAGTGACTCTCGGTTTGGACTTTTATTGGGGGTCTTGGGGCGGGCTTTGCAGACCACAACCCACTAACACTCCTACTAGGCGGTCCGTCCCTGTTGGACCTTGCTATAGGTTAAAGGCGAACAAAGGGAGGAGGTCCAGGGGTTTGGTCAGTGTTGCAAAAGTATGACTTCACCAGGAAACAGACACTGAGTCTGGGGTCCGATGACTCACCTGGCCATACCTATTGTCAGTTGATGGTTTTAGCCAAGTATCTGATGGCTGGCACATTAGTTGCTAGGCAGTCTCGTTAGCATAACTATCCAGATGTGTAGTGGGGGAGTGGGGGTCAGCCAGCGGATGTCTGACAGAAGGAGGCCTCATGGCAAGAGGAATCCTTTGTCTTTGCCTTGGGTGAACTGCTTGGGGTGTCAGCCTCCTGGCTTGGGCTGGAGCTGGCTCCTATGTGAAGAAGAAAGCGCAAGTCCCTACCACTTCTGGCGACACAGAGTTCAAACTTATGGCTAAAAATCCATAAGAGCACAGAAAAGTGCCTTGCTGGCTAACATCAGCCCCACCTACCTCACAGGGTGTCTTGTTGTGGGGAGGGGAAGGGAAAGGGATGGGTGGTGCACATGTCCTGGGTATCTCAAGTCTACTTGAAACCTGGTGATTTCAAGGGAGCAGGAAGAGAATGAGGGTGTGTTCTTTACGCTTATTTTTATTGCACAAAGTATTGGATGGGGAAGGGAATGGAGGAAGAGCAGGTCAGTTTCACTCACCTGTGGAGTGGAGCCTGAGGGGTGGGTGTTGCCTTCTGACACACTTCTGGTATGTTGGGGGTGTGGTATATGCAAATGAGTTGTGCAAATGAGTTATGCTAATGAGCTCCTGCACCTCTTTTTCTACGAAATGACCCCTGCTTTCTAACATTGCTGATCATGGGGAGGGAGTATATACGAGGACACTGCCTCTCAATGTAGGCACTGTGCTAGTGAGCCAGTAATCATGCAGATGTAGGGGAGCAGTGTGCTTGTGGCTTCTCTCTCTGAAAATTCAGTCAACATGCAGGGGGTTGGGGGGGGGGGGACAGGATGTTATGTTCTGCTGCTCCAGAAGGTAAGACTAGATACAAACAACTTAAGTTACAAGCAACTAGATTTCAGTTAAACATTAGGAAGAACATACTAACAGTAAAAATGGTTCAGCAAGGTAACAAATTGTGGGAGTGGGCTCACTCACTAAAGATCTTCAAGCAGCCGGCTGTTGGGAGGGTCTAGCTTTGTTTTTCCTGCATAAAGGGTTGGACTAGACAGCCTATAGGGGGTCTTCCCACTCTAGACCTCTATCAGTGTTGTCCTGTCTTAGGGGAAAATCAGTACATTTATGATAGCAGCAGCTATCAAATCATTCCCATCTATTCCCATGCATAATCATTCTCCTGTTTATTCACATCTACCACCCTCTCCTACCTTTGTTGTTCAAGTTATATCAGGTTTTAGTTTATAAGATCACCAAGGAAGGAAACTGCCCTCTTGTTCTCTGAAAAGAACAATGTATATTGACTGAGCTATACAAATAATAAATAGATACCTAATCCACATATCACGCCTATTTGCATGCTTAGCAACCAACACACCTCCCACTAAAGAAACTAAGCAAACACTACTGTGCTTTATAGCAAGAAAGAACTGACATGTTTTAAATAGAAAACTCATTCCACAACAATAATCCTTTTTTCTGATACCTGTTTTGGTTTCTGTTTAAGTATGTTGTGGGAATGAAATTATATACCACATTCCCAACAATGCCAGAGCAATGAACAATATATAAAAATCTAAAGTAATCAAGAAAACTGTACTTTCCCCACTGATATGCTAGAAAGAAACAGATATGTAAGGATGTAAAGAAAATGCCTTTACAAGTGGAAGTAACTGGTCTTGTGAGCAACTTAATGAATTGTAATAATGTTTTATTGATTGCTTGTTGACTTGTCCAAGCACTTGTTCTATTATCTTGCAACCATTAATATCTCTATTATTTATTGGATGTGTGTCCAATGAATCACTAGAATACGACATGAGTTTTCCCGGAGGAGGAACAGGAACCTTTGGCGTGGGATGCCCTTTTGACAAAATATGCATATATCATGCACTGCCACACATCCAAGCTGATAGAACAGCTCTTTCATGGCAGCCGCAGCAACTATATCAAATGAGTAGCAGGCTCTAGCCAACTTCCATGTCAATGTTTAGAAGGATACAAAACCAGGAAGGGATTAAGTGAGCTAAAGAGACCAAGAATATTTGGAGAAGTTCAAAATCCTAAATGGGGGGAAAGAACCAGAGCGTCAAATCAGATACTTTGTGTGTGTGTGTGTGTGTGTGTGTGTGTGTGTGAAGTGCTGTCAGGTTGCTTCAGAGCATCTAACCAGAGAAATACGGTCCAAATAAACACACAGATTCTGTTGTAGTTGGCTGGAATGCAGAGGTAAAATGAAGCACATTTAAGACAGTGGTTTTACTAACACTAAAATCTCAGGTATCACTCCAATCTAGTAATGTGTAGGGGGTTTTTTGCAGGGAGGGGGAACATGCTGACTTATTATACAAAAGTTTAGAGCATATATAACTTTCACTTTTGAAATTCAGATAAGGAAACTAGAATTCTCAGCTTTTGTTATGAGCTACTTAATCAGATTTTGAGTAATGGTATCCCCAAAGGATAACTTCTCCTTTTGTTGAGGGCTGAGCTACACAGAGGAGATTCAACCTAAATTCCTTTGGTCCCCTTGAAAAAAATCACTGCAAAAAAAATCACAAGGAAAATACAACATATTCACCCCAGCTTTGCTGGGAATTCAGAGAACCTGCTATACCTAAAGTCACAACGGTATATCGAGATAAAGATAATCTAGTGCTCATTTGTTTTTAAAAATTGCAAAAGCCCTGGTGGCCCAGGGAAGGTGGGTGGCCACTGCTGAAGGATCAGGACATGGAAACTGCAGGGAAACCTGCCATGTGTAACCCCTGTTGCAGCTGCACTATCTGCAAGCTGTGTCAGCAATGGGGAAGTCACAGTATTTCACACTATGTGTGGAAGACACCAGAGTGATTTCCATCTGACTCTGATTATAACGTTTTTCTGATTGCATTCCACAAAAGTGGCACTGCAAGTATCTAATTTCTGGGTTTTGCTTTGGATTCAGATTTACTTCCCTGAGGTTTGGTGTGGGGGGAGATTATTGTTTTTGAATTTGTAAATAAAGTGAGCGAGTCATGGGCATCTGTTTTTCTTGGTACCATGTTACTCCCTAGAATCCATTGCCTCTGTAATAGGATCTATGAGCCTGTCAATGAAGATTCTTAATTAGTTGACCTGGGAGAGGATTACCTACATTTCAGATTGTTATAGTTTTATAAACTCTTTGGGGACTTTACAATGGCTTTGATTCTTAAACTATTTATTTCAGTTAATTTAATTTCAATTAACAAATATTGGACACCAAAAGTAATCTTCATTAATAGGTAAAAGCTGCCTTTAACTTAGAAGTGTTTGCTTATTTCTTTCCCTCCTCCCCTTTTGGCTTATCTCTGCTCATTTCAAACTGTTTTCTACCCACCCAGTATAGTACTGAGATAAAACCATGGCCGAGGACAGACTGGCATTTTGGCCCAATATAGGTCTGCTTTTGAAGCGGTTTAAGAGAGCCCGTTCAGACAGCTGCAGCTGCCTGGTGTTGCCGTGCTGCACTCACTTGGTCCTGAAGCACTTTCATCCTGCGTTAAAAAGGTACCTGGGGAAACCAGTGTCAAGCTGTCTGGGTGCGCATTCATCCCTCTTCCTGGCAATGTGGATGCAAATAAGCTGCGCAGCAAGCAGCGCTGGTAATATGAACCCGCTGTTCCGGCTGCTGCGCCCATGCACATAGGCGCATAGGTGTGGGTAGGCAAACCAAAGCCACATGCCACCACGGTGCAGCTGCTAACGGCCACACCACAGTGTGAATGCTCCATTCCGCCTCCTCCCTGGTATGGTCCTGCATCAGTCTCTGCAGTGTGAACGGAAAGCCCCAGGACAACTCGGCCTGGGGCTTTTTGCCCAGCTTCCCTTGCACTTCATTTCCCCAGTCTGTCCTCAGCCTATGTCTCAGCAGCCTCCTTCTAAGATTTCTTCCCATTACAGGAAGTAGACACAGGTGTTAAAGAAACAAAATCACAACTGGGTGTTATGCCTGCATTAGGGCTTGCTGAAGAACATGCAGAAAAGGTGAATGATTAAATGAACTGGAGATTTCATTCAGGAACACATGTGGTTTTATAGATGCATCTCTTACCTGAATGCCTTAGATGTACAGGCAGAAAAAAGGTATTTTGAAACATTAAATAAAATAGTCTGCGGGCTAAACAGCAACACTTTCTCTTTCTAACTCCATCTGTTTTCAGGCACAGTTCCAAGTACTGGGTAAGATTCTAAATAGCATGTGACTAGGTACCTGAAGAAGCACCTCCTTTCATACTATCCAGCCCACCAGTTAAAATATTATTTCCAAGTCCTGCTGTCTGTGCTCTCACCTGCAGAGGTGAGCCAGGTGGTGAACCAAAAAACAGGGCTTCCTCAGTAGTGTGATATTGCCTTAGGAATGCTCTGCCTGCTGAGGCTCATCTGATACTTACCCTACCATCAAGCCCAAACAGCTTTGTTTAAGGGGGATGGGTATGAACTGGTTCACAAACTAAAGTTTGTGATGAATTTTGGCCAGTTCTTGGTCCATGAAGTCAGGTTCGTGGCAGGTCAACTGGCACAAACTTTCCATGAACTTTCAAGCTGTTTGTGGAGGTTCATGTTGATTCATGAGAAGATACATTTTCAGACAGTCCGCACTCAATTGAAATGTTTACAAAACTTCAGAGCAACAATTTGGAGGGCAACAACAGGTGGTCATTTTGACAGGCACAGATTCAGGAGGCTCAGGAGTGTATAGAACAATTCCTGTGCAAGCTAGAGGCACTAAACTCACAGGGGACCTCCCTGGGATGCTCCTCTACATGCCCTTCATGTCTGGTTTATTTAGATTGCACAGGATCCATTCTATACATTCCTGAACCTGCTGAACCCTGTAAGCCTGCACAGCATTCTTATGAACTTTTCTGATGATTTATGAGAGCAGTGAATGAACTATGATGTCAGTTATGTGGGACACGAAAGTGCACTAGGCAACCAGTGGGAAGATGGGAACAGATGCCTACACTATAGGGTCAGAGCACCATTTTCTGAGGTTGCCACCTCCAGGCGGGAGGTTAACACAGAGAACAAAGACACTCTCTCACACACAAGGCCATGAGATTACAGGCTTATATCAGCAACTCCATGCAGGTATACACTTCAGGCACGTACACAGGCTTATGCCCCCTCCTGCAAGACCTCATTATCATTCGCTACATCAAAGGACTTCACACCTGGGTGCAAAGACAGCAAGGTGCTTCCTGAGAATCGGTTCCCATGCCCAGCACTCCTGTCATCCTGAAGACTGATGGCAGATGCAGCTGACGCCAGCATCCTGTCCTGACCATCGGGTAGATCTGAATATTGACCACTCCTATAGCACCTCCTTAGTAGCTAGAGATAGAGAATGGACCATCTATAGGCTCTGTTGAGATGGCATCATATCATGCCATCCTCCCAGGTACCACCTCCCAATAAAAGCTGCTCCCCAAGAATCACAATTTGGATTGTTCCCAGTTCCAGTCTAGCTTTCCCCCTCCTTCCTTGCGTGTCTCCCATCCTTCCTCACGGTCCCTTGGGTGCACCACTGGGGTCTGCCACGTGGCTTTCTGCTGGTTCCAAACCACTGTCCTCTTCCCGAAGACTTCTCCCCTTCGTTTTCCAGACGGATTCCACTGATTCATATCACCCTCGACGGAAACCATCAAATATCCTGCTCATGCAAACATCTCTGTATTTCTATCTAATTTCCTAGTTCTGTTCAGGGGAAGAAAAATTCCTGTCTTAATGTATGCTGACGATACAGTGCTTCTCTCAATATCAAGAGGAGGACTAATTAGAGCGATGGAAAAAATTAATGCACAATGTATAAAAGAGACACTCTCTGTAAATTACTCCAAGACCAAGATCTTGCGTTTCCATAAACAATATAAAGAAATGAGATGGTCAATGGATGGGGCTCCGGTAGATCAGGTTAAAAATTTTAAATACCTGGGAATAACTTTTTCATTTAATGGAAGGGCCTCTAGACACCTTCAATATACTGCATGTTCAGTGCAAAGGAGCGCTAATGCTATTCTGCGCTTCTTTAGGAAAGAGAAAGCCCAATATGTACCTGCCGCGCTCAAATTATTCCAGAGCAAAGTTCTTCCACAAATGATATATGGAACACAAACACAGACAGTGTGTAACTTTAAAGAATTAGAGTTGATACAATCAAAATTTCTAAGAGCACTACTCAACATCGCGAAAGGTGTTGCAAACTCGAGTTTAAGACAAGAAGCAGGCTTATCAACTGTCACACTGAATGTTTGGGTACAGAGGTGTAGCTACTGGATCAAATCTCATCTGAATTCGGTAGGACTAATTCCTGAGCTTTTGACTTCAATACCTTATCCCCAATGGGCTTCCAGAGTAGCAGATAAACTGAAATCAATTGGGCTAGATCCTGAAAATTTATTAGAGGGAGGAATGAAATATGCAAAGACTCTAATATCCCAAAGATTTAAGGATATTGAAGCCCAAAATGACTATACAGCTCTTCTTCTCTCCTATAAGAGATTGAAGGTGGGACCATGCTCAAGTGCTGCATCATATCTTGGACGCATAAAAAATCCTAATCATAGATGGGCATTTTCTAGAGCACGTTTGGATGCGATACCGTCAGCAGTTCTCTATGGTAGATATACCAGAACCCCCGTTCACCAAAGGATTTGCTTTTGTTTATTAGATCAGGTGGAGTCAGCTGCCCATATACTTCTCCACTGCCCTATTTACAATGAAGAGAGACAGCAGCTATTGATTCCTCTTCTCTCACTTTAAACCATTGGCTAATTATCTTAAATATGCCGAGGACTGTTTGATGAAGTTTTTATTGGCAGACAGTTATGAATCTGTCTCACGCAGTGTTGCTATATATTGCTATCTGGTAATTAAAAAGCGCAGATTATATTGTAAGTCGAGTCATCATTGATGGAAATGCCCGGTTTATTATTTTAGAGCATATGGCTGCAAGGGTTTTTTATTGTAGAGTATGTGCTGTCCTATTTTAGCTTATTTTATGGATTTTATGATTGTTTTTACTACAGTTTGTAACAGTTTAACTTAGCACCTTATCTTATCTCCGGGTTATTAGTATATAAGTTATAATTAAGGTACATGTTTGTTGATAATTCTGATTTTGAATTCTGATCTTGGATCGTAATAAATCAAACTGAAACTGAAACTGAAACTAGTTCTGTATAATTGTGTGAACGATAGTGTAACATTGTGTAACATTACCACCATGATATGCTCTTCTACTGTAACTCTAGCTGTTATCCTTGTTGAATTGGGCCCAATCTTGAATTGGGCCCAGAAGCAAATTGGGAGCCAGTGTATTTATTTAGTTAGTTAGTTTATTTATACCCCGCCCTCCCCGCGAACAGGCTCAGGGTGTAGGTAGAACAAGACTGGAGTGATATGATCCCTATAACCCACTCCAGTCAACATTCTGGCCACAGCATTCTGTACTAATAGATTCCAGACAGCCTTCAAGAGCAGCCCCACATACAGCACATTGCAGTAATCAAATCTGGATGTTACCAAGGCATGCACCACAGTGGCAAGGTCTTTCCTGTCCAGGAACAGATGCAGCTGGCTCACCAGCCAGAGCTGATGGAAGGCACCACGGTGTATTGCTGCCACCTGTTTATCCAACAAGAGGCTGAGTCCAGGAAGTACCCCCAAACTACAAAGCTACTCCTTTAGGGGGAGTGCAGCCCCACCTAAAACTGGATATATTTCTATTCCTGGGTTAAGCCCCGCCTGCCAGTACCACCTCCATTGGGGGGGGGGGGAATTATCTTTCAGTTTGTTAGCTCTCATCCATCAATCCCAAAACTGCCTCCCGGTACCTGTTCACAGCTTCCACAGGCTCCCTGGGATTTGCCTGGGTAAAGATCTCTGGAAAGAAGGTCATTTAGCAAAAGATATTCTAAGACATAGACTGTATTGTAACATTAAGGTTTCATAATGTCATATATGCCTTTTTATATATGTGTTTAAAGTACAACATTCAGGTACAACACCACATACTGCTAGGCTCTTAACTTGTATTGAACTACACACCACCCTAACTGTGCAGGGTCACCATATGGTGGAAGCAACATGATGGCACTTAACACACACACAACTGTGCAGGATTATACCTATAATTTCTAAGTAAAAACATTCCATGTAAGTTTTTGTTATTTCAGTGGAACTCATTTTACTGAAGGTTGTTACAATTTTGACAAAGAAGACTTTTTCCAAGTTATATTTTTCTTATGTACTTTATTGGCATGAACATTGAATTATCCCTGAAAACCCTCACAGAGGAAGCTAATTAGAAAAAAGAGGAATAAACGAAGAGCTGTGGTATGTTAGGTGAAGCAATTGAACTCTGAAGTAGATTCAAAGGTGTGAATGGAAAGAATACTACATAGATTTTGTAGGGGAAAAGGTAGAGGTATTAGCTGCCAGCTGTATGGCAAAGAATTTGGTGAAAGGGATAAAGCAAACAAACATGAGAAGGTTAATTCAGACAATATCGGGGAGCTGTAATCTTCTCCTCAGACTACAGAAGAGCTGTTTTGCTTGTACATCATCATTTCCTTCACTGATAAAATCCTTTATTCCTGCTATGCTGAAGAACATTGTTTAATATTCTCTTCAGAGAAAACAAATGCATACTTCCAGTTTAATTCAAAAAGACAGTCTGTAATTGTGACCAGACCAGAAATAGCACTGCGTTTACCCTTGTATTCAGAATTCCTCCTTTGTGTAATTATGAAAAAAAACAGCTAGATACAAATTGAGACAAAAATGGTAATAACTGGTTTGTTGTCCATAATTTACATGAAGGCTACCATGGCAGCACAACAGCAGAAGGCCTGTAATTATGATGCCCCAAATCAAAGTCACTCTGAGGATTATTTCATTGCTTTTCATCTGGCTGTCTTAAGAAAGCTGCCTTTAAGAAAGAGGAAAACTACCAATTTCATGTCAGTTCAGAAAAAAAAGGAATTCTATCAGACCAGTGGTATTTTGTTGACAACCTTCTACTTTGCACAAATACATTGTTAATTTAGCCTGCCATCAACTCTCCTCTATACTACTGTTATTCAAGGAGATGGACTGCCTATGATTGCTTACAAGAAAATAGTACTTTAGAAGGTATGTCTACAGGTAAATGTTACTATCCTCCATATGTTCCCCAGCTGGAATTACAAACATTATAGTATAAGTGTTCCTCCTAGCTAGGGATATGCCCAGAAATTGTCCCCAACCTTTCTGAACCTGTGGGCACCCTTGAAATTCTGATGTTGTGTAGTGGACACAACCAGAAAATGGCTGCTGCAGAAGGTGGAATCAGCTATGAAAGGGTTGCCACAGGAGGCAGAGCCAGCCACTAAATATCAGGGAATGACATTATACTTAACTTTGATACTAGTTTTTTTTAGCATTTTAAGCAGAAGTTTTATTTAAGGGGAAGGAATCTCTCTCACACACACACTCATTTAAACACAGAGGATATTCAAGTTCAGGGTAGAAGAGGGGTAATTTAAAAAAAATACATTGGGTAAGGAGAGTGAGAGAGAATAAAACCAACACTGTGGTGGCAGCTGCTGCTGAAAAAGCCAATTAGAACTCCAATGACCAACCAGAAGCCTTGCTGGGCAAGAGCCTCACCTAGCCCCGCCCACTTTCTAAAATCAGTTGGTGAGTACCAGGAAAGGTGTCACTGGGTGCCATGGAATCTATGGGGCAACATTGGGGACCACTGGTATATAGGTTATTTCCATTTTGTTTTAGTACTTTGTGCAGTGGCAGTATCGTACCCAATGAGGTTAATCCGAGGCATATGCTTGCTTCTCCTATTCACTTTTTCATTATATTTCTTATTCTTTTCTATTGGTTTCTATTCTGATTTTTTTTTCCTGTTCCCAAAACAATTTGAATGAAATTCTCAGAAACTGTAGCCCTCACCCTGTGAATCTTCCTGGCCAAATACCATGCATATAGAAACAGGCTTCTCGTTTTATAGGCAAGTGAAATTCTCAAGTGAAGAGCAGGCATAGGGAGGCATGACAATGCTGGCCTGTAATTAATTTTTGCCCTCCTTTCCCATACAATAAATGGGCAGTAACTCTGCTGACAAAGAGCTTTAACACCAGCTCAATAAGAAAACCATCTCTAGTATAATGGAATCTCATTATTGCTCTGGTTCTGTTAAAGGCTGAAGATTTTATAAGATTTAAATGAGTATTCCATTTCAAGGTTTCACTAAAAGTTATGCCTAGATATTTGTAAGTTTTACATTAGTCGATTGGAGTGCCAAGAATATGCCAATGGAATTTTTTTGGCCTCTTCCTAAATACCATAGTTTTAGTTTTCGAATAATTGATTGTAAGTTTCTCCTTCTTACAATATTCAGCCAAATTGTATAAAAGTCTCCTTAATTCAATTTTAGTTAGCGAAATTAAAACCATATTGTCTGCATATAACAATATTGAAATTTTCTTTTGGCCTATAGAAGGCGCAACAAATTCTGGGCCACATAATTTCAGGACAATATCATTTATATATAGATTAAAAGGTAATGGGGCTAGAACACATCCTTGCTTCACTCCCTTTCCTGATGATATTTTCTTGGTTAAGGAACCCAAAATGCCCACCCTGGTTTTTGTGTTTGAGTATAGCTCATGAATAAGAGGCAATAGTCAACAGACTCTCAGATCCCTTAACCTTGGGACAGTACCACATACGTTAAACTTAACTACCTGACATTTCTCACCCCTGAACTGAATAGTTTTACAAATCTTCTCAAGTCTTACACTGCGTTTCTTTTAAATTCATGAGATTCTTTTCATTATATGTATATTACCATATCTACATGGGTACCAAACAAATAGTATCTATGTAGGTTAAAATATCTGAATTCATAAACAAATATTTTAAGATCTATATCAACATAAATTACCTAACTTCTATGGCCCTGTGCCAACCAGCACCAAAATAGGCATAAACACGGACAGGGCATACCTGGAGGCTTCCCTGATAAACAGAAAAAATAATTTATAAAACTCATCCATTTGAGAAGTGTACCTGTGCAAAAACTGTTCCACCCACAGGAGCAGTTAAGGGACTTGACAATCCTGAGAGTAAGATAGCAAGAACAATTATTATTCCACAAGGATAACAAGGGAATTGGCTCCATTCTCCCCCCCCCCCCAAGAACCAGGGACACACTACCTCACCAAGTCTGGTAGCTGGCTGAGAATTTTCTGTGAAGCCAGATCCCAAACCTGATACTGCGGAGCTGGTGTTCAGGGCTGACATGGAAAGGACAGTTCAACCAGCTTCTCTGTACTGTACAATTCACTTTGGTATCACGCCCAATATCTAGGGCTGCCAAGTCCCCCGGTAGGGTGGGGGAAACACCGATTTTTAAAGCTTACCCCCGCTTTTTCAAAATTGGCCACCGGGGGAGGCAATGGCTGCCAGCAGGAACGCAGCCTGAACTCTTAAAGGGGAAATGTCTGTTGAGGCTTTTTACTGCAGGCTCTCTGCAGACATTTCCCCTTTAAGAGTTCAGGCAGAGCGAGCAAGAGAGCCCCGCCCAGAGATTAAGGAGGGACTAGGCTCTTTCTAGTGAAGGGCGTGCTTTTGCATGTGGCTTGCAAAGTTGCTGGGGTAAGTGCTTGTGCCAGCTCTTTTCCTTCTTTCTCTCTCCCCCTCCCCCTTTTTTGCTTTCTTTTTTCTGTCTGTCTGTCTCTCTCTCTCTCTCTCTTTGTCCCCATCCAGCAGAGGTCTATCAGTGGCTATTATTAGCCACAAGGTCTAAATGGAACACTTTGTCTGGGGCAGTGATGCTCTGCATTCTTGGTGCTTGGGGGGCAACAGTGGGAGGGCTTCTGGAGTTCTGGCCCCGCTGCTGGACCTCCTGAGGGCACCTGGTATTTTTGGCCACAGAGTGTTGTACTGGATGGGCTGTTGGCCCGATCCACTGTGGCTTCTCTCCTGTTCTTATGATATGAAAATCATATTTAGCACTTGTGTAGCACATAGTGCTTCATATTCTGCTGAGATGAGGAAGGATTCAGTAGGGCCGTTGCTCAGTGAAAGAGCATCTGCTTGACATGCAGGAGGTATCAGCCTCTTCAGCTAAAAAAGGATCAGGTAATAGGTGACATTAAAGATCTCAGCCTGAGACCCTGGAGAGCCACTACCAGTCTGAGTAGTCAGTACTGACCTTGATGGACCAATGGCCTGATTCAGTATTAGGAAACTTCATGAGTTCATGTGTCAGCATGTGGAAGCAACATCACAGGATGTGACATCACAAAATGATGTCACTTCCTTTCTCCTGGCTCCACCCCCAAAGTCTCCTGGCTCCACCCCCAAAGTCCTCAGATATTTCCCAAGTTGGGGATATCCTCTCCCCAGCATCAATTTTCTCTTCCCCTAAAATCAGTTTGGGAGAAGCTGAGACATTGGATAATATATATAGCTGGTGAGCCAGGACAGCTTGCTCCTTGTCAGTCTTCTCATGCCTTGTAAATGGCCAAGGAGACAAATTGGGGGCGGGGGGGATAATACAAAGCTGGATGGGACTAGAAAGGGGCAAGTCCCACAGCTCATCTTATCCAGATTTTCTCAGAACTCTGCCAGGAAATTCCTGAATATCTGGGGGCAGTGCCTAGGGAGGGCAGAGTTTGGGGGTGGAAGGATGCTCAGTGAGAATGTGATATCATGCTAGGACACAGGTTCCACTCTCCAAAACTGCCATTTCCTCCAGGAAACTGGTCTCTGTAGTCTGGAAATCATTTGTAATTCTTGTAGAACTCCAGGCCTCACCCTGAAGCTGGAAACCCCACCAAGTGTCCAGGTAGAAAATAGAAATGCAGGGGGAATGGCACATCCTTCTGGGTAGTGTTCTAAAGTCCCTCTGGGTAGTGTTCTAAAGTTTTGTGCCATGACTGAGAAGGCCCTTTCTTGGGTTGCTAGTGCTACCCATCTGGTCAGTTTTAAGTAAAACTGTAGTAAAGGAACCATACTTTCCTGGTTCTGTGCATTAGGAAGTCAAAAGGTAAACAGTCCTTTTTCTGCAATGTATAAGGCATGGGCTTTTTTATTCTATTGTTCTCATCCATATATTTGTTTAGGTCTATGCAAAGCAAAGTGACAGGGTGACTAGTGTTTGAGGGAAAATATGCTATTTTCAGAGCAGATACCAGCTGTCAACTTAGATAGAGAGAACAGCATCAGAAATTTTACAACCCAGTTCACAAAAATTTTGTGTCTGCCGCTCACTATTTTGTGTGAAATAGGTGCCGGTATCTGCTGTATCTGCTGTTCTTGATAAGCACTTGCACAAAGGCCAGTCAGAGGTGGACCTGGTTCAGACTGTTGTCAATGCATTTTAACACAAAGATGTGAAAACTGAGCAAGTATCTTTCCTCATGCACACTTGTGAGTTGTGCAGCCTGATCCTATCTATTCAGAAGGGCTCACTCACTGGTTAAGTGGGCACAAGAGTATAGCTTTAGGTTGGGTTGAATTAGCAACAATTTAAATCAAAAAGATACTCTGATTGATTTCAGTTACACTTCTCACTGCCAATTGCAGAATTAAACACTGGAAGATGTATTACACAAGGCAGATAATTAGCCAGTGTAGGCCAGCAGAGTCCCCTCTTGTAGGCAATGGCTCTCCCAAGCCCCTCCCCACAGTCTGGTTTGGAAATCACCCTGAGGCTGGAGAAAGGTCAGGATAAGGAATATAACCATAATAACAGTCAAAGCAAAGTTTGGGTCAGTGGCACCTTTAAAGACCAACAAGTTTTATTCTCGGTATAGGCTTTTGTGTGCATGCATGTACATGCACACAAAAGCTTGTACCTCAAATTAAATTTTATTGGTCTTAAAGGTGCCACTGAATTCAAACTTTGTTCAGGTTATACTTATAAGTCAGTCAATAAAATAAGTCAATAAAATAATGCATGCCTTCTACATTGATGGAAAACTTTCCCTGAATGAACAGTAAGTGAGCAATGAAACTGGCAGAGTTTTTACCATTGCACTTTGGACCTCTCAATCAGCTACTGTGATATTTTAGTAATGGGTAGACTGCATGAAGTACAGAACATGGTTGTGAGTAGATGTCTTAGAATACATTCCCAGTCAAATCAACATGTTGTTGTTGATATTTAATGGACTGCTCTGTCTGAGGGCCAAAACTGAGCTCTAAGGAAAACCCCTCCTGAATTAAGTGCTTACACATATTTTGAATCTATTTGTATCCAAAGCTTCCTTTTAATTGTTTCCGAATGTGTAAGATGCAATAATAATGAAGAAAACATTCACTTTTTTGTGGCCTCAACTATTTAAACCTTCAAGTTTAAACCACCAGAAAAGGCTAAGGAAACCATTGTAGCTCAGGAATTGTAGTTATTTCTTGTTTTTTTGTATGAGCCCCCCCGCCCCATTAAGCTATACAGTATATAGCCTTTCTTCATAGGGAAGGTGGTACAACTTTCTAATCATCTTGCTTGCCCTCCTCTGTACTTTTTCCAGCTCTGCAATGTCCTTTTGGAAATACGGTGACCAGAACTGTGCACAGTATTCCAAATGAGGCCGTACCACAGATCTATATAGGTGTATTACAATATCAGCAGTTTTATTCTCAATCCCTTCTCTCTATATAAAAGAAAGTCCCCTTGCCATAAAACCAACACCCAGGTCAAACCGCTGGACCTAGAAACAACAGATTCGGGGAGAGCGCTCCTACCATGGCGTGGGTGCTCACTATGAAGGGATTTTTAGAAATTCGACCCCCTAAGGAGGTCAAAAGGGGAAAATGTGCTCCCTGCATTGGTTCCTATGAGGTTGCCTACTTGCACCCTCCCACTCTCTGATTGGTCAGCTGCAGAGCTCAGCATTCTGAGGTTAAAAAACAGTTACAGGAGTCTGCAGAGAGCTAACGGCAGTTGAGGAAATCAGGAATGGCCAACAACCACCTGTGAAGTGCTGGCCCAGCCTCTCTGATGGCTTCCAACTCACTTCCCCCCCCCCTCCAACACCTAACAGGCAGCTGTCTGTCAGATGTAGCAGTGGTTTCAGGGTGCTTAAAGCCATGAGGGAGCCCACCCCAGCAGTAACGCCTTAGTGATCCTGCCAGCCCCACCTCCACAGTGGCTTCTAATACTCCCCCCCTTCCCCCTCCTACACTGGACAAGCAGCTGCCTGTCAGGTATAGGAGAGGAGGTGGGATGCTTACAGCTCCTCAACAAAGGCAGTTTATCATGGGGATTTAGTGACGGAGTGTTTGGGAAAAAAAGAAATGACCACAGTGGCAAATCATCTTTAAACAAGAGTTGAATAAAACTACTATGTGACTCCAGTGTTGGGTGAGGAGGTTTGACTACAGCACATTAACTTTGTAGGCACAGTATTCTATACAATTTCAGGTAAGGATCCTTTCATACCCTTAACACCCTTAAACAACTAAAAGAGCTATGAAGATAGAATGCCAACAGTGGGGTGGAGGCTGTCTAGTGTTTTGTGAAGACTGTCACACATATGATTATGTGCCCATGGGACAGAAATTGTGGGTGTGTGCTCAATGTGTGGAGCTCTTGGCTCTCAGGGAACAGATTAGAATCTTTGAGGCTAGGGTTACCAACCTGGAGAAACTGAGAGAGACAGCTTGCGGGAGGAGCTACACATCCCAGCTACAAGTCCTCTGTAAGCAGCTGGGACTTGAGGTTCTTTCCCCAAGCTCAAGACAAGAGAAGTTATCAGATGACTTGGCTTAGTGAGCAAGAGCCCCTCCCACTAGGACTATGATAAGGTACTCCATCCTTGCCTCTTGCACCCATTCTATTGTTAATGGCTTTGTTAATGTGCTCCGCAAGCTGCTGTCTGCTTTCTGGAGTCTTTCCACAATTAACTCTGCTTACAGCTGGGATGTGGGATGTGCAAATTAAATCAGTAAGACCTGGTAACAAGCTGTTCCTCACCAGATCCACTATTTGTACAGTAGCAGCAGCACCATATTTAATTCACATCTTGGACTTGAAGTTCAGGATGCTTAGTTACATTCTATAGGAGCAAATCTTGCACATTGCAATTTTGTCAAAACATTAATTGTTCCACCTTACTGTTAGATAAATGAACCATTTCATTTTCTCAGGTTTCAAAATATGGAACCTGGAATATAATCTGAACTGCTGTTAATAGTGCACATGATGGGCCCCTGCAAGAAATGGTGGAAGGAAAAAAAAATGGTGGAAGGAAAAAAATCATAAAATGCTACATCTAGTTCCCCAAGTCCTGACCTGGCTGGCCCAGGCTAGCCCAACCTTATAGCATAGTGCACATAATATGCATTCAGATTTCATAACTGACCTGTTTCTCAACTAAATTTTGCCATTACTGCATACTTAGCAAGTTTATTTTCCCATTCTTCTAAATGTGAACAGACATTTCCATTTTGCTGCACAAATAGTTCTAGCTGCAGTCACCATGTATTTTAATAGCTCTTGAAATTTTCGGTAATTTGTTAGGCAGAACACCTAATAGCATGTTCTTGGCTTCCACTGGGAATGTAAACTTTAACATGTTCTGCATTTTTCCGGTGTATTTCCTTCCAATATCTTTTTGCTTGTTAATAAGTCCACCACATATGAAAGAAGGTTCCATCTATATCTTGACATTTCCAGCACTTTTCTTTGTAGTTTTTATCTGCTTTCTCAATGTCCATTTGTATTATATGCCATCTAAAAAACATTTTGTACCAATTATCTTTGAATGTTTGACTGACTGTAAATTTGATATCTGTTCCTCACAGTTGTTCCCATTGTCGCATAGATGTCTCTTCTTTAAAGTTTTGTATCCACTTAATCATACATTTTTTCACTTGTTCATCTTCTGTTTCTAGCTGGAGTAAAATCTTATATGTCCATAATAGTAAATGCTCTTTTTGTTTTATAATCAGCTGTTCAAATTCAGTCACATCTCTTAAAACTCCACCTTCAATGCTCATTATCTCCTTTAATCTTGAAACTGATTGATAATATAGCAGCCAATGAATGCTTATACTCAGGGCTCTTCTTGTAGAAAAAGCCCAGCAGGAACTCATTAGCATATTAGGCCACACCCCTGACAGCACAGCTCATTAACATATTAGGCCACACCCAATGTTCCCAGAAGTGTGGTCATCCAGCCACATCCACCTTTTGCTTCTTATTCTGTTTACCTTGTTGTCAAAACAGTTTTGACAAAACCAATTAAAACATTATTTTCTGTCCCATCTATACAAAATCTTGCCTGAACCAATATCTTATGTCCAACAATTATTCCCACACTGGATTGGAATCAATTCCTAAGGGAAATCAGCTTGCCTTCCTGCAGAACTAGTATGCTAAATATGATTTTTTAGGGTTGCCAACCTACAGGTGGGGTCTGGAGATCTCCTGGAATTACAACTGAGCTCCAAACTACAGAGATCAGGTCAATGGCTGCTTTGGAAAGTAGAGTCCATGGCATTATTCCTTGCTTAGGTCCCTCCTTCTCCTAAACTGCACCCTCCTCTCCCAAATCTCCAGGGATTTCCTCAACCTGGAGTTGGCAACCCTAGTGCACTGGCAGAAAAACGCTAGGAGTCAGTTTGGTGTAGTGGTTAAGTGTGTGGACTCTAATCTGGGAGAACCGGGTTTGATTCCCCACTCCCCCCTTGCACCTGCTGGATGACCTTGGGCAAGCCATAGCTCTGTACCAGCTGTTGTCTCAGAGCTCTCTCAGCCCCACCTACCTCACAGGGTGTCTGTTGTGGGGAGGGGAAGGGAAAGGAGTTTGAAAGACGCTCTGAGACTCCCTTGGGTAGTGAAGGGCGGGGTATAAATCCAATCTCTTCTTCTTCTAGGTTTGTGGATGCACTGTATGTGAGTAGTTTGTGGACTATTTTATTCAAGGTACAAAATTTTATTCAAGGTATAAGATTTCTTGTGCCACCTACACTTCTTCAGATGGAAGACGTGTGCATGCACACAAAAGCTTATACCTTGGATGAAACTTTGGACTCCAACTTTGTTCTGCTGCTTCAGACCAACATGGCTACCCACTTGAATTATTACACTATAATAGTTTTTACAAGCAATTATGTACCAGTGGAGTGGTTACCATGCAGAGTCTGTCCCACAGGTAAAATTATCCTGTGAACAGGTGGTCTTTACCACATAAAAGTATCACTACCATCACAAGATCACCAATCGTTGGAACTCCTCAGAAGCGGAAATCTCTCTTATTAGGAGGTTTAAGAACATCAACTGTGCTGGCCCATTAAAGGCAGATGTCAATCCAGTGGCAGGAGAAGAGGGACAATCATCTTCTTCAGAAACTCTGCCCACTTTTTTACATTTCAGAAAACAGGCAATCACCAAAGTGCAGCTGACCATGCTCATTTTTAGTTACAACTCTGTTTCTCTGCAGATGTCTCCCAAAGTGCCCCATGCAACAGTCAAGTGTTCTGCCAACACACACAACAATGAAGCTACTTTTTCAGATTTTTTTTCTTACATGGCAGTAAGCACTAAACCACTTTAATACAGACTTTAGACACACATATATTTGCAAGCCATTCCCAACAAGACACAACAATGAACTCAAGCTTCAAACTTACTTTTCTTAAGCAGAAGATGCCATGAGAAAACTAAAGAGATTCTCAAAAATTAAAGACATTGTCAAAACCAGCATTTCCTGGGCTCTCTGCTTTTTTACATCCCCCCCTTTCAATAATTTTTTTTATTAAAACAGAAAGAACAGAAGGAAGGAAGGAAGGAAGGAAGGAAGGAAGGAAGGAAGGAAGGAAGGAAGGATGGGGGAGGTGGGGGGAGAGAGAGAGAAAGGAAGGAAGGAAGAGGTATGTGGGGGGGGAGAGAGAGAGAGAAAGGAAGGAAGGAAGGAAAAGGAAGGAAGGAAGAAGGAAGGAAGGTAGACAGAGGAAGGAAGGAAGGAAGGAAGGGGTAGGTGGGGGGAGAGAGACAAAGGAAGGAAGGAAGGAAAAGGAAGGAAGAAGGAAGGAAGGTAGACAGACAGAGAAAGGAAGGTAGGTAGGTGAAGGAGAGAGAGAGAGAGAAAGGAAGGGGGAGGGGGAGAGAGAGAGAAAGAGAAAGGAATAAAGAAAGGTGGGGACACAGAGAGAAAGACAGAAAGAAAGACAGAAAGAAAGGTGGGGGGCGAGAGAGAGAGAGAGAGGGAAAAGAGAACAGCCAGGCACTTACTGGAGCAGGGAAAGCCACACGACGTCGGCAAGCCAAATGCAGAAAGCCTAGCCCCTGTGCTTAATCTCTGGGCGGGGCTTTCTCCTGCTGGCTTTTTCTCTTAAAGGGAAAGCACCCGGTGGAGCTTTTTCCTGCCGGCTCTCTGCAGGAACTTTCCCTTTAAGTGTAAAAAGCTCAGGCCAGGCAGGGAGGGGGCGGTGCAGGCTCGGACACCAGCTGGAACGGCGTTCCTGTGCATTCCTGTTGAAATCAAGCCCTGCTTATACTTTCATCTTTGATATCTTGGGTACTTGGCCTCCTTTCATGACTGGCAGGGATGCAGCCACTATACTATTACAGATAGTGACTATAACCAACATTCTAATAAAATCAGAATTCTGAGCTAGTGCTTGTTAAAGAAATCTTGGAGAACTTTGTTTTGCAGTTCAGATATGCAGCGTTATGCCTCTGCTTAATCTGAGCAATACTATTAATATGTGTTACTGTGCTGACATACATAGTGACAAATATATGCCTATTTTATGCACAGAAAATCAAACTATCATCAATATATGTAATTCTCAATATCTCTCTATCTGTGGATACTGAAATCCAGAGATTGGAACTATAGACGGACAAGACTAAGCTTTCTACAAACCTGAGGAAAGCCCTGGGTTTGCAGAAAAATCTAAAATCTAAAACAAACAAATAAAAAAAGAAAAAACACTGGGGGGGGTCAACCCCCCCCCCAAAAGCAGTGCCTATGGCTTTAAGAAATGAACACTCTCAGTGGCTCTTGTGGCCATTGCTAGTTAACCACAACAGTATTGCCAGCCTGCCAGCCTTGGTTTCCAACAGTAAAAGGCAGGATAAGGGGTCAGGGTCCTTTCTAGATCTATTTTGGTCTTTGAGAGAGGAGTCATCAGGACCAGGACCAGCAGCAACCACCAGGATATTTGTTACCACCTGATTTGTATGACTCACCCAGACCTGACTGCTCACTGCTGTTCAACAGCAGCCACCCTGCAAAAGCTAGTGTGGTGTAGTGGTTAGAGCAGGGGTGTCAAACATAAGGCCTGGGGGCCATAACCAGCCCATCCAGGGCTCTTACCTGGCCCTCAAGCAACTGGTATGTATGGAATTTGTAAGGCATTCCCTCTTTTATGGTATCCTGTGAAAAAAACCTAGTCTTGCATGTTGATGAAATAAATTTATTGGGGCTTTTGTGGGTTCCCCAGTAAATCAATTGCTTTCACTGCTCGGAATCAATTGCTTTCTTTTGTATTTTGAGTAAAAATAATATTGTTAGTTGGGTTTGCTGGTGTCCTTTATAAAGTTTATATCTCCGGTACCTGGTGTTATGTTTTATGGCACACATGGCCTGGCTGAACAATGTGACATTTGTGTCAGATCCAGCCCTTGTAACAAATGAGTTCGACACCTCTGGGTTAGAGTTTCAAATTAGGATATAGGAGACCCAGGTTCAAATCAGCATTTTTCCATGGAAGCTCAGTGGGTGACCTAGGGCCATTTACACATTCTCAGCCTAACCTACCTCACAGGGTTGTTCAGAGGATGAAACAGAGGAGAGCAGAATGCTGTAAGCTACCTTTGGTCCCTATTGTTGAGAAAGGTGGTGTATAAATGAAGTAAATAAGTAATAACTATAGCTGAAGATATGGGAGCAGCTAAAAGGTTGGTTGGTGAATGGGTGGGAAGGAGAGAAGGAAGCATGGAATAGTAAGGATATGGGGATTGCCAAAAGGAGAAAAAAGAAAATGGAGTGGGAATGGAGGATACAAAGGAAAGGGAAGTACAAACCACCAGTCCTTGTGGCTTTCCCACCATGCAGCTGAGCCCAGCTGCCACTGCACAATTGGGCCTACTCCAGCTCAGTGGCTGGAACCATGCAGAATTTTCTGAGGGAGAAGAAAGAAGGGAAAGATGAAGACAGGAGGCAAATAAAGGTAGGTTAGCTGGAGGGTGGATAGGAGAGAAGGAAACAGGAAAGGTGAGAGGCTAGGGGGGCTTTCAGAGAAGGGAAAGAAGAAATAGTGGGGGAGGGAATCAGTTTGCAGATCTCCCGCTTATTTCTATCTATTGTTCTATTCTAGCATAAGGCCATTGTCCCATTTTGACACTCTTTTGAGACGGGCACTTACTGATAGGGAAAAAATCTCTCTCTATATCGATATAATGGATATGTAGTTTTCTTTCTTCCTTTTTTAAATTTTAAGTGTGTACTGAAGAGCTCCTTTTAAAAGCCAGCCTCCTCTAGCATGCATACGTGAAACATCAGTGATGATTACTAGAGACAGGAGATCGGAAAACCATGAAGCACTTTTGAAACCATGATAGGATGTGACTCTCTTTAGCCGCTGATTTATTGATACTGACAACATTGTTTCCCCCCTCATTTTTAAGCAACTAAAAACTGTTTTCTATTTGGAAAAATACCAAAGCAAAATGAAGACTAAATATTCCCCTCCAACTCTATGGGAATGACTACCCTCATTTCTGAAAGAAGCAGCATAAGAAGTGCTTTTAGCAAAAAAGGGGGTGAAATGAAAAGGTTAAAAATGAAAGACTTTCAAATAAGCTTTCTTATAACCATCCAATGCATTTCTCAGATAGCGACAAAGATCCAGCCTAGGGGCTATTTTATTTCCATATAAGCAAGGGCCAATACCATTCAACCCCTATCAATCCAAAGGTCTGAGAATGGCACACCTCTTCAAATCCTATTTCCCAATAGCTGCACATCAATAAAATGGCTAATGAAGGCATTTGCCTTTCAATTGCCCATGGAAGTCTGGAGGCATGATTGTAAAGATGAACATTTCCTAGACTACTTAAAAGAAACAGGAAAAAAAGTGTGAGCTTTTTACTGTCTCTCAAATACCATCAAATGTCGAGACTAGGGGTCTGCAAAAAAAAAAATGGTATTTTTCACTTTAGGTCTATCGGAGAGGGAAAAATCTGGTATTTCTGAAAAATTCTGGATCCCAATACTGGTATGGTATTCTGGGATTTTTCAGAAATCCTGATGTTTTTTGGGTCCAATAGACTTGAGAAGAAAACTAGCAATTAAAAAAAAGCCAGGCAGACCCTGGGGCAGGCTTGGCTTCTGCTGCAGCACAGCTTAAACTGCACTGCAGGTGAAGGTGGTCCCAAGGTCTACATGTGGCAGGGAGGTCTTTCCCTGCCACATGGAGACCTTGCTGGGAGGCCTTCTCTGGCAGCTCAGTTTAAACCTTGCCCCAGGAGGAGCTGTTCCCAGGATCTGTGTGTGGTGGGGAGGCAAGAAAGGATCAGCTGGGGTGGTGGGAACTGAGAGCTCTGCGCCGCCTTGGCTGGGGCTGGCTCTTCTTGCATCTCAGTTTAAACCAAGCTGCAAGAGGAGCCATTCACAGCTGAGGCGGTGCGGAGCTCTCTGCTCCTGTCACCCTGGCTGATTCTGGGCTGGTTCCTCTTGCAGCTTGGTTCCCACCAGCCATTCGGTATAGCTGAATATACCTGAATAAAAGCCAAAAAAATGGCTTTATTTGGACTCAGCTATACCAGAATCTGATCAGATTCTCTGATCTGTATTCATCTTAAATAATATCTGGAACATGCAGGTAAGGTATTTTTCAGGTATTTTTTCTGCTTAGTTTATGCTGAATGTACACCCCTAGTCCAGACCAGTACAACAAGTCCTGTCATCAGCACAGACTTGTGTTGTCACCGTACTGGAATCCAAGGACCAACACTGCTGTTCCTACATCCATTCCCCACCTCCATAATGTATTTTCATGTTGGGGCTCCCAGAGGAACTCAAGAAATTAGTCAAAGCAGTTCTGTAATGTTGACCAAGCTTTGCTGGAACTTACAAAGGAAAACTGTGAACATTATATTGCTTGCATTTGTGAAACAGAGAGGAATCAAACAATCTGATTATGTATTTTCAGTATCTAAATATACTAAGGGGGGGAAACCACAATCAGTCTGTAATCTGCTACAGAACTGCCGGGTACAGAATAACAGTCAGCTTTAATTTCTGTAGTAGTATTTACATACATGGGAAACCTTCAGCTGACGTTTAAATCATTGTGTGAAACTCAGCATCCTGTTCAGATGTTTCTTTTACTGTGTCCTCAGGACCGCCACCTCCCAAGGTGACAGTGATGGTCAGGGGTCATTTCGTAAAAAAAGAGGTGCTGGGGCTCATTAGCATAACTCATTAGCATAACTTATTTGCATATGCTAAACCACCTGACATCACCAGAAGTATGTCAGAAGGCAAGAAAGAAAGGAGAGAGAGAGGGAGGGAGGGAGGGAGGAAGGAAGGAGCGAGCTGGCAGAGAGGGGACAGCTACTAATCCAAGCCTCAGAAATACCACTATTCTGGGAGGATAGCTTCAGTGGTGGCTGAAGCCTTCAGAAGGCTGGTCGGAGGAACAAGGACCTTTGCAGGGGATGGGGTCATTTTGCTGCAGGAGTTGGTGCCAGCCACGGGGTGGGGTGGGGCTGGCACCAACTCCTGGAGCTGCGCTCCCCCAAGCTCCTGCTCGAAATAACCCCTGGTGATGGTAGAAACTACCACTGGAAACATTCTCCCTTCACTGCAACTCCCAAGGCAATCTTTTTCCTCAGCCCTGTGGCTCTTCAACATTCCCTTTCTCCAGATTCATGTACACTGTTTATCTTGCCTCTTTTCATTCAACCAATCTACTTCAGGGAGTTCTACCCTTTAGATTCCATGCCCTTTTGGACCCCTGATATTTCTCCTGCTCTTGGTTTACTCAGCACAACTCCTTCTTTCACAAGGCTTGTGTGAGTTTTAAATCCCAAGCCCATCCAACTGATATAGGGTTGCCAACTCTAGGTTGGGAAAATCCTGGATATTTGGAGGTGGAGCCTGTGAAGTATGGAGTTTGGGAAGGGAAGGGAGTCCAGCTAAGATGTGATGCCATAGACTCTGCCCTCTGAAGCTACCATTTTCTTCAGGGGAACTGATCTCTGTAGTCTGGAGGTAATTTCAGGAGAACTCCAGGCTTCACCTGGGGGTTGACAACCCTAAAATGACACCTGTTTTTTGTCACAAAAATTGAATGGTGAACCTTATTGTTGCTGTTAGCTATATTACTTAGGAGATGAAATGTGTATTATATTCTATAATATGACACCAGCTCAACTAATTGGCATCATATGGTTTACTGTAATAAGTTTTAGTTATGCTCAAATATTTCTGAAATTAAAGGGGCACTAATAATTTCAATTTTAAGTAGCTTGAGGCCAAAATGGGGATAGAATGCAGCAAACAGAATATATTCAAGAATTCTGTATCAACAAAAGGTGAATTCTACCAAGATAAAGGATTACATAAGAAAATCCAATGGAACAATTCATGCAGAAGGTTCTTTGTTCAATCCCTGCCACTTCATTAGAAAGGATTTAACGAAGGACAGCAGATATACTTATGTCTAATATCTTGGACTTAAATGGACCCCAGGAAAAATTCCAGACATGGAAGAAGATGGTTGCAAATGCTGCTTCATACAGGACACACAACACAGGTATAGTTGGCAACATGAAGTTCTGTGTTTGAGTCAGGGAAAGGGGCATTGTAAGAATTATTTATGCAGCAGAACTTATTAGCTAGCTAAACCTCCATTGGTGTTGACTAGGCCACAATCCAAAACAGAGTTAGACTATCTTCAGATAACTAAACAGCTTGAAAACAACTGTCACATTTTCTTGTTAAAGCTAGATAACTTGATTCTTTGAGTTTGGTGCCTGCTAAGAATTTAGATTATTACAGCCAATTGAGTGTTTTCATTCATTCCCCAATGTACAAGGTGAAGAAATATACCAGTACAAATCATTAGGATGCAAGAAGTCCACTCCAAAATACCATAAAACTACAACTCAGCTTTGTTTAATCCAAAGTGAATTGCATATCAATACAAAGATCTAACTGCACTGACTGTTTTAATATATCTTAACATAGCTATACAGCATTTGTGTTATTAAAACTCATGATGAAGTTCCTGTTTTGAAATGGCACGTATATAAACTTCCATAGAATTTTTCAGTTGTGAAGATCATGGAACTTTATGTGAAGTTAATGACAGGTCTTGGAACAGTATCAACCATAGGAACCAATCAACTGTTGAACCTTTCAGTTCTAATTGAGAATAAGATCACAAGCCACCCTTCTGCATGACTATCAAGATTATCTGCTGCAGTATTGCTTTATTAACATAGTAGTTTTCTTGCTTAATTAGATTTATTATTGATTGTTTATTACCATGAGCCCCAAGGTTCCATCAAATCAGCTGCTTACACTTGGTCAAGCCTTGTTCTTGTTGGCTATGGAATCCAGCCTTTAGCTTCCCTCTCAAAGTTCTCTCCCAACTGAAAACCTATTCTGAACTTGAAAGCTCTTCTTTGTTGACCTTTTAACAACCACTTAGCAACACTTTCACTTTACCAACTGAAAATACATGGTAACTATTTGTAACTCTCCTGCTATACCATTACAGAACAGAAGGTGGTGGCAGCTACAAGCATGGATGGCTTCAAAAGGGAATTGGATAAACACAGGGCTCTTTTTGTAGAAAAAGCCCAGCAGGAACTCATTAGCATATTAGGCCACACCCCTGACAGCACAGCTCATTAACATATTAGGCCACACCAAATGTTACCAGAAGTGTGGTCATCCAGCCACACCCACCTTTTGCTTCTTATTCTGTTTACCTTGTTGTCAAAACAGTTTTGACAAAACCAATTAAAACATTATTTTCTGTCCCATCCAATGTTCCCTCTAAGCTGTGGAGTCTTGTGAGCAAAAATTCTACTTTGTGAGCTACTGGCATTAAAGTTGTGAGCGAGCGATTTGGCTACTGCATAAATTAGTTTGTTCTGGAGCCATCCTTCCTGAGCTAAGATAAAAATGTGTGAGCTGGAGGCTGAAAAACTGTGAGCTAGCTCACACTAATTCAGCTTAGAGGGAACACTGGTCCCATCTATACAAAATCTTGCCTGAACCAATATCTTATGTCCAACAATTATTTCCACACTGGATTGGAATCAATTCCTAAAGGTTAGGTTCCCATGGAAATCAGCTTGCCTTCCTGCAGAACTAGTATGCTGAATATGATTTTTTAGGGTTGCCAACCTACAGGTGGGGTCTGGAGATCTCCTGGAATTACAACTGAGCTCCAAACTACAGAGATCAGGTCAATGGCTGCTTTGGAAAGTGGAGTCCATGGCATTATGCCTTGCTTAGGTCCCTCCTTCCCCTAAACCCCACCCTCCACTCCCAAATCTCCAGGAATTTCTTCAACTTGGAGTTGGCGACCCTAGTTCACTGGCAGAACAACACTAGGAGCCAGTTTGGTGTAGTGGTTAAGTGCACAAACTCTAATCTGGGAGAACGGGGCTTGATTCCCCATTCCCCTCCCTTGCACCTGCTGGATGACCTTGGGCAAGCCTTAGCTCTGTACCAGCTGTTGTCTCAGAGCTCTCTCAGCCCCACCTACCTCACAGTGTGTCTGTAGTGGGGAGGGGAAGGGGAAGGAGTTTGTAAGATGCTCTGAGACTCCCTTGGGTAGTGAAGGGCAGGCTATAAATCCAATTTCTTCTTCTTCTAGGTTTGTGGATGCACTGGACGGGAGTAGTTTGTGGACTATTTTATTCACAGTACAAAATTTATAGAAGGTATAAGATTTCTTGTGCCACCCACACTTTTTCAGATGGAAGAAGTGTGCATGCACACAAAAGCTTATACCTTGGATGAAACTTTGGACTCCAACTTTGTTCTGCTGCTTCAGACCAACACGGCTACCCATCTGAATTATTACACTATAATACTTTTTACAAGCAATTATGTACCAGTGGAGTGGTTACCATGCAGAGTCTGTCCCACAGGTAAAATTATCCTGTGAACAGGTGGTCTTTACCACATAAAAGTATCACTACCATCAGAAGATCACCAATCGTTGGAAGTCAGCTCCTCAGAAGCAGAAATCTCTCTTATTAGGAGGTTTAAGAACATCAGCTTTGCTGGCCCATTAAAGGCAGATGTCAGCCCAGTGGCAGGAGAAGTGAGACAATCATCTTCATC
This sequence comes from Lepidodactylus listeri, assembly GCA_029233225.1. Lineage (NCBI taxonomy): Eukaryota > Metazoa > Chordata > Lepidosauria > Squamata > Gekkonidae > Lepidodactylus > Lepidodactylus listeri. The sequence goes on from JARCFY010000006.1 coordinate 54,196,876, forward strand.
AGAAACTCTGCCGACTTTTTAAATTTCACAAAACAGGCAATCTCCAAAGTGCTGCTGACCATGGTCATTTTTAGTTACATCTCTATTTCTCTGCAGATGTCCCCCAAAGTCCCCCATGCAACAGTCAAGTGTTCTCCCAACACACACAACAATGAAGCTACTTTTTCAGATATTTTCTCTTGCATGGCAGTAAGCACCAAACCACTTTAATACAGACTTTTGACACACATATATTTGCAAGCCATTCCCAACAAGACACAACAATGAACTCAGGCTTCAAACTTACTTTTCTTAAGCAGAAGATGCCATGAGAAAACTAAAGAGATTCTCAAAAATTAAAGACATTGTCAAAAGCAGCATTTCCCAGGCTCTCTGCTTTTTACATCCCCCCCTTTTCAATATTTTTTTTATGAAAACACAAAGAACAAAATGAAACAAAAAAAAGGAAGGAAGGAAGGAAGGAAGGAAGAGGTGGGGGAGAGAGGGAGAGGGAAAGAGAGAAAGAGAGAGAGAGATGGATGGAGGAAGGAAGGAAGGAAGGTAGGTAGGTGGAGGAGAGAGAGAGAAAGGAAGGGGGAGAGGAGAGAGAAAGAGAAGGAAATAAAGAAAGGTGGGGACAGAGAGAGAGAGAGAGAGAGAAAGGAAGGAAGGAAGGAAGGAAGGAAGGAAGGAAGGAAGGAAGGAAGGAAGGTGGGGGGGAGAGAGAGAGAGAAGGAAAAGAGATGGGAAGGCACTTACCGGAGCAGGGGGAGCGACGGGACCTCGGCAAGCCAAATGCAGAGCCAGGCCTTTCAGTGGAAACAGCCTAGCCCCGTGCTTAATCTCTGGGTGGGGCTTTCTCCTGCTGGCTGTCTGCACTTAAAGGGAAAGCCCCCGGTGGGGGTTTTCCCTGCCGGCTCTCTGCAGGAACTTTCCCTTTAAGTGTAAACAGTTCAGGCCCAGCAGGGAGGGGGCGGGGCAGGCTAGGACACCAGCCCGAACGGCATTCCTGTGCGTTCCTGCTGAAAAAGAGCCCTGGATAAACATATGGAGCAGAAGTCCATCAGTGCTATTAGCCACAAGGTACAGATAGGAAGTCTCGGTCTGGGGTAAGTGAGGCTCTGTATTCTTGATGCTGGGGGGGGGGCAACAGTGGGAGGGCTGCTACTGTCCTGGCCCCACTGGTGGATATCCTGATGGCACCTGGTATTTTTGACCACTATGTGACAGAGTGTTGGACTGGATGGGCCATTGGCCTGATCCAACATTGGCTTCTCTGATGTTCTTATGTTCTCATACATGAACACAACAACAGTAACAATAATCCATGGCTGGCAACTTACCAGGGGTTGCTTTGCAACTGAAGGGCTGTTGGGGTGCCTGATGGAGGATGCCACATGTTCAGTGCAGCCAGGCAAGCAATGAAGAAGAAGAAGAGGAGGAGGAGGAGATTGGATTTATACCCCACCCTTCACTACCCAAAGGAGTCTCAGAGCAGCTTACAAACTCCTTTCACTTCTCCTCCCCACAACAGACACCCTGTGAGGTAGGTGGGGCTGAGACAGCTCTGACACAAACTGCTCTTTTTCAAGAACAGCTGTGCCAGAACTATGGCTTGCCCAAGGTCATCCAGCAGGTGCAAGTGAAGGACTGGGGAATCAAACCCAGTTCTCCCAGATTAGAGTCCGTGCACTTAAGCACTACACCAAACACCTCTGCACAACCCAGCTTCCTGCAGGCTGTGCTGCCCTCTCCCACTGCTCGCTATTGTGCAGCTGTGATACAGCAACCATAATTTTTAGAAAACTTTGGATGCCTCTCCAACCCACATGTCACAAGTGACATTCCACCCTGATTTGGAAAATGCAGTTTTTAAATTGTAGTTACAGAATAAATATACCGGATGGTGTAAGACTGGTGCGGATGGCAGCTACAGAAATTTGAAATCATGTTTAAAGGGTTGACTGCTCAGATACTCTACAGTAAGTCGCATTAAGTTGTGAGTGCAGAAAGGGACATATTTACCTTTCAGGGAAGTCACCCCCCGCTTCCTAACTCAATCAAAGGCCAATTCTGCATCTAGCATTTGCTCCACATTTTCTCAACTGGGAGGAAAAAGTGCAGCTCAAAACTACATTCAAATACCTCAGGGCAATGCCATACTGACTGCAAAGTCACCCCTGAACAGCCATAAAATGGACATAAACCTATGCAGAAGGTTCAATAAAATCCAGCGATCAAAGAGCTTGAAAATGGCATGCAGTCTGGAGGGTACCATAGAACCCGATAATCAAAGGAGGTGAAACCAGCATGCAATGCAGAGGGGAACTGGAATTCTGTTTCAATGTGGGTTTCGTAAAACATCGGAGGGAAAAGCCAATGCAGAATCAGCCAAAGTCAGGAAACCCACAGACTCTCATCTGGACTCCCCCTGAATTCCTGGACTTGAATATTATTTCTTTGATATCCTTTTGTGAGGGGTCCTTTAACCCGGGGGGGGGGGGTGTTGTAGGAAAAGTCCAGCAGGAACTCATTAGCATAATAGGCCACACCCAACAGCAGAAACTCATTAGCATATTAGGCCACACCCCTGACAGCGCCACTCCCTCCCAGGATTGGCTTCCCCAGGTGCCCTGCAGCTTGCAGGGCACCTGGGGAACCCAAAGGAAGGAAGGCAGTTTCTGGATCAGCTTCCCCAGGCATCCCACAGCTGCAGGCACCTTGGGAACCTGAGGAGGGGAGGCAATTTAAACTGCCTTCCCTCCCTGGATTGGCTTGGCTTCCCCAGGCACCCCACGGCTTGCCAGGAACCTAGGGAACCTGAGGGGGGGGGCTGTAGGCGTGGCCAACTCAGAAGCCAGCCGGAACTCCGTTCCTGTGCGTTCCTGCCCCAAAATAGCCCTGCCTATAATGACGGCTGTTCTGCCATCCAAAATCATGCAATCTAATCCCCACAGCTGACTCAGAGGCTGCCAACTCTGCTTGGGACATTTTATTACCACACAAGAGTGTCTCTCTCCTGCACTGAATTTCTGGATCATCTACACATACAGTGTACTCTAGCCAGTTCAGCAGACTGAGGATAGGTTAAACTCTTCCTCTGTTCGCTCCTTTTCTCTTTATAATGTTCATCCCCTTTCTTTCAACCCTCCCCCCTCTCTCAAGTCTCCTTCTGGTCATTCCATGGTCAAGAATTCCTACTCAGCCAGACGCTTGCCTCTCTTTTGCTTTCTCTTTCTCTGTGTTCTTAGGCTTGAGTACCTTCTCAGTTCCTGTACCCCTATATTTCCCTCAATAAATTCTAAATCTAGCTTTGGTAAAGATCTGGTTGTTTCATGGTTACTGGTAATCTATTAGAGGGACTTTCAGCATGCTTGTTTGCATGCTATCCAGGCAAAGAGGTAAATATCCCTAAGTCCTACGTTCTCTCCCCCTAATTGGTGAGTATATCAGTTTTGCAAGCTAGCCAGGCTATGGAAGTCAGAAGGGGCTTCCCTGGACATGGACACTGAGCAAAATTTCTCCAAATTGGTTGCAGTTCTGGGCAAGTGTCCCAAACCCCAGTTAGAAAGCCCACACATGTCTAAGAGAACAAGTGAAAGGGACCACATGCGGTAACTAGTGGTTAATAAGGACCATATCTCTCTAGTCTTATTCTGTTTACACTGGCTCCCAATTTGCTGGGCCCAATTCAAGGTGCTGGTATTGATTTAAGGACTTCAGGGTCCAAAATGAACCTACCTGACCACTTCATTTTATTTGTCTATATGTTTTATTAAATTGTTTTAAATAATATGTGTGTATGTTTCAAAACACTGTTATAATACTCTGAAATGGTTTTAAAGTCTGAAATGTTTTTCATGTGTTTCATGTTTTGATTTTTCCACTTTGGGAGCCATGCATTGGATGGAAAAGCACACGGAAATGTTTTAAATAAATAAACAAACAAATGTTTTATATGTTTTTAACTTGTAGCATTTGTGTTTCAGATTGTTGGACAGACATATTCATCCTTTTCCTCACTGTTTTTTATGTTCACTGAATCATAGCACTCCATCATTTCTTGGCCTGCATCCAAGGCTGACTAAGGGCCATTCCAACTCATTTAGAAGGAACTTTCACTGCTCATGTTCTGTTTACTCCCTGGCTCATAGCTATTTATAGACTTTTCCATTTTGTCATCTGCAATAGAAAAAAAAGAAAATGATTTGGCAATCATTTAATAAAGACATTTTATTAGGTGCTTGGTACATATACTCAAATGGAATAAGGAAAGATCTGCTGGTTTCACATAGCAGTTTACACCAAAGTTTGATTATCATTATGTATTAAAAAATCATGAGTAAAATTGAGAATAGAACTAAAATAGCAGAACTAAAGCCAGTATAATAAGCACAAAGATTGTAATTGTCTCATACTGTGTAAAAAGCAAGCAAATGACATATTGTGTGAAGGTCTGCTGTGCCTATAAGAAACATGTCCAGGTTTACTCATTGTGCTATAACAAAGTCTGAGTACATTGGCACCTGTAAGACCAACAAAATTTTACTCAATAATTCAATGAATAAATTTTGTTGGTCTTAAAGGTGCCACAGGACTCAAACTTTGTTCTGCTGCTTCAGACCAACACGGCTATCCACCTGAATCATTGCACTATAGTGAGCTGAGGTAATTCAATCTATTTTTTTCTCTACTAGACCCCTTCTGTTTATACCTGCAAAAGCAAGCACATGAACCACAAAGAAAGAAACCATATCACCTTGTGCCTCCAAGTTCAGCCAGTGCATATACAGAGATTTTCATAAATCCATCTGATACTATGGTGCACACTTAGCCATCAACTAATCTGTTACACAATAAACACTTTCTACAGCTTCTGGCCAAGCTAAACATTGGCTGTTATCACACACACTCAATAATCCACTTTCAATGCATTTTCCAACTGGATTTTTACTATGTGAACTGGTAAAATCCAGTTGGAAAGCACATTGAAAGTGGATTATTTAGTGTGTGTGATTGCAGCCATTGTCTCAACCTGCATCATTCTTCAGTTTTCAACATCTGAAAGCAGAACTCAGTAAAACAGGTAACAAAATCTTTACTTTTGACTGTGGCCCTTAAATATTTATTTTGTAGTCTTGAATCCAAATTCAGCTCAAGTCCTTTTTACCAAATCCAGGGGACAATTTTGAACAGTTGTCTAAGATCTATGATTGACCAAGTTCCAGAGCAATTCTGAGCTGATTACAACATCCTAAACCCAGGCTGAGGACAGACTGGCAGTCTGGCCCGCTCTGCCTCCGCTTTAAAAGCGTCCAGACTGCCACATCTGCCCCGCGGAGGCGCCCCGGACTCACCTCGTCCGGCGGCGCACTCCTCCCGCAGCAGCCGGGCACCACTTCCAAGTGGTGTCCCAGTGGCTGCAAGCGCATTCCACCCGCTTCCGGCAGGTGTGAACATGCGCAGGTGGGCAGAGCTGCGCGGTGTTCTGCTGCTGCCGCCGGAAGCCGCCTGCAATGTGGACGCTGCGGGCAGCTTCCTTGCGGCGGCGTCTGAACGCCACGCTGTGGGGCAGTTCACCCCGGCTTGTTCTGCCGCGCTCCTGTAGCGCGGCAGAACTCTTATCTGTCCTTGGCCCCATTAAAGTCAATGCACTTAGAAGGATATAACACATTATAGGATTGCACTGTTAATCTAGGTTAAATCTAGATTGGGCAGAAATCATGCTAGTAAAGAACTCCCTGGACTGATTAGTTGGGGAACTGCCTCTTATTGATAGGATCACACTCTCCCAAAACTACTAGGTTTGTAGTCTGGGCATACTGTTGGGTCTGGAATTGTTTTTGGATACCAGGTTGAAGCTGAGGCCTTGAGTGCCTTTTGTTAATTTTGACTGATACATTGTATTCCTAATCTGCTACTGGAAGGTAGAGCTCAGACTACTGCCATCCACTCTTTGCTGTCTTCCACATAAGACTAGCGGAATGCACTCTGTATAGGGCACTTCTTCAAGAGAGTTTAGAACTTCGTCTGGTACAAACAGAATACTATCACTTGCCTTTGAGCCAACACACTCACACTTCTCCTGAGACAGCTACACTGACTACAAATGTGTGTGCAAATCTACGACTGTGCACACATATTTGTGCATCCAACATCTGTGTCACCCCTGACAGCACAGCTCCCTCCCAGGATCAGCTTCCCCAGGTTCCCCATGGGTTGTGGGGCACCTGGGGAACCTGAGGATCAGCTTCCCCAGGCGCCCTGCAGCTGTGGGGTGCCTGGGGAACCCAAGGAGGGGAGGCAGTTTAAACTGCCTTCCCTCCCTGGATCGGCTTGGCTTACCCAGGTGCCCCACGACTTGCAAGGCGCCTGGGGAACCCGGGGGGGAGGCTATAGGTATGGCCAACTCAGAAGCCAGCCAGAACTCCATTCCTGTACATTCCTGCCCAAAAATAGCCCTGGATTTTGCCACTTCACACAGTAAAATCCAGTTGCAAAGTGGATTGAAAGTGTATCATTTAGTGTGTTTGAAAGCTGTAGGACTGCCACCTGCTAAAAGAAAAGAATACCTTGGTAGCCCTGAACAGTACACTGAGTATAGAGTATCTAACAGTGGTTGTAGCTAGTGATGTTTTTAAGGCTAAAAGATATAAAACTTAGCTACTACAGCTACTGTGCTGCCACACAACTGTGGTCTGCCCAACAGGTGACTAACTTCTATTCACCACATAGTGACTGCTAGAGATCATTTATTCTTGGTAATGGCTTTTATTCTTTGGAATAGATTGTGAGGTGAGGCATGCATGGCACCATCATTTCAGAGACCTAATTAATCTTTCTTGTTTTGCAGGAATTATTTTAGTAGCTGATATTAGCCAGATATTGTCACCTCTGCTTTATGATATTTCTATGTTATTTTATTTACAAATTTTACATTGCCTTTCCAATAACTCAGGACATCTTACAATAAAATAAAGCTGCATTTGGACTGCAAACTAGTAGACAATTTTGTTCTCAGTGAACAGTAAAATGGAACATGACAATCAATCAAGTCCTTACAAACAATACAGACTTGCCTGCCTTCCTAAACTCAGGAAGGGATGGAGCATTCCTCAACAATTCTGGAAAAGGGTTCATTTCCAAAGTGTGGGGCAACAATAAAGAAAGTTCCAGAATGAGTAACTGTAATAAGGTCGCTGTCAAAAGAACTGATGCCCAGATAAAGGCAGTTCTTCAGATATGCAGGTACAAGATGAAGAAGGTCTTTAAAGGTAAGCAACAGAACCAGAATCAAATGGGAAGTCAGCATTGCTATTTTAATATTGGGGTAATATGGACATATTGACTGGTTCCAGCCAGTGGACAGGACATCCTTAATCAGATGAAGCTTCTGAATAAAGTTACCTGGGACAATTCTGATATTCTGGTAAGTAATAATATCCCTAATATCCCTAATTTTACTTTTGGAGACGCATGGTTAATGTTAAGCCTCTAGACTTGTCATTTTTGGGGCTTCAGGTCTCTCCGGAGTCTGTAGGTAAACCTTACGTTAAACCATGAGTAGGTGTATCTAATCTACAGTAAACATGCATGGAAGTATGCTTATATATACCACACAGCGTTCAGCTTCACATTTCACACCCTGTATGTGCTGACACATTTTTGGTTGATAAATTATTGGTGGATGATTATTGGAATTTTTTTTAAAAAAATCATTAACCAAAAGAGCGAACACCATCCAAGCTTTTTACACAGTCAGAAGAGAACTAGTGAGCAAATGAACACAGTGTTTTAGAGATTTAGCAAGGTGCAATAAGGGGGAGGGATCATGCAGAAGAATTTTGCAGAAGAATTTTTCTCATTGAAATATTAGATGGCAAATGACAGCGAGCTTAAAACTGTGGCATCATGAATTCCAGGCAAGTCCACATTAAGGTACTGGTGGGCTTGGCTTTGGGTACAATACAAAATAATGCCCAAACACGTATTTTCTTAACTAGAAGCAATAGGAAATATAGCCTTTGTTGAAACCAAATTCCTCTTTGCCTTTCAGGTACGGATTCACTTCAATGTTATGGTAAATTTAACAGAATGATGACACCAAAGAAGACTAAAAAACCCCAAACACTCTCATTGCTTCAATGAGCATGACAGATTTTTGCTATTGTTTCCTACAATTGTTCAGAGTCATTAATGAAGTAATTTTGTTGCCATATTGAACAGCTGGTAGTAAGATATATACTTGATTGCTTAAAATGTACAAAATCACGCCTGCAGCTGCCTGGCAAATATGACCAAGATTTATTAAATTACAAGTGGCATGGACAGTCAGCACAACAACTGAGCAAGAACACGAATTTAAGTCTTCCCATTCAGTCCAACATACTAAACCAGGGGTGTCAAACTCATTTCTTATGTAGGCCAGATTTGACATAAATTGGACTTTGTTGGGCCGGGCCATGTGTGTCGAGCTTATATCTCTGCTACCTGGCATTGCATTTTATGACACACATGGCGCAGCCTGACAAAGTCCAATTTATGTCCAATATGGCCTTCATAAGAGATGAGTTCAACACCCCTGCTCTAAACAATGTCACACTCATCCAAATTATTTTTAAAAAGTAGGGGTCAAGGATCTTGAAGGGCCAAAAATCCCATCTCTCACTGCCACCATACTCTGCTGCTGCTTCCTCCTTCATTCCTCCTCCTCCTGCCATGAACTCCTTCTTTCTTTCCTGATCCTTCCCACTATCTCCTTTCATCCCCATCACTTCCTGCTCCATCCTTACTCCCACCACATAGGGGTAGATGAGCTATTAAGGCCACCAGGAAAAGCCCCTGAGGGCTGATAGCCTAGGGATCTTCCCCACCCACAAGGGCCACCATAGCCCCAGGGCAACCCAGCATGAGATGGGCTGAAGCCACCACTACAACAGTCTGGCAGTCCCTGCCTCACAACCTCCACTTCACAGACCCCACATTGCTGCTCCCGTCCCAGTCCCTGCCTTGCTGGAACCAGTAGTCACTGCCCTGGAAAACCCTGCCCCTGCCACCACTTCCAGGTTTTACCATAGAGTTGCCAGCAATTCCTAGAGCTACCCTTTGTCACTTCTGGGTAGCTCTAGGAATTGCTAGGAATTCTATGGTGAGAACTTCCTGTAATAAGGCCTTGTTTTTCTTTTCATTTTTTCTGCCAGGACATTGTCCCCTCCCCAGTTCTCCCACTGGCACTGTCTGGCATCCCTGTCCTGGTATGAGCAATCTCAACCTCTGTGCTTGTTTGTGTAATGATGCCTTTGCCATCTTCCCAGTTGCCAATTGATCTCAGGTATAAACCCCAGTGCAACAAGATACTTTATCCTGGAAGCAGGCTTCCCCAAATCCCCCAACATCAGTTGTGGGTTTTATCTACTGAGGCATAGTCTTTGTCCTATCAAATGCACATTGTCTTAGCTCTACCAACAGCTACCGGCCACTCTTATGTGCCTCATCTTGATCTGCTGGTTTCTCAGTTCTGTAGCTAATTTATTTATTTATCTTATTTATCTTTATTTTTATACCCCGCCCTCCCCGCGAGCAGGCTCAGGGCGGCTTACAAGGGCACCATGCCAGATAAAACATCATAAAACAAATTTAAAATCAATAAAATAACAATAAAAACTCCAAGTTACAAGTATGTCACAGCAGATCTCCAATAAAGTGCATACTAATTTCCAATAAAGTGCTTCCATGCTTACAATCAGATGGCTTCCTATCAGGTTAGGAGCCCACCAACCACAATCAGGTCTGGACTGCATTCAGGGACTGCATTCAGGTCTGGACTGCATAGCCCTTTAAAGTCCATCTTACACCTTGCCTCCTGTTGGCTGGTATGCACAGTAGTTCAGCAGCAGCTGACAATGCTTGCTGTTGATCTCCTCCCTGCAGCTGTGCATAATGTCCCTACTCCAATCCACGTGAGGGAAAGGGAAAGAGCAGGCAACAGGCCTATATTACTTTCCACCATCAGGCAGGGACACTCTTGATTACCCAGGCCATCTGCTGAATTATTGTGTAGCCCTACTTCTAGAGGGAGAATTACCATAGGTCTGGAAATAGACCCCAAGTAGCAGCAGGCCACAGACAACTACTTGTTTTCTCTATTGTATAAAGCAACCTGGCTCTAGGCAACTTACATAAATGTTATTTTAAAAATGAAAATAACAATATGCTTGGAATCTGGCTGTAACTGCTTCCTACACTGATAAGATGACAAAAGTAATCTCATTTTATATATAATTATGGAGAACAACTTAACCTGAGTCACATAGCCTGTGCAACCAGGCCTTAGATGGGTTCTGATGATTCATGAATACTCAGTGTGATCCAGTGGTGATTGCTAGGGACTTTTGAGGATATAGAGCAATATAACAGCTAAATAGTAAAAGGAAACTGAAATATTTTGAATTGAGCAAATATTTCTTGACTATTTAATTCAAATATAAGCTATAAATATACATCTTGCTGTGATTTGACAAGCAGGATATGAAGCCTCCCTTTCTAGGCCATTGTCTCATTATTTCAGATTTCATTATTTATTGCTTCAAAAACAATATTGTTTTCTTTCCCAGCCACCTCTAATTAAATCATTGTTTGGCAAAGAGCCCGTACTTTCATTATGGAGCAGTGTTTTAATGTTTCAGCATCCTACTCCTATAGTACTTGTATTTGTACAATGTAAAAAAAGCTTAAAATTACAACACACATTTATAGACACAACACACTTAATTAGCAAAATTACATATTCACTTGGATTTAGCAAATGTTGATATATAAACAAGGGCTGTTCCTCCATCAACTTCCCTCCATCTGTTCAATGCCCAACTGTCATAATTTAGATTATAAGCTTTCATGTTCAGGGACCTCGCTCTCCTGTTTACCCTACTTTGAAAATTTTGATTGTTATTGATAGCACTGTTGAAATTAGTGTTTTGTGCAAACAGCAGTGCAGACTTGGACAAATCATAAACTACTGAAATCAACAACAAAACAGTTGGGGAATCTCATTTTCCCTTTCTTTAGTATTTTTTCTTTCCCTTCCTCAGAGCTCTCAAAGCCTATTCGCTTTTCTTGCTGCCTTTTCATTTTCCAACCCACCAGCCATCCTACCTTTATCTGCCCCCATCTTCAGCTCATAAGAACAAAAGAGAAGCCATGTTGAGTCAGGCCAATGTCCCATCCAGTCCAGCTCTCTGTGTCACACAGTGGCCAAACCCAAGTGCAATCAGGAAATCCACCAGTGGGACAAGAACTCCAGAAGTCCTCCCACAGTTGCTCACCCCAGCACCAAGAATACAAAGTATTACTGCCCCGGACATAGTGTTCCATCTATACCTTGTGGCTAATAGCCACTGATGGACTTCTGCTCCATATGTTTATCCAATTCCTTCTTGAAGCTATCTATGCATGTAGCTGCCACCAATACCTGTGGCAGTGAATTCCATATGTTAATTATTCTTTGGGTGAAGAAGTATTCCTTTTATTTGTTCTAAGCCTACTGCTTATTAATTTCATTGAGTGCCCACAAGTTCTTGTACTGTGAGAAAGGGAGTGAAGACAGAGACAAAAATATATTCAGCTTCTCGGCCATTTCGCTATCACCCTGTAGTAATCCTTTTACCTTTTGCCTCCATGGCTGGTGTTCTGTTTCTAGTGTATTTAAAGCCATTTTTATTATTGGTCTTTACAGGGCTTTTTTAGTAGAAAAAGCCCAGCAGGAACTCATTAGCATAATAGGCCACACCCAACAGCAGAAACTCATTAGCTATTAGGCCACACCACTGACAGCACATCTTATTAGCATATTAGGCCACACCCCCATGTTACCAGAAGAGTGGTCATCCAGCCACACCCACCTTTTGCTTCTTATTCTGTTCACCTTGTTTATTGTCAAAACCCAGGGCTTTTTTTGCAGCAGGAATTAATTTGCATGTTAGGCCACATACCCCTAATTTAGCCAATCCTAATGAGTTTCTGCTGTTGGGCATGGCCTATTATGCTAATGAGTTCCTGCTGGGTGTGGCCAACTCAGGAGCCAGCCAGAACTCTGTTCCTGTGCGTTCCTGCCCCAAAATAGCCCTGGGTCTTTATATTTTTTTGCAATGTGCTCCTCATAGTCCCTTTTTGCTTGTGTGATCACCAACTTGCATTTTATTTGCCAGAGCCCGTGCTCCCTTTTATTTACCTCACTCGGACTAGCCTTCCACCACTTAAAGGAATCATTCTTATGTTTACTGCTTCCATTGTTTTGTTCATTAACCATGCAGGCCTTTTTAAAAAAATACCTTCATACCTTCCTAACCCGCAGTATTCACTGTATCTGAGTTTCCAGTATTGTAGTTTTAAATAGTCTCCCAGCTTCCTGAAGGGATTTGATCCTACTTACCTTTTCTTTCAGTTTCTTCTTCACAATCCCTCTCATTTGAGAGAAGTTACCCCTTCTAAAGTTAAATGTGGTTGTGTTTGTCTTTTGGGGCAACTCCCTATTTACATAATTGCTAAACTTAATAGCATTATGGTCTATCACATTTACATCACTCACCAGGTCTTGAGTATTACTTAGGACCAAGTCCAGGATCACCTCCCTCCTGGTAGGTTCTATTATTATTGTCTTTACTGTTTTTGCAACTGGAGTCATAAACAGCAAATCATCATCCCACAATAAACCTTGTTCCACAGGAAAACATGGAAGAATTTAAAGGTTGCTGCTGCAAAAGTTGTCATGTGATTTGACTACAGCTGCTAGAAATTTTGCCACATGCAGAGTAGTATGTATTCATCCCTCAGTAACCAGGATGATTTTGCTTCTGGAGAGCAGAAGTCCCAATTAAATAAAGGGGAGATCAGTTCATCTCTTAGAGCTGAAAATTTGGGACAATCAAGCAAAGTATGATCCACAGAGTCGATTTTACTGCTGCCGCAATTACAGAGTTGATCTGAGTATGAAATCCCATTAAATTTTCCTGACATCACAGCTGATGGTAGGGCATTCAGGCGGTCTAGCATGAATGCTCTTCTATACTTTGGAAGAATTCTCTCAAATAAGTAGGTAGGTTCTGTGACCATCTGCTCCATGGCACAGTCATTGATAGTCTCTAATAACCCAATCTCTTTCTCCTGACTTGAGCACATATTGACCCAATCAATATGTGCATAGTTAAAATCACCTATAATGACACAATTATTTCATCTAGCTGCTTTCCTTGATTTTGTTGCTTTTTTTTAAACAATCCTCTAACCTTTGATCTGGTGGATGATAATAAACCCCCAGAGTTAAGCTTCCTTTTGGGCCCACTATTTCCATCCATACTGTAAGCTAATCCACTTCTCTTAGATTCTCAGTTTTACTGGGCTGAATACCCTGTCTGACATACAAAGCCACTTCATATCCAACCCTTACCTCCCTATCCTTTTGTTGTAATTTATATCCAGGAATCTTTGTATCCCACTGATTATCCTCATCCCACCAAGTTTCTGAAATGCCCACAATGTCTATGTTCTTCTCTGTCACTAAGCATTTCAGCTCCCCTATTTTACCTTGGACACTTTTAGCATTTGCATATAAACATATATAATTTTCCAGACACATTAGGCCTGCGACCTTCCTCTTGTGACCTCTAGACCTTGTCAGGCAGTCAATACTGTTTGTCACCCTCTCAGTGGCCAGTCCTAATCCACTTCCCTCTAGAACAGTAAGAGTTATCCCTTCATCTTTTAGAGATGAGCCATCCCAAACCAGAAACATTTCATCTCCTGTCGACTTCCTTCCAGGATTTAGTATAAAAATCTGCCACCTTTTCAATTTTAAGTGCTGGCAGGCTGGTACCTTCTTGGGACAAGTGAAGGCCATTTCTTTTGTACAGGTCCTGCTTGTTCCAAAAAGCATCCCAGTGCCTAACAAACTTGAACCCTTCCTGCCTACACCATTATCTCATCCATGCATTGAGATTCATAATTTATGCCTATCTAGTTGGCCCTGCACGTGGAACAGGCACTTCTGGAAAGGCTACCTTGGAGGTCCTGGCCTTGAATATCCTGCCTAACAGCCTATATTTTTCCTCCAGGACCACACAACTACATTTCCCCACATCATTAGTGCCAACATGCACCATGACCACTGGCTCCTCCCAGCACTGTCTACCAGAAGAGCACAGTGCAGGATGTCATCTCCTCTGTGACCATCCTGTATGAGGAAGAGGGGCTCAGCATCAGTTCCAATAATTGGCTGACCCTCTTCCAAATAGTGTTAGTCCTCAAGTTCTTCCAAAATACCACCAATGTGCTCTGTGTACATATGGCCAGCCTGGGGCAAGTTATCCCCCTGATTCAAGGGCTGGACCGGGCACTGGCCTCCACATTGAAGCTGGGCCCCAAGAGGACAGCTGTTCTTTCATGGGTCTGGGCCTTGGCAGAGAGGTTGGAGGTGGACATCACCACTAGGGCTGCGGTCATATGGCCCTTTAATGTGGGAGGAAGGGCTGTTTCTCCCCACATTTAAAGGGACCATCTACAACAGCAACAGCTAGTCCCACACCGAAGCAGGCTCAAATGCGGGTTCCTCCCGCATATCCAACCCTGGGAAAATTGACTGTTTTCCCGGGAGTCGCGCGAGGAACCCACATTTGAGCCATCTGGATAGCCCTCTCTCGCAATCATTGAGAGAGCAGGGCTGTCCAGATTGTCCCGGCCACTATTCCCCCCCCCTTTTACGCTTGGGCGCTTGGGCACTCAAGCACCCAAGTGTAAAAGGTGAAAAAAACCCAAAACTTACCAGGCAGCCAGCGGGGCTTGGGAAAGGGTTCCTCCCCCAGCCGCCGCCACCCACCTCTTCCTCTGCTGCCGCTGCCTGCCTCCTCTTCCGCCGACAACTGCCTCCCCTTCTGCCGCCGCCGCCCACTTCCTCCAATGCTGCAGCCTTTGCCGACAGCCTCCACTGCTGAGAACCTCCTTCTTGGCTGCCACCCACCGCTGCCTGCCTCCTTCTCTGCCACAGCCACCCGCCACAGCCACTCGCCGTGGCCACCGCCACTGGGGGTTGGGATGTATAAACATCCCAACCTGAACTTAAGAGAAGCAACTCCTTTAAATCCAGGAGGAGTCCCAGATTTAAAGGGCCATGTGACCACGGCCTAGGTTGCATCCTCTCTAAAAACAAGGGTAGTACAAGCTGGCCTGTAACTATGACCCCCCGATAAAAGGCAGCATTGCTCTTCTGAATGCAGAGCTCATGCAATGGAAGTGTGAGCTGGGCAAAAGAGTATGAAGGCTACAGGCTAACAGACATGGCCAGAAGGAAGAGTGGGTGGAAGAGGCTGGAGGGGAGGAGCCACAGCCCAGCGCCTCTGCCTCGAAGAGCCCAGCCAGGGAGAAGCCCCACTACTGGTTGTCAGTGGTGAATTGGGAAGTCAGCAATGGTAGGGATGTCAGGCGTGTGATGGCAGAGGATTCAGCAGAGGTGATGGTGGAAGAGTACCTTGCTGAGTCCCCTGAGTCCACCTAACACCCAAACCCTTGCAGGGGAGAGGAGTTCACAATCAGAAGGGTATAGAATGTGGGTTCTCAGATGAGGCACCAAGTAGCTAAGCCCCTGCCACTCGGTGTGAGCAGAGAGATGGGGTAGCTCAGAGCCCTGAGTCCACCTATCACACAAACCCCAACAGGGGAGAGGAGTTCACAATCAGGAGGGTATAAAATGTGGATCCTCAACAAAAGCACCCAGTAGCTAAGCCCCCACCGGTTGGCATGAACAGAGAGATAGCATGGCTCAAAGCCCAGAGTTCACCTAACACCCAACCACAGCAGGGGAGAGGTGTTCACAATCAGAAGGGTATAAAATGTGGGTCTTCAGCCAAGGAAACCAGTAGCTAAGCCCCCATGACTCAGCATGAGCAGAGAGATGACATGGGTTAGAGCCCCGAGTCCACCTAACACCCAAATCCCAGCAGGGAAGAGGTGATCACATTCACAATCAGGAATAAATAAATATGCTCTGCTTTTAACACGTTCCCTGCTTCTCTGTCTAACTGCCAACAGCCAACAGAGGAGAGGCAGCGGAGCTTGGCTGAGGGTATACATAGCATTCTGGATCCCTTAGAGCAAAATAGGAACTCTGTTACTGGCAGCTAGCAGTGCGTGTTAAGCTTTGGAGGGCTCCTATTGGTGATTCCAAGGCTGGAGAATTCCACCTCTTCTATTTTTTTGAAGTGTTGCAAACATCTTAATTGAACAGAGACAGTCTGTCTGGAAATGTATCCATTCATGAACCAAAATTCCTGACAAACTTTAGTTCATGAGCCAGTTTGTTCCCATCCCTACCCATGACTTCTGTCCAGCTGGCAGATACTCATACATGTTGCTCTCAGTGCAATACACTAGATAGCCCCCAACCCCCTGCTGGTATTCTACCTTCATAATTGCTTTTATTTTTAAAGCAATTTTTCTGTTTATGTAGAACTGTTTGTGGAAAGTGTGCTTACCCTTTTAGGGATGTGGAGAGACTAGTGCACTGGCTTCCCCACCCTGCTGCCAAACTCGCACCCGCACTTCTACGGAGCTCGCTAGTTTATTCCCTTGTTCCAGACACTTTGTCACTGGACACTTCAGCACCAGAACAGGGCCTGCTTGTAGGAGCCCTAAATAAATAGCTTAGGTTAAACCTCCTTGTAGGGAAAAAAAACGCTTTAAAAATGTGAGAATTAGCTTAAAACAAGTGGGGACCCACAAGAAACTTGTGCGGGAGTGGCTATCCCATTCCCCCCACTTCTGCTTCTTCCCCTCACCCCTACTTCTCTCACACTCTTTCTCCTACCTGCCACCACTTTTCTTCCTCTCTCTCTCTCCCTCCCCTCCATGCCTGTCACTTCCTTTCTGCCCCTACCCCATCCATTTTTCAGCCCCTGTCACTCTTCCGGCCTCTCACCTACTTCCTCTCCCACAGCAGCAGTGGCAGCAGCCACTCTCCAGGAATCACAATGGATTGCCCAAATACAGAGATCAGTTCCTCTTAGGGTGACTAGCTCCAGGTTGGAAAATTCCTGGAGATTTGTATGTGGAGCCTTTGGAGGAGGATGTTTGAGCTTGGAAATGACCTCATCAGGGTATAATACCATAAACCCCACCCTTCAAAGTAGCCATTTTCTCCAGGGGAACTGATCTTCGTCATCTGGAGATCAGTTGTAATTCCAGGAAATCTCCAGACCTGACCTGGAGGCTGGCAACATTAGTTCCTCTGCAGGGAATGACTGCTTTGGAGGGTGGAAACTATGGCATTATACCCCTCTGAGGTCCCTCCCCGACTCAATCCCCACCATCTCCAGGCTCCACCTTGCAAATATCCAGGAATTTCCCAACCTGGAGTTGGCATCCCTATCTTCTTCCCACCCAACAGCCAACCTACCTCTATCTGCCCCTTTGTCTTCACCTTTCCTTCTCCTTTCCCTCTGCAGCCTCTACTGAGGAAAATAATGGTCTTTCTCCACAGTGGGGACTAAAGCAGTTTACATTATTCTCTCCGCTTTTTTATCCACCCAACAACCCTATGAGGTAGGTTAGGCTGAAAGTATGTGACTGGTCCAAAATCACCCAGTGAGCTTCCACAGCAAGATGGGGATATAAACTGGGTCTTGCAAACCCTACTCTGAAGCTCTGAGCATTATATTACACTGACTTTCATAGGGTGGCTGTTGTTGAACAGTAGCAAGCAACGAGGCCTAGTTGAACTATGCAAGTCAGATGGTATCAAGTTACCCAGAGGGTGCTGCTAGGTCTAGGCTTACCAGTCTCCAGGTGGGACCTGGCGATCTCCCAGAATGACAACTGAACTCCAGACAACAGAGATATGTCCTCCTGGAGAAAATGGGTGGACTCAGTGGCATTATGTCCAGCTGAGGCCTTTCCCTCCCCAAACTTTGGACTCCTCAGACTTCACCACAGAATCTCCAGGAATTTCCCAACCTGGAATGGGCAATCCTAGTCCCAGGTCTGGCTCTAAAATAGGCCTGGAAAGTCCTCTGCCCCCTCCCCCTGCCTTTTTAACCAAACCCCCTGCTACTTAGACATTCATATTGCAGGAGGACTCCTTCCCAATCTGAACTCCAGTTTTGCTTTTGCTTCCTGCCATCTTCCCCCACTCATCTCTCTCTGTCTCTGTCTCTCTGTATATCAGCCAGTCTCCCTCTTACTGTCTATGCGGCTGGGCCTGGAGTAGATCCCTGCAGTGGCCAGTTCAAAAGGGGGGGGGGGGAATTCAACCCTCCCCAAGTTTTTAAAAAACTTTTTGGATTTTTCTGCAGACCCACAGAGTCCCCTGAGGCTGTAAAAAAACCTGGTAGGGGAGAGTGTGCCCTCTGCGGAAATTTGCATGCAGAGGGGACTGTTGAG
Source organism: Lepidodactylus listeri (assembly GCA_029233225.1). Taxonomy (NCBI): domain Eukaryota; kingdom Metazoa; phylum Chordata; class Lepidosauria; order Squamata; family Gekkonidae; genus Lepidodactylus; species Lepidodactylus listeri. The sequence goes on from JARCFY010000006.1 coordinate 54,215,275, forward strand.
AATTAGATATATAGTTTTTAGATATAGTTTAATTTATTTATTTATTATTTCGATTTTTACCCTCCCCTCCCCTCTGAAGCAGGCTCAAGGCAGCTCACAAACCAATAAAAACTATATATATATATATTCAGCACAAAAATACATCTAAAACACTACATAATAACAATTAAAACCATTAATATCGATGGCGGTTCTCTGGATAAAGTGCATTCATGGGCGGTCAGCTGTACTACTGCTCTAAAGAGCTTCTAACACTAGGTCAGCCCAGGGGCTATTGGAAAGCCTGCCAGAAAAGCTCCGTTTTCTGTGCGGAGAGCTGTGAGAGGTCCCGCAGGGCCCTGATCTCACCAGGGAGCTCATTCCAGTAAGACAGAGCTGCTAAGGAAAATGCCCTGGTCCTAGTCGATGTCAACCTGGCATCTTTTGGACCAGGGAGGGCCAGGCAGTTTTCTAGTCCTGATCAAAGTCTGGGGGACATGTGGTCCCTCAGGTAGGCAGGTTTACAATAGGACCTCCTATTTTTAAAGCCCTAGTTGCAGTTTGTTTTGTTGTTTCCCTTTTTCTATTATAAAAACCTGCCTAGGGTTTAGCCTTATCTGTGAACTCACTATTCCTAGCCTCTATAGGAGTAATAAAGTTTAAAAGTGATATTAGAGTGTAAGCTAGCCCAGTGCCCTCAGTTTTAGTCCTTGTCCTTTTGTTTGTTTATAATAAATTATAGCCCTGTTGACATGTTACAGTGAATGCACATCCATCCAGCATGCATGTGCATACATCTATTTATAAGATACAGCCAACACACTCTCACTTTCCAATTGAAATCAGGCACTAGTACCTACATAAATGTGGGGTTTGTATCACACACTGTCTGAGAGCCAGTTTGGTGTAGTGGTTAAGTGCACAAACTCTAATCTGGGAGAACCAGGTTTGATTCCCCACTCCTCCACATGCAGTTGCTGGTGTAGCCTTGGGTCAGTCATAAGTTCTTTGAGACCTGTTCTCTCAAAGGCAGTTCTCAAGAGAGCTCTCTCAGCCCCACCTACCTCACAGGGTGTCTGTTGTGGGAAGGGGAAGGGAAAGGAGACTATAAGCCACTCTGAGACTCCTTTGATTAGTGAAAGGCAGGGTATAAATCCAATCTCCTTCTACTCTTCCTCATTCAGCTGTATATGTGTTGAACGTAATGTGCAAATTATTTAACGCACATATTCTTTAAAATCACATTTATACTGTACAAGGCTTGTATGTGCATATACTGAACTTGTGAATGGGGCTTATGTTGCCTTAAAAGATGTACTATCTTAGAATCTTCTTGAAGCAATTTCATAATTGCCCAGCAAGTCACAAGGATGGTATCATTTGAACCTTCCCCAATTTTCCATTCAGAAAAAAGGAGAAGACTGTATTCTCAGTTACATGAGCATGTTGTTAAAACAGCCAAGGAAGACAACAAGTAAAGTTCAGCAATTTGGAAACACTCTGCTTAGAATGTTTACAGGTACTCTTCCTCAGGACTCAAACACAAAATAAATGCAGCTACAATGTTGTTTAGTTTTATAATTATTATTTTACTCATGTCTAGGAACTTTTAAAGCATACCAGTCACATCACTGATCCCCAGAGCAGTCTGTCCTATATGTTGTGTCAAGACTTCATAAAGATTCTTCCACGTACAGTAATTATACTCAACTGGCTGATGTTTGTTTCCTTGGTTTCTATGGATTTATTCATCCAAACACTGGATACGTGAAAGGTCCTTTTGATAAGTATAGCAGTGTCCAGAACATGAAGTGAAATATCAGAAAAAGGAATACTTTTCTGCTAGAATTGGGGGGGAGGGGGAATTGAAATTACTTTTAGGTTTTGTTTTTTTTAAGATCCACCTTCAGAACCACCTTCAGAATAAGGATCACAGCCTGAGCATAGTCCTATCCAGCTCTACTTTGCCTCCTATATTCACTCATTTGCTCTGCAATAGCTTACCATCCACTGATTCAAAAGCCAAGAAGATGTGTGCTCTTTAACTAAAATCCAAGACAAACAAAAAACAATCATTAGCTACACCTTCGAATATACCTTGCTGGTGCTAGGTGTGAAATTTGGGCTGGGCAACACATGGTACCTAACTGGATCCTCCAAAGAGTGACTCTAGTCTAAGCCCACTGAAAATAGTGGGTTTTGAATGGAGTAATGCTCAGTAGGGTTGGATTATTAGTACTGGACTCCTATGTGCATGCATTTACATGTGTGTGCACTGGAGGCAAAATACACCCATCCATCACTGAGATTTTTAAGTTGTAACTCCTGAAGAACCCTGAAAAATGTCAATATATCAAGTCACATAATGATTTTTAACAAACTATCCCAGAAAGAGTCAACAAGGGACAAAATAGGGGCAGAGATTTGGGTCCCAGAGGCCAAGAGTATGCTAGAATTCGGAATGAGGCAGAATGAAGATGCTGATGGTACACAATTCTGGATCTTTCATTTAAGAACTCTGGTTCTGTACGTTTGCCATTTATTCATTGTCTGGCCCCAGTCAAAGATTGGATTTAGATCATCTGATTGCTGATGAATTAAGAAACAGCTGAAACTGTGATGGTCAGCAGAAGAGTTCACTGGAAAGGATGGGTGTTTTTCATCAGGGCTCAGCTACTAATCAGGTACCTTCCATCACTACAACCAACAGGCTTTACTCTACATGGGCAAAATGCCAGAGTCCAAAATGTTTTATCCAATTAGCAGTTTGAGCTCTAGGTAGCAGTGCCTGTCTCAACAAAAGCCATTCACAACATTAGAACAGGAATAATGATGTAATTTTCAGAAACAGGAAAAATAATACTTTGCTTCTTTGATGCCATGGCAAGTTTATTTATTTATTTTGTGTGTCTGTGAAAGGATAGTGAAAAAAATGTAGAATTTTTGTCACCGCTATAATTTCAGCTTCCTTCATTGTATGTTGTAATTACTTAAAATGATATCTTTTTTGTTACATATGGCTTTATTTATGAATTTGTGTGGTTCACTGGGCAACTTTGATTGTTTGACACTGTATGGCAGAAATTAGTTTCTAATGTCATCTGATACTAGTCTATATGCAATCTGCTTAAACAATACCATTGGAAGGGTAGTTGTAGGTTGTCAATAATGAGACTACTTAAATCAAATTAGGTGCATTTATATCTTCCAGCACTGTTGTATGAGGCTACTAGATTAAACTGAGGCAGAAGCCCTATACACTCATTCACTTGAGAACAAATGAATGCATTAAGGATGCTAATTTGGATTGCATGTGATCATCCCATCTACACCCTCCACATGTTCAAGTTTATAATATACCCAGTACCTATAAGCTTATGTTCATATACCTGGGCAATGGAAGATTTTGGATTATACATACAAGTTGTTATATACATTTGGGTATAGGAAGAAGGCCAGTGGTCATAACTCTAATCAGTCCTTGACATGTGCTCACATGTATGCAAGTGAAAACATGGATAGGACTCTAATGAAGACTCCAGTAAAAATCCACATACTAGTGGAATTGCTAAATAAAGATTAAGGATAAAATGATGTAGGCTCCAAAAACTTGGGCTCCAGATATTTCTTCCCTTTGAAGTCATGTTTGTAAAATGGAGGTAAATATATTTTCTCTTATTCTCAAGGTCTCTTTGTTAACCTTTCATTCACCACTGCCCTCCAAGCACTTAACATTATCATTAATTTATTTATTGACATGCATTATTTTGTTTAATTGTTGGAAATGTATTTATTAAAATAATTATATGCCTCCTTCCACAAGTGGATCACACTGAACCACTGGCTTGCAAAAAAAAAAAATTCTAACCCATGGGTGACAGAAAATTAAAATAAAAAACAAAACAAGAAAAACAGCTATACAACTTACCCTCAAAACAATACCTTCCTTCTGAAACTAATGGCAAAATGACCATTATAGCATGGCCCTACATTGATTATAGAGGGTAGATCTCTACCTACCCTCTATAATAAATACAGGGCCATGCTATAATGGCATTCTACAGGAACATTCTACACCTTTTTGGGAAGGACATTCCAGAACACTGCAGCTGTTGAGTGGGCTGCCACTGTGATCAAACAGGGTTCAACCAGGAGGAGGCTTTAGGTGGTTCCGAGGTGATGATCAGGGATATAACTAGTTTAATTTTTTTTTAAAGCAATACAAAGAGCAATCCAGACAAAATGTCTTATTTATATGGATACATTTGTGATATATGGCATATATTCAATTAGATCATTGTGCCTGATGGCCATCAGCCAACTCTTTCATATTAAATTTGTTTACTGTTTTTCATATTTAAAGACCCAGGGGAGAAATCTAGGAAATGGAATTTGATCCTCAGGTTTGGGTGAACAGTATAAAATAAATCCACTAGCTCCCCATTGATAGTGGGGAGAACAGGCTGGTTAAAAACCTAAAATCTCAAATGCTCCCATTTGCCTCCTCAAATTCTGAGTACCCCACCATGATATATTGATGGGATTCATTTCCACCAGATGGTCACATTATTCCAGTGAATGGGAGGTGGGCATCCTGCACATTCTTCCTGCTCCAAACATAGCTCTCCAGTAATCTGGAATTATTTTCCAAAGTTCCTGATCAGGTGAAGAGTTCCTATGCACATAAATCAGTGTATGTACATTTCCAGCTTTCACAACAAATTCTTGGAAATGGGGACAGCTTCATGTACTGAAATCATGCCTAAAAATGGTTATTGCCAGGTATCCAAAGAACAGCTTTAGTCACAGCCAAGGACTTAGTTATGGTATGGTTTGTTTTTTTTAGTAACAGACCCTATGGCATGTCAGAAACTGTATTTGAAACCCTTCATTTCAAAAGAGACTTGAGTCATAGGTGGCACTGTTTGAGGAAGAAGTCCAAAGCTCCCTTGCACACATGGAGTTTTCCAAACAGCTCTTGGGATCTAACCTATGTAAAAAGTGAATTCCAGTGCTTCAGTCCAGAGCCGGGTGTCCCAAGCCAAATGCTTCTCATGTAATCTTCCCAGTAATTCACATCAAAAGAAGGTCAGTTCTATACAAACATCCTTTGTGTGCACAGAACTTTCTCCTGAAGTGAATGTGAAGCATTTGAGCATCCACAGACACTCATGCACTTGCAAGGATAAAATTTTGTACTAACTAGATTTTTAGTTTGGCTCAAAATTTTCACTTAATTAGTTTAATTAGTATGAAACTTTCAGCCTTATAAATCACTGAGAGCTCTTTGCATTTCATGTGGCTATACTGTGGTTGCGGTCACACACACTAAATAATCCACTTTCAATCCACGTTCAATGCACTTTCCAACTGGGTTTTGCAAGTTCACACAGTCAAAATCCAGTTGGAAAGTGCATTGAAAGTGGATTGAAAGTGGATTATTTAGCGTGTGTGACCGCAGCCTTTGAATCTGTATCAGAGACACTGCCTGCTTCATGCCAAATATCATGTAATTGCAGCCAACTAAAAGAAAAGTTAAATATTCTGAGCAGCTCTAAGGGGGCAACTTTTTTCTTTTAAAGTAATCTTTGGAAAGTTGAAAACCAGTGAAAAAAATATTACTTTCCAATGTAAGTAAAAATAACTGAAATGTTATAAATGTCTGAATTTGTCAGAAAATAAAGAGCACAACTAGAAAATGACACTAGATATCTTATGATAATCATTCTGAAATCTATGCAGAAAAAATGCTGAAGTCAACTTCCCAAGGAACTTCAAATACATTATGATGAAAGCCAGCTCACTTACTCAGTCTGCAACAGAACAAAATGTAGTAATTCTGTGCAAGGTGAAAAATGAGCATTCAATAATAATAATAAAATGTTTAAATGTGCAAATTGTTTCCTGGCACTGCTATTTGTGTAAACTGTCTTTTTGCATTCCAATATTCAATGAAATGTTTTCATGAAAAACAAGAGCCCCCCCCCAAAAAAAAACCCCAAGCAGAATATTTTCATCACAGTTATAGCCATTGGTTTGGCGAAAGTAAAGACGACTTGTTGGGAGGCTGTTTCCTGATGACAAACATATTAAGTTATATTTTACCAAACGTTCTTTCTTTAGAATTTGCTTCCTTTTTGCTTCTCTAGGCACAGGAGTGTATAAATAGTAACCATGTCAACGACTACCTATAGCAGCGACACCTATAGTAACTGATGACAGGACAGGCTGATTTCCTATTCTAAGTCTTTGAGCTGGGACACTCAAATGCATTGTGACATATTCAATGGATTTCAGAGAAGGCCCATTCTGGAAGAAAAATATTTGATACCAATGTGTACTTATTTATTTATGGTGTGGTGTAGTTTTCCCTAGCAGCCTCAGGCTGAAGATGAATAAAACTAACAGATACAGATACACTGCATATGTATAACCAGAAGCGAGACAGGATAAGAGATATTGACATTAAATTGGGTCATGACTTTGAGGATCTTAGAATGGGATGTGTAAGATATCAGGTCTAGTAGCAGAATCCAAGTTCTAAGGACCATCAACAGCCATTTATGGGCCCCAGACAAATATTTCCATGACCACACATTTTCAGAAGGTAAGAAGCTAGCAGATAGGGTTGCCAGCTCCGGGGTGGGAAATACCTGGAGATTTTGGGAATGGACCCTGGGGAGGGCAGGGCTTGGGGAGGGGAGGGACCTCAGCAGGATATAACGCCACAAGAGTCCCCCCTTCCAAAGCAGCCATTTTCTCCAGGTGAACTGATGTGGGTTGTCTGGAGATCAATTGTAATAGCGGGAGATCTCCAGGTCTACTTGAGGCTAAAAAGGCAATACAAAAGACTCCATTTAAAACCTTTATTACATTCCCAGCATTCTCTCAGGAAGAACATTATGAGGGGATCTATATTTCTCTCTGTGTTTGGTCCATAATCCACCATGCATCACCAGCCAGCTGATGAACTAATGTTAGTCATGAATTTTAACAAGTTTGTGGCTTGTGAAGCAATGTTTACAAACTGAAGAACTGCAATGAAATTCCATGATTTTTGATGATGTTTATGGCAGTTCGTAAAGCTGCTCAGCTATATGGTTTAAATCTGGTTTAAACCACTGCTTTCTGGTCCCTGAGCAACGGGGACCATCACTTAGCTGTTGGGTTTAAAAGGCTTTAAGCCATTTAAACCCTACTTTTTGCTCCCCGCAGTCATGGGGAGCAGAAAGCAGTCATGGGGAGCAGAAAGCAGGGTTTAAATAGCTCAAAGCCATTTAAACCAAACAGCTGAGCCATGGTCCCTATCCACAAGAAGCCACAGAGAGCAGAAAGCAGAGGTGTAAACTTTAAATGGCTCACAAACAGATATGAACCAGTTCAGTTTGTGAACTGGCATATCGGTTTGTGGTTCAGCCACAAATCTGTCATGGGCTGGGTGCCAGCAGGGCAAGAGGGAGTGAGAGTCCAAGTCCAGTCCAAGGTCAGCAATGAGGGTTAGCAAGCAGGAACAAAGGAAACAGAGTCCAAAGTACAAACCAGGAGTGTAGTCATACAGAGCTGAGGTCAGGGAGCTGAGAGTCAAAGCATGTAGCAGGATGCGGGAACACGGGCGAGGTAGGTGCAGAGCATCATCAAGTTGACTAGTTGCTGGCATGAGGAACCATCATCAGGAGGGGAAGCTAAATACCCTAAATAATTCACAATTAGTGCTCAGCGTGTGCATCCCAGCTTCTGTTAGAACTCAGGGCTGAGGGACCGCCTGCTGCGCAGATGTGCCTCCCTCCACTGGGATGTTCAGTCTTGCCTGAGCTGGTTCTGCAAATGCACTGTCAGAGGAGGTGAGTCAGGGGGGCTGCCCGTCAGGCGTTGTTCCTCTACTGCTGTTGCTGGGACATGTGGTAGGAGTACGCTGGCAAGCTCTGAGGTTTCATCAGGGTCAGGTGTGGGCTCAGCTGGAGCCAGGGCCGCATCCTCAGTAGGACTCATGACAAAACCAAACTGAACTGCAAAAATGTGGTTCGTGCCCATCCCTAATCATGAGAGCCAGCACACTGACCTGGATAGCCCAGGCAAGCCGGATCTCATCAGATCTTGGAAGCTAAGCAAGGTTGACTCTGGCTAATACTTGAATGAGAGACCTCCTTGAAATACCAGAGGAAGGAGGTGGGGGCAGGCTTTATCTGAATATCCTCCAGGCTGCAGTAGGGGTCAGACACCAGTGGTCACCATGACTTCCAGGTGCACACACACTCTCTCACACAAAAAGAACCTAATTCTGAGAGCCAACACTGTTAAGTGGTTAAGAGCAATGGACTCTAATATGGAGAACTGGGTTTGATTCCCCACTCTTCCACAGAAGAACATAAGAAAAGCCAATGTTGGATCAGGCCAGTGGCCCATCCAGTCCAACATTCTGTCACACAGTGGCCAAAAGCACCAGGTACCCTCAGGAGGTCCACCAGTGGGGCCAGGACACTAGAAGCCCTCCCACTGTTGCCCCCCCAAACACCAAGAATACAGAGCATCACTTGCCCCAGACTGAGAGTTCCTATCTATACCTTTAGACTAATAGCCACTGATGGACCTCTGCTCCATATCTATATATCTAATAGCCAAGTGGCCCACCCCCGTGCGGATACCTAAATCTGCATGGGGGGGCACTTGGAGGGCAGAGGGGGGGTTCTGCAGGTGGGGGGTAACCCCCCCGCTTGCAGAAAAATAAAAAAAGTTATAAAAAGTTTTCGGGGGATACTTTAATTTCCCGAAAAGTAAAAACCCGTTCCCTGCGCATGCGCAGGGAACGACTTACCTGGGTGGCGGCGGCGGCGGCAATGGACAAGCGGCAGGGGGGCGAGCGGCGGGCCCGGCGAGGCCCGCCGGGACTCTCTGTGGGGGGAGGGGGAGGAAGGGGGTGAGCGGCGGGCCCGGCGAGGCCCACCGGGACTCTCTGTGGGGGGAGGGGGGAGGGGGGAGGAAGGGGGTGAGCGGCGGGCCCGGCGAGGCCCGCCGGGATGATCTGTGGGGACAGGGGGGAGGAAGGGGGCGAGCGGCGGGCCCGGCGAGGCCCGCCGGGACGATCTGTGGGGGGAGGGGGGAGGAAGGGGGCGAGCGGCGGGATTCTTTGGGGGGGAGGGGGCGAGCTCCTTCTCCCCCCCCGTGAGTATCGCGGGTCCCCAACTTGTGTTTATCTAATTCCCTCTTGAAGCTGTCTATGCTTGTAGCCACTACTTCCTGTGGCAGTGAATTCCATGTGTTAATCACTCTTTGAGTGAAGAAGTACTTCCTTTTATCTATTCTAACCCGACTGCTCAGCAATTTCATGGAGTGCCCACGAGTTCTTGTATTGTGAGAAAGGGAGAAAAGTACTTCTTTCTCTACCTGCTTTATCCCATGCATAATCTTGTAAACCTCGATCATGTCACCCTTCAGCCATCGTTTCTCCAAGCTAAAGAGCCCCAAGCGCCCCAAGTGTTCCAACCCTTTTATCATTCTAGTTGTCCTTTTCTGCACTTTTTCCAGTGCTATAATATCTTTTTTGAGGTGTGGCGACCAGAACTGTACACAGTATTCCAAATGAGATCGCACCGTCGATTTATACAGGGGCATTATGATATTGGCTGATTTGTTTTCAATTCCCTTCCTAATAACCCCCCAGCATAGCGCTGGCCTTTTTCATTGCAGTTGCACACTGTCTCAGCATTTTCATTGATTTATCTACTACGACTCCAAGATCTCTCTCTTGGTCAGTCTCTGCCAATTTGGACCCCCTTAACATGTATTTATAGTTAGGATTTTTGGCTCCAGTGTGCATCACCTTGCACTTGGCCACATTGAACCCCATTTGCTATGCTGATGCCCACTCGCCCATCCTCAATTCCCTTCCTAATAACCCCCAGAATAGCACTGGCCTTTTTCATTGCATACTGCCTCAACATTTTCATTTATTTATCTACTAAGACTCCTTTGGAGTGCCTTACAATCCTCCCTGGTTCTCACCACCCTGAACAACTTTGAGTCATCTGCAAATTTAGCCACTTCATTGCTTACTCCCAACTCCAAATCATTAATAAACAAGTTAAAAAGCATTGGACCGAGTACTGATCCCTGCGGTACCCCACTGCTTACCTCCCTCCACTGAGAAAATTGCCCATTTATACTCACTCTATGTTTCCTTTTAATTAGCCAGTGTTTGATCCACAAAAGGACTTGTCCTTTTATCCCATGACTATTGAGCTTACTTATGAGCCTTTGATGAGGAACTTTATCAAGAGCTTTCTGGAAGTCAATGTAAACAACATCTATTGGGTCCCCCTTGTTCACTCCCTCAAAGAACACTAACAGGTAAGTGAGACAAGATCTTCCCTTACAGAACCCATGCTGAGTCTTCCTCAGTAGATTTTGTTCATCAATGTGCCTACTAATTTTTTCCTTAATAACAGTTTCCACCAACTTACCCGATATCGACATCAGACTGACTGGCCTGTAATTTCCCGGATCTTCTCTGGAACCCTTTTTAAAGATGGGAGTGACATTCACCTGCTGGGTGATTTGGGGCCAGTTACAGTTCGTAGAGAAATAGAAGGTGATTTTAAGCCATTTTGAGACTTCTTAGGGTAGAGAAAAGGGGGGCAGAAAACCAACTCTTCTTCCTTTCCTCTAAGTGGTGCAATGTTTCACTGAGGATTGCCACAGTTTAAGCAAATTCTAAAATGAATGCTTTTCTTCTAATGGCATCTTTTTCAAACTGGGGACTAACATGCCTGCAGCTGTTTTTAACATTTAATTTCTATTGGGTCTCTTGGAAGTCACTTCCTTGTGTGTCATCCTAATGTGCATAACCTGGTTTTACACCAAGCCAACTTTGATCTTGGCCAGATCAATGAGAACTAGAACTTTTAAGGGCCTAGCTCAAGAGAGTTTTCTGAGAGAGGAGATGGCTGTGTTCTTGTGGTACAGTCTCCCAAAGCCTACTTTAGCAGGTGTGAACATTGTTCTAAGCAACTACCTCCAACGCATGAATATTTACTAAGATTAATGGAAGGGGAAGGGTGCTAAATGAAACTAAAGGGACTCCTTGTCACTCACTCTGCTGTTCCTTGATCCATTTCCCTAATGAAGAAGAAACATAACTGTGTACATAATTTTGATTTTGTGTCTGTAAGAGAATGAGACAGACCCCCAGAAAATATGTCTGATGTTTATGAGGGTTGCCAACTGAATGTACATGGTTTCAGTTTGACCTACTGGCAAATCTGACATTTTTCATTTGATATAAAAAATCTGTCTAATTTTTCATCCCATAAAATCTAAAATAGCTAAACTGATAGAAGGTTAGAAAAAAGCAATGAAAAGTCTAAAAGTGATCCTTGCATGTTTTTTTCATGTACAAGTAAGCCAACATTAGCAAATCCACTAAGACAAGGTCTCCATGCTTGTCAAAATGGGATAGCAATTAAAGTGGCATGTATTCTGCACCTCAATTTTTCGGGAATATATTTTTCATGGCTTTGACAGTCAAAAGCTATTTAGATTATTTATGACATTTCCAATGAGTTAGTAATGCTTTTTTATTGCATTGTATTTTGCATAATATAATTTGTCACTATTTCTTTATTAAGCTTGTTTTATATTCATAGTTGTCCCACCACAGTATATTTTCCTCTTTGTCAGCTCAGAACTTCATTATGAAGGATGAGGTTTTATCGTTTCCTAGTGATGCAAATGTCTACAGTGAATAAGTGTCATTATGCAGGAACAGGAATTTAGTTTTCCTCCATTAAGCAAGAAGGCTAATGACTCAACAAGTTTATAGCCCGCCACAAAATTTGATGGCTGGATGTGAGTTAAAACAAATGACTTTCGTACATACATGAAAATTAGGGCTGCTCTTTTGGGATCGGAATTTTACTTCTGTCATGCTCAACATGCTGGCATAAACTGGAAGTGGAGCTTGAGGTATTTTCATGAATATCACCAGTGCTGTCATCCCCCTACCCTGTAAAACAATGCTAAGTAATGGAGCAGATGCTTCCATGCAGAATGTCCCAGGTTCAATCACTGATAGGTAAGAAAGAATCTCAACACACCTAGGAAAGACCTCAGCCAGACTGGCTGGGCACCAAGTACCAGCAAGAGGACACAGGATTCGGTTTAGAGTTGCCAACCTCCAGGTGGCACTTGATGATCTCCCACTATTATAATTGATCTCCAGATGACCAAGATAAGTGTCCCTGGAGAATATGGCTGCTTTGGAAGGTGTAATCCTATCAAAGTGTGTGGGTGAGGCCAGGGGCATGGTTTAGGTGCGCATATAAGCAAACCCCCGAGCCCAGCTCAGACATGTGTTCCTGATAAAGCATGAGCTGATTTCACTTGAAGGCATCTCTGGACTGAGTACTTTACAACTCTATGGCATTAGAACCTGCTGAGGTCCTTCCTTTCTCTAAACTCCACCCTCTCCAGCTGTAATAGTTGCTTGGATGAGTCACCCAAAAGATTTTTATACATACTTTTGTCATGTAAGTTTAGATCAAATGTAAGGACAAATGTAAGGACAATTCCATTCGATACAGGGAGAGTGATTGTCATTGATTTCTTCCTCTTTGCTTCATCACATTCTATGCTGAGTTTCCTAATCCACAGGAATAGCATGGTGGGGAGTACAGTGGACTATAGGAGGAAGGAAGAGGCAAGGAAGATCACAGCTGTGTTCATCATCCCATAGACTGATGTAAATGCCTTGTAGTTAAGAAGTTTCTTCTGTGCTCATAGGAATGGGAACATGCAAGGCATGAGGTTGCTAACATGGGTTTCTCTTACTTTTGCTTACTTACTAGAGTATTTATTCAAATATTTAGTTTAATTCACATATTATATGGTCATGTATTCTAATAGTACTCTATGACACATATGTCTTATCTTAAACAAGGTATATCAATATCTTAAACAAGCACTATTAGTGGCAAATGAATGTGGGCGGGGGAGAAGGTTCTAAAGACTGCTGGAAGAGGAACCCACAATATATTTGTTCTTCCAAAATGTTTGTACAGTGATGGGATCCACCCTGGACTTGCAGGGGCAACTTACCTTGGTTGAGACAAGCCATATACAACTGGATGTAGCAGCCAAGCCAGACCAGAATGCACCCATGACAGGCAACGCTGGGCTGCTGACCCTGGGTTCAGTAATAGAGTTTGGCAGTCAGGTGGAATGTCTCATCATCAAGCCCTGCCTGGGGAAAGGAAGCAGAGGTTTGCAAGCCTCTGTCCTTATTTTTGAGAATTCTTGGAGAACAGGTGAGGTGCCAGAAGACTGGAGGTGAGCAAATGTTGTCCCCATCGTCAAGAAGAGGAAACAGGAGTATCTGGGTAACTACTGACCCGTCAGCTTCACGTCTATACCTGGAAATGTTTTAGAACAAATGATCAAACAGTCCTTGAGAATTTAGAAAGGATGGCTGTGATTATTAAGAGCCAGCATGGATTTCTCAAGAACAAGTCATGTCAGACTAACCTTATCTCTTTTTTCCAGAAAGTTACTACCTTGCTGGATCAGGGAAATGCTGTAGATGAAGTTTATCTTGATTTCAGTAAGGCTTTTTGATAAGGTTCCACATAGAATTCTTGTTGACAAGTTGGTAAAATGTGGTTTGGATCATATTACTTTTAGATGTATCTGTAAATGGTTGAGAGATCGTACCCAAAGGGTGCTTGTGAATGGTTCTTCATCCTCTTGGAGAGGAGTTGACAAGTGGAGTGCCTCAAGGATCCATCCTGGGATCTGTTTTGTTCAACATCTTTATCAATGATTTGGATGAAGGAACAGAGGGAATGCTTATTAAATTTTCAGATGATACTAAATTTAGGTAGAAAAATTAAATGCATAATGTCTGCATAATTATAGGATGGGAGAGATTTGCCTTGGCAGTAGTATGTGCGAAAAGGATCTAGGGGGTCTTAGTAGACCATACATTGAACACAAGTAGTGTGTTGCAGTAGCTAGAAAGTCAAATGTGATTTTGGGCTGTATCAACAGAAGTATAGTGTCCAGATCACGTGAAGTGATGGTATCACTTTACTCTCCTCTGGTTAGATGTCACCTACAGTATTATGTTCAGTTTTGGACACCACAATTTAAGAAACATATAGACAAGCTGGAACTTGTTCAGAGGATGTCAGTGAAGATGGTGAGGGGTCTGGAGACTAAGCCCTATGAAGAAAGGTTGAAGGAGCTCAGTATGCTTAGCCTGGAGAAGAGATAACTGAGAAGTAATATGATAACTATCTTCAAGTATGTGAAGGGCTGTCATATAAAGGATGGTGTGGAGTTGTTTTCTGTTGCCTCAGAAGGTTGGACCAGAACCAGTGGGTAGAAATTAAATCAAAAGAGTTTTCAGGTAAACATCAGGAAGAACTTCCTGACAGAGCAGTTCCTTAGTGCAACAGGCTTCCTCAGGAGGTGGTGGGCTGTCTTTCTTTGGAGGTTTTTCAATAGAGGCTGGATGGCCAACTGACAGCAATGCTGATTCTGTGAACTTAAGCAGACCATGAGAGGGAGGGCAGGAAGGGTTGCATCAGTGTTTAGTTCTTGTGGCCCTTTCTTACATGCCCAGGGAAATGCTGATTGCCACTTTGGGGTCAGGAAGCAATTTTTCTCCAGGCCAGTTTGTCCGGGAATCCTGGAAGGGGTTTTTTGCCATCTTCTTGGCATGGAGCAGGGGTCACTGGAGGTATGGTGGGACATAGTTGTGAATTTCCTGCATTGTGCAGGGGGTTGGACTAGATGATCTAGGAGGTCCCTTCCAACTCTATGATTCTATGATTCTAACCCAGGAGGCAGCTGCAACTGATACACGGCTTTGGGACACTAGAGGGGAAGGGATCAGACGGGTGTCCTATCAAAGAAGGATCTGCATCAGGCCAGGAAAGAAGAAATATCCCTGCTCAGACAGTGTGTAAGGGAAGGTCATGGCAGAGTAAGGGCAACGTGGACTTGGCCAGGGGGAATGTCACAATGGCAAAACTATTATTAAGGGATATACTTTTTTATGTAGTGCTGAGCAAGCCACTAAGACTTGGCCTGTTCTTCTGTACAAGTTTTATGATTAGGGCAGGTATAGGCTTCAGATAAAGTTGTAAGAAGGCTTGAACAATGTGCCAATTGTCTGTAGCAACACAAAGGGCTGTGAAGTAAAATTTCAAAATGTTACTACTCCTCTCTCCTGTGAGCAATTCTTCCCTTGATTGTGTGACATGCCGTAGGTTCCAATTGGCAGCCTCCACTTTGTGCTACAAAAGAAAACAAGTTTCCCGACTAGAATGTGTAATGCTGGGTTTTATAGAAGAAGAAAATACATGAGGCAGTTCACAAGCTGGCTTTCAGTAAGTTCTACATATTAACAGTCACAAAAATGAGGTTTCTGCCCTGAGGCATTGAACTCAATCACTTCATCTCTCCAAGTAGAAACCCTATTTTAGCTTCCCCACAGGCACACACTCACATGGCAGTCATTTTGAATTTTAAATCCAAGAATGAACTGAATGGCTTTTTACGATTTTCTCTCAATATTGCAATTGCAGAAATCATTTGTGATTGAAACAAATCACATTTGGGTCTCTGAGAAGCTCATTGAACAAGGCAATGCTTACTGCTATTCAGAGGGAAACTATTATTATTACTACTACTACTATTACTACTACTATTACTACTACTACTACTACTACTATTACTATTACCACCATCATTGTCATCATCATTATTATCTTCATTTATATTCTGCCTTCCTCACTGGGACTCAAGGCAGATTACAAATACAATCACAATGATTCAGTCAAT
Source organism: Lepidodactylus listeri (assembly GCA_029233225.1). Classification (NCBI taxonomy): domain Eukaryota; kingdom Metazoa; phylum Chordata; class Lepidosauria; order Squamata; family Gekkonidae; genus Lepidodactylus; species Lepidodactylus listeri. The sequence continues at coordinate 54,231,091 of JARCFY010000006.1, forward strand.
CAGCAAGCAAATTACCAAGTACAATAAATAAACATTTGAGTTTAACAGCAAAGATTCCTACTAAAGCAGAATGATGCAGTGGGACTGGGAGGATTATAAGAATGAGACCAAGGGCGTAGAGTTTTGTAAATTCCGGGGGGGGGGGGCTCTTTAGTTCATGCACTTTGCATGCCCGCTTGCTGGGGCGATGTCCCCCCCCCCACCGGGAAACCTCCACACCTCCCCGGGCCCTTCCAAGGCCCGCCAGCCGATGCTGCCGGGGCCTCTCTCTCCCCCCCCTCCTTCCCTCTCCCTTGACCGGGAAAAGAGGGAGGGAGAGGGAAGGATAGGTGGCCAGACGGGGGGGGGGGAGGCACCGGCAGCAGCAGCTGCTGGCCTCAGAAGGGCCCTGGGAGGCACGGCAGCAGGCACTATGTTTTCCCGGGGGGGGCTCAGTCCCCCCCGGGAAATTGCGGGGGAGGCTCGAGCCCCCCCCCCCCCGTAGTCTATGCCTATGGATGAGACAGACCATTCAGGCAGTCACTAAGTGGAGTGCAAAATATGATAAAACAATTCAGTCCAATGACAAAGATTCCTTATCTTCTGATACAAGCTGGCATAACTTGTGATCCAACAAGTTGAATTCAACACATGAAGGATGACAATGCCTAGTTTTCCTGGTGATAGGGGCTTAGATTCTACCTAAAATTTCCACGGGCAGAAGTATTCCTGTCTTTGGAAGTGCACTTCCCTGCCCCCTCCCACTGAAGTCCCAAAAGCCCCAGGGAACTGGGGACCCCCACATAGTTTGGGGAGGGTCAGATGTGGGAAGGGGTAATTGGCAAAGTCCCCCCCCCCCCGTGTATCCAACCCAAGGGCTGAAGCAGCAGGGAGGAGAGCAGGTTGTCAATTAACTAGCAGACCTCAACACACATATGTGGTTGGCCACATTATCTTTGTGGTTCCCAAGTTATACAGCCCTAATGTAACTTGTAAAAGATGAAATGCAAACTGGGTATTCTTTGTGTCCCAGAGAAGAATCTCCAACAAAGCTGACAAAGCAATGAGAACATACAGAGGGCACAGTGATTCCAAAGTTAAGCATTTTTAAGCAGGGGTCCGTTGGAGCGGGAGCGCACAGGAGCGCAGCTCCGGGAGTGAGGAGCCCAGGGGGTGGGCACATGACCAAGCCCCGCCCCCTCCTCAGCTTCCCCGAGCAGGGCAGAGGTGCAGCGCCCCAGGGAAAGCCCTGCTAGGGTCTTTATTGTTTTTAATGTTTTGTTTTAATATTGATAATTTTATCATTGTACCTTTTATGACTGTGTGCTGCTTTTCCAGAGACTTGCTCAAGTTGGCATATAAATTTTCTAAGTATACCATTTTTTATCTGGGCACACGGCACATGAGTACTGGAGAAATTTCACCAACCCTTCAGCAGCTTCCACCCCATCAGTTTGGTGTAGTGGTCAGGAGTTGTACTCTAATCTGGGAGAACCGGGTTTGATTCCCCACTCCTCCACATGCAGCTGCTGGTGTGACCTTGGGCCAGTCACAAGTTCTCTCAGAGCTGTTCTCTCAAGAGCAGTTCTCAAAAGACCTCTCTCAGCCCCACCTACCTCACAGGGTGTCTTGTTGTGGGGAGGGGAAGGGAAAGGGATGGGAGGTGCACATGTTCTGGGTATCTCAAGTCTACTTGAAACCTGGTGGTTTCAAGGGAGCAGGAAGGGAATGAGGGTGTGTTCTTTACGCTTATTTTTATTGCACAAAGTATTGGATGGGGAAGGGGATGGAGGAAGAGCAGGTCAGTTTCACTCACCTGTGGAGTGGAGCCTGAGGGGTGGGTGTTGCCTTCTGACACACTTCCGGTATGTTAGGGGGTGTGGTATATGCAAATGAGTTATGCAAATGAGTTATGCTAATGAGTTATGCTAATGAGCTCTTGCACCTCTTTTTCTATGAAATGACCCCTGTTTTTAAGACCCTGCTTTCAAATTCTACCTCTGTGCTGCATGACAGCTGCTTAAAAAAATTCAGAAAACGTTATAAAAGTTCAAGAGGAATAAGGAGCAAATATTTCAGGTGCAGAATTTAAATCTGAACTATCTAACAGATGTTCATTAAGGTCACAAAGAAATGGTTTGCAGAATCTCTGAGTTTTGTTAAAGTTGTACTGTATGCCCATCTGAATAAAAAAAGCATATTAGTACAATGCTGATAAATCTCTAGGAAATGATAAAGTCGGGTTATGAAAAGGTCCTTAAGAATGTTTCAATGACAGTGACTTGCACAGCCTAGAGCAGAAAGTCTCTTGGTAACAGCAAGCCAACATGCAGCTTTTCTCACCACAACAAAAGGAAGTTTAAGGGATTGTATTACACATTTGTTTAAGAAAGAACATGTTAACTTCCATATGGATTGTCAAACAATGTGTTCACTGGAAAGCATGTTTACCTTTTAAAGAGCGCAGTAAAGGTCAGGGATCTGAGAAAAAATATTTGTATTTTGAGTAATATGATCAGCTCTGCAATCTGAAGTAGAAACATTTATGTCAGAAGAAAGATGTTGACAAAGTGAAGCCTGTAGGACTAGGATTGCCAGTATCTACTCCAAACAAGGAGACAGATTCACAGCTCAAAAAGGTTACCAGCCATCAGTCAAGGGTACATTTTTAAAGTTGTAGTAGATTTCCATTTATTTCTTGGGGGCTTAGAGATGTATGCACTTCTGTGGTCCTGACAATAAGAAACCAAAGTAAACCTCACTACATTAAAAAAAACAAAAACAAAAAACAAAAAACAAAACTGAAGCCACAAGTTTGAAGAAAAAGGCATTTATGACATTTATAAATCTGCTGAAGACATTTCTGAGCTTGAATATTCACATTTAAATATTTTCCTTTGCAGACTTCATATTATTGTTTATGCAAAAAAAACCCCAAACCCCTGTAATGCTTTAAGTAAGAGGCATTTCCTTATATTAGATGTTCACTTTCATGCTGTTCACCTAGTTATTTCTTAGTTTGAAAACATTCTGTTCTATCTACAGTACAGCATTCATCATCTGACTGTAACTCTCTGGATAAGTCAATTCCCAGCCAGACTTCTTAGTTATAGAACAGTATAAATGTGTAGTACAGGAAAACCAAAGTGGAGGTTTGGAAATCATTGCTTTAATTTACCATTTGTCATCAATTTCAACAATAGACCTGTTTACATACCTAGCAGTCATCTTCTATGCATAGCAAAGGCCCAGTTCTTTTTATACACCAAGGTATGTGTATGTTAAGAGCTGTCAAGTTGGTTCCAACTTAGTGTGACCCTATGTATTAATGTACTCCAAAATATCCTGTCATTAACAACCTTGCTCTGGTCTTGCAAACTAAAGGCTGTGGCTTCCTTGATTGAGTCAATCCATCTCAAGATGGGTCTTCCTCTTCTCTTGCTCCCTTCAACTTTTCCTAGCATTATTGTATTTTCCTGTGAGTCTTGTCTTTTCATGATGTGACTGAAGTATGATAGCCTCAGTTTAGCCATTTTAGCTTCTAGGGAGAGTTCAGGCATGATTTGATCTAGAACCCAACTTATTTGTCTTTTTGTAGGTCTACAGTTTGTAAAACTCCTCCAACACCACATTTCAAATAAATCAACTTTCTTCCTGTCAGCTTTCTTCATTGTCCAAATTTCACATCCATATAGAGTAATGGGGCATGAATTATCATTATCTTGTTCACCAGTAACACAGCCTTACACCTAAGGATCTTTTCTAGCTCCTTTATGGCTGCCTTTCCCAGTCTCAATTTCCAGTGCTTTGCTTGCTTGCTTGTTTGTTTGTTTACAGGTGAATGATACCAGCTGGATTCAATGTTCAGATTTCTTTTTTAAAAAATATTTTATTAATTTTCCATTTCTATAGTTACAAACATGGTGGAGCCATCAATACAAGAAAAATAGCTAATCATTCAAATACAAATGGCTCATTATTATTTATTCTGAGCCCTATTTAAAAAAAATTAAGATTCATCCAGTTATAAACTTTATCCCAGTTTTCCCAGAATTTATCCTCAGATTTATTACAACATATCACACTTAACCTGTCCATTTCTGCAATTTCCAAAAGTTTGTATTTCAAGTCTTCTTCTGTCGGGGTATATAAATACAATTGTTTGAAGTACTGGGAAAACATTTTGCAATCTTATCTGAGGACCAATACCATCTATAAAAAATCTTGTAGATGTTTTCCTTATATGATATTGATCAAATAAATTTAGCTGATATCCAAATTTTAGACCAAGTATCTGTCTCGATCGTGTGACCTATATCTTTCATCCAAGATATCATTGGTGATTTAATTAGTTCATCTGCCAAATATTCCATAAGGAGCCAGCTGTAAAGTTTCTGAATCAGTTTATCACTTGTTGAGAGCCAGCTCTTATCTAAATCATTCAAAGAATCATAGAAACCTATCTTTTTGTCTTCTTTGAACCTGGACTTCAACTGTGCTTTTTCCCACCAAGATAATTTAACATTTTGTTTTACAAGTAAGTCTTCTGTTTTCAATTCATTATTTTTATCCAGTAATTTATCATAACAACCTTTATTATTTTCTGATAATAATGCTGGTCTTACGAACGCCTCCAGTGGAGAAACCCATTTAGGCACCTTATTATATACTTTTTCTTTTATCTCTTTCCATATTTTACAAACGTAGGCATGCCAACCCATAACTAAATTGTGTCCTTCCAATTTTAATAACCTTGTATTTTCTAATTTGATCCAATCTTTTATCCAACTCATTGCTGCTGCAGTATAATACAGATACCAATTTGGTACCGCTAGACCACCTCTCTCTTTTTTATCTTTGTAAATTTTTCCACTTGATTCTTGCTCTTTTACCTTGCCAAATAAATTGCTTACAGATTCTATCTAAATCCATAAAATATTTAAATTTTTTAACAATTGGTAATTTTTTAACAACCTAACAATGTTCAGATTTCTGAGGTGATTAATCTCTGTCACGAGTTTATTCTGTAAAATATTTAATTGACCAAACTAACTTAGAAAAATTCCCTCCAATATTTATATACAACCAGATGCAATTGTCTTTAAGAAACCATTTTGGAAACTGAATTAGACTGAAGAAACATTAGCTAGACAGCACGGCCATATAGAGATGTGCATTCCGATATATCCTTTCCAAAAATATACTTGAAAAACACCTTATTAGTATTTTTTGGATATGTTCCGAGTCCAGATTCATGCTAGAGAATCCTGGTCAATCCCAGCATCCTGATTCCAAATATTCCTGGCAATATGCAGGAATATCTGGGGCTCACGTTTTACAGCACCAAACTTGTTTTGTCTTAGCTTTGCCTCAGTACCCAAATGAAGACTCGAGACAACAGTGTGAGTTAAATTAGTTTATTTAAATGTATTCAAATCTGCTGATCTATGTCATCAGTTAATTATGTTAATATTTAATTGAAGGTGGGCTGCCATGAACAGGCTGTCTTTCTTCTGGCAAATCCACCTGGCTCCAAATTCCCCAGCTCCAGCCCCCGCCTGATGCACCATTAAGCCTTCCACTCCAATTGCTTCTCATATCTGCTTTGACCTCCTCTCCCCTGCCCTCGAAGCAGCCTGCAGTCTGAAATGGGACCAATTAATATACTCCATCTTCCTATTTGTAATATTATTAAAGTTTTAATTGTTTTATCTTGATATTTTTATGAATGATGTACATTGCCCAGAGCCCTGCACTGCAGAGATTGGGCAATTAACAAATTTAATATATAAAATAAATAAAATAAAATAAAGTCATTACTATATTTAGGAAGATGTTGCTAAGCACCAAAGGCACTCCTTTCCAAGCCCCATCCCACCATCCAGCAAGTGGTGGCCTGTTCAGGACATGCCCTCTATTATGACTTCACCCACTTCCCTCCCTCAACGGCAAGATTTTCCCTCCGATTTTGGCCCTTTCTGACTGAGCAGCTCCTTCTATCTATTTTCTTCTTTTCTGAATATCTATGACTGTCCCACCCTGTTGCAGTATGGCATTTTGCCCAGGAACTTGAGGGATGGGACAAGTTTACCTTCTTAATTTAAACTTCTGAAATGTCACACAAGAGGCTTTCTAAAGTTCAAAAATAAAATATTTTATCCAACATAGAGGGGGAAAGGTCATGTGAAATCAGGGGTAAAATGTCTGAGGTAAATCAATAATGAACTCTGAGGTAAAGGCACAGACTACAGTTCATATGTTTCAAGCAACTGAGAGTTTCTTAAGATATTTACATGAGTTGAAATCTTTAAGATGAGAGGCTTTTGTTTCAGTGTTTCCTAAACACTCCAGTATACTTCCTTGAGTTTGACTGACTCTTCAGGTTTCAGCAAGCACTCTCTAAACACCCCAGCCCAGTAATCACTCCACTCCTTAGAACTATCTCCCTTTTTAACTGGGTAGGGAATCTCTTCTCTCCAGGGTTCATTTCATAGAAAAAGAGGTGCAGGAGCTCATTAGCATATCTATTAGCATAACTCATTAGCATACGCCACACCCCCTGACATCACCGGAAGTGTGTCAGAAAGGGAAGCAAAAGGGGGGGCATCTTCAAAAGCCTCCCCTCCCCTTCCCCAGCTGGGCAGCCAAATGTCAGTTTCAGCCCCATTATACCCTATCGGCCATTGAAATCAATGGCAAAAACTCATAGGGTATATGAGGGCTGGAGGAGAGGGGGTTTGAGGGAGGGGCTCCAAACTTTCAGGGTAGCTGCTGGGGCCTCTCCCTGAAATATTCACCATGTTTCAAGAAGATTGAACCACGGGGTCCAATTCTACAGACCCCAAACAGGTTGCCCCCTCCCCTCCATTGTTCTCTATGGTGGGAAAAAACATTACTTTTTCCCACCATAAAGAACAATGGAGGGAATGGGGGCAACCTTTTGGGGGCATCTTCAAAAGCAGCAGCTACCTTGCAAGTTTGGAGCCTCTCCCTCAAACCCCCTCCCCTCCAGCTGCTTTTTAAGCTGCCACCAAATTTCAGCAACAATTTGGTAGCGGGCCGAATCAGATCAGAGCATCTGATTCGCCCCATGGCTGCCCTAGTGTCCACTCTTGAGCTGGCGGAGCTCTGCTCCACCTAGCTCCTGCCCAAAATGACCCCTGCTTCTCTCACTATCCCTTTTTCTGGCTTGAATGGGAGTTTTTACTGATCTACCCACTCCTCCTTGCCAACATTCCCAGTTATCCATTTGTGTTAAACTGCTCTCAGTAAGGCCTAAACACAAACACAGTCAGCACCCCACTGTTCTCCATCAGGGCTAGACTCAGACTGAATTCTCCTCAGCATTCAATTCTTTTTTAAAAATCATTTTATTTATAATTTCCAATTAATACAACATTCTCTTCTAGCAGACTAGCTTTCAAAACGTTGTCCCAAAATCCAAACAAAAACCATGGCATTAACAAGTTATAATTGTAGTATCACTTTTGGACAGATAAGTTTAACCAGTTGTACCACTTGTGCCAGCAAGCAAAAAAACTCTCATCCTCTCTACCCTTAATTCTTGTTGTCAATAAATCCATTTTAGCTACATTAAAAAGTTTTACAATAAATTCATGTCTGTCTGGTATTTCCTCCGACTTCCAATAACTAGCATGCACAATTCGGACTGCTGTTACAGCATGTATTTAAAAAAACCCAGTCATCTTTTGTATAAGAGTCCAAAATAACATTTAAAAGAAACATTTTGGGTTTAAATGAGAACTTAATTAACATAACTTCTTGCAACAACTTCTTAACCATCAACCAAAATTTACGAGCTCGGTCGCAGAGCCATCATATATAAAAATAAGTGCCCACATTCTTTTTACACTTCCAACATGTATTAGAAATCAACGGGGAGTTAGATAGCCTAACAGGAGATAAATGCCAGCGAAAAAACTTTTTATGGATATTTTCTTTAAATGCTGTCGCTTTAGTCAGCTTAATGTTGGTCCTCCATATTTTGGCCCACGAATCCAGATCTATAGTGTGACCCAGGTCACGTGCCCATACTATCATTGAGGGCTTAACTAATTCATCTGCCATTTTAAAATTCAGAAGGAATCCATATAATCTCTTAATCAAATATTTATCCGTGCTCATACAAATTTTGTCTAAATCAGTTGTACTCTTATAAAAGCCATTAACTTGTCAGCATTATATCTAGATTTAAGCTGTAGCTCTTCCCACCATGTTAAACAAACATTCTGTTGTTGCAATATTGATATGTTCTTCAAGTTTCCCTCATTGTCCAACAATTCGCCGTAAGTCATCTTTTTCTCTTCTAATAAAAGGGAAGGCCTAAAAATCCTCTAAAGGTGATACCCATAAGGGAATTCTTAAATAAAACAAGCATTTAATCTCATCCCATAACTTATAAAGTGAACCCCTTATTATATGTTGTTTGAAATGAGCTCTGTCCTTACTGTACCACAAATAAGCGTGCCAGCCCATTGCTAAATCATGGCCTTCCAGTGTCAATGTTCCAGTTCTCAACATCTCTCAGTCCAATCCAGTCTTTCAACCAAACCATGGCTGAGGCTTTATAATATAAGTACCAGTCAGGTAATCCCAAACCCCCTCGGTCCCGACTATCCTGTAGGTCCTTGAGCCTTATCCGGGGGGGTTTGGCCTGCCAAACATAACTTGATACTATCTTTTCCAGTTTTTAAAAAAAGATCTGATTTTTTAGAATAGGAATGGTTTGAAATAAAAAGATAACACATGGAAGTACTGACGTTTTGATTGTGGCAATTCTACCGTACATAGAAAGTTGTATATTCCCCCATTTAGTAAGGTCTTCTTTAACTTCTGCTAACAAGATCTTATAATTATCATTGAAGAGAGAGCTACATCTGTTAGTTAGCCAGACACGAAGAAAAATACGTAAAGTCTCTTATGCATATTCCGGACCCTTCAAAAGTCGGTTAATTTAAACTCTTCTGCTAGCTGTAAAAAAGAAAAGGGAAGCTGATTACCTTTTAGGCCTGAAACTCTTCCTGTCTATTTTCTCATCCACTACAGCACTGAAATCGCCAACCACACAGAGTTCTTCACATGAGTGAAGAGTCAACAATTCACGGAGATGAAGAAAAAAGACTCCTGGCTTTGATTAGGAGCGTAAATGTTAACCAATAGTGTTGGTCTAAAATATCTAAAAATTCTTACCATCACTATTCTGCCATCATCAGAAGCATGTACTAACTCAGGTTGCAAAGATGGTCTCACATACGTTACCACTCCTTTTTTCTTTTTATCTTTATCAGCTGCCACAAAACTTAGTCCCAACTTCTTATATTCAAGATAGTTGACATCTTTACCCCTTATGTGAGTCTCTTGCAAACAGATAATGTCCAAGTTCATTTTACTTAATTGGTGTAGAGTTCTTTTCCTCAGCATTCAATTCTGAAGTCTCTCACTGCTCAGCTCACATTAATGAATCAAATTCCTTCGAGTGGCCTGTCACTCAAGGCTCTCTGGCTGTGAGGCATTAACCCTTCACAGTACATTACTTGTTTACACACTTAAGAGCTTTTAAAGTGCAGTCCGTCACACCCTCCATCATGCTTGATGGCTCATGGAGCTCACCACTTATCTCAACCTTACATGAGCAACCAGCCCTATCCCTGCCAAACAAGGGAGTTAGCCTTGCTTAACACCCCTTGCCCCACCTGAGAACTATAACTTCACACAGGCCCTGAAGTAGATCAGCTAACTACAAATCACAACCCTCTGAGAGAGATGAACCCGATCATCCATCAAATAGATGAGGAATATTGAAACGGATTGCCTGATGAGAAATGTAAGCCCCACTGCTGGCCAAAACAGCTTTCGTATGACCAAGTCCACCGTGCGTCATGCATTTCAATCCTTGGGGGCTCAACTGCTCCCCTCCAACTCTGCCTTTGCAAAGCTCATACCAAGCGATCATGACTCCCAGTAATACTCCCTTACCCTATTTAAATACTGAATTCTTCTGTGCCTAAGCACGAATCTCTGTGTTTGCAAAAGGTCATTCTCACCCAAATGCAATACCAGGATCCCAGAATGACTGCCCTCTCTCAAAACCTGGTGGAGACAAGGCAGTAGTTATTCCACAACAACCCTCTGCTACCACACTGCAGCACACTGCCAAGGAGATACAATCTCAGCTACATTCCGATTCCAGTGCCGGCAACTGCTGGTCCCGAATACAATGGAATGTCCTAGTAGTAGCATTCTGACTGGACTCCTTGGTATTCCTGAAATATAAATTCAAGCTGCTTATCTAATATATGACTTGAAAGCTATAGCTTCCATCTCTCCATTATTCAAATAGCTTGATCAGACATTCTAAAGCTGGTTGCTGTATGCACTGCACCTTTGTGGAATACACGAGTGTCACATTCAGCTGCAGGTAAGCCTGCTGCTGCCAAAACACCTCTGTCCAATCATCATAACTGGAATTGAGTTATTGGGCTACTGTTGGCATGCTGGAAAGGATAACCTGAGCACCTGCCACTGAACACCAAGAATTCAGACAGCACTTGCACCAAGCATAGCTGGGTTTCACTGTGGTCCCAAGGACCATCGTGACACTCTGGCTATGCTGATCAGTTATGGATATATGCATCAGCAACAAATATCTCCTGCAACCAGCTTCAAATCCACCACTTGCAGAGCTGTCTGTTAAATATTTCAGTGCAATGCTGCCAACAATTCACTGCTCCTCAGAGCTGCATAGAAGACTGTTAAGCTGCCACATAAGTATCCCTATGACCTACTGCCCAGCTAAATCCAAGTGCTGCTAGATCTGACCTTTGCCTAGAGAGACCTTTGCCTAGACCTTTGATAGCTCTAGATGCCAACCCTTATCCTTATAACTTATACTCTATAGGCAAAGGTCAGATCTGTGTTATACCCTCTTGGTCGTGAAAAGATTGGGAACCCCTTACATTGCTTCTCCTAGGCCATCTTTGTGCAAAGTGCCAATGAGGTCATTATTAGAGATGAGCATGAACTGGCTCATGAACCTTTGTTCATGATGAATTTTGGCTGGTTTGTAGTTTGCGAACTGAAGCTCAGAGCCATTTAAACCAAACAGCTGAGCAGTGGCTGTTTGAAAACTCCTGCTTTCTGCTCCCTGGGAAAAGCTGCAGGGAGCAGAAAGCAGGGGTTTAAATATTAAATGGCTCACAAACTGATATAAACCAGTTCAGTTTGTGAACCAACATATCGGTTTGTCGTTCGGTTCATGATCCATGAACTGAACCACAAAAATGCAGTTTGTTCTCATCTCTAATTACGGTGTAACTCAGGGTCTAGGGCTGCACACATCCTGAACATTCCATCATATCTAAATGCCATCATACACAACATATGTCCTGTGGATCATATCTAGATTTTTAATTAATGCAGGTGCCTTTTCCAGTTGAACCTATACCACCACAGCCATGTAAATGCTATACTCAGTGAGCCTGTTATCCCATGTAAAGTCATCTGACTTCTTCCTTATTTTCTCTGTCTCCTTGTCAATCTTCCTTTCATCCTTCACTTCCCGTTCCCAAAACTGCAATATGTCCATATATTCCCCTTGCCATATCTTTAATATAGTAACTGGCAACAGATGATTGCCCCAAGGCAAGTAGCTCTCCCCATAGGGAAAATGTTTGAGTGGGACAGATTGTTGCCCCAACTTGCCAAGACCCTATTAGTGTTCCTGGCAGCCTCCCTTGTTGGTGTACCTGGATTGACAATAAAGAACTCACGTAATCTTAATGGTTTGACTTGCTTGGTGCTTAAAGGGATGAATGAAACCTCAAAAGCCTTGGGTGATTTACTGCAAGACCTTAAGGCTACAGAAAGAACCACCATTCAGAACCGGGTGGCTATTGATTACTTGCTTCTAAAAGCAAACCATGGATGTGAAGAATTTGAAGGGATGTGTTGTTTGAATCTCAGTGATCATTCACAGTCCATAGAGTCATATATCACAAAGCTTCGAGTCTTGACTAAAAAAGTTACAATAAGTAAAGGTTGGCTAGGGGACTTGTTTGGAGGATTTGGCACATGATTTCATAATTTGGGGTCAGGCATAAAGCTTGCCCTTGGATATATAATTTTAATTGTGTTTCTTGTTGTCAGCATATGCACATATATTCAATATATTCCATATATCATCTCTTGTATCAAAGCTGCACTGACTAAACCTAAGCTGCAACATTCCCCCAGAACTGACAGGATGCCAGAGCTTATACAGGTGTAAGATGAGCTCCGGTAGGTATCAGTGAACTATAAATCTTCACTTTACCAAGAAAGGGGGGGTTTATTGTACACACAATTTATGAAACACTGTTATACACTCTGCCACTGACTTGATGTGGCTAGCCTTAGTGAGCACACTTAACGTCTCTAACATACATAGACATACAGATATGCTAAGTGCCATTGATGATCCTAATCACTGAAGCAGAAATAATTTTTTACAGAATATTACATTAATCTAAGTATGTCTACAGTATGATTAAGAACAGCAAGATTACAATATTTTGTGTCACTAAATTCTTTCTAACTTTACTATCAATGAAAAACAGTTTCTGCCTTTTTACATTCTTAGAATATCAAAGGGTGATGGAAAATTAAATCAGTCAACATTTTGTGATATATATTCTATTAAAGGATACCATACTGCTACAAGGAGGAAAGAGCTTTTTCTGGATTTAGTTGTTCAAGCTGAAGAGTGACTTTTTCATTTCCATTTTCAAGAATTCCCATATTTTATTATACCAGGCTTTAATTGTTAGAGGTTTTGTGTTTTTCCAGTGAGTTGCTATAACTGCCCTTGCAGCTGCATTTTATATAGCCACTAATTCTTTTCCAGTTGCTAGAATACTAATACCGTGCCAGAAATTTAAAAGCATAAGCTCGGGTGAAGGTTTTAGTCGGTCTCCGATTATATGTGAAATAATAGATGTTACTGATTGCCAAAAGGTTTGAACATGTGGGCACTCCCACCAACAGTGGATGTAGGAGGCTTGTGCCTTGCACCGTTTCCAGCATGTTTGTTTTAGTTTTGGATTTATGTGGTTTAACTTGGTGAGTGTGTAGTACCATCTTGCCATAGTTTTAAATGTCTGATATCTTATATTGAAAGCTTTAGTTGTAAGGGTTGGATCTGTAAGGGTTTGTTGCCATTGTTTTTCTGTGAAATTCATTCCACACTCTTTATGCCACTTTTTGTGATAGTTCGGTAATGGGGGGTCATTGATGGAAAGCAAGGTTTTGTATATTAATGAAATTAATCCTTTCGATCTTCCTTCATGTGTGTTTTTTAATTCAAAACTAGTAAGTTCTCTAATTACTTGGGGTTTTCCTATCTGCCCCCTCTTTTTTTCTGAACAGATTGTTAATCTCTTCCCCTTAAGAGAAAAAACCTCTTTTGACTTGCTTGAGGGACCTCTGTGCCTCCTCAAACCTTTTGTGAACTCCCCTATCTGCCAGAAGAACAGGCCATAACACACCCACTCTGCTACAGATGGGGCTTATCAGACACTTTTTTCCCAAAGTCTCACTAAGGGTTTTTCTGTCAGCTCTGCCCCCTTGTGCCAGCTCCTCATTGTTCCACTCCAACTGGCTAACTAACTCCTTCCCACTTGAATTTTTTAAACAGCTAAGTGTTCTGTTCCACAGTAAGCTGCCTTCACCCAGTCAGAATGAGCTCTGTGAGCTGTCAATCATTTTTCAGCTACCTCACCCTTTCTCCAGCAGCATTGCCTAAAAGCCTGCAATTGTTTGCTGCCCATCACAACGGTCCTTTTACTACACTCTGTTGGAAAGGCCAGGCAGACTGAATCCAGGGAGGGGCAGCTTCTACACCCACCCCAAGCCCAGCCACCCATTCAGCCCTGAATGAAAACAAACCAGCAGCATCGGCATCTGCTCCCACTGTTTCATGGTCCTACTGGATTTCACTCTCCTTGGCAGCAAGCAACAAAAGCTGAAGCATGTAGTGAGGGAGGAATAATTAATCATCTTGCCTGCCTTCCCATTGGATGGCTGCATCTTCACCAGCCAATCCAGCCTTGAGCTTCCTTTGAAACTGGACTGGGGAAAATCAATCCACAGCCTTAATGGCCATGAATGCCTCTTTGACAGGTATCCTGGACAATGCAGGGGAGGAAGGCAGTTCTAACAGTCAAATGGGATCTTATTTAGGGGAAGCTTTCCAGGTTGCTTCTGCTGAGATTCTCTTGTTTGACATTGGTTCTGTTGGGCTTTCACTGCCACATTGGCCCTGTGTTCTGCTTGGCTTCTCTCTCCTGACATTGGTTCAACTGGGCTGGACTCCCATCCCTTGCTTCAGTTCATTTGGCTTGGATGCTCTGGTTTGACATTTGATGTGTTGGGCTTGCCACATGTGTCTGTGGTTCTGCTGGGATTTTTTTTATGTTGGTTCTGTTGAACTTGTTAGTTCTGTTGTTGTTATTTCACATTTATGCCCCGCCCTCCCCGTGAGCGGGCATTGAGAACCTTTTGGTCAGTAGTTTCTTGCTCTTATATGCTTGGCTTGAAGAAAGCATGGGATTTCATCTCCAAAGAAAACAATGTAGGATGACTGGGTACACCTTGTGCAGGGGGGCACAGGACTGGGACTTTGGCTCCAATTCATTTGAAACTTTGGGGTTCTTTAGTGGACAAGCTGCTTCAGCACTGCAATTTCACTGTCATCTGGTCAAAATACTGCCCCCCAAGCCCCCTGGAAATATTCCCTATAGAGAATAATGGACCCTAATAATTTTGGAATCCTGCCCTCCCAACTCAAATCTAAATACTGAACTGGTATCAGAGTTCCAAGTAACCCAGAATAATCATTATTATGCCTTCTGTGAAATCCAGATCTGAAAAATACTGATTTTTTTTCCTGGTTCACATTTGTACTACTATACACCAACAAATAAAAATTCAAAAACTTGAGAAACTTCTTTGGCTTAGACCCTATCACATATGTGCATATCTTTTTTGATAGCATGTGGTCATAAATATTTTTTTAATTCTAGAGAATTTTATAAAAGAACACATTATTAAAGCCAGTAAATGAGGCTGAAATTACCAAGGCTGCTGACTGGTTTTCTAAAAAAGCTGCTTTGATTAGTGCAAATATCCCAAAGAGAATTACTGTTATGATAAGTTCATTGTTGAAATCACAAACATTGAGCTGATCTCTCATGAAATCTGTCAGAAATTCCATCAGTCTTACAGTATATTTAGGTTTCCCAGCATACTCTCACAAGCATTTGAGTATGAGTACATAACAAAAACAGTTCTTTCAGTCAGTTTGGCAGCTTAGCCTAAGGCTGGTTTTACATCTGGCTTTCCCGCTGGAATCATTCTAGTTCCAAAAAAACCTGCACATACTTCTGTGCGGTGTGAAACCGTGCTGCCACTGAAATGTCCATATCTACTAATTGCCCTCCTGTGGTCAAGCTAGTATAATTCCTGCTTCATTCTGCTTTAAACAATTGTAGTTTCTAAGTGCACTTAGACCCCCTGGAGTGAAATTTCACACCACTGTGAAATCAGCTCAGGAAAAGACAACAGTCAAACTACTTTAGAGGGGAGGTGTAAAATCAGCCTAAGAAACCCATGGCCCTGCAAAGAGCATGCATACTCTCTGTTTCTTTAAAAAAAAATTTGGAAGAAAATAAATACCTGAGGGCACTTATTTTAATCCAAGTTTGAATGATGAAAAGAAGGCAGTATCTAAAATAACTATACTCTATGTCCATGGAGATAGAAACAGCCTTGAAAATTGTTAGGATATGGGAAGTTCCACATTGTTCTGCATGTCTACCCTTATCACCTAGATCAGGGGTGGCCAACCTTGCTTAACATAAGAGCCACATAGAATAAACATAAGAGCCACATAGAGATGTCTGAGAGCCGCAAGACAGGAACAAATATCACACACACGTTTTTATTTTTAAAAATATGCAAATTTGCTTTTTATTAACGTTAAATGGGACTGCCAAAAATAAAAACAAACGAGGAAAACCGGTTATTGATAATGATATTACTTGTTTGCTAATGATATTGAGAGAGAGAGAGAGAGAGAAAGAGAGAGATGGAAAGAAAGAATTAAAGAAGTGGAAAGAAAGAGAGAGAGAGAAACTAGGAAAGCAAATAGATGGAAGGAAGGAAGGAAGGAAGGAAGGAAGGAAAAGCATGCCTCCCCTTTGCTTCCCCAGCCGCCCTGCCAGGAGCCGCACAATATGTGTGAAAGAGCCGCATGTGGCTCCCGAGCCACAGGTTGGCCACCCCTGACCTAGATCGACTAGATCAGGTAGTAAATCTTAGTCTCCATAATTATTGTTGTCTGGACACAACTGGTTTTATTTGTAAGTTTATTCATTTGTTATTAACAATTTATACTGATTTTGTTTAAAAGGTAAGGTCACATAAACAGTGTAAATGACTGCAAAGATATATAAAAGAATATAAAAAATGCACTGCTGGATCAAACCAAAGATGTATTGAGTCTACACTGTTGTGTTTCCAAAACCAACCAACTAGATGTGCATCTTCTTCTAATAAGCCTATCAATTCTCCATTTGACTCCTATTACTAAATCACTACTTAACTTGATAAGACAGACGCATCTAGCATAGCACTTTAAAAGACATTTCAAGTTGTCATATGGTATCTGTTGTTATCACATAAAAACAATACGCCTCATCTTATGGCTGGTCTATGAGTGAATTTCTCTTGTGGACATACATAAAATTGTGCTTTCTGAGGAAAAATGCATTCAGCAAGTGTTAAGGAGTTGGTTTCAATCCAGATATCCTCATGTGCAAGAGTGTATGATTGACATTCTATAATAGCGTTGATTCGTGTGGTTAATATTAGCGAAGACTGCTCACTGCAGTCTGTGCACTGCACCATTGTACCTTTTTTAACAGGAAAAAATATTTCACCTTATAGCAATATATTGCTGTAAGAAGGCAGGAAAATTAATTGGCATGTGCCATTTTTCACTTTGGAGGATATTCTTTTATGGCATAATTTTTTCCTGCACCAAGCTGCTCTGATTTTCCTTTTGATTTTTTAAAATCTTCTAATACTATCCTTCTCCCCCCTCATAAAAAGATCCCACAAAAGTCAGTTTTCTAACATTATAATTGGGAAATCTCTTCCTTGGGAAGAGTGAAAAGGTGCATGCAAATTTTCCTTGACCAGCCTCATCCAACCATAGAATCACCTACAGAACAGTCCCTGTAGCCAGTCACTGGCATTCCCTCATTCTCCCCACCAGTCAAATTACTCCAAAATATTGGCAGTAACTTTGATAGTACAAACAGAACATTTAGTGCTAGGTTGACAATTGTCATTTTTTCCCTGATTTGTATGTAGTGGTGCCTTGCTTTGGACAATGACAATAAAATGGGAAGAAAAAGCACAACACAAATTTACAATTCACCGTTCTGGAATCAGAATGTGTGTTCTGCAATTTGTGTTCTGCTTCTTCTTCACAAAGGCTGTTGTAATTTGTCTTGTCAGTTTCTCCAGTGCTGTATTAAAACAAGCATAAAACCCAGACTTGCCCAGGGTCCTGTTTGTAGACATATTAAATCTGTTTGTGGGCACCACGGGAAAAGTGGGAGGTGTGGCAGTGGTCTTCCAGTACAGCTGGGAGAGATTGCCATGATGCTGCAGCCTTCTTTTCTCCATCCCCCCAGCCTGGCCAACATAGTTGGGGGGGACAGCTGGTGGCTGGAATATAGCAGCCCCTGCCGCACTGTACAGCCACTTCTTTTCATGGCTTCACCCACCCCACCTGGGTTTTTTTTCCCAAGTTGTTATAGTTGGTATATTGTCATTGTTCTCATCACCGCAACTGTGTTGGTGGTGTCAGCACTGGGGAGGATTCGTTTCAAGGGAAATCTGGCCTGTGTGCCCATTCCCTCCATCCTTGGAGATCCCCTTAAGGGATTTTGGGGTGAGGGTTTACAGAGACATGCCCAGCTCAGATGCTGTCAAGGCACTCTTACTTCAAGTGGCAGAGGAGACTATGCAGTGGCTGCTGCCAATGCTCCCTCTAAGCTGTGGAGTCTTGTGAGCAGAAATTCTACTTTGTGAGCTACTGGCATAAAAATTGTGAGTGAGTTATTTGGCTACTGCATAAATCAGTTTGCTCCAGAGCCATCCTTCCTAAGCTAAGACAAAAATGTGTGAGCTGGGGGCTAAAAAACTGTGAGCTAGCTCACACTAACTCAGCTTAGAGGGAACACTGGCTGCTGCCCAGGTGGAATCCCACAAAACTGCCATCCCCCAACTGGTATCCCCCAACAGGCAGACTGGGGGCAGTGTGCACATTTGCCCCATGCTGTGCCAATACTCTTTCAGCTGTAACCAATAAAGTTGTGGCCAGTTTCAAGCCAACTTATGTCTGCTTGTCATATTGACATACTTGGGAGGGAGGTCAGCCTTGCCTTGCCTCTCCCTGCCTTTCCCTTATAGCTGGGCCCTCAAGGTATATGGTAGCTCTGAAGTTACTGTCTCTTTCCCATTGGAAGTTATTAGCTTCTGCTCCAATAAGCTGCTGCACTTCAGCTTCTAAATTATGTTAAAATGAAAGTTGTGCTGCACTTTGTGCAGGGTGTTTTCTTTGTACATTTAAACAGAAAGATAGCAGGCTGTTTTCATTGCAGATTGTGGAAGACAGCGGTTCTCAGCTTTGGCCACTATTTGCAATATACTAATACTGGCTCAGTTTGTGGAATTGTTCTAAGGATTTCCAAGCTATTTATTATATACCCTGCATTTCTCTAACCCATGGTCACTCAAAGTGGTTTACAAGACAAATGCAGAAGTGCAGTTTGAACAAACACATG
This sequence comes from Lepidodactylus listeri, assembly GCA_029233225.1. NCBI lineage: Eukaryota > Metazoa > Chordata > Lepidosauria > Squamata > Gekkonidae > Lepidodactylus > Lepidodactylus listeri. Next base: position 54,249,981 of record JARCFY010000006.1, read on the forward strand.
CACACTGCAATGCTGCAAAATCTGAGACTTGTGCTGCTTTCACTCAAGGACACCGATGTCAGATAGGGGTGTGCAGGGAGAAAAAATCAGGTTTTTTTTCAGATTCAGGTATAATAAAGCTGGGGTTTTTTTGGTATTCCTGAATATACTCAAATACCAATACCAGTATTGTCTTGGTTCCTGAAAATATTCGGTATTCCCAAAAATATTCAGCTCCATTATATTCTATTGTGCCATTGTAGTCAATGGCAAAAATCTTCTAACAAGTATTTTGGGGGGGGGGGGGGTTTGAGGTAGAGGCACTGAATTTGTACTGAAGCTGCTAGAGACTCTCCTTAAAAGAACCCCCAAGTTTGGAAAATGTTGGACCTGGGAGTCCAATTCTAGGGGCATCCAAAGAGGTGCCCCCAATCCTCTATTGTTTCCTATGGAAGGGGGGAAAGGCAAGCAGCAAGGTCTCCCATAGAACCTCTGCACTAGAAAGTAAGTGAGGTGTAGTGTGTGAGGGGTCATGTTTGCAAGGCCAGCAGCAGAACCAGTGCAATGTGCCCCCCAGAACCAGTGCCACTGTGGCAGTCAGTGCCCAAATCCAACAGAACTCAGGTCAAATCTGAGAATCTCTGGGGGCATGTTTGCAAGGCCAGCAGCAGAACCAGTATAATGTGCTCACCCCGCCCACCAGAACCAACCCCCCCCCCCAAAAAAAGCCAACGAGCCAAGAAATAAAATATCAAGCACAGTAAAAAATATAACTTTTAAACTGTAAAACAATAGGCTGGCAACAAATGAATCTAGCAGCAACAACAGCCTCGCAAGCTGCAATGGTATTTCCTAATGCATGCAGTGATTGGTTGTCTGTAAGGTCCCTCTTCCCCCTCCCTCCTGGAAAGCGGAGCAAAGGGTGGGAAAGAGACAAAAACAGTGGGGAAGTGGAACCCTTAAAAGTTTAAAGCCTCCCAGAGCCCATATTCAGTAACACCAAAAAAAAAAAAGCAGAGAAAGCCGAATATTTTCAGGGTTTTTTGGCATTCAGTATTTGGCAGCCAACTCAGATCAGGGAATCTGGTTCGGTATGCTGAGTACCTGAAAAATGCCCAAGAAAGCATTTGGGCATGGTTTTTTTGGTTTGGCTTTACCGAATGCACACCCCTAGTCAGGCCATGAGCAAAGAGCAAAGACAGGAACTCTTTGACTATTGCCCTTGAGTCCACATCCAAAGGTTCATGCCTCTGGCTTTCCCCAAGCTTTAAAAAATTGTAACAATGGAAGGAACAGAAACTCAGCCTAAATACATTCATCTAGCAAGATGTTCACAACCTGTCTCCCCTCCTATTTGTGAAGAGATTTGAGCACTTTAAGGGTGATACCATTACTAGTACTACTACTGCTGCTGCTGCTGTGTTTGTAATTGTAACTGTTGCTTTGTTGTCCCCATAGACCCAAAGAATCAACATGAACACACAAAGTTCAACTCTGTTTTTAGAATTCTGGTTGGTTCTAAAACCATAATCCTATTGCATTGTTTATTGACTGTCTCATCTGTTAATTGTATTGACTCGCTCTGTGTAATCCACCTTGAGTCCCAGTGAGAAAGGTGGAATATAAATAACGTATGTACATACATATATACAAACATACATACATAAAAATTATACTGAATCACACTATTGGTCCATGAAGGTTAGTATTGTCAGACTGGTAGGAGCTCTCCAGGGTCTCAGACAGAGGCCTTTCATATCACCTGCAACCTGATCTCAACTGGGGGTGCTGTGGATTGAACCTGGGACCTTCTGCATACAAAGCAGAGGCTCTTCCACTGAACTACAGCCTCCCAAATAGAGCAAGACTTTGTATTATTTTAAAAGAGGCTTAGTGATGCAGATGCAATCAAATTGCTACTTGATCATTGATAATGAAGTCTTTCTTACTCATACTCTGAAGTAGTCCCAATGAAACCAGCTTTATTATTTTAAAAGCCTATAATTTGAGTACTGCAGCCTTGGTTAAACAAATTAAAAAGGATTTTTATAAATTATCAAATTAGGAAGTTGCAACTTTCAAAGCTATAATTTACTCCACTCAGCAGCACTTCCTTCCATATTACTTAACAACTAGGGATAGATCTGGCTAGGCATGTGCCCACATTTCTCTTTCGCTCTTGATTTTGTACTGTAGATTTGCTGTTCAAAATGGGCTCCTCACAGAAGCTCCAAAGTGCTCTTAAAACACCCAACTTCCACCATTGCAATTAAGAGCAACAACACTTGAAGATTAGGCATGATGGCCATGTAAAGAGATGGTTCTGCTTAACATGCTTTTGAAAATTTTAAGCTGATTTTCTTTTGAATTGTAGTTGCACGTGATCACTATACTTTTTAAAAAAAAATTATTCAGAACACTTAAAGAGCAGTATGGGGTGTTTGAGGAAACCTGGGGGCAGATGCAGAACATATGAGTGCAGGCCCTAGGATCCTGGATCTGGGGAAGGAAATGTTATGGAATATTCATTTTATTTATTTAAAGCATTTATGAGCCACATTTCTTCCAACCTTCATCCCATCCCGAGACATGCTGATGGTGGGACTAGGAAGATAAACCCTTCTTCGATACTGATGCTGTGTAATGCCAGGTCCATTCATAATAAGACCACCATGTTACAGAATTATTTTGCAATGCAAGAAGTGGACCTGGCATGCATGACTGAGACCTGGGTGAGGAAGGGTGAGCCAGTTGCCTTAAAAGAACTCTCTCCCCCCCCCCCCCCAGTTTCTTGGTCCTTCATCAGTCCCAGACTAAGAGTCAGAGGGGGTGGCAATACGCATTTGAGAGTTGTTCTCCTTCAGGGCACTCCTCGCACCAAAGATTCCCAGTATTAACTGTGTCAGAAAACAAAGAGCTATAGAGTAGGTACAAAAATGACAGCAAAACACAAGACATAGTTAAGGGGAAAAAATATTTACCCCAGAGCAATAGATCAAGCCAGTAACCTTACAATGGAACAATGTCATTGACAGAATATTCCAACTTCCAGCCTGTTGGATATTGTAACTCGGCATGCAAGATAATCTGGGAGGTAAAGGGTTAAGAGAATTTTCTCACTCAAGTACATTTAACAGTTGGCCTCACCCTCTCATCAGTTAGATGTTGAGCCTCTTTGGCTGTTGCTTGCCTTCTGTTTTCATCTTATATAGGACCTCTCTTAATTTCTCTTTTACATGGACTTGGAGCTGTAGCAAGTTAAATTTTTTGAAGTTAATCTGTTCACAATGAGTTAACTATACCTACATGAATATGTCATGTAAGATGTACTTCTAATGTTGTAAATAAAATTTCTTTCTCTTATTAGCAATGGAGTTAAATCATGGAGAAACAGGGATACTGTGTACTTCCAGGGCTAATGATATTTTTTGCTCATTAAACCCAATACTTTCAAGACAGTTCTCATGGACCCTGTTTTCATCTGCATTCACCCTCTGGGACATGGGGATTTTAAAAAGTAAGGAAGTTTTTCTAAATCTAATACATGACTTTGGTTAACTGAAGTAATGGAGCGCAGTGATACTATATAATGACAGTTATTCAAATTCTTTAAAACAAAATAATAAACAGCCTCTTGCAGTGATTATTTGCTCTTGTCCCAATTTTGTCTTGAACAGAGCTTCTAAATGGTATCCCCTGCCAAAAGCAATCTGTGCCATTACAAGCTGTTATGAAACTGTCTATTAGTTAATGAAGAAAAATAACTTACAGATTAAAAATGCTTTATTTTCCCCCCTTCAAGGTCGCCAGTATTCATGTAGAATGAAAAGCATACACAATCAAGTGTCTCTATAAGTTATGGGCCACACTGATGAAACTCAATCAGAAATACTGTTTCCAAGTGCATTCATGAATGTCTTTTCTCTCTAGAAGAGAGTATCTGCTAGAAACTCTTTGAAACATCACTGTTCTATGAGTGTTGAAAGCAGAAAGAAATGTGCTGGGGAAGGGGAAGAGATGCCAGACTAAACTGAATCAATGTTCATTTCAATTTGTTCACTGTCTACTATGTTCTAGACTCAATATCATGTCATTTCAGATTAGCGTGCAATATGTAGACAATATGGCTAAATATGTAGACAATGTTGTTAAATTACCTTTCCTAACTTTACATTTTAGGTATGCACTTGAAACATCTCAATTATGCATCTAAATAAGGTAGTGTCATGAAATGTCACAGAATTATAGAGCTGAAATAGGTCAACATCAGTTTCCTGCTCAATTATCCAAAGCTAGAATATGGCTGAAATATAAGTGTCTGTATTTTGTTTGAAGTTCTCCAGTGAAGAAGAACCCCGGTCCAGCACTGTACATACGTTCCCATGACATCTTTACTTGTGGCATTTAGATGAGGGACAGGTATGAGCACAGTGGGCCTGCCTTCCTCTTCTACATGAGCACGGCATGGCATCTCTGTGAGGAGGAAGTCAAACATGCATAGGTGGTGAACCCATGATAGGGAATGCTGGTATGATTTTAGGGAGGGAGCCTATGCAGGTAACCTTTATCTGTATGTAGAAACCATGCAAATGGCTGGCAATCATGTCAAGGTGGGGGACAAGGCCAGCATCAGGCCCATAGCCATGGTGGAGCATCCTGTGGCCACGCCCCCTAACTTTAAATCCCCCCAAATTGATTTTTTTGCATATTTTAAAGCCATTTAAATTGTGCTGCAGCACACCATGCTGATGTCCTGCCCCTGCCCCGTCAATAGATGAAATGGACAGCCTGTGCTCTTTTTTGAAATTATATATAGAAATATAGGTAAAGAGACAAGTCAGAGAAGAAGGCAAGTTTGTCATTACAACTGGCCTATTACTGAATAAATGAACATTTAGTAATGTCACACCTTTCCACAGCCTTTGAATAGATACCTTTCTCCTTTGTTTGAATGGGTTCCCAATGGTTCCTCCGTGGCCCCAGAAGGGATTCCTCTCACATTGAGTCCTTGTTTTCTTTTACAGTTGCTGTCACCTTGTGGATCCCTCCCACTGCTGTGCCTTCCCACACATCACTGTAGCCTGCCTTCCAGGTGAGTATCATGTCACTGCAGCGTCCTCTGTCTGGGGCCAACCCCTCAGTCCCACCTCTCAACTGGGGTTCCCCAGGCCTTTCTTGGGTCATACTGGGCTCTGTTGCACTGCTACCTGCAAGGTCTGCCTCTGATCCCCCTCTTGCAGCTCCTCCTGCACCACTGCTGTCTAAGGCCTTTTCTGGGCTACACTGGGACCTGACACCTCCATTGGTGGCTCTTCCTGGGCCAAATAGATCTCTGCCCCCTCCATCTGCCACATTTCCTAGGCTGCACCAGCCTTGCCACTTCCATCAGAGGCCCTCTCTGGGCTGCACCAGGTTCTGCTACCTCTGCTATTAGCCACCCTGCACCACTTTGGACATTCTGTGTGTTTACATCCAGCCGGGCCATCAGGAGTGCCTGTTGCCATCTGGGCCCCACAGGGCCACCTGACCAGTCACAATTCACAAGAACAAATTATAATTCCCAGCAACTAATGGATTGGATCCATGGCTTCCTTGAACAGTTTATGAAAATGATTGATAGCTCCTTCTCCTTCTTAGCCACCCCATGACCCTCAATCCAGAGTCAAGAGTCAGATGTCACTCCAGAACCATTGTTCTGTGGATGTAATTTCAGCCAATTCCCCCTTCTTGCTGCAGCTCTCATGCCTCCTGGCATATTCTGGAGGTTCCAACAACCTTCGGTCTTTCAGTGGGCACAGAAGAAAAGGAAGGCACTAAAATCACATTCCTACAATACTGAGTAGAACAAAATGTTTTGAGTGTATTGTAAATAATGATTGATGTTTATTTATTTAAAATATTTATATCCCACCTTTCCTACTGGGGTAGAATGGTGACACAGCCTCAAGATGAATAAAAACAACAACACAATGAGGCAATCCCCCAACTAAAATATGCAACATAGTGGATGGGGATGAGCATAAACCAGATCACAAACTAAAGTTCCTCACAAATCTTGGCCAGTTTGTGGTTGACAAAGCCATGTTTGTGAACTAAAGAGCTGCTAGAAACTTCCACGAATTTTGATGCAGTTCGTGGTGGTTCATGGTGGTTCATGAAGAACAGAAAGTAAGGGTTTAAATGGCTCCGAGCCAGTCACAGAGCAATCCTAAGGGAAAAGTTATGCTGCAGTGGAGCAGGGGGGTGGAATGTAGCTGTCTGCTTGTGAGGGCACATCCATGGTGATTCTGCTGCAGCATGGCCTCACAGTGTACTGTCAAGCTGAGGGTGGCATGAGGGCAGGGCACTTTGGGTCAACAGGAGTGGCCAGGCCCAGGGGCAGATGCCAGTGCATGTCACAGCTAGGGGGCAGGGAAGGGCAGCTCGGGAGAGTACCATTCTCTGCTCCCCCCCCCAACAGAGACCCACAGCAATTACAGGCACATGGTCACTGTCATTTGTTGCTCCTGCATGCCACCATGTCCCATGGCCAGCCCCCTAACCCCACCCTACTAAATACTTGGAGTCCACCTACTGCAGTGGCTGCCCCCGCCATTAGCTCAGGGAACCTCCATAATCCATTGCCCCCTCAGTGCTACTCACACAGGTGCCTTCTTCCCTGGGCACCAGAGAACCCCCCTCCTGGAACAGACACACAGTTAAGGGCCACATCCATTCACTCATTTTCTTAGCAACCCTTTCCCCCTGGTGGCTGGTATCATTCCCCTCTCCTTTGTTTCATGCACAGAACAACCCCACAAGGTTGGTCAGGCTGAGGGTGTGCATCTGGGCCAAGGCCATCCACCTAGCTTTCATGGTACACGTGGAGAATGGAATCTGGGTCTCCTAGGTCCAGCCTCATGCTCTCACCACCTCAATAAGCCAAATTTTTCACCCAGACCACCCTCTGGACCCTCCCCCTTCACACAGAAGCCTGCAAGGTGACCAAGGGAACCTATCTGTGCACCTGGGTCCCTTCTTTGTATGGCAGATTATGATCAGTGGGTCCTGCGCAACCCACCCCAGCCAGCCACAGCACCCAAGAGCCCTCCCTGAGACATGTCCTTGGGAATCCTGCAGAGGGAGTGGCAGATGATGTGAGGAGGGAGGGGTGAGGAGCTCCTGTCATGTACCAGAAACCAAGTAGCAGAGACACGGTTGTGGCAAAACATAGATGTTTATTGCACTGGAATCCATGGCAAGGGGTGAGGACTCCATCCACTCCCATGCTGGGGACTGAGGATCCCTGGCATGGCATGTGCCAAAGTGGAATGGCATCTCAGGTGGAACTTGGAAAAGCTTGCCAGGTGTGATGCTCCACTCCAAGAGGAGGCCTGGATAAGCAGACTGAGCAGAGTGCATGGGTGGGGTGGGACTTGCCACACCCACAAGTCCCTCTGTTGAATCTCCACCAGCAAGACAGAAAAACAGAGCCATGGCAACTCCATGGGGGGGGGGGGATCACCATGAACCCCTCCTTGAGGCACATGAAAGAACTAGCCAAATCACACTCACCTACCCTGTGTAGTGCTCGTAGATTGCTTGCAACCCATCTGCTGCAGCAGCTGCAGCTCAAGCCTCTGATTCTGCAAGGGAATAAATTGAGGGGACACTTGCCAAGCTGGTTCACCGCATACAGTGAAGCAGCTGCCAGACCTTCCCCCAACTACAAACACACCCTGTGCTCTGCCAAGGGTGGGAACTGGGCAAATGACAGAGCATTTCTTCCCCCCAGATCTCCCAGAAAACTTCCTGGGAAACTTTCCCCATGGCATATCAGGGGCCATGGTGCTGCACAGCTGTGCCACTTGTGCCACTCCATGGCTAAATTTAATGCTGGGCTTGAGTGCAGGAGACGCTGTCATGGCACCCAGGCTCAAGCAAGGGGAGGGGGCAGGTTTGGGATCCTTGCCCTTGCTAACCTGTCAGTGTGCGGTTGCCCCTGTGTGTCGAGCCTCCAAAGATGGGGTACTTCTGAGGGTTCTGAAATGGAAGAGGTCAGTCACAGAGTACAGACTTTGCTCGCCTCTTTGGGTATCAGCGCCAAATGCTCACCCTGTAGTGCTAAGTGCTCTCTTTGTGCTTCTGCCACCACCAAAATGCCTCATCGCTTACTCTAAGCAGGGAGCTCCAAGACAGAGAGTCCTATGTCATGCGCCCTAACTACTGAGTTGTAAGATGTCTCGGCAGAAGTATTTGTAGGAACGGGAAGGCATGATTGGGTGCTGGAAAGAGGGCTTGGCTGCTGTGGCGAGGGAGGTGCTTGGCCAAGCCTTTAGTCAGCATTCTGAGCTCCTCAGATCCTAATGGATGAGGCTGCAGCTGTGTGGGACAACTTGATTTTCAAGTTCAATAGGCGCCTAGGGCCATGCCATCTTTTTGTTCACATAACTTTCTGCCTCTGGAAGGGGGCATTCCCAGGATGAAAGGGCTCAGGGAGATGACTAACTCCAGCCACACTTCTAGTGTCATATGTCTCCCTTGTTCCAAGTCTGACTGGATGGTTGCTCAGCCTGATAACAGTATCTCTTGGGGGGGGGGGGAACACAACCAGCTGCAATAGATCCCATCAATCTTCAGGGACAGGAGACGCAAGCTCTTGACCAAACACTGGCTGTAACCAATTTGCCCTCACCTCCAGCTGCAAGCAAGTTACTGGCATCAGACATAGAGGCGAGAGAGGAGGCTGGGCCCAGCATTTCCCCAACACCCCTTGAGCACTGGCACCATCAGTGGAGATCAGAGCCCATCTCAGTGAACATTTGATGAGTCGTAGACACCTGTTGCCAGGTGAGTACTTGCAGGGATGCATGCCACAATTAGCAGCAGCTAACCAGCCCCTGAAGAGTCAGCTATAAATCCAGGAAGGGGAAAGCTGCTCATTGTGGATGCAATGTATACCAAGGCTACATCACCACCACCTTGTCTCCTGACTTGCTGACTGGAACCTCTGTTGCTCTGAACCTGGACTGAACACTGGACCACTTGACTTCTGGACCCCTGATTCTTGGATTGACTGATGATTCCCTTTACCAGATACCTGACCCTTGGACTATCTCTTGACCACTCTCCTCTTGCACCTGTACTGTGAGTGATTACCTGGTCCCTTCTGTCTGGTTGTCCTGTGGGATTTCTGCTTGCTCCCACACCAGACCCATGGGGGCCAGTAAACCCAAACTGCTCACAACCACACCAGCACAGGGGCCTACACCTCAGTTGTGTGACAATGCCCACCGGCACCTGTGAGCAATGGAGCACCACTGGGGCCTTTGCCATCATAAGTGGCCCTCACATGGGTGTGTCTCAGACATACACCACCACAGAGGTCAGTTGGCTCCCTGAGCACTTTCAGCCCCTCCCTTAGGATTGCTCTGCCTAGCCCCTTCACAAAAAACAGCTGTTTAAATGGCTTGAAGTAATTTAAACCACTGGCGAGTAGAAAGCAGGGGGTGAAATGGCTGGGGGGTATTTCACCCCCTGCTTTCTGCTCCATGCTGCTTTTGGCAGTAAGCAGAAAGCAGGGATTAAATGGCTCCAAGCCATTTAAATTTCTGCTTTTTGCTCCCTACTGCCTTTCATGGAGAGCAGAAAGCAGGGGTTTAAACTTTAAGTAGCTCACAAACCACGTCGGTTTGTAAACTGACCTATCAGTTCATGGTTCAGTTCGTAGTTTAAATTGCAAAATGTGGTTTGTGTTCATCCCCCATAGTGGATATATTAAAAAAATTATTTTCAAATTAAGTATAAAGAAACAATGTAGAAGAACATACTACTGTAAGTGCCCAAATACTGGGATCTGTGTTGTCTATTCATTAAATCCTTCAATTTCTTATGGTGCTCTTCTGTTTCAGTTTGGTTATGTATTTATTTGGAGGATTTTAAGAAACTTCCTGTGGAAGTTCTGTTTCTGGTGCACAGTTGTGAGCAACATATTTAGTTCATTAATACACATTTGTGAGGAAAGACTAGCAGAACTAATTAGGAGTTTACATTCTTGTTGTTCTGTCACATAACTGCTTTTATCATAGGTTCTGCCAAATAGCATCTAGCAAGTCTCAAATCTCTCTTACTAGAGCTACTTATACAGCTAACTAATTTCATTTTTATGCTACTTTTCTAGTTGCATCTATTGCTGAATATTAAAGGCTTGAATCTTAACAAGTAATCAGATGCACTCAAAATGAGATGAAAAACAAACAGTACTTCTCCAATTCACAGATCAGTGCATACCTTTTTTTTTATTTAGAACACACCTGCATGATGCTTGGGTGAATTTTGGATAAGCTGATTAAGCATATTCAGTTCCTACAAGCCATATGTATGTATACTGACAGTGCTATCAGCTAGGGACTAGTATGTTTATGGGAAGTGGCCTTCCTTTCTCCACAAAATTCACTTTTTAAAAAAATAGCCACTAAGTCCTCTCATTTTGTTGTGGAAAAGACAAATTCATACTGGGATCCTCTTTAATTTCCAAGAGGGCTTGAGGCCCTAAACTTCAGTGAGGATATAAAGTGGGACGTGCAATTTGATATTAACTAACCAAATAATGTACCAAAAATGCCACATTCTTCAATAAATATTTCTCATTCACAAAATGGCCAAATCTGTGTACACTTAAATCCAGATATTGGAGCCATGACAAGACAGATCTTTCTAAAAACCTAAATAATTCCCAGGTTTGCAGAATCATCTGAAATTCAAAACAAAGATTAAAATAAAATAAAATTGGGGTTTAACCTTCCTCAAAATACTAGAAGCAGAAACTGTACCTTTAAGAAATGAATGTACTTTACCGTGGCCACTGTGAGGGTTAATAAGCAACTACAACAGTATTGCCAGCCTTCACTCCTTGGTTTCTATAAGTAAAAGGCAGGGGAGGGGGCAGAAACTGTCCCAAGGCTATTTTGGTCTTCAAGGTAGGATATTGGAGCCAGGCCTGGCAGCAAACACCAGGTGACTTTAATACCACACAACTTCCATGATTCACCCAGGCCCATTGCTCGCTACTTTTCAACATCAGCCACTCCACAAAAGCCAATGAGGTATATTGGCTAGAGTTTCAGACCCTGGACCCAAGAGATCTCAACAACTATCAAGCAGTGTCAAATGTTCCATTCTTGAGCAAGGTCAGTGAATGAGTGGTAGCTGGACAACTTCAAACCTTCTTGGATGAAGCAGACTGTTTGGATCTTTTCCAGTCTTGTCTTAGGCCTGGTTATGGGACTTCAATAGTCTTGGTCACCATAGTGGATGACATTCACACAGAATAGCCAGAGGCAGTATGACTCTGTTGATTCTCCTGGACCTCTCAGCAGCCATTATTCTGGGCTGGGATTGGAAGACACCATTTTGGAGGTTAAGTTTCCTAAGGTGTTGCAGGGTTCCCGCTTGTCCCCAATGCTTTCTAACATCTAAATGAAACTGCACTGAGTGAGGACATCTGGAGATCTGGGCTGGGTTGTCACAAATATGCAGACAACAGCTCTGTATTGCACTTCCCATGGATCCCAGGGAGGCTGTAGAAACCCTAAACTAGTGCCTGAAGGCAGTTTTGGAGTGGTTGCAGGGTAATAAACCAAAGCTTAATCCAGAAAGAATTATTATTATTATTTTTAAGCAGGGCTTTTTTTTGTAGAAAAAGTCCAGCAGGAACTCATTAGCATAATAGGCCATACCCCGTTGGTGCAGCTCCGTCCCAGGATTGACTTCCTCAGGTGCCCTGTGGGAAGCTGAGGGAACTCGAGGGAAGGAAGGCAGTTTCTGAATCGGCTTCCCCAGGCGCCCCACAGCTGCAGGGTGCCTGGGGAATCTGAGGAGGGAAGGCAGTTTAAACTTAAAGCTTGGCTGTCCCAGGCACCCTGTGGCTTGCGAGACGCTGGGGGAACCCAAAGGGGGGGAGGCTGTAGGCGTGGCCAACTTGGAAGCCAGCCGGAACTCTGTTCCTGTGTGTTCCTGCCCAAAAATAGCCTTGTTTTTAAGTATTGAAGTCGGGAGACAATGAATCAAAATGCAAGCTTTATTTCAAGCATCATTCAGCTCTGGGACAGCTCTAGCAAGAGCGGCAGTCAACTTATAATGTTTCAACAAGTAACTATATACATTGTAACTATTTACATGCAATCTCATTGGACCTAAGCAGGGCTCTGTGATTGGTACCCTGGATTGGCTTCAGGACCAATAAGGAGTCTTTATTCGGCAGCCAATAGGAATGAGGGAGTTAGGATACCAGAGCCCTGATAATGCAATGCATCCTAATGTACAAAGATATAACAATTATCTTTAGTGAGCAGAAAGTCTGATTTGGGATTTAAGGTGTCATCCATTCTGGATGGGGTTGAACTACCCTTGAAAGAACAGATCCATAATCTGGGGGTGCTCTTGGACCAAGTCCTACTGCTAGGTAAGCTGGTGGCAGCTTTGGCTAGCAGTGCCTTTTACCAGCTTTGACTAGTTAGCCTGGACAGAAAACAATATGGCCACTGTGGTGTATGCCCTAGTTACATCCAGATTAGATTACCACAACATGCTCTGCATAGGGCTGCCTGGAGACCAACATACTTAAAGGGCTGCCTGATCTCTTATGAACCTCCCTGACTGCTGCAGTCATCTTATGAGGCCTGCTTCATGCCCCCTCTTTCTGAGATTAGGTGGGAGAGGGCCTTCTCAGCTGTAGCACTAAAACTCTGGAATTCTTTCCCCAGGAAGACTCATCTGTTCCCTTCAGTTATCATCTTCCACCAGCAGGTTAAGACTTTTCTCCCCATTTGGTGTTACTTCAGTGACCCCTTTTTTAATTGTTGTTTTATGCCTCTATGTATTTCAGTTCTGGTTTTAATTGCTTTAATGATATGCTGTCATCCTTTTGGTTGTTTTTAATGGTTTTAAAATGTGATTTTATAAAGTATCTTTTTGTTTGTTAGCCACCTTGGTGGCTCTTGTGAGGCCAGAAAGCTGGGATATAAATTTTGTGGACAGACAGATAAGTAATGAACAGAATGATTGTCCTGATTCTAGCAATGAGCATTGCACAAGCAGTTGCAGGCCTAAAGCAGAAGGAAAACAAGCCCCAACGAATGTACAAATAAATACTTGAGATTAGGCACAGCTCAGCACAGTATTTCTAAGTCATTAGAGATGATTGCTGCCTGTCTAAACATAGAGGGTCTGTAGCTTCCTTGATTGGGAATCCATTTGTTAAGGATGATAAATTCAAATTTTTATGCAATATGTAAATGAAATAAAAACGTAATGGGATTGTTTATAAAGAAGGTATCTTCCACTGTGCTGTGAAGGCCATTCCCTGATGAATACAGAACAGTCCCAACTGTAGTGTAAACTGACAAAATGTGTTATGCAACTCAGTGCTGTATATTTCTACTTTAAACCTCTTAATGAAATATTAAACACATTGGGGTTGCTGATATTAAACTGTGGGAAAGGTCAGCATGTAGGAAGAAAATGCAAACGTTGCTTGACACATTTCTTTTACATCAGCATAATCACTGACTTCAACTGCTGTACTGTTTTAACCTGTAAGAGAACTATGTCATTTTTCATGAACACAATAATGCTATGTCCTTCTTTCTTATTTTATTTATTCTTCTGATTACTTACAACTGAGAAGATATTCCCAGAGCCACCCCTTGCTCACTTCCTTCCTACTTAATTCCTTTTCTCCTCTCCTATTTTCCCCAGTCCCCCAAATTTGATCATAACCATATGGTTATGGGCAATCTGAAGAGACAGGCCTAGAAGAGAGATTCAAATAAGGTGAACAGATGTCCTGGGGTTGGGGAGAAACCAAGAAGTCCATTTCCCCCTGACTTCTCTACACAGCTGCACAGTGGGGGGGGAAATAATAGGCAATTTACATTAGAGTAAATCATTAACCAAACCTGTAATAAATCACTCTGATAAGAAAACTTTTACAACTGTTTGTGGAAATTAAGTCAATAATGAAAGAAACTTTGTTCCTTTTTTGTCGTTATACCAGCAGGTTGTCTAAAACATCTGCTGTAGTAATATGTCACAAGCAATAGTCTGTGCAGGGCAGACCAGTCCATAATAGAACTAAATGTATTTTTAAATGCCAGGTTTTAAAAGAAGACAGATCTGCTTGGTATCTCATTATAGAGAAAATAGCTTTTCATGTCACCCTCATCAGAGGCTGCAGAACTTTGGGGAGATCTTGAAAGGTCACGATCCATATCTTTTCACTCACAACTAATTTACCATTTTCCCATGTAAAAATAAAATAGGAAGATTTGAATTATCAATAGAAAAAAGTATACTATATATTTATTCAGCGGAGCAAATTTCTACTTCTTTTGTTCTTTGCTTGTATGAGCATCAGATCACTGTGTATTTCCTTCTGGTAGGAATTCTCACTCCCATGAATCACCCAAAGTAAACAGTCCTGAACTCCAACAGGAACATGAGCAGGAAAGCACTGGGAAATCCAGCTCACAGGGTCATTAGGAAGGAACCATGCAGAGCACAACTAGATTCTGTCTATTTGGGTTAGAAGCAGGGTTGCCAACATCGAGTTGGGAAATTCCTGGAGATTTGGGTGAGGAGCCTGGGAATAGTGAGGTTTGGGGAGGGACCTCGGCAGGATATACTTACATACAGGCCACCCATCAAGTAAACCATTTTCTCCAGGGAAGCTTATCTCTGTAGGCAGGAAATCAGTTGCAATTCTAGGAGAGCTGGAGGTTGGTAACCCTAGGTTGAAGCCCTTCTAGTGAAGATAGCACAGAAGTTCAGTCACAGAAGAAATGCTTAGCCTAGCTGGTCTCTTTGCATTGTGAAGACCCAGTGTAGCAAAAGAAAGCAATGAACAAATTCCTGAAACTACCAAGGTCAAGTTACTTCAGTCTATGGTATTCCTGTAATTGTGTAGGGTTATGAAAACTAGACAATGAAGAAAACTGACAGGAAGAAAGTTGTTGAAGAGTTTTACAGATACCATAGACTGCCAAAAAGACAAATACATGGGTTTTAGACCAAATTAAGCCTGCCTGACTCCTCCCCAGAAGCTAAAATGACTAAACTGAGGCTATTGTACTTTGGTCACATCATGAGAAGAAAAGAGTCACTGGAAAATATTGCTAGGCAAAGTTGATGATAGCAGGAAAAGAGGAAGACAAATATGAGATGGATAAAGGAAGCCAATAATGGATGTTTTGGAGGTCATTAATTCATAGGGTTGCCATAAGTTGGAATCTACTTGATGGCACTTAACACACACAAACCCTTTTGGAATTAAAGAAACGGCAGTAGAAAAGCTTCCTGCATACAACAAGATGAGACCCCATCAATTTATTTTGCAACAGTATAAAGCAGGGATGGACTAGTACAGAAATTTCCCTGGCTAAGGAAACTTTCCTTAATGAAAGGAATAACCCACTATACATCTCTGCCATTCTATTCCAACCATGCAGTACTTTGGTTGATGCTCCTTCCATGAAGGAATCGCAGTTAGGTAAACTCAGCATTGGGGGATATCTTCCTTTTCTGTACCCCATTCTTAAGCATGGTAAGAATAATGCAGAAGAAGGCTATTGCTGCTGCAAAATGTCTCCCTGCATTTTCTATAACAAAGTTAATTCTATCTGTATAATCTTATACAATCCTGCAGAAGTTTATGAATACCAGGAGGAGAGACTAAAATTGAAGGTAGTTCACAGTGTGACATGGATTTCATTAATGCCATTCCTGTCTCCCCTTCCCCTCCCATAATTCAGTCACTGCTGTCATGATCCTCACTGAACTGGCTCTGAACTCTGATTCAGAAGCCTCAGAGGAAGAGTTTGAGAAGCTGGAAATATGGCCTGGGGGAGAGCATGGAACTTTGGGAGACCCATGCATGGCCCATTGGTTTTAAAGGTTGCTCCTGAGGAACCTGCTGTTGAAGCTCCACCACTGGAACTTGCCTCTGAGGAGCATGTAGTTGGAGCTCCTCCATTAGAATTTCACTGTGCCCCCTCAGGTCCTGTGGCAACTAAATGCCAGCCCACAAGTCAACCAGGATCTGTCTCCATCCAGCATGAGCAGTGGAGGCAGCGGGCTGTTACTGAGATGGCACAACAGAGACAAAGTGCCAGGCTTGTAAATTGTGTTTCCCCTCCTGAATCAGACCATGATTTCAGTGGATATAATCCTGGCCCCAGGATTGAAGAAGATGGGACCCAGGTGCTGCTTCCAGAGCAAGTGCTTCCCTCTCAACCTATTTAAGCCTTGGGATGAAAGAGGCAGCTTGCTGGTCGTAACATCGGCTCTTGGTCCCGGACCCCAGGGAGGCCAGGCTCGCCAGTACTAGGGCTAGGGCCTTCTCGGTGGCAGCTCCTCTCTGATGGAACAAGCTCCCAGTGGAGTTCAGGGCCCTGTGGGACCTTATACAGTTCCACAGGGCCTGCAAGATGGTGTTCTTCCACCAGGCTTTTGATTAGGAGCCATTTAACATCAACCATTGCTATTAACACCAGTGGTGAGGGCTGGCCCTGAATGAAACTCGGGCCTGGTGGCCGTGGAGGGCCAGATTATGACCCTAGTGCTATGTCACTGAGGGAATTTGCTGGACGCCATCTTGACTCTTGCTACCTACCATCATTACCATCACTGCGAGCACTTTAATTGCAAACTTTTACTGCAAATTTGTTATATTGTTGTTATAGTTTTAAACTGATTTTAATTGTTTTATGCTGATCTGGCACTACATGCCACATTGTAAGCCGCCCTGATCCTGTTTGTGGGGAGGGCGGGGTAAAAGTGTGAATGAATGAATGAATGAATAAAATAATGAATGAAATGTAAGCCTGGTGTTACCAGTCCTAGCTCTCCAAGCCTGACCAGCCTGAGGGCTTGGTATCACTTGAGAAAACCTGATTGCTGAGTATAGAAGAGCTGCTTATATGCCTTCCTAAGGATATGCAAGGCAGAAACTTCTAATTTCCAAGGGGAGGTTGTTTCAGAGGTAGGAGCCATTACTGAAAAGGCCTGCCATTGGGAGATGTGACAATGAGAACGTATTGTTATGAGGATTGTTATTGGCATATGGATTTGTAATGGGAGAGACTGTCCTTTATGCAAGGTGTCCCTGATCTGAAAGAACTTTAAAGGTAGGAAACAAATAGGCAACCAATAGAGCGAAGATGAATGTACTCTGTTCAAGTGGCTTGCTCCAGCCAAAGGGTGAGCTGTATCATTTGCATATCCTTTTCACATGCACAGGGATGGATGCTAAGCAACTGTTAAATTGTTGCATGTGATGTTGCTCTTACAGATATGTTCTGAAGTAAAGCATGGAGAGTGCATTTTGACCCATGGAGGGGTATAAAGTTGTATCTCTTTTTTATATCATGGCAGTTTTTAGTAAATATACAACAGGAGTTCAGGGTGATTCAGCACTTTTAGTATCCTTCTATAGGCTGCTTCTGTGCTTGCCTTTCTGACTTTGCTTTTACTGTTATAACAGCTGGAAGCAAGTTTGGATTGCCCGATTAGTACCACATTAATGCTAGAGAGGAATCAAGCTTAGCATCATTGTTTTTTCCACAACCCATTATAGAATACAGCTATGTGTCTTAAGACAATGTTTATTTCCTGTAGGATCCATCACTTACATTCCATTTAATGCTTTGGCATAAAGAAATTGGACCCATGTTTAATATTTTAAAACTATGAGGAACAACTGTGAGGGAAAGGGAGCTAAAATATTACTGGGTATTAAAATGTCTCAGGAAAAATGAGATCTGATTATCTGGGAATGGATCTACTTGGCATGATATCATACAATAATACCCTGTCCTTTACATTTTTCAACATTTTATCCAAATTACCCTTTAATTTCCTATCCAACAGCCATATGCTTTCCTCATTTATATCCTCTATAAACTCAGATTCCTTACTAATTTAAACCAGTGAAATGTGATGTCTCTTTACTTTTAAAAGGAAGATTTATGTGCATCTTGCTTGATGCAACTGTGAAGTCAGTGTGTTGAACACTGGTTCCCCACGTCCTATGCCAGTGATGGCAAACCTATGGCACGGGTGCCAGAGGCGGCACTCAGAGCCTTCTCTGTGGGCACGCGCACAGTTTGGGCACTCGGTCTCTAAAAAAAAAAGACAACGCAGACTCGCAGTTGGGCTGCCACAGGTGCAAGACCAGAGTGGTGCACGAGCACCTACTCTGTCTCTTGCGAGCTGCTACCTGTGCGCACGAGTGAGCATGCACCTCGCCTGGAGTTTACAAACTTTCCATCTGCTCCTCTTTCACCCTTCCCCCCCTCAGGCGGCATCTCCGTTAAACCTGGGCATTGGAGGGTGCCCAGGTGTTGGACGGCGGTGTGGCATGCTCTCCTGGGGGGGGTTTCAGCAGCCATAAAGTGGAAAGAAGCACTCCCCCCCCACACTGCCGTTGGATATTCTGTGCTTATTGCAAAGGGATCAAGTGTCCAGTTTGGCTTTAGGAGCCCGACAAAAAAGGCGGGGGCAGTGATGGAGCAGTTGGGAGGGATGGTGACGAGATCGCCCAGAGAGGGCAGGAGCTTGAGAGAGCAGAGGGGAAGGGAAAGGCACTGAGGAGATTAGGAGAGGGGAAATTGGAGGGAAGCTTTAAAAAGTAGGTGAAAGAGAGAAAATTAACAGCTAGGTCTAATCAAGGTGACCTGATTTTCCAGTGGGGTTTAGTGGAAGAGAGCCAGTTTGGTGTAGTGGTTAAGTGTGAGGACTCTAATCTGGGAGAACCGGGTTTGATTCCCCATCCTCCACTTGCACCTGCTGGATGACCTTGGGCAAGCCATAGCTCTGTACCAGCTGTTCTCTCAAGGACAGTTGTCTTAGAGCTCTCTCAGCCCCACCTACCTCACAGGGTGTCTGTTGTGGGGAGGGGAAGGGAAAGGAAAAAAGTTTGTAAGCCGCTCTGAGACTACAAGTAAAGGGTGGGGTATAAATCCAATGTCTTCGTCTCGTCTTCTTCCCAACAATGTCTTGGGCTTCCCACAGCTTAGAGGGTGCATTGGTGGGAAGAAGAAGAAGACGATGGCATTGGATTTATACCCTGTCCTTCATTTGTTGTCTCAGAGTGGCTTTCAAACTCCTTTCCCTTCCCCTCCCCACAACAGACACCCGGTGAGGTAGGTGGGGCTGAGAGAGCTCTGACAGAAACTGCTCTTTTTCAAGAACAGCTGTGCCAGAACTGTGGCTTGCCCAAGGTCATCCAACAGGTGCAAGTGGAGGAGTGGGGAATCAAACCCAGTTCTCCCAGATTAGAGTCTGCGCACTTAGTCAGTACACCAAACTGGCTATAGTTTAACTGTCTGAACAATTTTATGGGAATTCAATGGTATCTAATTCTGAGTTGGGGGCTGTGGTGGCTCAGAGCTTAAGACACTGAATTGCCGACCGGAAGGTCAGTAGCTCAGCAGTTCAAGACCCGAGTGCCGCATGACAGAGTGAACTCCCATCTCTGGCCCCAGCTCCTGCCAACCTAGCTGTTCAAAAGCAAGAAATTGCAAGTAGATAAATAGGTACCACTTCAGTGAGAAGGTAACAGCATTCCATGCGCTTCGATGTTTAGTCATGCCAGCCACATGACCATGGAGAAGTCTTTGGACAGCACTGGTTCTTCAGCTTGGAAATGGAGCTGAGCACCACCCCCTAGAGTTGGATTCGACTGGCTTTCGAGCAAGGGAAGACCTTAATTCTGAGTTACCAAGATTAGCACTCTAATGTAACAAGGACACCTAACAATTTTACTTGATTTCAGTAGGATCTGCTTCTGAGTAAAGCTCTGTTATTATTATTTTTTCTTTTAAGATAAAAGATGTTAATGTTTGAGTTGTTTTTTCTAAACTAAAACCTCAGTATTCAGGTTAAATTGCCGTGTTGGGACTTTGTGATAAATAAGTGGGTTTTCGGTTGCAGTTTGGGCACTCGGTCTCTAAAAGGTTCGCCATCACTGTCCTATGCCTTTACCATTAAACAAGGAACCAACAACATCTATTGCTGGGCTAGAAACCACAGTCTCATGAACAGTGTAATGTGTGATACTGGAGTGTCTGCCCAGAGATACATTAACAGCAGTTAAGCAGCCACATAGGTGATTGTGGCTACATTCGTATGCCACTGGAATTGCAGAAAATGCTAGCACTGTATCCATTATCTGGGCCAGTCCAGACATATTTGTGAGACGAATGCCATGCCTAGGATAGGAATGGTCTAGATGCTGCAAATGGTGCCCAACTTGACCGTGTAAATTAACAGGCACTGTAAGCAGTTCCTTTCTGAAGAGCAAAGTATTTGTTGCTTTTACTATTCTCAAGAATACGCTTTGTTTTTTAATGAATCACTAGTTGGGAAACTTTGTCACACTTTCTGTTGTGAATAACCTTCCTCTATAAACCCATCCGAACAGCATGATCAGGGACCTCACCAGGTAAATGTGATACTATTCTACCATTTTTCTTAAAGGGGTATCAGAGAATAGAAATAAAGAAGGAACAGGCATTTAAGATTTTTATAAAGGCTATGACCTATTAAAGCTGCCACTTTGCAAAAGGTTGATATGCATACTTCTCTTATGCTCATAAAAGTACTTGTAATTAAACATTTTCTGTGTGTGTGTGGGGGGTTATTTACTAGATTTGGGGAACCTCAGAGTTTTTATGGGTTATAAAGACTCTCTCACTCAGACAAGGTTGGAGAACTTTGAAAAACAATTGCATAAAACCAAGAAGATTTCAGCAGATTTAAGCTGAAATCAAATTGTCCTCTCATGAAGATCCATATACCTAATCTGGAAACAACTGCAACTCTAATTCTATGGCCAGAGGCATCAACAGAAAAAATTGGAAGAGGAAGACACTCTTTCCTGGGACATTAACTTGAGATCAGGTCTGGAACAGCAAGATGATTTGCTGTGAAAAAAATTAAGTGTTCTTGATCTATTCTGGCCATTTGTCCCATGTGATCTGCTGTAGGGACCTTATTCAGGTAAATGACAGATTTATTTAGTTCACCTGTGTCCTATTGTTGATGTGGCAGAAAGAGTATGTGATTCCCCAGATGTGACACAGTTTGGTTTAAAGAGATTGAGATGCAAGTGGACTTGCCAAAAACCACTTATTAAGTGTCATGGATAAGCAAAGAGTTGAATACAGAGTCATACTAAACAAGCACCATCATGGGTAATATTTTTCACATCTTCTCTGTATGCCTGACAAAAGGAACAAAATATTTTACCAGCAGTCTCTAAATGGAATGGGAAATGTACTGTTGTTTTAAATAACTTTAAAAAATATAACAAAACCACTCAATCCTTTAAACATGCTAATATTTATCTACCAAACATTTGATAGAGCCAAGTGTCTTGCAACAGAGATTTAACACGAAAGGTATCCCGAATGTACTGTGACTAATAGAGTGCCTTAATGTCTCCTGTGAGGAACTGTATTGTTTCACAAAATATTTTTTATCAATTGCATACTACATTTACAGATTAAAGGGTAAAGATCTGCACTTGGATCCTCATAGAAACATTACAAGTGCCTATACAATGGGATGTATCTACCCTACACTTTGGTTAGCATTCATGGAAGATTTCCCTTCATAAAGAAGGTTTTAGACTGTATACATATATATTTTTTTAGAATCATGTTCTGTTCCTATAACCTATTCACACATGTGACATATATACAGTGTGAATCAGCATCTCTTCTAAGAGGCTTCAAGAAAATAATGGAGCATAGTCAGTAGTTTCTAATTTCCTTCAAGAGGGAGCTACAATGTATTTTCAACAATAGGTGTTAATCAGCCAGAAATGAAAGTTATTATCTGTTTTATTCTTTAGCACATTATCATAAGTACCAATAAATGATAATTTAATAGCAGATAGCAGACAGTACTTCACTCCATCAGCAAAAAGTAGCCAAGGGGTAAAGCAAAACACCACAAGATACATATCTTCTGTGCAACATTTGATTCGTTTTCAGTAGTTATATTGTCAACATTTCAGATAAAAAGTAAAATACCCACTCTAAAAAGTAGGATATGGAAGGGTACAGCTCACTACTCTCCAGATGAAAAACCATAACATTTTATAACATTTATTTCTGCCTGTTCTTATTTCTAAGACTGTCTCTGGTAAATGCATGCAAAATATAATAGTCTACTCTAGCTGTGCTAGTTTGTTTCTGAAACTTTGTCCTGGGATGGTGAACCAGTGTAAGATATCCACATTTCATGCTTGGAATTTAGCTCTGATATACCTGAATTCAAATCTTCCTTAAAAGAACTCAGAACTGGTACTAGACACACCTAGTAAATGAACTAGGGCAGGGGTGTTGAACTCATTTGTTATGATGGCTGGATCTGACATAAATGTTACTTGTTGGGCCAGGCCATGTGTACCATAAATTGTAATGCCAGGTACCTCAGATATAACATTATAAATGACACAGACAAACTCAATTAACAATATTATTTTTACTCAAAATACAAACAGACTGAGCCTTCCCTGTCACAGCATACAAACAAAAGCAATCGATTCTTAGGAGTGAAAGCAATTGATTTACTGGGCAACCCACAAAAGCCCCAATGACATGCCCAAGAGGAAGGGCTCTGACACAGGGATGCCCATGCTTGGGTGGTTGAGATTGGTTGTGCATATCATCTGCCAAACATAGCAAGGGTCTGGCAGCACCTTCAAGGCTGACCTCACATCTGTGTGTGTTCCCCACCCCCAATCATCCTGCTGGCTGCTGTGTGAAGGGGGGGATGAGCCAGTGCATGGACTGGGTGAATGTGTGCCTACTCTAAGAGGAGGTGCCACCAGTGCATGGAGGGGGTAGCAGCATTGTAGCAGCAGATGCCAGGGACCTGGAGGGGCTGCTAGCTGTCATCGGGGACAGCCAGGTGTACATCAAGAGGGGATGTACTAAAATGTCATTGGGGACAATGACATATGCTGGAATGTCCACTGAATACAATGGGAACCAGGAATGCCAATTTACTTGCATGGGCTCTATTGAAATACATTAATGCACATAAAAGTTGCAATGAATGTGGAATGGATTTCAAATTGATTGCTCTAGGGCTGGAATGAGAGTGCCCAGAGTAGAGTGATGTCATTCCAGTGCAGTAAACTTCAGCTCTATTGAGGAGGTTAATGGGGGATCTGTTGTCAGTGCTGTGTGTCCCCAATCCAGAGCACATCCCAGTGGTCCCCCTCCTGCTCCACTGCTGTTGGGGCTGGCCAGGCAGTGTTGCCTCTAAGCTGAGTTAGTGTGAATTAGCTCACAGTTTTTTAGCTGCTGGCTCACATGTTTGTCTTAGCTCAGGAAGGATGGCTCTAGAGCAAACTAATTGCTCACTCACAACTTTAATGCTCACAAGACTCCACATCTTAGAGGAAGCATTGGCCAGGGGGTAGCCCAGGGTACCCTCAGTAGTGTGGCTGGGTGGCCAGGAGGTACTCCCGTTGATGAGCAGTGGAGACCGCTTACTGGGTGCACTGACATCTCACATTATCCCTTTCTTGGTGATTGCAGCCTTTAGACTGTATGGACATGCAGCTTTTAGACTGTATGGGCAGTAAACCTGTTTGGGGTCACTATCGGTGGGAGATTACTGGGGCCTTGCCAACTCTGTCAGCTACCCAGTTACTGTTAGGCAGGGCTTTGTTCCTTTATGGTGTAGGGATGTGTGCAATGGACTAGGCCCCATGGTCTATGGCCCAGTCCCTTGGCTGTGATTTGCACAGGGCTGGGTCCCTGGTCCTGCCAGCCCATGATTGGTTCTGTCCATCACAGCTCTGTCATCATGACTTGTGACCTATATGAGACATAGCATGGTTGCTAGGAATGCTGGCAGTGTTGCAGCCTGTGCGTCCCACTTCTCAGTCTTTTAGCTGACTCCCCGTCTCTGCTGGAACTCTTTAGGGAGGGGACTAGTTGGCTCCATGAGTACACCAGCACCAACTGCTGCAGCACAGGCTGCCCTTAGGATTATACTGCTCATGAACAAAACATCTATAGGGTATTAAAAATAACCACACAATGTACTTCAAAGCGTTCAGTTAATTCTAATGCTCTCTAAATTAAGTCAGGGAAACATCAACAGTACTGTAGAAGAAGATATAAATAGGTTTTAATTCATTCCATGCCAGATTGTAAAGCAATAGGCAGGATCAGAAAAACCAAAAAAGCTATTTTTAATCAATGGAGTGTGCATTATTAGTAACATTAGTATTCATAGTAGTATTGTTTTTTAAACACCTCTTAAAGCAAGGTGTTGTTCAGACATACTGTTAAAAGCACAGAATCCTGCCCCAAATTTAAAATCTCAGTGTTCCAAATAAATGTAAAATAAAAAAGATTAAAAAGAAACAAATAGTTATCGAACAAGTTGGGGACCTGCAAGAACTTGTAGGGGGCACCACACTTCCCTCTGTATTCTCTCCCCACACTATTTCTTCTTTCCCTTCTTCTGGCAGTGCCATATCCTCACCCTTCCCTGCTTCTTTCTCTACTCCCCTTCACCAAGCAATCTACCTTTTATCTGCCCCCTCCCATCTTCAGCATACATTCCTACCCCACAGTGGGGACCCAAAGCAGCTTACACTATTCTCCTTGCCTGCATGTTATCCTCAAAACAATTGTGTGAGGTCAGCTAAGGTGAATGTGTGTGTCTGGTACCAAGTCACCGAGTGAGCTTCCACAGCAGGGTGGGAATTTGAACCAGAGTCTCCCAGATCCTGGTCTGAAACTCTAACCACTACACCACACTGGCAAATATTCATGCAAGTCAGATGGTAGCAAGTCACCTGGTGGTTGCAGGCATGCCTGGCCCCAATGAATCTTCATTCAAAAGCCAAAATAGCCCTGTGAAGGGACCTGCCCTTTCCCTCTGCAATTAACTGGCAGAAAACAAAGCTTGAAGGCTGGCATTGCTGTGTGGCTGTGTAGCAACTCCCACAATTTCCACCACAGAGAGTATCAATTTCTTAAAGGAACAGATGCTGCTTTTATTATATGGCTAGGGGTTAACTCCCCAATGCATTTTTTTATTTTTATATTTCAGATTTTTTTTGCAAACTTAGTATCTACAGATTAGTCCAACTGAGAATTAGATATACCAATATATGCTATTTATTTCAGGATATGTTTGCAGACATTTTTGAATGCCAGGAGGAACTGGAGATCTGGTCATGGTGATCGATGCTCTAATTAGATCCGGGGGGGGGGGGGGGGTTGCCATCAAATCACAGCTGACTTAGGGCAACCTCATGGGGTTTTCAAGGCCAGAGATATTGCCATTGCCTGCCTCTGCGTAGTAATCATGGTATCGATCATGGTGTCCTTCTGGTCTACTTTACTGGACTGGGATTGGGAGTCACAGTTTGTAGTGGTTCTGGTCCTACCTAGAGGGGAGGTTTCAGAGGATGGTGCCAAGGAATTGATGCTCATTCCCTTGGCCTTTGGTATGTGGAATCCTACAAAGTTTCACCTTGTTTCCTATACTCTAACAGTTACATGAAACAAGATAGGTTAAGTCAGATCTGTCGAATTCATTTGTTATGAGGGCTGGATCTGACATAAATGCCACTTTATTGGGCCAGGCCATGTGTGCCATAAAACATAACATGAGGTACCAGAGGTATACACTTTATAAAGATGATTTCAGATGCCAAATGGCAATAGCATGCATGATTGGATTAGGTGTGATATGCAGAGGGGTTGGAGGCATGGAGATATCAACACTGATAATGAGACAAGGAAACCTAGGTCTCAGTTTGGTACAGGAGGATTCAGTCCAGAATAATGCAAAGAATAAATGGAAATAAGTCTGAAGAAGTGAGCAATGACTCATGAAAGCACATACTCTATCACAAATTTTGTTCGGCTTTAAAGGTTCTACTGGATTCTTACTCTTTCCAC
Organism: Lepidodactylus listeri; assembly: GCA_029233225.1. Lineage (NCBI taxonomy): Eukaryota > Metazoa > Chordata > Lepidosauria > Squamata > Gekkonidae > Lepidodactylus > Lepidodactylus listeri. Next base: position 54,275,939 of record JARCFY010000006.1, read on the forward strand.
TGCTATTAGAAACCACAGCATTAAAAAACAAGTCAGGGAATATTTTAACCTTCCAGGGCATTCAGTTGCTGACCTAAGGCTGAGGACAGATCGGCAGCTTGCCATGATATAGTGCCACCTCTAATTGACCCAGTTTAAAATTTTGTGGGACATATCAGCCACATAGCACACCCTACTGCAGGTTACCCATGGAGACATCCCATGGGAAAGCATCCACATTATTGTAACGCATCAGCCACGGAGCGCACTGCAAAAACAGCCAAAAGTCATGCACACAGGAGCAATTTTTTTTTTAAAAAAAAAATCTGCTTCCCTAGCAGCAGAATGGATCTGCAGGTTCAGACTGCCAAATCTGTTCTGTGCGTGCTCCCCCATGTTCAGACAGCTGCCATGTGCAATGAATGCACAAGGAAACAAAAACTCCACTTTGGAGGCAGTGGCTTTTTAACCGAGCTCCAAGTCGTCCTCTGACGGGGTGAGTATGCCCAGGGAACATCTGACAGCTGTGGCTGTGTGAACGGGCCCATTTAATCCATTTGTTAAAAGTGCCTATATCAGGCCAAACAGCCAGTCTGAACACAGCATAAGAGTAGCAGTTCTCTTACAAAGAAATTTCAAAGGGAGATTACAAAGAGAGACTGGTCAATTGCAACTGATCACAAAGCTTAAGACAATGCAAACTCCTCGACTGAACTGAGACCTAAGTTCTCATTACCAGTACCTGCTATTGTCATTGGTGTCTGAAATCACTTCACTCTCCAAGATATAAGGACAGATGGACTCACATTCTTGCTGTATCTGAAGAAGTGAGCAGTGACTCACGAAAGTTCCTATCCTGCCACAAATTTTATTAGTCATTAAAGTGTTGCTGGACCCTTTCTCCCTTTCACTAATAAGGAATGCAAGCAGTGCTGTTAGGTTTCTTTCCCCCATCTGTTAGAAATGGAAAGGGGCATCTCTCTCTCTCTCTCTTTCTCTCTTTCTCTCTCTCCCCCTCTCCCTCCCCCCTCCCTCTCCCCCTCCCTCTTTCCCTCCCCCTCCCTTCTCCCCCTCTCTCTGAAGAAGTGTGCTTGCACACAAAATGTCGCTCATCTTCTTAAAAGTACTAATGGACACCATTCTCTCTCTCTCTCTCTCTCTCTTTCCCACCCCGCCCTCTCCCCAGCCAAGCAGGAAATAGGAGAGACTGGGGGGAAAGAGCTGTGATGCAAGAAACAGGAAGTAGGAAGCAGCAGACAGACAGCTGCTTGTGGGGTGGATAGTGTCAGTTAGCACTGCCAGTGATTCCTGTTGACTTTATTGGCAATGGTTCTATTGCATTCATGTCAGTTACCACTGCTTATGGTTCCTATTGCCTATTTTGATGGTCACTTAACATTACCTTTATTTTGAGTTCCATAATTACTCCTTTAGGTCCCGGACGGGAGATAGCATCGGGCGAATGACTCCCACCGCAGGAATGTGCTTCTTGCTCACTCTGCGCATGCTTGCTGCTTATTAGCTTTTCTTCATTCTTATCTCTCTTTCACTTCTCACTAGCTCATGGCCTTGAGCTGAAAGCCTCCTGCTACATGTTATGTTATTCACAGGTGCAACTTGCTCCTTTGCTTGATTTTATTCTTGGGAACATCCGCCTCACAAATCCTAACAGTGTCTTTGCCTGGGAACCTAATTTACCACACTTTCCTTGGGAACTGTGGGCCAGTATAGTTGGGCACCAATAATTCTCCCAACTGATTGGTGGGTGTCATGGGGGGGCTTATTTCATATCAAGTATAATTGTAGTTGTATTACTATTCTTGGGCATTACTAACAGAAGAAGTGTATTTGACCAATAAGATCTTTTCTGCAAATAAAGGACTTTCTGTTTAAGGAGACCTGTTGTGGATTACATCTCCTGGCACAATCTCACAGATAGAAGCCTTGCAGGGGCCAGATCCAGCCCACAGGCCATATGTTGGACACCCCTGGGTAAGGTCATCCAGAGATTTGGGCAGGGTTGTTGCCAAAATTCGGATGACACTCAGCTCTATGTTGCACTTCCAGCTGATCTGAGAGAGGCCACATAAACCCTAAACTGGTGCCTGGATGCAGTTTTGGAGTGGATGTGGGCTAATAAACTGAAGCTTAATCCAGACAAAATGGAAGTGTTAATGTGACCAGATGATCTGACCCAGGATTTAGGGCATGAGCCAGTTTGGGTGGGGTTACACTACACTTGTAGGTATGGGCAGAAAGATGGAGTATAAAATACGTGAAAGAATAAAACAGAAGCATGCAAATATATATGGAGAATAACACAATGAAAAAAAAAAACAAAATAAGAAGGAACAATAGAAAGAATAACAAAATCTTCAACCGACTATGGAAACTACAGGTTAGCCAGTAACGAGAAAGGAAAAGAGAAAATGTAATGAAGTCTATAGTAGGGGAGATGACCGAGGCAGACAAACAATGAACAGAAACTGTGTTAAGACAACCAAAAAACTAAGAATTACAGTAAGAAAGGCAAGATAAGTCCAGAGAACAAACTTAAGAATTATCAGCATCAATACAGTGCTAAGAGGAAATTCTGGAAAGATTTGAAAGTTAGGCATGATAAGACCCTGCAAGATGAGAAGAAACAAAAAGAGAAGAATCAAGTAGAACATCCACACTGCAAACCATCAGCATAAGAAAAAGTGGTATGGATGCGAACAGGACCAGAGAAAAACGTTCTTTAATAAAAACTTAATATGTAGAAATGGACAGCTAAAGTTCTTCATGGCAGAAACATCACCTGGGAATAGCATCCTATTAACCCTCTGTTAATGGGATAGGGCATTTTTCTTCCAGGAAGTTGGCAACCCTAAGAAGGGAGCAAAATGAGACATCAGTAACAGATAAGAAAACAGATCCAGGTGGGCAGCCATATTGGTCTGAAGCAACAGAAGAAAGTCAGAGTCCAGTGGCACCTTTAAGACCAACAAAGTTCCATTCAAGATGTGAGCTTTCGTGTGCATGCACACTTCATCAGACAATTCGTCAGAAAACAGGCAGAATAAATTAGCCAGAAATGTGTGAGGTGGGGCGTGATGAGAAACAGGACTGCATTATACACTGCAAAGGTAGATTGGTCATTGTACCATGAGGAAGGAATTCTTCTGACTGCCAAGAAGCTTAACTAGGCCATGCCACAGCACTAAGTAGACAGTGTAGAAAAGTACTTTCAGTGGCAGAGATCCAGCAAGTTACTTTAGGCATGTCCAAGGGCCTGCATGCTTCCTATGGATTTTTCAAGGCTGTTTTGTCTTGAACAGCTGCTTCCTTGTGAAATATCACAAGCTGTCTTTAAAACTCCCCTCAGTTTTAGAACTATTCATCATTCGGTTCAGGGGGATGACTGTTTAAGATACACAGATCCAAAGCTTCTTAGAGGCTCACCAAATTATTTACATGATTCTCTGGATCCAAACCAACTGTTTTTTTTACTCCTACAGGAGGAGTGAGTGGAATTTTTTCTCCTTCCAAGATGTTCAAGACATTAATCTATGGCTTTTGTGTTTGGTAACTAAAGTGCCATACATTAGAAGACTCATTTAAATAAAGTGCTTAACAAACAGAATAACAAATACTAGGTAGTCTTTTTATTGTTCATGTGATTTTCCACTCACTACGACTACTATCAGAAAAACATCACCTTTGAAAGCAAAATACTAGTGTATGGTTTGTTTCCCTATTCATCTGTAGCTACTAGATTAGCAGGGCTATTTTTGGGCAGGAATGCACAGGAACGGAGTTCCGGCTGGCTTCTGAGTTGGCCATACCTAAGGCTCCCCCCCCCGGATTGGCCACACCTACAGCTTCCCCCCAGGCTTCCCAGGTGCCTCACAAGCCACGGGGCGCCTGGGGAAAGCCAAGCCGATCCAGGGAGGGAAGGCAGTTTAAACTGCCTCCCCTCCTCAGGTTCCCCAGGCACCCCACAGCTGCTGGGCACTTGGGGAAGCCGATCCAGAAACTGCCTTCCTTCCCTCGAGTTCCCCAGGTGCCCCACAACCCACGGGGAACCTGGGGAAGCTGATCCTGGGAGGGAGCTGTGCTGTCAGGGGTGTGGCCTAATATGCTAATGAGTTTCTGCCATTGGGTGTGGCCTATTATGCTAAAGAGTTCCTGCTGGGCTTTTTCTACAAAAAAAGCCCTGCAGATTAGGATGTATTTCTCTGGTCTGGGAACAGGGGAGATGACTCTACAGAGCTGATTGCCCCACTTCAAAGAAGAAGATGTTGTAAGGTCACCTCCATACTTGAGAGGAAATGGATGGAGCTTAATGGCAGGGTCTCAGTGAATTACTGTCAGCATTCCACAGTTAAGGATACATGTGTTCATCAATCTCTAATTTTGACTTATTTTCTTCACTATGTTTCCCCCCAGAATTAAACCCAAACAAATGGTAACCTAAGCTTGTTGTTCCTGTTTGGTCCTTTCATCTGTTAAACATCTTCATTATGCTGCATACTAATTTGCTGCTCACCCTCTACCTATATGTATGGACTGATAACTTCCATTTCATTATATCTAAAGAAGTGTGCAAGCACAAAAGCTTATACCTTGAATAAAACTTTGTTGATCTTAAAGGTGCCACTGGACTCAAATTTTGTTCTACTAGAAATAGTGTCCTCATATTGCCTTTAAATTATTTATGTACACTTCCCCCCCCCCTTCTTTTCTGGTAATTTATTTTTCAATGTATACAAATATATATTTGGAACCAAATAGTTCCATGTACATATATAAATTTATATAAAATGTCAAAGACTCAAGATGATGGTCATGGACACTGAAAGACTGAATTCAAAGACCATGTTGCTGTTCATTAGGTACCCTGACATATTAATTGGTACACTGTAGTTTGCCTGGCAAAAGGAAGGAGAAGACAAAAGTACACAACTTAAGAGTGAGGCAGACAAGTGCATAGAATGCACAATAAAATATAGCCATGTTATAAGTGAGTGAGATTTCAGTGCAGCTGATCTTGTGAGTCTGTTTTTTTGCCATTGGTGTAGACATCTGCTCATAGCATATGCAAAGCTAAGAAGGTGGCACAGATGCCATGGAAATATTGCCAAATGAAATCAAAAGGCACAACATGCCACCCTTCAGCTCAAGAAAAGTTGTGTTCATGGCAGATTTTGGGAAACAATTCAAAGCAGACTCAGCAACTTTATTCTTGCTCATAATAGATTGGAGATGCTTTACTGTGCTTTTGGGTGGGCTGCATCTCTCAGTCTGACTCATGATCCACCAAAGTATGCTTTATATGTCAGTGTAAATATCCAAAGAGTAGCAGGCAACAGTCATTAGTCATCATCTGAAACCAGATATCTCTGCACATATTCCTAAGTGGTTGGGTGCTTGAATGGGACGCTTTCAGTTTCTTCTTTCTTTCTTTCTTCTTCTAAGGGCAAATGAAGGTAGAGTCATGTTCAGGTTATCTGCAGAATAATTTATAGTAGAGCATGGAGAGCTTCAGTCTCAAAAGGGTCCTGAAATTTATGAAGATTTCTCAGAAAAAAAGTTGTTCCTGAAAGTTCTAAAATCACTTGTACTTTGCTGGCTGGTGTGCAATCACACTCCCCCTTGAATCCTAAATCTCATTTTTCTTGATGTGGTTGATGTACTAATAATTAATTTATGCGTGGTATTGGTACTGAGAGTAGGATGACAAAAAACAGTGAAAGAAAGTAAGGGTTGAAACATATTATGCGTATGGATATCCCAATGCTAGAAGTCTGAGCCAAAATGGGAGAGCTGGAGTGTTTGGTGCTAAATGACAATTTACATATAGTGGGTAACTCAGAAACATGGTGGAATGGGGAAAATCAATGGGGTATGGTCATCCCTGGGTATAAGCTCTTTAGGGCTTGGGATAGGTGTTGCTGTATCTATCGAAGAAGGCAGAGAGTCAAATAAGCTAGAAAACATTAGGGGAGGGAACTCCCTGACAGAATCATAAAGGATGGAAATACTAGGCCATAAAGGGTTACTTAAATTTGGGGGTGTAATATTGCTCACCTGATAAAACACTCAAGGATGATCTCAAGATGGAGAAGGAAATAAAAGAGGTGACTAAAGCAGATAATGTTGTAATACTGGTCGACTTCAACTATCCTCACATTGACTTGGATAAACATGTGCTTGGGTAATGCTGTAGAAATGAGTTTACCTTGACTTCCAGAAAGCTTTTGATAAAGTTCCTTATCAAAGGCTACTAAGTAACCTCAATAGTCACGGGATAAAAGGATGTTCTTTTGTGGATCAAAAACTGGCTAATTAAAAGGAAACAGAGTGAGTATAAATGGACAATTTTCTCAGTGAAGGGCGGTAAGCAGTGGGGTACCGCAGGGATCAGTACTCAGTCTGATGCTTTTTAACTTGTTTATTAATTATTTGGAGTTGAGAGTAAGCAGTGAAGTGGCTAAATTTGCAGATGACACCAAGTTGTTCAGGGTGGTGAGAACCAGGGAGGATTGTGAGGCACTCCAAAGGGATCTGTCAAGGATGGATGAGTGGGCATCAACGTGGCAAATGGGGTTCAATGTGGCCAAGTGCAAAGTGATGCACATTGGAGCCAAAAATCCTAACTATAAATACACATTGATGGGGTCCGAACCGGCGGAGACTGACCAAGAGAGAGATCTTGGAGTCGTAGTAGATAAATCAATGAAAATGTCAAGACAGTGTGCGACTGCAATGAAAAAGGCCAACGCTATGCTGGGGGTTATTAGGAAGGGAATTGAAAACAAATCAGCCAGTATCATAATGCCCCAGTATAAATCGATGGTGCAACCTCATTTGGAGTACTGTGTACAGGTCTGGTCACCACACCTCAAAAAAGATGATATAGCATTGGAAAAAGTGCAGAAAAGGGCAACTAGAATAATAAAAGGGTTGGAACAGTTTCCCTATGAAGAAAGGTTGAAGCGCTTGGGGCTCTTTAGCTTGGAGAACCGATGGCTGAGGGGTGACATGATCCAGGTTTATAAGATTATGCATGGGATAGAGCAGGTAAAGAAAGAAGTACTTTTATTTATTTCTCACAATATAAGAAAGCATGGGCACTTGAAATTGCTTAGCAGTCGGGTTAGAACAGATAAAAGGAAGTACTTCTTCACCTAAAGAGTGATTAACACATAAAATTCACTTCCACAGGAGGTGGTGCCAGCTACAAGCATGGACAGCTTCAAGAGACAATTAGATAAACACATGGAGCAGAGGTCCATTGGTGGCAATTAGTCACAAAGTATAAATAGGAACTCTCTGTCTGGGGCAAGTGATGCTCTGTATTCTTGGTGCTTGATGGGGGGGCAACAGTGGGAGGGCTTCTAGTGTCCTGGCCCCACTGCTGGACCTCCTGAGGGCACCTGGTGTTTTTGGCCACTGTGTGACAGAGTGTTGGACTGGGTGGGCCACTGGCCTGATCCAACATTAGCTTCTCTTATGTTCTTATGTTCTAGCCAAGAGACCACCAGGAAGAGCACCGGCAGAGGGCCTCTATGCCACCAAGGAAACTTCAGCTAGCCATTCCAAAGTCAGGCACAGGGAACCAGGCAGGCCCCCAACAACAGTTTGCCTTGCCAATGGGGAAGCTGGCTGGGAAGCTGAAGCCGGGAGAAATGCCGGTAGAAAGGCCACCTCACCTCGCCACACCATTGAGGAACAGTGCCCCACCTCCCAGGGACCAGCAGAGCCTGCCTTGGCTACCGAATGAAGTACAGGATAGGAATCCTGAGGACCCGAAGCAGGAGCCTCCAAAAGACCAGGCAAGGGTGAGGGAAAGAGGGAAGAGAAGGGGCTGGCAGGGATCAACACTTACCTCTAGCAGAGCTGGGAACTCCAGGAGATCCAAAGGAAGATGCTGAGCACTGCCACACCCAAGCACATCAGGAAGGGCAGACTGAAGGAGGAGACACAAGGGAGAAGCCAAGGCAAAGGAGTTTAAGGGGGAATAAAGAAGAACCAGTGGGAAACATAGAGAGAGGGGACAGACAAGAGAATCCACCACTCACTTCAGGGATTAAATGAGGGAAGGAAGGAACAGACAGAGGGAAACAAGGATAAAAGGGGACAAATGGCAGAGGTCAAGGAGGAATGGTGGTCTAAGGTCCGCACCAGAGAAAGAGAGAGAGCAATAGTGACCAGGAACAGGTTTACGGGGTGAAGTAACCCTAGCCCTTTCAATTCTGAGACCTCTGCGTCCCTGGGACCACAGCGGGGGGGGGGGGGGAGTGCCGGGAGAGAAACAGGAAGACCTCACAACATCATAAATTATTATGCAATGGAACAGTTGACAACCAAAGGGCTAATGACTTGGTTCTGAATGGGTCTCAAGACCTGCTGTAAGATGTAGATGTAATTACACCAGTTGGGAACAGTGACCATGGTGCTATTGGGCTCTGCATTCACATCAATGGAAAGTTACCCCTAAAGTCCAAAACAGTAATATTTGATTTCAAAAGACAGAACTTTACAAAAATCAGGGGACCAGTTAGAAAGAAGCTGAAAGGGAGACTCTAGAGAGTTAAATCCCTAGAGGATGTTTGGAAGTTATTTAAAACCATACTAATTGAAGCCCATGTAGAAAGCACTCCCCAAGTTAGGAAATGTAAATCTAAAAGGATGTATTTGTGCTTGATCACCTAGGTCAAGAAAGCCATAAAAGATTAAAAGCCTTCTTTAAAATAGTGGAAGATCTGCCCCAGTGAAGTTAAGAAAAGGGAGCACAGGGTTTGACAAAAGAAGTACAAGTTAATAATTTGGCATGGAAAAAAGAATTTGAGAACTAGATTGCTGAAATAATCAAGACAAACAATAAATGTTTTTTAAAGTAGATTCAGAGCAGGAAACCAGCCAAAGAGGCAGTTAGGCCTCTGAATGATTTAGGAATAAAAGGATTGCTAAAAGAAGATAGGGAGATGGAACAACAGGGGCCATTTAGCCATAGGTGACTGTTGCCTCATGAGAGAGTGGTGCCAGCAATATCAGGCTACACTGATCACTGAGTGGCCTGGGGCCTCTGCCACGTGTGCAGCCTTGTGTGTGCAGTGCCCGCTCCCCCATCATATGATCCAGTAGCCTCTGGCCTGGGGCAGCTGCTGCCACATGGTGGTGGCACGGCTTGCCAATGATCTCTGGCTTGAATTCCCAGCATTGCCCCACCATGGATCACTGGGTGGCCTTGGCCAGAGGTGGCCACTGCCACACAGGCATCTCTGGCTTATCGGGCTTTGCTTGGCCTGGGTTCTGCTGTGCACATGGCCTCTCACCTAGGCTACCACCACCCCCTTCAACAGGTGGGGAGTTAGTTCAGCTTGTCTTCCCAGTCCCCTTTCATGGTGGCTCAGGGGAAGGGGAGAGCTCACAACATCCAGCCACTTTGTGTTTTTCCCTGGGGCACAGGCTTACAGCATTGGTGGCAAGAGTGGGCTGGGGAAGTGGTTTGCCCCCCCCTCCAGGCAGCTCAGCGGCATCTGCCCAGTGGCACACCACTGGCTCTTCAGTACATTGGCATGCAGGTTTTCTTCTGCACCCCTCCCAGGCCATGGGGCCTTGTAGTTAGGACACACCAACTAGGAGCTTACCAGCTGCTCTCCTTTATAAAGTTTGTATTTCCAGTACCTGGCATTACATTTTAATGCCTGGCACTTTGCCAGCCCAGCAAAGTGGCATTCATATCAGATCTGTACATTGTAACAAATGTGTTTGACCCTTGTAGGGCACATACCCAGGTCAGAGCAACTGTTTTCAGGAATGGTCTGAAGATGAGTCAAGTTGAGAGGTAAAGTTTAGACCTACTGGGGAAATTAAAAACCAATAAGTCTCTGTGTCCTGATGGCATGCACCTGAAAAATAGTTTATCAGTAAACTATATATGTAACAAGTCACTAATATCACCTGCTAGAGAGCAGCAAACATTACACCTATTTAAGAAAAGGGGTCCAGAGTAGAACCAGGAAATTACAGGCCAGTCAGTCTAATGTCTGCACCACAAAAATTAGTAGAAACTCTAATCAAAGATAGAATTTTTTGACACATAGAAGAGTAAAGCCTACTAAGGGAAAATCAGCATGGCTTCTGCAAAGGGAAGTTCTGCCTCACCAACCTTTTTAAGTTCTTTGAAAAAGTGTACAAATATAGATAACAGTGATTTGGTAGACATTATATACTTGGACTTTCAAAGGCTTTTGAGAAGGTACCCACTAAAGACGCCTGAGTCAGCTTAGCAGTCATGTGATAAAAGGACAGGTCCTTTTAAGTATTTAAAAAACTAGCTAAACAAAAGGAAACAGTATGAATAAATGGACAATTTTTGCAACTGAGGGAAATAAGCGGTGGGGTATAGGGTTGCCAGGTCCTCTTGTCATTCCAGTAGTGGAATTTTCAGTGTTCTGGGATGTCCCTGACATTATGACATCACCTGGAAGTGATGTCATCATGCCAGGGATATTGTATGGGGACACTCTGGTTTAAAGGCAAAACTCTACGGTAAAACCAGCTTAAAACCATAAAGTTTTGCCCTTAAATCAAAGCGGCCCCGTGTGATGTGCCTGGCATGATGACATCACTTCTGGGTGATGTCATCACATCAGGATAGTCATGTGGGGATGTGGCTGTTTGGGGGTGGGGTTTTCCCCACTGGCCAGCAGGCCAGCAGAGGGAAGAAGCCCTGAAAATGGGGGGAAACCCCACCCTGGCTTGGGGACTGACAAGCCTAATGGGGTACCACATGAATTTAATTTGTTCATAAATGTTGTTGAATTGAGGATGATAGGTGTAGATAGGTGTAAAAGTTTGCAGATGATAGAAAATTATCTAGGATGGTAAAAATCAAGGCTGACAGTGAAGAGCTCCAGGATGCTCTCCACAAACTGGTTAAGTAGGCAACCATGTGGCAAATAACATTCAATGTAGGTAAGTGTAAGGTGATGACAATGGAATAAAAATATCAACTTTAAGTACATGGTAATGGTGTCTGAACTTGCTGAGACAGAGAGGAGGAGGAGGAGAGGAGACTGGATTTATACCCCACCCTTCACTACCCAAGGGAATCTCAGAGCGGCTTACAAACTCCTTTCCCTTCCCCTCCCCACAACATACACCCTGTGAGGTGGGTGGGGCTTAGAGAGCTCTGATAGAAACTGCTCTTTTTCAAGAACAGCTGTGCCAGAACTATAGCTTGCCCAAGGTCATCCAGCAGATGCAACTGGAGGACTGGGGAATCAAACCCAGTTCTCCCAGATTAGAGTCCACACACTTAACCACTACACCAAGAACTTGAGGTCATACTAGATAGCTCAATGAAAATGTCCACCCACTATGCCGTAGCAGTGAAAAAGGCAAACTGTATGATGGGGATTATTAGGAAAGGTACTGAAAGTAAACAGCCATTATTATAATGCCCCTGTATTGATCTATGGTGCAGCCTCATTTGAAATACAGTGTGTAGTTCTGGTCAAATAGGATATGGCAGAGCTTGAAAAAGTACAGAAAAGGGCAAGCAAGATGATTAAGAGGTTGGAGCACCTTTCCAATGAGAAAAGCCTGAAAAGCTTGGGTCTTTTTAGCTTAGAAAAAATGAGTTAAGGATGAGGGACACATGACAGATGTTTATAAACTTGTGCACTGAGTAGAGAGAGTTTTCCCCCTCACCCAAAATACACCCAAAACAGAGAGAATTTTCCCCCTCACCCAAAATACTAGGACTCAAGGTTACCCAATGAAGTTGATGGGTAGTAGATTCTATATAAACAAAAGGAAATACTTCTTTACTCAATAAATGATTAAAATGTGGATTTCACTGCCATGGGATGTTATAAGAACCACAGCTTTAAAACAGACGTATTCATGGAAGATGACTACTGACCATGGTGACTAAAGGGAAGTGCCATATCCAGAAGCAGTAAACTGCTGAATACTGGTGACAGGAAGCACCATTGGGGGAAGGTCTCAGTCTCTATGCCCAATTGTTGAACCTCCAGAGGAACAGGTTGGCCACTGTGTGAAACATGAACTACATGGCCATTGGTCTGATCCAGAAGGGTTCCTCTTGTGTTCTTATTTATTTTTATGAAATAATTCTTTGGATGTTTTAAAATGTCACAATGAATATAATAAATTCAATTTCCGTGGACTTTATACTCACATAACTGCAACTTCATTAACAGTAGTCTTCCAAACAGTGGAGAAAAGTTCTGCTATTGCTAAATTTCAAGTCCAAGAGCTATCCCAGGCCTACCAAATAGCCCAAGCAGACCCAAGGTGAGATGGGCCCATGGGTTCACTGCCCAGGTAGACCACCAATGCACCTTAGATTAAATGTTTTCAAACAACTGGTATTTTAATTTGGGTCATTTCTGTTCAAAGAAAAAAAGAATAAAAACATTTATTTATTTTTTTGTTTTTTAAAAATTGTTTCAGACATGCTCAATTAAAAATGGCAGCGTCCCAGACTCGATCCATTTGACTTCTTCAGTCCTGTTCTCCTAAGTTTCAGTGGCAGCTGCAGCTACAAAAGTTGCCACAGTCCCCTTTCTCCCCCAACTGATAACTGCTCAGGGCCTAGTTTCACAGCATTTTGGGAGTTCCATGCACACAGCTTCCACTCAGAAAGGTGAGTGGAAACATAATTTAGGCTGAGACCGCAGAAAGGACTTTTAAGCCCTTCCCCACATTATTTTCCCAGTCAAAAAAATAACCTGCAGAAACACTAGTTGCACCACTATGGAAATGTGTGTGTACTGTATTTTCACAATAGCACTCCCCCAGGCTATTTTATTAGAAAATGGTGGAGGAATGACAGATTAAAAGTCTGGTCTTCTAGCACCATAGTCCCAATCAGAATCAGCCCCCCTTATACACACACACTTGGTGAGTTTGTTTTTAAAAAATGCCAGTAGCTCCATACACAGATATCTTGTAGTTAGTTCCTCAGAAGGTGGCACAACACCTGAGCCTGCCTTGCAGGGAGGGTAGGGTATAAATGTGATTAAATAAATAAAATAAATAAATAAATAACAGCAGCTATGATTGTCTTCTTCCAGGCCCATTCCACTTTTCTGGCTATCCATAGGGTTAGACCCAGCCAACTTTTTTTTCACCAAATCTTCACCCACTTCCCCTTTTCTACTATAGCTCCCATCCTTCATGGCTTATGTACATGAAGATCTCATGATCTCAACATAATCTTTTTTAATGGTCAAAGGGAACCCCTGCTTCTTTTTCCTCAATAGCACATCAGGTTGGATTCAACCCATGTAGTGGGCAATGAACAAATGTGATGGATTTTTGGCATCATCACAATGCAACCTCTTACTGTTTGGGTTGATGTTCTGTGGAAGCCCTAGTTTTTCTGTATGTTTTGTCTTCTTGGGATTTTTTTTAATCATGGGAACTGAATATAGAATGGAAGCAGTTCTTCAGAGTGGTAATGAATAGAACACAGAGAGACATTATGAGGCATTCAAGTTAATATTCTGGGCTGTCCAAAAGCTTTCTCCTGTTTGTAACGAAAATGGTCTTCTGCAAACATTAAATTCAGCTCTGGAATATCTTGACTTTGTCCTCAACCATAAGGTTAGTAAAATAGCATGGGGGGGAAATGAAATCTGAGGTTAGTGACAATCTAATAAGAATGAAAGGATACTAAAGAGGTTCTTCATGTAGGTCACCCTCATAGTCTGCCGACAAAATATTATCCATGTCTTCTCAGTTAAAGAAAAGTTGATTGAAATGAAAAGTTTATAGACTGGGACAAAGGTGGGACATAGGTGGGGAGAAAACTACAGAAGAAAATGGACAGCGCTGACAGCTCCTTCTTAAAAAATAAAATATGATGAGAATGACAGAATCTGAATGGACAAGGAGAGATCCTTAGTTAGGGTCATAGCATCTCCTCTGCCTCATTCTAGTTCACTGAGCAGCAAGGCTCTCAAACAAACAGGAAAAGAGATCATGTTAAAAGTATGAGCCCAAATGTCACAAAGAAAGGATTTGTTAGCCTCATAAAATAAAATAAAAACCTCTATAATGTTTTCATTCTTTTGGTTAGTGCTGCTTTTTCTAAAGGTTTTTTTCTAAAGTCAATATGGAGTTATGTAGATGCTGGACAAAAAAATATTACAATGCTGTAGCCTCAAAAATGGCATTCTAAAAATATTCTATAGTATTTGAAAAATGTGCAAAGTGAAAATTAGGACTTTGGACATTTCCATTTGTCCAGTCATTTGCTTGGCTTTTAATAAAAGTAGCAATTTTTAGATGTTTGTTTATAATTAGTAATAGATGACCCCCCCCCCCCCGCTGGAGCCTCCCTTGCAACCACCTCTTGTGTATCCATTCCTCTAGCTCCTCACCCAGTCTAAAGCACCTGTCTGCTGAGAGTAGAAGCAATATTTTTGCCTCAGGTAGGTAAGAACAGATGATGGAATAAGAAGCAGATGAGACTGACTGAAAGTCCTCCCTAAATCCATGGGGATAGTTCAGTGGAAATTGTAGGCTCTGTGTATAGACATACCTATGCAGATAAACATCTTTTCCAGGAATATCTGCTAAGTCTTCTGTTAAGAAAATGCCTCTGTCATTTAGGTTGTTAACTGAGTTACTCTTACCTCTCACTCCCTCTTCCCTCAACTTGTACAACTATGAAAAGCAGCAAAGCAGTGCCCCAGAATACCAGTCAGGTTCAAAGATTTAAAATATCAAAAGACCATTTTTAGTTGCATTTTTTAAAAAATCAAAGGATTCAATTTAGATTTTTAATTAATTTCTGAATGCTCATGTCCACTGATTAATAGACTATCCCAATTGGTATGGAAAAAATATTTGTGAGACTGCAAAGATACTGCTAACAATGACATGGCTTTGTAACTGCCATTCACAATGAATGTTTTATCAGTTATGTCTATCAGAAAATAATCCTCACTAACATTTCAGGAAGAATATTTGAGATTCCTTTTATATTGTCAGTAAAGTTCAGAACAATGAGAGGACAAAACTGTACTACATTTTGTACTTTATATTCCAACCCGGGATACACAGAGAAAGTGGGGGGGGGGGAATCAGGTGATGTTTACTGAATACAAAATTATCATGAGTTGTTTTCTGTGTGAATACCTGGATTAACTTTTTCAAAATAGTTTTACCTTTGACATGCAATTTAATCTTGCATTTATTCAGCATTTAAGGGTAATCAAAACAGAGGCCAATGCTTTAATTTCCTTCATCTCCTTTATGTTCTTTACAAGCTGCTAAAGCTGTGCTTTCTTCATTGCAACTCATCCATACATAATCCTCTGTAGTTTAGAAAACTGCATCTAACATTTTCAGTCCCAACTTTATAAATTGCTTTGATTTATTTCTGTCTCTAAGGCCTAAAACCATTTATTAAAACAACAAAACATTCTCTTATTCTGGTGATAGAGGAACAAAGTCTCCCCATTTACTGTGTAGTGAGAATTGACAGATGGCCAAATGGGGTGATAGATTTGATTTTAATGTGTCTTAAGAGAGTAAATGAACCAAAGGCAATCTTCATCTCATGTGAAAAGTTGGATTTTTGTGTGGCTTGTCTGCAAGAGTGAGGTGCAATTCTCACAGCACTTCATTGATTTTCCAATCAACCATGACCATTCAGATGGCAAAAAGCAGGGTCAAAGAATTTTTATAAAGGTTCCCCTCTCTCCACCCACACCACATTTCTCTGCAACAGCTTGCACAAGGTTGGGCACAATGTGAATCTTACACATTTTGCCCTGCTTCCCTTCATAATCGTCCTTGTGGATTTTATAGACTGTGAATATCATTCTGCATAAAATGAAGGGATTTGTCCAAGAGAACTGTTTGCACCCCAAAGACAATGAGAATAAAACTTGTTCTTACCTCTCCCTCTGCTATTACGCAGGTGATAGACTGCATTGTGTTATGGTTCTAAGCTTGGGAAAGGGGGCATAGTCTGACAGTGAGACATGAAACAACATGTAATGATAAATAAATGTGAAATGAAATAAGGGACCATTAAGCACAAATGTATTCCTTAACTTAATTAAAAGCATCTCTCTCCCCATCTAGATGCTCAGGGTATTTGTTAAGAGATGGGAGAACAGAAACCTAGATATTTATTTCAATCAGAACACTATACTGTATCTACCCCAGCCTCTAGGCCCTAGTTAGAGGGCTGGGACATACCCTTTCTGTGTTACATAGGATTGTCCCAGTCAGGGCTTTTCCTGACTGAAGCAGTTATCTCAGGGAGCCATTGTTTGTATGGGGGGGAGTGTCTCCCATCCCATCTGCCCAACTCCACTGCTTGCCCAGCAACCAGAGTAGTTGATCCTCCTTGTCTTCTCTTTCCCACAAGGTAATTGGAAGAGTTGCCAGGACATCCCAAATGGTGATTTAACTCTTGTGAGAGGAAGAAATTTCACAAGAGTTTGGGAAACCCTTTGTGATGGTCTGCACTTAACAACAGGTTTCCTAGTGCAGTAATTTCAGACAGCTGGGAGGTGAAGAGTTAACTCTTCACCGGAATGGAGAATGGAGAGCTTGAGTGACAGGCTGCTCCCTACCCCTTCCCCCCTCTACTCTCTGATTGGCCAGTGCCAGCTGAGGAGAACTATATGATTAGCTGAATGCTGAGGGAGCCTTTTTAGAGTCTTTCAGCCAGTGGGTCTTTCAGAAGTCAGTCGGCATCTGACAAGAGTCCGATGGAGTCACTGTGTCTCCAGAGTCAGTCAGATAGATTCATTTTTGGAGTGAAGGGGAATGCCTTAACCAGGGGTCATTTGGGGCTGGAGCAAGGCGGAGCAATGCTCCGCCAGCCCAGGAGTGGGCACTAGGGCAGCCACGGGCCGAATCAGATTCTCTAATCTGATTCAGGCTACTGGCTGCTGAAATTCTGCGGTGGCTTAAAAAGCAGCTGGAGGGGGTTTGAGGGAGATTTCCTCCTATTTCCTCCATGGCTTTGGTGATCCTGTTTTTTGAGCATCACCAAAGCTGCGGAGAAATTGCGTGAAGCCCCAGGTCAAAATGCGCCCTGCGGCAAATAGTGGGAAATTCAAGCAGGCAATCGGGGCAAATGGAGGACCCAATGCCGGGGCAGTGCTAGTGGGAAATCGGTCAGAGTATTCTCCAGTTCAGAGAACAAAAACACTCTGCTGCCTAGAGCTACGTGTGTTATCATATGTGCCACATGAACACCACAGCTATTCAATCAAACCTTTGAATCTGATTTAAGAATACTCCTGCAGCCTTCTTTTACAGATTCAGATACATTTTCTATTTATACATTTAATCATATGGCAAGCTGTTCACATGTAGCTTCTTGCATGGTGCTAATTTCCAGAACTCTGCTACACGACACTGAAGAGACAGTAGTGAACATTTAGTGGCTCCACCTGGCAAACAGCTCCCCACACTGAAGAGCTTCCATCTGGTTGCATACCAAGTGTTCAGCCTGTATTCACTTGATCATATGAATCAATTTTTAATCAGGGGTATGCCTCTATGGAAACAGAGTTCTCTTTTAATCAGTATGCTGTATTTACAGTAAACTGGTTCAGGTTTCACACTAATTTTTGTATTTTTGCTGTTAAAAATAACAGAAATACTGTTCTGGCACATACATTTAATCTTGTCATAAATGTAATGCTATAATAGAAAATAACCCAAGCATTGTTTGTGAGTCATGAGTTTTTTTATTGAAAGTGTACACAGTACAAAATAATTATCTTCTCCAAGACTTTGAAAATAGGCACATGGAGATACGAAAGATGGTATAGCAGACATCTGTTCTGCCTTGCTTTCCTTGCATGGAAAATAGCGATGATCCATTAAACGTAATTGTATTCTTGTCTTTCCAAATGCAATATGTATGGACTATGTGAAACTTTTCTCTGATGCTTTCAGCATTTGAATACTTTGAAACATTTATTATTTAGAATATGTATATGCCACCTCGCCAAAGATCTGGATATTAGTGCAGCTCACTGCAACAAAAGTATAGAAGCAAGAATGCATGAATTCATATAGTCAAGAAGCACATTATAGGCCTGGGGATTTATTCCTGCAGAGGAAAGATTGAAAGAGAATGTTTTCTATGGTGTTACCAAGGAAGACTCACAGTTTGAGTAATATATTATAATAATAGATGCTATGTAGTAGTCACACTGGGGATAAAATTAAATGACTCAGCACCATTTGTGAGATGAATCATAACGTTTCCCATTTTTTCCTGCATAACTCATACCCACATTTTAAACTGTTGTCTTTTCAAATGTGCTACATACTACCATGAATCCCATGCAATGCTTTTCAGAACCTTTCACAACTGTGATTCATAGCAGGCTAGCTAGAGATTACCAGTGTGTAATTTCTCATTTGCTAATTAATCACCCTGATAGCTCTGAACAGAGGATAAATCAGTTATTAGCTATTGTAAGTATGAACAAGGAAGGAACTGTAATAATTAACAATAAAGAATAGGCTTTTATATAAATTATGAATAACAACTATATTTTCCTTTTATGACAAAACAGTGCAGCTAAAGTTATGTGTATTCTTACATTCCAGTTCCTCCAGGATATGATGGAAAGGACATGCAATCATCCATGCAATAGTGATAAGGAACTTGAGGTCATAACTGCATGACTGTTGTTGCAAAGATCCAGTATGATAGTTCAGTGTAATCCTATGAAAAACGTGCAAAAGAAGAAGAATATGAATTGGGCAAAAGTGAGTATAAAGTCATTATGACACGTTCCATCCAAATTCAACAGCTGCAATAAGAAGAGTCCCATTGAATATTGTAGACTTGTGAGTTTCTAAAAGCAGTTGTCAGGTTGCTTCTGAGAAGTTTACACACAGGGCATATATGCATCCCCTTGAGTTTGTTCCACCACCTGGTGCTCAGAGATACACTGTACCTGAACATGAAGATTCCATTTAGTTATCATGGCATAGCTGTTGAAAGGTTTACCTTATATTAATTTCTCTAATCTCATTTAAAAGCCATCAAAACTAGTGGTCACCAACACATCTCGTACAAGTCACAGGCTTTCCAATGCTGTTATCTATTCTGTTAACTGTCCAAGTTGGATAAATTTGCCTCCTTCCAAAGTAGATTCCAGATAATCACTCTAAACACCTTAACATCATTTCCCAGGTGTTTTAACTCTGTGCAAAAATACAGATAAAATTACATTATAAATTTACTAGGAATAAGGCCCATTGTGGAAATAAATACAACTCTAGAAAGAGGCTCTGGGAAAGTGCCAAGGCTTTGGGCACTCAGTGTCAATTTGCTGTGGCAGCCTCAGCAGGGTATAAGGACAGAGTCCACCATTTTCTCCAGGGGAACTGATCAATGCCATCTGGAGAGCAGTTGTAATTCTGAGTGATCTCCAGCCCTCACCAGGAGATTAGTAGCAGTGCTTCCCCAAGGGGGAATGGCTGGTTTGAAGGGCAGAGTCTATGGCATTGTACCTATTTGACGCCCCACTCCTCCTCAAACCTCAGCCTTTTCAGGCTCCATCCCTCAAATCTCCAGGAATTTCCAACCTGGAGTTGGCAACCCCATCTCTTTCCCAGCCAAGCATCAACCTACCTTTATTTTCCCCTCACTGTGCAGCTTTCCATCTCCCCCCCCCCACCTGAATCCTCTACTGTGCTCTGAAGCCCTGACTGCCACGTCACATTGGCTGTCATGGGGGGGCATCTTAGCAGGGTATGAAGACATAGAGTCCACCATTTTCTCCAGGGGAATGGATCAATGCCATCTGGAAAGCAGTTGTAATTCTGAGTGATCTCCAGCCCTCACCTGGAGATTGGCAACAATGGTTCCCCAGAGGGAATGGCTGGGTTGGAGGGCAGAGTTGGCAACCCTATCTCCTTCCCTCCAGGCTCCATCTCTCAAATCTCCAGAAATTTCCCACCTGGAGTTGGCAACCCTATCCCCTTTCCAGCCAAGCATCAACCTACTTTTATTTCCCCCTCACTGTTCAGCTTTCCATCTCCCCCCCCCACCTGCAGCCTCTACCATGCTCTGAAGCCCTGACTGCCAAGTCACATTGGCTATTGGTGGGGGGGGCTATCTCAGCAGGGTATAAGGACACAATGAGTTTCTCCTGAAGGCCAAAATAGGTGTGGAAAGGGCCTTTTACTGACAGAAACCAAGCTTGGTTGACCAGCAGCAGGCACCGAGGGGAAAGTAGGGTTTCCAACTCTGAGTAGGGAAATACCTGGAGATTTGGGTGGTGGATTCTGTGGAGGGCAGGGTTGGGGGGAGAGGGGAAGGACTCAGCAGGAATTTCCCAACCTAGGGCAGGCAGGACTGGCCCCAATGAGTTCCTCACAAAGGCATAGAAGGGGTTTTGTTCCTTTGTCTTTTTACTGACAAAACCAAGCTTGGTTGCCTACCAACAGCCACTGAGGGAAAAATTAGAATGCTTTGGCCGGTGACCCCTCCCCAAACTCTGGTTTCCTTAAACTGGCTTCCTTACTGGAGCTGGCAACCCTATAAGTTCCTCACAACAGCCACTGAGGGAAAACAGTCCCACACAGGAGCTCAGCAAGAGAAGTGTCTTCATCTAAAGACACAGTGCTTCTGGCAGAGAACAGTGGCTGAAAGAGGAGTGAGTGGGGAAGAGGCACAGACCCAGCACCCAGCCAATGGCATGTGAGTACTCACAGCCAATGGATTGGCACACCGTAGGAGTGACAGGTTAGGCAGCGAAAGGCTGTGGGAGCATGTGGACTGTTGAGGCAAGAGGGACACGAAAACTCTTTTATTATAGAGAGAGATATTTTTGTTTCTGTCATGCCTTTGACTCACTTCTCAGTGCTCAGAATGTTTCTTTAGGATTAGGGTAAAGGGGAAAGCCTACATCTTTTTTACAATCAGAAGACTGTGTTGGGGTATCCCCTGGTTCTGGCTTAAAAGTTAACTCATGTCTCCTCTGTTGGGGTGTCCCATTCACCGAAGTTGTATGAGCCATAGGTTTCCCTTGCTCGAAAGCCAGTTGAATCTGACTCTAGGGTTGCAGTGCTCATCTCCGTTTCCAAGCCAAAGAGCCACCGCTGTCCAAAGACATTTCCATGGTCATGTGGCCGGCATGACTAGACCCCGGCAGGGCTAAAAACAGTCAGTGGAGGATGCATGGATTGTAACCTCCAAACATTTTGTGAATGGCCCTAGCACTCAATAGCAACCATTTGGTGGTAGTTCCCTTTCCTAGTTTTCAAATTTCCAAAAACATCCAGATTGAACAAGACTAGACACCCGTGCAATATAGTATGTAAAATACAGAACACATGGTACTACTATGGCTAAGGGCCATCAGGACTGGCGAATAATTCAAGATTCTGTTATATATCATTTCCATGTTTAGAATTTTCCCAAATGAATAATATACCTGTACATTCGTAAATTCCTCTTTAACCAATCTTTTGTACCTCTGACTTTTTCATCTTGCCACCCAACTGAAATGCATGCAAATCTCATGCTCTTTCAGCAGCACAGCAGAGAAATGTGAGATTAACCGATACGGCAATTCGTATTCTCAAATGAATGTAAATGTATTCATCAATTCAAAGCAATGCATAGTCTGTTATATACACAATACACTAATAAATAGCCATGCATTAAAAAATAATGAGGTTTTCTACAAAACAACATCCTGTGGTGTATCAGGTCATAAAAAGATGCTAAAAAAGGGTGATAAGATTATGTATAAAATCTGATTAAAATACAAAATCTATATTATATTTGTGAGATAAAATAAATGTTTTATTAGTTAATTGTAAACAAAAGCACTAGTGCAGTAAAAAGTAATTAAAAATGTAAAAGTGCAGGGAGTGATTTATTTAACTACCATAATTTTAATATTACAAGTGGTATGTAAATGGGCACCAAACCTGTCATACTGAAATTATTGAAACTGTTCATTTTTTACAATGAGTTACAGTCTTTGTTCTCCTTTTTTGACTTTCATTTTAAATATTTCAAAATGGCTTATGAATAATGCTACTCCCATGCTTTGTAGATCTTAACAAAGAATCTTGCATCCACACTTTTTATATATGAGGATTTTTTTTATAGATAGTGGTCCTGGAAAGGACTGCAACTTCCAGTTCCAAACAGATGTGGTCAATAGTCATAAACAGAAATGGATTGTTCTAATAAAATTCATGTTGAGATTCATTTAGACTTTGTTTACTACGCTGTCTTGACATACTAGGCCCAGTTATATGAAAAAATCTCACCCACTGTATCCCATACTCAAAAAGGCATATTCAAAAGTCTTGTACACTTCAGATGAGGAGAACCAGTAATTTAAATGGATGAAGGAAGTTCAAATCCCTGCTCAGTATAATCTTATAATGCTGTTGTGAGGATAAAATAAACTCACATGGGCTACCCTAAATTGCTTGGAGGAAGCATAAAATACAAATAAATGAATGAACAGGAAGGGAAGGGAAGGGAAGGGAAGAGAAGGGAAGAGAAGAGAACGTGTGAACAGCTCTGGGGAAAGGAGATATTTTCAAGTAAATAAATGTTTATTTGATTGTGGGAAACAGCTGTGACAGAACAAAGCTTCTGTAGTGAGCTATTGCATCACTGGACTTTATCACAAATAAAATGACATTTGATGGATGCAGGTTATCTGGTCAGCTGCAAGAGAACCAGGTATTTTGTAGGCAGATTATTACAGTTGAACTTGAGTAAGATTGAGGAAGCCAGAATCTTGTAGCTTCAGTTCTTCACATATAAAACGTGAAGGAACTACCTTGCTGATTTATATAAAAGTAAGTTTCTGAAGTTTATAGTTCTTTAGAATGGGAAGAGACCAAAAGGTCACTCATTGTGTTACTTCAGAGCAGTGAATGTGAAAAAGTACTATAAAATGCTTTATGTTAGCAGAATATCTTCATGTGTGCATCATGTCCGGTGTGTAGACATGAAATTGGTCTGGGCGGGGGATAGACACTGACTAGTAGATAAGGGTTATGGCGTGTGTGGGAGGGAATCTTTTTGCCCTCTTTCATGTTCATCATGTCCATTCTAGTGCAACATATCAATAAAAAATGCCTAAAAAGTGCATTCACTTTTATCAATACATCACTTTGTTGTGGACTCTGCTAAGTGTTCCCTATCCCTGGGAATATAAAGAAGCCTGTAGTCTTTGTATGCTTTGATCAGCCAAAGGAATAGCAAATAGTATAGTAGCAAATAGTTATGTGGACAGAAATTATATATGCATATTGTCTAGCTGAAAATTTAGCAGACCATGGAAACCACCATCTAAAACACTATCATATAAACCATATTTCTTGATGCTATATTACAGGGATTGGTTTTAGAAAGTAGAGAAATAAAGAACATTCATTTAAATTGGGCAGGAAAGCAAAACAAATAAAACAACTCTCTTTTATAAAATCACAACTTATAAATAGCAACCCAAACTGTCTGTCTGACTTAGTGGCCATATGAGGTTTAATTTAGTTCTCAGTATGTCAATGAATTCCAGATGATTTTTGCAGTCATGTATTATGGGCACCATATCTCTGTTTTGCAGCGTCTTCAAAATCCAGACTTACGGTTATTGTATCTTTTAAGAAATGGTGTAGAAGTTCCTTTAAGTGTAAAATTCAATAGGTAGTCTAATGAACATGGCAGCGAAAATGATTCTCTCTCTTTGGAAAAGCAAAAAGCATTAGGGAAAGGAAATGAAAACTTCAGATATTTGCTTTTTCAGACATTGCTTGCATTGGCCCTGATACTGGAATCACTTATGAAGATGTTTAAATTTAAACACCTGAGCAGTTCCTAGGAGTCGCAAGTGAAAAAACAGAAAATGACATATGTTTAAAATTATTAGCAGGATCAGGTTCATATTGGGGAATGATAGAGACAGACCACTTTTTTAGGCCTAGACACTGAATGAGTGGGAAAATGTCTTCACCATCACAGACTGTATCAGAGTGCTGAATCAATAAAGCTATTGGCAGAAAATGGAGGAGGCAAGATTATCACCTAAGCAGTTAACAGAAGTAGATCTGCCCTGCCGTTATTCTGGATGATGATCTGGACAAAGCATCAGATTCTGTGGGGTCATTTACATATACTTGGACCATGCAATGTCTGCTATTTTTAATTGCCAACAGCATGAAGGACTCTCAGCACTCATTGGCAATGTTCAAAACCATTTTTAAAGAGAATATTCAAGGACACTATACACAATAGGGTTTGCCATACGCTGCTAGTTGATGATCAGTTTTTCCCAATGAAAGCTGATTCCCCTGCCTCACAAGATCAAATGAACAGAACCTTAATGTACTTCAACACATCTACATTTTGCTAACATGTCCTTATAAGGAGAACATAGATAGTATAGTCATATGAAGGAAGGTATTATAAAAAGAGTAATGAGTAAATTCCCTACAGTATAGCTATAGGCAATAGGTCAATAAGTATAAAATAAAAAATACAATTTCATTTAAAGTATACATTCACATAAAGGAAACCTCCATATTTTTATTTTTCAGTAATTATTAACTAGGACAAGACGCCAACAAATTACTTCAGAATGGAGAAGGCAGAATATCTATTTGCTGTTTCATTTGAAAATACCTGTGAATGGATTCAGAGTATTAGAAACCACACAGATTCCAGAAATTTCTGGGAGCCATATGGAAACCACTATGTGGCCTGTACATGAAGAAATAATTGTCTATAGATCAGGAACACACTGCTAAGAAAAACACTGCTTTATATTTCTTCACAGCTACTCACATGTGAAATTCATTAAGTCATCTTTATTAACAAAGTGGAGTTTGCCCATGATGGGCATGGATGTCTTTAATCACTGGCCTAGTTCACTCCCTTCCTCCTCTCACTTCTCTTCTGCTCTTGCACACCACTGTTGAAGATTTTGAAGAAGGAAGTATGCTGTGATATCTGGAAGGAAGTATGCTGTGATATTTGAATAGAGATTCGCTCCTTAAGCATGGCTAAACAATGTTTAGGAATCCTGAACCAATGTGGACAATAATTTAATTGGATGCATAATGATTTATTAATATACAAGGTTTTGATGTTTTAAATAGGGATGGGCATGAACGGGGAAAATGCAGTTTGGTTTGTGGTGTGCACAATTCGCAAACCACTCACTGTCACAAACTTTTTTTGGCTAGACAAACTGGTTTGGTTCATAATGTGATAGAATGGGGGGGGCAGCATACTAGACAAGCCAAACCCACAGGGGATCTCTGGCTGAGTCTCTTCTACCAGCCCTCCGAGTTTGATGAGGATTGGATTTACAGGGTCCAAGTTACAGCCCCCCAAAGAAGGTGCCCACAGGAAAGTGCTTTCTGGGGAAATGATGGGCACAGGTTCAGGAGGTTGAGGGCGTATATAAAACAGACCCTGTGTAAGCCAGAGACACCAAACTTGCAATGGAACTCTGGCTGATACTCCTCTATTGGCCCTCCAAGTTTCATGAGGATTGGATTTACAAGGTCTAAGTTACGGCCCTCCAAAGAAGGAACACCCATCCTTCATTGTTTCCAATGGACTAAGGTCAAACCAGAGAATCTCTCAATAGAAACTGAAGGTGGGGGCCATTTTTGCAAGCCCAGCAAAACCAGTGCAATGTGCCCAGCACAACCAGTGCCACTGTGGCACTGCAAACCAACAGGACTAAAGTCAAGCCACAAAGGTACTTCTGGGGGAAATTTCAGGCGCAGGTTTAAAAGCGTATAGAATGAACCCGCAGGAAGCTACACACAACAAATGCACAGGGAACCTCACCGTGCAACCCCCCCCCCCCCCACGCTCCTCTACAATCTCTCCAAATTAGGGGCAGATTACATTTCCCAGTTACTGATCCCCAAAAAAAGGTCTCCCCAGTGCTCTTTTTGGAAAAGACAGCTGCAGTTACAGGCATCTATGAAACAGCTCAGGAACACGCTAGTGACACCAAACTCACAGGGAAACTTTACCTGTGCAGAACTCTCCAGCCAGACACTGGAAGCAAGGCAAGCATCCCCCTCTTTACTGGCAGCCCCACCCTTAAATCTCCAAAGGCAGGTTCTGAAAGACAGGAAGGCAGACATCTCCAGAGTTTTGACAGGGGTTTCCCAAAATTACGCCACAACAGTTTAGCAAGGCACCCCAGCCCCTCCAGACCAGTGGAAATCAGAGTTTTCCATTTTGAGTGATTAGTGATACAACAACAGAAAGACAGACATGACAAAAGACTTCCAACAGGGGCTCCCCAGAGTTGCCCAATGACAGCTTGTGATTGTGGGAGAAAGTGACTGGGTTTTCCTGTTTTTTTCTCTGTAAAATTATGGGGAAATAGCAGTTTTGTTTGTTTTTACAGTTCTAAATTGTACTTTAGTTTGCCCCTCTATTGTACTTCCTGAATATTTGAGTTATAAGCAGATATTGCAATTTTTGTTATTTCTAGAGGTTTGTCAATTATTTTGGTTGACTGTACATTAGGTATATGTTGTGGTATATTGCTAAATATAATACTTATGTATCTATAGATACTTGAAGCTGTAAGATCTGATGAAGATTACAGAAATGGAATTCTGTTACTGGTTCCCTGTAGCCTTGCAAGCTTCTTTTTGCTATTTTTGCCATCTTTGCCATTTTTGGAAATAATTAGAATGTTTTGATGTGTTGCATTCTGGGAAATTTGTATATTATGTAATGTGTTTCATAATTTAGTTGTGTATACAGTGTACCCCTCACTTAATATTACTATTGTTTATATCATTTAAGATATTCTTCTCAGTTGATGTGTAACTTTTCTATATATGGTGCTTCAGCTTTTGTATGAACACCTTTCACACCATAATCCTTTTTTGTTATAAAAACCATGACATCCAACAGGATGGGGCCCCCCAAAGGAACCCCAAAACAGCTTGGCAGGCAGGGCACCCCAGCCTCACCTGACCAGTGGAAATCAATTTTTTCCATTAAAATGATCGTGAGTTAAGTGTAGTGTTATGAGATTGATGCTGTTGTTTCAAGAGGTAGGTGTTGAGTGAGGGAGCCAACCCCCACCTGGCAGAGGCAGCCATCCTCCCACCCAAGTGCCAAGGGCACAACCTGCAGGCTGCATACCAGATCACACAGAGAGGAGGAAGGATGGGGGGGGGGGTGCATGGAGACAACAGGAGGCCTGGATCTTACCTTGTTAAGTCCAGAGAAGGGTAGTCCAATAGAGGGAGGTTGACCTTGAGGAAGGCCAACTTGTCCACTCTGGCCAGGTCCAGACAGGAGTGATGGGGGCTGAGAATATCCCCCAGGTGGGAGAATACCCACTTGCTCTGGGCACTGGTGGGAGGGCAGGAGATGAGATTCATGGCCACACAAGAGAGGCCGGATCAGATGGCAGCCTTCTGTGACCAGTACTCCAGGGTATCAGCTAAGGTGGGCTCAGGGGACTCAGCAAGGCACTCCCTCACCATCACTTCTGCTGAATCTTCTGCCATCACACGCCTGGCATCCCTGCCATTACTGACCTCCCAGTTCACCACTGACAACTAGTAGTGAGGCTTCTCCCTAGTTGGGCTCTTTGAGGCAGAGGTACCAGGCTGCAGCTCCTCCTTTTCCTCACCCCAGCCTTTTCCACTTGTGGTTCCCTCTGGCCATGTCTGTCTCCCCTTGCAGTCTACAGTGGTCAGTGAATTCTGCCACCTCACAATTCTACAACTTCTTTCTGCTACATGTGTAGGCAAGCCTAGATTTTGAGGGGTACACTAGCATAGGAAACTTCATAAGCTGCAGCACAAATGCTCAATAAGACTCTCTCTTTTAACTTGATTAATTTTACTTCACTAATTTTACACATTTAAAAGTTTTCCTATAGTCATTAATACAACTGAACAAAGATCCTTAGTGCTTATTCTACTTAAAGCCTTCCAAGTGAAAAAGCTTTTCTGATGACATAATACTTACTCAGTCCTTTGTGATTTCCTAATATCTCGTTTGTTTTTAGAAAGGAGGGAAGGTTAACTATTTTTGGCATATGAGAGCACAGCAATGAAATCCTATTGCCCAGTTAGCAAATGCTCCTACAAAATTCAGTACAGTGGGAAGAGGCTTTATGCAAAGAATTATGAATTTAAATATTTACCAACCTCATTCATCAAGAACTTAGGGATTTTAGCTAAAACCACAAATGTCATTCAACTATCAAATAATGATTCCCCCAACACATCTTCACGCTTTGAATCTATCTGGTTCTATCTACTTAACTATATGACAGAAAAAGATATACTTCCAACAAACTCTGCATATCTCTCATGGATACACTTTTGATCCACATTTTGGTCCATAGGATTGTATGGGTTTCTTATAGATGAAACAATATGCTACATATAATCTAATCACATAATTGAAGGGGTTAAAACACAAATTAAATATGTGAAAGGTTGTAGATATTAATACGAAACAGAATGTTAAAACAAAACTTTGAATATGTTGTACTCACCTCTAGGCTCAATTTGTTGTTGATATTGTTGAAGTTATCATTTGTATTTGTTCAAGCTGTTCAATAAAAATAAAAATTAAAAAAAAGAGCATAGGGAGATTATTTATAGCCTTCTTTGGGGAGGATCTGTTTAAAAACTTTGAATACCCCTATTTCTCTTGCATATGCCCCTAAGGTTCAGGTCCTACTAAAACAATGCTGAACCATTCCTTCTTCCTTGCTAGGTCATGATTCCAAGGAGTGTTGAATACCAATCCTCTGGCACTGATAAAAACAAAATAGGAGATATTCCATCCCAATTTATGGTCCAGCCCTAAGAGGTGCTCAGAACAGATTTATTCAGCTCTCTTCCTGGATAGGTAGACATTATCACAGTGAGTTGGATTCAGCAATGCACAAACAGAAGCATGAACATATTTAGTGCAGTTCCACTAAACTGTACTAAATATATTGCAGTACCTGGTGATCTCAATAATTACTTGCACAATGTCTTGTGCAAATGGAAATGAAAACTGGGATACAATACATTTAATGTGCAAGCAGCCAGTATGGCCTTTTTAGTATGTTTCTGAAAATGGAAATGTTAGTGCACATGGAAATTTTTCACTGGATTTAAATCCAGTAAATGCAATATATTATGTCACTGCTTGTATTCATAAATCTACTGCAGAATAATAGAACAGTATTTTAATTATATAAAGATCTACTTGGTATATTCAATCAGTTGCTTTAATCAGAATACCTGGTAACAGCTGGGTTCAAATTCCCACCCTGACAGACATGGAGCTCTATGGGTTACCTTGGGCCAGTAACACACTTTCAACATAACCTACTTCACAGGGCTCTTGAAAGGATAAAATGGAGAACTAGGTATTAGGGATAGTCATGAACTGAACCATGAAGCAAAATTCATGATGAATTTTGCTGAGGAGGAGAAGAGGAAGAAGAATATTATTGGATTTATACCCCTCCTTCACTTGAGAGTCTCAGAGTGGTTTACAATCTTGTTCCTGTCCTCTCCTCACAACAGACACCCTGTGAGGTAGATGGGGCTGAGAGAGCTCTGAGAAAACTGCTCTTAAGAGAACAGCTCTAAGAGAACTGTGACTGACCCAAGGTCACCCAGCTGGTTGCATGTGGAGGAGTGAGAAATCAAACCCAGTTCTCCAGATTAGAGTATGCTGCTCTTAATCACTATAACAAAATGGCTCTTGTGATGAGTCTACCATTACAAATTTGCATGAAGTTTTAAAGCAGTTCATGATGGTTCATGGACAGAGCAGAATGCAGGGGTTTAAAGGGACTCTGAGGCCCTTTAAACTCATGCTTTCTGTTTCTGATGAAAGCCACAAAAACAGCTGAGTGGTGGGGAGTGCCTCCCAGCTGCAGCTGTTCTAAAGTTTGAAGGGAATGCACAAGACAGACCAAAACAGCTGAGAGGAGGGAACCAGCCACTCTGCCTTGCTGAGCTGTTTTGGGGGCTTTCTTCAAACCCCATTGAAAGGGACTGCGCTTCCTTTCAATGGGGTTTGTGGGGCCATGAACTGTATACTCTATGACTATACTATGAGTTGCTCAACTACTTTTAAAAATCTGCAGACTACTTGGACTATTTTCTTCTTAGGTCATTACATGTATTTAATATAGAAACTGATAACTAGATAATACAAGAAAAAACTTTAGAGATATTATTTGATATATTACCCTCTGATTCCTTTATGTATATGTTTTTGTGTGTTTGTATGTTTTTTATGTTATGTGTGATTGGAAAAAAAACTTATTCACGCATATAAGGATTTTCCCCTTTAAGAGAACTCTCAAAATAAACCAGGCAGATGTTCAACTGGAAAGTTTTTTATTAAAAAAAAAATGAAAATAAAAATGCATGCACACACTGAAACACATGCAAGAACTGATTAAGAAAAACAGGGATGAAGGGGAGAGATTAGGGAAGGGTGATAATTACTGATTGGGGTGAACATGAACCAGGAAAATAGAGGTTTGGTTCAGGGTTTGTGAAAACCCTGAAGCACAAACCTCCAATGCACGAACTGGTTTGTGGTTCATGTAGTTCAGTACACCCAAAAGTGAGCTCCAAATGCATTTAAATGCCTTTGGAGCCTACTTCCAGGTCGGGCTGGCCCAGCTGAGCTCTGAAAGTGAGCTCCGAAGGACTTTATAGAAAAACATGGAGGTTCATGAGGTTTGTGGGAGATATGTCTTGGGCTCCAAGGCATTTATATGCCATCAGAACTTATTTCCAGGTTGGAACTTCCGGCAAGACTTGCGATGATGGCGGACGCGCTCCTCCGCAACTGCGGGGAGCGCGATCCGTACCCGGCGGGAAGAAGGGGCTCTGGACAGGTGCCGAGCCCCCAGAGACCCCAGTGAGGGGGCTCTGCCTGGGGTGGCATGGAGGGGATCTCTCCCTACGGTGGCGACCGAGGGATCGAGGTCCCTTTTCATCACCCCCATAGGTTCCCCCGCTGCGGGAGCCATATGGCTGAAAGCACAAATCCGTGAAGCAGCAGAGAGTGCGAAGCTATGAGGCTTGAACTTACAGTTACGCATGGAATAAACGTGAGTCTGAAGTAAAATAAACAGAGCACCAGGCGGGTGGAGTGGAAACCCCCCCCCTCTTTCGGGACCGGCGTACTTATGAGACTCTTTACGTGGCGTTACTGCATGAAAAAGAGCATGCTTGGCTTGCTGGATGGCAGCATCGCGCTTTAGAGGATATAAACTTTAAAAAGTCATAAGCGCAGTCTGAGAATTTGCTTCGTTCGTTCATCTTATCTAACTATCAACAAAAAGCACAGCCTCAACAATGGCGGGGAAAACGAAACCTTCCCCCAAACTAGGAAGTACAGCTCCGAGTTCAAAGGTTGATACCACAGAGATGAGCACCGTGTTCTCCTCGTTATTGCAACCTCTAGTGGACCAAATGACAGCTCTCAACGTCAAGATGGATAAAATGCAGCTGGAACTGAAGGAGTCGAATAAAACTACAGAGAAGCTGCAGTGAGAACTTCTGGAAGTAAAGACTTCAGTAAAAAATCAGGATTCAAGGCTACAAAAAGCGGAGAAAGAAAAGGCCCTCCATTCTGATCAACTTTTGAAACTACAGATGGAAAGATCGAATTTTTTCCTAAGACTTCAGAATGTGCCAGAGAATAAAGGAGAAGACCTTAAAAACCTGCTAAGTGAAGCGCTTGAACCAGTAACAGGCTTAAAAGCAGCGGAATTAAAAAGCGACATGGATATGGTTTACAGAACCTATCCAGATTATACTAAAAAGAAAAGCCTGCCTGGTGAGATTATGATAAGGTTCTCCAAAAAATCAACAAGGGATGTGGTGCTTAGAACCACAAACAAAGCGGTTCTGAAGATCAAAGGAGAAGAAGTGATGAAAGACATTCCATTTGAAGTAAGGAAAAGAAGGAAAGCCTATGGGAAATTGACATCTTGGTTACAGTCTGAATCCATTATCTATCGGTGGAACGTTCCGGAAGGACTAAGCTTCAGCATCAAAGATAAAAAGTATAAGATTAACTCTGTCCAACAGGCGAAAATTTTTTTGGAAAAGAGCAAAGAAAAGAAAAAAGAGAGAGACTCAGATGGTTCACTGGCTTCGCAAGAAAGTGTCTACGGATTTGATAGCTCCAAGAGTGAAGAAGAAATTTCTGACTCGGAAAAAAGAGCAGCAGCTCCAAAAGTACAAGAAGAGACTGTAAAGACAAGAAGAGGACGAAAGAAGAAATAAGAACTGAATTGTTTTATTGAAAAGTTGCACTTATGTATTCTATATATTTTGTATTATTAAGCATCCCTCTAAAGGGCTATGTCTGTCAAATAGCTTTTTTGTTTTTTCTTAATATCAGCAGTAACAATTTTGATTGAAAATTAACCAAGGTTTAAAATGCTTCATAATTATTATATGTTATATGGTAGCATTAAGCAAATGATAAAGCACTCTCTGTATAAGGTAAATGTAGTTTAGAAATTAGCGAAATAGATGTAGTTATAGAGAAAATTAATAAAAAATTTTTTTTTAAAAGAACTTATTTCCAGGTTGGAATGCCCAAATGGAAATGAGCTCTAGGTTGGGCTGGCCCTACTTAGCTTCATGAAAACATGAAGTGGATCATGGGAGACACATTCTCCCAAACCCCTGGTTCACAACCCACAAACTGGGGTTTGTTTAAGGGTTCATGTTCATCCTATTACCGATCTTGAAGAGGTTCATGGAAGCAGCAGTCTAAGAGCAAAGCGGCCAGCATTTTGGGAAGCAGACAAGTAGACCCACAAGGAAGTGGGGGTGTGAGGAGGGATCCAGGGCACCCACTGCTGGGGCAGCAGAGTGGTGAAATTATAGACAAAATGTACCCTTGAGCAGGGATGGAGCATTGGTCAGAAAACAATGACTAAATGGCTTAACTGGAGGTAGACAAAAAGGTATGAGAGGCTTTGATGGCTCTACAAGCACCGGACAGGAAGAAGGTGAAAAGATTTAAGCACTTATTAATTGATGCTTAACCAGGGGAAATGGGTGAATGGAAAGATGTTTCTGCCTCTATAAGCTATAAACTGCCCCTCTGCAAGAGGAGGGGTCTGACTGCTAACACAACCACTGCCCCTCCCCTTTATCAACCTTTAGAAAGTGGGACTGAATTGGGTGTGTTGAATTTATAGAGATCAGGCTTTCAGAATTTAAAATAAAAAAGTTTGATGTAAAATGTCTAAATATTGTCTGTTCAAGCATCAGGCCAAGAAAAGACAAATGAAAACAAAAAAAATATGCAGTCCTCTAGATCCTAACTCTAGACTTATCCTAAACTATGTTATTGTAGAATAGGCTAGTATCTCTTAAAGCTGCAGTATTTAAAACCTCCATTACCTTATTTATTTTATTTTCTCATAATTCACAAACATACTTACAAAACATAAACATAAGATTCCAATTCAACAACTTTAGTCTGGATACAATTAATAATTCTTAGCCACTTGGACTGTGCCTCATCAAAATTTTCATTCCTTTAAAATTATGTAAGGTTAATTATAAGGTAAACCACTTTTAACTTGTCTAACCACTCATTCACATCAGCTACCACCTTTGACTTCCAACGTCTTGCAAACACTAAACATGCAGCCATAATTAGATTCAGTGTTAATAGTTTGAGATTTCTTTGGAATGGTCAATATATAATTTAATGACATAACTTCAGGTATATTTTCTACCTCTCTACTTAAACCAAAACTCATCAAAACAGCTACTTTCCTCCAAAACAACACCACTCTTGAACAGAACCACCACTTATGGATGACATCCACTGACTCTGCATGACAATACCAACACCAGAACAGGAGTTGTAAATTTTTGCAATCAATTTTGGGGTCAAATATAACTGATGAAACATTTTACATAGGTTCTCTCTAAAGTTCAAATAAATGGAAAAAGTTGACCCTAAAGACAATGCAAACTCCCATACTTCCCTTACTACTTGGCAACCTAAAACTAGATTCTGTTTATGAGTAAAATTTAATGTCATTATCATTTCTTATGAGCCAATCAGACCGTAAAGCTTAGAAAATAGGTGTTTTGGATGTTGTGTCATCCTTTTTACATGCTTCCCATTTAGTAAACAAAGCTGACTTAAATTTTTGAAATATGTCAAAGACCCTACTTACAGAGGCCAATAGATAAATCCCTGGATAAATTTTTTCCTATATTTATTCCAGATTTTCAAGCGATTATTTATTATTAAATTTCCCTTTTAATATATTCTCTTCCTAACTTCTAGACTGGCCCATAAGAAGGTCCTAAGTGGCATTTTGACTGCATATTTCCCATTAATAATTCCAGTGAGGTCTTATCTCCATTTATCCATGCTGGTAACAAGTTAATTAGCTGCATTATAGTAAGATTTGACATTTAGGATACCTAGACCATCTGAGGACCATTTAGAGTGAACCATAAGCCCATTTATCTTTGGTCTCCTAACTACCCAGACAAATTCATTAAACAAATGTTGCCACTCCTTCCACAATATATCAGCTATCTATATACTAATTCCAAAGTGGCCCCCTCCGTGCGGATATCTAAATCCACGTGGGGGGGCACTTGGGGGAGGGAGATTTTCCTACACACGTGGAGGAGTCTCCATGTGTGCAGAAAAATCCTAAATGTTAAAAAAAAACTTTTGGGGGGATATTTAAATCCCCTCAAAAGTAAAAGCATTCTCTGTGCAGGCGCAAAGAACGCTTTGGCTGGGGGGAGGGCTCGGCGGGCAGCAGGCTGCCACTGCTGTTTTTGGGGAGGGAGGGGGGAGGGAGGGGAGAGGCTTGGTGCGCAGCAGGTCTCACCACCACCGATTTTTGGGGAAGGAGGGAGGGGAAAAGGCTTGGTGCGTGGGAACTGCCACTGATTTTTGGGGAGAGGCTCGACATGCCGCTGCCACCACTGCCGATTTTCAGGGAGGGGGGAAGAGGCTCAATGCATGGGCACCGCCGCCAATTTTTAGGGAGGGGGGAGAGGCTCGGCACGCCGCCTCCACCGATTTTCGGGGAGGGGGGAAGAGGCTTGGCATGCGGCCGCTGCTGCTGATATTCAGGGAGGGAGGGGGAGGGAGGGGAGAGAGGCTCACCTCCCCCCCCATGAGTATCGTGGGTCCTCCTGCTTGTCTATATACTATTTTCCAAATATGTCCCCTATCTGTGGATATCTAAATCTGTGAATTGGAGCCACATTGACAGAACATAGACTTTTCTCCAAACTTGGGGTAACCCTGAGGCTTTGGGAAAAATCCAAAATTTACTAAAATGGGGGGAGAAGAAAATTAAAAAACCCAGAGAACAGTTGACTGTGCAAGAGCAAATAATGGTTCTCTGAATGCAAGCAGATGTGCAAGGAAGACAGCAGGAAGAGGAGAGGGATGATCACACCTGCCTGGCTGCTGCAGATAATGAGGAAGATGACAATGTTGACAAGAAGGCCAGCAGCTACTGTTGTTGGCTCTTTACTTCAGGCAGGTGGAGAAAAAGAGTCTCAGTTCACCTCACCTGGGGGTTGTAGGGGGGTGGAGCACAGGCGAGGGGGTGGGGAAGCGCAGGAGCCAAATCTTTGGTTGAATCAGGATTAGAAGGGGGAAGGATGGGGTTGAGGATGGCAAAGGGGCAGTTGGGGGAGACAGAAGCAAGGGGGAGTGATTGACAGGAGAAAAGAAGTGAAGGAGACAGAAAGTGGTGAGGCATGAGTAACAGGGAAGAAAGGAAACAGAAAATGAGTGACAGGGATGAAGGGGTGAATGGAGATACTAAATGAAGGGGCATGAGTGAAAGAAAAGGTGTAGGAGAGGGGGGAAAGGAAAGGCAGGGGAATGGGATGTCCCCTTCCTACAAGTTCCCTGTAGGTCCTCGCTTGTAATATTAATCAAACTGTAAGTGAATTTAGAATTATCATAATGATTATGGTATGTATGTGTCCTAAAATAAATAAGTTGAAGCTTTCCCATGATGATAATTTTTGTTAAATGTCAAAAATTACTGGTTTAAAATTGTCTTCTACTAACCTTGTAATATCCTGACTGATCTTGATGCACAGGTAAGTAACATGTTTTCCAATCATTTTCATCCTTTTTCACCAGTTTGAAGACCCTAGGCTTGATAAGGCACCATTTAAGGATAGAACCACATTTTCCCCCTGTACATTTATCTTATAACCTGACACATTCAAAAGAGAGCTAAGAATTAAATTTAGCTGGACATTGGATTATATAATGTCAGTGAAAACAATTAAGACATCATCAGCATAAAGCATCAATTTATAGTGTATATCATTCACCTTACTGAGTCAGACTCTCGTATTGCTATTGCTAATAGTTCAATGGAGAGGTTAAATAATATGGCTGACAGTGTTCACCTCTGCTTTCCATTGCAGTTTATAGAGAAGGAACTAGGCATTTCATTATGAATAAACATGCTGAAGATATGACATAAATAATTTTTGTCCATCCCTGAAATTGTTCCCCACATCTGTATGCCTTGAGGCATTTTAAGAGGAACCTGTATTGAACTGAGTCGAATGCTTTTTCTGAATTTAAAAATAAAAATATTACTTTTATATTATCTTTTTTTTACATTGTGGATTAAACTAATCAGCTTCCTGATGCTTGCTGCAGCCAAATGGCCAGGGATAAAGCCTGTCTGGTCCTCATTAATATATTTAGATATCATCCACTTTAATCTATTTGCTAACATAGACATTATTATTCTATAGTCATAGTTTAATAATCTAATACAGGGATGTCAAACTTATTTGTTATGAGGGCTGGATCTGACACAAGTGTTTGTCAGGCCAGACCATGTATGCCATAAAATGTAATGCCAGGTACCGGAGACATAAACTTTATAAAGGACACAGGCAAACCTAGTTAACAATATTATTTTTTACACAAAATACAAACAAAAGCAATTGATTCCTAGCTGGGGAACCCATAAAAGCCCCAATAAATGTATTTAATCATATGCATGATGAGTTTCCCCCCCAAGGGATACCATGGGGGAGGTATCTTACCCTTCCATACAAATTAGCTACTTTTGTATATATAGCACTTTTAGGAGATGAGTCATCATCCTTGCAAGTAAATAAGGTAGTTTTTCAGCACCTCCCCATACACCCAGCCTCAGCAGCTGAGCACCGCTACAATCCATCTCTTGCTGTTTGTTTCGTCTCTTCCCCCATCCTCTGAGAATCTCGAGGCACACTGGACTTCCCTCTCCACCACCCCATTGCCACGACCTCCAACAACAAACCTGTGAGGTGGGGCAGGCTGAGCAATCAGCCCTGGGTGATCCAGATGACAAGGTCCTGGCTCAGGAGGGGGGGTCTGAACCAGGCTCTTTCAGCTCCCCCACCCCCAGTTCTCATCCCCCCTGCATTTCCCACAGAAGCAGTGCAGCTGAGGGAAGGCCTGACAGACAGGCTATTTCCGAAACCTCCAGGAGGCGCTTTACACCCTCCAATCACCCCTTTTCCCTTATGGGCTGAAAACAGGTGGGGGGAGAAGGGAGGTCACCATCCCCCACCCACCCCAACTCTCACTCTGCATCCAAGTTCTGTGACTGTTCAGACATGCAGCAGCAACATCAGCACCCTTATTTCCCTTTGTTCCTCCACTTGCTTATGGTCTTTTCCCCTCAGAGCCAGTTTGGTGTAGTGGTTAAGCGCGTGGACTCTAATCTGAGAGAACTGGGTTTGATTCCTCACTCCTCCACTTGCACCTGCTGGATGACCTTGGGCAAGCCATAGCTCTGTACCAGCTGTTCTCTCAAGGACAGTTATCTCAGAGCTCTCTCAGCCCCACCTACCTCACAGGGTGTCTGTTGTGGGGAGGGGAAGGGAAAGGAGTTTGTAAACCACTCTGAGACTCCAAGTGAATGAAGGGTGGGATATAAATCCAATCTCTTCTCTTCTTCTTCAGAGTGGCAAACACAAGACAGCCCACTTCTTTCTCTACCTTTGGGTAGAGCAGGAAGGGAAAAAACACCCCACCTCTTTCTCTACCTTTGCTTTCATTCCCTTCATACTATTTTACATCAGCCTCATATACCTGCCCCCTAGCCATTTCCTTTCTATTTCTTGATAGCTTTGACACACATATGCCTCACCACATGTGCCTGCTTGTACCCCCAAGCAGCCTCCTGCCTTTCCTCCTTCACACCAATTTCTCACAGGTAAGAGCTGGATGGGTTGGATCCAGCCCCTGGTCCCTTGACACCCCTGATTCTCCAAGACCTGTCACCAGTGTGTTCGCCAATACAAACCACACAAACCCACCTAGAAGGTTTGTGGGAGGTTTGTGTGGCTTGTGAGGGTAGGATGGCACAAACAGAGATTCGTGAACGAACATGAATTTCAGTTGGTAATTTGGTTTATGCCCATCCCTAGTCCAGATCATGCAGTGATGGTATCACTTTACTCTGCTCTGGTTAGACCTCACCTAGAGTATTGTATTCAATTTTGGGCACCACGATTTAAGAAGGATATAGACAAGCTGGAATGTATTCAGAGGAGGGCAATGAAGATGGTGCGGGGTCTAGAGACCAAGTCCTATGAGGAAAGGTTGAAGAAGCTCAGTGTGTTTAGCCTGGAGAGGAAGAAGAAGAAGAGATTAGATTTATACCATGCCCTTCACTACCTGAAGGAGTCTCAAAGCGGCTTACAATCTTCTTTCCCTTTCCCTCCCTACAACAGACACCCTGTGAGGTAGGTGGGGCTGAGAGAGCTCTTTCAAGAACTGCTCGTGAAAGAACTTGTAACTGACCCAAGGTCACATCAGCAGCTGCATGTGGAGGCTGAGGAATCAAACCCAGTTCTCCCAGATTAGAGTCCACGCTCCTAAACACTACACCAAACTGACTCTCGAGATGACTGAGAGGTGATATGATAACCATCTTCAAGTACTTGAAGAGCTGTCGTATATAGGATGGTGTGGAATTGTTTTCTGTTGCCCCAGAAGGTCGGACCAGAAACAATGGGTTGAAATTAAATCAAAAGAGTTTTCAGCTAAACATTAGGAAGAACTTCCTGACAGAGCAGTTCCTCAATGGAACAGGCTTCCTCAAGAGCTGGTAGGCTCTCCTCCTTTGGAGGTTTTTAAACAGAGGCTAGATGGCCATTGGACAACAAAGCTGATTCTGTGAACTTAGGCAGATCATGAGAGGGAGGGTTGCATCAGTACTTAGTTCTCATGGCCCTTTTTTACATGCCCAGGGAAATGCTGATTGCCACTTTGGAGTCAGGAAGCAATTTTTCTCCTGGCCAGTTTTTTTGCCATCTTCTGGGAATGGAGCAGGAGTCACTGGGGGTTTAGGGGAGGAGGTATTTGTGAATTTCCTGCATTGTGCAGGGGGTTTGACTAGATGATCCTGGACATCCCTCCTAACTCTATGATTCTATGATTCTTGTCTTTAAGTCACCAAACAAGTTGGGGCTGAGGTATTTGAAGACAGCTTCCTTCCCATACCATTTGCCTGCCAGTTAATAACCTGTTCCTAAGTCCTCCATTCTAAGACCCCACTGGCAGTGGTGAGGGAAGTGACAATAAGTGGCAGGATTTTTCTAGTGGTGGCATCTTGCCTTTGGAATGCTCTCCCCCTCAAGATTCACCTGGTGACTTCTTTACTGTCCTTTAGGCACCAGGCCAAAATATTTGTAGTTTTAGAGCTTGTTTTAATAGTGGTAATTTATGTCCTTTTTTAAAATGATTTTATTATACTTTTTAACCTTGTGAACCAGCTCAAGCAGATCTCTGCATGAGTGGCATATAAATCTAAATAAATAAACACCTGCTCAGTCTCATGTCGGATCTATCCCTTTTTCCAACTTACATGTTTGGCTTCCATCCATTACAAATCCATCTTTTCCCCAATGAGGCTACCTCAGGTTTGTAAAGGGATACTCCCATATCTTTCCATTCCATTAAACAGGTGGTTTGGCTTGCTCTTTACCAACATTCTAGTTGGTGTTATACGACTGATTTCTCTTCTGAAGTTTTGAAGAGTAAGTCATAAATATGTCCCAGATGTTTCTAGTCTTGGTATATACAAGTACCAAATTTCAGTTTTCATTCTGCACAGACATACCCTCTGAAATAAGACATGTTGAATATGTTGGATGTGTGCTATTGAGGAAATTATGTCAAAACCGATTCCACAAGATAAGTGATACTCCATTTACATTATTGTTGATTCCTTCCAAATCTTGGCAGTATGGAAGAACTAAAACATAAATTCAACATTGGAAATATATTGCATGCTTCACAAAACACTTACAAAATCCTCTCAACACTCTTCCATTCTGAAATTTGTGGTCAGGTCATAAACCAGCTCAAACTGCAGGTTGAGGATTGGGTGGGAGCAAGCAGAGGATGAAAGAGAGAGATGTCTATAGATAGGGAGAAAAGCAGCAGCAACTGGAATAATGGTTGTAGTATATACCCATTTTCCTCTTTCTTGAACTAAGAACCAAAAAGAATACTAATCCTTTTGTTTTCAGAACAATAGGATTCCCCCCCCCCCCAACAACCCTCTGTTCCTTCTATCAGCGATGTTAGTTACTCACCCCAATAGTTTCAATAATTATTGGGGAAATAGGATATGATTAAATAATGATTAAATCATTATTTCAACTGGATTTGGCATTTGAATACACAACTCGTGTACCGTTGTTCTAGAAAGAGATTTTTTTTTAAAGAAGCACAGCACAATCCAGTATAAGGATCGCACAAGGACCACCAATCTTTTTGGATTTCTGCTCCACCCAGCAATCTTTTCTGACCCCACGACAGTTTATTCCCATAAGTCACATAATCTTTTTTTGTAAGGACATTGATTGCAAACTTTCATAATTGTTAAAGTACTGTTTCATAGCCTTCATACCTTTTAGAGCTTTTCTCCTTCCTGGCAGACAATTTGTGACACTTGTAAAATTTGACACATGTACTAGGGCTCACCTTGCAAAGAATGTCAGATTTCTCTATAATTTTCATGCGGTCTTAATTATGAATCAAAGCTATGTTATGAATAGGGCTATTCATTGCTAATGCTTTCAACATGCAGCAAGTAATAATTCTGTTACCTAAACTATGGTCATATCCACAGGCACTTCATTTGCAATGGCATCTTCCCAGTGAGGATCCCAACATATGCATTTTACTTAATCCAGTGGTCAAGGAAATGATGCATTTCCCACAACAATTGTCTTTGGAAATAAGAATGAATTTTCAAACTGGAGAAGCGTAAACCTCACAGGATTGCTTATTACTGACACAATATTTTATCTGCATACCAAAACAAACACACTTATCAAATGAAAGAGAAGAAGAAAAATTACTGGAGATTTGATCTCTCTTACAGCTCTTAATAGTAAAATACGCTGTGTGATTAATGAACCTGTCAGCTGTAATGGGGAGAATATGTAACAACTAACTGTGCATTGCTTGTTTGTGATTTTTATCTTATATTAACTCAGCCAAGTGTAATGTGATAAGATTAACTCTTTACACATATTAGGTAATACTGAAATAATATATCTCTACCTGCCTGATCTTCCTTCCAGTTCTATTAAAATTAAGGTTTTATTCAAGGTATAAGCTTATGTGTGCATGCACACTTCTTCAGATACAGTAAAACAAAACTTCTTCAACCATTACATATAGGTAGAGGGAGGGTGTTAGTTGCCAAGGGGTACCTGGCTGATGAACCAAAGTTTGTCACAAATTGTGACCTGTTTGGGGTTTGTGAACTGGAGTTAGCGAACTGAAGAGCTGGGATGAATTACCACAAATTTTGGCACAATTCATGGTGGTTTGTGATTGTCCATGAAGACAGAAAGAAGGGGTTTACCCAGGGGTCATTTCGAGCAGGAGCTCGGGGGAGCTCAGCTCTGGGAGTTGATGCCAGCCCCCTCCCATGGGGGAATGCCTGCTTGTGTCATGGCTGCAGCAAAATGACCCCGTCCCCTGGAAAGGTCCTTGTTCCTCCAACCAGCCTTCTGAAGGCTTCAGTCAGCACTGAAGCTATCCTCCCAGAATAGTGGTATTTCTGAGGCTTGGATTAGTAGCGGTCCCCTCTCTCTCTCTCTTTCTCTCTCTCTCTCTCTTTCTTTCTTTCTTTTTCTCTCTCTCTCTCTTCTTTCTTTCTTGCCTTCTGACATACTTCCAGTGATGTCAGGTGGTGTAGCATATGCAAATAAGTTATGCTAATGAGTTATGCTAATGAGCTCCTGCACCTCTTTTTCTAGAAAATGACCCCTGGGTTTACCCCTGATGAGTGGCTGGGAGCTGAGAAACAGCTGAGTGTCTGGGAGCTCCCTGCTGCTCAGCTGTTTGGTTTAAATGGCTCAGATCAAGAACCCAAAAAGGTAAGTCAAACAGAGGAGAGGGTCAACAATTAAAACTTAATATATATAATATATAAAATACATGTATTTATTTGTAAATAATTAAAAACCATATAGGGGCCCAATTACACCTCATATAAAAATTCCAAAATCATACACACAAGGGCCAATGCACTTGACCTGATGTGTTTTGGCCTGTTTAGGCCTTCTTCAGAGGTCAAACACAGGTCAAGTCCATTGGCCCTTACGTGTATGATTTTGGAATTTTATATGAGGTGTAATTGGACCCCTATATGTTTTTTAATTCTTTACAAATAAATGCATGTATTTTTATATGTTATATATATTAAGTTTTAATTGTTGGCCCTCTACTCTGTTTGACTTACCTTTTTAGGTTCTTGATCCTAGGTTTCAGGGTTAAGTTTGTTTCCCTTTTTTGTTCACAGTTAAATGGCTCAGAGCCATTTAAACTGTGCTTTCAGCTCCCCATAGCTTTTTGTGGGAGCAGAAAGCAGGTTTTAAATAGCTGGAAGCTGTTTAAACCACCACTGCTTTCTGCTCCCTACGGCTATCTACCAGGAGCAGAAAACAGGGTTTAAATGGCCCTGCTTTCTGCTCCTCAGGAAAAGCCATGGTGAACAGAAAGGAGGCTATAAATGGAAGGGGTTAAGTGCCTTCCCAAGGGCACATCACCCCTACCTTCCTGCTGGCTGTGGCTCACCATGGCCAGCAAAAAGGTAGAAAGGAAGTCCCTTACCAAGGGCTCTCCCCCCTTCTCTTTTGGTCACTGTTTTTCGGGTTTTCTTCTGCAGTTTAAAGGGACTGCAGAAGACAGCCCAAAACAGCTGAGCTCAACTGTTTTTGGGCTTTCTGCAAACTCTGTTTAAAGGGACTGCAGTCCCTTTAATGGGGTTTTGCAGGGCCACAAACTGCCTGAACTTGTCCGGTTCATGAATAAGCCTCCCAGTTTGGTTCCAGGTTCAGCCACAAACTAAATCAAAACTGCATTTTCCCATTTCATGCCCATCCCTATAAATAATGCAAGCATTTACATAGGATCATTCATGTGAGTGTTGCCCATGCATTAGGCATTTTGCTAGAAGGAACAGTTGTTATTGGGTGGGAAAGGCACAGGAAAGGCACATTGAACTTGTTTTTCAGATGTGCAGCCTGGGAAATGGAATTTTACCACATTGTAGTGGCTCATATGCTGCAGCAAATGTGAACAAATGGGACTCCTGACACCACCCTATTTCTCCGTTGT
The DNA here is from genome assembly GCA_029233225.1 of Lepidodactylus listeri. Classification (NCBI taxonomy): domain Eukaryota; kingdom Metazoa; phylum Chordata; class Lepidosauria; order Squamata; family Gekkonidae; genus Lepidodactylus; species Lepidodactylus listeri. Next base: position 54,319,638 of record JARCFY010000006.1, read on the forward strand.
GGTCATTAAGATGAATCACACTTGCTTTCCTGGCTGCATCACCTGTATGTCTAGCTCAAATAAGAAGGACTGATCCCAGTTGTAAAACTTTCTTCCCCAGCGGTCCTTAAAGTCCAGTCTTTGACATCTTTCACATATTGTACAACTCTTCTCTTCAAATTACCATTTGATGTGAGAGAGCTACGTAGCCATAACACAATTTATATTACTGTGAGTGAACAGCATCCCCACCAGGGATGGGCTTCAGATCAGTGCCTCAGTCAACCCAGGCAGATGTAAAAACAACTAGGCCAGAAGTAGGCTGTACCACCATCTATGGGGATGGGACAACCCCTACAACCTGGAAAGATTCAAAGGGCAATGAGTAGCAAGGGACAGGGGCAGAACGATGCAGACAATATTTTAGAGAGCCACACCGCTGGGTGTGGGAACCTTAGGATGGGAAGCAGAGAAGGGAGTTGAGCCTCCAGAGAGGAAATAGGGCTTATGTGTGGCACATTTCCATCTTTGTCTTAAAGGATGGAGGTTTGATGCCCACTATATTGGCAAAATAGAGGAACATCAGGCCTGTGGTCAGAAACCACAGCAACTCTCTGTAGAAATAAAAACTGTTAAGTATGTGGGCCAGTGGGGAAGACAAAAAGTCCTGCCTCCAGTAAGCCCAGAGAGTGGGCTGGGTGGTAGTTCTTGCTCTGAGACCTTGGGAAATCATAATACTATATGATATAACCACAATGACAATGCAATCCTAAACAGAGTTACACCCTTTTAAGCCCATCGAAGGCAATGGGTTTAGAAGATCATAACTCATCTTAGGCTTGTATTGTAGATAGCATTAACATTTCTAGATAGATACTACAGAATTTTAATTTTAATTTCTTTCCATGATTATTTTATGTGCCATCTGGATTAGCCAGCCATAACTAAACAGATTAATTAAAAATATGGACATTTGTCAATTCTCCAGGAAGCAGAACCATAAACGATATGTCATTTCCCCCTGTTTGTGTGTTCTTCAGGTAAGCAACATCCTCTGTCCAAAACTGACTGTAAACACAGAGGCTGTGATCACACATACTAAATAATCCACTTTCAATCCACTTTCAGTGCATTTTCCAACTGGATTTTACTGTGTGAACTGGCAAAATCCAGTTGGAAAGTGCATTGAAAGTGGATTATTTAGTGTATGTGATCACAGCTGGAGAGAGAGACAGAGAGAGAGGAGGGAAAAGAAAATTAATTTTACTGACCCCATATCACTTGTTTATGAAATGCCACTGCCTTAGAGACTTCTCTGCTGAGTCAATTAATTTCTAATAAAAATGATGATTTAAAAAAAATCATTTAAAAATATTCACCTTATGCTATCATTAAATCTCAGTATTCACAATGCGTATTTTTAATATTCTTCAAGCAACAGATGATTAAGCACTTCAGAGAGAGAAGAAATCAGGCATTTTACAGGTTTGTCTTCAGCACTGGCAGGAAATGCTTTGGCTTGCTTTCCTACCACTGCCAAATGAGTAGTCAGTTAATACTTTAACACATTAGGCATGTCAAGAGAAAACTCCTTAAACCGCACCCACTGACATTAATGATAGACTTTAAAGAGGTTATTAATAATCAGCATTCATGTTTTCCTGCCAAATGCCAAGAAAAGCACTCAGCTCCTTGAATTCATTCATGAAGAATAACAGAATTCTTAAGGAGTGTATTTTGAGAAAGTATAATAATAGCAATACATTTGCACTCATGTCAAACACTTGGAACTTAATATTTTACTCATCATTTACTATTAGGGATCCACTTGTTAGGTATGATTAGTGATCCCATTAAGGAAGGGATGCCAAGGAATTAGGGTGCACTACCTGCATCCCCCTTGTCCTCACCATTTCTGAGTCCATCAGTCATGTGGTAGCAGGACAGGTCTAGTTCTCTAGGCCTGTCTTTCACTCCATCACTTTGACAGCAGCAGTGGCTTGGAGAAAGGACTCTGGAATGGGAAAATAGCAGACTCTTTTCCTTACCTTCCTAACATGTCTTCATTATTGCTATGAGAATAAAGTTGAAGAGTTGATCCCAGCCCCCCTTCTTGTTGCTTATTCTGAAGCAGAAGCTGGACAGAAGCACTACTGGGTGGAGGATAGTACAGAGAACAATTTCCTCCTTCTCCTCCACAGACTTCCTTTGTTGCCAGTCTTTCAGGCATCCTTGCTTGTCATCTTGTGATCCCACTGATAGAGAAACCAGTAGACTTGTGCATGAGGGTTTGTTTCATTTCTTTTGTTTTTGTTATCAGTTCCAAAATTGATGGTTTCATTGAGTTATTTTGTCTGGCTTTGTTTAAGTATTATTTATTTTGTTAGTGTTGTTTTGTTTTCAAAATTGTGTTATTATTTCCCATTGGATACAATGGAAACAACCCCCCCCCCCCTTTTTCTTGTGTGTGTACTTTCACAGTTTTCCATCCAAACGGGACAAATCTCAGGGTGATTGTAGTACTGCTCTAGGACACCCACACTGCCAAATTTCAGCCAGAAAAAAGAATTGACCCCCCTTTCTGAGGCAATGAAAGGCACCCATGTTTCACATCACAGTTTTCTATGAGAAAATTGATTCTAAACATATTTCCAAACAGCAACACAGACAGTACTGTAGCCACTTAGCTTGAAAAACAGGAAGGAAGGTAGTTTGCCGAGGAAAAGGCAGACTGACAAGGCCAGGGCATTTGGTGGCACCAGAAGGGTAAAGTATCTGAGCAGGCAGGCAGCAGCGGGAGGACCTTGAGGTAGATTTGCTTGGATGGGGGATAAGCAGGCAAGCAGAGCGTAGGCTGGAAGGAAAAATTTGGCACAGCAGGGCAGACACTGGGAGGAGAAAGGAACGCAGTATCTCACATATTTATGTAAGCCTAGTAGCTACATCTTGAAAGTCCAGAGCTTGTCTCTTCACCCTTATTAGAAAAATGCTAGCTGCTACAAAAGTAAAACTAGTAGAGGGAAGAGATTCAATACTGAAAGAAACCGGAACAAAATGAGAGAAAATTATAGTGTTGTTGTTGCAGGATGTTTATACGGGAACTTTGTTTCTTTTTCATATTAATTAAGTTATAAATCACCCCCTTTTGGTAATTATTGTATGTATACCTCTTGGATGCATGCCTTAATGTGGTAAGTGAGTTTGTGTGTGTCAGTGAAGCTGAGAACAATACCATATGGAATTTAGACTTGGTCAAGAGGCTAAATTCCTTGCAAAGTCACTCGGGGCACAATGGTCACAGCTGAGACATCAGACTAAGCTGCGTCCATCCCATTCAGGAATTAATTGCCACCTCAGCAGAGAATGGACAATTCCAATAGTGATGGGGTGGAGAAATCCTTGAAGGTAGCTACTGGGCAGCAGCAGTAGTGGAAGGTGACACTGGCAGAGAATCTTCCATAGATAATGGCAGTCACACTCAGATAACCCTGGTTAGTACTGCACAGAAGAAAGAAATGGTAAACCACTTCTGATCATTCTAATCATTGTTTGCCTTGAAAATCTTGTGATGAGACCATGCATAACAAAAGAAGATATAGTGCTAGAAAACAGGACCCCCAGATTGGATAGTACTCAGTCAGCTATTGGGGAAGAGCTGAGGAAAACTATGAATACTGCTATTCTTAATTATTCAGCTAGACTAAAGCCAAAAAGATGTTCAGGTGCTGATGTGAATGGATGCAAATGCAAAAGGAAGTCCAAAGGTGTTCAACACATATAATAGGAACATGGAATGTATGCATCAAGGTAAACTCAAAATAGTAAAACAAGAAATGGATCATTTAAACATTGCAATTCTAGGATTGAACGAACTAAAGTGGATTGGATTAGGGCATTTTTAGTCAGAAAACTACCAGGTGTTACTCTGAAAATGGCAATCACAGAAGAAACAGAGTTGCTATAATAGTGAGGCGAAATGTAGTACAAGCAATCAGGGGCTATAATGCGAAATCTGACCAGATAAGGGAAACAAGTAAATTAGATACCTATAATATTATAATAATCTTGGGTAGAATAATTACTTATGAAACTGTTTATAGGAAAAGTAATGGTCAAATACTAAGGTACGACTACTGTCAGATAGCTATTTAACAAGTCTAATTTGTAATGATATTAATTTAAGACAAACAACTGATCAAAAAGATCAAGATACAACATCCAAAACATTTATTTTTTGAGCATAGGATATGAAATATCAAAAAAGTATGGGAATTTGTATTAACAAGAGGACTACGGTTCACAGTCTGTTTAAATTTTAGAGAAAATTTATGTAAGATGGCATACCAGCTTTATCTAACTCTGTAATTAATTGCTAAAGTATATAATTGATGTTCAGGTTGGTTTCATAACAAAGAACCTGGCAATTTTGTCCATGTGTGGCAGTTTTGTTCAAGTGTGGATAGCTATTGGAAGAGTGTAGCAGTTTTGATTAATGCTGGTTTAGAAAGACTAGTAAAAAATATCCAAGAATGCATGCTATTAAATTATGTCCCTGGAATTCCAAAGAAAGAACAGTCAATAGTCTTAAACTTGATCACTGCTGCACATTTAATCTTTGCACAGTATTGGATATCAAAAGAGGGTCCAGAAATTAGTAAGTGGATAATAAAGGAGGTTTATTTAATTCTAAAACTTATAGCACTTCAAAGAAATGAGAGTATCAATGATATTCAGTTTGAGTGGTCTAGTATAGTATAATTAATTGTATTCAGTTGAAATTTGAAGACTGTTAAAAATATGCCTTTTTTCAAAAGTTGTATATTTTGTAATCTTTTGTATGCCTCTTTGGTTTAAAGTTGTAAAATGTGATGATATAATAAAGGGAAGATTTTTTTTTAAAAAAAGTCTGACTGGATAATATCAATCAAACTTCATGGAAAGTCTACCAGCACAACCATTATTCAAGTTTATGCCCCAACAGTAGATGTTGAAAAGTAAGAAATTGAGAGCTTTGGTGCAAGTGTCCAGTAAGAAATTGATCACATACCTAAACAAGATGTGCTGTGCTGTTAATCATAGGTGACTGGAACACAAAAGCAGGAAACAAAGAAGAATCAAACACTGTTTGAAGATTTGGGCTAGGAGCACAAAATGAACCAGGAAAGTAATTCACAGAATTCTGTGAAGACAATTATTTGTTCATTGCAAACACATTTTAGGCAGCCGAACAGACAATTATATATGTGGACATCACCAGACGGCCAAAACAGAAATCAAGTAGATTACATAACTGGAAGTTTTATTCAAAATATAAGCTTTCATGTTCATGCACTTTTCTTCAGAGACATTGAAATGAAAGTTACCAGTAGTCCATAACTATAGGTCGAGGGTGGGCAGCAAATTAGCATACAATATAATAAAGATGTTTAACAGATTCCAGGACCAAACAGGAATAACAAGCTTTATATCATTACCATTTGTTTGGGTTTGACTCTTTGGGGAAAACATAGTGAAGGAAATAAATATATCAACATTGGAGATTGATGGGCATCTGTACCCTTCTTAATTGTGAAATGCTGGGAGTAATTAACTGAGACCCTGCCATTATACTCCATCCATTTTCTCTCAGGCGTAGAGGCAACCTTACAGCATCCTTGCGGTGGGGCAACTGGCTATGTAGTGTATCTCCTCTGTCTCCAGACCAGAGATATACATTCCAGTCTATTATTCCAAATTACAGTACATTCTGCTATTAATTCAGTGGCAGAATCTCAGTTAAGCTTGTTATTCCTGTTTTGTCCTTGAATCTGTTAAACATCTTCATTATGTTGTATGCTAATTTGCAGCTCACCTTCTGCCTATATGTATGGATTGGTAACTTCTTAGTGTCCTTCAGATGTCGACGGCACTCAGGTTGGGCTATAATTGGGCTATGGTTGAACTATGATTGGGGGACCCAGAAAGGTCGGGCTCATTGTTTGTCACTGTCAGATGGCAGTAGTCAGATGTCAATAGCGACAGTGGTGGTAGTGGTAGTGGTGGTGGCTCCAAAAGCCTGGTGGAATAGCTCTGTTTTGCAGGCCCTGCAGAACTACAACAGGTCCCACAGGGCCCTGACCTCCTCTGGGAGCTCATTCCACCAGAGTGGAGTCGCCACCAAGAAAGCCCTAGCTCTAGTTCTCATTGGCCTGGTCTCCTTGATATTCGAGAGGACCAGCTGATTATAGGTCCCCAATTGCAGCGCTCTCTGGGGACCATATGGGGAAAGGCGGTCCCTCTAGTATGCCAGTCCCTAGCCATAAAGGGCTTTAAAGGTAAGAACCAGCACCTTCAACCAAATCTGGTATGCTATAGGCAGCCAGTGCAGTGTTTTTAGAGTGGGCTGGATGTGTTCCCGCATGGGAAGGCACAGCCTCACTGCTGCATTCTGCACTAGCTGCAGGTTCCGGATTTGGGACAAGGGCAGCCCCATATAGAGGGCATTACAGTAATCCAGTCTCAAGGTGACCATCACATGGATCACTGTTGCCAAGTCGTTGTGTTCGAGGAAGGGAACCAACTGCCTAATCAGCCTAAGATAATAAAAGGTTGACTTGGCAGTGGCTGATACCTAGGCCTCCATTATTAAAGAGACATCTAGGAGCACTCCCAAACTCCTAACCCTCAGCGCTGGCACCAATGGTGCCCCATCGAAGTCCGGGAGTGGGATTCCTACCTTTGGACCACTCTGACTCAGGCACAGGACCTCCGTCCTCATTGGATTCAATTTCAACTGGCTCAGCCTAAGCCAACCAGCCACAGCTTGCAACACCCAGTCTAGATCTTCCAGTTTGGAGTCGGACTGACCGCCCAACAACAGATAGAGCTGGATGTCATCCGCATACTGGTGACAACCCAGCCCATGCCTCTGGACAATCTGGGCAAGAGGGCACATACAGATGTTAAAAAGCATTGGGGACAATACTGCCCCTTGGGGCACACCACATTCAAGTGGGTGCCTTCAGGACAGTTAATCCCCTAGTGCCACCCTTTGTCCCCGACCTTGGAGAAAAGAAACAAGCCACTGAACTCCAATGTCAGCAAGGTGGTGGATCAGTAGCTGATGGTTGACTGTGTCAAATACAGCCGACAGATCTAACAACAGCAGCACTGCTGTTCCGCCTTGATCCAGGTACCTCCGGAGGTCATCCATGAGGGTGACCAGTGCTGTCTCTGTCCCGTGACTTGGGTGGAAACTGGACTGGAAGGGGTCTAGTACGGAAGTGTCATCCAAAAAGCCTGTAACTGAATTGCTACTGCTACTATCCATGATCACAGCAGAAATTCAGTATGATTAAATAAATAATGGACTTAATCATATTGAATTTCTGCTGAAAGCAAGAGAGAGTGGTGAAAAAAATGTCTGCACTATGGATTTTCTTTTTAAAAACAAGCTGTATAACAAAATGTCAGTTATTTGTATGTGTGTGTGTCAAAACTCAAGCTTCAGACCTTACAACACAGGAAAGAGAGCTTGGGAAGGTGCAATCTGTTGGAGCAAGGATGGAAATAGAGGGTGTTTTTTAAAATGCCATTCCTTTCTAGTGCAAGATTGCTTCCTTCTTTCCTATTTGTTCCCAACATCTTTTTATGTTGAGAAAAATAGTTTGTCCCCTTTGTTCTAGTTTCTCATTCTGGACTTTTACTCTTTTGTCTGGGAGAACGAGGCTAAAGTCTTGAAAATTCTGTTCTTTTATTCAAATTCTTGCCTTGCTTTGAGGAAGCCCCCATTGTGTAGCCCTATAAACTTCCCTGGGAAAGGGTAGTGTTTCTACATGGAAAATCCAAAGTAACACATGGTGCCACCCAGTATCCCTGTATGTAATGCCAAGTCAGCCAACTTCAAAGCAGAGATTTTGCTCTGTTCACAGTGCTGCTTTGCTTTTTTTCTACACAGAAACCTGGGGGGAAGTTAAGGGCCAGAATTCAGTAAGAGCAAAATGCAGTCCCTATCTCTGGTGACCCAACCACTGGCAATCAAGCCTGTTTATCAACATGATCTCAGGCTGAGTTCTGGCTTTTGATCACACTAGAGTGCTGAACCTTAGGAGCTGGCATATAAAATGTGCTAGTAGTACAATACATAGTGTATTTATGCTAGAATGCTTGCAGTGAAGTTAGTGAAGTCCTATAGAAAAGATTTTCCTTTTTCTGGCTTTATAGCCTACCAAAAAGATGATCCCTCCCGGTGGTTTCAACCCAGTTCTGTAAATCTATAAAACCTGATGAGAGTATGGAATAGGTACTAGCTAAATCAACATAGATATAAATACTGATGAAGGCTTTTTTTTTTTTAAATTGTCCTTGTGCCATTATGTAGAATAGATATTTTTGTACTTAAAACTATTTTACAACTACTGGAAAATCACTGAGCCAAGCTACACACAGAATATTGCCATTCACCAGGGTCTCCTTGATATTCATTTCCATAATTACCATCCACATCTTCTTTCAGTGACTCCAGCTTTAATTATGTTGAAAGCTTTTTTGCCTCTGATGACATGTTTCTATAGGCTGGTTATTTATACATTTTACAAGCCTGAATGAGGGTTAGTCAAGAAATGACAAATCATTTGAAGACAGGACACTGAAAAGATTTTATGACTTTCAAGTCTACTGGATCGTGTTGTCCCATTGCCCATTCTTGTGCTGAATCATGTTACATGCACAGTGTGATAGGAGGACATAAAATACTTTCAGAATGACAGGAATTTGTAATGAGATTTTAATAACCCATCATAGGGGTTAACAGGAAAATAAAGTTGGCTCATTGAGCTCTGCTTTTTCTCTGTGGTACTATGGTAGCTGAATATTGTATTTTATCTGAGGGATGAGATTAGTTCAACAAGTATGGAGGTCTTCCCCACCCAGTGAACATTAATTTTTTCCAGTTGTAATTTTTTTGAATAATCATATCAGAGTTTTGCTTTACCCAGCCCAAACTATAACATCAATCTTACATTAAGGATCTCTACATTTGCAGCACCTAATAAAAACAGAGCTTATAAATGCCTCCTGTATTATAATGGCAAATTCTTAAGTGATAGCTGTGAAGAAACTTCAAGGCCGATTCCACACAAGTGCTTTGCTTCCCTTTCCTCCCAGGCTTAATTGGTCCGCATCAGTGTGCACGTTTCCGCATTACAGATTCTGACCCCGGTGGATGCCGGTTCTTCATTTCCACATCTGTTCTTGCCCCGAATCTTGAGCCCCCGCCCATCTTCCCCTTTTTAAAAAAATGTAGGCAGAGTTGCGTTATGACGTCGTGACGCAACAAAGCTGTGATTGGCCAAGAATTTTGAAATTCCTGGGAAAGTTCATCTGAGCTTCCAAGCCCACGAAAATCATCCGTGTAATATTGGTGCCACCAGCAGCCATTGTCGCCATCATGTCTCCTAGGCGAATGAGAGCTGTAGGAGTTATCCTTTCCAAGTTATCATGTTATCACTTTCGCCATTTGGCAATGCCTGTGAAAAGAAAAAAAAAGCTTGCACCAGGTTTGGAGGGGAAATGGAGGGTGGAAAAGGGATGGGAAATGGAGGGGGAACATGCAACACAACACATGTAACCCCTGCAAAAATTGTGTCCACACCACCACGCCACCCGCAATACATTGGCTCCACAAAAAATATTAGCCACACAACAATGGATCAATGTCATGTTGTGTTGTTGTAATGCAATGGGGGGGAACAGCTCACGCTGCACTCAAAGCCATCAATACATCTTTTTATAGTGGCATGACTCAGGCATGACTTTTGTGCAAAAAAAGCAACACAGAAATGTGGAGACATCAACAACAAAAGTACATTTTTAAAAAGACATTTAAATGCCAGTCAACGGTGGATCAATGTCGTGTCATGTTGTTGTAACGCAACAAAGGGGGGAACAAAAAACCCCCGCTAGTGCCAGGGTGGGAAAGGGAGAGGATAAGTGGGAAAGGGGAGGAAAAGAAGAAGAGGGGCATTAAAGAGGTGGAGCAAGACACCCCAATTTCGGAGATCCCCACTTGAATGCCCCGACTTCATTCCTGTGACAAAAAAACCGCTGAAAATCCCAGAAATGGAAGATCTGGGGGAACCGAGGATTACCTTCGAGCCAACTGCAGACCCGGAGCAACAAGTGGGGAATTGCTACTCTCCCCCAGATTTTATCGGGGATTGACGCCAGGGCAACAACTAGTGCAGAATCGGCCCAAGAGAACTTAAAAGGGGTGTGTGTGCTTGAGTCTAGTTTTGCCAAAAGGAAGATCTATTTGTGTAAATACGGTCCAAGAGAGTTACTTCAGGAAGGAATTGTAGCAATTCCATCTCTATAGAGCTTTCTGGGAATGCAAACCTCACTGAGGACAAGTTCATACCATCAAATTAGTATGCTGGGAATGTGCCTTTTGGAAATCTATATAGAATTCAGTATATAGTTCATAATGGACCTGCCTCTCACTCAATTCACAATTCAACTCATGTTTGAATTGGCCCTGAGGACAACACTGGGAACCTAAAGCTGTTTTTAATATTTTTTAAAATAACATTTAAAGATATACATTGTACAGCATGGAAAAGAATGTGTGTCACTCGTCCATCTACTGCGATATCATAAGCATTGTCCAATGAGACCCATAGTCCCTACATTACAATTTATACATTATTTACTAGCAAAATGAAAACACCATGGTAGGGGGAGGGAGGAATTTAATTTCCCAAACAAAATTTGCATTTTGAGCATAGGGAAATGAGATTTCCTAATGCCTTAAATGATTCCTTAAGGGGAACCATCTAGATTGTATAACAACTGAGAAACCACTGTGCATTCACTGTTAAAATAATGTTCTGGAAAGTCCCTAATTGAAAAGTTTTGCAAACTAAAGTACATACATTGTTAGTACTTGTGGATATTGGCAACTCCTGCATGCAATTCAAGTTACTTTATACAAGTACTCTGTAGTACATTTTGAGTGTTTTGAAGAGATGTTTCTGTGTTCTTTGGCTCTTTAAGACTGTCTCGTTATGTAATCTCATAATGTTGTTCCTGGACCAAAGCTGTAATACCCATTTTTAAAACCACACCAGACACATTTCTGAGTTTAATATGACTCTGATGAGTGTTCAGCTTTCAGTACCTTTTTCCAGCTATAAGACAGTCTAGCCAAACACTCTGCAGGTCTTTCTGCATCTGTTAAGTTAATTTAGACCCTTGATGATATACAATATTACAGACTAAAACAGGAGGATGAGCTACTTTATTTTGCCTTATTTTAATTACTTTAAGAACTTTGTTGAGGTAGGAAATTTTCCATTAAAATTGTTAATTGCAATATCTTGTCAAAACAATAGCACTTTTGTTTGGTTAAACTGTATAAAGACATAACCTGTTGCATATACTTTCCATAGATCATTTGGCTGTATCCTTGTCATCAATAGTGGGGGGAACTGTAGAGAGGAGCAGAATGAATTGGAAAAAAGACTTACACTACATGATCCAGGCCAACAGACTGCAAGAATTTCTCTTCATATCCCACACATGAAAGTTAGAAATGAGATTTTGGAAATGATAGTGATGCAGAACACCGACCACTTCTAGTATAAACCACAAGTACTACTCCTAACATAAAGACGTCAGCAAAGAGTGGAAAACTTATCTACCATCCTGCTATCTGCCTGTCTGTCTGTCTGTATATCTGTCATCCACCCACCCATCCATCCATCCCACTTGACACATAAAAAGGCCCTATACCCAATTTAAGAGAATCATTGACTTAGGGAACGTGAAAAAGTTGCTGGCACATGTTTAAAGTATCATATCAGGTTTGAAAGAAGAAGAAGGCATAACAGATGGGGTGTAAGGTGAATGACTTGGAACATGCAATTGCAACATTTTTAAAAGAAATACAGGCAAATTGATAAGCTTGAAAAGTGTGAAAGAATCATTATGTAATGCAGAAACAGTGGCCGAAGACAAACTGGAATTCTGCCGCGCCTCCGCCTTCCCACGCCGACGGAAGGAAGCCGCCCGCAGCGTTCAGACTGCGGGCGGCTTCCTGAAGCGGCGGGCGGATGCAGCGCGGCTGCCCCCGTGCGTTCACACCCGCTCTGGTGGTGCTCGGCTGTTGCGGAAGGAGCGCGGCGCCGGACGCAACGCGTCCGGGCCACCTCCTGGGGGCAGATGCAGCCGTCTGAACAGCCGCTCTGCCTCCGCTTCTGAAGCGGAGGCAGAGCGGCCGAGACGGCCAATCTGTCTTTGGCCAGTAAGCAGAAAGCTTTTCTTATGTCACCCTTGCACATTTCCACATAAAAAGGTTCACTTCTGCTAAGGTACAGGAGACTTTTAATGTGCTGAAATTGTTTATTTACTCTTGCACATAAACTCTTATTCAGACACAGTGGCTGAATAATGCTTTATATTTTAATGCCACAGAATGCAGTAAAACATCAAGCCGTCTCCATTTCTTGCAGAGTAAGATTCTCTCAATATGTTATTCACACTAACAGCATTAATGAAATACAATGAATATAGTAAGATCTACAGTGTTCATAATGTAGATGTTGTCTTTTCAAAGAAGGGCTGATTGTATTCTGAATAGGTCAGTCTGTGGGCCTGACATTTCTCTTCAGTTTTCCTATGACCTTTTAATAAGTGCCTTGTTCTTGCACAGTAGAAAATGGCACTGTCTGTTTTGAATCAGTAAATATGAGGGGAGCAGTTGGAACACCAGATTTATTGTATTGCATTATTATAACTACATTAATCTAATGAAGAACAAAAAACCTGCATATGGCATATTAAGGGATAAAAAGTACCTCAGTAGGGAGAGGTACAGGTGCAAGGGAAATAACTGTCTTGCAGCACAATCATATGGAAAGTTACTCCAGTATAAGAGGACTGAAATCAATGAGAGTCGACTGGAGTAACTCTGCATAGGACTGTCCTGTTAGTGTTGTTAACTTTAAACAGTTATTTAGCACTGTGGCCATTTCAGCTGTTTAGTGCTGAACACTTGATTAGTGTTTCACAGCTTTTATTCATTCTGAAATTAGTTACTGAACACTGCACATACGTTGAATATTTAACAGTAGTAAAGCCATTTGAATACCAAGCAGACCTCTTATCCCGTACTTCAATCAGGGACAAAACATTAATAGAGGAATGTGTCAGCAATGAAATATAGAAAGATTCTGACTTGGGAGGTCAGCATATGAAACATTTCTCAAGTATTGTTCAAATGTGTACTTTACATGATAAGTCTCCAATTCCAACTGTACATTTATTGGTTATCCACAAGTATTATCATGTATTCTAATAAAGAAATGCCTTTGTTCTTCTAGAATAATACATTAATAAAGGCTTTGCTTAACGTATCTATCTTTGGAATGGCCACATGAAAAAAAAATAGTAATATAGAATTTGCTTGGTTTTGAAAGAAAACTGGAATCTTTGATCTAATTTCTGACATTTCATAATAATGGATTATCATATTATCCTTTATTAGATTCTGCTTAATGCTTCAGTAAAATTAAGTAAAGATTTTCAAAAAAAACTTCAGCAGAACAGCGTCTCAAACTTACATGTATTTAGTAATACCATATATCTGTGCTGATTAAGATTGCAGGTCACATACATAATTGTGGCACTACATCTGGAATGTGTGGACTTATGCTAGGGAAAGGCATGTAATACTTTCACTCTTATGTAGTTCATATACTTCTTTTTATACAATATTAACAAAAATAGCTCTATGCATACAACATGTATAACATGCAATTCCAGTTATTGTTAAAAAAACAACAACCCAGAAACATTGATATGTTCAGTGGCTCAGCTGATTATTTTTTATTTACATTATTTATTGTTTGCCTTTCTCACTGTGACTCAAGGCGGATTACACAGTATAGGTCAAATGCAATCAATAAAATAGGACATCCAACTGTGCCATAATTATTTTGTGAATGGCAGCATTCATTAATAAATTCTGTACTCCTCATATAGTGATTGATCTAGAGTACTCCAAGGATGAGAAAAATAATAATCCCAAATGAGATTTAAAATGATTACAATTTGGGTATTTCATACAAATAAGGGAAGTTACAGAAGAAAATTCATAGCTGTTCCAACAGCAAACCACATCTATTCTGCACCTTCAAACATAACCCTAGAATGGGAAGAAGTGAAAAATAAATTCAGAAAAAGCAGGAAGATTCACTCTTATGTGCCATTTATTGAAGAAAAGCTAAACATTCACCAAGCGGAGAGGATCTGGGATTTCAACGTAAGTGAGATACAGAGTAGAAATTCTCAGAGATACATGTAATGGTTTCTCTGATCAAGACCAAAATTACTTCACTTGAATATATTGTACATATAAACATGACTTAAGATGCTTTAAGAGTATTTTAATTTTTACTGTGATTATAATAATAGAAAAGGCCCCATACAGAAAAACACCTCATGGAAATCAATTGCTGGGTGCAAAGTGTAGCTAACTGAACTTCAAAACATAGCCAAGAACAGTTTGGTATATGGACGCAACGTGGTTATGTCCTACTATTTTTATGATTCAGACCTGAGCTAATCAGGTGTGAATATTTGATCCTGGGGAAAAATCAAGCAACATCAAGAGGAAGAAACTGGCAGATATTTAATATGAAATGTTGTCAAAAACACTGAGATAATATGATTAAAATTCTACTGATACTTGGCAGTGGGCCTTCTTATGATAATGCATTATTACTCTTGATATGTTTCTTGTGGTTTCCAACTTTCTCTTTATGTTTAGCATCTTCTGCTACTACAAATCCAGAGGAAAATACTTCGAAGAGTTCAAGGAGAGACAGAATGATTATAAGATTGGTTGTAAGTAAACAGATGGCTATTTACAGAGCACTCATAACATAATCATCCATATCTTTATCAGGATAACCCCCTGTATAAAGCATGGTCAGAGCTGATTTATTAAGTTTTTCTATATAGCTTCTTGAAAAATCATATTGAGGTTCTAGATCTCCTTGGGTCTGTAAAAAAACCCCTCTATTAAAGTATTTCCATGACATTTCTACACAGTACCATTCAGAGGCCAGATACTCTGTTAAAGTCTATCGAGTTATGGTCTGAAGGTTGACCATAAGGCTGAGGGCACAACTAGACCTGAAAGCATCTGTAGGTTTGACCCATGGACACTGCTGCTATTTTATAGCCTAAAATAGACAATTAAAAAATGCAGTGAGGGTGCAATACTGTTCAGGCCCACCATGCTGCAGCATTGTAAAACCACCCATTTTTAGGCACTGAACTATCAGGTATTTGGACAATGAGTGCTGGAAGTGACATCACTGTGTCACTGATGAGACCACTGCATTGCAAGCTTAGGCCTCTCCCCACCACCACTAAATCCGCCTGTCACCCAGCTGATCAGCAGTAGGGGTCAGGAGATCCCCTGACCCAGGCATGGAACTGGCAGCCTTAAGACCTGGGGATGCCCTAACATCTAGTTGAGCCCTGAATCAGTAGGATGCCCACACAGTGAAATTCTGAGCCGGTGGAAATAAAATTGACATTAAATGAGGTGGTTCTACAGCATGGTCCAATAGCAGGCAAAAAAAAATGAAGGAAGTTTAAGACAGTGTTTGTTGGCTGTTGACTAGGGTTGCCAATCTCCAGGTGGGACCTGGGGATCTCCTACTTTTACAACTGATCTCCAGCTGACAGAGATCAGCTCCCCTGGAGAAAATGGCTGCTTTAAAGGGTGGACTCTATGACATTGTACCCTGCTGAGGTCCCTCCCCTCCCCAAACCCCACCTTCTCCTGGCTCCACCCTCAAAGTCCCCAGGTATTTTCCAACCCGGACTTGGCAACCCTACTGTTGACCACCAACACAACATCCAGAAGTTTGATTAGGGATCAGGAAGTATTACACAATGTCCCAAACCAATCAGAATATGAGGCTAGGAATCACTTAGGGCCTGAAAGTTTCTGCAACAGAAAGAAAAAAATCTTGCAGTAGTCATCTATCTTTGGACAAGAGGTTTAGTAAAATAGAGGTCAGGTGGTCACCCAATCTTTTGGAGGATTTCAAAAGCAATATAAAACTTCGGACACCTAGGATATCCTGGGGATGTTTTAAGCATTTCCTCCAATAAGAAAGAATTTATTCCTGAAATTGTTCTTGACAAATTGATACAATATACAAGAAAAGAGATCAGCTTTGGTCAAATTAACTTTTCATTTTATGTAAAGGAAACCTAAAAATCCTTTCAGTAACTGAAGTTGACAACTGATGTGAACCTCTTTAGGGCCTAAACAAGAAAAAAGGACCCCCACCTCAATCACAGTACACAGCACAATATTTATCTATTTTATTTATTTTATTAATAGCTTGCTTTTCTTGGTGGACTCAAGGCAGATTACAAATAGGGTTGCCAGCCTCCAGGTGGGGCCTGGGGATCTCCCACTTTTACAACAGATCTCCAGCTGACAGAGATCAGCTCCCCTGGAGAAAATGGCTGCAGTGAAGGGTGGACTCTATGGCATTGTACCGTGCTGAGGTACCCTCCCCAAACCCGACCCTCTGCCAGATCCACCCCCAAAGTCTCCATGTATGTTCCAACCCAGACTTGGCAATCCTAATTGCAAATTTTTTAAAAAATTCAGACAGCAAGGACTCTCAGTAAACAATTCAGGAGTCAGACAATGACAGCAAAAATAAAAGCAGAAACAAAAAATGGTCTGAGACATTAAACTGCCAGAATACAGAAAATGGGTTGCAAGGTCAAAGAAAATGCAGTAAAGAAAGATGATACATAAAATAAACACTGCAATAGACTACAATTCCTTTCCATTGTAAAAGCAACCCCTTGAGCTGTTCCATTCTGCTACAGTTCTAATCCCTTCATTAAAAAATGCCCTCCAGAGCATTACTGTTTTGCACATTCTGCGAAATGACGGAAAAGCCGGGGCATTCCGGACCTCCTCAGGCAGGCAGTTCCACATGGTAGAAGCCTCCACAGGAAATGTGTATGAATGGGCAGTTGCTGATCTTACCCATTTGCAGGGTGGCACCTTAAGAAGGTTTAAGATTGTTTGATGACTTAAGGACATTGTTAAGAAATATTTTGGTAGTCACTGGGTACAACTGAAAATATAATCATACATTAATTTTTTAAAACCACTCCTATCGAACTGAACTGAAACAACCTTGATGCAAGGCAAAACTGAGACACTGAACATTTGGGCACTTTCTATGCATAACTGAACATTACCATGAGACAAGATTAGCTTAAGTGATCAGGAGGAAAACAACGCTACTGCATTTTCAGTCAGGCGATAGGCATGGAAAAACCCAAGCGTTTCAGAAAAACAGTTTCTCCAGGAAATGGTTTCTCTGAACTGTGAATCTTTCAAAACATTTAACAGTTTAGCACAATTAGAAATAATAGCAGAAAAAAGAAGTTAACATGCTAGCATCTCTCTCTCTCTTTTTTTTACATTCTCCCATTGGGACACTTTTTAACTGTTGCACCACAGTAT
This sequence comes from Lepidodactylus listeri, assembly GCA_029233225.1. Taxonomy (NCBI): domain Eukaryota; kingdom Metazoa; phylum Chordata; class Lepidosauria; order Squamata; family Gekkonidae; genus Lepidodactylus; species Lepidodactylus listeri. Next base: position 54,337,171 of record JARCFY010000006.1, read on the forward strand.
TATCATCGTTGTTCAATGATACAAGCCTAAGCTGTTCATCAATTTGCTCACTCCCCCACTTCTCCCTTGCTTGAGTTCTCCCTCCTTTTCTTTTTCTGCCTTGCCTTGTTAATAGTTCCCGAGAAATCCTATCACTTTGCTGGAGGATTGATGTAAGTCTCCGGCAATTAACATAATTACAAGCCTGATTATCTTCTAATTGCATTATGAGTATTTGGTTATTCACTACACAAATTAGGGAAAATTAAAGAGGAGCAAGATCCTGTGGTGTGGGCGGCATGGTTTTGAAAACTGCTATGAGCATCTGAATGCTGTGATACTATGAGACAGTTTCATGTTATGGATGTTGTGAAGATCTCTGTTTTTCCTTCTGCAGTGTTTGATAGCATTCTCTTTTCATATTTGCAGCACAGATACTAGGTACTAGGGATGCACACTTGGTAAATGAAGGTTTCGTTTACTCACCATGGCCAGTAGACACCTGTCCTCCGTTAATCTGTATGATCCCCTTTTGAAAGCCATGAAATGAGAAAACCATAAAAACAAGACAAAAAGATGCATCTGCATCATTTTTTTTACCTGGAATAAAGTGTCATATATAAATCATGTGTACCCCCACTGAGCTTATAACCACCTTTCACCAACCTATGGGGAGGTGCTGCTTTATCTGCATAATATCAGCTGTGAAGTTCCAAACAGAATGCTGGGCTTTGAATACAGAATGCCACTCACTAGATAACTTTGAGAAGCCATTCATTTTTTTTTTAAGTTGTTCACAAAATGTGTATGCTGCCTTCCTGTCCACTCAGAGCCACCGGGGCTATTTGTTTTGGGGATAAAATGGGGAAAATGTATGTCTCCATCTCATGAAAGAATGTCAAAGTATAAATGTGATGTGTGAATTCATAGATGCAGAAAAGTTCAGAGGGTGTATTTTCCAGCGTAATATCTTAAATTATGGCTGTCCTTTCAATTTTTAGTACTATATTTAATTTTGAGTTAAAAGTGCACGATCAAGAATAGGAAAAGAGTCTCTGCAAACTCACTGATAAAGTGAAAGATTCTTAAACATTAAACTGTGCTCTACCCAGTTCTCATTCACTGTAGGTATCCCGGGCGACTGAACTATAATACAAAATGTATCATCAGGGAACAACAGAGCCATCTCTCAGTCTCACCCAAGTGAAGACTCCAGGTGTCTTAGAAATTGATACTAAGGCCCAGGGGTCATTTCGTAGAAAAAGAGGTGCAGGAGCTCATTAGCATACCTATTACCACGCCCCCTGACATCACCGGAAGTGTGTCAGAAAGGGAAGCAAAAGGGGGGGATGTTCAAAAGCCTCCCATTCCCTTCCCCAGCTGGCCTGCCAAGGCAGGGGGGGAGAAAAGTGAGAAGGCCCCCATAGAATACAATGGAAAGATGCCGCCGCTGCCACACAACTCTAAACAGAAGGGGTTTAAACTTTAAACCCCTTCTGTCTTTGCTTCCTTCACAGGCCCACCCGGAGCTGGGGGAGGGGCTTGCCACCACTGCCCACTAGCAGTGTGCAAATAAAATTTTTTTGGCTTGATTCAGATCGGGCCAAATCAGGCCGCATCTGTTCCAGCTGCCGAATGACCCCTGCATGTCAGTTTTGGCAATGCAAGAGGATTTGGGAGTCATTCCGCTGGCCAAATGTCAGTTTCAGCCCCATTATACCCTATGGGCCATTGAAGTCAATGGCAAAAACTCATAGGGTATATGAAGGGCTGGAGGAGACGAGGTTTGAGGGAGAGGCTCCAAACTCTCAGGCTCCAAACTCGCAGACCACAGGGTCCAATTCTACAGACCCCAAACAGGATGCCCCCATCCCCTCTATTGTTCTCTATGGTGGGGAAAAGGTTACTTTTCCCCCACCATATAGAACAATGGAGGAAATGGGGGCAACCTGTTTGGGGGCCTGTAGAATTGGACCCCCCTAGTCCACTCTTCTTGAAACTTAGTGGATATTTAGGGGAGAAGCTCCAGCAACTACCTTGCATGTTTGGAGCCTCTCCCTCAAACCCCCTCCCCTCCAGTTGCTTTTTAAGCTGCCACCAAATTTTGGTGGCAATTCCTGGGCTGGCGGAGTGCCACCATGCCTCGCTCCGGCCCCAAATGACCCCTGCTAAGGCCCAATCTGCATCTAGCATTTGCTTTGCTGTCTTACCAAACCCACACTAGAACAGAAATTCCCCTCTGCATTGCATGCCACTTTCACTTTGATAGACTGTTGGATTTTATGACAGTGTCCAGACTGCATGCAGCTTTCACTTCGTTTGATCTCTCAGTTTTATGGTGCCTGTCAGCATAGATTTATGGCCATTTTATGCCATTCAGGGGTGACTTTGCAGTCAGTACAGTGTTAGCCTGGGGTATCTGAATGTGGTTTTGAGCTGCATCTTTTTCTGTTCCAGTGTGGTTTTCGTAAAACAACGGAGCAAATGCTAGATGCAGACTGGGCCTAAGTGTTAATGTACTGGGTGCTGTTTGGTTTAGGAATGCTAAGACTGTTAACTGTAAAAAAAAATCTTGTAAAACTGAAACCCCAGTCTTTATAATCATGTACCGTTCAGTATTAACAATAAGGTACATTTTTTTAGTATCATCATCTTCGTTATGTCTTTGTCTAATAGACTGATTATCCCCAGACTCACCATTATTGCTGCCAGCTCTAGCTCCTTGTCTTGTCATGACAGAGTTCCCTTCTGGCTCCAGAGCCAGTTTGGTGTAGTGGTTAAGTGCACTGACTCTAATCTGGGAGAGCCAGGTTTGATTCCCCACTCCTCCACTTGTACCTGCTGGATGACCTTGGGCAAGCCATAGTTCTGTCACAGCTGTTCTCTCAAGGACAGCTCTGGAAAGAGCTCTCTCAGCCCCACCTACCTCACAGGGTATATGTTGTGGGGAGGGGAGGGGAAGGGAAAGGAGTTTGTAAGCCGCTCTGAGACTCCAAGTGAAGAGCGGGATATAAATCCAATCTCCTCCTCCTCACCTCCTCCTTCTTCTTCCTCTTCATTTACATGCTTTAGAGACACACTTTGCAATATCTTAAAATTTACATTTGAGACAAGCCATACAGTCGGTATGACAGCCTTTAAACTTTCGTCTTATGTACCCATTTAATGTAAGTGCTAATAAGATTCCTTTTTTTTACACAGATATCTCAATTAGAAGAGAAGCTGGTATTAGTATAGGCTAATTATAACAAAAATACTGAAAAGCAATATTTATATCAATGTAATTCTACTGTGTTTTAACTTGACCTAAACAATCCCTATGCAGCTGCACTCAGCACTGAAGTGGCATCCATTGTTATAATTTGTTTCTCCTATTTGAGAAGTCAAATCTAGTATTTCATTACTTCCTTACTTTGATAAAGAACACTGATGACATGCTTAGCTGGCAGGAAAAATAATTTATTTCACTGTCACTTCATTTGTTCACCTGCTGTAAGGTAAATAAGAAGGTAAGCCACTTTTGTTTGCTTAGCTTTTGCAAGATACCCATGCTAGAAAAAAGAACACAGTCTATTAAGAACTGCAAACTTATTGTCCTGATCGTAGCATAGAATTCATAGAACAAAGTTTGAGTCCAGTGGTACCCTTAAAAACAACAAAGTTTAATTCTGGGTATAAACTTTGTGTGCATGCACACTTCAGAAGTGGACTCAAACTAGAGGATGACATGTAAGAAGAGGATAAAAACAATGGTGGCCCCCAAGGACATCCTTAGCAGCTCTAGCAAGACTCGTAGCTCAACTGAGACCTCAGAATCAAAAAAAGGAGTGGCTGCTCCCAAGCCACAAAAGAGTAAGAAAAGAAGAAGAAGAAGAAGAAGAAGAAGAGATTGGATTTATACCCCGCCCTTCACTCACTTGGAGTCTCAGAGCGGCTTACAAACTCCTTTCCCTTCCCCTCCCCACAACAGACACCCTGTGAGGTAGGTGGGGCTGAAAGAACCCTTTCCCAAGCTGTCCTTGAGGGAACAGCTGGTACAGAGCTATGGCTTGCCCAAGGTCATCCAGCCAGGTGCAAGTGGAGGAGTGGAGAATCAAACCCGGTTCTCCCAGATTAAAGTCCGTGCACTTAACCAGAAATTTAAGAAGAAAAAATGTAAATAATAAAATCAAACTTCAACAAAATATGAATGACAACAGAACACCTGAAAACAAACACTATGGACTATAGCTAGCTTTACCTAGAAACTAATTTTCACAAGATTGTAATTAGATAATGTAGGATTGTTAAGAATGTAACATATCCATACTAACACTTGTCATACTTCCCCCCTTTTTCCTGTTTTAGTTCTTTAGTGATACCCCTTGTCCCCCATCCTTTAGGTTCTAGTGTTTAAAAATAATTTTAAAAATTATATATAAAAAAGAAGTGGACTCAAACTTTGTTCTGTTGCTTCAACACGGCTACCCGCTTAAGCATAGAATTAAATAATACGTTTATAATAATTAGAGCAAAGTTGTCTATTAAAGGTCAATAGTTTTACAAAGAATGCTGTGGTGTTTATTCTAGAAAACAATAATTAACAGCACAATCCTAAGGGAATGGGCTGAAAGCTGTCAGGGAGCCAACTGGCTTTTACATTGCTTTATGTCTGACATACACCAGTGTAAGGGCCAGTTAAGATTGCTCTCAGGTGCCAGTGGAAGGGCGTGGTGGCTGCCTGTTGGCACAACTGAGGCATAGCCCTCTACACCAGTATTGTTGAGGGTAATTGCCAAATGGCCAGAGTTAGTTGGCTCCCTGAGCCCTTTCAGTTGGGAAATGCCCCCTGCCACAGGTGGAAAGTTATGTCAACAAAAAGCATGGTTTGGCCCACAGGCGCCAATTAAACTGAAAAGTCAAGTCCTCCCCTGGCCACTGCAGCTCAGGACACCAACTACAGGTGCAGCCAATCACCTCCCTCCCTGTGGTGGCCCAGCCCCCTCCCTAGCACCCAATCGTGGCTCCCCCACCCTTCAAATATTTCAGCCAGGACATCTTACAATTCAGTAGTTAGGGTGTGTGGCACAGGACTCCATCTCAGAGTTCCCTGCTGTGTGGACTTAGAGAAAGCAGCAAGGCACTTCAGTGTTGGGAAAAGCACAGAAAGGGGACTTAGGTGATTACTTAGCGCTAACACCCAAGGAGGAGAGCCAATTCCATACTCTGTGGCTGACCTCTCTCATTTCAAAACCCTCACATTTGGAGGCTTGACCCAAAAGGGCAACCACACACTGACAGATAAGCAAGTGCAGGGATCCCAAACCTGCTCCCCTCGCTTGAGGCCAGGTGCCACAATGGTGCTTCCTGTACTCAAGCCCATCATTGTTTTCATGCAGGGGAGGCACAAACCATGACTTCACAGCACAATGGCCTCTGTCATGCCATGGGAAAAGATCCCAGGAAAGTTTCCCAGGAGAACTGTGGGAGGGGGGGATGTTTTCAACCCAACACTGGAATGTAAGCCTAGTCATGTTTTTTGTTTTCCATCCTCATAAGAACATATAGAAGCCAATGTTGGATCAGCCCAATGGCCCATCCAGTTCAACACTCTGTCACACAGTGGCCAAAAAATCAGGTGCCCTCAGGAGGTCCAGCAGTGGGGCCAGGACACCAGAAGTCCTCCCACTGTTGCCCCCCAAGCACCCTTAGCAGAGGACAGAACATGTCAGTGATCAGGGGTGTTGGCAGCTGTCCCACTTTTTGTGGTGAACCAGCTTACCAGGTGACACTTTGACTCATTTCCTTGCAGAATCAGAGCAGGTGCTACTGTGGATGGATTGTCAGCAATCCGTGAGCACGCCAACACAGGACAGTTGATTGTAATTTGGATGGTACCATCATGTGCCTAAATGGGGGTTGTGGCAAGGCCCCCCTATGGGGCTGGATATGCTGATTCTGTCAGGACAACACATCCATGACTGAGCCCAGCATGGCACCCATGCCTGGTTGCCATGGCTAGATGTATCTCTGTTTTACTTGCCTGCAGGTGGAGATTCAACAGAGAGACCTATGGGAATGGCAAGTCCCTCCCCACCACTGCTCCATCGCTGTTCCAGCCCTCCTCTTGATGTGGAGCATTGCACCTCACCAGCCCTTCCAAGTTCCACTCGCAGTGCCATCCCATTTAGATGCATACTATGTGGGGATCCTAAATCCTCTTCCCCATAGCCCCAGGGAGGAAGCGAATGGAGTTTTCACACCTTGCCATGGTTTGCAGTTCAATAAAGTATGTGTTGTGCCACAACTGTGTCTCTGTCTGTTTGGTTTTGACTACATGACAGGTGCTCCATGCCCCTCCCGGCCCCACTCCCTCCCCAGCCCATCTATGACTCCCCCTGAGGGCTTCCCGAGGACATGTCTAGGAGGGTGACAATTGTAATTATTGTCAATATCCAGGCTGATAGCTTTCCTCTGAAGAATATGAAACCATTAAGATCTTGTAGGATGAGGTCTCTGGGGAACCAGCCATATAGCTATGGAGGAGGGTAGGGAAGAGGAAAAGCTTAAAGCAAATAGTAGAAGTATCTTCTCCTTGTTTCCTTGTATGCTGGGATTTTGCAATTTAGTTATTTTAAATCTAAAACTGTTCCATATCAAGCAAATAGTCTAGAAATCAGTCAGACCAGCTTTTCCACTTCAGAAGTACAGTTGCCATGACAATGCTGGGTTAGGAAATTCCTTGAGAATTTGGAGATGGACCCTCGGGAAGGCATGGTTTGAGGAGAGAAGGGTCCATCTCCAGCATGGTATAATGCCATACAGTCGTCTGCCCAAAGCAACTATTTTCTCCTGGGGAATTGCTCACTGTAGTCTGGAGACTACACTCATAATTCTGGGAGCTCTCTAGGACCCACCTGGAGACTGGCAACTTTATTCTAAAGTCTTTCAGTGGAACAAAGTTTTCTGTATACCTGACAAATTCTCCTGGACACCTCAGCCCCAGCTTCTATTGCAAATTTCCCAGTCCTGGTTCTAATAGCTAACTTGCTGGAATTTGACTGCTTCCACTAGACTCTGTTAAAGAAGGCTTCAATGACATAGTATGCCATGTTGTGCCAAGGGGTAAAATAACATCATTACATTATTTGGGTGGAATTCCACCATAAGGGAAAAAGATAAAATGACCTCCAGATTCTGTGTGGTGTGGAATTCAGATGTACTTGTGATAAGTACATTTGAAAATAAATTTCCTTCTGACATACTACAGATAAATCTGCCCAAACTGATGGTATTCTATATGTTTTTTCTTACAGGATTATTTTATTATTATACACATGGTCATGCATCAGTGGAGTGCAGTATCAACCACTTACATACAATCACAGAGAAACTTAACTTATAACTCACAATAACTTAAATGGTTACAGGAAATGTATACTTTGTCTTGTAATTTTCCTGCAAAAGGGAAGTTGGTGCAAATTCATTGCTCAAAATGACTGTGCAAAGTATGACTCAGGAAACAGCTTGTTTGCTTGTGCCTGCTGCCCTTTGACCTCACATAGTAATTGTAGAACAAACTTGCTGTGCAGGGAATGAGTGATGTGAGAGAGGCTATTTCTGAGTAAAATCCACCCTGGGGCTAAAAGAGCAAAACGAAAGGAAACAGTCCGAATCAATGGTCTAAATTCTACACACCAGTAAGATCAATGAGAATATCGACTTCTTACAATGTACATTTTTGGACCTCTTTTTGTTCAAAATGACCTATGCATGATGAGAATTTATTGCCCCCTTCTTCTGTATTTGGCTCATTTGCACAAGGACATATGTGGAGAAAGATATACAGTGGTGTGCAATCAGTCTGATCAGAAGACTCACATGATCTATCTGTTTACTGGGCTGTACCACTTCAGATCACAGGTGGGCACTGAATGATGGAATATGTATATAAACATTTCTTTTACTGGATCCTTTCTGGAATTTTTATACCTCCACTAAAAACCTCACAATCTTCCTTGGCTATTCTGGTTACAGTATACAGAAACCATACTTTGTTTAACACAATTTGTTTCTGATTTTTTTTCCAACTGGAAAAAGGATATTTCATATATGTTCATGAATAAACGGCTATTCATGACAAAACTAGGATCAATGTTAGTGTAACCAAGGTTTTATAAGGAACAATTTGATTTTTCCCAGGGGTTACTAGTTCCAGGAAGCTAGAATTCTTTCCACCAGGCATTTTATAATAGCAACAACAAAAAACATTGTTTATTTTTGTTTCTTAAATTTCTCTGCATGCTTCTTGTTTCCATTATTAAACCAGAATACAGGTGGTTGAAGCTATAAATGAAGATCCTGCTACCTGTCATAGTATGAAACCACACTGGCCTTTTAGATTAATAGTTCAAGCTGATGAGGAGGAAAACTGCTAATCTGCACACTTGATATACATACATTTTCTTTTATATTCTTGGAAAAAATAATCCAGAGTATATATAGCGCATCTGCTACTGATAAGTATGAGGAAGTGGCTCAGTTCACACCACATCCTGAAATCTGTCACTTCTTAGTGCTCTACTTCCTGTTTTATTGTGAAAGCTTATATCTCAGTATAACATATACCATTAATATGAACTTAACTTTCTCACTCTACCTCAGCCTGAACATTGCCACACTGCAAGAAGAGAAAGTATGCATAAATGGAAAAGATGACAATTGGAATAACAAGGGGGCAAAACTAAAATAAATTGAAACATGATAGACATTCTGGTACGTACAGGCCCAAAACAATATCTGTGAATAAACTGATGTGTAAATTAGAAGAAGAAGAAGAGATTGGATTTATACCCCGACCTTCAGTACCCAAAGGAGTCTCAGAGCGGCATACAAACTCCTTTCCCTTCCCCTCCCCACAACAGACACCCTGTGAAGTAAGTAGGGCTGAGAGAGCTCTGACAGAAACTGCTCTTTTTCAAGAACAGCTGTGCCAGAACTATGGCTTGCCCAAGGTCATCTAGAAGGTGCAAGTAGAGGAGTGGGGAATCAAACCTGGTTCTCCCAGATTAGAGTCCGCGCACTTAACCACTACACCAAATTAGAATCACTGCATTTAGCAACGGCTGCAAACCTACTGCTGCATCTGAAAATCATCCTGATAAACGAAATGGTTGATATTATAACCCTTGAAAGTCACATAGTGCGATGGAGGGGAAGGGATAAAGAAAACAGTCACCCACTGTCCAGAGAGATGACCATCTCACTGATGCTGCATGATTAGTCCTGATTGAGCAAGCAATAGGGATGCCAGCCTCCAGGTGAAACCTGGGAATCCCCTGGAATTACAGCTTATCTCCAGACCACAGAGATCAGTCCTCCTGGAGAAAATGGATGCTTTGGAGGGTGGACTCTATGGCATTGTACTAATGGAGGTCCCTGTCCTCCCCTGGTTTCATCCCCAAATCTCCAGAAGTTTCCCACACACCAACCCACATCCTCTGCTGGTAGCCAGGGGGACCTGGATCTCACACACCAACCCACATCCTCTGCTGGTAGCCAGGGGGACCTGGATCTCACACACCAACCCACATCCTCTGCTGGTAGCCAGGGGGACCTGGCAACCCTAGCAAGGAATATCATGCACCAGATTCTTTGCCCCTTTTAGGTCCTACAGGACCTACTCTTGATACCTTGTTCATGGCAATAGGGACACAGCTGGGACTTGGCCTTTCCAGGCTTTTTCCATGGCATACCAAGATAGTTGTGTAAATAGGCTCTCATTGCTCTATAATCATTCTTTAGAGCTAGTAAGACTCTGGAGCAAAGGGCTTCCCCCTAGCAGTTTGTGAACATTTTTCACCCATTGTGAAGCAACCAGGATATAAGAGGTTAATTTTTTTTCTCATTTTGATGTGTGATTAAAAAGAGGTGCTTTTTTTCATCTTTATAGGGCAGCTTCTTTCCTCCAAAATAAATAACTTATTTAATTCCATCTTGATAGCATGCAGTAGCACAGCAGATAATTATTTTCTGATGCATTTTTACTGATGGGTCTGTCACTTCTCCTGACAAATCAGGATTTATTGTCACGTTTAAACTTAAATGATAATGTAAAGTTCTCACTGCCACTGTTATTGTCCTTGGACAGCACTTCACAATATATATAAATTCTGTTTTTTGCAAGAAGACAATTGTGCCACTAGCTTTTTGTTACTGCTATATTGCTGCTGTGTTCAAAAAAATGACAGATGACAGTGGGCCAGACAATAGACTAGAAAATGTAATGGACCTAGAGCTTTCTACGTTTCTAGAAATTTCCAACTCTGGCCATCATTTTCTAGTGTTATATATTCATATCGTGATGATCTTTCCTAATCCAATTTATTCTACATATGTATTATAAGACAAAAAAAATAATGTGCAGGTACACAGATATAAGGAAAGCCCAGATAAAGTGTTTGAACATAGTGCTCATTTTTAAGCACTCATTTTAAAGCACTCTCGTTTTATACTGATTTAAACTGGCTCTTTAACATTCAGAAATTTGGACTGTGGTGTCACTAGTAAGTAGATGGCATGCAGCTATTTTTCTGGTTTGTAGCTACACTTGGGAAGACAGCTAACCAATGTGATGAACTGAATGAGATCTAACAAACTGAAGGTTAATCCCTGCATTAGAGTTGTACTCCTCTTTTAAAAATGAGCTGGAGGTTAATTGTAGACCTCACATTGCTTTCAGATGTCCAAGTAAAAGCAGTGGCCAAGGGTTCCTTTCTCCCACTGTTGTGTCCTTTTAACAAGGTCTGAAGAGCAATGTTATGCAGTTAACTTAGTCTAAATCCATTAATTTAAATAAATTTAGACTGAAGTTACTATACATAAGATTGCACCTTAGTCATGATAATTTGTGCCCTTCCCTGTGTCTTCTCTGTTCTTACTGATGTAGTAGGACAGGCAAGGGAATGGGGAAGGGAGGAAGATGCAGGAAGTACTGTTGAAGGGTATGGATACATGATAATTTGTTGGACTTCTAGGACAAATTGAGTCAATTGTGCAACTATTCATACTTTGTGAAAAATGGAGCTCATACATTGTGGAGGTGTGCATACACTGTGGAGCCAGATCCTCTGACACTAGGCATATTTCGCTCATGCAAAGACTCTGAGAGGACTGCCAGAAAACAGTGCTCCCTCCACCAGAGAAAACTGTGCTGTGCAAGTGGAAGCAAGGCATAATAACACGTCTCAGCTCTAACCATTTGTCTTATTTCCCTCCTGCTGAAGGAATTTCCAAAAGATGTCAGTTCCAACACAGCCAAAGGCCTGTTACTTATTCCACCATCCAAAGCAGTATAAGTTCCTAATGAGTTTTTAACCAAGACAAGAACAAGGACTGTTTTGAATGTCTTTAAAGAGCAGGTCAAACCAGCCGTTATTTGATGGTTTGGTAACATTAGATAGCTTTTAAAATACCAGTCTCTTAACTTTTTTTTTTTTACCAGAGTCATGTTTCTAACAACAATTTGGCTAAATTAGTTTTAGTTAAGTTTGTTCTGATAGGCATTTTATCTTCATAACTTCATTTCCTTATTAGCATAATCTAACATGACTTCTTCTGTCTCCACAAGACAACATGAATCACTAGCAATTTCACACTCTACACTGCACAACAAAAATTGTACAGGGTGCATATGCTTGTTTCAACAAACAATTAGAATATTCCATTTTCATTGAGCTAGCTTCATCATTGTCTCTACATTAATTCATTACTTCTGTCAGACTAGCAAAACCAGTCCAATCTGGTATCTGATTTCATCAGAAGTTATCAACATTTATAATAGTCATTCTATCGACCTCCAAAATATCCACCTGTGTCTTTGATGTGACAAACAACATTATTCTGGTATTGTTGCTAGAATGTGATTCTCTGAGGAGCCATCCACAAGCAACCAATTATTGCTTCAGATGATGAAAGAATTCATCTTTCTTCAGAGAACTGCTTTTGATAAATTCTCAAGATCGGCCTCCCTCCTGCATGTCTTCCCTTCACTCACCTTTCATGTTCATACATGTACAAAGTTTACCCAATTTACTACCTGACCCCATAAAATCAAACAGGATAGTTTTATAAAGCAGCCAGATAGGGATGTGAAATTATTTATCTACCTCGTGTAATGACATACTGCCTTGTTGTCCAAATAAATACTTTATACAGAAACTATTTATATAGAAACTCAAAACAAACAAAACAAAAAACCAAACAAACAGATGTGCACAAACCTTATAACAGGGTTGAAAGGAGTCAAGAATCTTCTGCCAGAATCATTCACTACAAGCAACTTCTTCTCAGGAGGAGCACATAGGAGAGCAGATGCACAGTCCAGAGGTTCATGGATGTTCAAAAATCAGACCTATATTGTTTGTAGTGCCCATTCATTGTAAAGTCAAGCTTCAATGACCTGCTTACAAATTCAAAATGACCAGAGTTTTGACCAATTTTGTGTCTGTGTTGTAATGTCATTCAGCTTCACAGATGGCCAAGTAGCCACTGTTGATACATCTCACTATGTACTAGTCTGCTTGGATTACATAAACCCTAGAGTGATCAATAGGCAGATTATGTGCCTCATTTGAAACCAGCTACATAGGAGCATATACATTGCCTTTGTTCCTGTGCCATTGGTGGTCTATAGCACTCAACGTGCTAGTGCATTCTCAGAACTTATGGGACTGAACTACATTTCCCAGGCAACAGTGCAAGAGCATGCAAATATGATCCCAATAACACAAACACACATAGCTTTGGGAAACAAGCCAAGCCATGCAGTTTATCCTATGCAACACAGCAGGATTGGAACAATCAAAGAAAGCACCTGGCTGTGGGACTGTGCCTGTTGTTTTAGTGTGCCTGATGTTTTTCTTGGTAATTTTTAAATCATACTTTATCATTGCCAATTTATTTTATTTTTTCCTTCTTCTTAGGAGCCTTTTTGGCTGAAGGTGGCATATAAAAATACTAAATAAATAACCATATACCAGAGATGGGGGTGGGGGTGGGGAAAACAATGTGAGAATGTACCTGTGCAGAGCATTTGCAAAACAATTTTGAACCTCTTTAAAAAATGAACATTTCCCCCAAATGTTTGAGGTTGCTGATTGGAATTTGTAAATGAATAATCTAAATGGACAAGTGACTGAGCATCTCTGCTTCTGAGTAAACATGTACTGAAGTGCATTTGATTTAAAATCAAGTTGTCTACCAGCATGGGAGACTCAGGTTTGAATCCCCACCCTGTCATGGAAGTTTGCTGGGTGACCTTGAGCCAGTCACACAGTCTCAGCCTAACCTACCTCACAGGATTGTTGTGATGATAAAACGGAAGACAGGATAACGATGTAAGCCAGGGGTGTTAAACATAAGGACGGGGAGCCGGATCTGACCCATCCACAGCTCTTACCCGGCCTGCGAGCAGCTGGTGTGAGGGAGGGAAGGCAGAAGGCCGCTTGGGGGTATGAGCAGGCACATGAGGTAAGGTGTGTGTGTGGTCGAAGCTGTCAAGAAATAGAAAGGAAATGGCTAGGGGGCGGGACTATGAGGCTGAGGTAAAATAGTGTGTGGGGGGGAATGGAAGCAAAGACAGAGAAAGAGGTGGGTGGGTGTTTTTTTTACCTCCTGCCTCTTCCAACCGCAGCTCAGTGAAGACTGGAGAAGCCGCTACAACTGGGTTGTCTTGTGCATGCCACTCTGAGGGGAAAAGACCTCCCGGCTTCAGAATTGAGTGGAGGAGCAAAGGGAAATAAAGGTGCTGATGCCACCGTTGCACATCTGAACAGTCACAGAGCAGGGGACAGAGTGAGTGTTGTGGTGGGTGGGGGATGGTAACCTCCCTCTTCCCAACACCTCTTTTCAGCCCGTTAAGGAAAAAGGGTCATTGGAGGACAAAAAACGCCTCCTGGAGGTTTTGTAAACAGCTTCCCTGTCAGGCCTTCCCTCAGCCACGCCACTTCTGTGAGAAATGCAGGAAGGATTAGAAGTAAGGGTGGGGGAGCTGGAACAGCCTAGTTCAGACCCCCCCCTCCTGAGCCAGGACCTTGTCATCTGGATCATCCAGGGCTGGTTGTAGGGTTGCCAAGTCTGAGTTGGGAAATACCTGGAGACTTTGGGGTGGAGCCAGGAGAGGGTAGGGTTTGGGGATGGGAGGGGCCTCAGCATAGTACAATGCCATAGAGTATACTCTTCAAAGCAGCCATTTTCTCCAGGGATGCTTATCTCTGTCAGCTGGAGATCAGTTGTAAAAGCGGGAGATCCCCAGGCCCCACCTGGAGGCTGGCAACCCTAGCTGGTTGCTCAGCCTGGCCCACTTCACAGGGTTGTTGTTGGAGGTGGTGGGGAGAGGTGGTGGAGGGGGGAGTCCAGTGTGCCTCCTCAAGATCCTCAGAGGATGGGGGAAGAGAGGAAACAAACAGCAAGAGATGGATTGTAGCGGTGCTCAGCTGCTGAGGCTGGGTGTATGGGAAGGTGCTGAAAAACTACCTTATTTACTTGCAAGGATGATGACTCATCTCCTAAAAGTGCTATATATACAAAAAGTAGCTAATTTGTATGGAATGGTAAGATACCCCCCCCCCCTTATGGTATCCCTTGGGGAAAAACTCATCTTGCATATGATTAAATACATTTATTGGGGCTTTTATGGGTTCCCCAGCTAGGAATCAATTGCTTTTGTTTGTATTTTGTGTAAAAAATAATATTGTTAATTGGGTTTGCCTGTGTCCTTTATAAAGTTTATGTCTCCGGTACCTGGCATTACATTTTATGGCATACATGGTCTGGCCTGACAAAGTAACACTTGTGTCAGATCCAGCCCTCATAACAAATAAGTTTGGCATCCCTGTATTAGATTATTAAACTATGACTATAGAATCATAGTCCTTTATAAAGTTTATGTCCTTTATAAAGTTTATGTCTCCGGTACCTGGCGTTACGTTTTATGGCACACATGGCCTGGCCCGACAAAGTGACACTTGTGTCAGATCCGGCCCTCGTAACAAATGAGTTCGACACCCCTGAACTGTAAGCCACTTTAGGTCCCCCTTAAGTAGAAAGGTGGGGGCCAACTGAAGTCAACAAATATTTTTTTTAAATGTATGAACACGGCCCTAAGTATATTGTTTGTAGCATAATTTTAATTACTCTTACATGTTGCTTGACAATATTGAGCCTTAAGTACTAGGTCATTCAACACTGAAATAATTTTTTTTTAAATGTTGTGTCTAATAGGTACCCAAAGATCATAAAATGAAAAACTTTATATCTTATTATGTGTGTCAGAAGTGTCTCCTTTCACCAATATTCTACAGCTAAGATATCCAAAGCACTTTCCCAGTGTAGATTAACTCCAGCTGACATTCTATCCAGTTATATCTTTCTGATGGCAGCTATAAATGGGACTGCAGTGTTGATAGACTTTAGCAGAAACAGCAAAAAAAGGGGGGGGGGGACAAAATGGTCATCTTCAAGTTAAAGTTATGAGCCATGCATTAAAGTCTAGGGATTCTGTGCTTTTGCTGCAGTGTAATTATTTTTACACTAGAACTCAGCTGAAAAGGGAATGACCTAGTTTTCTGTTAAATGTGACTGAATTAGAAAATGTAAGAAAGGGGGCTCCTCAAACATCATAAGCATGCCATTTTGCAATGTATAAAACATGTGGCTCAGATATGCAGCTTAGCAAAGTCATACTCTGTCTTCATGGGTGACTGGTTTGAAAAGTTGCAAAACTCAGTGAGCGTGAAAATTCCGCCTCATAGTTGGGCAAGACCAGTTCACTTTTATCCAATTTGTAGTCTATTTTATTGGGGGGGGGGGGGGGGGAGGGATGAACAATTTGGGAATAACAGTTTATACATCAGTCTCCCAAAATTGAGTAGTACTATTGCAAACTCCAATGGGAAAGAGACAATTCCCTGGTGAGAAGAACTCTATCACAAAAAAAATGATAGCAAAAATATATGTAAGAATTCACAGGATTTCAGGTCTTTGGATCTGGATTTTATAAAACAGACAGTGGATCATGTTACATATATGTAACTAGGGAACAGGCATGATTGAAGAGAAAGTTAATCACACTTGTTATGATGGGAACTTTCTTCTTGTTACCAAAATACAAGCAAATAAACTGAAACTTAATCCAGACAAGGAAAAAGCACTATGGATCAGGGTAAAGCTACCCTGAAACACAACCACTTACCAGTCAGACTGATCTTGAGTATTTTGTGCCTTCTCAGTAGTTTTGCTCTTGGTGTTACAAAAGCAGTAGTAGCTGATAGGGCATCTCTGTCATGTTCATTATAGAAGCACTGTGGAACACTGTAGTGTATCTACATCCCTGATGTGGGGCATAACCTAAAGTAATAACTACAATTATTATTGGAGGTTCAACATCTAATTTGTTGGAGGCTGTTCTTAAATGGGGTTTACTTCCAGGTAAATGTGCATAAGATTGCAGCCTTAATTAGTTGTTTATAGATGACTGTGGATCAAATTTATTAAAAATGTTGTATTTAACTGATGCAAAAATTACACCTTTTCTTAAACTGCAATGGCTCATTCATAGATTGAGCTGGGGGGGGGGGGGAATTGGAATAGAGAGTTGACTGACCCCTACACCTAACTTGGATATACACTGGTGTAAGGGCCATTTATGCTGTCGGGGACATGAGACATGTTGTGTGGCACCAGCATAGCTGCACCATGACAGCACGTCAGTGGAGTGACAGTGCGAACTCCTGCATGGGCAGAAATGTGGCTGTGCCAGGGGTTGTAATGCCAGCCAGTTGGCTCCCTAAGCACATCCAGCATGGGAATGCCCCCCCCCCCGGAACAAGAGTTAAATTACACTGGCAAAAATGGCAGTGTAGTCCTATTGGTGGCCATGGTAACTACCTTTTCACTCTCCCCCCCCCACTCAGCTGCAGCCACACCCTCGAGAACCCAAGCAGCTCAGGATACCGACCAACTGCACATCCAATCAGCACCCTCCACACCATCATGGGTGGGCCACTAGCAACTCTGTCATTCCCTGTCCCAGCAGAGGGGAGGGGAGGCTCCCCAGCTGTTCCTGCAGTCATTGGGGTGTCTCTGCCACCAGATGCATGTCCACACATGCTCCTGCTGGAGATGGCCCTTAAGGTCCTGCTACAAAGAAGCTGGTGGTGACAGCACAGGGTTCTGTTCTCTGTGCCAAGGACCCTCCACATCAGCTCCACCAAGGGGAGGTGGGAGGCACTGGTAGAGGGCCATGTTGTGGAACATGGCACACACTGTGAACAGCTTTGCCACTGCCAGAGGCTGCATAGCTCTTCAGCCCCCTCTGCGATGGAGGCATCAGAATCACATCTTCAGCTGCCCAAATGCCCGCTTGATGACCATGCATGTTTGTTGGTTGGCTTGGTTATAGGCTGTGCTGTCGGGGGGGGGGGTAATCTTTTGGATACAGCATCAGCAAATGCAGCAGCAGGGGATACCCTTGGTCACTTGGAGGGAATGGCATGTGAGCCATCAGTGGTACTGTTCTCTGCTGTATGCCCACCCAGCCATGCCAACCATACTAATCCAGGATTTGCCCTTTGCCCTCAGGCAGCCAAAAGGCGATTGAGGCTGGATGCTGCAAAGATCTAGGCATCATCAACGCTGTCTGGGAACTTGGCCACCAGCTCCATGAAGATGCCCTAGTGGCCACAGGAGGCCTGAATGTTCAGGCTGTAGAAGTGGTGGCAATTACAGTAGACCTGCAGCTCCTCCCTGGGGGTGATGAGGGCTATATGTGGGTCCACGGCCCCAAACACATTGGGAAGGCCTCTGAATGATGCAAAACCAGCCTTGACTGGGTACAAGGTTGGCTTCCTCAATGGAGAAACACAGTTGCTCCCGGAGGTGCCTCAGCATGGCATCCAGAACACCATGTAGGCATTGGCTAGTAGAGGACTGTGACACCTTGAGCACCTCTGCAACAACCCCCTGGAAGGATCTGGTGGCCAGGAACCTCAGAGTGAGCAGGAATTGCTGCAAGACAGGGATGGCACAAGTTGTGGGACCTTGGCCCTGGAGGGCTGGCTCAAGTTCCTTGCACAGGTCCTGGATGGGCACTCAGTCTGCCTGCCTGCCTGTCTATCTATCTAATTTATACCTCGCCCGCCCTGCAAGCAGGCGCAGGGTGACTTACATTGGTTAATACATGAAACCATTAAAATCCACATCAAAACATTTAAACAGTTCAGTTACGAACAAGATCATAAGATCATAAAAGATCATAAAATCATAAAGTGCATGCTGATGCATTTCCAGTACCGTTGGGCATGGATCCTTTACCGCGGTTGCTGTGCCACCCAGATGCAGAGCACAAGTAGCAAGTGAATGTGCCACACTCCAGGCATGGGCAGGAGGAGACACCATCCCGGTCATGCCTGGCCCGCAAAAAAAGGAAACAGCAATCACAAAGGTGGCAGGCAGCCAGAGCCACACTCATCTGTGTGGCCGTTGCCCTCCTCCCCAAATGCAACCTACCCTCTTTGTGAGCACCTTGTTGTCCCCCAACTGCAGCCATCTCCTGGCGAGTGATGGCTGTGGTGTGAGCATAGAGCAGGGGGATCAGTTTCTTCCCACAGTGGGATGGCCCGCATCTGGATCCCATGGCTGTGCCTTCTGGTGCATGGCCACAGAACAGATGTCGGCCCTGGGACATGCTGTCTGGACAGAGATGTCAACTCTGAAGCACTGGAATGACTCCTTCTGCTCCGCATGGAAGTGAGTCCGAGCCCTCATTACCAAAGGTGCACCTTACCAATGGTCAGTGGAGGAGGGTCTGCTGAGAGCAGAGGCCATCATGCAGCTAATGATCTCCCCCATGCTGATGGGTGGCTGTGGCATTGAGGTTCTGTGTGGTGAGTGTCTGCTGTTGCCTGCTCCCAGCTGTGTGGGTGAAATTCTGCCACCCTCAGTTTCCCAGTGGCCCCCTAATGCCCTCACTAATCTTCTTTCACCCAGAGGTGACTCACAGGATAGGGGTGATGCTGCTGGCCTCCTCCAAAGATGTTGAGGAGGGCCCAGGGTACAGTAGCAGCAAGAGCAGCAGGGTTATGCCCCCTGCCCCCATGGGGGAGGGCAACTCTGCCATCATCATGCCCCCATCTCCACAGCCAAAGTGTTCCTGTGACACCCCTGGGATCTCCCAGCAAGGACCCCACCCCACATGAATAGCAAGAAGGAGATGAAGCAGAGTGACAGGGAGGAAGGTAAGGCAGTGAGGCTCCCAGGCGAGGAGCTGCGGGAGGTGAGGCAGCACCAGGCAGCACCAGGGGGCAGGAAGAAGGGCTCCAACTCCTGTGGACTGACTGCAATGTTTCCTCCCTTTTGCCCACTTGCCTATTCCCTGACTTCGCTGATGTCATGGATAAACTATGTGCCCTGACCCTGAACTGGTACATGGAAACAGCTGTCTCTGTGGTACTGTAGACATCTGGGATCCCAGGGTTCCTGGCCCTGGTGCCTGAGGAAGAGCTAGCACAGAGATTGAACTCAACATCTTTGGGTGTCAGTGACCCTGCCCTGGCAGACAGAGGGGGGACAGGGGTGGGGTTGGTTTCCCTGGCCCAGATGTCACCCCCACTGCTGGCCCGGAGAAAGGAGGGGATCTGGGCCCTTTGCCAGGCCCCAGGTATGTTCCATCATTAGCCTCTGGTGCCCTGAGTGCTCTGTGTGTGGAGTGCCACCATGGGGTGCCAGTGGGGCTGATGGGTAATGCCCCTCCCCACTGACAGGTGGCCAGGTCTCTTTAAGGTAGGGTGTCCAGCAGAGGAAGAGTGTGGCTCCTCTGGCCTGCCCCTTTCCATCCCTTGCCAGTGATGGACGCTTGGCTCTGCCTCCTCAACTCATGGGTCCCGTTGGTCTGCCTGCCCTCTCATGCCACTCCTGCCTCTCAACTGTGCTGGAATGGAACACTGAGGCAGAATTGCCATGGATGCTGCTGCTGCAGCAGTGGGCAGCAACACTGTTGGGGCATCTTTTTTCCCATTTGGCCAACGCGTAACTATCCCCTTAGGGAAGCGACTGGCGGCTGCCTCAGCACTGGCATGGTTCAGGATTGTCCTGCCCACCATCTGTGTAATCCTGTAGTAATCAAGGTCTGGTTCATGAAGATTGCAGAGATAAAGGGCCACACAGCCATGCATAAAACATAATTTTATGTATTCCCCACCTTCTACATGCCTTTGCTGTTCAGATCAGGATCACAAAATGAATATCCAAGAGGACATTCTCATTTAGAAACCACAGTATGTAACCAACTTGCCACTCAGGGCTCATTCTCTACTGGCAGCCACCCATTCTGCAGCTGCTTATCAAGAAGAAAGAAAGGTGGGCAGTCAGTGAAAGTCCCGCCAATTTGAAACTGGGACCAGCAACTACATTTCACATTCCATCAGCAGAAAGCTTTGCTCTCACTGGCAGTGCTATATTAGAGACTGAGCGCAGGGCCCAGGTCTGCTTTCAAGAAATGTTGAAGGAAAAACCAGGGTGGGGGGGGTGGATTAGTCAGCGTGGGGATTGTATAAGAATTTGACTTTAGTTGTTTTTAAGCATAAACAAATGCCTTTTGTGAAACAGAATGTCTGAAGTATCCATCAGTATCTACAGAATAAACCATTTCTCAGTGATATTAAAAAACTTACCCCAGAACTCAATATAACTATGTATATTACATTATGATCCTCCTTTAACAATATCCCTTATCATCTCCTTAAATTAGGTAATACATGAAGAATTTATCAGAAAGTGCCCTTATTTAACAGTGCTCTTCTTCCAAAGAGCTCAAAATAGCATGCATGATTCTCCCTTCTCCATTTATTCTCACAATATGACTAGGCTGAGGTAAGCATCATGGCTGGAATTTGAATGGCTGAGATCTGACATCTGAATTTGATTGCATCACAGCTAATCCTACATTGTAACACAACACTGGCTCCTCTGTGGAATTCTGTAAAAGCCAAACTTTCATATGGCAAAATATGCATGCAACTGAATGGCTATCAGTGCAATTCGAAGCAGAGTTACTCCTTTCTAAACCCACTGAAGTCTTACAAGTTTGGACCTTTGCTTTGGACTGCACTTTATATTACCTATTTTTATGTTAAAATAAACAAGGGTACAGCTAATGAACAACATATGATCTGGAAAATACAGCCCAATAGATGACCATTATTCTACCATTCTGTACTCTTACAGACAAAGGAAAGTAGAAGAGGACCTTATGGAAAAACCCTTTACTCTGCAAAAGAAAAACCTGATGAATAACCACTGTACTCCAATGAAGGAACTGCCATAGCTCTCAGAATACAAAACCATCGTTCTCACATTATATGAGATATCTCACACATTTCCTGTTTTTGCATAGTTTAACATTTTGACCATGTATTTTCCACTTTCCACACAGCATTGATTTATTTTGTTTGGTGATTGGAAAGCCCCTGCTCTCGATCTTCTATGACTGCAACAGTTTTCATTTCTTAGTGTTTCATATCACTTAAAAATCACACAGACTAAGACTCCCATTGGTTGCATTCTATGATTCCACTGTGCTAATTCCAGAGCTTTCTTCTGGTGCACAGTGCTTCTTGCATCAGCCAAAAGCTCTTGCATTGGTACTCACAAAATGGAATTGTCTCTAAACTTTGGCCCAAAATCTACTTGTTGCAACTACTCCTATCTTCTCAGAAAACTTCCAACACAATTGTTATTTTGAAGAAAATACCAGTGAAGTAAGTGCCTTACTTCTTATTAATTAATTAATTAATTAGCTCGTTTTATACCCTGCCCTCCCTGCCGAGGCAGGCTCAGGGCGGCTTACAGAGGATAAAATATAAGTAAGAAATAGAACCACATCCCAATATTCTAGAAGGCTGTTTCTTACTTATCATTGAAAGACACAGAGTGTTCACCTCTTAGTCCACAAAGATGTCTTGGAGTAATCTGTCGTCACCCAGTGATACTGATCTAATTGGAAGACTGCAGAAGGATGTGAGGAGTGTGTGAAGATGGCAAAAGCAGAGGAGTTTTATGTATGACACATGTAACCACACAGACACTTATGACACTTGAATCTGCTGGGAAGGTGGAAATATTACAAAACTGAGAAGAAGGTGCATTCAGGAAATGAGTAGTCTTGAAGTTAAACATTGATCTGACATGGAACTGGATTTGTGACTACAGAACTCAGCCATAGTTGGAAAAGCGGAGAGATATCAATGAAGTATAAAAGAAATTCCTGTATTCTCTTGCATTTAGCATCTGGCAAAAAGTAACATGTGCTGATAAAAAGTCAAAATGTATCTATTCTTTGAACTAAAATAATACCTGAGAGAGCTATTAATTAGGTAGCAGTCACATGCATACACTATTCAGAGAGAAATTTACAATGAAAAAGAAGTAGGAAGGAGATTATTGAATTGATTGCATGAGTGAAGGAAGATTGCCAAAATATGTTTTGCAGGGATTGTTATCAAGGACAAAGGCTAACTATTATTAAATGGAAGGGGCTTGATAAAGCTGTTGATTTATGGGATACAGTATGGCAGTATTATCCTGATGGGTCCATCTGTTGGACAGATGTTAGTCTTAAATACCGATTCAAAATAATCTAAGGGACTGATCAGCATCCAGTGACTGTCTCCATCAGCTGAAGTAAGGGTTTCTCTATTGTCTTCTCTGTTCTTACAAATGTAGTAGAACAGGCAAGAGCAGGGCTCTTCTTGTAGAAAAAGCCCAGCAGGAACTCATTAGCATATTAGGCCACACCCCTGACAGCACAGCTCATTAACATATTAGGCCACACCCAATGTTCCCAGAAGTGTGGTCATCCAGCCACATCCACCTTTTGCTTCTTATTCTGTTTACCTTGTCAAAACAGTTTTCACAACATCAATAAAAACATTATTTTCTGTCCCATCTATACAAAACCTTGCCTGAACCAATATCTTATGTCCAACAATTATTCCCACACTGGATTGGAACCAATTCCTAAGGGTTAGGTTCCCATGGAAATCAGGTTGCCTTCCTGCAGAACTAGTACGCTGAATATGATTTTTTAGGGTTGCCAACCTACAGGTGGGGTTTGGAGATCTCAGAAAACTTCCAACTGACAACTGAGCTCCAAACTACATAGATCAGGTCAATGGCTGCTTTGGAAAGTAGAGTCTATGGCATTATGCCTTGCTTAGGTCCCTCCTTCCCCTAAACTGCACCCTCCACTCCCAAATCTCCAGGGATTTCCTCAACCTGGAGTTGGCAACCCTAGTTCACTGGCAGAACAACACTAGGAGCCAGTTTGGTGTAGTGGTTAAGTGCGCGGACTCTAATCTGGGAGAACTGGGTTTGATTCCCCACTCCCCCTTTGCACCTGCTGGATGACCTTGGGCAAGCCATAGCTCTGTACCAGCTGTTGTCTCAGAGCTCTCTCAGCCCCACCTACCTCACAGGGTGTCTGTTGTGGGGAGGGGAAGGGAAAGGAGTTTGAAAGACGCTCTGAGACTCCCTTGGGTAGTGAAGGGCAGGGTATAAATTCAATCTCTTCTTCTTCTAGGTTTGTGGATGCACTGGGTGGGAGTAGTTTGTGGACTATTTTATTCAAGGTACAAAATTTTATTCAAGGTATAAGATTTCATGTGCCACCCACACTTCTTCAGATGGAAGACATGTGCATGCACACAAAAGCTTATACCTTGGATGAAACTTTGGCCTCCAACTTTGTTCTGCTGCTTCAGAACAACACGGCTACCCACCTGAATTATTACACTATAATACTTTTTACAAGCAATTATGTACCAGTGGAGTGGTTACCATGCAGAGTCTGTCCCACAGGTAAAATTATCCTGTGAACAGGTGGTCTTTACCACATAAAAGTATCATTACCATCACAAGATCACCAATCGTTGGAACTCCTCAAAAGCGGAAATCTCTCTTATTAGGAGGTTTAAGAACATCAACTTTGCTGGCCCATTAAAGGCAGATGTCAGTCCAGTGGCAGGAGAAGAGGGACAATCATCATCTTCAGAAACTCTGCCCACTTTTTTACATTTCACAAAACAGGCAATCACCAAAGTGCAGCTGACCATGCTCATTTTTAGTTACAACTCTGTTTTTCTGCAGATGTTCCCAAAGTGCCCCATGCAACAGTCAAGTGTTCTGCCAACACACACAACAATGAAGCTACTTTTTCAGATTTTTCTCTTACATGGCAGTAAGCACCAAACCACTTTAATACAGACTTTAGACACACATATATTTGCAAGCCATTCCCAACAAGACACAACAATGAACTCAGGCTTCAAACTTTTTCTTAAGCAGAAGATGCCATGAGAAAACTAAAGAGATTCTCAAAAATTAAAGATATTGTCAAAACCAGCATTTCCTGGGCTCTCTGCTTTTTTACATCCCCCCCCTGAAGGAAGGAAGGAAGGAAGGAAGGTAGGTAGGTAGGTGGAGGAGAGGGAGAGAGAAAGGAAGGGGGGAGGGAGAGAGAGAAAGAGAAAGGAAGAAAGAAAGGTGGGGACAAAGAGACAGAGAGAGAAAGACAGAAAGAAAGGTGGGGGAGAGAGAGAGAGAACGAAAAGATATGGGGAGGCACTTACTGGAGCAGGGAAAGCCACGCGATGTCGGCAAGGCAAATGCAGAAAGCCTAGCCCCTGTGCTTAATCTCTGGGCGGGGCTTTCTCCTGCTGTCTATTTGCTCTTAAAGGGAAAGCACCCGGTGGAGCTTTTTCCTGCCGGCTCTCTGCAGGAACTTTCCCTTTAAGTGTAAACAGCTCAGCAGGCAGGGAGGGGGGCGGGGCAAGCTCGGACGCCAGCCAGAACGGCGTTCCTGTGCGTTCCTGTTGAAATTGAGCCCTGGGCAAGAGAATGGGAAAAGGGAGAAGATGCAGAAAGTACTGTTGCAGGCAATGCTCTCTCTAAGCTGTGGAGTCTTGTGAGCAAAAATTGTACTTGGTGGGCTGCTGTTATTAAAGTTGTGAGCAAGTGATTTGGCTACTGCATAAATTAGTTTGCTCTGGAGCCATCCTCCCTGAGTTAATACAAAAATGTGTTTGGCTTAGAGGAAACACTGGTTGTAGGATGTAGATATATGTTCCAAGATACGAAGGCAGGAATAACAGTTATGGATATTTTGCCGTTCAGGTACACTGCAGGAATTAGACTAGGAACATAAATTTCCCTACATTTTCTACAGAGAAAATTCAGTCACACAAGGCCCCACAAATGAAATAGGATCTTGTGCAGAAGGGATAAAAGGATTTAACCCTTCTAGCCAAATGGGTTTTTATAATGGAAAGCATTTCCTCACCTGTTTTACTATTAGCCTTTTAAAGTTAAAAAAAGGATAGACACCCATCTTTACCTGTATTTTGGCTTTCAAGGGCTAATAACAGCATGTGAAAGAGATGGTTTTGATTACTGAAACCATGTGGGCAGATGGGTTGAACCACTGCTTCCTTTACCTTCTAGACCATTGTGCCAATGAAATTTGCTCTTTAAAAATCACAGGAAAGATCAACACAGATCTTATAGAGGAAAAAAAAACATTTAAGCAACACAGGAAGTTAGATTTAGTGTGATTGAGAGAAACTGTCAGGATATTTAGAAGAATGGAGACTAAGAACTATGATTTATGGAGGGTGAATAATTTATATTCCCAAGATGTTGGTAATATTGAGGTGCTATATGAGATTCTCATCAGCATAATCATTTATTGATTGATTTAACCATCTTTGTTGTTAAATCTAAACCACTTGTACCATGACATATTTGTAACTAAATAGTTTAAATTTAATAAAGCCAACTTCATTGTTTTGTCTATCATCTGCTCTTTGACTAGGGAGATCTAGCTTAAAATTACTATTCAGCAAAAAAGGACAATGGATGCCCTTAAGTCTTGTCTTGCCTAGCCTACCTCACAGGTTTTTATAAAGATATATTAGAATAGCCTCATCTATGCTGACCTGAAGTATTTGGAGCAAGGATAGGATTTAAGAAATTATATAGAAATATTAAGAGGGGGACTCCTATTCCACGATTTTATAACCCTGTTTTAATAATGATCTGATCAAAATATAAATGTCCAAAATTTGGATTTTTTTAACTTGAGAGAAACATCAATTACCAAGTTCCCCCTGCCTCTTCCTGCCACTATATGCAGCATCTCAGGGATTAATACCACAGAAAACTAAGTTATGTTTTTGAGGGTGAAAAGAGGGGGAGGGGATGAAATTCTCCAGTCCATGGTAAGATGAGCTGGAAAAAATCCAGCTCACTAACAGATGACCACACCAATTATGTTTAAGCACTTTATGGAAAATGAAGTTTATAGAAAGGTATTTATGGCATTGCAACTGCCTCTCTAGATTCTCTCCTACATATAATTCTCTTTTCAATCTTTCCATAAGAAAATCAATTATTTCATATTCTGTTTTCAGTTCTGCTTTTCCTTGCCTCAGTTCTTCCACCCTCACTCTGCAAGCCCCCCTCCTTCTTTTCCCTTTCATATCACAGCTTTCAGGGGGGGAAAGCTGTCTTTCTGCCTGCTATGTTCTTAGGCTTTAGCAATTTTCCATTTCACTTCTTCCTTGTTATACTTTTTTCCATTTAATATTTTTGGAGAAAATTTGTTCTTTTGAAGGTGAACAGGCTACTGTCAAAACGATTCAAACCAAGAATGTTTAAACAGAAAGTTTAGTTTATGGCCAGTTTCCTTTTAATATCCTGTAACACTTATATATAGACAAGTGGGGACCCACAAGGATCTTGTGGGGCAGCTATCCCATTCCCCCCATCTTTGCTTCCTCCCCTCTCCCCCACCTCTCACACACTTTCTCCCTTCTGCCAACCCTTTTCTTACTCTTTCTCTCCTCCACGCATGTCACTTCCTATTTCTGCCCCCCTCACTCCCTATCTCATCACTCTCTCTTTCTGCGCCACCACTCTTCCAGCCTCGCACCTACTTCCCCCCACACACACCACAGTAGTAGTAATAGTAGCAGCAGTAGCAATGGTGGCAGCACTACCAACTGCCCACCTGCTTCCTGCCCGCCAGCAGCAATGGCAGCGACTGCTCTCCAGGAATCACAACAAATCTCCCAACTACAGAGACCAATTCCCCATTAGGGTTGCCAGCTTCAGATTGAGAAATTCCTGGAGATTTGGGGGTGGAGTCTTGAGATGATGAGGGGTGGAGAGGGAAACAACCTCAGCAGCATATAATGCCATAGACTCCACCTTCCAAAGTAGTCATTTTCACTAGGAGACCTGATCTCTGTCTTCTGGAAAGAAGTTGCCATTCTGGATGATATCCAATTCTTCTTGTTCCTCTTGTGGAGGAAATGACTGGTTTAGAGGGTGGAGTCCATGGCATTATCCCTGTCTGATGTCTCTGCCCTCCTCAAACCCCACCCTCCCCAGGCTCCACCCCTCAAATGTTCAGGAATTTCCGAACCTGGAGCTGGCAATCCTATCTCCTTCCCACCCAATAGCCAACCTACCTTTATCTGTCCCTCAGTCTTCAGCTTTCCATCTCCACCCCCTTCTCCTGCAGCCTCTACCTAGGAAAACTGCAGTCTTTCTCCACAGTGGGGACCAAGGCAGCTTACATTATTCTCTCCTCCTTTGTATCTGCACAACAACCCTGTGAGGCAGAAACCCTGTGAGGTAGGCAGAAAATATGTGACTGGTCCAAAATCACCAAGTCAGCTTCCACAGCAAGATGAGGATCTGAATGTGGGTCTTGAAGATTCTACTTTGATGCTCTAACTGCTGCAGCACACTGGATTTCATAGGGTGGCTGCTGTTGAACAGTAGCAAGCAGCCAAGCCTAGTTGAGTCATGCAAGTCAGGTGGTAGCAAGTTACTCAGAGGGTGCTGCCAGGCTTAGGGTTGCCAACCTCCAGGTAGGACCTAGAGATTTCCCAGAATTACAACTGAACTCCTAGACAACAGAGATCTGTCCCCTTGGGGAAAAAATGGCTGCTTTGAAGGGTGAACTCTATGGCATTATAGCCAGCTGAGGCCCTTTCTGAAACTCTGCTCTCCTCAGACTCCACCACAAAATCTCTAGAAATTTCCGCATCTGGAGCTGGCAACCCTTGTCAGGCCTGGCCCCAAGTTTCCCTCCCCCAAAGGCCAAAATAGGTCTGGAAAGGGCCCTGCCCCCTTCACCTGCCTTTTACTGACAGACCCAAGCTTTGAATACTATGGCTGCCTAACAATGGACACTGAGGGAACCCATTTTTTAAAGCTGCAGGCATTCTTTTAATCATTTTTGGCTTTTTAAAGCTCCCCAGTATATTTTTTTTAGATGTCACATTTTTCTGTAAACCTAGGACCATTTTCAGGTTTATAGAAAGATCTGTCTTGTCCTTCACAGCCCCAGTTACTGGATTTAAGTATCCAAAGATATCCTGATGTCGCTATAAGAATATAAGTTATTTAGAACAACAAGCTTCTGCAAAGGATATTATGACAGCCCCGTTCACTTCCCTCCCTCAGAGACAAGATTTTCCCTCCATTTTTCTTTCCCTTTAATGAATGAACCACCCTAGTAATGTGTTTTCTTCTTTGCTGAAGAACTCTGGCTGTCCTAATACAATATTTTGGCAGTTGGCTCAGCCCAGGAATCTGAGGGAAGGACCAGGAGTCCACTTTAACTTAAACAACTTAAATGGCACTCAAGGCATTTTGAAATTCAAAAATGACAAAATATTTTATTTAACATAGAGGGGAAAGGTCAGATGAAATCAGAGGTTGAAAATTTCTGTGGTAACTCAATATAGATAACTCTGAGGTAAAATTAGTACATGCACAGACTTTAGTTCTTATGTTTCAGGCTAATGAGAGTTTTTTAAGCTATCCACAGTTACTTAAATCTTTGTGTTGAGAGGCTTTTGTTCCAATGTTTTCCCAAACACTTCAGTACACTTTCTTTGAGTATTCTCTAACTCTTTTGGTTTCCAGAAGGCTCTTTCTCTGCACAGCTGATGCTAACGAATCAAATTGCTTGAAGCAGCCTGTCACTCAAGGCTCTCTGTTTCTGTGAAGAATGCAGTAGGGAAAAAGCATGCTTTGACATCCCCCCTTTAAATAATGCTTGGCAGACAAAAAATTTCAAGAACATTCAGGAAGTCAGTAACATGTTAGATTCCATAGGAACAGAACCTTTTACATGAGATCAGTAATTTCATCACTAAATTTTGTATTATACAGTCCCAAGATGGCCAAATGTGTAGATAAATCTTTGAAGTCTTTTATTTGTAGTTTCCTATAAAGATGTTGAGCATAACCTCAAACGTTAACATTTTGTTCAGAAAAGTGATGTGAAGATCATGCATCACTGACATATCTCTTTGTATTGTAAGAAAGGAGGTCTATATGTCTTTGCCTAATACTTCATACTGGGAAAAAAATTCAAGTACCACTCAATTCAGTTAAAATTTATTTCCTCATTGCTGTCAAGGTTGTTGATGTACTCTGTAAATGCTGATTCAGGAAGTTACAATTTTCAAGGTCATCTTTTACACCCTGTAAAGAAATACAGACTAGCCTTTCAGTTAAACCGGTCAATCTTAGAGCTGATGCCCAGTTATTCCAGATAATTATGATTTGAGCTCTACCCACCATC
The DNA here is from genome assembly GCA_029233225.1 of Lepidodactylus listeri. Lineage (NCBI taxonomy): Eukaryota > Metazoa > Chordata > Lepidosauria > Squamata > Gekkonidae > Lepidodactylus > Lepidodactylus listeri. The sequence continues at coordinate 54,366,845 of JARCFY010000006.1, forward strand.
AAGGAAAGATTTATTGAAGAAAAGAAAAGGTGATTTTGTTTATTTTTTAAAAAATTCACCTTTTAAGACACTCAGAGTAAATGGTTAAGGACTTCTTCGTGTTTTGCTCATAACAGTAAAATTAATCTGGGTCAAGCACATGGACTTGTGCTTTAAAAATTTGCAATGCCATTTTGAGATACAGGGTTTTATTCACTGTGATCAGCTGTGTGCCAAATCAAAATCTTCAGTGTAAAGGGGAAAACCAATCCTCTTTAGCATGGGTGTGTAGGGCTGGCTGGCTGGCTGGCAATGTTCCCTCTAGCTCCACAGTGTTGCAAGCAGAAATTCTACCTCATGAGCAAAAAAAAGCTAGAAGCATTAAAGTTGTGAGTATACATTTGACTATAGAGTAAATTAGTTTTTTTAGAAGATTACTTCCATTACCTTGCAAAAATCTCAGAATAAATTCTTCTAAATTATATTTAAACTATATTTAAGGAATAATTTAAACATTGTAAGAAAAAACAGAATCAAGTCAAATTTCACCCACCCATTTCCACTATATTGGTTAGGGTTGCTAGCCTCCAGGTGGGGCCTGGAGGTCTCCCGCTTTTACAACGGATCTCCAGCTGACAGAGATCAGCTCCCCTGGATAAAATGGCTGCTTTGAAGGGTGGACTCTATGGCATTGTACCATGCTGAGACCCCCTCCCCTCCCCCAAGCCCACCTTCTCCTGGATCCACCCCCAAAGTCTCCAGGTATTTTCCAACCCAGACCTGGCAACCCTAATATTGGTAGACCTGGCCTCTGGAGAACAGGTCTACCCACCAACGCTCCCTCTAAGCTGTGGGGTTTTATGAGCAAAAATTCTACATTGTGAGCTACTGGCATTAAAGTTGTGAGTGAGCGATTTGGCTGCTGCATAAATTAGTTTGCTCTGGAGCCATCCTTCCTGAGCGAAGAAAAAAATTAGCTGGAGGCTAAAAAACTGTGAGCTAGCTCATACTAATTCAGTTTAGAGGGAACACGGCTACCCACCCCTTTCCCCCATGTCACTATCAGAACACTGCCTAACCTAACAAACAGGAAGTTGCTTAAATTTGATTCCCCACTCTTCCACATACAGCTCCTGGCATGACCTTGGGTCAGTCACAGTTCTCTCAGAGCTATCTCTCAAGAGCAGTTCTTGAAAGAGCTCTCTCAGCCCCACCTACCTCACAGGCAGTGTTCCCTCTAAGCTGAGTTAGTGTGGGCTAGCTTACTGTTTTTCAGCTTCCAGCTCACACATTTTGTCTTTTTCTACTCTTTCTACCTTTTTGTCCCTCTTCCCCCAGACTCTTCAGTTTGTTGTTTGTTCCTTGAAGATACTGAACTGTCTGTTTGCATGCATTTGTTTTTGCAGATGTATGGAAATCCCCATCCAAGTCTCCTTTTATCTGCAAATTTGCCCTTTCCCTTTGAAGATATGTTATGTGTGTGCATTTCTTTTCATTTTGCACATGTGTGTACGGGGGAGGAGATACAAACCAGTTCTCCGTATTGCTTGCAGTTTGCTGGTGCTTTTCCTTCTCTCATGCATACAGTCATCATGGGACTGCAAAGAGAGCTAATGGCATGTGTGATGGAAGAAGAAGAAGAGAAGAAGAGATTGGATTTATATCCCACCCTTCATGACCCAAAGGAGTCTCAGAGCAGCTTACACTCTCCTTTCCTTTCCCCTCCTCACAACAGACACCTTGTGAGTTAGGTGGAGCTGAGCGAACTCTTTTGAGGACTTCTCTTGAGAGAACAGCTTTGAAAAAACTTGTAACTAACCCAAGTTCACACCAGGAACTATATGTGGAAGAGTAGGGAATCAAACCCAGTTCTCCCAGAATTAGAGTCCATGGTCCTAGACACTACATCAAATTGCTTGTTCTGCCTACTGCCTCCTTGGCATTGCCAACTCCTGGAGGGAGCTATTCCTCTTCTTCAACTAGGGTACTCACTGCCACCACCTGCTCATTTTAGTGGTTGCCACTGAGAAGAACAGGACTCTCAGTTCCCCTTCCTAGTTCTGAGGCCTGGCCTCAAGGTTTCCTGCTATCCAATGCCTGGTTACCACAGAGACCAAACGCTGCTTTGGGGCTCCCCTGGGGGTCCCTCTTGCAAAATATCATGCCAAAAGCAGTTGAGGAAGCTGTGGTACAGAAATCCACTACCAGCATCAAAAGATTAAAATATTTATTTAAAAGGGAAATGTTACAAGCATACTTGAACCTGCACCAAATCAGCAAAAGGAAGAACAAAAGAAGAAAGGTGGTTATAAACACAATTCTTTTTGTTCCTGTTGGCTAAACATACCCTAACTGATGTTAAAATGGAGTAGGCATTACTTTTCTTAACAAGTTACAATGTTCCCATGGAGGCTGTATTACCTAGGATACTGAATGCTCTGAAAAAGATGGCTGCAATGACTGGCTATCACCCAAAGGTCTGTCCCCTCTGAAGAAGCAGCACCAAGAACCATTTCTTCCTCAGCAAGGATATTTAAAAAATTCTGCTCCGCAATCAGGAACCGGTCACAATGCCACTCAGAGCAGTACTGGGAAATCTCCCAAAGCATGCCTGGGAGCTTCCTCCCTTCTTCCTGTCCCTCAAGTAAACAGATCCTTTCTCTGTGGCTGAGAAGGGGAGGAGGGAAGAGACCTTCTTGCTGTAACGAGCTGTAATCTGACTCCCCCTCCCATATTCAGCACATGAGGGGGGGAGCACAGCCCTTTTAAAAATGGACCCAGAAAAGGGGGGGGGAGGCATTTCGTCACATCTCCCCTTCCCAAGATTCTGCAGCAGAGAAGCATCCTGGTATGCAGGTTGTCATGCAGCAAAATCTAACAGATTAGTTATGAAAAATATACAGCTAACATATTACACATGTGAGAATAAACATACTAGTCATTCAGCATGTAACAACACACATAAACGAGTCTACTCTAGGAATCTATGTCCTTTCTGAAAAGGAAGTCTGAAACTACATTGTTGGGTCCAGCAATATGTTCAGTTTTTATGTTGAACTCTTGAATCTTCCGCAACCATCTCTGCAGTTTAGTGTTCGTGTTCTTCATGGTTTGCAGCCACTGTAAGGATGTCAAGAGAGTGAATTCTTGCCCCTAAAAATAAGACCTGTGTTTGTCCAGTTTGCACACACTTGCCAAAACCAGGAAAGCTCTGACCTGCCTCTTGATCTCTAAGAGTTCCCAACTTTGGGTTGCCTTTACCTTGTCCCTCATTGTGGGTGCTCCTTTCTACCCAGTCTGTATCTCACAAAGGCTACCTCTGGCATTCCAAACAGCCGTGTTTCCAGCTGGATGCTGAGATCACCCCCTTGGATGGCAATTAGTACTCTTACTAACTGCTCCCAGTACAAACCCAAGTACCTACAAAAAGCCCTGATATAATCCAGGTAAGCCACTGCAAGTGCTGACTTGCCACTTCACAAGTTATTTGCCAGTTTCTGAAGCAATGCATCTATGTTAACCTCAGGCAAACTATCTGGAGTGACGAAGGCAGATTTAATTCTGGCTTCTTCCTCCAATCCCAGTTCTTCCTCCAATCCATGCATTGAGACTCCTAATATGTGCCTGTCGAGCTGGCTTTGCACATGAAACAAGCAGCACTTCTGAGAAGGCTACTCGGGAGATCCTGGCCTTGAGTCTCCTGCCTAGCAGCCTAAATTTTTCCTCCACGACATTTCCTCAGATCATTGGTGCCAACATGTACCACAACCATTAGCTCCTCCCAAGCACTGTCTACCAGCCCATCTAGACGACGTATGATGTCTGCTACCTTTGCACCAGGCAGGCAAGTAACCATGCAGTCAGTATGCAAGTTTGCAACCAATCTATCTACATTCCTGAGGGTTAAATCACCACCAAGGCCCCTTCCTCACTCAGGGATGGTTCATTGGTTCAAAAGGATGCCTGTTCATCAACTGTAGAAGGGGTATCTTCCGCGGGAACATTCCCTGTTTCTTCAGCATGGTGCCCTGTTTCCCCTTGATCCTCATGCTCCCTGATAGCAGCGGGGCTGCCATATGCAGAGTGGGATGCATCTAACCAGTCCTCAAAAGTTTTATCTGTGTGCCTAATTGATTTTCTGCTTCTCCAGGTCAGCCACCTTGGCCTCAAGGGTGCAAACACATTCCCTGAGAACCAGGAGCTCCTTGTATCAAGCACATACCCCTTGACTTCTGTCCAGCTAGCAGATAGTCATACATGTTACACTGAGTTAAATACACTGGATAGCCCCCAGCCCCGGGCTGGCATTTAGGGTTGCCAGGTCTAGGTCGGAAAATACCTGGAAACTTTGAGGGTAGAGCTGGGAGAGGGCAGGGTTTGGGGAGGGGAGGGGATGGGCCTCAGCATGGTACAATGCCATAGAATTGACCCTTTTCTCCAGGGGAGCTGATCTCTGTCAGCTGGAGATCAGTTGTAAAAGCGGGAGATCCTCAGGCCCCACCTGGAGGTTGGCAACCCTGCTGGCATTCTATCTTCATAATTGCTTTTTTAAAATTCTTTTTATAAATTTTGTATTTATGGAGATTTGTTTTGTGGAAAGTGTGCTTACCCTTTTTAGGGATGTGGAGAAACTAGTGCCCTAGGGATCCTCATCCTGCTGCTAAACTCACACATCTGCTAAAACTCGCCTGTTTATTCCTGTTCCAGACACTTTGTCACTGGAGCAGGGCCTACGGCTTTGCAGAGCTGAGGGCTGTTTATAGGAACACTAAACAGCTTGGGCAAAAGCTCTACTCCTAAATTGGAGCCATTCACAATGATTGGGAGCCAACCAATAAAGGAGGATGAGTGAGTCATCCTCTGGTTGATTAACAATAGGTGTTGCTGAAAGAAGCTGTTCAGACAAGAGCACCTCTCCTTCTCAGGCTTTTACTTCAAATGCTAATTTAATTTCAAATGTTAATTTAGTCCTTCTATGCTTGAATTAAACGGGACTCTAGCTGAATTGCCTCAGTAGTACAGGAGGTATGTAACTGCTTGGGTTTTTTGTAGGGAAAAACTCTTCTTTTAAGAATGTTAGGATTAACTTAAAATTTCAAATTTAGTTTAACACTGGACCTCCTGTTTTTTAAGCCTTAGCTATATTTAAACTCTAGCTGCAGTTTGTTTTGTTATTTGTTTCCCTTTTTCTATTACAAAAACCTGCCCAAGGTTCAGCCTTATCTGTGAACTCACTATTTATTTATGTAAATGTATATCCTTCCCTGTCCCAAAAGTGGGCTCAGGGCAGTTCACAACATATAAAATATACAATAAAATAGGAATAAACATTCCTATTTATAATAAAATAGGAATACACATTCAAAGCCAAATTTAAAACAATCAGAACAAGATGGCAACTAAGACAAAAACAACAACTCCAGAGCAGTCCCTAGTGCCTCTTGCAGGATGTTAGTCAGATAATAAATTACTATCCCTAGTCTCTGGTATTAGTACTTTTAAGCTATAGGTATAATAAAGTTTCAAAGTGATATTAGAGTTTAAGCTAGTCCTGTGCCCTCAGTTTTAATCCTTGTCCTTTGTTTGACCCTCTGTTTAACCATTCCCATACTGCAGTCAAACTAGCCAAGAACCTCTAAGCCTATTTAGAACTAAAATTAGCTACACCTGAGGAGTTTGTGCAGCTACAACACTCAGAAGTTACAAAATGTTGGTACTTAATGGTATTGTTAACTATTTCCCCTCCTTACTATTTTAACCCTTTTCACTTAGCTTACCTTGATAGAATTTTATATTAAAACACATACAAATATAACCTCTCCTTGCATGCCTGCTAAACTCTCCTGTTCCAGACACTGGAGCTAGGACCCTTCATCACTGGAGTGGGGCCTGCTACCTCGTTGAGCTTAAATACTTTAATTAGATTTGGGTGGGTAGCCATGTTGGTCTGAAGCAGTGAAACAAAGTTTGAGTCCAGTGGCACCTTTAAGACCAACAAAGTTTTGTTCTGGGCATAAGCTTTCATGTGCACGCACACTCTTCAGATAAGAAGAAGTGTATCTGAAGAAGTGTGCATGTACATGAAAGCCTATAACCAGAAAAAAAACTTTGTTGGTCTTAAAGGTGCTACTGGACTCAAACCTTATAATTAGGTTGAAGTAAACCAGATCTGTTTGGACACAAAAGTTTGAGTGAGTCAAAATAACTCCTGAAACAGGTTGGAGCTTGACTTGAGTGCCCTTCTTGAGTGAATAAAAAATGAAAAATGAAAAAGAGGAACTATGCATTGGTTAATATAATAGCAACCTCCTTAGGCTGGGCAGACACCTCTGGAGTATGCTAGGATATTCCAGTGTTGAAAAACCTTTTGTTATTGAGAATGAAGTGAAGTCTTACTGATAAGTCCTACTGTTATTGAGATCCCTGAGCTGGGGGAGAGTGCACTTGATCAGTTTGTAATGCCAGCACACCCTTCTTTTCCATCTCTGTGATTTCCCAATGTCATGGCTGTACCCAGGTGTCTTTATGAGACTCCCCAGGTTTCAGATTCCCTTGGCACTTAGGCTGTAAAATGGGGGTGCCTATTAAAACAACTAAATCCAAAATCAGGGGGGGACCCCACTAACCAAGGGGGTCTCAGTTGGAGGAAGGGGCAGAGTATTCATGGTTTTACTACTGAGAAGTTCTACCAAGTAGCTAGTTAAGTTTCTGTGAAGTTTAGTGGGGTTAACTGTCTTACTGTTAAGAAGTTCTATCAATTAGCCAGCTAGTTTCAACTTCTGTATGCCTTTTCTTTGCAGCAATTACTGCAACATACAGTAATCATCTTGATAGGTTGTTAGATTGTAAAAAAACAAGGTAAGTTCAGTTAGAGTTTCCTGATTTCAGTTTTAGGTTAACCACCTCAATGTGTTTTTCACAGTTTGACCTTGAGCATTTTATTTCAGGACAGAAAATATGTTTAAATAGAATAGTGTGGAGCCAGACTTTATCTTGAAGGTGATATTAAATGGGTGGGTTGTTTGATTAAGAAGATATGGTATGCCTAGAGTTTGCCATTCTGAAGCACAATAGCTTTGGCTGTTTTAAACAACATATTTGAATCTAAGCCAATTTAGGCCTTAAATCTGAGCTCATTTACTTGCAAGCAATTCCATGGAAGTCAATGGGACTTACTTCCATATAAATGGAATACCACCTTGATGAATTTGAACACCAGCCACTGCTCCAATACTTATAAACAGAATTTATCTACCCAAATATCTATATATCTAATTTTGAAGTGGCCCCCTCCGTGCGGATATCTAAATCCGTGCGGGGGGGCACTTGGGGGGAGGGAGGTTTTTCTGCATACATGGGGGGGACTCTCCACGTTTGCAGAAAAATCCAAAAACTTTCAAAAAAATTTCAGGGGATATTTAAATCCCCCGAAAAGTAAAAGAGCATCCCCTGCACATGCACAGGGAATGCTCTGGCTGCCATTGGGGAGGGGGTGGGAGGTGGCTCAGTGGGCCTTGGGCCTTGCCAAGCCACCACCTCTGGGGCTGGGGAGGGGGAAGGAAGCCGGCTCAGTGGGTCTCGGGCCTCACCAAGCTGCCATCTCTGGGGCTGGGGGGGGGGGAAGGAAGCTGGGCCGCAAAGAAGAGGTGGGGTGGGTGGGAGAAGCAGCAGCCCGAGTGGCTGTCAGCCACTCAGCCACGCAGAAGAGGCAGGGGTGGGTGGGAGAAGCAGCGGCCTGAGTGGCTGTCAGCCACTCGGCCACGCAGAAAAGGCGGGGGTGGGGGTGGGAGAAACAGCGGCCTGAGTGGCTGTCATCCACTCAGCTGCGCAGAAAAGGCTGGGGTGGGAGAAGCAGTGGCCTGAGTGGCTGTCAGCTTCTCCCCCCCCCCCCCCGGCGAGTATCGCGGGTCTCCCCTTATATATATTCTATTTCTTTTTAAAAAGGTATTTTTAACAGAAGGAATGATGCTTCATTTGGAGATTTTGATTATAATTCCTTGGCACAAAATTCTGCTAAGCAAAGGAAATTTGAACACAAAAATACTATATGTACAGTAACATGGGTGGGTAGGTATCTGTTAGACAGGTCTATAGGTATCTGATGGTGCACCAGAAAACTTTTTGCTGAACTGTGGCTCAAAAACAAACAAACAAACAAAAAAAGGACACATAATTCTTTAAGAAAAGTCGCTGGTGACCACATCTGCTGACTTTGTGTGAGAGATTTACATATTCACAGGAGGTAACCCTCTGAATACCAGTGCTGGGGAACAACAAGAAAAGGGTAGGATTTGGCCTCTGTTTCCTTCATGTAGGGTTTCTAGAGCTTTTGGATGGTCACTGTATGAAATAGGATGATGAGCTAGATGGACACCTGGTTTGAGCTACCATTCTTTTCTTATGATTGGTAAATGTGCCTACAATACTGTGATCCAGAGCTAGTAAAAATATTGATAAGAACAATATGAACACACTGTACAGTACAGATGAATTATGAGCAAACATCATGAATTAAGCTGCTATATTTCTGTAACACTTTCAGTCAAAATTACCTTTAATATTTCTTAATATATAATGTATCTCTTTGCAGTAATTTTTACATATACTGTATAATGCTGTAATTATTCTGTTGTAACAAATTTAATAATATCGCAGAATATTACAGTCCAAACATTTATAAGTCAATATCTGACCAATATTTCACTTGACCAACTCAACCAACTTCCTCTTTGACAAGTCCCTAGATGAACACACTTGTTTTGTCCACTCAAGGGATTTTCCAGTGGGATAAAATTACAGAAGATCTTTGAGCCATTAACTAGTGACAGATTAGATCCTTCCATTCAGCATTGTCTAGGAACTGGTGTAATCATTATATTCCAACTCTTGGAACTCATTACTTCTGAGGAATGCTTTCTGAGCTCACTCATGTTGTACTGTCATTGTGGTTCAACTCACATGTCAACTCAGAAGGCATTTAAGTGCCTTCTGAGTTGACTTGCATGAGTTGTGTCATCACCATGGCGTGACACAAATGAACTGTCAGAATGCTTTCTGAGCTCACTCACGTCATGCCTCCATGGCAGCACGACTCACAAATCAACTTAGAAGGCATTTAAATGCCTTCTGATTTGACTTGTGCAAGTTATGCTGCTGCCACTGCGCAATCCAAGTGACCTATCAGAAGGCATTGAAATGCCTTCTGAGCTCACTTGCATCATGCCACCATGGTGGCACAATTCGCAAGTCAACTTAGAAGGCATTTAAATGCCTTCTAAGTTGACTTGCATGAGTCGTGCACCATGGTGGTGCAACCCAAGTGAGCTGCCAGAAGGCATTTCAAGGCATTTCAATGTCATCTGAGCTCACTCAAGTTGCGGTGGTGGCACGACTCACAAGTCGATTTGAATGCCTTCTGAGTTGACTTGTGTGAGTTGTGCTGTGGTGGCGGCATGAAGTGAGTGAGTTGTCGGAAGGCATTTAAATGTTCACTTGTGTTGTGCCACCACAGCAGCATGACTCATGCAGGTCAACACAGACGGCATTTAAATAACTTCTCAGCTCACTGTTGAGTTGTGCTGGTGCTCCTTTAAAGGGTTCCCGTTGCTTTGGGCACCAGCATGTTTGGCCCACAAACTGCACGTACCTTGGTGAAAACCGAACTGGTTTGTGGGCAGTTCATGGGAGAAGCAATTGCACGAACAAGGTTTATGAACCACAAACTGGGACCAGTTTATGACAAACTCCAGTCCATAAATCGATTTGTGCCCATCCCTAATACTGATCATGATAGACCAGGGGTCTGTCTCAGTATGCAATGTTGTGTATGAATTTTGATCCAATCTGTATAGGAGACATATAGGAGACTATATTGAATATATTCAGGTTTATCACATAATACAACCATTCCTAGATCAAATATGTCAAACTGCTTGTGTGGAATGAATTTGTAAACACCCTTCCATGTCATAATTTTCCTATTTTTGGAAAGCTAATCTAGTAAATTCTGTATTGACTTAATTTCATTAGACAGTTTATATGAAGCTCCATATACATATTCCCTTCCTCACACTACTTCTTATTTTCCTCCTCCTAGCACCCCCCATATTTTCCCTCCTTTGCCTGCTTCCTTCTCTCCCTCCTACCCACTTCTGTGCTTCAGCTTTATTATTTATTTAATTCACTTATACACTGTCTTTGAGAAACAAGGGAGCTTATATTATTCATTTCACCTTCATTTTATCCTCCCAACAACTCAGTAAAGTAGGTTACAAGCATAACCGGCTAGCCCATGTCCCCCCATTCATGGCAGAGTGGGGATCTGAACCTGGGTCTCCTAGAGCCTAGTCTGATTTTCTTACCACTATACCACAGCGGTAGTTGTGAGTCACCAGTCGGTCCTTGATGGATCTGTGTGAGCTGCACAAGTTGGATGGTAGACCACTAAGATCTCAGTAGCCACTAAGATCTCAGAGGATAGCAGATTCTTAAAGCTGCAGACACTGTGTCTATCATTTGCTGGGGGGTTAACCCCCATTATATTTTTATGCAAACCTGAGGTTTTTCTCAGGTTTGTAGACAAATTTGACTTGTTTAAGTATCCAGAGATTTAAATCTCCAGATCTGAGTATTCAAAGATGGAGCAATGTTGATAGTTAAATATACTGATAAGTTGTGCATATAAATATATGTGGGGAAATATATATTCATGTCTCCCATATAAACAGCAGGTCCACCATGCAGGGCTGCCCTAGAGCCACCATGGGCGCCTAGACAAAAAGATTCCATCAGCCCCCCCCCCCCCCGCCCATGACCTGATCCAAACCAAATATCATAACAAATCACTTTGATTGCTGTTACCATGAATCCATAGTAATAAAAAGATCTATGTATCCATCTGTCTGTCTATTTGTAGCAGGCATAACTCAGAAAATAAAACTAGGAATATCAAAATCATCCACCAGCTTCAGGGAGTTCCAGGGCCAAAAATGAAAGGAACATCCTGGCTCAGGTTATCTCCACCACCACCCATCCTATTTGCAATGGGAGCTAAGCTTGTGTGGTGGTTAAAGACTAGAATCTGGGAGACCTAGGTTCAAATCCCTCTGCCATGGAAGGTACTGGGTGACCTTGGGCTCTCAGCCTAACCTACTTTGGAGGGTTGCACTGAAGATAAAATGGAGGGAAGGAAAACAATGTAAGCTGCTTTGGGTCCCCCGTGGGGCAAAAAGAGGGATAGCAGGTCTCTAGAATCAACTTGGAGCCCTATTTGTTTGGAGCCCTGTAGTAGGAGACATTTTGGCTTTTTACTAATCCTAAATGGAGTGTATTTTATTATGTGTGTGTAAAGTGCTGTTAAGTTGCAGCTGATTTACAGTGAACTCCGCAAGGGGCTTTCAAGGCAAATGAGAAGCAGAGGTTGCCTTCCTCTGCCATTGCCTTCCTCTGCAGAGACTTCCTTGGTGTTCTCTCCTCCAAGTACCGACCCTGCTTAACTTCCAAGATCTTATGAGATCAGACTATGCCACACTGCATTCCTCTTCTATATTTTATTATAATCCCTTTTTTCATTTCTGTACTGTCCAATTCTATTGTCAAGGTATTTCTTTGCTTCCTCTACAAAATTCAGGTAGTTTCATGCTGTTTACCATCTTTATCTAACTTCCTAGATATTCCAAAGAAACTCACAGAAGTTTACTCCTAATCATCTATGAGCCTAATCCATTATGACTTTCACAGAAGACAGAAAGACAGCACCCAGTGAGGTAAAGGAATTTCAGCAGGCAGCAGAGAGATGTAATACTACCATCCAGAATGGTGATGTTTTCTCCTCTGCCAAAACTGGCCACACTAGCTAGGTGGTATCCTGATCCCACAACTTCATGGCCCACCTTGGTTTCCAGGCTCTGAGCAACTGAATGGCTGGGACCAGAGTGTGTTTGAGGGGGCTTGAACCCATCTACAGGGAATCACAGCCACCCTCCTTCCTATCTCTCGGGTAGGCCAGACAGACCTCTTCCACTCCAAAGCTCTCTCCTAGTGATCTAGCTCACTGAAAGTGGTGTGTTATGTGAGCATGTGAATGAGGAATGTTATTCCCCCATCCCATTGCAAGCTAGCCCTCTAGCTCAGCTACGTGTTTGTTCTCCATGTGGACAAGTAACCAGATGACTGGGTAAGCAGTTTAGTCACAGACTGAGATCCTTGACAGGAAGCGATCTTTATTTAACTATAAAGCACTCCTATTCACTAAGGGCACAGAGAGGCATAGGAATATATATTAGCCCAGTGCTACCAGGTGTTACAGAAACTAGGAAACAAACCAAAAAGCAAAGTACTAACTGAGTTAATGGTCATGGATTTACCTTGGCATTTGTCCCAGAGAAATGGGCACAAGACAGTAGGAACTTGTAAGACACAGAATGGGCCTTGCAACTTCAACTCAGTTTCCTGTCAGTTCCCTGCACCTGGCTTCTGAAGCTTACACAGAGGGGTGCTGAATGTTTTAACCATTTCTTCCCCAGCTAGAAGGGGTTCAGTTTGCCTTATCCTGTAATGGGGGCTGAGTCCCCCCTGCTCCATTCTCACCAGGCCTGGATCTAACCAATTAACTTATGTTGTGCACTACTGCTTTTTAGGACCCCAGTTCAGGTTATTACAAGTAATCTAGCTTCCTTCTTCCGGGCAGTATAGCAAATGTGCTGTCCTCATCAGCCATCATAAATGGGGGTTCTTACTTCCTAGGTGTAACAAAATAATGCTATGGCTTGGTTGAATGAATGGGTGTGTTTTCTGAGGCGGCTGGTCTTGTAAAACAGGCCTCTACATTTGTAAGGAGGTGATGAGTCAGGTGTCCCCTCTGGCACTCCAGAGCCCTCCAGTGTTCTGTTCCTCTGTGAAAGGCAGCCTCAATGCAGACAGAGCAAGCTTGAGGGGTGGGGGGAAATTCAGTCACTCCCATCTACCTTCTTTTTGGCTTTCCTCTTGCCTGGCTTTTTTTAAGCTATCAGAGACTATCCAGTTACCCCCCTCAGCTGTCTAAGCTCACTTTTTGAGTTCTACCCCGTAATGGCGTAGGCCCAGAGTTGGCCCCCAACTCATCACAACAAGCATCATCATCTGGCAGGGAGAGCCCTTGGAGAAATTCCCACCCATCTCCCAGGACAATGAGACCCAGCTGGCCTCAACCACTTGGTTATGCCTCTCTTTCCCCTCCCCTCACCAGTTGGGTGGGAGTGGCCTTTCGGGGATGAAAGCAGGGCCAAGCATATCTGTTGATTCCATACTCAGCCCATAAGTCCACACACCCTTGAGGAGCCCCTAATATGAAATGGATCCTTGTTGCCCCACCACCCAGGATGAGGCATGCCCCAACTTTTGTTGGGTAAGTTCAGAAGAGTATAGGTGGACTCTGGACATCCTACCTTTACCTGCCATAACAGGAGAACTAAGAATCTTATTTTCTCCTTGGCTTAATCCCTTAGTTTCCTGGAGCTCGAGAAAGGTGTGAGAACCTTAACCTTAATTTTCAATATGGCCAAATCTATGGATACTTAAATCCAGAACTAGAATCATGAACAGAAAACACCAAGTTTATAGAAAAATCTGAAATCTAAAAACAAAATAAATACGTGGGGAAGTTAAACTCCTCCAAAATATTAGAAGCAGTACCTGTACCTTTAGGAAAGGAGATCTCAGTAGTCACTGTAAGGGTTACTAGACAACCAAACAATATGCTAGCCTTCAAATTTTGGTTTCTGTCTCTAAAAGATAGGAAGCAGGTCAATTTTCAGGGCTATTTAGACCTCTCGGTTCACCACTGCCTTCCTCCCTCCTGCCATGGATCCATGGTCACCAGGTCCCCTCACTGTCATGACAGGGGGGTTTGGGGGCATTTTGGAGGTAGGTGGATGTCACACATGATAACCCCAATGTGAAGACATCACCCAGAAGTGATATCGTGTCAGCGACGTTGCACACGACACTCTGGTTTTGGGAAAAAAACTATGGGGGTTTTGTCTTCAAAACCATAGAATTTGCCCCCAAACCAGAGCATCACTGTATGGCGTCCCCGGTGCAATGACATCACCCAGAAGTGACATCATCATGTCGGGGGCATCACGCAATGACGTCCCTGCTTGGGGTGGGGTTTCCCCTGCTAGCCAGCTAGCCAGTGGCGGATCTAAGCCCCCAAAAGTGGGGGAACCCCAGCTGGGACCTGGAGGCTGGCAACCCGACATGGAAGGGCCAGGCCCAATAGCAACAACTACACAACTTTATTTTTTTTAGAGTAATGCCAGCACAACAGTGGCAGCATTTGCAGTCCATGATAGAAAAAGAAAAGGCTGGATCTACAAGCATTCTCATGGATCATCTAGTTTTTAACATATATCGTTCACCCAGTACACCATTCAATCACAGTTCAACTCCATTATTCTACAGTCTACATCCTATTATTCTATAGTATTGCTGTGGCTCAAAAACATGGATCAGTGGCCTAGATCCTCATAATTTTTACACACAATATTCCCAAATCTACTGTCAGTTCAAAGAACACAGATTCAGTGCTTCATAGTGCCATCATAGCACAAAAACACTAATGGAAACTTATGAATTTTACATGCACTCTACCATAATTCCTGCATCCTGGATCACAGTGCTTTGTGGTTTCAGCATGGCACAAAAGCTGCATTTAAAAACAAGAATCATCATAGATCCTTAATTTTTTTTTTACAGGGAATCATGCCTAAAATATTGCACCAACCAGAATCACACAATGTTGAATGGTGCTGAATGCAACATTTTAATAATATATGCTATGGGCATGGAATTGTCCAATGTTCATGAGACATAGTGTAAAGCATCTATAACACGAACATGATTCTTGAACATCTTTACCTTGCATCTAGATGTTGCGCCACAATAGTACTACAATGTACAGGATGTGTGATTTTTACATTGCAAACTCGCTCAGATTTATACGGTGATAAAATTATGTGTCATGAAGATCCACGCACCACATCGAGGCCATGAGGCAGTGGACCACTTTCTGAATTCTGAAATTAAATCTAATGACGTAGATGTGAATGTGATTAGATGGTAGATATTTTGGTGGATATATGTACAAAAATCCTACCTGTGTTCCCAACTCTTTCTCTCACAAAAAATGATTTTATTCTATGGTAGCCTTAAATGGTCTATGAAATCTAAAGTGAAAATTTCACACAAACAGTGGGCATATAGCAATTGGTGAATAATTGGCTACAAATTGGTGAATTGATTGGCTACAAATTTGAACAATCAACTAGGATTAATACAAGCATTTATGTTCTTGTGCAAGGACAACACCATAAAGTGTGGGAGCCATGCTATTTATAGCACATACATAGATAAGTTATTATACAGTCCTTTTGTGGGACAAATATCTGTTAGAAAACATTCATGATCCATGAGGATTCATCTGTTTTTGGCCCACAGTTTTGAACTATGACACACCAGATCCACGATTTTTATAGTGAAGTTTGTGGACATAGATGTGATCTTTGACTTCATGCTGTTTGGGGGGATCCTCTATATACTTCATGAGGCTCCACATCTTAGATTCATGCCTTGGTGCCAGGGCAATAGCATGATGTATCAGATTTGGGAGGGGAGGGTTGTGGTTTAATAGATGGATATGGGTATCATATTTCATGTTATGCTTGCTGGAATTCATGTAAAACTCATTAAGATCCAGACCTAGATATGTATTTTTTTCAGTACCACTGGATCTGTGCTTCTTATTGCACAGTTTATGGATACAGGTGAGGTGTGGTTTTATAGTAGATTTTGGATCCATGTGGATCCATGGAAAAACCATGAGTATCTGTGCATTGGATCCATGTTTTTGTGCCATGGCAGTGCCACAAAATACTATATCCAGTTGACAGGCATTGATGTATGTGTAAATTTATGGTGGATTTTAATAGAAATCATGTAAATTGTAAGGATTGTTAGCCGAATTGCTTTAATTTATGTTTAGCAATCAGCAAAATACACGGGTTCTTGCCAACTATACCAGGGTCCCACCCCTCCCGGGAGTTCTCAAGGAAAGAGGCACGTGAGGCAGATATTCCAGTTAAATGTAGTTTACTGGATAATGTTATTCAAGCATACAAAAAACGTAATCACACACAGAATCACACAAGCCTAAGAAATAAAGACAGAAAATAGCACATTTGCATGAGCAGGTAATCGTTGATGGGGGAAAGCACAATACCTTAGATGCATTGTCCGATGTCAGGTTGGTTTGGATGGGGAGAGAAATAGAAAGGCTATGGGGACACGAGGCTTGAACCAGCAAGACCACGTGGTTCTCCTGGATCGCGAGTCCAGAGAGAGAAAATGGGGTTTAAAGATGGAGGCAAGGGTTGAGGACAGCAAGCTGGACTGAAGGGTCAATAGAATGGATAGAGGGCGACGGCTCAAGAGAGCGAGTGACTCCGGATTTGGACTTTTATTGGGGGGTCTTGGGGCGGGCTGATCAGGCCACATCCCACTAACACACCTACTAGGCGGTCCGTCCCTTCTGGACCTTGGGATAGGAGAAAGGTGGACAAAGGTAGGAGGTCCAGGGGATGGTCAATGTTGCAGAGTATGATCTCATCAGGAAACAGGTTCTGGGCCTGGGGTCCGATGACTCACCTGGCCACATCTATTGTAAGTCAATGACTTTGGCTGACTGGGTGATGGCCAGAACAATAGTGGCTAAGCAGCAGCTTTAGCATAACTATGCAGGTACGTTGGAGGGGGGCAGGGGAAGGCCAGCGTGTGGAAACAGAAAGAAACCTCATGGCAAGAGGAGTCCTTTGTCTCTGGTGAACTCATGTAGGGTGTCAGCCTCCTGGCGTGGGCTGGAGCTGGCTCCTATTATGAAGAAAGCACATTTAAGGCAGCCCAAAGTTCAGGTTTATGAATATCACAGTTCATAAGAGCACTAGCAGTGCCTTGCTGGGCCAACAGGATCCATTAGCCACAAAGGGCTGCATCCTTGATTTTGTGGTTTAGCCTACAGATGTTGAGTGTCATTATTTTACAGTGGACTTCATTTAAGAATCACAAGGATCCATTTTTTCTAGTACATTTTTGAACCATGGCAGTGCCATGAAGCATTTGACAAGAACAAAGTTATGAGCTGCAATGAGATGATTTTTGTGAAGCTTCAACATAAAAATCATGTGAATTCAGGAGGATCCATTTAAACACCATCTAGATCAGATTTTTACCCAGACCATTTTTACAGCCTTCCTGCCATTCTGCCAGAGCATTTTTTTTGGTGATCAGGTGGCAAATGTTCTTTTTCCCATGCCTTTTCATGTTTTTCCTTTTTACCTGTTTTGCTGTTTTCTCATTCTCTCTGTTTTTCCTCTCCATGGCTCATGACCCCCTGAAGCATCACATTACTTTCTTATGCCATCTTTCATTTAATTTCTATATTTAAAAAACTCACAAGAAGGCTTTGCCAGCCTCTTAGTTACACAAGCAATGTGTCCTATACATGTGAGACAGTCCTACCACAGTATATAACCAGTTGGCAAATGGAATCACTATTCCATTTTTTACTATGGCATGCCCAAGCCCCAAGAGAAGCAAGCTTTTCAAGTGAACCAGTGGCTAAAGAGAGACACCATGATCTCCAGCGAAAAGAAAAGTCCTTTGCATGACTTTACTGCTCTGTGTACCTTTTAAAACATCTCTCCGATGGCTTTTGAAATGCAGGTTATAAATGAAGATGATGATAATAACAACAATAATAATAATCTTGGAAGCCCCCAAAGGCCATTTTGTTATAATGTGAAATAGTCTCTTCACCTTCTGTTATTTTTTCCTGCCCTTGCACGTGGTTTCTCCTCCTTCCATTTCCTCCATGCAATAAATCTGTGCTGTAAATTGGGTTGACCCAATGCCCGGCCCAAGGTCACTCAAAGAGTCCATTTATTTAGATTTGTACCTCTCCTGATGTCCTCAGGCTCAAGGCAGCTAACAACACAGCAAAAGCTGCCTATAAAAGTTGCTTTATTTCCAAAATAAGCAATGCTCGGGTTCGAGTCCTTAATCCTAGTCACGCTGGGAATGCCTCTAGTCGTTTATTAAGAAGTACCCTTTGCACATGCTCAAAATGCCTTTTAACGTTACTGACCACTGTCTGTCCAAGGCTGAGCTAAGAAGATGAAGGCAAGTGACGGGGTTCAGCCAGAAGCCGCCTCACTTCCCTCTCCACCCCCTTACTCTTGCAGCCGCGGCGTGCTGAGGCGGTATCATAGTAACTCGCAGGGGGTAGGGGATGAGGAGAACGGAGCGGGCGGCTCGGCTGGCGGATGCTGCAGCGCCCCCTGTCTGCTCTTCCCCGCGCTCTCCGCCGCCAGCCGCAAATGGCTCTGGACTTGCGGGCTCCTTTGTGTGAAGCACACTCGAGGCAGCAGCGCACGCCGAGTCCCTCCTCTCCGCCCTGCAACCGGCAACGCGGGGCAGCCGTTCCCGATCCCTGCCTCCTTTCGACTCCCAACAGCAGCCTTTTCTTCTTCCTTCTCTCTGTACTGCTCGAGGTGGAAAGACAGGCGCCCGAAATAAATCCCCGAAATAAAGAACAAGAGAGAGAGGAGAGGGGCTGGGAGCGGGGGGGGGGGGGGGGAAGGAGCCAACTCTCCTCCACAGAGAGAGAGAGCGCGAGATCCATGCCCCGCGTCTAGCCGACCAGAGCGTGGTGGGCGCAAAAACAGAACTTGAAGTTACCTGCCCTGCCGTAAGAGGAACGAGGAAGCTCTGGCTGGTGCTCTCGCGGCCATCTACAGACCAGACGGGGGCTTTTGGGAAGACTTTTCTCCCCCCCTTTTTCTCTCTTTTACAACAAACCACAAACGGATGCGAGGCAGGGAAGGTGTTTCATTTCTTCTCAACTCGGGTACCTCAACCTTGTTGGTTTCTTTTCTCTCTGCCCCCCCATCCGCCCCGCGCTCGCTTGAACGTAAACACAAAGAGGGAAAGCGAGGAGTTTGCTTGATGTTTTAGGGCAATGGACGTGAGGTTTTATTCACCTCCTCCACCACCACCGCCGCCGCCGCCGCCGCCTTCATCCCAGTCTGCAGCCGCTCCTGATACTCCTTGCCTGGGACCTTCTCCTTGCTTGGACCCCTACTACTGTAATAAGGTGACTTGTGTGCGTGTGTGTGTTTGCTTTCTGCGGGGTTGTTATTGTTGGTTTCCTCAAAGGGGGTGTGCTGGATTGATTTAAGGATGGCTGTAGCTTGAACAAGGGACTTCGGGCTTTGGCAGGTTGCAGACTTGCGAGGAACCCTCGAAGAAAGACAGTGGCGCGGCGGCGGCGGGGGGAGAGGTTCCTTGCCTGTTGGGTGTTCTGTTGGAGGCGAACGATGGCCGCGGGGGGGGGGGGGGGGGTTGCGGGCTGACAACGGGGCAGCCTTCGCAAGTCGTCCGTTGTCTCTGGCGGTTTCTAAAACATAATGCCCTAGACTGGTCAGCGGAGGGCGGAGAGCATGTTCGTGGTAGCGGCAGTGGGAACCCGAACCCGAGTTCTTGGCAGGTCTTCCCGAGTAAATGCATGTCGGGTCGGCGTAGTCCTGAAGACTTTCCTGACTAGTGACTCTGCACGCGTTGGGTGCCAGTGCGGGAGATTTAAATTACAGCACCCCCCCCCCCCCCCCTTTCCCCGCTGTTTGGTGTTGCTTTCGGCGACTGATGGCAGAATGACAAAGCATCGCCCTTAGCACGCCGGCTCGGATGTCAGAGCTCACCGAAAGCTCGCGCCTGAAGAGTTTTGTGGGAGTTTCAAAATCGGGAAGGTGACAAGTTGGTACTGAAGAGGCAGGACGGTCTTCCTTGGCGTACAAACCGTGCCAGTTCCCTTCTCAATCCTGCCTCAGCATGCTTTTAGGTTCAGAGGAACAAGTTTTCTCCGTGCTCTTTGCAGAAGAGGAGAAATGTGCAAAGTGAGCCAGGAGGCACTGCTAGGACAGAAAGCTGGAGAGTAAAATGCTCTACCTCTCTTGGTCTTGGGTTGTGTGCTCTGATCTTTAGCACTTGATACATACTGAGGTCCACCAACAAAAGATGTGGATTTTTCCCTTCCTCACACATATCATTTCTGGACTCAACCAGCTGTTATTTTACCTGCTCTGTGCTCTTTCAATGGCTGCTGAGGAATAGCTACCCTTGGCCATAGGAAATAAGCAGGAAGTGCAAGATTCCCCAAACACAGTTTGGAGCACCCCCCCCCCCCCAAGCTGGCTGGAGGGAGCTGTGAGCAAGCACTTTTGGTAACAGAGGTTTTAACCTGGGTGCCTCTTAGGTTTTTGTTTAAGAGCTCGCTCTGGAAAGGATGGCACTGTTGCAGGCAGCACCTTTTTTGTGCCATGTAGAGCCCCAATCTATGTAATCTGCACTTGGCAATGTCCTGTTTTAGGGTAGTTCTCTGCTTGTTTATAACCTTTGAAAAGTGCCAGCGGCTGTAGACAGCCAGTGCCATTCTGCAGAAGAGCAGTGGGCACTGAACAGGAAAAATAACCCTACTGTTGTGATTTGTCTATTGTCTCAGCCATGTGTGTTCATGGGATATTTCAAGCTCTCTGGGCAACTGCACCCAGATCTGGTGATTTAAATAAATAGTTCTGTTTTGTTGCTTGTGTTGAGAACACAAATTGCTGTGCTGTTTTTAAACACACACACACACAGAGACACCGTTCACTTTTCAGGAAATATTTCCAGCATGATCTCATCTGCCACTTATGATGCATAGAACCCATTCTTATCCCTGAAGAGAACAAGTGTGAAAGAAGGGACTTGTAATGCAATGTCTTTCTGACTTCTTACATGAAATCAGTGTAACAAGGTAGATTTTGGTACAGTGATCCTCTTGCCTGTGACACTCGGCCTTTTAGTCTGATCAAGTAAAAGAAAACAAAAAAAGTTCTTTCTAGGTTTGCTATCAAAGAAAAGGGGAGAGAAACTGAAGTTTGGACAGCAGAAATGTGTCTTACATGTGCCAAGCTGTTCATGTGCAACGGCTTTCTAAGTACTCAGCAACAATTATTATAAAACTGCTTTCACTCTGTGACTTGCCATTATAAAATATAATCTCTATTATCTTTTATTGTGAATTGTAAGCCTGCCGTGCTGAAAAGTAAAGAAGCATTGGGTAGAATTAATGACATAAGCGCCAAAGTGCCTGAAGAGCCATTTGGCAATGAAAACTGGACGAACAGTTATTAAATCTATCAGTGATTTAAAGCTTCAAAAAGAAGGTAATGACTTGAATACACATTTTGCTCATCATACTCAAGATGGTGAACCAGATTTAATTTAAAAGTTAAATGCTTTGGAAAATCAGGAATCACGTTAATATATTAAATCATTTTCCAATTAAGTGCTTTAAATCATTTTGTGTGGGTATCATTCCTGATCAAATAAATTAATTTAGAAGACCTTTCTCCCCCTCCTTGGCCTTGCTCCCCATCAGTAATTCTTTACTAGCTGGTTAAATCCAGCCATATGTGAAAGAACAAACTTTTCTTTGACTATGCAAATAAGGCACTCTATTTAACTTAGTCAGGAGTGATAATAGAGTTCAGAAATGCACAGTGTAACACTTCTTTTTTTTAAAAAAACTGAAGAGTGACATACCAGGAATGTTTCTCACAAGACACATTCTACAAGCAATGCATGTCTCTGTCAAGCAGTTCTGCCAATGACCATTGATTATAGTAAATGGACTGAGAGTAGCTGTGCTGGCTGGGCCCCTGTGAGGCATGTGTTGACTGAACATCTCATTTTCCTCCATTCCCTCAGCCCCATCTATCCAGGATGATTAACGTTTTTATGAAGCTGTAACTTTATGTGCTCTGTTGTTCCTGGTTGTAAAAATACACCTCACTCTGTCACATCCATGAACTGCTATGGGGAAAAAAACTTTTATTTTCTAAATGCTGCATCTTCTTTGGTAAACTTGATGGGCACATGGAACCAGATGCAAAGGCCATTGTATATTCTAGAGCACAGTAACAATCTTGTGCCTGACACATATATAGATAGATTGAAAGGGAAGAAAGATTCAGTCTGTGGAATTTTTTTTGTCAGGATAACAGCTGCTGTGTTGCACAATTTACTCTCTGTATTTTTTCTTTAACATACAGAAAAGCAAACTTTAGTTGTACTTGTTTACATTTCAATGAAAGTATTGTTGAAGGGGACTGCATTTGCTTCAGAGGAATCCCACTGAAGCCAGTAGAGTGACTCTACTATTAATTACTTTATAGCTTTGAATTCTTTGACATGTAAACCACTGATAAATAAAAAATGTTGCCATTTAACAGTATCTAGACATTTCTGTAGTTTATGACAGATAATCCTTGATAATGTTTTGAACAAAATGTGGCAAGGTAGATCTTTTTGCTACACTGCCTTTTCAGTGAGCTTTGTTTCTAAAGATAACTGAGATCTCTTCTTTATACATTTGAAATAATGATCTTGAATGTTTTCATTGGCTTTTGCCAAGTTTTCCCTTGCAAGGTAATGTGCTTTGTACATATTTCATCTGATCATGTTTCTTTCCCATCTAAACCTCAGAGGGAGAAAAAGTGAAAGAACAATGCAAACAATGTTGGTTATGGCAACTGTGTGAAGTATCTCTTATACAAACAGAGAGAATGGATGGTATGCTGCTGTATATAGGTCATCCTTTGAAATAACATTGTGAAGCTCATAGGCTGGACAGCCAGATTTAGTCTTGAGGTAATAGGGTTCACCTCTGAAACTTATAGCAAAACTACATTCAGGCAATTTTGGATTATGGTGTTGGCAACACAGGAAATTCATAGACATTATTATTCCTAGAAACCTTTAAGTAGAAGTTGCATATAGTGTGAGCACAGTAGTAAAATAATTCAGTGGTCTTCTGCTTGGGATATGTTATAGTTTCATTTTAAACCTGTAACTATAGAAAGCAGCACTTAGTCTCTCCAGACACAACTAATAAGTATTGAGAACAGAGAGTATAATTTTGCCAGTTACTGTAGTTTGCGAACATTGTTGAACTGTTATCTGTGTTTGATATTATTTTGTTTTGACACTGGTAATAACAGGCATGCTGACTTATGCCAAGAATAAGAAGATAATAACCTTTAATGCTCCCAGTAGCTAACCTTGCAAAATTATGCATGGATCCCCCTCCCCCCCCCCCCATTTGTTGGTTCAACAATAGAGGCTCACAGCTCATTTACTGTTTACTTCCTGATAGTTGTCAGTGCAGTATAAAACTAAAGGAAGATGAGAGATAGGGAGAATGTGTGTTAGACTAAATACAGTGGGGCTGGGGGAAATGTAACATATAAAAATAGTGCACAGTACAGGCAATATCTGAAAACTTTTTACTGACTTTAGTCAAAGAGCCAAAGTATTTACAGTCTTTGAATGTTTAACCTTTTTATATCGGACTGAAATGTAGATACTATCTGTTAAGCAAGCCTGCTTTGTTTTTTATGTCTGAACAGGCTTTTTCCGTGAAACAGATAAATTGTATGATTCCCCCAGGAAAACAAAGTGCTTACACAGCAGTATTTTTGAGAGATTTCCAGATATCTGCAAGAAAGGTTGAATGTACTCAAAATGAGTGTTGAATTTGTTTTGTTCTTTGTTGTTGATCCGGAATGGTGATTGGGTAAAACACATTTTGTGAATTCATCTTAAAAGATGATGCAGTGGACTCATATTATTGATCTGTTGTGTTGAATGGGCATTTTGAACATGTTTTGGAGCATTTTAAGATACTTTACTGAAGTTAGGAATTGTTTTGGTTGTTTCTTCTAGTTCCAGGCTCAAAGGTACTATTGGAGAAGAACTTGTATGTTACAAGACATTAGAGTCCCTAGCTGATATGACATTTGCAGCCATCAGCGCCTTGTCCTGAAAGTATTCTTGCATTCTTAGATACCATTATGTTCACAAAAAAGAACAAGCTATCTTTTGCTGGATGGACTTAATACACTACCATCTGTTAACAGAGAGACTATAAAAAGAAATTTTGATGACCACCAATATGTAACATAATAATATTTCAACTCCTGACAGGGAATACAGACCTAGCAAATTAAATGCCATTGATTCCAATGGAGTTTGCTCAGAGGCATGTCTGTTTAGGATTAGGGTCTGCATACTTAAACTAGGTGAGAGACCAGAATTCCTGAAACTTTATATTCAAGGATGACATAAAGGAGCATACTGAAATAAGACCAGTGAAAGCTTCTCCATTTTGGCTAGGGTTGTACCACTGTTAACACAGGGTAGTCTTGTGTTCTGTTTCACCCTTGCTCTTTTTGTTAAAGCAGACAACAATAACAGTCATTGAAGTTCTTACTGTTTTCTTTTATGAGGATGATGTTTGCCTTGCATGGATGTTTTGCCCAAGGAGTAGTTTTTCATTAAGAATCTTGAGTTACAAATTTCAGAAAATGTGGTTCATAATGCAAGTGCCAGCAGATAGTTAATTATAGGCAGTACAACATGGAATTATCTTTAACATGATTGAGGTTTTTCTGGCCATAACATTTTCCCCTAAAGCATTGGGTTTGAAAATGGCAGCGTATTCTCTGCATAGATACTGATAGAATGGCAGAGGCGACAAAAATCTGCATTCTGGTTTAGCAGTAGCTGAGGCAAAAAAATGTGCTCTGGTCTCTTTCCATACACACGCACCAACACAGAATATTGTTCATGTTCATCAGATATTCCCTTGCTGTTCCTTCACAGTACATTTTGTTTGATAATGTCTGCAAATTCACTGAAGTATATAAACCTAGTTTTCCTTTTTAATAGCTGTCTCTCCCTGAGTTCTTTGCCAGCCATTTTGTTTTATTGGTTCATCAGCAGTCTTGAAAGAGGCCCAAACAGCTGACAATTCGAGTCTGGTGAATAAAATGTACCCGGTTACTTTTACAATAGAGACAAGCAGCCAAAACGTAGCTGATTAGTTCAGATTAATATATCAGCGCCCAACTCCTTTTTTCTCATTGGTTGTTGGTTCACTTTTGTTACCTGTATCTTCAGCCCTTTTGTCATTGGTCACCTACTTACCTCCCTAACTTTCGCTTAGATTCCTGGATGTTAACACATATACACTATATGAAAAAAAACTTGCAGAATCAAATTTGATTTGATTTGTTCACTACTCCAAAGCTTAATTTATTCACTACTCCAAAGCCTAATGCCAACTTGTCAGCAAACAAATCATTTTTCCAAGTAGCAGAAGTATCTCAAAGTATCCAGACTTTTGACCCAAGATGTTAGAAAACTATCAAACTATGAAGACAGCATCTATCATTATTAATCTGTAATATTGTTGGTATTTGGGGGTCATTTTTTACCCCTAGTTAAATATCTGTCTGTAGTAGGGTTGCCAGTCCCGAGATCCCAGCAGGGATTCCCCTGCTTTTGGGGGCTTCTGCCCTCCACTGGCCAGCAGGCTGGCAGGGGAAACCACACCCCCAAACTTCAACATCTGGGTGCAACATCCCTGATATGAAGATGTCACCCGGAAGTGACACCATTATCATTTAGGAAACATCATGTGTGATACTCTGGTTTGAAGGCAAAACTCTATGGTATATTTGGTCTAAAACCATAGAATTTTGCCCTTAAACCAGAGTGTTGCTGTGCCACGTCACCAGTGTGATGATATCACTTCCGGGTAATGTCATTGTGTCAGTGATGTCCCAGAACGCCCCCCAAATTCCCCTGTTGGTGAGGTGAGGGGACCTGGCAACCCTAGTCTGTAGTGAGGGAAACGTTGTCCAGCGAAGACCTTTATTTGCACCAGCCTGTAGCTGTAATACTCCAGTGATTCTCTCGATCACTTTTTCTTTGCAAAAACTCAAAGGACTTTTGTATTGGAATATAATGCATTGATTAGGACAAAAATTTAATCCAATGGCAAAATCAGTTGACTTTTGAGGGGTGTTTTTTTTCCTGGGAGAGGTAAATGGCTGTACTTTGGAGGCATTGTCCTCTGCACATTAGTAAACAGTACCTTAAGAGGAAAAAGTTGTAGAGCCAGTTATCTAAAACGGGAGGAATTCTTACAATTCTTATAAGTTTATAATGAATCTTAACTACTGCTTTGTTTTCCCTTCAGTAATCTTATTCCTTATTTTCTGTGCTCTTAGTTTTACAGGGATTACTAGACTGCATTCAGTGGCTTTCTTTTTGGTTAACTTCACCTCCTTCTGATTGCCTGCTTAGAATAGTGGAAAGGCCCTGTACTGCCTTAAAGGATAGCAGGCAGGTTGCTTGCTTGAAGAGGCTGGGCTGTGTCTTTTTCTTACCACTGTCCTTAATGAAGAGCAAGCAGCATATTTCATTCAGTGATGCAATCTGGTAAGTTGTCTGTTATGCTTTAAGGAATGGGATGTTCTATTCTTTTGTTAGAGTTCTTGTTGCTAGAAAGGGTGAGATACTGGTACACAAACCCAAGAAAAAGATGAGTTGTGCAAGGACCGGATGTGTGACATAGGGTCTGCCATGACTCTTTTATGGTATTCTTCGTAGTGACAGCAGCTGGTCTTGGAATCATATGGTTATAGCATGGTACTGAATTGAACTGGATATCCCTTGGTTGTTTGTGTCTGGGTGCGAGGGCCTTTTGAGTCCAAGACCTATTGCAGTATTGGATCTCTGAAAGGCCCATACTTCTCCCTTGTAAGGGTTCACTAGCTTTTTCTTGGATGTTATATCTGAGAAGGTGCCCCCGCCCGCAGTACTCCCTGTCCTAAACCATGTTGAATGTTGTATATTTTAACTGTTTATTGTATTTCCCAGAAACTATGGTTGCGGCCACACGAGTGAGATAATCCGGACGGGAATTGACACAAACTTGCGCTGGTGCAATTTGCGCCGCATTTGCACGATCACACAGGTCTGTGGACCTGCAAGGGCAAACCACCGCTGCATAATCACACGCAACTGCGGGCGAGTTGGGGGCTTTTTCCAGCCTTTTTCAATTCGCTTAAATAAGGGATTGATGAATTGTCTCTCCACCCTGGGGGTTGTCCGATGATGTGAATACCGGGGGGGGGGGAGAAAAAGCCTGACCCCCGACACCACACATTTGCACTGGCGCGATCACACAGGGAAAGTCTGGCTCCGGGCTGTCGCAAACCATTTGATACTGCCTTTTCACTGGTAGCTTTTAATGCCAATCCCCGCCGGCTCAAAGCAGCTTGCGACAGTTTGACGACAGTTGTGGGACACTTCCCAGATGTGCTGCTGTGATGATGCCACTTTGAGCCGGCAGGGAATCGTCCCTCTGGCGTCGCAAATGGGTGCGTATGATCGCACCCTATAAGTAGCATTCCATTTTTTTAACAAGGAAATAAGGTGAAAAGTGCTTCACCTTTATAGGTCCCTATATCATCAAAAGTGTGTGTGTGTGTGTATGTATGTATATATATATATATGTTAATATATATATATATATTAATATATATATATGTATATATATATATATGTTAAGTGCCGTCAAGTTGCTTCCGACTTATAGTGACCCTATGAATAATGACCTCCATATGTTCTATCATTAACAGCCTTTTCCAGGTCTCACCATGTCTTCCTTTATGGCGTTAAACCACCTCATATGAGGTCTTCCTCTTTTTCCTGCTGCCTTCAACTTTTCTTGGCATTATTCTCTTTTCCAGTGACGCTTGTCTTCTCATAATGTGACCAAAGTGTGAGCCTCAGTTTAGTCATTTTAGCTTCTAGATCATTCAAGCTTGATAATCAAGAATAATCTATTTTTTGTTATAATCCCTATGAACTACTAATAAGGTATAAAAAGCAAGAACTCCTGTGAACACTTAATAGTTAATGCATAGTTAGTTGTGTAATGAATAGGGTTGCCACATCTGGGTTGGAAAAATTCTGGAGATTTGGGTGTGGAGTCTAGGGAGGGCAGAGTTGGCGGGGGACGTCAAAGGCATATAATGCCATAGAGTCCACCCTCCAAAGCAGCCATTTTCTCCAGAGGAACTGTTCTCTGTAGTCTGGAGATAACTGTAATTCTGGGAGATCTCGAGGCCCTGCCTGAAGTTTGGGAGCCCTAGTAGAGAGTCTGAATTATGTTCTGACTAATGTTCTAAGTGTCTGACTTATGTTCCACCTGCTCCAAAATTCTTTGCAGGAATCACAGTAACCGGCAGTAGGTGCTCCTGTAGAAATTGGTCACCAGTGGCTGCAGTGTATCATCTGTTTACATGAACAAGTCTGTATAACTGTCATTCTTTCCATTTCATTGCTGTTCCATGTCAATACTACTAAATGAATGTATTTCCCTTGCAAACTGCTGTTGTTTAATGCAGGTAAATTACAGTTGTTTGGTTTATACCAGTTGCATTTCTTTCCATCTAGACACAAAATAAATGGCCATCGCTTCAGCATTGTTATGATTATTTGGCTGATCCACTGAGTTCTAGCTTGTTGCTATATTTTGCTTTTGTACTGCATTAAACCCTTTTGGGTGGGCTAGGAGTCTTCTACTTTGGGACAACGATCATCCTAGCCCCGAGGGAGGGGGGGAATGAATCTGTTAATTCCCATGTTGTAAACTGTGAAATTATTTCTGCGTTAGTTCAAAATAGTTTTACATGGAAAAGCTTGTCAACAAACAATAGTCTTTCAAATCAGAATTAAATTAAAATAATACATATTATACATACGTTCAAGTAGTAGTGCTAATAAAAGAGAGAAAATAATTCTGACATGACAAGGAAAACTTTCCACTGAAGTATATTTTTCATTTGGCAAATGCAGTAATTAAAATTAGTCATAGAAATCCACAGATACTAGAGTTTAATATCATAGTTAATGATTTATTTTATGTTAATGACTTTCTGCTGAGGCATAAAAGACTGCTCATAATGGACTCTCAGTGCTGTATTCAGTTGCTAGGGATAATGGGATAATCTTGCCCAAAATTAAGCTTTTTTGAAGTAAATTATGCTGTTATTTTTCAAGTTAACTCTTCACAATTTATTGCAACACTAGTCTTTCAAGACCTGCTTGTATCCTTAATGGAACTGTGTTTTAGAAACATCAGATTCCTTACTAATTAACCAGGTCAGTTAATTGCATTGGAAATATTTGATTTTATGCTTAGTTTTATATTCTAGAGATTAATATTCATGAAGTGAAAGTCTTAAATGTGGTGTTATATTCTGTGCTTCATTCATAGATGTTCTAGCAGATTGCTTAAGGGGCGAGTTGGGGAAAACAATGGTCTTCTTAGAAATTTCTAACTCACAACTGGCTGACCAGTAGTGAAACCTTTTAATTTTGCCCTGGGAAGTTTGCTTTAAAAAATCATTTGATAATTGGTTATAACTAACATTATATTTCACTAACAGATAATTTGCCTACTGAAGTTTGCATTATGTGCTAATCATGTCTAGTGGTTAATAAAGGCCTCCTATCTCACTCCCCTGATGGCTATAAAAGGCTATTATGTTTGTGGCAGCAGTTCAGGTACAGCTGCTGTGTGTTAATAATGCATCATTGTCCCACTAATAAACACAGGAAAGGTCAGCACCTCCAAGCACCTAAAACACCTATTTTCTTTCCAAAATATTTATTAACACCTTAAAAGCATATCTGTTCATTTCTGTTAGTTGTACATGAGTTAATGACACTCCTAGAGTCTTGTGTTTCAGAGCTTTTGACACCCCAGTTGTACTGTGGATTGATTTGTGTGTGATGCAGCTACTTCTGTGCTCCTTTCTGTTTGTTTGTTTAGCAACCTGTGTTATGTGAATATTGGCCTATATATGGTACAATTAACTTGTGATGCTGCTTGATGTGAGGGGTCAGTTTTGACTTGGATGATTTAAGATCACAGGACAAAAGGGTCTTTCTACAATACTTAGACTGTGGAAGCCTGTTGTAATCATGGCTAAAAATAGAGAGAAACTAATTTGTGTATGTGAGCACTGGTAGGGTGTGGACTGGATTCTTGCATCTGCAAATGTACTGCATTTTCTTTAGGCTTCAACTTTGTACAGTACACTACATGCCAGTAATCTATTTATTGCTAACATATTCCCTTTTGGCAGGGATTGCTGTATTCATAAAGGCTTTATAAAATATATTTTCTCCAAACAAAGAGGATTCACATGGGATTTCCATTTTGCCAAGGAAACATGCAAATCAATAGGGCAGCACTTATCTGCATTGAAATTAGGTATGCTGTAATTTATGGACATAGCAATATTTTTTACCCCTTTTTCCCATAGCCTAACATTCTGTAAGGTAACCCTAGTTATGTTTCCTTGGAGAGAAGCAACTGAACAAAATCTCATTTTCATATCATGTGCTATTGTATTATGTTTTCTGTTACTCATTTTGATACCTCCTGCATTTTCTACCCCCTCCCACTTGATTTGGAAACAAATGTTCAGAGAGCAGAGACATTTAACACTGTTTCTATCATCAAGAGAAATGAGAAAAGCCTGCCTAACTAAAGGAGTTTTATTTGTGCTATACAAGGCACACAACAGTTCATTTGTCATGCTTTAAATATATAATACAGACAATAAAATATGTACAGGCACAGTTGTGATATATGTAGTGTCTGGCCCCATTGCTATTGTTCATGGTCTCTACGGTTGTCATACATTGTTCTTTGCACATCATACCCTTACAGAAGAATTTGACACAATTTCTGCTACAGCATTTTCATTGCACAATATACATGAGTTTGACAGGGTGTGTTGAGGACAACTCTGGCAAGCAATTGATATTTTGAAGTGGCAAGCGTTTCAGCAGCTGCTTGCTTGTGAAAAAGGAATGATAAGATATACTGTATTGTTAGTTTCAGGCAAAGCATTAAGGTTTAAGCTCTGTAAAAATGTACACATTATTCGTCAGTGGTGAAGCAAGCCTTTTATGTTTTTTAGAGCTTAGCTGCCTGGCTGATGTGAACTAGAATGACATTGGTTTAATGGTCAGTAAATGAATGGGAGTACTTTGAATTTGAACTGCTGCCAATTTTGCACCAACAAAGAGACTGACAAAAGAGAGATTTTATGTGAAATGCAAAGCACAAGAAATGTTTTCAGCAGGGGGAGGGGAGGCAAGTAGGAAAAACTCCGAAAGGGAATAATTTTAAGGCAGTGTTTTAATAAATGATACATATAATTTAACAGTTTATCATAATACTCAATGGTTATAGACCTGAGCTTCTCCAATTAATGCTCTACAAAACCTGTTGTGTGTCTTATTCAATCTTTAGAATATATTTATATGGGATTTACAGAGTATGTTTTCCTAAATAGCCTACTGTGCCCTGAAGGGCTGTTGGCAGAACATTAGAGTTGTCCACTGCTGGAGTTTCCAGCCATCTCTCCCTCTCTGGTAGTGTGAAAATGTAGTTTAATCAGTTGTGGCACTTTCAGTGTGTAACGTTCATTAGCAAGGCAATTTGTCATGACTGCTAATAGTCAGGATGCATCTGCTCGCTTTCTCATTCAGTGACTGTAGTAGGTAAGATAGCAAATATTTCAATTTCAGAAGTTAACTTTTACCAAATTGTAATCTGTCGTGTGTGTATGTGTATAGGTGGCAAATTAACAAGCAAATATGTACTTTGCCCTGCTTTTTATGGATTTATTTCCATAAAGCATACTAATGCTATTAAAGGAAAGCATTCTTTGATTGGATATTAAACAAAGTGTGAGTTACGGGTGTGGTGTTATCTGCATTAATCTGAAGTATTTTACAAGCGTAATACTTCTTAGAGATTCTCAAAATTTAAAATTCATTGACTTGCAGTAGTTCTATGATAATGGCTTTGTGTATATAATCTTGTACCCAACAGTTTCTGACTTAATTGGATTGCTTTGCTGGTTGTACATTAACTTACCAAGTTTGTTAGAATGCTAGAAACTATTTTCTTTCTTGCATGTAACAATGTGACAAAAATATAATTAGGAAAACATTCTCTAACCTAAATAAACTATCTTGTAATCATTATTCTAAAAGTGAAAGGTTAACTTATTTTTGTTAGACTTTCCTCCTCATATAGAGATTACTGTCATGCAACACAGAAGTTCTATGAACATTCTTTATTTTAATAAAATTGATTTTTTTTAGACACTGAATCCAATCCTGATAAAATCTATTCCTGCTGATAACAAAACTGTTACTGTTTAAGTTCTCATTTGGCAGTTAGTTTGTACGCTTCACTGAATGTTGTCAAAAAGGCTTTTCTCTTGAGTGACAGCCTTGTAGGAATGTGAATGGAGATTTTAATTGTATATCATGTGTGCATATCAGACCAAGAGGATTCACTGACTCTGCTTCGCTCTCTCTCTCTCTCTCTCTAATTTTTGCAGGTCAGCCCTACCAAAGATACTTTAAAGTATAATCAATTGACATTTTGCTTAAAAACTCAGTTGCTTAGAATAACTTTCAGGTTGCATATTAGTAAAACATTCCGTTATAAATATGAGCCTTCATTTCCCCTGTAAAGTGGATGGAGAATACCACATGTAGTAGATCACTACCCTACTTACAAAGCTAGCTTAGAAACATAAAGCCCCCAGAAACTTTAACCGAGGCCTACTGTCCTTCAGTAACTGTGCTTTCAATGCACTAATCAGTATATCAGTTAAAGTAGATGGATTTAAGTAAACTGGAGAGTGCATTATCTTGAATGAGGGTTGAGTTGGTCTAAATGCTGTATTGCTGAATTATCTGGGATGAAGTCTATTATGCGCAGTGGGACTCTGTTCTGAATATATGTACTTTGGTACATAAGAATAGCTTCAGATGTTACAAATTGTGTTAGGAGAAGAAAGCAGAAATATTTTATGATCTTCTGGTAAAAATGTTTCCAGTTATGGAGCCATCACAAGCATCTTGCATGGGAAAAGATGTAAAAGTTCTGCTTTGGGTGCTGTAAACGAGCATGGATAATTGGAAGTAAGAGTTATGGCCTCTTCCACATTCACATTTTTG
Organism: Lepidodactylus listeri; assembly: GCA_029233225.1. Lineage (NCBI taxonomy): Eukaryota > Metazoa > Chordata > Lepidosauria > Squamata > Gekkonidae > Lepidodactylus > Lepidodactylus listeri. Next base: position 54,399,869 of record JARCFY010000006.1, read on the forward strand.
TCACTCATTTGTCCCTATTGCTTTGGGTTTCCCCCACTTTTCCACATATGTTTTGCTCCCTCTGGGACTACTAGAGAGAGAGCAAAGCACACTGGGGGAGGGAAGAAACCTGAAGCAATAGGGTCACACAAGTGATGAAAATCAGAATGCTGAAGAGCCCTATGTTTCCTGTTCCAGCAGTTCATGTCATAATATCCAAAATCCATATCACAGGATTCAACATTCATATAATTTTAGAAAGGTGGTAATTGCAACACACACAGCTCACATAGTTTATAGGGTTTACATTTTATACAGTGTATATTGGCCCTAGACAGCCCACATCAAAGTTGCCAGCTCTTGGAGGCCAGAGCCTGCCCACCCGAGCTCAGGAACATTGGGGTCTTTGATAGGGTTGCCAGGTCCTACTAGGCTGCCAGTGGGAGGATCCTGCCTCTCCTCTGGGATCTTCTGGCATGAGTGCTTTGCGAGTGTGCAACGATGAAATCACCCAGAAGTGATGTCATCACATCAGAGACATCGGGGGTATGTGTGTGTGCTGCTTTAATTTTTGAGTAAAACTTCGATGTGATAACATCACTTCCAGGTGACATCATCATGTCAGGGACATCGCAGGGTGATATGTCTTTTCAGGGGTGGGGCTTCCCCCACCGAACAGCTGGAACCCCAAAAATTGGCAGAACGCCACCCAGACAAGGGGTCTGGCAACCCTTGTCAATGAGTGGAGTTCAACTGAATCATGACATAGAGCGTATATGCCCAGAGGGTAGAGTTGAATGGTCGAAGGGTGGAGCCAACAGAAAATATTAATTCATCTATTGTACTCGTCTACATCTCTCTCCACCTTTTCTGTCTGAGTGAGGTGACATCAAGAGAGGAAAAAAAGCATGAAGGAGAGTCATAGACAGTTGTAGTGTTTAAAGAAACTGCTTCTGAGGCACTGAAAAGCCTCTATGAAAATGAAAGAAAAAACATTAGTTGCAAGCCCAGTGCTGCAGTGATGTTGAAGGTACAATGCAGCAAATTCCTTTGCCCTAAAAAGTAATAAAACAATTAAAATTGGTTCCTGTGTATCCTAGGGTGGTTTCCATGACAGGAATGATCTTTGTCATCCTCAGTCAATCTCTCTTCTTCTCTTTAAGCAGACTGCTTGGAAATTAATTGTGTCCACATTCATGGCAAATCACATTTTGTTGCTTCTCCTGAATTGCAGACTACAGGTTGCCCCCTTGCATCAAAATCAGAATTCCAAATCCAAGGCTTTATCCTAATTGAGAATCTTTATGGCAAGGGAACAAACTTGAAAAAGGATCAGAAAAAAGGGGGCAGATAAAGGTAGATTGTTTGGTAGGCAGGAAAGAAAAAAGCCAGTAAAGGGGAGAGACTATGGAGGATTTCAAGAAAAGGAAAGAAGAAATAGAGAGGGAGAAAAAAATTAGATAACCCTGTTTGCCCTTGTGGGTTTCCTACCTAAATATCTGATTTTCAATATAGCCTCATCTGTGGATACTTAAGTCCAGAAATTGGGGGCATGAACAGACACACCAAATCTTCCTGCAAACCCCAGGTTTGCACAAAATACTGAAATCTGGAAAAAAAATACATTGGGGGTTAGACCTCCCAAATGATAGAAGATGTGTCTATCGCTTTAAGAAATGGATGCCATCTGGGACCTCAGTGGTTATTGTGGCACAATCATATTGCCAGCCTTCAAGGCTTATTTTCTGTCAGTAAAAGGCAGAGGATGGGGCAAGGTCTCTCCAGCTCCCCTTCCTCCTGCCCTGGAGGGAGGACTTACTGGGCCAGTAACTACCAGGTGACTCAGTACCATTAAAATTGCACAACCCACCTAGGCCCATCAGCAGCCTCCTAGCAACTCATTACTATTTGACAGCAGCCACTGTATGAAAGCCAGTGTGATGTAGTGGTAAGAGTATCAGACTAAGATCTGGGAGACCCAGGTTTAAATCCCCACTCTTCCATAAATGACCTTGGTCCAGTCACCACACAGAGTTGCTACAAGGATAAAATGTAGGAGAGGAGAACAATATAACTGTTTCAGTTACCTACTGGGAAGGGTATAATTGAATTAAATGAATATAGCTGAAAACTAGGGGGCAGGAAAGGTTGGTGGGTATGGAGGAAGCAGGGAAATGTAGGAGGACACGTGGGCTGCCAGGAGGAGAGAAAGAGGAATTAGTGTAGAGAGGGGGACTGAGGGGAAAATGAGCTATTCCCCACAAGTTCCTTTAAGTTCTTGTGTCCTTAAGAAGCTCTGCTAATATAGAAGTCTGCTTTACCTGAAGAGGTGAAGTATCCTTTTTTAAAATCTGGCAAATGGTTATAATCAGCATTACCTACAATAATTCTAGGAATCTGCTATTTTCTTAACATGTGCAGTCAGATTATGGTAGCCCCTCATAATGATGTAAGAACTGACCAACACCCTTACAGCTCTTGCTGCATCTTAAATATACTGTTTGCATGGGACCACTCTCAGGAGCTCTTCCTCAGTTCATTCTCATATTGTACTTTTATCATCATGTATTTTAAATTGAATCCAGTGCCAATAAATGGTTTCTTCTCTTCAGTTTAAAATTTTTAATATGTTCCAGTATTTATAATGGCTGTAAGTGGCATGTATATGTGTTCACAGTTATATCAGTAATGAAATGAAACCATTTCATGTTAAAAGAAAAACAAGAGTGTGTTCAGTACTGCATGTACCCTTTGCATGTTTTCAATCTATATCTCTAAATTAGGTATCACTTCTGTAATGTCTTTCCAACTGCTGTACTCTAAAATTGCCTTTTGTACAGGGTAACTGATGAATGAGTCACTCCAAAGTGATGGTTGCACAGTTACATTTAAATGTTAAGTATTGTGCTGCAGGTGATGTCCACTTTTTTGTTTAGATGGGAACTCTGTCTGTTGCTGAGAGACAGAATATCCAGAAATACATTTGAATGTAGTAACAATTGCACAGTTTATGTTTAATATTGTCCTGATACCCATATCTAGGCCTTTTTTTCCCATCGCTTGGGGTTTTTAGAAAAAAACTTACAGTGATGGTATTATTTGATGTCCTACACTTCATTCAGTTGGCCTTAGTCATCCATGGCAAATCCAAGGTCACCCAGCAAGCGTCATTATAGAGTGGGAATTTGAACTGCATCTTCCAGATGTTAGTCCAACCTTCTAACCACTACACTGCTGGATATCCCAGTTGTCCTTGGCTTTCATGCAGATATTAGTGTAGTTGGACCCCTAGGTTGCAGTCAGATGACAGGCTTAGCGCGGTCTGGCATCACCTCTAATTTATCTGGGTTTCTTAGTAATGGAGCGTTTTGATCAGACATTACCCCCAACCGACCTCACCGTGTGTTCACCCTGTGGTTGATCAATCAGACATGGCAGCCATGGAGTAGGGCGATTGGGCAGCTTTAAAAAAATTATTCTTCTTTTGTGCATGCACACAAACACTTATTAGAAGCAGTGTTTCAAACTCCTGGCAGGATGGCGGCAGCTGTTGGCCAGTGGGATTGCTGGAGGAGCAGCTGGAATATGTAGTGCAGCATGGGGGAAGTATTTTTAAAACTGTGCTTTTGAAAAATTCAGTGTTTCAAACATTACAGAGCCAGGAGGAGGGAATAGAGAAACCTTATCCTGTGTCCTGTGTGCTCCTGGCATTTTTATTTAAAAGCTTGAAGTGAAGCTGGCATCACAGCCAGGCATCATTCTCAGCCTGCCTCCCTGCCTCCCTCTCTGAAAGGACTCATCTTTTCAATTAACTCCTTCCAAACCTCATGTGATGCAAAGCATAGAAAAAAAGCTGAAATACACAAGTGTCTTTGGAAGTTTTTTTTAAAAAAGAAAACACAGTTGAAGCTTCTTGTGTGTGTGTGTGTGTGTGTGTGTGTGTGAATATGCAGTTATGCACACCTCGCTAACTTCCTTTTAAAAAAAAGCCCCAAACTGGAAGAGAACGTTCAGACTTCCCAAACAGCTAGAGAGCACGATGGATTGATCAGACTTCTGGAGATGCGGTGTGAGACTGCTGACACCAGAAAGGACCCAACTTTCCCTGGTGTCAAATAACTCCAACTCAAAGACCGGTGAGAACGGGGTGCCAACATCTGGGGGCAGGAGACAGATGTTGGTGTCTGATTGTGCATTTTAAATCCAGAAGGGAACAGCAACGACACCAGATCCAATGACTTGTCTGATTTCAGCCCTAGTTTGTTAGAAGACAGTGGTGCAAGCCAGTGTTCCCTCTAAGCTAAGTTAGTGTGAGCTAGCTCACAGTTTTTTAGCCTCCAGCTCACACATTTTTGTCTTAGCTCAGGAAGGATGGCTCCAGAGCAAACTAATTTATGTAGTAGCCAAATCGCTCACTCACAACTTTAATGCCAGTAGCTCACAAAGTGGAATTTTTGCTCACAAGACTCCATAGCTTTGAGGGAGCATTGGTGCAAGCTGCACCGTTTGTGCTGAATGGCAGTTAATTTTCCTGCATTCAAGAAGTTTTAATGCCTTACACTCAGTAAAAACCATGCTAGATACTATAGAGAACAACCAATGGGAGGGTTAGAGGTATTGGTAGGTGGCAGCCATGATAGCTATCATTTTCACATTCGGAGGAAGTATAATTCAGATTATCGGACACTCATGAAGGCCACAGCTGTTGTCCACGATGTCCTATTTCTGTTCAGGTTTGCCACTGATGAAGGCCATGTTCAGCATGTTCCGATCAAATAGAACAGTGTTTATCTTCGTAGTGCGAGGATACCGGAGAGTAGATTCACATAGTAACCCTAACCTGTAAATTCTTCCTACAGTTAGCCATAGTTATGATTGCTTTTAGTGGGTCAGGAGTACTTAGATGCATGACACACCCCCCCCCCGACTTATACTTGCAGCGGAGGCTTCGCTGTCAACAGACAACTTTGTCATATCTATTAAAAGGTGTTGCTGGGTTTTATGAGCAAAACTTCAGAAAGAACCTTTGTTTAAAACTTCCAAACTGTTTGAATTGTCTGCAACTTCTAAATTACTTGAATCTACTTGAGACCTCTGTATTATATGAAAAGTTACCGTATTTTTCGCTCTATTATACGCACCTGACCATAAGACGCGGGGGGAGGATCACACCCTCCGCGCTGGTCAGGAGGCCTCAGCCGGCAGCGTCAGCCCAGCTGCGGCCTCGCGCAAGCCGCGAGCAGCGGCGGCGGCACTGGCGGCCCAGCGGCGGCCTCACGCGAGCCGCGGGCATCAACGGCGGCCTCGCGTGAGCCGCGAGCTGGCAGCAGCGCCCTCGCGCGAGCATCAATGGTGGCCTCGCACGAGCCGTGGGCATCAACGGTGGCCTTGCGCGAGCCGGCGGCAGCGGCCTTGCGCGAGCCGCGAGCATCGGCGGCAGCCTTGCACGAGCCAGTGGGGGCGGCCTCGCGCGAGCCGTGAGCTGCAGGGGCGGCCTCGCGCGAGTGGCAATGGTGGCCCAGCAGTATTCGGACCGTAAGGCGCACGCACTTTTCTCCCCACTTTTTTGGGGAGAAAAAGTGCGTCTTATGGTCCGAAAAATACGGTACATCTTTGTTCTTCAGTTTTGAGAAGTTTTTTTAGACATATACTTTGTCATGTAGTACATAGTATGTATGTTGACATACATCTCTTTAAAATTCTATAAACTGGCAATGGAAAACATGGTGGGCAGTATGGCAAGACTGTAGGGATGCTCAGTAAATTTAGTTTCCCCTGAAGGAAAAAGAAGGTGAGCAGGAAGAAGGAAAACTAAGTTTAAAAATCTACCTGATGCTTGTACATTATTTTTAGAAAATGGCTTTAAAATGTTGTATAATATTGTTCATAGTGTTGCTGAGTTTGAAGACTGTTGATCTGAATCAATATAACAGTCAATTTATGTGGTTAAAAAAATCAGTGACTGATTAGCATGGGGCTAAATCTCACAAACAGTACTAATTTTAAAAACGCTAATTAAAAAATAACTGTTTCCAGCCTACAATTTTATTATTATTTATTTATTACATTACATTTATGAATCGGCCAGTCCCTACTATTGTAGGGCTCTGGGCAATATACAACATGATAAAAAAAATTAATTTGCAGAGTCCGAGTAACTATAGTTAGGTGTTGCCATATCTGTGGTTGACATCAAGTATTCAGGCCCAGAGCCCAATGGACTTGAGCCTTCTCTTGCAGCTTCTGGATCACAGAGAACTGGCTGAAGGGCTCAGTTCTTGCTGTGTCCCTAGGCACTGTGTGACCCTATACTTTTTGCATGTCTAAACCCTCAAGAAGGCTGTACACAATGAATGCTTTATATGTTATATGTTAGGAACCACAGGTCAGGAAATATTTTCTTGGAGAAGAAATCTATATATTTATATTGTTGTGCTCATCATCGGTTTAAGACAGTGATATTTGTAGCTTGGGAACCACATACGGCTCTTTAACATGCATCCCCAGGCTCTTCAGGATACTGTTCCCCAATGTGGTACCCACTCTCATGTTTCAGGAAACTGGGCCAGGCCATTGTTTGGTAGGGCCTGGTAGTTGACAGGTAGTTTGTACCTTGAAACAGCTACCGCCAGAGGGACTAGAGGATGGATAAACTGCAAGGCTTCATGAGCTGCATGCTTTGTGCCATGGATGGACGTAGAGCCCATATTCTCCACCATCCCCCACCATTCTCTGGTTATATAGATTTAATACTAATAGTTATATTTTATGTTTGTATGCTTGGTGGGATGGTGCACAGTGCATGCAGTAGTCATGTGGGTCTTTTGGTAATTGAAAATGTGGCTTTCCACAAAGTGCAAAATGAACACCGTGGAATAATTTCAATATTACTGATATTTTGTATTTATTTCAGACATTTATTTGCTGCTGCTTTAGAGATCTGCTCAAGGTGGCTCACAAAATAGCACGATAACAATATAATAACATTAAAATGTATTACTGTTAAAACACCAGAAAAATAAAAGCATATAAAATACTTCTATATCTCTTTCTTTTCCTTATTTATACCATGCATTTTAGTCCAGTTTTATGCCCTAGCTGTAGGTGCCATTGGCCCGTGTCCTATAAACATATAGATGAGTTTGAAAGGTGATAAGGGTTATTTTCAGTGGTATAAAATAAATAGACATTGTTTCAGTTAACCCATTTGGCTGTACAATAATGTTAAGCACTGACTGGTGGTTCTTATTAAAGCACAATAGCACAGTACATATGTTGGAAGTATCACTATTCAGTAAATGTTGATGAATTATTTTTTTTAAAAAATAGTAGTTGTGCTATTTAATTTGGAGTTAATACTTTCCCAAACAAATGTGCTGTCATGTAGCTGGGCAAATGCACAAAAATGCCATTAACTTGTTTAGACTTCAAGGCAGTGATGTATGTGACAATGTCTGTGAGTTGTCTTTTCATATACCACAAACTACCTCATTTGCCAAATATGGCTATAGTCCTTTGTCTGTATCAACTGATAATGGCATCTTTTATTCATCATGTATGATTTTGTTTGTAACCATTAATATTATGTCCAGTAATGACCCTGCTGAGGAAACTGCAGACTAATGCACACTCTTGATTATATGTTGTTTTGTAAGGCCTTGGATTTATCCCCTTGTAATCAATAGGCACAGGATTATGACATTTGGATTGTAGAACAAGTGCTGTAGAGTAAAAATTTATGTTTAAAATATTGCTGTTAAGATCAGTATTCATCACTGTTCATTTCATCAGCAACATATTTTTTCTTCTTTGACCTTCTGGAAAAAAATAGAAACAAAATATATTAATGTAATTGACATTACTTGTCAAAAACTGTGTTTGTTTCTTTGATGATAAAAGTTTTATCCCCTTGATTAAATTTATGTTTATATTTGACATTTTCTTGGGTACATAAATTCACATGACAGTTAGAGTCCATGCACTCCCAGTACCTAGTGCCAGGTTGAGTTGAATTTGGACACATCACATAAATAAAAGTGGTTTTATGTTTCACCTTCATCTGGTAGGTAAGCACTCCACCTTTTCTTGTGAAACATAATCGCTTTTGACATGGCAAAATTAGATCCTGGCTATTTATTATCTGCTGAAATCAAAAACCATAACTGTAAAACCATGTGGCAAGTCCATTGGAGCAGCTTGCATGCAGAGTGCAGAAGAAGAGACTGTACAATTTTTAGCTCAAGGTGATTTTCTCTAACACCCAGAGCATTTTAATTAATTACCCTGAAAGATTGAGTAAATTATTATTTGAATATTTTATGGCATTTCATGTTAACATTTCAAGGACAAAGTGCATTACTTTGCTTTTCAACAATGTTTCATCTGTCAGAATATATCTTCTGAATTTATGTAGTATACTACGCTGTAAAGGATAGTCAGTTCTTGAGCACTATGAATTATTATTAGGAGCCAGAGTTATATTTGATGTACTAGAATAGGAATTAATATTTATGCATGCATTGTTTGGACCTGAAAATTAATAGCAGTAGAACCCTTGTCTGTTCTTGTGGTTCAGATTGCATTTGTCTATTTGTGGGTTTTAATCAATTCGCCATGGGGTTTTCCTGTTGTGTTCCATAAAAATACTGTTCATAACTCTTTTTCCAGACTATACTACTTACCTTTCAGTATTTCACAGGTCAAAATGGGGACATTCCTGTGGATGAATCGGCAGCATTTATGGGCGGAGTCTAGAAGCACAGAAAGGTCTCCGGCATGTAGTGGCACAGCTAACTCAGTCCATACTCAAATGGGTCAGAAGCTGAATTCAGGAACTAAAACTGCATGGAAGTGGGTAGCTCGAAATGGAAAAGCATCTATTTAAGTCATACTTATTTATCTGGCCTAGAGGCTTGAGTGTTGGACTAGAATTTGGGAGGCTGTGGGCAGAACAAGATATTACAGCACCCATGGGTCTGCCCTGTGGATGTTACCTCCATTTTACAGCTGAACTCAGGCCATTTAAAAATGCCAAGAGGGCCTGATCCTGATTGAGCCACATTGTGATGGAACCAGGTGCTCTTGTTCCCTCCATGCCTTTTCAAGTGCTGAAATATAACACTTGATAAGGCACCAGGGGCAGGGGGGAAGCCCTTTGCCCCACCACATTTTAAATGGCCTGAGTTCAGCTGTAAAATAGCAGCAGCATCCACAGGTCAGACCAGTAGATGCTATAACATCTAGTTGTGCTCACAGATTCAAATCTGCCTTGGAAGCTCACTAGGTGACCTTATACCAGCCACTCTCTCTCAGCCTAACCTCCTTCACAAGGTGGTTGTTAGGATAAAACACAGAACGCAAGAACAAAGTTGTAAGCTACTTTGGGTCCCTATTGGAGACAAAAGTCAGGTAGAAATATCTAAATATATATTTATCATGTTTAATGATATATTGCATTTTAAAAGAAACCTTGCCATCACAGTGGAAGAAGGCAATTCTATTAAAATATTTATTTCAATTCTTTAAATAAAGATATGTGTAAAAAGTTTTTTTTTGAAAGCCATTCCCTTACCCCAATTCCCACTGTCTTTTATTCCTTAACCCTGGAAATGTCTGCTCTGCAGCCCTTGGTTTGCTCCAGCCTTTAATGTACTGGAGAAGGAAGTAGTCAATAAGGAATGTATCTAGTTCATATTTAGTATTGAAGCTTTTGGAACGTAAGTTCAGGGACAGAAAACCAAGACATTCATTTTATATATATATATATATATATGTGTGTGTGTGTGTGTGTGAATTTTTTTGCATGCTTCAGGAACTTACATAGTTATATGATTTGAATTTATGTAGTATGTAAGTGGCTTTTTTGTCTCACTATAACCTGTGTGGCATCAAGCTACAGGGATGTATTTACTCCTTGAGGGAAAAGCAAGTTTATGCTGCCTACTCTGTACTACGGCTTGTTTAATAATTATTATTATTGTTATTGTATAGGATTGTGTGTAGAATAGCCAGGAGAGCCTAAGATTGTCTGGCAGTCTGAAGTTCTAGCTCTTTTAGCATTATGCATCACTAGGTGGAGAGCTAGATGTTTTTAAGGCAAGAGACATTTCAGAGGTGGTTTGCATTACCTGCCTCTGTGTCACGACTCTGGTATTCCTTGGAGTTCGCACTTCCAAATACTAGCCAAGGCCGACCCTGCTTAGCATCCAAGATCTGACGGAATCAGGCAAGCCTATTGTCACACGAGTCGCTGGAGCTGGCCTCGCTTTCACCTGACTCACTGGCCGCGCCTTGCATCGCCACCTCGTCCGTGCCCACCCCCAGGCAGCCAGGGCCTCAGATATGGCACAGGAGGGGAGAGTTAAGTCACCACTCCCACTCCCTTGTGCCTCCTGGTGGAATTCTCTTTCCGCTCTCTCTCTGGGGTCACATCTCATCCGCACTCAGGCCTCTCCTCCCCGGCCCCTTGTGGCTGCCTTTCTTTTATACTTCCACCTCCCGTTCCCTCCCCCTTGCTCATTCCACTGCCCTTCACCCCGCCCCCCTTCATAGCTGTGGACGCTGACTTCTGAGGGCTACTTCCGGTTCCACCCTGCCTTTCCTCCCCTACTGCCGGGCATGCCACTCGGGTCTGCGTCCTGGCTGGCCTGGCGTGGTCTGCCCCCGTGCCTGGTCTTCCTCCTCTCCCGGCCCTGCTGCTGATGTCTGGGTATGCAGCTGCCTCTGCTGGCCCTCTCCGGGCTTTCGCCGCGTCTCCGTGAGCCGGTGAGGCACTGCCCGGCGACTCTTTCCCCCCTTGCTCCCTTTGACTGCCGCAGCCGCAGGACATGTCGCCCCGGCCACTGCAGCATTCCCGGGGACCCTGCTGCCAGCCCTCCGGGCGGGGACCGGAGCCGACAACGTCGCCCCTGCCGCCCTCCCCTCGCTGCCCCTGCTGGCAGCGGTGTGTAGGCTACGTCCCAGCTCCCCCATCTCTTTTTTGTGGGGGCCGATAAGCTCGGGGGTCGGGGCAGGGTGTGTTGTGAGGCCGGGCGGCCGGTTGTCGGGGTCTCCTGAGCCCACGATAGTCCCGCCATCGGGACACCTATCTTGTTTAAAATAGATATGAATCTGGATTTCCACTTTAACAAGCATATATCAAGCTGAAGCTCAGAGTGGGTACCACAAAGAATGAATCCTCTTCCTCCCAGGGCTATTTTTTGGCCGGAACACACAGGAATGGCGTTCCGGCTGGCTCCTGTGCCTGCCCTGCCTCTCCCCGCCGCCTGGGTCCTGCCTCCTTGTCTACTCCTGCTTCTTCTGGGGCCGGCGGAGTACTCCTGCCATGCCTGCCTGGGCGCCAGCAGGCTGCAGCCCAGACAGCAGAGGCACAGCAGCGGCGGAAGGAGCAGCAGGGCATAGGCAGAGCTGGCCATCCCACCCGCTGCCGAGGGGAGCAGGGAGCTGTTCCAGAGGGGCCTCCCAAGGCTTCCTTCCCTTTCCTCTGTCATCCAGGAGAAGAGGGAACAAACAGCCACGCCTCCAAGCATGCGCGCTGAAAACCACACGCTTTACAAGTGGAGTGAGTGGCCCTGCACTGCCTTCCTGCTTAAAGAAGCGCCCCCCCCACTCCTACAAGTGCTCATTAGACCCCCGATGAGTGAGCTGGTGGTGGGAGCTGTCTGTAGAGGAGCTGTAGCCACCTAGGACACCACACATCTGAATGCAGACTCTTACTCTGAGAACTCATCAGAGTTGCTGTGCACCATGGGGCTTTGGAGAAGGTAAGATCCCCAGAGAAGCGGCTGGCTAGCTGCGGGGGGGGGGGGGGCGATTCTTGCCCCTATCTATGCCTCAGCCTTTGGAAGAGCCGTGGGAGGAGTGAAGGATGCAGTCACAAGCTCCTGTTTGCACTCCAGCCTTACACAAAACTTTGTAGGTCTTAAGATGGCACTGGAGTTTCTAGGCTCCAGCTTCCTTGCCTTGTATACTAAGACTTGTTTGCTCCCAGGAGAAGCAAATGGCTTGGGGGTGGGGGTGGATTCTTGCCCCTATCTATGCCTCAGCCTTCGGAGGAGTTGTGGAAGGAGGGAAGGATGCAGCCACGGGCTCCTGTTTGCACTCCAGACTTGCACAAAACTTCGTTGCTCTTAAGGTGGCACTGGAGTTTCTAGGCTCCAGCTTTCTTGCCTTTATTAACACTTGTTTGCTCCCAGGAGAAGCAAGTGGGTGGATGGGGGGATTCTTGCCCCATCTATGCCTCAGCCTTTGGAGGAGTTGTGGAAGGAGGGAGGGATGCAGCCACGGGCTCCTGTTTGCACTACAGCCTTGAATACAACTTTGTTGGTCTTAAAAGGTGGCCCTGAAGTCTTGATTCCAATTTTGTTTGCTTTTTCTATGAATTAAATATGGAAATGGTCTTTAGGGGAAAGTTGGGAAGCAATCAATATGGCTGTATTAATTACAACAATTCATAACCCAAATAAATGCAGGATCCTAGTGTAGGAAATATAAAGATGTTTACAAGAGACAAAGGCATTTGATCCTGCAATTTTAAGCTGCAGATAAAAATAAATAAAGTGTAGACTCTTCTGGAAATATCCTGAGCTGGGATCAGTTCCCACATGCAGACCATGAATTAGTGATGCAGAATATAATTTTCCTCTCTGTGTTTGAGTGCATTCCTTGATCATGTTTTATAGCCTGATAATAAATGGCTACAGGAAGGGGTTTTTTGATCCTCCCCCCTCCCCACCATGCAAAGCCTGACTGCAAAGGGTCTGGGGAAGGGTAAGCTTGAACATTCTCTTGTGATCAATTTCCTGTGCTCTCCCTTTAGAACTTGCTGTTCAGAGCTGTTGGGGAGTGTACCACCTCATCCCTACCCCAGTCTTGTGATGTTACTTGCTGTTGTTATTTGAGCACCTCTTTACAATATCCAAAGATTGTTCAGGGCTCTATATTTTTCTGTGGCATCTCCAGTTAAAAGGGCCAGGCTGTATGTGGTATGAAATACCTCAGCCTGAGCCCCTGGAGAGCTGCTGCTAGTCTGAGTTAATGATAACAGACTTTGACAGACCAAGGGTTTGATTCTGTATAAGGCAGCTTCATATGTGTTCCACTTTCCTCAGTGCTCCACCCCACTAAAAGTTTCCTGGCCATGAGCCTTCGCTGAGGCTTCCTCCCTCTCTTCCATCTCTCAGTGGCTCATCTGGAAGTGCTAGGGGTGAGCTCGCCGAGGGGTCCTTCCTCCCCTTCACCTCAGACTGCAATCAGGCCCAGAGCAAAAACTGGCATCCTCTGCCGCAGGAGCTGTGCGGGGGCAGCTGCCAGCAGGGCTTCTGGAGCTGCGCCACTGTTGTTTCCAAACCGAGGATGGCTCCCCTGTCCCACTGCCAATTTTGAGGGGACAACAACAAGATAAACAGAATAAGAAGCAAAAGGGGAGTGTGGCTGGATGACCATACTTCTGGTAACATGGGGGCATGGCTTAATATGCTAATGAGCTGTGTTGTCAGGTGTGGCCTTGTATGCTAATGAGTTTCTGCTGTTGGGTGTGGCCTATTATGCTAATGAGTTCCTGTTGGGCTTTTTCTACAAAAAGAGCCCTGCTTCCTCCTATAAGTCAGATGTGCAGAACTGGGGATTACAGCACCCATGGGTCTGCATGGTACATCTGAGGGGAGGCTGTATGAGACAACTTCTCATTTGTAGTCCCTTGATTCTAGTAATCACTAGTAAACACTTCACTGGTTTCTGGAACCAAGAAATAGTCGAGTCATCACACTGTAAATCTCTGTTATGAATGTGCAAACACTTCCCCTTTCTCTTTGCATTAGGAATCTCAAACAAATTGTGTGAAAGTTATACATACAGGTGGCTAGGGCTGCTATACGCATATCTGACAGGGGCAGGGGCCTTGCCTTTCCACGCCACAGTGTGGTAAGCTGTCTATGGTACAGAAAAGAAGCTTTATCAGTGTGTTTTTTCAGGCACCTGGATAAGGCTATTGACCACAGCAATCTTGTACCAGATGAAGAGTGTGGTTTTGAGCATGCAGAACCTCTGCGCACTGTTCTGCGCACACTGTTGGACATAATTGCAAAGTGCATTGTTTGAAATTTCTCTGTTTCCCCATATAAAGATGATTTCTGTGTAGAAGGTTAAGAACGTTTTATTGAAATCCATTCTCTTCTGGTTTTTGTCTTTCCTTGTGAAAGGGAAAAATAAATCTCAAGCTACAATACTGACTCTTGTTTGGTGAGCCTAGTTAAAGGTGGAAAGGACATGCAATATCTAAGCTGTTAACTGAACTTTCTAATCAATAAAAACAAGCTGTACTCAACAGATATAATATGTCTTTTGCTGTAAAGGCACTGCAACCTTCTCCTGACTTCAGCCTAGCATCAGCAGATTAGATTAAATTCCCATTTGCAGCATTATATTAATATTTTCAATCCAAGAAATAAATGTGTCAGTTTCTATGGCTACACTATAATGGGCACAAGTTGAAAGAAAGTGTCTCCAGGTTGCATAAAAGACTTAATGTGCAGATTGAATAGGAGCACATTATTTATTACTAACTATTGAGCTAAGAATTTATTGATCTCATTTTTTCCGATTTAATTTGAACCAAACTAATTTGCTTGCCTAATGATATTGAGTAATGATTGTGAGAGACAAAGAGGCCTTCTCTAAGTAAAAAAGCATCTTTAGATCTTATCCATTGATGCTGCTTTAAAGTATCACTGTCACATCATAGATCAAGGTGGGTAGCCGTGTTAGTCTGTCTGTAGCAGCAGAAAACAGTAAGAGTCCAGTAGCACCTTAAAGACTCACAAAATTTGTGGTAGGGTAATTTGTTAGTCTTTAAGGTGCTACTGGACTCTTACTCTTTTCTACTGTAACATCATAAACATTTTTTTAAATGGTTGCATTATTGTAAAAATTCTTGTGTCTCTAGTCTTGATGGTACCTTCACCTGTGGGTTTGTTTGTTTTTTGAGAAAATGGGAATGGATGATAAAATATAAATGCCAATAAGATGATGTCTTTTTGTCTACTAAATTCTCTGGATTTGAACCTGCAAGACTCTAAGATATTTTTGTTGCAGCCTTCCTTGGAATGCCTGTTTGTCTGTATGCGACTCTTGTGCACTAGGAGGGCCTTTTCTGTTCACTGCAATATCTAACTCCATGGATCCCATTCAAACATACAGAAGAAAAGAACAAGATACATTCTCTCAGAGTGAATGAAAATGGTTGTTTGGGTCTCCTCTGATGAAAACTTTCTGTGCATAGAAAGCTAGTGCATCAGGGAGTAGGTTAAAACCCTTCTCACTGGTATATTACCTTTCTGCATGCTGAGAGCTGACAGGAAGCATGCATATATAAGATTCTCCACAAGCAGACTGAAATCCCACAATTCTAGGAGGGTATGTACTATTGATGTTTGTGTTATTTGACACACAGCAGATTCTAAAATAAGATGTTGGCAAAGAAAGAGCTCAGTACTGTTAGCTTCTACAGTGTGAAATAATGTACTGTACATATTAGATGAAAAGTGCCC
The DNA here is from genome assembly GCA_029233225.1 of Lepidodactylus listeri. NCBI lineage: Eukaryota > Metazoa > Chordata > Lepidosauria > Squamata > Gekkonidae > Lepidodactylus > Lepidodactylus listeri. The sequence goes on from JARCFY010000006.1 coordinate 54,415,393, forward strand.
ATTCATTGTGTGTGTTTGCCTATGGTTCCTTTATTGCTTACTCTGGCCATTCAGACTTCAGTATTAAGAACTTGAGAAGAAAACGACAGAATAATTGCGCTAAATGCACCAGTTGAAGTGTGGCTCCCACTGTATTCATGAGACTATCCAGGTACATTACATGCTAGTTGCAGTGACGAAGTCTTTGGTATTGGTCAATTTGCATGTCATACTCACTGATTTTGAGTTTGCTGGGTTTTTTTTTTTTTAAATCCATGTAAGTTAAAAATACCGTTTTTAAAAGCTTGCAATTAAAGGATCCTTAACTGTTTCGAGTGTATCTGGCTTGTGGTCCCTAGGAATGTGCATTAAGATCTTCACATGAACTTAAATTTTACTTTTCCTCATTTCATCGATATGTTTATGAAAACAAGAGAATTTCTAAAGAATTTTGTATAGGTTTGTAAATTATGGAAACTTGTTGCTTGTGTACTCAAACAGTCCTCCTGGATCCTGGCCAGTGTTGTATCACTGTTGATCATTAATAGGTAGAATGGAATGCTAAAGTCTCTAATAAATGTAACTTGTTCCCAATTATATGATAAAGAGCATTGTGGAAACAATTCAGGTTGTATTTCTGACTGCAGCATGTATATTTGTAACTTAGCCTTTCCAAAAGAAGTGATGAAAGAGAAAACTGTTCTTATAAAATATGATTTTGCACTTCCTGCATGGCCTGATATTACTTTTGATCTAGGTCTACTAATAATAACAGTGGTAGACTTCAGTGATGCCAGGAGCTGACGTTTCCAGAATTTCATGTCAATAAAACTGTTTAAAAACATTGCAGGGAGTCTGAGTGAAGACAAGAGAGACTTAGCAGAACATATTAATGGTTTTAACAGAAGCCTCCCAATCTAGTTAAGCCTTAAAATTTACGTTGTGGAAAATCCCATTTCTAGTAAGTCAAAATAACCTTTGTGACAACTTTTATAAACATAAAATGCTAAAGAAAAGTGACAGTTATTTACGGAACATATCTCATGTAGAGTGTGAACATAAAGTTATAACCTATGGACTGGTTGTAATTCATAAAATAGTATGCCCGTGAAGTACTATGGGCTTGGGAAAATGCAGAATGTAATGTCTTTGCCACCTCATAAGTGACTAAAGTTTATGGGCCCTTTGTGGGTATTTGCCATTATCAACACTACAGTAGTCTTTTGCTTTTAAGTACTCTTGTGGATTAAATACATCTTGTTAAAACAACTGGCTGCCTATTACATTGCTGAGAAAATATAACTTATGCCATTTTGCTGCTGCTGCTGAAAATATGAAAGAAAATGAAATAGCTCTAGAGTGAAAGGTAGATTTTAAAATCTTGTGCAATAAAATGTATGCAAAGATAGTCATCACTTATGACTTCATTCTTCCTTAGTTTATTAATCCATATGACTATGTTGTGCTGGTGCTACTTGGTATATTTATTTCGATCACATTTTATATGATCTTTTTCACTGCCCAAGGAGAAAGGTACCTATCATATGATTACATTTATGCCATCAAGTAACTTGAGCTTGTGTATGCAAGTGTTCCCAGGTTCTTACCAGACCCTAACTTTATCTGTGCAAAGCCTGCCTTTCTGGGGCCTCTGAAGTGTTGGGCTAGACCTTGGTGATAGAAACTAGGTTCAAATATACTCATATATCCATCTCATTTGGTGAAGAAGTATGCATGCACACAAAAGTTTATACTCAGAATTAAACTTTGTTGGTCTTAAAGGTGCCACTGAACTCAAAACTTTGATGATTGTTAGTACATCACTAATCCTAGTCTACACTTCACAAGATTCCTTATGAGGGCAAACATTATTAATGCAGTATTAATAATGCTGTTACGATGATTCATGATATTATTTATGTATGTTCAGTATCTGAATTTGTATCTATAAACAATGCATCTGACATACCTTTAAATGCTGCTGTCATTTAAACTTAATTGCATATAATATGCATATAATATGTGTGTGTATTAGTCAAACATTGCCCAGCATTTTAATTTGCTTTAATGAATTCAGGTAAGGTTACAGTACAAGATGCTAGATATGTGTTCATATTGGCCCACAGAGGTGCTTCTCACACCTGTTCTGTGGCTGTTTTCCAGAAATGTACTTCTGGGTTTGGGCAGGATCCCAAGCTCCCTGCTTCTGTGCTTCTCCATCTGCTCCAGTAGTCCAGTGAATGTGTTTCTCCATTAATATGAAAGCAATACTTATTGATGTTGGCAGTCTACACTTTCCCCCCTTATCTGTACTACAAAACAGTATTATTTCTAATGTGTAGAATTAACTGAGGACAGAATGTTTTACAGGACATAAATATCAGTGAGAATTAAATTATTTCAATCCATTTTCGAAAAGAAGTTTCCACAGCTTTAGAACATGACATTAAGAAGCTTTTTTCTGGTAGATTTTTGGAAAGATGTGTTAATACAAATTAAACAAATTACTGGGGTAGAATTACAATTTACAATGGAACACATTATTTTAAACCAATGGATTATAGATATTGGCTCAAATAGTGTTAGAAAGGGTGTGGCAGTTTTACTTTTGGCTGCAAAAAATATGGTTGCAGCAAAGTAGAAAAGCAGTATTAGCCCAACTAGGCAAAATTGGCATTCTAAAATTTGGAATTCATATATAATGGTGTAAATTATGGATAATATTAATAACACCCATATACCTACTGTTAAATCTGATTTTGTGTCGATATGGTCCCCTATTTCAGAATATTTGGTGCAGCAGAAAGAAATACCAGAAGTAATAGACTTGTTGCATCTTTGGTAAATAGTATTGGCCTATTTTTCCTTGTAATATATTTTCTTTTACTTTGCTCTTCTATGATGGCTCGTTCATTACTTAAGATTTTAGGAATTGTTTTTTCTACCTGTATACCATTATCTGTTATTGTTATTGTTATGAAAAGTTCAATAAAATGTCTTTTTTAAAAAAAAGCTTTTTTCTTGTAGAGCAATGAGAATTTAAACACAGAAGCACAGACTGAAATCTTGTAATAGGAAAACCCTAAACTTTATTGACTCAGGAAGCTTGTGTTTATGGAGATTCTTTTACAAACAACTGTTCCTCTTAAGTATGACATGCTTTTATTGACGAATGGGATGATACCCCTCTCCCAAGTTACTGGTTTCATTGGCTCTATATTTTAAAACATTCAATCATAAAAGATCAGAATATCTATAAAATTAGCATAAAGGCATCAACTGCATACAAGATATGCATTCTCTGGGACGTATGCATTATTTGGCAAATAATCAGTAACATTAATATTAGCTGGTTTTTGCTTTTACCTGTACTCTCCATCATGTAATTTTTGGAACTTGTGGAACTCCCACCACCACCACCAAAAACACCTTTAAAAGCTTATAGGAGAACTGTAACAAGACATTAATACAGTTACCATTCCTGCCTATATACTGAGCTTTCAGAATTTCTTCCTCCTTTGTACAAATTCTACTTGTAGTTTAATTTGGAAAATGGTGCTTATTTGGATCTCAGATTAAGGACAGGACTGCTGTTGTGCAAGTATTATGCTTGTTTATGTCCCCAGCCAAGAACAAATTGAAGATACAAGTATTTTATCCAGATCTCTGCTAAATCTAGTTTAATCTCATCCTCCAAAATCAGTGCAGTCTACAATGATAAATGTGGGGCAACTCTTTTTTTGCCTTGGTATGTGGATCTATAACCTAGGAACAAATTCAGGTCATCGTGTAATAATTTCATTTAAGCAGACAGATTTCTTTATTTTTACTTCTTTAGGTTTATAATTCATCCCATTAAAATGGGATAAATAAGGATTCATTTGAAACCTCTCATTATACTGTAGAAGAGTCCTGGGCTTTTCAGTTTGGAGAAGGGGCAAAAATGGGTGGAATGTGATAGAGACACAAACCTATGCATATGGTGGAAAAAGTGAATAAAGAGAACTTGTTATCCCTGTCCCATAATACTAGAATTTGATGGTAAACAGATCAGGACAGACAGAAAAATGTACTTCTTCATTTAACAAATAATTAACAATGACAGTCTACTCAGAATCTTTGGACTGAATTAGCCAGTACAGTGTCCCTGGTAATTCTCCCACTTTGAAGCAGTGAGTTCTCACTGGGGAACTCCTTTTAACTGCTCAATGGGCACAATTCTAGTTAGAACCACTGTGGTGTGAAGGATGAGGAGGAGCTCCTGCCTTTTCCCAATTGAACCATTTTGAGTCAGAAAAACAGTGCATAGGAAAGGTGAGGCCTCCCTGGGAATGCCCAAGGTATCTAGTTTGGCCCTTATTTAGGATTACTCTGTGAAGCTTAGTTTGAGGAGAGTATTCTTAGGAATTAAAGGTATGTAGTAAGGGCCTAGGTACCATTTAAAAGGGGATTAGACAGATTCATGGCAGACAGGTCTATCAGTGGTAGGGTTGCCAAGTCTGGGTTGGGAAATACCTGGAGACTTTGGGGGTGGAGCCAGGAGAGGGCAGGGTTTGGGGAGGGGAGGGGAGGGGAGGGGCCTCAGCAGGGTACAATGTCATAGAGTCCACCCTTCAAAGCAGCCATTTTCTCCAGGGGAGCTGATCTCTGTCAGCTGGAGATCAGTTGTAAAAGCGGGAGATCCCCAGGCCTCACCTGGAGGCTGGCAACCCTAATCAAGGGCTACTAGCCATGATGACTGAAGGGAACTTCCACATCGACAGGTAGTAAACCTCTAAATACGAATGATAGGTTAGTACCAGAGGGAGGGCTGATGCTCTAGGGCAACTAGTTTGACAGTGTGAAAGGGTGCTGGATGACATGGATTACTGGTCCCCAAGGTACCAACTTCTTATGGGAAAGCTGAGATCTTACATGGGATGAATCTATCTTTAATAGGCTGAATTGAGAACTCAAAGGTCATGTCTCTCATTGGAGAAACAAGTGAACCTAGTGGCAAGGAGTACCCCTTTTCATATAAATTTAGCACGGAAATTGTCTGCCTTCTTGGATTTATTCACCACTCTAATCTATGGTATGGTAATCTTGAGACACTGCAGTGCTCTCTATATGGGGCTGCTCTTGAATACAATTTGGAAACCATAGCTGGTTCAAAATGCAGCATCTCAATAGTTAATGTGAGTGAAATATTATGTCAATTAACCTGATTCTTAAATATTTACATTGGCTGCCCATTTGATGCAGTATACAATTAAGACTGTTGATTTTAACCTTTAAAGTTCCACAGTCAGAAACCTTTATATGTTAAATCAGTGGTCCCCATGTATTGCCCATAGGTGCCATTGTGCCTGTCATTATGTTATGTGGTGCCAGGTGTTTTAGAAAGTGGGTGGGACCATTGGGGCTTTTGCCAAGTAGGGATTCTGACTGACCATTGGAGATCTGATTGGCTGTGCAGATTTTTAAAAAGCTGCTTTGGCAGCAGCTGCCACCAGAGTAGGGTTGCCAGGTCACCCTGGCTTGCTGACGGAAAGATTTGGGGGGCGTTCATCCCCAATGCGATGATGTCATGCAGAAGAGACATTGTGTCAGGAACATTGCATGGTAATGCTCTACATTTTGGGTAAAACTCTATTTTTTGCACCAAAACCCATAGCGTTTTGCCCCCAAAGCAGAGCATCAGTGTGCGACATCCTGACATGATGACACCACTTCTGTGTGATGTCATCACATCAGGGACATTGCTGTGTAACATCCATTTTGGGGGGCAGAGCTTTCTCTACCAGCCAGCTTTTGGCAGAAGCCCCCAAAATTGGAGTAACCCCCGCCCAGGCTAAGGGTCTGGCCACCCTGCACCAGAACACAAGGCTTTTTAGTGAATGACTGCAGGTAAGTGCAAGCTTCTGCCTGAAATGTTAAAGAGTTACTATTAAAGCTACTCATGACATCACTCCCTGACATTTTGCGGTTGGCTGTGCCTTTTCTGGCAGCCATTTTGTGATTGGCTCTCCCTTCTGCAGCAGCCATCTTGTAGTTGCACCCACCACCCTGTGCTAGAATTCCAAAGGTGCCACAGACTGAAAAAGGGTGCGGACCCCTGCCTTAGATACTGCCTTTCCTATACACAATTGTTGGACAACTTGTATAATATTCCCAGGTTTTATTAACAGTGTATTCCTGAAAAGCTGTGAAATCTGTTTCAGCCCAGACGGAGGCCTTTTCTGTTGTTGCTCCAACTCTTTGGAATAGCTTACCAGCACAAATTAAAAAGGTTTCTAATAGAGCAGTTCAGAAAAATTCTGCAAAGCAGAATTGCTTATGCAAACTTTTGAGGGTGTTTTATTGTTGATGCCTAGGGGTGATCTCATGGTTTATTGGACATTATTATGTTGAGTTCTTGACAGGGCTCATCGCCCCCCCCCCCCCCCCCCCATTTTATTCTCTGGATGGACATTTTCAGTTTTATGAGTAAGCCACTTTGAATCTGGGGCTCTAAGAAAATCAGGATATAAATATTTTATACAACTGAATAAATCATTACCATTTGGCCAAAGTCTAATTCAACAGCTAAAAATGTAATATGTTCCTTTCAGAAAGTCTTTGGGCAAGTGTTTGTGAAGACGGAGGTTGTTGTTCTTAGTGTAAAGTTGTTGAAATTAGGAATCATAGTGCACTTTAGTGAATGCATTTTTTGTTTCTATTATACTGCAGCTCTTGATATCACTAGGACAAAGAGACACAGTGTTCCTTACAGGAAAATTAATTTTCTGTTTCTAGTAAGTGTTGTTGTCCATATATTATAAATTGTGGAATACTGAGTGTAGCATTACTACAAGGAAACAGGTGTTCTGTTCCAAGCAATTTCCCCCCCTAAAGGTTAAGTATAGAGTTTTTCCCCTCTGAGTCATACTTATGCCTTCAGCAGGATATTAGCAAAATATGTTTAAATAAGAAAACATGAACAGAAAGATTTTGAACCCTTTCATTCTTATGTGTGAGGTATGGCTCTTCTCTGCTATAGTCATTAATAATGACAGATGTATGTAGTATAGAGTTCATCCACATTGTCAGTACTAGGGAAAAAGAGAGAATATTTATTACAGGAGGAAAGGAGATGGCGAAAACATTGGAAGAAAAGAGCAGAGTTGGATATGTTCCTTTCAGATGTGCAAAGAAGTGCCTTTACAAGAGTTTGGGGCTCTAGTATTAGCAGTGGTAAATTATATTTATATAATACCTGCACACTATCTAGTGTTCAGAGTGCATTACAAAATGCAACAAAAAATACTGTGTTCACCTAAAATAATTTCATTTTTAATATATAGAAGGGAAGGAATATTTAAACAGAATCAACTGTCAGTGTCATGTCACCAGTCAGATTTCTGTGGTTGCAGGGGGCAGGAGGAGATTTGCAGCAAGATTGTAGGGCCTGAACTTAGTTGTTTGCACACAACAAACCTTTTAAGGGCTTTTGTTGTGGGGTTTGTTTGTTTGTTTTGGTATTTTTGCATTTGTGTGTGTGTGCCTGGAAGTCATGGCCACCTCTGGTGATTCCTACTTGGGCATGAAGAACGTTCAGAGAAGTGGCTTGATAGCCTGCGTCTGCCTCCTGGCCATGGTATTCTTTGGAGGTCAGCCCTGCTTAGCTTCTGAGATCTGATGAGATCAAGCTTGCATGGGCTATCCAGGTCAGTGCATTGTGGTTATTTTTTATAGTTTGCAACAATAACTTTATAATAAATTAATTGCCTTGTTCCCTATTAAAATGTAGCTGTGTTTTTATACAAAATAACATAAGGTAAATCAAGTTGCACCATTTAGTCTGACTTTGTATTTACAGGCCATGAACTATTGCAGACTATTGACTACTTCATCAGATGCTAGTGAGACTGCTAGCTGTAAAGTAGGGGAATCACTTAGCTGAACATTTACCCGAGAATTTTGAAAGAGACAGTCTCTAATAAGGATTATGCATGTGGGGGTGTCAAGGTAAATAGCGCAGTCACTCTCAGCTCTGATAGTATGAGATAAACTGTAATTCCTGTTTGGCCCTTAACACCATCAGATTTCTGAATGAATTATTTGTTTGTGTTGCTACTCTATGCTATTCTAGGATAGACAGAGAACTTACATGGCTCATGGGGTAAAGTTTTATAGATGATTATTAAATTTATTCTTAACCATGATATCCCCAAAAGGAGATTGGGTGATACATTGGAACTTTTAAGGGATCTCAAGGTTTTTATACAATAGCATAGACATCACCATATGATTACTTCCTTTGTTTCATTGTCTATTGCAGGGGTGGTGTTAACCAGTGAGCAACTGGGGCAGCTGCCCTGGCCCCCACATGTGGGATGCCCCAACTGCCCACAGCCCCACCCCTCTAAGGAGGGGGGGAAGAAGAGGAGCAAGCGCCTGTCATCACTTGCACCTTCCCCATCTGGGACTTAGGCAGCTGGCTTTAGGTAGCAGCTTTAGCTCCCACCACCTAGCACAGGATGACATCCACCTGTAGTTTGGCCCTGGTGGTGGGACAGTAATTTTTAGGGCTGGGGTGTCAAAGGGCTTCTATCAGGCCCGCAATGGAACTGGCTGTGTTCTGCTTCTTTTTCCAGTTCTGCTGCTGCTGCATCATTGTAGGTTTGCAGCTTACAGATACACATCTGAACAGCATACTCAAGAGTGTAGCAGCACAGATATTTTGATGCAATAATTCAGAGCAAGAGGTGTCAGTTATCAGATACTGTTAAATAAACAAAATATTGCAAGAATGCTAATGTTTTAAGCATATTTTTATTTTAAGTAAAAAAAAACCTTTGTGTTTGTTTCTTTTATAACGTTTATATCTCCGCTACCCAGCATTACATTTTATGACACACATGGTCCGGCCCAGCAAGGTCTCATTTATGTCAGATCCGACCCTCATAACAAATGAGTTCGACACCCCTGTTTTAGGGGGTCATCCTGGACTTTTGCCAAGGGCCCCAGAGTCACTAAGTCCCTGGTACCTTGCTGTAATTTTTACTACAATTAGTCTTTAAAATAATTTAGATGAATAAATGTATACCAAGGATTTGAGCAAAACAGAAAATAAGGAAGTGATAGAACCAAATATAAATGAGCAGAACAATGACAAAAAAAGAACAAACATTGCTAAAAAAATATCAAAAGGCAGGGTGAAATAAGAATGGATAAAAGTAAACAAATTAACAAGCTTTTTTTCACTAACTCAAATGGGAAATGAGCGTTCTGATAATTAGTTGTTACCAGTTAACTGCATTATTTTATAATTATTGAGAGGGGCTTGGGTCCACTGATATGCAGCTAGTGTTTCTTAGCCAAGTCCCTCTTCTCGTTTCCAGGTTCAGTTAGAATGTATAGAATTAATTCATTCAATGTCCCTTTAATAAACAAAAAGTAAAAATGAAGCTGATAAGACACATTCTGAAATGCTTTATTATGGGGTAATTATTATGGGTGTGGAAGTCAAGCCTCTGTCACTGGGCTGTTTTAGGACTACAGTTGGCTGTATCCAAGATATCAAGATAAGGTATTTTGAGAGAAATGGTGGTTGATGCCAGGAGTTAACCAAGTAGGTAATACCGCACAAAAACCCAAATGCATTGGGGGCAGTGTGACCATTTGTTGGTCTTTATAAGCAGTGTAAGGATTATCTTCGCCAGCTGACATTTCATGTTTACTAGTAAAGGTTGTGATATGTTGGCCTCTGAACTGCTCTAATTAGATGCTTGATGTGATCTGATGGCTATGATCCTTGTTATAATACTCTATCCTGTTTTTGGTGTTGCTTTAGTTCTATTATTTTTAGCCATGTTGAGCCTTAAAGGCAGGTGATGATATGTTATCAAATAATGCAAAATACTAAAACTGGAATATGAATGCCATTAGTACAGTATCAACAAAGGGATAATACATGATATGCAAGGGAATGAAACTGACCAAAGTTTTAATAAGCTTAATTTTTGGCACAGCGCTATTCTGTAATGAGTGCCTGGTTTTATGCATGGAGATCTAGTATGTTTAGTGGTTAGAAGGCTGGATGAGAACTAGGAAGACCCAGGTCCAAATTCCTTCCTCATGAAATTTTCTATGTGACTTTGGGCCAATTATTTTATCTCAGCCTAATCTACCTCACAGGTTGTGAGGATAAAACTGCACTAAAATAAATATATAAGGATATTCAGACAGCTTTTTCCAGTGGTACATGGAGCTGCTGCACAGCCATTGCTGAAACTGTTTCTGGAGCATAGTAAAATATAGGGCTATGAGTTGCTTTGACTCAGCAGAGATCTATAACAGAAATTGACTCATTTTGGGAATCAGTGTTATAATTCAGATTTCAGTCATGGGAAAGTATGTTTCCTTCTCTCTGTTCATTTATGGACTTGACATTTTAGTAACAACAAATGAAATTTCCCCACTCCTTTTTATTGCAAAATAAATATATATTGCAAATGAGGCTGGTTTGTTATAATTAGTATTTTTATTCCAAACAGAGTCTAGGTCTAAATTAATGTGATAGAATCCTCATAGTAGTAAATGACAAATCCATTCCACTTAGTTTACTATTAAACTTCCCAATAATACTAGATTGCATGAGCATGTAGAATTGTGGTAAATATTGTCCTGTTTAGAAGAGTAGACACAGAGTTATAGTTGAATAAATATCTGTTATGGTCATGTTTATATTTAGTATGTGCACATGTGCTCCTTTTAGAGATCTTGCTTCTGTTCTGAAAGTCTGATGGAATGTAAAATACTGATCATTATTAAAGTGCAGATTGTTTTGAAGAACTAATGAGTAGTGAAGATATCAAAGTTAATTACAAGAATTCTTTTCATCTGACTGGTATACATGCAACATGCTCTGTGAATAGTTGATACATGCAGTTTGTTCTTGCATTCTGCAGTGAACAACCCTTTTCCAAAGTCAAAACAAGAATCAGAACTATTCTTTGGGGTTTTGAACCCTTTTGGGAAATTTGAACTCTTTGGGTTTGATCCTGTCTAAATTTTCCATCAGCTGACTGCAACTTTCTTGCCTCTACACTCCCACTGCAGCTTGTTCATATCCATTAAATACTGCTCCCGGGGGTTAGGTTATCCTGAGGAAGGGCATGAGGGGCCTGTGTTTCAGGAAGGGGAATCTATGGAAACTGAAATTTAGTCTGGATCCAACCTCTTTCAGTGTGTATTTAAATAGAGAGTTAAATTGGACGTTTGCCACCCCACATGCTGGCAGACAAATGTGGGTAATTCTTTAATATGCCTCAAGAAATGTATCTTGCAACTCTGTATGAATTCTGATGTTTTATTTTAAAAAAGTTCTCTCCACTTAAGTTTTTCTATACACTTCTAAATTTGATGCTGACCTTTGAGGGTTTTCATGCTATAAAGAAGGGAAAGTATGCGCTTACAGTGTAATGCAAAACTCATTAATGCCAAGTATAATGGAAATAAAATATCAGTATAATGGAGAGAAAAGGCTGTCACACCTAAAAAGCTGTGTCTTTACCTTGTGAATGAACACAGGGCTTTCTGGCATTGTTTTAGAAGTTTGTGCTTGTCTATAAACATCAGGGAAGATAACCATTAATGTACTTGGAATAGAATAGAGAGACAGTTGCCGCATATAATTTGGGAGTTGGCTTTTTTCCTTCTTGTGTGTGTGATAATATATGCTTGGCTTCTGTTAATGCAATCCAAACCTGAAATGTGATGCCAAAACATTTTAAATTACCATAATCATCAAGTTTTGTTTCTAAACTTTCAATTTATGATTTTTTTTTTGTTTTGCAGTGATGGTTGTGTTGATAATGGGTGTTTTCAATATAGTGGCACAAAACCAGGTTTTTATCTCTTTCTCTAAACAAAAAGCAAGTTCATTGACCAAGTAATTCTACAGATACTACAAATGTATGACTTGGCTCTATTATCTTGAAGTAAACATAGGATGGACCCAAAAGCACTGTTTCTGAGCACAATGACTCCTTCCACTAGTGGAAGGGAACCATTGCATCCAGCCACATATCTGGTTAAGAGGATCCTGGATCCTTCTGCGGTGAGTGGTAGGAAGATCCAAGTGAAAAACCCCTTTATTTGTATGACGACAATGAGTCTCTGGTTCTGCCTTCACAATAGCCCCACCTACTTCCTAAAGCACATGCTAAGCTCCCAGGAAAGTACCTGTAGGCACCATGAGTGCCACACTGGAGAACCCTGATGTAACTCTTCTGAATTTTTTTTGTTCCCATATTTAAATAATTGTTCTTAGGAGTAGTTTAGATACCTCATCTATACTAAAGGTATAGTACATGTTTAGATACCTCATCTTTTGCTAAATTGGTGAGTGGGTGGTAGTCAATGAAGGTGGCTTACATGGGGAACCACTGATCCAAATACTTTATGATGTGGGACACTGTTTATGATGTGGGACACTGTTTCAAGGTACAAACTGCATATATGAACTTGATTAAGAAAAAAATATTATGATTATATATGCTGTAACATGATGGAAGTCAGTTGGGGGTCCCCACTGGAGGAGGAGGAGGAGATTAGATTTATACCCCGCCCTTCACTTGTAGTCTCAGAGCGGCTTACAAACTCCTTTCTCTTCCCCTCCCCACAACAGACACCCTGTGAGGTAGGTAGGGCTGAGAGAGCTCTGAGACAACTGTCCTTGAGAAAACAGCTGGTACAGAGCTATGGCTTGCCCAAGGTCATCCAGCAGGTGCAAGTGGAGGAGTGGGGAATCAAACCCGGTTCTCCCAGATTAGAGTCCGCACACTTAACCACTGCACCACTGGTGAGTTATACATTAAATAAATAATAACCCCAAACCTGAAGTGACTTTACGCTGGAAGAATGAATTTTAATGTTTAATAGAATCCAGTCAAACCATGATGACTGTAATAGTACTTCCTTTGTAGTAACTCAAAACACATTCAGCTATTTGTACTATCTTAGCAGGTACTTGTGGTGGTAAAAAGAAAGCTAGTGCATTGTACTGCACATGGTAATGAACTGTTTCAAAAATCATTTAAAAAATCTACTTGAGAGGCAAAAAAAATCTACCTGAGAGACAGATACTTTTCTGATGGTCCAGGGTGGGGCACTCGCAGCTAACGGGAAGAAGTTCCTCTCTGGAAACAGTTAGGAATTTTTCGATGACTCCTATTGGGAAGGCTTCTCTCCTGGTCTCTCAGTTTCAGCCCTGGCTGTCAAACAGGTAGCCATTTATTTATTTATTTATTTTTCACATTTATATCCCGCCCTCCCCACGAACGGGCTCAGGGCGGCTTACATGGGCCCAAGGCCTAATCAATACATTAACCTATAAAATCAATTAAAACATTCCAATAAATACAGTTAAAACATATAAATACCCATAAAAGCTTTCACAATACAGCATCCGATGACAACCAAATGGCAGGTCTGAGCCCGTACATTAACTGTACTCATTAAAGAGCACAGTGACTCCATTCTAGATTGCCTTTTATGTTTGCAGTGCCCACCTGCCTTATTTGAGGGTCTCTCGGGGGAGATGTTTATTTCAGCTGTTACCAGGATCTGGGATTGGGTCATCCCTTAGAAGTGACCCCCTCCAAGGTTCTCTCCCTGGGAGAGGAGGAAGGCTGCAGGGGTTCTGTGCTTGGGCCAGGAGCTTTCCCTGCCACTCCACCAGACTTCCACCAGACCACGCAACCTCAATGAGGCATGGTGAGGTTGTGCTTGTTCCTCCCAAACTTTGGCAGGTTTCAGGGCTTTGTCACTTCCCACCACATCATCCCATGTTCCCAGGAGCCTTCTGCAGAGCCTTCATCATACCGTAGAACTCCAGACTGGGGACTGTATAATAGTATGCAAGAGAGGGCCAATCCCCTTCTCTCTAGTTAAGGCCAAGGTGGAAAAAAGAGGCAAGATGGTGGCATCCATTGTGCTGGCTGAACATAGAGAACATAGTCCCTTACTAGGCTCAGACTCATAGTCCCTTACTAGGCTCAGACAATCCAATTACTCCTCATCGAGAGAGGAGGAAGAGCTTTCTGGGGAAGAGTTACCTCAGGTGATGGCCATGCAAATACATCGTTCTTTACAGGAGGTTTTTCCTAATGCTTTCCAAGTTTTTCTGCATTCTGGAGATTTGATATAGGAAGAAGGTCCCTGATGAACCCAACCCTGCTAGATCCGCTGGATCAGATAGGGCCTTTCATCATGCAGGGACTTCTTCATTAGGGTTTTCTTACTCATCAGTTTTCAACAAAGCCAAGATGGAAGGGAACCCCCCATGAGTCTGAAAACCAACCACTAGATTATTTCCCATTTCAGCTCTTTGGTTCCAAAAGCAGCCGATGCTCTGTGGCTGTCCTGACTTCCAACACTATCATTTCTGCATAGTCAGATGGACTTCTCAGGGATCTTGCAACAAGAGGATTGACTTGGTCCTACATAAGAACTTTGAGGCTTCTTCTGCTGTCATTTGGGCTTCCACAACGGGGACTCTGTTTGCCAGAGTGATCTATCTCTGGCCCTTGAACCTCTCTGCTGCCAGCAAGGACATCCTTAAAGATGATTGAAAGAAAATTGTCCTGACAGCAGCATTCACAGCACATGCCTCCCTTGACACCATACAGCTATTGGTCATAATGCCTGGCTGCATAGCTAAGAAGTGGATCCCACCTCCCAGGCCAAGGTAGCTAATGTTCCTTTCAAAGGAGTCAGCCTTTCCAGGGATGCCATAGACAAATACCTCATGAAGAACAAGGATAAAAAGAAGTTATGGCTAAATCGCAACATGGGGACCAAAAAGATGTTTCAGCCCTTTGCTAGCTTTAGATCTTTCAGAGCTGGAGGGAAATGGCAACAATCCAAGTCCTTTGCAAGTTTCAACAAGCCTCTCTATCAGGCCAGGCAAGGAGGAAAAGAAAGGAGGAAAGAAAAACTCAGTTGTCCAACAAGCTATGACAGGTTGGATTCCAAGTGGCCTGCCCTGGGGTAAACTGCTTTTGTATATCCAGGGCTTTTTTTGTAGAAAAAGCCCAGCAGGAACTCATTACCATAATAGGCCACACCCAACAGGAGAAACTCATTAGCATATTAGGCCACACTCCTGACAGCACAGCTCCCTCCCAGGATCGGCTTCTCCAGGTGCTCCGTGGCTTGTGGGGCACATGGGGAACCCAAGGGGAGGAAGGCAATTTCTGGATCGGCTTCCCCAGGTGCCCCGCAGCAGGAGGGGAGGCAGTTTAAACTGCCTTCCCTCCCTGGATCGGCTTGGCTTATGAGGTGCCTGGGAAACTGGGGGGGGGGGGGCTGTTCCTGCGTTCCTGTGCGTTCCTGCCCAAAAATAGCCCTGTGTATATCAGTGGTTGTGACTGCCCCACTCTGGACCACCAGAGAATGGAAAGTTTATTCACTTCCACCAGAGAATGGAAAGTTTATTCACTTACTGTGAAGTTCCTTTTTTGGTCCACTGGTGGGACAGTCTTTCCTTGTCTACTATCAAAGTCCTGAAAGGAGAATCTTGGAATATGGTCATGGGTTCTTTCTCTCATTATCTTATTGTTTCATCTAATCATCAGCTGCTGGAGTCAATATGTTTTTTATAGCTATTAGGAATTACATGGCTCTGGAGTGGTATGGGGGACTAAGGAAGAAGCCTCTCCCGCTAGGAGTCTCTAAAAAGGTTAATGACCCTGCCTGCCTCCAGAGAGGAATTCCTTCCCATTGGTTGTGAGTTCCTCACCCTAGAACCACTGAGAAAGGAACTTCATGATAAGTGAACAAGCTTTCCATTTACTTATAAAAAAGCCAGAAAATAGAGACAGTTCCAGGTTACCAATGGATGGTTGAAGTGTACTCAACTGTAAATGTGGTGTTGCCAAAGCACAGCATGCCTCCGAGTCTACTATTTGTTTTCATTCCCTATATAACCATGGCATGCCTTTTCTTAACAGCTGTTTAATTGTCAGATGGGTTTAGGATAGAGATGCCAGTCCCCAGATGGGGGTGGGGATCCCCTGATTTTGAGGGCACCTGCCGGCTTCCAAGCCCCAACCCCAAAAGTGACTAATGGCAGCCACCCCTCTCCTTCCACTCCTGCAAGTTTTAAAGGGCCCTCCAGCTGATTGGCTGGACCATATGGCCCATTGATCAGCTGGAGGGCCCTTTAAAACTTGCAGGAGAGGAGGGAGAGGAGTGGCTGCCAGCTGCATGGCTGAACTGCAAACAGAATTGCCACCTGCAAGTCAGGTACCGGTGGCCCCTGCTTGTAAAAAGCATTTAAAGGGAACTTTAAATGCTTTTTACAATGCTTTTAATGCTTTTTAAATGCTTTTTTCAAGCGGGACCACTGGTGCCGGAACTAGTGGCCCTGCTTGTAAAAAACATTTAAAGGGACCATTTAAATGCCTTTGACAAGCAGGAGCCACAAGTGCCTGAACTCCAAGCAGCAAATTGCAGTTCAGGGGCCAGCAGCTCTTCTTGTAAAAAGCATTTAAAAGTTCCCTTCAAATGCTTTTTACAAGCGGAGCTGCCAGTGCCCAAATTGCAAGTGGCAATTCCACTTGCAGTTCAGGTGTGCATGGCCCCTGCTTGTAAAAAGCAATTAAAGGGACCCTTTAAATGCTTTTTACAAGTGGAGGCTGCCAGTGCCTGAACTCCAGGCGGGAAATTCACCATTTGCAGTTCAGGCTGCTTCCCTAATGTGCTGATGTCATTTCTCTGTGATGTCATCACATCAGAGATACCCCCTCCCCTTCCAGGGACACCCCCAAAGGCCCCCACCAGCGGGTGGACAGGACCTGGCAACTCTAGTTTAGGAGGACAATTCTGACTATTTGGGGAGATGTAATGTTTGCTTTCTTGACAAGTGACTCTTCCTCTCCGTATATCTACAAAAGTTTTAATTGAACATAAGAACATAAGAAATCCAGTGTTGGATCAAGCCAATGGCCCATCCAGACCAACACTTTGTCACACAGTGGCCAAAAACACCAGGTGCCCTCAGAAGGTCCAGCAGTGGGGGAAGGAATCCCTCCCACTGTTGCCCCCCCAAACACCAAGATTACAGAGCATCACTTGCCCCAGGCTGAGAGTTCCTATCTATACTTTGTGGCTAATAGCCACTGATGGACTTCTGCTCCAT
The DNA here is from genome assembly GCA_029233225.1 of Lepidodactylus listeri. Taxonomy (NCBI): domain Eukaryota; kingdom Metazoa; phylum Chordata; class Lepidosauria; order Squamata; family Gekkonidae; genus Lepidodactylus; species Lepidodactylus listeri. The sequence goes on from JARCFY010000006.1 coordinate 54,432,542, forward strand.
ATGTTTATCTAATTCCCTCTTGAAGCTGTCCATGCTTGTAGCCACCACCACCTCCTGTGGCAGTGAATTCCACGTGTTAATCACTCTTTGGGTGAAGAAGTACTTCCTTTTATCTGTTCTAACCCAATTGCTCAGCAATTTCATGGAGTGCCCATGAGTTCTTGTATTGTGAGAAAGGGAGAAAAGGACTTCTTTCTCTACCTGCTCTATCCCATGCATAATCTTATAAACCTCGATCATGTCACCCCTCAGCCATCATTTCTCCAAGCTAAAGAGCCCCAAGCGCTTCAACCTTTCTTCATAGGAAAAGTGTTCCAACCCTTTTATTATTTTAGTTGCCCTTTTCTGCACTTTTTCCAATGTTATAATATCTTTCTTGAGGTGTGGTGACCAGAACTGTACACAGTACTCCAAATGAGGTTGCACCATCAATTTATACAGGGGCATTATGATACTGGCTGATTTGTTATCTGTTCCCTTCCTAATAACCCCCAGCATAGAATTGGCCTTTTTCATTGCAGTCGCACACTGTCTCGACATTTTCATTGAGTTATCTACTACGACTCCAAGATCTCGCTCTTGGTCAGTCTCTGCCAGTTTGGACCCCATCAACGTGTATTTATAGTTAGGATTTTTGGCTCCAATGTGCATCACTTTGCACTTGGACACATTAAACCGCATTTGCCATTAAACCCCATTAGGATGCCCACTCACACATCCTTGACAGATCCCTTTGGAGTGCCTCACAATCCTCCCTGGTTCTCACCACCCTGAACAACTTCGTGTCATCTGCAAATTTAGCCACTTCACTGCTTACTCCCCACTCCAAATCATTAACAAACAAGTTAAAAAGCATTGGACCGAGTACTGATCCCTGCGGTACCCCACTGCTTACCTCCCTCCACTGAGAAAATTGCCCATTTATACTCACTCTCTGTTTCCTTTTAATTAGCCAGTTTTTGATCCACAAAAGGTCTTGTCCTTATCCCATGATTAGTGAGCTTACTTAGAAGCCTTTGATGAGGAACTTTATCAAAAGCTTTCTGGAAGTCAAGGTAAACAACATCTGTTGGGTCCCCCTTGTCCACATGTTTGTTTACTCCCTCAAAAAACACTAACAGGTTAGTGAGACAAGATCTTCCCTTACAGAACCCATGCTGAGTCTTCCTCAAGAGATTTTGTTCATCAGAACCCATGCTGAGTCTTCCTCAAGAGATTTTGTTCATCAATGTGCCTACTAATGTTTTCCTTAATAACAGTTTCCACCAACTTACCCGGTATCGACGTCAGACTGACTGGCCTGTAATTTCCTGGATCTCCTCTGGAACCCTTTTTAAAGATACATTCGCTACCTTCCAGTCCTCAGGAATGGAGGCAGATTTTAAGGACAGATTACATATTTTTGTCAGGAGATCCACAAGTTCACATTTGAGTTCTTTCAGAACACTTGGATGTATTTCATCCGGGCCTGGTGATTTGTTTGTTTTTAAGTTGTCTATCAGATGTAGGACCTCCTCTCTTGTCACCTCAATCTGACTCAGGTCTTTCAACCCACCTCCCGAAATCAGTGGTTCTGGAGTGGGCAGGCACTTCTCATCTTCCACAGTGAAGACAGAGGCAAAAAATGGATTTAGCTTCTCAGCCATTTCCCTATCATCCTTCATTACACCTTTTACCCCATGGTCATCCAAGGGCCTCACTGCCTCCCTGGCTGGTTTTAGGGCTGCCAAGTCCCCCGGTAGAGCGGGGGAAACACCGATTTTTAAAGCTTTCCCCCGCTTTTCCAAAATTGGCCACCGGGGGGACAAAATGGCTGCCAGCAGGGGAACCTCGGAGCCTGCCCTGGCCAGCCTCTTGAACTTCTTAAAAGGGAAATTTCCCCTTTAAGAGCTGAGCCAGCAAGAGAGCCCCGCCCAGAGATTAAGGCGGGACTAAGCTCTTTCTACTGCGTGCAAGGTTGCTGCTGAGTAAACTGCTCGGGTAAGCTGGGGTCTGCGAGCTCTTTTCCTTCTCTGTCTCTCCCCCTCCCCCTCTTTCTTTTTTCTGTCTGTCTGTCCACTGTGGTTTTGTCAAAGGAATAAACTGTCACTTCCAAAGAGGTAAACATCACAAGGAGAGGTTGCCTGTAGAAGGTCTGGGAGTGGGATTGTTTAAAATGTCTTGTCATGGCTGTTTGGGTCCCCCCAATCCTCATTTCCCTTCTGCAAATAAAAGTTGGGATTCCTCATTTTTATGCCAATTTTCTGTTTCTTTCAACCGTGTCCCCCCCTCCGGCAGTAAAAATCTGCATTTTTAAAAGCATTTGTACATCAAGTAACCGGTATTTTAAATTAGGGATGGATCCAACTAGCTTTTCTGCTGGCGAAAAGGGGAGGACAAAGGTCCTCTTTAGCCACCAAAAAGCCTATGCTGGGTGGGGGGGAGAAGTTATGGGACTTACATGGACAACAGCTGGGTGAAACAAGGGCCAGAAATAAAGCCTGGGAATTGGGCAAGAGTAAGTAAAAAAGCTGTCTGTCTGTCTGTCTCTCTCTCTCTGTCCCCATCCAGCAGAGGTCTATCAGTGGCTATTATTAGCCACAAGGTCTAAATGGAACCCTTTGTCTGGGGCAGTGATGCTCTGCATTCTTGGTGCTTGGGGGGCAACAGTGGGAGGGCTTCTGGAGTTCTGGCCCCGCTGCTGGACCTCCTGAGGGCACCTGGTATTTTTGGCCACTGTTGTGACACAGAGTGTTGTACTGGATGGGCTGTACTGGATGGGCCGATCCACTGTGGCTTCTCTCCTGTTCTTATGATATGAAAATCATATTTAGCACTTGTGTAGCACTTAGTGCTTCATATTCTGCCGAGATGAGGAAGGATTCAGTAGGGCCATTGCTCAGTGATAGAGCATCTGCTTGACATGCAGGAGGTATCAGCCTCTTCAGCTAAAAAAGGATCAGGTAATAGGTGACATTAAAGATCTCAGCCTGAGACCCTGGAGAGCCACTACCAGTCTGAGTAGTCAATACTGACCTTGATGGACCAATAGCCTGATTCAGTATCAGGAAACTTCATGAGTTCATGTGGAAGCATGTGGAAGCAACATCACAGGATGTGACATCACAAAATGATGTCACTTCCTTTCTCCTGGCTCCACCCCCAAAGTCTCCTGGCTCCACCCCCAAAGTCCCCAGATATTTCCCAAGTTGGACTTGGCAGCCCTAGCTGGTTTGCTACTTCTAATGTATTTGAAGAAAGTTTTATTGTTGGTCTTTATGTTTTTTGCGATATGCTCCTCATATTCCCTTTTTGCCTGCCTGATCACAGACTTGCATTTTATTTGCCACAGCCTGTGTTCTTTTTTATCAGCCTCACTGAGACTAGCTTTCCACTGCTTAAAGGAATCCTTCTTACCTTTTACAGCTTCCATTACTTTGTTTGTGAACCATGCAGGCTTTTTTCTATACCTATTTTTGCCTTTCCTAACCCGCGGCATATATTCTCTCTGAGCCTCTAGGATTGTAATTTTAAATAGTCTCCAAGCTTCCCCAGTGGTTTTGACCCTTTCTACTTTTCCTTTCAGTTTTCTCCTCACATATCTCCTCATATCAGAGAAGTTACCCCTTTTAAAGTTAAAAGTGGTTGTGTCAGTCTTTATGGGCAACTCCCTATTTATACAAATGTTGAACTCAGTAACATTATGGTCACTGTTTTCACGTGGTGCAATCACTTTAACATCTCTCACCAGGTCTTGGGCATTACTTAGGACCGAATCCAGGATCGCCTCTCCCCTGGTTGATTCTGTAACCATCTGCTCCATAGCACAGTCATTGAGTGTGTCTAGAAACTCAATCTCTTTTCCCCGACTTGAACACATATTGACCCAATCAGTGTGTGGGTAGCTGTCACCTATTACAACACAGTTATTTCGTCTAGCTGCTATCTTGAATTCATTCATCATTTTATAATCCTCCTCTATCTTTTGATATGGTGGGCGATAACAGACTCCCAATGTTAAGCTTCCTTTTGGGCCCACTAATTCAACCCACAGCATTTCCAGAAGCGAATCCAATTCTCCTACCCTCTCAATCTTATTAGACTGTATACCCTCTCTGACATAAAGAGCCACCCCACCTCCAACTTTCTCCCCCCTATACTTCTGATATAATTTATAACCAGGAATCACCGTATCCCACTGATTTTCCTCATCCCACCAAGTTTCTGAAATATCCACAATGTCTATGTTTTTCCCCAACACCAAGCATTCCAACTCCCCAATTTTACCTTGGACACTTCTAGCATTAGTATATAAACATCTATAGTTTCCCATACATGTTAAGCCCACAAGCTTCCTCTTGCTGCCTCGAGACCTTGCCAGGCAGTCCCTATCATTTGCCACATTCTCAGAGAACAATTCTAATCCCTTTCCTTGTAGGAAAGTAACAGCTACCCCTTCATCTCTTTGAGATGAACCATCCAGAACCAGAGATTTTTCATTTCCTGTCGGCTTTCCCCCAATATTCAGTTTAAAAACTGCTCTGCCACCTCTTTGATTTTAAGCGCCAGCAGCCTGGTTCCTTCCCAGGACAAGTGGAGACTGTTTCTCTTGTACAGCTACCTCTTGTTCCAAAAAGCATCCCAGTGCCTAACAAACTTGAACTCTTCCCCCCCTACATCATCACCTCATCCACACATTGAGACTTCTAATCTGTGCCTGTCTCTCCGGCCCTGCGCGTGGAACAGGTAGCACTTCCGAGAAAGCTACCTTGGAGGTCCTGGCCTTGAATCTCCTGCCTAGCAGCCTAAATTTTTCCTCCAGGACCTCATGACTACATTTCTCCACATTGTTGGTGCCAACATGTACCACGACCACTGGCTCCTCCCCAGCACTATCTACCAGCCTATTTAAAACATGAGTAATGTCCGCTACCTTCGCACCAGGCAGGCAAGTCACCATATGGTCAATACTTGGTTTTGCCACCCAGCTGTCTACCTGCCTAAGGATCGAATCACCAACTACCAAGAGCCCCCCACCCTCCCTGCCCAGGGATGGATCCTTGGTATGAAAGGATACCTGTTCACCAACTGTAGAAAAGGTCCCTTCTGAGGGCACATTCCCTTTATCCACAGCATGGTGCCCTGTTCCCTCTCGACCCTCATGCTCCCTGGCAGCAGCAAGGCTGCCAGATACAGAGTGGGACATACCTAACAAGTCCCTGAGAGTCTTCTCCACGTGCCTGACTGTCTCTGCTTCTCTAGGTGAGCCACCTTGGCCTCAAGGGAGCAAACTTGTTTCCTGAGAACCAAGAGCTCATTGCACCGGGCACACACCCAAGACTTCTGCCCAGTGGGCAGATAATCATACATGTGACACACCGTGCAAAACACTGGATAGCCCCCAACCCCCTGCTGGCATTCTGGCTTCATAATTGCTTTAAAAATAATTTAATATAATCCCCCTTTTAAATCCTTTGTATTCTCCTTGTAGAAGTCTGCTTACCTTACTGGGAACCCAAAGAGCCTAGGGCCCTGGTGTTCTGGCTCTTCCATGGCTTCTCACAAGCCCCTAGTCTAAGGGTGTGATCATACGCACCCATTTGCGACACAAGAAGGATGATTCCCCGCCGGCTCAAAGTGGCACGATCACACAAGCACATCTGGGAAGTGTCCTGCAGTTGGTGTCAAAGTGTCGCAAACTGCTTTGGGCCGGTGGGGAATTGGCTTATTTAGCTACCAGTGAAAAGGCAGTGTCAAATGGTTTGCGACGGCCCAGAACTGACCTTTCCTGGTGTGATCGCGCCAGTGCAAAAAAGTGGCGTTGGGGAGTGGGCTTTTTGTTTTTTCCCCTCTCCCATCCCGGTATGCGCATCATCGGATGACCCTGAGGGTGGAGAGGCATCGATCCCTTGTAGAAGCAGATAAGAGCACTGAAAATGGCCGGAAAAAAAACCCCAACTCTCCCGCGGCTGCGTGTGATCACGCAGCGGCGGTTCGCCCTCACAGGTCCATGGACCTGTGTGATCCCGCAAAAGCGGTGCAAATTGCGTCGGCACAAATTTGTGTCACTTCCCGTCCGGCTTATCTCGCTCGTGTGGATGGGGCCCAAGAGTCCCTAGTCCAAGAACCCTGCCCTTTGGTTCGTGCCCTTTGGCTCGTGCCAGAGGCTCGTGCCTCTGGCCAGGTGGAGCCTTAAATAAAAGCCGCACCCAGGGACTCAATTAGCAGTTAAACGATAGCCCTTTCACACCCTTATCTCAAGCAGCCAGCACTCTGCAACAACTCAAAACTCACTTACACACTTCCACACACAGTACCCTCAGCTAAACCTCCTCAGCTGAAAGCAAATAAGAAAAAGAAAAATACTCACCCCTACTGCAGCTCTTCCCTGCTGCCTTCCAGAACTCAGCTCTTACAATTGCTTACACTTATAGCATAGAAAGCCATCATTTCATGTAACCAAATTATTATTCTAAGTTCCTTAGGATAAGGGCAGGATATAAATATAACAAATGAGCTAGATGTACTCTGATTTTGCTCTGTGCTGCCATTCTTGTCTTAAGGGCACACTAGGGTTTTAAAAATATCTTTATGAAAATGTTTTTGAAAATGCAGTTTATTTCCTGTTGGAATTTGAATGCAGTGTTATTATGAGTTCAAAAGACTTACTATTTGCTTTTTAATTTCCTCACTAATATGTTGGGATGTTTGGCTTGAACCTGAGCTAGTGGAAGTTTATTCTTAACCAAAGCAGTTTATTTTTCAAGGAAGTAGGTTAAATGTGAGTTGTAGTGCCTCAGGGCTCTTTTTTGTTGAGATTTAAAACTCCTTCAAGTGGGCCTCCTTTTAGAGACTTGGAATCATATGTTTGCAAGATTGATCCAAATTAACATCAGAATAGTTCCTTTCAACTTTTTATATATACAGAGAATTGTGAAAAAAGTGTACTAACTGACAAGTTTTAAAATCCCCCTGAATGAAGACAGTTAATTTTCCTTTTGCTCAACAGCATTTTTTAAATGCCTGTAAGAATATGTCAAGGTGCTGTATAGTATAATAAAATGCTATTACTGTCAAAAAAAGCACATAATGAAGGCGTCTGAACAAAAGGCACCTATTAATGTCGATCACTTTCTTCTGGTTTATACTCTAAGTGCAATATTTTTAAGCAGATAATGTTTAATGTTTAGGCAACATTTCAGAACCTTGTATTTCCATCAGAATGTTAATCTGTCTTTATTACAAATGGTAAAATAGTTTGCACATTACTAAGTTCTGCTGTGTTTGTTGTTAGGGAACAAAACAGTATGTCAGACATTTTTATAGGCAATATAATGCTTTTTAAAAAAAGATACAATTTTATATGAACTCTTAGTTTTTTAATCTATGATTTCTGTTAGCCAGATATTTTCAAAATACTGCTTGATGTCTCAGTGGTTCTTTTCAAAACATCCTCTTTTTCTCAGTCACACATTTTTTTCCTGTTCTTTCTTCACAGAGCGCATATCAGGTTATACGTTTGAACCTTACCTGCCATTCCAATGTATTTGAAAAAGTGTGTATGCACACAAAAGCTCATACCTTGAATAAACCTTTGTTCGTCTTAAAGGTGCCACTGGACTCTAAATTTGTTCTGTTATTTTAGTATTTCTTTCCATTCTATCTTTCTTTTTCTTAGAAGCTATTGCTATTAGGTTGCCTCCGAAATCGATGTCATTGATGCATCTTCTGTAGCATTTAGTTTAAAAGACTCTACTAAGTCTTTTTTATACTTCTCAATTATATCTTTTTGAAGTAGGAGGTCATCATTTAATCACCATCTTCTTTTTCCCATTCTTCTTCCTCCCCATTATATCCATATTGGGTTGTGGTCTGAAAAGATCTTTGGTTGAATCTCAGCATTTTTAAGACTTGTGATGCAACACGTATCAATTCTGGAATAAGTTTGATGTCTGTAAGAATAAAAGGTATAATTTCTGAATTTAGGATTAATTACTCTCCAAGCATCAATCAGTTGCAACAGTCCCATATACTAAATGACATTCTTGGGAAGTCTGCCCCCCTTTGTCTTTTTAGATTTATACTTTTGGGTTCCAGAACTCTATTTATATCTCCAAAAATTATTATTTTCCGTTCTTGAAATTCTAACAATTTTTGAAAGAAATTGACATAGAACTTTTCTTTAGCATTGTTTGGAGTGTATAAAGACACCCATATGTTGGTTTTACCATCAGGAAATTGAATTTTCAACATTAAATATCTCTCATCTGCATCTTTCAAGTCTAATATCATGTTGAGTCTGTGATTTTTAAAAACATGTAGATCGCTATCCCTTTCATCTCATTCGCAGAGGTGGTATAGACCTCCCCCAATTTTTTATTCTAAAGAACATCTTTATGTTGTTTCTTTATGTGGGTCTCTTGTAGACAAACAATTTCTGCCTTTTGCTTTTTTAATAGATTTAAAGTTTTAGACCTTTTAGTAGGAGAGTTTAAGCCATTGATATTTATTGACATCACATTCAGATTATCCATTTTCTAAAGTAATACTGCTGCTTGGTCTGGTTTCTTTTCTACCTCTACTGGTCCGTCTGATAACTCTTCTGCAAGCTGCTTTCTTGTAGAATTGTGAGTATAGTTCTTCTGCCTTTTGGTAGTTGCACTTCCAATGCAAACGGTATCTTCCAACAGTACTTTCTTTAAAAAGAAAAAAAGATCTGTTGTGTAATGTCTTTTAATTTATAAATGGAGTAGACATGAAAAAGGACATAATATCTGATTCATAACAGAAATATGCTTTCAGCATTTATTTAAACTTGTCATAGGCATGTTATATCTTTCCATACATTATTATTTACCAAATACAAGGTATTTTATGTTGTATTATTTTGATAAAAAATGAAATGAGAATGTTGTTTAAAATTAAATTTGAAAAAAATGGTATATGCTAATAAGTATGCAGAGAATAATAATCTAAAAATATTGCTGGAACCATGGGAAGTATTTATAATTCCGTGAACTGAGTTGCTAGTTTTGCTTTGCTTTTATAGTACAAATAAATGTTGTGTTACAAAATTGAAAAGTAGCATCATAACATAAAATAATTGTATAGCACTTAAACATCATGCTTATCTTTTTTTATAGTCAAGTTTATTAAAAGGAGTTCAGCTAAATATATGTTCTTTCAAAGCACATATAAAAATACAAACCAGAAATGAACAACAACATTAGTTTAAAAAGTACAACACAACAGTAGGTTCAAATATTAAATTCATAAATCCCATACTAAGTTAGATTATTGTTTCAGTGGCAAGCTATGTAAATAGTCATTGCCCTTCTGTCAGAAAAGGTTTAATTGCCTAATAATTTTAGAATGGCCCATAGTTGTAAAGGGGCAATTCAGGGTAGCACACTAGCAGAAAACCAGTTTTCTTGTTGTACCTGTATTTACTAAATTTAGGTAAGTAGTGGCTGTATATGTTGTATTCAAGATAAGAGGTACACATTAATCTTAAACCGGATGTCATCAATGATCCCCCGCCCCCTCAGAACTGTAAAGGACCAGGGCTCTAGAAGTCCTATTCTTGTTTCATTCAACACACGTACGTGTAAAGTGTACATTTCATTTTTCTTTATACATATGCTGATTAATTCTCATATCCAACACATATATATATTAAACTGTGATACAAATTCCACATTTATACAGGTACTGGTCCCTCGTTTCACTTTTAAAAGAATACATGTTGGTTCTTTCTGTCATGGGCTGGGCTGGGCTGAGAGGCAGGAGTCAGGTCCGGTCCGAGGTTATTACCAGGAGAGGCAGAGCAAGAGCCGAATTGCAAGTCCAAAAGAGAGGTCATCTGAAGCAGAGGTCATAAAGCCAGGAATCCGAGTGAGAGTGGGGGTCTGAGAGCAGGAGCCGAAGGTGGATGCGAGGTCCACATGGAGGCAACTAGTTGCTTCCACGGTGAGTCCAATCCCAAGTGGGAGCTATATAGGCCTCCAACTGTGCTTCCCTTGGTGGTGGCGCCGCTCTTGCTAGTACTCAGGACTCGGTGTTCGCCTTCCCTGCCAGTGTGAATCTCTGCGGCGGGTAGCTAAGTCCCTGTGGAGTTGCCACTTCAGCCGAACCACCTGTGGAGGTGAGTCAGGGGGCTCCCCGATTGCACCTGTACCTCATCGGCTGCTGCAGGACCAGGTGCAGGGTTTATAGGTTCAGGCGCTGGCAGCGTAATCGCCCATGACACTTTTTTACAAACAGATGCTTGCATGTACATGCAGCACATATGAGTGTTCACTGAAACATGTGAACAGGGCTTCTACAATTACTCTACATCTTCCTCTTTTAATAACCAGACTTAATATCTATAATTTTTCAAAATAGAAACTTTTCACTAAAGTCTTATGATGAATTTTGTGATTTTTTTAAAAAAAGGTTTGTGTGTTTGTTTAATAGTCCACCTTTCTCTCTGAAACCGAAAGTGGAGTGACTTGTGCACAATAGATCCAGTCTTTGTAGAGGTCTCATCAATCTTTGTACTAATGTTCTCACCTCTTTAATTTCCTACAGAGAGACATCGTGTGAAGCCAACTCCTCTCCTGCAGGCAGACTGGCTGGATACTGATTTTCTTTTGTTGTGTTAGGAATGGCAGGAGGTAACCCTATTTCACTAGAGAAGTCCATGTGGCATCTCAACAAAATGTGATCTTGGGGTCCCTGCACATTTTCCTGTTGTCCAAAATCTCTGATATTTTTTAAACCAGCCCCTGTCTCCTGGTACTAATTTGGATAACAATTTTACCTTGTGACTGTCATTGAAGTTTTGTTATCTAGCTTTTACTTTACATTCTAACTTCTAAACACATTTGAGTTTGGTCACTTTGAGTTAAATAATGTTGAAGCTATTGGTTACTTGATATGCCAGATATGCTCTAGGGATCCCCTGGATGCCCAAAAGTCTTTTTAGCCCTGTCTGCTTCTCCATTGCCATTTGGAGAATATGGGGTCCGATGTACATTGCTAAGAATCATAATCTTGGGCAAATTCTGTAAATATAGTGGAAGTAAACATAGGCTCGTTGTCAGAAAATAGTATCTTAGGGACTGCATAGCTTGCAAAAACTGACTTTTTAAATTAATTGCATGGATGTGATTTCTCGTAACAGGAACAGTTCTGTGTATCTAGAAAAGAAATCAGCCAACACAGCATATGTAAACCCTCCCAGGAAAAACAAATCCGTTGGTACATGATGCCATGGTTTGCCTGGTAATTTGGTGGTGTGCAAAGATTCTAAAATATGTAATAAAGTTTTCTCTATTATATATTTTAAAACCTTCTATTAAAAGTTGGTTAAGCCTGGCCACCATGTAGATTGTTAAGCTTTTGTCCTGCACTTGGTTATGCCTTGATATCCTTTTTATACCTTAGGCAACATTCAAATAGTAGGGATGCCAGCCTCCAGCTCATCTCCAAACTACAGCGATCATCTCCAAACTACAGTGCCCCTAGAGAAAATGAATGCTTTGGAGAGTGGGCTTTATGGGCTTTATGGCATTGTACTCCACTGAGGTTCCTGTCTTCCCTGGGCTTCATCCCCAAATCTCCAGGAATTTCTCAACCTGGAACTAACAACCCTACCCCCCGTTCCCTACCAGTGACCAGTAGGACCTGGCAACCCTATGAAGTAGTGTGGGTCACAGTATATCATCCTTTCATGAGATGGCCATCTTCCATATGTTAATCACTGTGGTCCTGTCAATATGGAAGTAGGTCTATTGTAAGCTGGTTCTTTAATAGAGGTGCATAAGTTTCTGACAAAGTCCATTGTTTTGCCATTCATATTTGATTTGCTGTATTGTGAGTTCAGAGACTGGCATTGTTAAAAACTGCATTGTTGGAGATATCTGGAGGCCAAATATTGGTGAATGCTGTCTTCGCTGGGATATGTACAACGTCAAAAGAAAATTATGTTACCACACCCCCACAAACACATGAATATTACATTCAGATCAACATAGGGAAACAGCTTTGCATGTTTGTTCAAGATGCAGAAATTTTTTATCTAAAGTGTTTGATGTGAGTAGCAAGTTTTCAGGAGGAAAAGGATGATAGAGATCTGATTTTAAAAGGAATACAGAGTTGATACAATAGTATGTGTGTGTGTGGGATAACCCTAAGCAAATACTAGCAGTAAAAATTAAAACATGGACACATTCCTTATTCTAATTTATACAGCAAAACCAGTCAAGCATTCAGCAGAGCTACTCCAAATTGGAGCAGAAGTTACTCCTTGAGCTAAAGGTGTACATGCGGTTTAGAAAATAAGGTGACTGGGGAATAGATTAAGAGGGAGAGTGAAGGTTACCTGTCCTATTCTGCAAATAAATCAGATGGAAGAAGGAGGGATCTAGAGTGTGTGGTGGGAGTCTATTGCAGTTCTGTTGGTATCCAGGATCACAGATTGCTGGCTCTAAAGCCAGGCCAGTAAACTGTTTTTGGCTCATAGCATAAAATGGGTTCTTTTCAAGAAACAAAAGATTATGACAGAAGATAATGGAATACCAGGAGAGAGCCAGTTTGGAGTAGTAGTTAAGTGCGCAGAGTCTAATCTGGGAGAACCGGGTTTGATTCCTCACTCCTCCGCTTGCACCTGCTGGATGACCTTGGGCAAGCCATAGCTCTGGCACAGCTATTTTTGAAAAGAGCAGTTTCTGTCAGAGCTCTCTCAGCCCCACCTACCTCACAGGGTGTTTGTTGTGGGGAGGGGAAGGGAAAGGAGTTTGTAATCCACTCTGAAACTCCTTTGGGTAGTGAAGGGCAGGGTATAAATCCAATCTCCTCTTCTTCTACTTGAGAGTTGGCAGTTTACCTGGAGAAAAATTATAGAACTGACTAAATGGCATCAGGGAAGGGCAACAGAAAGGGAAGTTCTTGGATGAGTTATAATTCAGGACTATAAAGCTGGAGACATGAAGCTGAGTCATATTTGGCGGGAGCTTTGGGGAGAATGGGAAGATTTGAATTGGAGGGTCCATGCTGTCACAGGGCACTTAACATTTAAATTGTGTTAGTGGCCAGTGATTGGATATCATGTAAAAGAAAGACAATTCAGGAAGAGGCAGCTTTGTCTTCTAGCCTGGGGTACCTTAATTGCTGTCGCCCTGTTGGCACTCCTTGATTTTTCCCAGAAGGGGCTCCTTGGAGGCATTTGCTGTGGCCGTCCCAAGATCCTCTGCTGTGTTCACTGCTGCAGGATTCTCTGTGAGACACAAAACATGGCTGTTGTTCCCCATGTTCTTTGTGTGCCTTGTAGGTTTTGCACATGGTGTTGCATGTGCAGTACATACAGTCAGGCTTGGAGGGAGGGGTGTGCAGATGAAAGGGGGGCTGGTAACAGTTTCATCAGTTGTTGATGAAGCCTTTAGACCCTAATGGTGCTAATAAAGACTTGTGTTTTAATAGTAAAATGAAGACCCATGCTGAGCCATTCATATGCCCCTATAACTGCAAGAGCTTCCTTTTCCTCCCGTAGTAAGGCTAGGGTTTCCCCCCCCACTTGAACATGCCAGTATTCTTTTTCTGTTAAACTTCTAACATGAATGCCAAAGTCTATGACTTCCCCAAGTCCACAGGCTGATGCACTAAAGTCTTCAGTAAATCTACTGAATATTGTGGTTGAAAATGTAAGGCTGTCAAAGTCTTTTCGTTGCATTAAAAAGCTTTCTGTTATGAGCTGTCATATATTAATATATTACACTTGTTAAGATTGCATAAGGGTTTTGTCAGATATATCAGATTTGGTATGAATTTGTCAAACCCAAGAAACTTCAGGCACTGGCAAAGTTAGCAATGACACCAGTTTGCCTGAAGCAAGCTGAATTCCTTGTTTGTTAATGATGTGTCCTAGAAATGTTGTCTTTTCCTTCCCAAACTTGCTTTTTTGATTCAAGGTACGACTCCTTACTGGAACATTTCAAAATTGCATACAGTTGCTCATCATGTTCATTTCTTTACATGCTGCATGATAGAACATCATCTACATGACACAGGATGCCTGGCAGCCCAGATCTGAGAAACTCTGTTTTGGAACTGCTCAGAAGCAGATCGAATGCCAAAGGGAAGTCTGTTGAAGCCGTTCCTTCCAAACAGAGAGGTGAATGCTGTTAGTGGTCTACCTTCTATGCTAAGTAGTTACCATAATCCTGCGTCACATCCAAATTTTGTAAAAAAATATTTTAGCTTATTATAGCTGTTCTTCTGTCTTTCTCTTTGCATACTTTTGCATAAGTCCACAGAAATCTAAATCTTGTCATTTGGCATTGGTGCAGTAACAGTACCTATGCAAACAATCATAGATATATTTTATATTCTTTGTGGTTACTTTTTAACTTTCTGTAAGAACTATAAATATGATGTACAGCATTGTGAGCAAAAGGAGTTGCTGGTACTAGTTGTATTTTATAGTCCAGTTTCAGTGTTCCCAATCCAGTGTATATCTGGAATACATTGTTTTAATATGTGGTGCTTGTTCTGGATTTATTCTGATTTCTCTACTACATGGAGTTTTTAGAGGAGTGGTGACCCAAGCAGGGGTGCTGCTAGTTGGTTTATTACATAAATTGTTTGTTGAACCTCTCATTTGGTGGTTTGTAGTTTGCTGTGGAATTGGCCATGGACATCCACTATATTGTTACCTGCCCCACATCATACCTTATTTGCTTGTGTGTGTGTGTGTGTTATTGTTTAGTTCTCCATCCCAAGATGTGCAATAATCGTTACTTGGAATTGCAGTGACTGCTGCTTCATCGATCTTAAATTTAAGAAATTATGTATTCAGACATGATGAAGTTTGATCAACTGAAAATATACTCCCCCAAAACTGGTGGAACTCATTTTCTGATTATAGTTATTCTTCTTGACCTGTATACGCCCACAGAATACCCTTTTTTACAGTCCTTCCATCACTCTTCTTTTGCTGTGTGATATTTGAGTTTGTGATTGGACTTCTAGCCACACCTTCCACACTTTTGGTTGTCTCTCTTCCAGTTAGTGGTAAAGCCCTACATGGTATTTCTCAGATACCTCTCTCAGACTATCCAGCATAACATGTAAGTCCCACAAAGTAGAAAGATGGCTAATATTTTTAAAATAAATTAAAAAAGCAAACTGGTTCTATTACTACAATAACCTTTCTATAGAGCAGTTTGATATATTTGCCACTTAAACGGAAATTATATCAAAATGTAAACAAACTGAGCTATAGAGGCTACATGACAAAATAACAAGAGCTAACTTTGGTCTCTAGAAAATCACTGAACATGGTTTGCGATTTATGTTTTCCCTAGTGAGAGAGGGGCCAGCATTTTTATAGACAATCTGCTGGGACACTCACTGTAGAGTACTGTGAAGAATTACTCAAGAATGTATAAACAAAACTAATGTATAAGTTAACCAAATGAAACAGAGATTTGTAAACACTGTGATTTTACAGATCTGTACTTATTAAATTAGCATAATTAGAAATGAGTAAAAAGAATGTATATTATACAGTGGGGAGGGGAAGATAAGTATTACGTATATAGGATATGGAATAGTATGGTATTGCCTGATCTCCTCAGATCTTGGAAGCTAAGTTTGGCCAGTGCTTGGATGGGAGACCACCAAGGATGACTTTGCAGAAGAAGGCAATGGCAAACCACCTCTGCTTAAGCATTTGCCTTGAAAACCCCAAGTTGGCTGTGACTTGACACACACCAAGTATACATATCAGTAGCATCTGTTTTTACTAAGAATTGTGAATTTTAGCATTAAAATTTTATTTTCAGGCTCCTTGCATATGCCTTTGACCTCTACTTCTTCTGTCTCTGGCATTAGTGGCTTAAAAATTTGCATAGAAATTTGCTTATCCAGAAATATCTAGATTTTACTATGGAAATGTAGTGCCTATGAGTGTTGCTGGCTTTGTTCCCACCATGGGCAATCTGTAGGGAAAACATTGATGAGAAGCATCTGAGAAAGAAACATAAAAGTAGAACATAACAAATGAAGTGTGCAAGTTTCCTTATGGAACAGACAATTGCTGGATCCTCAAATGCATCTCATTACACTCACGTCTAAATTGATTGCAAGAGACTGTATAAATTACATGTTAGGCCACCTGTCTTCCTCTTGACTCCATTTTGGATACTGGATTATTTAAATGGTAAAAGATGTTCACATTTTCTCTCCTTTTTTTCCATAACCAGTCCAGTGCTACTTCTAGTCCGTACACTTCTGTTGTTCATATATGTGTGTATTATGTACCATTGTACATTGATATTGCATAAAAAAGAAATTACTAGTTTATTTAGTTTACTGATACTGATTTATTGATAGTGTTTTATTAAAACATTAATACCCCACTTTCCTCTTGGCTCAGGGTGGTTGAAACTCCTCAGAAGAATGACCGATCAAACTTGTGTATCACTTGTGTTCCAGTTTTGATCAGTGTAAAGGGAAAAAAATGAGAAATTGAGAAAAAAGCTTTTAAGTACACATACTGACTATTTAAATATTTACTTGATGTCTTGTAAAGAAGCAACACTAAGGGCGTTTTCGCACTTGCGTTTGCCCTGGTTTTGCCCCTGATGCTTGCTCAGGAGCTTCTGGTCAATTTCCCACCAGTTGCTCCGGGCTCAGGGTTTGCTCAGGAGTATCACGGCACTGCTCCGGAGCTTCCCTGGAGCAAGAAAATCCTGTTTTTTGCAGTGTTTCCTGTTTGCTCCGGTGGAGAACCCGAGATGAAAACACACCCACTCACCCGCCCTCCATCTGGCCCACCCCGTGGTGGGCGTTTCTTCAGTTTTTTTCTGAAACGAGCCCTCCTAATGTTATATCGAAATAAGGAGGCAGGGAGCCAAGATCCCACCACAGGGACTGCGTTGGCGAGGTGGATTTGCCATTTCTTGGTAGCAGGAGCCGGGCGCCATTGGCCCAAGAGCTCCCTGTGCTTGCAGATGACTGCTGCCCTGTGTTTGGGCTGGCCCGGCAACAGCCCCTGCAGAGCTGGCGGTGGGCGCTTTCCTCCAGAAACCCACGGCAAGCAAGCAGGCGGGCCAGGAACGCGAGTCTTCCTTCCCCCTCCCTGTGTGCGGTCCTACGGACCTGAAGCATAACTTCCCCCCATCCTTTTTTTTAAAAAAAGGCCCTTACAACGTTATAGCAACATAACAAAATATTGATGCAGCAAGTGAAGACAGCACAATTGTTGTCTTTTTATAACAGACACACGTTCACATCTATTATGGGGGGGGGAATGTTGTTCGGTGCTCCAATTCAGCATGCGTAGCAGGGAGACTGGACTGCCATTGATGCCACTCAGCCTCAGCTGCCGCCGCCTCCGCCACCACCATTTCGGATGAAATTGCCTCCCGTATTGTCTCCTTTAGACGTCTCAATTTTCAGGTTTTTAAAGTTATTTTTATTTAATTACTTTACACGGACCGGCCAACACCATATTGGCTACCCACCATTTTGTCCCTGTGCTCTCGCAGGCAAAGCAGCCGACATTTTAGTTCAGAGCGGAGAATCTACCAATCAGAACAGAGAATCCACCCATCAGGGTGGAAAATCCTCCACTGACATTTGCGGTCCCTGTAGATAGCCAATGGTTTTGCTTCAACCAAGAGTGGCGGGAATAATTGATTAGGAAGGAGGGAGTTGTTGAATTCTGGGAAGAGGAAGGCTACTGCAAGGTGGGCGGGGGATGCACTACCGTCATGCCACTATGACGTTATAACATTACCACGCATGTGTTTAAAAAAAAAAGAAAGAGTGGGGAAATGAGGGAGGGGTGAGGGGGGTGGGAGGGTAAGGGGAGGGGACATGGACAGGGGAGCGGCTGAAAGCATCGGGGCAACCGCTAACTGTGAACAAAAAACTGCAGGGTTAAAGAGGAGCTGAATCCTCTAGTGAAAAAATGGATACCGTTGCTCCGGGGGGAAATTACCGGGGAAACTGAGGAGGAAATGAGAGGCAAGTGGCATGTGCGAAGTCACCCTAAGACAGCATGAGAAGATGGAATGCAAAATTATTGTTACTAGCAAGTCTTGGTTAGTACAACTTCTAACTATAGAGTTTCTGTAATGGAATGGCAGTTCCACATATGGAAGAGGGTATGATTTTTGCCAATTCTTCTCTTTTACTTAACACACAAATGTTGTTTCTGACCATCTTCTGAGGAGCAGAATTTCAGGGTGCTCAGTGTGGCTACAGCAGGAGGAGAAAGTGAGAAAGTCCCTCTTTGCCGAGACTGTAGATAAATATGTGCAATGATAATTTACTTAATGTTCCTTTGTTAGAAGCCATTAGGAATGTATGACAGTATACTATTGATACAGTACAAATAGTTAAAATATGACAAAGGAACTGAGCCACCAAAAGTTCAAAATATACGCAAATTATTTGATAGATAAGAGGGCTTTTTGTAGAAAAGATGGCCTTGCACATATTAGAATGGTACATCATTAGAATGGTTCACCATATTGGAATAGTTCTTGACAATGCAGTGTTTCTTGATAGTAAGAATTTTGTTGGCTCAGCACTGGCAAAGGCAGGGTTTTGTATCTAGCCATCTTTAATAGTCAAAGCAATGACTCTCTTTAGTGGCTTAAGAATTTTTTTTTGTTTCACTCGGGCCCTGATAATGCTCACTTTTAAACTGTTTTATATAACACCAATGGTATCTATATCAGCTATAAGTCTTCACTAAACACAAAGTTAAGTTAATGTCATTTTTTTATTTCTTGGAATAAGTCAGAGGAAGTATGGAAATACCCTGTAAAAGATATTTTGAAGCTATAACGCATTGAGAAAATAGTTGATAACAGACAAAAGGCATCCCTAGAAAAAGCTAGGAAGGGATGTTTCTGCCCCACACAAGTGTGGGCTTTTAGGTCTGAGATGCAGTAAAGTTTTGCCAAAGGAATATCAAACTACTATTGAAACAGTATAGGAATTCACATTATCTAAGGCAATTTGTAGATTACAAAACCTGATACCCGAGTGAATTCTTTTGTGCAATTACTTGCAGTTCCAGAATTGCCTGGCTCTAAATCTAGTTTTGTTATGGTTATCCTGCTTAGATAAAAATATTTTTTCTACCCAAATAACACATCCACAAATGCCCATTGTTTCTCAGAAATTTAAGCTTATCTGGTATGTATTTCAACGGTAAAACACTTTTTAAAGCAGGAATCAGGAGGTTTATATATTTTAGTAAATATGCTTGATTTTTCACTTCCTCCATTCTTCCTCTGTTTAGTTTTAGGAACTAGATTAGCATTTTTAGGCTTTTACACTTTAACAAGGTAGTTTCATTGATTAGCTACTTAATTACCATTGATTCTCCATGTGAGTACATAATCTCATGGCACAGTTAGAGTAACAGTTGTTAAAAGCTCAGTAATCATTTAACTGTTTCACTACTTTAACAAAACTGATAGACTTTGGAAACAATATTCTGCTATTTTAGTAGATCTTATTATTATATTTATTTTATATAATATTATATTATTATAGATTTTATTGTATTATTATATTATTATCAATCTTATTAAAATTATAAGGCTCTTTGTAATCATCATGCTGTGTACAAAAACCATTTTGCTTCTTTTGAAGAGAACTTTTAAAACAGGGTTTTCAATAATTTCTAGCATGTTTGGGGCAATAGAAAATCTTCCTGCTGATTTATATTCAGTGATTTTGAATCCTCATTTATGCAAATGAAAATATGTACAAAGACATTTATTTCTTTATTTGAAATAGTTATGCCCCACTTTTCTATTAAGAATGGTAGTGAAGGCAAATAAATACAAAAACAACTGCAAGTTCCACAGGTCCCTTTAGGCAGCTGTTGAGTGACTGGGGAAGGAGAAGAGAGCCAGAGTCAGGCAGGTGGCAGCTTTGTGTAGCAGGGACAAGTGTGTATCCCAGTGAGGTGAAACAAAAAGATAGGATTCCCCTCACCCCCATGAGTGTCATGGTTCCCCACTTGTCACCTGCAGACTGGTGCAGGATACAGGGGATCTGGGCATAGGCATCTCTCTGGATAGGGAAAGGGCCAAATAAATGTGGCAGGAACTGAAATCAAACTTCATAGAACCTTAGACCTAGTTTCTTGCAAAGGTATACACAGTTTTTACAGTTGATGTCAGCTTTCAAATCTGCCTCAGCAGTCTACTTTTCTGACATTGAGGTCAAAGGGTTGGATCCAGACTAGATTTTCCAGTGGCAGAATGGAAATTTCCTGTCTGCCTTCCTCCAATTACAGCCCACTGGTCTCCATGAAAGTCTGCTCTTGGGGATACAGGACTCTGAGGAATGACTTCAGATTGGGGTGCAAGGAGAAGGAAGAAATCAGTGGTAATTGCCATTTTAGTTTGGATACAACCCTATATTTTAGAAATTTAAAATCTGGAATCTGTGAAATGACAGGTGTTCTAAGGTATCTGCAAAGATAATATAGCTGTGTTTTTTCAAATTTATTCCCCAGGTAGCACCTAACTAGTGGTTGTAAATCAGAGTATCTTTGACAAAGGCAGAGATTAACTGAGAGAGCTACATTTTAATTCAGGTGCTGGTAGCTGGTCTTCAGTTATGTGCTTGCATGGATACTAAGGGAGCAACCCTGGCATTCTGTTGTGGCGGTCTGATTGTGGTGTTGATTTTTCCTTTCCTTTCCTCCAAGGGTTAACATGAATGGTGATGGACCTGTACTCATCTGCAGGTGTTACTAATTGGGGTGTTGTTGTTTTTTGGCCTGCAACCTTCTTATCATTTTCAAGGCCAAAGACAGAAACTGGTTAATTAACTTCTCATGGGAACTTGTGATTTGTGATGGGAGGGGGACGGGGAGAGGTGATGCAATCTAGAGGATTTTCTTGGAGACCCATTCTGATTGAATGCCACCATCGCCTGACTTGATGGGCCAAAAACTATAACTTGAACTGTGGCCCGGGAAGGGAAGTAGCTAGCTGAGATTTTTCATGGACTATGGGCCAAGGCTATGTTCTGCAATTGCTAGAAATGTAGACAACACTGTTTGAGGCCTTCTCAATGAAATTAAGGTTGGTGCCACCTAATGCAGCTCGCTATAGTGTTAGGTAGTTGAAGCTAGCTTTGTTATTTTCTGTTCTGTATGATTTCTGAGTAATGTGATGGCAATAACTATTTTTCTTTCTTAATACCTTTGAATAAATTTAACATTATTTTATAACAACAGTCTGGTTCTTGTGTGCACCTGCCCTGGGAACTCATGGGGTCTGACTTCGTGTTTCCTTGACAGGCTTAGTAGCAGAAACCGAAGTCCTCACAATGCACTGCCTACCAAACTATATCTGATTCTTGAATTCATAGAAGTGTCATAGTTACAGGAAGATAGTTGAGGGATTCCACAGATACTGAGGAGGTTGTTCTTAGCTTATGTCAGAGCAACAGTGTCAAATTGGTTTAGGAGGTAACTTAACAAGAAATTTAATTTTCTCAATCTTTAAAATGACGGGTAACAAGGCTTATCCAGGATGAGCCTGAACACCATTGGCCTATTTGGCTGACAAAACTGTGATCCATTCCAGCTGTTGATTCCTCTCCAGATGGTGGAGTGCTTTTTCTGTTTGATTAACTATAAAAACAACCATATGTATGTTATTTTGCCTACTTTTTTTAAAGAAGTAACATACTTTTTGTGAACTTTCGCTGGGGAAAATCCCAATAATAAGAGCTGAAAAATACTTCATAATACTTCATAATAATCCTAACTTATCCTCAAGATAATTTGACATAGTAGTGCTGTTATTAAAGGAAGCACAGTGTTTTGGAAGGAGATGTTTAAGAAGCCCTCATTAGTTCTCAGAGTATATAAATGTTTAATGTAGCTAGAAGTTCTGATCCTCTCGTATACTAGTAGAACTTGCTAATATGCTACTGTGTTTTGTAGATAAATATTTGTAGCTCAGTAAATTCATTGTGTGGCCTCTCCTGGAATAAATGTTGCACAATCATTCTTATTATTACTAGATAGTTACATTTTAAAAACATCAAAATGATGCAAGTAATATTTCACTATTTATATCATACGTTTAATAGATCTAGATAAGTTTGTGCTGACCTGGGTAGACCAGGCTAGCCCAAACTCCTCAGATCTCGGAAGCTAAACATAGTTGGCCCTGGTCAGTATTTGGATGGGAGACTGCCAAGGAATACCAGGGCTGGGAGGCCAGAGTCAGGCAGTGTCAAACTATCTCTGAACATTTCTTGCTTTGAAAACTCCATGGGATCTCCATAATTCAGCTGTGACTTGATGGCAAACAGCCAAACATATGTCTTAAATAAGAATCTGAATCTGGAAGGAGATTCTATCCAGGGCTTTCCTAGTACTCTGGCAGTAGCAGTGGGATCTGAATCCAGGGATTCTAAAGCAAGCATTATTCCTTGTACTGAAGTTGTGTTCCTGTATCTAAATGGCAGTAGTTCTGTCTTAGCCACTCACACCAACTCCTAAAAGTGCAAAGAGAATGAACTGTGATCTGGGATTTCCAGGCTCAAATCTCACCTCTTTCAGAAGCTCACATGTCTTAGGCATGCCATCATATTTCTGAGTTTCATTCCCTGTCCCATTTCCAATATGACAATATAATAGTGGTGTACAGGTTGTTATAAGGATAACAGCTAGTAATGCATTTGATGTCCTTTGAACACTGAAAGTGCTATATAAATACAAAGTATCAGGTACTACTATCAATGAAAATGTGTGTACACAGTTCTCTAAATGTGGATTCTACACAGTATTTGTTTTAAGTGGATCTTCAGGAGGACTAGTCATTTCGATTATCTCTTGTTTCTGATCTGGCTCATAAGCAGAAATCTTGAGGATACCTTGCTATGCACATTTAGGGCACACTGTAGTTTGTATTATCAGGTGCTGATTAGAAAAGAAGTTTGAGTTAGATGACTTCTGGATTACTTCCAGGTTATTGTTGTATTATGTAATATTCCAACAAGATACTTTTTGGGATTTGTAGGGGCTTGTGGATTGCAAATCTTTGAAGTAGCAAGTGTGAAGAATTATTTTGAGAAATTCAGATCCTAAGAATATAAACACATTTGTAAATATCAGTTTTAATCATAATTTGTTCAAGGTTTGAGAAATGTACATACTATGGCTACCGTACAGAGCTAAAGTACAATAACCAATATTTTTAGCATATATACACCTTATTATAAATATCTAACTTGTTACAATGTATAACATGCACATATTTTGCCTCTTGTATATTTCAAATTACTGCAGTGCTATACAAAACCTTTTTTGTGAGTCAAATTAAATAGTTAAAGCAACCCAGAATAGAAACGAACAACAACAAAAAGAATTTTAACAAAAAGAATGTATTTCAGCAGTAACAAAAGAGCTTTAGAGCTTCACAAGGGTCATCAGTAGGTCAGCTATCCAGAGAAGATAAAGAATGGTATTTAGATAATTATCTGTTTGCTCTTCCTTTTACGGGTTTGCCAAATATGCTTTTAAACAAATAGCAGTTATACTCTAATCCTTCGTCTTAATTATTTGTAGCACTTTCAAATGTTATTTTTCTAGAAATTGTCCTAGATTATTTCTTCTTTATGAAATATGTTTTTAACAGCTAAATTTGATAAATCAGCATTAGCCAGTATAGAAAGATACCAAAATACTCGAAATTGGACAATCATCCGTCAGTATACCACTGTCTTTAAGAAGAAAGATGGTGGACTTCACTTAGATAAAGAAATGACCATGTATACCATTTTTATTCTTTTAGTATCTATTCTACAGACCCTTCTACCACTACCTTTCAGTTTAAAATTTTAACTAGTTGAACAAACTTAATAAAATTCATTTCTAACAATAAAATCACACTGGGGTGACACCAACCAAAAGACATTTTCATTTGCTCAAATGGAAATCTGTAATATGCTATTACTCCTTCAGCTATAGTCCACCAACTATTAGTTCATGATATCTCTCAAGTGTCCCTCTAAAGATGGCAGCACAAAAAAAATACTAAGGTGGGAAAGCTCAGTTCCTTGAGTTTATGAATGGTTTCCTAGGTTCTGCTCAGACCAGCAGGATAAAACATGGCAGCAACAAAGAAAAACAAATATTAAAATTTTGGGAGAATAACATCATTGTGACTTGGTGGGTAAAATAGGCACCAGCAAAGTTGTATCTTCAGTTTCCATGCTGACCTCTACATGAGCAGGGTCTGAAATGGATCTTAAGGAATTGATAGATTTGTATGTGAACTAATGGTCCTGTTCCCATAAGTACAATAATATGACCAGATGCCAAGAAAGAAAAAGGGTATGGCTTTTACTAGTTGGTTGGTTACTAGTTACTAGGGAATATCAGGAGATACCATTTTTCTTGCCATCTAAGAGAAATACTTTGTAGAGCTTTTAAAAACGTATTAAGCCTGTTTTCCTTAGCATCTAGTTAAAAACCCAATCTGAGCATTCTCGGTAAGGTAAACCATATAGATCACTAACATTCTATATTGGCTAAGAGACACCGATGTTAGTTGTGCATAGACAAGTTTATGCGTCTGAAACAGAACAGTTCAATTCTTTGAAGTAAAATTTTGTAGATGTTGAATAGTAACTATATTTCTTGGCTGCCAAATTTCAGTGACTGGCATAAGCTGCTTATTTCAAAATGTGTTAATTAGTCACAGTTTCAGTAGAATTGTTTTGCTTCGCACATGATTGGTGTCTGTGATGACTATATTGATGAGCTGCTTATATAACATTATTAGGGTGTGGGGTTTGTTTTTGGCTTCCATCCCTTACCACAAAGAATTCGACAGCAGTCTTAAGAACCTTTTCCTAGAAGTAAGCCCTATTGAACAAAGTGGAATTTACTTAAGAGTAGACCTGCTTAAGATTGTTTCCTTTGTCTTACATCAATTCTTTATAAAGCTTTACATCTGCAGTAAATTGTATCAAGTATTCAATACCTTTCAGTGCATTTTATATTTTATTTATGTTATTTATAGTCCGCCTTTCTCACAGGGATTCAAGAGAGATAAGCAAGCTTTTGAATAATGGGCACATTAAGAATATTTTTCAGAAAGCTGAGTGGTGTGTTTCAGAGCTAAGTGCATGAACTGTAGCATAAAAACAGAATAGAGGCAGAGTAGAAAGAATTCAAGGATTCTACTTGAAACATTTCCATAGGATTATGTATCGTCTCTGCTTATGGCTAAACAAAGGTGATAGAAACAGCTGGTGTGCTTTGTTTGGAGTTACTCAGATCTGTAGCATTTACATACCAACTTCTGTACACTCAGTTTGCATATCAGCTTTGGAAGTTGCACTTGAACCACTTGCTTTTAAGCCAGCTGCTTTTTTACATATAATAACGATTAGAAATTCTTCTTTTACTCATAGTTATGATAAATGGTAGAGCATGTATTTTTGTTCCTGTAAGTATCAGATCATGTGGTGTCTCCAGTTTGTCTTCATATGACTGCTTAGTTAACATAGATAAATGGCAAAGAGTCACTTTAAAGATTATTTTGGAATAATCCTTCATGGGTCAGATGGAGGATTTTACCAGGAAAGTCTGTTCTCTCTTTTTTTAAGGATGATTTTTATCTATTTAAATAATTCCAAGGTGTTTTCCTATTAATTTATTCAAAACAAATGCAATGTGCTTCTAAAATCTGGGGATCAATATATGTTGCAGCTGCTGAATTCACGTTACATTATTCTCATAACCGTGGTTCACTTGATAAACTTGATGTGTGCTATTCCTGCCATCATTCCCCAATCTAAAGGGTATATGTTGTGCATTTACATACTATTTGACTTAAATTGACTGAAATTATCCCCTTTGGACCATTTTACATTAGCAAGATTGTTGGAATATATCCTTTACCAGGTGTGCCATCTGCTGCCTGTGGCCATATATCCCTCCAGTGGAAAGATGAGAAATGGTGAGATCCCTGCAGCAACATTAGTCTTTTATCTGTTTAAAAGATTATGCTCCAGGAGGTTTCACTGTGGATGGTGGAAAAGGGTAGGCTTTTGTTTTTGTGTTTGTACACTTCCATGATATTACTCTTTATCAAAAGGATTTTTGAATGTATTTTCTTTTCTATATCCCCCACATTTCAACAGGGTAGCAGAATAAGAGCTCTTGTAAATTAACTCTTGTAAATTCTAGCAAGACTACTTTAATTCAGTTTTAAGTGTCATAATTGTACCGGCCTTATCTATGGTCTTTTGAACAACTGTCTAAAAAGTTTGCAGTTTCCACCCTCAACGATTTATCACAGTTGCTTCATGTGAAGTGTTTTCACCTTGCAGCCTAGGGAAGGGCCTGAAACCTCAGTCACGTGGATTTTAACTATAGGTTTCCTAGGAGTACTAGATTGATTCCAAACATTAGAAAGATGAACTTTGACCTTTGTCATAGCAGATGGAATGTTTAGTGAGCAACTGGTCATGTGTAATGTTAACTTGTTTGTCTTTCATAGCAACTAACAAAGGAGCAACATATGCCTTGTTCTCCAGCTTTGTACAGCCTGGAAATAGATGTTATTAAAATTGCATCCTCCAAGCACCATGCAGTTCTAACATGAAATATTATGTTCATTAGAATGTAGTAAAACTTCTCCATATTGCCTTTGGAGCAACTGTGCAGAATGTTTTAAAAATGAACATTGGCAAACATTACATATAGCCACAGTTGTCAGTGTTTAATTAAAGAGGGTCTACAATGTAGAATGTCAGTGTTTGTAAATGTGTTGTAAAAAGGTCCAAATTAAAATGCTGTACAATTAGTTTGCATGACAAAATGACTTTGGAAGACCCCTACAATAGACAATTTAGAGAAATAACTATTCTGTGTTTAAAATACTAAAGGAGCAACAATTTAAACAGATGGCAGTGGGTTTCCACTTGATTATAACTTTGAGGCATGCTTTACTAAATGGAATCAGCGGGGTTCATTAAGGTCCCGTTTGATGTATCAGTATTATAAAAATACCATGTTAATTATCCTCAAACGTTGCAAGTTACCTCCATTTTCCTGCAATCAGAAGATGAGAGAAACCCTGTGAAGCAAATTAGTCCTAATTGAAAGAAGACTGATTAATATTTAAATAAGGCATTGTGTGAGGGATTCTGCCATGAGAAAAATAGGCTGAACATCTGAATTAATTGCATAGCAGGTTAAATTAAATTTCATATAACGGTTTGGAAGATGAGTTGGCACAGTGCTTTAGCGGAGAACACAATGGCTGGAATACCAGGCTTTTCTTTCACTCTTGGCTGGATTCCATCAAGGTCCTTGTAGCCCTTTCCTCTTTGTTGTCTCTCTTTCAGTGCAAACAAAGGTACTAACAGAAAATTGCAACTACATTTTAAAAAATGTTAATTTTGGGGTGGGGGTGGGGAAGGGAAGGAAAGTGGGATATACCACCTGTCTACATTTTCTCTTTCTCTTGCATCTTGGCTGCAATATTGGGAAATATCAGTATCTTTTACTCCCTCTCTTGCACAATTTAATGAGGATTGATGACATAAAATGCTAATGGCTAGAATATAGTTAGAATTGTGCTATTAGTGGGTTATCACTGTCTGACATTTTCACTGTACAGGAGCATACATGTGGAGCCTGTTTAAAGTGATTGGGTTACTTAAGGGTCCCTGTTAGGGATATTTAATCCAACATAAATTACTTATGCACTTTGTTAGTGTTCAAAGAGAGAGTGTCACGTTATACATGTTGGCAGTTTTCCAGTCAAGAGCTGTTAATTACTGTACAGTTCGTGCATACATTTTGTGACAACAGAAGCGCGGGGGGGGGGGGTGACCTCCAACCCCTGTATCTATATTCTGCCGAATTAAAAATGAGTAAGTAAGAGCACAGAGGTGAGAATTATTTTACTGAAGTCATTTTCACCCTTAGGAGTTTCAATGCCTTTTTTTTTCTTGTTGAAAGTAAAAACAAATGACAGTATAATGCCCTAAATGTATAAGTGTTTTAACTTTGGAAAATCCCTGTAAAAAAAAGCTATTATCTTTTTATTTTAACAATAGATGGGGGGAGGGATGATCTCCAAAGTTCTATTTAAGAACCTTACACCTTTGTAAAGTTTAAATTTTGCTGTATTATTTGCTTATCAAATTACGTCCTGGTGATAGCTAGAGAAACTGTATATAATATATATTTTCTTTCAAGCACATTAGTAGCTCTTTGTAGCTAAGTTGTCTAACACTGTCATACTTTCCTCAGGAAAATTTAATGTACTCATGTATGAAGGGTATTGTTGTTGAAAAGAAAGCTCCCAAATAATCATATGTTGGTTGATATAGTTACATGTCTTAACCTTTGTACTTTGCCATAAGAAATAACATTGAACAACTAAATATATTCAGCATTTAGTCATGCAGATCATGTTACGCTAGTAGCAGAATAAAGTAGTCAATTGTTTGGCGAGTTATATGTACACATAAAGGGGTTTTTCTGCATTTCATGTTTGTGAAATGGAACTGAAGTTACCTAACAAGTGTTTTTAAGTAATATCTTTAGCTAACATTGTAATCTGATTTATTTGCTACTTGCTGGCTTGACCATGGAAATTTATCAGCATGGTCATCTGCTGGCTATATCTGAAAAACTAACATGGGCACAATATACACATTAAGTATTGATTCTTCATGTTCATCACTTATAAAACACTGGGAGGTCTAGAATTTGTGCCAATACCTTGTCCAATTACATTTGGACTGTGTGCTGTAGAAGATTTAACAAATTGTTTAATGAGTTAATATACTCATATAGTTGGTCAGCAAAAAATATTCTTCATTTACTGGATTCACTACAATCAATTGCTGGTGTAGAATACTGACTACAAGAATGAGCTGCAATCTGGGAGGCTACCAGTTCAAATGTTACCTCAGTCACAAACTTACTAAATAACTTTAGACAAATCATAGTCATTGCAGTGCACTCAATATGGGGCTGCCCTTGAAGACGGTAAGCTTTGTTATCCAACACTTGATTATTCAGAATGCTCAGTTAACTGGCATCACTCAGAGGGCAAGGTTCTCCCCCTCAGCCACCATACCCTTTTATCTTTGGTCATGCATGCACCCAAGTCCTTCTCCGGCTGACCAACTTGATACCTCTGGATGTTGCTAGGCTTCTGACAGCCAGTACTGTCACCTGATTTCATCCTCTGGTGCCTCCTTCCCCTTCAGCCTGCCTTGAGCTGTCGGGAACCAACCAGTAAGCTCCTAGGCTGTTGCCCTGCTCTGTTGGCTGCTTCTAAAGAATGGTTGGTGGGGATGCGTGGAGGTGAGAGAAAGCTCTGCCAGGTGTGAGGATTGTTGCCATGATGTTTTCAATGGGGTAGGGTCTGGTTGTTGTTGATTCCTCTGGATAGGGTGCTGGGCAGAGCAGTAAGCTTGAATTAAATACTAGGCATATTTGAGTAACTGGCAACCTACCTTCCCTATGAGTGCTGGATGACAAAGCTTTTACTGTGTTGCAGTGAGACTGCTATTTTGGCTTGCTGTCAAGAAAGATCAACCCAATTGTGAAAGAACTTTACTGGTTGTCTGTTTCATTCCAGGCCCAGTTCAAGATGCAAGTCACTACCTTTAAAATAGTAAATGATCTGAGACCATGATGCTTATATTCCAGCTTGACAATTGAAATCTACCAGATTGGGCTTTCCATTTTCGCCAATAATTTGGGAAGCCACAAGAGAGAGGGACTTTGGGGACACCCATTTATAGAACTTCTGTCCAATAGACATTTACCTGGGTCCTAGCCTTGCTGTTTCAGGCTAAAATGGTAATTCCTATGTGTTCTGTAGCCATGGAACATGGTTTCAGGCATTTTTTTTTATTGTGGCCCTGACCTGCATAGCCCAGACAATCACATCTTGGAAGCTAAGCAGGGCTGACCCTGGAAAGTACCTGGAAGGCTCACCTCCAAGGAATGCCAGGGCTGGGACACAGAGGCAGGTAATATAAGCCACTTCTCTGAAACATCCTAGCTCTACTAGGGGTCACCAGAAGTCATCATGACTTACAGGCTTGCCAGCATGCACATGCTTACGCACACACACACACACAAAATACCAAAAAAGCGTATTTTTATTGTTTATCTGTGATTGATTTGTCTACAGTGTATTATGATGGTACACAATTGTGTCACTCAATGTTATAACATTTAACTTGATATTTAAATATGCTGGTATTTGCATGACTGCATGATGCTGTTTCTTTAGTATAAAATTTAGGCTGTCTAGTTTCAATTTTTTATTTTTTTCCCTTCTTTGATGCCTTGGTAGGGGGTTTGGAATGGTAAACTCCTTGGGGCAATAGATAGGATTGCTTTCAAGTGTCCTCTTCTATCCTTGGGTAGGAACCCAGTTCCATAAACCAGTGTCTGAGGAACTGTGGAATCTGAAGCTGAATCTGAGGCAGCATGCCACAGAGACACTGCAAAGCCCATGAGCTGTCAGAGATAGTAGAAAAAAATGTTATGAACATAGTATTGCTTGCTCTGATGGACAATCTCTTTGATATAAGGAATGCCTCTTTAGTAATTGTACTAGGTCTTTCAGCTCATTTTGACAAGATTAATCATTGGGTTTTATTGCAGTCCTCGGAGTATGGTGTCAGGATAAGAAGGGACCCTCTAGAATGGTTAGTTGATGGTATTCAAACAGTGATGACCAAAGGCTTTGAGTTAATGCAATAGGATGTAACCTGAAGCTGTAGGCTTTGGTGTTACTGCACAAGCTTTTTAATATGTGTTAGATTTCCAGATGAGATTTGCTAAAGCTTTGAAGTAGGGTGTTATCTGTAGACTGAGACCAACAAACTTGTTCTGATTTAGGAAAGTAGCTAGTATGGAGGTTAGCCTGTAATCTAGACTTGGCTGACCTAGCTATGTAGTTCCATGCTACAGTAACCTCAAAATAGACTATGGTTATATTCTGTATGTGGGATTGCTAGGATTCCCATTCCCCAGGTGGAGACAGGGGATCCCTGGCTGGCAGAAGTAAATTCCCCCACCCTCAATGCCATGCATGATGTGCTGACATCACCCATAAGTGATGTCAGCATGTCGGTGATGTCGGGGGGGCACACTCTGCTTTTTTGGGCAAACGATATGGTTTGAGGCCATTTTTACCATAGAGTTTGACCAAAAAGCAGAGCATCACCCCCGACGTCACTGATGCACTGACATCACTTCCGGGTGACATCACTGTGTCACACTATATCCCCACCCACCCCTGGAATGCCCCCCAATCCCCCCACTGTTGCAACAAGGGGACCTGGCAACCCTAGGTATTGCCTTTAAATGCAACCTCTATACTTTAGATGGTGCAAAACAAGGTAGCTGATTTACTGGCTGGAGCAAATCTCTACATACACATATTATTACATTTTTGGATTTTTTTTGTTGGATTCCTATTTGTTTTTTAGTTCATCTCAAGGTGCTTTCTTTAAAGACCTTCACAGCCTGGGACCCACAGGCTTGAATGATTCTATCTTCAATATGCATCCATGTAGCAGCTCCAGGCTCCTGTTCTGGGAGTTTAGTCCATCCCCTCTCACAGGCTGTTTTTGTTTTTTAAACCTACTTCTCAGTTCTTTGTTTTTTAAAACCTACTTCTCAGTCTTGAGCTTTTTCAGTAGTGGCCCCCATATTGTGAAATGATCTTCCTGAATGTGTCAGGAAGGCATCCACTCCCAAAATTTTAGGAAACTAAGACTGGCTTTTAGTTAGCTGCATTTTTTTTCAGGTGATGATTGTTCTTTCATTTTTTTTAAAAAAAATATTGTTTTTAGCTATAATTTTTAGCTGCCTTGAGTCCTTTACAGGAGAGAGGAGAGCTAAAAATGTGTTAAATAAATGAATAGGACCATCTGTGCTATCCAAAATTAACCTTGCTTAATGATGCCATATATCCTGAATGATGCTTGCTTAAGTATACTTTATGAAAATAGCCATGGTGTGGATTACTCACCCTGATGCTCTTTTAGCCAAACTTGATCTCAAGCTGTACTTGATCCTGATAATTTTTCCTTTTTGAATATTGTATTCAGAGCATTCTTAATTTTAATAAAGTAATCCCAATTGGCTGTTCAATTACATAGTTCCTTTTTGAAATAGTTTTTTTAAAAAATGGAAATTGGGTTATGGGGAGATGTCAGCATCAACAGCCTGAAGAGTGCAGAAGAAATCTCTGGGCTGCCTCAAGATAAGTTAGTGTGCTGAGGTGAGAGAGATTAAAAAACAAGCTGGCACAAGAAAGTATTGCTGAAGGACTTGACATTTACAGGACATTTTACCATTCCATATGTAATGTTACCCTGGCAACATGGTACTTCTTTCTCATGAAAAATAAAGTGTCCAGGTGCAGATGGAATCCATCTTGAAGAAAGATGGATTTTAGTCAATGGAAAAACATGAGTTTGTAAAAGTACTTATGAAAGACAGGGAGCTGACAGCATGAATTGACAGGGTCAGGAAGACCTTTTGAGTGCTTTGCTTTGGGAAACCACTTAATACCAAGGCAGTATATTCTGTAAATAAGAAGATGGCTTTCCAGAAGACAAGATAATGTCCTGAAATTTCCATCTGGGTTTTATTTATTTAAAACATTTATTAGCTGCCTTTCTTCCTTACAGAGCTCAAGATGGCTTACCACATAGATGAAACACGTCAAATACATTAAAAACATAAAAAAACAAAATGTAACTAAGCCATGGATCACAGTGGCTAGATCTGAGTGACCCAGGAATGGAAACAGTTGATGCACCTTCTGAAGCTTGGCAAAAGCATTCTGAACCACTGCAGCCACCTGGTTTTCGAAGATGACTACTGTGTTGGACCTGTCTTTTCAAGGGGAGTATAACCCCATCCAAGACAGGAAAGATCTCAAGTCCCAGGTCTTACTTTCTGCTAATGCAGAGAACCTCTGTCTTGTCAGGGTTAAGTTTCACCTTTTCCACTCTCATCCAACCCATTACTGACTCCAAATACCAGTTCAGAACATCAACAACATCCTTGGAATTAGGTGGGAAAGAAAGGTAGAACTGGGTATCATCTGCATATTGGTGGCAGAGCATCCCAAACTGCTTATGACTTTGCCCAGTGGCTTTGCATAGATGTTGTATAGCATTGGGAGATAAGATGGAACCTGCAGAACCCCAGAGGTAGATGGTCATGGAGCAGAGCAGGAATAACCAAACAATAACCTCTGAGGCTGCCCACCCAGCTGGGACTCGAACCACCATACACAGTCCCAGTGCTGAGTGGCAGCTCAGTAGAATACTCTGCTCAATGGCATTGAAGGCCGTTGTGTGATCCAGTGGAATTATATATGGGTCTATGGTCAGGAGCATTGTCCCTTGAATGCCAACAGAACCTTCTACTGTATCTTGAAAAAAGCCCAAGAGTGAAGCTGACACAAGCAACCTCAAGTGGCACATAAGCCTGATACGGAAGAACATTCCAACCATTTGGAACCGGATCTAGTGATGATAGAGGCGACAGAGGGTACTATTTTTGGTACTTCTAGGAATGTTATCAGAACATGCATTTTTGCCCTCTTTGGGAAAAAGATAAAGTGCTAAAATGATGTTAATGTCTCTGTTCCCACTTCTGGTCAAGACGAACTAATAAAAGGCAGAGAGTACGAGAGGTCTAGTCAAGCAGCTAAGATACCTGGGTTGAAAATCCACTGGAGCCATGCTGAAGTCCTGAGCCTTTACAGAAGCCTCTGAATTGGTATCTAGGCTTTGTAGGCCTAGAATAATTCAGCTGTATTTCCACGTAATTATGTTTATTCCTAATTTCTTTCTATGCTTCCCTGTAGTCTTTCACTCTTTCTTTCAATAAGTTGCTTAACCATTTTCAGTTAAAATTGTGAAGTTTGTGGTTTTCTTACTAGTCCAGTAATTGCCTACTGAGGCTACAAAGGGACCTCATTTTCTCCATGTGAAGTGATAGTTCCTGAAATGGTCTTCTTGTAACCATGATCATGGACCTATGGTAGAGGTTAGAACTCTGCAGGATTATATCATAGGACCCAGGATACTGAAAAATGTTTTAGTAGTTGAGATGTCTTCTTGGATAGCTTCTAGGTATCAATGCCAGAGTCTTAGTTTCATGTACATTCTGAAGCTGGCAGGGAATTAGGTTTTGAATTGTATTGGGGAGGCAAGTGATGTGTAAAGAGGTAGCAACACAACCGGTCGAATTTGGATTTAACTTATGGTTGTATGTTCTGAAGTTTTTTCCCTATTCTGGTAGCTGTTATTTACATCAGAAAAATCCATAATAAGAATTTGTTTTCCCGGGAACTAGGCTTTGCTGCACATTATGAACCTGCAGAAATTTGTGGATGATAAAATTAGTGTATTTATAATGTATTTTGGGTTTAAATGCTAGGCATTCTTCTGGAAGTGGCAATAAGATTTCTATCAGGGTTTCAAGGTTCTGGCCTTCAGTAATAGAGGTGTGCCTTAATTCAGAGTCAGTCCAAGATCTTTGGAGCCTTTGAGTGAATCAGGCTATTTGGCAGTCTTTGTAATTTTTCTTCATAGCTATCAGTACCAGGAACATGCAGGCTTTGGGTAGATTCAGTGAGTGAGAGAAAAAAGGGAAATCATGTCCAGATGAGGCAGAATAACAACCGGAATTCCTAGCTACTGGGAGTGCATTGTTGTGGATGAAACTTGTTCTGCAAAGATTCCGTGTCTCCAAAGTCACACAGGGCAAGTGAAGCTCTGTCACAAGTGGCCCCTTACTTCTGTAAAGGCCTCCTTAGCCCCTCTGAAAATATATTTTGTGTAATCCGAGAACTTGTCTTCCCATTAAAGATGCACAAGACCTTGTGCAGAAATGCACTGCGTCCCTTGGCTTTCAAGCCTCCCCCCCAAAGTTCTTGCAGAATCTCAGGGGAGCTCCAGTGTCCAAGTCTTGCTGGCCAAGTCCCACCAGCTGAGTGTCCCTTCATGCCGAGCTGGCTGCTGAGCACCGCTGCTGAGCTCTACCCATCGCAGCCACTGCCACCACCAGCTACATCGCCCACCATGGAGGTGCTGGCCAAAGACTGGCCAGTTGCCGAGAGCTTCAAGGCTGAGCTCAAGAAGGAAGCCATGCCAAAAGAAAGCTGTGCTATGTGGGGGGTGGGGTTTGCAGAAAACAGATGGGGCACTGCAGATTTGATAGGGGTGCCACCCTCAGCACCCCACCGCTGGCTATGGGCCTGGAAGGAGTACTTGTAATACAGCAAAGGGCAGTAGGACATTTATTACCATTTACTACTAGTTCAGTGATGTACTGCCTTTGTTCCATTTCAGGATTATGTATGTGATTAGGAAAGCTTGCTGGCTTTGGGCTTGACTTATTTTGGATTGGGACAGTCATTGATTACTGCAGCTGGGAAAGAGAATAAGGTAAAGGAATAAACAGGTGGAGGTGTTCCATTTAAAGAGGGCATATAGAAGCTGAGCTGAGAGTAACAGCAGTGACATAGAGCTGGTGTGTGTGGTAAGACTGATACTTTCAAATCAATTTTAGGTTTCAAACTTATTGTTATAGCACTTGATGACAATTTGGTTCTATGTTTCTTGATCTGAGTGAAAGTATAGGTAGCTTCTGAGTCTGTAGACTAAGCTCAGTATTGTCCAGTGGTCTCAAGGCATGCTGATACTTAGAAGATAGCACCCTTAAATGCAGGCAGTTGATCTAAGGACTTAGTAAATGTTTTAGGGCTTAAGTTGGTAAGGTTTTGAAGGATATCATGCTGGGGATATCATGCTGTTATTTCCAGGGGCTAGGTGGAAGACGGTTCCTCAAAGATTTCAGTAAAGGGCCATAAACTCTATTGAGATGGTCAGGGCATGGCTGATGGGTAAGTCCTGTCTTGTAAGAAGCCTCCAACAGAGGAAAGAAAGAAAAGAGACAAAAGTTAATAAACCTATTGTTTGTTTGTTTTAACTTAAAGCAGGGGTGGGCAAATTGCGGCCCGGGGGCCACATGCAGCCCGCCACAGAGTTTTTTGCGGCCCGCCAACGCAGTCGGCCACGTGGTTTCTCAACAAGCCATCTCCTGATTTCAAAAAAATGGTAGAAAAGTGTGATAGGGTACATTTCTCTCATTAAACTGATTCTAAAATTAAATGTGCTTGCAGCTATAGATGATATGAAATTAGCACAATAAATAAATTGAATAAAACTACCATTTTATTTAATTTATATTTATTGATTTTTATGATACAATTTATACCTTTTCTGAAATGCAAAGTTAACTAATGAATGCAATCATTTAAAAGGTGCGGCCCTCCGCTAACCTCCGCTCCCACAAAGTGGCCCCCGAGCCAAAACAATTGCCCATCCCTGACTTAAAGAAACCCTTGGTCAATTAATCACGTGAGTTTTAGTTGACCTTTCCTCAGCTGAGTATGGTTACTCAGTACAAAGTCTGAAAGCTTTAAGTGAAACTTGCTCCCAAGAAAATCTCTGTCAAGAATTTCTACCTTACACCCAGACCCTGAAATATAGACCTGTTACAAACCTCACCACTACCTTACATTATGATCCCCTTCTCTTTTATACACCAACACAGCCTGCTCACCAAAGACATATGTACATAAAAGGAATAAAAAACACATAAGTTATAGAGTAATTTCACCTCTGAAAATACACAAAGACCTATATGCAAATAGGAGTAGAAGGAGCTTGTCACCGATACAGATGGAGGTTGATTGAACACTAGTCTCACCATAGGACCACTACTACTGAAACACCTTCCCACTTCTGCCTCCTTCAGTTTCCAGAGCAACACAGTTCCCAACTCTGCTTAGAACCCCATAGCCATGTTCAGCCATGGAGAAGTAAACTCCACAGCCTGTCTTTCCAAGCAGGATTGGATTAGCTATGAGGGAGATAGGTGATTTTTATTTTCATTTTGGCTTGGGAAAGACAGCAGAAGTAGAGTGAAGGGCTCTCATCTCAGCATTAACACCAAGCTGGCACCCAGGAGATTGGAATAGCTGAAGGAAGGTGCACTGGTATTACAGACTATGCATGTGCAATAAGCAACCAGGTATGCATATTATATTAACTATTATAAAACTATTATATTAAACTGATATGATCTTGCTCTACACTTCAGCAAAGAAGCTGTAGTAAAGCTCTGCTGTTGGCAGTGCATACTAGCTCCCTGAGCAGAGTTTTATGTATAAATATTTTCTATAATTTCTTTAGAGTTTAACGAAAAATGACAGAATGTTAGAATAGCACTGCTTGATAGAAGTCCATAAGAATTCTTTAAAAGCTGCAGTTTTTACACCTATTTATCGAGGCAGCTTTCATTCTTAAGATCTAGCTAGTACTTTCAGATAAAATCTGTTTTTGTCTGTATTGCCAGTACTTTAGAGTAACAAGAACTTTTAACAGGATTCTGCATTTCCAAACGGAAGGTTCTGAACTTGTACGTTTCAGCATACCAAATAAATATTTTGTGGTAGATGAACTTACAAATTGTCAGGATCATTTTTAAATAAAGAAAGCAGGACTTTCCCCCATTGTGTTTGAGCCACACTGAATAACTTTAATAGATTATAAGCACTGCAGCCCTACAAAATAATTCAGCAAGACCCTCCTCATATAGCACACTTTGATCTCATCTCTTTCTCTTACTGTTGCTCTCCCTCCCCTCCAATCAGCAACTAGCTTGCTTTTTCTAAGTTTGGGATAACTGAAAAGAATAATTTCCACCCCCTCCTTTCTCCATCCTTTTCCTGCTTCTTCTGGCCAGTGGGCCAGAAATGAACCAATCTCTTTGTTCTCTGTTCTATTGACCTCCCCCTCCTTTCCCCAGGCCTTGCCATCTATGCTGCCTCTGAAGCATCCGTAGCACTCCCAGGGGAAAGTCTGGGAAATGTGGTCCTTAGTATGCTTGAC
This sequence comes from Lepidodactylus listeri, assembly GCA_029233225.1. Classification (NCBI taxonomy): domain Eukaryota; kingdom Metazoa; phylum Chordata; class Lepidosauria; order Squamata; family Gekkonidae; genus Lepidodactylus; species Lepidodactylus listeri. Next base: position 54,470,543 of record JARCFY010000006.1, read on the forward strand.
ATCATGTATATCTGAGTCATTTAAGAATTCAGGTGCAATGACATTTGCCTACATTTGGAGCCAGTTTGGTGTAGTGGTTAAGTGCGCGGACTCTAATCTGGGAGAACCAGGTTTGATTCCCCACTCCTCCACTTGCACCTGGCTGGATGACCTTGGGCAAGCCATAGCTCTGTACCAGCTGTTCTCTCAAGGACAGCTTGGGAAAAAGCTCTCTCAGCCCCACCTACCTCACAGGGTGTCTGTTGTGGGGAGGGGAAGGGAAAGGAGTTTGTAAGCCACTCTGAGACTCCAAGTGAGTGAAGGGCGGGGTATAAATCTAATCTCTTCTTCTTCTTCTTCTACATGCTAAAGGTTAGCATTATGAGCTTCCATAACTTGAATTCCGAGTTCAGGGGATACATGTTTCTGCTATATCTCTGTAAACAATGAATGCCTAAACAACACAACCATATTCTGTGACAGCCACATCCAAGCCATGTACTACCCTGACCTTCACTTTGGTCAGTGACTGAATCTTAATTTAAGCAATATAGTACTTTATCTGCTGGTTTCTTTATTGAAAGCTATAGCAGAGGGACTAATTATAATAGTACAGATTTATATAATAATTAATTTAGGTGCCTTTTAAACCAATTATTATTTTGGTTCTAACACATCCATTCTTAACATTGTTATTACTTTAATGTAGCAATGTGCAGATTGGTATACAATACGAATGTGCACACTGCTATTTCACAATAATGTATTTGCATAATATTACTAGAGTTTCCCATTTTTTCCCAATGTGTTTCAATATACCTAAAGTCATTTTTAACATTTCAAACTGGATAACAGTTATAGGGACATTATAATATAGTGTAACAACTGATTCAAATATGTCCTTTAACTCAATATTTGATGACTTACAGCTGAATATGGAAGTGGTTAATTTAATAAGGTTATACAGTACTATTATTAGACAAATATAAATTATAGACACATGGATTTTGGACCCGCCCTACCATAAAATGAATATGGATTAAAGTTATTCAGAGGGAAACTCCCAGGCTTTCATTCTTAGCTATTGATTGCTAGCTTTTCAGTAAATGAGGGAGGATGACACTAAAAAATAAATAAATTCAGTCTTACCCAATTCACCTTACTCTAGCCCCCATCCAGCATAGCTTTTATACATACAGATTCCAGGATCCCTATCATAGTCATTTTAGTAATCGAAAAGACTTCTCCCTCTTTTTCACATGTGGAAAAACTGATTGGTTCCAAATACTGGTATTTTTCGGGTATTTATTTAGCCAAATAAGATTTTATAATGTGATTCCGCTGCCAATAATTTGGCAATACCAATTATTTTCCTGAATCCCAATATCATACTGGATTCAGGAATATTAGTATATACCAATATTTTTCAGGTTTGCTATGCCCAAACCCAAAAAATATTGATTTTTTTGTGTGTGAACACCCCTAAATATGGACTGAGAACCACTGAAAGTCAATACAAACTATTCATAAAGTCAAATGATATAGTCCTCTGCCTTATATGGGGATTGCATGTATAACCCCTGTGAAAATCTCCCTGGAGTGATTTGGTGAAAAGGCTTCTAGCTTAGTTGTCTTCTTGACTTGATTAAAAACTAGCAAAAGTTAGCAAAAACTAGAATGAATGTATGGGAGTTTTTCTTGGACTAGAAAACCTTAGGTGATATGTGTTTTATAGCAGGATGACTGCTGCAATCTGTGTGATTGTACCTTGTATTTGTCTAATACTATTATGCAACCTAATTAAGTAAACCTGCAAATGTTCAGTGTCTTCATTACAGTACTAAAATTCATTGTTTTAAACCATGGCTGTGAACAGCTGCTTAACTGAGAATTATATTTCTTTGTAGTGTCTGATTTGCTTATCTCCACATTTACTACAAGAGATAATTAGAACATTTATATCATGGATGTCTTTAAATGTACAATCAATAATATCTGTAATTATCTTAAATGAAAAACTTATTACAGAGGTTTTTTTGATAAAAAGTTACAGAATGCTGGTGCAGAATTTCTTATGTGCTCTGAATTGGGGATGGAAAATTCTAAAATTCTTGATTTGTTGCCATAAACTATTCTTTTGAAAAAGTCTACACTTAATTCCTGCGGCCATAAAATATAATCATGGATAAATCGTTATCACTGTCATAGTTGGAATATATTTGGGGTGGCTATCTTTCAATTTTTAATCAAAGAAAGCAATGAGGAATTATTGAAATTAAGTTGTGTTTTACCATTATCTTCAAGAAATATGCTTGACTACATATACCTCTTCTCTTTTTCTTCTTTCTCTTTCTTTCTCTTTTCTCTCTGATTTGTTTGGTGTTCTGTCAGATCACAACATGATTCCTGTAATTTATTCTGTTCTGATTTGTGGTTTAGATTACAGCAATGGACTTTAGTCTCTGGCATTCTAGAAGAATGCTTGGAAAGTGCATATGGACTGAGTCTATTCTTGTTAGGAAACATTAGCCACATGGAGCAGGTTATACTCATATTTTGAAACGTTCCTGATATTGTTACTTCCAGGTAGGGGTGTGTATTTGGATGTACCCAAGCTGAAATACACCTGAAAAATACCTTATTGGTATCTTTTGAGTATATTACAGAATCCTAGAGTTTTCTGGGGGGGTTTCAGGGAAACCGGAAAAAAATATCCAGAAAAAATCCTGGATATATTCTGGAATTACTGGGTATATCTGATAAACAGCTGAGAGGCTGGAGCAGATTGCCCCCACCTTTCAGCTGTTTGAGCTTCTACTGCTGCCCCTTTAAAGTTTAAAGAGACTGCAGAAGCCAGCTCAAGGATCAGCTGATCCTGGGGCTGGCATCTTGGGCAGCCTGGTTTAAAGCCAACCCCAAGCTGAGCTAGTGGAGAGCAATGTGCTCCTTGCCGGCACACCTGATTCTTGGGTTTAACCCAGGCTGCACGAGAAGGCAACCCAAGGATCAGCTGTACCGTACCTGGCTTCTCTTGCAGCCCTGTTTAAACCCCAGGATCAGCTGTGCTCCCCACCAGCTCAGCTTTGGGCTGGCTTTTAAAAAACTTTTTCTTCTTCTTGGGTCTATTAGAACTGGAAAAAATGGGATTTCTAAAAGAATCCCAGATCAGAATACTGTACTGGGATTGGAATATGGGATTTTTTGACCTGAACCGAAAAATACCAGTTAAAAAAAATTGCACACTCCTACTTCCATATCAAATTTGTGTTATTTATATTGATCTGTAAAGCCTTACGTTGGCCATTACCTGTGGGTTGATCTCTTAGGCTTGCTTCCTAACCCCCAAGTGTGACAGTGGATTGAGACAGCATTTCAGGTGTGTTGTCCCCCCCCCCCCCATAAATTCTGTCAACTAGAGATGACCTTTAATCTCTAAAGAAGTTTTCAGAGTTTGCATCTCAATGTCTCCTTTACAATATATTTGTTTCTTACAAATTAGAAAGAGGTTCTTAATTAGTTGGATCTGGACTGTTGTTTAAATTACAGTGTGCTCTTAAAATTTGTAAATAATCAGTAGAAGCATACATGATAATAAAATTCTGCAGGAAGCAACAAAGTATTAAAAGTTTTTAAAGACACATGAATCTGAGGAGAGAAGGCATGATAGAAATGTTTTAAATAAATAATGATACTGTGTCTAGATATTCTATACTTACAGGTCATGGATATTGTAAAAATTATCTCAACAAATGTACATAGGATTAGTCAAATTATTAATTTCAGAAAGATGTGTACCCACATCTATTTTTTAAGTCACAAGTATCCTAAGCATGTGCAAAAGTCAAGTGTTTTTTGGTGGGGCAGGGTTGTAAATGCAACACAAAAAACAAAAATAAATTAGGAAGTGTCACATCCCACCTGCCCCTTGTGGATCCTCCTGCCTTCGGCTATCGTGCCCTCATTCCCTGGAGTTCCTTGGAGGTCTCAGAAACATAGGGGAGGAGATTGAGTCAACCCAGTTCTCCTTCTCTCAGCTGGAAAACCCTTGGCAGCAGCCCTGGCATCCAGCTAGCATCCTCCCCAACCTCCGTTGATGGGCCTCCTTTTATCTCCGTTTCCTGTGCCCAAGTCCTAGCTCCCTCTCCTCCTCAAGCCTCCTGGCCCTGCCCATCAGGGCTGCCACACCCCTCCCTGCTAGGCTTCTCCTGGGCTGGCTGCAGGAGTGTGGGGCGTGCCTGTCTCAACCCCTTCTGGGCTGGGGTGGGCTTCTGCTTTGGTCCATGGTTGCTTCTGCAAGGTTGTGGAGCATGGGGCCTGTTGCTGGGCCCTCCTGTGCCTCATCCCTCATGGATAACAGGCCCTGCCATGTCAGGTGGCCTCCACTGGACCAGCATCAAGTCTGGACCTGCCACCGCCTCCAGCACTGGAGCAATTGGCGCCATAGCTCTCACTGCCTTTCTCCTCCCCGATGTCCTTCACACCTTTGGGTCCCATGTTGTGAATGGCTTTAAAGGCCATAACTAGCACCTTGAATTAAACTCAGAAGCAGATTGGCAGCCAATATAGCTGTTTCAAAATGAGCAACAAATTCCTGGCAGCTACCCCCTGACAATAATCAGGCTACCACATTCTGGACCATCTGTAGTTGACTTACACTGTGTCTCAGTGAGAAAGGTGAACTACAAACACAGTAGATAAATATAGTGGAAAATTAAGTGGCTATGTAACCAATATATTAATAAATGGAAAGTTTCTTACAAATTATGATAGTCTGATCTTTAGTGACAAAGGCCATTGTATGAAGGAAGGCAGATTTGTGTGGTCCAAACCCACACTGCACCCATAATGTCAAGCAGAAGTACATGATGTGATTCTTTTCTCTGCCAGTAAGCATCATTACATCCCAATCATCTATATGCATTGGAAGTCAGAATAAACAATTTGACAGAGAAGCACCATGATTTTTTAATCTATGTTTTCCATGTGTCTGTGAAACTATCTGACAGTTTTAGAGAAAATGTAATGTATTGTGGGTCTTGGCCTCAATTTATGTACCTCAATCAGATAGCAAAAAAATCGTTGGATGCAGCCAAAAGTGTTAGTGTGTAAAACATTGTGATTTCCCCTGGAAACAGAGGCAGTCATTGGATTTCTCTATACTGTGCAGTTAAGTTATTACATATTTTAAAAAACATCTAAGTTCCAAGGTTAGTTCTAATAATGGTAGATCAGTAACACTGCTACTTAAGTATTAGTCCTGTGACTGACCCAGTCACTTAAGGTTGCCAACTCTGGGTTGGAAAATTCCAGAGGGCACAATTTGGGGATGGGAGGGAGCTCATCAAGGATGTGATACCATATGGCCCACCCTCTAAAGGGGCAATTTTTTTCCAGGGATCTCTGTAGTCAGTCTGGAGATCAGTAGTAATTCTGGAAGAACTGCAGCCCCCACCTGAAGGTTGGCAAAACTAGTCACAGCAAGGCACATTTTCTTGTTTAATACCAACCTGTTGTCCGTCTCTTCTTTGCGACTGGGGGGGCAATCGAGTTCCCGGGCGCCCGGTGACACCGTGGCGCCCGATCGGGGCTCCTTTGCCTCCGCGTCGCTGGGAGGCGGCAGCAACGGGTGCGCGGTCGCGCGCGTTAGGAACGTGAAGGGAGGCGGGGCTTGCCAGATTAGGCGGGCGCCTCGCCTCCCTGTTTCCTCAGTCGCTCCGCGTGCTCTCCCACCCGCCCACCCTGTGAGCAGTGTAGGCCTCTGCTGGTTGCTTATTGGGACCAGGTAGGAATTTTTATGCCTTCACCTGATTGGCCGTTTTGGTGAGGGTGTTTTTTGCCTACCTTACACTGTGATATGGTTTAAGGGCATAGAGGGTGGCTAGAGTTAAATAGTTGGTCACATGGCAGGTTTGTGCAAGCAGAAATGGAACTGGTGAGCGCCTCATGGCATATCCCGATTGGGAGCAGGAGGTCATCAGGAACCGCTCTAGGGCAGTGCGGTCCGGGGCGGGGAATGGTGCCTCCTCTGGGAACCTCTCAGGCTAGGCTCCTCCCTGAAGTTCCGTGCGGTCTCAGGGGTAGGCGCTCCTGGGGGGGGATGCCAGTATGCTGGACTGCCGGTTACGAGCCAGAATTTGATGGCTTCAGACCGGAGTTAGGTGTCCCGCCCATGAAAAGGGCAAGGAGGCCGTGTCTAGGAAAGACGCCTGCCTTGCCTGTTCCTGTGCTTGCGTAGTTTCCCCGTTGCTGCAATTTCCTGTAAATAGTTAATAAAGTGGCCCTTGTTTAATACCAACCTGTTGTCCGTCTCTTCTTTGCGACTGGGGGGGCAAATACTAATGCTCATACTTTAGCATAGATTCCAGCCCTGTAGAATGCTTTGGTAGTGTATGTTCAGAGAGTAGATATTTATAAAAATTCCAGGGATTCATGAGTTGTCTAAAATTGCTTGCAATTGTGAATGGCTGATTCTAGTGCTGTAACAACTTTGCTTTTAGTTGTAGATGCTTTCTAGCATTGCTCGGTGGTACATTTCTGTTGCAGATACTCATAAGAAGAGGTTGCCACTGAATTTGGATCTGCATTTTTGAGTTACCTGTGGGTAATATATGACCCAGCCTTACAAGAACAAGGCATGGTTCTTAACCTTGAAAGGATACTTCTAATAAAGATTAGCTTGTTTGCAGATATATGTATTTCGTCTCTTAATGATCTCTCCTGTTGGGATTAGATATTACTGTAGCCTTGCTGCATAGTGTGAATGTAAGCATTTTTATATCCCTGGCAATGTTTCTCAGTGTAACTGTACAAGACTCAAAGGAGCTCAGCAGTGTTTAAGTGCTTGAATAAGGGGCTGAAGCGTTTTGTCCTTAATGGCAAATACCAGATTGAGGCCCAGGGAACAAGATACTTCACTGCTTTACTCTTCCTCTTGGGGTACCATGCTGTTAAATAAATGGTAGTTTATCCGGAGTTCAGTTAAGTATTCTGGACAAGATGATTGGTGGAGCTGCTGGTTTACCAAGACTGCTCTGACTGCTGGTGGTCCTAGTCCTGATTCTAAATGTTAATGTTCTTGATATCTTTAAATGTGTAGCTCAACCCATCCCAAAAGCTTGGTCAGAGAAAAAGTGGCTAATTATGTATATCTCTGTGTTAATTAACAATTAACATTCTATCACATTTTAGACCAGCCCAAGAAGCTTAGGTACATGGTCCTCTCCTCTTCAATTATGTCCTGACCCTGAAAGACGGAGAGAGTGTGACTGGCCCAGGATCACCTTGTGGTTCTCTAATCGCTATGTCACCCTGGCTTAAGACCACCGGAACCCTATTAACAAGAGGCCAGCTATGCCAAGGATAAATTTTGCTTATACCACTAAGCATGGAACCCTCCTAGTCCCACACTGCTGTGGCCTCACGGCCATGCTAATTACATCTACAATTAAATAATATCATGTTCAGCAATTTTACCTGGAAGATGCAAACCTCATGGGTATCCACGCACTATTACATTTGTCCATGGTTCAGGTGAATTCAAATTGTACCAAGGCAACCTCTTCACATTTAGAGTTTCACAGGCATAAAATCAGCCCGAATCACATCATTGACAACTTCATGTCACACAAGGTTTATAACCTTGAGAACAGCCATTCTACATGGGTAATTATGAGTCAGCTCCAAATAATGAGGTTTTCTGTAAACAATTTTGAATGCTCTATGGATAATGCAGATTTGAATATTATAATTTTGAATGAATCCACATGGTGAATATTTTAAATGTGACATTAAAATCATGTGTCTTGATTTTATAGTTTGACCATTATTCTAATGTGTCTTTAACATATAGAAATTAGGTAATGGCTATTTGTTGTCGAATACACTGTAGACATTTAGCAAAATGAAAGGGAGAGCTTAAATATTTTTATTCAAGCAGTCATTTTAAAAATTTCATACTTTTTGACACAGGCTTTTATGCACAAACTAAAAGGTAGGAAGAATGGCCTACTTCTGTCTGTTCTCATTACGCCATCCATTCTATGTGCAGCTCCATCTTTTCACTCTGTTTGCCTAGTGGGATATTAAAGATTCTGTAATTATTTCAATAAGATCAGGGGTTATTGATTTTTTTTTGTTCTATTTACTTGTTTCCTAGAAAAACCTGTTTCTATGCTGAAGGCCAGCAACTTTTTTTTGGTAATACTTTGATGTGATACATTAGAGAACATATTTAAAGGTCAGCATTGAAGCCTATGTAGCCATGTTAACACAGTATTTACACCTGATTTAAACTTGATGGTACTGCAAGCAATCTTAGTGTTTAGAATACAGGATTGTTAGGCTGCTTTCAGTATTGTTTAACTTAAACATTTAAGGTTGGGAGGCATTAAATATTTTTTGAACTATAACTAGCATTGTTTACAGAATAGCACAAATGGAATCTTAAGGGTTTTTTTTTATACCATAATAAACTTTCCTGTAAACATATCATCTAAACTACGCTCAACATGGACTAGGACCAGTGGATGGAGGAATGCACGCACACACGCACATGCACACGCACACACACACACACACACACACACACACACACACACACACACGATTGTATCCATACAATGCAGATACATTGTGACCACTCATGTCGTCTGTAGAAACTGAGACTCTTTCACCTCTGAACACTTGGAATTTCTCAAAGTCAGGTGATTGGTCACTCTTATGTACTTTAACTGCCAAAAGTTGTGCTGGACTAAGGCAGAGAAGGATCTTTCCTAGCCCATGCTACCTGCATTCTTTAAACGAGAGGTGATAATGATTGAACCTAGGAGCTTTTAGATGTAAGGCATGTATACTACCAAAACCCCCCACACACACACACACCCTGGTTGGATCTTTTATGAGAGTGATGGGCTGGGGACGAGTACTTGGGTGAAAGCCATCTGTTTAGTCTTCTGAAAGACCACACTTCATCAGATATGAAGGACAAATGCCATGTTGGATAGTCTGACCCAAACCAAAAAAAGGCATCAATGACATCTGAGTCTGGGAAGAGTAGTCCCTCTGTGGACTAGGCCTTCAACGTGCAAACTTCATAACCAGTAATAACGCTAGAAAAACTATTTTGAAAAAGTAAAGAAGTGGCATAGACTGTTACTAGGGGGATAAAGATTTGCAGTTGACATCAAATATTGCTTCATAGAATTGAGTAAATAAAGTTTTAATTCATGGAAGGTTGATATACTATGAATGAAAGCTGGGATACTGGGAAATATTTTGTGAATTGCTTTTTATTTGAGTCTGTTAATAAACAATATGTATCTGATGACTTCCATGCAGTAGTTTAGGACCACAATATCTGAAATTCTTCTGGAGAGTTCAGGGATAGGACCTGGGTCTTTCTGTATGTAATATAGGAACATGACACATTTTGACATTTACAAAACGTAATACAAATTACCTAGATTCTGATGCATAATAGCATACCTTTGTTACTTTTCTCAAAAGAAAACTAATGACTCTTTCTGTGTGAAGCTTAAATGTTTTTCTCCTGGGTGTTATAATTAAGGCACACAAATAATACACTGGTGGTAAAATGTACCTCCTACTATTTGTGTGTACAGACAACAGTACTCTAGTAAAGCCTTTCAAATTAGCCTGCTTTTTGGACCAATTTTAAAGGGATAACCTATGTTAGTCTGTTTCAATCTTGAGAGAGATCTTAAAGGCCCACAAGACTTGTGACACACACTTTTGTAGACCAGACCTTACTTTGTCAGATGCATCTTGGAGCTAGTCCATAAAAACTTATATAACAACAAATTCATTATCATCTATTTCTGCATTTAGGAAAGTGAAACAAAGCGTCTAACTCTTTTTTCCCCCTTTCCCTTTCACCCATATGTCTGATATCTCAGAAGCTTTGGCAGGTGGAGAGAACAATTTGGAAATCCCAGCAATGGGTGCTAAGTGTATTAAGAATCAAAAGTAGCAAGATTTTGTATTTAACAGCATCAGTGGTGACCTGAAGTGAAAGTATCAAGGAAGGTTCTGTCATGTTAAGGTATTTTCCAAAATTATAGGAATTGGCGGTTGCACTCTTGGGTTGCAAATTTAAATTGTACAGTTATGTCAGTTTCAAGTAGGTGTGCCAATTGCATTCTTTAAGCAATGGTAATGACTATCCTAGCTGAACAAAGAATACAGTTACAGTTGCAAACCAATGTCCTTCCTGGAAGTGTGTTTGAGAAACTCCCCCCCTCCCCCGTATGACTGATATAGCTGCTAAAGCGTGAGAAAAAAAACATTTTTTCTTGTTTTGTCTAGTTTTATGGTGGTTATAAAGAAGAATAAAATAAAGTTATAGAACTGAGACAAGAGGAAACCAAGAGCTTTTTCCGTTCACCTTATTGCTGAGCTGTGGTTGCAAGAACTTCCTTTTTCTGTTATCAAAACCTCTCAGCTAAAATGTCAGTTAAATATGCTAAATAGCTCAACTCTTTTAGGGGAAAGGAAATAGTTTAGAGACTACTGACTTTGATTGGTTATGGAATATTAAAGACAAAACACATGGGTTAAGGGTAATAAGGGTGATTCCCAGTATTCATGGCATGTCAAAATTATATATATATAAAATATACTTTTCTTGTGATGGGAAACATAGTTTATACACATTCTAAAGATTCTGAATGCTTTAAAGTAGACTGCTGTATGAAAAGTATGTCCCATTAGGGTGCTTCAGTAAGAGACCCATTAGGAAGTACTATTGAAGAGATTGCATACAGTCAGATTTTATAGCCACAGAAGTTGTGTGATTAAACAATAAGGCAAGGGTGGCTGAGTGTTGCTACATGATTATTGCGTAACTTGAATGAAGATAGAAGGCAGGAGCCACAGGCTGGATGAACAGAGGCACTCAAGAAGTGTGATAATTGCCCTGAAATGTACTGCCTTAAGGTGTCTTGCTGCTGTGACAGAGAATTTCTTCATAATCGAAAGGAAAAAGGAACTTGCTGGGAAATGGAGACATGGATATGACATAATAGACAGACAATCAGAAATTCTGACTCATGTCTACACTTCTACACCTTTTCAGAATGTCAGATGCTATTTAATTTGGCTGACTTGGCTGAAATCTGGCTCCAGAATATTGCCCCATGAATAGACTCCGAAGGATCATACCTGTGCTGCTAAAGGTCACTGACCTGACCTGAATGGATGGGAAATAATTGGGCTGAATTGCATTATTTAATTTTGTAAAATCATGCATTATAATTTTCCATAATTGGCTAATTTGGTTCAGAACAGTTTTGAAGTTTCTGTTAGGACTGAATTATATATAATGTGGCATTATAGTTAAACAAAGTGTAGCCTATCCCAAACTGCTTTTCTGACATGGTTACCTGGTTAGGGATGCACTGAGTAGAAGAGGGAAGATACCAAAAGAGAAACAACTAACACACACCCCTCCTTGCTATGTGGGTCTTCTGCACTATGCTGCATAGGCAGCAGCTGTTTTGGGGTGGGGAAAGGAAATGTCTGGGTGTAACTACACTGTGTGTGTGTGTGTGTGTGTGTGTACATTAGTGTGTGAGAGAGAAAAATCCAAGAGTGAGGCTTGCACCCCTGAATTTGCATGTTTGTGGACTGGTGGGCTGCTGGATAGGCAGATAGGCAGACAATTTGTTATCATTTTTCTGTAGATTTACCTCTGATTCAGATTTGTGAATAGTTTTATTAAGAACTTTAAACTTTCTTGGTCTTAAAGATGTCACTGGACTCAAAATTTCTTCTTTTGAACTTAGTTGGTTAGTGATTTTAGTGTGGATCTATTACTGGTTTGCTGTTTATTATAACTGTATATTGTTTTAACTTTTATGACGAAACTGCCTCAAGTGAATTGTGCTGTATATGCAGGATATAAATGTTTAAAATAAATATCCATATAGAGCATCACTCTACAGCAGCAGTTCTTGGTGAGTCCCACATCTACAGGCTACATTTGTAATTCACAAATTCTGATCAGTGGTTTGTTTTCAAAACTTGCTGTCAAAATGCCCTTTACATTTGTTAAAATGCCTCCTTATGTTCTAATCGTACTATGCAAAAACTGCTGCCCTCACCACTCCTGGCCATTCTTCAGGTGAGTGCTAAAGAGGATAAATGTACTTCTCACATAAGCATAGTTTCATTAGCCTCTTGATATTTGGGCAGTGGTGTGTTATCTGCCAGGAGCTGAACTTCTCTTCGCGGCTATCCAAAAAGCATTGTTATATACCAAATATGAAGTGGATTGTCCATTGGCTATTTTTGCTATAATGTTTTAACAAAGCAATTATACTAGAATATACTTGGAAGCACCTCTTACTAACTGAAAAGAGTTTAATTTAATTTTTAATGTTAATTTGATTTTTGAGTTCTCAGATATTTTATTAGTAATACAGAGCAAAATAAAACCAAGGACCATATTTTTATATTCTTTCCATTTTATGTAGCTTTCTTTCTTTTTTTCTTTTAATCAATGAATTTGTTTTATAATGATGAAATTGCAAATTAAGTCAGGTGCGGAAAGATTAATTTAGTCCCGCTCACAGCTGTGAAGACAACTGTGGAAATAAATATCCTCTGCAATAATGTGTTCTTGACAAAGGGCATAACAAAAGAATGATTTCTATTCAGAGATAGGGGGAATATTTATTTTGCACACTGGGGGAGGGGCAGTGGTCTGTTGTTGCGACCCTGACCTACTTTTGTGGCTGCTTATTATTCAGCTATATGTTTCAGCTATTTTTGTAATTTAATTTGGCAGCCTTTTCTGCATGTCTGCACTTAGCAATAGGTGCTCTTAGTATTAGATTTGTCCCAGGCAAAATCAAGTTTGTGTTTTGTGTGTGTGTTTTTAAAAAACCTAACACATTCATAACTCAAAAAAGAAACTGTTTAATTGTTACCAGAGAACTGCCTGATTATAGACTGAATGTCTCGTCCAGGGCCCTGCCATAATTAGTAACCACTGTTGACATTTAGATTTAAATTGAATTTTCTTCTAATTAAACCCAGAGGGGGTTGATCCTCTCAGATGTACAGGTTAATAAAATTAGTCAGAAACTGTTAAACAGTAAGCTGAAATCTCTGAGAGTGCTGTGCCAACGCATTGTTAGAAAATCTGTAATTAATGATAAAAGGATTCATTAAATTCTTTAGTTGCCGTTTTTGTTTTGGGTTGCATATGGTTTTGTTACAGCTATTTCTTTAATTGGATCTGTTTCCTTTTGATAACTGTAGTAATACTAATTTCTATAATACTTGTGAATATATAATCAGAAGCTCTGTAGCACCATTCATCCATGCCTTGCAATATAGTGTTTAATAACAAAAAAAAAATCCCCAAGCACATGCAATGAATGGTAATGAAATACTTATAGAGGCAAGACTTGAGTGGATTAAAATTTAAGGAAGATTCTCCCTATGATCAAACCATGTAGGACATACTAAGGTCCTCATCCCAATAATATTTCACCACTTGTTTCCAATTAATGATTTGTTAAGACTATATTTATCTTTATCACTTTGCCCAGAGTTGTAAATTGAATTGTGATTTCTTTCTGGGGTTTTTTTTTTTGGGGGGGGGGGGGGGGGAGGGGATCTGGTTGATAATCTGGTGTTCTGCTTTCTAATCTCACTAGACAGAAGCACAAAATATTAAGGCTGTGATAATTGCTACAGATTAAATTTTTACACAAAATATAAATAGTAGAGATGCATAGCTAACTTTTTTAAAAACTGAAGTTTTATGTGCTAAGTTAAAAACATGGACTTTAGCTGAGTATTCCCCACATTTTTCCTTGCTAAGAAAAACAAGGTATTGCCATCTTTTGTCATTGTTGTCTGTTGCCACATAAATTTCATTACGTGGAAAGCTGTAGTGGGTTACGCATGTTAGTTAAATAACAAAGTACATGTTATGCGTAATAATAATTTTACAATCATTGTAGCTGGCAGATGGAGAGTTAGTCTTGGACTGGATAGACTGGGATAGAAATGTTCTCCTGGGGACTCTAAGAGGCAGGATCTGCTAATATTTCCTCCTTAGACAGTTCAAATCCCTTTCACCAAGGCCTCAATTTGAGAGGGAAGAGTTTTGGAAGACACCTTCTTGGTCCTCCTCCTCCAAGCTCAAAAGCGACACTGTGGTATAACCTCCTTGACCTGCTTCCACCCAGTTTTAAATACAGCCTCACAAGCCACACAAACTCCCTTGTCATTGCTGCCTTCCCTCTCACAACAGGTCAGGAGATGAACCCTTAGCCTGGATTGATATAGGCTGGTTCTTCCCCCATCTTTGGGCTGCTGGACAGCCAGGTGGTGGGCTGGATAGTCTCCAGTGGCCCTGCCCCTGTGTTGCCAATCCTCTGGGCAGCGGGGTGAAAAACCTTAAAGGGGCTCAGTATCATGCTGGCTGGACCTCAGTGCCACCTCCTCCTTTGAACTGCCCCAGTTTGGTGTAGTGGTTAAGTGCATGGACTCTAATCTGGGAGAACTGGGTTTGATTCCCCACTCCTCCACTTGCGGCTGCTGGATGACCCTGGGCAAGCCATAGTTCTGTCTGAGCTGTTCTTGAAAGAGCAGCTCTTGAAACAGCTCTCTCAGCCCCATCTACCTCACTGGGTGTCTGTTGTGGGGAGGGGAAGGAGTTTGTAAGCTGCTCTGAGACTCTGAGTGAAAAGTGGGATATAAATCCAATCTCTTTTCTTCTGCTGCTGCTGGTTAGGGTCCCTGTACCCCAGGAGTCCCTGTACCCCAGGATAATTATGGAGGGAACTTTGTTTATTAGTCAAGTCAAGCCTTCCTTTTGACTGCCTCAGATACTTGCTTACAAGAACTATTGTGAACAAAGTTGCATCTCCACAGTAGTTACTTTTGGCATCACAGCCAAGTAACTGCTGATCATGCTTGCTAGATTAGTGTGCTCTGGTTGTCATGCAGTATTTCTTTAAGAAATTGTTTGTTATTTGTATATACTACACTTGAATTGACATAGTTGGCAGTTGGCCTCTATTTCCTCTTATTTCATTGTTCTTCAGAACCAGATATGTGTCTGTGTATAAAACCTGGAAAATGCTCATTCCATGAATCTAGGCTTGCAGTTACACTTCTCCATTCTTATACACTGGTAGCGCAATCATATGCAGCCACTGCCATTTAAACCCATTGGTTTTATAGTAATTTTATAGTACTGCACTGTAAGTGCTTACCCAGTACATTCAAGATAAGATTCAACAAGCCTTTCAGTGGATAAGAAAATCTTGGTCAATTTTACTTTGGATCCTAAAATCTTGTGGACTTTGAATCCTCCTAACTATGAATGCTCACTCACTGTACTGAACATGATTTTGACCACTGTTTTCTTAGCCAGTCGATGCCTTAATCAGTTTCATCTTCCATACGCATTTGCACAGGGCAATCCTAAGCATTTTTATTCAGAAATAAATCCCAGTGAGCTAAAGGGAGCTTACTCCTGAAAGAAACATGAAATCAAATTGAACTCATCCCTGATGCAGAAGAAACAAATTATATATTCCTTCAGGCAGTGACAAAACATGAGAACACTCACACCCAAATTATTTTTGCTCTACACAGCCTGCCTGCCTTTTCTATTAATGAATACTGAGTTTTAGTGTAAAAAAATGAAATAAAAGTGGCAATGTTTGAAATGCTCAGACTTCAGGGCTGCATATCCATATTCGTTTCATGGTGTTTTTTATTCTAGATCTGTTCTTTTTGTAAAAGTTATTGACTAAAGGTAGGTAGTAGACCGCAATCATCAAATTGTGTAGGCTGATTCCATCCCATCACTTAAGTATGTGTTCATTTGAAGTATTTGAAGATGACAGTTTTATGTGGAAGTTACAGCTTTTTTCCCCTTCTTCTTCAGTGCACCAAACAGGACAATGAAAGCCACCATGCAAAGAAGTTGTTTGTGCTTTGCTTCAGTGACTCAATATTATCCTGCATTCATACTTTTGAAGTTTAATGGAATTTTAAAATAAACTTAAGAATTGTGTGTTCAAAGTGAAACATGGGCATGATTTTCACTGAACTTGATCCTACATACCAAACAAAATCCATTTGTATAGAGACGTTAGATGCTATGAAAAATGCTGGGCTAGATGCTGGAAATAAGTAGGCAAGGAAAAGTGCCTGGGACCTTCTATATGCTTCTTTGAGTTTTCTTATGAAAGAAAGGTGGGATATAAATGTAACAAAAAAGTGCAGTATAATTACCCATAGCTAACTGATACCATCTAATTCTGGGTAAGAATATATTCATAATAGCATTATTAACTTTGCAGTTCCACCAATGCAATGGCATTTATGTTTGTGGAAGGGGGCTTATTTTTCTCTGATTCTCCACTCCTGCTGCAGACTTCTGCCATTTGTACTTTTCCTGAAGGTCCTGACTCCAAGGAATAAAATTTCTGAGGACTCAGAGGGATGTGGCAGGAGGGGCAAATGGAAAAAGTCCTGTTCTGAATGTTCTAAAACATCTGTGGACGATTGGCTATATGCCAGTTAGTAAAGATGCAACTAAAATATGTTACAAATCATTACTGTCCTTGTGATATAATATGTATAGTATAAAAAGAATAGACCCAGGATATCTAACTTTGGCTAGTAGCTAGTCCATGTATATTAGGGATCCCCAACCTTTTTGATCCTGTGGGTTCTTAGGAATTCTGAAACAAGAAGGTGGAGCCAACCAGAAAATGGCTGCCACAGGAGGTGGAGCCAGCCACAAAATGGCTGCCATAGCTTACCATCAGTCACACAATTAAGATCCTTGTGCTGTCATGTAAGCTCCTGCCAAAATGTTTATTAAAAAATCTACACAGCCAGTCGAATCTCCAGGGGCCAATCAGAAACCCTGCTGGGCAAAAACCCGCCTGACCCTGCCCACTTTCTAAAACACTTGGCTGGCACCAGGAGAGGTGTCAGCAGGCACCATGTTAGGGATCCCTGGTGTATATGCTGCTACAACATGAATGTAGACTTAACAGGTAATTTGAAAACACACACTTTAAGATGCAATGCAGTGAATGTTTAAATATGCCTAAGTGTTGCTCAGATCAGTGGTGCTTAAGGGACTAGTGGCATTATTTCAGAGGGATTCCCTTGACTATACCTCTTTTGAATTGGGGATAGAAATATTGATTCGGGGAGTTTCCGGTTGGGAGAATGGAGGTCTGACACGCTTTGCAAATGCGCAAGGCGGACAGCGGCTCTTCCTGACAGCTTGGGTGGGTTAATCCACCCGACACAACCTCACACAGGTAGTGTGAGGACCAGCAAGCAATATAATCCAGGTTTGAGCAACCTCGGTGAAGGGAAAGTCTCGGAGGAGACTTTTCCGACACCTTGAGCACTGCAGCTGAAGAGGATTCTTGCGAGTATCTCTAAGGAGCCGAGCTGAGCTGAAAAATTCAGCATAAAACCTCCAATTCCCCTGATTCCTTAACAAAGAAGACAAAGTTTAAACGTTGGGACCACATCTGAAGCGAAGTAACAACAAAAGGTAACGGAAAAAAGTTTTTTGCCTTACCATTGCCACGTTTTGAAAGATGAAAAACAGATTGGGTGAAGCAATAGACTGCTGTTGATTGGATGAGAGCAGTTTTGAAGTGCTAAAAACCGAATTTGAACTTAAAAAGCCAAAAAAACAAGTTGTTTAACATTCCTGCGGTTAAGAGGAGTCGGGAGGGGAAGCCAAGCATTGCGAGACAAAGAGGGAGAAGGGAACCAAGCATCGCGAGATTAAGATTTGAGGTCTGAATCAGGAAGTGACGGCTAGAAGAGCAGACAAGAAGGAAAAAGGAGAAGAACCGGAAGAAGGTAAAGGGGACTCTAAATACTGCCGGACCAGAAAGGGGACTCTAAATACTGCCGGACCAGAAAGACCATAACAGGAAGTGACGTGCAGAGAGCAGACAAGTAAAGAAAAGGAAGGGACAAAAGGAAACTACGGCAAGCCAGAAGCAAGGTAAAAAGACTATAACCTTTGACATTAACCATAGAGAAGTCGCGCCCGCCATTTTGGATTTATAAAATTTTTAAACTGCAATATCTCAAAGATTATATAACTTAGAAGGCTGAAACCAACATAATTTGACTTGGCAAGATTAGCTTGTTTGAATGCACTAATTGGTGTTTGATTTGAAAGACAAGATAAAATCGATCTTTTTAAAGAGGCAAAACGGACCGCGGACTAAGATCGAGAGCAGCTACATGGTCCTCTCCTACAATGGCAGCAAAAAAAGAAAAAGAGCTACTAGCCGTTATGGAAGCAATGGAAAAGAAAATGTTAGACGCTATAGGAGAGGTAAATGTTAAAATGAATAATATAGCGGCTCAAGCAGATAAAAATTTCATGGAATTAAAAGCAGAATTTCAAAAATTATCCACAAGAACACAAGATATAGAAACTAAAGTAAAAGAACTGGAAGAAAACACCCATAAGACAATGAGAGAGAACGAGAGGATGGAAAAGATGATGCATTATAAAGATATGCAAAACCATTTGAGATTTCGAGGGATTGAGGAAAAATTGAATGAGGACATTTTTACAAGAATGCAAGAAGCAATAGCAGATTTTTTACAAGAACAGGAAGAAGTTGATAAAGAACACATGGATCTTGTTTATAGAGTTAACTCTACATATGCAAGAGACAAAAACATACCAAGAGACGTGGTTGTCCAATTTACAATGAAAAGAACAAAAGAACAAATCTACAGGAAGTGCTTTACTGACCCCTTTGTAATAGATGGAAAGAAAATCATAGTAATGAAAGAATTGCCTAGAGCAATACTGCAAGAAAGGAAAAAATTCAAGCGTCTGACGGATAAACTGAAGGAGAAAAAAATCAGATTTCGTTGGGAAATACCTCAAGGACTAAGTTTTTATTATGGCAACTCCAGAGTAGTGATTAAAAGCACAGAAGAAATGTATGCATTCCTGGGAGAGAATAAAGATGATTTTGGAGATATTTAAGAATATATCAAAATGGATTACAAAATACTTACATGGAATGTAAATGGACTAAATTCACCCCAAAAACGTAGAATGGTAGGTCATTGGTTGGAAAAACAAAAATGTAATATAATTTGCTTGCAAGAAGCTCATCTTAAAAACCAAGACCATAAATATTTAATAAGGAAAAAATTGGGAGAAGAATTTTATTCTTTAGCAAGCAACAAAAAAAAATGGTGTTGTAACATATGTCAAAAAAGATTTGGAACCCAAAGTAATATTCAAAGACAAAGATGGAAGATATTTAGCTATTGAAATTTTACTGCAAGGATTGAAAACTTTGATTGTGAACATTTATGCTCCGAATGGAGCTAAAGAAATTTTTTTTAAAGAACTTCAAATGGAATTGGACAATGTAAACTATGATCAAATTATGATGTTAGGAGACTTCAACGGAACTGTAGATAATAAACTAGACAGGCGCTCTAAAAGAAAGGATGAGACATTAGGGAAGCTTCCAAAAAACTTTTTTGAACTGATAAAACAAGAAAAGTTGGAAGATATTTGGAGGAAAGCTAACCCACAAGGAAAAGATTTTACCTTTTACTCTAACAGACATGACTCACATTCAAGAATTGACATGATTTGGATGACTACTAACCTAACCTTCAAGACAAGAAAAGTGGAAATTTTACCCAGAATAATCTCAGATCACAATCCGTGTTTATGGACAGCTGGGCAGATTAAAAAACAAAAGAGATGGAGAATAAATGAGGACTTATTAGATAATCAAGAAATAATTAAAAAAATACTTGAAGAAACAGACCTATACTTCCAAGTAAACATGCAGAAAGAAGTTAAAATTCAAACCGTATGGGATGCATATAAAGCAGTGATGAGAGGACTATTGATATCGTTAAATGCTAAAGATAATAAAAAGAAAAAAGAGCAATATGAAAATATTTTACAAGCCATTAAAACAAAGGAAGAAGAACTGAAGAAGAAACCAGGGAAAAAGAAACTGCAAAAGGAAATTTGGATGCTACAAGACCAAGCAAAAGCCATTTTGAACCAAGAGATGTACTGGAACTTAAAAAAACTTCAACAAAAAGCATTTGAAGGTGCAAATAAACCCGGAAAATACTTAGCATGGCAATTAAAGAAAAAACGTGAAAATAAATTTATCACTAAAGTGATAAGAGATAATATTGAGATAATAGATAACAAAGGAATAAAAAGAGAATTTTTTAAATACTACGCAAAACTTTTTAAGAAGGAAAACAAAGACAGAAGAAAGATTAAAGAATACCTGCAAACATTAAAGTTACCAAAACCAACAGAGAAAATTAAAGAATTATTTAATAATCCAGTATCATTACAAGAGATCAAAAATGCAATAAATGACTCAAAATTAGGTAAAGCACCTGGACCGGATGGATTTACAGCGAAGTTCTACAAAACGTTACAGGAGTCAGTTTCACCGGTGTTACTGCTATTGATGAACGATATAAGAGTTACTGGAGAGGTACCAGAAACCTGGAAAGATGCATCCATCTCACTGATCCCGAAAGAAAATCAGGATTTGACCAATGTTAAGAATTATAGACCGATCTCTTTACTGAATAATGATTATAAGATTTTTGCTAAGATTATAGCGGATAGACTAAAAGAGCACCTTAAAGAGACTATACAAACAGAACAAGCAGGGTTCTTACCTAATCGACAAATAAGGGACAATCTAAGAGTAGTAGTGGACGCTATAGAATACTACGACAAACATCCTGAAAAGGAAGTGGGCTTTTTCTTTTTAGATGCGGAGAAAGCGTTTGATAATTTAAACTGGGATTTTATGTTTGAAGTTTTAGAACATCTTGAGATCGGTGAATATATGCTTAACTTCATTAAAGCAATATATAAAGAACAGAAATCCTCAATAATAATTAATACCGAAAAGACAGACGATTTTAAAGTTGAAAAAGAAACAAGACAAGGATGCCCACTTTCGCCGCTGCTATTTATTTGGATTTTAGAAGTTCTACTGTTAAATGTGAAGGAAGACAAAGATATTAAAGGCTTAACAACTAAAGGTTTTTCTTTCAAATATAGGGCTTTTGCAGATGATGTGATGTTTATAGTGGAAGACCCCTTATCCACATTACCACATTTCTTACAGAGAGTAAAAGAGTTTGGTGACTTAGCAGGATTTTATGTAAATAAAAACAAATCGAAAGTAATGTGCAAAAATATGTCAAATAAGAAACAAAACGAGTTACAAAAACTTACAGAATGTGAGGTGGTGAAAAAGACAAAATATCTAGGTGTAAACCTAACTATGAAAAATATTGATCTTTATAAAAATAATTATGAAAAATTATGGTTGCAAATTATGCAGGATATTAAAAAGTGGAATGTATTGAATTTGTCATTGCTGGGTAGAATTGCGATGGTCAAGATGAATGTATTACCACGATTAATGTTTTTGTTTCAAACTATTCCAATTGTGAAAGATGTAAAAACATTCAAATGTTGGCAGAAGGAGCTGTCTAAATTTGTGTGGGGAGGGAAAAAACCAAGAATTAAGATGAAAATAATGTGTGATGCCAAAGAAAGAGGAGGGTTTCAACTACCAAATCTAAGGTTATACCATGATGCAATATGTTTGACCTGGGTAGGGACATGGACTATGTTACAAGATAGAATGTTATTGTCCCTGGAAGGTCATGATTGTAGATTTGGGTGGCATGCATATTTGTATTATGGCAAAACAAAAATGGACAATATGTTTAAACATCATTATTTGAGAAGAACATTAATGGATACGTGGACAAGATATAAAAACTTTTTTTCAGAAGAGATACCCATGTGGATTGTACCCGCAGAAGTCTTACATCCAACATCAAGATATAAAGGACAAGATTGGCTGAAGTATAGAGACTTATTAATAAGACATGGCAAGGATTTCAAACTGAAGGAGCAGCATCAGATTGACTTTGATTATGGTTGGTTAAGATATAGACAAATATATGACTTGTATAGAAGTGATAAAAAACACGGTTTCAGGGAAAAAAATAATGAAATAGAACAAGTTTGGGAGGAAGGTGGGAAAAAAATGATTTCTAAAATGTATAAAGTCTTGCTAAAATGGTTTAATGCTGATGAAATGGTAAAAGAACAAATGGTAAAATGGGCGATAAACTTTAACAAAGACATTGAAATGGAATCTTGGGAATTTTTATGGAAAAATGCTATATCTACGTGTTATAACTTAAAAGAAAATTGTTTTAAAATGATGTATAGATGGTATATGACACCAAAAAAAATTGCAAATATTGGTCAAAATATGTCTAACAAATGTTGGAAGTGTAAAAAGAAAGAAGGTTCTTTTTATCATATGTGGTGGACTTGTGATAAAGCAAAGACTTATTGGTCAAAAATACATGCAGAAATGGAAAAAATCTTGAAATGTACATTTAAGAAGTTGCCTGAAATGTTATTGCTAGGACTTAAACTAGAAGAGATAAATGTAAAGAAAAGGACAATAATATGGTATATGATTACAACAGCAAGAATGGTGTATGCACAAAACTGGAAAAATGAAAAAATACCAGAGGTGTGGGAATGGTTGAAAAAACTGTTATATATGGCTGAAATGGATAAATGGACTAGAAAATTGAATAATCTTTACTCAGAGACCTTTCTGGAAGACTGGAAAGATTTGAAAGAATATGTTGAAAAATATTGGGATATGAAAAACTATATTTATACATGGTTATAATAGCATAAAGAAATAGAAATATATTATATGAATGTTTTAGTTAAAATTAGACAATGAAACTGTTTTTATTTAGAAATACATAAGAGTATAGAAAATAAGAATTGGTGTATAAGTATTTTAAAGCTATATAACCGTTACCAGAAACGAAACATAGATATAAGTATTACTATTTTGAATAAAATGGAAAATGTGTTATGCTTCAGAGGTGGTGGGAAACCACCAAAACAAGATAAAAATAGAATGTACAAATAGAACAAAATGTTATTTAATATGGAAAAAGGGATTTGTATAAGGTTAAATGTATTATTTTCGATGTTCTTTTTTTTGAAAAATAAAAATTTCTTTACAAAAAAAAAAAGAAATATTGATTCGGATTCAGCAATGCATCAGCAGAAAGTGCTGTTAGATGAAGAATTTCCCTATATTCCCTCCATCCAGCAGCTGAGCCTTGGAGAGATGTTTCTTTGAACATGGGACCCACAAGGACAGTCATGTGGGTACAACAGACTCTAGTGAGGAGGGGAAAGGAAATGAAATTGTCCCCGTCTCTTTCTTCTGCTAATGCAACTCCATTGATAGAAGACTGAGGAGAGCTGATTTCACCATCACTTGCTATAGACCCTTTCAAGCATCATGGCTTTTTGGCCACATAGGTTTTGTGATCCCAAGAACACTCTTTCCATTGGTTAAAAGGAACAGTTTGAGAGATTAAAAATAAGGAGGATCTACAACCACCAGTGCCTCTCACTGCTGCACTGCTGGATCCAATCCAGTGATTAAGATCTGTGCAGCATTTAACATACATTGTAACACTTCCTTTAATGGTTGCAGTTACTGTAAAGGTAGTGTTTTTCCTTTTAAACTTGAGAGCAAATACATTTTTGGTAAGGAGGAGGAGGAGAAGAAGATTAGATTTATACCCCACCCTTCACTTGGAGTCTCAGAGCGGCTTACAAACTCCCATCCCTTCTCCTCCCCACAACAGACACCCAGTGAGGTAGGCGAGGCTGAGAGAGCTCTTTCCAGAACTGTCCTTGAGAGAACAGCTGTGACAGAACTATGGCTTGCCCAAGGTCATCCAGCAGCTGCAAGTGGAGGAGTGGGGAATCAAACCCAGTTGTCCCAGATTAGAGTCCGCACACTTAACCACTACACCAAACTGGCTGACAGTCTAGGTACTGGAATATTTTGGGTCATAGTCTAGGTACTGGAATATATGGATCTCTTCTCCCTATCTTGGCTAAGGAGGTCTAGCTGGGCCTGGTTTCTAGCATGAGGTAGTGATTCCCCCCTCCACCTTATGACCTGAAGCTTCATGATCTAGTCCTGTAGACATCAGGGGCATAAGGCAAGACAGCTGTGGACCCTATGCCAGTGAAACCTCAGCAGTACACAATCAAGTAATAAGAGAATTTAGCAAGGAAAATTAAGCCTCAAGATGTTGAAGGGAGGGAGGGCAAATAGGTGTGGTCATGGCTAGTTGTCATAGACTTGTACCTCTTAATTTATAGGTAGAATACACCAGTGTCTAATTTATAAAGAGACTGTGTAGCACTGAATCTCAGGAAAATCAAAGCTTCCTGACCTGGATGGCCCAGGCTAGCCTGATCTTGTCAGGTCTCAAAAGCTAAGAAGGGTTGGCCCTGATTAGTATTTGTATGGGAAACCATCAAGGAATTCCAGGGTCACTATGCAGAGGAAGGCAAGGGCCTTGAAAACCTATGGGGGTCGCAATAAGTCAGCTGTGACTTGATGGCACTTTATACACACACACACACAGCATCAAAGCATAAACAGAAAGTTTAAAGTCAATGTTCATTGCATAATAAAATGACAGATTATTAATCTACCAAGGCCTTTACAAAAATCTTAAATGGCTAAAGAAGATTACCAGCAACACTGAGTTGGTCTCTGACTTGCATATCTTTGTGTACACTGTTGCAATGAAAGCTTGTTTTTATTCAATTTGCTTATATATAATCTCCAACAATGATTATAGCATACTTTGTACATTTGCATTGCAACTGACCTGTGATATGAAGGTAGTTTCTCTGTACCCTAATATCACTGAGAACCAAGGATATTCTGTAGATCCTAGGAAATTTGGTGGGTCAGCCAGATTGTTGAAAACTTTTTTTAAAATCAAAACACCCTTTCCCCCAAATATCTAGGTACATAAAGAAAAATATGTTTGTGTTTTAATACTTGATGATATATGGACTAGTATGTGGTTGTAACTATTAGGCAAAGTGGAATTTAAGTGGCATTTTCAATTCAGTTTACTTAAAATTGTATTTATAGTACTTTATTTTTAAAAACAACAACAACGAAGAAACCCCTTTTTGACTCCCTGTAATAGCTTCTCTAGTTTCCAGAGGAATTTTTTTCTAGTGCATCAGCAGAGCATTCGTGTTGAACCCATACAAGGTATATTGTGTACATGGCTTTAGCTCCATATATTGACACTTTAGACCAGGACATGTGCTAAGGTTTCAGGAATGTGGATTGATGTTTGAGCTGCACTGTTGACCCCATGAATTGGGAGCAACCATGCTGCCATCTACAGACAGCACACAATAGTACCCATGTATTTGCATGTTTTGCTCCTGAAGTGTTTAACAAGGCCAGTAGACTGAGTCTGCCTGAAGTACATCATCCTGAGCAAACAGCAGGATTTATCTTGCCCTGAACACTTCAGACAACGTATCTGGGCATGCACTGCCACTCATACTGCACAGTTTTATGGGCATATTTCCAGCATTGCTCTTGAAGTGAATAATCAATGAATATGTCTCTGTCAGTTCACAGCTGTGATTCCCTGACATGTAAATACTCTGTTTGGCAGTTTTTGGATGACTTCCCTGTTCTTTTATACAAGTTATATGCTCTTGTGCTGTGATTAAGCACAGAGTGGTACTGGTGGTTGGAAAAAAGATTGCCAAAGTGTATAAGAGATGCCTATGAACAGAATGGGGAAGGCTGCGTTTCACTATTTTTCTACCCTATATAACATGGTTGGAGTCAATGGACACCACCTTAGTGCAGTGTTTACCCATCAAGTACTTGGCAAGATGTGGGCATTCAATATGCCTGTTCATGTTTCTGTTCTCTTCATTTTCATGAACTGTGTAATTTATCACCAAGCAAATGTGAACATTACAAATAAGATCTTTTGACTCAGTTGGCTTTCCTTTTAAAATATAAGCTGTAATTTAAGCCACTATTAATAACAGAGAATGACTTTGGTGATAGCAAGTTTTTTCCCCCCTTTTTCAATTACATATGTCAAATGTTTGAAGATTTTTCAAGCTTGAAGTCACTGAGCTTTAGAACGCTAGTTACAACTGCCTAGTACTATAGTTATAGCCTGCAGGTATGTCAATTTATCGGACATACTTGAAGTCATTTAGTACTCTGCTGATCTTGGGACAGGATTGAAGGTGCACATTGTACACACCATAGTGTAGTCTCCTTTTTAAAAGATAGTAGTGCACTAGCTTCTCATGGCAATTCATATGATCATATCAGCAGATAAATTATAAATTTACATTGTTAGAATAAAATAAATTTAAAACTGTATGACACTCACACACTAGTGTTCCTCTTTTTGAAGTATTGCGTCCAACCATAGAGAAATAGTAGTTAATCCCATTGTATAATATTGTTATGTGATATCAGTAAATCCACCCTGAGGTGGTTCACCAGTTTGTCATGTTGCTGATGTTCATGTTTATATGAACAATCTAGAAGTAAGCCATCCTATTCAGATTAACCTCAACAGAAGCTTCTCTCATTGCTTAGCTATTGATGTGCCCATATGATGGCACATTTAATTTCTTTCAGAAACAGGTTGTAAACAATTTGCTTGACAAAAATAATGCTTCACAAAATATTTTGTGATTGGAATTTTGTTGCTTGTTTCTAGGGTTGCCAAGTCACTTGCTGTTAAAAGTGGGGGCAAGCTGGTCCCCATCTGAGACATCCTTGTGCGCATGCTTTGCGTGTGCGCACCATGATGATGTCGCCTGGAAGCGACGCTATCACGCTAGGCATGTCGCAGGGCGATGCTCTAGCAATGATTGCTAGAGCGTCGCCCTGCAACGTGCCCAGCATGATGATGTCACTTCCGGGTGACGTCATCACACCAGGCATGTCAGCTTGATCTGGCCACTATGGATGGTGGCGTTCCCCCCACCGGCCAGATCCGGACCGGCGGATTTGGGACCCTTTAAGCGAGTGAATCCCTGCCCCCCCAGACAGACTTGGCAGCCCTACTTGTTATAAGTACTATAAGTAATGTAATTATTAATATTTTAACCTGTTTTCATTATTTACATTTCCACTGTTTATTATGTTCATTATTTCATATTAAAATCTTCAGACTTTACTTGAAAGAGTGTTTTACCGAACTGTTAATATCAGGGCTGTGAGATTTAAAGAAAAGAGGGGGGGCAGTAGAAAATTGTTGTTGACTGGAATCAAACTACACTTGTTGCTTACAATTGATTGCATGTTGTTCAACCACAATGATAAATTAGAACAGGGAAATACTGCAACAGAAAAATGGTTGAGATGTCAGCGACGGTATGACTATTTTCATCTTCCTGTTATAAACCATAGCTTACAGTGGCTGAAATGACATTGAACTGTTTTTCTGTTTTGATGATTTACAGCCCGCAGAGTGCATTGGAAGGAGCAGATGTCACGTTTTATGTATTTGAAAGTATCACCGCTGATGAGTTATGTCTGAAGATTTTGTACTTGAGTCAATACAATGTAGTGATTTCAGTGTCTTAGAAATTACCTTCCAACATAATAAAAACATACAAGGAATACTATCACTTTAATGCTGCTGCTGAATTTTCTCATCTTTTTTTTGTTACTGTTTGTAAAAACAAAGGTATTTTATTTTATTAGATGTGCATTCTTTTTGACCTTAGGAAGGCAAAGGGTAACCCCCCCCCCACTTTTTGCCTTTTTTAATATTAGAAATATTGTATTTTGTGAGGTGGAGCCAAGCAAAGGAAATGTATTATAGAATTAAAATAGACTGAATGGCCACATAAATATAATTCATTCAACACCCGTCCATATTTAGACTGATCTTATCAGAGAATTTCAGGACAGTTTACTCGTGTTCCCTTTTTTAAAAAAAAAAAAAAATCAGATTTGCATTTAAATGGAAAATGCTTTGAGCCTGAAAATTTTTACTGTTCCCCTCCTTCTTTTGGAGCATATATTTTTAGATACAGAAAAAGTGGTTCATTTCCTTCCCTCAAAGCCCTTTTACCAGTGATGGACAATATCATGAATAACCTGTACATATGTGCTGAGCTAACTTCCTACTATTTGAGAGTGATTTTTACTTCCATGTGTACTACTGTAGAACTTGTTGATGGGAATAATGCCTCTTACAAATATACAGTGGATGTATTCATATTATAATAAAAATAATCCAAATTCATTTCAGAAGTCAAAGAGAAAAAAATCTAGAAATCCTTGGCAGAAAGATTTAAATAATCAGAAGAAAGGTATTATTATGTTCCTTGTAGGGATCCAGTGAGGTATAGTGGTTAAGAGCAGCAAACAACAGTCAGCGACCAACAGTACAGTTTGAATGGGTTTGATTACCTACTCCTTCACATGAAGCCTGCTAGGTGACTTTGGGCCAGTCACAGTTCTCTCAGCACTCTCTCAGCCTCACCTACTTCACAAGGTACCTGTTTAGGGGTATGCAAAAAAAAAAGTTGGTATTTTTCGGCTTTGGGTATATCAAACCTGAAAAATATCGGTAAATGCCGAATATCCCCATTCCAATGCCGGTAAAGTATCAGGACTGGGGAAATATTCACTACTCCTGAATATATATTCAGGTCTGATATATCCAACAGGAAGGGAGGGAGGCATGTAAAAATGCCTTTTTTCCCTTCTGGAAGCGTGTTCAGTTTTCATTGTCAATCTTGCTGTCTGCCAGTCTCTCTGCCTTCCCTTTGCTAGCTAACCAGGGTAGCTAGAAAAGGGAGGGCAGGGAGCCCAGGCATATACCTGCCCTTTGCTTCCCCAGTCCCTACCCAATTGCGGGGAGGGGGGAAGGCATCTAAACATGCCTGGGGTTCCTGCCTGCACTTCTCCAAGGCCCCATGGCCATGGGACAACTGGAGAGGGGAAGGCAAGAAGCCCGGGCATGCTTCCATGTCTGCCCTATGCTTTCCCAGTCCTCCTGCTGCAGCTGGGGGTGGGGGCTGGGAAAGCACAGGGCAGGCATGAAAGCATGCCTCTCCCCCCCCCCCCTTGAGCTTCTCCGCCACTGCGGAGCTGCTGATATTGTCACCAGATGAGAGTCAACTGTGGTGCTGCTGTTGTTGAGCTTGTCAGCAGTGTTCCTGGCCCACCTGGTAGTCACGTTATCTCTTGAACATCTAAGGTTGTAAGAGAGGTGAAGCAGCAATGCAGCCAAAAACACACACAGGTATAGAAGATGGAGAAGCTGTGGCAGTTTCTTCACTTTCTGCCACACTGACTTCTCCCTACAGTGTAAGAAAGAAGGCTTTGCAGGTTTAGGGCTCATTGAAAGGATACCTTTTTACAGTTGCCTCCCAGTATTTTCGTAGATTGAAATGTGTGGGATGCAGCCTTAAGTGCTCAGTAGAACACTTAAATGTTAATTTTAGTGGGGTGTAAGCATATTTTCTTTGGATTATGACTGATGCATAACACTCTTACACCTCCAGGTGTTCATGGCATATTTATTGCCTTCTTATTTGTATGTTGAGGCAACTAACCTTCAGGCTTTAAACCCATGTGTCAGTTGTCTTTGCTATTACAAGTCTCATGCAGGTCTGGATGATTGATTTAAAGGAGGGATAACAAATACCACTCCCATATTAGGCCCTTGTAATTACCATCTATCCTTTAAAAGTGTTTAATAGCCCTTTGTAACTTGGCCACTTTTGGTCGATCCATCATTTTCTGTATTAGGGGTAACTGCAACAGCTATAGGGACTGAAAGTTTTCTATTGCTTTCTATTGCATAAACATGCTTTATACTGAATCAGACCATAGGTCTATCAAGGTGAGTATTTTCTCCTCTGATGTCAGCAACTTCCAGAGTTTCTGGTAGAAGTCTTTCACATCACCAGCAACATGATCTTTTTAACTGGAGGTGCTAGGGAATGAAACTGGAATATTCTTCATGCAGTGCAGATGCTCTGCAACTTGGCCATTCTTATCGTTTTCATTGATCCCTGGTTAGCCTCATTATTGAGCACAGATGTTGTAGCCAAGATGCTCAGATCTCTTGGTCTTGCTGCTGTCCAACTGGAACAGCTACCGAACAGCAGCTGTGCAGCTGCACAGTAGCTATGGTGCTGGAATTTTATTTTCTTCTGCCATGTGACCACTTTTGCAACTGTGCAGTGGGTGATATCAGTTCTCTAAAGTCATCCATGATCATGTAATCAAATAATGCATTGGCAGTGGGGGAGGGACCCCTGTATCTGGAATAACATTGAGATATTGTTGTATCCAGCACTAGAGTTTAGGTTGCATTACAGCTCTCGCTTCCTGTGCTGTCAAACTTATTGTAACCCCACTTAAATTTCCACGCATGCAAGATCTTGTACAACAAATTTCTGGGCACTTCAGTATATAAGGAAGAAAGTGCTAGGTATTGTATAATATCTTGTGCAGATAGAACTGCATCACACCTATTTATGTTTCCACTTGCATATCATCAGATCCAAGCCAGTGTTTATAAATCCCTGATCGATAGGCTTATTTGTTTGGTCTTTCTATAAATGGCTGTGGAGCACCATGTCCATGGGGATGGAGACTAGTGCCTGGGTCCTATGCATTCTGCATGTGCATCTCTGTGGCCATTGTGAAGGCTGTCATCCATTGCAGAGCACACTTTCTTTGGCACTAGGCACAAGTGCTACTTAAGAAACCCCATAGTGCCTAGTGCAAGAGGAATCTGCTCTGCAGCAACAGCCAAAAAGAAGCTCATCCAAAATGAAAAATCCAAATCTAGACTATGGGCTATGTAAGAATATGTATACATGACTGTGTTGTACAACATTATTTGAGTTTTCAGAAAGTAAGCTGATGAACAGGCTCAAGCTGCTCACAAACAGCAAAAGTGCCTGACTAAAAATCAGCTCCATGCTCACTATTCATGAGCAGAGATGAACTGTGAGTGGTCAAGTACATCACTTATCAGGACAGATTCCATACAATCCCACACATTTTTTAAAGCAGCTCACCCCAAGGTAGGCAGTGGCTGCTGCTGAGGATGGGGGCCAAGAGGAGAACAAGGTAATCGGATGCATGTGAGAGAGTGAATAATGAGAAAGCTTTTGCTGTGGCCAGTTTAAAAGTTGCTGTGTTCCTTTTTGTTTATTGTTACAGAGTGGAAAGGTCTCTTCATATCTATATATCTAATAGCCAAGTGCCCCCGTGCGTGCATATATATAAATCCTCGCAGAGGGGGCACTTGGGGGGGCAGGGATATTTTTCTGCACACTTGGGGGACTCCCCACACATGCAGAAAAATCTTAAAAGTAAAAAAAACTTTGGGGGGATATTTAAATCCCCCTAAAAGTAAAAGCATTCCCTGCGCATGCGCAGAGAATGCTTTAGCCATTGGGGGGAGGCTCAGTGGGCCCGGTGGCTGTGAGCCGCTCAGGCCTTGCTGCCACCGGTGGAGGGAAGGGTGGGAGAAGGCTTGGCGGGCCACAGGCCTCACTGCCACTGCTGTTGGGGGGGAAGGCTTGGCAGGTCTTGCTGCCGCTGCTGTGGGGGGGAGAAGGCTTGGTGGGCTGTGGGCCTTGCTGCTGCTGTCGGAGGGAGAAGGCTCAGCGGCCCTTGCCACCACTGTTGTGAGGGGAGGGGGCAGAAGGCTCAGCAGGCTGCAGGCCTCGCTGCCACCGCTGTCAAAAGGAGAAGGCTCAGCAGGCCTCACTGCCACCATTGGGGGGGAAGGGGGTGGGAGAAGGCTTGGCGGGCCACGGGCCTCGCTGCTGTCAGGGAGGGGAAGGGGGTGAGAAAAGGCTCAGCAGGCTATGGGCCTCACTGCCACTGTCAGGGGGAGAAGGCTCAGCGGCCCTTGCTGCCGCTGTTGTGGGGGGAGGGGGAGAAGGCTCGGCAGGCTGCAGGCCTCGCTGCCACTGCTGTCAAAAGGAGAAGGCTCAGCAGGCCTCACTGCCACCATTGGGGGGAGGGGTTGGGAGAAGGCTTGGCAGGCCACGGGCCTCACTGCTGTCAGGGAGGGGAAGGGGGTGAGAGAATGCTCAGCGGGCCAGTGGCTGTGATCCGCTCAGCCTTGCTGGTGCTGAGGGGGAGGGAGAAGGCTTACCTGGTGCCGCTTCCTCCTCCTGTGGAGCTCCTCCTGCTTCTGCAGACCAGGAGCTGTGGGGAATACTCCCCCCCCATGAGTATCGTGGGTCCCCTTCTTGGCTATATACTAATAGTCAAGTTGCCCCCTTCATGCGGATATCTAAATCGACATATCAGGGGCACTTGGGGAGCAGAGATATATTCCTGCGCACTTGGGGCACTCCCCAGGTGTGCAGAAAAATCTGAAAACTTTTAAAAACTATACGGGGGATATTTAAATCCCCCCAAAAGTAAAAGAGTGTTCCCTGTGCATCCGCAGAGAACGCTCTGGGAACTCTGAGGAGCTAGTGGCTGGGAGCCGCTGAGGCCTCGCTGTTGGTGCCCGAAGGGAGATCGGCAGGCCCGGGGGCTGAGAGACATGGCCTCGCTGTTGGTGGCTGGGAGGAGGCTCAGTGGGCCCGGCCATTGTGCGGAGGGGGCGGAGAGAAGGATTGGTGGGCCCAGGCCTCATTGTTGGTGCCAGGGGGCAGTGGAGAAGGTTCACCTGTGGCTGCTTCCTCCTTCTCCTCCACATGGAGCTCCTTCTCTCCCCCCCATGAGTATCACGGGTCCCCTCTTCTTGTATGGAACTATAGGCCATGCAATGGATAGTAAATGAATTTATTAATTTATTTATTTAATTTCTAAGCCACTCTCCCCGCATTCACAGGCAAATGAAAGGTATCTACTCCTGGGATTCCATTTACATTAATGATGTATGTTGTTATACTAACAATAGAATGTGGAAACAAGGAAATATACAGCAAGAAATAAGGGCATGACATAATAACATAAGAATGGGTTTATTGGTTTGTCTCAGTAGTTTCCAGTGTGAAATGGCCCAATTTTGGGTAAAAGTAAGCAATAGTAGAAAAGTAGGGTTGACCGGCTGTTTTGCGAGTCTGAAGTTTTTGAAGGTTGATGCTCTATCTTAGTTGCTATTCATTGGCCAGTCCTATTTTCTATTAACTTGTCTGGTCATCCCTGAAACAAGTTATATTGCTTGCTATTATCACACCCCCATCATCTTGCTTTGTAGATTAGGTCTCTGAAAAGCAGCACATTTATTTTAGGAGAACTAAAAATAGCTTCCCTGGATGTTGTGTGATTGCCCCAAATATGTCTTTTTAAATGTGGTGGATATAAGTGGTTTTCATCTATGCTTCTATCCATTTCTACATACATCCATGAATGGAACCTATGTGTGGTTCTGCTATTAAATGACTTGTTTTGTTAACCGGGTTTCCCTTCTAGACACTGTTCTAGATAAAGATCAGTGACTTCCAGTGGAGCCAGGCAAGGCACGTTTGTCTTTCCTAATCTGTACAAAGGTGTACTGACAGTTGGAATCTTATTGTAATAAGCCAATAAAAAGAATCAGTTACACTCTACTGCCAAGAGATGATTTAAAAAAAATGAATGGAACTGTGACATAAAATTCCCAACTCATAAGTAACTAGTATCATGATGTCTACAGGCAGGGGTCCTTTCGAGCAGGAGCTCGGGGGAGTGCAGCTCCGGGAGTTGATGCCAGTCCCCCCCCCACGGGGGAATGCCTGCTTGTGTCATGGCTGCAGCAAAATGACCCCTTCCTCTGGAAAGGTCCTCATTCCTCCGACCAGCCTTCTGAAGGCTTCAGCCACCATTGGAGCTATCCTCCCAGAATAGTGGTATTTCTAAGGCTTGGATTGATAGCTGTCCCCTCTCTGCCAGCTCTTTCTTTCTTTCTTTCTTTCTTTCTTTCTTTCTTTCTTTCTTTCTTTCATTCTTTCTTTCTTTCTTTCTTTCTTTCTTTCTCTCTCTCTCTCTCTCTCTCTCTCTCTCTCTCTCTCTTCTTTCTTCCTTACCTTCTGACATACTTCCGGTGATATCAGGTGGTGTAGCACATGCAAATAAGTTATGCTAATGAGTTATGCTAATAACCTCTGGCACCTCTTTTTCTACGAAACGACCCCTGTCTACAGGACATACTTTTTAATTTTAATAAGTTTAACATTGAACAAAGAATGTAAGTAGAAAAGGGCTAAAATTATTGAGCTATTCATTCAAAGGATAAAATGGATATAACTATGCTTACTTGAAAAACTTCCATTCATCCATTCATACATGTTGGTGTATCTCCTGTGATGTATTTTGAAAGATGTATGTATAGAATCCCAGTAGGGCACATACTCCCTTACGAGTCTGTCTACTGGTATGTTTGTCTTATTCAGTATATTGAATATACAATACATTGCACAGAGATAGAGGGGAGGAAGTTACTTTGAAGCTCAAAACTGTGTTGTAGATTTTAATGTGTAGTAATCTTAACTAGAAGATAACTCAGAGACCAGAAACCAATTCTGGTACAACATTATATACTAGTACTCCAGGTGAGTTCATTGTGGACCATACTATGTGCTTGAGTTTGTATTTTTTTAAAATACTGTTTAATAACTTGTTATATGTAACACAAAAGTAACAGACTTTCAGATCACTGAACGGTGGCTTAATTTCTGTCAACATCAGTACTGCCTTAACAGTTGTAAATAAATAATGTACTTTTATACATGTTCTTGTAAGATCTAGTGTTCTGTGCTGCAGTGAGCTTATCCAGTTAATTTATACACTGTGGATCAAAAAGATGTGGAGAAACTTTGATCATAGTACTAATGGTTCCCAGTTGAGTTATGAAATTTGAAGGCAAAGCTGAACTAAAATAGATTTTTGTCATGTTAAGGGTATGGATAATCCTGATGAACAGCATTCAGAGCTTGAGCTATGTAAAATTAAATTTGTATGTACACTTCTAACTGCATTATTAGGTACATTTTGAACCATATTTAAACCATATTTAAACCATGATTAGCTACATCTTGAACTGTATTTATGATGTTTCTGTTTTATTTATTTTTTCCTTTTCTAACTCTGTTTTTCATATTTCATTAGAATTGTTTGAAAACTGACAGGCACAAAGCAGTGTAAAAGAACATAATTTATTATGATTTTAATTGCTGATATATTGTTCTTGTAGTAGTTAATTAATTCAGCTATCATATTCAATATATAAATGCATTGTCACACAGCTCTTTGTATTTGATTAAATGTCTGCTTATATTACTTTTCAGGATGTTTTGCCACTATAAGTTTGGAGTCATCTGACATCTGCCATAAAAATCAGTTTAATAGCTTCTAACATAATTGTTCAAAATGAAAATAAACTTCTTGGACCCCTACAGAATGGTACTAATGGAGTAAATTTTAAAGTCAACCTGACTTGGTGTCAATCCATGATAATACAACCACTGCAAAAACTGAATAAATGGACAATGTGTGGAATTTTAATTGTAATTCTCATCATGTAGAGAATGCTAAATTTGATTTAATCTCTACTGGAGGTGACTTCTAGGTTACATAGGATCTTAACCCTGAGGCTAATGCAACTTAACAGGTAACCTAGTTAAGTAGGGCAAAAAGAGAGCTATTTAGATTCCTTTACAAGTTTACATTTACAAGTTAATTTATATAGATTCAGTTTCTTAACTGTTCAAAAATAGCATATATGGTCGTTTGTGTAGTTTTGGGTTGTTTGGTATTCTCTTCTGTTTTCATAAAAGCTTCTGTATTCATAACAAGCCAGTTTCATGTACTGGTTAAGCGTCGTGGACTCTAATCTGGAGAACCAGGTTTGATTCCCCACTCCTTCACATGAAACCAGCTGGGTGATCTTGGGCAAGTCACAGTTCTTTCAGAGCTGTTCTCTCAAGAGCAGTACTCTCAGAGTTCTCTCAGCCCCACCTACCTCACAGGGTGTCTGTTGTGTGGAGGGAAAGGGAAGGAGATTGTAAACTGCTCTGAGACTCCCAAGTGAAGGGTGAGTTCTCTTGTAGTAGAATAACTACTGAAAAGAAAAAAAATAGATCCAATCATGCAAGCAAAATAAAATCCACTGATATATATAAACTGGAACTGGTCTTTTGAAGATATATTGTTATCACTTCCCTATCCATGACAAGAAATGTACTTTATTAAATTAAAAGCACCAATTAAATATGATATAAAAGCTCAGAAGCCATGAACCTGTTTTCATTGATGTGGTTAACTTTTCCAGCAATTGTGAAATGGCTTTGACTCTTATCATATGGGAGATGAAGACATGGAATAGTAAAAAGTGCTTGGAGACTATGATATACTAGGAATAAGGGCCGTTGTGGAAATAAATACAACGGGCTCTAGAAAGAGGCTCTGGAAGAGTGCCTCGGCCTTGAGCACACAGCAGGTTGCTGTGGCGACCTCATCAGGGTATAATGACACAGACGCCACCATTTTCTCCAGAGGAACTGATCTCTGCTACCTGAACAGCAGTTGTAATTTTGAGTGGTCTCCAGTCCTTTCCTGGTGATTGGCAACAATGGTTCCCCAGGAGGGAATGGTTGGCTTGGAGGGTGGAGTCTATGGCATTGTACCTTTTTGAGGTCCCACATATCCTCAGACTGCCCTCTCTCCAGACTCCATCCCTCAAATCCCCAGGAATTTTCCAACCTGGAGTTGGCAACCCTATCTCCTTCCCAGCCAATCAGCAAGCTACCTTTATTCGCCCCTCAGACTTCACCTTTCCAACCCCCCCCCCAGCCTCTACCATGCTCTGAAGCCATGACTGCTACATCACACTGGCTGTCATGGGGGGGGGATCTCAGCAGGGTATAAGGCCACAGAGTCCACCATTTTCTCCAGGGAAACTGATCTCTGCCATCTGGAGAACAGTTTTAATTCTGAGTGATCTCCAGCACTCACCTGGAGATTGGCACCAATGGTTCCCAGGAGGAAAAGTACAGTCTTTCTCTGCAGTGGGGACCAAAGCAGCTTACATTTTCTCCTCTCCCCCTTTTGACTTGAACAACAACCCTGTGAAGTGGGTTAGGTTGAAAATCTGAGACTGGTCCAAAATCACCCACTCAGCTTCCAGAGCAAGAACCTGGGTCTGACAGTCCCTGCTCTGAAGTGTTTACTGTGCTTACAGTGGTATCGCCTGGTATCACAACTGAACTCCAGACAACAGATCTCTCTCTCCTCCTGGAGAAAATAACTGCTTTGGAGGGTGATTTCTCTGGCATTCTGTTCAGCTGAGGCCACTCCCCTCCCTAAACTCTGGCTTCCATAGACTCTACCATAAATTCTTCAGGAATTTCCCAACCTGGCACTGACAACCCTAGTCAGGACTGGCCCCAGTGATTTTTCTCCGAAAAGCCAAAATAGGCGTGGAAAGGGTCTCCTCCCCTCTGCCTTTTACTGACAGAACCAAACTTGGTTGCCTAGCAACAAGCACTGAGGGAAAAGGTTGCCAGATCTAAGTAGGAAAATACCTGGAGATTTGGGGGGTAGATTCTGTGGAGGATAGCATTTGGGGAAGGGAAGGACTCAGCAGTGATACTGTTAAAGTGCTGCACTCAATATGCCAGCAAATTTGGAAGACACAACAGTGTCCACAGGATTGGTAAAGGTCAGTTTACATTCCAATCCCAAAGAAGGGCAATGCCAAGGAATGTTCAGACTATTGCACAATTGCACTCATTTCCCATGCTAGCAAGGTCAAGATCCTACAAGTTAGGCTTCAGCAGTACGTGGATAGGGTTTCGAAGAGGTAGAGGAACTAGAGATCAAATTGCTAACATTCACTGGATTATGGAGAAAGCAAGGGAGTACCAGAAAAACATTTACTTCTGCTTCATTGACTACGCTAAAGCCTTTGATTGTGTGGATCACAACAAACTGTGGCAAGTCCTTAAAGAGATGGGAGTACCAGACCACCTCACATGTCTCTTGAGAAACCTGTATAAGGGTCAAGAAGCTGCGCGACGATGTGCTGCCAATGTTTTATATATAATCCAAAGGAAACTTATGCCAAACGTCTACAGCACCACTTTCAAAATAATATAAATGTATAACCACAAAGTTACAGTCCAATGGTTTTTGTAGTTGTTCCTATGTAAGTATTCATCAGCTGAGTAGATAGTTGGTGACAGCTGAGTAGATAGTTGGTGATAGTTGGTGAGATGAGATTCTCCGGAATAACTCCCGTTTCGAATCTATTGTTCTTCTTCCATGCCACTATTTCTGTTTTTTTATTAAAATATACCATAAAATTAGAGAATCACACCCTGATTTACATCTCCAAAGCTGTGCTCCTCTTCATTGTAATAAGGGTCAAGAAGCGACAGTTAGAACTGGATATAGAACAACTGCTTAGTTTAGCATAGGAAAAGGAGTATGACAAGGATGTATACTGTCACCCTGCTTATTTAATTTATATGCAGAGTACATCATGCAAAATGCCAGCCTGGATGAATCACAAGCCAGAATTAAGATTGCTGGGGAAAACACCAACAACCTCAGATATGCAGACAATACCACTCTAATGGCAGAAATTGAAGAGGACCTCAAGAGCCTCTGTTGAGGGTGAAAGGGGAGAGCGCAAAAGTTGGCTTGAAATTCAACATTAAAAAAAACTAAGATCATGGCATCTGGCCCCATCACTCCTTGGCAAATAGAAGGGGAAGTCATGGAAGCAGTAACAGACTTCACGTTCCTGGGATCCAAGATCACTGCAAATGAAATTAAAAGACTCCTGCTCCTTGAGAGGAAAGCGATGTCAAATCTAGACAGCGTAATAAAAAGTAGAGACATCACCCTGCCAACAAAAGTCCTTATAGTCAAAGCAGTGGTATTCCCAGTAGTGATGTATGGCTGTGAGAGGTGGACTCTAAGGAAGGCCGAGTGCCGAAGAATAGATGCTTTTGAATTATGGTGCTGGAGAAGACTCTTGAGAGTCGCTTGGGACTGCAAGGAGATCAAATCAGTCAATCCTAAAAGAAATCAACCCTGACTGTTCCCTGGAAGGCCAGATACTGAAGCTGAAGCTCAAATACTTTGGCCACCAAATTAGAAGGGAGCACTCAGTGGAGAAGACCCTGATGCTGGGAAAGATTGAAAGTAAAAGAAGAAGGGGATGACAACAATGTTTACGATGAGGAGGTGAGCAGTTCAGGCCCCCCGCCAGCCAATCATCACCAAACTTGGAGGTCAGGTAGAGGGGCATCCTGCAAGTTAGATGCCTCTAGCTTGCAAGGGGAGTGTTTGACACACTCCTCCTGAACCTGCAGCTGTGATTTCTCCAAAAAGCACTTTCCTGAGGGCACCTGATTTGGGGGGCTGCTACTCAGTCCCCCACAGCCAATCCTCACCAAACTTGGAGGGCAGCTAGAGGAGCATGCTGGGGGTCCTCTGTGAGTTTGATGCCTCTAGCTTCCAGTCCTGAACCTGCGGCTGTGATCTCCCCCAGAGAGCACTTTCCTGAGGGCACCTGCTTTGGGAGGCTGTAACTTGGCCCTCTAAATCCAATCCTCACTAAACTTGGAGGGCAAGTAAAAAAAAAGAGTCAGCTGGAGACTCACTGTGAGTTTGGTATCTCTAGCCCACAGCAAGGCCGTAGTACCACATCATGAACCTCATGAAACAAACCAGTTCGATAAACAGGAAAGTTTGTGAAGGTTTTTGAGAACCCACGAATTGGGATGAACTTCCATTTTTCTGGTTTATACCCATCCCTAGTTCGAAGTATAGACAGAATGCAAATTTTACAACAAATATTAAATACAATACTATTACTTTGATCTCTCCACCGAATACTTTTATTTTTTCCTTAGGTTTCTTTTCAAGTTTCTGGGAACAGTTTCTGTTGTGACTTGTTGCAATTGTATCCATGGCACATTTCAGCCTTTTATGTTACATCTGAAAACAGCTCTTTCTAAATCAGCTACAAGCCAGTTTCTTGAGTAGCACAGACAGATAGCCTGAGGTTGTCCTGAGAGTTTTCGTTTTATCATTGTGTAGACACAGCAAGGCCTGCCAGGTACAACTAGTTTAACAAGCTCTCCAGCATCTCCATCATGCAGTAAGCTGCTGCCAGCAAAGAGATCCAGCACAGTGATACACTAGTTACATTTGGTGAAAAGCGTAGATTCGGTAAATCACGCTTCTTTCATTGATTACAATCTTAAAGTGCATTAACCCTCCTTAAGACTCTGAGCACCACTTTAGCGAGTGCTAGTGATGTGCAAAGCTTTTCAGGAAAGCTTTTGAAAAATGCAGTGTTTCGATGCAAGATAAATGTGCACATAGAAATGCACACTGATACGTGACCGATTACAAAGAGGGAATATGCATCACAATTATTAATTGCTTTGGTGACATTGTGTCTGTTTAGCTGTGCTAGAAAAAGCAAATTAATTTCATTTACATGTGGCATGGAGGAATGTAAATCAAGTTTTAAATATTCCGCATTCATGTTACAAGTCTGACTATTCTGTATGAAGTATGGAAAGTAAAACAGCCTATATGGAAGTTTGGGATTCTGCTAAAGTCCAGAATCTGCATTTGAGGGTTTTTTGCTTGGTTTGGTGCTTGGGCTATTTTGTTTGTTGTTTAAAAGACCTCTGCATTTCTTACTGGATTTTTCCTTTTTGTTTACATTTCAGTACTTTGGAGGCTTTAACATTTTATATGAGTTTAAAATAGACTTTCTGCTTGAGGAACTAAGTGATTTGCTATGTTTTGAACTTCAGGGCCAATGCTTAATTTTCTTTTTATCGCATTCATAGTTCTGTATGAAGCAATTTCCTCTGATTTCACTGCACACAAATTCTTTAGATTTTGCAATAATTGTAAAGTATATGCTGTTTTCTGTCTACAATAGGTTGTAGAAGACAGAGAGTGGATTGCATTAGAGTTAGATCAATTTTGCTTATGTGTGCATATAAATTTATAGATAATGAGATGAAGATTATAAATATTACAGGTCCAAATACTTTAACAGTATTATAACAACACTGGAAAACATTCATCACCCATGCCCCATTTCTGTTAAGAAAACTAAAATTGAGGAGTTTGTCTTTTGCTGTTTGTAAAATTTTGTCCTATAATATTTCTACACAAGGGGAAATTGGATGGGTCAGTTTCCTTTCCAAAATACAGTTCTGAGCATTAGTTTACAGAGACTGTTTGAAAAGGAATCAATAATAATAATAAATATTTGAAGGATCCCAGCCATGTCTTGGTAGCTCTCTTTATTTTTTACTTTTGTGTGAAGGAAATGGTATGGATGTTGGAACAGTGGCCTTCATAATTTTAGCCACCAGCTGGAGCATACAGAGGAGACTCATACAGCTGATTGCTCTGTTCTATGCTCTGCCACATGTTTTAGCACACATTAGATATTGATGTGTTGACATGCCATCTTTACCACCTGATAGGGCATTGCAGATAGCCAGTATACTCCAGTGAGAGAATTCGCCTGTGGTTGTTTGTTCAGACATATAGGGTCTATATCACATAGCTTGGATAAGATTAAATGTCATGTCATCCTCTCAGTGTTCCACTAATTGGCTACAAACAGGGTCCCTTTTCTTGGTACTGTTGAGCCTATTACATAACTGGGTTCTTGGGGTCATAAAGATGGCATATTTTGAGATTATTTTGATCTCAGGACAAAAAAACACAGGAAAGGAAACCTGTGGAGGCTGACTATTGGTAGCAACTGTCTAACTGCTGTAAATGGCTTTTTATAAGTTAAGGACAAACCTTGATGAGTCTTGGTTATATTCAACTGTCACTTCTGATGGGAAGCCACATACAGAGATGGCTTAACAGAGAGTTAGGGAAAGATCTATATTCTTTCATGGTCTGTATATTTTGAAATAAGTGGTTGCTGTCTGACTTGTGTTTACTTAAGCTGGTAATAAAATGCATTCTTGCTTTATCCTGGCACATTTTAGATTCACCAAAACTTACAAGACACTCCCACCATTCTCTCTCTGAAACTCAGTTTGTTTCATTTTTTTTTTTAAAGATGAAACATAGGGCATAAAGTAAAGCACAGAACAGGTAGTTTGGTGTATGTTAAACCAGTTTTTCCATGGTGGGGAGCTCTGGGTGGGTTCCTCTGAGTCTCAGAATAGCATCTTGATCTGAGGAAGGCACCTTCTGCCATAGAAAACCACCTCTGATAGCAGAAAAGATCCATTGTGTCTTTGCAGCTTGTATGCTCAGTAAAATCTTTCATGAAAATCCATTTTTCTCTGTAAATCTGTTTCTATTCTTCTTGGGTAAAGTGACATCACTAACTACAGTGAGTGATGCTATTCTTTTTAAGATTATACATATAACAGTGACTTTGGATTTCAGGAACAGCCTTGGTTTAAAAGATATTTTCCCTGTGTGTGTGAAAGAAGCATGTGCTTGTATTCTGTCTTGGTGATATACTGTCACACTATGTATCTTCTTTGATATTTTTTTCTTTGTACACATAGTAACCAAAGCTAGTCCTTGTAAAAACCTATTTCAGTCAAAATGAAAGAATATGCGTGAACTGAAGCTGTTGTATTTCTGAACTTTGTATCTGAATGTAACTGTATAAGCATCTTAATAGTATATAATCTTGGAAATCAGAAGGCAGAGAGGATAGATGAGCGAAAGAGTGGAAGAGCTTTGACTTGTTCTGACTTCTTGGACTAATAAGGATATGGGGGGAGGGAGAAAGACTTACTGCATCACCTTCAAAGCTAACCAGACTCTTGACATGGTTTTGATCTTGGGGCTGTCAGTCCCACTTGTACTAGGATGTATAGTCCTGAGATTTCCAAGGCTTTTGCTGTGAGTCTGTGGCTTATCTGGCTTGCTCCCAAACTGGTCAGGGGTTTGTGTGTGCGTGTGTGCTATTGGGGAGGGAATCCTAACATTTGTCTGTCACCCTTCTCAGCTGCAGACTCAACTTTCCATTGTGGCAGTGTTTGGCAATCCAGCATTTCAGAAGTTTCTAGGAAAAGTTGTCTGTCTCTCCTCTGTCATTACTTTGTATGATGGTGAATGGTAAAGGCATAACTTTGTGTAATCCTTTTCACTAGCTTTATTCCCAGGCCTTGATGAAGGGGTCATTTTGTAGAAAAAGAGGTGCAGGAGTTCATTAGCATACCCATTAGCATAACTCAGCATATGCCACGCCCCCTGACATCATCGGAAGTGTGTCAGAAAGGGAAGCAAAAGGGGGGGCATCTTCAAAAGCTTCCCTTCCCCAGCTGGCCTGCCAAGGTGGGCGGGGGGGGGGGGAGCGAAGTGAGAAGGGCTTCATAGAATACAGTGGAAAGATCATGCTGCTGCTGCTGCTGCGTGACTCTAAACAGAAGGGGTTTAAACTTTAAACCCCTTCTCGCTTAACTTCCTTCACAGGCCCACTGGGAGCTGGGGGAGAGGCTTGCCACCACTGCCATTTGTGCCCACTAGGGGTGTGCAAATAAAAAAAAATGTTGGCCTGATTCAGA
Source organism: Lepidodactylus listeri (assembly GCA_029233225.1). NCBI lineage: Eukaryota > Metazoa > Chordata > Lepidosauria > Squamata > Gekkonidae > Lepidodactylus > Lepidodactylus listeri. Next base: position 54,514,041 of record JARCFY010000006.1, read on the forward strand.
TTGGGCCATATCAGGCTGCATCTGTTCCGGCTGCCAAACATCAGTTTTGGCAATGCAAGCCCATTCGGCCAGCCGAATGTCAATTTCAGCCCTATTATACCCTATGGGCCATTGAAGTCAATGGCAAAACCTCATAGGGTATATGAGGGGCTGGAGGAGAGGGGGTTTGAAGGAGAGGCTCCAAACTTGCAGGGTATCTGCTGGGGCCTCTTCCTGAAATACCCACCAAGTTTCAAGAAGATTGGACCACAGAGTCCAATTCTACAGGCCCCCAAACAGATTACCTCATCCCCTCCATTGTTCTTTATGGTGGGACAAAATGTGACTTTTTCCCGCCATAGAGAACAATGGAGGGAATGGGGGCAACCTGTTTGGGGGCCCGTAGAATTGGATCCCCTGGTCCAATCTTCTTGAAACTTGGTGGCTATTTGAGGGAGAAGCTCCAGCAGCTACCCTGTAAGTTTTGAGTCTCTCCCTCAAACCCCCTCCCCTCCAGTTGCTTTCTAACCCACCACCGAATTTCAGCAGCAATTCAGTGGTGGGCCAAATCAGATCAGAGAATCTGATTCAGCCCGTGGCTGCCCTAGTGCCCACTTCTGGGCTGGTGGAGCAACGCTTCACCTTGCTCCGGCCCCAAATGACCCCTGTCTTGATGTATATCTTTTTTCATATACTCAAAGCGGTGTGTATACCATTTATCGGTTAATAAGTACTCTGACAAGATAGCCACTTTGTACCTAATTGCTCAGTTTATTTATGTATTATTGATGAGCTTAGTCTCAAACTCTACTTTCCTTGGAGCTGGTTGATAAATCTGTCAGCTAATCCTGTGTAAGACATAGAATTTCCTGCTGGAGCATAATACATGACATTGCTTTTACTTTGTATTCCTAAAAGGAACCACCTTGTGAATTTTCACTGGGCTGTGTCTAGCAGCATGAAATAAAATCAGATACATAATTCACACTGCTCTCTCCATTACCAAGAGTTCCACTGTAATGCCTTGTAATTTGATGAATACCTGTTTAGTTTTTAATCGATGTTCTGACTGTTGTGACTTGTAAGCGGTCACCTGACTAAAAGCTATTCCAAAGGTCTGGAGCATATCTCATGATAAGATTTGAAGCAGAAGACATTTTTACCTTAGAGAAAAGACAGTTTTCAGTTACTAAAAGACAGTTGTTAAGAAGAGAGAAATTGACTTTTTAAAGGCAGAACTGTATCTGGTAGGAACTGTTTAAGTCTAGGGAACCTTATAACTCTAAGGAAATAAGAACTGAGGACCTGTAATAATTTTCCCCCATTTCTGAGACTTAAAGCAGAGGATCGAGCTATAATTGTAAGCCTGTAATAATTCACCAATTGTATGAAAGTGGCATATTCTGTATTCTGTCCTTGGCTATTTAAGGAGCGTATGTGTGTTGTGAGGGGAGAATTGTGGGGGAGGGATAATAACTTAACTAAAATTATGGAAGACCCAGCAACCCTTTCTTTATGGCTCTTTTTTTTGCCCCAGTAATGTAGTAAAAAAGAGTGCATGATATTACATCAGCTAATGTGATGAAGGATGGAAAAGCTTGAAGTGCAACTATAGCACATCACACATTCTCTCTTGCTGCACATTAAAAATTAAGATTATAAAGGGTTTTGCTTTTAGTTTTTAACATGCCATGTTGTTTTTTGTCCTCCCCCCCAAGTACTTGAAATTGCTTGGGATGCAAACGTAGCAAAGACAATTAAAAATATTTCTGCATGCCAAAAAAAGTGACAAAAAAAGAGAATTAGCTGCTACATTAAATTTCCATACTAGGAATTGTTTCTGAACTTTGGCAAGGCTGTTTAGATGCAAGAGGAAGTTAGGTATTCGTTTTCCAAAATGTAATCTCTCTTGAAGGGAACATAAAAATATGTTGTTGCTTGTCTAGCTCTCTATTAAATTAATTGTATATCTAGGGATCCCTTCCTTGGGACTGGAAGAGAGAGGGAGAGAGAAACAGAGAGAGAGAGAGAGAGAGAGAATGACTCTGACAGTAAAGCAGAGCAGAGGTTTCCATACTGGTTGTTTATTTTATCTGGTCTGTCCCCCTCTTGTCACTTCCCTACAACTTTGATGAACTAGGTTACTTAATTGTATTTTTTGGTTGCTAGGTTTCTGAAGTTGTAGCTGGTTTTGTAAGTCATGTCTGACTAAAGGAGCTTTGACTCTGCAAAGCTTCTACCCTGGAACTCTTGTTGGTCTCTAAGGTGCTACTGGACTGGAATCTAGCTCCTCTACTGCAGACCAACATGGCTAACCTCTGAAACTAACTTATGTGATGCAAGAAATGGCTTGCTACTGCTGCACTGGATTCTCTGGGGCAAGACTTTGAGGACAAATTGGATTTCATAAATGTTTTATGGTTGTTGATTGTAAACCTTATTGATGTTGCTTTGCTTTTAATGCTCTAATTGGTGCTTCTATTCACATTTCATTTTCACCTACCTACTATTGCTAGCTTTATGGCGTAGCCAGGGAGTAGCAGACGGGACACCTCTAGCCTAGGAGGTGCCTGTCAGGGGGAAAAGGGAAAAGGTCAAGGCATTCCTCTTGCCTCCCATCACTGAGGCCTTGTGGGGCCCCAGCAGGGAGAAATGGAAGGTTCTCAAAGGAGGAAGGAGCTGGCCCTGACAGCTTCCCAGTGGGCCAAGGGGAGGGCACATTGCAGCCTCACACACAGGTTAGATAGTGCCCATTATATGAATCTTCTTCACTGTCTTCTGTGTGGAGGGGGAAAATAGTCTGGCAGTATTATTCATTTTTATCTGAGTATCTTTGTTAAATCAGGCATGTGTGTAGAAAAGTTACATTGCATCTCAACCAGAACTCATTACATTCATTTCAGTTTTCATCCTCATCAGTCCCAAAGAATTTTTGTAGTGTGTCCTATGATGCCTTGGTCCTTTCTCCTAGAATTGAGTCTTTGGAAGTTTTATTTATTTTTCTTAATACTGAATGTATATAACTGTATTTATACTTTTTGAAATAGTTTAGTGATGCAGAATATAATGAAGTTGGGAAGTTTGACTTCTGCTGAAGAAAGTTAACAGACAAATTAACCAGTTGTCTGGAAGATGTAGCTGTACGACTTCTCAGTGAAGTGAAAGAAATAAAGAAACCCTGATGATGGAAAAGGAGGAATGACCCAGAAATGGGGTGGCATGAGATACTTGCACGAACTATCAGAATTTTGATCACAGTTCAAGATTTTACATGAAAATTCAGGGAAGTTGAAGAAGAAGAAGAAATTGGATTTATACCCTGACCTTCCCTACCCAAAGGAGTCTCAGAGTGGCTTACAAACTCCTTTCCCTTCCTCTCCCCACAACAGACACCCTGTGAGGTAGGTGGGGCTGAGAGAGCTCTGACAGAAACTGCTCTTTTTCTAGAACAGCTGTGCCAGAACTATGGCTTGCCCAAGGTCATCCAGCAGGTGCAAGTGGAGGAGTGTGAAATCAAACCCGGTTCTCCCAGATTAGAGTCCACACACTTAATCACAACACCAAACTGACTCCTTGAATAGTTTAATAGTTCTTAGGATTGAATATGGCTGTACTGCCTCTTCACTATAATCAGAAACCTTGCAAATGCCTGCCATTCTGATTAAATCCTAACTATAGAGCTCATATAGGAATTTGGTAAAATACGACTTTGTGGGCTCATTTCTCCCTGTTTGTAACAGCTTCGTTAAACAGTGAGTCAGATCTTAATCGCCCAGCTTTTGAGGAGACCATGGCAGTGCTCTTAACATTAGGCCTGAAAAAAAGTGAAACGCTGTTGATAGAATGGTCCCTGTTGTTGGGCAGAAAGAACATTGCGGCTCAGTCTGCCGCTTATGCTTTGGCTCTTTGCCTGTGAATGTGTAAGAGAATATTGCTTTCTATGGTGCTGTTTATATTTAATAGTGCTCTTGAAAGTCTTAATTTATGAAATGCCAACTATAAGCACAATCCAGAGAAGTTAGGTAGTGGAATTTCATTCGGCCTTAAGAATTTCCATTGGTGGTTGTTGCTGAATGCCATGTGCCAGTTACCAGTCTGGGAAACAGCAAAACACCTCAAAGCACCTAGCAGAAAGGGAGAAGGGTCCATTATGTTTAGAGTACCTTTCCATGTAATTACTTGCATAGACAGGGAAAAGCTGATCAAATTTGACAATACTTCAATGCAATGGAGGAAACAAGGCAAGGAGGCAAAAGCAAACAAATAAGGATGATTGGGATTACATCTGTGCAGGCCAGCTGTGGACATTTTCATTCTAGCTCAAAAACTCCAAAGAGGGGGCGCCCCAGCCCTTTTGGAGCTGGATTCCCACCCAATGCACCCCGTGCTCTGTCAGCAGACACCCCCTTCCCTCAGTTCCTTTTTCACTGCCAAGAGGACAGGAAGCTTTCTAGAGTGCTCCACTGAGTTTTTCTTCATGGTCTTTGGGGATGAGAGAAACTCCTTTTTGTCCATCGAGGATGTATTTTGTACTTATTTGTGACTTTACTTTGTGGGTGGCAAGCCCCTTCATCTGGGTTCTCCCTGATTTTTTGTTATTTTTGTGCTTGTAGTCCCTTGTCATGGCGTGCAAGTCACTGTTTAAAAAATGTTCAAAATGTGGAACAAAGATACCACATAGCAACAAGCACAAACTCTGCTTTCTATGCTTAGGAGAGGCCCACAGTGCTGGAGCTTGTTCATTTGCCAGTGCTTTACCCCTAAGGCTCAGTCAGATAGGGCCTCTAGGCTGAAAGCCACGCTGTGGAAGAAGGCTTTGTCTTTCTTGGTTCCTTCTAAGGTGGCTCTGAGCTCGAGTCCTACTATCTTGGGTCCGCTTCCTCTAGTTCTGACAACTGAACACTGTTCTGGACTCCCATTGGTCTGTTTGGTTCCTGTGGGCCTGACTATTAAGACAGCTTCAGTCCCTCTAAAAAGAGCTACTTTGGTCACTCCAGAGGCAGAATCTAGGCACCTACATTCACCTTCTCCAGCACTGCTGACTAGAACCCAGTTACATTTGGAACCTCTTGCAAAAAAAGCATTAAAAATTGAAACATAAGAATAAGATCGACTCTGTGCCCAAGCTGGAACGTGTCAGATCTTCTAAGCTTCCAGAGACTGATCAGGATGTCATCCTAGTTCCTCTGTACAACTCCATCACTACACCTAACCTTCTATTCCAGTTCCTTTACAGATGTTGATGATGACCTACCTAGTTTCCCTGCAGGACACTGGTTCCTTAGGAACTGGGACCTCCCTTATCTTGGCAACCCTTGGCATTCTTACTATATGTTATCATCCTATTTAAATAGATGGGCTGATCATCACCCTCAAATTTTGAGAGGCATGACCCGAATGCAAGGGAATTGCATTGCATGGGTGCCCCCACTCCACACTGGTTCCATTCTGATCTCCATATCACAAGCCTGAAGAAGAGGTCTCCTTGGCGTCTCATTATAGTTCCAAGAGTGCTTCTGACCCATCACCTGATGATGCTGTGGGCAACCCAACCTAGCAAGGACCTCCATCTCTATGAAAAACAAATGCTAAGGATGGCAAAAACCCTGGACATTGATGTTTCCACCTCTGACAACCATCCTAAAGACAGAATGAGTCAGCTCTACTCTAACACTCCAGGGATAGTTGCTTTCCCAATCCTGGAGGGTCTTTCTGACCTCACTGTTGCTATTTGGCAGAAACCGGCCTCCATTCAGGCCACACCTCGTAAGATCAAAAATAGAGAGAGAGTAAAGCAGGACTCCTGTGGGTTTCTGTCCACATACCCACCACCATCTTTATTAGTCATGGAAGACATGCAGGCATGCCAAAAAATTTCTTCAGGATCAGGGGAGAGAGAGCATGCATTGCCTCCATCGCTCAAGTCAACTTTTCAATTTATATTTTCTTGTCACACGGCAGCCTGATGCTGCTAGATTGTAACAGAACTGAAATGCCAAGTAGTGGCTATTATATTGAGTGATGTAGACTGGTTTCCTTAATAGGTATTTTGTAATCTGTGCTGTGCTTGACTCTGTTACAGCATTTAAGCTTTTCAGCTTTTACATGGGCTTCAAAAGTGTGTTGACATCTTCTTATTCATAACGGTTACTTTCTGCTTTATCTTTATTTTCCAAGGCATATATATATTTCTATTAGTCCCAATATATGTAAAACACTGTGGAAATTTGATCTTCCTTGTGCCATACAAGCTATCCTACAAATGCATAAAGAATAGTAATTGGCTAAAGCTGACCAAAACTGAAAAGTCCAGCATGTTCTACATGTCAATGTATTTTTGATCTAACAAGTATAGCATTTATTTATTAAGAAATATATATCCCATCTTTCCTCTTGGTTGAAGGTGACTTACAATAATAATTAAAACATCCCTAGCTAAAACCCAGAGATAAAACTGGTTGTTGTTGCTGTCAAGTCACTGCTGACTTATGGTAACCTTATAGGGGTTTTAAGGCAAGAAACATTCAGGGGTGTTTGCCATTGCCTGCCTCAGTGTCCTAACTCTAGTATTCCTTGGTGGTCCCCCATCGAAATACTAGCCAGGGCTGATCCTGTTTAGCTTCTGAGATCAGACAAGATCGGGCTAGCCTGTGCTATCCATGTCAGAGATGAAATAGCAAGCCCCAGATCCCTCCCTCCTCCTCCCCTTAAAAGATGCCTGCCATTGGTGTGCACTTTAAGGCTGGAAGCTGGCATCACACCCTTGCTACAGAAAGCTTATCGCATTGGGAAGGTATGCGAGGAACCCACCTCCCCATCATGTACCAGAGATATATTAGTAGAATTTAAAGACTTTTGGACGCGACAGAACATCCTATCAGAGGCCAGGGCAAGGAGCGGCCTGGATTTTCAAGGCACAAAGATACAAGTGTTTCCAGATCTCCCTCCTGAATATTTAAAGATAAGAAGAGATCTTAAGAGCATCACAGCCAAACTGCAGGATTTACGTATTAAGTACCGATGGCTCCATACGGGCAAGCTATGTGTTCAACAGGGCTCCACTTCCTATCTTGCTCATGACTTTGTCTCAGGTGAAATAATGCTGGCTGCCTTAAATCTTTCCCCATCTGATTCCCAAGAAAACAGAGCTGGCAAGAGGAAAGAGCGTTGACCTCTTGCCTCAGCTAAAACAACTCGGGTCTGTACTCTAGAAGACCATGAAGGTTTTAAAGAGAGTGTGGACTCAATATAGAAGTTGAGGTTTTGGGTAATATCGAATAATTTTTGTACTATGCTAATGAGTGGTGGGACTCTGGCGAAGGTCTGGGTATGTCCCCCCTAGGACCAATTGGTCCCCGGAAGGAGGGTTTCTACCCTCCTGATCTTTGAGGCCTCCGAGGACTGAGATTAATTATAAGTGTAATTTAGTTCAAAATCAATCTGTTAATATACTGTACATTACAATAATGAACTAAGATTGTTTGAAAACTTTAATATTCAGTAATAAGTTTGGGAGAAGAGGGAAGAGGAAGGAGAAAATTCGAAGGTAAAGCATGTATGTGAAGTTTTGTTTGTTTATATTATTAACTGATTTTGGCAGTGTAGTATGATTATAAAATTCTTTCTTCAATAAAATTGCTTTAAAAAAAAGATGCCTGCCATTTAAACCTCAAAAGCCCTGGCAAACAAGCAGACCTTGCAGCACCTCCTGGCTCCTGAGGACCAGAGAGGGGGCCCTCCTGACCTCTTCAAGCAGAGCCACAATGGAATAGGCTTGAGCTCTGGTTGATGCCAGAGAGGCCATCCTAAGTGATGGGATAGTTAGAAGATGGCTGCCTGATGACTTTAGTTGGGGCAAAGGGACATTTGGAAGGAGACAGTCCTTGAAATATTTAATTAATTACCTGCTTTCTTTTAGAATTTTTGTTTTTTAGTGGTTGAAACCTTTCTGGTTGATCAGTAACCTAAATTTAGCTTTGTTTCCTAAAAGTAGATTTTTAGTAACTTATTGGTCTAAGTCTGAATACAATTAATTTACACCCCTCCACAAAAAACTTTTTAAAGGTAATGTGGCTTGGTTCTAGGATGTTCTCAGCCAAGTACTTGTCATTCAATAGTCAGTCCATACCTGAGAAGGTTGTAATACATCTGTTTGAACTGAGAAGTAATTTCAGTCTTGCCTGTCTTCTCTGAGTATATGTGTCTGATGGGTTCTTTTTATATTTAATAAACAATAATAAATTGAGTGTTTCAGGACTTTTGGAAATTTATTTAACCCTTAAGGTTAACGGAAGATGAAATCCCATGGAGGTAGTGCATTGTTCATCTCTGCATGTCCACTGCCTCACTCAAGACAGTATGGCAGCCCACCCAGTGGTTCCTTGATATATTGCTCTATCTGGACTGTCTTTCTTAGTCTGATCCTACTTTTGCTAGACTGCTGTGTTTAGTGCTGCATCTTCATTCAGACAGCACACTGCACAGAGAAAAGATAATAATTCTGAGACTCAGTCAGGCACCAACACATGGAGCTCAAGGCAGAAAGTTAAACAGACTTACAACCTCTTGAAAGTGTTGCATTGACTTCTGCCAGAGGTACAAGAAATGACTAAATGTGGGGCAGTCATTTAGGCTTGACCTTTGTGTGGCTTAATAACTCATTCTACTTGTGTTGCACATTTGAAAAACCCATCCACCACCACATGAGCTCCACAGCTAGAATAAGAACAAGTTAATGTCAGATGCAACTGCAGAAAACACCAGATAGACTCATGCTGAGTAATCTAGTAATATAATATATTAAATGCATCAAGTGATTTTAATCAGAGAATGTGGTTTATCCATGTATCTGATTCTCCATGTTGCCCTGTCTATGGATACTTAAATCTGGAAATTTGGGCCATAGACAGACCTTTCTTCAAACTTGAGAGGAGGGTTTGTAGAAAAATCTGAAATAAAAAAGTGGGGACTAACTCCCTCCATAATAGATTTTAAGCTTTAAAAAATGAAGACTCTCAGTGGATATTACTAGGCAACCATAACAGTACTGCCAGCCTTCAAACCTTGGATTCTGTCAGTAAAAAAGTAGGGGAGACAGGCAGGGCCTTTTCCAGGCCTCTTTTGGCCTTTGAGGGGTAGACTCACCAGGACCACTGGGCAACTTGCTATCACATGACTTCCATGACTCACTTAGGCCTGGCTACTTTCTACTGTTCAACAGCAGCCACCTCATGAAAGCCAGTGTGGTGTAGTTGCTAGAGATTCAGACTAGGATTTGGGAGACTCACTTTTAAATGTGCACTCTGCCATGAAGGTCACTGGACCAATCACACACACTCATCCTAACCTACCTCACAGCATTGTTGTGAAGATAACATGGAGGATAATAATGTAAGCTGCTTTGGGTTCCCATTGTGAAAAATTCAGGATATAAATGAAATAGATAATAAATATAGCTGAAGATTGGGGCAGATGAAAGGTAGATTGTTTGGTGGGTAGGAGAAGAAGGAAGAAGCAGGGAAATGGAAGAGGATATTGGGGTTGTCAGGAGGATGGAAGCAAGAAATAGTGTGGGGAAGGATATACAGGGAAAAGTGAAGTGCTCCTACAAGTTCTTTGTGGGTACCCCACAATGCTACTGAGCCTGGTGGCTGGCACCACACAACTGAACCAGGCAGCTAGCATGATGCAACAGGGCCACTGTTTTCCTGGCTGCCTGCTGGAGGGAAGGAGGGAAAGCTGAAGATGGGTGAAGATAATGCTAGGTTAGCTGGTGGGTGGGAAGGAGAGAAGGAAGCAGGAAAAGGGGAGATGTTGTGGGGGCTTTCAGGGAAGAGAAAGAGGAAATAGTGGGAGAGGGGAAATGAGATACCCTTGCAAATCTTTGCATGTCCACTGCTTATAAATATTCTAATTTTTTTTGTACATAGCCCAGAGCCTGTTTTGTGCATCATCCAGAGCCCAGCTTACGCTAAGATAGGCCGATTAATAAATCAAATAAATAAATAATTGCTTATTACCAGTGTTCCGGTATGGTTTTCATGAAGCTGCTCAATTGTATTTCATCTGCCTAGTACAAATGGCAAAGTCACACAAAAATGATGTTTGATCAGGTATGGGAGTTTCCTCTTCTATCAGATTCCTTTTTCTCCTATGGGAGTTTCCTCTTCTAATAGATTGTTTTTTCTGCTATTATTTAATCATTGCACTTGTTCAGATGTGTACAGTGACTGAATCATAGTGTGAAATGGATTGTTGGTGTGATCACAAGATTGTGTCAAGCAATTTAATTAGTGTACCTTTGGTCTCCAGTACAGCTTAAAAAGGCAGGAATCTTTAAGAAACTGCATGTTCAGTTGGCTTTCAAGCAGTGGGAGTGATCACTGAAATGCTGAAATGTAAAGGGAAATGCTGAATTTAAAGGGAAATTTGAATGCCTTCCGAGTTCCCTTACTGAGTTGTACCATGGCAGCGGCAGGACTCAGCGGGCTAACTGGGAAGGCATAAATGCTTTCTCAGTTCACTTGTGAGAGTTGTGCCATGGGAGGTTCAGCTTGCAAAACCATTTAAAGGGAACTGAGGTTTGCGAACCATGAACTGGTTTGTGACAAATTTCAATTCAATTCATAATTCAGTTTGTGCCCATCCCCAGTGCTGATAGTCTGTGAGTGCTGATAGTCTGTGAGTGCTGATAGTCTGTGAGACAGAAGTAGTAAGCAGAAGTGGTTTCTTAGCATAGTTGAAAAACATATGCTGTGCTAGTAGGTTTTCAGCATCTTCAGTATACTTAAGTAGCAAGGCCCAGGACCTTGAAGAATAGCTGCCAGACTGAATCAATGGTCTTGACAATGTACTGTAATGAGCCCTGCCCGAGCCACAGTAATGGAGCCCTAATGGTGACAGCTGTAGTAGTGTAACTGGTAGAGCTGGCTCTCCATACTTCAGATGATAATTATTCCACACATAATTATCTGTTTTGTTGCTGTGGAGCAGCATACCATGGAATTTGTCTTTTAATTCAGAGATAGATTTTGCAGACTGGCTGAGGTTGAAGGTCATCTTGGGCTTTTTCCAGAGTTCATCTGAAGTTGCTATTTTGAAATACCAAATGCAGGACAGCTCTGCCATTATGTTATGCTTTGTCAACTAAGCTGAACTGAGCAAGGTCTTTTATAAAACATGTTTAAACAGTGTCCACTTGGACAAGAGCATTTTCAGTGATAGCTCCCAGTTAGTGGAATAGCCTCTCTGACAAAATCAGGACTCCTGTACTGCTGTTGTTTTCAGAGGTTATGTAAAGCTTGCATTGTTCAGATGGGCACATTTGTAAAAATGGAATGTTATTGGTGATAAGTTTTATGGGATGGGGGCTAGAATGTGGAATGATGTTTAGGATTGTCTTTATTGTTGTTCTCTGATTTTGTTATGTTTTATTAGGGTTTGATTAGCAATGTTGTAGTGTCTCTAGTCTTTAATGGAGAAAGACTGAATCAAAGTGCCATAAAGGAGAAATTCTGATTTTACTGACTTGAAAAACATGCCAGGATTTATATTTTGGTTTCAAACTAATTTCTGCAGCTCTGGATTATAAATTTACTGCCTTTGAACATGAAGCCAGGCTAGGTTTTTTAAAAGTACTTCCACAAATGACTGTTTTAGGATCCAGGTAAAGTCTTTCATATCCATTTCTACTAGGAAATTCCATGCCATTTCATAAATGATATACAATGTTGCAAGAGGAAACTGATTTATTTTTATAATAATTACATATTATTTACAAAGCTGCTCTGTTTTTACTGTAATGGTTTCAGGTTCCATAATGAGATCTTTTTTTTCCCTTCAGCCTAATCACTAGATGATTTACTTATGCAATCCATCTTTGCTTTATCTATATTTTACCAGCTCTGAGTTATGAATGTCATCCTTTGTTGTCATTAAGAACCCCAGAAATTGCTCATTGTGCATTTAGGCCTTTTTTAAAAAGTCGACCACTCTGAAAGCTTTTTCAGGATTAGTGGTTTTTAGTTAAGAAAGGATAAAAACAATACTGTACCATTCTACATATTCAAATAGAGATAAATCAGATGGTGATTATACTTCATGGCTTTTTTGTTTTGTTTTGCAATTTTGTAATGTGGTATTTCATAATAAATTGCAACATGGTACTAAAAGTGCTTGTGTTTTAAAAATTAGACTGAGGTTAGATGTATCTGATGAACCATTAGTTTAAATAAATCAATTGTTCCTTTTGGATGGAAGATTGAAAAGAATAGCTTGAATTTTTTCCAAGTTTCCAAGACATTTCAGAGATCTAGATACCTTTAGTCAGTTACAATGTTAATTTAATGACCAAAGAAAAAGACATAAAGAACTTCCTTGACATGTCATGTAAAAAATTTATGCTATCAGAACATGGCAAGGCATAAATAATCAAAATGTGCTCAGTGAGAGAATGGCATACTTAAGTTTATACCTCCACATCACCATGATACAATCCTCTGTTTTGTTTATCTCCATTTTTAGAGGGCAACTTCTAGTTTGTGACCATCACTTAGTGATAAAATATTATTGTGAAGAAATGCTGACAACCTGGAGTGTTTGCATGGATTCTGGTTTAGAAAAATTCACAGTGATTGTCATTGTTCTATGCTTTAATTTTAAATACCTATGTTGATAAATTTAACACCTTTTGGAGAATATCCTTTCAAGAATAAAAAGTAGGGCAGTAAGAATTTTGCCAGATATGCAGAGTGGTAACTGATACACTTTGGAGAAAGAAATGGCCTTTACGAGGGGAAAAACCCCTGTGGAATTAAACCCAGTTCATGTTTCTACTACCTATCTCATACACACCACAACAGATAACACACACACAACACATATATTGAATAATTGTGCTATAAACCTTTAGTTAGCAAGTCAGGCTCTGTACAGGCGGTCTTTATAGAAAAGTTTCTTCATTTGTAGTGCTGTTGCCTGTTAATTCCAGTCTTGCATTCATTGGGTTCTTGTTAGAAACACTCCAACAATAGTACTGCTATTAATATTCAAAGGATCAGAATCGACTTTTCCAGCAACAGAGTTCTACCTTTCAAATGGAAGATAAAAAATGAGATTCTGTGTGCCACGAATGTATGGCTTCTAGCCAGCAGGGCCAACCCAAGAATTTTTGGCTTCCTAAGTGAATGACTCTTCCCCCCCCCCCACAGGTCACAGGGGAGCTGTTTTCACCCAGACGGCTCTCATTGGGGTTGCTGTACCCCCAACCTGCTATATCCTAGACCTGGTGACAGGAGAAGACCCTACTTGCTGTCTGGGCATTGGCACAACATAGCAGTCCCTGGGGCTGCCGCTTGTCTGAACCCAGCAATGGCCCACAACACTGGGTTCCAGCCACCCACCTGCATGGGCATGGTAGCTCTACATGTCATGGGGTTGCTATTTGCCATGCTCTGTGGTGCCACTGCTCCCAAACGCAGTGATGGGGAAGACCCTAGCCACATGCCAACTGGGTATATCAATGCATGCCCAGCAGTGCCCAGGGTTGCTACTTGCAACATGCCATGCCACCACTACTCCCAAGTCTTGTGATGAGATGCATAAGCATGCATGTGGAAGTACCTGGAGCCCTAGGTACACCTCGTGAGCAGGCTGGTCATGCCAGCTAGTGAATCACTTCTGATAACTGTTCCACAACTGTCACAAGGGAGATCACAGGGATCCAATGTAACGGCACATTTTTTCTAATGAGTGGAAAAGAGGGACTGTCTAGCTTCTGAGATTCTGTCTGCCTGCCCAGGGCTCATTTCGTAGCAGGAGCTCCTCTGCATATTATGCCACACACCCCTGATGTAGCCAATCATCCAAGAGCTTACAGTAGCCCCTGTAAGAAGAGCTCTGTAAGCTCTTGGAGGATTGACTACATTACGGGGGGGTGCCTAATATGCAAAGGAGCTCCTGCTACGAAATGAGCCATGGGTCTGCCCCAAGTAATAGTTGAAGAAGATTTTCTGGGGGCTTGTCCCACCTCTTGTGTACGGTTCTCATGATCCTTAGATCTTGGATCTCACAAAACTTGAATAATTGAGGATCCAAGGCCTCACAAAGCAAGACCAGCCCAAGCTGCCCATCTTGCCTCCCAAATTCATCAAGTCCTGTACATGTCTGCCAGACCTTCTCGTGGAGGTAAATGAAATATAACTGGAAAGTCTGACCATACCCAAAGGTGCAAGCCTTAGGCATGAGCTGAAGGACACAAATGAAGGGGCTTTTGCCTGTTGTTGGGCAAACAGAATGTTCTAAGCTGCTTTGAATCCCAGCAAGGGAGAAAAATAAAAATAAATGCAGCTTTCCTTTGGTGAGACCTGATGAAGAAGACAAGTTGCTTAGAATTGTACAGCCCTTCACATCTAGGCTTGACCCTTGCCCTTGTTCGGCTTATGGTATTGGACCAGATTGGGTTGATTGAATCAGTCCAAGCAAATAAGCACCTATCTATGAAAGTATATGGTTCCAACTGCTTTCAGAGAAGCGGTTGTGAGACCCCTCCTGAAGTTCATGGAAATAATTACTGCCTGTTATCCAGCAGTTTGTTCTTGGGCAAGGTGCTAAAGTATCTGTTGTTAAATACAGTCTTTTTCATATAACATGTTCTAACTTGACATTTATTTTACCACATCTTTGATATGTAGAATTATCTAATCATAAAACCTACTGGTTATGTTAAAATTTGTAATTAAGTATTAATATCACTTTTGTACTGGGTATTATTTCTTCATAACTATGGCTTTTGAAATCAGATGGGGTTCTTGTTACTGGTAGCACTGTACTCACTGGTTGTTTTCAGAGAAGATTCCAGCCTTCAGCAGACTTTTTACACATTAGTCCCATGCCTCAATGATGATCTGATTATTTAGAGCGGTTTTAACTTAAAACCAGACTTGAGGCAATTTGCAATGCTAAAAATATGCTATTAAAATCCATAAAAAGTAACAAATATAATTAAAATATTAGGTAGCAATATCAAAAGTCCTTCTGAATAATTTCTCCTTGCAAAACTGGAAGCATGTCAACAAAGTAGAAAGCTTTCATAACATCTTCAGGAAGGGCATTCTATAAGATATGAGTAGCCGTGGAAAAAGACCTAGGGCGTTTTCTCACTAGCTTTCCCCCGCGGTTTACACCGAAGCTAGCACCGGAGCTTCTGGTCAGTTTCCCACCATTTGCTCCCTGCTCACAATTTCCTCCAGAGTATCACTGCACTGCTCCGGAGCTTCCTGTTCCAGCAGGATTTTCTTGCTCCAGGGAAGCTCCGGAGCAGTGCAGTGATACTCTGGAGGAAATTGTGAGCAGGGAGCAAATGGTGGGAAACTGACCAGAAGCTCCGGTGCTAGCTTCGGTGTAAACCGCGGGGGAAAGCTAGTGAGAAAAGGCCCCTAGATCTAGTAATGGCCATGGTTACTGTCCTGACAAGAGTGACTAACCAATACATGTGGCTGTGATACACCAGCTGAGCTACTGTTTTCAAGTCACTTATTTATTTAGTACCTTTTTATCTTGTCCTTCCTCCAAGGAGGAACTCAGAGGATACATTATTCTCCCCTCCTCCATTTTGTCCTCTCAAAAACCCTGTAACGTAGGTTAGGCTAACAGAGTGTCACTGAACCAAAGTCACTCATTGGCTGTCATGGCAAAGTAGAGATAGTTACTCAGAAATAAGTCATATTGTACTTATGAAGTTTTACTCCCAGTAAGTGTGTGTAGGATTGAAGTTTAAATTACTGGATTTTTTTTGCCAGTAGATCAATGATTGTGCTTTAGGAAAGCTATAGTGTTAGTGGAACCGAAATGTTGCATACAACCTTTTGTGTTGTCTAGAAAACATAGATTTCTTTCAGCCATTGAAATTCCAGGTGAGAATTTTACTCCAATTTTAGGGAGATTGTTAATCACTTATAAAGAGTATATAATTGTCCATTTGCTTCATGCCATGGGATTCTGTCCAGGTTTTTTGGGGAGGGGGGGGGGTCCACTTAATTGTTCATGTAGTATCAATTCAATATGAAAAGAGACATTGTCAGATCTGATTTATCATGTATGAATCATTGCATTAATTTCTTCTTAAAAAACATTTTCAGAACTTTCAACTATATTAGAATGGCATTTGAATTCTTATACAGACGTTCCGACAAGCACCTGGTGGCTGTACAAAGCATGGTGAACTAATCAGATGTATAAACCACAGGTCTTGAATTAAAGAATTCTTGGACTGATTTCAGCTGGGATAGTGATTCAGTCTTAATACTAATGGGCATGGTAAAATGGCAATATTTAGGATTGCATTTATATCAGCTTAAGGTGGGTATCCTTGAGATTACTTGGATAGCTCAGGCTAGCCTGATTTTATCAGACCTCAGAAGCTAAGTAAGGCAGTCCAGGGTCCATCGTCTTGCCTTGAAAACCCTACAGAGTTGCTATAAGTTGACTGTAACTTGATGGCACTTTACACATATACACATCCCTGACACTCAGTTATATGTGTGTAGATCATGCATCTTATAATATAGAAATCTGGATAATAGACTGGCACATTATAACCAGCTACTTCATAGCACTTTTGTGGCTCATTGCCCCCCACCCTGGTGCACCACGGGAGGTGGGGGCCAGTTTCCCTGGGGGGCAGGGGCCAGCTGGAGAAAGGGAAGGACATCAAGCATTGTGACATCAAATGTCATGGTGCTGGAGTGGGCGGAGCTGGCTCCTTAAAGGCCAGGCTTTGCCCACAGCCCAGCAGTTGCTGCTTGGCCCACCCTCCTGCCCTGTTTCTAGTGCAGGCTTATACCAGTTGCCTTTGGGGGCCAGGTAGGAATTTTTTGCTTCTTCTCATGATTGGCTCTTTGAGAGGTGGTTTTTTGCCTACCTTGCATTGAGGACAGTGGGCTTTGAATAATTGGCTATGGTGGTTGCTGTTAAGTAGGTTGGTCACTTTTGTTGTAGTGTGGGGAGAAAAATTGAATTGCTCAGCACCTGGCACATTTCTCTTTGGAAGTAAGGGGTCCATCAGGAATTGCCTTTAGGCCTTGTGGCTCAGGGCTGGAAATGGGGATCTCTCATTGGAGCTACCTGGTTAAGCTCATCCCCGCAGACCGTGTGGCTTTGGGGGTGGCTTTTCAGGGTCACTGACAACATGCCAGGCTGCCAGTCGAGAGCCACAAGGATGAGTCAAGATTGGAGCAGGCGACTCACCCAATGAAAGGCTGGGAGGTGATTGGAGGGTGACACCTGCCCTGTCCCTTTTCACACTAGTGGTATTCCCTCTGCTGCACAGTTTATAAATAGTTAATAAAGTGGCCCTTGTTTAAATCCAAATCGGCATCTGTCTCTTTATTCTGACTGGGATGGCAAAAATGTTATACAAGCACTGGGAAGGTACTTTTCTTTGAGTTTTTCCCTGCCAGTTTGTGCAGTACTACAGTCCTGCAAAACCAGGGGTAATTATGTGTGTTTTCAGTGGAATTGGCATCCTACCTCTATAGATGTAATGGATTAAGTGGCTCATGAATAGTATGTTATACACAAATTCACTTTTGCAATTTTATTTGGAAATCTTTCTGTGGCAGTTTTGCATCATCACATTTCATGTATTAAGTAAAGAATACCTGTCTAGAGCCAGCCTGTCGTCACTTGTGATGACTGCATAGGACTGCTGCAGTGTACTGGATGACTTTCTATATTTTAGTCAATATAGATACTTGAATTCCTTTTTCATCCTCGTCTATGTTGTCATTTTCACAGATTTGATTTGCCTTGTTTTCACTGTTGCAATGTATGATTCTTTTGTTTTTTATTTATTAATATTATAAAAATTATTGATACAAAATTGGCCCCTTTTTCATGAGAAACACAGTTTAAAATATTTAAATAAATAAATGTTGCGCTAAATGTTAATGGGGCAAACCAGAGAAATTTACATTAGTTTTTGTAATTTTAAATATCAAAAAGGAGATGATGGTTAGAACTAGGGTTTTGCAACTCAAAGATGATTGAACACACTCTAGTTAAGCACTATCTAATCTTAAGAAGTCCTTGTAATTGTTTTCTCAAGAAGACACTCATGTAACTGCAGTAAGAATGGAGCACTGTATATTAGCTGAAGTATGCTGAGTAGAAAAAGTTTGTGTGTGTTGTTTGATGCCATTTGATACTATTTAAAAAATAAATCATATGAGTAGGGAACCCATAAGGATTTATAGGAGTCTTCTCATTTTTGCCTTCCCCACTGTTTCCTCTTTATTTTTCCTTCTCACCCACCAGCCAGCCTACTTATATCTGCCCCCGTATTCAAGCTTTCCCTTTTCCCTTCCTTCTAGCAGATTTCCCTGGGAAAACTCTGACAAAGTTGCATGGTGGCTCTCCTTTCCCCTGTATTCCCCTCCCCACACTATTTCATCTTTCCTTCCTCTGGGCACCCCCCATATCCTCACTTTTCCCTGCTTCCTTGTCTCCTACCTACTCACTGGTCACATTACCTCTTATCTTCCCCTCATCAACAACTATATTTATTTTTTTATTTATTTCACTTATACCCTGCCTTTCTTCCTGGAGGTCCAAAGCAGCTTACATAATTCTCCTCGCTTCCATTTTTTTCCTCACAATTTTCTTCTGAGGTAGTCTAGCCTGAAAATGTGTGAGTTGTCCAAGGTAATCTTTCACAGCAGATTATGGATTTGAACCTGGATCTCCTAGATTCTAGTCTGAAATTGTAACCACTATGCCACACTGGTTTTTGTGGGGGTGGCTGTTGTTGAACAGTAGCAAGCAGCCAGTCCTGCATGAGTCATGCAAGTCACATGGTATCAAATTGCCCACTAGGTGCTGTCAGGTTTGGCCCTGATGAGTGCTCCCTCAAAGGCCAAAGCAGCTCTGGAAAGATTGTTGCCCCCTCCATGCTGTCTTTTATTAAAAGAAATCAAGGAGTGACGGCTTGCAATACTGTTGTGGTTGCTTAGCAACCTCCATAATGGCCATTGACAGAGCATTCATTTGTGAAACTACAGGTGCTTTCCAGTATTAATAGTATCCTGGGCTAGGGTCATGTTTGTCAGCATGAGCTAGTGAAAATGGCCTTTCCATTTGTTCTGTGTTTTTGATCTGGTGTTCTGCAGTGCTGCTGTTTTTCCTTAGAAATGCTAGGACTGCCTTCCTTAGAAATGCTAGGACTGCCTTCCTTAGAAATGCTAGGACTGCCTAGATCTTCGCATTTCTGATCTAGTCCTAAATCAGGAATTGTAGTGGGCATGGAATCCAAGAAGATCCCAACTAAGTCTCACCTAACTTCACACCAATTTAATCCTACGCTTCCTGTTGGTATTATAAATTACTTTTGCTTTCATTGAACAGCAGATAATAATAATGTTATAAGAGACTGAGGATGCCTCTGGTTATTTGTATAGTTTGTGATATCAGATAAACAGATAATGCTCTTCTGGGTTAGATTTATCCAGCTTTCTCACTTGACGTCACCAAGTTTCCATCTCTACTGCAGATTCCAATTCACATTGGCCCATGTAATTCCCATGATCCCAAGCATAACCTGTTTTGATAGTCAAAGGGCCCACTTTCACCAGTGGAAAAGTTGTTTAAACCCAACCCTCTGTCTGTATTTTTAATTGCTAATTGTGTTCATGCCATTAATTTTCCCCCACAGATATGGTTGCCAAGTGTCCAGAAATTGGTGCGGCATTTTGTCCCCTAATCCTTTCCTTATTATATAAAAGCAATTTGGGGAATAAACTGAAAACAGCTCTCTCCTGCTTAGCTCCACCATGGCTGGCTGGCTAATGAGGTGAGCCAGCAACCATCAAACCATTCTCTTCAACCCCTGCTATGCAGCTGCCTTTCCCCCAGGGTTGCCAATCTCCAGGTGGGACCTGGAGCTCTCCCGCTGTTACAATTGATCTCCAGATGACAGAAATCAGTTTCCCTGGAGAAAATGGCTGCTTTGGAGGGTAGACCCTATGGCATTATACCCTGCTGAGTCCTTCCATCCCCCCACCAAATGTTGCCCTCCATAGGATCCACCCCCCCAAATCTCCAGGTATTTCCCTAATCAGAGCTGGCAACTGTCCTTTCTACTCAGTGCCTGTTGCTAGGCAACCAAGTTTCATTCTGTCAGTAAAAGGCCCTTTCCACACCTATGTTGGCCTTTGGGAGAAAACTCATTGGGGCCAGTCCTGATAGGGTTGCCAACTCCAGGTTGAAAATTCCTGGAGATTTGAGGGATGGAGTCTGTAGACAGAGAGGTTTGAGGAGTGGTGGGACCTCAGACAGGTACAATGCCATAGATTCCACCCTCCAAGCCAGCCAGTCCCTCATGGGGAACCATTGCTGCCAATATCCTGGTGGGGGCTAGAGATCATTCAGAATTACAACTGCTTTCTAGGAGGAAGGGGGAGGAGATGGAAAGCTGAAGCCAGGGGGCAGATAATGATGTGTTGATGGTTGGCTGGGAGGGAGATAGGGTTGCCAACTCCAGGTTGGGAAATTCCTGGAGATTTGAGGGGTGGACCCTGGATAGGGTGAGGTTTCAGCAGGGTTGGGACCTCAGACAGGTTCAGTGTTATAGACTCCACCCTCCAAACCACCCATTCCCTCATGGGGAACCATTGTTGCCAATCTCCAATTATAACTGCTCTTCAGATGGCAGAGATCTTCCCCTGGAGAAAATGGTGGACTCTGTGTCATTATACCCTGCTGAAGTCACCACAGCAAATTGATGCTGAGTGCCCAAGGCCAGGGCACTCTCCCAGAGCCTTTTTCTAGAGCCTATTGTATTTATTTCCACAACGGGCCTTATTCCTAGTAGTCAAATAAAGCTGAAGGAGGGGTGAGCTGGCAGAGTATGAGAAACTCTGGTTGAATGATCAGCTGAAGCAAAACATGTGCAGCACTTAAATATATGGTTACATTTTTGTATTTGTCCTCTGAAAACCATAAGATGATCAGGAACTCAGTGGTTTTACTTTTCAGAAGCTATCAAATAGCAGTAAAAGTAACTTAACCTATTAGTGGCTTTGTTTGTTGAATTTATACCTGCTGGATTTATATATACAACCATTTAAAACCCAGAAGTCCCTGTATGCATTTGTATATGTTAAACGAGGGGAAACTGTTGTATAGTAGCGCTTACCATTGTGTCAGACTAGTACTGTTAGGGTTGCCAACTGTCTGGAGAAAAGCACCCTGTCCCTTTAATAGAGGCGTAATAGGATCTTGTCCATGCCATTAAAAACTTCATTGACTCATTTCTAAATCTAAGCCTATGTTGAAGGGACATGGCATTTTCCTTTTTTATTGTGTGTGTCAACAAATGTATATCAAGTGTGTCCAGTATTTTTGTCAAAACCCTACTTACAATCCTATTCACAAATATATATTTAAGCAAGGATATTATGCATTTTTACAGTTTTCTGGGGATGTAATTTCAATCCTGATAAAGAATAATTTAGTTTTAGCCCATCAAGCAAAGTATCTTTGAACTGTTGCTAAACTGTTTTGCTTTTTCAAACATCTGATACCGTTCCTTATCTTCTAAATGGTTGTTTCATTAAGGTAGGATTGAACTGCTTTTAAAATTGTTCTTTATCACAACTGAAACTTAAACTCTATTAAGAGGCATTTCACTATTTTTTCTATTATTCTCCTCTTTTGAAAAAAATTACTTAGCACTTCATTATTATCAACAGCAATATGTATACATGGTGCACAATATGAGCCATTTTGTTTTAAAACAGATTGCAGCTGAAAGGAAACCATTCACTGCTTGCTGTAATTACTAGAGCACTAATTACTCGTAATCACTGACATCCAGGGTCAATAAGGTGGATGACAACAAGAGCATCAAAGACAAGATGCACATGCACAATTGAATGTCTTTCAGTTCAGCCTATAGTGAGAGCTTTGTTTTGTTTTTGTTTTCTAACAGCTACTGTTTGTCAATTGATTCTAAAAATATTAAATCTTGCTGGTTCCTTGTTAAAGAAAACAATATTTCTTTCATTTACAGTTTGACGGTGAGAACATGTATATGAGTATGACAGAGCCAAGCCAGGAGTACGTGCCAGCCAGCCAGGTGGGTTAATTAATGTTCTCTGCCTTGTTTCAAATTGTAATTAAACAAATTCAAAGAGTTGCATTGCAAATGAGTGGCACTATCAGTAACTGCTGCAATCAGAAATAATCATAATTTATAAACAAAGCATTTAAGCCTTGTTTTCCGCTAATGAGATAGCACTGATAAAACGCCAGAGTTGGCAGTTGTCGAAGATTCTGCCTTGTTTGCGCTCCAGAATGCAGGCAGCTGTTTTGCCAGCATGATCATTCGCAAGCAGTTGTTTTACCTTTAGGAAATCATCTATACAGGTGCATGCTATTTGTTTATCTGACTACAGACAAGTTAATCATTATAAGCCGCAGGTGCCACAAGTGGCTTTATGTATCATTTTTGGAATTGAGGAGTAAGCTTATTATGTTTCTTATGAAAGGATTTCTTAAGGAAGAGGGGGATATGGCAGAGAAATTTTTATTTATTTACGTCATTTATACCCCCACTTTTTGTCTCCAATGGGAACCCAAAGTAGCTTATATCATTCTCCTCTCCTCCACTTTATCCTCCCAATAACCCTGTGAGGTAAATTAGGCTGAAAGTGCATGACTGGCCCAAGGTCACCCAGTGAGCTTCCATGGTTTCTGCAATATGGCTTCTGCCAAGGGATACCCTACCTTGCCAAGTTCTTGGAGTTCTTTGAGGAGGAGGTTAACAGGCATGTAGATGAGGGCTGTCTCTTGATCTGCTGATGGGATCTGAACTGTTTGAGGCTGAGATTGAAAGAGATCTTGGGGTTGTTGTGGAAAGTTCAATGAAAATGTCAACCCAGTGCATGGCAGCAATGAAAAGGGCAGACTCCATGCTAGGAGTTATTAAGAAAGGAATTGAAAATAAAACAGCCAATATTGTAATTCCCTCATATAAAGCTATGGAAACTTCATTTGGAATAGTGTGCAGTTCTGGTTGTGGTATCTCTAAAAGGACATTACAAAACTGGAAAAAGTACAAAGGGGGTAGCCAAGATGATTAGGGAGCTGGAGTACCTTTCCTATAAGGAAAGTCTGGGACTTTTCAGTCTAGAAAAAATACAGCTATGGGGAGGCAGATGGAGGTTAGAGTAAACAGATAAAGGAAGGTTTTTCTTCTTCTCCTATAATACCAGAAATTGGGGGGCCCCAAATGAAACTGATGGCAAATAGGTTCAAAATAGACTAAAGGAAATACCAGCATTATGTAGTAGTTAGAGCAGAGGTGTTGAAAACATTTGTTATAAGGGCCAGATCTGACATAAATGTTACTTTGCCTCCCCAGCCGCACAAAAGAGACAGACAACAGGTTGGAATTAAACAAGGGCCACTTTATTAAGTATTTACAGGAAATTGCAGCAACGGGGAAACTACGCAAGCACAGGAACAGGCAAGGCAGGCGTCTTTCCTAGACACGGCCTCCTTGCCCTTAGCATGGGCGGGACACCTAGCTCTGGTCTGAAGCCAGCAAATTCTGTCTCGTAACCGGCAACCCAGCATAGTGGCATCCCCCCACAGGAGCGCCTACCCCTGAGACCACACAGAACTTCAGGGAGGAGCCTAGCCTGAGAGGTTCCCAGAGGAGGGACCATTCACCGCCCCGGACCGCACTGCCCTAGAGCAGTTCCTGATGACCTCCTGTTCCCAATCGGGTTATGCCGTGAGGTGCTCACCAGTTCCATTTCTGCTTGCACAAACCTGCCAAGTGACCAACTATTTAACTCTTGCCACCACCTATGCCCTTAACCCATATCACAGTGCAAGGTAGGCAAAAAACACCTCCCCCAAGACGGAGCCACAGATTCGGATTAATTCTGTCCCAGCGCATGGATGGGTTCATAGCCGCCCTCATCCTAAATTCCTCATCATAAAGGAGCTGGACTTGGAAAATCTGTATACGCTTTGTAAACGATGTCCAAATATTGGATCATTGACAAAGCCCTCCAAGGGTGGTGCCTGACTATAATTCCCACATATATTAGGAATCCAGGGAACCAATTAGCCCAGGACCTATCGACTACCCTACGCTTTAACCGCTCTTTCTTGCGGTCATCCAAATTGTCCCTATCCTTCTTTTCCATCTCCCTGTAGAGGAGGCTGAAAACGTCCACAAATTCACCCCTAATTATTTTCTCTTTAGTAGCGGTGGATAAATGATCACCTAGAGGCAAATCAGTATCCCCGCTCAGCACCGCCCCAGGAGGAACAGCATCATAGGGGGAACCGGATGCACCCATATAGCCCATGTTGGGAGGAAAGGGACTCACAGATTGCCACGGAGCAATGGGCGCCGGAGAAATATAGGAAGGCCCATATGTTTGCAAACCAGGCGGCAAACTGTTCAGAGAGGCTACGCTCTGGCAATAAGGGCCCCACAGCCATCTAGCCACATCACCTGATGCTCCTAATTCATTACCTCCTTGCCCCTGCTGAGGTGCATAGAGAGCCACCTGTTGGTTCCCCATGCTCGGTCCAGGCCATTCAGCAGACGTTCCCGCAGCTTGACCCGAGGCATCAGCGTCCTTCTTATCCTCAAGAAATGCCAACCGAGCCAACACCTGAGACTGAAAAGAGAAAAGAGACTCCCCACTTGCCTTGGTGGTCATAGGCGGCAAACCCAGACCCTTTTCCAACGCCGCCAGCCGCAAAAGGATGGCAGCATTCACAGGATCTTCATCCTTCTCATCAGATGGAATGGCGGGAGGAGGTCGAGCCGGAGGCCTTTTAGGAACAGGGTGCTTGCCCTTGCCCTTCCCTTTCCCTTTGCCTGAAGCCATAGCAAAGAAGGATAAAAAACCCGGGTAAAAGGAACAAGCTTGTTAATATCAAGATTCCTAAGAATATAACTGTAATAAAATCAACCAAAGGGGAGTAATGATGCTCCCCCAGACAGGCCAAGCACGCTAATCCCAGCCGGGTGACAAATGGCCCCTCGTGAGGGGCAGCTGGAAGCCCCTCAAGGCCACCACCCTGCACTTGAAATCACCACCAAATGGCCTCCCACGTGCTACCACTAAAAGCTGACTAAATATAGCGGGCCAGGCCCCCGGCAAAGGCGAGGCCAGAAAAAAGACTGCCCCAAAAGCCCTTAAAGTGGCCACCTAGTGCCTCTCAAAATGCCCCCCAAAGCTCACAAAATGGCCAACGCACGAGGCAAAAATGCTTCCTAAAATGGCTGCCCCCAGCCTAATGGAGCCTTAGCACCAGGCCCTCACCAAACCCCTGCACAGGCAGGGAAGCAAAGTGGCTCAGCAGGGCCCAGCGGGGCCAAACTCCCCTACCGCGCCGAGAAAAAATTCGCTACAATTAACAGAAGGAGGGCTAGAAGGTAGCCCCCAATAAGGGCAACTAGCCCAGCCGCATGGCCCAACAGCGGGGGGGGGGGCAAATTGGGTGGGGGGGGAACAACAGCCCCTGAGCTACTGCAGCCTCAAACCGTCCTGAACGGTGAGGCCGATAAGCGGGGGACCTGAAGCCGCCGCGCCACCGCCGCCACTCTCCAAGTCAAAGTGCAGGGAACCAGGAGCCGTCGCCTGCTACTGCTGCCACTAAAACGCCGTCCACTTCACTGCAGCTGCAGTCGAAACGCCGCCTGGCCAACCACCGCAGGCCCGAAACACGCAGCTCCCACGCGTGCTCAGCCAATGAGAGCACGCGGAGCAACTGAATCAGCAGGGGGCGAAGCGCCTGCCTTTAGCCGGCAAGCCACGCCCCCCTGAAAGCCCCATATGCGCGCTAACAGGCGCGCCGGCTGTTGCTGCCTCCCAGCTGCGGCACGGAGGCAAAGGAGCCCCAATCGAGTGCCATGGCATAGCCGGGCGCCCGGGAGCTCGATTGTCGGGCCAGGCCATGTGTTCCATAAAATGTAATGCCCATTACCAGAGATATAAACTGTATAAAGGACAGCAGCTGGTAAACTCCAAGTTGGTGTATCCTCACTGTAAGGCCTCATGGACTGGGAGGGGGGTGCAAAGGAAAACCCGTATGGGCAGACTGGAGAGCCAATGGAGCAGCACTGGGCAGATACTCCCATGCTGCTTGACTGCTGCAGAAGAGGTTGTTCCACTGTGCTGAAGCCACAATTGGCTCTGCTGGAAGCAGTTTCCTATTCATTCCCTTGCACTATTTGTTTGTTTGTTTGTTTGTTTGTTATTTGTATTTATATCCCACCCATCCCATGAATGGGCTCAGGGCGGGTAACATCATTTGTAATAAATAAATTTGAAGTATAAAACACAATACAATTTAAAATGGGTAGTTACAGCTTAAAAGCAGAAATTCAGCTGGCTATAATGGATTCTGGCCATATAGATGGAATAGGGGCCAGTTATCAGTGGGTAGATGACAGCAACCTCAGGGAGACTGTGTATGGGTGTGCGCCAAAGGCCTGGAGTAACAGCTCCATCTTGCAGGCTCTGCAGAATTGAAGAAGATCCTGCAGGGCCCTGGTCTCAGTGGGGAGCATGTTCCACCAGGCTGGGGCCAAGGCAAAGAAAGCCCTGGCCCTGGTTGAGGCAAGACAGACATCTCTCAGGCCAGAGACCACCAGGGGGTGTTGATCTCTTCCTTGTTTCAAGGTGTAGCGCTCTCTGGGGTGTATATGGGAAAAGGTCCCTTAGATATGTTGGTCCCAGGCTGTGTAAGGCTTTGAAGGTTATTACCAACACCTTAAAGTGAACCAATACTCAACTGGCAACCAATGCAATTGGCGGAGCACCTAATGAATGTGAGCCTGCACAGGCGTTGACATCAGCAGGCATGCTGCTGCATTTTGCACCAGTTGCAATTTCCAGGTCAGCCTCAAGGGTAAGCCTGTGTAGAGTGAATTACAGTAATCAAGCCTGGAAGTAATCATTGTGTGGGTCACTGTATCTAAGTCCTGGGGGAAGAGACCTTCAGTGACTTTATCTGCCTAGAATGGAAAAATGCAGATCTGGCGACTGCAGCAACCTGGGCCCCCATAGAAAGAGAGGCATCCAGTGTTACTCCAGGCTCCTCACTGTCTGGGCCAGCACCAAAGGCACCCCTTCCAGTGTGGGGAGCTTGATGCCCACATCTGTCTCTCCTCAACTCAGGTTCAGGACCTCTATCTTTGATAGATTTAACTTCAGCAAACTCTACCACAACCATCCAGCCACATCATCCAAAGCCTCAGCCAGATTTTCCAGGACAGAGGATGGATGGCCATCCATTAACACATATAGCTGGGTGTCATCAGCATATTGATGACAACCCAGTCCATAGCTCCAGACTAACTGGGCAAGGGGGTGCATATGGATGTTAAATAATATTGATATTATTTAATATATTTAATATTTAATATTGACAGGATCACCCCCTGCGGCACTCCGCATGCCAGTGGGTATTGCGGGGAGACCCTCTCGCTGAGCGCCACCATCTGTCCCTGACCATGGAGAAAGGAGGGAAACCATTTCAAGGCAGTCCCCCAAACTCCTACATCAGTGAGGCGGTGGGTCAACAGATCATAGCCGACTGTATCAAATACTGCCGTTAGGTCTAGTAACAACAGCAGTGCCAATCCACCCTGATCCAGGTGTCTACAGAGATCAGCTGTAAGGGTGACCAGAGTCGTCTCCATCCCATGGCCAGGGTGGAAGCTGGACTCTAGTGCAGGGCTTGCAGATCCAGCCCCCGGGCCTTATGTTTGACACTCCTGCACTAGAGTATGGGGATGTGACCTTCCACATCTACCGGCGAAACTCTAACATTGGTGAACATTGGTGAAGAACTTTGAATGTGTTAAATGCTAAGGATCAATATGACCAATACCCATGAGAAACCACTTGTATTGGCACAAGTAATTAGATGCAAATATATATCTGCCCCTACACAATGATGATATTGGATCTGCAACAATCTAGAGAAAGAGCATGGGTGATCACATTGCACTGGTGGGATGAGTACATGAATAACCATGTACACATCCTGTTCAGTGGATCTTCACCATAGCTTACCCTCATTTAGCATAGCAAGTGCTGATCTGTAACAGTAGGAGATCAGAAATTGGATTTATAATTTCCCTCAAACAATAGAATCTTCTGTGGAGCTGTGCTGTTTGATGAACAAAATAACACATGACTGGGATGATAATTCTTTTAAATCTATATATCTAATTCTCAACAGTCCCATCTGCATGTGGATACCTATTTCTGCAGATAGGGGGCTCACTCTCCCCCAACAGGATTTTCATCAGACTCTGTAGAAAAATCCAAAAAGTAAAAGAAAAAACTTGGGGAGGGTTGAATTCTCCCTCATACCTTTTGAAATGATCGCCACAGGGATCTACTCCAGGCCCCACTGCATCCACAGTGAGAGGTAAACTGGCTGATAGCTGGGGGGAGGAAGCAAAAAGCAAAACTGGATCTAGGATTGGGGAGGTGGTGAAGTCTGACGAATGCAGAGTTTGGGGAGGGGAGAGGCCTCAGCCAGATATAATGCCACAGAGTCCACCTGCTTTTTCCAGGGAGACAAATCTCTGTTTTTGGAGTTCAGTTGTAATTCTGGGGGGTCTCCAGATCCCACCTGGAGGCTGGCAAACCTAGGCCTAGCAGCATCCTCTGGGTGACTTGATACCACCTGAGTTGTATGATTCAAGTAGGCCTGGCTGCTTGCTACTGTTCAACAGCAGCCACCCTATGAAAGTCAGTGTAGTATAATGGTCAGAGCTTCAGAGCAGGATTCGCAGGACCCAGGTTTATATCCCCATCTTGCTGTGGAAGTTCAATAGGTGATTTTGGACCAGTCACATACTTTCAGCCTAATCTACCTCATAGGGTTGTTGTGTGGATAAAAGGAGGAGAAAATAATGTAAACCGTTTTTGTTTCCACTGTGGAGAAAGACCAAAGTTTTCCTCAGTAGAAGCTGCAGAGGGAAAGGAGATGGAAAGCTGAAGACAGGGGGGCAGATAAAGGTAGGTTGGCTGTTGGGTGGGAAAGAGATAAGGATGCCAACTCCAGGTTGGGAAATTCCTGGATATTTGAGGGGTGGAGATGGTGGGGATTGAGGCAAGGAGGGATCTCAGAGGAGTATAATGCCATATAAGCCACCCTCCAAAGCAGTATTTTCCTCTGGGGGAACTAATGTTGCCAACCTCTAGCTGAGGGCTGGAGATCTCTTGAAATTACAACCAATGCTTCCTCTAAGCTGTGAAGTCTTGTGAGCAAAAATTCTACTTTGTGAGCTACTGGCATTAAAGTTGTGATTGAGCAATTTGGCTACTGCATAAATTAGTTTGCTCTGGAGCCATTCTTCCTGAGCTAAGACAAAAATGTGTGAGCCGATGCTAAAAAAACGTTGAGCTAGCTCACACTAACTCAGCTTAGAGGGAACACTGATTACAACTGATCTCCAGACAACAGAGATCAGTTCCCCCAGAGAAAATGGCTGCTTTGAAGGGTTGAGTCTATGGCATTATACCCTGCTGAGGTCACTTCCGAAACCTCATCCTCCCAAGGCTCCACCCCCAAATCTCCAGGAATTTCCCAACCTGGATCTGGTAGCCCTAAAGTGAGTTGATCTCTGTAGCTGGGAGATCTGTTGTGATTCCTGAAAAGCTGTCATTGCTGCTGTGGGGAGAGAGGAAGCAGATGGGTGGCTGGGAGCCAGGGGCGTAGTCAGGATTTTAAAGTTAGGGGGCATTTTAATAAGTCAGAGGCATGGGGCAGACGGGGAGGGAGCCATGCTGCCACTGCTGCCACAGTGGCCATCACTGCACTGCAATTCACAATGTGGATGGAAACCAGGGGTGCTGAATTGACCCCCACCACTTCTTTCTCTTGCCCCATCCAGCAGCATCTCATCTAGCATCAGGGCTGGCCGGCAAAGTCACAGATTGAGGGTAGGGGCTGGACTCCAGCTGGCAGGCTTGGTGAGGGTGCGGTGCGGTACAGCCACACACCACAGCATGAAAAAATAATAAAATAAGGATTTTTCAAGGGGTCTGGGCTGGATGGGAAATTGTGGGGCCTTGGTGGTAAGTCAGGGAGCTGAGCCCCGAGAGACCCCACTGTAACTACAGTCCTGCTGAGAGCACCTCAGGGGGGAGCACCACAGGGGGGAAGCAGGCAGAAGGCTGGAAGAATGATGGGCACAGAAAGACAAAGTGATGGGGTGAGGAGCAAAGAAAGAGAGAGAAAAGTGATGAGGTGGGGAGGCAGAAAAACAGAGAGAATGATATGGGGGCAGAAAGAGAGGAAGTAATGTGCATGGAGAAGAGGTAGAGAGTACAAAAGGGGGCAGAAGGGAGAAAGAATGTGAGCACGGTAGGGGGAGAGGGGAGGAAGCAAAGATGTGAGAAATGGGATAAGCACCCCACAAATTTCTTGTAATGCTATAATTCTCTAGTTAGTCTCTACCAACCTGACCTCTAACACTTTAATTAGGGATGGGCATGAACCTAAAAATTCCGGTTTGGTTTGGGGTGGCTCCCAAACTGAACCCTGAACTGAGGCAAAAATGCCCTGAACCACGGCAAGCAAGGGAGGATTGCCCAGGAAGTGGGGGGAGTGAAACTGATAGGTTTAATGGCTCACAGCCATTTAAACCTAGCAGCTGATGGGCTATAAAGTACTGGGTCCAGGGACGCGTTGCAGTGAAATCAGCTCATAAGTTTATTGATGGTACAGGAAACACATGCTAAATGGGGCTCGGGGGCTTGCTTAAATGCATGTCTAAACCGCACCCCTGGCCTTGCCCAAACATCCTGATAGGGTTACTCATGAGTCACCATAAACCATTGATCCCCTGAAGAATCCTAGGTGACTGATTGGTCTAAATTACAATCCGGACATGCTATTGTCTTCTGAAGCGAAGCTCGGTAGCTCACCAGGCCACGTGCGTTTTCCTGACTGTGTGCGCGGTTGCCATTAGGGCATAACACGGTTGGACCTGCCTTGCTGTTGGGTTTAAATGGCTGTGAGCCATTTCAACCCAACAGCAGGGTTGGTTCACCCGTCAGCTGTTAGGTGGAAATGGCTGGCAGCCATTTCACCAGTCGGTTTTGCTTCCCCCTGCTTCTCACTGGGGGAAGTGAAACTGACCAGCCATTTCAGCCACTGCAGCCATTTCAGCTTAACAGCAGGGTGAGTGCACCCATCAGCTTTTTTTTTTGGCTGAAATGGCTCACAGCCATTTAAACCTAACAGGTCAGCTGCAGACCCACGCTTCTCAGCTGTTAGATTTAAACGGCCTGAACCGCTGAACTAGACAAAAGTCTGGTAAATGTTCAGGAGCTCCAAACTGAGCAAAGTTCATGCCGAATTTTGACTCTTTTTTAAAATATTTTTTTAATTGAAATACATATAACCAATCACAACATAATTAAGATACATGAATATCCATACAGGTCTTTACAACAGTTTCAACCTTATACATATTGTAGATGCGTGAAACAACATTACTTTGAGTCCTAAGATAATTATACATTAAAGTTTAAGATAAACATACCATACTTCATTTTATAATCCAATAAAATTAAGACAGTAATAAAAAAGAATCTAATTTGAATGTTTTGTTCCAATGGTTAAAATGTACATTATTAATATCTCTTTTAAGAAAAGGCATCAATTTCTTAACAAAATACAATTTAGATTATGGTGAACGATGTGGATCTAGATCACAAGTAAGTTTTTCTAATATAAAATATTCCCAAACTTTCCCCAACCAACATGTTATAGTTGGGGATTTACCTTCTTTCCAATTTGATGCCCATGCATTTTTAGCTGCTGTCAACATGGTCGAGATTAAATTCTTAACTAACGCTGGGTCATACCATAAATTCAACAAAATGAGTTTGGGGTCAAGAACAATCTGTACTTCTGTTAAATTTAGTATCTCATGCACTATCTGATTCCAAAATATTTGCACTCAGGGGTCATTTGGTAGAAAAAGAGGTGCAGGAGCTCATTAGCATAACTCATTTGCATATGCCACACCCCCTAACATACTGGAAGTGTGTCAGAAGGCAACACCCACCCCTCAGGCTCCCCTCCACAGGTGAGTGAAACTGACCTGCTCTTCCTCCATTCCCTTCCCCATCCAATACTTTGTGCAATAAAAATAAGCGTAAAGAACACACCCTCATTCTCTTCCTGCTCCCTTGAAACCACCAGGTTTCAAGTAGACTTGAGATACCCAGGACATGTGCACCACCCATCCCTTTCCCTTCCCCTCCCCACAACAAGACACCCTGTGAGGTAGGTGGGGCTGAGAGAGGTCTTTTGAGAACTGCTCATGGGAGAAGAGCTCTGAGAGAACTTGTGACTGGCCCAAGTTCACACCAGCAGCTGCATGTGGAGGAGTAGGGAATCAAACCCGGTTCTCCCAGATTAGAGTCCAACTCCTGACCACTACACCAAACTGATGGGGTGGAAGCTGCTGAAGGATTGGTGAAATTTCTCCAGTACTTATGTGCCATGTGCCCAGATAAAAAATGGTATACTTAGAAAATTTATATGCCACCTTGAGCAAGTCTCTGGAAAAGCAGCACACAGTCATAAAAGGAACAATGATAAAATTATCAATATTAAAACAAAACATTACAAACAATAAAGACCCTAGCAGGGCTTTCCCCAGAGCACTGCGCCTCTGCACTGCTTGGGGAAGCCGAGGAGGGGTGGGGCTTGGTCATGTGCCCGCCCCCTGGGCTCCTCACTCCCAGAGCTGCGCTCCTGTGCGCTCCCGCTCCAACAGACCCCTGTTTGCACTGTTGGGCATGTCCACCAAGCATGGTAGTACGTTCCAGGATTGCCACACTTCTTCCAACATAGGGCTGAATTTTGACTCTTGATTGTGCTCAGCCCTAACTTTAATAATGGTTTGAAAGTGCAATTACAACAATTTCTCCATGTTCTTTAAGATCTGACATGGAATTAAATAGTGTGGGAATATACCTTAAAGAATAGCTATAATTAACCTCCAAAATCTATCACTGGATTTCTAGTATTGGTAGACTTAAGATACATAGGCATTGAAGGCTATTGTTATACTTTCAAAATACCAGTAATTTTTAATCAATTATTTCTTGGTGGTCTTGCAAGCATTTTTATAGAGGTACCCTTGGAAAATGATGTTAATTAAATGTAATGTTATCAAAATGCTTGAGCTTTATCCAGATGTGTTGTACAAACAGGACCAATTTCCCCCAGACTTCAGAATTTGGTTTTGGTTGTAGGTCCAAGGGATTGCAATATAAAGACAAAGCTCCATTATGCCGGTGATCTTTTAGATTCAACACATACTACCTTCTAGCTGCTATTTAAATCTGTATACATTTTTTTGTCGTCATGTTGCAACTGACTTATGGCAACTTACCACACATCTACCCAAAATACTATTAAAGGTAATAATGAACCTCTATTCTGAAAACTACTTGTGTGTTAAGCTAAATAAGGAGGGAGTTGGATCTAATCCTATACCTATTCAAAGAGGTATTCGCCAGGGTTGCGTTCTTGTGCCCCATCTATTCAACCTCTATTTAAATGACTTTGCGCCAGGCTTACAAAAGATACCCTCATATGCACTGCATCTGGAAAGTTGACCAGAGCCCACACTGTTGTACACTGATGACCTTGTCCTGCTTTCTAGATCAGGTTGGCCTAAAACATGCTATTAAGGCAGTTATTGCTTACTGTAACAATGAATTATTGGAGATAAATGAGGACAAAATCAAAATTATGGTGTTCACAAAGACAACAAGACGATCAAACAAAAGGTGGAAAGTTGGTATGTATAAGCTACAACAAGTCGACACATTTAGATATCTGGGAATTGTATTCCAGCCAAATTTATAGGTCCAAGCATATTCAGTATCTTAAATGGAAAATTGATTTAGCCCTATTAGCCTTAAAGAAGTTTTTTACATTCAAGGAGCTCAGTATGTGTCAGTGCTCCTTAAGACATATAAGACCATAGTGATACCACACATGCTGTATGGCTCCTAGACCTGGTTCTTGGGTCCAACTGAACATCTTGGAAAAACTCCAACGAACCTTCTTCCGCAAAATATTAACACTACTACCATGTATTACTTCTGCAATTGTATGACCTGAACTAGGGCTGAGGACAGACTGGCAGTCTGGCCCGCTCTGCCTCCGCTTTAAAAGCAGAGGCAGAGCAGCAGTCCAGATTGCTACATCTGCCTGGAGGAGGCGGGCCGGATGCAATGCATCCGGCGCCGCACTCCTCCCGCAGCAGCCAGGCACCACTTAAATTGGTGTCCTGGCTGCTGCGGCACACGTTCCACCCGCTTCCAGCGGGTGTGAACCCGCACCAGCCGGGGGAGCCGCACGGCGTTTGCATGCCACCGCCGGAATCCACCTGCAGTCTGGACACTACAGGCAGCTTCCTTGCGGCGGCGTGCAAATGCCGCATGGTGGGGGCAATCCCCCCTGCCTTGTTCTTCAGCTTTGGAGGCGCAGCAGAACACAATTCTGTTCGCAGCCTAGGTCTCCCAAAAATCTCAACACTAACCTGGAAGGCTATAGCCAGTTTCAAGTACTAACTATCAAACTCTGAAGATTTTCCAGCCTTCACGACACTGGCAGCACATGAGTGCTGCTGGTAAAAATGGAATGAAGCTATAGATATGAAAACAGACCAACTGGGCTTACGGAAGCCAAAAAAATCTAACTAAAAAATGACAAACTTTATTTACGGAGAAGCTGATTAAACCCAACTGGGACACTCTGCAAAAGGATACCAGATGAAAATGCTCCCCACTTCATCTTGAAATTAAATTTTCTACTAAATTTGACCTGCCTCTTTATCTCAACATGCTGACAGTCCAAAAACAGGTCATATATGATTGTACTCTATAATGTGTTTCCAGCAGCCCAGATGAAGGGCCATTTTCTCAGAACACCTTCAGACCAGCACTAACAATCCAAGCCTACTCAATTTTAAATTTTATTTATTTAATGTTATTAATTTTTATTAATTTATTTATATCATTTCTTAAGTTTAATTACTCAACTTCCTTTAGCATAACTTTTTTTAAAAACCCTGTCTTCAAAAAAAGTATGTTTCCAACATACTACTTTCCAGTCTGCCACTGAATATGTTTTAACTATGTCTTTTGGAAGAATTACCTTGTATGACTGAACTTCCTTACCTCGCTTTAAGTTCTGTAGGTAGTTTTGAATAGAATTGTTTGATTGAAACTTGAAAAAATATATTCTTTCCTAACCTTTACATCTCCAAATTGTCTTGACAAGTTTAGCAGTGCTGTTAGATTAAAGCAACAGGGCATCCTCTTGTTCATGCCTTCAGGGCTTTGAAGCACAAGGGCTAATTGAATTTGTTTGAACTGTAGAAGTACAAACTCTCTGAATGATTGCTGTTACAAAGCAGCTGCTACCTTTCAGAGAATCATTATGTCTGTCTTAAATAGTTTGGAACAGGGGAGCGCACCTCCATGTTTTCCAGCTGAGCCATTTTCCTTCTGCTGATGTGATATCTGTGCTGCATATTTGAACCCCACAAAGTTCACTTCCGTAGAATTTTTCTAAAGACAAAAAAAAAAAGCTGGTTACATATTTTACAAAACATGTAAATTAAATGCTTCTCAGAGTGTCAAAAGGAATCCCCAGAGGAACTAAAATATTCTATTTGTTGAATTCCCATGTACACTACATATAATCTCCCCCCCTCACAAAAAAAAAGTATTTTAATAGATTTTTAGCTTCCACCTTCTACTATGTTGGGGGTGGGGGAAGAAGGATTTGGCAGAGGAATAACGTGCATGCCACTTCTGCAGGTTTAAATTTCAGCATGTGAATTAAGCTGAATGTACTAAGAAATCTGAGCTTCAAATTCCTTATGTTTATCAGAATGTGCTCATATTCATGAGGCATTGTGTCTTATTTTAAAGCTTTTAAAATCAATTAATCACCTTTAGGCTAACATAAATAAAAACTCATCTGTCAATCAGGAAAAGTATAACATCAAGCATCTGCATAGCTTGGTAATCCAAGACAACTTGCCTCGCAGCATCACTTGACAATTATCATTTCTGTTCAATTTTCAAATCAGTACATGCTTTGGGACTTATGTACTAAGTTGCTAAGTAGCAACATATGGCTTTCTACTGTTCTTGTGATGTTGCTGCAAGCAAACAGCATAATTCTAGACTAGAAATGATTTCTGCAGAAAGCCATTCTTGGAAATGAGCCAGAAGAATAACTATACCATAAAAATTAATGATATTCTTTTAGCTTGTCCCAAAGGACTGTTTGCTGCTGCTGTATATTTTATATATGTAAATATTGTATTCTTGGTGACAAATATCTAATGTAATGCTATGCATATTAGACAACCTCTAAATGACTTGCACCATCCATATATTCATTATCATACAATAAAATTATATGAGAGTATCATTAACTATTACACTTTAGTGTGAAGATATTTAAAATGGAATTATACTCAAATGTAAACTGTTATCAGATACATCAGCCTTAATACACATCAGAAATTGCTTTCCCTATCATCTGGCCTCCCATGGACAATTGAGTATATACAGCTCCTAGTAATGCCCTCTATGTAGTAAGGATAAAAGCCAAGTCACCCAGGAAGGAAACTGCAATTCATTCAGGTCTGACCACTTTTAGAAGTTGTACAAGGCTGCTTATTGAGTCAAGAGTTCATTGACTTTGTTTAGAAAGAAATAAAACCACATGGTATCACTAATGTGAGCATGTGTCACAAATGAATGGATTTTGCAAATTTTCATTGATTGTTAGGCTGCTGGAACTTTTAACATATAGGTCTTGCTTACATTTTCAGATATTATTTAGTGCTTATTTGAAATTAGGAATGAGTTTTTCACCCGTAACAGATTAGCTATAGGACCGAGGATTTAAATTAATGAAGCAGGACTTACAAGAGGGATAAGGAATAAGTAGGGAAGAATAATAACTGGTTCAATCACAATTTGCACTTGTGATCTAGGATATATATACAGGAGGACGTGTGTGTGTGTGTGTGTGTGTGTGTGTGTGTGTGTTTTCTAATTTTTTTGTGGCTCAAAGAATACACTCCTTATTTTTAAACTTACCTATAATGTACAAATCAAATTTCATATTGTAGTCTAGTCCATTCTATTTAGGGTTCAATAGAGCAGATAAGCATGGAAGGGAAAAAGTATTTTTCTTGGAAGATTACACCTCATTATAAACGTATGTTAATTTAAACACTATGTAATCTGTAATATGTTCTACACCTCTTATTAGTTGTAGCAGTTGGCTTATCTGTTATATGATAAAACAAAATTAACAAAAGCTATTATTTTATCTTGAAGAAAGCAAACAGATAATCAATCATCCAATGATAAACTTTCAGTTAAAAGACTGGGGTTGTATCTTTTCTGCTTAAAACCCTGAACCTTACTTGCTGCAGGTGACACAACCTACACTTTGATAGTTAAGGAATATCTAGTGTAAAATTTTCCTTAACATACATTGTGTCTGCTTTTGTGGACACATTTTTAAATATAACAAATACTTAAAGGTATCAAAAACATGTATTTCTTTCTAGGAAATTCTCTAGGACAATAGTAACAGAACAGGATAAAAGTAACCATTGTCTGTATTAAATAAACAAGATATCTGAGTCTGCCTATGGGTGTTAAAGTATTTTTAAGTAATTATTGTTCAAACCTCTATGAACCTGTCCCTTTTGGCAAATGGGGTCCCGCAATAAAGTCACTTTGACCTATTGACCTCTGACCTGATGAAACAATAATGATAATATGCTTTAGATTAATCTAGTTTGTCTCACAATGTCTGGCATCTTAGCAAGCCCAAACTAGTTACTCAAACCAGTCTTCAGCATTGCATTCAAATGATTACTCTATGCAATCCCAGAGGTATTCATTACAGACAAAATTGCTCTTGCTGCCTTGCATACAAGCTGAGTTTTCAATGGGAAATGAAAGGCTGCCTGGAAAAATAGGACACCTAATTAAGTTAAACTACTCTAGCATTTGGCTTGACATCTTCATTACTCAAAATTAAAAAGATGCTTCACTTGAGCACACAAGTTACTATTGTTTATGTTGTTGCCTTAAATTGGCGTCTCACACAGAAGTCTGTTTTTCAGAATTATATCTTTTAATAGCACACATATTTCTTGCAGTTTATAAAAATGTCTGGAGGAGTTACCAGAGGTGCTCATAGTCAATACAAATGGTCTTGTATTCAGTTAAATGTTCAGCTGTTTAAACACAGCACTACCCTATGACACTAAGCTTCTTTAAACATACCTCCCACCTCATTTTGTAGGTACCAAGTAAATTATAGATGAGTAAATTATTCAAATGGACTCCAGCCATTTTCACCCTCATAAATTTCCAAAACAAAACACTGTATTTCCTTCACAAATTGCATACACTGTAGTTTAGGAATTATGCAGTTTTCTAGAACCTTAAAACTTGGTGTTTCAGAGCCCCTTTAGAGTAGTGCTTAACATCTGACTCATGAATGAAAAATAGGACAAATTTGAAGGAAGCAGTCAAAGCATATTACAAAATGGCAGTTTTCAGCAATAGCAAATATATACTTTTGACTCCACTCTGCTTTGTAAGTATTGAGGTTATTGTGCTCTTTTTATTTCTAATATATAGCAAGTGATATGAAGGGTGACCTGGTGCTAAAATGGTGATTTTTGGCTTGTTAGCTGGGTTATCCTTGTATATTCTATGGTGTCATTGAAGTTGAAAAGGAATTTTTCCCAAAACAGAGCATTCTGTTGAGAAGTAAAATCTGTGGGGATTAATTCACTATCTCCCAGGAAACCTTAATTTCTTCTCTTTTAGGTATTGACATGATCTGGAAATATTAACATGTCAATCTCAGTCAGGAAAAAGACCCTTTAAAGGGTTTTATATTTATTTTATATTAATGTTTTCAAATGGATTTGAATGCATTTTTTAATGAGCTTTCTTGAGTATATACTGGATGATACATTATTAGATGTTTAAAATATTTATATGCAAGTCTTACTGCACTGCTCTCAAGGCATTTTTCAACACATTAAAATGAAAGTAACAGTAAAATAATAACTAAAGAAAATCATAATAGACCAGATACAACTCAAGATAAATGCTTGCAATCAAATTATCATAGATACTAGCAAACAAAGTCTGAGAATAAAGGGAGAGATGTATTATGCCCATATTATGGATAGGAATGCCACTCTGACTGACATTTATTTATTTACTGATATATATTAACCATGCTGTTTCATCCACTATTGGATTCATGGCATGTTAAAATACTTTGCAACACTATATAAACTAATATCCAATAAATTCAGTACATAAAATAGCCAGCACATAGAAAAAGTCTAATAAATTTCAAAACAAATTGCATCATTTCAAATTTTTGAAAAATGCCTTCTGAAACAAAGCATTGAAAATTGATTCCAGCATGGGATAAGATGGATGACTCTGGAGAGTCAGTTCCATGGTCTTAGCATGTGGATACAGAACCCCCTCTCTTGTATAGACTCCCCCCCTGTATTTCAGATTATGGAGATACAAAACCTATCTCCAAGGGTTACCTTGGTGTCTGGGTATGTTAATAAGGAGAAGACAGTTCTTAAAATATTCAGATCCCAGACAATGTAAGGCTTTAAAAATAAAAACCATCACTTTGAAATTGTGAAAACAAATGGGAGCCCAATGCAAATGATACAAAACGAAATGAATTGATCAGTTGCATTTTTTCTAAGTAGCCTTCGTGTACAGCATGTTACATTGAACCAGTCCAAATCCCATTAGCACATATGCAATTGCAGACAGGGGTCTGTTATCTAGGAAGGGGTGCAGGTAGCATATAAACCTGAAGATGCAACATGCGCACCACTGCAGATATCTAACATCTGTTGTGGATCCAAGAACTCCAAGCTGAGAGCCTATTAAGGGAGAGCACAATCCTATCCTAACACAGGCAACATTCCCTCTTCTATACAAAATATATTAGCTATAATCAGTTCTGATTAATTATCATTTTGTTGCCTCCAGAGAGCTGAAACTGATTTCAGACAGTGAGTCAGGCTTCCACCATCTCCCTAGCATATGATGGAGACAAGATGTAAAACTGAGGATCTGTAAAGCCCAAGTCTCCCAATGACTTCAGCCCAGATGGTAGCTCACCTGTTCTGTGATCTGAGATTGGAAACTGGCACCTCAAAGTTTGGAAACCCTAATTCACAATATTGTGTATATAGTAGAGTTGACAGCCTCAAGGTGGTGGCTGGACATCTCCTGGGATTACAGCTGATCTTCAGGTGACAGTTCACCTGGAAAAAATGGATCTTTTGGAAGGTGGACTTTATGGCATTGTACCCCATTGAAGTCCCTCCCCTCCCCAAGCCCCACCCTCCTCAGGCTCCACTCACAAAATCTCCAGGTATTTCCCAACCCAGAGCTGGCAACCCTTAAGAACAGAAGAACAGAAGAGAAGCCATGCTGGATCAGGCTAATGGCCCATCCAGTCCAACAGTCTGTGTCGCATAGTGGACAAAACGTAGGTGTCATCAGGAAGTCCACCAGTGGGGCCAGAACTCCAGAAGCCCTCCCACTGTGGGCCCCCCCCCAGCACCAAAAATACAGAGTATCACTGCCCCAGACACAGTGTTCCATCTATACCTTGTGGTTGATAGCCACTGATGGATCTCTGCTCCATATGTATACCCAATCCCTTCTTGACGCTGTCTATGCTTGTAGCCACCACCACTTCCTGCAGCAGTGAATTCTCTGTGTTAATTACTCTTTGACAGAAGAAGTACTTCCTTTTATCTGTTCTAAACCTACTGCTCATCAATTCCACTGAGTGCCCACGAGTTCGTGTACTGTGAGAAACGGAGAAAAGTACTTCTTTTTCTGCCTTCTCTATCCCCTGCATAATTTTGTAAACCTCTATTATGTCATCCTTCATTAGTTGTTTCTCCAAGCTAAAGAGCCCTATACTCTTTAACCTTTCTTGATAGGGAAGGTGTACCATCCCCTTAATCATTTTAGTTGCTCTTTTCTGCACCTTTCCCAGGGCTATGATAGCTTTTTTGAGGCATGGTGACCAGAACTGTATACAGTATTACAAATGAGGCTGTACCATAGATTTATACAGGGACATTATAATACTGGATGATTTGTGTTCAGTTCCCTTTCTAATGATTTCCAGCATAGCTTTTGCCTTTTTTATTGCAGTCGCACACTGAGTTGACGTTTTCAGTGAGCTATCTACCATGACTCCAAGATCTCTCTTCTGGTCACTTACTGCCAATTCAGACCCCAACAATGTGTATTTATAGTTGGAATTTTTTGCTCCAATATGCATTACTTTGTACTTGCCCATGTTGATTCCCATTGATGCCCACTTGTCCAGCCTCAACAGATCCCTGTGTGTCTCACAGTCCTCTCTGGTTTTTACTGCCCTGAACAACTTCGTGTCATCTGTGAACTTAGCCACTTCTCTGCTTACTCCCAACTCCAAATCATTAATTAACAAGTTAAAAAGCACAGGACCCAGTACTGAGCCCTGAGGTACCCCACTGCTTAACACCTTCCACTGTGAAAACTGCCCATTTATACTCACTCTCTGTTTTCTGTTAATTAACAAGTTTTTAATCCACAAGAGAACTTGTCCTGTTATCCCATGACTGCTGAGTTTACTTAGGAACCTTTGATGAGGAACTTTATGAAAAACTTTCTGGAAGTCAAGGTAAACAACATCTATTGTGTCACCCTTGTCCACATGCTTGTTCACCCCTCAAAGAACTCTAAACCCTGTAATATCCCAATTCTGTGGAGAATGAAGGTACATGTACACGATCACTTTGCGGATGTGTTGCTCAGTACTTATCCCAAACACTGATAACCATGTAACTATATAAAATCTTGTATAAAATCTTTTTTTTTGCATTGATTGGACGAAGATGGAATGTTAAGGGATACGTATCTCAGAGAAACAGTTTAAAAGCAGAGAAACTGCTGAAAAAAGCAATATATGTACATGCTGTTTCACAATGCAATAGAGACTGCTGGGCAGACTATAGTTTGTATTCGTAATGAGCCAGGAAGTTCTTGAATTTACAAATGGCCTCTCTTCTCCCTATGAACCCAGAGCCAAGACTGAAAACTTCCTGGTTTGAAATAAGCTATATTTCCTTGTGACATCTCATTGAGTACTTCTGCTGTTTAGTTCTTGCCTGCAATTCAGGATTTTAAATCAAGATGATATCATGATTTAGAACAGCAGCTTACAGCCAGTGTCTTAAAGTATATAGTTTATATGTCACAGCAAGCTGGTTTCTTTCTAACAATGAAGTCTTCAGTTTTAGGTCCATGTGCAAGGGAATGAGGTAAGAAAGGTTGTTTGCAACAACTGACTGTAGTCTGAGTTCACTCACCTGTCCTTTATATACAGTGCCCAGCTGTGAAAGCCTGAGGAGCAGTATACACTTTTCTATCTGCCTCCATAAAGCAGGGGAAAACATGGAGGGATAAACACTAGTTTAGAAATTGGACCTATCTTAATGAATAATGGATGTGGATCAGGCATGTTTCAGTGCTAACCAGAAACAAAAATGGTTGTTTAAAACTTGCAACATGTCAAAACCTATGCAATACACATATGAACCCTTCAGTTTATGCAAATAAGGCATCCCCTGGAAATTTGCATCCAGTATAAAGATTTACAGTGAATATCTATGGAGCATAACGTCTTGATTGCCAGTTTAGAGTCAAAGATGCTAATGAGGCAGCTGACAGGTTAAATGTGGTGCATAATGTACTTGTTTGTGCATAAGTATTTTATAACATTTGATCTTGTTTCTGTAGTAGTTCGGCTGCTACATTGTTTTCAATAGCAGTGTCGTCTGGATAATGATCTAGGGTTTCATTACAGCACAACTTGGGCTTTTGACATCCTGTTTTTTAAAAAAACAGCAGTTGCATGCAAGGCTCATAATTTCAATGAAATTTGCACTTACTGAGAGTTAAAAATTGTTACTTGAAAATTAAAATTAAGATACCTACGCTCTACAAACATGGCTTAGGAATAAGTGCAAGTGGGGAAGGGAAAGATGTCAAAAAATGAACTTGCTTTATTCAGCTAAACCATATTTTGAGGTTAAAATGTAGTATAGAGTTTAAATGAGAGCAGAAAAATAATCTGCTAAAGTCATTACTGTGCATCTATCACTGCAGCCTTTTAAGGAGTGGCAGCTATGGTAGAACCTAAATTGTTTTTTTTTTTAAGAACCTAGGTGATCTTTCTTGAGTTGCTAAAATGGGACTTTCTCCTGCCCCCAATTCAGAGAACCAAGCTCTGCTCATCTGTTGCAAGCAGATAAGCAGAAAACTATACCTCTGGTGTTGAAACAGAACCACTTCTAACTTAGGACCAAATATGTGACAGCATCCACGGGTCTGACCCATGAATGCTGTTGCCGTTTAAAGTGATTTTAAAATGCTGTGAAGTCCCAATCCAGATCTTGTTGACTCCCACACCTTTTCAAGTATTGGAACAGCCATGGGTGGGGGATGCAGCCATTTCAGTACTTGAAAAGGTGCATGGAGAAATGAGCACCTCAGCTCACCATTCTCCAGGCCCAATCAGGATCAAGCTCTTGCAGCATTTTTAATTTGGTTTGTCATGTCGCAGTGTCCACAGATCCAACCTTTCTTTGGATGCTGTTACACCTAGTTTGGACCTTAGCTTTCATTATTCACAATAACTAAGGTTTTATCTGTTTTAATGAATATAAGATACCATTGTTACATCACTATAGGAAATTAGGGAAATGTGGAATAAGTCGGTTGAATTCAACCAGTGTTCTTCCTTATGAAAAGAGGTGTCCCCCTCAACAAAGGCTATGCTCAGGATCATGGAACATACATGCACAAAAACCACAAATGCTGTTGTAAGGTGAGACAAATGCTGTAGTAAGGTGGAACTTGGGTAAGGTTGGACCAAAAAAAAATGGCTGGATCCAATCCACTATGCTTAATTAACACTCCTTATTTTATTTTAGGGGACTTTGAAATTATAGTTTTAAAAGCATTTATGCAGCAGTCAACATTTTCTTACTTGGCCTTGTAGTGGAAAATTAATGCTTTGCTTGAAAGACTGCCCTTTATCTAATGTGAATTAAAGAAATTGATGAACAGTACAGGGGAGAAATGCTGTACCTTCTGTAGCAATGTGTGCTTGATAACTTCTGTTTGATAAATTAATATAGTGTGTGTTTTTAGAATGACTGTGATTTATTGCTTCTGTCTGCTCAATGAAGAAATGCAAAAAAAATGTTTCCAGGATCATTGAATTGAACACATCAGTGGTGCTGTTGGACAGTTCTTGCTGAACGTAAAGATGATTTATATTGTAGACTGAAGTTCTGTACATTAATGCATTCCAGTTTCATACTATCCAGATTTCTTTATGCAAAGACAAAAACAGTAGGTTGTCCCACTGAGATATTAAGAGTGAACATTCAAATTCTCATAATTGCCGCTGTCCATTATGCATAGCTTCCAGGATGTCACAAAGTAAATAGTGGGTTTCATCCTTTAACAGATTATGACTAGGTGCTTGCTCCCAGCAGCATGTATGCTAATTCCACTGAAAGCACTGTGTAATTGAGCACAGGATACAAGACTCACTATTGAAGGTATTGGGAGCAGGTCATTGATTTTCAAGAGTATTGAGCTGTGGTTCGTTATCATCAATTGAACTCATAAGTCTCAGTCATACATGTTAAAAAAATATTTTAAT
The DNA here is from genome assembly GCA_029233225.1 of Lepidodactylus listeri. Lineage (NCBI taxonomy): Eukaryota > Metazoa > Chordata > Lepidosauria > Squamata > Gekkonidae > Lepidodactylus > Lepidodactylus listeri. The sequence continues at coordinate 54,558,945 of JARCFY010000006.1, forward strand.
AATTTGGAGAGAGATAAACCACACTTAGGAATCAAATTTCCATCCACAAACAGAATCCGTTTCAATCAGGTAGCTAGCTTTAGATTAGGTACTAAATAGTAACAAAGGCAATTTCCAAGTAAACCCAAAGGGGGATGGTGGGGTTAGAAGTCCTGCTCTTTATTTCAGCAACAATGTGCAAGGGCATCTTTTACAGCCCTGTTTAAGAGATTATAGCTTTATACTTCAGACTGTAATGTCTCTTGCTCAGCTGGCAGGCTGTGTAAAGCTGTGTTCCAATTGGGTACTGGTTTAATGCTATTAAAAACAAATTAACACATCTTCTTAACTTAGAATATTGTAGGCAGGTATTGTTCTGGTATCTTTAAGATTAGTATTTTATTTTCCTTAATGGATTCATAAATCATGTGCCTTACAGTGTTTCACTACCAAAAATAAGTACATGTTTATAGCACCCCAGTTCTCTCACCAAGGACCTCTAAATGTACCATTCTTTCAATATGCATTCATTAAGACCAGAGCTACATTTGCTTACTACTGGGTTAGATCCAGACTATATTGGCAATTTCCACCAATTCTGCCTTCCCACTGCAGACACACACATACACTCCATCATTTTTCAGTGTCTCTTATCTCTCAGGAGCAGCATTTTGCGGAGATCAGTGGGCAGGGAGAGACAGAAGAGGTCCATTCCGTTTCTGGAAACCTTTAGCTTGGATCTAATCCACTATCTTCTCCACTTTAAAAATCAGGAAGATGATTTTTTTAAATTTGGTTAAACATATACTAAAGGAAAAAGAACTATTCTGAAAAAGGTTATCAATAACAGTTTAAGGTAGTTGTAGTATTTGAGAATAATTTGTCTATATGGTGTTAAGTGAAGTTAATATGTTATAATTATATACACACAGTAGCAGTAAAATGGCATCCTGATTGTCATCAGTGCATTTGAGAATGAAATCATAGCAATTAAGTATAAATATATGCCCAGCAAATCAAAATCAAAATATAATGATAGCTCTGTTATTGAACAGAGTGGCACACATGGAAAGATGATCTAATTACATAGGAAACTTGTTGAGCAGCATTAAGATAATCAGTTTGGTTTGACTTCTGACAAAAGCTGGCTTTAAAAAGATCTTAGCTGAAAGGTTGTCTTTGTTCTTCCTCTTTTGTCACATAGAGTTGTTAAGAGTTAGCGGGGTTGTCCTTCTGTTTCTTCTGTAAGAAGGAAACTGTTGAGGTCACTCCTTTGTTCTCATTTGGGGAGGAGACGTGGGCTTCGGGTGAGAATCACTGTCTCATTAAGACAAATTGTCAAACCCTGTCTTACAAGCAAGTGCCCAAATCAAACCTGAAAGCCATGTACCCGAAAGAATGCAAGTGGAGCTGATAAAGTGTCCCAGGTCTTGTCCACTGGGCACAGTGGATTTTCTTCTAGTCCTCTGAGTTTGAACTAGGGTGAAAGAGAAGTTCTCTTCATCTAGCATATATGGAATTTGAAGAATTTAGAGGGTTTGTAGACACTGGGATGTCTATCTCCTGCTAAAACAGGGCCTTTCTCAACATGGCCCATTTTTCTTTATGAACATATAGAATCATAGAATCACAGAGTTGGAAGGGGCCATACAGGCCATCTAGTCCAACCCCCCATTCAATGCTGGATCAGCCTAGAGCGTCCCTGACAAGTGTTTGTCCAGCCGCTGCTTAAAGACTGCCAGTGAGGGGGAGCTCACTAGCTCCCTAGATAGCTGATTCCACTGTTGAACAACTCTTAAGTGTAAAAAATTTTTCCCTTAATATCCAGCCAATACCTTCCCGCCCTTAATTTAAACCCAATAATGCGAGTCCTATCCCCTGCTGCCAGCAGGAACAGCTCCCTGCTGTTTTTATGAACACATACACTCAGAGCCTAACACAAACATACTTTCTTCCCTACACTGGATAGAAAGTAAAAGGCCATCCATATTCTTCCACAAAGGGATTTGTTAAAACAAAAGTGATATAAAATCCCTGCCTGCCTTGTGTGTACTTTTGACTGTGTACTTTTGACAGTTCATGGCCTAATTTGTCCTACATAACTCCAGCAATATCACAAACAGGTTACTGGATTATTAGTGATCAGGAGGTACTTTACCAGCACCTCACCCAGCTTTTCCCCTGACAGTCAAAGCACACATGAATCTGGGAGTTCCATGAAGGACCTCCTGCATCTTTCTTTCCCCTTTTAAAAAGCAGGTATTTGGGGCTGTGATTGCCATATTGGATTATACTTTAAAGGCTCAGCTGAGATCATTGCTGTTACCCAGTTGTGTGCTGAGTGAACCCTGCCGGGCTGCCAGCACCACAGTGGATACTTGGCTCGGCTTGCTGCAGGGCTTTTTTTTTTAATGCTCAGTCTGCTTCTGGTTCCCAGAATGTATCCTATGCTGTAGCTCAGTGTTTTTCAACCTTTTTCGAGCTAAGGCACATTTCTTTCATTGAAAAAAATCCCACGGCACACCTGACAATATCTCACGGCACAGTGGTTGAAAAACACTGAAATACAAGATAAATGGGTCATTAGTTGCCTCAGCTCAAGTATTAACTATGACAGTATTTCAAATACACGTAATAGCCACTCAACTTGAAATCGTAAGTTACAGATCCAAAGTATAATGGCTCCTTCCCATAACATTGACCTGAGTTTCAGAAGAAATATAATGTGGATGTATTTTAATACTGCGATTCTGCTAAAGTTTTTCAAATAGAGAGTTTAAACTTTTACTCTTATGTGAACGGCATTCCGCTGACCATAAGTGATTTGAAGAGAAGCACAGTACGCCCATTGTTCACTGAGGGACAGTTACTGATTTGAACCCCACCCTGACAGAAACAGCTAGCTGTTACCATCAAACATATTCATGTTTACTGGAATGTCTTGGTGCAAATCACCCCCCCACACACACACACACACAACCTAGGAGCCAGGCACTGGAAGAAACCAGCTTACTCTGCTGGAGGAGTGAATGCCCTTGGTACCGAATGTTCCTGTCCTCTGTATTAACATCCACAGGTCTAGCATGATTCTGATTCAGCACACGAGTCCTCCTCATTCATTTAAAACCATCTGCCGTGTGCGAGCCTGCCTCTGGCCCCCACGAACTGGATGCTGCTCGAGTCCGCCGCCTCGCCCTGCTCATTCTCCAACACGCAGGCGGGCATCACCCGACTGCCGCCGCCAACACACGGCTTGGAGGCGGCCAACATCAGCGCCAGGGGCAGAGACGGAAAAAGAGCAGCCGTGAAGCGGGACCCGCGGAGGCCCACCTCCACCTTCCGGGCTGAGAGGCCACACAGAAGAAGACAGCCCTCACCTGGAAAGGCTCAGCTGCCCCCTCCGAGGCTCGTGGGGGGGTGGCGCAGACGAGCCAGGGCATTGGCTCCATCGAGGCCAAGTGGAGGCTGCGACGGCAGGGCCCGTGGGGGGCGCCGTGCTTCTCCTGAGGAGGACCCCCCTTCTCCTCCTCCTCCTCCCCCCCAGCCACTCACCGCTTTCATGGCCGTGACCATGTTGTCGTATCTCTCCGCCTGCTCGGCCAGGCGGGCTCGCTGCAGCAGCTGCTCCCGGTCGCTCATGGCTGCTGCCTCCATCGTGGCGCTGGCAGGTCAGGAGGGCGAACAGACAGAGCCCCTCGGCACTCTCCCTCCCTCCCTCGAGTCCTCACAAGGCCAAGGGGAGCTGCACCTCAACAGCGGCTCCCTCCTACCTCAGGCCAGCCACAGAGCGTGCGAGCAGAATCAGCGAGAGCGCACCACTGTTCTTTCTCACATGCGCAAATGCGTCCCGGAAGGTCAGCCCGGAAGGCACATTTCTTTCATTGAAAAAATCCCGCGGCACACCTGACAATATCACTGGTGTGCCGCGGCACAGTGGTTGAAAAACACTGCTGTAGCTCATTATCTTTAATAAGAAGAGCAGGTCTACAAATGTTTGGTATTGCAAAATCAAAATCCACAAACAAAGTTATGGTCAATTAAATTAATCGTATGAAGCATGGTGCGATTAATTTACACAGAGGCTGTCCTTAACGTTTTTGTATATTTGTGCTGCCAGTACAAAAGCTTAAGGCAGCACATAGAGAAGGAAAGCAAATCATAAATACCTCAATAAAAAGATTTCAATCAGCCCAAAATAAAGGTAGCATTGACTGAACAATTCTTACTGATCACTTTACATCATGCCAGACTATTAAGTGGATTTCATCTACTTCCTGCTTACACTAGTACAGCTTTTCTCTTAGTCTCACTGCCACTACTATAGCATTATCCCAATTATCAGTCCTGACATTTTTGAATACAAGAATGGTAATTTGTAATAAAACTATAATAAAACAAAATGTTTGGTTAAAAACTGCTCTGAAAAAACTATAGCTAACTTAGAGGAGATCTCTAATATGAAAACTGAGAAAAAAATAAAATATCTGGGCATTTGGGTTTCAAATAGAAACAGCGCCTTAATTGAGAATAATTACAATAAGTTGTTAAAGGAAATTAAGAAGGACCTAGATAACTGGAAAAATCTACAATTATCTTTTTTGGGCCGAATTGCAGTGATAAAAATGAATATCTTGCCTAGATTTTTGTTTTTAGCTCAATCAATTCCAATACTAAAAAACAATAATATCTTTTTGGAATTAGACAAATTAACTAGAAAATTTATATGGTACCCAAAAAAGCCAAGGATAAAATTGAAATTACTTCAAGAAATAAAAGAGAGAGGGGGCTTTAATTTACCATCTTGGAAATTGTACTATCAGGCAGCATCTTTAACATGGATTAGAGATTGGGTGAAGCTCAAGGATACAAGAGGACTAGCACTTGAAGGACATGACTTAGTAATGGGTTGGCACGCATACCTATGGTATGAAAAAGATAAAGTACATTCTAACTTTAACCAACACTGGGTGAGAGGGGCGTTAATGAAGATATGGCAACAAATAAAAATCCTACATTTCCCCAAAGTGCCCTTATGGATATCTCCTTTGGAAGCTTTCATAAAACCCACATTGCTAAGCTGCTGTAAAAATATTAGTTATGAAAATATGTTAGATAGTACTAATCTAAAAAGTTTTGAAATATTAACACAGGAAGGGATCCAGTTATCTTGGTTAGAAAAACATCAATTAACATCTAGAATAAAGCTAGACAAAGAAATAGGTTTTTTAAATATTAGACCCGAAATTGAGAAGGCTTGGTTAACCACTAATGAAAAAAACATTCAAAAAATTTATAGAATCTTATTAAATGATGAAATGGGTGAGGAGGCAGTTAAAAAAGTGATGGTTAGCTGGATGGAGGATTTCGGCTATACGATAGACATAGATGAATGGTCAAAAACCTGGAAAACGCTAAAATTTACCACGGCGATAACATATAAGGAGAATCTATATAAGATGTTCCATAGATGGCATTGGTCACCGGATAGAATACATAGATGTTATGGAAATGTCTCTAACCTGTGTTGGAAGTGTGGCAAAAACGTTGGGTCATTCTATCATATGTGGTGGCGGTGTCAAAAGATACAGCTATATTGGAACAAGGTTAAAAAATTGATATCAGAAATGTTAAATATAGATTTACCATTTAAGCCGGAACTGTACCTCCTGAATATGCTACCAGAAGGACTCAAAAAGGAAGATCAAAAGTTAATAATCTACACTCTCACTGCGGCGAGAATCAGCTGGGCAAAACTATGGAAAGGAAAAGTGACTCCTTCCCCAGATGACATTGTGGAAAAACTAATGGAATTGGCAGAGTTGGATAGACTGAGCTGTCAAATACATGGAAAGAATGATATTCAATTCTTTAAAATATGGTCAAAATTCTATAAATGGAATGAAAGTAATGTATGCCTCCGAAACTGTAAATATTGTAAAATGTTGTATACTTTATTTTGTTGGAAAATTGATAAAAATATTTTTTAAAAAAAGGATGGTAATTTGGATTAGCCTACACTTAGTTTTCCAGCTATGGGATTGGTGAGTATTTATGACAATGCAAATCCATTCTCCGAGCTCCCCTTAATGGCAGTGGGCATTTAAAAGTGAGTTAGTGGGAGATGGAAACACTTAGTGCTTAGTCCTTAATAGGGATGGGCACAAACAGATAGATAAACCATGGTTCAAGCATGAACCAGGCCAGTTTGTGGCTCGTTTCAAAGCAGTTTATTTGGTCTCATTGTTCCTGAATTCAAAAATGAACCACCTTTTTTCCATGGAGGTTCATTTGGTTCATTTGAGCAGTTCATTCTCCAAACAGCCCGGTAGTGATTCAATCAATTTCTAGTTAACACTGGAAGTGGACTTGTGGAGATCCCTAGAAACACCCAAAGCAGTTGTCCATAGCTTGATTGGCAGCTCTGGGAGCTAATCACAGAGCTCCCATTCTGCTCTGTGAGAGCAGTTTGTATGTATGTAACACACCCCGACTCTTCTTCTTTCATGTTGCAGCAGGAAGAGACTGGAGTTAGTCATCAAGTGAGAGCGAGTTAGGAAGAATTGCTTGCTGTGTGGCTGAAGCTGAGCTTTCCTGGGGGGTACCTGCCCCCAGGTTTATAACTCAGACATCCCAAATCCAATCTTTGCCAAACTTGGAGGGTGAGTGGAACAAAGTCTGCTGAAGACTCCCTGTGAGTTTGGTGTCTCTAACTTATGAGGGAGCTGTTCTACCATCTCCCAAACTACTAAACCAAGAGAACCATGAACCACCACAAACTGCCATTTACCCGGTTCATGCCCAGGGCTCCGTTGGGGCCGGGGCGCGCCGGAGCGCCGCTCCGGGAGAGAGGAGGCCGGGGGGCGGGCACATAACAAAGCCCCGAACCCCAGCTCGCTTTCCCAGCCCACGCTTCGGCTGGGAAAGAAAGCCTCCTCTCCCGCTCACTCTTCCCGGGCCGGCGGCGAGCGCCGCCGGCCCGGGAGAAGCCCTCTCCCTCCCCACCCCCCCGCAGATGGTGTCCGGGCCGCGCGGCGAGCGCCGCCGGCCCGGGAGAAGCCCTCTCCCTCCCCACCCCCCAGCGGAACGTCCCCGGGCCGCGCGGCGAGCGCCGCCGGCCCGGGAGAAGCCCTCTCCCTCCCCACCCCCCCGCAGATGGTGTCCGGGCCGCGCGGCGAGCACCGCCGGCCCGGGAGAAGCCCTCTCCCTCCCCACCCCCCCGCAGATGGTGTCCGGGCCGCGCGGCGAGCGCCGCCGGCCCGGGAGAAGCCCTCTCCCTCCCCACCCCCCAGCAGAACGTCCCTGGGCCGCGCGGCGAGCGCCGCCGGCCCGGGAGAAGCCCTCTCCCTCCCCACCCCCCAGCAGAACGTTTCCGGGCCGCGCGGCGAGCGCCGCCGGCCCGGGAGAAGCCCTCTCCCTCCCCACCCCCCCGCAGATGGTGTCGGGCCGCGCGGCGAGCGCCGCCGGCCCGGGAGAAGCCCTCTCCCTCCCCACCCCCCAGCAGAACGTTACCGGGCCGCGCGGCGAGCGCCGCCGGCCCGGGAGAAGCCCTCTCCCTCCCCACCCCCCAGCAGAACATTACCGGGCCGCGCGGCGAGCGCCGCCGGCCCGGGAGAAGCCCTCTCCCTCCCCACCCCCCAGCAGAACGTCTCCGGGCCGCGTGGCGAGCGCCGCCGGCCTGGGAGAAGCCCTCTCCCTCCCCACCCCCCCGCAGAACGTAACCGGGCCGCGCGGCGAGCGCCGCCGGCCCGGGAGAAGCCCTCTCCCTCCCCACCCCCCAGCAGAACGTTTGTTGTGGCCTGTTCCTTTCACAGACCCCTGGAGTCGGCTTAGACTTTCTCCATCACCCCTCGAGGTAGTGTTTGTGGGGAATGCAGCTCCATCGCAAGCAAGAGGGGGGAGGGAGGGAAATGCTGGCCCCAGTGGGGGGGGGAGAAGCGCCCCTTCCTTCCTTTCTCTCTCTCTCTCCCCCACCTACCTACCTTCCTGTTCCTTCCTTTCCCTCCTTCCTTTCTTCTCTCTCTCTCTCCCCCCACCTACCTACCTACCTGTTCCTTCCTTTCCCCCTTCCCTCCCCTCTCCCTTCCTTCCTTCTCTCTCCCCCCACCTACCTACCTTACTGTTCCTTTCTTTCTTCCTTCCCCCCTTCCTCCCTCCTTCCTTCCTTTCTTCTCTCTCTCTCCCCCATCTACCTACCTACCTTCCTTCCTGTTCCCTTCCTTCCTGCCTTCCCCCTCCCTCCCTTCTTGCCTTCTGACACACTGCCCATGCATGACGTCAGGGATGTGTGGCATTTTGACACTTCCGGTGACGTCAGGGGGTGTGGCATATGCAAATAAGTTATGCTAATGAGCTCCTGCACCTCTTTTTTTACGAAAGGACCCCTGTTCATGCCTATCCCTAGTTCTTAGTACTGTGGTATCATTTCTCTGGTTGGTGAGAACAGAAGGAGAGCTGTTCATACTGTCCCTTTCAGCTTTTTAAAGGGCAGGTACAATGCTGTAAGTTAGGACAAAACAAATTGATTGAAGTCTGATATATAGGAGAAACAATCCAGTGAATAACAAATTGTTCCTCTAGGACAGGGGTGGGCAAACTGTGGCTCGGGAGCCGCATGTGGCTCTTTCACATATATTACATGGCTCCCAGCAGGGTGGCTGGGGAAGCTAAATATCATTAGCAAACAAATATCATTGGACAAATCAATATCTGCTTTTACCCCTTTTGTTATTATTTTTGGCAGTCTCATTTAATGTTAATAGAAAGCAAATTTGCTTATTTTCCAATAAAAGCAGGTAATATTTGTTCATGTCTTGTAGCTCTCAAACATCTGATATTTATTCTATGCAGCTCTTACGTTAAGCAAGTTTGGCCACCCCTGTTCTAGGTGGCTCTTACGCTGAGCAAGTTTGCCCATCCCTGCTCTAGGATGGGCATTGGTGTTTAAGCCATTCAGGAATGTTAGAACATGCCCCTCTTTGATTTTCAAGAGGAATACACAGTGTAAAAGGATTACAGTCTGACAAAACTGTGTAATAAACAACACTACAATCTAGAACAATAAATTTATAACAAATTCAAACTAGAACAATAAGGAAATTTAAAATAATGAATATCAATATTGAAGAAAAGTCCATATCCAAATTGGAATAAATAGGAAGTCACAAACAGGAACGAAGAATCCAGATAACACTCTGTTTTGAGGTCCTTCTTCAGAGTGACATACAAATTGCTTCTAATTGCACTGCATGCTTCCAAATAGCAATGCCATTCAAACTCATAGACAATAAGTCCTACTAATACATCTTAATGTTGGGCTACCAGTTTCCTTCCAATGGAGAATGAGCTTCACAATGAGGAACGACTGACAAGCCTTCATATTGGTAAATGGCTTCACACAGATTTGTATGTCAAATACTTTATTTTGAATTTTCATTTGGGATGTGGTTAGAAATATGTGAAAGTGATGTGTTTTTCACACAGATGGGAAACCAAGTGTGTAAACGGTTCCATTCAGTTTCTGGGACTATATGTATGGTTTCCATCACCTTATTGGGAACAAGAGGCAGTTCCAATTTTATGGTTAGCACACATAGCATGATTTTTTTTGTTTGGATAGTGAAGATAAGTTTAGGTACAGATGGATATGCTTTTTGGTTTATTGGGGTTCCATATGTTGTAATAGTGCAGTTCACAAACATTGGTAGTATTAGCGACTGATTTTCTCCTTTTGCACAATTATATGCTATCTGTATGCAGTTTCCATGAACATGTATTTTATATTCAGTGTATGCATATAATATATATCACATATAGTGTTTAATGCTGAAAAATTCATATATTTTATATGCGAAAGTGATGCAAGGAAATAGAAAATTGTGTGAAAATAAAGATTCACTGGTTTGATTTACGCAAAGGATATGCAAAATTGAAAGTGGGTTTTCAAGTCATTGCAGCAGGGAAAGGAGATCTGATGGCATCTCTAGTTAGATCTAGTCATGTTTATCTTCAAAAACAGATAGGCAATGGCTGATAGATGATATCACCAATACATTTGACCAGCATGTTAAGATATACCCTGAACTGAGATATATACCCTGGGCTGAATCAAGGCCGTACTGTATTTTCATAAGTACCTTCTATTTCTAGGTTAATTTGTTGCTTCTAGTATAGCAGAGCAAATGTATTAGTTTTTTTGTACACCTTCAAGCGACTCACAAGAACAAGATTTCTTTCCCCCTTCTATTATTTTTGCTCTTGAGTGGCTAGAAAGTCTTATGAGTTCTTTTTGATCCAATGTTAATTTTATAAATTGCATTCCTCTTTCCCATTTCCCATGAAAAAGGTATTCAACCCAATGAAGACTCTTAGAAAATTGTAATGGGGCCCTTGAATTCAGCCGTTGGGGAAGAAAAGCCATCTAATGGAAGCTGTGAAAATATCAAAGGTTTTATGCCTTTGAGGCAATTTTTATTCCACACACAGTAGAAAAAACTCCCTTATTACAGCGTATGAGTGTTTAAAATGGTTTCTCTTGTACAACCTACTGCTAAATGCTATGTATGGCATTGGGGAAGGGGTAGGGTTATTTGTTTGAAAGTCTCAGTGCTTTTATTTAGTCTGATGTTTTCAATCCTGTTCCATCTTAAAAGCTCAGATTTAGGACATTTTAATTGATATTACCTTTGATCTTTCTACAGTCTTTTCCTGGTCAAAGCCTTGAAAGTGAAGATTTTAACATACCTCCCATCACTCCTCCTTCATTACCTGAACATTCACTGGTACATTTGAATGACACAGAATCTGGTTATCCTTCTTTGTGTCACCCAGTCAACCATAATGGCCTGCTTCCTTTCCATCCACAAAACATGGATCTACCTGAAATCACAGTCTCCAATATGCTTGGACAAGATGGGACACTGCTTTCAAATTCACTCTCAGTGGTAAGCATTTTATATTTCTAGTCTATTTCAAAAGTCTGCTTCATGTACTCTTATGACAGCCTATATCTTTTGGTCTTTGGGATGTACTACTGTTCTGTGGTTCAGAAGTACAGCTTCTGTGGTTCCAAAAGTACAGCTTTTGGATTATATCTAACATCCAGTAAACCTGTGTTCACACAAAGTGAGTTCCTTCATTTTGACAAGGATATGGTCCTAAGCAGCGATCTTTTTCTGTATTTGCTTCATAGAGGACTTTTCTTCACATTGGAACATGTGTAAAACACAGACTCATTTTTCTTGCTTGTTATTTTTCTTGCTTATTATTCTTCTATGTGCTTTTCATTCTAGTGTTTCAGACTGTACATTTGAATTTTTTTTTATTGTGGGTCAGAGTTGTACCTAGGGTTGCCAGCCTCCAGGTGGGACCTGGGGATCTCCTGCTTTTATAACTGATCTCCAGATGACATAGATCAGCTCCCCTGGAGAAAATGGCTGCTTTGAAGGGTGGACTCTATGGCATTGTACCATGCTGAGGCAACTCCCCTCTTTCTCCTGGCTCCTGGCTCCTGGCTCCACCCCGAAAGTCTTCAGGTTTTCCAACCCGGACTTGGCAACCCTAGTTGTACCATAGACTTACTGTTCTCTTGGACTGACAACTGATTTCTAGTCATTCTGAGAACTGCTTAGACATCAGCTCAAGAATGAAGTAAATTATCCCAGCTTTACATAAAGGAAAGTGATCTGAATTACATGAAGGGACATAACAACCACTGTAAAAGTACCTGAAGGAGATAAGGGTAGCACTTGGCACTTCAATAAAGTGCTCCAGCAGTGTTTCATTGACTTGACCTCTTCTGTACTAAGGTTAGAGTTTGGAAGCTAAGTGTTCTCTCTTAAGTGCCGAAGTTTCATATCTGCCTCTTGCAAAGAAATGGGAACAAAAGAACTTTGAGCGCTTGTAGATTATCAAACTGAGCAACTCGGGGAAGAGAAAATAGCTAAAGGCCAAGTGCTATAACTAGACTTTTGGAGTCTTAAGGTACAACAGGAGAGAGAAACTCATAACTCAAGGGTGAAAAAAAGCCCTTGGAATATGTTGTCTGTTGAATGAGTTCCAGTTAGGTTTGATTTAAAATGAAGCAGAGCAATCTATTTGGGGCTGGCACATCTTTTTTTATTATTATTCAATCCAGCTCGGTCCTTTAAAAATAAAAGTGATAGCTTTTGCCTCAGTTTTCTTCTAAAGCACAAGCTTCTTTGTATTCAGTACCTAGCAGTGTGTTTTTCTGTAGTATTGAAGGAAGTTTAAAATCCCTGAGAGTGTCTCACTTAAAACATCAACTGCTTTTTTTCTTCTTTTGTCTTTTTTGCAAAGTACTATACTTGTTATCACTGCCCCATTACAAATGTGCATTAACTAACCCTTGCAACCCAAATTGTGGCTGATAGGTTCCACCAGGCATTTGATGCAAGCTGCATTCTCCTTTTTTTCCCCTCCCTCTCCTTTCTTTCCTCCTTTCTTTGTGTATGAGATGCGAGTATAGGGTGCAACAGCCCATAATTCTGTAAAGAGGGAAGAATAAATGAAAAGTACGTTATAAACAGCTGCATCCCCAGCTCCTTTACATATTGCAATGTGGACCCCTTCTTCCTATTTCATATGTGTTTGTGGTATAGTATCAAGGCTACAGGCACAGTACAATATAGAAAAGATACAACCAATAAAGGCTTGAAATTATTGCTTTCTCAAAGTAAGTGCATACTAGATTATGACCTCTGTATATAAGAAGAACATGGCATTCACATATATATTCTCTTTGTTCAATAGAGCCTGTGAAGTATGCTCCTGTAAAGTTATCATATGAACTGCTTTCTTTAAACAGTGTTCAGTGCGCTTAAGCTAGTGAGAGGGAGCCTTAATGTGCTTTTAATATAATATTTTTATGTTACTTATCCTATTGTCAAATTCATCAAAGCTGCAATTGCAATTGTTCTGCCGGGTATTGTATATCCCGGAGAATGAAGTCTCTGTAGTTTTCAGCTAGAACAGCGGTTCTCAACCTTGGGGTCGGGACCCCATTTGGGGTCGAACAACCATTTCACTGGGGTCGCCGGCTGGCATCCGAGCCCCTCGCCTTCCCACCCCTCCCTCACCAAAAGCCCTGCTCCGCTCACCCAGAAGTCCGAGCAGAGCACGCCGTAGCTTTCCTATAGAGTGGGGGAGGGCGGGGTTTCAGAGTCCTCTATCTAAAAGTTTTGCTCCTCCAGGTTGCACAACTTCTGCGTCTTCTGGTAAGTTTTTGTGTTGTAAATGTAGAAATCCTTGGGGAACAGGGTGAGATCCCTCCTCCGGTGGCCACCACCCCCCTCTTTTATTTTGAACACCAAAGTAGAAAGAAAGGTGGAGTGTGTGTGTATGTGTGTGTGTGTGTGTGTATGGACAGAGAGAGAAAGAGAGAGGAGTAGAAAAAACTGTGGATTAAAAACAATATATATCTTTAATCAGGCTTCTTACTATTTTCAGTGCCCAAAAAGTTGAAGCAAAAATGTGGCTTCCATTTCCCCCTCCTGCTCCAACAGCAAAGTTTGATTCCAACCCAGCTCTCCTCTCCACTCCCCCACCCCCAGTCCTTTTTGAATTTCTCCAGGTTTTCCGTTCTTTGTTACTTCTTAGCTTTTATTTTTAAAAAGAAAGAAATCAATTTTTTTTCTGTTTCTGACTGCTCATGCCAGAAAGAGATGTACTAAAAGGAAGGCAGGATTGCCCATTGGAAACAATGGGAAACACTTGAAGGCCTATTGGAAATAATGGGAGCCAGGAATGCCAATTGATTTGCATGGGCTCCACTGAAATACATTACAGTACAAGTAGAGTTGTAAAGAAAATGTGGAATGGATTTTCCACTAGGGTCTCTGGGCCCATATAGACTACTCTGGGACTGGAATGACAGGTCCCAGCTTGGAATAATAGCCCCAGGGGGTAGCAGAAGCCTTCTGGGACTGGAATGACAGGCCTCAGAGTGGAATGACAGCCACTGGGGGTAGCAGGAGTGTTCTGGGAATGGAATGACAGCCCCCAGAGTGGAATGACAGCCACTGGGGGTAGCAGGAGAGTTCTGTGACTAGAATGAGAGACCATGGAGTGGAATGACAGCCACTGGGGGTAGCAGGACTGTTCTGTGACTAGAACAAGAGACCATGAGAGTGGAATGACAGCTCTTGGGGGCAGCAGGAGTATTCTGGGAATGGAATGACAGGCTCCAGAGTGGAATGACAGCCCCTGGGGGCAGCAGGAGTATTCTGTGACTAGAATGAGAGACCACGAGAGTGGAATGACAGCCACTGGGGGTAGCAGGAGAGCCCCGGAAAGGCGGCAAAAGCCGCCCCCCCACCTACCTTCCTTCCCCCCCTCCCCCCTTTCTCTCTGTCTCTCTCTTCTCCCTTTATCTCTCTCTCTCTCTTCCCCCTTTCTCTCTCTCTCTCTCCCACTCTCTCTCTTCCCCCTTTCTCTCTCTCTCTCCCCCCTACCTGCAACAGCCTCTCCCCCCCGCTATCTTCATTTTCTCATGGCATCTTCTGTTGAAGAAAAGTAAGTCTGAAGCCTGAGTGTTTGTTGTGTCTTGTTGGGAATAGCTTGCAAATATATGTGTGTCTAAAGTCTGTATTAAAGTTGTTTGGTGCTAACTGCCATGCAAGAGAAAACATCTGAAAAAGTAGCTTCATTGTTGTGTGTGTTGGCAGAATTTTATGGTTGGGGGTCACCACAACATGAGGAACTGTATTAAAGGGTCGCAGCATTAGAAAGGTTAAGAACCACTGAGCTAGAATGTCTGCCAGTTAAGAACCAACTTTGGCATCCATTGGTGTGGATTAGCCCCCTAGAAATATAGGCTGCTCCGTTCCATTCCACCTTCTAAACAGTACTGCTGTTGCTAATATTTCCTCTCTACCCCCCTACCCCCAAATCTGGAAGTTACTCTTGCTCCTGTACAGGGGTCATTTCATAGAAAAAGAGGTGCAGGAGCTCATTAGCATAACACATTAGCATAATTTATTTGCATATGCTACACCACCTGACATCACTGGAAGTATGTCAGAAGGCAAGAAAGAAAGGAGAGAGAGAGAGAGGAAGGAAGGAGGGAGGGAGGGAGGGAGGGAAGGAAGGAAGGAAGGGAGGGAGGGAGGGAGGAAGGAAGGAAGGAAGGAAGGAAGGAAGGAAGGAAGGAAGGAAGGAAGGAAGGAAGGAAGGAAGGAAAAAAGAGCTGGCAGAGAGAGGACAGCTACTAATCCAAGCCTCAGAAATACCACTATTCTGGGAGAATAGCTTCAGTGGTGGCTGAAACCTTCAGAAGGCTGGTCGGAGGAATAAGGACCTTTCCAGGGGATGGGGTCATTTTGCTGCAGCCATGACACAAGCAGGCATTCCCCGTGGGGGGGGGGGGGCTGGCACCAACTCCCGGAGCTGAGCTCCCCTGAGCTCCTGCTCGAAATGACCCCTGCTCCTGTACATTCACAGCAGGCGCTACAATAAGTACTGCACAGAAGAGTCAGTCATGTCTCACCTAAGCACAGCCTTCTTTTCCCATTAGAAGACTCAACATGGATGGTGTTGGCTATAAGGTTGTAGAACTAATAAATGCTTGTAGGCAGGGGTACCAAGAGTAAGAGAGGCTACTAGCAGCTGACTACTATATAGATCTTTTACCCCGTGTCTTCCTCACATCCCTACCTGAACCCATTTTTTTCTGCCACCCATTCAATAACTTATGTACTGTCGGTGTTCTGTTCCAAACCCCTCCCGTACATCTCAGATTTTTTGCTCTTGTACAAAACTTACCCTCATCATCCTGACCTAACTCCTGAATCTTATCACCTTTCTTTTCCTGCAGGCCATCTGATTCCTCTTTTCTCCTTTTTCTTTATGGAGCCTGAGATAGCAATTCCAAAGCTACTCAATATAGCACTTATTGGAAAGTATTAAGAAAAGACTGCATTCATTGATGTTGGTTATTTGTCAAAGTAAGAAGCCAAGACTAACATTTTTACATTTTAAAAAAATCTGTTAGATGTCTGTTATATGCATGGCCATTAAAATAGAGTACACCGTCTTAAACATTATGGCATATTTTGGAAAATAGAGAAAGAAAAGATAAGGTGGATTTCACTCAGTCTGAGTGCTTTAAATTTTAAACTGTGAAGTTAAAAGTACGAAAGACACTAAAAGTCTGTAAAAGTGATGGATTTATTTTTTCAATGCTTTTTTTTTGTACTGGCCACAAAAGCTACATAATGTGGGTTTATTATCTCTTTTAGCATATATTCAAAGCACACTCTGAATTCTAAGGGCTACTGAACAAGTGTTTTGACAGTGATTGTGTCAGTAGGTAGAGTGCAGGACACAGGAGACTAAAGCAAAAATGTTTCTTTAGGTCTGAAGGAAATATAGCATATCAGTAAATTCAGATGCATTACAGCAGCATTTCTAAACTGCTGCAATTATGGATGAGTCTACCAGCATCTTGAAAAATGCCATCTTCAGAGCTAAACAGGAAATATGATTAGAGGCCATTGTTGTTGCTAATTTTGAACTCTGTTCACAGTCTTGTATTTCATTTTACATAATGCATTCAATATATTAGAGTGTTTGTGAGCAAAGGTCTGTAGGACATGAAAGTGTGGGTGCTATTGTCTAATTATTAATACAGAATATTAGAAATATTCATTTAAAAATAAAATGGATCTTGCTCATATCTATATTAGGAGATCATTCTTGAGATATTCTTCTAACACATGGTACCAAATAAGGGTTGTGAATAATTAACTAACATTAAGTACCACTGGATCAACCCAAGTGTAGTTAGCTGTTATTTTTATAAGAGAGCTCATGAGAGAGTACTTTACACCAAACAGTGAAGGAAATGGAACACCTACTCTACTTTCTGATTCTATACCTTGTAACATAAAACTGTTTCTTGTCTGAAAATTGATAGTTGCTAGTAAATCTTATGAGAGGAATTGCTGCTGAATTGCAACTGTTACTGCACTTTTGACCCTTGTCCAGTTTTACATGTAGAGCTTTATTCCACATAAGTTTTATTTTCTGAATGACAGTTTCCAGGTGCCACATCAGAAGCTGCCTCACAATCCCACCTTTTGCTGTGCAAAATCAGATTTTAATATGGTACCTGCTAATGAATAATGTATGAGGCTCCATCTCATAGAAAAGGTCACTATATATACTTTAATGCAATATTTATTTGCATTAAAGAGCCAGTTTGGTATAGTGGTTAGGAGCGTGGACTTTAATTTGGTAAAACTGGGTTTGATTCCTCACTCCTCCATTAGGGTTGCCAGCCTCCAGGTGGGGCCTGGGGATCTCCTGCTTTTACAACTGATCTCCAGCTGACAGAGATCAGTTCCCCTGGAGAAAATGGCTGCATTGGAGGGTGAACTCTATGGCATTGTACCCTGCTGAGGCCCCTCCCCTCCCCAAACCCCGCCCTCTCCTGGCTCCTCCCCCAAAGTCCCCAGGTATTTTCCAACCCAGACTTGGCAACCCTATCCTCCATGCAGCTTCTAGCATGACCTTGGGTCAGTCACAGTTCTCTCAGAGCTGTTCTGTAAAGAGCAGTTCTTGAAAGAGCTCTCTCAGCCCCACCTACCCCACAGTGTTGTGGGGAGAGGAAGGGAAAGGAGATAGTAAGCTGCTCTGAGACTTCAAGTGAAGGGCAGGGTATAAATCCAATCTCCTCTTCTTCTCTTATTCTGTTTTTGTTAACTTAAAATAAAAAGGTCAAGGATGGGAAAATATATTTTGAATGTAAAATACTATGCATAAAAAATAAATAGGTCCTTAGGTATATGCATCAGCAGGACACAGATATAAGTAACAAATACTGGTTTGTGTATAAGCCTGGACTTGCCTGCTCCTTGCTGCTGTTTGTTTTCTAGCAAGAATGACACCTTAGCTTTAATGCCAGCTCAGTAGCTGCAAAGGACACTATTATTCAATGAGCAGTGAATTACAACAAAACCACAGTTCATACTAACAGTGGGAATAAACCAACAGCAAAATGGAGTTTTAAATACTTGCCTTGTGCCAACCAACAAACTTCAATCTTTTAGACTATTTCACTTCTGACATCACAACTATCCAGGAGTTGATCAAACCATAGTTTATAGTTAGGCCATGATTTACTGTGGTATCTTAACTGTGTGGGATGTGATAGAGGTTTATAAAATTATATATGTGATGGACTAGTAGATAAAGATAAGGTTTTCTCTTCTCCGATAAGATTAGCATTGTGAATGTTGTGATGGTCACAAGCATGGATTGCTTTAAAAAGGGATAGACAGATGAATGGAGGATAGGTCCATCAATGTCTTACTAGCCAAGATGACTAAAGGGGAGCTCCATATTTAGAGGCAACAAATTCCAGGGCTAAGAGGTAACATCAGAAGAAGGCCTTGACCTCTGTGCCCTGTTTGTTGGCCCTTCAGGTTAACTAGCTGGCCACTATGTGAAAGAGGTACTAGTCAAGATGCACCACTAGTCTGTTCTTCTACTCTAATGACTATTCCACCTTTCTACCCTAGTTAGTACTTGAATGGGAGACCATCAGGGATGTCCAGGGTAGCTACACAGAGACAGGCAATGGCAAACCATCTCTGTTTGTCTATTACCTTGAAAAATCTATGGGGACACAATAAATCAACAGTGACATGATGGCACTTTCCATCACCAATTTCTCAGTAAAGATATCACAAAAAAGTTCATCTGATGTAATTCCAATTGGAACCACATACCCCAACCCAGATCCTGCATACCAGAAAGAGTATAGCATCCCTGAGACAACATTCTAGAAAAATGAACTTATTTATACAAGTCATAAGAGATCAAAGTCAACCTGCCCCCAAAATCCAACCAATAACACCCCCCCATCCAACCTTTAATAATCTAAAAAACTAAGCCGCCTCCCCAAAATACATCATATTTGTAGCAAATGTGAATATACAGTAATGGAGAAAGTTAGGAAGAATATTTAGGAGCAAAATTGCTATTATGTTTGTAAGAACATCTGTTTTCTCCCCAGAGCTTACAGACAAATAAATAAGATTACATTTTAAAAATGCCTGGTGTTAATAAAAGATGGTGTTTTGTTCTTTTCTTAAGAGATATTTTGTGGAGATTAAGAGAAAAGCGAAGCCAAGCATTGATAAAAATGTTGGTGTAGATATAATTAGATCCATTTTAGGACCAAAAGTTTTACACAACATCTGACAGAGGGATACACAATAATTATAGTTTGATGACAAGCTGCAGAGAGTTTCTTTTTTAATGTTACAGCTTTAGAAATCAAACTGTAAATAAATATGCTATTTGACAGATTGTAATTGCCATCAGTAGGACTTTTTTCATTTAATCAGGTTACAGTTAAACATTTTATAATGTGACGTCGAACTCTATTAAAATTCTCCAACAAATGTTAATTTGCATTTGATGCTTCTGCAACCCTTTTCTATTTGCAGTGATGTTTTTTGTTGTGACCTTCCACTAGCTGGGTCTCTATAACTGTTCTTTTTGTTCTTTGATAAATAATATTGAGGATCCACTCTCTGTGCCTTAATATGCACTTGAAAATATCACATGCCTACATGAAATCCTTTTGACCCATACACTAGAAAATGCAAAGTAAACCCAATGAAACACTGAATTCTCTTGATATGTCTTGGATTTTTCTTGCAAAGGTAGGTTCCATCCAATTGGCATTTAATCTGTTTTACTCAAGACTAATGAGATCTTTTTCCCCTTTTAAACAGAACAAAGGCAGTTTAATCAGGGCTAACTGAGGAAATAATATCATTTACAGAATAACATTCTGAACATATATTTATATTAATGCAAAGTCCATGTAGGGGTTGGAGTGTTGGGTAAAGACTGAATGTCCATGCTCAGTTCCTCATGAATGTCACTGGGTGACCTTGGACCAGTCACACTCTCACAACCTGATCTACTTCACAGGTTGTTGATTCTCACAAGAAGGGAGAATTGTGTCTGCCAACTCTGAGCTTCTTAGAAGAAGGGAAAGAGAACAGATCAAAACAGATTTTTTGTTTGTTTATTTAGGTAAATTTTAACACCTCCCAGGGAGGCTTACAACATAGATTAAAAATTAAAAGCACAAAAACATTATAATAGTTAATAATTTTTTTTAAAAAGACCCAACTAACATTAGTTGAAAAACAAATAATAGCTGCAGTGAGCAGAGTTTTCAAGGAATTTGGTGAACTTATTCTCAAGTACATTTTTCTTCAAGACAAAAGAAGGCCCGGCAAGTCTTTAATATTTTTTGAGTTGTATGTCAGTTCTCATGTTTTTCTTAACAGAGAGAATTGTTGTTGTACCATAGTTCTGTTCTGTATTCTTTCTCCTAAGAACATCTTTGGAGGCCTGATTTGAGTGTCCTTGCCACCTGAGGCTGGACTGGTGGCAACCCAGGTACGGGCCTTCTTGGTCATGGTATCAAAACTCTGGGACCCTTCCCCATGGTGATTTGTCTGTCTCCCTCTACAGTTGTCTTCCACCAGCAGATGAAGACTTTTTTGTTCTGTTTGGCATACCCCCGATACCTGTTATTGGCCTCCTTCCTGGTTTTTGGTGTTATGTCTATTTATATGTCTTTATGTATTGTATATATACTTTATTTTAATTTTTTTAAATATTGAAATGTTTTCATTTTTGATGTTTTCTGCCTTGGGGGACCTATTTATGTGGAAAGTTAAAATAAAAAGTTTTAAATAAATAAATAGATATACAAAACTACTTCTGTATGTGTTTAGACAGTACCAGATAGAAATTATATATTTGCCATCTTATTTTTGGATTGCAAAAGATCTTTGTTTGGGAGAATGAGAGATGTTTAATATATACTTTCCTATGAGAAATAAGCCCTGACCTAGATGGTTCAGGATAGCCTGATCTCATCAGATCCCAGAAACTAAGCAGGGTTGGCCTCCTTGGATGGTGTTGTAGCCTTGGAGACTCAGAGGAACCTCCCCATTCAGAAGCACTAAGCCTCTGAATCCCAGAGCCAGAAGGCAACATCAGGGGAAGGCCTCACCCTCTTTGCACTATTGTTGGCTATCCAGAGGAACTGGTTGTCTGCTGTGAGAGACAGGATGTAGGACTAGATGGACCATTGGTCTGATCCAGGTGGCTCGTCTCATGTCTTTATGAGGCCACCAACGAAGTGCAGGGTTGCTGTGTTGAGGCAGGCAATGGCAAACCACCTCTAAAGTCTCTTGCCTTAAAAACCCTATGATAGGGTTGCCATAAGTCAGCTGTGACTTAACATCATGTTACACTCACTCACATGAGAAATAAAAACAAATTCATTATGGCAGTACAGTCTCCTCTCTTCACTTCTGTCTTATGTGTCCTTGCAAGAATAATTGGAGGGAAATCAAAGTTATGCTTACGTAAGCTTGCTACTTAAGCTAAGAATACCTATCGATGAATAGTAGGGTTTCCGTGCCCCCCCCCGGTAGGAGATCGGGGGGTAGGGTTGCCAGATCCAGGTTGGGCAACTCCTTATTTTGGGGATGGAGTCTGGAGAACACAGGGATGCTAGTGGACTACAATGCCACAGAGTCCACCCTCCAAACCATCAAGGGGAACTAATCCCTGTAGTTCCAAGGGATCCCCAGGTCCCACTGGGAGGCTGGCATTCTTAAGGAATAGACAGAGTAGAACAGGGCCAGTGAGACTGGTTGAATTATAACAGTTTAACTGGTCTGTTACTGCAGTTTAACCAAGGTTCTTTATATTTTAATGTAGCAGACTTTGGCAAGATTATATAAATTGCTTGGACACAAGACTAATTTAGTAATTTAGTACTGGGTACTCCTCTGATGTCCCTTCATTGACGCATCTGCTTACAAGAAAGGGGTATATTTGGTAATTTAGGGCATCAGTTAGTACTTTTTCTGAAGCTGAAAAAGGAAGGCCAGGCTGAATCCAGTGATCTCCTGAACAAAACTACAAAAATCTAATAATAATAATATCAGAATATAATAACAAACTCCTGTTATTGTACTGCACTCTTTTCTTATATTAGCCTGTGTTGCCTAATCTTAGCTCAGCGGGGACATACCTAGTTGTATATTAGATTATCATATTTATTCATCTCCTGAATTTTCCTGTCTGGCATAATACCCATGTGTGGATCCATCCTATGATCTTAAAGCATACATACATCAAATGTGCACACACATACCGCTTGGTTTAAGTTGATTCCACCCAGAGTGGAAATATATACATGTGTTTCCATCTTTTTCCTGGTTTATTTGAAAACAGACATTGCCCGACTTCTGTCATTTTCTGTATTTTCTTCTCTTCAAGACATCTTTAAATGTCTTAGTCTTTCATTCCCTTAGTCTTTCTCAATGTTCCTGCTCCTTTCTTTTTCCTGTGTTTGTTATATGGGAAGCTGCTGTGTAGGTCGTTATTCAGTTCTTTGGATCCTGGATATCAGCTTTATTTCAGTTATTTCAAATCAGATTTTGATTCTTGCTGAACAGATGGAGAGTGGAGGGTGAGAACAGGCCTGCCAACCACCCCACTTTGGCAGATTCATGATTGTAAACTTTATTTAAATATATAGCACAAACTTGAATTCATAGCAGTGGTGAACATCTTCAAGTTTTTGCTTTTAGCATGCATAATAACTATTGACTATGATGATTAAAATGAAAGCAGGTATTGAATTCATGTTGCCCTGGTTTCTGTTTCTTTACTTTCGTCATTGCTAGAGTTTTGTGTAGGTCCAATACAATGCATTACTCCAGGGTAACTGGTTCACTTGGCTGAGAAGGGATTTGTAATGAAGTGTCAGAGGTCCAGGTTGAAGACTCTGCCCACTGGAGTATGCTGGCTTCCAGTGAAATTATTTTGGGTGTGCTTATGGACATGATGTGACCTATCCATGCCTCCATTATCATATTACTAATTCAGGAGCTGCAAAGCTGAGTATTAAATGCTATTCCTTTTCTAGTTCCATTATGATCCAATGTCCAGTTAAACCAGAGTTTAATCTGAACTACTAGTCTGTGCATTTAATTAGTTAAAAAACAACAACAGTAGTTCCCGTCATTTCACAGGTGCTTTGCCATACAAGGGGTGGTGGTGGAAGCTGTTGTTTAAGAAACAAAATCCAAGGTACCCCTATGTGCACAGAACTTAGATTTTCATATCCTGATCTTTGCACTTAAGAGACTTTGAGTTAATATGGTACTTAAGAGACTTTGAGTTAATATGGTACTGACATGGTCATTCATAGGCATAGAAAATTGTCATTTAGCACTTATTTAAGTACAAAACATTAAAATTAAAAATTTCCTGCAGTTTTCTGTAATGTACTCAGTTGCACTGAGCTGTACCCATCTTGGCAATAATGGAGAGACACAAGAAGAAAGAAAAATGGACAAAATAGTTGGGCAACAAAGGTTTCTTCTTTCATGTTTCATTTTTTTCTGGTATCATAATAAATCCCAAACCTCTTAGATTGCTTGAAGTTTATGTTATATGATCCTTATTGGAAATTTGAAAACCTTCTCTTAGATTTGTTTTCTTTTTTTCCTTTTGGGCTTATTTACTGCCTTTAGTAGTAGAAAAGTCCTATTTCAATCATGTTTGAAATAACTCATTTTAGACAAGTACGTGCTGCTCTGCTTACAAAACATATATGAGTGGAATATGCAATTACCACAACTCAGTTGCCTGCCACAGAAACATTTCAGCATTATAGCATTACAAAAATAGAATGACATGCATAATGAAAGATTTCAAGATTCACCCAAGGCATTTATTCTCTTCACCTTAATGTTCTCAGCAGAAGCAGAGTATCCATTAAAAGGTACTATGAATTATGGTTGCCTAGCAACTGGAAGGAGCTTGTAACAGCACCACAGAATGAAATGGCTGGTTGATAAAATGAATTTTCTCTGAGCATTAGCCTGTTGAAACTGCCTTTTCTTGTGGAACATAAAGTGCATTTATTTGTCTCATGCATTTTTTATTAGAAAATTATTTGAGTTCCAGAGACTTGAATCGGTTTGCTACAGGAGATATTTGATTTTAATGTGCTGTACTAAAATAAGTGATAAAAGACATTTTCTTCAAAGTAAAAACACCACACAATTCTAGGTAGCTCCTTTGAAGTAAGAAAAAATAAAATCTCATGATCAGACATGTCATTACTTATTTCTAATTAAGAGTGACATTAGGTAGCACTGAAGGTGAACTTCTAGTTTGGGGTAGAGAGCAAAGTTGAATGTTAAGTCACTCTGTGACAGACATGAATGTTGGTTGTTTGACATAAGGAAAATCTGATTTTACTTTAAGTTATATGGTACATTAGTCTCTGTGAAGGCCCAGACACAGCCATGCCTATTAATCATTCTCTACTGTTTACTTTTGTGCTGAAAGCCTGTTTTTAGTTTTCAGCAGCATAGTAGGAGAAAGAGAGACAAAGTGTGTGTTCGTGTGTGTGTATTATATAATCACCAACATCTGGCATGCTTTGTTTCAATTGCATCTGCTAAATCATAGCATGTAAAGTATTGATTTTGGGCAGTTTCCTACTAAAAGCTGTAATGGGATATGTATAAATGTAATCTATAACTAGCCCCCCCCCCCCCCCCCAATTACTGCCTTATCCAGTAGTCTGGCTCTGTCTGCCCTGGCAGCAGGAGCAATGCAAAAGCTATACAAAGGAATCCTGTATGGGGCAAGTGCCTTTGAATAGATATGATGTAAGCAAAACACCCTTGCTTCAGTTCCTGCTGGTGCAATGCTGTTCCTGCAGCAGAAATTTGAGAGTGCTCTGGCGAACCTTAGGGTGGGGCACAAGGAAACAGAACAGCTTCACTCCTCCCTCTTTTCCCTGTTTTTGCCATTAACTCACAGCTGACTTATGGTGACCCTGTAGAGTTTTCAAGGCAAGAGATGTTCAGAGGTAGTTTGCCATAACCTGCCTCCATGTCACAACCCTGGTGTTCCTTGGTGGTCTCCCATCCAAATACTAGCCAAGGCGGCCCCTGCTTAGCTTCTGAAATTTTATGAGATCGAGCTAGCATGGACTATCCAGGTCACTATCCTTACCTGCATCCTTAAAATCCCTCCTAACTCTGAAGGGACTAAAATTTAGGATTACACCCTGCATATGTATGGAGCACACAGATTTTGGTACCCATTAAAGACTGGTACCCATTAAATACTAGTATCCATTAAAGTTTTCATGGAGACTGTTGCTAATGGTGAATATGTAGAACTAAGAAGAAGATATTCAGACTTAGGGAAAACCCAAGACGTGTATGGTACCTTAAAGACAAACACGTTTATCACAGCATAGACTGTCAAGGGTTTGAATCCACTCCATTTGATGCAGTAAAAAAATGCGTATTTACTGCATCTGTCATAGTGAGCTCAATCACGAAAGCTTATGCTGCAGTAAGCAGGTCAGTCTTTAAGATGCCATAGGACTGTTCTTTGGTTTTTGCTGCAGTGCAGTAGCATGGCTGTCCAATGGAATTTATTTATATACTTAGGAAATGCTTATGCCAAACATGAAAAGTTAGAATACTTCATCTAAGCAGCTAGATTCGTGTCCAGTAAGCACCTTAGAGACTAATGAGGGAGAATCAATGCTCTCTTCTTCAGATACAAGTTGGAATGGAGATCTGAGTCCTTATACCCCATTCAGAAGGCAGGAGGGCTCTTGCAGAGAAGAAACTCAGGATGCAGAGATGCAATGCACATTGAACATAAGAGAAGCCAATGTTGGATCAGGCCAATGGCCCTTCCAGTCCAACATTCTGTCACAAAGTGGCCAAAAATACCAGGTGCTATCAGGAGGTCCACCAGTGGGGCCAGGACACTAGAAGACCTCCCACTGTTGCCCCCCAAGCACCAAGAATACAGAGTTCCTTTGTTGCAAAACCCCTCCCATCTTCTGATGGGGATATAAGGGCCGAGGACAGACTGGCAATCTAAAGCAGGGCAGGCACGCTTTGGAAACGGAAGAAAGGAGCACGTTCAGACATGCGCATCTGTCCGTCGGCTCCGTTTCGTACTTACCCGTCTCCCAGTCGCTTTCCTTCCGCTTTACCAGGACACCGGGTAAAACCGGTGTTCAGGGGCCGTCCTCCGCATGCCTCCCGCTTCCAAACAGTGTGAACCATCAAAGGGGGGGAAAAAAAAAAGCGCAGCGGCGCGCACGAGCCGCACGCGCTGGCTACGCGGCAGTCTGAACGCTCCGTATCGCCGCTGGTCCGCATTGCTCTGGCCAGTGTGAACGGCCAGCTCCGTGGGGTTTTTCCCCCGCACCAGTTCCCTCCACTTTGCCTCCGCTTTAGATTGCCAGTCTGCCCTCAGCCAAGGACTCCGAGTTCTCCATTGTAACTTGTATATGATAAAGGGAGCATTAGCTCTCAAAAGCTTATGCCCCAAAAATCCTTTTGGTCTTTAAGGGTCTACTGGACTGAAATCTAGCTGTTCTACTGCAGACCAGTACAGCTACTCTATGAAACTATTTTAATCTAAGCAAAAGCTTACTGATTAACAATAATTAATATTATAAAATTTCATTTAACTGTCGTGATACTTGTTAACACCTTGGAGATCTTATTTTTAATTTGAATATATGATATCTTGGAAATAGGCTAGATGTATGTCATCATATATGTAATTAACAAGTCATTATAATGAGTCACATATAAAATATCTGTGTTTAGTACTAACCCTCTATTAACTTTGCGGGCCAATGCAAGAGGAGTGATACTGAATCCAAGCAAGTATTCCATCTGAACAGACAAAGTATTGCATTAATATTTAAGGTGTTGCAGATATATTATTCTGTCAGCTCTAGTTTATTAATAATGCTGTTTCTAGATGAAATTATTTCACACTAATTTGCTGCTTCATTGTTTTTTCTCACAGTAAGACAGATGTTTGTAACATTTCTTCTGAAGATTCCAATGCTTCGGTAACCATAACATTATTTATTACATGACATGTTTACTGCATTATTTAATCTTATTCAGGGAAACATGTTTTTGTATGGAGAAACCTGTATTTGTATGGCAATACTGTGTATGTATTTGAATACACAAAATAATCAGCTTGGGGTTTTAAAATATAATGGTGAATTTGAAGGTATATAATAAAGATTGCAACCCTAGTTTACCTATAGCAGCGGTTCTCAACCTGTGGGTCGGGACCCCTTTTGAGGTCAAACGACCATTTCACAGGGGTTGCTGGCTGGTGTCCGAGCCTGCCCCGCCCCTCCCCGCCGGCAGGAAAGGGCCGATCGAGATCTGGCCTCCCGGCTCTTTGCCCTCAAAGGGAGGTTTCCCTTTAAGAGCAAAGAGCAGGAGTTGGTTGGGGCCAGAGCCCCACCCCCTGCTTCCAGCAGCCCTTCCAGCAGGGGCCACAAGGAGGAAGAAGCCAGCAGGTAAGTCAATGGCTGCTTCCCCCTCCCCGCCGCCACCTTTAGGGCGCTCCACTGTTGCCTTCCCTGGGCTCCACACCAAAGCGTAGAGCCCAGGAAAGGCAGCAAAAGCCGCCCCCTGCCGCTTTCCCTAGCCTTCGCGCCAAAGCGCAGAACCCAGGAAAGGTGGCAAAAGCCCCCCCCATCTACCTACCTTCCTTCCCCCCTCTCTCTCCCCCCATTTTTTTCTCTCTCTCTCTTCCCCCTTTCGCTCTCTCTCTCTTCCACATTTCTCTCTCTCCCCCTCTCTCTTCCTCTTTCTCTCTCTCTTCCCCCCTCTCTTCCCCCTTTCTCTCTCTCTCTCTCTCCCCCTCTACCTTTCTCTCTCTCTCTCTCTCTCTCCCCCCCTATCTGCAACAGCCTCTCCCCCCCCACCTACCTTCATTTTCTCATGGCATCTTCTGTTGAAGAAAAGTAAGTCTGAAGCCTGAGTGTTTGTTGTGTCTTGTTGCAAATATATGTGTGTCTAAAGTCTGTATTAAAGTTGCTTGGTGCTAACTGCCATGCAAGAGAAAACATCTGAAAAAGTAGCTTCATTGTTGTGTGTGTTGGCAGAATTTTATGGTTGGGGGTCACCACAACATGAGGAACTGTATTAAAGGGTTGCGGCATTAGAAAGGTTGAGAACCACTGACCTATAGTATTTCAGAGGATGGATTGATCTCATATACAGATATATGGAGTTTTATTACTGTTCATGTCTTATGTATGGGATGGCCCATGCTAGTTGATCTCATTACACCTTGTCTGCCAAACAGAACAAAAGAAGAGCCCTGCTGGATCAGACCTGTAGTCCAGCATTCTGGACATTCTGATCCTTAATGTAAGACCCAGTCATTTTAGTGGAATGAGACCCTTCAGTTCAGTTAGCCTTTATTGGCATATAACACCACTGTAAACATTAATATAAATAGGTTCTAATTTCTGGGAACCTTCAGGCTGATTTGAAGACCACAGTCCAAAGCCACAATACAAGTGTTGCAATCTGTGCACAGATCTTCACACAAAGGATGAGCTTTGTATTGTTTTCTATTATTTTCTATTGTTCAAATTGATGCCCTTTCTACATCTAAGGGCATCACAGACCTGTTATTGCTCAATCTCAGGTGGCTGAACGCCACTTGGCTTTTCTTTCCATGTATATCCCACTTGTGAGATCTTCCCAGTTAACTTGGGAAATTTCTAAAATGAATTTCAAAACTAATTCATAGATTTCTTGTGCTATCATTTAATCAATCCACATGTGCATTAAAGCAGATGGATATCCTATTTTTTAAGACACCAACTGAAAACTTGGCAAACTACAAAACACGCCACTCTGCATTAAGCTCAGAAATCAAAATAAAGAAAGAATGATTGCTAACACACATCAGTGCCACTCCACAAAAAACACATTATTTGGAATTCTAGTTTTTGAAGAGGAATGGAGACAGAAGATTTCATAAGAAACATGTATGTACACAGTGCTGGCCACCAGGCTCAGTTGCACAGTGGAGAACCTGCAAGGACTTGCAGGTAGCATCTCACTATTCCCTGTATTGCCTTCCTCACACTATTTCCTCATTTCCTTCTCATGGCAGGCCTCATATCCCAGTCTTTCTCTGATTCCATCTCCCCTTTTCACCCACCCACCGAGACTGACCAGTTTTTTATCTGCCTCCTATCTTCAGCTGTATTTATTATTTATTTACTTCATTTATACCCACCTTTCTTCATAGTGGGGACCTAAAAGCGGCTGATGATTAATAACTATTTTAAGGCCACCCAATGAACTTCAATGGCAAAGTGAGGATTTGAACATGGGTCTCCCAATCATATTCTGAAACTATAACCACTGCACCACACTAGCTTTCATTGGATGGTTGCTTTGGAACAGTAGCAAGTGGCCAGTGTTGGATTTGTCATGCAAGTCATGTAGTATCAAGTCACCCAGTACTTTGCTGATGGGTGTGGCCACAATGAGTCCTCCCTCAAAGGCCAGAACAGCTCTAGAAAGGGCCCTGCCCCTCACTCTGGCTGCTATTCACAGAAACAAAGACTGGAAGACTGGCAATACTGTTGTGGGGCAGGCAGATATTGATAGGACTCTGGGTTGGTGACATAGGCAGAATTCCTTGGTCACAACTAGCAGTTGCAGTGCAGATGAACAGTTGAAAACACTAAATTTGGCAACTAACCTGAGGCATCAATTCAGAGGTGAAGGGGAGAATGTGACTATTGGGAATGGGCAGGAATACTCCCTTAGGGCTGCCATGGTCCATGCGCCAAAGACTTTACAAACACAAAGAGAGGATCTGCCAATTTAAGTTTGTGTTTTATTTATTTTTATTTATCCAAACATTTCTGTGCTGCCTTTCCACCCAGACAGGGTCCCCAAGGCAGCAAATGCTTGGTAAAGAAGAAACTGAAAAGTACAGAACTCAGTGGTTTAGGGCCAGGGTTTACATGCCCAGATGTTCGGTTACTTAAGCCGAGGAGGCCTCAGCATACTGTAGATGAATACTTAGTTAACCAGTGGAGGTTGTTTTTGTAACTAATATAGTGGGGGGTGGGCTTGTTAATCATCTTGCATCTGTGTTAACTCTCATTCTCTGTGCCGATCTACATTGAGAAACTGTTGAAATTTTTGACTATATCTTGTTGTTCCTCAGAAAGCAAATGATGGAGCTGCTTGAAGGTTGCAGCCAAACACAATACACCTTTGTGTTTCTTTTAATCTATTTATCAAAGCCAAGACTTTTATAAAATTGGCTAGATCCTGAAATGAGACATACGGTAGACTAAAAAATATAAGGAAATAGCTAGATGTGGGTTTAAGTATTTCTGAAACATTTACCCTAATCGATAGAGTCAAAGGTACATAAATTCTACCCGAAGCCAAACTTGAAGAACTCTGCCAAAACAGATAATATAGTAACAACATAACTAAATGCAGCATGCTGTTAAACAAATCTTTGTCTCTTGTGTTGTTAATTACCCTGTGCTGTAAATAACAGAGCTGTAATAAAATACGTATTATTCAGATATCTTGGAAGAAGAGAGTCTTATGCCAAATAAGGAAGCTCAGAAATCATTCATAGTGTGTGGGAAGAGACAGAAAAAATATTTATTGTGAGTAAGGGAGCATACTATATCATCTAGTGGGCAGCATGATTAAAGAGTGAGATGTTCAGTAGTACCTGCCATGTATGTGGATCAGTAACCACTCTGTTAATACTCTGTCTTTGATACAGCCCCACATTGGGACTGCACTTGCACAGGCCAGATGTGGAATAAACTTTTCCAGTTTAAATGTTATTGCTGGGGCCCTCCTCCTCTTCTGGAGATGATGCAGCGGCTTTTCCCTCCCAAGCAGTCACGTGCTCTAGAAGCAGGCACCCCCTTCCCTCAGTTGTTTTTTTGCTGCTGCATGAATAGGAGCATTCCAGTGAGCTGCATCCTTGCCTTTTGTTTTCTCAGTAGAGAGAGGCATTCTCTGTTCTCTCTTGTGGGTTCCCTTTGGATTCCCTTTGAGAATCTTCAGCAGCGTGAGGTGACTTGTCAGCCTTCCCTGCAATCTGACCAGTTCTACTGCTTGTGATGCCTAGTCATGGCAACAAAGGCGCTCTTCAAACAGTGCATGAAGTGCAGGATCAAGATCACTCACAGTGACAAACACGAACTCTGTCTCATGTGTCTGGGGGAGTCCTATAATGTAGGTGCTTGTGCCATCTATCGGTGCTTCATACTGGTTACATGTTAGAGTTTGTCTCTCTCCCTCTCTGTTGCCCCGCTTTAACAGCAGTTGATAACCTATATCCAGAGCTCCACTTTCAGATAGATGAGCTCCTTTGGAAATGGGCTGTAGAAGGAGAGAAGAACAAGAAAATAAGAGATTTATATTTTATTTATTTATTTGCTCAATTTATACCCCGCCCTCTCCACAAGCAGGCTCAGGGTGGCTTACATAAATTGGTAACCAGTACCATAAAACCATATACAAAAGTTAAAACATTTTAAACATTAAAACAATCACACTTAAAGTGCTAGTAGTAATAATCAACTTCCAGTAATAAAGACGGCATACTGTGTAATGTTCTACCAGATCATTGATCTTCAAGATTGTGTATGACCCAATTTCTAGGCCGGGGCCGGCCCAAAACCACAGGTGTTGATAGTGGTGATGTTGGCAGTGTGGCAGCTCCTAGTCGAAAGCCTGGTGGAAGAGCTCCATCTTGCAGGCCCTGCAGAACTGTAAAAGGCTCCACAGGGCCCTGATCTCTTCTGAGAGCCCATTCCATGGATTAATATCCCACCCTTCACTACCCAAAGGAGTCTCAGAGTTGTTTACAATCCTTTTCCCTTCCCTTCTCCACAACAGACACCCTGTGAGATAGGTGGGGCTGAGAGAGCTCTCTCAAGAATTGTCCTTGAGAGAACAACTCTGAAAGAACTTAAGACTGGCCCAAGGTCACACCAGCAGCTGCATGTGGAAGAATGGGGAATCAAACCCAGTTAAGAACATAAGAGAAGCCAATGTTGGATCAAGCCAGTGGCCCATCCAGTCTGACACTCTGTCACACAGTGGCTTAAAATACCAGGTGCCATCAGAAGGCCCATCAGTGGGACCAGGACAGAAATGCTACAGAGAGGTATTTCAGGCTTGAGGGGGGCACAAAAGTCCTGTTGTGCATGCTGAAATCCTTGCAATCACAGTACCACTGTTCATATTTTAAATTTATTTGTTTAATTTGTATCCTGCCCCCCCGCCAAGGCAGGCTCAGGGCAGCTTACACACAATATGGTAAAACAACTAAAACACAGAATTTAAATAAAATCACAATATAGAATAAAACTATCATAAAGTGCTAGTACATTCATAACCGATGGCGATGTTTAAAATATGTAGTGTATGTCTTATGTGGCTACGAGCCTAAACTTGTTTGGAGGATCTCAGAGACTTAATTCTGAGCAAATAGTTTAGGGTCAGGATACTGCATTAACTGATGTAAGCATAACAAATGTATATATTTCAGGCAGGATGTAGTATATTGGCTCATGATTATTTTGTGCTTAATTTCTTATATGTGATGTAAATTACAATTTTCTATAATAAGTGGTCATAACATTATTTTAGGTTGTAAACATTTCTTTCATATACAGAATGCAGTTTGTTAATTTTTTAATGTCCTGTCTTTGAATTTCATTTGGGAGAAGCTGCTTACATTCTTTAGTTAGTTTCATCATTCCAATGACTCGCATGGGACTAAGATAAGAAACTTTAACAGGACATAGACAAATTATATGAAAGACTTTTTCCACCTGAAGCAAGGTCATTGTGCTATGTGAATAGTTATGAAGCCACAAATAGTTATTACTTATTACTGTTGTAATGCGCATTAGAGGCATGGACAGATTAATATTCAATTTGGGGGAAAAGCCAATGTCAAATCATGTTGGATTGCCTAATCAATTTAATTTTGTTATTAATGACATTGGTCAGTTTTCTTGATCTTTGAATACTATTGTTAAACAACAGTTGTCTTCCATTTTAGCAAAAATCAGTGGAGACATAAAATTGAACGTATGAACTACTCTGTGGTGCCTGTCAGTAATATAAACATATACCTGATAATTATTGTGAAATCACCTGTGGCATGGGTAATTTTTGTAATTGTTGAAATAGCTAGCTAATAAGATGTTCTTCACTGTTGTCCTTACTTAATGTTCAGAATAGGCTCATCTTGTTCTCCTCTTTTTTCCCATTTAGAATGTCACAAAACCCAGTGATTAGACCAAAATAGTTATTACCATGTTGCTTGTTTTCCAGTGTTCAAAAATGTCAGACATTTGACCTGTGCAGCTTTTAAACATGACCTCATTGCTGCTTTCCATTCATTAAGCTATCCCCTCTTGCTCCCTTGTCATAAAAGATGAATGAAGATTCACACAATCTTTGTATGAGTTGAGAGTTATTGTTTACATTAATGTAGATTAAGTGGAAACAAACCAATTATAAATCATGCCAATCATGCTAGCTGAAGATTGTCAGTTCCTTATTCCCATGGTTGCCATTTCTGTCTCTTTATAGTGCTTCAAATAAAAACAAACTATTTTCAAAGTTGCAGTATATAATTAGAGTGTGTTTTGTTGAAGAGTTTCAAGATTTAATTATGAAAAATCATCTTTAAAAACTTAAGTTTAGATTATTTTTATAGTGCAGATAACAAAATGTTCTGTGTATGAATTCTATCTGTGTATGACTGCTAGCTGTGAATGCAAATCGAACCATTATTGCTGCATGTGAAAAATCAAAAAATAGATCTTGGGGGGGGGATTAAAATTCACTGTGTCAACATTTTGGCCTGCATTTCCCTGAAGGAACATGCCCATTTGCATGATGGACTGAGGTGGCCATCGGACTGTGGTTGTGAACTCATAATCCTGCATAAATCGGCATGCCTTTTCTACAGTCAGTGGCTTTCCTACAGGCCAGTCAAGTGATCAGCAAACATTTGACTTTTCAGTACATCATATTGGCAGAAACATAATCAGTTACCACATAAACCCTTGTGTGCAAATGAAGATAGGCAAAGCAGCAAGACCATAACACTCAGACCCATAGCCATGGTGGTGCACAAAGGGGCCAGGCCCCACCAATCATTTGGCATTCCCCTCCAATCAGCATTGTGAAGTCTGTCACAAGTCTTCTGCCAATGAGAAAGGGTGTCTCCTTTCCTCCTCCCCCCTCCCTCCCAGGTTCGGCCAATGAGAGAGAGATTCTTCTTCCCTTCTCCCCCTTCCCTCTCTGGCTTTCTCTTTGCACTTTGCTTCCTGCACAAAGTAGTTGTTTCTGCTATGTTCTGAGGCATGTGACACAGTCCTTTTTGCACCTTAACTTGTTGGCTTGTGCCAGTCATGGATTCCCTGATCATCAGCACTGTAGCAAATAAGGTAGTGGGGGGGGGGGGGGTCAGCTCTGTTTTAGCCCAGGTGAAGAGTGTTCAAAGGTGGGTGGGATCAGAGGGGTGAGTGGCAGCAGCAGCCTCTGTATTCTCCATTTCAGAAGTGGACTCATGACCATTTTACACTGTGTGCAAGTGTCCACACATCCGTTTTGGCTTGAAAACACTTGGGTGAGGGAGAAAGAGCTCTGCACCAAAAGTGGATCGAAAGCATTACAGAATTGTAAAATCACTGTAAAATAATGATAATGAATTGGTGCTGGCAACAGTTTTGCCTTCTGTTTTAACTGGGCTCAGTGGGTGAGAGGGGAGTCATTCTCTATATCTGTAGAGGGAAGCCTCTCTAGCTTCCCTTCCATCTGCATGAAGCAAAAAAGCCACCCTTCCCCTGCATACCAGGCAGGTTGTAGCTGTGAAGGAAGTTTGTGTGTGCACATGCTTGCTAGGGCTGCCAACTCCATGTTGGGAAATTCCTGGAGATTGGGGGGAAGGAGCCTGGGGAAGGTGGGGGAGGGACATTAATCAGATATAATACCATAGAGTCTGTCCTCTCAAGTAGCTATTTTCTCCAAGGGAAAGTGATCTGTTTAGTCTGGTGATCACTTGTAATTCTGAGAGATCTCCTTATTTATTTATTTATTTATTTATTTATTTTTGGATTTATACCCTGCTTAACTAGTGTACGCCAGCTCAAGGTGACTTACAAGGATTAAAACAACAACATTATAATTTATAGTCAGTTGACTTAAAAATATACCCTGAATATACCTTATTCCTTATCAGGTCTCTCATGTTATTTGATGACATTGTTTTATGCCATGTAATCCTCCTTGACTCTCAAATAGAAAATTGGTAAACTGAAGTATAAAGTATAAATACATAATAAATAAATAAATATGTGCTCACCACCACTGTACTCAGTTTGGTGTAGTGGTTAAGAGCGTTGACTCTGATCTGGGAGAACCAGATTTGATTCCCCACTCCTCCACATGCAGCAGCTGGTATGACCTTGGGTCAGTCATAAGTCCTTTCAGAGCTGTTCTCTCAAGGACAGCTCTCAGGACAGCTCTCTCAGCCCAACCTACCTCACAGGGTTTCTGTTGCAGGGAGGGAAGGGAAAGGGATTGTAAGCCATTCTGAGATTCCTTTGGGTAGTGATGGGTGGGTATAAATCCAGTCTCCTCCTTCATTTCCCCTCCCCCAATAAAAAAGTTCTGGCTATGGGCCTGATAACACTCCTCCTGGACTGGAGCATCTGTATTAAAGGATGTACGTGGTTGTCTGGGAAAGATTACATGGTTGCAGTTTTCACAGAGACCATAATTGAAAGGCTGTAAGAGCATCTTCCATAGGCTAGAATATTTCCTCCTTCCTAAAACAACTAAAAATCACCACCCCCAAATCCACTGATTCTCAAAATACTTTACATTGTGTCTCCATAGCTGTTATCCATGAAACATATGTTATTGATTACTCCTTTGTTAATCTTTTATTTATTAAAATGTTTATATCTTGCTTTTTCTCTTGGTTCAAGGCAGCTTACCTGTATGACAGTGACTTTTCCACAGCTACAAAAACTTTACGTATACCAATACATAGTTCATCATACTAAGTAAATAAACACAATGCTAAAATTTCAAAGGGTCCTGAAAAGTTAAGGAAAACTGTCTGAAAAGAAAGCATAACCTGACTTCTTGATCCGTATTTTGATATGTAACTTGAAGAACAAATCAAATTTGGCAGGTGTTCACAATTTAATTAGTCTGTGCTAAAGGTAAAGGTAAAGGTTTCCCTTGCTTGAAAGCCAGTCGAATCCGACTTTAGGGGGCGGTGCTCATCTCCATTTCCATGCTAAAGAGCCAGTGTTGTCCAAAGACTTCTCCTGTGGTCATGTGGCTGGCAGGAGCTGGGGCCAGAGACAGGAGCTCACTCCATCATGCAGCACTCAGGTCTCGAACTGTCAAGCTACTGACCTTCCATGCTGCAGCTCAGCATCATAACCCCTGAGCCACCACGGCTCAGTTTCACAAATGTTGTGGGAAAACATCCTCGAGCTACATGGTATATATGTTCATAGCAGACTACAGTAAATTTGAAGCTAATGAGGCAGCAGAAATGTAAAAATCTGTCTTATACCAAGTCAAATCAATGATGTTTCCATCCCTGTACTAATTATTATGACTGGTAGCGGTACGCCAAAATCTCAGTCATAGAAAGGTTATTCCCTCAATTGGAGATGCCAGGAATTGAAGCACATGGTCCAGCACACATTCTACCTCAGAGCCATTCCCCAGGAAAACTACCTGTGAATTAGCCTGATTCTGACATTTGTTTCACAATTTGCTGGTGAAACAAATTCAGAGATATTTAATACAGTTGACCCAGTATGACATCATACTGAATTCCTTAATTTTTAATATATATTTTAGGTGATTATCTTGCAATTTCACTATGTTTTAGCAGCTTAGGAAATGTCTATAATAAAACTAATAAGAAATATTGGGATTCAAAAACTGCAAATGGCCTCCTACTTATAGAATGCAGCTTTGCCACTGTAGTCCCATAGGTGTCTGAAGAGCTGTTCCTGAGGATTGGGAGAACAGGCAGAATAGCATGGGCTATGTGGCATGGGAAACTGCAGGGGTAACTGAGAATTGACAAAAACTGGGGATCACCAGCTTTAGTGAGCACAAGTACTTTTCCCTGGTGAAGGGCACCTTTGGATACAAACTATTATCCATAAATTCACCAGTTATTTAAAATTAGCAGTTAAGGGACCAATTAATATTCAACAGACCAAGAGGAGGCAGGAAAAAAGATAGTTCAGATCACAATAGATGTCACAGCTTCTTATTATACTGAAGTTTTTAAAAATGACATAGGATTATGGAGTTCCAAGATCTGCAGGGGTCCAGCTCCTGACTTAACAATTACCCCTTTGCCACTTTCACCTTACAATAGAGAACAGATGTATTCTTCCCTATAGGTTTCTAAGGTGAAGAAGAGGAGGGTGGCATGCTCTCCAAGATTTGATTTAGGAAGTAAAATATTACATATCGGCTGAAATTCAGGGAATGGGCATGCAGCAAATGTAAGTAAAAATCTTGTCTTTGCAGATAAGGCAGTGTGGAGAACATCAGGTTTAACTCAGCACAACCAAGCTGAAAGTCAGTATTTCCCAGCAGTGTATGACATAAATGCAAAGTGTAAAAAAATGTACCCCTGCACTATCATATTGCTATGTTCATGCTGTGTGTTTGCATCTTCCATTATGCTGTGTCTGCCAGGAACCTTAACATGGAGGATTTTATACCATCTGATACAAGCTAAGCTGTGGGCTGCCACAGGAAAAAAAAATTCAACTAGGTGGAAAGGGCTTGAAGAAGCAATTAACATTGGTGGTGATTAAAATTAAGAGACACCTGGATTTTGGGAAAGCACAGTAAGAATAACATTTGATCATGCAATGGCAAAGAGAAGAAAGGCAATATTGCCTGTCCCACCATTTGATTGTTTCAAGATGATGAGTACTTGTCATGGACAAGTAGTAATTCTGTGGATGAATTAATTTGTGCATTGAAGAACAGAATTGAGCAGGATTGATGGAAGGGAGATGCAGCATAAATATTTGGTTTAGATTCATGAGTGATGAAAGATTTAAGACTCAGCACAAGTATCCAAAGAAGGAAATAACATAAAGGGTGTCAAGAATGGAAGTTGGTCCTCAGGTGATTAAGCTTCAGTACTTTAGTGAGACCAGATTTTGTTTCCATATGGAGAAAACTTCAGGTCTGAGAATCACCCTAATTCATTGATTATGTCCAGCACAGCCTGTCTCTTTTTTCTCTTATGCAGATAGAGCTCTAGTAGCATAGAGACTGGGGCAAAGGACAGAAAGTCCATTCAACACTGCACCTTTCTCCTTTGAAAGTCCCGAATGTTTTTTAATAGTAGCACTCTAATGTGAACAAGGAAAGCTTCCCATAGTGTGGTGTCCAGAGCTGCCCGACTTAGTATATTTAATACTAAGAATGAAACACAATATTTGTCATTATAGTATCAGTTCTTTCTGCAATTACATGGCTATTTTGATGCTTTAAAAAAAAGAGTTGAGGGGAAAACTGCAGGTCCCCCCTCCCCCGGGAGGGTCAGGCAGAGGGAAGGAAGTGCTGAGTTATACAGTCTTCACTAGAAGCTTATCATAAATCTGTTGAGAAAAGTTGTCACATTTAAGCTAGATGTTTCTGGAGCAGAATGGTATTGTTTCTGAAAAAAGGTTGGCCATCAGATCTCAAACCAATATCTGTTCATGTGGACATGTTTGTTAATAATATTTGCCCTAGGTTTAAATAATACCATCTTTCAAATGCAATTTGAATAGTCCTTTGTTATTATTTTAAGAATTTTTATTATCTGGCAGTATTTGACATTTGTTTGTTTCAAAATTTATGGGCAAGCTTAAGGAATATACAAAATGCCATAAATATCTGTAAATCACAAAAAGGGCACAATACAGATTAATATAATGTACTCAGTATCAACACCATATACCAGCCTGATTTAACTAAATGCATGGCAGAAAAGAAAGATCTGTATTCCTTGCAAATGGACTGGAGGGGTGACAGTGTTCCAAGTCTTACCTGTTAAAGTGAAAGCCCATGCTCTTGCCATCATCCTTTTCATATGACAAAATAGCAGGGTTCAAGTAGAGATCATTGCCCAGATCTTAGCTAGTGTCTGGGCTTATTTGAGGAGACACTCCAGGCCTATTGGCTTCAAGGGCCACAAGACATCTCTGTCAGCAAGAAGGGCTTTAAATCAAGCACCTTGATTGTACAGTATTTACTCAAAAGCAAGACTAGGGTTTTCACAGATATTCCATCAGAAAAAAGAGGGGGTGTTATCTTACATTCACATAAAAGATATATCCAGTTTATGTGTTTGTATAACATTTTCAAAGGATTCTCTTACCTTCAGGGTAGTTTTCCTTTTGAGTAGACTTTAAGCTGCATTTGGACATAATGACAAATCTGTTTTCTGAGATAGGAACAAAAATAGCTGTTTCCATCTTTGTATGCTCCCTCAGTCCTTGTTTTGGAAGTAGGGCTGCCAGCCTCCAGGTGGGGCCTGGGGATCTCCCGCTTTTACTGTTGATCTCCAGCTGACAGAGATCAGCTCCCCTGGAGAAAATGGCTGCTTTGAAGGGTGGCCTCTATGGCATTGTACTATGCTGAGACCCCTGTCCTCCCCAAACCCCGCCTTCTCCTGGCTCCACCCCCAAAGTCTTCAGGTATTTTCCAACCCAGACCTGGCAACCCTATTTGGAAGCCATCATTCATTCTCCAGTTTGCAGTGACTGGCCCTTGGAAAATAGGGGCTTGTTTCCTCCCTACCAGGATTTTAAACCATGATTTAATCCCAGTTTAGATTTCTAAAACTAGGAACCTTCAGCCATTTTATACGTACATGGTAAGAAGGAGGGGAATACACAAGTACTGCAAACAAACTGTACTAGTGCCTATCATGGAAAGACAAGTTTGTTGTGATATCTGAATTTTATCATTGTTTACCACCTAAAGTTCAATTGTTCCAATTTCAACTCCTACCTAGAGATGTTATAAAATGCCTGTTACCTGTGTAAGGAAGAGAGGCTGCTTACCATCTCGACCTGCATACCACCTACATCGTTATGAACCTACTGGGCAACTATAGTAATCTTCAAAGGACCTACTTTGCATGCCCCCACCTTCTGAGATTAGGCAAGTAACAACCCAGGAAAGGGCAGTATGAGTCATGGCACCAGTGCTCCAGAATTCTCCCCCCAGGGAGATTCATCTGTCCCCTTCTGTTCCTGTCTCCAGAGAGCAGGTGGAAACTTTTTTGTTTTGTTTGGCATTTCTTCAGTCCTTCTTCTTTCCTGATTAATGTTTTAATCCCTGTGTATTTAATTCTGTATGTATTTTAAATCTTTTAAAAAAATGTTTAAATGATGTCTGTTGGCTAGATCTTGAATTGCACAGCATTTGGGCTAGCTCACAAATTGCAGAACACCATCTACCAGTCAAATATCTGACTATGAAAATTCCTGATAATAGTAATAAACAGATCACCAGCTATACTAATTTTGTCCACAGAGCTCCAGTTGCTCCAACTTTCTCTGTACCTAAAAGACCTGTTACTTGGGACTGGGAAGGAAAGGGCTGCTCTAATTTTATCTGCAAAACTACAGTTGCCCACATTAAGGGGTATGTTTTAGCCCAACACTTGCCACTAGCCCAGGAGCTTTTTTGCATGCATCAGCAGTATTCATCAACATTCTTGAGGGGATGGCCAGGAAAAGCTTCTTGAAGTAAGGTTCCTGTCATCTGCTTCTCCAGTTATTTGTATTGCCACCATCTACGAAAGCCCCTCCTCCTGTCCATAAATTTTTCATCTCTACATTACAGTGATGTCAGGAAGGTATTTCTGGGTACCCGCTGGAGTTTATGGTAATTATTAGTGGTTGATGCTTGAAGTATTGGATTTGGGATTGTGATTTTAAAGTTTTTGAGCCACTTTGAGCCCCATAATGCAGGAAAGAGTGGCATGTCAATGTTTTAAATATTATATTAGCCCTAGTCCTCATATTCTTCCTCATACCATTGTGCCATTTTAAAGCACTTTGCTTGATCATACACTTGTTAAAAATCTTCTAGATGTGAGCTTACATTTAGAGGTAGAATCAATTATATGGTATAAAAGGCACACAAGAATAAAGTACATTTTATCACAGTGTGTTATTATATTTCCCCCCCGTCATGATTTTAGACTATATATTCAACTATAGTTTCTTTCTGAAACAGGCCGCTAAGGTTCTTGCATGCTTTTGATTCGGGACTGCTTTTATTCATTTGCTTTCATATAATGCAACCCAAATGAGTAAGTTTTTTTTCCTATAAATGTAGCACTGTCAACTGAGATTCAGTCAGTTTGTTTTTCTGTTGTCATGAAAGAACTTTTTCCTTAAATGTTGGGTTTTAACAGCAAATTTACTGCAGGTGGCATGTTCCAAGCAGTTTCTGTGCTACTCTCATGTACAGAGGCACTTGAAAAGACAATTGAGCAAGAGCCACTTTTCCCATGCATTGGAATGGGCAGTTTTTTTTAACTCTGGTACCACTCTATGAGCGTGGTGCAGTAAAAAGTATCAGTCTGAATAAATTGTTGAGAATCACTCAAAGGAGAGCTTGTATAGATACCTTGGAAAGAAGCATGACATAATCAAGGCCTTGTCCTGCAATGCCATAGCTGTGGTGCCCATTAGCAGGCGGCACTATACATTTGTTCAGCCTTCTTACACATACAAATGAAGGAAAAAAGTAATGGTGAAAGTATTAATACTCATTGCCAATGAAGAGGGTAAGTTTGAACATTTTTTGTTCTCCAAAGTGTTTGGCTTGGGTGAGATTATGACTTCTGGTAAGCTCAAGGGCTGTATGGGTTTCAAAGGTATGGCATTGGAAGTAGAAGATCAGTACAAGTACATGTGTAGGGTGACATATTAGAGCTCATTTCTCATCTTATTTCTGTAGTATCAGACCAAGGATGTGGGGAGGGAGCTAAGTGAACCCTCCACTTTGATCTTGATGCTTTGTAATGCCAGAACAAATAGAAATAAGATCCTCCTCCTGTATGGTATCCTGGTAAACAGTAGGATAAATTGGGTATGAGTAACTAAAAATTAGTTGGATAAAGTGTGTGTGTCTGTTAATTAACTCAAGCCAGGTTACATATCTGGCTTGACTTAATTAACAGACACACAGCATCACCCTCAAACTGGAGGAACAGGGTGGGCAGAGGGAATCATTATTCTTCATGAACCTTTCACAGATTCTGGAGTGAACTAAGAGCCTTGATTAATGTTCCTTGTGTTCGGAGTAAGGGACAGAATGGGTCTGCGTCAGCCTAGTTTACCATCAGGACCTTGTCTCACCTGGCTGAGGAAGTCTAGCTTTGTGTGGGAGACCCACATGCTAATTTTTGGAAGACTTCAGTATTCATGCTTAGGTTCCCTCTGGTTTGGCTAAGGACTTTAGGGCTGCCATGGCATTGATGTTGCAGTCACAGGTTGTTATGGTCCTTACACAGAAGAAAGGTAATATGCCAGATTTAATATTTTATAGCCTCTGATAGTCTTAATTATTAAGCATATACCATGATCTGACCACTGTATGTTGAAGACACAGATTGTGTAAAACTTATATCCTGCCTTTCTGTTTTCACAAGTGCGACCAAGGTGACTACATACTACATAGGTGACTAAAACATACACAATAAAATCATATCTTAAAACCATTATTCCAACCAAAAACACATCATTAAAACAATTAAAACCAGAGCTAAAACACACACAAAGACATAAAAACAGCAATTAAGACATTGGGCAGATTGTAGGATTATCCCATCACTACAAAGATGGTGTAGAATGGTTTGCCCTGGATGTTTCATGGATCCAGCTCAGTTCCATGATGCTCTGAGGGAATTTTGGAGCCCAAACAGCGGTTCTGTCAGTGTCAAGTGTAACAGCTTGGAATAGACAGCTAAATGAGTGAATGTACAGGAATGTACAGGAATGTACAGGATTCACTGTACTCTCTCTTTCCCTCTGGTTTACTGTGGAGCTGGGTAGCCTAAAGAGGATGGGACAAGAGTATCAATGGCAGGGGACTAGTGCTGAACAGAACACTAGGTAGTCTATGAGATGGTAGGGATAGCAGCAAAGAGATTTTACTTTTCCATTACCATTGCATCAGCAGAATCACATCTGGCTGAGTTATTTAAAATAATTTGTCAGTTGATAGGACCAAAATTTAAGGGTCTGGTAATTAGGTGTGACACTTTTCTTTTCTTTTTTTGCTGAT
This sequence comes from Lepidodactylus listeri, assembly GCA_029233225.1. Classification (NCBI taxonomy): domain Eukaryota; kingdom Metazoa; phylum Chordata; class Lepidosauria; order Squamata; family Gekkonidae; genus Lepidodactylus; species Lepidodactylus listeri. Next base: position 54,602,255 of record JARCFY010000006.1, read on the forward strand.
AAAATCTTAAAGTTCTGATCCAACGTGAAAGCTGGTTTGAGAATAGTACAAGTAGTAGTGGTGACTGGAGGGCCAACTGATCCTTTTTTTGGATGATTTCTATTTACTTTCTCAGATGGATTATGACAGGGTCAGCACTTTCAGATTGGATCCTTGTGCTTCCTGGCTATAAAAGCCTGTTGGGGCAAGGCGAAAGAGTCTCTGCTGAAAATCATTTACACCACAGTATTTAAAAGTATTAACTGAAGAGTATTAAAGGAGGCATTGATGCATCCTCTGCTAATGAAGCCATTGCTGGATCTGAAGGTCATATCTAATCATAACCTACGTTTTTAGGGAAATATTATAAACTGGTGGCAGAGCAACTCCAGGGCTTCTTAGATGGCTTGTCTGCTCTTGTCCCATTTCAGTCTGGTTTCAGGCCTGCTTAGGGAATGGAGATAGTTTTACTTACTCTGGTAGATGATCAGTGATGCTAGGAGAGCTGCCATGGTGTAGTAGTTAGGAGCAGTGGACTCTAATCTGGAGAACCAGGTTTGATTCCCCACCCCTTCACATGAAGCCTGTTGGTTTCAGAACTCTCTCAGCTCCTGCAACCACTTTCTCCAGATTTGTATGCACCTGGTGTCCATGGCTGCAATACATGGCAGAAAAAGAATTATTACCATCTAACCCCCCTTACCTCTTTTGGCTCCACTTCTAATGTTAATATCTATTAACTGTTCCCTAATTCCAGTTTTGCTAGGGTTCCCCTTCGGGTTTAATTAATTCGGGTATTATGATTAAATGTTAACAATAGTTCATTGTTGGTAGATGTAAAAATGTCTTTACAAAGTGTAACTGTTTTTGATACATTTAATACTCTATGCCTTTACCGTGTCATATCCTACTCTAAATAAAAATTTAATAAAGTACTCTCTCAGCCCCACCTACTTCACAAGGTGACTGTTGTGGGAAGAGGAAGGTATGTGATTGTATGTGGCTTTAAGGTGCCTTAAGGCAGAAGAAAGCAAGGCATAAAAACCTATTCTTTTTCATCTCTGTTTATGAGCTGATAGGGTATGTCTCTTTGTTATTGGATATGCCTTTGACAGATTGACCACTGAATTATATTGAAATGCCTGGAAATTGAAATAGGAGTGAAAGGAAAACCATTAGAATGGTAAACTCTTTTCTGTCTGGCCACAGTCAAAAGGATGTGGTAGAAGATTTAGAATCAACATCCTGGGATTTATCTTATGCAGTTCCTCAGGTAGGGCTGCCAACCACTGGATGGCAGTTGATGGGAGTCAGGCGGCAGGGACATGGTTGTATGCTGGAAGTGACATCATGCCTCTCTTGGAATCACTGAAAACTCTATGGTAAAACCATAGGATTTCCCAGGGCTCATTTCATAGCAGGAGCTCCTTTGCATATTAGGCCACACACCCCTAATGTAGCCAATCCTCCAAGAGCTTACAGAGTTCTTCTTACAGGGTCTACCGTAAGCTCTTGGAGGATTGGCTACATCAGGGGTGTGTGGCTTAATATGCCAAGGAGCTCCTGCCACAAAATGAGCCCTGGGGCTTCCAGATGTGGTAACTGTGTTGGTCTGAAGCAGCAGAACAAATTTGGAGTCCAGTGGCACCTTTAAGACCAATAAATTAATAAAACTTTGTTGGTCTTAAAGGTGCCACTGGACTCAAACTTCATAGAGCTTCCAGTGATTCCTATTGTGGACTGACATAATCACACCATTGTCAATAGGCTTTTCCCCCCATTCTCTTTCCCCTGCCAGCCACAGGAGCAGTGCTAGGAAACAGGAGCCAGGATGGGGGACCTCCCACTCGCAGCAGGAAACTGGCAGCCCAGACTTCAGAAATCTGTATTGCCTCCCATATTGCTCAGTCAGTATATAAGATCTTTATGTGAGATAACACATAGCTTTGGGTTTGGGTGTTATCAGGGTTGTGCTGCCCACCCTAATAGGTTAAGGTTGTCCCTGAAGGACTCAAGAGCTTGGCAGTGACTTTAGACCCAACTCTTTTACTGGTGAAACAGGTTGATAGGGTGGCAAAAAGAACATTTCATCAGTTACATTTTCTTTGAAAGCTAGTCTTCCTTCTTAGACCCATGCTGATCTGTCTGCCTGTAGCTTTGAAGTTAGACTCTTGTAATATAATGTCATATCATCTTAGGGCAAGTCATCAAACTACTATTTCCCCAACATTCTGAAAAGTGATGGCCCCAGGTTTTTCCGCCCACTAGGCAAGGATACATTCTGGCACAGACACCCCTGTGTAGGATGGGATGGGAGCGGGCACCGGAGCCACAGCGGGCAGGCTGCAAAAGGAGCTCCAAAGAGACCATGGGGGTGGGGGTGGCAGAGGGTGAGCAGCACTTTCCCATCGTCCCGGGCTGTTCCCCATGCCTGTCCCCCTACCTTCTTCTCTTTCTCTGTGGGGGGCTGCAAAGATGGGAGTCTCTTGCCAGGGAAGGAGCAAGATGCCATCAAGGGAGGCTTCCTGTGGGGAGAGGAGGGGACGAGGCCAGCCAGAATGGCGCCCTCATCAAGCCGTCACCCTAGACGACGGTCGAAAATGTAACAATAACAGGCTGGCCCTGATTCTGAAGCAGAAAGGAATGTATATAAACTATAAATGTTACCACTACAGTCTTGAGTCTTTCCTCAGAAAAAGGTGGACAAAAACAAAAAAAAGCCTAAGTAAATAAATAAAGCTGGCAATATTTGACAGAAGATTTTCAAGCGATTTCCCTATATAACAGTGTGAACACTGGGACACTTCAGGGAAGATAATCAAATGCTCTCTGTCTGCAGTCAAGTCAAGACAAGACATTGCTGGAATGGTCACAAAATTCCATCTACCACTGCTAGCAAATAGATCTGGGCTCCTGGGTGCCCGGCAACACCGGTAGCACCTGGGGGCTGCTTTGCCGCCACACCGGGAGACGGGGAGCAACAGCTGCGCCCAGCATGCAGCTCGGAGCTGGCGGGGGCGGGGCTAGCCACTTGAAGAGGCGGTGCCCCACCCCCACTCTTGGCAGTTGCTCCATGTGCTCGCCCGCCCACTCGTCCTGTTCTCAGAGTAGGCTGTTGCTGGTCGCCAATGCGGCCGGATAGGAATTTTTCGTCTTTACCAGAATTGGCTATTTTGTTGTGGGTGTTTTTGCCTACCTTACACTGAGGGCAGTAGGATAAGGGTCATAGGGGGTGGATGAGTGTTAAATAGATTGGTCACTTGGCAGGTTTGTGCAAGCAAGAAAACAGAACTGGTGAGCGCCTCATGGCATATCCTGTTTGGGAACAGGAGGTCATCAGGAACTGCCCTAGGACTGTGCGTTCCAGGGCAGAGAATGGTGATCGCCAGGGGTCCGTTGGAGCGGGAGCGCACAGGAGCGCAGCTCCAGGAGTGAGGAGCCCAGGGGGCGGGCACATGACCAAGCCCCGCCCCCTCCTCAGCTTCCCCGAGCAGTGCAGAGGTGCAGCGCCCCGGGGAAAGCCCTGCTAGGATCTTTATTGTTTTTAATGTTTTGTTTTAATATTGATAATTTTATCATTGTTCCTTTTATGACTGTGTGCTGCTTTTCCAGAGACTTGCTCAAGGTGGCATATAAATTTTCTAAGTATACCATTTTTTATCTGGGCACACGGCACATAAGTACTGGAGAAATTTCACCAACCCTTCAGCAGCTTCCACCCCATCAGTTTGGTGTAGTGGTCAGGAGTTGGACTCTAATCTGGGAGAACCGGGTTTGATTCCCCACTCCTCCATGTGCAGCTGCTGGTGTGATCTTGGGTGAGTCACAAGTTCTTTCAGAGCTGTTCTCTCATGAGCAGTTCTCAAAAGACCTCTCTCAGCCCCACCTACCTCACAGGGTGTCTTGTTGTGGGGAGGGGAAGGGAAAGGGATGGGTGGTGCACATGTTCTGGGTATCTCAAGTCTACTTGAAACCTGGTGGTTTCAAGGGAGCAGGAAGAGAATGAGGGTGTGTTCTTTACGCTTATTTTTATTGCACAAAGTATTAGATGGGGAAGGGAATGGAGGAAGAGCAGGTCAGTTTCACTCACCTATGGAGTGGAGCCTGAGGGGTGGGTGTTGCCTTCTGACACACTTCCGGTATGTTAGGGGGTGTGGCATATGCAAATGAGTTGTGCAAATGAGTTATGCTAATGAGCTCCTGCACCTCTTTTTCTACGAAATGACCCCTGGTGATCACCTCTGGGAACCTTTCCGGCTAGGCTCCTCCCTGAAGGTCTGTGTGGCCTCAGGGGTTGGCGCTCCTGGGGGGCAACCAGTATGCTGGGCTGCCAGTTACGAGCCAGAATTTGGCTGGCTCAAGACCGGAGCTAGGTGACCCACCCATATCAAGGGCAAGGAGGTTGTGTCAAGGAGTGACGCCATTTTCTACTTGTAAATCTTTACACCAGTGCTGTAAAGTAGGCCAGTATTATTAGCTTCATATGGGTGGTGAGGCTGAGAGGGGCTTGCCTAAGACCACCTAGCACAAATGAGACAGAGGTGGCATCTGAGCTTCCAGTTCGCAGGTCTTTCTTTTAGTCACAGCACTATACCAGCTTTCAAGTGCTCTGAATCAACAAGAAATGTGGGGGGGGGGGATGTTTTAAAATAAGCCATGGCAAATGATACTCATATTTGTGGTACATTCTTTTTACATGTTTGTCCTGCTTTTGTTTCTAAGCTGTCAGCTAGGTAATGAGCAACGATAAGAATTTTTTCTGGCTGCGTGTTTTTAAAAATATTTTCAGATTCCTCTAAGCATAAAATAGATTAATATCTTCTTGTATAATGAGCATTTGTCATATTGATTTTCACTATTCTTTGAGGACTGTGGCTGTTTCTTTTCTGACTAGTTTACAATCAAATAATTTAGATTTTTCTGGGTTCTTTTTTTTTAAACAGTACTTGACTTTGCAGGCTTCACTCACATAATTATCCTGCAGATATTATGTAGACACAGTTGTAAATAATACCGAAGAGAAGAAGGACTTATTAGCATGTCATTAAGCCACATTTGTCCCCAGAGCAAAACCCATTTTTCATCACTTACTCGAAGTATCTTGCTTTATAATTATACATATCTGAAAACGACAGAGCCTTAACATTTGACTGTGATACTAGGTATCTTGTTCATATTACCAAGTATATGACACACAGACAGAATAGTTATACTGGTGTTTTCCAAGTCAGTAAGACATTTGGGGCGTTGTTATGGCTCATAATTATTTGGCTGTTGAATTTTTAAAAATAATTTATGGAGGAAAAATCAAATGACATTAGTATGTTTGTTTTATATCCAAATATGCATTGGGTTTACACATGAAAATGTAGATATAAAGGTTACAATCTTGGAGACCTTGATATAATGGAACTATGGAACTAAACAGGTACACTAAAACTCTAGGTCCAAGGTGAGCACTTGCAAACTGCTTTCAAGGTCTTAGTATTTCACTGGTCAGCAGGATTCCAGTGAATTAAAAAATAAGTACTTATGAACCAAGTTTCCATCATTAAAGGAGTAACTTTAAATCACTTTGATAAATTGCCTGCAATGGAGGTGGATGGTGTTGTATAGTTATTTCCTTTCAAGAAATTCATGTAATGCATCCTAGTGCCATATGTTACCTCAGCAATATGGTAGTAATCATCTTCAGTGTGTGGTAACAGTGTCACAAGGCACCATGGGGCTTGACCAGTGATACAGGTCCTTCCTGCCACTGATCACCTCTGACCTCAGCTTGCCAAAATAAGGACCCACATGACTGGTCCTGTTTGCATGGTTGCAACAAAGTAGAGTGAAGTTGTGGATAAAGAACTCCTGTCCACTGTCATAATGTGTGATTAGGGTTGCCAAGTCTTCTTCACTTACTGGTGGGGGGGAGTCCTCCATGGCACGTGCGCCCGCTGACGTCACCCGGAAGTGACGTCAGCATGTTGGGGGCGTTGCCAGGGCGACGCTCTGGCAATCGCCTCAAAACTCTATGGTATCATAGAGTTTTGGGGCGATTGCCAGAGCGTCGCCCTGGCAACGCCCCCAACGTGATGATGTCACTTCCGGGTGACGTCATTACATTGGGGAAGTCATCCTGGCTGGATGACTTCGGGGGTGGGGTTCCCCCCGCTGGCCGAATGCTGGCCAGCGGATCAGGAACCCCAGTAGCGGGGGATCCCCTGCCCCCCGGGCTGACTTGGCAGCCCTATGTGTGATAGCCCTTGGTTTTTTGTTTATGAGTGCATGTGAACGCATTTTAACATGCATGTGGTTCCAAGTTTTCTGTTGAATTGATTAAAGGAAGATCACATACATAGTTTGTTTTCTTCCTGCAATTAATAGCTAGCTTGTAATTAATCGGGAACTGTTGATAAATACTACTATCACATTGGGCTCATATACTTAAAATGTCACTTGTCATGTTATATACCTGCTGTTGACCCTTTTAGAATTAGGTGCTTTGTAAAAGATAACAAAATTATTCACCATTAATTCTTCAAAATGAGTCACAATTAAATGCTTTATTGTTTGCTGAGAGGGACCAAATGAGTGGACTTTGCAAGATCAAACTAAATTGTCCAAATTAAAACAGAAACATGCATAAAGAATATACTAAATGAACATGTATGCTTCTGTAATAATAGTCTTATTATCTTCCACTTTCAGACCAGACTTTTAATTATGACCCCTTTTATATCAAGAAAAACCATGTCTTTTGGATTAAAAACCTATTTCTTTAACTAGTCGAGTAAAGGCTGTGGTTTGATACATTCCAGGCTACAACTTTTATAAAAACCAGAGAACACTTCTAATAACACTTTTCTAATTTAATGGTTCAGTGCACAGTCAGTAAAGATTTAAATAATTCAGAAAGAAAGCCTATTCTCTCTCCTTTATTGGAAGTTTGAGTCAGGCAAATTCTTTGACATTTAATAGGTTTTAACCCTTTTAATAACTTCTTATAATGAAATTTATTGGAGGTTGTTTTAAAGAAAGGGTTATTATATTAGAGCAAATAGCAGTCAGTGGGTTTTTCATGATTAGTTTTGAGACCTTGGCCCTGTGTGACTTAGAGGTTATTAACACATCAAATAGAGGAGAATGTTAATATTCATAAAATTAAGTGTATACCAAGAAATATAGAACTGTTACGCTATTACATTTGTGTCATTACATGATCATGGTCTAAAAATCAGCTGTTAACATTTGAGTATTTAATTGTTTTAAAGGAGCTTAAGGTCACTTACAAGAGCTGATACAATGGGAAACAACTTAAGATGGCTTCCCTCATAAGAGCATTACACAAGGTCATTAGCAGAGAACAGGAATGGCATGTTATTTTTCTTCATTGTATTTTAGCACACTAACAGTGCAATCCTAAACAGAGTTACACCTAAGTGGACTTAGAAGGTTGTAAGTCTTCTTAGGATTGCACTTTAAGCTTCGATTTAAGCCTTACAATCCATGTATTCAGCTATTTGTTGTATGAAAAATGAATGTAGAATTAAACTCCCATCGATCATGCATGTCGTAAAACATTTATTGTTTGTTCATTGCCATTTAGTCCTTTTAAATACAATTTTCTTAATTTGAATAAATAGTTATTTCCTATATTGGCTGTTTTGCATCTGTCATGTGCAGTGCTCCTTTAGTCGCCTTTTAAGAGTTTCTTTTGATTAGACTTCTATTAATATGTGAGTTGGCACAATTGAGGCCTGTGCTGCTGCTCCCATCTTCCATGCATTGATTAGAAGATTTGCATAGATACAGTGAAGAACTTTCTTTCTGATTGTTACTTTGTGTGAACTCATCCCCAGTTTTTAAGACATTCATGCAGAGGAACTCTGGGAATTTCTGAAATCTGGCCAGTTTAACATAGGGTTGCCTGGTCTTACCTGACTGCTGGCCGGGGGGTGGGGTTGTCCCTCCATCGGTCCGGGATGTCTTTGGCACATGTGCAAAGCACACAGGGCACATTATGGGGGATGTTCTGTCATTTAAGGAAAAACTCTATGGTTAACCATAGGGTTTTTTCTTGAACAATAGAGCATCCCCCAGCAACATGCCCTGCGTGATGACATCACCTCCAGGTGACATTGTGCTGGGCACATCAGCACAAATGAGGCACTTTGGGGGTGAGGATCCCCCCACCAGCCGGATCAGGGGGGCCAAAAATGGGCAAACCCCCACCCCCATTGGGGGAATCGAAACTCTAGTTTAACCGCACATTGTGTTAAGGAACTTTCTTGCTTCCACATACTTACCAAATAGTCTTCCAGAAATCATGTCTGTCCAATTTTACCTTTTCAATATGTAATCCTCTTTTGTGAGAAGCTGATAGATCCAATAAGCCAGGCCTTAATGTGAAACAAAGTCCTTTTTATTTCTTAATGGTCATTCAGTATGCACGTCCAGTGTTAGTGATACCCGTGAATGTGACTAGAGGCAATTATACACATTTCAAACAGCAGGATCAAAGCTTGTCACCAATCAGGGCAATTACAGCAAAGGCGCGAAAGATACTAGCAGTTGCATTCTCACCAAAAAGGCACATAGCCTATCATGATTAGACTTGGTGGCTAGCCTCCCTCTCCCACAACTCCTTCCCCGTTATTCCCACACATTCAGCCACCTGGAGTTTCTCTGTTACATAAACAACCCGAGGCTAAACTTCACAGAGCCATAGCAAACGAAGAAAAGCAACAGGGAGGGGGGCGATAGAGAGCACTATGACGCAGAGGGAGCTGGGTCGCCATTCCCCAGCCAGGAGAAAACATACAAATGACAGGGAACCTGACACTTTTTACAGTTGGTAATATTTCTTTTTATCAGCTTTGAGTTTATAATTCCTTGAGTTGGTTTGGAATGGGGAGTTCTTGGGCACCTATATTTCTGCCTTACAAGTGTAATATGGATTTTGTTGCATGTTGTATTTTGTACTATTTGACCTCTGAAGAAGGCTCTTATGGGCCGAACCGTGTCAGGTCATATATGGTTCTTTTTATGCATTTGTCACTTTGATTATTTTATGAGGCTTTGTTTGGGCCCCTACAAGGATTTTAAATGTCTTTGAAATAAACACATGTACTTTTGTCTATACCTATTGATCTTTTTAGCTTTTGGCCCTTTACTAGTTTTTTTAATTTCTTTTGGATGTTTTTGCTTTGTTGGTTTAGTTTTTCTTTCCCTCTCTTTATGGGTGCAAAAGAATCTGAGTCAATCTTTCAATCCCTTCTGTGGCCATCTTTCTTATACACACAGATGCTATTTTGTCTGATTTTTATTCTGATTTATGTGTTCCAAGGATGAAAATATGTTTATTGTTCCTTTCAGACAAAATGGCAATCATGTGTATTGGGAGAATCATGGGACCTTGCTCTCCCCATACACATGGAAAAACATAATAACTGAAAAGAGCTAATGACTACCTGTGTTACAAGCGGCTGTTAGATACATGAATACATTATGTATCTAATTCTGATCAGCACCACACAGAGAGAGAGAGAGAGAGAGAGAGAGAGAGAGAATGGGGCAGATAGGGAGGATTTCTTTATAAGCAATCCCAGTTTGCATAAAAATGAGAACTTAAAAAAATATGTTGTGGGTTTTAAATCCCCCCAAATAATAGTAATAATGATTGTACCTGTAAGCAAAGAAGAGCTCTCAATGGCCGTTATGGAGGTTGCTAGGAAACCACAACAGTATTTCCAGGCTTCGTGCCTTTGTTTCTTTCAGTGAAACGCAGCAGGAAGGAGTAGTGCCCTTTCCAGGTTTGTTTTGGCTTTTGAGGGAGGGTACACCAGGGTCAGTGCCAACAGCAACCTCAAGGTGATTTGGTACAATGTGACTTGCATAATTCATCCAGACCAGATCAAGATGGGTTTGTCTGTCTGTAGCAGAAACATTATAACAAAATGCTGTTTGGCACTATTCAACAGGAGCCACTCCACAAACACCAGTGTGTTGTGGTAGTAGAGTTTCAGACTAGGATGTGGGAGACCCAGGAGTATCCATCTGTAACCTTTTGGCATGCTGGCAGTAATAAAAGAACACTGGTAAAATGTCTGGTAGACTAACCATTGTTTGTTGCACAAGCAACCACAGTTCATTGTGATGTCCAAACACTGCCTAAATGCTTCAGAGTTCTGCAGGATATAGAAGATGATGGCAATGTTATTCACTAGCCATTTCAACAAAACTCAGCTCTAGTTTGCCTCTGCAACCTCATCTAATATGAAAATGTTAAATGGGTGTATAATTAGCATTATAAAAAAGGTCTGATTCTATAGGTGTCAGGAATAATGTTTTGTTCAGTAATTGTGCAATGCAAGTTGTAGTCCACTTTAATGCCAGCTATGTATTTCAGTAGCCTTGAGGACTGTGCAGTATTCAGGGTCAAATGGTAACAGGCAGGGCTAAATGGAAGGGCCTCAGAGATGCCTTACTTTCCCTTGTTCTTGCTGCAACTGGCATATTTCCAGGCCTTTCCTGCTAACACCACAGAAAGCAGCAGCTGGTGACTAACATTAGCAAATAAGGCCTCAGGGCTGCCCACATTCGAGTTCTTCATTCACCAACTGCTATTCAGTGAAACAGCTGGATCAGAAGCGATACAGCCAAGAAACAGTTAGAGTTTTATGTGTACAACTGTTCAGATATCGATTGTCTGCTAGAGGCAGAGATAATGATAGCTTTCAAAGCTAATATGTTTGGCTGAGATGGAACTGGTGTTTGAAAGGAGAGAGTAAAAAGCCAGTAACAATCTTAAAATGTTTCTCAAATGTAAGGTAGACAGTGTGTATTTTCCCCTGTCCTATACATATTTCCTATGTGTTTCTGTGTATTGCAGAAATTTTAATTCACAAAGTTATACAAAGACTGTTTAAAAAAGTCCTATTGCCAAAATCCATTTCAAAGTGTTTTGGTGAAAACTGGACTTGCTTATAGGGCAGGTTCCAGACCTTCTGGATCTAGAATACAATCTAACACCAAATTGTAAATAAATGAACAGCCAATGATAACTCTTAATTTGTTGAAAATCCTTGCTTTTTTGTAAAACTGTTGTTTTAAAAATACTGTAAATTGTGTAGGCTACTTAACCTGCAATCAGTAGTTTATAATAATCCCACAGTGTGTACTGTGTGAGAGGTGCAAGGATGTTGGCTGGGGTTGCCAGCTTCCAGGTAAGACCTGGAGATCTCCCAGAATTGTAATTGATCTCCAGATGTCTGAGATCTGTTCCCCAGGAGAAAAAAACTGCTTTAAAGGGTAGGCTCTATGGCATCACATCCCTCCTGAGCTCCTTCCCCTCCCTAAACTCCACCCTTCCCAGGTTCCTCCCCCAAATGTCCAAGAATTTCACAACCCAGAGTTGGCAACCCGACTTTTTGAACTTGGCAGGAAACTATTTTTTTTATTAGAGAAAACAAAATGTTGAGAGAAACTTGAATATATGCAGTACTTACGGTTTTATCAAACCTAAATTTATTTTACTGTTTTTAGGGCATGAGATATTTACTCAATTGACTCAAGCAATACTTTGCACTCTCCTTTCCCTTGTCTCTCACTACCAATTTCTGTCAAGTGGCCGTGGCTGGAAGAAAAACAACAACCCACTTTTGCTATTATGACTATGAGTATGGCTGGATGAGACTTCAATAGGCTTAGAGGGGGATAACTGTTAGAATTGCATAGTTATTCTGATTATAAAATTAAAGAAGTTATGCTGGGAACTTAAAAGATGTATCAAGTAAAATGCTGACCTATTTTCAGTTCTTCATTCATTCCTTATTTGTGTGTGTTCATTCAGTCGATCTTTATTACAGCCTGTAAAGCCATACAGAAGCAGAACAAACAACATTAATTAATTAGTGTGTGTTCAGCATTTGCTTCTTTTGCTTGGTGCAGGTAATTGTTAAATTTGAGGAATGTGAAGCAAGTGGTATTGGGGTCTGTGCTGCATACAGACCTTGTCATCACATTGCCAGATCAATATGCTTGTTCTACATTCTGTGACATTTTAAAGTATTTTTGCAAGTTCATGTTGTAAAAGTGTCACCTGTTTTGGGATATAATCAAATGCAGTATCCATGGAACCTTGGCATCCGCCTCCCAAATTCTTGGTTTACCTGGGAGCTGGGTGACGTGAAGTGGACTAGAAGATAACTAGAGCAACATTCATTCAGGATGAATCAGACAGAGCATGTCATAAAGCCCATTTGCAGACTTATCAAATAGTGATGATGGCAGCAAAGAAGGGGGCAATAGTGGGAGAGCTTCTAGTGTCCTGGCCCCACTGGTGGACCGCCAGATGGCACCTGGTATTTTTGGCCACTGTGTGGCAGAGTGTTGGACTGGATGGGCCATTGGCCTGATCCAACATTGGCTTCTCTTATGTTCTTATGACTGTCTTCTCTGCCACCATTGCATCAGTAGAATCTCATCCAGCCTAGTTGTTCAAAGTGGTTTGTGACTTGATTACACCTAAATCTGACCCTGCCAGTGATGAAAATTTGCCCCCCAGCTGTGATGTTTTTACAAGGTTCTTTGCTAACAAAATCTTTCTCATCTGTTCCAACTTAAAGACCAAGTTGAGTGCAGATCCAGTACCTGTGGTGTTAGAATAGTTTCAGATTGGTCCTGCCCATGAATGCTGACAGGGTTCTTGGGAATGTGAGGGCTACCACGTGCTCTGTATCCATGGCCACTGTGGCTTTAAAAATCTTGCTGGGAAAAAGATATTGAAGCTATTGGTGAAAATCATAGGCTGTTCTGTGATTGAGCTGCCTTTCCCTAGGCCTTTGAAGGAGGCAGTTATTAGACCTTTGCATTGGCAAAGGATGATCCAACTGAGTGGAATTATCTTGTGAGATGCCACAGGGTTCTCTTCTCTCAGCCATGCTCTTCAATTTATATGTATAAGGCGCTGAATGAAATTGTCCAGAGCTTTAGGGTTGGGTGTCCATCAATATGCAGATAACACCCAGATCTATATTTCATTACCCAAGCCTCCAGATACATCCGTCTTGGTTCTGAACTGATACTTTGAAGCTATGGTCAAGTGGCTAGGGCAGAACAAACTGAAGTTGAATCTAGCCAAGACATAAGTAATGATGGTCAAGAAGACTGATATTCTAGAGCAGAGGTGTTGAATTCATTTGTTATGAGGACTGGATCTGACATAAATGCCACTCTGTTGTACTGGGCCATGTGTGCTGTAAAATGTAACACAAGGTACCAGAGATATAAACTTTATAAAGATGATTTCAGATATGGAATAGCAGCCATAATTGACTTAGATCTGATAAGAGGGGAAGTAGGTGTGGAGATTATCAGCACTGGTAATGAAACAGGAAACCTAGGTCTCAGTTCCGTCCAGGAAAATGCAAAGAATAAATGGCATCAGAAACCACAACATTCAGTTGCTGACTTAAGAGTAATCATGCTCTTACAAAGGAATTTCAAAGGTAGATTAGAAATAGAGACTGCTGAATTGCATCCTCCTAGGCTGGACTGAGACCTAGTTTTCCTGTCTTATTACCAAAGTGTGCTATTATCCATTTGGCATCTGAAACCACTCCATTCTCCAAGACATAAGGACCAATCCAAGTGTTCTAACTCTTAATAGGATCTTTTTGAAAGAAAATAAATCCAGATAGGAACAGAGAAATCCAATCATTTTTTTTAAAAAGCCCTTTTCAGAATAAGCCAAAATAATTTCCTCAATGTACATTGTGCTTGTCAGAAGAATCTATCTGTTCACACACCCTCCCTCCTCCAAAGAAATGTGCTTGCACAGAAAAGCTCATACCTGGAATAAATGTTGTTGGTCTTAAAGCTGGGACTCCAATTTTGGGGTTTTTTTCTCTCTCTTTTTTCCTCTTCCCTTTCTCCCCCCAAAGAGGAGGAGCAGCTCCAGAGAAGAAAGCATAAGTGATCTCCCTCTCTCACTCTGTTAGTGTGGGGAGGGGGGCAGGCTGGCAGGCTTGTCTTTTTATCTCTCTGGCATGAAGCAGCCATGAGGCTCTATCTGTGTATGTGAGAGAGTGAGTGAGAGGGGGGGGGGAGGAAGGCAGGAGGCAAGAGGCAGGAAACAGGAAGCAGGAAGCAAAGAGCCACTGAGAGAGCTGGGGGGAAAGCAAACTCGGGTGTGGCTGCAGCAGCCCTGGAAAAGGAAGCAGGAGAAGGAAGTTGCTTGGGGGACAATTTTGAGCTCTGTGCAGGCTGGATGTGGCCACACGTTTGACACCCCTGTTTTAGAGGGGCTGTAGCCACTTGTCCCAGATGGAGTGACATTGGCTTTTTCAGAGCAGGAGCATGGGGGTGCTCATGGACCCTGCCTTGCTGTTTGAAAAGCAGATTGACATGGTGGCCAGTAGCACCTTCTATCAGTTGCATTTGATTTGCCAGCTTTCACATTACCTAGACTCAGCTGATCTGAACATGCTTCTGTAATCCATACTTCTGTAATCTCATGGTTGGTTTACTGCAACACGCTGCCCTTGAAGAAAATCCAGAAACTACAACTGGCCCAGAATGTGATAGTCGGACTGCTGTCAGGGGCTAACTGCAGAGAAATGTGTTGCTCATTTTGAAACAGCTGCATTGGCTGCTTGTCTGTTTCTGAGTTCAGTTCAGGGTGTTGGCTATGACCTTTAAAGCCCCTCACAATCTGGAATCTACATATTTGAAGGACCGTCTCCTTCCATATGTCCCTGTGTGACAACTACAATCATCAGGCAACCAGCCATCTGTTGGCTATTCTATTACTTTGGGTGGCTTGTCTGGCATCAGCCAGAGCCTGGGCCTTTTCAATCATGGTTCCAGTGTTGTGGAATGGTCTCCATGAACAGATGAGTGGGGGCCCACCCTGGAGATTTCCAGGAGGGGCTTCAAGTCCTGCCTATCTGTCAGGACTTTTGAGGGGGTTTAAAAGGCAGGTATCTTTTAAAGGGGGAGAGGGGAAGAGAGTTGGGGCTTTCTATTTTATTTTTGGTTTTAAGATGGGAATGTTTTAACTATTATTGTAAGCTACCTTGAACCAGCCCTGATCTGGATAGCCCAGGCTAGCCTAATCTCTTGAGATCTCAGAAGCTAAGCAGACCACTAAGGAATACTAGGTTGCTACGCAGAGGCCAACCCCTATGGGGTTGCCATAAACTGGCTGTGGACTGATAGGAAAAAAATCTTGAACCAAGGAAAAAGTCGGAATATAATTTTTTTAAAAAAAAATCCATGAACAGTTAAGGATTGCCAATCTCCAGGTGGAGTTTGGAGATCTCCAAGAATTACAGTTGATCTCTAGACTTCAAAGTTCAATTCCCAAGAGAAAATGGCTACTTTGGGGGTGTGGACTCTATGGCATTATATCCTACCCTTCCCAGCTCCCCCCCCCCTGCAATCTCCTGTAAATTACCTGACCTGGAGTTGGCAACCCTTTTTCAGGTGCTTTGCTTACAGATGAAACCATATTCTATTTTCAGGGTGGCACTCCTATTTTTTTCAGTTTTTTGTTATAACAATCATTTCAAAACTTGTACAGTTATCTAAAGTTTGCATTCGAGTTCCTCTTTTTTGGAAATTTTATCTTCTATTTAGAAGGACATAGAATTGCCAGCGAGTGCCGTCTGGTGGCACTCCTTCTGACAGCACTCTAACAGCCAGAAGGAGGGGGGAAATGTAAGACTCCATCACTGACAGCCCCCATGCCCCCATGCCCCCCCCATATCCTGTTGGACGTGAGATATTCATGGATAGTCTGTTTGTGTTCAGGAGAAGTCATGTTCTGCAATGTTCTCTCGCATCTTATCTTAGCAAATTTTGGATTTGTTGTTTGAGTTAAAATTAGGAGTCTCATTAAGGCTAAATTTAGTGACCCAGATAACACAATGGTTTAAATTTGTTGAGCCTCCAACTTTTGAGCTCTTCCCATTCATTTATGGTGATTTCAGTAAATGAGCTGTATAGTCATGTTATCATTCCATTAATAGCTCAATGTTTTCTCCATATGGAAAATTACACTAGTTCCTCAGGCAGTTCAAGGTATTTTAGAACTGGCCTCAACACTACAGACCCATCTTCTAAAGAATTCCATAGGCATTGTATGAAACCATATTGGTTTAGAGATGTTAAGATTCAGATCTAATGATAAAATTACAGCTCATTAAAAAAATCCAGAAACAAAGACATAAAAATGCAATAAGGGATATTTGTTAGAGACCATCATGATTCCTTATAGCACTGAACTCATACAAATTATTTTTCTTACATTGTGCACTGCTGTTTTACGTCTTACACTTGCCAAGTACTAATGAGGCAATGTATTCTCAGTTTTGGTGTAATAATGAGACACAATCACATTCCTATTTCCTTTTTTAGATGCAAGATTTACGGAACACAGAAGGAGCTCAATATAGTTCCCACCCCCAGATGGCAGCCATGAGACCAAGAGTTCAGGCTGGTGATATTAGGCAACCAGGAATGATGCAACATGGTCAGCTGACTACCATTAACCAATCACAACTAAGTGCTCAACTTGGTTTGAATATGGGTGGAAACAATGTTCCCCACAATTCTCCATCTCCTCCTGGAAGCAAGTCTGCAACTCCATCACCATCCAGTTCAGTTCATGAAGATGAAGGAGATGATACTTCTAAGGTATGTAGGAAACTCTGTGGGGGCTTTTAAATGGTTTTTGTAGTGATTCTGTGAATCAGTAGAACAGATAATCTCATTTACAAATTCCTGCTTTTAAAAAGGACTTATTGTAAAAGATACAGAATGATACCAATTATACCTGTATATAAACAGGCTGAACAAAATTCACATGTTATAGATCTCACCTCCACCCCCCATGTTGTATTCAAATAGGATGAGGGACAGGAGATGCAGGTGAAGGAAGATAACTGCATATAGCTCTTCATAGGAAACAATACACTGCAATTTGTTTTACCAGAGTTTATGTTTTTAAAATACTGTTAATTCTAAATATCTATAAACATTTCATCTGTGAAGAAAAAAAGGATGTGTCTTTCCTGTATATTACCACTTCAGTATACTGGTAGAAAATTGCATGTTATAATATTCCTATATATAAAATATTCCCTGTATGCAAAGGGAAAGCATGTCAAGGAAGTGGGTTTTAGATTAGAGTTCTCCTAATATGGTTCATTTGATGTGTTTTTTACATGGCAAAGTATTCAAAAAAGTGAAGTTCCTTTCTTGAATTTCAAAGTAGTAGAGTCCAAAAAAGGAATGTTCTGTATGCTTTTTTTTCTTTGCATTTTTGAATTTTCACTCACTGAACAATAATGTGCATCAGATGGCAGTGAATAGCACAGATCAAAAGGGCCTGTGTCCTTCAGACTTCTCTCTACTGGCAACAGGAGATTGTGGGAAGAGATCAGGAAGTGATGAGTAGAAATGAGATCAGGGATTGACAAGAGTAGAAATGGGGATGAGAATATCAAAAGGCAGAATAGAGGCCTGTAAAATGAGGCTTGGTGTTTAAGGAAAGATTTTTTTTTAAAGATATATCTGAGTAAGAAATTTAAAGACAGAGGGGAGTCAGCCTGTTGAACACAATGGGAATGGGAAAAAACACAGGGAACTGATTTGCATGAGTTTGACAGAAGGGGTGTAGGGGAACATGGGGAAGGAAATGCATTAAGTGATCAACAAATGCTTTTAAGTGAAGCCTAGAAATGTTAAGCTTTGGTTAAATTGTGATAGGAGGCTTTCATCATCTTCCAGCTGGGATGGGTTTTGTAGTAAAAATTTTAATGGGGGAAAAATGAACTTTTGGACAAACTGGAGAGAGCACACATAACAGAAACAAAAATACTGGAAAAGCCAAAGAAGCACCTTGGGTCCACATTTTTGTACTTTAGCACCAGACACAGATGTTCCTCAGTTATCAGGAATAAAATCAGGATCTGATTGTAACAGCAAAAGGAGGTACTGGTACCACCCTGCAAGAAGCTTCATTCCCTGAGTAATTTTCTCTCCATCAAGACACCAATACCTGAAGTCACTTTAGCGACACAAAAAGCACTTGCGGGGTGTGTGTGTGTGTGTGCAAGTGGAGAGTATCCAGACATTTTTGCCCACATAATCCATTTTATTGTTGAAAATAAATCCTTCATTCCAAGCTTCTACAAAACTGGGAGCATATCAGGTTTTCAAAACACACATAACTGATCAAATACTTCAAAATGTTTTCAGTTTATGATACTTTAAAATGTTTTCAGTTTGTGGTATTTAAAGTAAAAATGTCCAATCTAATACATGATATCGTGCTGTGGACAATTTCAGTATGATTTTTAACATATGAACTTAGTTTATGATTCACAGTTGTATGTAAATTCCACCAAGATTAGTAGCACCAAACTCAGTATCTCTTAACTGCAACCCGTGAAATAGAGGTCAGTTAAATAAAGATGAGCTGTAGACTAGTATATCAAGGATGTAATTCAGCCATGAGTTATGCCTTTTTATGTTATTTTATTACTTTCATTCCTGAAACTGCAAAATAATCAGGTATTTTAAGAAAATAAGTCTTAGAGCAGTCTGAATAAATTCTGGTTAAAAAGAGTATTATTCACAGAACACACATTTCATAGAAATCCTTTTTTTCTTGCA
Organism: Lepidodactylus listeri; assembly: GCA_029233225.1. NCBI lineage: Eukaryota > Metazoa > Chordata > Lepidosauria > Squamata > Gekkonidae > Lepidodactylus > Lepidodactylus listeri. The sequence goes on from JARCFY010000006.1 coordinate 54,620,906, forward strand.
TATTTTATACCTTTCAGCATTTTTCAATATGCATTTTATATGGGAAAATAATTTGCATATGAAATATATAAACATAAACCAATTCAATACTTTCAACCTCTATTAATTTTCAAAATATTTTGCATATTGGGCCAGATTCAGTGAAGTGCTCAGCTTCCTCTGCTTCTCTTAAAGGGTTTCTTCAGAATGCTCAATTTTATAACGAAGCAGTAAACGAAACATCTTCCCCTATTTTATCTTTCTGTGACACTGATTGCATATTCTTTGATCATCATAATTTTTTATACTTAGCAGATCTGACTCATTGACTCAAATATTTCACATGAAATCTTTCCATTTAGCAAGTAATAATGCTGCCACCTAGTAAATACACTTTCAACAAAAAAGCTCACCCACATACACTCGATGTTTAAAAAGACACCCCCCAATGTTGCAGGACTTAAAAGAAAATGCTAACACTCAGACTCTGATGATAGTCAAATGGTCACTCATTGAGTATGCTTTTCTGTAGGGATAGTTATATATGGGTGGTATAGTCAAGAGGGGTCTCTTAAGTGAGCTTAGTGATTACATTGGACCACAAAAGAGAATGCAGTTTCTATAATATGTGGGAGCCAAGCTGTATAAGAGTTTATACATCAGAACCAACATCTTTGTAGAGAAATTTCGAACTCCGGTCGATTCTTCATACACCAACCCGACGGCACAAATCCAGACTAACAACATCTTAGGCAGAGCCATTTCAATGCAAAGGGGCACTAGACAAGATTGCCCACTATCACCCCTTTTCTTCGCACTTGCAATTGAGCCATTAGCTAAAGCTATTAGAAATAACCCAAAAATTAAGGGAATACAGATTGGTAACACATCACACACAGTTAGCCTATATGCTGATGACTTAGTTATTTTCCTTGCCAACCCATCATCTTTCTATTAGAACTTCAAAGGTTTCAAAGGATTCAACTATTATTTGGACTGAAAGTGAATCTGGAGAAATTAAATATTATACCACTCAACATTAAACCTGATACCAAAAGTAAAATACAATCACAAATTCCATATAAATGGTCATACTCTCCATGGAGATGCCTAGGTATCCAGATTCCCCCGGACTTGAAAGACATCATATCCTGCAATTTCTAAAAAATACTTCAAGAAGCAAAAAACCAGATGAAGCAATGGAACAGCATGGGCCTTTCATGGGCCAATAAGATCAGCACGATTAAAAGTCTTATCCTACCAAATTTTTTATTTGCACTGAGCATTATCTATGCAAATATCAAAGAAAGATCTAACCCGATGGCAGAAAACATTCCTCCAGGTTTTTTTGGAGTTATAAAAAAACCCAGAATAAAATTGTTCACCTTAACACGTTCTGCAAAGGAAGGTGGCCTGGACTTTCCTAACCTGTCTTTATATTACAAAGCCATTCATTTAGCTTCAGTAGTAAGAATACTGACAACAGATGCTCCACCAGCCTGGCAACAAATAGAGGAAACTAGCTGTGACTGTACACCGTTAATTGATATCATCTGGCAACAACCTAAGGAAAGAACTGCAAGTTCTAAACTGAACCCTTACCTTATTGCTGCTTTGGAGGTCTGGTATAAACATAGAAAATCACTTCTACCAGAAAAATCATTATTAACATCATACATGAACCAAGCTTGGTTCCCACCGGGAAAAGATGACAAAGCCTAAGAGAAATGGGAACACGCCGGAATTACATGCATAATAGACCTCATGGATAATGGTAACCCTTCAACAGATTTGGGAAAAAAAAATTGGAGAACAGATTCCCTGGTTCAAGATACCTACAGCTGCGGCACCTACTAAGAGACTGGCAATCCAGAACAACACCTCTAAATTCATTCTCTAATTTCGAACTGCTGCTCAAAAACAAAACTATGGAAATCAAAGGCTTAATCTCGAAGATTTATAAAATTTTAAATAAGAAATTGAAGCAAAACTTTCTGAACTCGCAACTTCAATGGCAAACAGATTGTAAACATAGAATTTAAACAGAAACCTGGGAGGAAATATGGAACTCACCAAGTCTTTCCTCAAAAATCTTCTGCATCAGATTTAACACTTTCAAAGTCTTACACTGTTGGTACTTAACTCCAGCTCATTTGCAAAAGATATATCCAAAAGTCAACCATATTTGTTGGAAAAATTGTGGGCAGACAGGAGACTTCCTTCATTGCTGGTGGTCTTGCCCAACTATACAAAAATATTGGTCCCAAATATTATCACAGATTCACGTCATCACGGGATATAACCTACCTGCATTACCAGAAACTGCTCTACTGGACGTATATCTGAAGACCTGCATAAATAAAACAACACAAATATTAATCTCCACACTGTTAACAATCGTAAGAATAACACTTGCTCAAAAATGGAAAAAGAAAACTAGCCCCTCCTTGACTAGTTGGCAAAATAAGGGCTGAGGACAGACTGGAGATGTGGCCGCAGCTGTCCCCCACCGCCAGCGTGCACTCACCCATGCCTGAAGCGTGGTCCTTGCACTTCAGGCGGAGACCTCCGGGAACCAGTCTCCAGTGGCTGGGTGTGCACTGCTGCTGCTTCCTCTGGATGTGGACGCACCAATGGTGTGTCACACGCACCGCCAGAAGTGCAAATGGGCTGTTCTGGCTGCCGTGGCTGTGCATAGCCACAGGTCGGTGAGGCAGCCAGCAGCCGCACACCTTTGCCCCATGCAGCCAGTGCAAACGGGGTGCCCCGGGCTGCTTTTCCCACAGGGCTTTTGGCCCTGCGGCTGTTCTAGGCTACCTCACCAGCCTGTCCTCAGCCAAGGTTTGGGAACATTTTGTTTATGGGAAAATTGTTAATCATCAAATGCACTGGAACATTAAAACTTATTAGAAGACTTTTCAGGCTGTGTGGTTCCCTGTAACTGCCTATCTGGCAGAAGGCGGAGTGATTCCAAAACATAATGAATATTATGAACTCTTATACTTCTGACTAATACAGGTAAACAGACAGATAGAAATGTGCAGATTATAACGGGCCAGACGCACATTGTATTGGCTAATTAAGATCTTGCACAACTTTTTTACTAACCCACTCAAGTACGGTTTTGTTTTGTTTCTTTTCTAACATATTTCTGAAGTATAGCTATTGTACTATTTGTTTCATAAATAAAAAATTAAATTTGAAAAAAAGAAAGAACCAGCATCTTGAGTCATGGCCAGAGCTAGTTGTTTGGGCACTGGAAAGCAATTAGTGAGAAATCGAAAAGAAAGACTTGTAGGATTTTCAAAAAATGGAATTGATGATAGAGCTTCTGGTCACACTGTGGTCCTTTCTGCACTAGACCTTAAATCCTGTTTCAACCCTGTCCCTGAACTTACATTCGTCACCAAACGTGAGTTCACCTCTGTAATTATCTTGGGGTATTGTTACATTCTACAGTAAACTCAAGTTTACCCCTGTAATTATTCTGGAGTATTTTTTGTTTCCACATTACATTGAGGTCACCCTGGTTTCGGCCCACACTTGTCCTGGGATAAATGGATGCTATTATAACCAGGGATAAATGCAAATTATTGTGTCACGAGTTGAACTCTGATAAAACCAGTAACAAGATCCAAGTTCAGAAAGGACCATAAGGAGCCTTCTTCCTGCAGAAGATCCTCTCTCAGTGGATAACTCTTCTGGAACAAAGTTCCTGCAATGGGAAAAACTAGTGTCTTCTATGTCTCTGTGTAGACACTGTCCTTGGAAATGGTCTAGGCAATGCTGTGTTTGTGGTATTATTATTTTTTCTCCTAAAGTTTGGTTTTGTTGCCTAAGATCATGTCCTGGAACTGGAGGGTTATTTTTTTCAAAAAAGGTCTAAAGATTGCTGGCCTTGTTAGATAAGTAGTTAACCTTTTGCTGCTTGCTTTCCTGCCTGTTAAACAATCAGGAACTTAATGATAAGACTACCTTTTTAGTCTACATGGATGGCAACCTCACTTAAATTGTCCTTTCCACACAAGTGGCCAACAATAAATGTTATCCAGGTGTAGCTGAAGCTTGAGGATAACCGTTTGCTCAATAGTCTACGCAAAAAAGAGAGAGATTGGGAAAGGGGAACCGCTGAAGAGAAGCGTTCCAGATCCGGAATATTAGGACTGAGATTGATTAACTACAGCTATTTTGAAGCTTTTGCTTCTGATCCTAAGATGTCTAGGAATGGAGAATTAAATCACACAAGATGGTCTAAAAGTCATATAGTTCAGAATCTCTCTCTCTGTTATATTTCCAATTTGAGGTGGCCACTGTGGCCACATAAAATGCGCTCCCTCAGGCGTAGGATGCACAAACCACCACTCAGTGCAGGGACCTTGGCCATTGGTTGAAACGGCACCAGGGCAAAGGTGCCCCACAGTCCTGCCCACCCGTCCAGAGAGCCGCCGTTGTGGGTTGGGACGCCAAGCCTAAGAGCTGGCCGAAAGAGGCGGCCAGAAGGATGGAGGACAAGGATGGAGCTCAGGCTGGGGAGTGGGGAGGGGACGAGGACCGATGCAGCTTCCAACAAAGGTGGGGGCAAGGCCAGGTGGGCCCACCACAGCCTCAAACAGAGCTGGGGAGGGGGGAGGCCAGGAGGCCTTGGCTGCTGCAACCATGCATGGAGCCGGGGGGAGGGACGAAGCTGGGTAGCCAGAGGGCGGAAGAGGCCAGGCGGCCTTGGCAGCTGCATCCTCAAACAGGGGCCGGGTATGGTGGGCATGAGACCTCTGGCGGCCATGGGGTGGAACAACAGTCAGGGTGGGGGAAGAGATGAAGGGAGCTGCACCCTGCAAGCCTGGCTAGAGCCTGTTGTATTTATTGTCACAACGGGCCTTGCTCCTAGTTACCTATAAAGAAACTTAAATCTGTGTAAGTAAGAAGCCTTTAGGTTTGCCAGCCTCCCAATGGGGTTGGTCAAACCCCCCCCCCCCCCCCCAAGCAGGCATAGCACCAGCAGGACAAAAATAAAATTTAAAACCTGGAAGTGATGTTCATCCTAGAGGAATCCCCAAAGACTATGGTCTTACCTTAGAGTTTCAGCTGATTCCAAGAGAGGTGTGATATCCCTTCCAGGTTTTCCCTAAAAGTCCCCCTGCCCCCCCCCCCCCCCCAAATCTCCTGCTGATTGTTAGGCCTGGCCTGGCAAACCTAATGTATCCAGTTTCTAGAGCTTACTGGGAGACTTAGTAAAAATTATTTAATGTACATTTCTCATGTTCCATAAGTTTATTTCTGACCAGTTCACTACTATGGTCATCTAGTAAGAACTGACTACTCATTATGTTAGGTCATTAAAATTGTTGTGATCTACCATTGCATCTTCACAAATACGTATCTCTAACAAGATGATAGACTATTTATTTCATGGTCATTTGGATTTCACATATGAAAGGGTTTTGTGGGGTTTAGAGAAAAGGGAGCCATGAGAATACTGTAAACAGCAGTGTTAACTAACTGAAACATGATTGCGGAAGCCTATTCTGTTTATGTGGCAGAGAGAGGCTTAACCATTTTTACTTTATATGGTAAGTTATACTAAAATTTTATGTTGTTTGTTCAGTCTATTATGCAGATGGCACTTGATTAAAATCTATTTTAAACTATGGTGATTACTGCAAGATAGTATGAACAAAACAGCTCTCCTACCACCATTAAAGGCTTTGGAATGATTGCAGTTTATTTTAAATATGCTTATAGGCGTTCCTTAACTTCTCAAGGGACATTTAGATATCAACAGTGTGCCTTATTTGATAGTCTTAAATTCTTTACTATATATCCTTGTGATCTATTATTCGTGCAACATGGTTAATACACACATTTTTAAAGTGAGAGACCATTGCTTTCTTGTGATAAATAAGTTAAATACATCACTATAATTAAGCAATAAGTCCTGACAGGAGGTGGATTACCATGAGCTAACTGCACCTCTAGGGATTCTGAAGCACAAGTCTATGCTTAGCAGAATAAGTATGAGGATTTTTTTTAATTATTTCCCATCTGTCTCTGTTTTGGTGGTTAGTAGCAAAGTCTGTATAACTGCTAGATGGTTGTAAGCATAAGGTGGAGACATCATCCCCATTAGTTTCAAGGTTATTAGGTGTAGAGTTTATCCATATATTAAAATATATTAACAAAATTTCCTTAGGAGATAGTCTGTCTTTAGTTCTGTGAATGAACAACTCAGAGGCAATGGATCATTTAGATTGTTTCAGAGCTTGTTCAGTTTACAGATAACAGTTTCCCTGTTTAACCTTTGGGCATATTGAAGCTATTCACAAAGCTAAACACTGGATCATAACTGTACCCTAAATATATGGTTTATTCAAAAAAAAATTTTAAAAAAAGACTTTCCCTGAAAGGTCTTCTCACATCACCTAGGCCAGCAGCAATATCATGACATCTCAACCATGGACAGAGGTGGAGATTTACCATTGACATAGCCTGTCCACCAGTTTTTTAGGAGGGAAATCCTGAAATATGTTTGTTTTCATGCTGAACAAGCAGAGTAAATATCTCTAAACAACAAAACAAAAAAACGTTGTCAAGGTTTACCAGAACTCAGATAAATTAGTGCTTGCCTCCCCCCCCCCCCCATCTAAGTGACAGATTGGTGGGGCATTAGGTGGAAACTTGGAGGAGTTGGCTCGGCAAAGAAAAAGGATGATTAACCAGCCTTGCCACAATGTAGGCGTCACATTAGTTGTTTCTGAGCATGCTGTAAGGCTGTAGTTTTACAGATTTCCTCAGGAATAAGCCTATTGAAGAAATAATTGTTCATCAATTAACTAGCAGTCTAAGCAACAACAATTAATTTGGGTAACTTCCCCGACTTCCTGAATTTGAAGATGCTGCTAAATACAGCCAAATGTTTATACACAGAGATGTCTAGGGAGGAAATTACATTTAAAATTAGTAATACTCTTATCTTTCTCCAAAAAAAAATAGATAGATACATATTGCTGTAGTTTAGTTGAATGACAATTATTAACTGTATTACCAAAATACAACCCTTAAAAATCAAAGGAATATTGCCTATTTCGTTGATGTGAAAAAATACACACAAACCAGACATTACTGCATTAAAGTTCCATGGATTGTATCATATAACTAAGTAGAAAGGCAATGCCATTTCATCCACATAAGTCAGCAAAGAGTAGGATATAACCAGGGGTCCACAACTCAAATAATTGGTCAGGCAAGAATGGACCTTTACTCTGAAGAGAAGCATTCCTGGCCCCTCCTTGTGATGTCTTCTGCCTCCAGCCTCTTCTTGTTTTTTCCTTGTAAAGTGTTGCCCTGTTCCTAGTGATCAGGATGTTGTAGTGCTTCCAAGGATATCATCTGGCTGGCTGCTCTGGAAAACAGAATCCCGGACTAAGAGCAACCTTTGGTCCAGTCCAGCAAAATCAATTTATATGCTTTTAATTCTCAGGTGGTTTCTTTATTATCCACCATGGTACAAATCTTTCAAATACACAAACAAATAAGAAAAAAGTCTAGAAGATAGGTCTGTCAATGAGGACTAGCTGTGACAGTGTGTGGAACCACATGGCAGAGACAGGATACTTCTGAGAATGAGGTTGCAAGGATAAACAACAAGGGAAGATGGTCAACTCTATGCCTGCTTCTAATCTTTGGGAGGCATCTGATTTTGAAATAGGATGATGGATTTAATGGACATTTTGTCTAGTCCAGCAAAAGCTAATTTTCTGGCCTTATTCCTTTGCATTGATCGGCCAAACACAGTCAAGCAACAGTTTAATGTTAGCAGTAAACATGTTTGTCCCAGATTTCAGTTGGATATGCCCCAGGTACAGCCTCCTGCCTAGAAGAGACAACATCTGGCTGGTACTTGCTCCAGCCCGCTGCCATTGCCATTCTGGGATCTGAGGGGTACTGCTGCTCCAACCAACCCACTACTCAGGGTGAACTGGTCCCTGGATCACATATATCAGAAGCTGCATGTGGGAATGGACTGAAGCCCAAGTGGAGCTAACTGGCAAATCCCTGCCCACAACCTGGAGTTCCTGCCAAGCTAGAGCTTATCCCACACCTGTGTGCAGGTCCCATTTAGCTACTCACCTGAAGCTGAAGGAGCTATTTTAGCAGACTCTTAACCCAACATACCTAGTCTGCTTCCTATAGTGGGCCCCCAAAAAACCCACCACAACTCCACCCTCACTTTCCAGTTCACCCCTGAACATGGTTTAAAGAGGCAATTCATCTTTTCCCCAGAATTTTTGAATCCCTTCACCAACTGTGTTTTCTCCTTCCGAGTCTCACTGATTGAGACACATTGAAAATTTCCTCTATGTTTGGACAAGGGGACAGAATGCAAATCTCAGAATTCTGACCTCTCCTTCTGGGAAGAGGAAACTTTTTACTGCATCCCAGAGCAAGGACACAGATATTTTCGGGGGGGGGGGGGGGGATCAAAACTCCACGTGTTATAACTCAATATATGTTTGAGGATAAACAGTTCAGGTATATGTGTGCAGTTGTGTTGCTCTTCTTTAGAGAGCAGTAATGGAAAATGCCAACAGTCAATTTTTGGCATAATTGGGAACATAAAATTAAAACATGGAGTTGTAATTTAAGATCAAAATTGGAACCATAAATGTTGTGTGATATTGACTGTATATAGTCTGAACTACAGAGAAATTGTCATCCCATTCCCCCCCCCCCCCTTTGGCACACTCAAAATTCAGAGATCATTTTCTAGGGCATAAAATAACTTTCTGGATCTTGATTAATTGATTGCTGGATTGGAATTACATTTTCCTGGCACCATTATCAAAGAAATTAAACAAAGCTCTTTTCTAACACTGGTTTCTATTCTTGTGTGTAATAACGGAACTACTGTGAACCAGACACAGAGAAATTTCACTTTTCATGATGATTCTGTTAAAACAGTTCTCCTTGGGGTGATCTTTAGTTGAAGTTTCCCCCCATATCTTAGTTCTGATGTTACACAAACAAATTTTCAACAACTGTCTTGATTTAAGATGGAGATGAATTGAACTTTAAGCTTGTCTTAATCCAGTAGAAGGTAAAAAAAAAATCCTACCATAAAACAGATTTCCCCCCCTATTGCATTTGGATTTCCTCTGTAATTGAACCACTAGCCAGTGCATAATGATATTCTTCAGAGGGATGTCAAGCCATTAGCAGTAATATTTGAAAAAAGATGAAAAGCTAAGCTGTAGCTATGCGAAAGAAAAATACATAATAAAATTCAGAAAGTAAAGTTATATAATCTAGTATATTTAAAATGCATTTTAGAGATGAAAACATGTAAGATAACAGAATTTGGATTATTAAAAAGATATAATTGAAATGCCTTTTTAAGCTGCAAAACCCCAAAATGCATGTTGACAAAGAACTGGGGATTTAGTTTTCTCTACAGTAATTGCGTGTGTGTTTGTAATGTAGCCTGTACTTACTTTACAGGTCAATGGTGGAGAAAAAAGACCTGCTTCTGATATGGGGAAAAAACCCAAAACTCCCAAGAAGAAGAAGAAGAAGGATCCTAATGAGCCACAGAAGCCTGTTTCTGCCTATGCATTATTCTTCCGAGATACTCAAGCAGCCATCAAAGGCCAAAACCCAAATGCTACCTTTGGGGAAGTCTCTAAAATTGTAGCTTCCATGTGGGATGGCTTGGGGGAAGAACAAAAACAGGTACCAAATGATATTTACATATGCATGAAATTGATTAACTGGCTTGTTAATGCAAAATGTATGATTTAACTATTATTTTTCAGCAGCTATTTTTATTACTAGAGTTGAGCCAGCGAATGTCCCAAATTGTAACCTGGATCAGGACTAAGCTTCCACTGCCATCTTCTGTTTGGTGTAGCAGTTAAGTGCGCACACTCTAATCTGGGAGAGCCGGGTTTGAGTCCCCACTCCTCCACTTGCTGCTACTGGATGATCTTGGGCAAGCCATAGTTCTGGCACAGCTGTTCTTGAAAGAGCAGCTCTGGAAAGAGTTCTCTTAGCCCCACCTACCTCACAGGGTGTCTGTTGTGGGGAGGGGAAAGGAAAGGCAATTGTAAGCTGCTCTGAAACTCCAAGTGAAGGGTGGGTATAAATCCAACCTCCTCCTCCTCCTTCTATATTTATTTTCTTACCTGGAACTTCAAATAGCTGTAATGATTCCACAAGCCTGAAACTAATTAGCAGGTATTACATTAGAAGAATGGTGTAAACAACAGAAATTTGAACAAAGCTCCACATTTGCAATATTAAACTGTTCAGTTTTGATCAATTACCTGTTTTTGAATTTACCTATCCTAGGTCTGTTCTCTGAAAACTACTAAAACATCATGCCAAAGAAAACAGGTGCTCATATCTTTATCTCTTTTTTTTTAGATGAAGGGATTTTTGTGCTAAAGCTCCAAGACTAGTACTAGACTTAAATACTGTAATGAATAGAATAGAATAGAATAGAATAGAATAGAATAGAATAGAGGTATATTGTATATGGCCATTGGTCATTACAATTTCTAGATTAAACTGGAGGAGAGGAGGAGGAGGAGATTGGATTTATACCTAACCCTTCAGTACCCGAGGGAGTCTCAGAGCAGTTTACAAACTCCTTTCCCTTCCCCTCTCCACAGCAGACACCCTGTGAGGTAGGTGGGGCTGAGAGAGCTCTGACAGAAACTACTCTTTTTCAAGAACAGCTGTGCTAGAGCTTGTCCAAGGTCATCCAGCAGCTGCAAGTGGAGGAGTGGGGAATCAAACCCGGTTCTCCCAGATTAGGGTCCGTGCACTTAACCACTACGCCATGCTGGATCCCTAACATCTTAATATACACATTTAATTGTTAAATTCATTTGTAAAATATCTAAAATACCTCAGACTAAAATTGTGTTCATTTACAGATTCCAATTGTTAATGCCTTGCATCTCAATAAGCTGTACTTCTAAGAACCACCTTTGCTCCAGCCTTCCTGGCTGCCAACTCAAAAAGTGCTACCTTACAAGATACCAAAGGATTCCTATCTGACAACAGAAAAAAAAGCTTATCACTATCAGAAAAATTGTGCAGTTGATTAAATATTTGAGAAAAAAATCTACTTCTGATATCAGAATATAGTGGACAAATCATTACATAGTGAAACAGATCTTCAGCAGAAGTTCTACATAGACAAATATGTTGTTCTAGAGGAATTTTTAGATATCTTCCAGTCAGTACTTCTGATGGCATGTTCTGAATGCCACTCTTAGACTATGTGCAGTAATGTTTATCAAATAGGAGGCTCTTAAATTATCTTAAATGGTATAAAAAGGTTTTTATACCAAGGAGCAGATTCTGACTGAGCAATTAACTGATTACCTATTAAAGCATCTCCATTATATACCCATTGTCGCAGATCTTGAGTATTCCATGAGGGTCTAAGTAAGTCATCAGTGTATTGAAAAATGATGTTATTAAAAAATACAGAGCGGGTTTTATCCTTACTTAATAGGGCACAATAACTAAGTTTGCTAAATGATTCACTTGGTAACAATTGGCATTTCTCCCATGATTTCAGGACAGCTAAATGGGCTCAAGCCCTGACTGAGGGGCTACCAAGTTCCGCCCACAATAAGGCTGCTGGTGACCCTTTGGGTAGTGCCAGAAGACGCCTCAGAAAAAGGTTTTGAATTGTCTCCAAACTAGCAAGTGTTTGTTCCTTCCAGCCCCAAAGTTCTATTCCATACAATATATGGGAGATAACTTTACTGATAAAGAGCTTAAGGGCTGGATCTATGAGAAAGCCCCCCTTTGGTTCGGTAGAATCTCTGTATTACTCCTGTTATCTTAGTTGCTGATGCTTTAATAGAGGCTACATACACATTCCAGCTCAGCGTAACTCTCAAATATTTATAGATCTCACATTGTTCTATTGGGATACCTTGTATGTTCCAAGAGTGTCTTTTAAGTCTTTTCCGAAAGACCACTACTTTAGTTTTTGAGTAATTGATGGTAAGATTCTCTTCTTCACAATATTCTCCTAGTTTGTCCAGAAGTCTCCTTAAACCATTCCTAGTAATGGGTTATTATCTAGTGTAAATGATTTTAGTAAAAAGTGTGTAAAGATTGTCTCAATTACATTGGCATATATTGGGAGATTTCACCACTAATGGCATGGGCACTGTCCAGTAAGTGCCCATGACACATGTGCAACCATGTTCCAGGCAGCATATTGTTATAGCAGTGGAATGTGTACCTTGCATTGTCAAAGTGATAAAATAACTGCTCAAATTATGCAAAATTAGATTTTTCTTTTGCATTCCTCATTCTCTGTTGAGAGTGGTCATGTTTGTAAGAAATGTAGCAAGGTTGCATGGCAAAAAATGTTTAATCCATGTAGTGTGCTATACAGAAATAGCTGCTTTCCTTATAATATGGCTGTTCTGTGAGAAGTGCACTGTTCTTATGTACATGGAAGATGCTTATTTTTAAAAAATATATATAGAATAGTAGCTGGGAAAATGCTTTATTCCACATCCACTGATATCATGGGTTCTGTTTATTTATTTTCATTTATGGTCTTCCTTTGTAGCTGAGACTCAAGGCAGATGGCAAGTATGATAGAACTGTTTGGTCAATCAGTAAGCCAACTACAAAGTATGATATCAACCTTTGAATGATAACAATTGAATCTACTAGTAAAAATTCCTTATAAAATAAATAGATTGGCCAACGTCCAAATGGCACCTTTATTACAGTTGATCTCCAGGTGATCAGTTCCCCTGGAGAAAATGGCTGCTTTGGAAGGTGGACAGTATGGCCTTATACCTTACTGAGAGCCTCAGCCTTCCCCTCTTTTTAAGTATTGAGTGGAAGGCGATGAATTCAAACAACAGTCTTTTATTCAGTGATATTGCTCAGTTCCGAAGTCAGCTCTATGAGAGTGGCACCTTAATTTATACTGTTCCAACACATAACTTTCAACAAAGTAACTATATACAAGCAATACTATTGGACCTAAGCAGGGCTCAGCAATTGGGTATCTGGATTGTCTTTAGGACCAATGGGAGTCTTTAGTCATCAGCCAATAAGAATTGGAGCTTTCAGATACCAGAGCCCTATCAAGCTATTGCTGCTTCAATACTCCAAACACAACACCTCTCCAACCCCCAAATCTCTAGGTTTTCCCAACCCAGAGCTGGCAACCATAAAAACAAAACTATTCAGTCAGTCAGTTAGCTGGTCACAAAATATGACAACATTTGAGTCCAACAGCAAAGATTCCTAGTAGAACAACATAGTGCTGTGGCACTGGGATTGAAGAACTGGAAGAAAACAAAGAATCATGGATAGAGGCCACTTCCGCAGCTGTTTCGTTCCAGCCATTGTGTCCTTGCCTCGCCGCTTTTTTTGAAGTAAGCCTCATAGTGATTGTAAGAAACAGAACCAGGTTTGATTCCCCACTCCTCCACATGCAGCCAGTTGGGTGACCTTGGGTCAGTCACAGTTCTCTCAGAACTCTCTCAGCCCCGCCTACCTCACAGGGTGTCTGTTGTAGGGCAAGGGAGGGAGGACGATTGTAAGCCATTCTGAGATTCCTTCAGGTAGTGAAGAGCAGGGTATAAAACCAACTCTTCTTCTACTCCTGTTTACAGTTCAGTTATTGCTCCTCTCATTTTAAAATTACAGGCAATTTGATTTTAATAGTTTTCGTACTCACCCCTGTATGTTAGCCAGGCTTGCTTGACAAACATATCACTAGGCCTTATTTTATTAAGGGTGGGATGCAATGCATAGGTTTGTGCAAGACACAGAGCTATTTGCATTTGTCAGAGAGGATGTGCAATGGGTGACTAGAAGAGTCATAGTTTTGTGAATTTCCTGTATTGTGCAGGGGGTTGGACTAGATGACCCTGGAGGTCCCTTCCAACTCTATGATTCTATTATTCTGTGATCACATGGATGGATCCTGCGAATCTCTTCTGCTCCTTGTTTTTCTCCAATGCAAGATGCCTTCCCATGATGCTTAGAGGCCCTTACAGAAGAAGGTTTTTTGTGCCCAGGTAAAAGGCCATCATTTGCAGAACAGTGCCACAGGATCCAACCCATAATGTTCATTTTTGTTGTAGGATTGCTGTTTTAAAAGTGTTCACAAAACAATTTTTGAACAAAGGATGGGGGGCAGGAAATTAGGGCACCATAGAGACACTGACTGGCCATAACATGTGAAGGCAGAATGGATACTCTGTACAAAAGGCGAATGGAAGCCATGTACACAATGTCATATCTCAGCTTCAACCTTGAGTAACAATGAACATCTGAAGCCTTCCTTTACCATATGATGAACATGAAAGCTGTCTTCTTGCATTAGCTAGCTTTCTTGTACCCTTACCTTTCAACCAGCTTGCCGTGTACACCTTTCACTGAAAGCTTTTACTGCCACCCCCTATTTTCAGGCTATCATCCCCTGTTTTTCACCCTGCTGCATGTTCTGCTGGAGAGAGATAAGGAGGCTCCTGCAGCCCAGGAAAGGGAAAGCTGGAAGGAGTCCAAGAACTCCAAGAAATCCACCCCTTGTCCCCTTACAGGGAGTTTACCACAAACAGGCAGTCTGCAGAGATGAACTAATTTGTCCCCAGTTCTTAGAATTTACACAGAAAACATTGTATGCACTGCTTTTCTTCCCTGTATTTGCCAGCCATGTTACACTAATTGACAGAAACATCCAGGGGTTTCTCATTTTCCAGCTGTGTTTATTTGACTTAGCATATGGGAGCATGCAAATTATTAAAGGAAAGCTGTGTTAATCACTGGAGTTTGGCAGTTTCTCATGGTAAATTACAGAGAAGCAAAAGTGTGTTCCATTTAAGAATACAAAGTAATGTAATCTGAAATGGTTCTGCCTATTGCCGTATAAATCTTAAAACCTTCAAGCCAGTCGCTGCTTGGGTATTTGCTACAACAAACCATTTGAGGTCTGCCTGAAATGCTTGTTTTCTGTTAAGCAGTAATATGAGTTTGTGACTACTAAGCAGTGGCCCAAACACTGGGGTAGAGGATCAATTTTCCAGGTAGCATTAAAGGGATGTCCCCTTTCCCCATCCCTGCTCTAATATATACAGCAGCCCCTGTTGCTTGAAGTCAGGTTCTGACTCCATATCATAAGACAGCTGCTTGCTTCAGGCTTCTCAAGCAATGCAGTGTACTCAGACTAAAGCTCAGTAGTAACATAATTTGGGCTCTCTAACTGCTCTCCTTGCTGCAAATACAAAACCTGAAAATGACAGCATTAAAATTCTAGAAACGCAGAATGTCAAGAATCCTGCAGGAGATTTCCCTCCAAAAAGAGTGCCTTTGGAACACCCACAATAAGTAACCAAGACATGAAAAGTTATTGGAAGACTTGGGGGAGAAACATTTATACATGAGTGTTACAGCGCCTAGTTTGGTTGTCCCTGCACTGTGAAGCAATCCAGTGTCTGTTCCTAGAGTTCTCAGTTCGATTCTCATATAGGAAAAACTCCCCCCCCCCCCAAAGTTTATTGTGCCAGTTTTGTTTTATTGTTATCTACTTTTGTTAGGGTTGCCAGCTTTAGGCCAGGAAATTCCTGGAGATTTGGGGGTGAAGCCTTGGAGAGGGTGGGGTTTGGAGAGGAAAGGGATCTGAGCAGGGTATAAAAGCCATTTTCTTCAGGGAAACTGATCTCTGTTTTCTGGCAATCAGTCATAATTCTGGAAGATCTCCAGGCCCCACCTGGAGGTTGGGAAAAGTATTTTGTGATGTCCACTTCCATTCCTTCCATTCCTGAAGAAGAGAATGAGGAAGTTTCTAGTTTGGGGTGCGATTCTCCAGTTCTGCTCGATGGCACATAGTCCCTTCTATCAGCTCCACCTGGTTTACCAGCAATGGCTGTTTTTTAGATAGCAAGATTTGGCCACGGTGATTCATGCTCTGATCTGATCACATTCACATTAGATTACTGTAATACATTCTATATGGGGCTGCCTTGGAAAAATGGGAGGGTAAAACAGTGGGAGAGCTTCTAGTGTCCTGGCCCCACTGCTGGACCTTCTGAGGGCACCTGGTGTTTTTGGCCATTGTGTGATAGAGTGTTGGACTGGATGGGTCATTGGCCTGATCCAACATTGGCTTCTCTTATGTTAAGAAGAAGAGTTGGTTTTTATACCCCGCATTTCCCTATTTGAAGGAGTCTCAGAGTGGCTTACAATCGCCTTCCCTTCCTCTGCCCACAACAGACACCCTGTGAGGAAGGTGGGGCCAAGAGAGCTCTGAAAGAACTGTGACTGACCCAAGGTCACCCAGCTGGCTGCTTGTGGAGGAGTGGGGAACCAAACCCGGTTCTCCTGATTAGAGTCCACTGCTCTTAACCACTACACCAAACTGGCTCTCTAAAATGTGCCAGACAGGCAACTGTCCAGGGGTCATTTCGAGCAGGAGCTCGGGGGAGCTCAGCTCCGGGGGTTGGTGCCAGCCCCCCCCCCAGGGGGATGCCTGCTTGTGTCACGGCTGCAGCAAAATGACCCTGTCCCCTGGAAAGGTTCTTGTTCCTCCGACCAGCCTTCTGAAGGCTTCAGCCACCACTGAAGTTATCCTCCCAGAATAGTGGTATTTCTGAGTCTTGGATTAGTAGCTGTCCCCTCTCTGCCAGCTCCTGCCTGCCTGCCTGCCTGCCTGCCTGCCTTCCTTCTTTCTCTCTCTCACTGCCTCTCTCTCTCTTGCCTTCTGACATACTTCTAGTGATGTCAGGGGGTGTGGCATATGCAAATAAGTTATGCTAATGAGCTCATGCACCTCTTTTTCTATGAAATGACCCCTGCCACTGTCAGTTTGGTTAAGGGGACTGTATCACCCATGTGCTGAAAGAAGTACACTGACCACCCATCTGTTTCCAGGCACAATTCAGAGTTCTGGTTCTTACGTTTAAGGTCCTAAACAATTTGGGGCCAAGGTACCTGAAGGGCCATCTCTTCCAATACTATCCAGCCCTCCTGTTAAGATCTATCTCTCAGGCCACACTCTTTGTGCCCCTGCCTTGAGAGATGAGGCTGGTAACAACTAGAGGCATTTTCTGTGGTGGCATCTCACCTTTGGAATGGCCTCCCCCTTGAGGCTAACCTGGCACCTCCTTTATGTTGTTAGGCACAAGGCCAAAACACATCTTTTTATACAGGCTTTTAGTCCAGGGTTTTATCTTATCAGCTTTTCTGCTTTCCACGTAGTTTTCATGCTGCTTGTCCAATGGCTTTTTTTTTTAATATTGTGATTTGGTTTTCATTATATGCCACCTCAAGCTGGACTCTGAAGAGGCAGCATAGAAATATCCTAAATAAATAAACAGCGGGAAATTAGCTTCAGCCCTCTCCTTTTCAGCTCTACCTCTGTTTAACCTACAGATTAAGAACTGCCTCCATATGTTAGAATTACTCTTCTTTCATTGGTTTGATGCTCTCTGTTTTTCTCTGTTCCCTTTCCTTTGTTCCCAGGCATGGCATGCTCTTGTACACTGAGATCTTTGTAGGGAATTTTCTATAACTTGTTTTTCTTAATGCACATTTTCACTAAAGAAAGGGGATGGTCATATACATGGCAGTCATTATGTTGGGAGAGAACTAGAGAGAGCACTAGCACTTTTTTGGCTTTCAAACATACATTTAAGTTTGAATCAACCTGGCTTAAAAGGCAGTTTGGGGGGGGGGGGGTTCTCCTTGAAGTATTTTTTCAATTCATTTTTAAATCAGAACCAGATGTATAAATACACTAAATGAACTTTGAGTTCTTAATTGAAGACCCAGCAAGGTTATAATAAACTGAACAAATTACAAACAAAATGTCCTTGTTTACATTAGTGTAACTGACTTCATTGATGCAGCCAAAGACCTTAATAAAACATGCCATTATGCTAAAAATGGGACTGAAAGCCCAGTCAAGGAGTATTGCACAGAGTTCACCTCTCTTTGTAACACTACTGATGTCTGTAGAAACATTTCAGGAATGTGCTTGCCCCCAAATAAGCAAATTGTGGTAAGCATGTTTACTTAAATCTTGTACTTGGTCCTTGTAGCAGAAGACAGGTCTATGTACCTAGGGAACCAAGGAATAATGATCAGATAAGACATGCAAGCGAGCTGTTGAGGTGCTATAACATATGCTTCCTTTCAGGCTGCATAATTTGTTCTCTGTAATATTCGCTGCAACAGTTCAGCTCAATAGCAACACCTCATTATTTTATCCCTCAGTATTTATTCCTATGTTTGACGCCTCATGAAATTACTGTTAATGTGTTTATATAAGGCCAGATCTGACACAAGTGGGAAGGATTTAATTTCCCACTCAGTCTTTCCTGCTGATGTGTCCTCTATCCCCTGATAGAAGTGGCAAGTGTAAATAGTTAATTTGCTTCAATTATGAGCCTGTCCCGCTAAATTAGAGGCAGCAGGGATATGAAGAGCTAGAATTATACTTCTGAGGCAGCTGACAAATCCTCTGAGTCCACAAAATCAAATCATTTACTCCTCACTGGTGCTCAAACACCCACTAGACAAATGCTGCAGCTTATCCTTTATCATCAGATGGAAACTTCAATTGTATTTGGCCATTACTTGAGGAATCTGAAGACCTTCTGGGTTCTCTTAAAAATTTTCTTGCAGTTAGCATTTTGCTGTACCAACCAGCTGCTTTCTAAGGTTTGTAAGTTGGCCACAAAAATGCCTAATGCTGTGTAAACATATACAACCTGTTTCTGAGGCCTGTTTTAATATTTGAACCAAAGATCGTATTCATGGATAATATCAAGTTGGAACTATGTTGCTGATCCTCCTCTAAGTTTATTGTGGTTTCAGCGGGTGGTTCACTTTCTGCGTACTGTCATTTTACAAAGACATGGAACTTCATTGCTACTGAATAGGCATTCTTTTCCTCCTGTGTAACTTATTTGGGAAGCAGCTGTTCCTCAAACAAATCTACTTATGAGACCATCCCTGCCAGAAGAAATCACACCTACTTATAATCACAATGGCCCATAGGGTTTCTACATCCTCCATACATCTAGCCAGATTCATTATTTTTAAAAAAACTACTTTTAAGAGGTGAAAGAATTACTAAAATTGGCTTTCTTTTCTGCTGTGGTGTTATTCTAGGGCTGAGTATAGTCAAATGAATTTATTATTTTATATCCCACTTTTTTTTCCAAGGGGGGTGGGAATCTAAGGTGACTTGTCAAAAAAATAGTAAACATAAATTGGTGAAAGCAGGCAGATACAAGAGACCTCGCTTTCTCTCTCTCCTCTGTCACAGAGTGCTTAGCTGCTGGAGGAGGGATCCACAGTAATATCTGAGCCAGGCAGGCCACTGGAAAGGGCTCTTTCTCTTTCTTCTTCTGCTAAGCTGCAGAAGGACTAGCCACAGTACATCATAATATAACCTATCGAAGGAATGATTCAAGTGCACATAGGAAATTAGCTTGTGTGTTTGCCAGGGAGAGAGAATAAAGAAGAGAAGAAAAGAGATTGGATTTATATCCCACCCTTCACTCACTTGGAGTCTCAGAGCGGCTTACAAACTCCTTTCCCTTCCCCTCCCCACAACAGACACCCTGTGAGATTGGTGGGGCTGAGAGAGCTCTGAGACAACTGTCCTTGAGAGAACAGCTGGTACAGAGCTATGGCTTGCCCAAGGTCATCCAGCAGGTGCAAGTGGAGGAGTGGGGAATCAAACTCGGTTCTCCCAGATTAGAGTCCGCGCACTTAACCACTACACCAAACTGGCTCTCAAATAGATTGTTGTGATTGAATAGATTATTGAGCTTGAACATCTACAATGCTTCTTAGGAAGGAGACAAAGGTGACATATAAAGAGAGTGCATTGCTCTATGAACACATAAAAACATGGTGCCCATCCCCTTTGCCTACCTTGCCTGACTTCTGCTGCCAACTCATATCTTTCCAATTGACAGAAATTAATAAATCTTTCTGCCATGGATTGCCTGGCTATGAAAGCCTTCCTCGTCAAGTTCCTGATTTGCAGGGTCATTGTTAATTTCTCTCTAATGAAGGAAGAAGGGGAAATGAGAGTTCTGACCACCAGAACCAGTGTTTTATTTGTTGTATCTCCACTTGTTAGTCCAGCAGAGAGGATGGGCTGGTGATAATACTGCGGGCCCCTATACCTTTTTTCTGTATGACAAGATTTCCCTCCCTCATACTGAGCCAGTATACTTAGAACAATGGGATTACATATTTTGAGAACATTTCTAAGTGTGACAGTTCAATTGCATCTCCATAATATTCATTCATATTTTATTCATTATTAGTTACATTTTATAATCTGGAAATTTGCCTGTGGAATGAAAGCACTACATCTTCTAGGTTACACATGTAGGGAAACAAAAAATGTATATGTGTTTCAGTTTTCCTTTCAAAAGCTTTCATTTTAGTATAATTGAATATGTCAATTTTCCTGAAAGCTAATCTTGCTTAATAAGCTTTTTCTGTTTCTTATTGACATTTTAAACCCTCATTGTTTGTGCATGGAAAGAATCCATTCATATAACTTCAGTTTTAATTTAACAAAAACTTGATTTGAAAGTTGACATTGTGGACTATTTTAAAAGATCAGAAAGTGAATATACAAGCTGTATCTCTTGGTTGTTAACCACCGAATTATTTGAAAAAGAAGCCTTTGTTGATATAACGATGACAATTTCCCCTATTATTTCCATTGTTTTCACTTTCTTATTTTTACATCAGCCTGTCTTGTTTTTTTAATCCTTCTGTTTAGAGAAGCACACCTTTTTTCAATATAGAAAAACATTAGTTTTAGACATGTAGCTCCTTCATTGCTTTCCACTACTCCAAATGCAGCTGTGCTTAATGAACAGGAACACACATAGGCTGGTAAAATATATATTTTGATAGTACAGTGCCAGTCCGTATATTTAAATTACCAGCCATCCAGAGGTTTCTATGTAAGCCAAGTATTGTTCCCATTCGGCATTCCTAGGCTGAAGATGATTTGTAATATTGCACAATTGTAATCTGATTTCTTTTCAGACGTTTCTATCAAGCAATCTATTTCAACTTCTTGTGACAGATACGAAAAAAGTTTCTAGTTTACATAGCAAATTAAGGTATTTTTATGTAATGGCTGTTGTATCTTGGTGCTCCCAAACACTGACACTCAAAAATGTAGATGTTTACAGATCTCAGCCAGAGTTCAATCAAAAGCACTCTTTTGCTTTAGTACTTGCAATCTGCCCTGTCGGTTGGTTCAAAGTACCCTATCTGTTTCACTGCAAACCAGACTGTTGCCTCAGACTAGCTTTAATTAATTTGCCTATGGAAGATAATTTTTGCCTCCCTTGAAAACAAGGCTCTGTCTCTGCATGATTCCTCCCATCCATTTTTTTAGAATGGTATCATTCTAGTAGGAGTTTTTGCCTACACTGACACCTTCCAGCTGTGTTTAAGCTATGCTTAAGCAAATATCGTACAGAGGAGCCTATGAATTCTCTCCACAAGCTTAACAATACAACTATAAGTGCAGAAAGAGCTTTTCCAGAAGAGTGGAATTTGCAGGGGTCCTTTCATAAAAAAAGAGGTGCAGGAGCTCATTAGCATAACTTATTTGCATATGCCACACCCCCTGACGTCACTGGAAGTGTCAAAAGGCCACACATCCCAGACGTCATGGGCAGTGTGTCAGAAGGCAAGAAGGGAGGGAGTGAGGGAGGGGGAAGGAAGGAAGGAAGGAAGGAAATAAACATGAAGGAAGGTAGGTAGGTGGGGGAGAGAGAGAGAAGGAAGGAAGGAAGGGGGGAGAGAGAGAGGAAGGGGGGAAGGAAGGAACAGGAAGGTAAGTAGGTAGGTAGGTGGGGGGAGAGAGAGAGAAGAAAGGAAGGAAGGAAGGGGGGAAGGAGGAAGGGAAAGGGGTAGGAAGGGGGAAAGGAAGGAACAGGAAGGTAGGTAGGTAGGTGGGGGAAGAGAAGGAAGGAAAGAAGGAAGGAAGGGGGGGCGCTTCTCCCCTCACTGGGGCTGGCATTTCCCTCCCTCCCCCTCCTTGCTTGGGCCTGAGTGGCATTAAGCCACTCAGGCCCGGCTTCTCCCTCCCTTGCCCCCCGGGAACAGTTGAGTGGGGGAGGGAGGGGGTTCTTACCTGCGGGCAGCCTGCTGCAGCGACGGCAGCAGTGAGTGAGGGAGGGAAGGGGCTTCTCCCAGCCCGCGGCACTTGCCGCCTGCCCCGAGAAGGATATGCTGGGGGGGGAGGGGCTTCTCCCAGCCAGCGGCGCTCGCCGCGCGGCTGGGATACAATCTGCTGGGGGGGGAGGCGAGGGGCTTCTCCCGGCCGGCGGCGCTCGCCGCCAGGCCCGGGAAGGATCTGGGGGGGAGGCGAGGGGCTTCTCCAAGGCCGGCGGCACTTGCTGCCTGCCCTGAGAAGGATATGCTGGGGGGGGGAGGGGCTTCTCCCAGCCGGCAGCGCTCGCCGCCAGGCCCAGGAAAGATCTGGGGGGGGAGGCGAGGGGCTTCTCCCGGCCGGCGGCGCTCGCCGCCAGGCCCGGGAAGGATCTACTGGCGGGGGGGAGGCGAGGGGCTTCTCCCGGCCAGCGGCGCTTGCCGCCAGGCCGGGGAAGGATCTGGGGGGGAGGCGAGGGGCTTCTCCCGGCCGGCGGCGCTCGCCGCCAGGCCCGGGAAGGATCTACTGGCGGGGGGGAGGCGAGGGGCTTCTCCCGGCCAGCGGCGCTTGCCGCCAGGCTGGGGAAGGATCTGGGGGGGGAGGCGAGGGGTTTCTCCCGGTCGGCAGCGCTCGCCGCCAGGCCCGGGAAGGATCTACTGGCGGGGGGGGAGGCGAGGGGCTTCTCCCGGCCAGCGGCGCTTGCCGCCAGGCCGGGGAAGGATCTGGGGGGGGGAGGCGAGGGGCTTCTCCCGGCCGGCGGCGCTCGCTGCCAGGCCCGAGAAAGATCTACTGGCGGGGGATGTGAGGGGCTTCTCCCGGCCGGCGGCGCTCGCCGCCAGGCCTGGGAAGGATCTGGGGGGGGAGGCGAGGGGCTTCTCCCGGCCGGCGGCGCTCGCCGAGGCCCGGGAAGGATCTACTGGCGGGGGGGAGGTGAGGGGCTTTTCCCGGCCGGCGGCGCTCGCCGCCAGGCCCGGGAAGGATCTACTGGCGGGGGGGGAGGCGAGGGGCTTCTCCCGGCCGGCGGCGCTCGCTGCCAGGCCCGAGAAAGATCTACTGGTGGGGGATGTGAGGGGCTTCTCCCGGCCGGCGGCGCTCGCCGCCAGGCCTGGGAAGGATCTCGGGGGGGGAGGCGAGGGGCTTCTCCCGGCTGGCGGCGCGCGCCGCCAGGCCTGGGAAGGATCTGGGGGGGGAGGCGAGGGGCTTCTCCCGGCCGGCGGCGCTCGCCGAGGCCCAGGAAGGATCTACTGGCGGGGGGGAGGTGAGGGGCTTTTCCCGGCCGGCGGCGCTCGCCGCCAAGCCCGGGAAGGATCTACTGGCGGGGGGGGGGGAGGCGAGGGGCTTCTCCCGGCCGGCGGCGCTCGCCGCCAGGCCTGGGAAGGATCTGCTGGGGGGGGATGTGAGGGGCTTCTCCCGGCCGGCGGCACTCGCCGCGGGGCCAGGAATGATCTGCTGGGGGGGGAGGAGGCAAGGGGCTTCTCCCGGCCGGCGGCGCCCGCCGCGCAGCCAGGAAAAGAATCAGCTGGGGGGGGAGGCGAGGGGCCGGGAATGATCTGCTTGGGGGGGGAGGCAAGGGGCTTCTGCCGGCCGGCGGCGCCCGCCGCGCAGCCGGGAAAAGAATCAGCTGGGGGGGAGGCGAGGGGCCGGGAATGATCTGCTTGGGGGGGGAGGCAAGGGGCTTCTCCCCGGCCGGCGGCTCTCGCCGCACGGCGGGGAAAAGATCTGCTGGGGGGGCGGGGAGGCAAGGGGCTTCTTCCCAGGCCGGCAGCGCTTGCCGCGAGCCTGGGAAGGATGATTGGGGGAGGAGGCTTTCTTCCGGCTCCGCGCTGAAGCGCGGGCCGGGAAAGCGAGCTGGGGGGCGGGGCTTTGTCATGTGCCCACCCCCCCTGCCTCCTCTCTCCCGGAGCGGCGCTCCGGCGCGCTCCGCCCCCAACGGAGCCCTGGGAATTTGTATAGAAGAGACTTATGGGTTACGTTTTTGTGGAGTTGACATTGAAAACGTTTTGTTCCTCCTTGTCGGTATTCTTCCAGTGATCTTTCCATTCATACTTTTGAGCCCTTATTCTCTGGAAGGAGCTTTGAAATTATACCAAGAAATTTTTGGCATTGGTATTCTGGTGAGATAATTTCTAGCAGTTTTCTTAGGAACAAGGAGATTCATGGTCTTCACTCAGTTACTGGTAGGGAATCAGAATGCTTAAGGTACCTCTATAACAGAATACTGAAATTTGGTACATGTCCTAATGTCTATGAATGAATGAATATAATTTATTGTGGTCCACAACCAGGAACAAGAAATAGACTGTAAATGTCTGCCAACGGGATATTTTTTGTTCTCTCTCACTCTGCACATGAACTGTGTCTTATATAACAGTGGAGAGTGCCCAAGCCAAAAGAAAGGCAGAGACATAGATAAAACTATGAAACTTAAAAAGAGTTTCAGAGAAGGGGATTTGCAGTGGCAGCTGGGAACTTGTCTGAAGTTAGTATATGTTCGACATTTTCCTTTATATATTTTTAAGAACTGATGAGGGATCCCAGCAGCATCCAGGATTGTATATGTGTTTTACAGTATTCAGGATATATTTCTGGATATGCGCATTATGCCACACTGTAATCGTTAACTTGTCTTTATCCACGGATTATTTCAGCATTACTGAAATGTGCTGAACATTGTAGGGCAATTGTGAAACAGCAGAGAAACCTGATTTTAAATCAGTTGTACAATTCACCAGATCAATTGTGGTCCATAATGGATTTTGTCTTGGTATTGCGAAGTACAGCAAAGAATGGATCATTACAATTACCTTTGCACCTTTTAAAATCGTATGAATGAGTTTTTTAAAAGCCCTTAAATGTAAAAACAAATCTTTTTTTAGAGTCACATGCTGCTTTGTCATGATGATTAAAATTGCACTAGAAGCAATACTGTTACATCCTTTAATGCTTTTGGTATGGAAATTTTACATGATAGGAATAATTATTTCTAATATGTTATCAGTGTACATTCATGCTGTGTTCTCTAGGAAACTGCTGAGCCACACAACTAGCCCTGGACTGGTCCACTGTTAGCTTAAATATGTTGGGCATTTAAAAAGCAAACAGTGATATATTTAATTATTTGTCACCAAGTAATTTAGATTGTTTATATTGCTGATGCTTTTGAGCCATTTTATGGAACTAGGTGCTTTTGGTAGAGCATAAGCACAGTAAGTGTCGTCTGCACTTGAATGCTTTGCAGTGCTCCAGATATAAATCTAGTAGAAGAGTCAAGGGTTTCAAGTAAAATAATTACTTGTTTCATGTATATTTTAAATAAAATCTGTGGGTTTTAGGGTAGACATAAACACCCTGAGTTGCAACCCGAGTTACTTACATAAGAGCCAAGTTGGTATGTTGAATATGTGTCTTGAATGGATCTGTGGACAATTCAACACATTGGGAGGCCATTTTCCATTAAGCAGCCAGCCCACTACTTTATGCACATATAATATAGACCCTCTTAATGCACATGTAATACGTCCACATTGAATATGTAGTAGAGTGGCTGAAGAAGTATGATCGGGAGATGGATGGAACATAGATGCATTGACACTAAAGGTACCAGCACAAAATCCTTGGCCTTTTTAAAATTTATTTCTGTATCCAGATCACAGTGGTAAACTGTTTGTTATTTAAACAAAACTGAGCACAGAAACACAGGTGTTCATTGTAACACAACAAGTTCTGAGTCACTCTTTTTTCAGGAATAACTGAATATATTTCTTAGGAGATGCCTCTGGGTTAGTTCTCTCTTAGCTGTTATAGAAAATATTTGTGCATACAGTGTGACTGCTTAATGCAGCTCTTTCTAAGAAATGCATTCATTAAATTAACCTGAGGAAGTCTTTGACCTGAAGCAAACTGGGCCATAAAGAGCATTATTTTTTGTACAACTTGTGAAGCTGTCCCTAGATTTGTGCCTCCCTGTCTTTCTTGTGAACCATTTATTCTGACCAACCCTTGTAGAAATTATGGAACCATTTGAAGAACAGGTCTTGACAGTGCTTGCACTTGTTACTTTTCATGTCCACTCTGAAGTATGTAGATTACTAGGAATAAGGCCCATTGTGGAAATAAATACAATGGGCTCTAGAAAGAGGCTCTCTGAGAGTGCCAAGGACTTGGGCACTCAGTTTGCTGTGGCAACCTCAACAGAGTATAAGGACACAGAGTCCACCATTTTCTTCAGGGGAACTGATCAATGCCATCTGGAGAGCAGTTGTAATTCTGAGGGATCTCCAGCCTGCACCTGGAGATTGGCAACAGTGGTTCCCTGGGAGGGAGTGGCTGGTTTGGAGGGCAGAGTTGGCAACCCTATCTCCTTCCCTCCAGGCTCCATCCCTCAAATCTCCAGGAATTTCCCACCTGGAGTTGGCAACCCTATCTCCTTCCCAGCCAAGCATCAACCTACCTTTATTTTCCCCTCACTGTTCAGCTTTCCATCTCTCCCCCCCTGACCTGCAGCCTCTACCATGCTCTGAAGCCCTGACTGCCACGTCACATTGGCTATCATGGGGGGGGGGGCATCTCAGCAGGGTATAAGGACACAGAGTCCACCATTTTCGCCAGGGGAACTGATCAATGCCATCTGGAGAGCAGTTGTAATTCTGAGTGATCTCCAGCCCTCACCTGGATATTGGCACCAATGGTTCCCAGGAGGAAAAGTAGAGTCTTTCTCTGCAATGAGGACTAAAGCAGCTTACATCATTCTCCTCTCCCCCTTTTGACTTGAACAACAACCCTGTGAGGTGGGTTAGGTTGAAAGTCTATGACTGGTCCAAACTGGCAGACCCTGCTCTGAAGCGCTTACTGCGCTTACAGTGGTATCGCCTGGTATCACAACTGAACTCTAGACAACAGATCTCTCTCTCCCCCTGGAGAAAATAACTGCTTTGGAGTGTGATTTCTCCAGCATTCTGTTCAGCTGAGGCCACTCCCCTCCCTAAACTCTGGCTTCCGTAGACTCTACCATAAAATCTTCAGGAATTTCCCAACCTGAAGCTGGCAACCCTAGTCAGGACTGGCCCCAATGATTTGCACCTGGAGATTGGCAGGAGTGGTTCCCTGGGAGGGAATGCCTGGTTTGGAGGGCAGAGTCTATGGCAGGGGTGTCAAACTCATTTGTTATGGAGGGCCGGATTTGACATAAGAACAGTGGCTATATAATAGGGACAGATTATTGTCTGTTCTGATTGCAGGAAGCACAGACTTTGGT